>OY725327.1:9141975-11677649 GCA_963242795.1 Inga leiocalycina | reverse complement strand
AGAGAGAGATTCACTATATATAATGTAAAGACGAAATTCTTTTTATCTCAAAAATATATGTGCTCTAGCTAAGCCGCGGGCGGGAATCATCCTCGAGTTTTTTAATTTTTTTCCTGATACTAGTATTGTATTAGTGTGTATTTTTTACTCTGCTAAGATTTATATAAATTTTGTATATTATATGTGTTTTTAATTCCAATCCTCTCGTTCTTAAATCCTGGCTCCGCCCCAACATTATCGACCCGTTAAACCTATGATATTGCTAATTGTTTTAAGATTATAAAGACACGTTATATATGATTGAAGATATTAAATAGGACACATTCTCCCACCAATCTAGCTTAGCTTTTCAATGTGCACCACTTCCAACACTAGCTAACTGGGTGGCTGGGTGCGCGTTCGTGATGTGTGTGGGATTTTTATGCCGTGTTTGGTGGTAGTGAATTGGTGGGAGAAAAGCCGAAGTGGGAGAGAAACTCATTATTTTGTGTGTTTGGTATGTGTTAAGTGGGTTTTTAAGAAAATGGGTCCATCAAATCTGAGGGAAGTGATGAGTTCCTAGGACAAACCCATGGAGTTGTATGGAAGTCAAACTTTATTACCTCTACCCTTTGACTTTTTGTTTTTCAGATTTGATGAAGGATATAATTTCTTTTGAGACTTAGAGCGTTAAGGGTTTTTACCTATTTCAATAAATATGTTTCTTAAAATTTGAACTTATATTCTCCTTCTGACCAACTCAACCAACAGTTTATTGATATACCCCTAAACATTTTATCAACTGACAACTTTAAGAAATGGGTATTATGATGGGTATTATGATCATATTTTGTCTCTCTCCTTGCTCTCCAACTCAATAGCCTCCCTCTCCAATCCCCCTCTTATGGTAGCGGCAAGGTATAACAATGGCAATGAAGGGACAATTAGGAATGGGGATGTGACATCACTTCCCCATTGGCAGCCACTTGCATTAATTCTCAATGACGGGCTAGTATGAATAATATTCGTAGGTTTTTAAAGCTATAATTGATATATCTTCTTATCACTGAAGAGTGGTGAATTAATTTCTTAAATCCACTACTACAAAACAAGTTTTTTGTAGCATCCTCTTTATAACATTTATTTTACTAAGTGCTACAATTATAAGGGAGTAAATATATTGTAGTATTTGATATTTTAAGTGTTATAATAGGTATATTTACTGTAGCACTTATCTAAAAAAGCGCTACATATTCCTGTTTTAAATAATAATTTATACACTGTTTGCACTTTATTAAATAAGGACTACAATGGATTTGATTATTTTTTTTTAGCAAATCAATTATTTTTTAAAATAAAATCATGTATTTTAAGAGAGATCTTGGGCAAACATTACAGTATATTTTTAATATTTTTAAATAATTAAAATAAAACAATCTAATGTAGCTCTTGTTTAAAAAAAAGACATGATATGTTTTTTTAATATTTAAAATTATTTATTGTTGGTTTTCCATGGGACAACGCTTCAATAAGTTCAATTATTTTTTTAAAGAAAATTCATTATTTTTTTTAAAAAAACCTATATTTTAAAAAAAATTATTGTGCGAGCACTACTGTATGTTTTTAATATTTTTTAAAAAAAATAAAATAAAACGATCTAATATAGCACTTATTTAAAAATGAACTACAATAATTTTTTTTAAATATTTAAAATGATCTATTATAGCTCTTTTTTGGGAAAGAGCTACAATAGCATTTTTGTTTAATAGTTTATGAACCCTAACGTTATCCCACACTAACCCACCATCGGCCCCACTTACTCAAATGGTTGAAATATTCCCTCTTCTTCGCACAAACTCTGTTCTTCTTCCTTGACATTGGCAACACAAAATTCCTCTTTTACATTTATCTTCTACTTCTTTGACTTGCATTTGTTGAAGTTCTGCATCTAATTAAAGTAAGCTTTTTTTCAATTATCAGCTCATGCGATATATTACTCACCGCTGAAATTCAAAATCACTTTGGTCACCTACGATAAAGATATGGAATTTTATTTATGATATCTTTTACCTAGTTGCCCACCCTGTACAAGTTCCTCACAACGCCTGATGCTACGAATTGAAGTCTGCATTTCTTAGAAACCTGAACAATCAAAATCTTCCTTTGTTAGGTATTATCATAATAATCCTTAAACATTTTGTTTGTTTTCTATCTGCTCCATTTTGTATATGGTAATATATGTTTTTAATTTCCAATGAGATTTGATTAAGCTAGAATGGGTTGCCTCCTTGGTCGTCCATTTTTTGCCTTCTTTTCTTTTTAATATTATTCATCCATTTTTTAGTTTTTTTTTTCTTGCTCTCAAAGAAGTAGAAGTATAAGTGACAATCATACTTTTAATTTTCAATCATACCAATATAAGGATAAACTTATTGTTCTAATTTGCTTTATAATCCTACCAACATTTGTTATTTTAGATTATATTCAGATATTATGCAGACCCAAAATTGCCATAGGTTTTTTCCCAAAAACATTGGTGATGCATTCATTATTATTTAATGATTTAACTCTTCATTAAGAGGTAAGAGCTTCTGGACATTTTTTTTTTATCTATTTTATCTCATCATTGTACCTCACTATGATGCTCTTTTCCCCTATAACCCCCTAAACACTAAATGACAAGAACATAAATCTTATAATCTCATTGTAATTATTTAAAGTTATCTATTAAAGCTATTACTTTTCTAAATCTTGTATTTATTTTTTGGGTTTTTCTGTATAATCATTTAAAGCTGATCATTTATTGGAGACTCATTGTGGTTTTGCTGTGTTTGAGGAAAGCCTGAAACAACCATTGTGAACACCCTATTTTATCCGGGTCCCACTTAAAAATTAAAAAACTAATAAAAACATAAAAATAAAAGAAATTCCTCTCAATGATTGGTGTCTAAATTGGCAATCATCATTAAAGGAAAAATAAAATAAAAAAAATCCTCCCATGTGGTTGCTAATTTGATTTCTCATTTCATTGCTCCTTCTTATTTTTTCACGAGTTTTGAGAATTAGAATTTGTTGGAATAACATAGTATTCTTCATGACATGTCTAGATACTTGCCAATAAACATATCCATGAAATTGTGGCACTTACATATAAAGCTCTAGACGTGTTTTTGTTTGGTTTCCTTCTATCTTCATTGAATGCTCAAGTGTTCTCACAACCATTTGATATTGTTATATTTGCACCTATTACTTCGCTAACAATTTTTTTTATAGTGATATTTTGATGGATGAAATGATTGCATGATCCCTCCTCTAATGCTAACACGTCATATTGCAAGAAAGCCTTTTGGTTCACTTTGTGACTCTTATATGCTTGATTGAATTTGATCTCTTGCCTCCAATATATGCTCTTCAAAATTGAAGGAATTTATAATATGGATAAAAAAAATGCAATGAATTGGATGTTGATCCACCCATGTGGTTTTCTCATCTTGTTTGTTTGAATAGCTTGCAAGAATAAAAGGTATACATAAGTCTCCTCATCTTTGACTTTCCATTCTTTTAACTTGTGCTGTTTTTTCTTCTTTTTTCTTTATCCCTTTCTTAGGTTCTCTTTCAAAAAATAAAAAATATTTTCACACATTTTTATAAATAAAAATAAAATGGAAAAACTCTCTTTTGTTAGAAAATAAAGAAAATACTTTTTTAAAAAAATAAAAAACACAGCCAAATAAAAAATATTTTTCTCAAATAAATTAAATAAACATTTTTTCTAAAAAACACTAACAAAGTGACACGCATTTCAAGCCCCGAACTACGTAGGCTTTGATCTCTCTAAAGGGTACGTAGGCCTTAGGTTTTCATTCTAGGTCAAGTCCAACTTTGTAAATAAATATATTTTTTCTTATTTTTTTTGTAAATAAATGTTCCTTTTTTTCTTTAGTTTTCATTTTATTTATTTTTGTAAATATATTCTTTTTTTATTTGGGTAATTATAATAAAATTAAAGGTCATATTCATTTTTAAATAATTAACTTAGGCTAACCATTCTTATGAATGAGTGTTGTGGGTTGCCTATCACCTTCCCTATACACAATCGATTTCCGAACCCTAAATGATTTTTGTAGACTAGTTTCATTTTCAAAAAAATGTTTCCAAGATTATCCTTTTCTAAAATTTTGATGGCAACTTCATATTTTCCAAATTTCTGGCGCTACACCCATTCTCATTTTTAGCTTATCAATTGTTTTGCAGAATTCTTTATTAACAAATAGACTTGTGTTTTTGTATATGGGGTGAGACAATGGATATTGCCAAATTTTAACGGCAAACTATTGTACCTTAGGATTATTCTTGTTTGTTTGCATTGAACTTTCAGTAGTGAGTACCAATTGGAGGTCACAAACTAATAGGCTTGTTTAATTTTTCATTGCACATAATTTTGGGTCAAACCAAGCTGTTTCTAGGAGTACTTCACTAAATGCTAAGAGGCTGGACGAAGATATGGAGAATCTAGCTTGTGAGTGCAAATATATACATGATTGCATTCACTTCCCTGTCATGAAAATGCTGAATGCTAAAATATATATCTCTTGATATATTAATGATGGTCCCAATTACGTTATATTGAGTATGATTTCAGGCCATTCAAATTCAAGTCATGGAAAACAATTTTAGTTTGGTTCTAAAATTGGACTTTATTAAGTAAACTAGTGTATTATTCTTTGGAATGTGCTTTAAGCTTACTCTTAATTTCTTCTATGCCTGGATAAAATTACTATATTTTTTGTTTAAATGTTCTAAATCTAGCTTGTGTTTAATGTCTTCCAGTTTTAGTTATGATAAATATCTTGGTAAATAAGAGTTATATTTTGTTATGTGCTACAGAAAATAATTGAGATATGTTATTTAGAATATTTCATTAAGATTATGCTTGATTATCTTATTAAGATTTGGATATTAGATAATCTTATTAGGATTTGGATTAAATATTATCTATCTTAGTAAGATTTGGGTTAGATATTTAAGGGTTTGATTAGATATTCCACAGGACTGGATAGAGTAATATTTTTTGCAAACACTAGTACAGAAAAGGGTTTTTAGATCGGAACATTTAGATCGGTTATATCAGATAAGGTCTTAAAAATATGACTGGTGACATTTTTGTAATTATGATGAAATATTAAGATCGGTTATATTTAAAACCGGTCTTAAAAAAATAATTTTAAGACCGGTTATAATAAAAACCGGTCTTAAAGTACATACAGTTAAAAAAATAAATACATGTAATATATTTTCTAGACCAGATCTAAATATAACCGGTCTAGAAAATATTATTTGAATTAAAGACAATTAAAAAAATAAAATGGTTATTATTTTTAAGACCTACTGTACATGAAAACCGATATTAAATATTAAAACTTTAAGACCCGTTATTGTTTAATAACCGGTCTTAAAAATTTTCTATTTTTAAGACCGGTTTCTAATTAAAATCAGTCTTAAATATTACTTTTAAGACTGGTTGTTAATTACAACCGGTCTTAAAACTGACCTGGATTTCAAAACGCTAATTTTAACTCTGAAATTTGAGACTCAAGCAAATCAGCAAAACCCCTCCATCGGTTCACGGCAACTCCTCCTATCCCCTTCTCTCCTCCGTCCTTAACTTCGCCACCTTCAACGGAGATTTACGGTTGAATACATTGCCGTAAGGCTATTGTCGTTTATTTCCTCCGATTGGTTTCGTTCTCAGCCTCATTTTTATTGTTAGATTTGCGTTTCAGTTGCCAGGCGTTCAATTAAATTAATGGTTTCGTTTTTGGGTATTTCATTGAAATTGTGAGATGACTTGGCCTCCATTTTCTTTGTTCGATTCTTGCAGCAAGTCATCAACCCACTTTTCAGAAGTGTTCATTACCTCCTAAGAGATACCTTACTCAAATCGTAAAGTGGTCAAAGATTGTTCAAATCCAGAGAAAGAAGAGGATCCTCAAGCAAAGGTTGAAGGTACCGTTAATTATTATGAAGAGTTTTACATAATGCATGTATGTCTAAGGTTAATGTCCTTATGCTTCTGTGGACCTGGGTTTATTTTGGTTGTGTATGAAAAGGGTTCAATTTTGGTTCTATATTTTTGCATGTTCAATATAGTAAAACTCTGGATAAGGTAGTGCTGATATTGCTTGATATGAACTTTGGTGTTGCTTCTGAATTTGCCTCCTAATGCATTTATGTTTGTTCAACTTGTTCAAACATGCCTCCTATTTTTACTTCTGAGTCTGCCTCCTAATGCATTTATGTTCAACTTATGCTGACATTGCCTCCTATTTTTGCATGTATGTTCAACTTGTGCATTGCAATTGATTATTTGTTCATGTTTGCATAACTTGGGAATTGCTTTTGAACAATGCCTTTGTAGATAGTGTCGTGTAGCAAAATTTCCTTAAACCATCACTAGCTATCCTTAAATAGTGTCCTTAAAGTGTTTTTAGATAATGAGTCGTTCTAGTAAGGGTACTCCCGATCCAACTAATCCAAATCAAAGCGAGCCTAGTAATGCTCCTAGCCAGGAACACAGTGAGCCACGTAACTGACCTAGACGAAAGGGTATGAGAGCCACCCGATTGAGAGACATTCCTCTCAATCGAAATACCGGGAAAAAAATTCCAATTGAGTTTGATAGTTATTAGAAACCAATCAGGCCTAATGCAAGCCGGTTTGGTGTAGTTTTGTTGACCTTCTAGCACGCAACAAGCCTAGCATCTTGATAAGGCAATGGAGAAATGTAGATAAAAGTGTGAAGCAACATATTTGGGAAACTATCCAGCTCACTTACGACATTCCTGAGAGTGAAGTCTTGTATGACAAGACAATGATGTATTGTGATGAACGCTTAAGACAAGTTTAGCCAACAATAACGTGCATATCGAGGTGGAAGAAGGTCAGCCTCGTCCTAATCTGTGTGATCAGTATTCTTTTATTGATGAACAGACTTGGCAAGAATTTAGACGGCTTCAAACTACTCCAGAAGCATTGGTGAGTTGACTTATTTTGCATTTGATTTGCTTATGAATTATGAACTGTCTTTATTGATTTACAATGACTTAATTTTGATTTCTTATTCGCAGGAAAAAAGGAAAAAGGCCCAAGAGAGCGGTAGAAAGAATGATTTCCCCTATACAATGTCTCGTGAGGGTTATGCAAAGGCCAAAAAAGACTTGTTGGCGGCCAAACGGAAGAGATTGAAAGAAGCAGCTCAATCCGATCCTTCTATTTTTCTTTCTCTACCATCTCCGATACGTCGCGAAGAGAAGTGGTTGTTCACTCACCAAAAGAGGAGCGGGTCTTATAAGAGTGAACAATCTTGTATAGTCAGTGAGAAAATTGTAAGTATTGTTGTTGACTTGTTGTTATTAATTATTTAGTAAACAAATTTCATTACTAACATTTGTCATCTGTGTCTTATAGGAAGAGCTTCAAAAAAAACAAGCCGAGGGATCATTTAGGTCGGATGGGAGGAATGACATCCTGACTGTAGCTAACGGAAAACCTGAGCATCTCGGCCATGTCAGGGGGATTGGAGGAGGGGTAGGCATAAGGGATTACTTTGGAGCACCCCCACGCCGTTCCTCAAGTAGTATGGTGACTAGGGAGGAGATGGAGCGTATATTGGCACTGTGAGGGGGGAAGATAGGCCGAGGTAGAAGCATCATTTGATGCATGATTTGAAGAAAGATTCAGCAAGATGAAGGAGGAATGGATGATCATGACAAACACAAGACAAGCAGATACCAGTGCTCCCCAGGCTCATTCCCTAAACCCTAAACAGATCATTAAAGGGAGTTGCATTGGTCAGTCATCAGAGGGTCCAAGAAAAGAAATTAGTGAGCCTTGTGACTTGTTTGTGGAGAATCCTTTGAGACGATTGGTTGCACGGGGAAACATGCACAACTTGGGATCAAATGTCCACCACCAAGAAATAAAGGATGATCAAGTCAGAGTGGCAGTTGAAGAGGTAATCGTTGCAGATGCGTGGCAGTTGAAGAGGTGATCGTTGCAGATGCACCTCTCTCTATCCCTGTTGATGACTTCAAGGTTGTGGGCGATGTCATCAACTCTTTCATCTTGTGGCCAAAGAACCTTATTTCTGATCAAGCTGAGGAATCCCCTCCACCTCCACCTCCACCTTCCTCTACTCAAGATGTTTCACGGCCTCCATTGAATGTCATACAGCAAGTGATTTTGATGGCATATGATACGTCCTTTGCAACAAGAGATTGGTCTACTGAGTTAACTGTTGGCAAGTCAGGGGCGCAATGCTATCCTGAGAGGGATGATTTAATGTCCCTGGTAGCTCTTCTACAACAACTTACGATTTCAATTGTCCAGCTCTTTTTTATGTAAGTATCTTCTCAAATTGGAAGTTAATATTTTACAAATTACGCCAGTAAACTTTTATTTAGTGTCCCTGATTGAATTATTGTAGGTGCATGCATCGTACGTTGGTTGACTCTAGCAAAATCAATAAATTTGGAGTCCTATACCCAATTCAACTCTACGACAAAGGGATCATTGCTTCTATCAGACACACATACTTATCGTACATGCTTAGTGAAACCTCAATTGAGTGTTTCTTGGCTCCATATTTGCATGGGTAAGAAACAAATTTATATTTTATAATATACATAATGTTTTATATTTACTTAAATTTTTTTCCTTTTTTCAGTGATCATTGGCAATTGGTTATTTTGCGCAAGAAGAGTTATTCTGTCATCCTGTTATGCTCCCTCCACCTCAGCAAGCCAACTAGTGAATTAAAGAAGAGCTTGAACGCGTAAGTTTTCTTGCATTATTAAGTACTTTTCATGTGCAAAATTTATGGAATTTGTATAAAATAAGTAACCTTTGTGATTTTGATGATATAGGGCTATGCGAACATTCCAACACGCTACTTGTGGTAGGCCTATGCGTGAGGTAAAAGACCCTACATGGATCTTGCCAAAGGTTAGTTACATATTGATTTGTTTTAGAATGTATTCAATAATAAGCCATGCTTTAATTTTATACTTGTTTTAGTGATATCATATTATTTTTCAGACCCGTAGGCAATCACCGGGGTCCAACTTGTGTGGGTTATATATTCTAAGGCACATGTATAATATTATTACTATAGACACGACAGAACTTACTGAAGAGGTAAATGTATATATATTTCGAAAATTTTGTATTACTTTTATTTTTTTAAGTGAGTTAATGTTTTGCCTGGCTTTGGTGTTTCAGATGTTTGAACTTACTGACCCCTTTCCAAAAGAAGATATTGAGCACATTCGCAATTGTTGTGCTGAATTCATTTATGAACTTTTACAACAATGAGTTCTTATTAAACTGAGGAATTTTTTTGTATATATTGATGAATTGACATGTTGGTTGGTTGCAAATATTGTTGGTCGCATGATTTGACATGTTTGTTGGTTTTAACATGATTTTTGTATATTTTGATGAATTGACCTGTTGGTTGCATGATATGACATGGTTGAATTTATTTATGCGTGTGTGTGTGTGTGTGTGTGTGTGTGTGTGTGTGATGGTTTTAAATAAAACATTATACGTGAGAACATATGACATGTTACAAGTTCCCAACTCAATGAGAAGGTTAAAGCAAAAAGAAATGGTAAGTGGAAGATTAAAGCAAAAAGACATGGTAAGTGGAAGCAAATTGAACACCATATAAAACTTAATAAGTATGATATTGGAGGTAGCAATTCTAGGATGTGTTCTAGTAACTAACCTAATAACACACAATTAAAAAAAACAAAATATAACACTTTTAAGGCCAGTTACGCATATAATCGGTCTTAAAATTAAATTTTTAAGACCGGTTTTATGTACAACCAATCTTAAAATTAAAATTCTTAAGACCAGTTATATATGAAACCGATCTTAAAATAACTTTTAAGATTGGTTATAATTATAACCGGTCTTAAAAATATTATATAAATTGCTTTATAAAAGAGGTCTTTTAAGACCGGTGCTCATAACAACCGATCTTAAAATTGTTAGTTTTAGATTACCAAACCAGTCTTAAAAGTGACATACTTTTAAGACCGGCTGTATCAAGACTGAATTTAAAAGTGGTCTAAAAAGTTAATTTTAACAGGTCTAAAGAACCATTTTTTTACTAGTGAAAACTAGATATTTATGTGTGGTAGAAAATCATTAAGATATGTATTGCAATTTTGGAATTGATTGTTTTCTATAGATTTATTAGATATGGTGTTGGAAAAATTAGTATATAAAATTGTAGTCAATTTAATTTTTTTTTTTTAAAAAAAATAGCCTTCTGCAGCTCTTCCTCAAGAAAGAGCTACAATATATGAATAATTTTTTTTAAAAAAAAACCTAATATAGCGCTTTTCTGACAAAGAGTTACAAAATAACCTACTTTTTGCAAAACCTATTGTAGCTCTAGCTTTTGTAGTGCTTCAAAAGGCTACAAAAATCAAAAAATAAGTGCTACAAATTACAATTGTTGTAGCAGTGATCGTTGATCGATGTATAATGCCTAAAGGTCAATGTCCAATGAGGTAAATTTGGGTCTCAGGTCTCCAATAAGAATGGCGTTCAAGGGAGATCGTAATATATTACTGTAATAGATGTGCCTGTTTGGGATGGTGGGATGGGTGGGATTTTTTTAAGTCAAGGACATATAAGTTTTGTTATATTACAAATAGACATATTAATTAAAAATTATATCGTAATTTCATGGGTGCGCCAAACAAATTTTTAACTCGACTCTCACTTCAATTTCTATTTTCATAAAAATCTCTTTCAGCGTACCAGAGGGGCAATATTTCTTGAAGTTGCGAGGCAGAGAATTATGAGGCACGTGTGTCCCAACAGCGTTCAGAATGTATATATGTTGCATGCGTCGTAGGGCGACCAATTGTATGTCTCACACAGGACCCATCGCACCTTAATTCCCTCTTCTTATTCAATATTTAGTCCTTACTTCTTCTATAATATATATTTATTACTCTCTCGTATATATTTACCTAATTTGATTAAATTAAGAAAGTTAGTTAAATTTATTAATATGACATATATTTTCTAAAACACCATCTTCCTTCATTCCCTTTTTCCCTCTCCTATTATTGTTGAAGGAATGTCAACAATGGTATATTAGGAAAAGATTGATAAATATAAAAATTATATATTGGAGGGAGTAATACTCTTCCACTTCTAAATGTAACAACTATCTAACTAATTTGATTAAATTAATAAATATAGTTAAATTAGTTAATTATTATAAATACTCTTGTTCAAAACTAAATTTCTCAAAGTATACATAATGATCTTTTAAATGTATTTTCATGTTAGTTTATGAATCTAAAATGAATTTGTTTTTTTAATTAGAGAGGCAGATACTAAGGGCTTGAGGCTACTAGCAAAATCGAATATGCCACATCCCACTTGCGGGGAGCATCCATGCCATTAGACTTTAAAAGGTGATTTTCCATTATATTTGCCTTTCCGACCCATGATTATGACCCTAAAAAATATATAAAAATGTGAGGGATGTCCAGTGCACAAGGCTCCCATTAGGTGGAGTCTGAAGAGGGATAAATGTATACAGTTTTACCCCCAAACGGAGAGGCTATTTCCAGGATTTGAACCCGTAATCTCCAAGTCACGGTTCTGAAAAATATAATTTAAGTTTAAATCAAATACATAATTGATTCTGATTGATCCCCCGCACGATTTTCGTCCTTAATTTTTTTGCTGCCCAAAAAGATTACAGATTTTGATTTAATCGAATCATGCACATGTAAGAACAGCAGTCTAGTCTTGGCAATAAAAAAAGATCAGTAGTCTAGTCCCACACAATTCTTCTAAAGCCCACTAGAAGAAGACATGATTCAACGGAAGTGGGAACCCTAATTGATGATTTAGGGCACATTTAGTTAATATTTATAATAATTCATCTCATCTTTTTTGGCCAATATGCATAAGAATTCATCTCATCAGGCTATGCTTAAAGTTAGATAGATGATATCAAAAGCTAGCCTAGATACAATGCATTTTCGTTTTCCAATAAATGAAAATATTCTATTTAATTATCCATGGTCATATACATGCACACTTCTAATTTATATATGGTGAGGCCGCGCTATATGTATACATTGAATCTTGAAATGCATAATTAAATTCCATCTTTTGGTATCCAGTTATATAGGACTTGTTTGGATTAATTAAGGTTTCAAAAGTAACTTTTATTTCACTTGTGTTTTGCAAACTAAAGGTTGAGATCATAAAATTAGGGTAACGTAATTTATGTTTAGATACATTCCTGTTCAAGCTAATTTGACAAAAATTTGTTTGGAAGATATATTAATGTAAAATCAGTTTTAGAAATTTCAAATCTAAAATAAAAACAAAAGTCAGAAACCAAAAAAAAAAACAAGGTTTTGCCTTCAATCTAGCTTCTGACCAAAGAGTCATTTACTGCAAATGTTCAGCGAAACAAGAGTTTAGGCTTCAATGGGCTTTTTATTACCTTGTCAACCTAGTTTTGGAGCTTCTAAAAACCATGTCAAAGACACAACAGTTGCTTTTTAGCGTTATCCGTAGACAATATTTAAGTACAATACTATCATATGCGGGCCCGAAAAACCCTAAAAAATCTTGATTAACAAAACCCTAATCTGAGGCTTTAATAATGATATACTATTCAACATCATTACTGAGGATACTAATTAATTATTTGAAGCTGGCATTAATGATTCACAATGTGAAAGAAACCCTAGAAAGTGACTTGAAACCAATTTGCTTAGTGACGGCGACAATAGGAAGTTTAATTCAATATTAATCAAGATAGACCTACTAAGAAAAGAACAAGGAGAATCAACCAGAATTCAATTAACTAATTAATAACCAAGAAACTAAATTCGAACTTCATGGGTATAATCAAAAGATCAAACTCCAAACATCGATCTTGCAGGATATACATTGTAATGAAGAAAAAATTCACAGAATATCTTGATAAGAATGGAAGATTATTATCAGATTTTCTAAGAAACTCAGATCAATTAAACAGAACCAGACAGTGTTTTGAACTTCTCTTTGATATTCAATTTTCACGGAGATACAATATAATGAAACTGAAAACATCGATCTTGAAGGACACACACAGAGAGTAGCATAACGAAGGAAAATCTAATTCATGGAAGATTTAATTAGCCGCAGATATTTTTTGAGAAACTCAGATCAAACTGAACAAGACATTATTCAAACAAAAGAAATTTAAAAAACTGAAATCGACAGTGTCGGGAACTTTCCCTCGAAGAGTGAATTCATATCCATGGATAATTGCTGATGGATTAAGAGTTTTTATTTTCTTTAACAAACAAACTACCTTTTCTCATGAGAGAACAACTAATAAGAAGATTGTTCCCAACCGAATTAAAGAGCTTGATCATGTCATGGGTCTGTACTATATAAAAATTCAAGTTCAAATATGAATTTATTGATTATTGGAACACAACATGGTAGAAAGCTCAAGGTCAATTAATCCAAGATTCTAGGATTGAATGTGTTCAGATAAAAAAGAAAAAGCATGCAAATTGAGAAGGTTACTGTGAATATAAAGAGAGACAAGAACCTAGAAACTTAATATTATTATTACATGAAAATAATTAATGAAGGCTGAAATGAAAAGTACAGTAACATGTGTGTGTGTGTGTGTGTGACAAAATTAAGCTCAAGGTCCCTAATTAATAATCTGTATCTTGATGATGATTAGAATTATTATTAGCTCGTTGATCTCCTTCAAGCTCTCTATATTTATGCAAGTACCTTTGAAGTGGCTCTGCATAATCATCAAAGCCTAGGGTTTTCAAGGCCCAACATATGTCATCTCCATTAACGGTCTTTCTTCTCTCCTTTCTGCACTTATCGGAGGCCTCGCCGGTGACGAAGCTTATGAACTCCGACACGCATTCTTGCATAGTCTCCTTTGCTTCCTTCGATATCTTCGCGTTCTGCGGCAAACTTTGCTTCATAATCCGACCGACATTCGTTATCGGCAACAATCTGTCTTGTTCCTTTATCATTATCCCTCCATTGATTGGTGATGAGGAGCTGCCTGCTCCTCCCAGGTTGTTGTTGTCCTCCATTTACGATTTCCCAGGAAGTAAAGCTACTTTAGTTTCCAACTTTTGACTAAGACTTGGTCAGATCATAATCGGACCTGTTATACATATATATATTGACACTATTTATATGACTACTTGTTGAGTTTAATTACTGGTGTGATAAATTAAGGTCTCCAAAGTGAATATTCATATTATATATAGAGAGAGAGATAGGGTCTTAATCACCCATGAAAGCTGGGAGAGACTTGGGATTTGTATCTTCTATGTATATCGATCCACATTCAATCTCATTCGTTCATTTAATTGTTGATTTGATTTAATGATATAAGATTGCTAGCCATGGCATTAAACTAAACATGTTATTTATTTTGTTACTACCATGAGGAAGCATTAGGTCTTGTTTTCAAGATGCATGTGTGGTTAATCATGAGATAGTGAAAAACCGAACTACTTCCTCCCCCTGCTCCATAATATAAGATCAAATCCGTACTTTATTTTTTAAATTTATAATTTTTTTTTAAAATATCCTTATTGATTATACATTCTAATAAGAGGTTTCCATCAATAAGTAGTACGTTTTTATGCACATAGTTAATAAGGGTATTTTAAGAAAGTCAACATTCTTTTTTTTTTTTTTTATTACAACTAATTGACTTAACTAATTTCTTCAATATAATAATTAATTGTCTAACTCTTATATTATGAACCAGAATTAGTATGTCCTTTCTCATGATACGCTATCTCTAATTTTGAATATTGTAAAAGTCATGGCTGGGGTATGGTTAAATCTACTAGTCTATTACTCTTTTCAGTTCACAATATAAATCAGTTCTAAAATAATGTCTTTGTCTACTATATAAGTCATTTGACTAATACGTAATGATTAAATTTGACTTTTTATATTTTTCTCTTTTTTTTAAAACATAATTTAATATGGGTAAAGTTGGAGAAAAAATTTCAATTTAAACATATTTAATGGGTTGACTATCATTTTAAAAACTCAGTTGAAGTGAATTATATTGCGAATGGGAGGAAGTATATATAAGCTTAAGTTGAACATAATTTTTTTAAAAATTTAAGTCATGTGTAGACAATATTAACATTAATTTGAAAATTAGGGAGGTCTATTTACAAATATAAGGCAAGTTCTTATAATCTAAAATTGGCAAATTAAAATATTACTTTCAATGTTATTTGGTGTACAAATCTTGTAATAAGTGGAGAGTTAACCTAGTTAGTATACCTTTTTTTTATTTTGTGATTAACCATCAATTTGGCATACCATGAGCATAGACTCCCGTGCATAAAGAAATGATTGGATGTTTTTAGTGTGAGGATTATAAAATTGCAATTTGCTTTTGCAAAGTGGATTATGAGTCAAACTCATCACTTTTCACGTTTCAGAGAGAGGGATAATAAATTAAGAAAATTATAGTGGAAAGCAAAAGCTAGAGTGATGAATAAAGTATGTTTAGAGCAAGATTACTTTGTCCAAAAAAAGAGCAAGATTACGTCATTCCATACGACAGCATCATGATTTTAGTTTAATATTAGGTTAAGGGCAATTTTCTGCCAGAAATATTCACCATTTACAATTTTGCCCTAAAAGTCTTTTAGAGGGTAATTTTGTCTTAAAAATATAAAAAATGGAGTAATTTTATTCTGACCGTTATCTCAGTTAATTTTAACTATTAATTGACCAAATATGCTGAACTAACAATTCACATGACATCAATATCAATTTTGCTAATGTGTAAGTTTGTGTAGGAAGTTCATATGCCATCATTTACTTCATCTTTTTTTGAAGTTATCTTTAAAACTTCCGAGCCAAATATGCATCTTAACAAAAATAATATGGATGACATGAAATTGCTAACTCGGTATATTTAATCAACTAACTGTTAAAATTGACTGGGATAAAGGTCAAGATAAAATTGCTTCATTTTTTAAACTTCCGAGACAAAGTTGCTCTCCGAAAAAATTTCAGGATAAAATTGTCCCTTTATGTAAATTTTCAGGACAAAAATGCCCCTTATCCCCTTAATATTCCTTATCATTCTAAATATATGAAGTATGAACTATATAACTAATAAATAAATTTGTTAAGTCACTTATTAGTAAAGAAAAATGTGTGTTAATCTTCCCAACTACCTCTTCTTTTGGTGTAGTTGGGCCTACAATACCTCTTCCAATTAAGCATTGAAAACTTCTTTTACATGCCCAGATAGAGACATTTGAGCAAAAAAAAAGTGGAGAGAGAGACAAGAGAAATTATAAATTTGATACACGGTGCAGTGAATTGATGATTATATTTAGAATCAAAATAAATCCTAACTTTTATAATCATGACTAGAGGAAGCATATGAGTTTTCTAAAGATCCTATGTTAAAAATTATATGTTGGATTGAAACCTTAAATTTTAAATTTTATACCGTGGATTTAAGGAAAAATTATAGTTAGTGCTCGTTTGTAATAGTTTATTTTTGGGTAATAAGTGTTTATAAATCGTGATTCATAATATACGAGGTAAGTATGTGATAGGAGTTTTATCTCGGCTTGCGTAATAAGGACTTATTTTTTAAGAAAATCGTGATCCCAAACATGCCTATATAGAGTATCTTTTTTAAAAAAAATAAAAGTTTGTAATACAGAATTATTTAATTTAAGATTCCTCGACCTTGCTACTTTGTAATTTTGGTGAATATATAAATATCGTCCAGCTTGGGTGGGAATGTAGGGAATGAAATTTAATTATGATTCGTACATGCAATTAACATATAAGCCCAACTGTTAATCAGCTCCGAGGTTGTCGGGATTTCCCACTTTTGGGCGTCCACTAAACTCCTGTTTGTTTCTTTCTTAGTTCTTACATTACAATTTTAATTCACAATAAGTATCACTAAAAATAATAATAAACCAGCACCAAGCAACAACAATAATTTTGTTCTTAATTAATCGCGTGATTTGTGATTTTCTGGTGATATATAAAATAAAAATAATTTTATATGCTTTACAACTTACAAGATGGAACAAGTAGCAGCTAGGTCACCTAAAGTTTAATAAATAAATATTCGTAAATTCTACCACTCATCTGAATTTTTTTTTTAAACAAAAAACAGGATAGAAAGATTTAAGAGAAGTTTTCTTTTACCATACTATATAATCAACTCTATTACGGAGTATTAAAGTTTTCCAGAATTTGAGTTTGATTTTCACTCAGTCTACAAGCATTTGGGGAGGTGTATTTGCATGTAAAGAAGTTTGAGTAAACAAATTGAGTTGATATTAGTTAAAAAAAATAGATATTGAAGGCTCATATTTTATATAAAATTTGATATAAATTACGCTGTTTTTTGGCCAACATATAAATTATATTATTTATGACTTATAAATAATACCAACTCCTATTGTTGTAGATATAAAAGTTATATAAATAATTTGTAAAGATTAAAAAAATAATCAAATTAATTATTTATAAAAATGTGATCGATTGATTTTTCTAAAATGCATTATTTCATCATTTGCATTAGAAATTTAGAATTATGTCCTCATTGATAGAAATCGTCTCAATTTATATGTGCAACTAATAGGAATAATTTGAAGGAGGGGAATTATAAATTTGGTAGATAAAGTGAACTAAGGTATATTTAAAACCAAAATAAATCCTTTAATTAACTCTTATATTCATAATAGAAGCATACTGTATTCATTTTGGTACTTATTTAGTTCATTGTTAAATATGAAAGGAAAGAACAGGAAAGAAAAGGACTTTTTTTTTTATACACAAAGGAGATAACTCTCAAGAATCAGCATACATTAGTTGCAATACATTGATCCAGCTCTAAAACAGCTGTTAATTCTGGCGTGAAATACAATATTGGGTGAAACCTCATTACGACAAATAGGGGCTTTTTCGTAAGGAAGTCAGTGAACTAATTTGCGTTCCTAGGAACAAACTGCAGTTCTATCCTCCATTCACGTTGCAACATGGAACGAATTTCTGCAATTACAGTAGCGTTTGGATGATTCTGGCAATTCCCACTATTTATCAAATTAAGAATTTCTTTTGCATCCGATTCTAATACCACTCTACACTTCCCTTGATCCCAAGTAGTCTTCAACCCCAGTAGAATACCCAATAGTTCAGCTGTAACATGATCCCCAAACTCCAATTTGTGTATAAAGGCCATAATAAAGTTTCCATTAGCCTCTCGAATAACTCCTCCGCATCCAGCACTTCTCAGGCTTTCAGGTGTAAACGAATCATAATGAGACAAACAAAGGCTAATATTGAATAAAGCTAACATATTAAAATTTGGGTTTCAATAATTCAAGGGAAAGTTTTACTTAGCTCCCAAGGACCAAAAAAAATATCAAAAAAGTCTCAATATAGATTTGTCTATAAAAAAAAGTCCTAGTAAAGATTCATTTACAAAGAAAGTTTTTAGGGAGTTCGGTAATATAGATGGGCTTGTCAATAGCCATTTTATAACTTGTCAATATAGTTGCATATGCTTGTCAATGGAAGCTGTTTTAGTTAATATAAATAAACTCGTCAATGACCACTCTTTACCTTGTCAATATAGCGACATAAACTGGCCAACAGGATCTGGTTCATTTAATATAGATGGGCTTGTCAATGGTCACTCAATTACTTATTAATATAGTCACATATATTTGTCAACGATAGCTGCTTTAGTTAGCATATATGCTTGTCAATGGCTGCTTATGACTTATTAACATGGTTACATATGCTTGTTGATAAGGTAATTACCGATGGAAAAATTTTTTGTCTAAAAATTTATTTTCCAATAGAATTTTTTGACAAAATTTTTTCATCGGAAATCCGTCGATAATAACATGATTTTTTGTAGTGTAAGTTCACATTTGGAATTTATATCATTAAGGTCCTAGTGACTTTTTTTATAGACGAAATTATATTGGAACTTTTTTTATATTTTTTCTAGTCCCAGTGAGATTTTCCCATAATTCAATGTGCAATTAATTATTTATGCGGTCCATTTTAATTAATTACAGTGATAGGTGAGACAAAAATTTGGTGGAAAAGCAACCAAACCTTGTTTTTCGATTCCATGCAAATTAAAGTAAACCTAGATGTTAGCTACAACTCTGAAGCATCTCCTTATAACTATAAAAATGTTATTAAAAAAAGCTTAAACTATGATGTGGTAGACAAACTTCCACTTACAGTTTTTATGTGGTGCAGTTTAGTTTTGAGTTAAGGTTGAAATTTGTGATGGAAATTTTCATGTAGGAGCTATAGATATTCAGAAGTATTTTTTGCATTAATTTCATTCAAAAAGTGTTAGAAATGAGCAAATTCACTTAAACCTGTTGGAAAATTAACATTGATCATTAAAAATTAACGTTAAACATTAACCATTTTAACAGCTAGTGGCGACCTTGATCATTTTTTAATATTTTTACGATAAAATTGATCTTAAAAAAACTTTTGAATACTCACAACCTCTATGGAAAAACTTTTAAGATAAAATTAGACCTTAACTCTCTTTAATTTTAACTAAAAAGCTAATGAAAAAGAATTGATTATGATTAGATTCCTTTCTTACGGTTTTATTTTGGGACCACTCTCCTCTAATTGTCTCAGCTTTTGTTCTACGATGAAGCAAAAGGGTCAGAAGCAGGCAGTACAGAATGTTTAATGAAATTGTTTAACGAGACTTTTTAACTAACAATCTATCCAAACATTTAGTTATAAATAGAGTATAAAATCATCGTATGATTCATGTATCTTAACATATTTGCTAGACAAGACTTGTTGTACGTAAGTGAAACAAGATTTGGATGTTCGTGTATTAAGTTTTTAACAGGTATGTGAAGCATTATATTGTGTCTAGTTTCATTATCTCTCGAGGAAAGTTACATGTTCAATTCTTATAAATAAAATATCTTAAAATAGCTAATCCCATGTAGGTCAAATAATGATTGAATTTGGATTATTAGTAATATTAAACATTACTACTCTCTCGATAAAATGGTTTTTAATATACGGATTTCTACAAATTATTCAAAATATTTTTTTTCGAGTGTCCTTAACTTCATATAGGGTATATAACTTTAGAAATTTATTAAAAGCGTTAACAAATTTTAAATATTATTTCTCTAATTTTTAAAAGGTTATTAATAGATTTTTATAATAAAAATTAGAGAGATCGAGGATGATTAATTGCTTATAAAAAAATAAATAAAGAAATAAAACCCTGAGAATCAGTTTGGAATAGTGGCGGATATACCCCTTTATAAATATATTATAAACTTCATAGAAAAACAAAATGATTTGGAATCAACGCATGCGAACAACTAAGTTCAATTCCAGACACAATTCAAAATGACTTGGAGTCGATAGAAAAGACAAAAAAATTAGAGTAATATAATAGGTCAATTGTCAACAGCATGCATTTGTAATAGCAAACCTGTTAAATTTTATTTAATATTTTAAATTAGAGGAATCCTGAACATGGGATATTCTGGGTATATGGAGGATTACGTGGATGGCTTATGGGTATGATTTTTAATATATTCGAATGGAGACAGATATTTGTGTATTTTGTTGAATTTAGAATCTTTTGAGACCACTATTCTGTTTTCACTTGGGGCTTGTTTGGTCTGAGGGGAGGGGAAGAAAAGTGGGCGAGGGAAAAAAATTTTTGAGTTGAATTTTAAAAAAATTAGAGAAGTGAAATTAAAAATTTTTAATTAATTTTTCTTACTTTTTTATCTTATATATTCTCTTTATTAAAATTTTATTACCCCACTTCTTCAATCTTTTAAAATTCAACTCATAAAAATTTTTCCTTTCCTCCATTCCCCTCCAAATCCCTCACACCAAACAGACCCCAATGTTAGTTAGCTAATAATTAGGAACAAAGGTGTAACACACATTAAACTACTATCATCACAATGAAATTAAAAAAAAAAAAAAGGTAGTTTAGCTGTTTCTAAAAAAGGAAAAATTAGAATAAAGGACCATGAAAAAATAGTATTTATTAGGAAGTATTATTAAAAGGGTAATTATATAAAAGGACCAGATACTAAAATATAAAATTAAAATGTCAAAACTTCCGTTTTGTTATTTCCTGCACCTCTTCTTCTCGTGTCCTTACCATCTTCGACATAAGGGGAAGGTTTTTCAAATGCAAATGCCATTTTAATTAATCAATCTCCCAATGTCATTTTCTTTCGTCTTTTTCCTACTCCAGATGCCATTTTCTTACTGTTATACTATCAAAATTAACTACAATATACACATGAATTACAATTGTAGAAGCAAATAGGAACAGAAGTGCTTTTTTTTTTCTTCTTCTTATTAACATATAACCAAAAGATAAGAAGATTAGAAGAGAGATATGAAAACATTAAGATTAACAAAAAATGAGAAAGTTAGAAAGAACTGGGAGTTGCACGCTTAGATGCAAGTTATCAGCAAATATGGGAATGTTATTTGGAAGATAGAAAACTAAGGGCCCGTTTGGTTCGATCCCATTACACCCTGCGGTGCAGTGCAATGCAATGCAATGCAATGATAATGCAATGCAATATTAATTACAGGGGTAGTGTTTGGTTTGATTTTTAAGTAACGTGCAATGAGTTAATATTTTAACAATTATTTAAAATTAATATATTACACAAAGTATATTTTACCCCTTAATATAATCTTTGTAGAAAAAATAGTTACAAGCCGGCAACAACGGGGATAGAGGAGGAGGTAGTAGCGGTGGCAATGATGAGGGTGGCGGGGAGGAGGTGGTGGTGGCGGCGGTGGGCCGGGGGCGGCGGCGGCGGCGGCGGCAGCGGCAGCGGCAGGGGAGGAGGAGGTGGCGGTGGCGGCAGTGGGCAGCGAGGGTAGAGGAGGTGGTGGTAGGCGGCGGTGGGCCGGGGGTGGAGGAGGTGGTGGTAGGCGGTGGGCTGGTGTGGGCGGCGGGGGTGAGGGCGGCGGAGGAGGAGGAGGTGGCGGCGGTGGTAGAGGAGAAGGAGGTGGTGGTGGCGATGGGCGGCAGGGGGTGGAAGAGGTGGTTGGCCAGTGGCGGTGGCGGCGAGCGGCGGGGGTGAGGGTGGCAGCAGAGGAGGAGGTGGTGGCGGTGGGCCAGTGGCGGGGCCGGGGGTGGTGGGGGTGGCGGTGGCAGGTGGAGGTGACGGCGGTGGAAGAGAAAGAGGTTGTGGCGGTGGCAGTTGTGACGTGATGCGGCAAGTGAAATGAAATAAGTAAAACAAAGACAAGGGAAACTAAAGGGTAAATTGGACTTTTTAGACCATGCAATGGGATGGTAATGAGGATTCATAGGGGGGAGGTATGAATGAGGATTACCAATTTTTTGGTAATCATCATTACCATGGTAAACCCTATTACCATGCTAAAGAGCAACCAAACACTCTTCTCTTGGTAATGCAATTATGATTACCATTGCATGTATGCAATAGGGTTGAACCAAACGGGCTCTAAGGTAATTTGAATTGGTATCTATTTATTATTAACAATCAAGTTAGAGAAAAGATAGAAAATTTGGCTAGGGACAATTTAGTCTTTTTATTTTAATAGTTCAATATTTGGTCTTTCTATATAATTGTCATTTTTATGGTCCTTCTTAATAAATATTATCTTTCTTAAGAGCCCGTTTGGTTCAACCCTATTGCATGCCTGCAATGGTAATCATGA
Organism: Inga leiocalycina; assembly: GCA_963242795.1. Taxonomy (NCBI): domain Eukaryota; kingdom Viridiplantae; phylum Streptophyta; class Magnoliopsida; order Fabales; family Fabaceae; genus Inga; species Inga leiocalycina. The sequence continues at coordinate 11,654,825 of OY725327.1, read as the reverse complement.
TTGCATTACTAAGAGAAGAGTGTTTGGTAGCTCTTTAGCATGGTAATAGGGTTTACCATGGTAATGAAGATTACCAAAAAATTGGTAATCCTCATTCATACCTCTCCCCCTATGAATCCTCATTACCATCCCATTGCATAGTCTAAAAAGTCTAATTTACCCTTTAGTTTCCTTTGTCTTTGTTTCACTTATCTCATTCACTTGCCGCATCACGTCACAATTGCCACCGCCACAACCTCTTCCTCTTCCATCGTTGTCACCTCCACTCTCTGTCGCCACCACTATCTCCTCCACTGCCGTCACCTCCACTCCCCACCACCCCTGGCCCCGCCACCGGCCCACCGCCCGCCCCCCGGTGGCGGCCCACCACCCACCACCACCTCTTCCACCCCCCGCCGCCCACCGCCACCACCACCATCTCCTTCTCCATCGTCGCCGCCACTACCACCTCCACTCCCACCGCCCATTGCCACCACCACCTCCTCCTCCTCCGCCGCCACCCTCACCCCTGCCGCCCCCACCGACCCACCGCCTATCGCCCACCACCACCTCCTCCTCCACCGCCACCCTCGCCTATAGCCACCACTTCCTCCTCTACCCCCCACTGCCCATTGCCGCCGCCGCCACCACCTCCTCCGCCTCCGCCGCCACCTGCACCCCGCCACCCCCACCGATCCACCGCCCCCATCGACCCATTGTCCATCACCCACCACCCCCTCCTCCGCCGCCACCCTCGCCTACCGCCGCCACCTCCTCCTCCACCCCCCGCCGCCGCCGCCGCCTCCACCACCTCCACTGCTGCCACCCCCGGCCCACCGCCCACCGCCACCACCTCCTCCTCCACCCCCGCTGCCCACCGCCACCCCTATCATTGCCACCACCACTACCTCCTCCTCCTCCATCCCCGCCGTCGCCGTCTTGTAACTATTTTTTCTACAAAGATTATATTAAGGGGTAAAATAGACTTTGTGTAATATATTAATTTTAAATAATTGTTAAAATATTAACTCATTGCACATTGCTTAAAAATCAAACCAAACACTACCCTTGTAATTAATATCACATTGCATTACCATTACATTGCATTGCACTGCACCGCAGGGTGTAATGTGATCGAACCAAACGGACCCTAAGTCTTTTATTCTAGTTTTCCCAATAAAAAATTGCTGATCTTCCTAAAATATATTTTCTTAATAATTTACATTAGAGTGTCATCATCATAGCTTATACATCATATAAAAATCTAACTGTAAGAGTAATGTGGAAGGAAATAATTAAAATAGGAGATAAATGAAACTGAGAATATATATTTAGAACCAAAATAAATTTTGAACTACCTTCCACATTTAAGATCGAAGAGGGTAAAATATATATTATTGATTAATATATGTTCTATATACACAGAACTTCTAGTTTGTCTTATGAAACACCGTGGTTGGACCCAAAAGGGGAAAGGGATGTCTCAATTTACCTTCCTCTCCTTTTTCTCTTCACTTATTTTCCCCACTATTGGGTCAACTTCCCATGGTTGGAGTAGTGTTCGAGCTTTTGGTTTGAGCCTCCGATGTTTCATTCCTCAGCTTTCAGTTTGTTCTTTGCATTGTTAATTTGTTGTCTCGTTTTAGGTTTTTTTAATGTTTCTAGTGGGCCTCTTGTTTCTTATGGACTTATCTTTGAAAAGAGGCCTTTTTTCCTTGTGTATCCTTTTTACTTGTTTTTAACAAGGTACTAAAAATCAGACCGGATGTTGAACCGTTTGAAGCACTGGCTCAAAGGTCAATGGTTCAGACCAGGGTTAACCCGGGGGGTCAGACCGTGATCAATTAAAAATATATACATATATATATATATATATATATAATTTAAAGGTTCACACATGCCATTTAAAAAACTACATAAGAGTTTTATTTTCAACCAATAGTATAATATAACCTCCTGAACCCAATACCCACAAAAATATCATTAACTACATAAGGATTTTTTTCCAACAGTATTCCACAATCCTTTTAAAGCTCCTTGCAAATTAAAAAATTTAAGGGAAATAATTTAAAAAAAAAAGAAGAAGCCAAAACGATGTCGTATAGAGCATAAAAAAGTTTTTAAAAAAAAGAATCAAGGCAACCCGTGATTAGGCAAGGTTGACCAGTTCAGTCCACCCCGATTTTTTGCCCTCAATCGGATTGGATTGGCAACCGGTTCATCAGTTTTCGGTCTGAACCAGTCGGTTCAGCCTGGTTTTCACTGACTTTGTCTTGATATTAAAAAGTAAAAATACCTTGGGTCTTAAGTTTTACCCATATAGATTCCACGCTCATGGTGGTAAGAATGGCATTCTCATTATTCATATGAAGCATCCAAATTATGTATATTTTACATTTTACACATCAAAACAAAAAGCCACTACATTCTATTCAGCAGCATGTGCACACTTGGATTTATGTGTCCATTCGAGGCTTTTGAGCTTCCAAGACCCCGAGCCTTTGATTAGGACTGGGAACACTTAAAAACAAGTGTCTATGAAGTTTTACAAAACAACTCTCATATATTTATCTCATGAGATATAAAATCATTTAAAATAAGCTAATTCAATCCAGCAAAGATCATTTAAGCTCGGCCCAACTAGAAGTTGAGCCGTAATGGTTTATGAACTGTATGAAATCCTGAACCACCATTTAAATGACTCTGCAAATCAAAATCAGACTATGCTTCCATGAGAAATTCAGAACTTACAAATCATTATATTGCAGATGAGCATAGCACATTTCCCCCGCTTGCTTCTGCCTTTGAGATGAAATTTTCCTCCTTGCACTAAAAGAAAATAACAGTAGAAATATGTTTAAACAGTATATGGTTACCAACAAATTATGAAAACTCAGGTCAGTAGTGGACAGTGGACAACAACAACATAACCCTATCCTACTAAATGAGATCAGCAACATGATTTGCACAAAGCTGTTGTACTTCATCAATAATTAACTCTTCAAATTCATCTTTCAACAAGAAATCTTGTCTGATAACTTCCTTGAGCGTCCTCACTTGAGAAAGATTGGATTCTCATCCTACCAAAGTTGGAACTGTTCAAGCTTCTAGCAATATGAACAACTTATGGTTCCAAGTGATAATTCCTTTTAACAGGAACATTGCTTGAGATACAAAACGCTAATACTAGACTTCCTACCCACTCATGGAACACAATGTTCTTCCGACAGAACCCTGTTGCTGAAGCATGCATAAATCAAAACTGGAGTAGGCTCGTATTAATGATAGAACCACCAATAGAAGTTCAATTTTTAAAAACATGAAGCAAGTCAGCAAAATTAGTTGAATCCCACTTCAAAAACACGGCAAATGCTTCAATGGGAATTGAAGAAGAAACCAAATGAGGCTGAATTACCAAAAGATCAAAAATAAAAATCTTCAGGCAGATGACATGACATTATCCTTCAAATTTTCTTCATAAAGCTTCAATATCTGATCATCATGCTCCTTAAAAAAATTCACGAATCTTTCAAGGAACCGCTTTTCAGGAATACAAAATGGAGCGGTTAAGCAAGAATTCTTGCTTATTAAACCTTTTGAGTGAAGATACCGCAGAACCAAACCCCTGGGTACAGTCCGTTTATTCAAGCTATATCCGAAGAGTCTTGGCTCTTCAACAAGGAACAAAGAACTCCAACCTAACTGGTTAACCCAGAAATCCATCACCGCATTGATTTTATCCTTCGATGCTAACATACAATGCGGTTGCTTCCTGAATGCTCTCAACCATGCTTCCTCTGACCACCCCCAGGTCCTGTAGATATCAAGTTTGGCTTCCCACTGGGACTTGCTTATGGTCATTTTGGCCCCCATTGCTACACCGAATTGTATTTTCAAAGGATTAAATCCCACAGCTTTAACTTCGTCTGCCAACTTCATGATTTCACTTGACTTCTGCAGTCCACAAGGCATCCTACATAGTATGAGAGCAATATTTGTCCCTGATACTCCATTCTCTAGCAACAAGTTGATAGTTAGAATTACCCGAGAGTCCCCAAGTAAATAAGGATAGCGTTTTATACAATCGATTATTGTCTTGTCGCTTTTACAAAAGCCTCCGAAAAATCCATAGGATGGGATTATGTGTTTCTCCAAGCTTCTTAGTAAGAATCTCGGATTCTTATACACCATGGAGACTATGTCAGTGGTAGAAGCACCTTTTGAGAGGAGAAATTCAAACTTGGGCAAAATACTTCTCTGGGTATCGCACAAAAGAATCCTCGGTAACCTTTTAACAAGATCGTTGGTTTGAGACTTAGAGAAACCGCGACTTCTGAAGAAGCTCAAAGCTGCTTCTGGCTTTTGTGCGTTCTCAAATCGAACGGTCTTGGAGACCTTTAAAGCGACTTCTTGGGAGAACCCTAAATTGTTAACGAGGTATGATACAGTAAACGAGTGATTACCTGAAGAAGCAATCGTGCTGAATCTGAGAGAGAATATGGAAAAAGGGTTGTGTTGCAAGAGTCGAAAGCATTGTGAGGTCGTAGATGTACTGAGAATTCCGTTTAGCCATGGAAGAGCTTTGAGGCGTTTGGAATTATTCATGACCTTCAGATTTGAATTGTAAGCGAAGCGAATAGTGATCTTCCTGCGATTCTTGAAGAGTTTGAATTTCTCTGAGGAATCGCTGCAACCGTTTGATCAAAGCCTCAATTCATCCAAAGGGATCGATATTCTCAGTAGCCACCTACTGTCCTACAGTAATAGGTGCGTTCCGCAAACTCTGAGACCTTGGTTTGATAAAACTTCTTTACCGTATTCAATTCGTAAATTATAAAAGTTATTTTTTAAAAATTAATTTAAACACATATTTATTGTGAGTATTTGACATCCAGTTTGGGGGCCAATCGCACGGATAGCCCCAATAAGCTGGATCAAAAAAAGCTGAATTATAGTGTTTGGGGGAGCAATTAACAAAAGGATTTTAGTTTTCTGAAATAGCTTTTATCTTAAGCCACAAATCTGAGCTTATAACGATTGGCTTTTGAAAAAGGTTTGCAATTATTACTGTTAAAGCTTAATAATTTTATGGTAGATAATCTTCCTCTTAAATGCATCATATTTTTGACTCAATTAGAGATCAAATTGTATAGAACATGTGTTCCAATTAGTTATATAATATTATTTCATGAAATTATGTATTTTTTAATTGCCAAATTTCCCAACTTGGCTTTTTTAAATTTTTTATAATGTTTAATTTAATTTCTCAGCATGGTATCAGATTGATTGCAATTTTACCTTTAATGTACTATTTCAACTCCAAAAATTACTTTAAAATATTTTTTTGGTGCTTTTAACACCTTAAAATACTTTTCCAGCTGTACCCAGTGTGTTATCAGACTGATCGTAATTTTACCCTTAATGTAACTCCAAAAATTATTTTAAAATATTTTTTAATGCTTTTAACCTTTTAAAATATTTTTTTAGCAGCACATAATATTTTAAAGTAATTTTTAATAATTTACTTAATTTTTTAAATATTTTTTCACCCACTCTCTCTCATCATTTTTACAAAAGTCACTTATGCTTAAACAAATCCAAACAAGTTTTACTTTTCCAAAAGTCATTTATACAACCGCCAATCAAAACATAAATCACATTACACAATCTGGCTTTTAAAATAAGATTAAAAAAATCAAATTGGAAAAAACTATTTTTAGCATCATTGTTCCAAACACACAAATAAATGATAATCTCAAGTTGGTTCAAATTGCAATTTTCAAAAGAACCATGCACTTCTACTTTATGAAATGATTAGTGATTTTTATGAAGTATATTTTAAAAAAGGGTTGAGGTGCAAATTTACCAACGAAGTTTTGTCCGAGGAGCGTCTAGCACAAATATCTTTTAGAAGGGGCAAAAATACCAATGAACAATTAAAAAGGGGCATCCACCACAAAAACCGTTAATCCGTACTAACGGCGTTAAATTATAAGAGAAGAAAACCCCTAACGGCGTTAGTACGAATTTAACGGTTTTTGTGGTGGATGCCCCTTTTTAATTGTTCATTGGTATTTTTGCCCCTTCTAAAAGATATTTGTGCTAGACGCTCCTCGAACAAAACTTCATTGATAAATTTGCACCTTAACCCTTTAAAAAATGTCTATTTAAATATTAATATTAATTGATATTCTCTAACATAAGGAAACTATTGAAATAAATTATTTATTCGAATAATTTTTTAATGAATATTGTTATATTACGTTCAAAATTTTACAAATTTCAAATATTTTTTGTTCCTCCAACGTCTCCTGTAGTTATTTGTTTATTGTATATTCATGTCATGTTAATATAACATTATACAGATTTTCTTACATTTTGAACAGAATCAAAGATAAACACTTAAGTTTATTACATATAAACAATTTAAATTGTTATAAATTTATATTATACCACATTTACATTAATATATTATGTACCAATATTCATTTAAGTGTTTCTTTTCTAACAATATTTTTGAAGCACACAATTTATCGCACAAAGCTCCTTACTAAATAGGGTTGGAGGAAGGGCAGATTGACCTGGAATTATTCCGCAAATGAAAATATTTTAAAGATTAGAACTTTTTTTTTTTGTTCAAAAAAAGATTAGAACATTAAGTAACGATGTTTTAAGTGACCTCCAAGTAATACGGGCTGCGCCAACATTCACCCTCTTTCATAGTCATGCTTTCTAAAGGGAAAAGCCTCGTCATTACTACATACATACACACATATATATATTGATTTCGTGGTAACAATCTAACGAATTCATTCAGTTTGTTCAGCTACGGGAAAGCCCATGACTTGAATAAACTAGCATTTCATTTGAACATAAGGATTAGTGCATATTGGGAGATCATGCTGGGAGGCTCATTGACAGTTCTGCAATGCTTCCATTAGCATTCTTTTTGTTTTTTTTTTATAACAAGGGAATAAACTATAAAACTACCGCCTATCTATAGCCATAATCCGAGTTAGCTCGCCAGAAGCTTGGTACACCATGTGAAATCCTGGCATAATAGAGAGACCTTCCTTAGCTAAGTAATCCGTTGCCATATTAGCCTTCCGATTGATGTATCTCACCTCAACGAACCAATCACGCTGCAGTATCGAACGGGCCTCTTCGATAATATTCCGATCTGCATGTGTGTCATGCCCACCATCCACAATGAGACTAACGGCATCTGTGGAGTCTGATTCCAAAAGAATCTTCCGACTTCCCGAATCCCATGCTATTTTCAATCCATGCAGACAGCCCCAGAGTTCAGCTGTTACTGCGTCACCTTCCTCCAAACGGCACATGAAACCACAGAGTAATCTTCCGGTTTCGTCTCGTAGGACCCCGCCACATGCACTGCTGCCAGTGATATGGGAATGTGCCCCATCAACGTTAACTTTGACCACCCCCTCTCAAGAGGTTGCCATGCGAAGCAAGGTATGGCTGCATTGCTGGAATGTGTTGTATGAGGCAAGAACTTAGCTGCCGCATCACGAGCGCATGCGAGAAGAGTAAGAACGTTAGTAACAATCATATTATTGGAGACCCTCTTCTGCTCAAATAGAAAAAGGTTCCGCCTCTGCCATAACCACCAGCAGGTCACTGCAAATATCGACGCCCAGTCCTCACATCCATACTGTGAAAATTGTGACAAGTTACACCGAAGCCAACTAGGTAAGTCCATCACTGAAAACTGATGCCCTCCCATTGAATTAATTAATTCTCGCCAAACCCCCTGGGAATGCTCATAGTCGCGGAGAAGATGAAGAAGATCCTCTTCATGTAAGAGGCATAATGGGCATCTATTATCATCACTCAACCCTCGTTTGCATCTTGATACATTTGTAAGCAACCGCTTCCGAGCAACTAGCCATGTGAATAGACGGCATCGCTCAGGGATCTTGAGCCTCCATATTTTCTCCCATAGAGGGTCAAAACAATCTTCTGCCTGTATGAGGTTCTGGTAAGCTGATCGGATCGTAAATGTGCCCCCTTTATTCCATCGCCATCTCACATCCCCACCCTCCATCACTTCCACCCCTGCCTCAACATGTAGCCATGTGGCTTTAATACCTGACCAAATATTGGATCCAGGATGTTTCGATTCAATTTTAGGCAGAAGATCTGAACCACATTTATACTTATCTCGGATAACCTTAACCCATAGGGTATCTCGCTTTTTCACCAAATTCCATCCCAATTTCATGAGAAATGCCACGTTCTGGTGTTTTGCATGACGAATGCCTAGACCTCCTGTCTTCTTGGGTTTACATACCTCTTCCCATGCCACTAATGGAATCTTCCGACGTTCACCAGACCCTCCCCACAAGAATGCTCAATTATTTTTGTCCAACTCCTCCCAAGTAGTAGCCAGAAGGTATGAGGTTTGCATAACATGGTTCAAAATAGCGAACGTAACAGACTTAATCAGTGTTGTTCGTCCTGCAGTAGAGAGAGCATTAATCTTCCAGTTAGTAAATCGCTTCTTGACCTTTTCTACTACATCAATAAACGTAGCCTTCGAGACTCGTTCATGATGTAGGTGAACACCCAGATATTTGCCAAGATTCCCTGTTTGGGTGAACCCAAGAAAGCTGCTAATCTCATTACACCGAACATGATTCACGTTACTGGAGAAAAACATTCTAGTCTTTGAGGCATTAACTTTCAAACCAGAACTAGCACAGAATCCCTCAAGACACTGTTTGATCACAATTGCTTGCTTAAGGGAAGCCTCCGCAAATAATATGATGTCATCCGCAAAGAATAGATGCGAAATTGGCGGCCCAGTCTTGGTGAGCTTGATTGGCTTCCATTCCCCGTCATTAATAAACATTTGTATCAAGTGTGCAAGTTTCTCCATACAAATCACAAACAAATAAGGAGAGATGGGGTCACCTTGCCTTACTCCCTGAGAAGCGTAAAACTTCTCTGATTTGTCACCATTCTATAGAAGTTGCATACTAGAAGACAAGACACAATTCAAAATTACCTCTATTATATACACCGGAAAGTGTAATTCTGAAAGGCAATTATGAAGAAATTCCTAGCTAACTCGATCGTAGGCTTTCTCTAGGTCAATTTTAATAGCCATAAACCCTTTTCAACCCTTCATATTTCGCATAGAATGAATCACCTCTTGTGCCACAATAATATTATCACTACTGTGGCGGCCGGGTACAAAGCTGCATTGATTGGGAGAAATAATCTGAGGAAGAATTGGTTTCAGCCTATTTACAATTACTTTGGTGACCACCTTATAAATCACGTTGCACAGACTAATGGGTCGAAGATCCTTTAAATTCTCGGGATTATCTTTCTTTGGAATGAGTACAAAAAGCGTCCCATTAATTTCCTTTATTGCCTGTGGATTAGAGAACAAATATCGAATATAATGAATCACTGAAAAGCATACCGTACTCCATTGAGATTGATAGAACAAAACATTGAAGCCATCAGGGCCGGGAGACTTTAACGCCCCCATACTGAAGAGTGCACTTCGAATCTCATCATCATGAACAACTCTACCACACCACTGCATTGTGCTCTCATCAATAGGAGGGAATGAGATATTACAATCAAGAGAGACTCAGCCATAAATTTCTTCCGTGAATAAAGAAGAGAAGTAATTGACTACCATTCGCTTGATTTCCCTAGTATCATACCGCCATTCACCATCCTTATTCCGTATTGTTTCAATGCGATTTAATTTACGTCTACCATTTGCTCGAGCATGAAACACCCTGGAATTCCTGTCCCCATACACCGTCCACTCCATTCGTGCTTTTTGCGCCCACATCAAGGATTCTTGGATCAAAACTTCTTCTAATTCCTTCCAGAGATGAAATTGAAGATCATGATAGTAACTGTCCATGCCTCGACGATCAACAACGGCATTAATTCCAGCCAGTCTCCTTAACAGCTTTCTTTTCCTTGCTTCTATGTGACCAAAAACTGTCTTGTTCCACCTAGAGCAAGCCTCAGCAAATTGAGAAATATTCTCAGTCCAGGGGGCTACCGAGCTCCATTCTTGTTTAACAAAGTCATTGAACTCCTCATGCAGCACCCATGCAGCAATAAAGCGAAAGGGACGATTAGGCCTTACCTGATGGCAATTATCCTCAGTCTGTAAAAGAATAGGCCTGTGATCAGACTTGAAGAAAGGCAAGTGAGTTACCGAGGAATTGGGAAAACGTTGTATCCATACTTCTGAAGCTAAAACCCTATCTAGTCTTGCTTTAGTCGTCCCCCGTTGCCAAGTAAAGCTAGGTCCCTTAAAGCCTAGATCCATCATATCCTGTCTTTCCACCCAGTCCGAGAATTCCTTGTCATAGGAAGTTTTACATGTCGCTAGAAAGTGTCTTTCATAGTCAAACAATGTTGCATTAAGGTCCCCACCAATTGCCCACGACCCCGTATTAGAAGATGCAAGTCGCGACAAATGATTCCATAGTTCGCGCCTACCATTTTTATTTGGACTTGCATAAATGATAGTAAAGGTCCAAGGAATGCCACTCTTAGGCCATATACTAAGATGCATAAACTGGTGATTTTTCTCTAAAACCATAATGTTGTCTATACTATTGTTCCACATACACCAAATACCTCCACTATATCCTTCAGAATCAATAACTGCTGAGTTGTCAAATCCCATTCTGCTAATTCTTGTGGCTGTGAATTTCTGCTCGCAGCGAGTCTCCAAAAGAGCTAAAAAATCCAAATGATAATGCTTCTTTAAATTGCGAACAAGGTTCGGGAAGCTCCGAGCACCTGTTCCTCTTGCATTCCATAGCATGAAAATCATGGGGAAACAATATCATAGGATGTATTGGCACACACCATTTCTTGATCCTGTCCTTCCTCCTGCCCTAACTTATCCTGAATTAGTTTTTCCACAATGAACGAAGCAAGAGCATCCGAATTTTCCCGTATAGAGCATGCACCCTGGGAAAAGTCATGCTTAGCCAGGTTCTGTGTTACAGTTGTACGGTTGCTAAACTACTGCAATGTTGAGGATTCAGGTCCAATTACTTGTGTTTCATGTACTGGCCCAATTTCCTGATCCTTCAAGACCGTAAAGGAGTTATGTTGTTTGATAGGCCCATTCCTTAATCCCAAGACATTATCCTTCACTTCCTTGTATTCTTGCAGGCAAAGCATTCTCTTTCCCACGTGATTTGCTTTCATCAATTTTCCTTTTAGAACCTACTGGGACCCACTCCATTGTTTTGACTTTTATATCCCTCTCATTAGATTAATCTGGCGTATCAATCTTCTTTAAAGCCTTTCCCCCTCTATCCTGCATAATAATTGCTCCACGCATCCCGTGTTTCACGGATTCATTCTTCCGAACTTCAACCTTGATCTTCTCTCCTTCCAGTGCTAATCCCGTGATTATCTCCGCTGCCATTCCACTCCTGAAATCCCGTCGCAAAATCCGCAATTTCCCATAAATGCTCCCCTCCTCCGTAAGGTCACCGGGAGTTGTTTTTCCTGCACTAGCACCCGATGGCTTCCCAGCGGTTGTTCCACCTTCCTCAACTCCTTCGGTTACTTCTTTATCCTTATGAACCTGTAGTCCTTCCCCATGCTCGCACTCAGGACAAGCTTCCCTTTAGTGACCGTACTTACCACAATGAAAACACACCAGGTGCAGCCCTTCATACATAATCGGTCGATCTTCTCCAAAGCAGTCAAACGTAGGCAATAATGGTTGCTGCAAATCAAGCTCAACGCAAATTCTCGCGAAACCACCCTTATCATAAATAGAAGTAGACCGATCAACCTTGAGTGTCCTTCCTATCATATTGCCAATGATATTCAGGGACTCAACATTGTAAAACTCCATGGGTAAGTCAGGAAATCTAACCCATACTGCTACTTTTCGTTGGACATCCGCTTTCCACGGGTTAAAATTCGGGCGCCATCTCTGCACAATCAAGTAGTGGTCATCAATCATCCATGGGCCTTCCTGAAACGTGAAGTCACGATCCTGTTTTGTGGTGAAGGACACAATGCAGTATCCGTTACTGAGCGGAATCATTTTCATTGGATCCACTGGTTTCCACATACGTTGAATCCTATCCTTTATAATAAACAAAGGAATTTCTGCACCAAGAACTTTTATAATCAAAGAATTCATCCAAGGTCTACACCATGCAGCATACTGTTCTAACGTTACTTTAAGAGATGGAATTCGCCGCTCAGTCTTTTTTCCATATCGTTCTTCCTCCGGAGAAACATCCTCACTTACATCCGTTCCAGCCTCATTATTCTTCCTACTGAAGTACTTCCTCCAACCATTCACTATATCATCTTCTTCTTCGTGCCTGACCAGGAACCCCGCTTGTCCAGGAGATAGCAATTTATCTCGATATGTCGGAGGGACAGCTCGTCGCCGTTCAAGTTGCTGCTCCTTACCAACCTCACGCCTTGAATCTCGTTTCCTATTATACTGACCAAACACAAAGGTTGGCTCCAATTGGTTCTCACGCTCTTTGTCTCTTGCCTTCCCACCACCCTTTTCCCCACCACCGCCCCCACTTGCACTTCCATCAACGCCAACACTCTCACACTCCATCATTGCCTAAAGAACATGTTAGTTTGCTTCCATTAGCATTCTAGTACTAAAGTCTGTTTGTTTTTCATTCAAATCTCCTAAGGCATTGTTTGATTCGAGGTTTTTTAATGGAAGGGACAGGTAGGAGTGAGCATATTTGGTTGAGAAGAGTGAGAGGGGGGAGAAATTTTATCTAGTGCTCCCATCCCCTTCCCTCCTTTCACACCCCTTCAAATTTTTGGTTTTTTTGAGGAGTGGTAAATATTATGTTATATCCTAATTAAAATACTCATGCTAATTTTTCATTATCCTAAATTTACCTATCTAATTATAAAACCCATATGATATTATTAGGATAAGCCAAATAAATCAAAAAATCTATCTAATCAAATCCTATCTTAATAAATATTATTAAACCCATTCAAATCGACAATCGTTCTTTCTCGTGTCGGTATTTATGCTTCCCCTCTCCTCCTTGCTCTTTGTGAACACCACATGCTCCGCTACCTATTGTTGTTGCAAGTTGCTCTTCCAGCCATCCAAACCTTCTTTCAGGTTGTAGATGTCTATCTATATATTTCTTTGGTATGATACATCACTTTAGATAAGTTTATTGATTTATGTTCTAATTAAATATGTTTTAATGTTATAACATGATCACAAATATCTAATTGGAATAAATAATAATCTTAGATAAGTTGGATAAGTTTGTATATTTTTAACGTTATCACAAGTATCTTAATAAAATATAATATCTAGATTATACATAATTACCTTTGTTATCTTAGTACTACCCCCGGTCTTAAATATAAGATAAAGTTGATTTTTTTTAGAGAGATTAAGAAAACTAAATAAGTTGTTTAATTATATAATATGTTATATATACTTAGATTATATACCAGTTTAATAGCCAAACTAATTAGTTTAGAGAGAAAATAAAAATATAAAAACTCTAAAGTAATTTAATTAGCTTCCTTAATCTCTCCAAATAAGTCAATTTTATCTTATAATTAGAATCGGAGGGAGTATTATAATTTGATTTAAGATTTGGATTTAAATCTAAAGAACATATTAAATTTGATGAATTAACATATTAAAATTATTAACATCATCATTTTAAATGTATATAAAGCTTTTTTATCATATATAAGTTATGTAACAGAGGTTTTTTGTGATTTATAAATTAGAAAATAATAACTTTAATATCTAAATAAAGTATTATGGCATAATTATCAACATTTCATTGACTCAAATCCCTTCCCCACCTGAACCAAACAAAAACACTCTCTTCCCCTTCCCTCCCTTCCAACCAAACAAAGCTCAAAACCTCCCTCTACCTCCTCCCACCTCTCCTCATTTAACCTTCCCTCCCCTTCATTAAATCAAACAAGGCCTAAAGGTACATTTTGCAGACCCAACATTTTTGCCAAAACGTGCTTTAACAATATTGTAAACAAGGTTTTGAAGATTTCCATGATGCATTAATGGGAAACAGCACAGTTTCATCCGTTTCACATGTCTCAAAACTGAAGAGCAAAGCAATACTGTTCAGAGTGTTTAGGATAGCGATGGAAAAAAATGGCTTTTTGTTATTTGAATTTTTGTAATCTTATTTTTAATAAAAGTTAGACTATATAATGTGATTTATGTTTGAATTGGCGATTATATAAATGACTTTTATAAAAGTAAAACTTGTTTAAATTGACTTAAGTATAAATGACTTTTATGATAATGGTAAGAGATAGTGGGTGAAAAAATATTTAAAAATTATATTAAAGTATTACGTGCTACTGGAAAAATATTTTAGGGTGGGTGAAAATCAATAAATCAAAATTATAAGTTTTGGGTGCTCTTTACTACTAAAAAAAATACATTAAGGTAAAATTGTAGTCAGTCTCCTAAGACCGAGTAAGGGTTAAAAGCACCCAAAAATATGTTAAAGTAATTTTTGGAGTTGAAAAAGTACATTAAGGGTAAAATTGCAATCATTCTGATAATAAACTAGGTACAACTGAAAAAATATTTTAAAGTAATTTTTGGAGCTGAAAAAGTACATTAAAGGTAACATTGCAATCATTCTGATAGCACAATAGGTACAACTGAAAAAATATTTTAAGGGGTTAAAATCACCAAAAAAATATTACATAACTAATTAGATTACATATCCCGTACAATATGATGGAAAATTAATGTCAAAGTCAGTAAAAATATTTTCGTCTCTCTCTATCTCTCTTCCTTTTTCCTCTCTCTTTCTCTCTTTCCCAATCCCAACTTGCAAAAGCTTAACTTCCCAACTTATCTGTGTTTTGCATTTCATCATTGCCCCAAATTACAATATCACTGAACCAAACACTCGCTAAAGTTCCCTTGCTAGACAATCACACAAAATGAAGAAAATCGCACGATATGGCCCCCATTCGTGCATCCAAACATTCGCTAAGAAAGCTAATTAAATTACTTTAAAATTTTTATATTAATTATTTTTCCCAAACTATTTTGTCCAACTTATAATGACATATTATCCAAATATACTGACTCTGACGTTAAATGTTTACCATATTGTACGGGATATGTGATCCAATTAATTATGTAATATTTTTTTGTGCTTTTAACCTCTTAAAATATTTTTTCAGTTGTACCCAGTCACTACAAAAAAAAACGTGATTTAGTAGCGGTTAAAAATGGGTATTAGTAGCGGTTTTAACCGCTACAAACAACATTAGTAGCGGTTAATAAAACCGCTACTAAATCGTATGTTGCAAGCGGTTATTTAAAACCGCTACTCAAGGAAAATAACCGCTACTTACTTTGTAGCAACATCCCTATAAGCCGTAAATTTTTTTGGAGATATTTGTAGCGGTTATATAACCGCTACAAATATAAAAAATTGAAAATTTTAAGGTGGGAAAAGAAAAATAATTTTTTTTCTATTTTCTAGCGGTTAATAAACCACTACTAATTTGAAATTTTCATGAAATTCGTAGCGGTTATATAACCGCTACTAATTTCATGAAAATTCCAAAATGGTGCAAAAAATTTAATTTCAGTTTAAAAAGGCGATTTAATTAATAGCAGTTTAATAACCACATAAAAATAAGAAAATTAAAAAAAATACGATCATTTGTTTCTGTTTTTTTTAATATTAAATTAAATACTTTATTTTTTTTAGAAGTTTATCTAATTTAATTAGCTTATTATTCAATAGTTTAACTCATTTATAAATTAAAAAGAATAATTTAATTTAGTTGGATAAGTATAAAAATTGTATTGATAATATTATTAAGGATACGTAGGTAATAAGGAACTATTATATTGTTTACTACAATGTAATTGTGTATGAAGTTGGCAAAAAAAAATTTGTGTATGAAAAATAGATGAAAATGAGATAAACCTTTGAAATATCTGGAAAAAAAATGGTGAGAATAAATTTTATGTCGCTACAAATATTAAAATATGTAGTGGTTATTTAAAAGCGCTACAATTCCACCGCTACAAAATGCCATTTTTTTGTAGTGAGTGTGCTATCAGAATGATTACAATTTTACCCTTAATATATTTTTTCAGCTTCAAAAATTACTTTGAAAATTTGTTGGTGCTCTTAACCCCTTAAAATATTTTTCCAGTGGTACCCAGTGTGCTATCAGAATGATTGCAATTTTACCCTTAATGTACTTTTTCAGCTCCAAAAATTACTTTAAAATATTTTTTTGTGCTCTTAACCCTTACCCAGTCTTAGGAGACTAAATACAATTTTACTTTTAATGTATTTTTTTAGTAGTAAAGAGCACTTAAAACTTATAATACTGATTTATTGATTTTCACCTACTTTAAAATATTTTTCCAATAGCACCTAATATTTTAAAGTAATTTTTAAATATTTACTTGATTTTTTAAATATTTTTTCACCCACTTTCTCTTACCATTATTACAAAAGTCACTTATGCTTAAGCCAATCCAAACTAGTTTTACTTTTATAAAAGTCATTTATACAATCGTCAATCCAAACATAAATCACATTACATAGTCTGGCTTTTACTAAAAGTAAGATTATAAAAATTCAAATAAGAAAAATCCATTTTTCCCATTGTTCCAAACACACTTCATGCCTATTTGGATTAACGGTGAAAAAATGGCTTTTTTTATAATGTGACTTTTGGAAAACTGAGATGGAAAAAAAGTCAGATTGTAGATGTGATTTGTGTTTGGATTGACGGTGGAAGAAGTGATTTTTTTTTCTAACCTTAAACCTGTTTGAATTAGTATTTGAAAAGCCCATTTAGATAAAAAAATAATTGAAAAGGACATGAATCTTATTGAATATTTTATATGTGTATATATATATATATATATATATTATTTGTATATATTATAATAATTAAAGTGAAAAAATATAAATAAAATTTTATAAAATAAAAAAAGTTAAATTATTATTAAAAAAAGAAAAATACACTAAGGTACTTAATTAAAATTAATAAATTTATATTTATATTAGAATGTATACATGAAATGTCTTATTGTTTGATCATCTACCCCTAACAAGCTGGTATATGATTGTGTCATTTTTTTAATTTAAACTAAACTTGTATGACTCTGCGTCCCTAGTGTTCTCGGGTGATTCGTCTGTTTTCCGGTGCAACTCCACTGGTAGGAACTTGCAAAGAAAGTAAACTCAGTTGAAAACTTCATCTGCATGCACATATATGTTTGGAACCCATAATTTCACAGCAACACATTCTGATACATCTTGATGTAAAATATTAAAGGCAATGACAGACAAGGCGATGAAAGATACTTTGTTTTATGGATAAAAAAATAGAGGTAAATGTTGTAGTAGCAGCTTAAATTAAATCTGTCTTTTTGTCTATACAAGTTAATTAAGCTTTGAATCTTATTTAGTTAAGAAAGTTCTTTTACTACCGTATAGATTTTAAGGCTGCCAAGGTAGTGAAAGTAATATGCATAGAAAAATTTAATTTACCCAATGAAGAAGATAAACATTCTCATCCATGTTCGAACGACAACCACATATCAGAGGTCAACTTGCATGCCCTTCCAACGATCTTTTCTCATATGTTTGGTAAGCAAGCTAAATGCCTTACAATGGTCCTCTGCTCAGCATTTAATGATCTACCGTGATGGAGAGAGAAATCAAAAGCTGTGAAAATTAGCTTCTACAAAACGTTGCGTATTTCATGAAAGTGCAGTGGACTCTAATGCTATGCCAAACAGTCATGAAATGCCCACTGGGCTTTTTTCACACCAAACGTGCGGTTACCCCCTCCAAACACTATACCAAATAAACCCTTAACATCTCTAAAAAGTCAACTCTCTTTCTCACATCATCCTTCTCCTTTTGACTTTTTCGTCTCTCTATCTCTCTCTTCCTTTTTCCTCTCTCTTTCTCTCTTTTCCAATTCTAACTTGCAAAAGCTTCACTTCCCAACTTATTTTTTTCGTACGTTTCATCATGGGCCCCCAATCACAATATCATTGAACTAAACACTTGCTTAAATTCCCTTACTAGACAATCGCACGAAATGAAGAAAATCGTGCGATATGGCTCCCCAATTGTGCATCCAAACACTCGCTCAATCACGTACATCTTAATCAACTTGGATGACAAGTTGGTAACAAACCAAATATATACTCATATCACACATGTGGTTTCTATTTAATGCTGAATAGACTGTTGCCTTCTTAATCACCTTACAATACAGATTTTGATCCTGATCCAAAATATCATTGAGGATGAAAATCGGAGAAAAAATATATCATGTCAACTAGTAGCTTTAGTTTCATATCTAGTGCATATAAAATCACAAAACAGTTTTATTTAGGATAACCACATGATGGGAAAACGAAAAAAGATACTCTCAAAATCCTTTTTTTCTCTCTTTTTTTTTAGAATCTCATCTCCACCTTTAAATCAAAAAATGAATTATTCAGATTTAATATTTTCTAAAACTATGATCATAATGTTTTATAAATTAATTTTTTCATTATTTCTGTTTATATTACAGTTATGAATTAAGTAGATCATGTTTTAACAATTTAAGTTTATTTATTTATATTTAAAATAATAGTTTTATAAAATATTAAATCTTAGACCATCCATTTTTTTAAATCTGATGGTAGAGAAGGGATTCTGAGAAGAAAAGGAGAAAAAGGATTCTAAGAGAACCCAGATCCAAAACCTGCGGAAACATGATGTTGCAGAAGAATATGAATAGCCTGTCATTGCATAGGAGTTGATTCTCTGAATCCAAGTACTGCAAGATTGCTTTATAAGTATGGTTCAAATTATATATGTAAACAAACTGTACAGAAACTAAATCATAGTAATTTAAAATCTAAAGATGTGATTAGAGAAAGAGATAGCACGCAGAATACAGGTTAATTCCAACAACTGCTTTAAAATGTTCGGAAAAGAAAGGCCGTCCATAACAGTTTTATAAAGGGGCTCTTTCAGAAGTATCCAAGTCCTACATTGCACAGTCGGAGATGCCTCAGACTCCCAAAAACATGGAGGCTCCATCTTCCTAACAGAATGGATCTTTTTCAAGATTCCACGATTGTAAGAGGGCCCGGTGTGAGCAGCTTGCTCGATCACAGACAACAACCTATGTTGAGAAATAAAGATTTGAATTTGAGCAGTTATAGAGTAATAAGCAACTACATGCTCTCCAACAATATCTGTAAGCCTAGATTTAAGAGCTTCCATAATTCCATGTGAAAGCTCAGCTTGATTAGGTGAAGAGTAAGTAAAAGCTGAGCCATAATGGTTCAAGAACTACATGAAATTCTGCACAGCAATTAAAATGATTAAAATGACCCTGCAAATCACAATCGAATCTGTCCTTCAGATGATTTTTCCCTTCCTTGCAGTAAAAAGGAAAATGATAGTGGAAACATGGTTACCAACGGATCATGAGAACTCAAGGTCATTTGTGATGGTCTGGATATAAAAAGTTAGAATTTTGATAAAACAGAATATGAGTCCTCATCCTATTAACATGTCTTAAACTTTTGAACTTTACAAGTGAAGATGACAATATTCAACTTCTTGCTATATGAATGAACACCTTATGGTTCCAAGAGCTAATCACAATTAACTGTGGAATTGCTTCAGACACAAAACGCTATTGCTAACCTTTCAGCCAATCCATAGGTATTATTTCTAGACAGGCTAGAATTCAGGAATGCAAAGTTAATTATTCATCAAGTCAAGGAAGGAGAGTGAAAAAGAATTGCTCACAAAAGTATTCTGCAACCAAAGCACCTACTGATAAGGCATAAGATATTATATTGATATGCAAGAAAAACGAGGTCCAATTCAGAAAATGAACCAAATCAGTAAAATTAGTTGAAACCCAATTTAAACAAGGCGAATACTTCAATGGTATGGAGAAACAAAATGGGGCTGACCTACAAAAGATTAAAATTTCAAAATTTCAAGCACATGACATTCCATCATTCTTCAATTTTTCTTCATATAGCTTCGATAGACGATGATTATGCTCCTCAAAACGTTCCACAAATCTTTCCAGGAACCGCCTTTCAGTCAAACCAAATGGCATAACTAAGCTAGCATTCTTTTTTATCAACCCTTTTGACTGAAGATAATGTAAAACTGAAGCCCTTGGGATAATCCTTCTCTCCAAGCTGTATAGAAACATATTCGGTCCCTTGACAAGGAGCAAAGAATTCCAACCCAACTGGTTAACCCAAAAACTCATCACCGCATTAATCTTATCCCTTGATGCTAACATACAGTGTGGTTGCTTCCTAAATGCTTCTAACAATGTTTCTTCTGACCATCCCCATTTCTTGTAGAGATCAACTTTGGCGTCCCAGAGGGACTTGCTCAAAAGCGTTTTAGCTATCAATGCAACACTAAATGTTGTATTGAAAGGATTAAATCCCAAACACTTAACTTCCTCTACCGTCTTTGTAAGGACATCAAAGTAGTGCAGTGCACGAGGCCTCCTTCTGAGTATGAGAGCAACGTTTGTCCTTGACACTCCATTCTCTAGCAACATGTTAATACCTTGTATTGCTCGAGAGTCATAAAGGATATCTGGATAGCCTTTTATACTTGAAATGGTGGTTTTATCATTCTGAAGAAACCGTTTTAGCATTTCATATGATGGGATTATGTGATTCTCAAAGCTTCTCATCAGGAATCTAGGGGTCCTTCGCACCATGAAGTTAAGGTCGGAGGTAGTTGCACCTTTTGAGAGGACAAATTCAAACTTGGGCAAAATATTATGTTGGGGATCGCACAAAAGAAGCCATGGATCCTTTCTCATGACATCTTTTATGATAGACTTAGAGAAACCGTGGCTTTCGAAGAAGCTCACAACTGAATCTGGCTTTTGTGAGGTGTCAAATCGAACTTTCTTGGAAGCATTTAAAGCAGCTTCTAGGGAAAACCCTAAACTGTTAATGAGGTATGATACAGTAAACGAGTGATCACCTGGAGAAGCACTTGTGCTGTATTTAAGAGAGAATGTGGCTGAAGGGTACTGTTGTTGCAAGAGACGAAAGCATCGTAAGGTTGGTGATGTTCTTATAAGAAGGGCCCTGAGGCGCTGGGAATTAAACATGAGCTTCAGAATAATAGGGATCTCACAGAGACATTGAAATACCTTGAATTTCTCTGAGGAGTGGGGAGTCGTTTCGAAGGTCTGTTCGCAGTCTCGAGCTATCTGAAGAGATTGATAGACCCTCGGCGCAGTCTCGAGCTATCTGAAGAGATTGATAGTCTCTCAGCGTCCTGCGAAGGATCCAGTTTCCCGCTCATCATTTTGATGAGGAGAGGAGAGCTAGCATGATTTATTGTTCAGATTAGATTTGGAGGGTTTAGATTTTATTTTTTTTAATTATAATTTTTAATTAAAAAAATTACTTTTTAAAATAATGTTAGTTAAGAGATTATTTTTATTTTAGATTCTTTTTTTATTAAAATAATTTTTAAAAAAAATAAAAAAATAGAAATCTGAACTGTCCAAATCTAATCTGAACAGTCTAGATCATACTAACTCTCCCTACCCATCAAAATCATTTTGATGAGCAGGCAACTGGATCGGTCCTGCGAAGCTGATGGACATTTTCGCTTCCCCAAGAGATCCGCCCAGAAATCAGAAGGAATCAGTGGATAGGCGCCGAAAATCTGGACCATTTTAATAAGTATAAAATTTAAAATAAATATAATTATTTAATTAATATTTTTTTAAAAATAATTTTTTTATTTAAAAATCACTCATTTTAAAAAAATAACATGAGGTCTCACTGTCTATCATTAAGGTGTGTATTTGATTTGAGAGGAAGGTAAGAAAGGGAAGGGAGGAAGGGTAAATTATCTTTCTAAGTTAAAGATATTTAAATTTTGGATGGGAACTCAAAATTAAAAAAAATAAGAGAAAAAATTTTAAATGAAAACCTAAAATTTAAAAGAATGAAAAGATAAATTTTGAGTTTTTTTTAACTAAAATTATAATTTACTCATCCTCCCCTCCCCTCCCCTCAAACCAAACACAACCTAAAAATAGACACCGAAAGTGGTTCCGAAATCAGAATGGGCGTTCATCCAAAAACAAGAAAGAAATCAGAAGGGGAAGCTTAGGGGGGCATTTCTGGTGACGTGTCTTTGGACCACATACAATTTCTCGAAATACTTTTTTTCGCCAACGCATTGCATCTCATTGAAGAAATAAAACAAAGCCTACCATCAAAATAGGACTAAGTGCCTCCTTTGGATTAGTGATAAAGGAGTAATTTTTTTTACAATCTGATTTTTACAAAAATCATATTGAAGTAATTTTTTTATAATCTAATTTTTAAAAAAATTAAATTATTAATATGATTTATATTTGAATGAACGGTGGCAGAAGTGACTTTTTTTTCTAACCTTAAACCTATTTGGATTAGTATTTGAAAAACCCGTTTAGATAGAAAATAACTGAAGAAGACATAAATCTTATTGAATACTATGTGTGTGTGTATTATTTGTATATATTTTGATAATTGAAGTGAAAAATTAAAATTAAAATTTGATAAAATACAAAAAGTTCAATTATTATTTTAAAAAAAAGGAAAATACACTAAAGTACTTAATTAAAAATGGATAAAGTTGTATTTAATTTAGAATATATACATACATTAAGCGAATCATTATTGAAAGAAACATGATATTTTTTACATATTTATCATTTTTAACTAATCTTAACTGACATTCGTTTTACACAATAAGGATAAAAATTATTTATAAAAGGGATCAGAGAGAGTAAAGGGCACTCCCACTCTCCCATTTACCAAAGAACCTTTTTTTTCATAATCATCACTTTCTCTTCCCACATTTCACCATAAAAGCACTAAATTTCATCTTACATAAGATACCGTGCTCTTCTAGTGCATCGTGAACCCAAACACTCATGTAAGGGTTGATATGCTTTTCTTTGATATAACCGTGCCTTAGGCTGTCCAGACGCTTTGCCAAACGGGCTCGAGAAAGTCTGAATGGCTAAAGAAACAAAGACAATATTGCTCAAAAAAATACAAAAAAGACAATAAAAAACCAAATAAGTGTATACCTCACCTCGTCTAAAGGAACCTTATAGACGGGATCTTATATTAAACATTCGATGTGGTATATTTGCAGATAGGTTATAATCTAATGTTGTCTCTTTGTTTTTTTTTTTTAACCTTAAATGTTGTCTCTATTTAAAAGGCTCTAGTGTGATAAAGTATTCATCAAAATATTATCTGAATCATGCACTTACACTTATAAAGAGGTTAGTGGATATTAATAAAATTCTCTCTTCTTTTTCATATTGTTAATTGCATGGCCCTATTATTTTTTAAGAAAATTAAAAAAAAATAACTTTTCCCGGCACTGATTTATCTATTTTTAGTTGATAAATAAATCAATATATGCTATAAAATCAAGATTATCCATTATTTTTCATGTATGATCATTATATATTTTTTAACCTGCATGGTTCTTCATTAAAAAAAAAATTAAAGCTCGAGCAATGAGCAACCTTTCCGATTATAATAATGAAATGTACTTGAAAATGGCTGAGGAGCTCAAAACAATCGTCCAACATGCCTACTTACAACAATAACAACATATATTATGAGAAAGACTACTAACAAGAGGTTTCTGTCAACATTCAATTTCAAGGACATGAATAAACAAGATGTCAGTTTAAACGTTAGTTAGGGGTAGTTAGAGTAATTAGCCGTTATTAGAATTACTAAGTGGTAAGTCAGTGCCTAACCTGATTACCCTACCCCCTGCTCATTATAAATAGGGCACTCCTATTGTAATTCAGACTATATCGTATCATAATGTGAATGAATAGGTTTGTGGTTCTCTCTCTGTTCCTCTGCTCCTCTTCTTCTTCTTTCTTTCCTCCCATCTTTTCTACACTATACCTAACAGTGGCATTAGAGCGGTCCATCCTTGGCCCTCCCACTATGATTCCAGAAGGAAAAAAAGAATCCTACCAGACAATGGTTACTGTAACTTCTCGATTCCTTTCAAGAAGCGTAGAAGAGTGCCTTCAGATTATGACGATGATGGTTGAAAAGATGGCAGAAATCGTACAAGAGATTCTACCTGTGAAAAAAGATAGGCAGAGTTACAAGAATTGTTGTAGAAGGAAAAAAATCAGTCAGCAGATTCCCAAGACACTTCTGATGATCAAGAAGATGGTGGGCTTTCTTTGCCACGAATCCCACAGAAGTGCAACACAAGGTAAGCAATAACTATTCAAGAAGCCTTCCAAAATCAAGAAGAAGGTGGTTATTTTCAAGAAAATAGTGAGTCTTGGTTGACCAACATCCAAGAAGACGCAAAGATGAATTCTTAGTTGTCTCTGTCGGTTTTTAACCCTTTAGATTGTGAGTTCTCCCAACTAGAGGGATGTAGCTGCAAGAAGAGTGCAGGGGCTATGTCACAAAGTAAGGACGGGTTTAAACAAAAATCTTTTGTCCAAGGAGCTACTGGGATGAGCAAAGATCACTTTGAAGGGTCATCAAGTCTCGACTTCGGAGGAAGTTTTCTGGGTGAGTCGCATAAGAAAATTTCAGATTCGGCATTTTCAACCACTACTCTGTTTCAGTTATATGGAAAATGGACTATGCAAATTGAAGATTCTACAGATATTTCAAGAAAGGTTGAATTGAGCATGTGGCAAGCTTAGAAACTTACGTGGCAGGAAGAGTTCCTATTAGAAAAGTCAAAGGAACTGGGTAGCATTTATTTTGTTTCTAGCTCTGTTCCTCCTGATGGGTCACAGCTGGATAGCATTTCCTCTCTATGTCAAGAGTATTCAGTATTTACTATTTAGAGTCACCTTGAGCTTGGTCCTTTCAGATAAGTATTTGGGCTTTTTGAGTTTTGTTTGAAGAAGATGGCTCGAGTTTGTGGCTGCAATGGGCTATTTCTATGAAGTATATAAAGATGTCTCTTAGCTAGGTTTCAAATGTTCAATGTTCTCCAACGAGATTTCAGATTCATGTCTAGTTTAAGAGGAAGTTTGTCAAGATGTTGCAAGGTTCTAACTTAGTGCAAGATTTTGCAAGATGTTGTCAAGTTTGTTAAGAGGAAGTTTGTCTTGGGTTAGCTTCTATTTGTTCTAGAACAGTGCACTGTGCTTGTAGCAGCAATTTTCAGAAGTTCATGCCTCAATCAATATAACATAAAAATCTCTTCCACCAAGCCATCTCACAAAATAGCTCATCTACTGGCCACAGACACAGACTACTATTCATAAGCCGTCTCCCATCTTTTTCGGGCTCCGTGGCAGCCAAACCTCCATGACAGCTGTTCGGTTAAAATTCAAATTCAAATCACATGCCTGCAAAAGGATGGTACGAATGGGAAAACACTCTCTCTCCCCTCTTTATGCACCCTCATTCTTCTTCTTTGATTAGGAGCTCTCCTCCTCTCTCTCCATCTTCGTCCTCAGTTTCTTCTTTGCGCCGATGCCTTCCCGATCTCTCTTTGCCCTAGCTTTAGGGTTTTTTGAAAATGCTTCACCTACCGGACACGAAAGCTCCGGTCCACTATCATCATATGTTCTCTCACCTTCGGTCTTTCTCAGCATCTAATCTCCAGGTTCCTTCCATCGAGTTTCTAATTACTTTTTCTTAATCGATTTCTCTTCTTTCATACCTATTGGAGAGTTTGTGGTGACGTCAACGGCGAAGAAGCAACCGCAAGGAAGCTGTGGCCATTTCTTCCCACCTGCGAAACAACCACTAGCCATCCCAATGATGATCGTCCTAGGAAAGAGGTGCAGTCCTTCGAAATAATAGTTTTTGATGAATTGGTTAGTATAAGTTGTTTCTCTGGGTTCTCTTGAAACAGTCTCTCTGTCATTCTTTATTCTCAATCATATTGTAACTCATTTTGCATTTTGTAGGACAATTACATCATCTCTGACTTCTTGGTTTGTGAGTTTGGTAGATATATACGTGAGAGATACCATCTCCAACTTCACCCCTCCAGCATCTTGGAGCAAACAGGGGACTCAATGCCTAGACACTCTTTCTATCTGATGTCTGTCACTGATTTTTTTGTACAAAGATATGAGGGAGATGGGTTTAATTGTTATGTCATTTTGTGGATTTTACACTCTTACTGTCAATCCCTATTTTTTTATCGCTTTCTTATGGAGTTTTTGGGTTGTAGATATGTGGCAACTGCCAAGCTCTGAAAAGGACAAAAAAAAAGAGGATCTAGAAAGACATGAACCAGAGTTTTCCATTAACAAAGGTATGCTTCAGTTTTTTTAAGAAATATATTTGCTGTACACTGACATGTGATTGTTGTGGATATTGCGATATTTCTATGTTTCTTGATATTTTGATTTATCTGGATTATTTCCATTATGATTTATAAGCTACAATTTGTCTCTTTTTTGGGAAACGTGATTCACTTTGGGCAGCAAGTTAGCTGCAACAGAGCATGAACCATTTGCTAAACCAAAGCATTTTTAAACCAAAATTTTCTCATTTAAATTGAGTATAATTCTTATATATGATCATTCAATATGCATTTCTTATATATGATCGTTCAATAGACAATTTTTAACCTGTTGCTACATGACAATAATAAAGTGAGGTGTAGC
Source organism: Inga leiocalycina (assembly GCA_963242795.1). NCBI lineage: Eukaryota > Viridiplantae > Streptophyta > Magnoliopsida > Fabales > Fabaceae > Inga > Inga leiocalycina. The sequence continues at coordinate 11,628,107 of OY725327.1, read as the reverse complement.
ATTGAGAGTTGAGAGAGAGAGAAGGTCATGTGCTTAGGTGGTCATAAAAGAGGACAAGCACTGCATCATTTCTATATTAAAACCTGTTGCTACTTGACAAGAATCATTTCCAGTTGTTCTATTTGTTGTAGGAATGCCAGAGTAATGTTTGCTAAGTATCTAAGGAAATCATAACAAAAAAATTCGTATGGTCTCTCTTGTACTGATTTGAAAAGTCGTGACCAGGTTCTTAATTACAAAGGCGATATTGTGTTTGTATCAGTAGTAGGTCTATGCTATGTTTTCATGAATGAGGAAAATAATTATTTAATTACCTCAAAAGCTATACTAAAGCATTCCACTCTACCTGCAACCATCGCAGGTTCTCTTATGTAGCATTGCTCCATGCACTAAAGTAGTTTGCAAGCTGCACATGTCTTGGGATGTGTTGTTGGATTAATAGGTAGGTTCATATATGGTTTGGAAGTAATACTTTAAGTAATAGGTAAGCTCATATATGGTTTGGCTACTAAACATGCCTTAATTATTTATTTATTTATAGCCTTTGTTATTATCAGGAAATTTAGCACGAAACAAAAGCATATGGCTTCAACATCGAACACGACCTTTCATATCTGTTTTTGTTTCCATCCTTTGTATTATTACATGCAATATGATTACTTTTCTTTTACTGTTCTGTTTTGTTCTTATTCATTCGCGTGCAATTTTTTGTTGGGTCAAAATTCTCATACAATTTCACACTATCCCTGTTCCCTTTAATTGCAACCTACACATACTTTAAGTAATACTTTATCAATTCTTTCTTTTATCTGTCATCCACATCTCTCCCAAGTGCCTCTTGCCCCACCTACTCTTAACATGTAATCACGACTTCCAAATTTTCTAAACATCACCATTAATATAATAATACCAAATAATATTTACAAACCCAAAATATCTCTTTGCCTTGGCCGTGAGTGATGAGTCTCTCTCTCTCTTTCTCTCTCTCTCTCTCTCACTAACAAGGGTTGGTTCCTATCAACATCATCACTGTCCCAGCCCGTGATTAGTGACCTTAAAATGCTATAGAATTAGAAGAAACTTTGATTGATCAGTCAATGGAAAGTGATGTCTGTTCATAACTTGGTGGTATTAACTCGCCTTTTCTTTCAAATATAATGAATTCCTTGGACCTACGAGGGCTTATTTGTTGTCAGCATTTGCATTATTACTTGCAATATGATTACTTCTCTTTTACTGTGCTTTTTTATTGTTATTCATTCCCTTGCAATTTTATAGTAGCCCTGTGCCCTTTACTTGCAGCCTAGAAATTTTACACTTTGATGCTTACTTCATCTATTCTTTCTTTTATACCTTTTACTCTGCCTAATTTCATTATAAATCAAATACCAACTTTCTTTTACTCAACACATTTTTCACTTTACTATTTTCCAGCAGTGACATCTAATGAGCATAATGGCAGAAAAAGAAATCTGATCTATGTAGCATAATCCATATACTGTGAACAATGGTTTCATTTTTGTCTAATGAGCAGAGAACAGAACCTCATGCATGGCGCAACTTTTAAGAAAGTTTATTTGCCTTTTCAATAAACTTAAACATTTGCCGATGATCCAAAACAGAAAACAAACCTTGACAAAGGCAAAGCACTTCTTCATCTCAGGTACATCACCCACGTAATGAGAATTGTACAACACCTATGCATGTAAACAATTCCACATCTAATATGGACTAATCCTATCACTATATTAGTGTTAGAATATTTGATTTATATAATTCAATACTTTGCTATATATTCTTATTTTGGCCATATCAAGTTGAAAGGAAGTTTTGAATATCACAAGGGTGCTATTTCACATCAATTATTACTTGCTATTTCCGATATGGTTGAAATATGGAGTATGCGTAGATGATTGAATTTCTATCGGATTTGTTTGCTTCTTAAAAATTCAACTACAGTTGAAAAATATACAATATATTCATCTTATTGGCATTTCTTCAATGTTACAAGTGGTCTGTTGAAGTTCTGATATAATGGTTACAATGTTATAAGTGGTCTCTTTTAGTGTTCATAGCTTGGTGGTATCAACTCCCTGTTTTTTTCACATATAATGAATGCCTTGGGCCTACGAGGGCTTAAAAATATATTATCACTTATTTGTCTTCGTGATTCTTTTCTATTTATCTGTGATTATGATGCGACCCTGCATATTATATATATACTTGGGAGATGCCTTCTTCCTTGAAGGAGATAATTGCGGAAATAATATTATATATTTATGCATTTTGTTTGTTTGTTATGGGTGGTTTTTATATAGTTGTGTACCTTTTATATTTATGACCATAATGATATTGAACAATCATCTTATAGCTTCTGTTATTGCTACTATCAGTCACCATCAATAGATTTCTTACATCAATTAGTGAATTAAGGGGAGAGGCAAATTTGTATGGAACCACATTTAGCATGATGTTGCTCTCAAAAGGAAAAACTCATAAGTGGATAAAAACTAAATAAAACCCCGTAAAAAAAAGAGCGTTGGCAAAAATATACTTTCAGGTTATAGGAAACAATGAAAGCATAAATAAAAAAGTATTTAGTTCTTAATATGGCATTGAATTAAATATTGTGGTACTACAAGAAAAAGCAATATGATCATGCATAGTAATGTAGCAGACGTGAACTTGGAAAAGACAACATGGAAGTCTCCCAAAACGAACCAGGGTGAAGAATCAGGGTGTTCTTTATGTGATGCAAGGCACTATTAGATTATTTAATATTTTGAGCAGTCACGTTTTAAACAAAGGCACCATCTATAGAAGTATACATTATTGCAAGTGGCATGGATTTAATATACTATGTTAATGTATGTTCATCAATAATCACTAATCTCTATTTTTCTTTGCTCTCCTGGACTCCTTCTAGCCAGGTACATAATCTTTGTATACTGCATCAATGGATGGACGCCTTTCTGTTGGACATCAAGCAATTCATTATTGGTCTTCACTAGGCAAGGCTTTACGTGTCAAGTTTTATTTTGGATTTACCTTTTTTTCCTTTTACATACTTATGTAAGATTTTATGTAAAGGACAACTTTTCCTGTACCCAGCCACCTGAAAAGGAAGCACTGTGTATAACCTTAAATTATCCCTTTTTTCAACCATGTGCAAAGTTGCTTTGTTGATCATTGTGCCTTATTTTTCCAGTAATGTTTCATATAAACGATTCTAAAGGGAAGCATAGGCTCTCTTTTTACTATATCATATCATCTATCCCCACCTTCAAATGCTTATTAGTCACCTTTGTACATTATTTGCTTAGTCTAACATGATTTTCTGTTTTTAATTACATTTTATCAGTTTTGTAAGTTGTTCGATTATTGTCTCCTATGGTAATGCAACTAGCCTGGAGATTGAACCCTCTACTAAAGTTCAATGGAAGAAAAAGTTGATGTTATACAATTAACTCTTAATTGAACCTTCAAATGTTTTTAGTTTTTTTTTTGCTTACTGTCAACCCTATCAATGCTGGATGTCTATAATACATAATGAGATCTTAACCTCTTAGCACCCTATGCTTCATGGATGACTGTAATGTTTTTAAGTTGTACTAACAGTTTTCTACCAGCTTCCAACGACTACTTTCTCTTCTTCAATACTTTTGTCTTGATATTTTAATGTTTCTGAAATGAATGTCCCTATTTGGTTTGAGTTTGTAGCGATGGTGTAGGCTGAACACAAATATGAAGGTTGCAAAACTCTACTGAGTAGGTGTAGCCTGAAGAAAAAGATGAAGCTTGAAGTCAATGTTTTGAACCCATTAGGGGTTACGTGTCATTTGTTTTTCCATTTTGCTTTGGTCCTTTTTTCTCATATCTTTGTAATGCTTAAAAAGATAAATGTTATTGTACCTAGCCAAGGTTTCAGTAGAATGACAGATACTTTTTTCATATTTTTTTGTAATATCTATTAATTATTAATTTGTTTATTCCCTCAAGTGCAACATTGAATGCGATTTTGACCTAATAACTTATTTTTGTCTCATTTGTTTTAGATTTTTGCTATAACATAAACTCTTTATTTTAGTTTTTTTTACCAACTGCCACAATATCTACTCATTTTTAAAACCAATTGGAATATTATTTTAAATCAAATGACTTTTTTTTTCAAAAAATGTTGCCAATAGTTATATAAGTTTGTCTGAAAACCGACCTTTCTATTTTGATAACTGTGATGAGAACATTTTCTCTTGGTGTGGGACAACTTTTCATTTATGTGGATGCATGCTTTTTATTCTTTAATAGGTTATTCTGTTGAGACATGTCCTTTTTATTAACTAAACCTTTTATCGAAACCAAGTATAAGGGGGTTACTTAACTATATCTTTTTAGCTCCAATATCATGTTAGGCCCAATAATGTTAATAAATTTTTTTACATGTGGATGTGTGGCTTCTTTTCTTTTTTAATCCTTTGTGAAAGTGTTGTCATTTAGTTGTGTACACAAGTATTTCAAACATAATATGATTTCATTGGTCAAGAATTCTTGCTTTTGCTTTGGTCCTTATAGTAGCATACATGGAGATGTTAATTGTGGACATGGTAACCGTTTGTCTCAGACTTGGTTGACTGTGCCTTATAATGTTTCTAGTAAGACCTTTTATTGCTTATGGTGAATATAATTTTTCTGGTAAGACCTTTTATTGCTTATGGTGAATCATTACTTTTCTTTTCATGTGTTGAATCATTACTATCTTCTATATAAGTATAAACTTAAATTCCTATACATGCATCAGTATTAACTAAATGTTGTTTTGTCCCTTCTTCTTATGATTATTTTTTATGGTTTGTCCCTTCTTATTTTTGCGCACTCCCTTTGCTAACATGTTATAAGGATATCAGTATTTGAGTTTCATTTTTTTTCCAAACATCAAATACATGGAAATCCTTATTCAACTATTTCTCATTGAGCCCAATGCTTTGCTGATAGCCTGATACGATGGTTGGCCTGTCCATTTCAGCCTTTGCTTTCTCTATTCAATCAATGTTAGCAATTAATACTTATACAAAGTATGGAAGGTTTAAAGATTTTTTTGGAAGACCATGATGATGGAGGGAAATCCACAACAAAATATGTGTGGTTTACAAAAAAGTTTTTTGGAATTTAAATTTAATATGGTAGGGTGTTGTTCCTCTTCTGATTAAACTTCTTATATGACTTATTTGTGTTTGTTTGTTTACGTTAAGCCAGACTATTATGTACGTTAATTTTTTTCATTTTCATGTAAAGTACTCTTAAATTTGAAGAATGCAATGTTCTTTTTCTTTTTTCTTTTTTAATTCATGGTACATGGTTTATTGTTTAGTAAAAACTCCCAGGCAACACACGGATAACACATGCTCGTTTTTTGTATAACACTTTGCAGTTGAATTTTGTTGTTCAACATCCTTGAGAGCAAGGATGTTTTGGAAGGGGGTATTATTATATAATTATAATGTCAGTTTAAATGTTAGTTAGAGGTAGTTAGAGTAATTAGCCTTTATTAGAATTACTAAGCGCCAAGTGCCCAACCTGATTTCCCTACCCCCTTGCCTATTATAAATAAGGCACTCCTATCGCAATTAAGACTAGATCATATCATAATGTGAATAAATAGCTTTGTGGTTCTCTCTCTCTCTCTCTCTCTGTTCCTCTTCTTCTTCTCCAATCCTCTGATTCTTCTTCTCTATTCTCTCCTTCCCTCTCTTTCTATTCAATGCAAAACTATGATTCAGAATTTTACTTTAGTATAAGAATGAGTGCATATTGGACCTTCGAGCTATGGATGCTCATTGCAATATTGTTCAATCAAGTTGCATCCAAAAGAGCATCAATGAAAATATGAGTATATGAATTTAAGTATGCATTATCACTTTTGTCCTTACCACAAGTCACTTGTAGGAGAAAAAATTGGCTCTAAATATAAGTCACTTATAGGGTCATTAATGACCATTTTCCAATTTTACCCCTATTTAATTTATGTCAGAAAGAGAGGAAGGGGTGCAAAAGATTTGTAAATGTGGAGAGAGACAAATTTTAACAAGGAAAAATTTGGAAAATTTTATCAATTTCACGCATTACTTGATATGTGAAAATGGGTTACAAGTGACATGTACTAAGGACCGGAATAGTATATTCAAGAGTAACTAGTGTTCATATAGGCTATGTTTGGTTCGACGGAGGGGAGGGGATGGGAGGGATTTTAATGGAGGGGAGGGGATGGGAGGGGATAAGAGGGATTTTAATATTACCTTGTTTGGATTGATTAGAAGGGAGGGGAGGGGAGTGATTTTAATGTTACTTTGTTTGGTTCAGGAGGGGAGGGGAGGGAAAATATTTTGACATGGACAATTTTACCCTTATTAGAAGGAAGGGGAGAGGAGGGATTTTAATGTTACCTTGTTTGGTTCAGGAGGGGAGAGGAGGGAAATTAGTTTGATATGGACAATTTTCACATGGACAATCATATTATAAGTGATTTTATCCAAATTCTATTAAATGTATAATTAAGTTTAAGTATCAATAAAATTTTTATATCCTAAATTATAATTGAAAATGCAATCACATGACATGCAAAAAAAAATATGGACTGCTTCTTAACAGCACATTTTAAATGCAATTTCTGAACAGCACATTTTAGAACAGAGGACATTAATTAAGTTCCTTTTTATCAAGTTCCTTTTTATCATTTCTAAATCTAGAATGAAAGGATGCGATCTCATATTTTATGTATAAACCTTCATAAAATATTTTAGCTAGAACAGAGGATATTACGCTGCTATTTGGGGATGAGAATAAGACCGTGCTAAGTTAATTCATCAAAAAGTGGGCAACAACTTACTTGATATCATGCTCTGATTTTTGTTTTTAAAAAAAAAAATATGAAGACCAAACCCGTTTACACAGGAAAATGCAAATAACTAGCCAATGTTGAGAGGAAAGTAAGCCACAAGATAAGACTCAACCCTTCACACAGCCAGATGCAGATGAACAACTGTACAATGCTAGAGAGTAAAAGAAGACATAGATTCAAATAACAAAACCTGATAAGCCGAAGATGCATACAATATAGACCCAAAAGCTCACATATGATACTAACACAATTACAAAATATAACCAAACACCATATCATTACAACAAAGTAAGGAGTTCATCAAAAAATATAATGGTAGCCACCATATCACAATTACAAAATATAACCAAACACCATATCACATTCTAATGGTAGCCACCGAAAACCATCTTCATAATCACTTGCTTACGCATTGGAGGGGGGCATTCAATCACTGCCCTGAGCTTGCTAACATCATCCATGAGGAAGCAGTAAATGTCTGAAATTTTATCTTCATCACACCCACTCTCACGAATCAGCTTGAAAGTGTCTTCTCCAGAAATTTGAGGTGCATATCTCTCTCTAAAAACCTGATTACCCTCCCTCATGGCACTTGCTATTTCTTGCATTTCCCTTGCAATTATAACTCCATCAGAACTTACCCTCTCATTGATTGCAGCACCCCTTCTAGCCCTCTTAGAACTCTCACTTTGTGCTCCATGAGATAACTCTTCATATTCCACATTGTCCAAATTGACAGAAAAATCTTGAAAAGTCAGATTATTTTGGGACAGCAGCTGATCAACCTCATTCTCAGCTGGTGGTGGAGGACTTGACTGAGCTACCGGAGTACTTGACCGAGCTGCTGGAGGACTTGAGCGACGCCTTTTCTTCATATTTGAAGGAGTGTCACCATCATCTCCAGTGGCTCTATCATTTCCATAAAGAGCTAGCATCTTAAAATAATTGGGCAGGGGAGTATTTCTCCAAAGAGCAGCTTTTGGTTTGACCTGAAAAACCAGAGTTGAACATATACAGAACAGCAGGACAGCAAACAGTCAACGTTTTATGAAATAGAACAGCAGGACAGCAAACATAAATTTCAGAAAACAGCAGGACAGCAAACAGTCAACGTTTTATGAAATAGAACAGCAGGACAGCAAACATAAATTTCAGAAAACAGCAGGACAGCAAACAGTCAACGTTTTATGAAATAGAACAGCAGGACAGCAAACATAAATTTCAGAAAACAGCAGGACAGCAAACAGTCAACGTTTTATGAAATAGAACAGCAGGACAGCAAACATAAATTTCAGAAAACAGCAGGACAGCAAACAGTCAAGCATATACAGAACAGCAGGACAGCAAAAATATGCAGAAAAAGAATTATACAATAAGAAAGGTTTATGTATCTCACCTCAATCAACTGATCCCAAACTTGGTCCTCAGCTTCCCATGTATGAGTAGATGAGTTCCATGAAAATCCACTCATACCCCCCTTGAAGATATCATAAATTTCAGAAAAGTTCTTCTTCAATGTTTTCCAGCGATTTTTCACTTTCTCTTTATCAACTTTAAATCCAAACAGTGCAGTCAAATATGTAATTATATTATCATAAGCATTAGTTGTAAATGTCCCATTAACCTTGTTACCCACATCCAGTTCATGCATAAATGCATCAATCAAGGCATCATCCATCTTGGAATTCCAAATAAGACTCTTTTCAGTTGGGGCAGCATTCACATGAGCTGACTTTTTCGGAGCCATACTAAAAAAATATAAACCCAAATAAATTAACTAACATCAAAGAAACAATGCACATAAATGACATCATCTTTGAAGGAATATAGGAGAGGTGGAAACAGAAAACCACATTACAACAATATAACAAAGGAAATATAACCAAAGAGCACTACATTATTCTAAGCATTATTTACATAGTTAGTCCACATTTGTTGAGCTATTGCATCTCTTATAAACTCGCCCTGAGCTGCCTCACTTGTATCACCCCTTGGAACATGGTTTTCAGCATTAGACTGAGCTTCAGCTGCAAGTTCATTATCTACTTGATGGATAAGCTCTGCATCAGGGTCTACATTCATCAAATAATTATGAAGAATGCAACATGCAGCAATGATCAATTTTTGCGGTTTTATGCCATAATTAGGCTCTGCTGCACTTGATAAGATGACAAACCTTTTCTTCAATACCCCAAAAGCCCTTTCAATTGCATTACGTAGTGATGAATGTCGAAGATTAAAGAGTTCTTTATAGTTTTGGGGAGGATTTCTGTCTGAATATTCTTTCAAATGGTACCGAACTCCTCTATATGGTGTAATAAGACCACTTGTTAACATGAATCCAGCATCAACCAAGTAGTACTTACCTTGAGGAATCTTAAGACAATCCTCTCGTCTTAATGCATCCTTTATAATTCTTGAGTCAGACGCGGTTCCTTCCCATCCCACAAGCACATAAGTAAACTTTAAATCAAAGGTACAAGCTGCCAAAACATTTTGTGTAGGGAAGTCCTTCCTACCCCGATAACGTGGCGCATCTACCATACGTACTTTGGCACGAATATGAGTTCCATCTATGGCCCCAACACAATCCTTAAAATATGGGTAGAATTTATCATTAACATTAATTTCAGTAGGGACTCTAGAACCATCTGGTTGGACAAGGAATTTATCTTCTAATTGAAGGATAGCATGTAACACATTATGGAAATGACGGCTAACTGTCTCACCAGACCGCCTAAACCAAAACATAACCACACGGTTTTTTGTTTTGTGTGTTAAGATGTAAAGGGCTTTGGCAACTTGTTCTTCCACACTTGAGAATCGGGTAGGCATTAGGCCACCATGTGTTTCTAACATGTTACACAATCCTAAAAAGGCTTCAGGACCCATCCTAACAATATCGCGTCCCCTAGGACTACTAGTTATCCTATACATCACTTCTTCACGTACCCTCTCTCTTGCAGAATTCATATTGTAGGTTATTCTCTTCTTATTATTACACTTCTGAACCATAAAATACTGGACAAGAAGACAAACAAGGTGGGCTACAAGTCTCTGACGCATTAAGAACCATTGCATCACAAATTCCTCTTCAGAACCCATCTAACAAATACAAAAATTATCCCCAATTAAAACAGGAGACCAAATAATCAAAATATTAACAACTTATCCAACAAAAAAAAACGCCTATTGATACTGTTAAAACTTATATTATGATCACTATTAATACTACTACACTGAGATACATGGCATAATTTATTGTACAGAAGGCTAATCTGAACATTCTACAGAGGTGCATACTATGAATTACAAAGTTTTAAGAACATATGGACGCCTTAGGAACAAACAATAAAACACAGAACAAGCATATACAGAGGTGCATACTGTGATTAACACAAATCCATATGTACAGATTTTAAAAAAAATGCATATCATGCCACAGAGAAACAAAATCAGCGATTAGCATTTCTGATCAGGTTGTAACTTGTAAGTTGCAAGTGAAACCATAAAATAAATCAGCGACAATTTAATCATGCAGAGAATCAGCGACAAAAAAAAACCCAGAATCGATAGCATTCTCGCCGTCGACGCGTTCTCGCCGTCGGTTTGAAAGGCCAAAAATCACAAAAATGGTTTGAAAGAACGGCGACGCGTCCTCGCCGTCGGTGTCACAGCGTCCACAGCTTCACCGATAGCATTCAGCGAAGAGACCACAATCACAGAAAATAAGGTCCCCCGACAAAAAAGAAAAAAAATGGAGGGGAGGAACTGGAGAGCTTCATCGACAAACAAAACAGATCAAGGAAGAACAAGTAGACAAGAAGATGGTATTACCGAAAGGAAATGGTTGGATCGTGCTCTCCTTCTTCGATCGTCCTCTCCGTCTCGGTCTTGCTTCTCGCGCTGCTTTCGGTCGAGCATGAGAAGTTCTGAGCCTCAGTTGGGATTAAAAAGAAACGAGGTCAGTTTTGGGTTTTTATGAAAATAGCATGGGTATTTTAGTCCCATAAGGTATAAAATTGTATCCTTCCCTCTAAATCCGTCCGATTTGGGGGGGGATGAATTTTGGGGGAGGGAGGGGAAAATTTAAAATAATTTTCCCCTCCCTCCTAAATTTTGTCTATCACCAATCAAGGGGAGGGGAGCAAAATCCCTCCCCTCCCTCCCATTCCCCTCCATCCCCTTCAAACCAAACAGAGCGATAAAGTCCGCATATAGAACAGGAATAGCCTGCCGTTGGATAGGGGTTGGTTCTCTGAATCCCAGATTCTGCAAGCTTGCTTAATAATAAGTCCTGCGTTTCACAATTATCAGTTATACCCCTAAACAAATAAACAAACAACTAAATCACAGTCATTTTATCAAGTATTAAATGCAATTAGAAATATAGCATACAGAATATAGGTTGGTTGCAACAACAATAACATTACAATAATTTAGAAAAGAAAGGCCTCATGCCACAAATTTTAAGAGTTGGTTGCTGATAAAATAAAATGGCACAGTGCAATCCTCGTGTCGACTTTATTTAGTACAATAAGGCCAATTACTGTTATACTCCCTCCTCCGGTTCTTAATATAAGATATATTTGGAGAGTTGATCTTGGTTCTAAATATAAGACATAGTTTTCATATTTGTCAATTTTTTCCTAATTTACCCTATTAATGCTCTCTCAGCAATAATCAAAGAAGAAAGGGAATGAAAGAATTAAAGAAGATGACTAAGGTCTTTTAGAAAATATATGTCATATTAACTGACTAAAATAACTTCCTTAATCTAAGCAAATTAGCCAAATGTCTAATATTAAGGACCGGAGGGAGTAGTAATCTTACATTGGGTAGCATGGAATGCCCGAGGCTGCTCCGATAATCACACAGGCTCCAACTTCCTGGCAGATCAGTCTTTTGTGAGATAATCTATTCCAAGGTGGGAACAGGCTCTGATTGTGCAGTTTGTTCAATCACTGACAACAACCCAAGTTGAAAAGAAAACAACTGAATTTTTCAAAATACAATAAGCAACAACACGCCCTTCAGCAAGCCTAGAGATCTTTGCATCTAGGTTTAGGAGCTTCCAAGACTACATTTTAAAGATCAACTCTATTAGGTGAAGAATAAGTCACAGCAGAACCATAATGGCTTGAGGGTTGTTAAAAATTCTGCACCCTAATTAAAATGACTCTGCCAACTGAAATCAGATCATGTCCCAATTTAATCATGGCGAATACTTCAAAGGGAAGGAGAATAAGAAATGGGGCTGAACCACACAAGATTTTAAATTTTGAAATTTCATGCACATAACACCCATCATTGATCATTGTTCCATTTTTTCATCATATAGCTTCAATATATGAAGAGTATGCTCCTCATAACGTTTCACAAATCTTTCCAGGAACCGCTTTTCAGAAATCTCAAATGGCACAAGTAAGCTAGCATCATTTTTTATCAACCCTTTTGACTTGAGATAATCTAAAACTGCAGCCCTTGGGATAATCCTTTTCTTCAAGCTAAATCCAAGGAAATTTGGTCTTTTGACCAGGATCAAAGGATTCCAACCCAAATGGTTACTCAAAAAACTCATAATTGCATCAATTTTATCCTCGGATGCCAACATAATATTCGGTTGCTTCCTAAATGCTTCTGACCATGCTTCTTCAGACCATCCCCATCTCTTGTAGACACCAACTTTGGCTTCCCAGCGAGACTTGCTAATACACAGTTTGGCTAACAATGCAATAGAAAATGTTATATTCAAAGGATCAAACCCCATACACTTAATTTCATCTACCTTCTTTGTAAGATCATATGGGCAGTGTAGTGTTGAACGAGACCTCCTCCTGAGCATGAAAGCAATGTTGGTTCCTGAAACTCCAAGCTTAAGCAGCGACTTGATATTTCCTATCAGTCGAGTGTCATAAAGCAAATCTGGATAGCCTTTTATACAATCTACGGTGGCTTTATCAGTTTGCAAAAACCGTATTAGAAATTCATATGATGGGATTATATGATTCGCCAAGCTTCGCTCCAGGAATCTCGTACTCCTTTGCACCATTAGGGCAATGTCGGAGGTACAAGCTCCTTTTGAGAGGAGAAATTCAAACTTGGGCAAAATCCTTTTGCGAGGATCGCATAAAAGAAGCGGCAAATCCTTTCTAATGAGATAGCAAATGAGAGACTCAGAGAAACCGTGGCTTCTGAAGCAGCTGAGAACTGCATCTGGCTTTATTGAGGTCTTGAATTGAACTTTCTTGGAAGCATTTAAGGCAGCTTCTTGGGAGAACCCTAAATTGTTAATGAGGTATGATACAGTAAACGAGTGGTTACCTGGAGAAGCACTTGTGCTGAATTTGAGAGAGAATGATGGTGATGGGTAGTGTTGCAGAAGACGAAAGCATTGCGGGTTTGGTGATTTTCTGAGAATAACCTCCAAGCATAAAAGGGCTTTGAGGCGTTGAAAATTAAACATGAGCTTCAGATTTGAACAGCAGAAGGAGGGATCTTACCGAGATTTTTGAAGAGATCGAATTGCTCTCTGAGAGAGTCTGTGAAAGTAATTGGAATCGCTGTAACGGCTAGGGCAGAGACAGCAATATGTAAACGAGGAGGAGCAACGGAGTGATTAGCATTTCACTCCGGCCAGCGGGTGGAAACATACCAGGTTAGGTCAAGTTTTTATCTTAACAGGCCTAGCCTGTTAAGGTATAAATTGGTCTGAGTTTGGCCTGTGACTTGTTAAAAGCTAATTTTTAAGCCTGGGCTTGGCCTGTTCACAAGCCTGATCTGGCCTGAAGCTTGTTAAGGAGGCCTGAAACTGACAGGTCTACATGCCACACTGCAAAACAGGCCACAGGCCGAAAACAGGCCTCCTTAACAAGCCTCCTTAAACAGGCCGAAAACAGGCTAAAACTTACAGGCTCAGGCGAAATTATCCTTTAACCCTTATCTAATTTTTTTTAAAAAAATATTTTTACAGACTCAGGTCGACCTGACAGGCCTGTCAATAGGCCATGGCTTGGCCTATTAAGCAAAACAGGCTTTTGTTTTGACCTTGGCCTGGCCTTTTAGCCTGACAGGCCAGGCCTGAACAGGCCAATCACAGGCCAGGTTACAGGCCCCTGGCAGGCCGCCTAGCCTATTTCCACCCCTAACTTCGGCGAGGTCCCCTTCTATTTAAAAAAACTCGCACGTTTGAGAAATTAGTTAAAAATACTAAGTATATTTAAAACAATTTTTTTAAAAAAATATGTCCTTATTTATAAGGAGAATCCCTGAAAAGGAATTTGAAAATTGGAAAATGATATATGAGTTTTTTTATCAAAAGTTGATTAGAAAATGTCAAAACGTGATAAAAAATTCCCAACATTTTTTTTGTGAAATGACTGATCTATCATTTCCCAATTTTCAGGTTCCTTTTCCGTCATTTTCCCTTATTTATAAGTGGCAAGTATAAGAAAAAAAAATAGAATAAATATAAATATGACTAATATTTTAATTAATGTTATATATATAATTAATGAAAGGCAAAACTGAAAAAAAAAAAACCCATTACATTTTGGGAAAATGACAGAAAAGTGGTCTAAAAATTAGGAAATGACATATGGGTAATTTCGTAAATGATAAAGTTGAGAATTTTTTATTTCGTTTTGACGTCTTCTAGTCAGCTTTTGATAAAAAAACCATATGTCATTTCTTAATTTTCAGAACATTTTTTCTCCATTCTTCTTTAAATTTTTAAATAATTCTTCTCTGACTCTTATGAAAAGACCAACACAAATAAAATTCTAGGCTCTTGTAAAAATGACAGGAAGGAGTAATATATATAGTCCTATTTATTTTATATTTTATTTTAAATAATTTTAACATATAAATTTAAAACAACTAAAGAATTTTACTTATTTTTAACATTTTTTCTTATGAAGCTAGTTATGATCTTTAAATTTTGCAAATTTCAATCTCATTTATTTTTCATATGATGTCTTCTTTTCATTTCATGGATTGATCGACCGACTATCCCTAGTCCATGTAATAACAAGAAATAATAGTATTCTTTATTTTATTATATATATATAATATTCACTGACAATTGGTTGTTCTTTATCTAATAAAAAGATGTATTCAACCATGGATCCTTACATACCTTTTATTTTCATTTCACTTTATAATTAGAGAAAATTATAAAAAAAATACCACTTGAACTTCAAAATCCCAAATTATTGTTTTGACAAAAACTTACGTTGCCAATCTCATTACACTCCTTATCAACAGAATTTTAAAGTTCAAATGGTATTTTTTTTAGAATTCTCCACTATAATTATAGGCCAATCCTCTAGCATCAAAAATAATTAATAAAAAGTGTTCAGGTCAACTTCATGAAGATTCGTCAGTCTTGTCTTCATCATAATCCCTCCATGGGGAAAGAAGATCCTCTCATCATCTCATTTCTTATCATCCCTCATTAACCCATCTGAACTGTTGATTGTGAAAAGGAGCCCATCTGGATCGTTGATTGGGAAGAGGAGAGGAAAGTCGAAGAGGTGATAACTTGATGACATGGCTCATTTTTGACCTTTCAGATTGATTGGATGAACATGATTTAAAGATTGTGAGAAATAATGAGAAAATGGACAATGAGAGAAACAAGACCCCTCCCTCCATGGGATAGTCACTTCACAGTTCACAATTCACTACTGCAATAACCCAAATCTAAAAGGTTTTCCGAAAGAGAACATCAGAGTCTCATCAAGAATTAGACTTGAACCTTGTACCATTACCTCCGAACACACAAGCCATGAGTTGTAAATGGGTTATCCATGTAAAGAGAACTCAGAAGTGGACTTTCATCAATAGGTACAAAAAAAAATAATAGGTTGGCGAGCCCTAGCAGATGGCTCTGCTAGGGTTTCGGCTCCTCCATCCTCCTTGGTGGGGCTTCCTTCCCCATCGCGTGGGAGTTTCGTTTGGCGTCTTTGTGGTGTGGTCTTCGGATAGTTCTCTTCGGCTTTCGCCGAGTGAGAGCGATTTTCCAATCCATGGCTGGATGGATGAAGCGTTATGTGATGAAGATGTTTTGGGTGTATGGGAAATCAATGATGGCCTAGAGAAGTAGGGAAGATCGGAGAGTTGGGTGGCCTTTTGCAAGTGATCCAGAGGAGGTAAAAATTCTGTCAGAATTGGACTCGACAACGGTGCCCACTGCAATTTGGGCAAAATGGAGGATTTGAGATTGGTGCCCTCTGGGTCGAGGTGGATGATTAGCGTTTCAACTTTGGAGCTCTTGGGATTCACAAATGATCACCTGTTGGGGACAAATATTGAAGCTTCTAGGAAGAGTTTGACATCCGGAGACTGGAACCTTGGAACAAAGGAACAGAGCAGTATGGAACAGAGGAGCTCAACGGAGTTGAGTTCCGGGGACGAATTCCAATGGGTGCCTCCTAGGGCCTCGGCGGCGATAAATGGTCCACGCTCAAAGGTGTGTAATGCTAGGCTAAAGGTAGATGAATGTGGAAGGCAAGTAAGGTATTCAATTATTCAGTCTTCCAAGGGGAAGGTAATATCTAGACAATTGAGAATCATTGATTTGGGTATGATCAGGGTGGTTGTATATGTTGTTCATTATTAGCTTATCATATGCTTGTTCAATGTTTTGATTAACACTGTTCATTATCAGGCTAGTCATAAGCATGTTCAGTATGTATGGCAATACTGTTCGTTCTTAGGCTGGTATTGTGATTCTCTTCATCAAAGTCATTATGATTGTGATTTCACTGCTAAAATTCTGAGTGTTGAACTCCTTGATGCTTCTCTTGCCTCAAGGAATTTGGTCAAGAACAACTTATACATGTGTTCCTGTCAAAGCAAACTTGGCAGTTAGGTTGATTGCCAAAACTTCATCAGAAGGGTCTTGCCCCATTGATTGGGTATGTCAACCCTCGTACTAGATGTAGGACAATTCAACTCTTAGTGCTAGGGAGCTTTCAAGTCTACTCTTAGGGTCATTCTACATAGTAGCAAATATTTTAACTATTTGTATATCTAGTGTGTTTGCTAGTTGTTATAGTTCAGGTTCTTTGTCTGTTCGTTTTTGTTGTCCATGGTCTGCTTCTTTCAGTTGTTATGGTCTACTTGGAAGACATTGTAAATGTGTTTGATTTTAATTCTAATATCTTTCTTGGCAAAAACAAAAAAAAATGCTTCGACTTCAAAAGGACACTCTTTTGTTGTCAAACAAGCCATCATCAGAACTGTGCTAACTGGACATGTTGAATGAACAATTTTGTACACAAATTGTGCAGTTAAGGATTTGGGCAAGCTACATTATTTTCTAAGCAAAGAACAACAGCTTCATTTTATTTTTTTTTGGGTGGTTTTGGGGGATTGCTTCTACCTTAGACTTGAGTATATTTCTGACCCACAGGCCAAGGTAAAAAATTGGCGAACTTATAAAGGACAGATTACACCAATGACTAGTATCTAGTGGTTCAAAGCTATCGAAGCAGCAACATAATGTAATGGTTGATCCTCAAGTATATAAAGTTAGATTATGCAATAATCATTGATAAGCATTGGAAAGTCATGAAGAGGACAATAATAAGGCACCCCAAAGGAACCTTGTCCCATGAATTGATCATGACCAAGTATAATGCTTAATACCCTTGCTTACCAGGGATTTTGTAAGGCAGACTGGGGCAAGGATCCTAATGATTCAAAAATCAGCTTCTGCCTCTTGCATATATTATAAGCTGTTATGATAGGCAACCAAGAAGCCAAATGCGGTTGCTAGATCAAGTACAGTACAGAGGTTTTGGCAAATGATATGGTATCATCTGGTTATAAACACTGATACATGAATTGGAGTGTCCAACATTTGAATCAAATGCTTGTAATTTACATGTCAATCTAAGCACCATAATGTCGCCACATAATCCTATCTTGCCAAACAGAATTAAATGGCTGATGCATGTTGAACTTTCAGCCAGCTCAAACAACAGAGCTTCTCCTGGAGAATCAAGAATTCAAGGACGCAAGATAACTCAAGAATTCAAGTAAGGAGAGTTAAAACAAAAATGAAATAAATAATTACAACAGTAGCTTGCAGCCAAAACAACTTTCTATTCTTTATTCAACTATTGATATACATCAAAATTGCGGCTAGCTAGAATTGATGATGAAACCAAAAAAAGACGTCCAAGTTAGTGCCTATTTAGGAAGTGGTGGAGGGCTGAAAAAGCACGGTAGAAAGGGAAATGAAGTGTTTGGGTTGGCATTTTTTCAAATAAGCTTTTAGGCCAAAAGTTATTTTTAAGAAAAAGCCACTAAAATCTGCTTTTCACAATGCAGATGAATTTCTAACACCACCAATCCAAACATAAATCACAATTATAAACATAAATCACAATTACAATATGAATTTTATCCTATATTAAGTTTGCAAAAGTCATATTGGAAAAAAAGTCACTTCTACCACCGCTAATCCAAATGGATCCTAGAAAACGAGTGAGCCACAAAAATTAGTTTATTCCCATTTTAAACACCGTAAACCAATTACTCTAACGAGGAAGCACAAAGAGGCAGAATAACATAAAGAATTGAGACTAAAACTTTCATGAACATGACATGCCCCCATTCTTCATATGTTCTTCATACAGCTTTATTAGCTGATGATCATGCTCCTTAAAACATTTCACATATCTTCCCAGGAACTGCTTTTCAGGAACAATAAACGGCACGAACAAGCTAGCATTCTTCTTCATCAAACCTTTTGAATACAGAAACTGGAGAACATAAGCCCTAGGAATAATCCTTTTCTTCAAGCTAAATCCAAGTAATGCTGGTTTTTTGAGAAGGAGCAAAGAACTCCAACCCAACTGGTTAACCCAAAAACTCATCACCGCATTAATTTTATCCTTGGCTGTTAACATACAACGCGGATACGTCCTAAATGCTTTCAACAATGCTTCTTCTGACCATCCCCACCTCTTATAGACTTCAACCTTGGCTTCCCATTTGGACTTGCTTAAACCCACTTTGGCCCTCAATGCTGCGCTGAATGGTGTGGTCGAAGGATTAAACCCCAAACTCTTAAGTTCCTCAATCGCTGCTTCAAGTTCATTTGGAGAGTATAGTATACGAGGCCCTTCATGTAGTATTATAGCAATGTTCGCCCCTGACACTCCATTCTTAAGCAACAAGTTAATGCCTTGTATCACTCGAGAACCATGGAGCAAATCCGGGTAGCGTTTTATACAGTAAATGGTGGTTTTATCATTTTGAAGAAACCCTTTTAACAATTCATATGATGGGATTATGTGATTCGCCAAGCTCCTTCCCAGGAATCTCGCGCTCGTATGCAACATGAGGACAATGTCGGAGGTAGAAGCACCTTTTGAGAGGAGAAATTCAAACTTGGGCAAAATCCTATTTTGGGGATCGCATTTAAGAAGCCATGGATTCTTTTTAAAGACATCTTTTATCATAGACTTGGAGAAACCGTGGCTTTCAAAGAAGTTGACAACTGAATCTGGCTTTTGTGAGGTGTCAAATCGAACTCTCTTGGAAGCATTTAAAGCAGCTTCTTGTGAAAACCCTAAATTGTTAACGAGGTATGATACAGTAAACGAGTGATCACCTGGTGAAACAATTGTACTGAATTTGAGAGAGAACGCTGGTAATGGGTAGTGTTGCGAAAGACGAAGGCATCGTGAGGTTGGTGATTTTCTAACAGTACAGCTCATGCATAGAAGGGATTTGAAGCGTTGGAAATTATACATGAGCTTCCGATTTGATAGGTTAGAGGAGGGATCTTACCGTGATAATTGATGAGTCTGAATTGCTGAAAGAAACGAAGCAAGATTTTGAACCTCTTGTTCGCCTTCAAGATCCAAGTTGGTCGCCCGTTGGCTTCTCTTTTTCCAGTCCGCGTTTTGTTGGAGTTCAAAGTTCAAACCTCTGGATTTCTGATTTTTTTTTTGTTACAAGGATTTCTTTTTTTTCTTATACATCAATTTTATGGAAGTAGTTGGCTCACCCACGATCTAAGGGTAAAGTAAAATTTTCCTTCCTCCTAGATCGTATCAATATTAGGCAGGATGAACCGTCAATTATCATTAGGTATTTATCTAAACACCTAAGAGTTAGAATGTCTCTCCCAACATCTCGACTAACTCCAGGATCAAACCCCTTTTTTTTTTATGAAACTTGAAAGTGTCCAACCCTCGAATAGTTAATACATCAATTTTAGGAAAGTAGTTGGTTCACCCACGATCTAAGGGTAAGGTAAAATTTTCCTTCCTCCTAGATCGTATCAATATTAGGTAGGATGAGCCGTCAATTATCATTAGATATTTATCTAAACACCTAAGAGTTAGAATATCTCTCCCAACATCTCCACTAACTCCAGAACCAAACCCCTTTTCTTTGATGAAACTTGAAAGTGTCCCACCCTCTAGTAGTTAACCAAGATGATTATTGAATCGTCAATGATGACGATTCTTTTCTTTCTACTTTTTTTTTTTTTGTTTGAACTTTTTTGGGGTATAATTTTGGGTTGAAATTTGATAACGTAGCTTTGGTGAATCAGAAATAAATGAGTGGAATGGGCCTATGAGGAGGGAACATTAATTTGGATTGGATTAGAATGGACTCTCTCTTTTTATCTCTTATCCAATCCATTTCCCCATAACCATAATAACAACGTTGACTTTCAGCATCTTCTCTTTCCCCCTTAGATTATGGGTATGTTTGGTTGAGCGATTCGATTGCTTATAAGTTGCTTTTTAATAGTGATTTACGGTATACGAAGTAAGTATGTGAGAGGAGTTGTGTCTCGATTTACGTAAAAAGCAACTTATAAGTTTTTTTAAGTCTAAACAAACATGCTTTATATGGATTTAGATGCCCTCCTTTTTCTTTCGGTTGGTTTCCATCCTCTTCTTCTAAAATACACCGTTTTAGTATAAAATATATAATTTTCTCACTTTTTTTGATAAAAAACAATATTTATCATTCTAAAATGTTTTTTAAGTATCAGTCAATACTCTGTAATATTTTTTCAGTATTATCTAATATCCTGAACTAATTTTTTAATATCTTGAAAAAATATTTTAGGAAACAGATTGGTACTAAAAAATACTTCAAGATGGTCAATGTCGTTTTTCAAAAAAAAAAGTGAAAAACTTGTGTATTTTGCACCAAAACAGTACATTTTGATTATAAAAAAAAAAAGTACGGGAGCGAACCGGAAGGAAAAATGAGAGGATTCAAATCCAAATTATATACATCTCCCTTAAAATTTATGTTATGTATAAAAAACTTTCCTCATCTTTGATATTCTACAATAAAAAAACCCTAAACTCTTATATTTATGAATATAACTCCTCCATTTTTAGTTTTTTTTCCTATTTCTCTACCAGTATCTAGCGCTATAGCAATAGATTAATTCAACTCACACATATAGAGCGTCCGCATTCCCAGCTCATCAGGGTGATGAGAAAAAACATTCTCATAACCAAAACGATATAGTTTTGGCTTAAAAGAGAAATCTGAGCCATTGATACAGAAATAATCAGAGCCGTATGTGACGTATCTAGTATCTTAAAATATTTTTTTTAAGTCTCTCTTCTCATCCTAAAATAATTTTTACTACTTTTAACTCCTTAAAATATTTTTTCAGTTGTGCTCAATGTGCTAACAGACTGACTGCAATTTTACCCTTAATGTATTTTTTCAGCTCAAAAAATTATCTTAAAATATTTTTTAAGTAACATATAGTCTCTTAAAATAATTTGTAGTGCTTTTAAACCATTAAAATATTTTTTCAATTACACATTGTGTATTAGCAGACTGATTGCAATTTTACCCTTAATGTATTTTCTCAGCTCCAAAAATTACTTTAAAATATTATATGCTACTGAAAAATATTTTAGAGTGAGTGGAAATCAATAAATCAGTATCCTAAGTTTTTAGTGCTCGTTACTACTAAGAAAGATAAATTAACTGTAAAATTGAAGTCAATATCTTAAAACACTAGGTACAACTGAAAAAATATTTTAAAGAGTTAAAAGAATAAAAAAATATTTTAAAGCAATTTTTTGATCTAAAAAAATACATTAAGGGTAAAATTGCAATGAGTCTGCTAGCACACCAGGCACAACTGAAAAAATATTTTAAGTGGTTAAAAGTAGTAAAAATTATTTTAGGATGAGAAGAGAAACTTAAAAAATATTTTAAGATATTAGATACGTCACAGACGACCCTGATTATTTCTATATCAATAGCTCAAATTTCTCTTTTAAGCCAAAACTGCGTCGTTTTGGTGATGAGAATTTTTTCTCTCATCACCTGATCAGCTGGGAATGTGGACGCGATAGAGGGCCAAGATGGGAGGAACCTCGTTATTTTCTAATAATTATCGTAACTGCATATCCAAAGCTCAAACAGGAGACCATTGTTAAATTGAAACAATCCACAATCAATTGATTCAAGCAATCAATGGTTCTGTATTTTGTTTTGTTTATTGTTTATCTACACACATTTTATATTTAAGAGGGTTATATATATAACTCAAAGTTTGTAAGGGTATAAGCATACAAAAATAAAATTTAATGAGATATATAACTCATAATTGAGGGTTATCCGCACAAATTTAAAAGTTTAGGGTAGTTTATTATTAAGTTTTAAGTGTCAATGGAGTTTTTTTCCCCAAGGAATTAAGGAAGTTATTTAAACATTGTTTAAGTTCAGAGGAATTTTTTTCATAATTTAGCCATTTTTTCTGCTTCAATCCTTCACGTATACTCTTGTTTTTTAAATTTCCGATAATAACTAAAATTTATGATTTATTATGTGCCTACGTGGATTTTGAAAAAAAAATCAATATAAATATATGTTTGTGTATATGTATATGTATGTATGAGTTTAGATTAACTTTAAAATAATGTGGATTTTGTCGTTATTATATATAGTAGTATTACAAAAATTATGAGTTTTAAGAGTGAGCTTGCCAGATAAAATAAGATGAAAAGTAATCTGTTAACCTGAAAAGAATGTGTCTATACTTCGAACAATCAGAAATAAATTTTATTTATCACCAACCATTTAAAATATACTGTCACCCAAACAAGCTATAAGACTTGGGTGTTCAAAAGTTAGATTTGGTGATATTAATTTTTTAAGTTTTTAACTAAGAAATATTCATAAATTACGTGAATATGGTGCACACAATTTTTTTTCCTGGGAAAGATATTTCTATTACGAAAAAAGACTTGGAGGGTACGCGAAAACAACAACACAAATAAAATAAAAGCCCAAAAAATAAAGATCACAACAATTAAACCCTAACCCTAATATTTAGAGCAAAGAGAATGACAAAACTAAATAAGTCTTTTTTTTTATAATCACTGAATAAATATTTTAAACATTCGAAAATTAAACTATATACATGGGAAGGCGTTACACTCAACAGCATTAATTAATTTCTCCCGTCAATATTACCGTAAACAAAAACTAGTTAGTACTTAGTAGCAATATAATAGAGAAGTGAATATACAGCTGCCAATTGGGTAGCGTAACATCAACTCAACGTCATTTAAATAATGTCTCAAATTCCACCTTTATAAATGTAAATAACTGATACTCCTATTTAGAATCGGGCTGGTCTCAAATTTAGAATTATGCATGATATAAATCGCATGTACTGTAAATAGCGTTAAAGGTATTCTTGCTCCTAAACCATTTCGCAAGCAATACCGGATATCTTGAATTTTTTATTGTCACAGGATATATAGGCATTTTTTCCCCAAAAAAAAAAAAAATCTGAATAAACATATATGAATTGTTACTTAGCAAGCCTAATGGCTCCGTTATAGCACCAGTCAATCCTCCATGAATATTTTAAGAGCAAAAATGTTGTTTGACCAAAAATAAATCTGAAGTTAATGATAGATTAATGCCAATACTCTTTAGTTAAACGGTGACATTAGAATGATTTTAATATTTAAGAGGAAGCATTACTTCAATAGATAATTTAAAATAATCAATATCCTCATGAAATGATTTAGAGGCAAAATGACTTTACCCCAGATGCTACTGCATGCCAAATGAATGTAAATATTTTTGATACATTTTTTTCCAAAAAAAAAAAAATGTATTTTTTAAGCAAATCAATGGCTGTTTGGAACTATATTAGGTTCTGAAAACCTCAGGTGAAGTTAAAGACCAAAAATAGATTAGAGGTCCCAGAAAGAATATCTAATTGACGAAGTTTAAAATCCACACGAATCTTGGGCCCTCCATTTTTGAAGCAACTGATAATATATATTACTAGTTTGTAAGGCTTACAGTGATTAATATATTAAAATAATCCATGGCCATATAGTATAAAATATAGTAGTGTATATTAAAACAATCCTTTGAGAAAAAAATAACCAGACCTGTATCCTATGTGACATTTTTATATTATTTATTACTATTATAGTATATCCATATGACAGTTTGTTTCCTCAACAACAAATCCGCTGGTTAATGTGGTCATTTCAATTTACAACTTTAGTAGACCGTTGTTTATACGCGCTACATGAGAGCGTGGGCCAATCCGTTCTCGGCGACGCAGCCCCTGGGATTTTTTTTACCCCAAAAAACCTTTGCCGTTTCACTTTTTCCGACGTGGTGATTGTAATATTCAACGATTCTTTTTATGGTTTACAGGACCCGGCTTCTCTCCTACAGCTTTCCCTCTGCTGCCCACCTTTGTCATGGTACTGTGCCGTTTTGGCGCAAAAAAATGCAGCAGAATGTTTTTTTTTTGTTTGAAAAACAGTATTCAACATCTTGAAGTATCTTTTTAGTATCAGTTTTTTAAAATTTTTTTTAAAGTTATTAAGATAATTTTTTAATATTATCCAATATCCTGAAGTATTTTTTTAATGTCAGTCAGTGTTAGGAGTTGCTTTATCTTGACTAGATGTTACATATTCGATAACAATCTGGATGGCAGAATTGCAACCCATATGAGTCCTACCATGATCCGATGCAAATTAGTTTGGTTTGTAATTCCTAAGCTGGCCAGGATACCAGGTGTTCATGGAAAGAAAGAGAGGTATGTTATCTGTACACTAGATGATGGTGCACAGAACATGTCTAATTGAAATGTCCCACTCAAAATATATAGGATTAGAAGTTAAAACTTTGATCTGGTTATTTTCTATTATTCAATAATTTTTCACATTACTTTCATTAATTTTCCTTTATTTGTTTTGTTTCCATATTAAGTGTGTGTTTGGATTAGCTTTTTTTAATAACTTTTACGACTAACGAGATAAGTGTGTGAGAGAAGTTTTGTCTCGAGTTGCACAAACTTAAGTTTGAAACCTAGGTTTGGATGTTTACCAAACACCCTCTAAGTGTATGTTCGGATTAGCTTTTGAAAAATAGCTTTTACAGTTTACGAAATAAGTATGTGAGAGGAGTTTTGTCTCGATTTATAAAAAAAATGCTTCTGAAACCATGGTTTTGGGGTAGGCAAACACACACTTAATATCCTTATCAATGAAGGTAGTTTAGCAAGGGTAATACACAATTTTTACATGATAATGACAAAAATAACTTTCAAGATCATTTTCTCTCTCTTAATTTTCCTGATTTAGTCAAGTCTTGTAGTTAGGATTAGAGAGAATGCAACTACTCTCTTCCCTCCTAATTACAAAGCACCTTCAACAACCTCCTTGAAACCAATGAGAGATCGTTAAGTTTTTAACTTTATCCGAAAATGAAATGAATTCTCAAATTTACCCACACTCAATACCATCCATTACGTCCAAAAAGTTATATAAGTTGCAATTTTTAAGATTTTAAATATGGGCAATATTGTTGGCAAAAAGCAAAATATGGGCAATATTAGACAAATGTAACTAACACCTTGTTTAGTCACTTATAATAAGAATAATCTATTTCTTCTGGAATGTGCATAGCGCTGTTTCTTTTCATCTTTGACATTATAATTGTGAGTTTATGATACTTTAAGGCATGTTTGGGAGAGCTTATTTTGAGAAAATAAGCCCAATTTACGCAAGCCGAGAAAAAACTCCTCTCACATACTTACCTCGTATACCGTGAATCACGAATTATAAGCACTTATTGTCTAAAAATAAGCTCTTCCAAACAAGCACTTAATCCGATAGCAAATAAAACTACTTTACTCCAGTTTCAATATGTTGATATTGCAGATGACAACACATTTTTCAAACTTTTTCGTTGAATCTTTATATCTTATCCATAGGTCACATCCAACAATCCCAAGTTTTTAAAAAATTTATAATAGATAATAAGTCTTCGAGAAACTAAATTATTTAGAGGCTAAGAAAACCTAATTTTCATGCTAAATGAATCTTAAGACTTAAGTATAGTTAGTCCCCTTGTACTCCACGAAAAAATCGTATAGCTCTTGTCAGAAGAACGCACTGAACTTTAATTCATTTCTTTTTATGTTACTCTTTTTTGTCCTAATTATAAGATAAAATTAACTTTTTTAGAGAAATTAAGGAAGTCAATTAAATTACTTTAGAGTATTTATATTTTTAATTTTTTCTCCAAACTAATTAATTTGACTAATATATAATATAAAGATACTAAAAATATAAACACTTTAAAGTAATTTAATTAGTTTCCTTAATTTCTCCAAAAAAATCAACTTTATCTTATAATTAGGACCGGAGAGAGTATATACTAATATTAATACGATCACATGTCCACGTACTTGTTATATCCGGAATTTGAGGACGTTAAAATTTCTGACTTGTTTACTTTAATACAATACCACAAGATAGGTTAAGTTCGAGTAATACTTCGTTTTAATATGGCACACTTGGCTCGGCAATATATGGGCATACTATAACTTCAGAAAAAGACAAAAAAGGTTATCCATACTTAAATTATTGTCCGACTTTATATTTCATAAATTATTAAATCAAAATCCTTTTCGACTGAGTGATTCTTCTTTATTTGGCAGGGTGTTGTCTTTTTCATATTCTGCAGCTGTTAGTTTTTAGATATCTACGTGTCATTGAAAAAAATCAAATCAATATATTAATTCTACGGGATGAATCAGTATCCGTAGTTATTAAAGTTTTTACCCGACTTTGGTCTCTGTTTTTTTTTAAAAAAAAAATTGATACTAAATTATACAAAATTTCATTAAACTTTATGTCATAAATAAATAATTTTATTCACCTTTAAAAATTTACAACAAATATTTTCTTGAACTTATTTGTTTCCGTTAATAATTCCCATATTATTAGTTTTATTCATTATTTATCCATAAACCATTGCAAAAAATAATAAAATAAATTTCTGACAGAATTTAATACGAGATTTGTTTCATGACAATTTCCGTTGGAAAAGTTTCCAACAAAATTTTTTTCGTGATTAGCCACAGAAAATATTTCGTAACAAATTCCGTTGGAAATTCCGTCACAAATAAGTTCAAAGTTTAGGGGTTATTATATATACACGAAAATAAAATTTAAAGAGGTATAAAATTAATAATTTGTAGTTATATATCCATATAGATTTGAAGTTTTAGGTGTTTAATATTATTAAGCTTTAAAAATTTTTAAAAAAAAATATTTGTATACGGTCCTAAGTTTAGGAAATTTTTAAGTAATTTAAGCCAAAATTTCACTTTATATCATTTTACATGCATTTTTTTGGGACAAATTTTTATCCTTCATTCAGTTTCTCTCTCCTCAATTTCAAATTTGAATTTTTAGGGGTTTATTGTTATTAAACTTTAAAAATAAAAAAAATTGTACATGAATTTTTTAAGTACTTTAAGCCAAAATTTCACTGTATCATTTTACATGCATTTTTTGGGGACAATTTTTTATCTTTCATTCAGTTTCTCTCTCCTCAGTTTCAAATTTTTATCTGTAAAACAATAACAGTTATTATGTTATTATGTATTTCATTTTTTAAAGTGAGCACACACAAAAAAAAATTACCATACACTTGCTGGAGGTGATTTCTATGTATAAATTAAAATAACGAAATTACTTATACTCGGTAATTTAGTCATAAAAAGAGGTTTTCTTACATCTCTCATTAATAGGCGAGAAATGAAAGATTGTTGATCAAGTAAATTAGAAAAATATATATATCAACTAGTAAAAAAATAAATGGTTAAGGTGTTTAAATAACCTTCAACTTTTAACAAAAGTGCAATAGTAATCATAAACTATTTTTTAGAGCAAAAGTAAGTCTGAATACTTTAAAAGGGAGCAAAACGTGTAACACCATTAAAACATGAAACGTTGACCGTTTATGAGGCAAGGTTTGACTTGATTTGGTGACTTGGATGTTAACATGTGTTAGTAATGTCTAGGTGGTAGCACTTAATGTTGATCAGATTAGAATTAGAAGAAATAAAAAAAATAGAAAAACAAACCCTATTTAACAACTCGGCTTCTTTAACAAGATAGAACCCTCTTTTCGAAACCCATCAAGAGAAACAGAGATCATGAATGTGAATTAAAAGAGGAAGGTGGATGGCGTCATTATCGAGTCCAATCCCACATCGGACCATCCCTCCAATGCTATATCCACAACTTGCCTGGTGACAAGCCCCTCGGCGCTAACAGATTTTGCTAGCTCCCCAATTGCATGAACCACCCTCAACGGTGAAACGCCCAGGTGGTAATGATGATGTGTTCGAAAACGAAAGCCAGAAGGGCATCACCCCCAAAACCATGGCGTCCTCCTCGAAGACATTGTGATTTGTTGGTTTTCCTCGCTGCAGATCATTGTTATCCATATAGGGCAAGTCGTCGTGAATCAATGACATAGTATGAATCATCTTGATGGCACAAGCAGAGGGCATGGCCACTGATTCGTGGCCACCAACCAATTCGCATGCGGCGATACAAATCATTGGGCACACCTGCTTGTTGCCGGCGAGAAGTGAGTACCACATGGCCTTGTGAATCTTCTTGTGTTCTCTCAGGATAAGTAGATGCATCCAAGGTTTGGTTTACTTTATTAGCCCTCTCAAGCATGTAGGCGTTGACATTGAAATTGGGTTTCTCCTCTGAAAACTTTTTTGGTGCAGGGAAGAGAAGGAGCGAAGTCTCCAAGGGAAACATGGAAGTCACTACCATAGGTGAGCGTAAATCCACTTTCACCATTTTTCTGAAATACTGAAAAGGCAAAGCAAGCTACACATAATAATTGATGAACAATTGTGTTCAACATCATTACTGGCAAAAATAATACCAAAATTAGAAAAAATTTCTAGAAAATAGAAATTAAGGGGTAAGATCTTTTAACCAAAATCAGATCTTTTTGCTTCAAATTAAAACAACAGCAAGAAAAAGGAAGTGGTCAATGGTAGATTCACATATATGGTTGTCGGTTTATCGGTAGAGATGACAACATTGATCACGTCTCCGCTACCCTCATCGTCGGTGCATCCTTGGTTAACAATGAAGATCGATCAGTGGAGAAACAAAGAAGCTCAGAAATTGAGCTTCAAGCTCACTGGAGATGGATCTTTTTTTGCAAATGTGAGATTGTGATAGTTCGCGACTTGTATGAGAGCAGCGACTGAATGGTTTCCCCTCCATCTCCTTCTTTAATGCTTTTTTGCGAGGGTTAATATCAGACTGTTGGATGGCGTTGAAGAGATGAAGGAGATGATGAGGTGGCAATCATTTGACATTTAAATTCCATGTAGGATGCAAGTCGGTACCGACAGCCCAAACAATTAATAGACGTTTCATTGGCTTAACGATATTAACGGTTTTGCACTTTTTTCTAGTCTTCATAGTTACTTTTGCTCTAAAAAATAGTTCATGGTTATTTTTACACTTTTGTGAAAAGTTGAAGGTTTTTTAAGCATCTTAACCCAAAAATAAATGAATAGACCCATTAAAAATGAAGGAAATCAACGATTAGCCTTACAAAAAAATTAAGTAAATAGAATAAAATGACACGTGTGAGTACGGTCGTTGAAAAGGAGTTATCATGAACGGATACGTTGTTGCTTTAGTGTTCGTTTGGGATAGCTTATTTTTGGACAATAAATATTTATAAATCATGATTTACGGTACACGAGATAAGTATGTGAAAGGAGTTTTATCTTGACTTATGTAATAAGTGCTTATTGACCCCCAATAAGCAATACCAAACACACACTTATACTTGTAACTTGTAAGCCATTTATTTTCAGTATAATTGAGGTCAATTTAGGTTTATTTCAGTGTTTGGAGTTTGGACCGGCTTGACCCTAATTCTTGAAATATATGTGGCGGAATGTGGGATAAGCAGCAACATTAATTGTTGTTGTTGTCATTATTTTTTAAGTAGATCAAGGGTTTGATTTTCATAGTAGAATTATTGATTATATTGCAGTGTTCTGAGGCTCGGACTGGACCGGCCGGTCCGACCATGAAACTGTCGGACCGGTGGTCCGATCGGTCTGATCTGATAACTGACCTTGGTTTGACCGGTTTTCTCACAGTTTGACCAGGTTTTTTTAATTTTTTTTATTATTTTATTCAAAATTTCATATAAATAATTCTAAAATCTCCCCTCCCTCACCGGTTCAACCCCGGTTTGACTTCGATCTGACCCACTGACTCTTGACTCAGTACCCTGACCAGTTCAATGACCGATCCAGGTTTCAAAACTTTGTTATATTGTATTACATATTTGTGGGTGTCTTCTCTAGGCTTTCTCTTCTCTGCCCACTTACTTCTTTCGTGTTCTCTCTTGATTCTCTTCCTGTTGTCTCGTAAGTGATCTCACATCAATAATAAAGAGAATATAAGTTTGAATACCAGAAAACGTAATTGTCAAGAGAGACAAAAACCATTTATGCTTTCGGTCTCAGGAAAAATTATACCCTTTTCAAACTAAATAATGGAATCCTCAACTCATTGTATTTATAAGTAGTGTAACAAAGCCAATTGTAAAAGAATTTTTATCATAAAAGATCCTTTTAACCGTAAAAAAGTTACGAAATCGAGTCAGTGTAAAGAATTCGATTTAAAAAGAACAAGGTTAAGAAAGTTGCGTTGGGATAATTGTTTTTAATTGGGTTTCGTAATGCACGTAGAATCATGCTAGTTGGAAGTCATTTTAATTTTCTGGGTTAGACTTTTGGTCTTTTTTGTTGCTCTACTTTTAGGGTGTGTTCTTGTTAGCTTTTGGAGAATAGATTCTTGAGAAAATAGCTTTTGCAGAATAGATTATAGGAAAATAGATTATGGGAAAAAGTGATTTTGATAAAATGAGAGTGTTTGGATGATTTTATCAGAATAGCTTTTTTCATGGTCAAATGACTAAAAAGGACATTAACTTTTATGATAATTACATATAAAGGATAAGATTATATTTTAAGTATTATTTGACATTAAATTGCATAATAATTACAATAAATGAAATAAATTTGTCCAAAAATTTTTAAATTATAAGAGAAGAAAACTCCTAGCGGTATTAAAACAGATGCATCTTAATTCATTATTTAACATTAAAGATCATAATTAATACCAAAAATGAAATAAATTTGTCTATATATAATGTTAATTAACTTAACTAATTTTTCTAATATAATCAAATTAGATAAATAAGTCTTATATTAAAGATAGGATGAAACATTAAAATGTTAAAATTATAAAAAAAAAAAAATAGATGCATAGAAAACGTCAAAATAAAAAAAATAAAAAATAAAAAAGATTAGAGAGTTAGTAACATGGGGCCCACATCATGCAAGGACCAATAAGAATCAAAAGGTGGGGCCTACATCTTCAAAAAGCAAAAAAAAATAGCTTCTCCCCAAAACCATGGTTTTGGGGAGAAAAGGGATTATCCCCTTTTTTGGAGTGTTCGGCACTTTTAGCACAAAACCATGGTTTTGTGCTAAAAGTGCTTTTTTATAGCACAGCCGAACACTCTCTTAGTGGTTTTTTAACTAAAAATGTTTTAGGCTAATTAAGGACAAGGCTCATCCCAAGCTAAGAGCAGGGCGTCAGCGAGTCACACACTACTTGTAGTACTTATTTGAAATAGTTTATTTTTGGTTAATAAGTGCTTATAAATCGTAATTCACGATATACGAAGTAAGTATGTAACAGTAGTTTTATTTCGGCTTACGTAATAAGGATTTATTATCTAAATATAAACCTAACCAAACACACATGTAACCTAATGCCATCAGTATTTGCCCTTCTAATTAAATTAAGAAAAAAAAGGTAATCAGGAAGCAAACGTTACCAGTGAAGAAAAAAAAAAACCCTTAAATTTGGTGAAGGGGCCTCATTATTTCCCTCCACATCCACTTCTCCCTACTTCCTTATTTATACAGTTAAATCAACTCTAATAATTGAAATTCAGCATCTTATAAAAAGTAAAAAAGAGAGAGAATACTTTAATAAAAATATAAGAATATGAACTATTTAGATTAAATTCTAATGATTTAAATTTATTTATTTAAATTTTTTGTTATTTAATATTATAATACTATTTATATGAGATGTTAAATGTCAAATCATCAGAATTAACCAAATGATATAAATAAAAGGTTTGGTGAAGTAGACGGGATATGGAGAGACCCCCGTACCGCTTTCCCCTTAAATTCTAATGATGGAGAAGGGTCAGAAATAAAAGGATGTCAGTGGTTGGATCTTACGAGCAAAGGAGATGCAGCCACGTCAGTCCATTTTTCAAAAATGTCCCTTTTTTTTTTGCCAAAGTAAGCCGACACGTGTACGGTTTTTTAATTAATCTAGTGAGCCGCAAGCTTGCTAGGTGGGGTAAATACGTGGCATGAATTAGTTTGTCCATCAAATCCAAGGGCTATGGTCTGATCATTTCAGAACACCGTATATAGGGAATCAAAACTGAAGGATGTGAATGAAGAAGATAATAAAATATTAAAATCAGAATGGCCAACATGTCCATTTCTGTTTAAATGCATCTGTTTTAATGTTATGTTGAAACATTTATAGCATGTTTTGGATTATTTTATTTTTTAAGAATAAGTATTTATTATTTTGATTTTATTTATAAATTATTTTTAACTAATTTTTAAATATCAAAGAAAATTAGTTAAGTCATTAACTACAGGTTAAATTTTTAATTTCGTCTTTATCTATGATTGGTTTTAAAAGTCAATATGAATAAATTCCTTTTGTTTATTGTAATTAATAGGGGCAAAAAAGTACAAAATGCATTTACTACCCTGAAAATGGACTTATAAATAGGATCAAAGGTTTTGGTCAAAAAAGACTTATAAATAGGACCAGAGTGATATTATGTAAGTCAGAATTAAACTCATCTTATATACTTACCTCCTATAATGTAAATCACGATTTATAAGTACTTATTGTTTAAAAACAAATTATCCCCAAATTACTTCCACTGCCATTCTTTTTTTTTTTTGGGTTACTTTTTGGGCATTAAAAAAATACTAACATATATATAAATCACCGCCACCTGACAAAGTGTTTATCTGCTTAATTATTTTATTCGTTTTCCCTGTTGCATGGTTTTTGTCTGTCTTATTACACAGTAACATTTTTTACTCAAAAAATATTTATTGTTATACTTATACCCAACGGAGTACTCAAGTGGAGTCGGCTCTGGTCCATGCAAATATGGGCCAACTATAAATAAAAACGAATAATATATTATATACTCCTTCCGGCTCCAAGCAAGAAAGATAGAAGACGTGTTTGATTTGGTATTTTGATTTATTTTGTCTCTCCAATTTATAATTCTTAAAGAATTTATAATTCTTTTTCTAAATTTTTCTTTTATGTTACGCATGTGAAAAGGGTTTTCCGTCAGGGTGTAATTTCCAATATAAATAACTAAAAGGGTATTTTGGAAAAATTAACACATTTTTTAAGAATAATTAACTTAGTGTGCGTTTGGAATGGCTTATTTTTGTCCAAAACGTGCTTATAATTCGTGATTCACGGTATACGAAGTAAGTATATGAGAGGAGTTTTTTCTCGGCTTGCGTAATAAGTGCGTTTTTACTGTGCAAAAAGCTTAAGTGCGTGTTTGGAATAACTTATTTTTAGGCAATAAGTGCTTATAATTCGTGATTCACGGTATACGAGGTAAGTATGTGAGAGGAGTTTTTTCTCGGCTTGCGTAATAAGGGCTTATTTCCTGTACAAAAAGCTCAGCCAAACATGCACTAAACAAACATGCACTTAACTAATTTTATTAATACTGTGAATTAGTTATCTAATTATTGTATTTAAGAGTGGAGGGAGGGTATCATATTGAAGTGCTTGTTTAAATTAGATTATTTTAAGTGATTTTACATTATAGTGTGTGGTAGATATCTGAGACGAATTTGTTTTATAAAGGATAAAAGCACTTATTTCAAGTTGTCAAAATAGAAGAAGACAGCTAGATGAATGACTTGAAAAATAGATAATTATTTCTATCATGTGAGTACAAGATAATTCATATCATTAGGCATACTTTTTTCCTTAGTGTCATTATTAATTAGGGACAATTTTAGAAAAATATAATTAAAAATGGGAAAAGCTAAATTGATGTTACAAGTTTATGAAATCCCATGTCAGAATTGAAGTACGATTTGAGATTTTCAATTCTGACTAAATTACCCTTAGTTTAGTTATGAAACATGAAAGAGAAGTTGTTAATATAAAATCTAACATTGTTAATATAGATACAGATGTTGTTATTAACCCTTAAAACTTGTACCCTCACAATTATCCCTGATTTTGTAGATATAAAGTTGTGAAACATGAAAGTAAAATCGTTAATGTAAAATATGATGTTG
Source organism: Inga leiocalycina (assembly GCA_963242795.1). NCBI lineage: Eukaryota > Viridiplantae > Streptophyta > Magnoliopsida > Fabales > Fabaceae > Inga > Inga leiocalycina. Next base: position 11,593,404 of record OY725327.1, on the reverse strand, counting down.
TTAATATAGATACAGATGTTATTGACCTATGAAACTTGTGAACTAAACTAAGGGCATTTTCATCATTTGATTATAATTGAAAATCCCAAATTCCTACTTCAATTCTGTCTTGAGATTTGATAAATTCACAGCACCAATTTATTTTTTCCCGTTTTTAGTTATTATTTTTCTGGAATTTTCCCTACTAATTAGCTTCATTTACAATTAATTTGAAGGCTCATATTTATAGAAGTGATACTACTCAAGTCCTTGCTATAAGTTTCATTAGAAGATTTTTTTTTTTTTCATTCTAAATATAAGTCCACTGAAATCAACGACTTGCAGTTATAGAGAGAGATTTTTTTTTTTAATATAAGAGTAAGCTTTGAAAATTTTATCAACATAAAACACATTTAGTAACTTAACTGTGATTCTTTTAAGGTCTAATTTTTCCCCAATATTTATCACGTAGAAGCAATGTTGCAAAAAAAATTTTTTGAAGAGCAACAGCGCTTCAGAAGTTTTCAAATCATAGTAAATTTGTTCTAATTGTTATTTCAGATAAGTTTGACTGTTTGTTAACCAAATATTCCTAACTGACAGTTCACATGTCATCCACTTCATTTTATTTAATATGCAAATTTGATCCAGAAATTTTCACTTGGGGGTAATATTACACTAAAAGCTTCCACATTGAAGCAATGTCGCTTTGACTGTTTAGTTAAACTTTTAGTTAACTGAATATGCTGAACTGACACCGTGGACAACATTGAAGTAGAAATTACAAATGGAGGAGGAATTGACGTTTGTTAGAGGGTAATGGAAAAAAAAAATTCAATAACTAGATGCATGACAGACTTAGGAAGATTGCCAAAAACTAGGTGACTAAAAACCCTTTGTCGTTGTACCTCAGCGATTCTGAGATATATAAGTACTTCTTTGATTTTCTTTTCATTGCACAAAATGTTTTTACCTATTTGATTTTCTCTAATCCTTCATATGGAATGCATTTTTTAAATTTTTTTTTTCAAAATCTAATTTTTAAAAAAATAAAGTAGATAACACATGAATTTGCCAAATAAACATATTGGGTCAATTAACCGATAAACTTGACCTAAATAACAGTTGGGGTGAAATTGCTACAAATCGAAAACTTTTGGGGCAACATTACTTCTGAGTGAAAACTTCTAGAGAAAATTTTCACCCAAACCTGAAATAAAAGTGACGTGAATGACACATAAACTACCAGCTTAACATATTTGATCAACTAATAATCAATCTTAATTGGGATAGCGATAAGAGCAAAATTATTACGATTTAAAGACCTAAACGACATTGCTCCTTAAAAAACTTTCAGGATAACATTATTCTTATGTAACAGTTGCGAATGTAAAATTAGACCTTAACCCTTCTTTAATATGACAAAGTTATTTAAAATGTACTTATCATAAGCATGGTAGTGTTCTTTCCTCTTGCGTATGATTAATTATGGCCCATATACTTACCAAAAGCAGTATATATCATATTATTGTGGTGTATTTTGGATTTTTCTTTTATCCTTTTCAACGTAATTAATGTCATAGATTTCATGTGTGTATGTTCGGTGAAAACTGCATTTTTCCGGAAAAAATCCCACATTTTAATGCCCTATTTTTACTTTATAGCTTGTATTCGTAATTGCATATGACTTGTTTATACACGCGCCTAATTAAGTGCATTGTTTGTTATTTTAAAATTAATATTTTGTTTGTTTTTTTAGACCAACGTATTTTGATTACTTTTAACTGATCTTGAAAATAATACAGTATCATATTGTTACCATAGATTTAAATAACAATTTAATTTCTATTACAAGCGAATAATACAGCCTAATACGTAAATTGAGCATATGAGTCGTCATGAAAAATTGAGTTAAAGACTCTGTACTTGTATGTTTCCATGTGATAAGCTTGATAAGTAAACTAATCGATAATATATCGTTTCCTAACTATTCTAAATGTATAATCAAAAGTAACAATCCAATCATAGATGATGAGATCCATAATTTTTTCTATGATGCGCTATTCTTACTCAAATGTTTTTAATAACTCACTTGTCATTGATTTGTTTGTTATTTTATCAATGAAATTCAATTTAACGTCATAAGCATTAATATAATACTTGATCCTTCAAATTTACCGTAATTTTAGTTATAGTCCTTCATGCATTGTTGTCAAACTCGCGAGTTGATTTTTTGAGTTTACCGTTTTTACGTTCTAACTTACAAAATCGAGTCAAATCACTGATAAAACTCGTGACCATTGTAAACTCGATGAAACTCACGAATTTATATATCGAGTTTATCGTTTTTACGTTTCTAACTTATAAAACCTATTAACTCACTTTTAAACTCGTGTTAACTTCTTCGTTTTGATCATGTTTAGCAGCTTTATATATAAATTTTATAGAAATTTATTTATTAAATATAATAAATTATAAATGTTCATGGATTTAATTTCAATGTTTGTATTTAAAATATATTTAAATCAAATTGTTGTCATTTTTTATATTTTAATTATTTAATACCTATTTAGTGGTAAAAATAAAATCTTACGAGTTTATGATTTGAGTTCACGATACGAGTTTAAATCGTTGTTATGAGTTTGTTTAAACTCGCGAGTTTGACAACCTTATCCTCAAGTTTCATTCTGTTTAAAACTCTAGTTTGATATAATTAAATAAAAATCTAGGCCACTTTATTAATCAAAATGCCAAAACTAAAATAAAATTAAATTTAATAACAACAAATTATATTAACCCTAACATAATATAGGTGCACATGATTGCACATCATCAAAAGTTTAAGAAATGAATTGCACGTAATCTAAAGGTTTATGAAAAAGATTATCTACATAAAAGAAAAGTTTCTTATAGCGGCAGCAAAATTCAAATGTAGGTCTTGTTAAGGTGTAAGTCTTGTATTTGCCCATTAGATGATATACAACTCATTACAAAAGCCTTTTATTTTGATCATCTTTAAAGTCGATTATTGTACTATTTATTTCGTTTTGCTTTTATTTAATATTGTTATCTCTTGACGTATTTATTTTTGTAAAAATTATTTCAGAAATTAGTTAGTATTTTTCATCTCACAATAATACTTAAATTTAGTTTTAGTCAAATCAATAAAATTCCACTTCCCTATCCCTAAAAAAGATCGCATAATCTTATTCTACAAAAAAAATTTAAATATTTTAAAAAAATTCAACAAAATATTCTTTAAAAATAATTTTGTTTTCCTTTAATTACTCCCTCCTTCCTATCCCAATTATTATTATTATTTATTTGATTGAGGGCTTCCTCTTCGAGGCTTAAAAGCTAAAGAGTTTTTGCTTTTCTAATAAATACATTTTTTGAGATTCAAACTTATATTTTTCTTCTCATAGGAATGAGATAGCTCACCACCTCAATCAATTGCTTCTTGGTACCTCCAATTCTAATTATAGAGCAAAATTTTGAAGCCTAGTCTTTTCACAAATATAAAACAAAGATTTGATAGTTAAGGGTTTGTTGGGTTCTGTTATATTTTTTTAATATTCTTATAACTATTGTGCAAACCGTAAAGTAATCTTTCAAGATAAGTTTAAAAAAAATTAAAAGATATTATAATTTTTATTTTGAAAAACATATTTAAAAAAGTGAAATGAAGAGTGAAAGAATAGCTTATTTTGTTAGCGTTCTCCCATTAATGAAAATATACTACATTCTTTATCTCTTATCTCATTTTGTGAAACAAATAGTAGCAAAACATTTAGGATTAATATGCGACAAGCACCCTGATGTATTTTTTCATTGCTAATCTGGCTCCCAAAAAGTCCTTTAAGTGAAGGTGTATCCAGCACTTAAAGCATTTTTCAATAGCAACTTTATGGTGATGAATGTGTCTGAAAATATACTTTAAGCTGATAGACACACCTGAAAAAATGCTTTAAAGTATTGGACGCATAACAAAATATTTTAGGGTGTTAGATGCACATAAAAAACACTTCGACACACCACAAATTATTTTATGATATCAGACACATCTGAAAAAATCCTACAGGGTGTTGGATTCACTTTAACCCAAATATTTAAAGATGTTTTCTTTTTTTGTTTTTCAAACAAAATTTTATTTTTTTTTGTTTTCCAAACACATGCATAGCTGAAAACTTATATATCGTTTATTTTTTAAATGAACAAAAAATTCAAAAATAAGAAGCCAAAGAGGCCCTAATTTTTTTTAATAGCGTCACTCTTTGAATATTTTTGGGGCAAATTATGGTCCCTCTTTGTTGGCAATAAGTTGTTGCCATCTTTTAACTTTTAGAAAGCGTTTTATTGTGTTTGTTCGGATTAATTGTAGAAACTATTTTTTTAATATAATTTATGATGTAAAAAGTAAGTTATATGATATAAGTTTTACTTCAGTTTACATAAACTTATTTTTACAACACTAACTCAAGCAGTCACATTATTGTTATTAATGTTAGTAAAAGGTAAAATTAAAAAGGAGAATTACACTAAGGTCCTAAGGAAGAAGAGAAATAAAAAAATGGTTCCAATAGATTGTAAAATGAAAAAATGGTCTCATAGAGTTGTTAATACAGGCTCATGGAGTTGTTAACGAGTTGTCAATACAGACTCTTGGAATTATTAATAGGACCATTTTTTCATTTTGCAATCTATAAGGATCATTTCTTCATTTTTTTCCTTCCTTGGGACCTCATTATAATTCTCCCAAATTAAAAAGCCACACATTTTATATCAACAGTACAAGTTTAACAATACCAACTAATTTCTCTCTTTAAAAATCTGTAAAATTAGGACACGTGGGAGCACCTATTATCCAAAACAGTGAAAGAAAGCTCGAAGCTCATACCGAAATTAATGAAACCAGGATCCGCAGGCTTTTCTTTTCTCCGTAGCTGAAGAAGACGGCAAAAGAAAGAAAGAAAAAAAAAAAAAAGAATCTCACAAGCCACGTGTAATATTTTCATGCACGCGCCAATTGAGCGTGGGTTTGTAATCGGACCACATCACAATCCTTTTCTCTCTCAAAAAACTTGCATAGCATATATTAGGAGAGTATTGTGTAGCGAGAGAACGACTTTGGTTTTTCACTTTCTATTTTTTCTTTTTCATTTTATTTTTCTCTGTATCGTTCTCTCGACCCCTTCAATACAGTCTCCTCCAATTCAGCCTTCGTAGTCATGAAAGCTCTTCTTCTTTAAACGCAGGTACCACTACCTCTCTGTGTCAATCTATCTCTCTGTGTATTATATGTGTATAGTAGTTTCTTAGTCTCTGTGTTTCCCTTACTCTCAACTCTGTATATTCACTTTTTTCTTTGTTTTTTTTTTTTTTCAATCTTTAACTTGCCAATCGGTGTGTAACCATGACGACCCATTTTCTCAGGTTTGCTTCTTCACGTGGGTCTCGGTTGGTTCTTCTTCTACCATGGAGGTACCGTGAGAATCTTTTTTTTTTATTTTCCTTTTCTTTTACCGGCGTTGTTCTTTGCTTAATTCCTCAACGATTTTGTTGTACTCGTCAATGCGTTCTCCTACTTCGTTTTCCGCTGTGTGGCTTGAATTTTTCTGGATCATATTGGAATTCTCTCTGGGAAACTGTTGGCTGTTCTTGTCTGCTTCTTGGTTCTTGCATTTTCCTTCGTGAATATATTTTTCCGCGTATTTTTCTTATTTTCTTTGTTGTTCTGCTCGCGTTTGAGCTTCGTATCGTGCTTCTTTCGTCCAGATTGTATTGCTTTTGGCGGTCGAGAGTAATGTGATCGATGGGTTTCATGCTTTTGTGTGAAGTTCGAGACTTTGGATATCGAGTTGCTCGCGTTTTATATATTTCGGGTTAGGAGGTGGATCTGGTTCATTACTTAGTTCTGGGTTTACTTTTTCTTCTTCCGGGTGTTACTTAGTTTCCAGAAATATCTGAACTCGATATATTCGATTTTGTTCTCGTGAGGTGGGTTGGTTAACATGATAAACTTGGAAAATCTGCTAGAGATAAGTTTATTCAATTCCCTTTTATCTACCAGCTGCTTAACTTGGGACCTTTCTAGTTTCTGGAGTAGGCATACAGTCCTTTGTTTCAATTTTTGGTGAAATATAAAAATCATCATTAGGTGGGTTCCAATTACTCTAATTAACTATCTGGTTTCTGTAAATATCTAACCATTTCTTTCCATTTAATTTCTTGGAATGTTACTAGACCAAATGCTACTGGACTGTTTTGGTAAAACACCATGGCTAGCTGAAAGAATCAGATCTCTTTTGTGAATTTATGGTCTCTCTTAGTATACAATTTTGATTGACTGATGGAATTATTTTCTGTTCTCTTTTACTTTGACATGAAGCTTTAAGGAATAAGTGAAAAGTTCTTAGTGTCTTTGAAGCTAGCAGGTCGGCATTTACTTGGGAAAATAATAATATTTACTTAGAACGGGAAAAAACGAGGATAGTCGACATGTTGACTAAGTTTGGTCCCGTTCATATTTGTCTTCCTCTGTCAGTTCATAATGAGAACATTCCTGCACTGTCTAGTGGGAGTGTTGTTTACAGAAAGAGAAGGGCAAACTTGTTTAGTCTTAAATCAAACTTTTCTTTTTATGTCTCAACAGCAATGAGAACAATTATATCTTTATGTTGCCTTTTCTAAATTTGTTAATTTTCTTTTAGGTGGACACAGTTCAAGTTAGTGACCTTGTGAATGGCATTGAGGAGCACACAGATGAACAATCACTTTCACTGGAAGGTTCCGATGTTTCTGATTCTTATGTCGATCAAGACATATTTCCTCGGGTGGGTGAACAGTTCCAGGTTGAAATCCCACCTTTGATGTCACAATCTGATTATTGCTGGCTACGAAAGAACGTAAATGACGTCAAGAGCGCAGCAACTACTCCCCATGATTTTTCAGTAGGGTTGCCTATAACAATAACTTGGATTGATGATGAAGTAGGGAACAAAAGGCATAAGCCACCAGAAGATGCTTGCAAATCAGGTGGAATTGCTAATAAATTTGAGTTCTCAAAACTAAAATACAACAAAAAGAGCCAGAATTCTTCGTACTTGAAGGAATCAAATTGTAAACATGAGGTCATTGACGATTTGTTGGTCAATAGGACGAACATGGGAGAATCTGTAAATTTCAATGTGCAGCAAGAAGCAAAGATTGAGGTGCATGAGAACAATAAAGGCAAAGGCTTCTGTCTTGTTCCTGGGTCTTCATTTGACACCTGGGATGAAAAAGAAGAGGCCAGGTTCATTCTCAGCTTGTATATATTTGGGAAGAATCTGGTTCAAGTGAAAAGATTTATGAGCAATAAGAAGATGAGGGACATATTGTCATTCTATTATGGGAAATTTTACAAGTCTGAGAAATATCGTAGGTGGTCAGAATGTAGGAAAATGAAAGGCAGAAAATGCATTTCTGGGCAAAAAATTTTTACTGGAGCAAGGCAACAAGAACTGCTGTCTCGTTTACAACCCAAATTATCGGTGGAATGCTGCAAAAATGTACTCGGGGTACTGACTGACTCTTTCTAGTTTATGGTTTCTTAACCCATCATTTATGCATCAACCATATAAATGTGGTAAAATCCATGCTTTCAAAAACTGTACCATCAAAGATACATTTCTACTTCAAATTTATTTCATTAACGCATCAACATCTGATGCAACTCTCGCATCTTTGCACATATCAATGCTTCGTTGCACTATTTTCTACCTCTAACAGTATCCAGCATCTCATTCCTTACTAGAACTACATGTAAAATAGGATTGGCTGCATAAAAACACTAAAATTGTTGAGATGTTTAATGTTCTTGCACACATTAGTAAGCAGACATGACAAAGCTGATAGTTCTTCAGCTTAGGAGATCAATCCATCTTAGGCACAATATAATGGAAGTAGAGTTCATAGTTACACCAATCTTACTGATTAACAACCTTTATTCTGACAGACTGTCTATAAGGGACTTCCCTCTGTGAAGACCTGACTCCCATCCTGAACTCTAACTCTCTGGTTAATAATAGCACATGGTTTAAAGCCTTCTTCTTCCTCGAGCCAAAAAACTTCTCATACTTTATTCACTAATGCAAGGAAATTATGGGGATTATTCCAAATGTTTCTAAGAATGGAAAGGCATGCCATCCACTTAACCCTAAAAGGCCGCAAAATAACTGGAAGGTGTTCTAAAAATGGAATTGTTACATAGGATTGCTAATGCTCATTCAATTAAACATTGCCATCTCATAAGGATAGTGGTAAATAAAGTAAAGTGATGATGAATTTTGGTTGAGGGTGGAAATGAATTTTTAATCTATGTAGTTCTTCGGAAATAATTTATGCTTGTGCTGATTTGAAATTATTCAAGTTAGCTTCTTTTCTTTTACAGGCATATCATACATGCCACCAAGTCGTTACCTTGTGAATAAGTTGCAGTTCTGTTAGTTTACCCATTACGTTTCTGTGTCGTTTCACGTAGAGTGTTAGTCTGAGCTGATTTTCTCAATATGCCACAGTTTTTTGTTAGCTTGAAAGTTACTGCAACATCTTGAAAAGTTTCTGCAAATGAAACCTGATTAGTTATCCAGATAACAGCCATCCTGATCTACAATTTATTATTTTACTAATTAGTTTTGCAAATGTAAATTCTTTTACTGGATAGGTGTCGAGGACATTTACAGAGGGAAAAATGCTTCTAGAAGACTATGTCTTAACTTTGAAGGATTTAGTTGGGCTTGATGCTCTAGTTGAGGCTGTAGGGATTGGTAAAGGGAAGGAAGATCTCACAGTTTTCTCCACCGATTCTTCAAAGTCCAATCATGCACATCCTGGCCGGCCGGAAATACCAGTGGGCAAGGCCTGCTCAATGCTCACGCCTGCAGAAATAATAACTTTTCTAACAGGTGATTTCCGATTAAGTAAAGCTCGATCAAGTGATCTCTTCTGGGAAGCAGTTTGGCCTCGTTTACTTGCCAGAGGTTGGCACTCTGAGCAACCTGGTAGTCATAATTATGCTCTCCCATCCAAGAATTCTCTGGTCTTTCTTGTCCCCGGAGTCAAAAAGTATACACGGAAACTTGTGAAGGGAAATCACTATTTCGATTCTGTTAGTGATGTCCTCAGTAAAGTTGCTTCAGATCCAGAGCTGATAGAGCTTGAGTCAGTAACTGACAATAATGGCAAAAGCGTGGAAGGAAATGGTTGGACGAATGAAACAAAACTTGGTCAAGAAAATTCCCCTGAACAGCAACGCCACTGTTATCTCAAACCAAGAACTCCCAACCGTAGCGTGGATGTATTGAAGTTTACGGTCGTGGACACGAGTCTGGCCAGTCAAAAGGTGGCAAAGGTGAGAGAACTGAGAAACTTACCAGTTGGAGTTTTAGGTTCTGCATCTGAAAATGATTCTGAGAGTGAAGATACCTCAGAGGAGCATACAAATGAATCTGAATCTGTCAATACCACGAGCAATGATAGTGAGAAGGCTGATGTAGTTAAATCTACCAAAGGTAACATTGGTAGGGAAGTCTCTAATGAAATTAAGAACTTTAAAAACAAAGCTTCAAGTGAGGAGCTTCCAATGGGTTCTACTAATTTATATGTTACCTCCAGCTCCAAGGACCGGAAGACAGATTTGTTAAGCAACACACAGAGAAAAAATTCTATGAAATCCCAATCAAGCTCGAGACAGGTTCCGGATGACAAAAATCTTATTGGCCCTGTTACAAAAAGACGACGGAGATTAAGTGCCTGTAGCCGTGCAGAGAGAAATTGCAATGCTGCCGACATCTTTGTGTCTCCCAGAGTAAAACAAGAAGAGGCCAGTAGCTGCTGTGAGAGTTCAAATTCTAACAAGACTGTTACTCTGGGAGAAAATCCAATGTTGGAGAGTAAAGAGATCACTAATCCTCCGCCCCGGGAGACCAAGAAAGTAGCAGATGTCTTCTTGCTAAACACCGGTCAAATCAACAGTAGGGAAGCTGTTCCTGCAAGTATTTCTGAGAGTTCAAATTCTAACAAGCTTGTTTTTCCGGGAGAAAATCCAACATTGGAGAATAAAGAGATCTCTAATCCTCCGCCCCAAGAGTTCAAGCAATTTGAAGATCTCTTGTTAAAGGCCAGTCAATTAAATCTTAGTGATGCTTTTCGTCCTGGTTTCTCTTCTAGTCATGATGATCAACATGAGAAACCCCAGAAGCGGACTATGATTGACCTTAACATACCTGTTTCACCAGAAGTTGAAGCTGATGAGCTTTGCAATTCCAAAACGAGCGAGACACAAGAAAATAACACCAGGGAGGATAAAGATGATTCCTGTGCGGCCATGATCTCCAACCCTGAGGATAACTCTGAGCAGCCTAACACGAATACCCGAAGGCAGAGCACAAGAAACCGACCACTGACAACAAAAGTGCTGGAAGCATTTGCCTTTGGGTATCTGGACAGAAAGGAGAAGCGTAAAGGCAGGGATTATTCGCTCGATAGTTCATCACCTAGACCTTCTCGACGTCCGCGTGGTAAGAAGACAGGCAGCGAGACTTCTAGTAGCAGTGGAGCAGATTTCCAAAAGGAAGAAAGAACAAATGTTGTGTGCAATGGTGGTGGAGATGTGATTTTAACAGGCTTCAAGTCTAATCAAGGATGAAGCTGCTGGAAGACTTATAATCACTTGTTCCCAATAACTTCATGGCACAATACATGAAAGAAGTCTTCTCAGAATTTAATTTGGTACAGAACATACATGACCATAGATACAAACTTCAAAAAAAAAAAAAAGGAAGATCTCAAATCTCTCTGCTAGAGACTGCTTGCACTAGAGGCTCCTTCAGCTGCAAGGTGCCCGAAAAGCCCGAAACACATGGAAAGTTCTGAGCTTGAAAGCATTAATAAAATAGTCTTCCAAAGTTTTTTAAGTTGGCTCATTTCTTAGTTTCAATTCCTGTCACCCAATCTCAATTCCATGCCCTGTTATAAATAGAATACATAGCAATTCAATACAGATTATGACTGTAGTTTTTTTTTTTGTCTCCGTCTGATAAAATATGCTGAAGAATGAGGTGTTTAAGATTGTTGAACTCTGTGAATATCGTCTTGGGAAATGAGAGAGGAGCAGTTAGCAGCCAGCGTCAACCATTCATATTAAACATGCATATATGTATATGAAGTCATTTTTCCATTCGTAGCTTTTGACATGTCAATGTGTGAGTAGGCAAGGGCTTTAAGACTAAAAATATTACATCCTGTGGAATAGCTTGACTTTATTATTATCATAATAGTTTCTGGTTATGAGAATTCAATCTTTTAATTTTAATTAAAATTGTAAATTAATTTTAACTTAATATTAAGTAAAACTATTATACAATTTTCGAGTATTTGTAAATTAAAACATAGGTGGTACTCTAGGATCTTCATTCTGTTTGAGTCTAATAGGTTGTTTTCTAGGTTTCCTTTTCCTGAGCCTATTAGCGAGTGTAATATTGTTTGAAAATTAATAAAATTGACTTTGTTTACTAAAAAAACATTTGTAAATTTATTTTTTAAAATTTTATAGACTTTATAAGGCTTATATCTAGTTGCAAAAATAATAAATATTCAATTATAAAATTCAGAAAATTTTTGAAAAGTCCCTGTTTAAAATAAAATTTGCAAAATTAACTGATAAAATAGTATATTTTAATACCCATTTTGGCCTTTTGGACTAAAAAAAAATAGTATATTTAAATTAACTAATTGGGCATTGGAAATGTTTAAATGTAGATTAGTTTCATTAAATTAACTGATAAAATAGTATATTTTAATACCCATTTTGGCCTTTTGGACTAAAAAAAAATACTCCCTCCGGTCCTAATTATAAGATAAAGTTGACTTTTTTAGAGAAATTAAGGAAGCCAATTAAATCACTTTAGAATTTTTTTTTTTTTTTCAAACTAAGTAATTTGATTAATAAACTAATATATAATCCAAAGATACTAAAAATATAAATACTCTAAAGTGATTTAATTGGTTTCCTTAATTTCTCTAAAAAAAGTCAACTTTATCTTATAATTAGGACAAGAAAGAGTAATAAACTGCGCATTATGGCAACACGGGGGCGAGACAGAGCTATAAATATGGAGTTAGAGGGAGTGGACAGTTGAGCAAGAGCGGGACGTGCGTGCGAAAGATGGGTCAGGCATTTCGTCGAGCATCTGGAAGATTCCAACCTTCTTCGGCCGCCGATACGACGTCGTCCAAACTCAAGAGCGGCCTCGATCGCCGGCCTCCACCTCCCGGCGAGCCGGAGATCACCAAGTCTGCCGAACAAGACGTACTGGACGGAGGTAAGTAGTGTTTGCCAAGGGATTGTGGAATAGTTTGCTCCTTTCACTTTATTTCTGTTTTATATATACAAACATGTCGTAATTGCTGTGGTTGATGGATTATCCTGAGAATTTGATACTCTGTTTCCTTGCTGACGAGAACTTCGACAACGTGAGAGGCCACTGAATTTCGAGATCTTTTTTAGAGGAAAAACTTTTGTAGTTGATATATTTGATTCTTTGTTTTCACAGTTCCTGAGGGCTTACCAAGGATTTTCTCTTAGGTCTTGAAACAAACTGATTTTTGGCCTTTGTCTGAGTTGTCCATTGTTTTTGTTGCGTCTTACCATTTCATTTTGGCTGATAGTATTGTTATTGTTCTCGCCTAAAGGTGGTCGTCCTAGGATTAATGTTGATAACATCTTGGAAGAAAGAGATCCTAAATTTGATTCTATGCTTGGTCAAATGGTTGGTAGAATTACATCAAAGCCTGGAGGGAAGCTTGAGATGGGCGAGGTGAGTCCATGATTCTTTTCACTCCATACATATGATCTTAATTTTGAAACCTCTTTACAGCAAGTGGGACTAGGAGTTTCTCAATGCGGGAAAAAGGGAATTGGATACTCAGTACTAGCATATATGTTGATCTTGGTGCGCTGACTTAGCAAAAATAATTAAGCTAGCTTAGGTCCAAGGAAATGACTTGCCTTTATACAACAACAATAACAAAGCTTTATCCCACTAGGTGAGGTCGGCTACATGAATCGTATGACACCATTGTACTCTATCGAAAATCAAATCTTTAAATAGGTTATTAACCAATAGATACCGCTCTATAACTTCATTGAGTATTTGTTTCGGTCTTCCGCTAACTCTTTCTAAAGGGCTCCGTACTGCTTGATCAACGCTCCTCACTGGCGCACCCAGTGGCCATCTTTGGACGTGTCCGAACCACCTTAGATGATTTTCTACCATTTTCTCCTCAATAGGTGCCACTCCAACTCGTTCGCGTATATGATCATTACGAATCTTATCGTTTTTTTGTATAACCACACACTCATCTCAGTATCCTCATCTCGGCTGCGAGCAAATGGATCTGACCTGGTTGACAACTACATTGTAATTTCACCATCAACACTTGTAGTTCATGGTAAATTTTCATTGTCTGCTAGTGAAACCAGGATATGATCATTGACATCGAACAGATTTCAGAAATTTGTTTGGGGGTTCTTCACCTTTTAACTGATACTAGTTCACAAAATGCTGCGGTTAGTGGTGATTAACACAGCCTGAAGTGTTGCACCTGACATAAAGAAAAACTTATCAATGCCTGAATCACCAATCATGTCCTGTTATTATTTGTTTTCCTAGGACAAGCTCATCTCACGGTTTGATTTTATGGCTACAGGCCGTGGTGCAGAAATATAACAGGCCTATGCCAAAATTGCGGAACACAAAACCAGAATCTGGCAGATACGAGGAAAGGCCTGTTCCTTCAGGCACTTTAAATGTAGCACAGTTAAGGCATGTCATTCTCCTTCATGAAGGCAAGGCTGATGATCACAATGGACGAATGGAAGTCCACCAGATTGCTGAAAGATTCCGGGTTGACAATGTCCAGATACAAAAGATCTTGCAGTTCCTATCACTCCCTCCTGAAGATATCAATAGAGAAAAGAACAGACCGGGAAGCTGAGTGACCTCAAGAGAACTACTAACAAATAGCCAGTTCTAAACAGGTTTGAAGACTAAATGGGGTCTTACCCTCTGAAAAATGGTTAAAATCTTCCACAGAAACTCGAATGTCATACTGTGAATCTGAGCTGTTTATCTACTTCTAGTCGACTTTGTATTGTTCTATTGTTATCAGGGAAAGCACGAGCACTTAAAATTTTGTTAGGATATTTCAATGTCCAGAAAGTTTGTCATAGTTATGGATATTTCATCTAGGGGGGGTTTTAATGACCCGCAAACCAATGTTTGATTTCCTGTTCGTTCATTCTTCAGGCTTATAAAGCCAACGAATCTTTTGTCTGGAGCCGTGTTTTTAGGAATTAGAAACGAGGGAGTTTTGCCTAGCAAACATATCGTGTATGTTGTATGCTCTGTATTTGTGGTAAAGATTATTGGACAATTAGTCTCGCTACTAACCTTATGATAGCGTCCCTATCCACCCACCCACGTGCAAGGATAGTTGATTTACTTCTCTTCTAGGTAAATGAGAATTATTAGGTTGTTTATTTGTCATAGATTCAGAACCCCGAGAGTGTGTTGTATTAAAAAAAGACCAAGTGTGTGCTAACAATGTCTATATCCAATTTAAATTCGAGTATAAATGAAAATAATGTTAAAACTTTTATCAGAAATAGGGGAAATGCGGTTCTTTGTTGTAACTTGTAACCTCATTCGAACATAGAAATGGCGAAATAAATAGAATCAAATGCACCTCTCTTTATCAATCAACATGGACGTATGTTAACATACTTTTTTGGTTTAAAAAACAAGCCCACTCATATAACTATTGGAACTTGATTTATATAAAAAAAAATGCGGCCTAGTACACAACTTCCATTAGGTGAGATCTGAAAAGGGATAGATATATACAGCATTATCTCACAAATAGAGAGGCTGTTTTTAGTATTAGACCTTGATAGTTTAAGAATAATACACACGGCCTAACTAAAGCAATATGCCCACGCCATCATCACAAACTCGGCCTTTGCCGTGAATCTCAACCGAACCAACTAATCAAAAAAGAAAAAAAACTTAGCCCGACTCTGGATGCACTATTTTGGCAAATTTACTTTTGGATATCAAAATCAATAAATCAGTATTCAAAATTCAATTCAGATTACAATTTTCATTTCTCAAACTCCATATAATGCATGGGAAAAATATATTTAGTTGACATCAATACCAAGAACCATTTGAATGGTATGAATCTGATCAACTTTGTTCTCGAACTTTTCCCTCCATCTTACGAACTACTACTGATCTATCAGCTTTACCTATAAGGCTATGAGTATGACTAGAGTAAATCAGCATGCTCATCTTGCTTTCTTACTATCCTACGAGGGATTTAATCATCTAAACTTCTCGAGCTTGGCCAAAAAATGAGGTGAATAATCATTGAAAAAAAAATAGAAGCGTCAAAAATCATGTCAATGTGGACTCCAACCAATCTGAAGTCAATTCATACGCAACAAATGTGACAGCACCTGCTGGTGCAGCTTTTATAGTTGACGGGACGATCCCCTTGTATAGACCAGCCCAACCCTCCGACAGCAGTATCCGTTGCATAGCATCAAACATGTTTCGGTATGCACGATGCTCAACTCGAGCTCCGTATCTAGGATCCCTTTGAAGACCTTCAATCTGCAGAAAACAATGAGCATCAAACAGGCTAATAACCTATGTCATGTCTTTTCAATGTCATTGCATACTCGTTTCAGATGACACAAAGGGCATCAATTTCGAAGCATAAGGTCAACACCAGATTATTTGATATTTGATCAGATGGTGCTAGTAACAAGGAATAAAAATGGGCTTATAAGATATTTTTAAGTGTTCGCTTCCAGAGTTTTCAATGAGATTACAAATGTAAATATTTTATCAATTTGACAGCACATTAGTAACTCCATAAAAATGGCTCTTCCACATGTCAAATTTTAATTAAAAAGGTTAATAGCAAATATCTAAATCTAAATTTTGTTGTTCAAAAACATGTAGAAATCTACCTGAAATCTTTTCTTCACCACATCAAGTGGATGACAGACGAGTTTGGCACACGTCCCAGCAGCCAGCCCACAAAGAAAAAGCTGAAAGCTAGAGAGGCCATTTTCTGTGGAGGACAAGCTTGTGTTGGAATATCTGTAACGATTCCATGCCTATAATAACACATGATGCATGACACAAAAAAAAATACATAAGTTTCAAAAAATATTGCTCACGAAGAAAAAACCAAGGAATACCCATCAGCATGGGAGATGAATCCAACAACTCAATCCTTCATGAGGTTACCACAAGAAGAAAACTTAAATATATGTGCAACTCTGCAGTGAGATAATTGCAAGTTGACCTTTTGGCCGCTATTTTGCACCAATTTTATTTTAAATGAACAAAATGGGGATCTTATACAAGACACAAGGCATAATTAATCACACAGTTAACTATAATTCAAACAAGTACGAACTACTGTCTATAGCTTCATTGAGAGTGCATATAACTTTTGTTGTGTGAGCATGACGGGAGTCATGTAAATCATACAGTAATTCATATATATGTACTCCTTCGGTCCTTAATATAAGGTATATTTACCTAATTTGATTAGATTAAGGAAGTTAGTTAATATAATATGCATTTTCTAAAACACCCTAGTTACTTTCCTTTATTCTCTCATTCCCTATCCTCCTTGATTATTGTTGAGGGAGCATCAATTGAGGTAAATTAGGAAAAAATTGACAAATATGAAAACTACGTCTTATACTTAGGATCAAGATCAACTTTTCAAATATATCTTATATTAAGGACCGGAGGAGTAGAAGAATTAAGCATCTCTATCTACAATGGAGATTCTACATTGAGTGAGAAACCTAAGGGAACACCCAGGCAATGATGGGATCAAAAAGTGCATAAGAAGCAAGAGTAGCCTGCAGTGCAAGGTCAGAGAAAATCCCGGTCAACTTCCAATGACCTAAGTAAGATTAATGCATGCAAGGCGTAGTGATAACTAATAGGAAAAAAACTTCAGCAGAAAAGACTGGAATTTTACCATGGTCCAACGCTTGAATGTATCATAGGTGCCAAATTGTAGGCCTGCATATGGTATAATCTCGACTAGTGTAGGTGATAATCCAGAATACAAGCCTTGCAAGCCACGAGTCCTGACTATATCAAGGAATGCTGATCTCATGTTTGGATATACCTAAATGGCAGAAAATATTTACAAAGCATCGTTACAAAATTCAGGTCTACAAACACCATGTCAACCTCTGAGTAAAATTAAGGAAAAAAATGGAATTTTGTCGGGCAGAAATGAGCATGGCAACAGACTTTTGGCATCTCACCAACTTTGTGGCAACAAACAGAATTGAGGGTGGTGCCACTTTAAGCCTTTTGGGGTGGTTTTAAACCCTCAGTACAGCAAGTTATGTGCACTTGAGGAATGCCAAATTATTCAAAGGGATTAAAGTTAGACTGTAGGGCGTGCGCCAGTGGAACTAAGAGATAGCTTAAAAAGTATATTGGGGAATTTAACTAATTAGGCATTGCATCTAATCAGAAAATAATGTTTATACCTTAGGTTCACCTTGAGAAGCCAATATAGTTCGGAGCAAATCAAAGGGATACGACCCTACAGTAGCTGCACACCCAGCTAATGCACCACTGACATAGGATAGGTATGGGCTCAAATGAATGTGATTCTCTGTAGCAACAGAAAATATATGATGACAGCATAAACCTTTAGTTGGGAAAAAAATACAGGACACTCTTAGTAAAAAGAATATCCCTAAAATGAGCATTGGCATTGGTTTTGACCAGCACATATACTATAAGCACACAATTAAACTACCAACAGCATTCTTCTCTAAAATACTTAATGCATTAGTATAAAGTTTAGCAAGAGCAAGATATTGGAATCAATATGAGTTTATGGACTTATCCTTTTAAAGAAATGGTTGATAAGATAAACAAACAACTAGTTACCAACAAAATTACCAAAGAGACACCAGGCGCACCAATTCAAATCAGTTATTGAAGCTAATATGCTGAAGTCCACAGGACAAAAATTGAATTACAAAGCGATACCTGTCTTGGAAGAACCAGACGCAAAAGTCTTCAACTTATGTAAAACTGTAAATTGTATGGCCGTATATGGCATAACCATGAGCAATGCTGGCACATTGCCCCGCCAAAAACCCTGAAACAAGCAATTTAAGGACAGTAAGACGTGTCACAGTAAAAATAAATGAATAATACGTATTTGTCTCCAGACAAAGGAAAAAAAATGTCATCAAGCTTGAAGGAGGGATTTTGAGATTTCCAAAGCCATCACTTGAACAACCAAGCCAATAGCCAACTTTAATGAGGACAATAGGAAGGTGAACATTAACTTATCCTTTTATTGAACACATGTAAGAGCATATTTTGCATCCTTCAATAGAAAAATGAAGGAACACAGAGGAAATCATTTGACTGGGTTGGTGCATTGCTTGGAAAGAAGCATCTCAACTATTTAAAGTTTCCAAAAGAATCACGCTAGAGGTAAATGGACAAGAAGACTTCATGTTCAATGTGTTCTTTGTACAGAAAACATTTTAAGCTATTGCAGACAAATTGCCACACATAAACTGCATAGATAAAGATTAAGAAGCTCTGCTGCTTTGAAGCTGTGTGAGGTATGATACATTAAGGACACGGGTCATTTAAACAAACAAAATATATTTGGGTTTACTTATGCAAGTATATCACCTTTATTTACAGCAAACATTTATTGATATACTATGGATTTTGTTTTTCAAAGCATACATGTGGAAGAACAATATAGTACGTACAATTATAATATAAAATCACAAAAATGCTCATTTTCCAATACATTTAAGGCATTGATAAAACTACTTGATAAACTTTGGAAAGATAGATTTGAGGAAAATCAAACAATGATAAAAGAAGCTGAGCTTTCCTACCTTTATGCCTTCCTCTCTAAAAATATCTTTACTAGCTTGAACTATCCCAGTATATTTTGATGGTACATACAATTGCTTCGTTAGTGAAGCCCATGAAGATGTAGGCTCTAGTTGAACCTGTAAAGAAATGACGGGAGAAAAAAACAGCATTTTCAGCTTATTGCTCAACTTGAAGGCACACACCAAAAGAAAATGCCGCAGATCCAAAAAACAAAATAAGGCAAAACTGAAATACACAATACTGTTGTTATAATAGATACATAGAAAAACCCATTAGTTGCCAAAAACCACAATAACGAGCATCTATTTCTAATTAGAGGTAAAAAAAAAATCAACTTTATGCTCATAAAATCCCCACCTCTTGTCAGCAATTCACACCATACTCTTATTCATGCTATGAAGTCTGGCTTATAAGATACAAGATCTGCCTCAGGCAACTGCCAGATGATCATAAACCGCATTATTAGGAAGTTAATCTGTTTGAAATCCTCAAAATTTCAAACAAAATTAACTTTCCAAACCAAAACTAAGCCCACATTGACACATTCCAACACTATGGAAATTGATTTAAATCACTTGAAAAAAACATGTGACCATTAAAAGTTTTGCCGGCAATAGCCAATTCACTCTTCCCTCCACCATCCCTCTACCTAAACAGACGAGGAAAGGAATTAGAAGGAGGAGGAGAGTCAAAACTCCGTATCACTGAGACATATTCATATCTGTCTTATTCTTTTTCCAGCTGCCATGCTACCAGCCTACCCCTCTTCGTGGAGTTTTTGGCAGCTTTATTTAACAACAGCAGTTAATAGCGACGGAGGATTCATGGGCATAACGTTTAGCTTGACAATACTCGAACGAATTAACTTCAAATTCACGGTCAAAAAGACTCAACGGACCAGAACTGACCTGGAATCGAATCTTAATAACGTCAAGCGGCGATGTCACTGTCCGTGATATACCACCCGAGATTGCCCCAGCCGAAGCATCAACAATAGCCCGACTCAGCTTATTCGTCTCATCCATTGCCACTAACACACTTCCCTTCCTTTCACTCTACAACCTGCCAAAGGACCGCCTCAAATTAAAGAAACCTGTACATGCCACGTCAAAAATATACCAGAAATCTCACAGCGCCGATGAAATAAAAAACTAAAAAAGTAAAGGAAGAAAGAAACCAAAGGCAACAATGGTAGAGAATAAGAATTACACGTGAAGAAAAGAACAATTGTATCCCGAAGGATTAGCTGCCCTATCACGAATGCACCAGAAAACTAGGGTTTCTCTTCAATTACGCAAGATCACCGACAATAAAAGAACTCGAAAGTTCAGAGGCCAAAAATATCGTCAAGTTTCTGAACAATTTATGCAATATCAGCTAATGCTTTACCAGGAATTAGCGAAGAAGGAGTTGGAGGAGGCTATGGAGAATAGAGCCCACATTCATATACGGATGAAGAAAAAGAAGCAGGGCCTTTTTGTTGCCGCCTTATTTGATTGAGAAGACTCGAAAGAGAATAACAGGAAGGGTCTTCTTCTTCGTCGGGGTGAATTTATTCTGCAGGATTCTGACGACGTGGAGCTGAAAGACCGTAGTTTTGAGTTTGAACTCTAGATGAAGAATTTAGTGAGTGGTTGGGAAGATCCAAGGTTTTCATAATCTAAAATAAAATTTTTCTTATATTTTTATCTTATAAATTATAAAAATTATTCTCAAAAACTAATCCAAACCCATACTTTCTAATCACATGATTTGATTTTGCAGGACTGAATCCGCCAATTCTAGGTTAATATGGGAATTTACTTGGGGGAAATATCTTGGAATTTAATGCTCCCTAGTACCTATAAACTTTGCAGGACTGAATCTGCCAATTCTAGGTTAATATGGGAATTTACTTGGGGAAAATATCTTGGAATTTAATGCTCCCTAGTACCAATAAACAATAATAAATACCATATTGAATTAATTAGAATATTATAATTTATAAAATCTTAGAAATTATGGATATAGATTATTTTTTTTAATATATTTAAAACATGATTAGATATCCTGGCCAAATAGATAAAACATAACTTACATAAGATAAAATTGATATCTGGTCTTTATTATAAGTTATTTTACATAAAGAAGATGTGATCCTACCGATGAAAAAAAAAAAAAAGATGTGATTCTCGTTATAAGTTACATTTTTAAAAAAACTACTGTGTTTAAAATTGAATGCAAGATTTCTTTTTTTACTTTTCAAGATGTAATTCATAGTTTTAAATATGAGAAAATTTAACAATTTTTAATTTTCAAACAAATTAAATCACTTGACTCTCTCATTAGTTCTAATAGTTAATGGTTTAGGGAGTAAATAATGTGTTGTTTTTATATGAGAGCAAAGAAATTAACGGATGAACATGTTTTGGACCACAATCCTATTAAGAAAAAAAGGAAATGATTTTTAAATAATGTTGAAAAAGAATTATAATCTTAAGGAACTAATTACTTCCTCTATTTTCAAAATATTTGCCACGTGAAGTTATATACGCAGTTTAGCAACGCCATCAAATAGAATAGGTTATAATAAAACTTGATCGAGTATTGTTTAGGTAAAAATCTCTTAACAGTGGGTGGCAAAAAAAAAAAAAAAGACTCTTAATTAATAAATGAGGAAAAAGTTTAGAGATGTGATTTTTTGTTTTTTTTGCCCGATGTCATGTGATTATTGTTTTTATTAAATTGAAAATTTGTAAAATTAAAGTCAAGCTTGGTTTGATCGTTTAATCATGACCTTATCTACTCTTAATTAAAATTAATTTGTGTCCGCCTTTTGCAGATGCCAAAGGGCAACAACATCACATCGGATAATGTCTAATTAGTTTATGTAAAGTGTTGGATCCTATAAAACGTTTGAGCTGTGGCTGATGTTCAGAGGAAGGAGACTAGTAAATAGATTAAAAGTACCCATTTAATTTTTTTTTAATTTTATATAAGGTTTTAAATTTCTTACATAAATGATTTTGAAGTCATTTAATGGCAGGGATATTAAAAAAAGTATTGATATGAAATTTTACAAAATATCTTTAAAATTTTGTTGCATTAAGTTTAATTTTCGAAATCATGACAATTGTTACAAAATAAATCATTATAAAATAAATCATTATTCCAGACTAACCGTGTTGGGATTAGGAGATTGAAAGCATACTTTTTAAAATTTCGGACAAAACTAAAACATTATATGAAGTTAGAAGACAAGATGTCCAATTTCCAATTTCCTAATTTACTCTTCTTGGGGGGGTGGGATTCAAAAGGTTCTTTAATTTTCAGGAAATAAAAACTTTAATAAAAGGTTGATTGTTTTGTTATATTTCAAACTTTTTTTAAATTTTTTTCAAACAAGATAGTGAAGTAAAAGGGCATGTGTACTTTATTCCAAGTTTATTGCAACTAATTTTTTTTATTTATTTTACCTTAAATTTATGACTACTACTTAAGCTCAAGCAAAATACGTTTACCGAATGAATAAAACTATTATAAAGGTAATTTACTTGAGGCTAATTGAAATAGTAAGAATAAATGAAGTACAGATCATGATCAAATTAAGTTCATACATTTATTATTTTGAGTTTAAGGATTTCCTCAAAAACCAATATCTTCAAGTTTAACTCTATAGTGTTCACAAAAAAAAAAAATTTATAATTCATTGTTAATCATATACAATATATGAGTGCTTTTACCTGTTATAGAGAAGAGAGTATTATATACATCATAAGAGACTGTAAGAGAGTGAGAACAGTGTGACACTCCATTTTAAAACCTAATCTTCCATCTAGATTTTTCTCTGACAATTTGTAAGTTTGGCTTACTTGGAATACCAAGCATAGCCAAAGACATGGATGATTTAGCAGTTACTCATTGACCAAAGGCTTCAATCTCATTTGCTGGTCTCTTTGGACCTCTAGGTACAAGTTTTGTCTTCGAGGGGGTTACAATAACATTGCAAGAGATAGTCCATAGATACACGTATAATCTCATGGAGTATGTGACTAACAATGAACTAAGACACAAAGGTTTCATACGGAGATCTACCCAGAATTTTTTTGAACTCATCCACCTTAGAATGCAGTCTGAATGGAAGTGGATGGCTTGGTGTTACTCAACCAGCACGCAGCTTGTGGAGTTATCAGGAATGCTTCAGAGGTACGGATCGTGGGAAAAGATCTGTGGGCTTGTGTTCTGCAACTGAAGCTTGGTTGATGGCTATTAGAATAGGCTTGGAGGTGGGGAAGCAATTAGGATTCCACAAAGTTATCATCTATACTGAGTCATTGGATGCTTGTAACCTTCTTATGCGAGAATGCTCCTTAGATCACCCTTTAAAAGCTGTTGTATAGCTAAGAATTAGAGAGGTTCTCTTCAGCAACTGGGAGGCTGAGCTGCAATATACATGCAGGGACAAGATTCAATGTGCGGATTTTCTTCTGAGGGAGGGGCATTGGGATTCATTGGAAACTATATTAATAGACAATGTACCAAATGGTTGTCTAGGGATGTACCTCAAAGATAAACAAGGATTGATTTAGACTTTCTAAAAGTTTCCACTGGATCTATGTACTGTTCAAGCTTAGGCTTGCCTTTGTACCTCAAGAAAAAAAAAAACAATGCATGAGTGGGTCTTAAGGATAAGTGCTCCACTTTGAAGACACTTTCTTTTGTATAGCCACTAGCCATTCACCTTTGAATTGATGGACATAATTTGTCTTATAAAAGTTTTTTTTTTTTTTTTTTGCTCAAAGTCTTGTAAAAGTAATTTGAGGTACGGGAATTGGAAAGTTTTGTCATAAAAAAAATTATAGCTTTCTTTTTGGAATCCGGAAAGTGGTTGAACCATAACCATCTTTTTCTTTTAACATTATTGTTTATCGCATAAAAAATGAGAAAAAAAGATGGCCACAAAAATATAAAAAATGAGAACAAGAAGCCCACTTAAATTATTTAGAAAATTTAAACGGTATACATTTTACAATTAATCAATAATGTCCACAATTTCATAACTTTTGTTGTTCTGTTTAAACAGAAATTTCCATGAAAAAGAAGGGTATTTTTATCTCTGGTCAGTATCAGCAAATTGTTGGTGTTGTTTCTGACCTCCTAATTTCATAAGTGCGATCAACTTTTTCCTTTTTTAGACAGAAACCTACCCTTTCTTTTCCTTTAAATGGTGGAGAATCCATATCCTTGATGTCTTTCAGCAATTATATGAACGAAAATTATCTGTAAAACAACCTAACCAATAGTCTAAACTGATATTTTCCCCCCTAAGAAAATGCTACCTCATGTTTTTAATATAAATAAGAACTCATTTATAATATAAGTTACACTACAAACTGGATTTTATATTAAGGACTAGATATAGTACATTGTATTATTATTACAAAAAAATTGGTTCATATTGATTATTTTTTGTTAATATTAATGTCTCAATAATTTAATGGGGAACAACCGCCAAATATGCAGGTGTCATTTAACTCCTGGACTCATACATAACCGTTCTTAACTATTAAATAAAGGGTAACATATTCGATGATTATTTAACTATAAAAAGCCAAAGAATAGGTGAATTTATTTGACAATTTTTTAAGATGACCGTCAAACAATCGATTGATATTTACCACTTTTTCCCATATAATTTTGTTGAGTATTTATGCATAATTTTTTTTTAGAAAATATCATGGTCGGTTGGTTTTCATTTTTCAAGGAGCCCCTGGATTATAGTATTACGCACAGGGTGCTATCTACAATTAACCAGCAAATAATAAAATAGACAATCTAACACAAATTAAACAATTCAAAACAAAGCACCATTCATAGATAAGTCTAATAGTAGTATCTAATATATTATTACCCAATAATATATATAAACACGATATAGAAATGCAAGATTAGGATGAGAATTGAGTAGATAAGTTCCAATCTAAAAAAGTGCATTTGTTGAGAGAGACGAAGGTTCTTTACACTTTAAGCTTCGAATAGAAAATCCTGATCAAATAAAAAAGGGAGAATAAAAAAGACGTCATAGACAACTTATTTACTAAATGGGACCTAAGAAGATATCTTACACATGGAGGGAAGATATCTGCACATGGAGGGAAGATTTCTACACACGTAGGAAAGATTTTTGCACACGTATAGGGAAAAATTTTGCATACAGGGAAGATCATCTGCACGTCAGGGAAGATATTCTGCACACGTGGAAGATAATCTGCACGCGAATGTCTCATTTAACAAATAAGTTGCTAATGAGGGATTTTTTCACAATTTTCCCAATAAAAAACGCTGGGTTAGGACTTAGGATCAGAATCATGGCCTAGCAAGAAAAAGAAGGCAACTTAACTTCGACGACAATTCTCGCTTGTTTGTTTGTTTCTTAATGTTGACGGATTAACCACATATAGCATACACCTCTTCTATACCTCCAAGGGACTTTGCCGTATCCGTTGGGGTCAGACAAAAAGAGAGGTATAACTCAGAACCTGGGAATGAGCTTCCCTGCTCATCAAAAAGCTCCTCCCATTTGGGTTGTATATATTTTTATTTTTTGAAAAAAAAAATTATTTTAATAGATGCAGAATCTAAAATAAAGATAATCTTTCAACTGACTTTTCTCTAAAAAGACTTTTTTTATTAAAAAATAATTAGTTTAAAAAAAACAAATATGAACCATCCAAATCCCATCTAGATGGTTTAGATGGAACGAGCTTTCGGTGTCTATCCTTACAAGTTCTATGGAACCTTACCTTCACATGATTTATATATGTGTGTGTCAAAAAAACAACATTTGTTTTACTCTTCCCTGCATGAGTATAACAGGAGTTAGTTAGAAGTCTTTTTAAAGTTTTAAATATAGGATATTAATATGCTTTGTTTCTCAATATTTTTAGCGGTAAAGTGACATTCAGTACCTTAATATTATTTTTTGTTGCATCTAACGCCCTAGTCTTATCTACGGTGCTTCCAACACCCCATGATGTTATTTTTGGCATTTTCAGCAAATATTATTTATATTGCATTAGCACTTTAAGCCATAAATGATACCGGGGGTGCTAGATGCTACCAGAAAATAACATTTGGGTGTCGTATACTGCTTTACCCTATTCTTATTGATCTTGCATGTTAAAGAGAATTTTCATCAAAGGGTATTTTGCAGAACAAATAATTAAAAGGGTTATTTTAAGAAAATCAATCTCCATATTTTATGAATAACTAATTTAACTAATTTTTTAAAATTCTTATAAGTTAGTTAGGACGAGAAGAAAGAGCAAGAACAAAAATTTGTCAAACTATTCGAAGGCAGATAGATATTAAGATGACAAAATCATGTGGCTGTGTCTTGCTTTAGTCATGCCTTGTCCTGTCCATCCAACAACATTATGTGTGTATTTGGTATTATTTAGTGTGTGTTTGTGTCAGCGTTTTGAACAGTCAAAACGCACTTATTACACAAGCCGAGAAAAAACTCCTCTCACATACTTACCTCGTAAACCGTGAATCACGAATTATAAGCACGTTTTGGACAAAAATAAGCCATTCCAAACGCACACTTGGGGGTCAATAAACACTTATTATGTAAGTTGAGTTAAAACTCCTCTCACATACTCACCTCGTATACCGAAAATCACGATTTATAAGCACTTATTGCCTTGTGTGTTTGGAAGAGCTTATTTTTGGGCAATAAGTGTTTATAATTCGTGATTTACGGTATACGAGGTAAGTATGTGAGAGGAGTTTTTCCTCGACTTGCGTAATAAAGGCTTATTTCCCAAATATAAGCTCTCCCAAACATGCTATAAGTTATTCCAAACAAGCACTATGTTAGGCGCCGTCTGATTTTATAACGAACCTCTCCTTTGTAAAAATGAAGTTCTTACCCTCTCAATAACATATTTTTTGACAAGTAAATAGGAACAACGCTGATCTAACAAACTATTAGTTAAGATAATAAACGACCTAATAGCCTCATCCTCATAAAGAAGTAAACACAAATTTAAATTCTATGAAACATACTTTGTTGGGATCGGGTAATTTTAAAATTTTACAGGAAGTAAATAATTTTAAATCAACTTTATTAATTTATGTACAGTTATTAGGTGCAAATGGCATTTTAACATTAATCAGCACCCAATATCCATAAGAAAGTCCATGACGATGAAACAATAGGGCTTGACAGCTCCAAAACCAAACCGCAATGGCAAGAAAGGCCATGTACTAATGGCCTTTGAGCCCAAAGTCCATACAAATGTCAATTCTAATGATACTATTCCAGACATGTTGACTATTGTGTGTGTGTATTTCACAATATTGTAGAATAGAACAACAATACTTTTTTATTTTTACATTTGATTATTCCTGTACATAGCTCCTCCTGCTTCTCATTACAATTTTTTTAACATAAAGGCTATAAAATCAATCCATATATGTGACAAGAAATAAAAATATGATGCTCATGACATAAGTTAACGAGTGAGACCCTACCACATTCGAGAGATGAGATATTCACCATTATAGAATCAAAATCACTATATACTTATCAAGCCAACGTGCATTGATCTAAGTGGAAGATGTTTTGATCCCTTAAAGCATGAACTCTCTGAGTTTGAATTCATTATAAGGTTGTGTTTGGTTCAACAGAAAGAAAAGTAGATGATGTTCATTAAAGTTAGGTGAGGAAAGCTATAGGGTTTTTTTCTTTGTTTGAAGGAAAGGAGAGTGGTCATATTATAAAAAATAAATCACTATACACTCAGTCAGCTTAACATATAATCTAATATCCTTAATTTTAGTGGTTAGTGGATGATAAGAAGCTAAATCACTTTGAATAAATTTCAAAATTTTCCCTAAAATTAACATATACATGTATATGTTAACAAAAAAACATGTACATGTATGGATTTCTGTGTTTTTAGCATTGAATCTAAAAGTGTTAAAATTATTCAAAATCTTCATCATTTTAGTGGATGTGTTAAAACTATTCATAGATTAAGTGGGGGGTTTGAGAGCACTTAGGGTCTGTTTGGTTGGAGGGGAGGGGATGGGAAGAGATGAAAAATGAGCCCTTCCCCTTAGTTGGTAAGAGGGGTTCTCAATCTCTCCCATCTTTTTATTTTTGTTTCCCCTAAATTGGAGGTTTTAGAGGGGATATTCCATCCCATTCCATCCCCTCCCTTTAAACCAAACAGGACCTTAGAATCAAAGCAATCCAATTAGGTTGGTTGAGAGGGTCCGTCTATATAAAGCGTGTCTGTTTGTTGCTTTTACAACGACGTCGCAGGCATGCAACCTGAAATTCACAATCGCTACAGCAAGGGCACACCACCTTGATGACCTTCTCTCTCACCACCATTGATAGCCTCGCGTTCAAGGGATGAAGGACGAAACCTCAGATTTTGGAAATGGAATGTAATCTATTATTCATAAATTTTCATATAATCTACTATCCACAGATTCTGGAAATGGAATGTTCACGAGTTCCTCTAGAGCTCGCACAGTAAGTATGCTCTTGTTTTCTTGCTACTTGTGTTTTTCGCGACTGAGAGTTCAATACTTATTAGGGCTTTGTAGTCAATAGGTTGAAGCTTTTTCAGTCCCCTCTAATGAATGCTACTTGTGATTTTCTTCTGAAATTGTGACCACATCCATTTTTGTGGCTCTTCAGAGTTTAGAGATGAGTTCCGGTTACTCTGTTTTTGGCTAGCGATGTCGGAAAGTAGTTTATATGGTTCTTTTCTTGGGGTGTGTGGCATGTTTGATTGTTGTAGCCTGAAGCGTGAGTTTGAGGATGCTGGGGTTTTTTGATACAAGGGTCTTGGCGAGCGATTGACTTAAGAAATGGTGAATTTGGAGACTGTGAGACCTGTACTGAGTTTGAAGTTGTAATTGAAGCTACGAGTATGATTTATCCCTTGAGGAATAACAATTTTGCGGATCAAATTGTGCCTACAGAAAATCTGGATTTTAGAAAGTTGGAGAAGTAAAAGGAAGTAAATGCAGTAGCAATGAACTTGCTGAAATTGTGGCTGGGACGAATGAAGTAGAATATGAAGCGGGAGATATGGTTTGGGCAAAGATGAATTCATATCCATGGTGGTCGGGTCATATATTCAAAGAAAACTGGGCAGTTCCTTCAGTTTTGAGAGCAATGAAAGAGGGGCAAGTCTTGGTTGCATTTTTTGGGGAGAATAGATTTGGATGGTTTTACCCTAAGAAACTTAAACCACTTGATTCCCACTATGTTGAGAACTCAAAGCAGACAAAACGTCCAACTTTTCTGGGTGCTATTGAGGATGTTGAAGATGAGGTCAGCAGGAGAGCAGCATTAGGACTGGCATGATGGTGTCACAACCTTCTATCCATGTGGCCTATAAATTACTTTGATTGGTTTTATGCTGTTCATATAAAGGGGTACAATTCCTCTGGGGTATACTCAATGAAACAAATAAGAAGAGCTAGATACGAGTGTCAGCCAGTTGTGCACTTTCTTAAGACAGTCGGCATTGATGCTTTATGGGAAGGTGCAGCGAGATGTGGATTGGATTAAGCATGTGGCTGTGCTTTGTGCCTACCGCAAGGCTTTGTTTGAGGAGATTGATGAAACGTGTGTACTATCGGAGATCAATCAGAGGATTATAACTATTCAACCTTTGATTTAGAACAACTACAGAAAGACATACCATTTCGAGGTTTAAAAATATTAATATTTTGAGTAGTTTGTGCTGCATTTTATTTATTCCTATATACTGTATGCAGTTAGGATTATGGCATGGATTTTTTTGTATAAAGTAGAATATAATAGATCAAGCCACAAGGAGCTTGAGGACTAGTCAGTCATACGTGTATCTAATACTTTGTAATGAGTTCCCCTACTACAGCTAAAACTGAGTTGAAATTGAAGGGTTATCACGAAATCCAAATCTTTGTAGTTACACTAACAAATTGCTTAAAGGCAATTTTCCTTTGAATAAATTTCCTTTATTTTTTCTGGTATTTGGAACTTGTAGATGGTCTTTGTCTCACTCATATAGTTCAATGCTCTGCTTACTGCAGTTCAGCAGAGTAGGCCCATGGAGTTTTCTGAAACCGTAGGACAGACAAAGCAAACCGTATGTTGTCCTCTGACTCTGGATAATAACCAAGTTCTTGGTTCAGTAAGGACAGAAGCTGAACTCTGTCGAATATATGCAGATCTGTTCGCTTTTGCTCTAAATCCCTACCATGGTGTGGAACAGAACATCCCTTCAACTGTGGAGAAGTTTGTTTTGCAATTTAGGTCTATTGTTTGTGAGAAAAGTAATGCTGCTAGCTTACCTGTAGGGAGGGAATTAGGCGAAGTTAAACGTAAATCCTCATATTTTTCTGCTTCTACTGTGCCTGTCCAGAGTCCTCTGTAGGCAAGAGCTCTGAGCCTTCTGTTAGATTCAATTCCACCGGAAAAACGTCTGAAGCCTGATGGCTATCCAATGACTTGTCAGCAAAGCTGTATCCATAATGATAGGGAAGAGACCTCTCAAAGGGTTCAAAAGGGGTGAATAGTGAGAATCCTGCATTTTTAATTGTTAGATGCCCTTCTAAATCAGCACTCCCGTCCATTTCAGCGCTTAAAGCAAAGTTTGTACACTTTGGACCCCTTGATCTTTCAGCAACTCATGCGTCTTGGAAATCTTCAACATGCATTGTTGCTTTCAAATTCAAATCTGATGCTTTGGCTGCCTATGATCACGCAACCCAAATAAATTCTCTTTGGCAATGCAAATGTACGTTACCAGTTGCTGGCATCACAAATCCCCCGCTTACAATCACAAATATCTGAAGATCAGCTTGTAAATCAAACGTATGGAAAGGATTTGCAGTTGCCAATCATAACTGGTGCTCCTACTGAACCAACAACTCAGCAAGAGACGCATCAAAAGAAGCCACATGGAGATGTAACTAGCCACATTGCAGTCATGCCTAGCCAAACTCCTTCCTTGAATTTTGTTGTGGATGAGAGTGGAAGTGGTAGCAAAGAGAAGCTGGTCATTCAAAATAGTGTCAAATGCTCTAATTACGATGATCCCTGTGTTAACAATTTATCTCCTTCCTCAACTCTCTCCACCAGTATAGATCAGAACATCCAACAGAAGATATTTGCTAGATCCTCACATGCTCTTCCTGTTGGTAAATCTAACATCACTGGTGACTGTCTATTTGATGAATCTGTTGAGCTTTCTGATGATCGATCTTCTCAACAGCTAGCACGAACACCATTGCTTCCACTCCCTCACAAGGCATTGACATCTCCCATCAAATGCTGAGCAGCCTAATCAGGAGTGCATAGTTATTGAACCAAGCTTGGAATCAGAATTGTTTAGTAGTAGAAGATAGTAGTCATACTATGTAGTAGTAGGCATGTATTTTGTATCACTAACTTTGACAGCACACTGTGGATAGAATACTTGTAGGCGTAGTAACATTCGCATGCCTTTTGTAGTTCTGATGCAGCTGCTTTGGTTGAAGGAAAAAGATTTGGCTGCGTGAATGTTTGTGATATGTGCGTGTGTTGTAATTAGTTGGCCTAGATACATAGGTAGCGTCAAAGCCAGAGGAGGGCTTCTGGAAGACCAATGAAATGACCCAGATTCAAACTTTAAAGACCAAGGGTAACTTCGAACATGCTTCGCCTAGTTTTCCCTGGTTGTATAAGGAAGTTTTGGATGAATTAGTCTTAATACCAGTTTGCCCAATTACATAATGAATTTGTTATCGTAGAGTTGTGTGAAGGAATGTAAAATTATTAAATTAAATAAATGAAATATTAATATAAAAATAAAAAACAATGAAGATGATCTTGAATAGTCAGAACCTTCTCGTTTGTGTTTGTATCCTTCATACCGAAGGCCTAAAGAAAGGAAGAGCAGGATAATATTGAGAACGCCTTAAGCATACTTTTCACTCTTTCAGCGTATATACCGCGTAAGGCTTTTTTGGTAATTTTCCGCAAATATTTGATTTGTGAGTTTGCAAGATGACGGTTATGCCCACGATATGACCTGGTCCCCCGGAATAGATGATCCTCCAGCATGTTTCTAAGCTGGTGGGTTATTATTATTTCCGATATTCTCTCCCAAATTATTTATCAATTTAAAGGGGGAAAGGAGAAAAAAAGAAAAAGTGTCCTAATCAATAATCGTCACCGAGGAAGAAATATAAACTTTTTAGTTAGGAATAAAAAAAAGGCAAGGTTTAAAACAATAAAACTGCCGCGTCAACACGGAAGAATATGAAGCGCCAGGAAGATTCCTGATGGCTATAAATTTATAAATACCTACACTATCCTACGCGCTTCAATCTCGAGTTTCAGTCTTCATCAATTTTCATCTTCTTCCTCGTTCTTCGCTTTCTTCAAGACTCAGCACGCAGATATGGATTACTTACCGTTAGAGCTAACGCTTATTTCCGCTAAAGATCTTAAAGATGTCAACCTTTTCTCCAAGATGGATGTTTACGCTGTCGTTTCCATTTCCGGCGATGCCTACCAGAACCAGAAGGCCAAGACCCCCGTCGACAGAGACGGCGGCACCAGCCCTACCTGGAATTTTCCCATGAAATTCAACATCAACGAATCATTGGCTCGTCAGAACCGTCTCTCCCTTGAAATCAAGCTCAAATCTGAGCGTTCCATGGCCGGTGACAAGGACATCGGTGTCGTCCACGTCCCTGTCAAAGAGCTCCTCGATAACACCGGCGACGGAAAGTCGGCGCAGTTCGTCACCTATCAGGTTAGGAAGCCCTCGGGCAAGCCCAAGGGATCTTTGAATTTGTCTTACAAATTGGGGGAAAAGGTCACCGCTCCGGTCGCTGCGCCGGCCGGGAAGGCGAATCCGGAGGGAGTTTCAAAGGGTGAGCCAGTGATGGCGTATCCTCCACCAGCGGCGGGATCGAGCTCCATGCCGGCGTATGGCGCGCCATACCCTCCGCCGCATGGAGCATATCCTCCGCCGCCGCCACAATACGCTGCTGGCTATGGTTACCCGCCACCGCCATACCAGGGTGGGTATCCACCGGCCTATGGCGGTTACCCACCGCAGCAACCGGGTTACGGGTACCCGCCGGTTCAACAACCGCAGAAGAAAAACAAATTAGGGATGGGTTTGGGTGCCGGGTTGTTGGGCGGAGCTCTTGGCGGTTTGCTGATCGGAGATATGATTTCCGATGCTGGTGGTTACGATGCCGGGTACGATGCCGGGTTTGATGATGCCGGTGGTTTCGGTTTCTAATACTTTTTTTTTTTTTAGTTTTTTGAGGTAGTAATATTTTAACTGATAATCTACATCACGTTTAGCTACTTTGGTTGTCTAAAATCATGTTTGGATTTTGAAGTGATGTAAATTCTATGATCTTGTTCTTGCTTGTGATCAAGACGATGACCAATATGTGATATATTCTACCTTTCAGCCTTCGGATTATTCCATATTTCATGTGATAATATCTCTGGCAAGTGATTATGTGGTGTGTTCATAGCCAAAAAGAGAGAGAGAGAGAAAGAAACAGTAATATTGTAAAAAATCACAATTAATCTAATTTAAAGTCGGATGAGAAGGCATCTCTCAGGGGGAATTAGGAAGATATTTTCTTATCCTTAGATATAAAATGGAGTTGGCTAATATATGATTCTTTGGAAAAGACGAAAGCCAGATCCTTGGTTAATTGACGACTTGCATATTTTATAGGTAAATAAAAGTCCAAAGCTTGAACATAGCTGAAATATATAAAATACTATACTTGTATCAATGACTAAACCTTTGCTGAGAAGGAACATGAAATTTAAAATAGACATACTATTCCATCTGCGTCAACGATCATACCTTTGATGAAAAGGAACTATTTTTTTAATCGTTTAAAATTAATCATAAACAAAATATTGGATTGTATTTTAATTTAATTATATGAATGAATCCAAAATATAAGTGCAATGGGCAGGCTTTTGAAATTGAGACCTGGGAAATTCCATCTCTATTTACAAAATAACTGAAGAAGGCATATCCAAAAGCATCTGCAAAATTATTCATTGAATTTAGTATTTTGAATGCTGCTCATAAGACAAGGCTTTCATCTCTTGATCAGTGGAATACACACAGTAATGTGTAAATGTGTAAAAGCACATGCACATAATTAATGAATCAGTGGTACTTATTTTTTATAACATATATTATAATTAAAAAGTTGTTTTTAAAGATTAAAATAATGATTTTAAATAAATCAATAGTCAACATAAACTTGGTTGAAATGCGCAAGCCACGGTGTTGAAAGTGGAAGGTGGAAATTGGTGTAAAGAAGCATTCAAAGGCCTCCGCAACCGCAAATGGTGTCCTGGTTTTCTTCTTTGGTTACGTAGGGTGACAACATCAACTAATTTTCGCACAAAACCACACGCACTTTAGTAATGGCAAGGGTCAAGGGATTTATCCACAACTTCTGCGATCCACTTGTTTATTGTATAGAGTAGAAACGTTAAAGAAGTGGATGAGCATGTTGGTGTTCAGCGACTAGCAGCAAGTAATCAGTAAATGGGTGAAAGGGACAGAAATAATGTAGCGCACCTGAGAATTTTATCTTTTGTTTTTGCACATTCCCCCATCTGGTCATTATTAAATATTAATCTTGAATGTCCCCAATAATAATAATAATGCCCAGCACAAAGGACCTGGAGCCTGCAGGCTTGTGTTCTCCGTACATGGCCATTCAAACTTTCACCACCCACGCTCACAGGACGAAAAAACTCTGGTTATTGTTTCTTTCTGCCTGCCATGGCTATTATATATATATATATATATATATATATATATATATATATGCGCGTGCACTTTATCAACATCCGTTTCCATTTCAATAATCGAAGAGTAATAAAAATGGAATTTCATGGGCATACAGAAAAGTACAATTATACTGATAAAAATATTCGTTTACAATTCTGATATCGTTCGTCTACGAAAACAGAAAATACAGCGAAAGTTTTAATATTTACAAATTTCACCAAAATATCACAAAATAGATTAATTATGCCCACGATCTTATCCTCGCCTTAAGACCCGTGTTGTTCACTTTCTGGTGTCTACGTCTTTCCCCTTTGCCTCACTGATACCCGCTGAGGTATTGGTTTTAAAAATAGGGTGAGATTCCGAAGAATCCCCGTAGAGACATAATATCGTTCATAGAAAATGCAAAAAGTAAATATATCATGCACCAAGGTATGCACAAATTAATGAACAATATAATCACATCATCGTCATGTATATATGAGTAGGACCCAGCCCCACAATCTACATCGGTTGGACTTCTGCCAACTCCCAGTGTAAGCTCACCTCTGGCACTAACTGCCCCTCTTTAGGCAAATCATGTTGATTAATAAAGTGCATTTACAAAACAATGTCATCCACACAATCACTTAACTTATGGCATAGTGTATGAAGGATAATGTCCCTACCTCAACGCTTTATAATCCTCTGTTTAACGGTGTCTCGTAAAACGTGTCGTTCCGGCTCTCGACTCAGTCCTAAAATATTAAATGTACAAGAAATAGGTCATAACTTATCTAAGTATCATTTTAAACTCTTCCATAGTGTTTCTTGTGGTTATATTAGTCTATGGTGAAAATTTACTAAAATGCCACTGGGAGCCCGGCCCGGCCCCGCCGTACCTTGCCCGATGACACGTTTTCTCAAAATTTTGACAAAAGCTATTTTAACTTATCTTCGCTCAAGGAATCCATTTTCGGGCTCGAAATCACCAAATTCACTGTCAAATTATGAAAATGCCCTTGACAGCCCCTATTTAGGGATTTCAGTGGCGTTTTCGTAATTATGCTTTTTCGGCCTCTACCGAAAAAGTGCCCAACTGTAACCCCGCTTATTTTTACCCACTGAGTCCAATGGAACCATTTATTTCATGAAAATCCAACTCCTACTACCAGTTCTGGTCCTAGCCAAAATGTTAGGGAAAAATGGAAAAAAATGAGGTTTTGTGTTTTAATTCCCAAAACTTGTACTTTTCCACTTTTAATCCTTGGTTAACTTACTTAAACACTTCTTAACCATGATTTAAAGGATTTTGGGCAGCATAACCCCTTAGGGTTATGGCTTTTCTAATTTTACAACTCAACCCAAAAATCACAAAACTAAACATCAATCACCAACAACAACTTTAATATACTAAGAAGTTGAGATTTTGGAGATTACCTCTTGATTCTTGGTGTTTCTCTCTCTAGGACGTCCTCTCTCTCTCTCTCCCCCCCTCAACCTTGAAGATTAGCTTGCTAAACCATGATTTCCATGAAGAATAAGAGATTAGAGGATGAACTGCATAAAATAGGAAGCTTAAATCACTTGAAAACAAGCTCTTATCTTAGCCCTTGCTTCCTCTTGCTCTCTAAGTTTCAAGAACTCTCTAGCTCGCTCACTCTCTCTCTTTTCTCTTTGTCTTGGCCAAATGTGTGCATGAAAGAGGAAGGAGTTTGTGTTTAATAAATTGGTCTTCTTCCTTGCTAACCATTGATTCAATCAAGGGCCCAAGTTGTGACACCTGTCACCATTCTTTCTCCCTCACAATTACTCCATTGTCTTGCCATTAATTTGAATCAATTGCTTCCTTTGCTTGCTCCTAAAAATCAGTCCCTCTCATCCTCTCTTACAAGACAAGCTAGCTTCTTCCCATATAATCATGAGTATCCTCTTCTAAGCACTCAAGTATTCCACTCCTTCACTCAAGCTTACCATCATGCAATCAAGTATCTCCCTTCCTTTACTCAAGCTATCCCTTCATGCATTCACCATACTTCCAAGTTGTGTACACTCATCCTTTGGCATCATGACTCTTTTCATGTAGAAATTAGGTATGTGCTCATGAAATCAAATTTTCTCCTCATTCATGTGTGTTTGGACGAAATTTCAAGAGAGAAGGAAAGGGGGGGAAATGATTTTAACAATTCCATAATTGATATAAATAATTATGTATAATTCCCCCTAATTTCCTAATTCTTAATTTTATTCCACCAAGAATAATCCCTTTTATGCAATTTTCTTTATTTTCCTTGATTAATTAAAATTAACTCCAATTAATTGAAAAATAATAAATCTTGGGCTAATTTGGTAAAATTATGATTTTGCTATCACCTTTGTAATTTAATTCATTTCTTGAATTTATTTGCTCATTTCCTTGTGAACATGAATATTTCAAAATTCACAAAAACTAAATTCATGAATATTCACCATTTTATTGAATTATTCAAATAATTACAATATATTTTTTATGAATAAAATTTGGGATGTTACACGCCTTTTCTACAGGGGATTTGAACTAAAATTGAGGAGGTCAAGGCCCATTTTCATATACTTACCTCTGGTATGGTCCATAAGATAAGTTTTTTTTTAGGGAAAATCCCTCAAAAAGAACTTTAAAAATGGGAAAAGACAAAAAGGTACTTTAAAATTCCATATTCCATATTCCATAAAAGTGTGAGTGCCTGAACTGGAATATTACAAATCGAAAGGAAATGACTCAAGTAATCCTAGGAGTTTTTAAACTTAAAAGCGTTGAGGGAGGCATTTTATTCCATTACGAATACTCAGTAGTTGATGTTGTGGATTTGAGGAGGAGTGAAGGCAGTGCAACGATCGACATTTGGGTACGATTTTTGAGTGGATATAAGGAGTAGCAAATGCAGCAGGGGGTGGAGTTTTGGTTTCAAATTTTGGGCAGATTTGAGGAGGAGAAAAGGTAGGGAAAGGTTGTGGTGAAAGGGAGTCAACAGTTGCAAAAATATTGGTGTGCAGACGCAACATTGGTCTTCCAACACAACATCTTCTTCTTCGCCATCGCCGCCAATAACTCTGACTCTATCACCCCCACCAACTCATCATCTTCTTCTTCATCATTATCACCGATATGTGCTTCATCATCAAGATGAGTCTTTATTTTCATCATTGACATGAGTCCTAAATCGAGATTAGACTTTACCAACACAGTGTTACATTTTCACAACATCCTATAAAACTTTCACAGGTTCAATAACTCGAGTTCCATATCTATCACTCGAGTTCCACATTATCACTTACTGGTAACCAGCAAGTGTGCACCGTTACTTGAGTGTAGGCGGGAAAGCAGGTGATTCGACTGGCCCAAGCGTTCCATACAGAGCACAAACAAGTAAGGACTAAGGGGATAACCTTGACGAACTCCCTGTATAGGCGGGAAAGAAGGTGATTTGACTCCTTCCAAAGGACTTTCATAAATACTAAAGATATGCAAGCCATGATGAGATTCACCATTTGATCTCGGATCCTAACACTGACTAGCGTGGATTTAAGGAACTTCCAGTCAAGGCGATCATAAACTTTTTTCATGTCAACTTTAATCGCTGCTAGAGTTGGGAATACGGGCCAGCCAGCGGGTTGCGGGCTAGCCTGCACCAACTCGCGGTCCGCACTTCTACGGGCTGGCAAAATGCCAGCCCTAACCCGCAATGTGCGGGTTGTGGGCCAGCCCGCGGGCTCACATTTTTTTTAAAAAAAATTCCTATTTTTTAAAGAGGGTTGAAAATATAAGATACATATATATGAGTTATAAAATTTACCTTCCTAGCATCAATCATTTCTCTTATAAAATTTAAAAACATAATCTACAATTCAAGAGATAAAGTTATCAAATTTGCCAAAGTTTATAAACAAAACATAAATCCATCCTCAAGCAACTAATATATAATAATTTTGTTTAAAGAAGAAGGAAAGAGGCTAAGATTTTTTCTCTTTGGATTGGGAGGTACCAAGATAGGAGTGAAAAACTTATAAGTTTTGTAAAATTATTATATGTAAAAAAAATTGCGGGACAACCCGTCAACCTGCGGGCTATGCGGTGCGGGCCTGTGCAGCCTGCATTTTTGCAGGTTGGGATTTTCCCAACCCTAACCCGTCAAAACCCACGGGCTCGCGGGTTGAGCCTGCAGGTTGGGCCCATATTACCGGCTTTAATCGCCGCTATTCCTTTTTTCCTTCTTCTGCTTCTTGTAGTAAGAATAGCTTCTTGGGCAATAATAATATTATCACTACTTTGTCTGCTTGCAATAAAGCCACATTGTTGAGGTTGTATTAAATCCTGCTTCACCCTTTTCATTCTTTCCGCAATTACTTTAATGATAATCTTAAAAAGGACATTACAAAGAGAAATCGGATGAAAGTCTTTTAGAGTCAAGGGATTATCAATTTTTGAAATAAGAACAATGTGAGTATGATTGATATCCTTAAACTTCTCTGGATTATGCCAAATCTCTCGAATGAATTCACACACCTTGTCTACAACATGATTCCAACGAGAGTGGAAGAAATGTGCTTGCAATCCATCCGGCCTAGGAGCTTTTAAAGCACTCATCATATAAGCAGCATTCTTGATTTCAATAGCCTCCACCTCTTTATGAATTAGTATGTCATCACTAGTTTGCAACGGTAGAAAATTTGCAATCCAATTTGTGGAATCCAGGACTGGATTATCTCTAGTGTAAATATCTCTAAAAAACTTCACAATCATGTCTCTTAACTTACTATGGTCATCAACCTAGTTCCCAGCTTCGTTTTGATTGGCTTCTATGTGTTGCTTTTTCCTTTTGATCAACACCAATGTATAAAAAAATCTAGTATTTTTATCACCCTAAACAAATTAATTACACCTAGATTTTTGATACCAAAATAATTTGTAATAGCCCTGTCAAAAAAACAAAAACACAGAGAGAGAGAGAGAGAGAGGAAAGAGAGCCCATTAAAATATATATATATATATATATATTATGATAAAATATAAACAAGTTAATAAAAGAAAACTACTACTAATAATAATATAGCTCAGATTTCTCCCTTCACTCCTTGTATCCCCTCAATCTGTCGAATTCAAGTGTGATTAGAGAAATTTTGAGAACTTTGAAACTTGGGCTTCATCTACTCCTACCGTTAACCTGTGACACAGCTTCCATCCTTCTCCAGTTGTCTTCATCGTCGCGGTGTGGGCGCGTTCCGTTGATCGTTTCCTTTTGTCTTCCTCCTTTGCTCAAGATTTCAGGACACTACTTTCTCTCCTTTCTCTCCCTGATCGACGCTGTTCATAGCAGAGACAAAGGGGTTGGCTTTTGGGCTTGTTCGGCACCACCGTTCCTTCCTCTTCATTGTTCTTCTTCCATCGCTGTGGGAGTTTTATTATTTTGGTTTGGCATTACTGATTCCTCTGTTTCCTACTTTGTTCGATTTATTATGAGCCTTTAGTGGGTCAGATTTCATATCCTTGTCTTTTCTGTCCTCTGCACTTGATATGTGCATATTTTATATTCTTTCTCCTCCCTCATGACTTATGCGTGGGTATCATAGAGTGGGTTGTTTGAGTTTTAATTTCATCTTCTTATTTCAGCTTCTTAACGTGAGGAATACAAAAGAAATTGAGAGTTTAGTTTAATTAGTTATTGAAGGCTAAAGGGGTTCCTCATATTTTTCTTGGTGACTGGCACTGATTGAAATAATATATTAAAGGAATTTGTTGATAATGAAGGGGAATTTGGGTTAATTAGGATTATTCAAGTTATGTTGATTGGTAGAAGGCACACAAGGTGTTTGTAAAAATGTGTAAGAGAAGAACCTATGTTATGATTGAAGTAATGTTAATTTAGAGTTCCTGTTAAGTGAAATTTATGAAGTTGGGTGACTTCACTATGGGAATGGAAGGATATTTTGTATAAGAATTTAGTGATTAAGTTTATTTAGTTGGGCTAGCAAATTGAATACATATAAAGTGTTTGACGAAATGTTTGAGTATAATGAAATTGATTGTGTGATGAGTATGTAGATTATACTAATGATTAATTAGGAGTTATTTAATTAGATTTTATGTTAAGATCTAGAAAATTATATGCAAGGTTTATGTAGATATATATATATATATATATATATAGACGTACGTACGAACGTACTACGTATGTATGTATGACTATGGTTTTTATTTATTATTTGATTAAATTGAATGGTATAGTACTTTATATGCATGTAAAAGCCAAAGAATTGTCTATTTCTCTAAATTGTTATGAAAACAGAGTTGTGAATATAAATAAATATATCTGTGTTTATATATATGTATATTGGTCGTTAGAATTATTGTTCTAGATAGCTTATGAAATTTATGATTGTGATTGAATGTTGTAAAAAGATAAGAAAGATTCTTATAAAAGACACGAAGGGATGTTATTAATTGAGGTATTGTCGATTTCTTGTTGGAATGACTAAAGTATTGTTGTATATTAGGGGAAATGTTGAATCATATTTAAAGACAGTTAAGTATGATAGAATATGGTTATTGGGACTATCAGGTAAGTAAATAATGTAATACCCTAAATTTTATTCACAAAAAATATATTGTAATTATTTTGAGTAATTCAATAAAATGGTGAATATTCATGAATTTGGATCTTGTGAATTTTGAAATATTTATATTTATAAGGAAATAGGCAAATTAATTCAAGAAATGAATTAAATTACAAAGGTGATAGCAAAATAAGAATTTTGCTAATTTAGCATAAGATTAATTATTTTCCAATTAATTGGAGAAAATTTTAATTAATCAAGGAAAATAAAGAAAAATGCATAATGAAATTATTCTTAGTGGAATAAATCAATAATTTTGAAATTAAGGGGGATTATACATAATTCAATCATGTGAATTATGAGATTAATGAAATGCAAATTTTTCTTCCCTTCCTCTCTTAAATTTCGTCCACAAGAATGTAAGGTAAAAAAATATTAAATCCATGATCACAATCTACAAGAAGTAGGTGATGATGACTATACTACATGAACATATCAATGATAACCAAGATAGATTGTACACAACATGGAAGGATGGTGTAATGCATGATGAGCATAAGCTTGAGTGGAGGAATGGAAAAACATGATTTCATGGAAGAGTGTAAGTGTGGACATAGAGAAAGAAGCATGTGCTAGTTGGAGAAAAAAAAGGGAGAGGCACGGATTTGAGGAGCAAGAAAAGGGAAGACAATTGACTCAAAAATTATGGCAAGATAAGGGAGTAATTATGAGGAAGAAGGGATGGTGACAAGTGGCACATTTGGGCCTCTTGATTAAATCTGTGGCTAGGAAGGAAGAAGACAAATTAATAAAAACAACCTTCTTCCTCTTTCATGCCACATTTCGTCCAAAACTTGGGGAAAAAGAGAGAGAAGAGAGAGCTTGAGAAATAGAGAGAAGAGGAGAGTTCAAGGAAGAAGAAGCTAAGGTAAGTATGGTTTCTTTGGTTTTTCTTATAGCATTTCCTTAGAATTATTCTCTAAACTCTTGTTTCTCATGAATCCATGGTGGTGAAGTCACACTTTGAGATCAAGAAGAGAAGGAGTAGTTGCCTAGAATAAGAGCATCCAAGAAGTTAAGAGGTAATTATATCAATCTCAACTTTATGTTAGTATGAAGTTGTTGTTGGTAATTATTGTTTGGTTTATGTGATTTTTGGTTGAGTTATGAAATTTGAAAAGCTATAACCCTAAGGGGTTATGCTGCCCAAAATCCTTTAAATCATGATTAAGAAGTGTTTAAGTGAGTTAATCAAGGATTATACGTGGAAGAGTACAAGTTTTGGAAGCTAAAACACAAACTCTATTTTTCATTTTTTCTTCATATTTTCGGCCAGAACCAGAACTGGTATTAGGAGTTAGATTTTCATGAAATAAATGGTTCCATTGGATTTAGTGGACAAAAATATGTGGGGTTACAGTTGGGCACTTTTTCGGTAGAGGCCGAAAAAACATAATTACGAAAATGCCACTGAAATATCTAAATAGGGGCTGTCAAGGGTATTTTTATCATTTGATAGTGAATTTGGTGATTTTGAGCTCGGAAATGGATTCCTTGGTGAAAATACATCAAAATAGCCTTAGTCAAAATTTTGAAAAAACGTGCCATCGGGCCTGGTATGATAGGGCCAGGCCGGGGTCTCGGGGGGATTTTGGTAAAATTTCACCATAAGCTAATATAACCACAATAAACACTATGGAAGAGTCTAAAATGATATTTGGATAGGTTATGACATATTTCTGGTACATTTAATATTTTAGAATTGAGTTGGACGCTGGAAACGACACCTTTTTTGAGGCACACTGAAAAAGGGATTAACGAATTTCGGGTATGGACTACCATCTTTCATACACTATGTAAATAATTATATGTATTTGTTACTGTATTTCGTGATATGATTGTGTGCT
Organism: Inga leiocalycina; assembly: GCA_963242795.1. Classification (NCBI taxonomy): domain Eukaryota; kingdom Viridiplantae; phylum Streptophyta; class Magnoliopsida; order Fabales; family Fabaceae; genus Inga; species Inga leiocalycina. The sequence goes on along the minus strand of OY725327.1, from coordinate 11,550,087 downwards.
AAAGGCACAGTACCTAGTTGTGGTTCGCTATCCAACAATGGTATATCGAAAAATCCTAGTTGTGGTCGATGACTCAGTTGAGGTATATTATTGGAAATCCTAACTGTAATCGGTGACTCGGCTAAGGTAAATGTATATGAATTGAATCGAACTTTCATTTTTGCCTAATATAGTGCATTGCATATTTAATTTTCACATTTTATATGTCGAGCATATGTCTTTATGGGGATTCTTCAGAATCTCACCATTTTTCAAAAACAAATATCTCAGTGGGTACCAGCGGGCAAAAAGGCAAGGACGTAGACACCGGAAAGTGAGCAGCACGTGTCTCGAGATGAGGACCAAATAGTGGTTATATTTAGTCTATGTTTTGTATATTCTGAAGAAATTTGTAAATATTAAGTTTTTGCTGTATTTTCTGTATTTCATCGACGAACGATATTGGTATTGTAAATGATTATTTTTATCAGTATAATTGTACTTTTCTGTATGTCCATTGAATTCCGTCTTTATTATTCTCTAATTATCGAAATGAAAACGGATGTTGACAAATAATGCCCCACTTGATCTATGAATGATATCTTTACTGGATTTTTTTTTCATTGTTGTATTCACGCGTTTCTGTATTATCATTAATTTTTCTTTCTAATATGTTAGAAAATGACCTTGTGAGAGCTTTTTGAAAGAAAATAAAATAAGAATTTTATTTGATTTAGTTTCTTTTATTTATTTTAAACTTTTTATACATGCATGAAAGGGGTATAATTCTTCTAAAGGAATTGCTTATGCATTCTGTAATGAAGTTTATTTGAGTTACAAGGATGTTTACTTTCATGCATATGTCGGAAAGATGTTTTTAAGGGATTGAAAGCACAACACTGGTTGCTAACGACAGTATCTGTTAGCCCTTGGCATGCCATGGTACACCCAGCTAGTAGGGTGATTATGCATTCTGTAATGAAGTTGATTTGAGTTACAAGGATGTTTACTTCCATGCATATGTCGGAAAGATGTTTTTAAGGGATTGAAAGCACAACACTGGTTGCTAACGACAGTATCTATTAGCCCTTGGCATGCCATGGTACACCCAGCTAGTAGGGTGATTAAGAGGTGCTAGCCCCGTGTGACGGCCAACACATGTGGAACGGAGGGAGGGTTTTGTGAGTGATACTCATGCCAGTTTTTTCGTGACTTCTAGCTGCGCCGGATTGGTTACTTACCCTCATGGACTTTGTGTCCATGCCTATTATCCTTCTGTCTAGGTCCTGATTAAGAATGAAATTGTTTTTTTTAAAAAAAATCATGTTCTTGATTTCCAAATAAAAAGTTCTTTGAATATATTTATATTAAATAGCAATGATTAATTCTTTATTCGCTTCTTATACTCTTAGTTGTTTAATTGGGTACATGAGAAATAATTAATCCTTTCCTATTCATATATTATATTATGACTTAACCAGTTTGTTATCATCATATATTCGTACTTATTGTGGGGACGTTATTTACTGGAAAAGTATTTTTGCACTCAGATGGTAAAAGTGTACCTGCTCCTCCTATTGACTTCTGAAGCTCACGTTGGATAAGAAGTCTATGAACACTACCTCTATCACACAGACTATTGTAAATGTTTAACTTATACTTTTCTATGATTTATTAGAGTCGCTCCACGTATTTTATAGGTAGGATTCCTGACTTCTTTTGATATTTTGGGATTTATGTACATGTATATGTTGTGGAGCAGAGCTCCGTATGCTGTATTGTACTAATTATGGTATTATAAATATTATTATATTGAAGGCTTATGGAATATGAGTTTTCTTGTATTCCGTGTCGATCACCCCTTAATTTTCAGGACGTGACATAATTCCTCTTGCACACTAAGCTTGCTATATTCCTTCCAAAGTTGCTTCTCAAGTTTAAACAAACCATTAGAAATATTATTGAGCCTAACTCTATCAATACCCTCTAATCTTTTAAGAAGATTCACCTTGTTCTTTGAAAGACTTCCTAAAACCTTGGAGTTCCATTTACTGGCCTCAGCTTCAAATCTTGTTCTTCCTTAGCACCAATTCACATTTTCCCATGATTTACATACCACTTAAGAGAAACTGTCTTCCATACCCACATTGGATGGTAATTGAACCGACGTTTCTCTGTTTGAGTTATAAAATTTGTGTTATTTGAGACAAGGACAACTCGATAATCTGATTTATAACAGGGTTTATGAAAGACCTTACTATACGGGTGTTTTAATTCCCACACGAGATTCCCAAAAACCCAATTAGTTTTTCTTTCACCCCTTGTTTCTCCCAAGTAAAACACTCTCCAACAATGGGTATCTCCAACAAATTTGAGTTATTGATATAATCCGAGAATTGTTTCATAACTCAAAGAGAAGGATCAACACCCCTTAATTTATCTACTGGTTCTAGAAAGGCATTAAAATCACCTATAACCATCCAAGGTTCCTCTATAGTTTAAGCAATAGCCTGTAACAAGTGCCACAAACTCTCTCTCCTACTGGCCATTGTCTCCCCATAGACGAAAGTGACAAAAAAGGAATCATTTGTTTCCTTATCAAACAATTTACAATGAACAAGTTTAGAAGTAGAAAGAATATAATCCACATGGGTATTGATTTCATCCCAAAGGATCCAGATTCCCCTCACAAAACCAAATGCCTCCAACATAATCCAATTACTAAAACCTAGTTTATGATTCACAATATCATCTCAACTACCGCTAATTCTGGTTTTCATAAGACACAAAATATCAATATTATTTTTCTTAATTAGATTCCTAATGGTGTTAGGAAAATTTCTATTCCTAGTATCTCTACAATTCCAAAATGAAATTATCATGATAATTATACTTGGAAGCAAAAAACTATAGGACTTACTTATCACCAGAAATACCAGCATCCCACTTGATATGTTCCTCCAAATTATGTTAACCCAAATCTCCAATTTTTGCATGCATAAAATCATCTCCAATATCATTCTTTAATGAAGTAGATATTGAAGACATGAGAGGGGCATTTTGATCTGAACTCATACTGTGTTCACATTTTTCCTTAATAAAGGAATATGGTGTTATTAGTTCATTACCTTTCGGGCCTTCTAACATCAAGAGGGGTTTAGCATATTGTCCTTCCCCATGTGTTGGTGTCTCAAGTGAAGTAGATCCTCCTTGAATTAAACTTCCACCCACTACCACATGTTCTTGTCGGCCCAATGCTAATTTAGAAGGCCCATCCGATTTGTGACTCCTTTCTCTACCCAACACCACTTTTCCATTGCCTTTCCTACTATTATGGGCTTAGCTCACATTTCTTGGCCCATTACTTTGATTTTTGTCTTTTCCAACACCCTTGCCTAACACTTTCTCTTTTTTCTGTGGTAATTGATTTTCATCACCAACTCTTTGACTTGACCACTCACTTGTGGTCCCCACGCTAACATCCCCTCCTTCACCAAAATTCCCGTATTGCACCTCCCTTGTCTTGTGAGTCGAGCCTATCCTCATGATGCTCTGATTTCCACCTGCCTCCACTCCATCATCTTCTTCAAGGTTGGCGAGAGCTTGGAAACGCGAGACACCTTGTCCCTCCTTGTTGCCTTGAACATATTTAGTTCCCTTCCCCAATTTCGCTGAAACTATGGTTTGGTTTTTCTTCTCGATAGTCAAGCTCGGTCAGAATTCCCCACTATCATCCACGCACCAAATTGCTCCTATGTGTTAAGAACTTTTTTCGTCGGCGTCATCTTGGTTACTATCAGAGCTTCTGCCGCCTGTTGGTTAGAATACGACTAATTGGGCTCCTTATATTCCATTGACAGTGTTCGTTACGGTGTCCGTATCTACCTCAAGGAAAGAAAATGAGGCCGAGGCCTTCGTATTCAACCTGATAAACTAAGTGGCCTGCAATGACCCTTGAAACAAGCTTTTTTTGTAAATCTAGTTCAATGCAAATCAGAGCATATTTCCCTATTTCAATCCTCACAGAAGCCGATGAATTTTCCGATGGGGCACGCAAGTCCACTTTCATTGTTTGCCCAATACAATTGCCCAATCTGGTAATGAAGTCTTTATTAGAGCATTGCATTGGTATGTTGGGATTCTGATCCAAGTAACTATCCTTCCAAGTGGATTATTAAAACGGTCGAAATAGGGTGACCATTTTTGAACCAGAACAGTGCATTCCTAAACAACCCAGGGACCCCCATAAAAGAACTTTTTGATATAGTTGCCCCCAACCCTCTTTTTGTAGGAAACGAACTATGAAATAGTTATTAGGCATATCAACAAGATCAAAATCAGGAGTGTTTCAGATACGGCTGAGGTGAGCCTTTAATGTGTATATATTATATCGCTTGCCTAAGATAATGAGAATTAATGCAGCATTCCAAGGTCTACACCATGCACTATATTGCTCTATTGTGATAGGGACTACTGGATGATGCTTCATTATAGCCAGAACTTCTTTAGAAAGTTTTGGCATATCCCATTCCTTATTAATTGTGTTAGATAAAAGTTCCTCATCTTCCTTAAAATCTCCTCCATAAGCTATACCATTAAAGCCAAGAAGGGAATCTTTGTAAGACACTTGAGTCGCTTGGTCATTGTCCTTCTTTCCCATTTGAGAACCGTCATAGTACATGGAGACATTTTCCTACAAAGGCGCTTCATCTGACATATGAGTATCCTCCACTACTTGAGAAGAAGGCTCATCTTTTTCTTGTTATGGCCAGTTGCTACTTGCTAGAACATTAGAAGGCTGATCCGGTGGAAGTTTTCTGGTGATTTTGATCACCTATGTCGCAGAAAATGAAGTAGGCACGTTGTTCAAGAGAGATCAAATTCAAACCCACTCAGAGCTCTATCTTATGGAGCCATATGTTAGCAAGTTGTTGCTTGTTCTTAATTAGTTTTGTCAATAGTTACTTCATCAGCGACCAATTCCAATGCGAATAGAGTTGTTGTGACTTCTACTGCCTTGTTTGGTACACTGGAATTAGGGTTCGATGGATATAGGGCTGAGTAATGGGCGGGCTGGGCTGACCTTCCCGCTCATTTATGTCTTAATGGGTACGGGCAAGCCCGTACCCGTTAAGTACCTAAGATAGCCCTGTAATAAACGGGTTGGATATACCCGTCTAAATTTGGGCGGGTAATGGGCAGCCCATTTAGCATATGATATTAAAAAAATCTTTGTTATTGCAAAATGTAAAACAATTCATTGCCATACTTTAAGTCCTACAGTACTACGCTTTTGCATTTAACAAACATATAATACTCATATAACTGTCTGCAATGTACCTTTTAATTTAAATTAAAACATTACATAGTAACATTCATAATCAGAATTTAAGCCTTAAATCACAACTAAAAAGAGTATTCAGACTTTGAATTTAAAGAAACAAAATTGTTAACAAAAGCCATTTAATAAAAGCATTGGCATCTTTCCATAATCAATCTTCTTAACATGCATCATCCTTGCATTTCTATTGAATCTTCAATAAAATCAATAAATAAAAAAAATAAACAGGCGGGTATGGGCAGCCCGAAGGGGTACCCATAACCCGCCCGTTTAATGCTTAAAGGGCGGGTAATTTGCCCACCCGTTACGGGCCTGTTTTGGGCGGGCTCAAAATGGGTAAATTTATTACGAGTGTGGGCGGGCTTATCGGGTTGCGGGCTCCTTGCTCAGGCCTAGATGGATATGGAGATGGAATTCATTTCCAACACAAAATTTGTTTGGAATAAAGAAAAGGTCATAGAATTAAATTCCATGTGGAAGCCAATTGAGGCCAATTCCATCAATTGAGTTACATAAAAACATTTATGGAATTTTGAAAAATTTCATAGAATTCTTCTTTTATCCCTCGTTTTTTCCTCCCCCAACCCTACTTCATCGCATAATCCCTACCCTCAACCTAATGGCGACCTCCAACGATTGGTAACGAAAACCTCTGGCACTTGGCGATGGTAGCCTCTAATGATCGACGACGACAACTTCTGGCAAACCCCTTGTCAAATCTAGCCTTCTTCTCTCACTACGATATAAGGTTCGCCTTCACGCTCATGCGTTGACAAGCTCAAAGTGCATCAACCTATTAATCTCCCTAAACGCCGACTATCTTTCGCCCCCCACCGTAAGCAATCTTTGAGCCCACCGTTGGAGCATCTTCGCATGGTGAAGCTTTTTGGTTCATCATCTTTGCATCTTAGAACCCATCGATTTCTAATTTTGCTTGTGAAAATTTGGTTCATGGTTTGGGTATGGGTTTCTTTTCTTCATTGATTTGTTTTTCTATTCTTGCTAGGAATTTCTGTAAAAATTTTTGGTTGAGTTCTACTTAGCTTGTTAATTGATTTGTTGGGGTTATTATGAAAAGTGTGTTAACTGATTTGTGTTGAAGTTCAATTCTTGTTTCTGGTTGGTTTATGAACTTGGTTGAGAATGGCTTCACCCTAGTGGTGATCAACCTTTAAGATCGATTGTAAGCACAACCGGTCTTAAACGTCATACTTTTTTACAACCGGTCAAAAAAATAAAAGACTTTTTAGACTTATTGTAACAAGACTTAATACACAACCGGTTTAAAAAGTTTTTTTTAACCGTTCTAAAAAGTCAATTTTCCACTAGTATGAGCTCATGGTAGTCGGCAAGATGGGTTTGCAAAGTTAGAGCTTTTTTTGTTTTTTTAATTAACAAGGGTATCTTGATCTTTTTATATGAATATTTGATTCTAATTTCTAAGACATATTAAACATACTTTTAAACCTTATCATTATATCCATCTCCATTTATATTTTCATTTTCATCAAAACCAATTCCAACAAACCAATCAGGCACTACAACTTAACCTCTTCCATCGTCAACAGCAAGGATCCGGCTTCTTTGAACTAGATGCCACCATAAGTCTTAGGTCAAGGGAGGTAACAGAACTTGTTTCTCTATAAATAATCAACGGAGGAAATACCACTGAAACTTCAAAATCTCAAATTAGTTTTGTTGTTTATAAATGTACAGGTATTAATTATAAGAGTATAACAATTTTTTTTATCAAAACAAAAGCATAGCAGTTAACAACTCTTTTTTTTTTTTTGATAAAAAGTCAAAATGACATATTAAGCAAACTAATAAAGGTTCTAACAAGGAAGCAAATGTAATAGAACAAATAAAATGCTGAAAATAAGAGGCAAATACTACTGAAGGTATAACATGGATTTGATATGCACTAAATTCCGCATGAGATGATGAATTTCACTCAAGAGTCATCACAATAGTCATTAACAACTCATTTTAATAAGAAATAACTTATTTGAGATTTTAAAATTTAAGTAGTACTCCCTCCAATCCTAAATATAAGATATAATTGATTATTTTTTAAAGAGATTAAAGAAGTTAAATAAATTACTTAATCATATCATATGTTATGTATCATTAGATTATGTATAAGTTTATAAGTCAAATAAATTAGTTTGGAGAAAAAAAATAAAAATAAAAACATTTTAAAGTAATTTAATTAGTTTTCTTAATTTGTTCAAAAAAGTCAACTCTATTTTATATTTAGGATTTGAGGAATTTTTTTTGTGCCTTTTCCTCAATAATTAATATCAAAATATCTATTTGTAAAAAACAAAAGTTTTTAATCTTTCCCTTTTACTCTACAAGACTATAAGACTAAATCTTTCTTTTAAACTAAAATAATCATTTTAAAGCCTTCTTACATAAAATTTTGTTTATGGGCCGATTATATATTTCCCCACTTTCTACTTGAGAGTGCTCTCCTCCTACCTCCTCCGCCTGTATTTAGGGTTTAGGTTCGAACTTTGAAGAGCTAAACAGTTCAACCTTAGAAACCCATCTTTCGTAGTCGGAGATGAGGCCTTTGGACGAAACAGAGACTACAGCAGTATTCGAAAAGCTCTTCAAATTCGTCGGAAACAATCTCAAGAACATCGTCGAGAATCCCTCGCACGAAGGTCCCGATTCCAATCCCGGTCGCTATTGCTTCCGCCTCAACAAGAACAAGATCTACTACGTCAGCGAATCCCTCGTCAAGCGCGCCACCAACATCGCCCGCCCCAATCTCGTCTCTCTCGGAACCTGCATCGGCAAATACACTCACGGAGGTAATTTTCATCTCACAGTTCAGGCTCTAAACTTGTTGGCGGCTAACGCTAAGCACAAGGTCTGGCTCAAACCCCAATCTGAGATGTCGTTCCTGTATGGGAATCACGTTTTGAAGAGCGCTTTGGGAAGGATTACAGAGAGTATTGCGCCCGGTGATGGGGTTGTGGTGTTTTCCATGTCTGATGTGCCGTTAGGGTTTGGTGTGGCTGCTAAGTCCACTCAGGATTGCAGAAAACTGGACCCTAATGGTATTGTGGTGCTGCACCAGGCGGATATTGGTGAGTATTTGAGGATGGAAGATGAACTTTGAAAGTTTTTTTTTTTTGGCAATAGGGTTGATGTTTTGGAGACAGGGGCTTATCTGCTATAGTTTGTGTCAGTGTGAGTTTTTGATTCAACTAGGAACTTGTGTATTATTACATTGAGAACTCTTTTTTTGTTGAATATTGCAGTGACTATAGCTATATTCGTCTTCCCCTCAGCTACATTAGTGCCTATAATGTTGTCAAACTTGTATGAATTTGATTACTTGTCTTTTCTATGTTAAGGAATTTTGGGTTCATTGTGTTTTCTGCATCTATGTTTAACATTGAAAACCCCCAGGGTTTCTATAACCATGGTAAGGTTTTGTCTGAAATGTGATGTGATATGAGCATTTATTGGCCGTGGTCAAAGATATTTTGTTTATCTAGTTTTAGCTTTAAATGACCTCTAAATTTAAGATTCAAGATTTTGTTTTTCTGGTCACTCCATTTAAATTTTTATCTGTAAGCTATAAGGATTGAGAATTCTCCATTATTCTGGGTTCAGAGGGCTCTCAAAAGAGTTCTCAACCACAGCATACTTAGAAGTTCCCATAAACGAAAAACAATACGGTGATAGTGGTGGAAATATAAGAGCAGAGGTGCGGTCAGTTCCACTGATATGAACAGGTTAACTCTAGAAAGTCGTGTAAGTTACATTTTACCGCAGTTTGAAGTTTTGGCTGGATTTGAATACTACTAAAGTGGAAAAGAAAAGGGAAGAGTTAAGCAGATGCAGCGAAAAGTTTTAAATTCTTGGGTCTTATCCAGCAAGAACGAGATATTAGCAATTCTGTTTTTTAATTTTTCCTATTCCTAAGTTAAATATAAATTGTCTGCGGAGATCTGGGGACAGCTTAAATGTTCAATCAGGGATTTGTCACTCAATGGGCAAAAATATTTTCAGAGAAGCCAAAGGAGGGTTTGTACAATTAGTTTCCCTTTGAGCTGAGGACTGAAGCATATGTTGCTTAGTGATTGTCGAGGCGTTGGAGATAATAAGGGTGTGTTTGGAAGAGCGATGGGAAAAATAGAGTTTCTCAATTTAGCGTTTGGTAATTTTAGTTTTGGTAAAAGCTTGATTGTGTAATGTGATTTATGTTTGGAACAGCGATGGGAAAAATGACTTTTATAAAAATAAAACTTGTTTGGATTGACTTAAGCACAAGTGACTTTTGTGATAATAGTAAGAGAGAGTGGGTGGAAAAATATTTTAAAGAGTTAAAAACACCAAAAAATCGTTTAAAATAATTTTTGAAACTAAAAAAGTACATTAAAAATAAAATTGCAATCAATCTGATAACACATTGGGTACAGTTGAAAAAATATTTTAAGGGTTAAAAGCACCAAATAATAGTTGAAATTAATTTTTGTAGCAAAAAAAGTACATTAAGGGTAAAATTGCAATAAATATGATAGTACACTGGACACAACTGAAAAAATATTTTAACCATTCTCACTCTCTTCAAAAGCTAAATCAGTAAAAGCTAAGAAATGGATCTTATGGCAAAAACTATTAAGATAGAATTAAGCTCGATTGCTCATCTTGGAAAACAAACACTCACAATTTTTTTTTCAAATGGACAATTTGGCGTTTGGTGATCAATTGGGCGTTTGGGGGGTCCAATCGCCACCCCCAAACAGACACTAAGATAATCCATGCCCATTGCTACTTTTGTCTTCCTCTTATTGTCTTTAAATTATTTATAAATAACCAAAGGTGTGAAGGCAGGTTTTTTTTTTTAACTTGGTTAAGGGTATAATTCCCTTTCGATATTTAGAGTATAAAGGGTTTTTATTTTTTCCAATAATTACACTTCCTGAGATTTGGCAAAATTCGAATTGTGTTCTCTTTTTGTGAAGGTAAAATCGTTTACTATGTCAACCAACAACTCGTTGATAAAGCAATTCAGTTTTATTCATAGTCCAAAGCATGTATGGCATGTTATTGGGATAAATCTGTCAACTTTTTTGTTGTGAAAAAAGTCAAAAACATCTTTCTTTGTTTTTTTTTTACATTTCTTATTGGAGAAAATTCACACATGCATAAGTAAAAGTTCATAGGTAATGGAAATGATGATAATGAAATATTTTTTCCTGGAAAAAAAGAAGTATTTGATCACCTTTGTTAAATTTATAATCATTGTTTAGGTTTGGTTATGTCCAATGACTTCATATACAAGTTCATAAAACTATAAACAGAGATAGTGAAGTTTCAGCCTTCAAGTTCAAGTAGGTTTTCTGGTGCCTACATCCTTCATTTGTGCCTCTCTGTTAAGTTTTCTTGCATTGAGACAAATGGCCCCGAAGTTTGGAAGACAAGAAGGTGGTGGTGGTGGTGGTGAGATGGACCATAAAAAATAAAAATGAGAGAAGGCCTGAAGGTGTGGTGAAACGGTAAAACAAACAAGCATGGGCTGGAAGCCTGGAAGTCCAAAATAACCTTTGATGTTTTTATTTATTTATTTTTGATAGAAAAAGAGAAGGCATAACCCTACAAGCTCTACTCTACTAATTCAGTATAAATGTAATGGTTCTTAACATCTTCCATGAGCAAACGTTTAACTTCAGCAGGTTCTCTGTCAACTACAAGAAAATCCACTGTCATATCTCATGCTCTTTTTGTCAAGTAATCTGCCACCCTATTCGCCTCCCTACAACAATGTAGAATCTCCATATCCCACTCACGTTCCAGCATCGATTGAATTTCCAAGATTAAAGTAGCATCATGATGTTCATCAGGCACCAGTCCTTAAATAAGATCCAATACTTCGCTGCAGTCACTTTCAACAATAATATGCCTAAATCCTCTTTCCCAAGCTAATTTCATACCCCACAAAATTCCCCAGGTTTCTGCTGTGATAACCGACCCGCGTCCAATCCTAAACATAAACCCTTAGATAAATCCGCTTTATTCATCCCTTATCACCCCACCACAAATACAGCACCCCGACACTTCATTCCTAGATCCATCTGTATTAACTTTAACCTTTGATATTTTTATTTACCAGCACATTGCTCAAACGCCGATGAGGTTGCATCATATGTTTGAAGGAAACTCCGGTTGGCAAGCGGATCCATCTATCCTATAAAAATAATTTATTTTACTTTAGAATGTGTTATTCAAAATATAAATCACTTGTTTTATGTTGAAAATTTTCACTCCTACGCATGGGAAATATAAAGAACAATTCTTTTTTTAGTTCACAAAGCAAGTGAATAAAATAAACTAGGTATGTATATTAAAAAAGTGTAATTTTTTTTATTTATTTTCTTTTTTAAATTAAGGGTTAAGGAGCAAATTCACCAACAAAGTTTTACGGAAGGAGCGCCTGACACAATTATATTTTAAAGGAGACAAAAATACATATAAGAAATTAAAAGTGGAGCATCCAGTATAAAATCGTTAAATTTGACTTAACGCTGTTAGGTGTTTTCTTCTCTTATAATTTAACGCCGTTAGGTCAAATTTAACGGTTTTGTGCTGATGCTTCACTTTTAATTCCTTATGTGTATTTTACTCCTTTAAAACATAAATGTGCCAAATGCTTATTCCTTAAAACTTTATTAGTAAATTTGCTCCTTAACCCTTAAATTAATTCATTTCTTTTCTATGATGCATGCCTCGAATAAGTTAAGATGATGACAAGTATGTATAAGATTCTTATTTTTGTACTTTAAAAGGAGAAGCTTCACCCACGTCTTGAACCATAGAAAGCTCATTTGTGTATCTTAAGGTAAGAATCAAAGTCGATCCCTGTCATATGCATAATGCATTTGAAAAATATGCACTTTTATGAAAGAGTAATTTAAATTTAATACTATTTTAAAAAAAAAGAAGTCAGGAAGGCTTTTCAAGGTGGCACCCAATCACCAATCTCCTTCAATGATAATAGAACATAACAACAGTTACTAAAATATCTTTTTATGGAAAAGTTTCTTGAATTTAAAACTAATGTAATGCACAATCACCTGTTTTCTCGTTATAAATCTTGTTAGCAATTTTCACAGGAGTTTCCTCTCCCTTCTTCCCAATATCTGTTTCAACAAGTGCTAGTAGTGTTTGGGGCAAATTTCCCGCAAAATAAGTCTGTTTGTGGAATTCTGTAAAGATTATATGAATAATTATAACATCATATTATTAGTATTACAGTTGTTGATTATCAGGCAAAAAGGGGAAAAGGTGGATGACATAGTGCTTCCCTACCTTAATTTTAAAATCAATCAATATGTTGTTTTGCCTTGCATATAATGATCACAATTTAAATTTGCAAGTTGGATTATTTATTTATTTATTTTTATTAAAAGTTTCCCACCCCCAAAGCAGGTCTCTTGAATGTAGGTAGGCTCTTAGGCTCCATATCTATAAGTTCATACTTGCTGTATCTTGTTCTTAATATAACACGCGGTCAATTAATTTAAAAAATTTAAAGAACTTAAATAAATTATTTTAAAATATTTATATTTATTATATTTTTAAATTAATTTTTTTGACTTATAAATTGATATATTATCTGATGATACATATAAGTATTTAAGAAAGATCATATAATATTTTCTATAATTAAGTAAATTTTTTAAATTTTTTTAATCTCCCTAAATTAGTTCACAGGCTCATTTATTTTCCTTCTCGACCTCATTTTTTGTAAAATAGTAAATATCCCATCTTTATATTTTTCATCTCGTAGGTTTTTAACTCCATGATAGTAAATTGAAGTTTTATGGGCAGCAATTATTATATATAAGAAGACATTATTTGAAGGAAAAAAAGAGAGAGAAAGACTGGCAAAAATAAAAACAGAGAGAAAGAAGAAGAAATTACCTATATTTTATACAATAAAATATTAAATAAATAGTTCCAACAAAAAATATATAAGTTATGATTTTTTTAAAAATTATAAAGATTAAATAAATAATTATGTATATACCATAGCCTGGCACATGCATAGTTATCTCTTTTCAAAACGCATCGCTAAAACATGGCATTGGTAACCATTGTTATTACAATCATGTTGATCCATATTACAGCAACTGTTTATATTATATTATTTCATTCAAAATCCTAAGTAATACTTAGATCTAATTAAGCAGCAGTAGCAACAACAAAAACAATAACCATTATGTAGAGTAGGCTACATGATCACATGATGACATTGTCTTCTATCGAAAACCAAATCTTTAGATAGATTATTAATCAAAAGATCACTCTCTATAACCTCATTAAATGTTCGATTCGTCCTTTCTTAACCTCTCTTTACAGAACTCCATACTTATTCAATGGCTACCGCTAACCTCTTTTGGTCCCAAATCTTTGGGACTACTTTTTCTAATAAACGTTGGTTACATTTCTTTATGTTATTTGTACCAGTAATCGGTCTATGGATGAGTGCTCTTGCAGTAGTCGATCTGGCCTTGAACCTACGTGCTTATAGTGCCTAATCAACCCTCTTCATTGATGCATTCAATGGTCTTCTTTGAATATGTCAAAACCAACTCAAACGATTTTTTACATTTTTCTTTTTAATAGAGGCAACTCCAATACGTTTGGATATATTACTATGAAACTTATATTTTCTTGTAAGACGATACATCCATTTTAGCATTCTCATCTCAGCTACCCCCATTTTATGTTCATGTTGTCCTTTAAAGCCTAACACTCACTATCATATAGCATTACTGGTCTTATAGCAGTGTGATAAAAATTTCCTTTTACCTTAATAAGTATTTTTCTATCACAAATAACTTCAGTAGCTTTTCTCTATTTATACTATCCAGTTTGATTTCTATAATTAACATCTACATCAATTTCACCATTTTGTTGTATAATTGATCCCAAATATCTAAATTTCACTTACGGAATAACTTGCCTCCAATTTAACATCTACTTCACTTCTAACTTGTCTCTTATCAAAATTGTAATGCATACATTTAGTTTTGCTCCTACTCAGACAAAAGTCCTTCAATTCTAGAGTTCATCTCCATATTTCAAATTTAGAATTAATTTATTCCCTAGATTCAACCAACAGAACTATATCATCTGTAAAAAGCATACATTTAGAGATCCCGTTTTTGATAGGCTTAGTTAGAATATTTACCATTAGGATAAACAAATAAGGGCTCAAAGTTGATCACTAATGTAGGCTAATCCTAAAATTAAGTAAAATTAACTATAATTAATCACCCCAAGTGGTAAAACCTTAAGATTAAATTTGTAATAAAATTACGAAATAAACCAAAAATATCATTTTTTTTGTTATATTATTTAAAAAAATTTAAAAACAATGTAAACGCCAAAAAGCCTAAATCGTTACTCCTAACTAAACGCTTGAGCTCTCGCCCCCCTCGGCTCTACTCGTAGTCTCTTCTCACTTTTTTTTTGGTCTGCTTGCCGTCTCTTATCACCCCTCAACGTCTTTAGTCTTGAATATGTCTTCTTCACCTCCCTCATTAGTCCTCAGCAGGTTAGTTCTTTGTCTCCACTATATCCCACACTTTGATTATTTGTCTGTATATTTCTTAAGATTTGGAAGATTCATCACATGAAGTTATAACAGTCCTTAAAATAGGAAGGTGGCACATTACAAGATTTGTAAATGGTATCAGAGTTTTTAAAAGTAGTATCAGGCTTTCAAATAAGATTCATTACAAGATGTTTTTGTAGAAAAGATAAAGACAGTTTAGTGCTAAATATTCCCTATCTCAAGAAAGGGTTGATGTTAATGATAAAAATGTATCGGAAAAGAACTTATCCATTGCTTAGTATCTCAATTTCCTCTCCATTGCTTTAAAGCGACGAAAGGGTTGATGTTAATGATAAAAATGTATCGGAAAATAACCTCTCCATTGCTTAGTGTCTCCATTTCCTCTCCGTTGCTTCAAAAGTGACGTCGTTTTGATTATGTGCGATCTCAGCCATTGATTCTCCAATTCATCCTAGCCATTCATTTGCAAACCTTGTCCCAGAGCTAACCATGAGTGTGCCTGACAAAACATCTTGGGAGTTGTGCACCTTTTATCCGTTTGTGATGATAATTCAACCCCTTGCCTGATTTGCTTTTTCCCCAATTTGGATTTATTCTTAGTTTCAATTTGCGCAAAACTTCTTATATCACAACTATCAAAGCTTCTATAAGTTTCTTGTCATAATTTCATCTCTACCTTTAAATTAAAAAATAAATAGTTCAGATTTAATATTTTATAAAACTATTAGTATAATATATTATAAATTAATTTATTTTAATTTCATATATATTGCATTTATGAATAGTGTAGTCTTCAATGGAGTAGATTAAATTTTAACATTTTAAACTTATTTATTTATGTTTGAAATAATCATTTTTATAAAATATTAAATCTGACCATCTATTTTTTTTAATCTAATGATGGATATAAAATTTTGAGAATGAAAGGAAGAAAATTATAATATGAGAAACTACAATGATTGCTCATCAACGTATATAATCTAGCTACACGCCGCCACAGTCTTGGATCAAGGGAGGAACTTCTCCCAACGGTCTTTTTCATGCACAAGACCTAATTTGAATTCAAGACATTATGTTTAAGAAATCAAACCATGTACTAATAGTGCCATCCTTTTGTTGGCTATCCTTAATTATTAACATTTAACTACCTTAGTGATAATGCCGAACGCCCAAAGATTTGGTCTCTTGACCGAAAGAGAGACCCACTTCCAAATCCAATACAACATTCAAGAGTCTTTACTACATTGATAGCCCATTTGGTGTCATTCCATTAGAAAGAATTACATGTAATCCTAATATAACTAATCGATTACGGTATTTGGTTGTGCTTATATAATGTAAAGCGAATTATATTTTGTAATCATGAATTAGAATTACACCACTAGAACTAAAGAATAGGGATGCAAACATCCTGTGATCAAGTGAAAAAGACATTATTGCTTTTATAATTTTTTAAATTGACCAAAATTCCTATCCATAAATGTGGTTAAATATTAAATCATTACCGCAATTAAATATTAAACAAATTAATTAATAATATAGAATTTTTAAAAATATTCCCAATTAAAAAATTACAAAAATTATGTTCCACTATTAAAAAATATTAAACATCAAATTAAAAAAAATTACTATGAAGCCAACTTGTACGTGTATAACATGTAGATTATATATTTGTATAGATAAGAGTAATTTTGTCTGTTGTTAAATTATTCTCATATATATATTCGATGTAATCCAACCAAACATTTTGATACATATGCATAATCTTTTTTTAATAACGAAGCAAACAAATCCATATAATCATTGTTACATTGCATTGCATTCCCCTCCATTCCATTCCATACGATTCCATGAACCAACCGAGCCATGGTTGATTTCGTATTGTAACATTCAAACAAAGTTGATGTCATCAAAGTCTTGATCTTCCTTATTTAAGACCTTGTGATTTCAGGCTCATATTTCAATGGCCTTGAAAGCCTTCGAGCCTTGTTGGAAGGAAAAAATGTCGTGTTTAAGTGCTAAAACAAACACAATCATAATCATGAGGCAATTCCAACAAGGAAAAAAGGTAACAGCAACCAACTTGTGCTAGATTGCTCACATACAAAATGCATGTATTAACAATAGCAACACAAGTAATTCGGAATTGCTTTTATATATATATATATATATTTACAGTTAACTATTCAAATAAATAAACAATGATTTAAAACAAATTCTACTCGAGTGAATGATGAAAAACAAATACTGCATTAAGAGACCTTTACTTCTCGGACTCAACCCTGCTCAATTCCAGATACGTAATTACGTCATTGTCACAAAAATAAAATGACCAAGTAACAAAATACCCTTCAATGGGGAAGCCACAATCACTTAGTTCAGCTGGGAAAAAAAAAATCACTTGTGTGTGTTCTTTTACCCTCAAAACCGTGGTTTCAGAAGCACTTTTCCGTAAATCGAGATAAAACTCCTCTCACATACTTACCTCGTAAACTGTAAAAGCTATTCTCCAAAAGCTAATCAGTCACACACAATCAAAGATGAGAAAAATATTGCAATTTAAAAAAAAAAACAGAGAAAATGCAAACTAGTACACTGTAATTTTTTTCAGCACATGATGAAGTGACATTCTCCTTCCTCTTTTCAAGAACTTGAAAGTACTATAGGATACTAGGCAGAAAAGATGGTAGCAATCCTTTTCTTTTCAGTGGCCAAAATCCCCCTTCAAACTAGATTTTCTTCCCTATTTACTACATTTAATCATCTTTATAAAGAACCTATAAGTAAAACTGAAAGATCATGGGTCATTTGTGCAGTCAAATCCATGGCAAACAGAGAGCCAGATAACAAGGACTAAAGACAACAAAATTCCATGAACAACCAACTTGACATGTTCTGATACCACATCTTTCGACGAGATCTGTGTTCCTTGTTTTTGAACTCTAGGGCCTGAAAATAAACAAAAGTGGCTCTCAACCCAACTAGAAAACACTTGACTTGAAAGTTTAGCTGTATAACCTTAGTCAACTAACCTGTGACTTCAGTGTACTGTTTCCGTCTTGTCAGCAAGAATGGTTAGATTTTCTGCTCTACCAATAGCCTGAAATGATATGCCATGAAAATAAAGATCACAATGTAATACAAGTATGCATCCAACCATAATGAAACTTCAAATATTGCATCCGAAGAGAAAATGAGGATCGGAACACGTGAAAAACATTGATCCATGCAAAGAAACTTCGTCATGATACAAATTTGCAAGTGTGACAAAGACCAAAAGAAGGTTAATTCATCAACTACAGCAAGAGTTATTGATCTTCCATTACGAAATGTCCCCGATAATACTGGCAGGAAGGGGAAGAATTAAGCATAGATGTGCATGTGTCCCTTTACCAAGTATTGTCATTGCATCGAGGGAAGTAAAAGAGGATGAGAACTTTCAATTTAGGACTAACAAGTGAGCAAGCTAAAGCTCAAGATGTAAAGGAACTCTCAATTTAGAGGTAATAAATAAGTTTTAATTGTTACATGTGATGTACCTCAGTTATTTACTAAGTTGGAAATTAACTAAATTTTTTAAAGCCTTGAATTCTAATAATTAAATGTCGTTCTTAATGTTGTAACATATTATCTTGTTGCTGTTTAAGAAGAAAAAAGCCTTTTTGAAGTATTGGACCTTTAAAACGAATTTTCGATATCATATTTACGACGGCTACATAATGAGAACAATATCAATACTACAAACTATCAACAATACATATAATACGTATTCGGTGCAATAGCAGTGAAAGTATTTAGGGTAAATGAGTGTCATGTGCTTTTAAAAATAAAATCTGATTTTTATAGATAAGTACTTACTTATGTATCAAAATAATGAAGGAAAACACAAGAAGATGGGTGAAAGCATCTTGAATCTCATTTTAGAAAAGTACTCAAGTTAGTATAGCGATTTGTAAATCAATCATTTATTAGTTAAAAATGATGACAAATATAAAAATGAGAGATAAATACTAAATGGTTCATTTACAACCTATTTATCTCTCATTTCTATATTTGTCATCCTTTTTAACTAATAAATGGTTCATTTATAAATCGCTATATACTATTGTGAGCAATTTCTTACAAGCAGGTTGTTTTTCTTCATAACTTTGGTATGTAAATGACTGTCAATCTAATTCTATTATATTTTATCTAAAATCACACAAGGCACCAAATTACACTAAGTAATCTAACTGCTATTTCACCGGATACGTATATGTATGGTTAATAGTTTGCAATATTAGCCCTGGACAGTTGCAATATAATGCGGTCAGTCACTTGTTCTACCAATTTACCGTGAGTAGGTAATGTCGTCATTATATAGGTGTTATAAACATGACATTGAAAATTCATTTTTCAAATAAAATACTTAAAAAGACTTTTACTTTCTAAATAAGAGAAAGAAAACATTAAAAAAAGACCCTGAAAGATTGATCGGATGTCGCGTCGTTACCGGAAAAAGCTGCTCGTTCACTCTATTCTTCAGCTTCCTCTGTTTTCTCTAGGTCTGGCTGTGTGAATTGCCCTCAACTCCTTTACCACTTTATATCAAATACACCCATCACATTAGGGACATTTGAGTCTTTAGTGATTTTCCTTAGGTACCCACCATTTTTTGTGGAAATCCATTTTCATTTAAAGGTTGGAAAATGGGAACTAGAGGGAAAATATTTTCTGGGGTAAATGGTGAATCAAACAGCCGCCGTCAGAAAGAAAATTCAAATTTTCTTTTCCCGTCTCACATTTGCAACGATCTAAACATGCCCTTAGAGCCCTTTTGGTTTGTGAAAAAATTTGGGGTGGGAAAGGGAAAATCGAATTTTCCCATTGGTGGTGGACATTTAGTTCACATTTTCTTGTTGAAAATGAGTTTCCACCAGAACCAAATTTCAGCTGCATAATTGAAAATGAGTTCACATAAAAAAATGGTGGGAATCAATTTTCTGGTGTCTAGGAAAATCGGCTAAAGACATAAAAGCCCCTAAATATGATCATTGATTTGACATAAATTGTTTAAAACGGGCAAAAATATCATTTGGCCAAATTTCTTATCTCATTTTTTTCAAATCAAATAAAAAATTTCCTATCAATCACTTTTTCATTCCAGTGCAAACCAAACACTTACGTGGCAAAATATTTTTCATTCCTTTCTATTCCATTTTTTTACAGCAGTTTCTTTGAACCAAACGACTATTAGGATCGGCCCCAAATTTGGTGTGCTTTTTAAGGCTGGATTGCGGCAACGTATCAAAATCAGTAGAATCTAAGTTGGGCGGTAAAGACGCCATATAATAGAAGGAGTGGAACCCCTTTGTTAGTGATCCCTTTAGGCCTTGTTTGTTTGGAGGAAAGGGGATGGGAGGGGATGAAAAATGACCCCCTCCCCTTGTTTGATATAAAAAGTAGGAGGGGAGGGGCCTAAAAAAAGGGGTCTCAAATCCCTCCCACTCCCTCAAATTGGTTCCCTCCAAATTGGGGGGTTTTGGAGGAAGTCAAAAATTTGGGACCATTTTATTCCTATGGTCTTTCCATAATTCCAATTATACCCTGAGTCCAATCATGCCTTGTTCTTAGCTGTATAAGACTTGTTCTTGGTGTTTTATTTTTGGTGCAATCATGCCTTTATCATTTTTCCCTGTTATTTCCTTCTGTCCTTCCTTCATTCCTATCATTTTGTCTTTCATTGTCTGCAATTGTATGCTATGAAACTGATATTACTGGTGAAATCCTGTTGGTATTGCATTGTTTGGAATTTTATATCTTATGTGTGTTATTCATGATAGTGTAAGAGTGGGAGCATAACTAGGTCTTGTCAGGTTACATTTGGGGAGCTTCACTTCAATACTGGTGAAATTACATAATTTATATTGAAGTGTAAACTAATTTAGATCATTTATATAATAAAAAATATATAAACTAATGTTTAAGGGTAAAATGGTAAATTAGATATTACCTCCCCTTTCCTTCCCTTTTATACCAAACAAAGGATTATTAAAAAATATTTCCCTTCCTCCCCCTCCAACCAAACCAAACAAGGTGATCCTCCATCCTCCCCTCCCCATCCTCCCCTCCCATCCCCTCCCATCCATCCCCTTCCTTTGAACCAAACAGGCCCTTAGGGCCTGTTGGGATGGAATGGGAGGAGGGAGAATCATCTTGTTTGGTTTGGTTGGAGGGGGAGGAAGGGAAAGGTTTTTTAATGATCCTTTGTTTGGTTTAAGAGGGGAGGGGAGGGGAGGGGAGGGGATATTTAATTTACCATTTTATCCTTAAACATTAGTTTATATGTTTTTCCTTATATAAATTATTTAAATTAGTTTACACCTCAATATGAATTATATAATTTATAAAAAAAATGAAGATATAAAATAGAAATATTTTTCAATTTCCCTCAACTTAATTTCTTATTATATGAATATTCCAGTAATTATCATATTAAATTAAATGAAAAATTCCTTCTATTGAAAAATAATGCAGAGGAGTTGCAAAAAAAAAAAAAAAAAAGATGTCATGCGCTCACACTTGTATTATGGATAACTCTGGTAAAAAAAAAGCAAAGATTTATGGATAACATTTTACATTCGAATTCACCTGCGAAAATATCATCACCAAAATTATATTTTAATCGCCATTCATTCCGCTGGAGATATTCATACTCATGATTTGGTTGAACTACAAGGTTGGAAAAAAACACACACAAGCGTGAAACACTGGAGATGATAAAAGAAGTTATATTTTTATTGAAGACTCATAGGATGTAATTAGGAATATGAAAAGATTATGGGGGTAAAATAGTCTCAAATTTTTGGCTCCCTCCAAAACCCCCCAATTTGGAGGGAGCCAATTTGAGGGAGTGGGAGGGATTTGGAGCCCCTTTTTTGGGGCCCCTCCCCTCTTACTTTTCATACCAAACAAGGGGAGGGGCTCATTTTTCATCCCCTCCCCTCCCCTCCCCTCCAACCAAATAGACCCTTAGGGAAGGAAAGGAACATAGATTTGGAAGAATCCAATGGGAAATTAATGTTTTCGATGAAATTAATTATATAGATAAATTTGGGTTGTTTCATACTGGGATAGCTAACCTCTCAGTTCTTATACTTTTTATCTGATTTTAAATTAGGTTCTTACAGTTTAATTTTTTTTAATTAAATCCTTCTACTTCCCCCCTCTCTTTCACTAACAAAAGCTCGTGGCATCATTATCAAAATTGATGTGTTATGAAAAAATATTTTCACCCCGATACAAACCAAATTTTCTGAAATGCCTCAAACTGACATTTTAAGCTAGAAGTTCAATGATTAAGTCAAATAAAATATAGACATATGCAGTATAATAAATTAATAATAGCCATGAGATATTTTTTAAAAAATACAATGCCTGTTAATCACAAAAGGATTGCCCTGTGCCTCTGTGTGAAGTATGAGTTGCACTATATGTATGACCTATTCAAAAAATACAAGGCTAGAAAACATCATCTCCGCTAAATGCTCTTGATATATGCTATTCCCTCTGGTGCTAGATATGAATAAGTTGCAACAAAGTATAAATTAGACTAATCAAGCACCTAAACTAAACCCTAATGTCAAAATCACAACTTTAAATTCATGAACATACAGCACAACCTCAACAAATCAATCAACTCATTTTCATTACACAATTTACTAATCAGAAATTAGAAAACAAGTTTATTACCAAAAAATGGTCTTGCCTTTCACATTGCAGGCAGATCAAGAAATACACCCCAAAACAAAACAAAAAAAGCATTACATTAGCCACACATTAAATGCAAACAGCAGTTCTATTATGCTGCGGCAGACGGTGATTTCAAGAGATGTATTTGTTATTGATTATTACTAACTTATTCTCTCCATTAGATGTTTTTGTGAAAAATGAAATTGTAGAGCTAATGTTAGATTATAAGTTAGGCGAGGAATGAAAGGAAAGCGAAAAAAAAACTAACGTCTTAGCGCAGGGAATCTCTGGACTACCACTCTATAGGAAAGAAAATCAATGTCAACTAGCAATCATGATTGGAAAAAACTGACTGGAAGATAAGTATAATACTCAATGGTTTACAGCAGATGCACCAATCAAACACATTAGGGTGACAAAGATGGATCTGTCCCTATTTTCAGAGATAAACTTTTTTTTTATTTTCCGATCACCCACGAATAAACGCAGATGTTAATATTATACTCCCTCCGATCCTAAATATAGGATAAAATTTATAGTTTTGCACTATAAACTTTGTTCTATATTTAGGACCGAAGGTAATACATATTAAGCATGATAAATGATCATTTAGCAAAATCTTACGAGAATACAGTAAGAGACAGAGTTGATTCACCTTCATAACACCCCGAGACTGAGCCCTAAGAGCATGGCCTTACCTTCGCTAAGGGCAGAGTGAAGGAAGTTCTTGCTTTTGGCTCTTTTCTTGTTTAAGCTCTTTAATTTCTTCCCATAAAAATAGAAATGTGGCATTTATTTAATTTTTCAGACTATATAGTGAGTGTTTCGGAAACACCCAAATCATGGTTTTAGAAACTATTTTCTGTAAGTCGAAACAAAACTCCTCTCACATACCTACTTCATAAATTGTAAAAGATATTCTCAAAGGCAAGGCTGATCCAAACACACACGATTTGATTTTACTGTGAAACCAGTTGAAGAATTGGGAATTTGAAATTTGAACCAAGAGAGAAAGACAAATAGGCGAAGACAAAAAGTAGAAAGTAACCTCGCATGCTCTGTTCCTCTGGCCTCTATCCAGAAAATGTAATCATTGAATAAGTGAGGAGGCAGGAGATATATAAGCACACTGAAATGAAGAACAGTGCTGAGCACAGAAAAGATAGCGAATCATTGAGAGAGAAGATATGGGAATCATATCAAATATCTCCAGATTTCATTGTTTTTATTTTTCAATTACTAAGGGAGATTAATGGTTAAAAACCATAAACCCAAACAAGAAGATCACCAGCATTGAAACGAGTAGCTGTACAAATATTTCCTGCATAATTATTTTGTTTCTTTTTAGTGGACTTTTTTCCCCACAGTTTCTTTGTAGTGGATTAAGAACATAGGAGCAGTTATTTTCTTTTTAAACTTTGTAATGTTTACTTATACACACGGATTATCAATTTTGTGCTGTTGGGCAACATAGATGTTCTTTGGTGAAGTAAAAAAAATACATGACATCTTTAAACATTTGATGAATTTTTCTGTATTAGAGATTTGAGATAATTGATGAATTTTTACCTCATGCGATTTATTATAAATTATAGGGTTATGAGAGAAGATGGAAGAAGGAGGGATTGACACGTGGATAAGTGTGGGCCCATGAAAACAAAAAGTAACAGCCGTTGACGCCTTAAGGGTTATGGTATTTTTGCTCTACTTAAAAAAGTTTGTGGGTATTTTTATATCAAAAAAATGTATATGATGTTAGATATGTTTTTAGTAAAAATATATGGGCATTTTTGTACCTTCACCAAATATAAAAAATATATTTTATATTTAGAATCAAAATGAAATTTCTAAATATATTTTATATTAAATACAAGAGAAATATAATTTTATCAAGTCTTGATCTTTCTTATTTAAGGCCTTATTTTGATTGCACGTAGAGCCAATAATCCGAACTAGCCTGAGGGCTGCAACGGCTAGCTTGTGCAACCTGGCCTTTGGCGTGCTAGCATTTGCCAGCCAAGGCGGCTATCCCACCTATTAATTTTGTTTTTTTTGAAAAAAAACTTATCACATTTCCTTCTTTTACTTTCACTCTCTTTCTTTTTTTTTTATCCGCTTATATCACATTCCCTTCTTTTACATATTTGTGTTAGGCAGCCATTTTTACTCACTTCATTTTTTTTTTTTCTTTTTCATTCACTCACATCACAAGACACATATAATTACATCTTTTTTAAATTTAATAATAGTTAAATAAATAAATATAATATGAAAATAAAAATCTCAAATAAAAAATATGAGAAAGTAGTTAATCACGGCAACAAGCAAAAGGAGATAAGAGTTTTTAAATTCATTTTTTAAAGAAAACTGAAAAGAAGAATTAAAAAAGAATTTTAAATGGGCTAGCTTGTGCAGCCCATCCCTTTACGGTTTGGGCACGCAGGCTCCAACCCATTTTATGGGCTCTAATTACACGATCATATTTCGATAGCCTTGAAGGACTTGCAGCCTTATTGGAAGGAAAAGGTGTCGCATTTGAGGAGGTGTGCATCTGGATTAGCTTTTAGAGAATAACTTTTATGATTTACGAGGTAAGCATGTAAGAGGAGTTTTATCTTAATTTACGGAAAAGAACTTTTGAAACCGCGGTTTGGGGCTTACCTAAACACTCACCAAAACAAACCCATTCATGATCATGAGGCAATTCCAACAAGGAAACAAGGTAACAGCAACCAACTTATACAAAATGCATATATTAACATTTAACCATAGCAACACAAGTAATTTGGAAGTTGTTTTTTAATATTTACACTTAACTATTCCAATAAATAAACAATGAATAAAAACAAATTCGACTATAACGAATGAAGGAAAACAAATACTGCACTAACAGAGCTTTACTCCTCGGAGTCAACCCTGCTCAATTCTAGATGAGTAGTCACATGGTTATCACAAAAGAAAATGACCAAGAAACAAATTACCCTTCGATGGGGAAGCCAAAATCACTTAGTTCAAAATCAAAACTGAGAGACAAATATCGCTATTAAAGAAAGAAAGAGCAAACTACTACACGGTAATTTTTTCAGCACAAGATGAAGAGACATTCTCTTTCCTCTTTTTAAGAACTTTAAATACTATAGGATACCAGCCAACAAAGATGGTAGCAAACCTTTTCTTTTTAGTGGCCAAAATCCTCCCTCAAACCAGAATTTCTTCCCTATTTACTACATTTAGACATCTTCATAAAGAACCTATATGTAAAACTGAAAGATCATGGGTCATTTGTGCAGTGAAATCCATGGCAAACAGAAAGCCAGATAAGGAGGACTAAAAACAAAATAATTCCAAGAACAAACAACTTGATTTTCATGTTCTGATACCACATCTTTCGACGGATCTGTGTTCCTTGCTTTTTGAACTCTTGGGCCTGAAAATAAACACGTTTGGCTCTCAGCCCTAGTAGAAAACAAAGGACTTGAAAGGTTAGTTGCCTAACTTTAGTCAACTAACCTGTGACTTCAATGTTTCTGTCTTGTCTGCTAGGATGGTTAGATTTTCTCCTCTGTCAATTGCCTGAAAGGATGTGCAATGGAAATAAAGATCACAATGTACTACAAACATGCATCCAACCATAATGAAGCTTCAAATATTGTATCCCAAGATAAAATGGGGAACATGTGAAAAACGTTGATGCATGCAAAGAAGCTTCATAATGTTACAAATTTGTGAGTGTGATAAGGACCAAAAGAAGCTTAATTGATCAAGTACAGGAAGAGTTATAGATCTTCCAATACAAAATGTCCCCAATAATACTGGCAGGAAGGGGAAGAATTAAGCATAGAGGGGTATTGCTTTACCAAGTTCTGTCATTGCCATGAGGGAAGCAAAATGTGGCAAGCAGAAAGATGGAGTTTTTTATCACCAAAAAGGAAAAAAAAAAAAAGACAAAAGAAAGATGGAGGTTTTTTTTCCAAAAGTTGCAGCAAAGCAGTCCAATGATTAATATAGCAAACTCAAGGAACTAAAATTTCCCCCACCACCCAACCTTTCTTAAAAGGGAGAAAAACATAGAATTGCAATGAATTATAGGTTAGCGAAGGATGCATAGACACAATTGCACTAGGAATCGAATGGGATATAGAATTATTTCCATATTTTACACCAGAAAAGTTAAGGTACCTTGTCGATGTTCTCTAACATTATACTCTTAACTTCTGAAACTTGAGCCTTCACTTTTATTAGCTTTTCAATCTCCTCAGCATGATCTATGATATACTTCATATGCTCTTTCATAGCTGGTCTGCAATTGTATATTCATTCACGATATTATTCGTCTTTGGAAACAAAGTTTTCTATCCAGGCATTCAGATATGAACTAAGGACTTAGGAAGAAATAAGGATACCCAAACTCCTTGTTGAGACTTTTGCCAACAGCTGTATCTGCTTTTCCACCACCATATCTTTTCTTAAAGTCTGCTCTGACACGCTCTAGAAAAGCAATAGAGATCTGCTTGCTAACAGATTCCTTTGCAACAACACAGTAAGCTGCAAGAATCCCCAGTTCATAAAATAAAGCATCAGTTGTCGCTGTGTGCAACTTAATGATGAAGTAAATATTGAGAATCAGTAGTATGGCAAAATAATCCAATAAAGTCAATATAACTTGTGGAGGTTATGGAAGTGGCAGTAACAGGCTAACAAAAGTAAAGCACCAAATGTTTGGGGTTGATCATCGTGTATCTGTCATCATGCAATAATGAAACTGGCCATTCATTTTTATTGCTCCCTAGGCCAGCCCCAAAAGTATCTCAAATTCTCAACAATAAGTTTTACAGGATTGCTATCACAACTTAGCCTCATGATAAATCTTGTTTGAAGACTTATTGTAGCATGAGTTTCTATACAGGAATTAACAAAATGATTCATGTCCTACCAAGATCCCTGATATCTCAAGATTAAGGGCAGCAAAGGATAACATTGAAGTGAAGCAATACCAAGGATTAGTACAAGGATGTTGTGACCAAAGACTGAGTATCTCTTACACCAGATATTTCTAGCAATGTTTATCACCTAATGATACAAACGTGTTAAGGTGTTATCAATCAAGGATTTATGAGCTACATAGGAAAAGAAAACCGAAAGTTTTCAACATCAAAGAGAACCCAGCCATGGGAAAGAACTACTTTTTCTTCTTTATTTGAAAATAAAAAGGAACACACAAGCAGCCACATCCGAAACGGTCTCCATAGTTTCCATTGATCAGTGATAAATGCCTCTTCATCTATTATTAAAGCAACAAAACGTGCTCTAACTTTAAAGCAGAATTCTTTGTCCAGGCAGAGAGCCATACAAAATAAACTTGTGTATACCTAATGCTGCTAAGCAACAAAACTTAGTTCGACTTTCATAACCCAAATTCTATCTTCTCGTACATTATCTTCTTCAGTAGCTGGATGGGCAGGAAACAAAATTTATGACAGAACCCTTAAAAGTAAACAATCTTTGGAAAGTTAAAATCAAACAGCTAAACAGAACCCAAAAAACGGAAATCATTGAGCCAAGTGAAAGGCCCCATAGTAAGCCAAATCCGTTTCAAAACCAGATCCAATACTTCAAAAAGCAATTCAGCTTCCATTCCATTTTCTTTGACAAGAGTTGTTACTTGTAACAGACATGCAAGAGGAAGAAAAAGTTTAGTTGAAAAAAAAAACGTGTGTGTGAGAGAGAGAGATTAGAGTAGTGTAGAATTACCGTAACCATCCTCGAGTAGAAAATTGAAGGTGTGGTGGTCACAATTGTAAGTGAACTTGTTGTTGGAGGAGGGTAGTTTCTGAAGACACTGAACTGCAATCGCCGGGAAGTTGCCGGTGAACTCAGTGTACTCAGCTAAGACCATCGTCCCCCGAGCGACGAAGCTATATATAAATGATTCCTGGCCCATTGCTCCCAACCTGAGATCGCTCGGAGCTCAGCTCTGTGTGTGTGTGTAGAGAGAGAGAGAGGGGCAGAGAGCTTGGTGGTGTATGTGGCTGCTCTGCTCTACGTTGGCAATTTTAATGATCCAACTCCCAAAAAAAAATATTTTTATATCTAATAATTATTGCACATAAAACTTCAATTTACTATTATAGAGTTCAAAAATTGCGAGATGAAGACTATAAAGATGGGATTTTAAATATTTTACAAAACTGAATGAATCTAAGGAAAATCCCTATAAAATGCATTGGAAATAGGGAAATCCCAATTCAGTACATTCAAATTCAAAAATTTGGATCAGTCCACTATCAGTACGAATGAACAGTACCGGCGCCCTCAAAAGACGATTTTGCCCTTCAGCCCTCATTCTCGCCACTTCAGAAATAACAACATCTGGTTCTTAATCAAGAATCCGGAGTTGTTAATTAAGAACCAGGTGTTGTTATTTCTGAAGTGGCGAGAATGAGGGCTCAAGGGCAAAATCGTCTTTTGAGGGCGCCGACACTGTTCATCCGTACTAAGAGTGGACTGATCCGGATTTTTGAATTTGAATGTACTGAATTGGGATTTCCCTATTTCCAATGCATTTTATAGGGATTTTCCCATGAATTTAGGTTTTGGTTTTTAGTTTTTTTTGGGAAAATTCTAAAAAACTACATTGAAAATAGCAAAAGGACATTTCAATACATTGAAATTGCAAAAGGACAGATTAGGCGGTGTCAGACGAGCAGAGGAATCTGGCATTTTAAAATTTTGGCCAAATGACGAAAATGCCCTTCAGCCCTTCAGCCCTCCATCCCCACTTCAGAATAACAACATAATCCTCGTAATTAACACCTCCGGATTCGTTATTAACAACTTCAATTCTTCTTTTACAATTCACAAGTTTCAGGGCCAATAACACCACCGATCTCGCCATTAACAACTACGGATTCGATATTAACAACTCCATTTTCTTCTTTCGCACTTAACAAATTTCAGGGGCAATAACAACACACATCTCTTAATTAACAACTCTGGATTCGAAATTAACAACTCAAATTTCTTCTTTCACAAATAACAAGTTC
The DNA here is from genome assembly GCA_963242795.1 of Inga leiocalycina. NCBI lineage: Eukaryota > Viridiplantae > Streptophyta > Magnoliopsida > Fabales > Fabaceae > Inga > Inga leiocalycina. The sequence goes on along the minus strand of OY725327.1, from coordinate 11,520,386 downwards.
CAAGGTCAATAACACCATCGATCTCGCCATTAACGACTCCGGATTCGCCATTAACAACTCCTATGTTGTTATTCCGATTGAGGGCTAAAGGGCATTTTTGTCATTTGGCCGAGATTTCAAAATCCCAAATTCATCTGCCCGTCTGACACCGCCTGATCTGTCCTTTTGCAATTTCAATGTACTGAATTATCATTTTGCTATTTCCAATGTAGTGTTTTGAAATTTTTCCTTTTTTTTTCATGTTTAATATTTTTTGAGTGTCACTTATTAAAAAAATGAGCTGGAGAAGGCAAATAAATGAGTATTGAAATGTGTGAACATATAGATAATCTGAAAGTGAATAAGCCAACCTGCATTAAGACTTGCTTTCGGCGTGGGAACCTTTTAATTATAGAAATAATAAAAAACCCAACTTGCAAATTATGATCATTATTAAAGGCAGTAGAACATATTGATTGATTTTTAAAAATAAGGTAGGGAAAGCACGATGCCATCTACCTTTTTCCCGTTTTTGCTCATCGCTTCCTTCCTTTTTGTTAAATTTTTGTTAATCAGGTCTCTCTCTTCTTTTTTTTTTAATCTCAAATTATCATGTCTCACTTGATATCCCACAAGGGAGGGACATTTTATTTTAATTATTTCTTAAACTCACACTTTCTTTATTTTATGCTTAGTTATATAGTGTTAAGTAAAATTGTCTAAGTCACGAGTGTTAACAAACTCATAAAAGTAAATTCGGATAGTAAATTTAAAGCGTATAATTTTATTTTATCAATAACTAATACTCCCTCCGATCATAATTATAAGACAAAGTTGACTTTTTTGGTGAAATTAAGGAAACCAATTAAATCACTTTCGAGTATTTATATTTTTAGTATCTTTGGATTATATATTAGTTTATTAATCAAATTACTTAGTTTGAAGAAAAAAATATAAATATAAATATTCTAAAGTGATTTAATTAGCTTCCTTAATTTCTCCAAAAAAGTCAACTTTATCTTATAATTAAGACCGGAGGGAGTACATAATATAAGTTTATTAGCATTATTCCGTCGCTTTCACTTTCCTCTTCCTCCAAATCCCACCTTGAATCTCTTCCCACAAACATAAACTCTATTTTTCTCCCTCCAATACCTAACCAAACAATATGCCTCATGACCATCATCATCACGGCATCCTAAGTCAAGGAACATTGACTCTCTCAATTTATCCTACACTTGTGAAGCTTTAGAGTCTTTTAGTTCAAATGATTATTGTGTATTTGGATCAAATATTTTAGGATCTAATAGTATCATATGTGCCTTTTGTGACGCTAGGTTTAGGATTCAATCCCCACCTCAAACATTATGTTTGTCCATCTAAACTACAAAAAAAAAAAAAAAAAACCACGTTTCTGGATCCCAAATTCAATGTTTTTGTTGCTAGTGGTTTTTTTTTTTTTTGTTGCTTTTGCCATAAAACCTCTCATGGGCATTTGGGAGAAAGAGGGTGAAGAAGAAGGTTGAAGAGGGAAGCTATCACATAGTACATTTTCTTAGTGATAAAGTCATCCCCTTTATAGGGGAAATGATGGATTCGATCCCCAATAAGAGACACAATGAAAAAAGAGAGAAGAAGGTGGAAGCTGTGAGAGAAAATGAAGGGAGAGAAGGGGCTCTTTATCTTGTTTCAAACTTCTCATCACATTGATCTAATTTTACTATCTCGAATCCCTACCGTCCTATCAATCAATCCTTTTGCATATTTGCATCACCTTTGTGGAATTTTAAAATTGAGGTGGGATTTTTGAGGGATTTTTCCTAAATTTTATAATGAATTATTTTAAGGTTAAGTTACAAATTTATCCATAATATTTTTCCAAAATTACACCCAATATCATAAAATTTTCTAAAGAGCAAAAACAAACACGAAGTTTTTATAATGGGGTAAAAATAATAAAACCGTTGATTTAGGTAAACACGGTTATTTTACATAGAGAGAAATCTTGTGAGCTCAACAAACATAAAATAATGGATTGTTTGCTCCAAATAATGATTTTGTTAACCCTCCATTTTAAAAAGTTATATTTTTTTTTTCACCTAATAAAATTTTATGGTGCAAAGTGCAATTTTGAAATTTGCACCAAAGCCATTATTTTGTTCACAAATTATAGATGACATTATGCTTTTTATAAAGAATATTCTTTCTTATAGGGTTGGTTTCAAACCGGGTCCCTAATATAAGGAACAAACCCTTTGTGTCTGAAAATTTAAATTAATATTTTATTTTTATTTATTTAAATATATGTCACTCATTACCTCTTTACAATAAATTTTCACTCATTATCTCTCATGTACTCTATTTATAAACATTGGTATAAATGAAAAGAAAAATGCATATATTATTTTTAACTAATATTTTAAACTGTGTGATTTTGAGAATTATTTCTTTTATCAAAGAAAGTATTGTTCATTGCTCAAATTTTACGGATGGGAAGAAAACTATACTTCTTCATACCCATAATTAGGGGTGTCCAAATTATCCCAGTCCCGGTTGTCCGGTCCCGGTCCCGGAATTTTGATCCCGGGAATTTCCCGTCCCGGCCGGGACCGGGACCGGGAAAACCGGGACCGGGATCTAAGGGACCCGGGACCGGGACCGGGACCGGTCACATACCTTGTGATCCCGGTCCCGGTCCCGGTCCCGGTTTTTTATTTTTTTTTTTAATTTTTTTCTTAAAAACTAAGTTATTGTTTTATTTTTGTATTTTTTATCCCATAATTTAAGTTATCATTTGATAAAATGTGTATCACATATTTAGTTGGAGTTAAATTATATATATTGTGATACTAATCCTACTATATAATATATAAAAATAATTATAAAAATGATGAAGGTGATCATAATAATAATAATAAAATGTTATTTTTCAATTCTAGATCAATTTATGTGATTATTATGGCCTTATTAGATGTTAAATAATTACTTTAAACACTAAATTATAGAAAATTTAACTAAAATAATAATATTTTTTAAATTTAATTTTTTTTTTAAAAAAAACCGGGATTCCCGGTTTGATCCCGGTCCCGGCCGGGATTACCGGGACCGGGACCAAACCGGGACCGGGATGCAATTTGCATCCCGGCCAAAAACCGGGACCGGGACCGGGAGTGGTAGATCCCGGTCCCGGTCCCGGTTTTGAACACCCCTACCCATAATATAGGATACTTAAACTATATCATAGGAAACAAGAAATCATAATTAAGTAATTTAATATGTCCTCAAATATAATTTTTTTTCTACTTATACCCTTATTGAGAAATGTGTTTAATTGCATTGGTAAATATATTTTAAGGAGGGGGTCAGGAAATATAAGATATGTTTGGATTGGCGATTGGATAAGTGGCTTATTTTTACTTTGACTTATGGAATCTTAAGATTGGAAAAAAGTAAGATTGATGGCTTGTTTGTTTAAGCGTTTTGTACAGGAAAAACGCACTTATTACGCAAGCCGAGAAAAAACTCCTCTCACATACTTACCTCGTATACCGTGAATCACGAATTATAAGCACGTTTTGGACAAAAATAAGCCATTCCAAACGCACACTGAGTAAAATGATGAATGTTTGGATTAGCGATTGGATAAATGACTTATGTAAAAGTGAATGATGTTTGGTTTGCCTTTTACATAAGTGGCTTTTGTATTATTTAAGAGAAAAAATTGTAAAAAATGAAAAAATGAAGGGATAATTGTGAAAAAAGACTTCATTGGAACTTAATTGCCAAATTGGACCTGGGAAGATATCTACACACGGAGGAATTTTTTCACAATTTTCCCAAAAATTAACTTTGAAAATTTGGCAATAGTACAATTTTAAATAAAATTATATCAAACTATAATTTAAATTGGTACACTCCAAAAGTATTTTCTATTGTGCACCTTAAGCTTAAATTTTATAAATTATATCAAACTCTGATCTAAATATTAAATCGTAACTCATATTTTCACATAGCTCAAAATCTAACAAAATAAACCGAATAAAACCTTAATCTCCAATAATCCAAATAAATTATTTAAACTAAATTTAATCGGTAAAAACACCATATAGAAACTTATTTATGACATGTTTATAAAAGAAATTGATTATAAAATCATAAAACAACTAAATAATAAATCTAAACTGATTAAAATTAATTATTAATTATTCTCTACATTTCTACAGTCATATATTGACCAAAATTGGCCTAAACTCTTATCCCAAAGTATTCTCTAATTAGCAGAAGATTACTATCTAAAGAAAGAGAAAATAATTTAGAACATTTTTGATAAAAGAAGTTTTGTTATTAGAAATGATTTTGAATACCTCATTAATCCCCAAAAATATGAAAATACTCCTCAAAACAGAAGCCAACACTTTATCTGAGTTCATAAGCTCCAATTCATAGCTTATTGAAATCGAAGGAACAAATATTAGAAAATAAAATTGTTACTGTTTAAGACTGATTGGGCACTGTAGAAACCCGATTGGGCTCCCAATCAATCCAAACAAACACACACATAATAAATTGACAAAGTTAAAAAGTGATTATTAATAAAAAAAACAGAAAAAATAACATCAAATCAATTGAAAATCACTTATATTCTAGATCATATATATATTCGTTCCATAACATAACATGAGGGAATACATTTCTTGGCTTGTGTATAGGTGGCCATAAATACAGTGTCAAGACGACGCCGTATCTGGTAGCAGTGCTTATGATTCTGTCATGTCCTGGGCCGTTTTTTCTTCCACCGACAACTGCCAAGTCAAAATTTGCCACGTCAAACCTCAAAACCCTCTCCGTCGCCAAATTCTCTACCCCTCCTCTTCTTTTTTTACCTTGGAAAAAAAAAATGTCCAAATCTTGTTATTCTCATTGTTCACAATCTTGACCAAAACGGCAAAACCAAAAAAGACAAGCACTAGAACTATATCACTCCCTCCCTGGTAAGAAAGTAACAGTTATAGTTGTAAAAATTTTTTCCTTTGATTCTGGAAAGAGAGAAGGGGTCGATAGGAAGGAGATTAAACCCAGAACTAACCGTCATGGTGAATCAAACAAAAAAAAGCTTCCCAACTGTTCGCATTGCTACTCGCATATAGCATCTTCTCTTGTTCATTTCTGTAAAAATCCACATTTCTCCCATGGCTTCCTGCTTTTCCACCCTTGTTTTCATCACCCTCTTGTTATTCTCCTCCTCGTTCTTCTGCTTGACTCTGTCCCAAGTAACTTCCAGTGATGAATCCGACGACGACGGATGCAACAACCGTTGGATCTACATCCGGAACCTCCCTCCGCGATTCAACCTGGATCTGCTCATGAATTGCTCCGAATACCCGCTTTTCGACAACTTTTGCCCTTACTTGGCCAATCATGGCCTCGGCCAGAAAACCCATAACCGCTCTTTCAGTTGGTATCGCTCCGACCCGATGATGCTCGAACTCATTTTCCATCACCGTATGCTGGAGTATCCATGTCTCACAGAAGATCCATTTTCTGCCAACGCGGTTTATCTTCCCTACTATGCTAGCCTCGACGCTTTGCGTTATCTTTACGGGCCGGAGGTTAATTCTAGCGCCGAGCACGGGCTCGAATTGTTCGGGTTTCTGCAAGAGGACAAGCCTCGAATCTGGAATCGGCACATGGGTCACGACCATTTTCTGGTGATGGCTCGGCCGGCGTGGGATTTCTCGCAACCATTGGAGAATGATCCGCCCATATGGGGGACTTCGTTTCTGGAGTTGCCGCATTTTTACAATGTAACGGCTTTGACATTGGAGTCTCGTTCGTGGCCATGGCAAGAACACGCCGTGCCCTATCCGACGTCGTTTCATCCGCCAAATCTGGAGCTGTTGGAGTCTTGGATTCAGAGGGCGAGGCGTTCGAAACGCACCGCTTTGGCGATGTTTGCCGGCGGCGGAGGTGTCTCCGCCACGCCTAACATCCGACGAAGCATTAGGAATGAGTGCGATAATAATACTGCAAACTCAACCTTATATGGCGGCTATACGAAATTGTGTGACCTTGTTGATTGCTCTAATGGAATTTGTGAGCATGATCCTATAAAGTACATGAGGCCAATGTTGCAGGCAAGTTTCTGCCTGCAACCTCCTGGGGATACTCCAACTCGTAGGTCGACGTTTGATGGATTTTTGGCTGGGTGTATCCCAGTTTTCTTTGAGGATCAATCGGCGAAATCTCAGTACGATTGGCATTTGCCGGCACACGAATTCGATAGCTTCGCGGTGTTTATTCCAAAGGAGGATGTGGTGTTCAAAGGGGTGAAGATTTTCGATGTGTTGCGAGGCATTTCTAGAGGCAGAATTAGGAGGATGAGGGAGAAAGTTTTGGAGATGATTCCCAGAGTTATGTACAGGAGACATAATAGTTCACCCGGTCTCAGAACTAAGAAAGATGCTTTTGATGTATCAATTGAAGGCACATTGCAGAAAATTCAAACGAGACTTCAAGAACTTAATTTGGCTCTCTGACCTGATCTGATCTCTCTCCACTGTTATTGTAATTATAATTTTGGTTGCTTTGCTTCTTTCCTTTACTTAATTTATCTACTATAGGTTCTAGATTAAATTTTAGATCTTTTCTGACTTTACTGACAATAATCCGTAGGTTTTGTGGCATTTCATGGTACTATCCTTTTTGAACTATCTTTGTAGAAGATGTATGAAATAGTGAGTCAATCCTATCAAGTTTTAGATCCCCTGCATCTCGTCTGAATCTTATCTTGTGAATTTACCCGTAAGAGATTATGCAGATGACTGGGTTTGGGGTTAGAAATTTTTCTGCATATTATAGCGGTGCAACATCCTAGAATTCTTGTGATATGGATATAGAAGTAGGGTTTGGACTTTTGAGAACTGTACTTGTGATTTTTCTGTTACTGTCTTGCTGAAAGAAATAGAAAAGGCACAGCAATTTACATGGAGCCCTTCCTTTCTGCATTGTTCCTTTGGCTCAACTAAAATTATTGAAGGTTTTGACTGTCGAAATCTATCTTTAAATCCTTGTGATTTTTCTGTCTTTATATATGTTTGCCCCAATTACAAGTCTAAGGAACCTAGTAATGTGGCAAGAAAAATTGCATCTTTACTAGTGATGAGTGTGACTATGCATTATGTCTTTTTATTTGGTGATTGTCCAATTCATTTCCTAGAGTCACTCACCACTCCATCATCATGTGATTGTTCTGAGTAGAAATATGGAGAATCATGAAACAGAGCAAAACGTGTGAATATGTGTAGAAAGGTTAAGGTCTTGGGTCTTCTAATTTCTACCTTCATTAAGTACACACTTTTATTTGGTTGTCTATTAAAAATGGTTTAATGCAAATTTCAGAAAGTGGGTAAAGTTTGATCCAATATACAGCTCTGATGCCTCAGTTCCAGTTTGCACAAAATTCTTCCATCTTGCTAGGTAACTTATCTGGACAAACTTGAACCAATAATTCCCTGAATTTCGTTTTGACACCATACTTTAAAATTATACATTCAGTTTTGTCTTAGATATTTATCTTGTGATTAGGTGCCTAATCCACAGAAATGAGAAAGAAAGATTAAACGAGATGCTGATGTTTCATATGATTTATCTCTGTTGTGTTTTATAAGAAGAACATAAGCCTTCATAATTTTTTTTTGGCCAATCATAAGCTTTCATAATTATTCAATATATTTGAGCTTTGCGGGTGAGGAGGTTATATTTAGATTAGATAATCACCATACAAGATACGTGCGTGCTTTAAGGCTCATGTAAGCACTAGTTTTGTCCTTTTTACATGCTGTTTGGAATTACTGATTAATGTGAAAATTATGTTGTTAGGTAGGCTACTTTATTAGTGTTTTTGTTATAACTCACGCACTCATCATACTTATAGAGGGTTCCAACCCACAACCTCATACTTTTGGGGTCATTGGACTATAAGGCCCTGACCAGCTAACATTAGTTTGTGTCTTAATATTAATGCTTGTCTCATGATATTAGAATACTATTGAAATAAGATGATGAAAAGACATGCCTTGTTTTTTAAGCTTTCCTTTATGATGGTAAATGGTGAATTATCTGAGAGAGAACCAGCTTCTTGATCTTGATTATGAATATATGATGACACTTTGATTGTTTTCTCGCTAAATATAAGATAGCATCGAGTTTTTTAAATATATTAAAAAAATTAATTAAATTATTTTAAAATATTTATATTTATTGTTTTTTCTCCAAACTATTTTTCCTAATTTTTAAATTGATATATATATATATATATATATATGTAATGATATACAGCACATGATATGATTAGGTAATTTATCTAGTTTTCTTAATCTCTCCAAAAAAATCAATTATGTGTTATATTTAGGATCGGAGAAATTATTATTATTCATCCCTTCCATTATATGGTTAATTGTTTTTTACTTTCTTACATTCGGAGTATTTATTTTCATGGTGATTTGGTACCAAATTTGATGGATGGTGGATTAGGTTGTAATGTAATTATTAAGATTTAAGAGTGGGTGGTAACATAACTGTGAGGTGTTGACCTTTGTTGGGGTACATGTTGTTGGCCCACATAAAACAAGTTTGACAGTAAAAGTCAATGGTGGATGTTGTGGATTGAGCTATGTTTGGGTTAATCAGTATCATTGCATTTCACTGATTGAGGCTTTCATAGGGGATGGATGTTCTGTTCAAGGAACAAAAAAGCGTGCCAGTCATCGAACCGGTTAAGGCAATGGATCTAGGGTCATTGGTTTGATCGGGGTCAATCTGAGAGTTAGACTGATCTTAATTAAAATAATATAATTAAATTAAAAATATTTATATTTGATTATGAATATTTTTAATTAAGTTTGAAGTTTGCTTTTAGGGTGATGGGGTGTGTGCATTGATGGTTATTGACTTAAGGGGAGTATTGTACGTGTGCGTTTGGAATGTCTTATTTTTATCCAAAACGTGTTTATAATTCGTGATTCACGGTATACGAGGTAAGTATGTGAGAGGAGTTTTTTCTCGGCTTGCGTAATAAGTGCGTTTTGACTGTTCAAAACGCTGACACAAACACACACTACGTGTATTGGGGAGTGGTGGAGGGATTATATCTGATTATTTATATTATATAATATTTTTTTTTGGGAGAATTACACTTAGGTCTCAGGGAAGAAAAAAAATGAAGAAATAGTTCTTGTAGATTGTAAAATGAAAAAATGATCCTATTAACAACTCCATGAACATGTATTGACAACTCATTAACAATTCCAGAAGCTTGTATTGACAACTCCATGGGACCATTTTTTCATTTTGCAATCTATAAGGACCATTTCTTCATTTCTCCTTTTTCTTGGGACCTGAATGTAATTCTCCCTATTTTTTTTTTTATAATAGTATACATTGTATAATATTTGATTATGTTAAATTTGATTACTTGAATCATATCAAATTAATTTATTAAAATATTATATATTGTATGTATATAATATATAATGTTTCTCATTTATTCTCTTTATTTTTTTAAATTTTTGTGGCCTTAAAATTAAAATATGTCCTTATAATTATTAAAATATTATATATTGTATGTATATCGGTCTAGATTTATGGTTTCTTTCTTTTTCAACCTCTTTATTGAACAAGATCTCTCTCTTTTTAAAATAAATAAATAAACAAACCGTCTGACCAGTTCCAACTGCCGGTTCAAACAGTTTTGACCAGGCCAAACCGGTTCAACCAATTTTTGACTGGGTCAAACCTCCACTGATTTAAACATCAAACCAGACGAGACAGTAGATCGGTTCACCAGTTTTCCGGTTGAACTGGCCGGTCCGATCTGATTTTTTGTTCAATGGTTCTCTTGTCATTGTTTGGTAGGGATAGGGAATAGTGAAGGGAGAGATAGAGTGGGGAGATAGGAATTCCACTCACGTAACATTTTAATTTACTTTGTCTCATGAATTTATTATTTTTTAAACTATCACTATTAATTGCTTATAATAAAAAGAGTTTTTACCATGAGGTAGTTGCATTATAAATTAATAAAAAGAGTATTTTAGAAAAATAAATATACTTTTTCCACATATTAACCATGTTGACTAATTGGGCCCTAACAGAACCAACACTTAGAGAAAATAGCCTTCTCATTCATTACTTTGCCAAAAAATGAATTTACATCCACACATCTGCATGGTTCAGTGCTTCAATATTTATAGAGCACTTAAGACTACTGCTATACCGAGAGGTACCACAACAGTCAATACAACAATTTACAATTATATCCCTACAATAAAACAATTATTACAAATTACAAGTTAATCCTTCTAACACTCCCCCTCAAGTAGGGGATGAAAAAATGTTTACAGACCCTAACTTGCACAGTAAGTTCCGCTGTATATCTCCAGAGACAGCCTTTGTCAAGATGTCAGCTTGCTGCTCTTTAGATCTTACATGTACAAGATCTATCTCACCTTTTTCCCATTTTTCACGAACGAAATGGCAATCTACCTCTATATGTTTCGTCCTTTCATGAAACACAGGGTTCGCAGCTATATGAATCGCAGCGACACTATCACATATACTGAAACGGGTCCATTAAGTATCACACCCAGATCCTGTAACAGCCCTCTTGCCCAAGTGATTTCTGAAGTAGCCATGCTAAGCGCTCTGTATTCAGCTTCTGCCGAGGACTTGGATACGGTACTTTGTTTCTTCGTTTTCCACATGACTGCTGACCCCCCGAACTTAAGCACATAACCAGTCACTGACCTTCTGGTGATTCCACAAGAGGCCCAGTCAGCATCACAGTAACATTCAAGCTGCAGGCTACCTTTCGAACTCAGCATTATTCCCAATCCAGCCGTGCCTTTCAAGTACCGTACTACGTTACAAGCTGCTGCCATATGTGTTTTGGTTGGCATTTGCATGAACTGACTGAGCGTCTGCACACAGAAACATATATCAGGTCGAGTCATTGTTAAGTAAATCAATTTACCTATCAACCTCCGGTATCTATCTGGGTTGCTCAGCAGATCTTGCTTCTTGTCTTTGTCGTTCCGAAATGGCATCAGTTTTAGATTTTGTGCCATAGGAACACTTAGAGGCTTGCATCCACTTAATCCTGTTTCAGACAAGAGATCCAGGACATATTTTCTTTGAGACAACACTATACCATTTTCAGACTGTGCTACCTCAATGCCCAAGAAATATTTCATATGTCCTAAGTCCTTAATCTTGAAATTATTATGCAGCAAATTTTTAGCATATATTATTCCATTTTTAGAATTTCCTGTGATCAGCATGTCATCCACATAAACTAAAATTAGTACAATACCATCATTCCATTGCAAAGTAAACAATGAATAGTCATTTTTACTTTGCTTAAACCCTCCTTGTATGAAGGTTTGAGATAATTTCTTATTCCATTGTCGTGAGGCTTGCTTAAGCCCGTAAAGAGATTTATTAAGCTTACAAACCATATGCTCCCCCTTACTCTCAAACCCATGAGGGATTCTCATATAGACCTCTTCATGTAGGTCTCCCTGCAGAAAGGCATTAGAAACATCCATCTGATATAATGGCCAAGAATGTAATGCAGCTAATTTAAGTACCATTCGTACAGTAAGCATTTTGACAACGGGTGAAAACGTTTCATGGTAATCTATACCCTCTCTTTGGTTATATCCTTTGGCTACCAAATGAGCCTTATATTTATCAATGTTACCATTACTATCATATTTTACCTTATACACCCATTTACACCCAATGGGCTTTTTACCTTTGGGTAGCTTGACTACTTCCCAGGTTTTATTGCTTTCTAGAGCATGCATTTCTGCTTTCATGGCTTCTACCCACTGTGGGATGCGTGCTGCCTCATTGTAATTAGCGGGTACAGCCACTGCATCAATGCAAGAAAGAAAGCACAGATAATCAGGGTTAATTGAATTATATGATAGATAATCATTGATAGGATATCGACACTTAGTGGTTCCTTTGGAGTTCTGTTCCGCAATGGGCAACAATACTGAGCACACATAATCATTTGCCCAAATTGGTGGTCGTCTATCTCTTTGTGGCCGAATAGGTAAGGTAGTTGACTGCATGTTGTTTGAGTCTTCCAACGTTTCTGTGATCTGTTGAGGACTGTCCTGTTGAAGGTTCCAATGTGCATCAACACTTCTTATGTTGTCAAGTGGAGGAGCATCTGATTCAGAATCAAACCAGAACATCCTTCGTAGTATGGGATTAATCGTTTCTTGTTGTTTCACCATATCCTTGAAAGGGAACCTGTTTTCTGCAAAACTGACATGCCGACTCACCATTAATGTGTTAGTACGTAAATCTAAAAGTAAACAACCTTTCTGATGGTCTGGATAACCCAGTAGTACACATGGAATAGCTCTGGATTTTAATTTATCACTGACCTTCAAATCTGTAGCGTAAGCTAAAGATCCGAAAACTCTAAGATTAGTAAAATCTGGTTGTTTCTTATATACCTTTTTCTGTATTGCAGCATCTGAATTTTACATTCAATAAATGTGATTCTGAGAATGACCATTGTGATGTTTGTATTCAATCTAAGCAATCTAAATTCCCATTCTCTCCTAGTTGTATTAAAACCACCAAATGTTTTGAGCTTATACACTTGGATGTGTGGGGTCCTACCAATTTTCTTAATCACTGTAAAATTAGTAATATAATTTTTAATAATTTTTTTTATTATATGTTAATAAAAAATTTATAAAACATTAAATTTGGAGCATAGAGTCATAGAGATGGGTCTTGCACTTCCACTACCCCGGTTCAGGGCCATTTTTCATATTTCATGTAACTTCAGAAGTCCTATATTTGTTTTGGCCTAATTGACCAAGCTAAATAACTAACTATAAAAAGGCATATTGATACGTAAGAACTGGATTCCATTGAAAAATTCACTAATTTGTTTATATATTAGTTCTGTCTTCAAACTCGTAGATAGTGTTGTACCAATATAAAAATCGTAGATTGTGAATGACCCCTCTAACTTCTATTAGGCGTTTGACTAGACGATGCGTGTGTGTTTGCTGTCTGCATATGTGATGTATTTACCTATTACTATTCAGTTTGGTCCTTGATATAAAATTTAGTCTAAAATTGATTTTTTTTTTATTAAAGCAAATTGGCTGCAGTGAGGATTTCCTAAAATTAATGACATGTGCATGGCGGGGTCCACAAGACATGGCTTAAGTGAAGACTAAGCAGCAATCGATGTTGTGGCCTTACCTCCTCATGAAGAGACAGAGACATGTTGGAGATACGCTTTTGCCTCCATCGCCAACTATCCCATCAAACTTGCGTAACCATTTTATCTTTTATCTCTCAGCCGTCATGACATGGCCACAAGACAAGACAGGATGTCTTTTACTCTTTTTTTTAGTATAAAAATTATTTAACTAATTTGATTAAATTAAAGATAATACTAAAAACTATTTAGTTTGGTCACTCAAGATGTGTCTTTGGCAATGTATGGAAAACCGGACCGGACCGGCCGGTTCAGGCCAGAAACCGGTGAACCGGTCACTGGTCCGGTCCGGGTGAGGGGAAAAAACCGGTGAACCCGGTCTGACCCGGACTAGTTATGGTTTGATCCTTTTTTTTTTTTTTACTTTTTCTACACTCCAAATGAAGTCATTTTGGCTTTTTTTATAAAAAAAAAATTCCTAACAGTTTTTTTATTTATAAGGAGCTTTAAAAGTATTGTGGAATACTTTTAGCATTGGTCAGAGAAAAATCCTTATATATTTAATGATATTTTTGTAGGTATTAGGTTCAGGAGGTTATATTGGACTACTAGTTGAAAAATAACTCTCATATAGTTTTTTGAAAGGTATGTATGAACATTTAAATTATATATATTTTTTAAATTGACCCCGGTCTGAACCACTGACCCTTAACCCAGTGCCTCGACCAGTTCAATGCCCGGTCCGATTTTCAGTACCTTGGTCTTTGGTGTCACCAAGGATGGGCTTGACCCCCAACTTTTCATCAGGCTCTATGCTTGCTGTCCAAATCCAAAAATATATATATAATAATAATTAAAAAATTAGTTATGTTAATTAATTATAATCAAAATGACATGTTTTTTTTCTAAATTATCCTTGTTAAAAACCAAATTTCTGAAAAGTGATTAATAGATTGACAAGGTAATATGAATAGAAGTTATTTAGAAAAAATAATAAATATAATAAATAATTCTTACATTTAGAATAAATATTAACTTCTCAATTAGGCCATACGTTAAAGGGCCAAAGGAGCAATATATTTTATTAAAAAAAATCAAAGCAAGCTTGTTTTTTTTTTTAATCTGATGAATATTTAGCATACAATGCTGCTGACTAACACGTCTATACTTTATACACATCAAACCAAGAACGTTCACCTCACACTAACAAAAAAGTCATATACAAGTTGATGCCTTTAAGGTCCGCTGATTAGTGCCAAGGATGATCACTATTACCGTTACATCGTCATGGTACTTCCTCCTCCTTCCTGCTGGAATATTCATCAACTCTTCCATGCTGAAACCTGCATCAACATCATTTTGCATCCTCATCAAATGAACTACGACATAGACGATGTTTGATCAAACAAAATTTCGAGAAAGTTAATAATGGAGACTCTATAGCTTGAGATACGAAGTCTCACATTAAGTTGAATGGGATGCTCAATGGAGTATTTAAGTGGGTTGGTTTTTCCACCTCAACGGCTAGTTTTTGGGGTAGGGTTCTCACTTAGTACCCATCATTTACATTATTTACAACTTTTAAATAATACCAGAATTGTGCCTAAGGAAAGCTTATGGGATTTTTGAAGTTTACCCGCACAATCAGCTGCTCTTGAGACAAGCTGCTCGACGAGGAACTTTGCAGGATCGCCAGAAGGATTGCTCTGGATATAAGACTCTACAAGCTCCACTGCCTCGTCATTGTTGAAGAAATCAAATAAACCATCACTCCCCACTATGACGAAACGATCAGAACTTGAGATCTTATGCACACCTAATGATGGTTCCGTGGAAATATATGGGGGGCTTACAAGATCACGAACCCGAAGGATCCCCATCAGTGCATCATTCAGACTTTTCTGCATGCCAATAACAAATTAAGAACATAAATTAGTTTGGTGGGGTAAAATATCTATTATTGCAGGGAAGGGGTTGATCATGAGTAAAATCCAGAACACAAGATGACTAAAACATTCACTCCTTTGCTGCCGCTGGTAGCTTCTAAACAAATATAGTTATACAAGTGATATTAAAAACCTTCAGACTCATCAGGGTCATATATAAAAAAAAGAATTTTAACCTTTTTCAAATAGCCAACTCCAACTGCGCGAGTAACCTTCAATTTTCCTTTTACTCTTCCTGATGTGATGGTCATAGGATCATCAGGATGATCAACCAGAAGCTGAGCTCTTTCAGCTTCATTTGCAACAGTGTGACTATCTGTGAGCTGGATAGCTTTGAGTTTTGCAGCCCCATTTGATTCACAAATGCTCGTTGCCAATACTGCTCTGCTGTCACCAAGATTAAGCGTATATAATTCATTCCCGTGAAGAAGCACAAGTAAAACACAAGATCCAATTGAAACCAGGTCCGGGCGATCCTCTTTTTCTTGCTCAACCATATGTAAGAAATCATTCTCAACCTGACTAAGAGCATGCTGCAGGCAATCTAGTGCCCTATCCGAAAATGATTGTTTGTCGCAATTATGAGGGCTATCATCCAACTTATGTTGGACTGATCCATCCAAACCCGAAGTACTGACAGAATCTGTCTCCAATTCAGGATATAACTTACAAAAATAAGATGAAATGGTGTCAAACAGAGTACCGGCCAGAAAGTCAGCTGCATCTCTACCATTAAAGCCATCATAGATTGCACAAAAAAGCCACCCATTTTCTTCAGAACAAACAGCTTGAACTCGATCTTCACCAGCAGCTCCTCCTGCTACTTGTACTTCCATAGCATTAAGAAAACCTTCACTTCTTGAAGGAGCCATTGTGGAAGAGTCGTGTTCAAGCATATTACTCAAGGTGGAAGGACTGCAACTTAAATTCGACAAAGTGCTTTGGAGAGAAGATGACAACATATCCAACCTTGAAAGGCTTGAAGAAGAGGGAACCTTACGAAACATATTAGGGGAGTCCCAGTTTGGAAGAATTTCTTCTCCTATAAGACCATCGCAGATGTTAGTGTTGGCTAATGTGGCATTGGCACTTAAGGCTGCACCAGACAAGCAAGAGAAGCTGCTTGTTTTACGGAGTGAAGGTAGGATTTTATAGTTATCCATTAACTTAGAAGAGGAAACTCTATTACTATTGCATTGATAGCCAAAACTTATTTCGAGTTCTCCTTCAGAACTAGCCATGTTTTTCTCCTGTAACAAGAAACCTATTGTCAAAACAAACACCGCCAAATATATAAGTATAAATGGAAGAGGACTTGTTGAATAATATCATATAATGCAGCAAGCAGCCAATTTATCATTAAAAATTCATATTCCAAAATGCATGATTCATATATTCACAAAATACCAAGTGTGCATTCAACAAACGTTAAATCCCACATCACATAAGGTGGGTTTATCCCATTCAACATGCGCTATGATCGACACCGAATTTTTTTCCAGATCAGCCCTTCTCCCAAAAGATCAACATAAAATTGATTTGGTAACAAATTATGCAAAAGTTCTCTCTCAGAGTAATACAGCAGAATGAAATGGAGGCAGGTAGCACGTCATGCTTAGAAAGAAGTAATAAACGAAAAAAAGAAAGAAATAAAAAGCAGCAGCAGCAACATTACGAGCATTAAACTCTCAGGGGCTAATTTGAGCGCGGTGACTCCTCCCAGAGAGTTTCAGTGATAGTAACAAATACGCAGACACTTAGAATCCAATTAACCAAGACTAGACCTTACGAAACATGAGGTGAAATAGTACCAAATTCAATTTATGATGTATGTATGTAAGTTCTCATTCAGTAATCCTTCAAGGTTCACCTGAACAAGAACTTCTACTTGAAATGCTTCCTCACAGCACACCATATTCTTTCAAATAGAAAACAGATTTTGCTTTCCCTCCGTTCTCATACCCAATCGAGCAAATATATAGTCGGAAGCATAAAGTACAAAAACAAGAAATAGAAAACTCGTAGAGAAGTATTCACAATAATCAAACGAGATAAACGGGAAGGGAAGCTTATAACGAAATATTAAGAATACAAACCCGACGATTAGGAACAATCCAGTGAGAGAGCAGATGCGACTTCAAAATGAAGATTTATGGAGAGGAATTGGGAGGGAAAGTAGAGATTAGAGAGAGGAGAATCTGAAGGAGAGTGATATACGCAGAAATCAGGGTTCGATTTCAGGAGGAATTGGATGGTATAGAGTTGAGAAGGGTAGGCGCTTAGCCAAATTTAAAGGAATTTTATCTTTCGTTGGCTGACGTTTTCGCCAATTTTCCCGACTCATATTTAATTACTCTATTTATATTCGTCGCAGCCCCAAGTCACCACTCTGCAAATATTTATTATATTTCAAGTACATCCATTGTATTATTATCAACCGATATCTTATAAATCTTGACGAGCGCACCATATGGGAAGAGGAGAAAACTCTTTCACTTTTAAACTCTGGAAAAAACTTATACCTTGACCAAATATTCCCTTCATCCTTTTTTATAAGATATAATTTGTTGAATAGGTATATTCCTATTTATAATTATAAGATCGTTTTTGAAGGTGTCTAATGCATTTTTTTTTTCATTTTACACAATTAATATATCTCTTTCATATCTTTTTTCCACTCATTCTCTCGTTCACTCACCTTTTCTATAAATAAGGGTGTGTTTAGAAAATGATTTATATTTTTTACATATTATTATCTTTAATCAATTTAAACTAATTTTGTTATCTACGTAATTCGATTATTTGTACTTATAAAAAACAAGTGAAAGAGTAAAAAATAAAGGAGTATCTTATAAAGTTTAGATTTAAGGTGCAGATTAAATATTTTACTGAAGGAGCACCTGATACAAATATGTTTTAAAAGGTATATAAATGTACACAGTGAATTTAAAACGGTGCAAAAATAATAACGACGTTAACTGATGTAAAACATTCGTTATTATATATATGTGGGTCCCGTGAAGCCTGGCAAAATTTTCTCCCTCCTCCCCTCCTCGTCTTTCTTTCAACCTCTTATCTAAGGGTGTTCAAAGTGTCCCGGTTCCCGTTGTCAGGTCCCGGTCCCCGTTGTCAGGTCCCGGTCCCAGACATTTTGATCCCGGGAATTTATCGTCCCGTCCGGGACTGGGACCGGTCACACATCTTGTGATCCCGGTCCCGGTTTTTTTATTTTTTTAAAAAAATGTTTTCTTAAAAATTAAGTTATTATTTTATTTTTATATTTTTTTATCTCATAATTTAAGTTACCATTTGATAAAATATGTATCACATATTTAGTTGGAGTTAAACTATATATATTGTGATACTAATCCTACTATATAATGTATAAAAATAATAACAAAAATGATGAAGGTGATAATAATAATAATAATAAAATATTATTCTTTAATTCTATATCAATTTGTGTGATTATTATGGCCTTATTAGATGTTAAATAATTACTTTAAACACTATATTATAGAAAATTTAATTAAAATAATAATATTTTTTAATTTTAATTTTTTTTAAAAAAACCGGGAATTCCCGGTTTGATCCCGGTCCTGCCCAGAAATTCGGAATTACTGTGACCGGGTCCGGGACTAGAATGCAATTTGCATCCCAGCCAAAAACCAGGACCGGGACGGGGAGTGGTGGATCCCGGTCCCGAATTTAAACACCCCTACTCTCAATCTTCCCTTCTCCCCCCCCCCCCTCCCACTCACAGTCAGAACTACCTATGAATCTTCTTCATTTTCTCTTCGATTTTATTCCTTTTTTTGAAATGGCTCCCTGTTCTTTGTTTTTTCTTTTGTGTGTGTGTTTAGCCATTGAAGTCCGTAGGCTACAGTGGCTTGGAAGGATAATGCCGCCGAGGTAGAATTTGAACGAACAATCGGAGTGTTCTTCAGGGCAGACATCATCAGAAGGACCTGTTTAAAGGAGTTCATACCTATCAAGAAAAGAGCATCCTCGGATTGTGGGGAAGACGATGAAGAAGATGAGCAACACTCACATAAGCCCAAGATTTCAAAAGATAATAACAGCAACACTGATAAGAGGAAATTAGATTGGCTTAGATTTGTCCAACTCCGAAATAATCCACAATCCCCGGTTAACGAGGTACTACTAAACAAGGTTTAAATTATTATATTCCCTTAATCTTCCCCCCAACGCGCGCGCGCGCGTGTGTTTTTTTCTAAAGTCAAAGAATAGCGATAAATTAATCTTAACTTGGCGACGAAATTTGGGTCGGAAGCAAGAATTTTGCCTTCTTAGGGTCCATGTTCACATTGCTGCCTTCAGATTTTTCCCATTTGCAGATGGCGGGTGTCAATTGTGAGTGAGAGAAAAAAGAGAGAAAGTAAGAGGAAGGGTGAGAGTAAAGAGGCATGACGTGGACAACAGGGAGAAAATTTTGCCAGGCTTCATGGGACCCACATATGTACAACAACGGACGTTTTGCATCAGTTAACGTCGTTGCTATTTTTGCACCGTTTTAGTGTGTGTTTGTTTCAGCGTTTTGTACAGGAAAAACGTATTTATTAAGTAAATCGAGAAAAAACTCATCTCACATATTTAGCTCGTATACCGTGAATCACAAATTATAAATATGTTTTAGACAAAAATAAGCCATTCCAAACGCACACTTAAATTCACTGTGTATATTTTTACTCCCTTTAAAACATATTTGAGTCAAGTGCTCCTTCAATAAAACTTTTTTATTAAATATGCACCTTAACCTTAAAATTTATTATGTAAAGATGCAAGTACAAAAAGGTGTTCCCTGAAAATCCTTGAAAAAGTACTTTAAAAATGTTAAAGTACAAAAATGTGTTCCTAATATTTAAAATATCAAAGAAGTGTGAGGGTCTAATCCATCCTTTTGAAAATTAAATAGAAATAACAAAAATTTCCCTTTGAGTTTAAAAAACGTGTTACCATTTTTATACTACCTCTAGTCATAAATATAAAACCTAATGGACTTTTTTTGTGAGAGAGTAAAGAAGTAAAATAAATTACTTTAAAATATTTATTTTTATCTTTTTTTTATGCTAATTTACCTCATTTATAAATTGACATATAATCTAATAATACATAACATATACTATGATTAAGTAATTTATGTAGCTTCATTAATCTATTTAAAAAAAATCAATTAAGTCTTATGTTTAGGACAGGAGGGAGTAAAATGAATATCATGCCATGCTATTTATTTATTTATTTTTAAAATCATAAATAATTTAATTCATTATTTTTATTTTTAAAATTTTGAATTTTAAAATTCAAATTAATCTCAAGTTTTAGTTAAACAATGGGTAAACTAGGGGATATGGTCTGAGAAAATCTAGGGAGTTTTATTAGTGGTAATTTAATATTTTAAAATTTTTATTTTGATGATTGGTCCTTCAAAACAATTTTAATTTTTAATGTCATCCCCAATAAATATGACTTTCCCTGTTCTCCTTAAAAAAACTGGCATAAAATTCTAAACCAATTTTAATGCAGAAAGGATCTTACAGCTACTGTTGTGCCACATGTGCGCCTTGCTAGCTTTATTTTATTTTAGAGCAGGAGAAACAATGCTGGGCCTCATGGATTGGTGGGTGATTTCAAACCCTATTTCACAGCCTGTTTGTGAAGTCGTTTGGTAGGGGGGAAAGCCCAGTTGAATGGAAGAAGCCCAATGCAACTGTTTTGTCTGTTTCGGTAGACGTCTGTGGAGATGAGTTTCAACTAAAAAAGCTACTTATACAAGAATAACTATCCAAATAAGTTTAAGTTTAAGTTTAAAAAAAAGTCACGTCTACTACTGTCAATCTAAACACAAATCACATTTATGATATGACTTTTATTCTTTCTTAAATTTATAAAAGTCATATTAAAAAACAACCATTTTTACCATCACTAATCCAAACAAACTCTCACGCACGTATAAAAACTTTCACATTCTAATATAAGAAGGCGTACTTTTATAATAGGGGAAATCATTTACACTATAACATTCGAATGGATTAATGGTGGGATGTGAGATAAAAATTAATTAGTGTCTAATTTAATATCTAGAGCTATCTTTATAATTATAAAATAGGGATATTTATTTATTTATCTTCTAATATTGTGCAGTTAAATCTGAATTATCCTATAATTATCTTCATTATCTTAGAATTTGTTTTATATTTGAATTTCATAATGATTACTATCTCTTATCGTAGATATAAAATCTAGTTGACCTTTTTTGTTTGGAGAGATTAAAAAAGCTAATTAAGTTAGTTTAAAGTATTTGTATTTATAATTTTTATCAAAACTAATTTGTCTGACTTATAAACTGATATATAATTTAATAACATACAATATATGATATGATTAAATAACTTATTAAGTTTTTTTAATATATCTAAACAAATATCAATTGGATCTTATATTTAGGATCGGAGAAGTATGTCAATAATTAATAATTAATAGATTGACATCCACTAACTCTCAAATTGCTACAGTTTGCCAAAAAAAAATTGCTACAATTTGATAGCCCTTCTTATCAGCAAATCTAAACAATCCCAAAACATCAGTTTCATTTGGCGTCATTATTAATCAGCAGCAAGCACGTTTTTCCATCATAGATTCTAAAAGCATGTCTTCAGGTTCAAAGAGCAATTACAAAAAAATTTATAGATCGCTCATCAATAAGATTCTCACATCAGTAAAATTTGAACTCATAACCTTGTGGTTATAAGCCAAACCCCTTACTAACTAGACCAAAGTGGCCTTTTAGGCCCAAAAAAACTGAATGTTTGAGTTTGTGTTTGAAAAACACGTTCACGCAAGTTAAGACATAACTTCTCCCACATACTTACCTCGTATACCGTAAATTATGATAAAAAAAAAGAGCTTCTACTGATAATCTAAACAGATACTAAGGGCCTGTTTGAATTAGCGGTGTAAAAACATGTTTATATAAATCGAGATAAAATTTTTCTCACATATTTATTTCGTACACTTTAAATCGTATCAGAAAAATAGATTTTACCCCTAATTCAAAAAGGAAACAAATTACTCACCTATACTTCTACTCGCCTCCCCAACTAACCCAGTATAATTTGTTGCGGCTCCACATTTCTTTCTTTCTTTTTTTTCCTATGAAAAGGATTTCACTAATATCTAGAAAATAGTACAACGTTCAGCCACATATTCTACATAATCTACATCGTCACATCTACTTATAGTAATATCTTCAAAATTTACATTCACCAAAAAACTAGTCAGGAGCTCTCTGTATGAATCTCTATATGAACCTTGAATCCTTCTCCAGCAATTTTAAGAGTTGCTCCTCCGGTGTTCGTGAAACCCAGTCGGGCGGGCAGGATCCACCTAACAAAACTATAACAATCTAGTCAACTACTAAGTTTACTTTTCTAGAAATTCATACGCAAGAATCGTTCTCTTAGGTTCATTGACAATTGAATATTTTCAAGGATATTGGTATAACTCCAATCATTTGGGGAAGAAGCATTAGATAAGCAATTAATCAACACTTGACAATCAGATTCAAATTGAACCTCATCTAACTGATTTTCATGGGCATAATTCACCGCATCCTGAAATGCAATTCCTTCCGCCATTAAGGCTGAATTAGCATTTATAATGCAGGCGGTTGCGTCTAGTAACCACCCATTTGAATCTCTAACTACACACACAACAGCTGCTCTATTTTCCAATTCCGAAAAGGCATAATCAATGTTAATTTTAATCATATTACCTTCTGGAGGCTGCCATGTGTTTTGCTCATTACTTTCCATTTCCCTTGGGGTAGCTGGTTGGTGCTACAATATTGTCCCTCCTTTACCTTCCCAAAATTCATTTAATATTTTGCAAGCTTGAGAAAAGATAAAGATAGGATCAGGGGTAACATTTTCAAACAGAAAAGCATTACAGGATTTCCAAACTTGCCATAGGGTCATAGCCAATAGTGCTTTCTGCCATTAGGAAAAAGTATTTCCACATAGCCAATTTCCAACCCCTTGAATTAAATCGAAGTTACTACCAAACCAAGTTAAGTTTGCCCATTCACAAAAGAAAAGCAAATGTTCCATTGATTCAGATTTTTGTTGGCAAATTAAACATAGGTCCACAGCACAACAATTTCTCCTAGATAAATTTTTGAAAGTGGGTAAAGCATTTGACATCAACCTCCATATGAAGTTTTTTACCTTTGGAGGTATTTTTAAACTCAATATTTCCTTCCAAACAGATCTATAATTATTGTTAGAAGATGCTGGAATATTCTCTGTTCTTCTCAAGACATTTCTTTTTGCACTTTCATATCCCTTCTTCACAAAATATACATTCATTTTTCCCCTGTCCATACTCATTTATCCTCTCCATCAATTACAGTCAATATGGTGTTTCTAATAGCCTCCTTCTCAGCTTTAGAAATCCAACCTTCTATAGGCAACAAATTCCACTTCCCCTCTCTCCTTAACTTTGTCACTCTTAGTCCTTTAAATGCTACATATGGACATGGGGATATCAGCTTTTTCCCAGGAAAATCTCATGCCCATGGATCACCCCAAACTCTAGCTTGAGTTTGATTGCCTATGCTCAAGATTACCTGATTCTCCAATACTCTCCTTCCCTCTAAAATACTAGACCATAACCACAAAGGAGTTCTATCTTTTTTGGCTTCCAAGAAGGAATTTTTGGGGAAATATCTAGCTTTGAGAATTTTTGCCCATATTTGGTTTGGGTGCCGAAGAATTCTCCATCCTAACTTAGGTAACAATGCAAGGTTGAAAGCCTCAAAGTCTTTGAAACCCAACCCCTCCTCCAATTTATTTTTCTTCATCTTTTCCATTGATACCCAACATATTTCCTCTTCCCTTCATCACTGTTCCACCAAAATCTAGACACTACCCCGTCTAATCTTTTTAGCACAATTTTTGGATATAGAAAACATAACATCGAATATACTAGGATTGAATTTGCTATTGATTTAATCAATACTTCCCTCCCTGCCTATGATAGAAGCTTTCTCCTCCACCCTTGTACTCTTTTTCCAGTCTGTCTAATACAAAGTTCATGATTTATGACTTAGATCTTCCCTAGATAATTGCTAGGAACGTCTATTGCATGAATCTAAAAAATCTGTCCAATCTCCTCTTTCAGTAATTCAAGAGTGTTTTTTGAAAAATACATACATGATTTCCCTACATTAATAGATTGGCCTGAAGCCTTACAATAGTCATCAATAATATTTTTCAGGTTACTGCAATGGTCATTCTCAGCTTACTGAAAAAACACCGAATCATCTGCAACAAAGCTATGAGTGATTTCTGGGCATCCCCTAGCAACTGACAGTCCCTTTACCATTGCGCTTCCTTTATCCCGTTCAATTTGTCTAGATAAAACATTATTTACCAAAATAAATAGATATGGTGACAAGGGATCTCCTTGCCTCAGACCCCTCTATGGTGACACATTAGCAAACCTATTCCCAAACAACATTATTGAAAAACTAACAGAATTCGTACACCATAAGATCCTATCCACCCATCTTCTATCAAAGCCCATATTTAAAAGTGTGGCACATAAGAAATCTCATTCCACTCTGTCATAGGATTTATTCATGTGTAGCCCTGTTGTTTGTTCTTCATATGATGAAAACTTCATGCACAACTAATATATTATCCTGGATTAGTCTCCTTGGCACAAAGGCAGGTTAACTCTCATCAATCACATTATCCAGCAGTGGATTCAATCTATTAGCCAACACTTTCAAAAAAAAATTTATATGAAAACTTACATAAAAGTAATGGGCCTATAATCATTAACCAACTCAGGACAATCAATTTTTGGAATTAAAACTAGATCGGTCACATTAATGGGATTTAAAGTAAAATCATTTTGAAAGAAGTCTTTCACCAAGTCACATACCTGCTTCCCAATGATATCCCATGTTTTCTTATTGAATGAACCGGTGAATCCATTAGGACCTGGTGCCTTTTGCCCTCCTAGTTGGTGTACTGCTTTCTTTACTTCCTTATCTATGACTTTAGCCATCAACATTCTATTATCTTTATCGGATATCACTCGATCCACACAATCCAGTACAGAAGAGAAATCTCTTGAACCTGCTAATGTGAATAATGATGTATAGAATTAAGCAAAATGGTCTCCCATCTCCTTCTCTGTCTCCAACCACTCATCATTATTGCCTTTAACTCTTGTGATCTAGTTCCGGCACCTTCTGCGGATAGTTGTCATATGGAAGAATTTAGTATTTTTGTCACCATATTTCAGCCATTACACTCTAGATTTTTGGGCCCAATATACTTCTTCTTGCTCCCACAATTCCGCAATTCTTTTTTTTAACTAAGCCATTTCCCTTGCTTTTTCATTATTCCCAGTCTAAGCAATCCTACACCTTTTTAATTACAATGTTTATTTTCTTTTGCCCATTCCTGAATTCCCTTTTGCTCCAATGTTTAAGACATTCTCTCATGTTGCTTAAACTATCCACAAACTCATTCAAGTCCCTTCCCTCTTCCCCCATTCTCCAATTCTCCTTAATTAGTTCCAATAAGTTGGGGTGACTTACCCATCTTGCATCAAATCTGAATAAATAAGGAGTTTTTGATTCTATATGCTCATATTCAATGAAGATTGGGCAATGGGTGGATCTAATAGCCTCCAATACTTAACCTTGTCCTCTTTGGAATTGTGACCTCCACCTTGAATTAATTACCGCCCTATCTAACCTTTCTCTAATGAATTTAACTCCTTCCCTGTTGTTCATCCAAGTAAATTTAGTTCTTGAAAATTCTAGCTCCATTAGTTCACAATTAGTCATAAAGTTTTGAAAACGATCCAAATCCCTTTGTAAGCACTCCCTTCCCCCTTCTTTATTTGATGAGTACAGTAAATCATTAAAATCTCCTAACACTATCCAAGGTATTTCCATTCCAAGATTCAGCTTTTCCAATTCTGCCCACCACTTTTCCTTTTTACCTGGATTTGTCGGTCCATACACCATACTTGTATTTCCCAACTCGTTCCCTTCCATTTTTACTACTCTAAATGGATAATATGTCTACTTAGAAAGTTAATTCTCAGATGCGCCCCTTCTTTCCACCAAATAGCCGGCCCCCCTGATCTTCCCATTGGCTCAACATATTCCCCAAAATCATGCTTAAGCTTTCTTCTAATTTTTTCTATTTTTGTTTTCAACTGAAATATAATCTGAGGCTTTAATTTCCCACACTGGAACTTTAAATTGCAAACTGTCAAGGTAGTTTTGAGCCCCTGACAATTCCAACCTATACAGTTCATGGCTCCTTAGTGGTTGTAGTAGACCAGCCATCGCACCTCTTAGCCGCTCCATCATTTTCATTTTCCCTTGACCATAGCTGTATCACCTCCACTGACTTCATTTTTTGGCTCTATTTGTATATTAGATTGGTTTTCAAAACACAAAGCTTTCCTTATTTTTTTCCGCCCCATTACATCTTTCATGTGTCTACTACTTACATTGAAATTTAAAGAACCATCATACCTGTACTTAAAAGGGTTAGATCCATCTATCTCTTCTATCGTTTATTCGTTTTAGCTCTGTCTCTACCCTCTCTCTGTCACCAGCACCTTTTAGGGATTCTTGTTTATGATCCTTCTGCCTTTTATTTAATGGAGATTTCAGAAGCTCATCTTCCTTTCTTTTCAGTGATACATCTTGAGCTAAATTCCTGATAACTCAGCTTTGAAACAGCACTATAGCTCCAGCATTATTCAGACCATCTTCCTTCTCATCTGCTAATTCGACCCAGCATTTATTTTGTGGTTTCAGTAGCTTTTCCTTCCTAACCCGCAGCACACTTAAAGATCCATCAGCTTTCTTTAATAACTGATCCAATTCGGCTCCACAGGCCGTTCCCTTAGGATCTGTTTGGTGTGAGGGATTTGGAGGGGAGGGAAAATTTTTATGAATTGAATTTTTAAATATTGAAGAAGTGAGGTAATAAAATTTTAATAAAGATAATATATAAGATAAAAGAGTAAGAAAAATTAATTAAAAATTTTTAACCCCACTTCTCTAATTTTTTTAAATTCAACTCAAAAAAATTTTTCCTCCACCCACTTTCCCTCCTCTCCCCTCCCCTCAGACCAAACAAGCCCTTAATTTGTTAGGCCTCCCATACCGAGCCCATTGTGAAAAAATTTCCAGAGTATTGAGGGAATTTTTTTGAATCAATATACATTCCCTGGCCCACATCACGTACTGTTTCTGCCACCACTGGTGAATAAAGGGTCAGCTCCCTTGTCCTATTTTCTTCTCCTATCATCTGACTCCGAGAACTCTCTCCTCTCTCCAAGAAACCTTGAGCTTGGCTCTTGTCTCTAGACGAGCATTTATTGCTTTCCTCATACCTACGCAACCCTTTTCTTTCCGATGTCTTTCCTTGATTTCGGCCACCTGAGTTCTTTTTTAATATAACACATTCCTTTTTTCTCCCCCTTTTTATATTTCCAAGTAATTTATCATAGTGAAGGGCACCACATAGAATTCACTTACTCAAGTCAAACATCCAAGTAACCATCATGTCACCAGATTTTGACAAAACTTGCCTCACAAACGGTCAACTTCATGGGTTGAACAGTATTATCAGTTTTGCACTCTCAGGTGTTTGTGATTATTTTTGCTTCAAAATATATTTTATGATTACTTTTACGTTTTTTAAATAAAAAGTTATTAACATACCTTAACCCTTTTTTAAGGAAGTACCACCATCAATTTGTACTCAAGTGAATACAAGAAATTCCACATTCACGCAGAACTTGTGAAAAGACACAGCAAATCTTTATACATGTTATAATATTGAGCTAATAAAGTTCAAAAATACTTTCTCTGCAACGTTTGAAGTAAGTATATCAGGATAATAACTTGTTGAGTATCAACTTCCACGTAATGACCTTTTTCATGGAACCTAGATAAAACTTGAATTCTGACCTTTTTTAACAAAAAACAATAAAAATAAAGCCTGAACTAAACAAAACCACGGCCCAAAATTAGTGTAGGCCTTATCTTAACCCAACCCATTAACAAAAACTGAGGAAGCGCACAAAAATCCGTCAATGATGAAAGTCAAAAGGCAATTTTTCTTACAGGAGACTGTACGAACAAAATAAGTGCCACAACATTCATAGCTAAAAGATATAAACTCTCAAATTTTAGTTCCGCAGTGTATTTAATTATAGCATTACAAGACGGAGATAAAACTAGCTTCCTCATCTACTGTTGCTTGACGTCGACTTTCTTCTTTTGCCACAATCGATCTAAAGCACTGTCAGCATCTCCCTGAAAATGCAAAATGAAGATTCTTAGTTAAAGGCATGAACACCTTATGCTTGCCGATTAATAATCAGAATCATAGTATCACGCTAAACAAGAATCTCTACTGCGTAGCATTTCTTTAAGTAATATAGCCAAGGTGGAACATTAAGATATACTTAGCTATCCGACATGTCAATCAGAGATTAGAGCATACAAAAATTAGCCATTCTCAAAATTACTTTAAAATGCCAGAAGCACAGCATTCTGCTTGCTCAATAAGGATCGCATTTAACTATCCAGGTATAATAGGAAGATAAATAAAAAAATAAAGCAGCAAGCCATCTGGCATTTAAGAGCTATCATAACCTTTCTAAGCAACCTAGAATAACATCATATGCTCGTCCCGACTCACAACCTAATTCTCAATCTCTTCCCCAGTAAATGTAAAACAAGACGGGAGCAAGTAGACAGAAATGAACTCGAATATAATTCTTGGGTATATCATTCGATATAATATGCTTATGCCGCAAAAGATTGCAGCAACAAAAGTATCGTAACAAATTTGCATACAGGCAGCAGCAAATATAATGCATAGATGGAATGCGGTATAGAGTGCATTATGACTTAGATTAAAAAATACAGTCCGTCCCTTTGAAAAACACATTACTTTTGCAGAGGGCAGAGACATAAATTTGGTAATAGAATAACACTGAAACGCAACACAAGATAAATAAAAAAGTGTTCAAATAAGGAAAACAGACCTGTGCACGAATGAAACCACACAGGGCAAAAGTAGAAAATTGGCCATTAAACACGCCGGTCTCATCCAAATGCCCAATGTTAATCTGAACAGAAGCATGATCCTTAGCAGTGATCAGTCTGTTTGTTGCCGAGCTGCATCGTGCAGTACATTAGTTCAAACTCCACCAAGAATAGTAAAGCAACAAAATCCAAAAATCTTAAGCAAATTTAAACGCATACCATTTCCTTGGAATGTAAAGCTCCGTGATTTGTCCCTCCTCGTTCTGCATCTTTTATGAGATTGTATAATCTTCTCTGTTGAAAATCTAGAAAAGCGACCCACATTTAGAAGAAAATAAATTGACTATGTAATCTACAAGTAAGAAGCACAGTATTAACACAGCAAACTCCCAGCCTATCAACAGTCCGCGTTTGCAATTTTATTCATAACTGAGAAAGAAAATCAACCCCGAACTTTAAACATCAGCGGAATCACACAAGGGACAATACACACGCACATCACAACATATTAATGAGTCGAACATAACACATCGAATTTGCTCAAAAAGGCTATTCACACATCCAAGCTTTAGAGACAAAGCAATGTATGGAAAAATGCAGCCGCCACCAACAAAGTGCAACTAAGAAAAAACGGCGTACTTCCTGGTTTGAAGATGATAACAGATCATTTCCCCAACCGGAGAATCCCCGGAAGGATAACGAGAGAAATTACGACGCCAAAACGACTTCGAAGATAGAAACAGAAAGATACAATAACAAAAATGCAACAACGAACAGATGAAATGAGGCCGGGGTGAAGGAGAAAGCGTACCAAAGGAAGCGACGAACTCGACAGCGAGGGTAGACCAGAGTGGAGGCCAGAGAAGAAGGCGACTCGATATAAGAGAGGAAAACCTAGTACCATCAATGGGCCGGGTCTGGCGTCCTTGCTTAAGAGGCCCAAATAATTGTGCGTGTTTATGGGGCTTGTCAACAGTAACCCTTAAAAGGCCCCAAAAAAGTTGCACAAAAAGGAGCGCAGGCTATTGGCGATTTTCTTTCTTTTTTTGGGGAAGAAAAATAGCTGTAAACATAGGGGAACGCTTATTATGTTTACCAAGGTATTAAAACCCGGACCGGGTAGTGAACCGGTCGGGGTACTGGGTTAAGGGTCAGTGGGTCAGACCGGGACCAAATCGGTGAGAAATTGAAAATTTTAGACTTATAGTATGAAATTCTAAAGGAAAAAGTAAAAAAAAAAAAATTTTTTTGTTTTAAAAACCGGGAACCGGACCGGCCAACCGGCCGGTTCGCCGGTTACCGGGCCGGACCGGCCGGTCCGGTCCGGTTTCCAGAACACTGATGTTTACATATTTAAAAATATATTAAATATAAAATAATGTAATATTTTTTATATATTTATGTAAATAAATTATTCAAAATTTCGAAATGGAGGTGAAATTTTTATCATTAAATGAATAAAATAAGGATATATTGTAGGAGGGGGGAGTCACTTGATTCAATTTTATATTATTAAAAAATGAAAAAAAAGGTAGTAATTTTAAAACAAGTTAATTTTTGGTATTGACATCCAATTTATAAATTTATTCTGAAAGAGCTTGGTCACTTTCAAACAAAACATTAGTGACACAAATGCTCGTGGGAAAAAAAAACGAGAGAGGGAAAATGTCCTCCCTCCATTGGAATCTGAAATTGGGAGTGTTTCACTATAAATTTCTATTTGCACTTATACTCCATCCGATATTAAATATAGGATATAGTTTATAGTGTAAATTACACTACAAACTATATTCTATATTTAGGATCGGAGGTAGTAGTTTGTTTCCCTGATAAAAGAGAGAGGGAGTGAGGGGATTTTCTTTCTTTTAATGGGCTCAAAGGGATTTTGGTGACTGAATTTTTATTAAGGTTCTCCAAATTTAATTTCAAAAATTGGATGTCCCTGTTAATAATTGATTTGCGAATAAGGCTCCTAGCTACCAGTATAATTCTCCCAATAACTATTGGAATGCTCTTTTTTTAAAAAAAAAAAAGTATTTTTAAGTAAGTGGGAACAACACGGCTGAAGTTGGTGAATTTGGATATTAGTGAAGCATTGCATTTTGATTCATCATCCACTCTATGGCATTGATTCCTACAACAATTTCAGATAAAATACTAAAAGAGGTAGATGTAAAAGTAAACTCGACTATAATAATACCACCTTTTCTCCTTAATATTTAATATATCATCAGTGTAGTGTAAGTTTCACTATAAATGAAATCTTATATTAAAGATAGAAGATAATAACTAGTATGTAAAGCTAATAAATTAATATTTTGCATTATATAATCAATAAGTGAAACTCCACTATAATAATACCACCTTCTCTCCTTAATATTTAATATATCATCTGTGAAGTGTAAGTTTCACTATAAATGAAATCTTATATTAAGGGCAGAAGGTAATAACTAATAAGTAAATCTAATAAATTAATATTTTGCATTATATAATCAAGAAGCATCAATGACTTGGATGAAAATTTTTTCTACTCCCTCATAACGAAATCCTCAAAAGAAAAGGTCTTACATTATTTGCTAGGTGAAAAATATTGATGAGACTAAAGTCTCTGCTCTCTAGAGACTTAGAGCCCGTTTGGTTCAACTACATTGTATACCTGTAATGGTAATCATGATTGCATTATCAAGAGAAAAGTGTTTTGTTGCTCTTTAGCATGGTAATAGGGTTTACCATTGTAATGATGATTACCAAAAAATTAGTAATCCTCATTCATACCTCCCCCCTATGAATCCTCATTACCATCCCATTGCATGGTCTAAAAAGTCCAATTTACCCTTTAATTTTCCTTATCTTTGTTTTACTTATTTCATTTCACTTGCCGTATCAAGTCACAACTGCCACTGCTGTCACATCCACCCTCTGCTGCCACCACTACCTCCTCCACCGCCGTCACCTCCACCCGCTGCCGCCGCCACCCCGGCACCCTTGGCCCACCGCCCGCCGCCGCCGCCGCCGCCACCACCTCCTCCTCCACCGCCACTGGCCAACCACCCACCACCACCTCTTCAACCCCCGTCGCCGCCGCCACCTCCTCCTCCACCGCCGTTGCCACCACCACCTCTTCCGCCGCAGCCGCCCCCGGCCAGCCGCCGCCGCCGCCGCCTCCTCCCCTGCCACCCCCATCATTGCCACCGCCACTACCTACTCCTCCTCCATCCCCGTCGTTGCCGGCTTGTAACTATTTTTTTTACAAGATTATATTAAGGGGTAAAATAGACTTTGTGAATATATTAATTTTAAATAATTGTTAAAATATTAACTCATTGCACGTTACTTAAAATTCAAACCAAACAATACTCCTGTAATTAATATTACATTGCATCACCATTGTATTGTACTGCACTGTACCGTAAGGTGTAATGGGATCGAACCAAACGGGCCCTTAGATCCTGCAATTGGCTTAATTACAGGATTAGAGAGAGAAGGGGGGGAGAATAATGAAGCTTTATTAGTGAGGGCCACACGATAAATCATAAATGGAATCTAGTCATTCATTTGTGTCCATCTGTTTTAATTAAAATAATTAAAAAGAATTAAAACTCAAAGATGGTGTCGTTTTCAGGGGCATTGAAAATGTTGCTGCCATTGAAGCCACGGCATTGAAAATTCCCATCCTCGCATTCATGATCCATGTCCCTCTTTGTCTTTCCTCTCTTCTATTCCCTTCTCTTCTCTTCTCTTCTGCCCACAACCTAATCATGAGGAAAGGGTTATTTTTGTCATTAAAGTTTTCACCGAAGGATAATTTTGTCTGAAAGTTTTTAGAGGGGTAATTTTACCTCTAAAGTGTAAAAAATGAAGCAATTTGTCATGACCGTTATTTTAATTAATTTTGACAGTTAGTTGATTAAATATGCTGAGTTGGTAGTCCAAATATTATTACATTATTTTTTTTGAGGTGCAAATTTACTCAGGAAGTTGTAGATCTAACTGAAAAAGATGAAATAGATGACACATGGACTTCCAGCTCAAATTTATATTATAACAAAAATAATATGGATGACACGTGGATCGTCTGCTTAACATATTTAATTAACTAACGGTCAAAATGAACAAGAATAACAATAAAGATAAAATTGCTCTTTTTTTTATACTGTTGTGGCAAAATTTTCCTCCAAAAAATTTCTGTAGCAAATTAAAGCAAATTATCTTTCAGTGAAAAATTTCGGAATAAAATTACCTATCAACCTATCTAATCATGCATAGGCATAGCCTTCACATTCTGTGGCTACGATTTAGATTCTTTTCAACTAAAATTCTTAATTAAATTTTAAGGGAAAAAAATAGTCGCTCCGGCTCTATAAACAGAAGCCTTTTTTTTTTTTTTTTTTGCCAGTCTCTATATGCAGAAGCTAGACAATAGATTTTAATCCAATTTATTTTTTAAGGAATCCTCATTAGTTGAAACTACAAGATTTTAGGGTAGTTTCAGTATATATGATTAAATGTCTCATTTTAAAAAAATCAAATCATATTTATTACTTATATTTAAATTAACTAATTTTTTATATATACAAATTAGTGAAATTACTACCCCATTGAGTTTTTTCCCCCCTTCTACCACCCGATTGAGTATATTAGAGACCTACCTGCAAAAGTCTGATAGTACTTTAATTTAATCTAATTCAATAATATCATGTTAGATAATTATAACCATAATAAAAAAAGGCATGGGTTCTTTTTAAAATAAATTAATTATTTGTATAACATTTAACAGATGACTCACATTTGAACTTTCTTCCAAGCATATTATTGTTAATTGAACAATCAAAGTCGTAAAATCAAGGTAATTAAATCCGGATCGGTCAGAGCATTGGGTTAAAGGTGGATCAGACCGAAATCAAATCAGAGCTAAACCGGGACTAAACCGGTGAAAATTAGAATATTTTAGAGTTATAGAATGAAATTCTAAAGAAAAAATTTAAAAAAAAAAAAAAAAAATTGACCCGGACCGGATCGGTTTAGAGGCCGGGTTACCGGTTTTCAGTTCGGTTCACCCTATCCGGTCCGGGTTAGATAACGCTGCATATAACACATTCAAAGAACCAGAGCTTAGGAATTAAATCATTAATAGGCAGAAAAAAAAAATCTCTTGTTATATCGTAAAGATTCCCTTGAAAAAACATCAAATAAAGAAAAAGGCACGATTTAAACCATTGACCAATTGAAGCAACTTTGTCTTTCCTTCTTTTTCCTCTTAGAATGGTTAGGCAAAGCATTGGACCAACAAACATCATGAGATTTTATATAGCGTATCATTAAATTTTTTACATAAATAATTAAATACACAATTTTATCTTTTATTTATTATTGTATAAATTTCATATTGGTATAGGCATACTAAATAGAAGTATAGTTGAAAAGTTCTTAAATCTTAAAACAAATTTAAAGAGGCATGAGATTTTTTTTATTTCTGGCAAAAAATGAGATTTTTTTTTTTCTATTTCAAGGAAACATATTGAGGGTGAGCCAGGCCAGGGGAGAATATTTTATTTTAAAACAATTTTACAATAACCATTTCAAAATGTTGCACAAATTGATTTGCAATAAAGAATACTATAGTTATTGAATAGCATTTATTTTGATTGAAAACCTGATTTTACCTATTAAAAAAATTAGTGATAGGGGGCTAATGTAGGGCTTGTTTGGTACGAAGGGAGAGGAGGGAAAATGGGTGGAGGGAAATTTTTTTTTAACTGGATTTAAGAAAATTAGAGAAGTGAAGTTAAAATATTTTAATTAATGTTTCTTACTCTTTTATCTTACATCTTTACTTTAATAAAATATTATGACCTCATTTCTTCAATTTTTATAAATATAACTCATAAAAATTTAACTTCCCCTCCCTCACCTTCCAAACCCCTCATACCAAATAGACCACTAATTGGCGACCAAAAGATCATTGTCACTCATTCGTTGGCTTCCAACTGGCTTAAGTGGTGATACGGTGATACCGATACACCTTAGCAACAGTCCCGTTCAATTCAAGGTTTCCTCCTTTTTTTCTTACAAATTTCTATGATGTAAAATTAAGGTAAATTAAAAAATAAAATAATTACTCATCACAAAATCGCAAACTTATGTTCAATACAAATTATTAATTTTAGAATTTTTTTAAGAAAAAAATCCATTAAAATATCATTTGAACTTTAAAAACCTCAAAAAATTTGTTAATATTTGAAAATGACACAAAGATCCTTAAGAAGAAATATGGAATTTTGACATGTTGTAATTTTACTAAAATGTGCCTCACTTTTTTTCAATAGAGGCAAATCCCCTTCGCTGCCCAGAGCTCCGCCAGCAACGGTCCTCCATTGCCCGACCCCACCACCGCTAACAGTCGGAGTTGTGGCCACCCTTGAGTAATGTGATTAATTACTTAAGTATAGAGATTGACAACTTTAGCTTCCTAAGCCCTATCTGACGTTGTTGATAAGTTGAATAAAGAAAATAACAACTTGTGCTTCTAAGTTATCACTCTCTATATCATAGTTACGAATTGATATACACAAGCTGTCATTGTCATTATTCAACTTTTCAATGACGCTTGATAGGGCTTAAGAGGCTAAAGTTGTCAATTTATATACTTAAGTAGTTAATTGCATTACTCAAGTCGTCACCGGAGATCCGACAGGATGTGGCGGCCAGCGGCAACGCAAAGAAACCTTGACCTTTTTAAAAATAAAAAGTAAGGAACATTTTGATAAAAACACAACATTTCAAAATTTCATATTCGTTCTTAAAGACCTATGTATCATTTCTATATGTTAACAGACTTTTTTGAGTTTTGTAAGTTCAAATAGTATTTATCTAGAATCTTTCCCTTTTTTTAATTAGTTAAAAAATTTAATGTTGGTTTAATATGAAATAAGTAGAAAATCCCGCAATAAGAATGTGTGGAGTTTATATTTTATAAATAGTTGACTTCAATTACGCAAACAAATTAGCGAAACTTTTAACTTTTGTCCAATAATCTATTATAATTTAGAGCAACAAAATTGTTTTGGCCAGAATTTAGAGTAACAAAATTAATTCTACAAGTAACCACAAAATTTAAATTGAATAAAAATAGAGATAAGATTTTAATCTCCCAAATCAATTCAAACATTATTATTTTAGTGGGTGCTGTCTATAAAAAGCAGCGACATCCTTAAATCACAAGCAAAGCAAGCATAACGTTAAAGAAAGGGATAATCACACCGAGATGCCCAATTTGTTTAAAAGTCAAAATAAAAAATCGTAATTATTTTCCAAAAATATTAACATTATTAATAATTTCTATAAGATGTAGTATGACCGCTACAAATCATGATTTTACGAAATTATGATAATTTTATAAAGGATTAAGGAGCAAATTAACCAACAAAATTCTAAAGAATGAGCGTCAGGCACAATTATATTTTGAAAGGGGCAAAAATACACATAATGAATTAAAAGTGGAGCATTCAACATAAAATCATTAAATTTAACTTCATGACTTTAAATTATAAAAGAAAAAAACCCTTAATGATGTTAGATTAAATTTAGCGGTTTTATCCTGGATGTTTCATTTTTAATTTTTTATATGTATTTTTATTCCCTTTAAAATATAATTATATCAGACACTCATTCATTAAAACTTTATTAATAAATTTATTCTTTAACCCCTTCTCCTAAAATTTTGGAGCAAATCGTTGTTGTAATTCTAACAAGCTTATTTGGTTCAATGTTTTCTTAAAAAATAAGTCTTTATTATATAAATCGAGATAAAATTCCTCTCATATATTTATCTCATATATCGTAAATCACGATTTATAAATAACTTTTATTTAAAAATAAGTTATTCTAGATGAGTTCCATCTTTGTCCTTAGATCTAATTTTTCGTAAGGGCGGTGGCACATATCGTAATTCCTCTCAAAAGAAGGGGTATATTCACATTATCGGGCTCTTATAGCATGGAAGACCCCAATCTCCAAGCTACTGTTGCCGACCTGATAAAAATGGCTCGCTCATCAAGCTTCTATGGCGTCCTTGTGCTGTGCGCGATCCTAGCCATACACGTGTCCCTTTCTTCATCAAGCGCCGTCGATTTCATCGGCGACAACGAAATCGGCTTTTTCCCGATGAAATCGGAGTGTCGCGGATCCATCGGGGAGTGTCTGCTTGCTGAGGACGGGTTATTCGGGTCGGAGTTCGAGCTGGACTCGGAGACAAACCGGCGCATTCTAGCTGGGGGAAGGTACATAAGCTACGGTGCGCTGAGGAGGAACACTGTACCTTGCTCGAGACGTGGTGCTTCCTACTACAATTGCCGGCCCGGAGCTCAGGCGAATCCCTACCGCCGCGGATGCAGCCGAATCACTCGATGCAGGAGTTGAAATTCTTTGTCTGTCTTTCTGATTTTTCTTTTTATTTTTATTTTTTAAAATTTTTACCTAATGCGTTTATTGGGAAGAAGTCTGCTGCTATATACAAGTAGGAGAGAAGTAGAGAGATTGAATAAAAATCTGGTTGATGGATGTATTGTACTTTAGGTGCACATTCTTGTTTTTCGTGGTAAATTGTGGCTATATGTTCAAATTGTTTGTATTATTCTGATCAATTATCACATCTCATGGCTTGCCTGCTTTACTTCTGTTTCTTCTTCCCTGTCTCTTCATTCATCATTTTTTCTAGTTCTTTCCCTACAGATTGGTATGATTTAGATGTTTGTGGCGTTTCTTCTTCCACCTCCTCCTCCCTATCTTTTTTCTTACATTTCTTGGTCATGGTTTTCTGGGAAAATTATTAGAGCGTTATGTATGGCTGATGGTTCTTTCAAAAATCAAAAAGTTTTTCTTTTTCTTTTTCTTTTTTGGGGGAAAGGCGATAAATGGAGTGTGAAATGATGGGTTGCTTTTTTGGAGCCTTGGATGGCGATTGAAGCGAAGTGGGAACGGAAATAAAAATGTAACTCTTTTTGAGTTTTTGGTTTTGCTTTTCGCTGTTACTACGTTTTATTCTCTCGCAACCAAGCTTATGGAAACCAGACCGGCTGATTTGGCCTGTAAACTGGTGAATCGACCGGTAGATTGGTCCGGTTCCAGTCTCAATTTTTTTTAAAAAAAATTCCATAATAAATCTAAAATCTTTAATTTTTTATCAGTTTGGTTCTGAGTTAATTTCGGTTTGGCCCCGGTTTGACCCACTACCTTTAACTCAATACCCCGACCTGTTCAATATCCAATCCAAATTTTAATATCTAACTTGCATCAGTTAGGCCCTGTTTGGTATGATGGAATTAGGGGTGATGGAAATGGAATTGATGATCAATTCTATCATGATGCTTGTTTGGTATGATGGAATTGGAAAATTTTTCAATTCCATATGGAAGCCAAATAGGCTCAATTCCACCCCATCAATTCCATCAAAATACCTCAGATTTACAATTCCGTGTGATCATTTCCATCTATTACCCTCCACTACCATAAAAAAAAATTGAAGGACATTTTGGTATTTTTATACAAAAATTAGATCTCATTTCCATGATATACCAAACATATTTTTAATCCCTATTTCCATTTCCATATCCATTTTTATATCCATATCCATTTCCATCAAAATTAATTCAAGTTACCAAACGGAGCCCTTGAAGGCATTACCTATTTCTTTCGTTGAAATTGAGGAGCTAGCAGAAGGTAAGGCGTGATTTGAGGCCCTTCTTGGAATTTCAGTTTTTGCTTCTTTTGAAACAGCTAGTGGATGGCAAAAAAGAAACAGCTAGTCACTATCCGGGCCATGATTTCTCTCTCCCTCTCACAATAAAATCGGAGAAAACGTAATTTATAGGGACGAATAACACATGGACATAATTGTTTCTTGACGCGTCTGTCTATAATAAATGAATATAATAAAAGCGTAGCTACTACTATCAATTAGTCTTATAATTAATTCTTTATATTTTAATTTTATGTTTTCTTGATGTAGTAAGAAAAAGGATAATACAATTATTAGGAAAAATTTCAAATATCTTTAGAATTTGAAAATCCCAATAGCGAGTCATACTAAATTTCAAACATCTGTGTTGTCTTTTTTGGCCAACGTACTAAACTGTGTTGTCATTTGCTTATAAGTATAGCAAATATCTAATGAAGTGTAGGATTTTGACATTTTCAAGGTTTATCTAAATTTTTCCCTAATCATAAGGCAACAGGTTTTTCTTAAAAAAATAAATCAATTACTGTTCCCCGTTACAAAAGTACACCTGCCCAGTTCAATATTCTCCATTAAAAAGGATTAATTACGTAAGCCTTTCGTCTGTAGTTAAGTCAGCATGTGCCAATATGCAACAATTCCAATTAGGTTCAGTTTGCGATCTCATAATTATACGCAGGGTATTAAAATTCGGAACGGGCATTGAATCAATCGGGATATTAGGTTAAGGGTCAGTGAGCAGACCAGGGTCAAACCGGAGCTAAATCGGGACAAAACCGATGAGAAATTGAAGATTTTATGATTATAGTATGAAGTTTTAAAGGAAATTTTTTTTAAAAAAAATATGAACCCGGACCGGTTTATTGACCGGACCGGCCGGTCCGGTCCGGATTCAAGAACCTGGATTATATGTCACAATAATCCTGTACCATATACTACAATTAAACAAACTCCTTTTAAAAACAAAAAAACAAAAAAAAAACAAAATCACTTTTTTAATTAGAGTCACCTAAAAAAAAGCTTTCATGAGCATCACTTTCAGGAGTTATCTTTTTTATAAATGCTTTTCTTATCTTCCATTAAAAGGCAGCGTCACATGCATGACTATATGCATCAATCAAAATCAGAGAACGCGCTCTTATTATCATTATTATTAAGGCATCTTCACTTTATTTTTGTGTGCCAACTAAAATCCACCTCACACCCCTTTGTCCTCTTGCCTTTCACAACTATCATTTTCTCCCATTGCCCTACCCAAAGGAACCTTCCTCTTTCTTCTACTACCTTCACGTATTTCAATTTCAATTTCAATTTTAAAATACACTTACTTGGCTGGCACTAGCATGCCTTGCTGAGGCTGGATTCACAGATAATAATATACCCAACAAAATATATTGCCTATTTTTTTTATGCAATGGGTCCACAAATCAGGATATCAATACAAATGGTTTAAGGAACCGTGCCCAGCTGTCCAAGGTCATGATTATATATACCATTTAAGTGTGTATTTGGTTGGGCTTATATTTGGATAATAAGTCCTTATTAATCAAGCCGAGATAAAACTCCTCTCACATACTTACCTCGTATACTGTGAATCACGATTTATAAGCACTTATTACCCAAAAATAAGCTATTCCCAACGAACACTAAATGTCAACAATATGGATGAGAGGAAATCTCAGTTTCTAGCAAGTTTTGAATTTTTCAAATTCTTTATGGTGTAGATAATTTATGGTATAGTGAGATTCCAACAGTTTTAGTTTCCATGAATAAGAAAAATCTCAATCCTAGTGGTAGGAGTTTTGGCCGTTCAAGCACGAGGTATCAACTTCCGATTCAAAGTGCGACAAAATGCAAAAAATGCATTTAAGAAAGCTACCCCTAATTGGAAACAATAATGCTCGAATTTGAATAAGTAAAGTGGCCATATCAAAAAGAGGGGGGAAAGGCATGATCAAGATAATATATGGACTCATCTAATACAAAAGGGGTTTGTAAAGGAGAGGGGGCAAAAACAAAAACATATCATGATTTGATGTGAACCTCTACCAAACGCTATCACCAACCTCTGTCACGTTCAGTTGTCCTCTTCCTTGAGATTCAGCTCTTTCAATGGCCACTTCTTCCTCAAAGGAACTGAAGGAGACGGTGAGCCTTACATTCCAATTTCAGCCGAGTTCATTGATCAGGTGCGTTAGAGTTAAGGAAACCACTGATCAAAACTATATATATATATTATTAATTTCCACAGAAGCAATGATATTTGTTGGATTATCCCATTTGAAAACATTTGTACGTGTATAAGAAGAAAATATGACAAGAAACAACTCACTATGAACTTGTTGTCTTGCTAAGGAAATGAAAAACAAAATCATAGTGAAACTTGGAAATGAAAATTTCAGTCCCAGCACCATGTGTGTGTTTGGGAACTTCCAAAACCATGGTTTCAAATCATGGTTTGTGCCACCCGAGACAAAACTCCTCTCACACACTTACCTCGTAAGTCGTAAAAGCTATTAAAAAACTCAAAAAACTAACCTTACAAAGGAAAAGGCTCCAGCTGGAAAGGGGTAGAAACAAGTTGGCCAAGCCAACCTGAATAGAACAGTTATGACATAGAATCTAACTATAGATGTAGTGAGGCTAGAGAGTGAGATAAAATAATTGCCTCTCACGAAAGACCAATTATGTAATCAGACTGACACAACCACCCCACACACTCCAAAAAAAACCAAGAAAAGGGAAATACAACAAGCTCGTATTGAAATTATAAACCAAAGGATATTCTTTGAGATGATGGAGTTTGACATCGTCTGGAACCTGTTTTGCTGCAGTACAAGTAAAAGAAATGAAACA
This sequence comes from Inga leiocalycina, assembly GCA_963242795.1. Taxonomy (NCBI): domain Eukaryota; kingdom Viridiplantae; phylum Streptophyta; class Magnoliopsida; order Fabales; family Fabaceae; genus Inga; species Inga leiocalycina. Next base: position 11,478,498 of record OY725327.1, on the reverse strand, counting down.
CACTGGGAACCTTAAAATCTAGTCTCAAAAGTGAAAAAATGACAATTTTCATATCTACTTGCAGCTAGAAATTTACCATCAGCTGAAGAAGATTACGCTTTCTTCTTTCCATGGACAAAGATTTAAAAAGCATAACGCTTTAGAGTTTTTTCACTGCTTGCAACTCTTCATTTCTTTATCTATTCTAAAGAAAATAAAGATTGACAGAAAAGTTTTTTAGGTATTTACAAAAGCTGTCATATCAGCAGGGCCCCTGCCTTGTGTCTTCAGTATCATGTCCATCCTACCAAAAAAAAGTAACAGTGAGATACTGCAGTAATGCCATATAACAACACACACGTTCCTAGGTGCTTCACACCCTCCAAAACAATGATACAGAAAAAATCTTCTAGTTCATTTAAATGAAGGCAAGCGGATGGGCTACTATTTGCTACAGAAGAAACATAACCTTCATCCTTTTTTTTTTAAAAAATCTGAAGTAGGTTAAGAACAGACAAATCTGGCTTTGAACATAAAAAGCCTCAGCTGTCTGCTGATTTACTTGTTTGATATTCGCTGTTCAGATAATAACCATCCCAACGAATATAAAATCTTGCTATGCTCTGGTAAGAAGATGAAATGCATCTTAGTGTAATATTTGCTAGTCTATCCCATCTCGCAAAGAAGTAGCCAGATACACGTTAATTGACCACAACATGCTTTTAAGGGACTCCTGGCTCCTAGAAGAAAGAATCCCAACGTTAATCTTGTATCTTAATGAGTCACAAGAATCCATCAACAAGAGAATCCGTTTCTATGAAGTCTGTAACAATATGCACGTTGCTTCAATGCCAGACGGAACAGTGACCGAATAACAAGAAAAATTTGGAGGAGCTAGGTTCTCAAGTGGAGTTGACAGAAGAGATAGCTATAAGCTGCTTCCTGGGAGCAGTGAAAAATGATATTGAAGCACCTGTGAGGATGTTTGGATCAAAAATGATATTGTAAGATCGCAAGAATCTACCATTAACGCCTTACACGAGGATTTCTTTACTTACTATGAACAATCATATTCTGTTTCTTCTATGAATTTCAAAATCCTATTTCTAATTAATTCACAACCAAAATCTTTTCAAATACATGATATGAAGCACCAGTGAGGATGTTTGGACCACAAGGTTTAGTCAATACCCCGTATTTTGTAAGATTGCAAGAATCTACCATTAATGCCTTACACGACGATTCCTTTACTTACTATGAACAATCATATTCTGTTTCTTCTATGAATTTCAAAATCCTATTTCTAATTAATTCACAACTAAAATCTTTTCAAATACATGATATGAAGCACCTGTGAGGATGTTTGGACCAAAAGGTTTAGTCAATACCCTGTATTTTGTAAGATTGCAAGAATCTACCATTAATGCCTTACACGAGGATTCCTTTACTTACTATGAACAATCATATTCAGTTTCTTCTATTAATTTCAAAATCCTATTTGTAATTAATTCACAACCAAAATCTTTTCAAAAACATGATAAACCCTCGACCTTTGTAGATAAGGATACCCTTCATTCCAGACTTTCTCAAATAGCAGAGAAGCCTTTGATCATGGGTCAAGCCTTCGTGCATAATGAGGAGGAAGAGGACAAAATAAACATTGCAAGGATTGATTCAAACAACAATGGATGTCCATGAGAAATTTTCCAGCACCTGCTAAATTTTGAACAAAGGTTCTGAAGCATACCCTGCTGCAAAGACGCAAACTGCAAATCCTTAACCTTCTGACAACAATTTTCAGGCTATGTTATATGGCAAAGGTCCTTTTACAGGTAGGTAGTTGTTATTTGAATTACGAATATTTCTTATTAATCTATATGGCAAGTCCAGGGCAGGCAAATCAAACCTGTAAGAACAGACCAACACTGAATGGATTCACAGATATGATTGACAGAGCACGAATATAGCAATGAACTTTACAAAACCATGAAAAATAAATTTAGCTATCTATATTGTCCACCCATCAACTGTTTTTGATTTTTTTCCAAGTATCTAATTCATTTTCACTGCAAAACGGCTCTAATGATGAAAATGATGCTCACATCCAGAAAGCACTCTGAGAATATAACTGGTCTTTAACAAATACCTCGAATCAGTACCCGATTCAAGGAACTTGGGTAAAAAAATTAAAATAAAAAGGAGAGATTATGAGAGGGACACACGAAACACAAACTAATAAATGTTTTGTCTATGGTTCTCATATCAGAACTAAAACAATCAGTCTCCTATGTTTTGTCATTGTTCATATAAAACAGTAATAATTTGAAGGTCAACTCTCAATAATTAATCAACTCCCAGTCATAATATATAGGCAGCTCATAGTCCATAATTAAAGATCACTTTTGGCTTATGATCATCATTTGGAAATGAAACAATTTTAGGAAAGACAGACAGAAAAGTTACAACACAGTCATGAAGGAGAAGGAAAACCAAACAAGCAAGTGCATGCTGAAATTTCTCAAGAAGACCAGATAAACAGAAAGACCAAAATTTCACTTCAAAACAAAAATTCAACAAGTCAGCAAGGACCTGTAAATCAGTTAAACCGCTCATAATTGAAACACTATTTTGGCATGGTACTTCTAATTGAATCAGAATATATTGCAGAACGGAATGATCTTATGTGTTGTTTTTCATTTATCAGATCAATGCACATAGTAGTAGCCTCAATCATAATGGCTCAATAATATTGTGATTCGTATAATGATGCTAATTCTACAATTAATTATACAAGTTTTACAATATATGAAAGGATATCTCTTACCTCCTAAGCTAATATATAACAGAAGACACCACTTCTGATATGACGTAATTGATTTGCATCTCTCATGACAACCTCTTGTTGAAAAACCGATACTACATATTTGATTGCATTATGGCAATCTCCACACACTGAGGTATCTGATTACTTTTATGGTGGATGGCAGAGTGCAAATGAACCCATAAGCAATTGATAACCTTTCACTTTAATATAGAGCACGTTCCTTTTCCTATTCTTCTATATCAACAACTGCAAAGACTGTATCAGGAACAGACACCCCTTCAGAGATGATCTTTTTCAAATACTCACACATATCATGTATCAAATCATCTTCTTCATGTTTTCTTCACATCAACCCAACTAAATCCCGGATCCTTCTTAACATTAGTCCTTTTCATCATATTTCTAGCACTTGTCACATTGTCCCATTGGTTAGCAGCGGCATAGATGTGGGATAAAAGAACATAAGCTGCTGAATCAGATGGCTCCAGCAAGAAAAGCTTTTCAGCCACACGTTCTCCAGTCACTTTGTCTCCTCGCACCCGACAAGAATTAAGCAGTGTTCTATACATTGAAGCAGACACTTCAGAGGGCATTGATAGTATCACCTTTTCAGCTTCTTGAATATGCCCTGCACGGCTAAGTGCATCAACAAGACAAAAATAATGTTCTACCTCGGGTTCAATGCCATAGTCATCTTGCATTGAATAAAAATTTTCACAGGCCTCAGAAACTAAGCCAGAATGACTGCAAGCAGAAAGGACTCCAATGAAAGTAACTCTATCTGGCGTTACACCCGTAGATTTCATTTCTTTGAAAAGGCAGAGGGCTTCTTCAGCATTTCCATGTTGAGCTAATCCCGCCAACATTGCATTCCATAAGGCAATACTCCTCCTGTTCATTCTTTTAAATAAGCCAAATGCATCTTCTATGTTCCCACACTTGGCATACATGTCAACAAGTGCAGTCATGACATAAGGATCTGAAGAACAATTCAACTTTATCACATTTCCATGAATCTGTTTCCCCTGTTCCAATGCAGTCAAAAGTGAACTAGCCTTGACAAGCGTGGCAAACATATACTCATCAGGTTGCACCCCGGCAAGCCTCATCTGATGGTACATAAAAGTAGCATATTCCTCATCTCCATTTTCCACACATCCTGAAATCATAGTAGTCCATGCAACATCATCAGGAGTCGGGATCTCGTTGAAGGTTCTCTGTGCACATTCCAATTCTCCACACTTTAGATACATGCCTAGAATACCACTAATGACATACAAATCCAAATTGAACCCTCTTTTTATAACAACGGCATGAATTTGCTTCCCTTGTTCAAGTCCAACCAAGCCTGCAGAGGCCTTGGCTACATTTGCCAAGGTAATTTCATCTGCCCTCTCTCCACTATTATGGAGCAGACTGAAGAGCCTCAAAGCTTTGTGATTGTTGCTGCTCATTATGTACCCAGACATCATGGCATTCCAAGTTGCCAAATCAAATTCATCTTGGTTTTCAAAAAGTAACTCGGCATCCACCATCATTCCACTCTTAGAATAGACATCAATCAGCGATGTCAAAACAAAGGAATCAATGTTAATACCAGTTTTAATTGAATGAACATGGATCTGTTTGCCAAGATAGAACCCCTCTTTAAGAGAGGAACAGGCCCTCAAAACACTTGCAATGGTGAATTGATCCGGCATTAGACCACTGCGTAATAAATCAATAAACATAGCTACAGACTCCTCCTCTACACCACTCGCAGCACAACCTGATATCACTGTGTTCCATGATATTAAGTCCACTTCTTTCATTTGAGTGAACATTCTTTTTGCGTTGTATATACAATCTGACTTTATGTACATATTGAGAAGACTATTTGCAACAGATACAACTTGATCTAACCCTGATTTTACAACTATGCCATGAATCTGTTTTCCCAATTCAAGATGGTTTATACTTGCAACAACAGAAAGAATCACAACAAGTGTCAGGCTATCATATGCTACTTTTGATCTAATCATATCAATAAAGCAATCAATAGCTAACCAAGCTTCACCTGCTTGGTGGTATTCAGAAAATTCCTTGTTCCACATGATAACATCAGAATCGTCATCACAAAGAAACAACTTTGTTATATAAGCCTGAAGCTGACTTAACAGCCTTTCAAATTTAGTTTTTCTTATGCCCATAAGAAGAGTACTGACACTGATCCTATCAGGATGCAGCCCACTTCTATGAAATGAGGAGAAGAGATGCACCGCCTCATCCAAAAGATCCATTTCCACATATGCCTTCAGCATGACATTCCACAACACAGCATCCCTGATAGGCATTCCGTTAAACAAGATACGGGCCTCCCTGATTTGTTGAAATTTAGAGTATATATTCACCAAAGCCCCAGCAACAAACGCATCCCATTCTAGTCCAATCTTGATGGCATACCCATGCACAGCCTCTGAAGCCCATGAATAACCTGAGAGCACACACATCTTAAACACAGGAGCCAGAGTATGACGACTGGTTAAGATGACAGAATTACGGAGAAGGCGGAAAAGGCAAAACCCCTCTTGAATGTACTCAGGCTTAGCATGTGCATCATCCGCATATGCAGTGAGAATGGCATTCCAGGTAACAAGGTCTCTTTCAGGCGATTTATCAAACAGCCGACGTGCTAACTGTAGTGACCCGCATTTGTTGTACATGGTGATGAGATTATTTATTAAAAAGCGATCCCTAAACTGTTTAGATTTGAGTATACGGGCATGTGAACACTTTCCAAGAAGCAAATTGGATGAGGCAATGGCATGACGAATTAGGGAAAACCATATAGAAGAGGATGACGAACATGACGAGAATGGCAAGGACCTAAGAAGGCCAGAATTGTAAGAGGGCAGGAAGGGATTGGTGATGGTGATGACCATGGAAGCTGCTCTACAAATGGGTGGCAGATGCATTTGAAATTCATTCTCAGTGTTCTCTTAGTATCAAAACATCAACTTTCGCTACAATCCACTCTTGCTGTTTTTTATTCCCCTTCTAACTAGGAGTAGTGCAGGTATTGAATGTCCTTCAACTTCATTCAACCTTCTTGCTGAGTTTGGCATCACTTCTCCAAATGAATTGGCAGTATCTTTTGAAAAACATCTTCAGTGTCAAACTCCAACAACTGAATTTATATAGGAGTAGCTAAGGAAACTAAGAGCTTGGTCAGTTACCAGATTTTGGGCCTATGAAAAGGGAACAATGATTCCATTCCTGTGTGTGGTCCATTTGGAAGAGACCTCCATCCCCTAAAGCATTCCTTGACAGAAAGTTGATTGCCTCATCTAAAGGAAAGGCGACACCCTCTACTATTGAAGGAAGCTATGATTCAAGCGATGGAATGAAGTTCAGAGTGCTAAAATACCTCCTTATATTGCTGATGAACTCAATCTCAACTGAACCTATTAGACTTGCTACTCCATTGTTGGTACTTGGTAGCACATGAGGGTATGGGAGGACAAATATTAATTGATCAGCACCAAAGCCAGAAATGTAATCCTTCTTCTTTTCTTGAGTTTCAGAACCCTGAGCAAGAAGAAAAGCAAGGAAAAGTAATAATAAGCAATCCAAAAAGAGCAGCAATAGTGATAATAAATTGCAGAAGCTGAAACCTAAAAGCACCAGCTCTTCTGCCACTCAATGACAGGTGAAGGAGCTCTAGAGGATTTTAACTGAATTGAGATTCATTGTGGAAGAAAGAGATTATTGTTATCTTGTTTTTCTGAACTGAATGGATCTTTCTGGATTTCTTTTGTAAATTTGCATTTGCATGGAGGACTAAGAACCTGTTTGGTTCAACTTCATTACATGCCTGCAATGGTAATCATGATTGCATTATCAAGAGAAGAGTGTTTGATTGCTCTTTAGCATGGTAATAGGGTTTACTATGGTAATAATGATTACCAAAAAATTGGTAATCCTCAACTTCATTGCATGCCTGCAATGGTAATCATGATTGCATTACCAAGAGAAGAGTGTTTGGTTGCTCTTTAGCATGGTAATAGGGTTTACTATGGTAATAATGATTACCAAAAAATTGGTAATCCTCATTTATACCTCCCCCCATGAATCCTCATTACCATCTCATTGCTTGGTTGAAAAAGTTCGATTTACCCTTTAGTTTTCCGTATCTTTATTTCACTTATCTCATTTCATTGAACACATACGTCACAACTGCCACCGCCATAACCTCCTCCTCCTCTACCGTTGTCACCTCCACCTGCTGCCGCCACCACCACCTCCTCCTCCTCCGCCGCCGCCGCCACCCGCCCCCCACCACCACCACCTCCTCCTCCTCCTCCTCCCCCGCCACCCGCCCACCACCACCACCTGCTCCTTTGCCACCACCCCCGCCCCCACCACCAGCCCACCGCCCACCACCACCTCCTCCTCTACTGCCACCCCCATCATTGTCGCCGCCACTACCTCCTCCTCCTCCATCCCCACTGCCGCCGGCTCTTAACTATTTTTTATACAAAGATTATATCAAGGGTAAAATAGATTTTGTGCAATATATTAATTTTAAATAATTGTTAAAATATTAACTCATTGCACCTTGCTTAAAAATCAAACCAAACACTACTCGTAATTAATATTGAATTGTATTACCATTCCATTGCATTGCACTACACTACAGAGTGTAATGAGATCGAACAAAACAGGCCCTAAATTTAGCAATTAGAGTCCAAGGATGACAAGGTTTTTCCCCTCAAAAAAATTGTCAAGGGTTTGTTTTTGTGTTTTATTTATGTAAAATGTATTTTTTTATTTATTTTATCATTATTATCGGTATACATAGATGTGATAGATATGTTTTTGTTTTCTTATAACCATATGGTATTTAATATTATTGTTCAGACATCTCTCTAGCATGATTTTTTTGGTTAAGACTATATCTTTTTATTTTTTACATATGTTTTATGTGTCAAGATCTACGAAGAGTCAATAAACTTGAGGATTAGCACCAATTCCAAGAAACTCCATCCCTTGAATCAAGTAGTCAGAACACCATCCACATAATAACATGCCTAAAACTATCTCTTGCAGATTGATCATCCTACAGAGAGAGAGAGAGAGAGAGAGAGAGAGTGGTTGAGGTCCACTAACATGTGAATCCCACCTATTCTCTCTCAGTTTTTTCTCTAACAAAATGGTCCATTTGCAGCAGAGGATCTAGATTACAACATGACAAACTCCTAACAGAGCTTGAACGGGGGAAAAAAAATTACAGGGGTAAAAGGTGCACACAATCAACCAGTAAGGCATAGGTTAAGAATAGTCATGCTTGAAATTGAATTGCAATTTGCTAAATGACTTCATTTAATGTGATGGTTCAGCAGACGAACCAGCAAAATGGAAACACACTCACTACAACCCCAACTTGAAAATAATTTAGAAAATAATTCTAACTTAAAATCACTATACAGAACATGCCATTGTAAATTGGCAGAGTACACAAATATTTGCCAATCAGAAATTCACAAGTTATGTCTCACCACAATGAGTTGAAAAAATTCTCAACCGAAATATGATTGTTGGACAAATAAAATGAAGCATGTAAATGTCAAGCTGCTCTAGAAATTTGAAGTGGTAAGTAGCAACAGAAGTTTCAAAGAAAACAAGTTGGACCTTCATGCATATAACTGAGCAACTCATTGGAACAAGAAAAGCCTCCAATGCTAATGCTACTCTCAACCATCAAGATCTGATTAAGGGGTAAGAAGCTTACCCTGTAGTTCTTCCATGGCGCATGCCAAACAGGGCGTGGCCATTTACTACTCAAAACAGATGTTGATAAATTCCTGTAATGTACAAACTAAAACCATCTATATCTCTTCTAATTGAGGCTGAGCCGCATGAACAGTTGTGGCTGGAGTTTTTTTTGTCTCTTGAATTGCTGTTACTACTTACTAGGAATAGTGCGGCTAGGGTTTCTATGATTGGCTTATATGGCTTCTATTGGATTATTTTACTAACTTCAATGTTTTTAATCCGCAGGGGCTGCTATTTTATCAGTAAACAGTAATCACGTGCTCCTGCTTCTTTCTTCTTTCTCTGCTATAGCTGTGTGGGTCTGAACCTGAGTCTCCCTCGCAGAATTTTACTCCTCCGTCTGAAACATTTTTTTGAATTTGAATCTCCCTCATTTTTTCTTTCTCCACTAGTGGCAGGCTCCTGTTCACTTTTTTGGGGAGAATCACTTTTTGAAGAAACTAATTGTTGATCTCAGGTGAAGGAAGAAGTTGAACCTTCAGATTGAGGCATTGCGATGAAGGATTGGCATTTTTAGCGTAAAGCAAGAGCCGAAGCGTAGGGATAGGCGACTGTGCTTCCCAAGTATAACGCCATTTTCTAGAATGTTTCTCATCAAGGGCCGCCATTCTTCGTCTGCTCCAATCCTTCGCTTTTGCATCTCTCTGTCGTTATCTAATTCACTGATTTTTTTTTAGTTTCTCATTTTTGTTATTGCCGTCGTTACCGCTGAGTTGAACATGCTTTTGTGTGTGTTGTTGGATCAACGAGCTTATGAAATTATGTTGGCATACTACACCTTTATAACTGAGGCTCTGTTTGAATTTTGTGGTTTTTCAACTCCTATTGTTTTGCGAGCATGTGCTGAGAAGAGAACTGCAAGAACGAAGTATCCAATTTCTCTCTTGTGTGTTGTATGATTGCTGTTGCACACACATCGACTTGGATTTCAGTATATGCTAGACCGTAAGACATATACAATTTCAAATGAGGAAAAGACAGTGAATATGAATTTTACAAAAGTGACGGGTCCTTTTTGACTACCTCGATTCTGAACAGCCCTATCAACTTCGAAAATTAACCCAAGAATCGAGACGCTTATCAAAAGATGAACACTGGTTGGTAGTCTCAAATTTCACATATCGTGCTTGTTCCCAAGGGAGATTGACCTGAAACGATAAAACATTTTCACCCGATTAGTCTTTGTAGTGTTATATATAAGATTCTCACAAAGGTAGTAGCTACAAGACTTAAACGAATTATGGCCCTTGTGATTCACCCAATCAGTGCAGTTTTGTTCCTGGAAGGCAAGGGGTGGATAATATTATTCTCGTGTAAGAGATTATTCATTCTATGAGGAGCATGAAAGGAAAGCGTGGTTTTATGACCCTCAAAATCACTTTGGAGAAAGCGTATGATCTAGTGAGGTGGCAGTTTGTGATGAGATGCTTAGAGGAATTAAATCTACCGCATCATGTTTGTGAAATTATCAGGTATTGTATTTCCTCTCCTAGCTTCCAACTACTTTAGAATGGCAGGAAGGGAGAGCAATTCGTTCCGACAAGAGGTGTAAGTCAGGGGATACTTGGAACTGGCTTTCCTCCCTTTCTTTCCAGGGAAAGGATGGTCTTTGGTAGGATCTGGATCGTTGGATCAAGATCTCAACGGTTCATATTTAATATATTATAATAATAATAATATTATTATTATATTTTTATAATATATTAAATGTGGACCATTGAGATCTTGATCCAATGATCTAGATCCTGCAAAGGACCCTCTTTTTTTAAAGAAAAGGAGGAAACCGGTTCTAAGTCTGAGATGTTTGTCAAAATCAAGGAACGAAAAATCGAACCGGGCAATGAACCAGTCATAGCATAGGTTCAAGAGTTAATGGGTCAATCGGGGTCTAACCAGTAGTTGAACCGGTCATATTAAAATATTATAATTTATTAGTGGCAATATATATTAATATATTTTTAAACTTTTATAGATAAAAATGAAGATTTTTAGAAAAAAAGAACTTAAAATCTATTAGTATGAGTTATAATGCCTATATTTATGCAATGATATCTCATTTTCTATAATTATTATATCTTTTTAAATAATTTTTTTCATTATCTTCTTCATTTGTTTTTAGATTTGTTCTTTCTTTACCTATTTTTCTCTTCATTTTGGTCTTCAACTTCCAATTTTTTCCTAAAAAAAGAAAAAAATATATATACATATAAAAAAATGAAACCGGTGCAACCGGTTGAACCACCAGTTTTACCGGTTTTAGACCAGTTCGACCGGTTCAACCGATCGAACCGGCCGGCCCAATCCGATTTTTCATACAATGGTCAAAATCATCCCGTGAGTTAAAAAAAACACCAAAAGAAGCCATATGTACAACTCTTATCAAACAAATTCATAACTTCCTCCAAGCACGTTGAAAATTCGTCCCAGAGGTATATGCATTATAAAATATCTAATTCTTAGAGGAGAAAAAAAATTCTCGATTTGCTACAGTACGATTTAGTATTTCTACATTCGTTCCCATCCAATCAAAAAGGTTTTTTTTTTATTGGCTGGGTTTACAATTCTCTAATGGTACGTACAACCTTTTTAATTATGTTCATGATGTTGTATAAAGCCATATTAGTAGCCGTATGAGTTCAAGTTTGAAGAACATGCTCTGTTACACTGAAAGAGGACTCCTTGTGGCCTTGTGTTTATGTTTGCTTTTTAAATTGAATTGCTTGGAGTGCTGAAACTTTTAATGGGCTGTTGTGATTAGTGAATTTAACTGAAATACTGTCAAGGAATGTGTGTTTATCCAAAAAGGAGACAGAATTTGCTGTTTAAGCTTTGATAGAGATACCTTCTCAATACAAGGCAACCTTAGAGCTGGACTTGCTTGGGTGATAAATGAATGTCCTCTACCCACATTTCTTTATGAGAGGACTTTTTCAAGTGGCAGTACTAAATCTTATCGCTCAGGTAGTTTTCAGCAAAGAGTGCCTCAATATATCGGATATTATGATCATAACCATAATCTGGGTCAATTTAAGCATTATTTTTATGGAAAATTTTTTAACTAAGGTTTGTCCGATTTGTCTCACCAACATGAAGGTATGGCACTTGGTTGTGGGCATCAGATAATTATATGCTTATAGACTACAGAAAATTCATGGCTGTGCAAAAGAGAAGGCAGAATCAACAGAATAGAGGTACTGCCTTGAAGCACTTGTTTGTGACCACTTTTAATTGCTTTGAGCCTTTAGACTCTTCACTTGGAATTAGATTTCTCAAATTTTAGTTTTTGAGTGTGTATTCCCCTTCTTTTCAATGTTGTATATTTTCTCTGGTCTTTGGGCTAGGAGGACTTACCGTCCCTCATTTTCAATCATAGTGGACTAATCGTGGTTTTATGCCCTTCACTTACATATGTATGCCGAGCGTTTCTCCCCGGTTAAAATATTCTGTTTTGATTAATATAGCTCGCTGATCACACAGGATTTTTATATTCTTTTCCTGGAATGTTCGCTTGATTGTGAATGTAGTTTGAGTGCTGAGGATAGGTTTAGTTGCTTGGAAGAGTCAACAGACCTAAAAAGTTTATAATTATGCACACAAGTTATGATAAATTAACGTCAACTTGCTTTGTTTTGATGAGCATTTAAGCAAACATTCTTTTGTATGGTTTCTCTACTTTCCCCCTGCATATCAGATGAAATTTCTGGCATAAGTCAAGAAGTATACTTAATGTAGGTCCCCCCCCAAAAGAGTATCTTTTAACTTCATGTGGTCTCAATTTTAGTCTGATGAAGAAAATAATACTCCTTTCGGTCCTAATTATAGGACATAATTACCTAATTTTGGAGAAATTAAGGATAACAGTTAAATTAGTTAATCATATTTAATTTCCTAAAATGTCCTTATCTAAAATTTAAAATGACATCATTTACGTTGTACTTCCGTTTTTCATCGTACCTCTCATACCTCTCAAATTTTTCTACTAGGAGGACGTTTATTTAATTGGGCATAATACAGATGCAAGGTTTTTTTTAGCCAAGGGAAAAAAATAATGAAATTAATATTTTATTAGGTTATTTTTAGGGAAAAAATCAATTACTTTGGATGAATAGTTATAAGAACATATTTTTAAAGAAATCTTAAAATTATGTCATTTAAAAATAAAAAAAGAAAGTAGAATCTCTCACTTGATAGAATATAAGCGTGTTATTAAATTAATTGTTGTGTTTAATTATTATTGAGAAAGTATCAATAGAGGGTAATTTGGGAATAAATTGACAAAAATTAAAATTTTATCCTATAATTAGGACCAAGATCAACTCTCAAATGTTGTCCTATAATTAGGATGGAGGAAGTAGCATGATTAATGAGCAGTGCTAGGTTATTACAAAATTTGCCCTTATGGCCACTTTACAGCAGGAAGTGTACGGAGAAAAGAAAGAACTGCATAAAGGATAACACACTATTATTTGCTGCTATTCTCTGGTCTATGAAGATAATAAAATCTAGTACACTCCCTAATGCTGATCCTCTTCCCCAATTCCAAATCTTGCAAATAGCAGCCAAAAGCATAAAAATTAGTTAAGGAATTGTGGTGTGCCTGTGCTGGTCCTCTTGTCATTCTTCCTCGTGCAGGGGAGCGAGTTTATTACTTTCCACAAGGGCACATGGAACAGGTATCTGGGTTTAGCAAAATACATTTGCATGCAAGGAACATTGTATGTGTGTTCGGGCTTATGTTTTTATATAGATGAAACTTAGCTGCTGCTTAACAACATAGCAAAAGTTAGACTTCTTAATGGAAGCCAACTGCTTTGCAGTTTGTACATTGAATTCAATTATTGTTTTTGAATCCTCAGCCTACAGCTATTGTTGATGAAATTACATGATGTGATCAGATGCTGTTGTGGTCTTTATTTTGTAGCTTGATGCTTCAATGCATCAGGGGTCTGATCAGCAAATGCCTTCCTTCTATCTGCCTTCTAAGATTCTGTATAAGGTCGTCAATGTTCATCTACGGGTGAGTCATAATTTTTCTATGCTCTCAATTACTTACTTTGGAATTAGCTTTGCTTTATCATCATTATCATTTAAAATCATTAATTTAATCTTGGTTTTGTAGGCTGAGCCTGAAACAGATGAAGTCCATGCACAAATAACTTTGCTCCACTGTCAATTAGGACATTTCAATATATATGTTGTACTTATACTTGATAGCTTATTTGATATCTGCCAAGTCAATTAGTAGCCACAATCGCTGTATTTCTTAAGGTAATTATTGAAAGAAGTGGCTCAATAATTCATTTAGTGTCTGTTAGTTGTAATTTTACTTTATTAATAACACAAGTTTCTTCATTCATGACCAGTGTTTTGAAACCTGGACCGGACCCGCGAACCGGCCTAAAAACCGGACTTGTTCAGCAATTATTTATTTATTTTTTTAAATTTTTTTCCTTAAAATTCCATATTAATAAACATAAAATTTTCAATGTCTCATCGGTTTTGTTTCGAGTTAGCTCTGTGTTGACTTCGATCTAACTTACTGACCCTTGACCCAGTACCCCGACCGGTTTAGTAGTCTGTACGAGTTTCAGAACCTTGTTCACAACTTCACTTATATGATTAACATCTTCGTAGGAAAAAATCGGGAACGCCACAAGTTGGATGCCCAATAACAACACATTTCTCTTTATTAATAACACTAAATTATTTATTAACGACGTCACTTCCTTTATTAACATCTTCCTAAGAACAAACCAGGAAAGTCACAAGTTGGATGCCCAAAACATGACATCTCTCATTATTAACAACACGAGTTTCTTCATTAACAACTTCACTTCCTTGATTAACATCTTTATAGGGACAAATTGGGAACGTCACAAGTTGGATGCCCAAAAACAACACCTTTCTCTTTATTAACAACATCAGATTCTTCATTAATGACACTACTTCCTTGTTTCACATCTACATATGCAAAAATTGCAAAAGTCACCGATTGGATGCCCAATAACAACACTTATTTCTATATTAATAACACAGTATTCAACATTAACGACACAACAGGTAGCTTTCACATCTTCCTATCAGATAGACAATCGAAGACAGGCTCAGCGAAAAGTGTCAAAATAAGAAGTTGCATGACCAATAACAACATTTGTCTATATAGTAACAACAAATTATTCAATAATAACGACATGCCTTTCTGTTTTAACAACTTGTTATATTTATCAGATGTTGTCTGAAGACAGTCTGCATGCTTACATTCACTGATAACCTGAAACAAAAAAAAGGTGAGACTCTGACTCTTTTACATATTCACATATTTAATGACAACGGAACATTAACACTGCAGTAGTACATAATGTTACCTTGTCACTAACATTGCACTACATCAAACATTGTGCATACATTAATTACAAAATAGTTTAGGCATATGACAGCAACCCATCTCCCAAAAAATTATGAGAGGATTGACAGTAACTTTACAATAACATAAACATTAGTTTCAAAAGTATAAGTTCAAAATATTGCAGGTCCTTGTATTTGCAAAAGTTTTCCTTCAAAAGATAATTGCATCCAATATCAGTATGGGTTTGGATTTTTGCATGTCCTTCTAGTGTGACTGACTTCATGGCATCTTGCACAGTGGTATATCTTCTTATTCTAGAAGTGTGATTCACGCCTATTGGAATTCAATTAACAACACCCCCATATCATCACCCTGCATCTACTATTAACAACAACTCACTTTACTTTAACATCTCCATCTTCACTAATAACAACACTCCCCCCATATTATCACCTTGCGTCTACTATTAACACCAATATAATAGCTTTTCACATCTCCATCTTCACTAATAACAACACCCTCCCCCAACCTTACTATCCCAAACTTTCTACTGACGCAACACCCCTTCACTATTCATCTCATAATCAGTCGCGAACAACAAAATAAAGGCACAATCTTCAATAATAATGCAACCAAATACAATGAAATCAATCACACAACCTTAAAGCCACTGCCTTTTCTCCATCTTCACCTAAGAGTCCCCTTACCCAAAAAACGAAAAGCTCCGATATGATAAACCCAAATTACAAACCACAACCAATTTTCCATTAACATTGAAGAAGCACAACACAAAAATAATTTCTCTCTCAAATTTACTTACCCGTGGTTTAGCTCTCATTTCCATCACTTTTCCTCTGCTATCATCACTTTTTGGCGCCACCGTCACTCTCTATACACCCACTCATGCGCCCTCTATTTTCTGTTTCCTATCACTAAATTGAGGGCATTTTCGTCATTATGTCAAGCTTTCAAAACCCAAATTCCTACGGTTGAACTAATTTGGGATTTCTCAAATTCATCACACTTTTTGTCCTTTCCTAATTTTGACTATATTTTTTTGAAATTTTCCGATCTTTTTAGCTGCTTAAAAAAATCCTCATAACATTAAAATTTACAATAATAACTTTCTCCAAGTATATGTAAATCAAACAGGCCCTCCATAGGAAACTTTGGAATCTCATATACAATCAGATTAGATGGCAAATTACAAAAGTATGCAAAACCTAATCATTCTCAATAGCTATAAAAGGCTGTTGTTTCAGAGATCACAAAAATGAATAATCTAAGTACACATACAATCAGATAATATATCAAATTACAAAGCTATGCAAAAGAAAGTGATTTGCCATAATAATAATCTAAGCACCCCAGAAAAACAGTGGGATAAGAGGGAATACAGACGATGCTGCAGCTGTCATAGATGGGCCAACTACCACAGCAATTTGTACCGCTACTTTCTGGGGATCTTTGGAATCTTTTGGACCTATGAATGATGACAAGGAACAACTATCCGAATTAGAGCCCTAATAAATAGCCTCTACCATTGATGTAAGAAGAATTCCATGGGAAAATGCTATCAGCAGTTCACAAAGAGTTGAAAGGGGGAAGAAGATAGCAGAAACAATGACATAAATCTAAAGTTCCATGAATAGGACTGAATTTCAAGAGGACCAACCAAAATCTGATGAAGACTAAGAACCAAGAACCATATATGAACTACAAATAAAAACACTACTGAGAAACTATATGATGATCATTTACAAGTTAATTATTCCGTATTAAATTCAGCAAGCATTCTTGCTAGAGAAAGCATATTGTAGACCAGAATGATAATTACGGTTACAATACCTGAAAGAGCTAATGCATTAGAGGGCCCTGGCTGTTGCCTGTGATCTGATTGTTGACAAGGTTGATTAGTAGTGCTTTTGATTCCAGCATACTCCACATTTACCCAAGTTTCAATAATTAAGGGGAAACATTTTAAAAGCTACTCAGATATATCTTGAGTTTGACAAATCGCTTTTGGAGCCAGCCAGATAACTCTTTTGAAGCAGGTCAGAAATTTCAAATGAAGACCAAAATGTTCAAAGGCAACAAGAATTAAAAACTCCCCAATTTACTACCTTCTGACTAATGCGAATTTTCTTGCTGTATCACAAAACACTCAAGAAAGGGGAGAAATAGACAATAATGGTGTCTGGGGACTCAAAAGAACAAATAAAAAAGTCACAAATTAAAGATTAGACATTAATGAAAATGATCATAACCAGAATCAGAATACTGAAAAGGGAATGCAGATCTTAATACTCTAAATCACTAGCTAAATTCATTCATAGAATTGAAATCAATATTGTACTGCAAAGACTCTCAACCATAAAAATTCTAAGAATCAAAACCATAGCAGAAAGACAAAAATTTCACTTCAAAACAAAAATTCAATAACTCAGTGAAGACCTTTAAATCAATTAAATCACTTACAATTGAAATTTGAAACTCAATTCTGGCATGAGATTTACGATTAAATCAGAATATAAGAAGCGGAAATTTTACCTGTCTCAAAAGATAAAGAAACAGAATTCACTAGCTGCCAAAAAGAATTCAGTTCGCAAAATTAGTATGAATACAGACTCTATCATCACCAATAATCACCACAAGAGCAGACCCCACTTCTGAAATGATGAAATCGATTTGCATCTCTCACAATGATCTCTCGCTGAAAAACCTTCGATACATATTTGATTGCAGTATGGCAATCTCCACACACCCTAAGGTTTTTAATTACCCTTATGGCGGTCAAAGGCGGAGTGCTTATGAGCCCATAAGCAATTGCTAGCTTCTCGCTATGATGATATAAAGCACGTTCTTTTTCCTCTTCTTCGATATCAACCAGTACAAAGTCTGTATCAGGAACATATCCTCCTTCTCTGATCTTCTTTATCATATACTCAACCATATCATATATCAAATCAGCTTCTTCATGTGATCTATCACCAGCTACAAACAAATGCACCTTGTTCTTGACATCCACCCAACTAAATCCTGGATCCTTCTTAACATTAATATTTTTCATCATATTTCTAGCACTTGACACATTGTCCCATTGGTTAGCAGCTGCATAGATATTGGATAAAAGAACATAAGCTGCTGAATCCGATGGCTCTAATGAAAAAAGCTTTTCAGCCACACGTTTTCCTGTCTCTTTGTCCCCTTGCACACTACAAGCATTAAGCAGTGTTCTATACATTGAAGCAGATGCTTTAAAAGGCATTGATAGCATCAACTTTTCAGCTTCTTGAATATGCCCTGCACGGCTAAGGGCATCAACAAGACAAGAATAATGTTCAACCTCAGGCTCAACACCAAAATCTTTCTTCATGGAATAAAAATTTTCATAGGCTTCAGATACTAAACCAGAATGGCTACAAGCAGAAAGGACTCCAATGAAAGTAACTCTATCTGGCGTAATACCCGTAGATTTCATTTGTTTGAAAAGGCAGAGGGCTTCTTCAGCATTTCCATGTTGTGCTAATCCCACCAACATTGCATTCCATAACGCAATACTCCTCCTGTTCATTCTTTTAAATAAGCCAAATGCATCTTCTATGTTCCCACACTTGGCATACATGTCAACAAGTGCAGTCATGACATAAGGATCTGAAGCACAATTCAACTTTATCACATTCCCATGAATCTGTTTCCCCTGTTCCAATGCAGTCAAAAGTGAACTAGCCTTGACAAGCGTGGCAAACATATACTCATCAGGTTGCACCCCGGCAAGCCTCATCTGATGGTATATAAAAGTAGCATGTTCCTCATCTCCATTTTCCACACATCCTGAAATCATAGTAGTCCATGCAACATCATCAGGAGTCGGGATCTCGTTGAAGGTTCTCTGTGCACATTCCAATTCTCCACACTTTAGATACATGCCTAGAATACCACTAATGACATACAAATCCAAATTGAACCCTCTTTTTATAACAACGGCATGAACTTGCTTCCCTTGTTCAAGCCCCACCATGCATGCAGAGGCTTTGGCTACATTTGCCAAGGTAATTTCATCTGCCCTCTCTCCACTATTATGAAGCAGACTGAAGAGCCTCAAAGCTTTGTGATTGTTGCTGCTCATTATGTACCCAGACATCATGGCATTCCAAGTCGCCAAATCAAATTCATCTTGGTTTTCAAAAAGTAACTCGGCATCCTCCATCATTCCACTCTTAGAATAGACATCAATCAGGGATGTCGAAACAAAGGAATCAATGTTAATACCAGTTTTAACTGAATGAGCATGGATCTGTTTGCCAAGATAGAATCCCTCTTCAAGAGAGGAGCAAGCCCTCAAAACACTTGCAATGGTGAATTGATCCGGCGTTATACCACTGCGTAATAAATCAATAAACATGCCTACAGACTCCTCCTCAACACCACTCACAGCACAACCCGATATCATTGTGTTCCATGATATTAAGTCTACTTCTTTCATTTGACTGAACATTCTTTTTGCATTATATATAGAATCTGACTTTATGTACATATTGAGAAGACTATTGGCAACAGATACAACTTGATCCAACCCTGATTTTACAACTATGCCATGAATCTGTTTTCCCAATTCAAGATGGTTTATACTTGCAACAACAGAAAGAATCACAACAAGTGTCAAGCTATCATATGCTACTTTCGATCTAACCATATCTATAAAGCAACCAATAGCTAACCAAGTTTCACCTGCTTGGTGGTAGTGGGACAATTCCTTGTTCCACGTGATAACATCAGAATCGTCATCACAAAGACACATCTTTGTCATATACGCCTGAAGCTGACTTAACAGCCTTTCAAATTTATTTTTTCTTATGCCCATAAGAAGAGTGCGGAGACTGATATTATCAGGATGCAGCCCACTCCTATGAAACGAAGAGAAGAGATGCAGCACCTCATCCACAAGACCCATTTCCGCATATGCCTTCAGCATGACATTCCACAACACAACATCCCTTAAAGGCATTCCGTCAAACAAGATACGGGCCTCTCTGATTTGTTGAAATTTAGAGTATATATTCACCAAAGCCCCAGCAACAAACACATCCCATTCTAGTCCAATCTTGACGGCATACCCATGCACAGCCTCTGAAGCCCAGGAATAACCTGAGAGCTGACACATCTTAAACACGGGGGCCAGAGTATGACGACTAGTAGAGACGACAGAATTACGAAGACGGCGGAAAAGGTAAAACCCCTCTTGAATATTCTCAGGCTCAGCATGTCCCGCATCCGCATATGCAGAGAGAATGGCATTCCAGGTAACAAGGTCTCTTTCAGGCGATATATCAAACAGCCGACGTGCTGACAGTAGCGACCCACATTTATTGTACATGGTTATGAGATTGTTGATTAAAAAACGATCCGTGCACTGTTCTGATTTGAGTATACGCGCATGTGCACACTTTCCAAGTAGCAAGTTGGAGGTGGCAATGGCGCTGCGAAGAACGGAAAACCATATAGAATAGGACGAAGAACATGACGAATATCGCAAGGACCTAAGAAGGCCAGAGTTGTAAGTAGGAAGGAAGGCAATGGCAACTACACTAGGAATGGGTTGCAGATGCATTGTTGAAATTCATTCTCAGTCTTCTATTAGCATCAAACTTCCACTTTTTCTACAGTCCACTCTTTCTATTTTTCCCTCATCTGACTTGCAGAAGAATCGGTATTGAATGGGTTCAACTTCATTCAACCTATTGGCTGGTTCTGGCATCACTTTCTTTTTTATATGAATTAGCAGTAGCTTTTAATAAACAGCGTTACCCTCAAATTCCAATAACTTCATTTGCAGAAGAGCGGCTAAGAAGCTGATTTACCTGAGCAAGACCATATTCGATTAACAGTAAAGTTTGCGTGCCTGACGGTGCATGATTTGAACGTACCCAGCGAAATATATTGGTAAATGAGCGGGGCAAAGCCTGATCTTGTTCAATGAAAAACCCACCCGCTAATTCGAACTATTTTTTTTTTTTTTTGCCAGATACCCAAAATCAACTTCGAAACGGAGACGGCTTGTTTGGTTTGGCAGGGACGGCCCTTGTTCAATGAAGCGGGGACGGCTTGTTTGGAGGCGTCGACAGTGCTTGTTTGGCTTGGCGTTTTGCAGCCCCAAAAGCGCAGAAGCAAAAAGCTGGTTGGATCTTGCTTTTTCTGGTTTGGATTAGCGGCGCGCATTACTCTCACGGTGAATCACTTTACAATTTGACCTTTTTTCATGTATCTAGTGAGTGTTTGGTGAGGCGTTTAATCGCACAAAACGTACGAATGGTGGCAAAATCGTGCGATTGAAAAGGGATGGAATTTTGTGAGTAAATGCAATTAGCAATATTACTTTTACTGCATTCGTGCGATTTGTATAAAGCTGTTGGGGGAGCTTTTTGCTATTGGAAACCCATTTTGACCGTTAAGCCTTCGAGAACACACTACCGCCGGACGAGAGGGAGAAGAAGCATGTCGGTTCAATATCACCACCACCACCGACCTCTGTCCTCTCTGCTCTCCATCCACACCGCAAGCTTCCACCACTACTGCCAGAAACCGCCGGTCATCCTCTTTCTCACCTCCTTCCTCTGTTTTGAAAACCACCATCGACTTCCTCTGTTCTACCCACTCACACCGTCAGTTCCGGTATTACCATCGCTGGTGGCATAAGCCACCAACACCATCACCCTTGCGTTCTTCTGTCTGCCTCTCCTTACCCTCCTCCGTCCGTTGTGCACCACCGTCACCTTCCCTCTCTCACTACACCACCAATCAACAACCTACACCGTCTTCCATCCCCGGTTTTTTTTTTCTACTGTCGTCGTTCACACCTCCGGCCAACAATTCCGGCGACTTCCAGTTTCCGGCTACTTTCTCTTCCCTTAACTACCTCCATCACCGTGCCCCCACCTTCTCTCATCATCACCGTTACCTTCCCTTTCTACAACTCCCAGCAAGTTGTTTCCAGTTTCTGGCAATCTTTGAGTTTTCCGGCGAGTTCAAGAATTTTCCGGCGACTCTCTATTTCCATGATTTTTCCGATGTACAAGCTGTGGCTATTATCCAAGTTCTGCACTGCTACAGTGGAGTTTTTAGATTAGTTGTTGTTTCTCATTTATATATTTTGTTAGAAGTTTGATTATTTCCATAATATGGAATTTGCGTGATTGTATTGGGGTTATTTAAATTAATTTGAGCAGTGTGTTTGTTTATGCAATCATATTAAAAGATATAATTGCATAAATTTAATAAAATATGAAATATAAAAAATAATAGTTTAATTTTTAATTAAATTATATTTTTTTAGTTATTAATTTTTAAACCAAAAAAAAATCCATTTCCCCTTACTTTATTCCATTTCACAACATTTAGATTATCTAGAATTTAATAAAATGTTTCTCGAGAAGAAAAAACAATATTAGGTTTATTTATACACTGAAAGTTAAAGGATTTGGCTAGCGTCCGCTGCCCATCCTTTTCCCCAAAACTACACTGTTTTGGTGTAGTTTTGGGATAAAATGTTGGGGTTGATCTTTTTTTTTTTAAAAAAAATAGTATCTAGTATTTTTATGGACATATTTAGTATCTTAAAATATTTTTTAAGTAACGTCCAGTATCCTAAAATAATTTTTAGTGCTTTTAATCCCTTAAAATACTTGTTTAGTTATACCCAGTCTATTAGCAGACTGATTATAATTTTACCTTTAATGTACTTTTTCAATTCCAAAAATTATTTTAAAATATTTTAGAGTGGATTTTAAAGTAGTTGGGGGCTGACCTTTTTTTTTTTTTAAATGGTATATAGTATTTTGAAATATTTTTCTGGACGTATCTAGTATCTTAAAATATTTTTTAAGTAATGTGCAGTATCTTAAAATAATTTTCAGTACTTTTAATTTCTTAAAATATTTTTTTAGTTATACCCAATCTGTTAGCAGATTGATTGCAATTTTACCTTTAATGTACTTTTTCAGTTCCAAAAATTACTTTAAAATCCACTCTAAAATATTTTAAAATAATATTTGGAATTGAAAAAGTACATTAAAGGTAAAATTACAATCAGTCTGCTAAAAGACTGGGTATAACTAAAAAAATATTTTAAGAGATTAAAAGCACTAAAAATTATCTTAGGATACTGGACATTACTTAAAAAATATTTTAAGATACTAGATAAGTCCAGAAAAATACTAGATACTATTTTTTTAAAAAAAAAGATCAGCCCCAACATTTTATCCCAAAACTACACCGAAAACGGTGTAGTTTTGGGGAAAAAGATGGGTAACGGACGCTAGCCAAATCCAAAGTTAAACCAACGAACGAAAAAGTTCGTGATCAAAATGACGTTGTTGCCTACGTATATGGTCTGTGAATGCTGTTTAGTGTGTGTGGTTTTTTTCAAGGTAATTAAACCTGGATTGGTCAGTGAACCTGTCAGGGTACTGGGTTAAGGGTCAGTAGGTCAGACCGGAGCTAAACCGGGACCAAACTGGTGAGAAATGGAATATTTTAGGCTCATAGTATTAAATTCTAAAGGATTTTTTTTAAAAAAAATTTGACCCGGACCAGTTTAGTGCCCGAGTCGCCGGTTTCATATCCGGTCCGGTCCGAGTCAGATAACCTAAGTTTTTTCATTCCTAAAGGCTTTTGTTTTTTCATGGCTACATATGTGCTTTATGAATACTGGGAGGAGATTAAACTCTGTTTTAGTGTGTGTGGCTTTTTTCATTCATAAACCTTTTTTTTTTATGCCTATGTATGTGCTCTGTGAATCTGTAGGTATCAATGTATTAAAATTCGGATCATATATTGAACTTGTCGGGTATTGAATTAAGGGTTAGTGGGTTAGATCGGGGCCAAATTAGTGAAAAATTGAAGATTTTAGACTTATTTAGATGAAATTCTAAAAAAATATAATAATTTTTTTTTAAAAAAACAGTGACTAGGACCGGACCCCGAACTAGACCAGTTTTCCGGGCCGAACTGGCCGGTCTGGTCCGGGTTCATGAACCCTGGTAGGTATGTGCTCTGTGAATATTGGATTACCAAAATAATTAGTTATGTAATATTATTTCGTCAAATTGTGTATTTTTTAATTTCTAAATTTTCAAATTTAACTTTTATAAATTTTTTATAATTTCAAATTTAATTTCTCTTTTACCATTATCACAAAATTCATTTATATTTAAGTCAATCCAAACAAGTTTTACTTTTATAAAAGTCAATTATACAACCGTCAATCTAAATAAAAATCATTTTACACAATCTGACTTTTATCCAAAAGTAAGATTATAAAAAGTAAAATTAGAAAAAGTCATTTTTCCAATCGTTGTTCAAAAAACACACTAATTTTGTAAAAATCAAATTGAAAAAAAAAAACCACGTCTGCCGCGTTAATTAAAACCCACCCTAATTCAGATAGGTTTTGTTTGGTTTTGCTGTGGACGGGCCATAGTGTGAAGAACACTCATGTTCGGAAACCTCAAAATCATAGTTTCAGAAAAAATTTTCACTAGTCGAGACAAAATTCATCTCACATGCTTATCTCACAAATCGTAAAAACTATTTTCCAAAAACTAATCTAAATATGCAATAATTCATATAGAAGGGCTCCTCTTCTATCACCAAGTTGAGAATCCAGTCCAAAACAGTTATCCTCAAACCAAGTCATTGCATCATGTTGTGGAAGAGGAAATTTAAAAAAAAAAAGTTGAAATAAAAAAATTGATACCACTTTTTTATTGAGAAAATTTTGGAAAAATACTTTCAAATATCAAAATCTAAAATCAGTTTTGGTTTCCACAATACATTAGCTATTGACTACACTTTCTTAACATATCACATAGGAGCATCATTTTAATAAGAAATCATTAATTTTGTTATAGATATTTTAATATTTAGTGTGAACGTCCATAACCTTTTAAGGTGAGTCTTTTAGAATTCTACATTTAAAGCTAGATAACCTATGACATGAATAGCTTAGTGGGAGTTTTCTATTATTAACAAAGAACAAAAAACCAAACCGGGCAATGAACCAGTCATGGCACAAGTTCAAGAGTCAATGGGTCAATCAGGGTCTAACCGGTGATCGAACCGGTCATATTAAAATATTATAATTTATTAGTGGCAATATATATATTAATATATTTTTAAACTTCTATGGATAAAAATGAAGATCTTTAGAAAAAATGCTTAAAATCTATTAGTATTAGTTATTATGTCTATACTTATACAATGATATCTCATTTCCTATAATTATTATATCCTTTTAAATAATTTTTTTCATCATCATCTTCTCTTTTTTAGATTTATTCTTTATTTACCTACTCTCTTTTTTTCAGTTTGGTATTCAACCTTTCATTTTTTTTCTAAAAAATAGCGAGAGATAATAGTTGGAAAAATTAAAAATAAATAAATAAATAAAAAGAAAACAGTTCCAACCAATAAACCACCAATTTTGACTGGTTTATGACCAGTTCACGGTATGATGACTGAACCAGACCGGACTACTTACTGGTTACCGGTTCAACCTGTTGAACCAATCAGTCTTATTTGATTTTTTATACAATGCTTATTAATGTAAATAACTTACAAATGTTTTATATTATACCATTATGTGAGTTGTAACTCTTGTGATGGAAGTTAAGGATTTGTAGCCTATAAATAGTAGGCATGTATCAAAGGTTGTAAACTTCAAATGAAATAAGAATCACTCCCCCATTGCTCTCAATTTCTCTCTTGTATTTCTACATTTCCCTCATCTCAATCTTTTATATTTTATTAATTTTATAACACGTTATCAGCACGACTTCGCTCAAAAGGTCTATAATCTAGTTTTCTATTTCTTTCACTCTCTAACTTTCTTATTTTCATACTGTATTTTATGTTATTTATTCTCTATGTTATGTTATCGCTCTAGTTTATAATATTGATATGTAGTTCTATATTATTTTGATTATTTTCTTTTATCTAGGATAATTTAAGTCATAATATGGAATTAAAAAGACTCTTTTATCGATTGTTTTATACATCTGGTTCCATGACTAAGATTGGAGATTATTGTTGTTTTATTATCCTTTGCAAAAAAAAAATTCACTTTTATTTATCATTTTCTGGGAATCTCTTATTCTGCAATATTTATATATTTTTATTTTATATTCTGGTATTCTTTACATTTTTTGTTGTTGTATTATGTTATTTCATTTTATTTATGCTTCATTTGTTTATTATTTAATATTTATATTTATTTATTTTATTTATATTTTATTGTCTATTTTGTTCATTTTATATTATTTATTTCATCTTGTTTTGTTGTTATTTTATTTAAATTTCATTTATTTATACAAATATATTATTGTTATATCATCATGTCAATCTTTTATTTTCATTTGTTTATTATTACATTAATATATAATAGTATTATATATGATCATATAATGTGATCTATACGATCATGGGCTTATCTATTGTTTATATTTGATTATGAATTTGAATTTACTTAATTTATTTTACAGTATTTTAATTTTATCGAACGGTTAGAAGCCGTAATATTCTTAATTTTGTTATTAGTAACAAGAAGTCACATCACTTTTGTACTAGTTCTTCTATAAAAGAACACTGTTGGTTTTATTAAATGGTAAGATTGACAAGACAAAAAATTGGCACTTTGATGATTTAATTATTACAAACATCAAAGCCTTAAAGGCTAAAGATTCAAATATCAAACTAGACCGAAAAAAATAGCTTTGCAAGATTTTTGCTATAGTCATAAATACCAGTATTTGGATAAATTGATGATATGATATTAAAAGTTAAGAATATGTCTATAAGAGTGAAAATGAACATGATCACATTGATTTATAGAATTGATAATTGAAAGTCGATAAAGCTTTATTTTGACTATTGAACCATAGTTATGGAAATACTAACATTTCTAAGGTCATTAAAATTATGAATAGATATTATACTATCAATATAAGTCATATAGACTCATATGTATCAATTTATTGAAAATAAATATTAAAATGGTTATGAAGCCAAAAAGATCGTGAGAAACTTTTTGAAAAATACCAAAATTAGTTATGATACTTAAAGCAATAAATTATGGAGACAAATGATTAGCTTGTAAAACCAAAAGAAATAAGTGTAAGCCTAGAAGGCCCTATATGATTTTGATTGTGATTAGTATTTAAATTTAAATTTAAATTCATTGTAACTAATCTGTAAGAGAGAGATTATTATCTAATATTGTGATATTGGTATGAGTGATATATGAAATTAAATAGACAAAAAGGTAATTATTTGTCATTTTAAAATTTTAGTATATGCCAATTTATTTACAAATTTAAACATTATGGTGTGTGGATGTTCATGATTTCATGCCATTTTAGGATTCTAACTATTTCATGGTTATTGTCATTACACCCTATAACTCCCAAATCAAATGGTTTTCAGTATTTATTCATATAACCTTCAATTATACAATTAAGTTGTTTAATTACCTTCTTTATGTATAATTATATAATTTATTTGTAATTTTAAGTATATTGTGTATGTGAATACTATTTATACACCAATGAAGTTTACAACCTCTATTTTTTTCTTGAGACTTGTGTCAAAGATTTTCCAACAAACATTCAACTCATATACCTCAACATCAAGATATTTTCTTTCATTATTAGTCATACTTTTCATTTTTAACTTTATTTTTCATCTCTTTTCTCCTCTTGAGCACTATTATGTTGCCTTATATATATATATATGCAATTTTTCTTAGTTTCAAACTTTCATTATTGAAAGGCATACATATACTCTACAATTTATATTTTATTCTAGTATTGACATGTTATTGTCTCTTCTCCCAGTTCATTGTATTATCATTTCTTCTACTCCTTAGCATTCTCATATAATATGTGTAAGTTTCATACATTAATCATGATATAACATATAATATAATATATATTGGAATCAAATTGGTTTTCCGTGACATATGTGGAAAAAAAGTCATATATTGTATTTGAATTAAAAGAATGAGAACTTATTTAATTTAATGAGAAAAAATTATTATGAATAATTTATGATTTATTAGATCAAATCATTTTTGCAACGTGCGTGCACTATATATATAGTGAAAGTCAAATTTACGGGTGATCAAATAGTAGGAAATTTTTAAAAGAAGACTATGTATATTAGGGGTGTTTAAAGTGTCTCTGTCCCAATTGTCCCAGTCCGGTCCAGGACATTTTATTCCGGGAATTTTCCGTCTTGCCTAGGACCGGGATTGGGAAAACCGGGACAAGGATCACACCTTGTGATCCCGGTCCCAATTTTTTTTATTTTGTTACTTAAAAAATAAGTTCTTCTTTTATTTTTATATTTTTTACCCCATAAATTAAGTTATCATTTAATAAAATGTATATCACATATCTAGTTAGAGTTAAATCGTATATATCGTGATACTAATCCTAACTATATAATGTATAAAGATAATAACAAAAATGATGAATGTGATGATGATGATATATTATTCTTCAATTTTAGATCAATTTGTATGATTTTTATGACCTTATTAGGTGTTAAATAATCATTTTAAACACTAGATTATAGAAAATTTAACTAATATAATAATATTATTGAAACCGAGAATTCTCGATCCCGGGAATTCCCAACCGGGACCGGGAATGGTTTCTCCTCCTGGCTGCCCCCGGGACGAGAACCGGGAATGAGTGATTCCGGTCCCGGTTAGGCATTTGAACACCCCTAATGTATATTATAATTATTTATTATTTTATATTATAATGTATTTGTCTTTACATTACTGTCAAATTAATTTTAGCCCCTAAACATCACAAATGATTGCAATAAGATCTTTATGTATTTTGATTGTGAATCTCTTCATATTTTTCTTTACGTAGGGGAAATTCTAAACATTTCATACTTTGAATATGCAATAAAAGAGGTAAATTAAAGTATATTATTATTAATGAGTAATGAAATTATATAAATATGTCATAATATATGTTAGTTCCTGAAGAACATAAATGTAATAAAATTGATATAGTTCCTGAAGAACTAATATAAATTTTTCTTAAATTCTATGGTCAGAAGAAGAATTGATTATGAAAAGTTATAACTCATAAATTTACATTAGACTTTCACTCTATTACAGGGTCTAAGTAATAGCCCAATTAACTGAAATCCATGATTAGTTATGAGTTATGAAGTATTTGAGTTTTCAAATGAAAAATATATTATTGACTTAATATATATTAATTTGTCTTTGAAATATAAAAATAAAGAAAATATATTTATATGACTTACACTTAAGGGGCAGATTCTTATAATAAGAGTGTGAGTTAATTTTGAAAATTTATAGTCATATACTGCCAGACTAATAATATATGCAACAATTATTGTGTCCATCACCTAATAATTGTTGCATATATTATTAGTCTAGCAGCATAAACAAACAAAATCATAAGTTTATTCGATATCATTATATATAGTATATGCATACGGATAGTGACTATTACATAAGAATTATTGAAGGATCTAAAATATCAGAAGTATATACAAGAAAATCATTCTATATATAAAATGTTGTGCGAATTTGAAAATAATTCAAGAATATATAATTGATTGAAAAATGAGTAATTTTATATTTTACTTAACTTGTAGATTTAGTTATCGAATGCAGCAATAATTTCAAAATCACATATTTTTGCCACAATTATTTTTCTTGAAAAGATGCATTGAATTTAATGGTCTAGAAGTATCTTATATGTTATGAGAATATTTTTGTATCATACTAATATTGTATTTATTTTGATTTTATCAATAAAAATTAGTTCTTGCAGATGCATAATAGATAACAAAAATGAGAATTAAAGTGATAGTCCTATGAACATATTATATAATATTATTTTGTTCAAAATAAACTAAATATATAGATGCAAATTATATTTTGATGATTTTCAGAATAATTTTCCTTTATTATTTCCACAATGAATAAGATAAATGCAAAATATCCAGGAGATATGTTAAAGGAATGCATTTTAGAAAAATATTTGGTGACAATGCATCATTCATAGTTTGTCAGCGAAGAGAATAATATGCTCCAAAATACATTAGAAGTGATATTCTTATCAGGGGGAGTAAAACTAATGTTACTTCAGGGGGAGTAAATACATTATTACCTTGAGGAGAAGTAGAGAGCATGTTGTATTCTTTTCCTTAACCAAAGTTTTATCCCACAGGGTTTTCCTGGTAAGATTTTTAACGAGACAACTTTGATTTGTATTGTATACTCTTTTTCCTTCATTAAGTTTTTGTCCTACTGGGTTTTTCCTAATAAGATTTTAATGAGGCACAATATTTATTTATGGACATCCAAAAGGAAATGTTATAAATATTCCAATATTTAGTGTGGATGTTTATAACCTTTCAAGATTAGTCTTTTAGAATTATACACTTAAAGCCATATAACCTATGACATGAATGACTTAGTGGGAGTTTTCTATTATTAATGTAAATAACTTATAAATGCTTCATATTATACCGTTATGTGGGTTGTAACTCTTGTAATGGAAGTTAAGGATTTGCGGCCTATAAATTGTAGGCATGTATCAAATGTTGTAAGCTTGAAATGAAATAAGAAGCACTCCTTCATTACTATTCATTTCTCTCTTGTATTTCTACATCTTACTCATCTCAATCTCTTATATTTTCATGATTTTATAACAAATTTGGGATTTTCAAATTTTAAAAGAATTTTTCTATAATTTTTCATATTGTAGAAAATTACCGTTATCATAAAATATGACAAGTATAACTTTTTTAGACCTTCCTTCCTTTCTTTCTTTCTTTACTTGAATAGTTTATTCTCGCAGGTTAAATTTTTAATAAGGATTCCCCCCCCCCCCCCAGAATTTTCTACAATTTAAGTAACTTACTATTTTTAATCTTTCCTCAACAATACATGAATTATTTTTAGGGAGAATTGCTGATAAATATTTTTTTTTTGCAAATTAATTCCTGAATGCTATTATGGAAGATTTGTTGTACATAACGGAAGATATTTTGCATACAACAGAAGATTGTTTGCACATTTATATAAAAGATTTTTGCATACATGGAAGATGGTTTGCACAAAATAGAAGATCGCTTGCACGCTTGATAGCAATCAGCAATTAATTTACCCCAAAGGCATTTTTGGGCAATTCTCCCTTATTTTTATTTTTATAGTTTTAATTTTAATATTTCTCTTAAACTTACCACATCATATACATACAATATAAATATGTATTATTTAATGAAATTCATGTCTTTTTACGTCATTTCAAATCTAAACTTGTTTTTTCATTAATCATCTAAACAAGTTCAAATTTATCAAAACGACTTTTTCTTTTAGTTAACCAAGGGTTTCCCCTTCGAGTCTTAAAGAGCAAAGGATTCTTATATCTCTTAATAGGTGCGCTTCTCGGAATTCAAACTTATTTTCTCCTCCTTATAGGGGTGAGGCTCCTTACCATCTCAACCAACAACTTATTGGTAAAATGAATTTTTTTTATATAAATCAATCCAAACATAAATCACATTACAGTTTCAAACTTTCATCACGTTTAAGTTTACAAAAGTCAGATAAAAAAAAGTTGTTTTTAGCTTCGCTAATCCAAACACACATAACTTTTGCTTTTTATGTCCAGTCGGAAGAGACAATTTCAAACAAGCTCATTTTTCCGTGGATTAACGATCTCCTCCCATTCGTTTGGCTATAATCGAAATCACAAAAAAAAAAATGATAAAAAAAAATATGAAATTAAAAAAAAGAAGTTAAAGTACATCATAAGACAATATAAAAAACGACAAAGAAGATAAATTAGTAAATACACATGAATAAGGATTAATAACTGCATCATTGAACCTACAAAATTGATTCTATCGAAAATACTATTTATAAGAATGAGATGATTTATATAGTATTTGGATATTGTTTGTTGGAAAAAAAATTATTTTAGATACTGTTACTTAAAAACATGAAACATGAATGTATGTATTTAATTTTAAAAAAACACTTTGGATGGAAAAAAAGAAAGAAAGGACGATGCTTTTGAATATTATTTATAGTAAGTTTATTTTAGGGAAAATAACACCGAGACCCCAACCAAGAAAATAATATTTTAAAAGTCCCACAACTTATCAATGACAAATGAAAGAACAACCATTAGCAAGTGGAAAATTTACCATTGACAAATTGTAAGATTTTTCTGATATTATTTTTTTTGATTAAAATCTTGGTGTCATTTTTCTTTATTTCTTCCTCTTCTTTATTCTTATGTCTCATAGCCCCGAGTTTTTTGACAATTTTTCAAAATTGACCTAGTAACCTGCCAAACCGACAAATTAGAAGGGTTACTCCCGAGTTGCCTTGGGTTACACCGAGTCACCCCTAGTTGAGTTTCCACCGAGTTAGGTGCTTGACCAAACTGATTAGGTGGCTATGTTGCCGGTTTTTTATCTAAGTTTTAAAATAATGAGGTCTTACATTAGCTAGAAGAGGAGTATAATTTTAAGGTTAATTTCATATTTTTTTAATTAAGTAAATATAAACTCCCTATTTTGTCTAGGTCTCACTCCAAAATTAAAAAACTAATAAAAAAATAAAATAAATTCCTCTCATTGATGATGATTGATGTCTAAATTGGCAATCATCATTAAAGGAAAAATTTTAAAATAAAAAAAAAAAGAAAATAAAAAAAAATCCTCCCACTGATGATGATCGGTGTTCAAATTGGCAATCATCATTAAAAGAAAAAAAAATTAAAATTAAAAAAAATCCTCTCATTGATGATGATTGGTGCCCAAATTGACATTGTCATTCATTAAAGGAAAATAAATATATATATAAAAAAGTATATCCAATTCATAGGTTTAAATTTAGAAGTTGCTTGTAGGGAAAATATATGAAAATAAATAAAAAACGAAAATACAAAATAAAAAATCTCTCATTTATGTTGATAAGTTTAAATTAGGAAATTACTTGTGGGAAAAATAAAAAAAACGAAAATAAAAAAATCTCTTATTGATTATGATTAGGTCAAGTTAAGAAGTTTTAATGATAGAAAATACAAAAAATAAAAATAAAAAAAATAAAATTTTAAAAAAAAATCTCCATTGATAGTGATTAGGTCAAGTTAGGTAGTTTTTAACATAAAATATAAAAAAATTTAAAAGTGAAAATTCAAAAAAGAATGAGTATTTATGAAGAAAACCCTACCTTGAAACTATAAATAAGAGTGCAAAGGTTAAAGCAAAACACATAAGAATTTTGGGAGTGAGAAAAGGCAAGGTATGTGTTGCCTTGTCTTCTTATGATGCTAGGTGTCATGCTTAATTGAAGGAAAAATTATTTAACTAAGAAGGAGATTAGGCTTACCTGGACGAATCCATGTTCGGATCCGGGTTAAAGCTCCAATACTTCATACTTGTGCCCACACAATTATTAGACTACTAGAGCCTAATTGTGATTTAAACAGCAGATCACCAGAACCAGAAAGATGGTAGGAGAGAAAGGAATTGCCAGAAAACTCAATGGCGGGGCGGGTTGCAATTGAGGAGGCACACCCTATTTATAGTGGTTTATGGAGGCCACTAATTAGGAAACGTGTGCACTCCTTCTTGCCCTCCAAGACAGGAATTAATTGTCTCTCAATTAATTCCATAATTATGGTGATTTGTTCCTCTTTTAACAAATCCATAATTATTGCTAAATATTCCCAAATCTGCATCTTATGCTGATTTTATTCTTATTTGATTAGGCTACTTATTTCCTAATCAAATAAGAATAATTAGGAAACGTGTGCACTCCTTCTTGCCCTCCAAGACAGGAATTAATTGTCTCTCAATTAATTCCCTAATTATGGTGATTTGTTCCTCTTTTAACAAATCCATAATTATTGCTAAATATTCCCAAATCTGCATCTTATGCTGATTTTATTCTTCTTTGATTAGGCTACTTATTTCCTAATCAAATAGTCCGGCCCATCAAGGGCGGACTTGGACCCAAAGTCCTACATCTCCCACTCGCACTTGATGGGCCTCTCATCGTGCGTGCGTTACTCTTTCTTGTTTCATACTTGGAGTCTGCCGTGACTGCGTGGGCAAAAACGTCTTTCAGATTTGGTGCTTGTGATACTAGAAATCCTTTATGTCAGACCAGCATCCAAGGACACCCTTTATATATAACCGTAAGCTATATGTTCGTTGCCTCATATGCCCCAGATTCTCCCATACATATTACTCATGGCATATCTAATCTCTCTCGAGTTAATATGTTGATTAACTCAGATTACCTTCCACGTACATAGTATCCGCACTTACTAGCTACACACAGATACTAGCTCCTCGACTTGTCATTAACAACTTCAGGAACCATTTTTTCATTTTTTCTCTTGTGTGGGATTTCATTGTAATTGTCCCTTTTTTTTTTTATGTGTGTGTATGTGTGTGTGGGGTTCTTGACGGGTAGAGGTGGAAAACGGTCTGGCCCACCTTTATGGGCTCGGCCTAGATGGGCATAAAAAATCCGTATTTTGAAATCCGAGCCCGTGAGCTCACGACATTCAAACCATTTAGCAATTTTTTTTATTTTCTTAACAAATTAAAGTAAAACACTAAAATTTTTAATTCAAGAAAAATATTTTTAAAGTATTAAATATTTTATATTTTTTTTATAAATATAATAAGTGAACATTTTCCTTAAAATAAAAATTTCCTTAAGATAGAGATTCTACTTTCTCATTTTTCAATGTGTGATATTAGTTTCTCTATTTGATATAGTTTATATAATATTCGAATCTCTTCAAATACAATTAAAAAATTGTTCTCTTTGTTTACCTTACATCAATAGAAAATGATTCATTCAATATTTCATAAGGAAAAATTGCTTTTGGGGAAATATTAAGAATCAAATGAAAGATTCTTAAAAATTGAGTAATATTTGTTTTTAAAAAAATCAATTAGAAGACTCCTAACTAACTATTATGTCATCAACAAACTTCTCTTAGCTTTTTAATAAGAATATAATTAATTTTTACTTTAAAACGTTCAAATAGAAAAACTATATTATTTGAAAAAAATTTTCAATTTTAAAAAATAATTTTTGTTTCAAAGCAAAACTCAACTTATAGTCATTTAATAAAATTTAAAAAAAATTGGCCGAATTAAACGGGCTGGCCCGTTTAAACCTGCGGCCCTGTAGAGCTAACTCGTTTATGCTCGACTCTTTATAGAGACTCTAAATCATACGTCCGGCCTGTGATGGATTTAGGTCTAGATGGGTTGATTCGATTGGTTCAGCCCGATTTCCTTGACGACGAGTGTGTATGTATATACATATATGTGAGAGAGAGCAAATCAATGGACATGTCTATTTGTTGGAAAAGGGGCGCCCAGGATTTGGAGGTTCCCATGACATGGTGGCATCACACAGACCGACGGATGCATCTGATGGTTGTTATTTAGAGATGAGCATGAGATTCAAAAGCCATTCTCATCTCTCCGTCTCAACCTTCTCATTTGCCGTTCTATATAGTGTGTGTTTGGTGGGGGCGTTTGGGCCCCCAACCGCTCAGAATTCGGCCAAAATCACAATAGGCAATAGAGAAAAAAATAATGCATGTTTGGAGGGCCCAATGGATGATTTAGCGTTTGATAAAAAAACCAGCTTATAACTTAAGCTCTCCTGTGCAGCTCAAACCTATCGAGCGTTTATGATATTACCGTTAGCTAATAATTACTCCCACCCACTTTATTCTTTTCTGTCTCTCTCCTTCTTCGTCGAATTGCTCTTCATTAGACAAAAACCAGTTGCAGCTCCTTCTTCGATCTTCGTCCTCCTCGTTCGTGGTTCCATCTCAGCTGGTCTGAGATCTATTCCGTTCGTTCCCTCTCTAGGCGTCGGCCCAATCTTAAAGCTGAAGAGCTGCTTCAAGTTCAAGTTGGATCTGTCCTTCGGTCGATCTGTCCATCGACGTCCTCGATCTGTGCTTCATCTTTAATATCGGACTTGAAGTCCGACGGTGTTTGTGTTTTGGTGCCGGCGTCTCCTCGGCATCGCCTTTCTTTTTCTCTCTCGCCGTGGATCTGGTCTCCGGTAGCGTCATCTTTTTGGAGGTAAGGTTGAACTTCATCCAAGATCTTGTAGTCCGGTTCATCCTCTGCTCTGGCTTGGTCTGACATTAACACACACACACATTGCTTGGCTTCTGCGATCTGTACACTGTGACTGCATTGTTTAGCTTCTACGATCTGAACGGTGTGGCTGTCTTTTTTTTTTTTGAAAAGCAGCAAAATAGACGTGTGATTTGGTAGAGAATGAGCACCAACATATTTCATCTTTGATTCTGGTTTCGGTTTACACCCTTTTAACCCATCTAAACATTCTGATTTGTTTTGGTATTATTGTAATATGGAGTTAGAGCTGTGGCTAACCGAAATGCCTGGTTCGTTATGGTAGAGACAGTTGAGAATATCGTTCGCTGTGGCATTTTTCTTGATATGGAACATGGACATTCATAACTTATATTGCTTGACTTAGCTGTGGTTTATTTTTTGTAATAGTTAAAGTGAGAATGAAAATAAAGTAAGGAAAAATTGTTGTGAGTTTCATGTGCTGTGATCAGCGTCTGTCACCTCTGTTTTGGAGTTAAATTTGCTGTGTTCGTGCTACTGTGCAAAGGCAGGGGAAAAGGATTCGTATTGCTTAATGGTAGAGACAATTCAGAATATCGTTCACTATGCCATTTTTCTTGATATATAACATGGACATTCATAACTTATATTGCTTGACTTAGCTATGGTTTATTTTCAGTAATAGTTAAAGTGAGAATGAAAATAAAGTAAGGAAAAATTGTTGTGAGTTTCATGTGCTTTGATCAACGTCGGTCACCTCTGTTTTGGCGTTAAATTCGCTGTGTTCGTGCATCTGTGCAAAGGCAGGGGAAAAGCCTTCATATTTGTTGTTATTAAATGACGTTGTGTGTTAGCCTTCATATTAATTCTTATTCAATGACGTTGTGTTTAAGCCTTCATATTAATTCTTATTCAAGGTGAGCTTTGTTTTGGCGTTAGGTGCCTATAAAGCTTCAACAGAAATTCTGAAGGCTTGCTTTCGATGATTTGTTTCATGTTTTTTTTAGTATCGATTTGATGAAATGAATTATACTTTTCTACAATTTCATGCTGAATTCATTTAGTGAAAATGCTAAATTTTTACGTTTCTGGAATGGTTGTTTTAAATTTGGTTTTTTGAAGTGCAAGTATTGTTGAAATAGTGGCATAGAAATATGGATAAAACTGTTTGGGATGATGCGACAATGGAAACTTTTGTGTACGCCTGCGTAGAGCAAATTTACAAAAAAGAACGCCAAGGCTTGCATTTTACAAAGGATGGATGGAAGGCTATCGTCGCTATATTTAATGAGAAGACTGGGAACGAATATACAAGGGCACAATTGAAGAATAGGTTTGATATCCTTAGGAAAGATTTCAAGGCTTGGGAATCCTTAATCAAAGAGACCGGTGTGAGTAGAGATCCTACAGGTAAAGTCGCTGCATCAAAAGAGTGGTGACAGCGGAAAATACAGGTAGCAGAAAATTTAGCGACTTATACAATTAATTGTTTTCCTCTCGACTAATTCGTTTTGTTTAATTAATTAGTTTTTTGTGTTTTGTGTGGTTGCAGGAGAATTCAACATACCGAAAGTTTAGACACACAGGCCTAAAGTTTGAAAGCGAAATAAGGATTATATTCAAGGATGCTATGGCGACCGGCGAGGATGTTATTGGACCGCCTTTTCCAAATCCACAGACACAGACAGAAGATGCTGAGAATGAAGATGTGTACAGGCCAACAATGCATGAAGAAGAAGGGTTAGGGGATAGCGAAGATGATATGTTCGGTGTTAACCCCGTGCCTAGTACCGGAGTGACTGATGAGCTTGCTAGCATTGGTCTAACAACAAGCACTCCATCAACTACTGGTACTGCGTCAGAAGTTGGGGTAAGAGAAAGGTGGGTGAGGGATCTGGACAGAGAAAGAAGCAGAAACGGCCAGCTTCAAGACAGATCGCGGATGCAGTTAGTGTTATGGCATTTGCATCCAAGGACAGAGCGGCAACATTAGATGCTATTAAAGAAGTTAGTGTCAATGCTGCTATGACTCAGCTGCTTGCCATTGACGAACTCATACATGATGAGGACTTTCGTCACCGCTGTATTGACCTGGTACAGGATAAGACAAACCGGGAAACGTTTGTGTCAATCTGTCAACAAAACATGGATTTCATGGTTCCATGGTTGCGCTATAAGATTTATGGCTCTTAGATGTACCTAAACTATGTTTTATTATGTTTGTGACTTGATGACATTATGTGACTTCATGATAATATGCTTTATGAAAGCTATTTTATGCCATTATCACTTCAATTTGTTTACTGTATGCCTTTCAGTCCTTATTGAGTATTTTATTTCTTCCATTACTCATAATTGAATTCTTAATCACACTCACAGAGTCCATAATCAATGGCAAATTCGAACAATCAACACTTACCTGACATGGTGGAGGAAGATGACCAGGAACGGCTTATATCTCTTATAAACGGGGAATGTGATGAGTATGAACAAATTACCGCTTTGATCTGTTAATATTGGATGCCTTTTATGTGCAAAGAACCCCACAAAACAAGTGCACGCACTGGTCGATTATGGGTGCAAGAGGTATTAGCAACCTATGGTTCACGCTGTCATGACATGTTTAGAGTGGAAAAACATGTCTTTTACAGCTTGTGTCATAAATTGGTCGAACATGGCTTACAGAATTCAGTGAATGTTGGGATCGAGGAAATGGTTGCCATGTTTTTTATCACCGTTGGCCATGGGATAGGCAATAGGGTGGTACAGGAACTCTTTCAACATTCAGGGGAAACGGTCAGTAGACTTTTGCACAAGGTATTAGATGCTTGCATCAATCTAGCTCGGGAAAATATCAAACCGAGTGATCCCGAATTCACTGTATGCCACCCAAAGATAAAAAATGATCCCCGTTATTATCCATACTTCAAAGATGCTATTGGAGCAATAGATGGAACGCACATTAGGTGTGTGATCACTGGTGGCAATCGGGAAAAATATATCGGTAGAAAGGGATATCCAACACAGAATGTAATGGCTGTATGTGATTGGGGTATGTGCTTTACGTTCGTGTCGGCGGGCTGGGAAAGTACTGCACATGATGCTCGTGTGTTTAAACATGCTGTTTCAAATCCAGCTATGGCCTTCCCTCATCCACCTGAAGGTATATTTTAGTTACCTTCATGTCAATTACTTTAACGCCATGCCGCACTTATATTTACCTAACAGTTTGAATTGAATTCGACATTTATTAGGAAAATATTATTTGGTTGATGCTGGCTATCCGACACAACTTGGTTACCTTGGTCCCTATAGGTGTAAGCGTTATCATATGCCAAAATTTAGCCGCCAACCCGGATTTAGAAATGCTAACGAGATATTTAATTTTTATCATTCTAGTTTGAGGTCAACTATAGAAAGGACTTTCGGAGTATGGAAGAATCCATTTTTTTTGTTACAGAACATGCGTAAATATAACTACCAGACACAAGTTCGCATTGTTTGTGCAATAATGGCCCTACATAATTTTATTAGGAGAAATGATGTTCGAGACGTGGTGTTTCGCCAGGGTGAAGCTGGGAATCTCGTCGATTTAGATAATAATAGCGTAGATGAACAGCTTTCCGCGTCAAATTATGGTAGGCGATCTTCCATTTAAATGAATCAGTTGCGTGACTCAATTAGAGATCACATTGTACGAGACATATGATACAAGTTGTTATATAATATTTTTTGGACAAATTGTGTTAATTTTAAATTCCAATTTTCCCAACTTTAACTTTTATAATTTTTTTTTTCAATTTCAAATTTAATTTCTTTCTTACTATTCTCTCTAAAATCACTTATGCTTAAGCTAATCCAAACAAGGTTGTAAAAGCTAAATTGACAAACTCCATTTTTTCAATCGCCAATCCAAACATAAATCACATTACACAATCGGGCTTTTACCAAAAACAAGATTACCAAAAGCTAAAGGGACAAACTCCATTTTTCCAACCGCTGTTCCAAACACACACATAGTGTTAGTTTGTGATAGTTTATTTTTTATTCATAAGTGCTTATAAATTATGA
Organism: Inga leiocalycina; assembly: GCA_963242795.1. NCBI lineage: Eukaryota > Viridiplantae > Streptophyta > Magnoliopsida > Fabales > Fabaceae > Inga > Inga leiocalycina. Next base: position 11,438,251 of record OY725327.1, on the reverse strand, counting down.
TTTATGGCATACGAAATAAGTATGTGAGAGAAATTTTATCTCAACTTACATGATAAGCTATTTTCCAAAAAAATAAAACACTATTCCAAACATAGCTATATTTTACCAGAAGATTTAGGAATGATTGTGACGTGAAATCAAGTTACTTACTAAAAATTGGAATGGACATTGAACCGGTCAAAACACTAAATTAAGGGTTAGTGGTTCAGATCAGGTCAACCCGGGGGTTAAACCGGGGTCAATTAAAAAAAAAATATATATATATATATAATTTAAATGTTCATGTATACCATTCGAAAAACTATATAAGAGCTTTTTTTCTAACTAATAATTCAATATAACCTCTCGAACCTAATACTCACAAAAATATCATTAAGTATATAAGGATATTTCTCTAACCAATGCAAAAAATCAAAAATATTCCACAATCCTTTTAAAACTTCTTGCAAATAAAAACATTTTAGAGAAATAATTTTAAAAAAAGCCAAGATGATGTCGTTTGAGGTATAAAAAAGTTAAAAAAAATACAAGAGGGGCAAATCGATTCACCCCCCAGTTTCCTGACCCCATGAGTTAGACCCAGTTAGTTACCCCTTGGTTTCTTGACCCAACCGGATCAGATTGGCGTCCGGTCTAAATTGGCCGGTCCGGTCCAATTTTTAATACACTTTGAAATTCAGAGGATTTTCTTACCATCTCTCTTTGCTTGCTAAAATTAGTTGAGATAAAGACACGAAAGTAACACTTGAACTTCAAAGTTTTAAATGAGTGATTTCTTATTAAAATGAGTTGTCAACTGTTATATTTTTATAGTTAATACACATATATTCTTATAAATAATAACATTGGTTTGAAATTTTGAACTTTAAGTGATATTTTATTGTTTTTTTCCTAAAATAATTTTCCTTTTAATGTTTAAATTAAACATTTTTAAGTAAATTAAAATCGCATTATTATTGTTCTTATACCCACACGCTTTTTGTTGTAATCATTGCATATAATTTGAAGCTGTGCTTTTCGTATATTGTGATTTGTGAATCTAATTTTATGTTGATTGATGATATTAACGTTGATGCCAAAATCTTTGAACTTTTTCATAATAAGATGTTTTTTAAGGGGGAAAAATGGTCTTGAAGTCTTTACTTGAGTGTTTCTCTTAAATTCGTGTAGTAAATAAACTCTCATGTGTTTAATTACCACCCTACCCGTTCACCCGCCGATAACATGCAACGCAGGATTGTATTGCAAATGTTAGTAAAATACAGCCAAAAATGTAAATTGTTTTTGCCCAAACAGCCAAAAGTGTAATTAATTAAACCCGTTGGTGTAATTTTTATAGCAGGTAAGTGCTTCTAAATATTAATCAAACCCGTTAGTGTAATATACGGGGTTCATCAAAAGCACTTAAAAAAGTCACATTTCCCTTGTGATCATCGGGCACCGAACGTCTCTGACCCTTTACTTCCCTGTACTTTTTTATTTATGCCTCTGGATTAACTTTAATAATTGAGATCTAATAACCTATAAAAATCAAAAAATAATATATAGACTATTTTAATAAAAATATAAAGGTTAAGTTATAACAACACACATGATTTTTTTTTTTTTTAAACGTACCCAACAACAAATATTTTTCTGGGAGGCAAAAATAACGATCATCGTTAAATCTAATTTTAGTTCTAGTGATGGGGTCCACACTATTATGCTGAAAATATCAGAATGCACCCAACTAAAAAAAAAACCCTCCCCTCTCTATCTCTTGTATGTGTTCTTATTAGATTTTGGAGAATAGCTTTTATAGTTTACAAAATAAGTATGTGAGAGGAGTTTTATCTCGATTTATGGAAAAATACTTCTGAAACCATGATTTTGGTGGTAAAAGAACACACAAATAAATAAATAAACAAATTTAACCTATTAAAATTTAATGATAGATTGATAATAGTAATTTTACAATACCAATTAAATCATAATCATTAAATTTTTAATATGAGAATACATAATGAAAATAGGACATTCTTGGAAAAAACATAAAATAGGCTTGAAGAAGAGAAGGAGAAAAATCATCACAGATGATCGTAGAATTACATTTACATGTATATCAGTATACGTGTTAGCTTAAATTATCCCCCAAAGGCCAGGGCTGAGGCTCTGTTGGGCACACGGTATTGACTTTTGAGGTAGATTGGTATTGGTATTGAGATTGTGATAGGGAATGAGTGTGAGAATAAGCTTTTAAAATTAGATTTGATATGTGGTAATTATTATTTCATGGGAATTGACGGATTAGTTCTAATTTATAATCAAATATAAAATATCAAAAGACTGTAATACCTTCCAATAAATTTAAAAAAAAAACAAACAAACACTTTCACACTTGCCACGTTTACCTCCCTTGCTTTCACCCTTTTCCCCTCTGCAAATGCTCCCTCAGTGCAGAACATATTGTAGAAAACTGCAATTCTTGTTTGAAGGCACATACTATGTGTGTGTCTGTATTAACTTTTGAGAATAATTTTTACGATTTACGAAATAAGTGTATGAGAGGAGTTTTATCTTAAGTTACGCAAATTTATATTTGGGATCTTCCCAAACACTCATTGAGACTAGACCGGTGAATTAATTAGGTGGTGTTTATATATATATTTTTTGCCAGTATACCGACTTCAAAGTAATGATTATATATATACAAGCCCGTTCTCACCAAATTGAAGGCATAGGATAAGAGGAAAACAAGTGCACATAACGGTGTACTGTACATTGAATTGGGGGGAATTTACAGACACCAGGGTAAATACTCATAAATATTGGTTCAAGTAGTGTAATTTACTTTCGCTTGTGAAACTTTCAATTCTGCAGATGTGTAGAGTAGAGTACACTTGTCCATCATGGTTTACAGCATGTCAAAGGAAACTAATTGTCAAGATAATCGAACCACGCGTTATAAAGGTGGAAACTTTTTTTAAAACGATGACGTGTTTTGCAAAATGTAACTTAGTTGGTAGCTAGTTACCATAATAACTTTTTTGAAATATCAACTCATGTTTGGATTAGTAATAAAAATTGCTTTTCCAACATGATTGATGGTATATAAGATAAGTATGCGAGAGAAATTTTATTTCGATTAATGTGGATATGCTTTTCATCGATTCAAATTAGCACTTAGTTTTTCCTTTTTATCCGCTGTAATGGCCAACAAAGGTGTTGTTTTTGTGAGGAAGAGAATCGATGGAGCGACTGTTTCTGACGGAGAATGAGTCGACAATGACAGCGACCAAGATTTGAAGGGATAAGTGAGCTTAATTTAGGGCAAGATTAAGAGGGGCAGTGTTGTCCAAAAATTATCATAAACAGGGACATTTTTTTCTTCAATATTTACAATATCGGGGGAGGTGAATTTTGTCCAATCCCACTTAAGTGGTTCTCTTTCCGCTTCTAAATATAAGATAAAGTTGCTTTTCTTTAGAGATTAAGGAAATTAAATAAACGACTTAATCATATCATTTGTTGTATATCTTTAGATTATATATCAGTTTATTAGTCAAGCTAATTAGTTTAGAGAAAAAAGTATAAATATAAATATAAATACTCTAAGCTAATTTAATTAGTCTTCTTAATTTCTCCAAAAAAATCAACTTTATCTTATATTTATAATTAGGGATAACATCATCTATTCCAAGTTATCACCAATTCCACTTATTAAATAATACAATTTGGCCCAATCTCAACCTAATCTCAATTCCTACCTTCTTGCTTTGCACCAAACAGGGCTGTACACATCTTGTGGGAGCCATTTAGGACTGAGGACGTGGCTGGATACAAGAGTCCAAGAAACACTAGAGTCCACCACAATGAGAAGCGTGCGTGTGAGTGAGAGTAAGTGTGTGTTTGGATTAGTAATCACAGAAGTTATTTATTTTTAATTTGACTTTTGTAAATATAAGATAGGGTAACAATTATATTGTGTAATGTGATTGATGTTTAGATCGTTTTTTAAAAAAAAAAGATGAGACCTGATATCTTTTTTATAAGATATTTAATTTATGCTCTCTTCATAATAAAAACTTCTCCTTGGTTAAAAAGTTAAAATCCCGAAATTTCAACTTAAGATTTAAAACAACTTTTTCTTTAAAAATCTAATTTTAAAAAAAGATGATTTAAACATCATAAAAAGTCAAAAAGCAGCTTTTGTTTATTGAGATGGTGTTTATTTGGAATAGTTTAATTTTAATTTATAAATATTTTTAAATCATAATTTACGATATACGAAATAAATATATGATAAAAATTTTCTTTTGATTTATGTAAAATGTATTTATAAATAAAAAATAAATTATCCCAAAATATACTTATACACGTTTGGGTCTCCAAACAAGATGCCAAATACACCCAAAAGCACATGTTAATAGTTATGCAGCGTTGCGTTGTCTGTGTGGGGCGGAGTGCGAGCCCTGTTTCATGTGGTGCTTCATTTCATAAATATTATCTTTTTGCTTCCCGCAATATCAAATTAAATGCTTCTCACTAACACCAACGAGTCATCACTCATCACTCCAACTGAACCTTGAAAGCAACACGCACACTATAAAACCTCAACCTCACAACGACTCTCGCCCTCTCTGGCGGCTCTGAATTTTCTCCCTTCGACCCTTTCTTCCAAAACTAAAACCCTAGTTCACTTCTTTCTTTTTCATCTATCTATCTTTATTTATTTTTTCTTTTTTTGTTCGGAATACCCATTTCATAGAGGTACAGATATATTTTAAATATTTTTTTGGGAAAATTAAGAGAAAAACGTAGCTGTGCCTGGATTGAGCTTCCTGGTGACGGCAGTAATGGCGGATTCCGTAGGGCAAAAGGGGAACCGTCGTGAGTTTACTTTGGCATCAGTTGCTGAGCTCTCTTTGCCTGCCTCTGCTTCACCGGGTATTGCTCGCTTCACTTCCGACGGTCCCCTGGCCCAGCTGCAAATTCTTCAAGATTCTCACCAGATTGATATCCATGTTGATCCTCGAACTGCTCAGGTTCGTTTCCTTTTTTTGATTTGGTGCCTATATTTCTTTTTTCTTTTTTGTTTTGTCAATTGGTACCTACATGAACGTGGGACATAGGGTGATTTAATAAAGCTTTAATGAGCTGATAATTTCTTATTTCGGTTGTTCCTTCAATGCCGAAAGCATGCAGCGAAAATATCTAATTTTACTCAGGCAATTATGAAGTATACAGTGTATTTGACATATATGATGAACGTCTAATCTCTTGATGATTGTGCATTGCTGACTTGCAGATATTCAAATTAGGTCCTGTTCAATCAATTTGCATGGTCGAAGGGTCTGTTGTCGATAACCAGGTATAGAGGATCATCCTATTGTAGAAAATCTGGTATAGTAGCTTTGCGGCATTACTTAATATTATTTCATTCTGTTGAAACTTCGTAAGAGCTAGGATTGCTCTCTGCTTTTCGAAGATTTGAGCTTGTAGAGAAATTTGATGATGTATTTGTACTTCATTCAACGTGAAATGCAGTTCTCTGATTTTTTGCTCCTTTATTCATAATCTAATGCTTATGCTCTGGCGAGATTTGATAAATATAATGTTGCAATATCACAGTTGTATCAGTTGTATAGGAAATGTTTAATTGTTTAGCCTTTATGAATCTGAAGAATGCTGCTTTTGAACCAGACATCATTCTCAAGGGGGATATCTATCCGGTTTAGAAATGAGGAGGAAAGTGGGGCCTTTGATAGTGTATTCCAGCGATGGAAGAAGGAAGTGAATGCTCAAGGTGCTACGTTGGAAGCTTTTATTCTCATGTTTAATTGCATAGTCATTTTCCTCTCTCTGCTAGTATGTCCTGATCTTCATTTGATTCTTAGATTCAGGTAGAGACTTACCAAATGGAATCATACCAAGTTCTAAAAGTAAATTTGATGAGAAGATAGAGGCATCTTCTGCAAAAATGTATTTCCATTACTATGGTCAGCTTCTGCATCAGCAAAATATGTTGCAAGACTATGTTAGAACAGGTAATACCATTTTGTTTTCAATGGCCCTGTTGGTTTTAATTTACATCTGAGTGAAGGTAACAACTTGTTATTTTTTTATACTTTTTTAACAGGTTATAATTTGATTTTCAATGGGAATACTAGAGTACCTGATATTTTCCTTATCTGACAAATTTGCTCATGGCCTTGTTTCAGGAACTTATTATGCTGCAGTTATTGAGAACCGTGCTGATTTCATGGGCCGTGTAGTGGTGGATGTTGGTGCTGGCAGTGGTATTTTGTCCTTATTTGCTGCTCAGGTATTCAATACTTAAATTGGTTGAATTTTGTTTGCGCAATGATAAGTGCCACTGCTTTTGAATAAATGAAAATTTAAGGCATCTTCCCTGCCTCCCATATCCAAAGCTTTGTATTAGTTCTTTAATGTTCCGCTGTTTTCTCTCAGGCTGGTGCAAAACATGTTTATGCAGTTGAGGCATCTGAAATGGCAGAATATGCACGGAAACTTATAGCTGGAAACCCAGTGCTCGGTCAACGAATTACAGTATGTTTTTCTTTCCCCATGCTTTTATGTAATGTTCTTCGTTCATTTTTTGTCTCATTATTTAGGGCAACTTTTGTTTTAAAACTACAGGTGATCAAGGGCAAGGTTGAGGATGTAGAATTGCCGGAGAAAGCAGATATTTTGATCTCTGAGCCCATGGGTAAGCTTATATTCTGCTTGCTTCAGTCAATATGGAAAATGATGCTACTATTCCATGTATAAGTTATGTATCTGTCTTGTCCATGTATTTTTGTTTGCCATTTTGCATGTTCAAATGCTTCAAGATTGTTCAAGTGTTCTATTTTAGTCACGGTTTGACAGATTGATAGCCTTTTTTCCCACCAGTTGTTTCTTTTTTAATATTTCTGTTTTGGCTTGCAGGAACCTTGTTAATAAATGAAAGGATGTTGGAGTCTTATGTCATTGCTAGAGATAGGTTTCTCACTCCTGAGGGGAAAATGTTTCCCACTGTGGGAAGGTAAATTTGAATGTTGACAGCCCTCTCTACTTCTTTAGGTGCTTTTGTGTATAGCAATCCTATTATATATTATCATGAGGATATGAAACTACTAAGCATAGATCTGTTTTTGACATGAACAGCCAGATGTGATTTTTAAGGTTCAGACGCTTGTTCTGAACGCTGCTTCTAGGACTAGTTTGCTCTCACAGTTTGAGTGCTTATGTTATGTAATTTTAATTATATATAAGAGAAGATTTAAATCTGATGAATAGGATTTAAATGATATTAGTAGAATTTAGATAGGATTTAATTATACTAGTAGGGTTTGGATATATTAGGATATCTAGAGAATATTTAGATACGATTAGGATATCTAAACCTTTTTCAAAAATGATATTTTTCTTCTCAAGACCTTGAATTGATTGCTGGATTTAAAGGCCTGCAGTGTTGCTCCTACGGTTTATGTTTGCTTATAATGCTTGTATTGTATTCTCATGACCATAAATTGATTGGTGGTGTAGGATTCACATGGCACCATTCACTGATGAATATCTGTTTATTGAAATTGCTAATAAGGTTTGTCACTTTCATTTGTATTTGTCAGCTATCTTGTACTTGTAAATCCTTAAAACTTTTTTGACACTTGGAATTGGGAGAGATTTTAAGAGACGCTTGACCTTGTAAAAAGCTTCTGCTCAATTAATTTTTCTCTGGTGAACACAATATGTGATCAGATAATTGTGTGACTGACCTTTGCTTCAGCTGCCCTGTTAAAATTAGTGAGAATCAATTCGATATGAACACTTTCTAAAAAGAGGATGAAAATCTCAAAAAAGCAATTTTTTTTAGAATCACTGACTTCAACTGTTGCTTTTGTAGTTCTATGTCTACATTGTGTTGTGGTCTAGCATTCTCTTCTGGATTAGTAATAAGGAAACCTTTTCTAGGTTCCTTTGAGTATATTTCTTAAAGCTGAATCTAAATGCTTGTTATGTTCTATCTGTTTAGGCCTTGTTTTGGCAGCAACAAAACTACTATGGTGTTGATTTGACACCCTTGTATGGCACTGCATTTCAAGGATACTTTTCTCAGGTATTATGCTTGGTTTTGCTAATTTACTAAGATCACTGATTTTGTCCTACAAGCGTAAGACTAGATAGAGGTATCTGGTTTTGAAATTGTTGTTTAAGGTTTGGTTCCTTGCCAAAAGGTCATATATGATATGTTCCCACGCATCTATTGTGGTGAGGACGGTGCAGACATGTTTGATATTTGATTTGTCAAGGGTCAAATTGGGAATTACATCTGTTTGTTCCCACTATTTATGGCATTTGTCAAATAAGTTGGGATATTAAATTTGTGAGTCACATAGGAAACAGAAGAGGATTATATGCGTTGTGCACTTTACGATTGGTCTGTTAAGAGCTATTTATCCCTTTTTCAATGCAGCTTCTATTTGTAGAATTCTTCCTTGTTCCCTCTAGCTGCGATATAGGTCTTTCTGCATTTTCTTCTAGGTCTGTTCCTGTTGCATGCTTTCTGCGTGTTTTTTGGCCTGTCAGTAGTTTCTAATTGGCTAGTTATTATTTATAAGATGAATGGAGATTGAGATTTTCATATTGAAGCATATATGTGCAATATATTGATTTTAGGCAGGGTTTTCCCTCTTTATAGACCTTTTATGGTGTGGTGAACTTATCAAGGCAGATAAATCATCATATGCTGATGCCAGTTTTGTTTTCCTTTGAATTAATTGATTTATTTAATGAATATTATGGAGATGCTCATCTGAAAATTAATTTGTGAGACCATTCCCGTCAACCCTCTTGGATCTGAAATCCTTTACATGCATTGTCATTTTTGAGAGGGAAAAGAACTTGTGGGAAGAAAAAAGTGAATTTATGACAGTTGTACTCTTCTAAGATATGGTATTCTTGCTTCCTATTGTACTCCCTCCATCCTTGCATGGTTTAAGAAAACTATTAAAATTAGTTAAAAGTAATAAATATGTAGGAAATATACTTTTTTTGTAGACATGACCTTATTTACGAGTCTCTTAGTGGTTTTGATATCTTTTCATTTTTTTTAATTGCCGAAGGATATGTTTTGCCTCAGAGATTTGCATTTGTTCAGTATTGTGAAATGGTGGGCAGTTTCTTATTGCTGCTGTGTTTAGGGTAATGGAATATTGATGAGCTTGTAGAGAGGATTTGTGTCTTATATTATTCTTTCAAATAAGTCCATGGACAAAAAACAGGGTAGGGATGATGAAATATGCAATTAGTTACTATTGATTTCCTTCAGCATCTAGGTGACAACCTGTGGTAGTGTGGGTGTTTTTGTGCCATTCTGATGATATGTTTTATTATTTTTGTTGCAGTAGAATTTGACATTGTTACCAAAAATTCTTGTGTTTTCTCCATTTTTTCCATACAGCCTGTGGTGGATGCTTTTGATCCAAGATTGTTAATAGCTCCTCCTATGTTCCATGTGATAGACTTCACAAAAGTAAAGGTAAGAGCTAACGTTGGAGAAAGTGCTTGTGTATTTTGGTTGCCATTCCAATTTTCTGTCTTGAATTTCCTCTAATTACACCATCCCAAAAATGTTTTGTAGGTGTGCCTCTTAGAAATGGATAATAGTATATACATAATGTGCCTATTTTATAGTAAATTAATATTGCGTATCTGTTATTGTCAAAAAGAAAAATCTGTCTCAGCGGTTCCTTATTCTTGGTTTACTGGAAGTAAAAAGAAGCACTTCTCAAACGTTCCAACAGCCTTCCATTTATGAGTTTGTAACTGAACTATTATTCCACTTCAGGTTTATGAAGTATTTTCATGGTCATTTTTTTTAATTGTGCTGATACTTGAAATGAAGTCACCTTTGAACAACAGAGGATAACAACCTACATGCTGATTTTTTGTAGGAAGAAGAACTGTATGAAATAGATATACCTGTAAAATTCACGGCTTCTGTGGGTGCACGAGTTCATGGCCTCGCTTGTTGGTTTGATGTACTGTTTAATGGAAGGTAAAAATTGCATTTTAGATATTTTTATTATCCATTCTTATTCATCTATATTCCTGTCTATTGATTTGCCAACATTTGTTCCAAATCCTCAGTACCGTGCAAAGGTGGCTTACGACTGCCCCCGGGTCACCGACAACCCACTGGTACCAGTTGCGCTGTGTTCTCTCTCAGCCAATTTATGTCATGGCGGGCCAAGAAATTACTGGCAGACTCCACATGGTTGCTCACAATGCCCAGAGCTATACAATATATTTGACATTGTCAGGTTAGTGTTTGTCCATTTTATTCCCGTTGTCACTCTTGTGATTTTGCATTGTTCTGCTAAAGAGAGCCATGGTCCATTCTTTTTAGCTAAAATGTGGGGCCCTGGTGCTGAACAAGGAGGGATTCTTCAGACCTCATCGTGCAAACTTGATTTGAAAGAACCCTACTATAGAATGTCACAACCACAAGCTTATACGTTAGCCCAAGAGCAGCAACAACCACCACTCCTACACACACAGGTATTGAATTTACCTTCATTTACTTGTTCCCGTCTTGAGTTAGAGATTCCAAAGAAAACTTGAAATCTGAGTTATTTTAAGCCATCTGGTTTTCTTTAATGAAAATAGATGGTGAGGAAGGGGCCAACTAAAATGGCATCCCCAGTCCTTTGGAAACTGCTTGATTTCTACCTCCAGTCCTTAATATAAGAGTTAAATGACTAATTTGTTGATATCAAGGAAATTGGTTAAGTTAGTTATTTGTAACAAATGTGTGGTGGTTTCTCTAAATTACCCTATTTAATCATATCCATTGGAAGTTTGGAACTACCCCTTAACTCAGATCCCCTTAGAATGTGCAATCCATAAGAATTCTTTGGGCAAAAACATTATAAATTTGGGAGGCAAAGCGGATTGATGTATTATATTCCGGACTAAAATGAATCCCTTATCTAGCGCTTATATTTAAAATCAGAGGTATCAAATTTTGTCTTTTGTTCTTAATCTACGTGGTTGTACATACTTTTGTTTAAACAGGACATACCAATTCAATCACAAGATTTAGATGAACCTGACATGATGCAAGAGCCGTCGCCTAATTCATGTGTTCAGGTTAATTCATTGATGCAGAATATTTAACACTACCAGGAATGCTAACATGGACCTGTTTCAGTTTGTAAGATGAATTTGCCCGCCACAAGTAGGTGGATTCTGTATCATTATTTGGACGTCTCCTTTCCCTTGTAAATTCATCAACATTTGTGTTTGCTATCTATTGGGTGGTTTGTGGTGCAGATCGTTTATTTGATCAGCAATTTTTTTCTGATATTTATTTATTTAAAAATGGAGCACGTGTACGATTACTCGATCAGCTCGTTGATTTTAAATGTCTTTTATTTTTTTTAAGCAACTTGTTACACACACACACACACACACATTTTCCCACATCCACAGACGGCTTATTAAAAAAAGGCCACTTTCAATTAATGCTCACAAATTAGAGTTCCTCTCCTCACGTGATGAGGTTTAAAAGTGATTTTCTTTTACGTACTCCCTCCAGTGATTTTTGTAAGGTCAAAATATAAATTGTCTTAGTAGACTAACGAAGCTTTTATGAACGTGAGTGTTTTTTTTAATTTTTGTCCTCATCTTTTTTTTTTTAATATATTACATTCTCTTCCTTACTTTCTATCATTATTATTCTTATATGCCCCTTATAAATAAAAGCATTTGTGGAAAAAGCTTATTTCAGAAATACTCATTATTTTTAATTAATTTTAATTTCTTTTTTAAATTGTGTAATTCAGTTGTTGCCTTATTGGGCTTTTATAAATAAGACGTGACAGAGTAGCAAATAAAGATCCAAAAGATGAAATTTGGAAAGTTTAATATAGTTGGTTTTCGGGGCCAACGATAAGAAAGCTTTGTTGATGAGAGGCAAGATGAGATAAAAATATCGATGATTGACTTGTAACTGGAAAAGGACCGTATAGTTCAATTATTAGTGTTGGAGAAGCACGTTTATGTAAGTTGAAGTAAAACTTTTCTTATATATTTACCTCGTATACCGGAAATCACATCAAAAAAGCAGTTTCTATTATCAATCCAAACAGACACCAGGTCCCAAAAAATAATAGTGAAGATAGCATTCTCAATTGAGATTCGTTTCATTTCATTATTCCGTTGGGAATTTATGTGTGTTTGGTATTTGCTTATTGGGGTCAATAAGTACTTATTACGTAAGTCGAGATAAAACCCCTCTCACATATTTATCTCGTAAACTGTAAATAATGATTTATAAGCACTTATTGTTTAAAAATAAGTTATCACAAATGAACACTGTGATTCTCTGAAACACAGGAATCGCCTCCTAAAGCTACATTTCCAAAAATGCTCTCCTCTCTTTTTTGTTGATTCCCATTCGCCATTGACAACACCAGTGACAGTGAGACGTTTCCTCAGCTTCAAACTCGAGTTTACCGTAATATGAATTTGCTTTGTCTAATTTATGCATTTGAATTTGATTTGCTTTAATCTGTTCGTATTCGTTCTGAATCTTGTTTGAGGAAGTAGACAAATGAAGTCGAATGTTTTTTTAAAAATATATTTTAGTCTTTTTATTTTTATTTTTTGAATCAAATGTAAAATATGTATTCCAAAGATGATTATTGCGTCATAATCCATCTCTGTCCAACCAAATGTGCCCTGAATGGCTAAATGCCTCGCAACTGTATTAAAGAATACACTCGTTTTTCCAATGATAATATTGAGATCATAAACATCTTACTTTATTGTAACAAAATCTCAAGTTCAAAATATTGTTCCAACAGAGGTGCTGTGTACTGACGTGAAAAATAGCTGATGTGTTTGGGGGGGAAAAAGAATATATCAGCGTCACTGGTGATTAAAGAAATTAAATACGAGTAATTTTTGTTTTTGTTTGTTATGAGATGTCAGCTGACTGCAACTACTTCACGGGGCAGGTGATCGGCGATGACATTATGGCAGCGGCCACAGAGAGTTGGGTGGTCGGAGAAGGAGCCAACAAGCGGTGAATAATTCCAGCATCTTTCACACTTGGAACCCTCAGCACGAGATACGCCAACCCATACTTTACAATTCCCTTGAATGACACACTCGCCGCTATATGGGATATTTGCAATTAGCTGATCCTCTAAAGAGGGAAGAATCTCAGCCTGCAGAATATCAAACATGCAAGAAAAATTAAGAATTATTCACAGCAATTAACAAACTTGTTACAGTATGAACTATCAACATAACAAATGGTTTCAAGCTTTTTATCATGGATGAAAAACTTTAGTTCCTTTCTGTATCTTGTGATGGCCTTTGGATAGATAAAAAGGGGGGGCAATGTTGAGTTTTGAGAATGGTATCATTAACCAGAGGAGTCAAATATGTATTTGCAGAAACACAGGCTCCTGGTTCTTATATGATGCAATGGCATTGCAGAAATGCATGATGGTAGATTGAGTGTCTGGGAGGCGTGAATGAACCATGTTTAGAGATTTAAAAAAAGGATTAATCCATAGGCTTTTGCGCGGTTGAGCTTTAGGGGAGTGTTAACTGAGGTATTAGTATTCACATCCGTCAATGGCAAGTTGCCTTAGTGACAACGCTTGGATGAGGTCTTAGGCTTGAGTCTGGCGTTGACATGTTTGTGTGCATGTGTTTAAATTGTACAAAAAAAAAAAGAAAAGGTTTTAACAGTGTCGTATTGTACTCTTTAAAGCTAAAAGGTACTCCCTTTGATTCTAAATATAAGACAAAATTAACTTTTTTTAGAGAGATTAAGGAAGTTAACTAAATTACTGTAAAATATTTATATTCATTATTTTTTCTCCAATCTATTTTGCCTAACCTATAAACTAATACACAATCTAAAGATACACAACATACGATATGATTAAGTAACTTATTTAGTTTCCTTAATCTCTCCAAAAAAAAAAAGTCAACTCTGTCTTATATTTAGGACCAAATGGAGTATTAAGGATAGAGGAAAGTTTGCAAGGCAAATAATTACTTGTGATGTGTCCAGTCCTAAGGAAAGAAGTATTAGTGTCCTGGTGTGACTGAGTGTTATTCTAAATAGAGGTTGAGACTAAATATTACACTTTCTGTTCTTAAATCTTTGAAAAATATACATTTTGTCTTTCGTTTCTTCTTAACTTAGGCATATGTTCTCCCTAATCCTTATTTTCTCAACAGATGACGTGGATGTAGACATACCTGAGATGTTATGAATAGACGATGTAGCACATCGGTGTCATTTTTGGCGGTACATAGTTCAGATAATTGGGATGCCAGGCTGGCATCAGCAGCGTAAATATGAACCTTGGCATCTAAACTAGCTCCAATTAGCTTTCCAGTTCGTGCAACCTCCAATACTCTGTTCACCTCTGTCCTCAGCTGGCCAAAAATGATTTCATTCAGTAATAGAAAATTTATAGGCGAATACTTTTTGGCTAAAAGGATTTATATCGTAACTCTATCATGAATGAGCCACATGGTGGATTTGGATGACATCAGCTAGAGAGAAACTACCTCAAGAACCTTTTCCCAGAAATCAACTTCTTCAGCAGGGAGGGCAAGCCACCTTTCATTCAAGGAGGGCCATCTTGATTCAAATACATATTCAGCAACAGAACCATATTCAGTTGTATACTGAAAAGGAAGGTTCTGCCATGCATCCTCAGCTAAATGGGGCAATATTGGTGCTATTACTCTCACAATGGAAAGCAGATGAGCTGCAAGAACTGTTTGACAACTTCTCCTCGTATAACTTGTTGATCCACTGCAAAAATTAACAACAAAAATGATTTGAGGACTGTACATAACATAAAGAAATCATGCAAAAAAGTATACATCTAAATCTTTTGTTGCAACTAACAAGTTGCTGGTTGAGGTGATAAGCGACCTTGCCCCCCTAAGGAGAAGAACGTAAGTTTAAATCATGGAAAGTACACTTATTGAAAAAGGCGAAAACCCTTTGCGCTCTAAGCCTCAAAAGGGATTACCCTTAATCAAATCAAATATATATTTTGTTGCAGGTTTGTAGTATAAGTGCCAAGTTATATAATCTGACATGATATATTCCCACGATTCATATAGGATAAGAAAAGCGAGAACAACAAAAGAAAATTAAGCCTGGCAACTTACCCAACATAAAGTCGGTCTTTGGCAACATCAAAATAGAAATTTGACAAGTCAACAATGACAAACCTCTGTAAAATCTGAAATAAAAAAGTTGCATTGTAATTATTGACAAAATTTTTTAAAAAATAGTTCGGCTAAAGACATGAATGGCCATTCATAAGCAAACTAATTCTAAGATTTACACAGATTTTTTCATGTCCAACTATGAAACTTGATGCAATGGACATGGTTAGTGATGCCATAATTCCTTTTTCTGTCTTACTTCAAACCCTATCATTAGTTCAATGGATTTCCCCTGATATAATATGTCACCCCGGTTTTGACCTGAACATACCTTTCCATTTTACTAAATTAAAATACAGTCAACCAAATGTGTAGGCATTAGTTAGCTGTGGGTCTTGACAAAGATCAAGCAGCATCACAATGAAACATAAAAATTGAATGTCTGACCAAGATTTACAATAACTAACCTGAAATATCTTGAAAAATTGGTAACTTTCATAATTCCCTTGAATGTTATTTACAACATTTTCAAGCTGGAATAGCGCATGCTGATCAATCCTGGGAAGTTCATGGTATGGAACAGAATAATCTTCCTGTCCATAAGATCAAGCGTGAGGAACAAGTAAGGGGTTTTAACCAGAGAGGCAGAGAAAAATAGACGTTATCTTAACCAACTCAGAGACAATAGGCAGTAAGGGATTTTACTTTTTAGGCAGAGAGAAAAGAAATCTTCTATCCCGTAAAATGGAATGAACTTAAAGTCCTCAGATGCTTAAAAAATAAGGTTTCCATGAAAAGAGATGAAAATTCTATGCAGTAAGAGAGAATTTAAGGTTTCTGATGATAATCGAACATACTTTCCAATCATGAAGATTTGCCAAAAGGTATCTCAAAGTTCCTCGCAACTTCCTGTAAATCTCAGACATTTGACGGAGAATCTGAGAGCCAATCATCACATCACCTGTATAATCTACACTAGAAACCCAGAGTCGGAGGACATCAGCTCCGTAAGCAGGTGTTTCCTAAGTTAAAGTGGGAAAAAAGAGTCCATTAGTCCATGGCTTTTGATAAGTAGAAGCCATGTAACTAGATACAGTTCCAATGCTGATGTTTCTTTATATATGTAACTGACCTTCTGATTTTTGCCTCCTTCAATAACAATTCGGGGATCCACAACATTACCCAAAGACTTGCTCATCTTTAAACCCTTCTCATCCAATACAAATCCATGTGTTACAACACTTGAATATGGAGCCTTCCCTGTATTAAACAATAATGACAAAATTACATGGTATATTGTTTTTATGAATACATGAAGACATGTGCATCATGGCAGTGTTTGACCATCTGTAAGAACACATGTATGGTCGTATATCCACATGCATTATCCTTGTCAACTTATGATATGGAGGAAAATAAACTCCATCAAACAAATGGCCATGCCTGCCTTCGTGTTATGAATCCTCACTGTTGGTGTATTATTTTGAAAACTGACCATTCATAGCAAATTTGAAAGAGGTAGCGGAGCAGCAAAAGTTGGAGAGAGAAAAGGAATGGAACAAAACAAAAATATTATTCAAAGCCTCACTTATCGTCTAAGCTTTAACCTTTTTATCTATATGAATACGATAAGCACAAAAGCAAATATACCATTTACTTTGAACACACCACAAATAATTATTTCTCTAGCCTACAATACTTTCCTAAAGTCTTAATTCCTATTATTTGGGTGGTTATTTTCCTAGCTTACAAGACTCCGTGCAATAATCTCAGACCAAAATACCTCTTGTAGCTACACTTGTCAGCAATGAACTCTGAAACCAGCCCCTATGCTGATCTGTTCCTTCAAGATACACGTCTGCTGGAAGACTTAAGCCACTTCTTTTTCCCAAGACCGCAGCCCAGGAGGAACCTGAGGTCAAAAGTAAACAGCTAAGAAAAACCCAATTCATGAGAAAGAAAATTATGATAATATTTCAGGCTGGAGTAAGGGTAGAAGGTCCTAGGTTATGCCATTGTGTCCTATAAAGTAATAATATGAGAATAACAAATTACAATTTTAGGACAAATCTATATAAATATTTCAATTGCAGGAAACAGGTGCAATAGTTATCACTCATCAATACATGTCGTGCATTTTATTATATTTACAGAAATGTCCCTAAGCCATAACGGGAAACTGGAGTGTGGGTTAATTAGGCTTATCTCGAGTACTATGTAATGCACGGGCCAACAATGTTTGTTTGTTTTTTTTTTTGTCAAGACCCACTGCGGTTACTAGTGTAAAGTTATCCAGGAAAAAAACATTTCTATACCCGAATCAAACCACACATCCATTGTATCAGTTCCCTTTTCATATTCTGCAGCTTTATCACGGTACTTAGCTGGAAGAAGATCCTCTACTGTCATATACCACCACGCATCACTGCCCTTTTGGGCTATAATAGCTGTCCACATCACAAAAACAAAAATGGAAAATAAATTAATGTTAGGTTATTCAATTAAAATGGACCAACAAGTGGTTTTAAGAGCATTGGGAATTAAGCAACATGAGAACATCCAGAAGTACATGTCCTAGATATAAACTTTACTGGTCAATTTTTGTAGTCTATTAACAATTGAGATGGCACATACTCTTGAGCAAGGAGAACACAGTAATATGTTATGTTTTGGGCCCTTACATCTGACATGTTCAATAGTTTCTTCATTCATAAGGGGTTCTCTAGACCGCAAATGATAAAAAACCGGGATGGGAACGCCCCATGTCCTTTGTCGTGATATACACCAGTCACTGCGGCCAGAAGTCATTGCTGAGATTCTGTTTTCTGCCTAAGCAATAATACACATATCTGTGTAAGCTAGAACCGAATATGTAAGTTATGTATTTGTGAGAGAATAACTTACAAATAGACAAAAAAATACTCCAAAAGGAAGTCTAAAATTAATTACCTGAGGAGGAAACCATTTTACATGGCCAATAGCATTCATAGCAGCATGGCGAAATCCCTCAACTGATGCAAACCATTGCTCCGTTGCTCTAAATATAGTTGGTTTCTTAGTTCTCCAGTCATAGGGATACTTGTGCTCTGCATCAAAAATGAAAACATCAATGACAAAACAGTCTATATTTATTGGTAGAACAGTATGAGATTTTCAAGACAAACAATTCTGGAGGAATCTGGCAAGACCCCAAAAAGAGATGAATAAGAAAGAGAACTGACCATATGATTCTTCCATCACAAGTGACAGATGTTCATCCAAGTATTTCACAATAGCAGCATTACCCTCCCCAAGAACATCAAGTCCACTAAATTGCCCAGCTTCTTCAGTGAACTTTCCTTCATCATCTACTGGAGAAAATATAGGTAGTCCATACTTCTGGCCAGTCACATAATCTTCCTGACCATGCCCTGGAGCTGTATGGACCAGTCCTGTTCCAGTTTCTGTGGTAATATAATCTCCTCCAATCACAACTGGACATTCCTTATTATCTATTGGATGGTTATACCTGAGGACACAATAATGAATAATGCCTGAGCACAAAACTCATCCCATTTATCATTAAGGTAAGTAAGAATTTAAACTCAAATTACAAAAGTAATGGCAGCAGCAATGAAAAGAATATACAAAGTTTACAGCAATTCTTCAAATTTGACTGTCCAACAACCTGCAGTTTTCCAGGTCTGAACCCAAGAGTCTTTTCTTAACAGCAAGCTTTATGCCCCATTTTGCCTCCAACTTTGGCACAAGATCAGATGCTACAATAAGGAAAGGCTTCACTTCCTCCTTTAAAATATTTCCAAGCCGTCTTTTCTTGGCTCCTCCACCAAGTGAGACTTCTTCAGGTAATGGTTCCACTTCAACAACAGCATATTCAAGTTTGGGATTTACCGCAACAGCTGAGTATAGAATAAAATGAAGTAACCACAAAAAGAAGAGTAAGTGACACGCAGACTTGAACATATAAAATGACCACAAAATGAAAAGTCAGCAAGTAGTTGGCGTTATGGATATCAATTAAACAAAGATTTTAGCTACACAATTAACTAGCCTAAGTCACCATCATCAACAATTGCAGAAATGATAATGAAGAACGGAGGTGTGCAAAGCTACTTAGGAAAAGTCTCAAGGCTCTGAACTATAAGAATGATGAATCCATCTTCAACTAAATAGTTACGATATGAAGGAGATAAACTGAGAACATATATGGCAGAGAAGAGTCTGATCACGGTAAGGAATTTAAGCTGCAAGGTAAAGCATCATATTAAATGTGTTCTAAAGCATAATAAATGATTCATTGCATACTGATTTGGTATTCAACACAATGCAAATTACTGAGAAATAGGTATAAATCCAAGTATATGATGCAGATATTAAAACCATTATGACAAGCAGAAGTAATACTGAGGATATCCATGAGTCATAAAACAGTAAGGTCATATGCAAAGAAACCAACCGGCATTGGCAGGAACAGTCCAGGGAGTTGTGGTCCATACAGCCAAGTACAAATTTGGAAATTCTTGCAGTAGGCCACCTACTGTTGGAGGAGAATTCACTAATCTGAATATGGCGTATATACTTCTTGAAACATGACCTTCAGGATACTACATATAAATAAAAAAAGTAGCAACGGAAATACTCTTATCAAACTTATGAAGAAAAATGTACTCGTCACATATGAAGACGTAGAAACTAGAAACTCAAAAACACATGTTTTACATGATAAGAGATCAGCAAATCCAGAGCTGTACAACATGACATCATGCCTTTATGATCTATAAAAAATATTAAAAATAATAAAAAAGCATAGAAGCTTAATTTACCTCCAACTCAGCCTCAGCAAGTGCTGTCCTTGAGGAGGGGCTCCAGTGAACAGGTTTTCTGCCTCTGTAGATATGGCCTTTCAAAGCCATCTGGCCAAATACTTCGATCTAGCATATCACAGGATATGAATTATGAAACCAAGCACCCAAGAAAAATTTCAAAACTAAAGTTCAGTAGTCTGACAATATGGCTATCTGCAGTGATCATTCGGCTGGTTCTTGCTGAATGGTAAAATCACTTCGTTAAAGTTAAAAATCACAAATCTGAAAGTATAGTTAGTCCATGAGTTATTCTGTATTCATTTTCTAAATATTATACTTAACAAATGAGGAGTCCCGAGTGCTTAATTTTATTTTTTAGTTTAAGCATTTCAAAGGTTAATGAGATACAAAGTACCAGGTACCTGGGCAGCTTCATATTCTGGATCTAGAGTAAGATAAGGACTATTCCAGTCTGCCCAAACTCCATAGCGCTGCAAACATTTAATAACACACTTACGATGCCAAAATTTCCCGGCAATTAAAAGCAAAAGTTGGTGAGATATTTCAATTATAAGGTTAAGTTAAGAACCACAGCAACCTATTGGCAATTGACACATCTAAATCACAATATCAATTGCAAAACAAAGATGGACCTTAAAAGATGACATCTGATTTTTAACAGTGTCCTTGGCAAACTTAGCAGCCTTAGTTCTCAACTTTAATGGCGTGAGGTTATTTCTAGCGTCCTTATCCAGCGACTGCAAAACTGTAATAACCCAAAACAATCATACTCTTCTTGAACACAGCATAGCAAACATGGCAGTACTAAGGGGAAAAAACAAAAGTTGCCTTTTAATTCAATAGGTAGGCCATGACAATCCCATCCAGGCACAAAATGAACTTTATAGTTCTGGAGAATCTGCAAATAAAAAGGAAATGTAAGTCTTAAAAGAGGACTAGTGCTCACATGTAAGTGCAAGTGACATATATTGTTAAAGCATTTGTGTGTTTGCCAGACTTTAAAATATATATGATTCGGATTAAGTATGAAAATAAGCAGGAAGTCTAACTACAAAGGAAGGGGAAAAATACCTTGTAACGATTTATAATATCCTTCAAAATTTTGTTTAACGCATGGCCAATATGAAGGTCACCATTGGCATATGGAGGACCGTCATGAAGAATGAAACTCTCCTGAACAAGTTGTTTGAATTAAATCAAGATAGTTGTATAAATATAACTGTAGCTAAGGGGAACTCTACAACCTACCCCATTATTTTTGTCAACAACTCTTTTAAATACTTCATTATCCTCCCATATTTTCTGAATTTCAGGCTCCCTTATTGAAGAATTTGCTCTCATACCGAATGCTGTCTTTGGAAGATCAACAGTGTGCTTGTATTTACCATCTTCTTGCTTAGTCCCTGAAATCAACACAAGGATTGTAACTAAGCATAGAACCACATGCTTTAGTTCTTTAGCTCACATGGCAGGCATCCAATCATCCATAAACCCAATCAAATAAAATAAAAAAGAACAGATAACATAAATAGTACTATGAAATTCAGAAATAGCAAACAAGCTACCTTCAGCAGCTTTCTTTCCTGCCATAACAGGTCCTCGAGCTCTTCGCTTTGAAGAACAGAGTGGATCTGCTGAATGAGTACGGTATTTTGACATGTTTAGGACAGATGTTACTTTAATTGATGAGATTCCATTTGAATATAACAAGGCAGTAGAATTGGTTTTCCTGGAGATTGCATAGGATGTTCGTGAGAAAACCTAAGCACATATTAAACAGAAAATCAATCACGAGTACGATAGTACTATTTTCTTTTCAGTTGGGATGATAAGAAGCCAGAGACAGAGCTAAATCCCATAAAGCCAAACCATCATATATAAAGTAAAAGGGTAATAACAAAATTTAGAAAGCCAAGTGAGGCCAGAAATCCAAGATATTTGGTTTTACAGTAAAATTTGTAAGCGGTACCTATTTTACATAGCTATCAGAACATAAGAAGATGAAGGAAAGAAAATGCAGACGAGCATGAAATGATGAATATGTTGCCGTTGGCAAAACAAGATGAATATGTTGTCAAATGCCAGACTTCCATATTTCTTCTACCATAGTGGAACCAAAAAACCCAAAATTACAATTAAAAAAAAATTGACGATATCACAAGACTGGAAGAGCTGAATAACAACCAAACGTAGGAAAACAATGACCATTTCAACCTCCCCATAGAAAATCTTCCGACTGAAACCCATTCAGCACTCCCAATACGTGAACAAGCAACAAAACTCAACAGCAAAATTGTGTTGGAGCAACGACGCATGATCAGACAAGATGAAGTCAAAGCATAAATTCCACTTACCACCCAAAATTACAAAAAATTTTACATTAAGAGAAGGTTTTGTCAAACGAATGCTATTTGAATATATAAAGGAGCTCAAATTTCAAAACAATATCAATTGAGTGCATTAGCATAGCTCAAAAACACAATGCTCGGCTTTACTACCGAGGAACTGAGGATGGGAGGAATTTCTTCAGCGTGAAGACTTCGAATTTAATACAAACCTTATCCCTTCAGTGCGGTTACACAACTTACTAACTTAGCCATTTTTTCTAAGCAGTTGTTAATCACAAAAGAAGTGCTGAATGAGTTCACAACAGACATAAAGGAATGTACCCTGTGAGGTGAAGATTTCATGAAGATGGCCATGGTGGCTTCCCTTGACTTGAGAGCAGTGGAGTTTGAAGTGAAGGACTTGAAAACAGACATAATGGATTCGCCCGCTTCCACTGGGTTCGCAGAAGCAGGCTACACCATCTTCGTTGAGCGAGGGAAATCGGATAAAAGGCCTCGAAGCCGCACCATCTTTTTTAATCTATTTTCGTTGGCTATGACTTTTTTTTGTGAAAAGAAAATAATAATAAACACCGCTTAAATTTTAAAATTTTAAATTGATTTTGTTGATAATAAAAATAAAGAAAAATTTTTCTAAAATATATTGGAAATGAGAAAATCCCTATTCAATGCATTGAAATTGAAAAATCTGGATCAGTCCAGTGTTAGTACGGATGAACAGTGCGGGCGGCGCCAAAAAACGATTTTACCCTTCAGCCCTCATTCTCGCCACTTCAGAAATAACAACACGCGGTTCTTAATTAACAATTCTGAATTCTTGATTAACAACTCCCCTTTCTTATTTCACAACTTCCTAATTTAAGTTTCAAGGCCAATAACAACACCTTTTTTTTTATTAACAACACGCGTTTTTAATTAACAACTCCAAATTCTTGATTAACAACTTCATATTCTTGATTAACAATTCCAGTTTCATCTTTTTACTTTCACAATAACAGCACTAGTCTTGTTATTAACAACACCATATTCTACATTAATAATATCA
This sequence comes from Inga leiocalycina, assembly GCA_963242795.1. Lineage (NCBI taxonomy): Eukaryota > Viridiplantae > Streptophyta > Magnoliopsida > Fabales > Fabaceae > Inga > Inga leiocalycina. The sequence continues at coordinate 11,414,831 of OY725327.1, read as the reverse complement.
CGGCATGTATACATGAGTTAGGGCTCCTCCCCCACTATTCGTACACCTCGGTTGGGTTCTTGCTTAACAACCAGGTAAGTGTGCCTCCACACATAAATTGCCCTCCTCGGCAAAACCATATTCATTAATTATATCGCAGAAGATGGCATACACAAACATATAAATATTGGTATAATATATAAAAGATAGAGCTACTACCTTCTGTCCCTTTTTGTAACACAAATCAGTTCCTAATTTAATCCGGCTTAGGCTCAAAAGATTGGTCCTAAAAATCCAAGTTTACAAGAATTAGGTTAATACCCATTCATGTACTACTTTAGACTCTTCCAAATTGTTTTTGTTGGTTATATTAGTCTAAAACTACAAAATTACCAAAATGTCCCTAGGGAACCAGTTTAAGTCCCTTTGTACTCGGTCCAACTGTACTTTTCCAAAAATGTTGACCCGGGCTATTCATATATAGTTTTATGTGTAGAATCCATTTTTGACCTCGGTATTTTCAAAATCACTATCAAATGACAGTTTTGCCCTTAACAGCCCCTATTGAGGGTTTTAGGGTTATTTTTGACATTTCACTTTCTAGAGTTTTTCTCACAACATAATTAACATCAACCCTACACAATTTTTCCTCCTGAACACAATGGAACCATCATATTAATGAAATTTCAGCCCTAGTCCCTTGAACTAGGTCTGGCCGAAACTTATCAAAGGAAAAGGGAAAATGTGATTTTTGTGATCTAACCCTTAAAGCTTACTCCTTTTCACTCCTAACCACTTGTTAAACCTTTTAAACACTTATTAGACATTATTTGAGAAAATTTGAGCAGCATAATCCCTTAGGATTTTTGTAACATCATGATTTTTATTTATAGGATATAATTATAATTTGAAGATAATTATGAATTTAATGGTAATATTTGTGGGATAAAAAGAAAAGAAGAATTTAATTAAAATAATTTTTTAATATATATATATGTATGTAATAATAATATAACAATAAAAAAAGTTATTAGAAAATAATAATAGGGGTAGGTGGTGTCACCTACCCCATTTAAAAAAAATTATATTGTGGTAGGTGGCAATGAGGAGGGCGGTATACTATAAATACCCCCATTTCTCCTTCACTCCGTCACAGAGATGAAGTGAAAATTATGAAGGAAGGAAAGTTGTAGAGTCCTAGTTTTTACAGTTTTAAAGATTAATAAGATACTTAAATTTACTTCTTATCACAAAACTTTCTTCATAGATAATGTTCTAAATAATTTTATTTTTCTTATGATAATAATTTCTTACTGATTAAAGAATATTTTAGGATTAGAATTTTGAACAAATTTAAGTTTTATCAGTATATAACTATGGGAATATAGAGGATGATTAATAGTGAATTTTAATTTGTTTATTTTTGTTATTCAGTTGGTATAAGATTTTATAATGAATTTTCTATATAATCAATCTATAAATAATTCTATGTCAGACTTTTTAACTGATTAAATTTAGAATAAATGATTTATTTGGATTATGAGGAGTATTCTTAAGGTTTTAATCGGTTTAGATATTTTAAAGATGAAGATTTATAATTTAGTTATTTTACGTTCTAAACTTTAAATTGGGAATTTTATGTAAGGGAATCAAATTAATCCTAATCAATGACTTGAATAGGTTATTTAAGTTAATATATATATATATATATATACATATAAAAATTAATAATGGAGATTTTAGTGTGAAAGTGGAAATTTTAGGAGTAATCAATTCAAATCTTTAAAATTATAGAATTAATTTTTCCAATAACTCAAAGAGTTATTAATATATAATAAATTGATTGTTGTAGATTAATTTTTTGGCGTGTATTTGAGCTCTTGGATTAGGAGCTTGTGGTTATAATTTTGCTTTGGCGAGAGGAAACCACTTTCCTCTTGTTGTGCATGCTTGTATGATGTTTGTGAGTGATTTTTAAATATATAGAATTATAAACGTGGCTAATGATATGTGATGTGGATTTTAAAAATATGTTGTTAATGAAATAATCTTGCGGGACTTATTTCCGTTGAGAATGACCAGTGATATTATATTATATGAATTGGTATGTATTTATGAGATTGAAAAGACCCTTTTGATAATTGTGAATTGATAATGATATGTTATAATCACACATATTGATATGAGAGGGGATGGTGAATGTTGATTTGATGAGTTGTCACTTAAAGAGGAAATAAGGGGGTGAATTTTTGTACAAAAAAAGAGGTAATAAGATGGTGAACTTCCAAGTGTACACTGGTTAGTCCTTTGGCCCAATTGTGTCCAGTAAGGCCTTGACACCCCACTAATGAGGAAACCCATGGTCCGGTCTTGTGCTCTGTGGATTTTGGCCAGTCCATATCACTTGATTGGTGAACTTGTTGAGTTAAACTACCAGTCATATGGGTTAGTACTAGCTCATGGGTTCAGTCAGAGGAAATAAGGGAGGATAAAGAATAAATTATTGTGTATTGATTCTTATACACTTATGTGATAAATACGAGAATGAGATTAGGATATTGTGAATTAATGTGAATATATACATGTGGACATTTGACGTTTTTAATAATGCTATGACTTTATAACTATCCCCCTTGGCACCTCATGGGCACATACTCGTATGCCAGATGAAATGGATTGTTGGTTGCTGAGGCTTTTGTCTCACCCCGTTGATTTAACATTTTTCCAGGTGATAGTTGTCGTGCGGGTCCATCAAGGAAGATTCCGGAAGCTTGAACTACTTCTGTTAAAAGTAGTGCTTCTATCTTTATAGTATATGTTGTATTACTGTATATTGCCACGTTAGGGCTCATTTTGCATACTTTAGTTTATTTTAGAGATTTGATATTTTAAAATATATATTTTTAATTACTCTTAATGATGTTGGATGGCCTACAGGTCTTATGACGTGTTTTCAATTGGTGGAACCATAATTTGGTCTGATATGAATTTTGCAATATATGGTAAGATATTATTCAGTTAAAGAGTTATCAAATGGTTAGTGGAACTCTTTTCTACCATGGTAAGCTTTTAAAAGATGAGTGGCAACCTTTTTATTACCATGATAGAGTTTTCAAATGGTTAAAATAATGTTTCTTTTTAAAAAAATGGTTTGATCAAATTAATAGTAAATTTACTATGTATAAGGAAAGGATTTTACAGTTTCAACATTCCAACTTTACAAAATCAACAATCTAAACCACAAATCATGACAAGAACAGCAGCAGCAACAACAATACACCAAAAGAATTGAAGTTCTTTAAGTTACCTCTTGATCCTCAAACTTTCTCTCTAGGCGTCACTTTCTCTCTCCTCTACTTTAAAGATTTGCTTGCTACACATGGTTTTTCATAGAGAACGAGAGCTTAGAGGAGCTATTGCACAAGATAGGAGGCTTAATCATTTGGAAACACAAGACTTACATTGGATTTTTGCCTCTTGTACTCTTCTTCTCTCTAAATTTCTCAAGCTCTTCTCTCTCTCTCTCTCTATTTTGTGATGCTAGGCGTGAAATGAGAAGAGAAAAAGATGACCAATAGTTTAAAATATCTTCATCTTTCCTTAACATAAGCTTAGTACTTGACCTTGGGTATGTTTGTTTGAGCGATTCGATTGCTTATAAGTTACTTTTTAATAGTGATTTACGGTATACGAAGTAAGTATGTGAGAGGAGTTGTGTCTCGATTTACATAAAAAGCAACTTATAAGCAAATTTAAGCTCAAACAAACATGCTTGCCTCTTAAGTGTGCCCCATTAGCATTGAACTAGTTTCTCTCTCTCTTTCCTTGGCCCAAAAATGGCGCCCCATGGGTCCTTCATAATCCCAATTGGGCTTCATCTCATTAGCCTACTCACATGCACAAGATATTATATTTTAATATTAATTAAACATGTGCTCATACTTTAATAAACTCTTATTTAATCCCTTGGCTTGAGATGATACCACTTGGCATATTTATGATTCAAATAATTATTTCCTCTCCTATTTTCTTTTATTCAGCAAAAATCATGAGGAAAAAGGGAAATAATAATTTCTTCAACATTTTCCACAATCTCTTTAATTAATTTGTATACAAATCCAACTTTGACTTTTCAAACTTTGATTTATTTGACTAAGAATGTTTCAAATATATATTTACCCTTTATTTTCCTTAATTAATTGAAATTAAATCGAATTAATTGGGAAAATAATTAATTATGTGCTTTATTGAAAAATTATAATTTTGCCACTATATTTCTTGGATTTATTTAGAGCTATTCCTTTTCTTTCTCTACTTGGTTGAAATTCCCACTATTATTGGGTCAAATATTATGCTCTTTTATTCTTTCATTTTAAGCTTCAATAATGGGCTTTTTGAAATACTCAAAATTAATTACATATCTTATTCTAGAATAATTTTCATAAAAATGAAAATTTACTAGCTTCTTAAATTCCAAACTCATTAATATTTACCCTTCCACTTTATTAAGTGTGTGTTTGGAAAAGCTTATTTTTGTCCAAAACGTGCTTATAATTCGTGATTCACGGTATACGAGGTAAGTATGTGAGAGGAGTTTTTTCTCGGCTTGCGTAATAAGTCCGTTTTTACTGTGCAAAAAGCTTAAACAAACCCGCACTAAATGTCACAAATAATTACAAGGCAGATAAATAAAATTTGGGCCGTTACGTGCCTTCTCCTTTGATTTCGCTCTCTCTCTCTCATCTTGAATCGCCAAAACTTGCTCTCACTGTCGAGGTTGAACATGGCGATCAGGGTTGTGGAAACTGCTACAGGAGAAGAAAGCCCATCGAAGAGAAGAAGTCGACAATGGATGAGCAAGCTCCTCCGCCCATAGATTCGCTATAGAGGAAACAAGGAAGGCCTTGAAAGTTCAAGTCTTGCTTGACATATTTGAAGAAGGAAAGGAAGTCTTGGACGACGAGATCAACGTTAGGAACAAAGGCCTTGAGATCGGCCGTGGCCTTGGAGATTGAGAGCGAAATCCATCTAATCGGCTATGGCTTGGACGACGCGATCGACATTTAGAAACAACGTTAGTTTTTGTATGGCATCGAAGGGAAGATTTGCCTTGAGATTGAGGGCCAAGTTGGAGAAGCACAAGGTTTTGTAAAGGATTTTGCTTGTTCTAACTTTGATCGGAAATTGCATGGTGGTTGGTGGTGCCTTCCTCACACCTGCATTTTCTAGTGATTTTTTATTGACATATTTATGATTAAATTATTTTGAGGTAGGAATACATAGATCCTTCTGTCATTGAGTTTGTTTGATAATTGCTTATAGTTCTCTGTGGTTTCAGGTCTTGAACTTTCCATGTCCAAGAAGAAGAAGAGGAACAAGAAAAGCATCTAGTCCCATAAGATTTATGGTTGTAGTTGGGTTTTTGTTTGTATTTTGCTAATTGCTATTATGATATTGTCATTGTTTATACTCAAGTCTTCAACAGCTCTATTAGCCGTCGTTGACAACTTGGATATAGGCAATAACAATCTGAGTATAACAACTAACAATTATCCCATTTTGACGCGTTGATAACTTGAATATTACAAGTAGCAACTTAGGTTTAAAAATTGATAATTTGAGGAGCTCAAGTTATCAATCTCTATACCTATGTTATTAATTGCTTATACTCAAGTTGTCAATAAAACCTAATAGGAGTAGTTGTTAATTGCCTTACTTGAGTTGTCATTGTCTATACTTAAATTGTTAACGATTATCAGGCGTCATTGACTAATTTACTATGGGCAATGACAACTTAAAAATGGCAATTAGCAACTTTGTTATACACATTGACAACTTGGGAGTTCAATAGTTGTCAATCTTTATATCAAAGTAGTTAATCTCATTACTAAAGTTGTCACTGAAGCTCTTGCCACTGGCGCCAAAGCTCCAATGACAAGAAAGCCGGCAGGGTGGGACCAACGCTAGAGCTCCAGCGGCCGGCCGACAGTGCTCCAACAAGGTGCCAATTCCTTTTTTATATTTTAAAAAATTGAGGGGCATTATAGTAAAATTGCCTACACTTTAAAATCCCAATTTGATCATTTGTCATTTACAAGTATTAACAGACTTTTCAGGGTTTTGGTATTTGAAATGGTATTTATATGTCTTTTCCCTAAAAATTATTCATGTTAATTTTCCATGAAAATTCTATACTTAGGTTTCATATAAAACTTAAATACCAGGTGTTGAATATTTGACACTACTTGATTAGTTCTGAATAATGACATGTTAAAAAAATTAGCTAAATTAGTTTTTTTGTGAATGTATGTTAATTTCTTTAAAATATCCACTTCAACTCATTGCTATTACTCTCTCAGTGAAAAAAATTATTACTTCTTCCTGTCCTTAATTGAAAATTCATTTACCTAATTTGATTTCATTAGTTAAATTAATTAATATGACATGTATTTTTTTAAAACACCGTAGTTATCTTCCTTAATTCTCTCATTTAACTCTCCTTCTTGATTGTTGTTGATAGAGCATCCATAGGGTAAATTAGAAAAATATTGATAAATATAAAGACTATGCCTTATGTTTAAGACTAAGATCAACTCTTCAAATATATATTATATTAAGGACTAGAGAGAGTAATTAATTTGAACAAGAAAAAAACCTATTAAAACATGTAATCAATAGAGAGAATTTAAGAAAATTATAAGTCTGAACGAAAAAGTGAATTGAACTTTTTATATTTGAGATTAAAGCAACCTAGCTTTTGTGAACGACAAGTTGCCTCAATGATAGCACCACCCATTGTATTTATGAGGTATAAAAACACACACACACACGCGCACACACACACAATTTATTACAAAGTTTATATCTTTTTGGTGCAAATGCTCCTATAGGTTTTATATTCTTAAATAATTTTATCATAATTATTTTTTTACTAGATATAAGTATATTTCTATTAAAAGCAATTCTATTCGTGGCATTGGACACTTTTATTATAGGGCGAAAGTGTAAAAATGCCTATGATCTTTTCTAAAAGGAACTGCTAGCACCATAAACAAATTTTGGGTTCTAAAATACCTACGTAGATTAAAAAATGGGGCTTAAATGCTACAACCATTACTTCGTTATACATGGACCATTTGTTTCAAAAAATTGACCAAATCTAATGACATGTACACTGAGTTGGCAAAGTTTGTTTGGAAAATATGACCATAAATAAAAAGAAAGACTCAGGTTAAATCAAAACCTATCTCTCTCCATTTACTGGCATTTAGGGAAAAAAAATAGTTGAAGTCCTCTCCTTTTGGCATCCAATGTCCTCTCTGACTACGATGTTGCTTCCTCTTCTTGAAGGTCAATTCCATGATGTTCTACAGGGCAATCCCAAAAACGAATTGCAAATCTACCTTGAGAGTGGTAAGTTTTGGACATCAAAAGACTAAACTTTCTCATTTGGGTTTGTATGGACTGAGAATCGTCTAGGTGGAGTTTATACCTTTGGAGAAAAAATAAATTAGTTTGGTGGAATACCAATTTGACAATTTCCGAACAATCAAACCCGTGCGATTCGATTTTGCAGGGGACGGCACTATTGTGACCAATCAAGGGCAGCACTTGGTCTACTTGCATGCTGGAACTAGCCCCTTAGAAGTCATCAACTACTCTGTTAAGTGAGCCATCTTCCTCAACTCTCTCTCTCTATAGCATCTTCTTTCTCCAACACAACCTGACCCTTCCACTATCGGCAACAGCCTCTTGGCCATGATGCCTCTGTACAACACCAAATCCGCATTCTCAATAATGTCAAACCCACATAACGTATGAAATTAAAAACAAAAAATCATGTCTTGAAAGTGAAGGTTGGTGGTTGAAACTGAGAGGAAGAAGAACGATGATTATTTGCAGAATCGAAGACCTTCGATAGACAAAATTGCTTCAATAGTTGCAAAGGGGAAATGGAGAAGAAGAAGGTTTTGGTGTGTTGTTGGAGGAAGAAACGGAGAAGATGAAAGCCGTTCTTGCATCGTTGAAGATGAAGGTTGGTCTTCGATGCTGCCGCTGTTGCACCAATCAACGTTGCCGGAGGTAGTCTGAAAGACAAATTCGAAAGGGTTGAGGTTATGGTAAAAAGGGGTAAGCCTGACACATCCTACGACCAGAATAATTAAGTGGAGGATAACTAGATGAATTGTGGGACTTACAGTCTAAAATAAAAATCCGTTTCACTACTTTAACGGAAGTTGTATTTTAGGACCCATTTAGAGTTTTTATAGGTATTTTAGAACCCAAAATTTGTTTATGGTGCTGGTAGCTCTTTTTAAAAAAGATTATTGACATTTTTGCACCTTCGCCCTTTATTATAATTATTGATCTTAATCTTTTGTGAATTTATAACTATTATTTAATTGGGCCTATGTTGGACCGATCGTAAGGTTGGGTGATTGGGCCTCAAACGACTTTTCCGCAGTATCCGGGGACCATCCGAGATCACAGTATGTGTTCGAAAACGTTCCAAAAAAAAGGGGAAAAAAAGGTCATCATCCTCCTTTTGTTTTTCCCCACTTGTTTTGTGCAGCTCAGATCAATTTTGTCTAAAAAGTTTTTATTAGCGATAATTTTAACCTGAAAGTCTTTTAGAGTCAATTTTATTACAGACTGTTAATTCAATTAATTTTAATTATTAATTAATTAAATATATTAAATTGATAATCTATATGTCATTTATATTATTTTTATCAAGGTACAAATATCTTGCAAAACAAACGTATCGTCTATTTCATTTTTTCTAGAAGAAATTAGATTTAAAGTTTGGGGACCAAAATTCGACCATCCTCCTTAGGGGTGAGCATGGTGCCCAGTAGCCCGGTGCGCCTAGGGGTGTCCAAATTGTCCCGGTCCCGGTCCTGGAATTTTGATCCCGGGAATTTCCCGTCCCGGCCGGGATTGGGATCTAAGGGACCCGGGACCGGGACCGGGACCGGTCACATACCTTGTGATCCCGATCCCGGTCCCGGTTTTTTATTTTTTTTTAAATTTTTTTCTTAAAAACTAAGTTATTGTTTTATTTTTGTATTTTTTATCCCATAATTTAAGTTATCATTTGATAAAATGTGTATCACATATTTAGTTGGAGTTAAATTATATATATTGTGATACTAATCCTACTATATAATATATAAAAATAATTATAAAAATGATGAAGGTGATCATAATAATAATAATAAAATGTTATTTTTCAATTCTAGATCAATTTATGTGATTATTATGGCCTTATTAGATGTTAAATAATTACTTTAAACACTAAATTATAGAAAATTTAACTAAAATAATAATATTTTTTAAATTTAATTTTTTTTTTAAAAAAAACCGGGATTCCCGGTTTGATCCCGGTCCCGGCCGGGATTACCGGGACCGGGACCAAACCGGGACCAAACCGGGATCGGGAGCGGGACCGGGATGCAATTTGCATCCCGGCCAAAAACCGGGACCGGGACCGGGAGTGGTAGATCCCGGTCCCGGTCCCGGTTTTGAACACCCCTAGGTGCGCCCACCCTAGCCCTGCAAAAAAATTGCCCAGCCCAGCCTTAAAAAAGTGGCCCGAAAAAATTTTGGGCAGCTTTGGGCGAGCTAATAACCGGGCAGGGCATCGGGCAAGGGGTGCTACCCTGCCCATTTGGCCCTGCCCTGAAAATTATTTTTATTTATTTAAAATATAAGATTTCATATCAATTAAATATTATTTCATATATATATTTTTATTTGAAATATATTTTGTCTATTGTATAATACTCTTCTGATCCTCTCTTTTTTACCCTAACTACTAAACACTATTTACAAGTAGATTTCTTTCTTCTTTACTTTATGATGTATTAAATTATAGTTGTTTTTTATTTTCTTTCCAGATGCTTCATCATTTGATCAACTTTTGAGACATTGAATTGATGCAAACTACTTTGACTTCACGGCTTTAATTACAATAATATTTTTTTCTTATTTATATTGGATTATGGATGTTGTTTAATTTTTAAAGTATGGATATTTGTTAAGACATATGGTATTTTTTTAAATTTCAAGACTTAAGTTGTAGACGTATTTTGAAATATTCCAAGATGTGAAATCATCGAATATATTTAAAGTTTATATTACTTAGGGCGAAGTTAAGACATATGGTATTAGTAACTACAGGAATGTTTATAAAATTTATAACGAATTATTTTTTTTCATATGTAAATAAAATAAGGTGTTATCACTTGGGCAGAGAAGCCCACCTTGTTCAGCCCAAATAGTTAGGATTTTTAGTGGGTAGGACCAGACATCGGACTACATTTTACAACCCGTTCATCCTTCGAATAGGGCATTGGGCAAGGATCTCGCCCTGCACAGCCCTTCCCATGTCCACCCCTAGCTCCTTAACCCCATTCTTAGTTGCTACAATATTCATTTAACTCTGCTTGACAGGGGATTATTCGTTTCAGCAATGGCGTGAGGTGCTTGAAGTTGAAACTTTGAACCTGAAAACAGCTCCATCTTTCGTCACCAATGGCGCGTGCCCATTGCACCGTCTTCTCCCTCCTCTTACATTCGAATAACCCCATCACCAATACCAGGCGAGCCTATCCTCTGCTAGTAGTTTCTTCTATTCCTACTTCAAATCCATCTAGAGTCAGCCTTAGGAGGAAAAACCATTTGAGACCCAAAATTCTAAAAACGCTCACTAAATCCCACCCACCCATCACTCCTCTCCCACCGAAAGAATCTCCTCTATCACCCCCACATACCACAGAGGTAGACGACAGTCGTGTTGAGGTTCCCGTCGAGGGAGTGCTGCCGGAAAGTGTTGCCGCCGCTGCCGGAGAAGGTTGTGAGTTGGAAGAATTACCGGTTTCAGTCTCTTCGGGAAGTATTGCCGTCGCCTCTGGAGAAGGTGCTGAATTGGAAGAATTGGCGGTCTCTGAGACGACGGGAACCTCGGGAGAATTCAATGGTATTGCTGGCAAGCTCTCCGCTAAGTCTATCTTGAAATACGGTGCCATTTTGTTTGGGGCTTTTGTGTTACAAACTATTTTTTCCGTTTTGATTATGCTTGATGATGACTCGAAGCAGAAAGCTGGGGATTCGAATGTAAAAGAAAAACGAAATGTTCTGTTTGATGGGAGTGGAAAAACCATGCGGGTTACTAGTGGGAGTGGTGTTATTTCTTTGAAGGATCGACTTGAGATGGATAAGAAGATTGAGGAAATTAAGCTAATGGCAAGGGAAGCTCGGAGAATTGAAGGAGATAAGGAGGAAGAAGAAACTGAAGATCCTGAAAGTGATGATGAAAGTGCTGGTTCTAGCCATAGACTTGGTATCGAGAAAGAGATTCGTGAACGCTTGATGAAGTTGCAGGATAGGGTGAATTCTGATACGGATAAATCAACATTGTTAAACGTTATTAAGAATTTGGGAACTTCTGTAAAATCTGCGGGTGGAGTGGTTAGGGACAATAAGAATGTGAGCGAGGAAAATGGGTCATTAATGTTTAAGAAAAAGTTCAAATATAAAAGCCCTACAACAAAGCCAAGAAAGGCTCCCAAGGGTTTTACAGGGGCTAGAGATCACAAAGCATCTGATGCAGAAACTAGACATTCATCAAGTAAGGACAAGGCTAAAGCTCAAGAAAATAGAAGCACTGCTCCTGATCATATGCAAATATTACATGAAGACAAGCTCGTAAATCAAAAAGATGTCGAGGCACAGGAAACTCATTCTAGGCTTTCCTTGGAAGATCGAGGAAAATTGATAGATGAAGAGGCCAATACATTGCAGAATACTGGGAAGAACTTGGAAGAACTGATGGCGAAATCAAATGAAGGAACTGGAACACGAGTTAAGGATAAGAGAAGTGTTGGTAATGATCTGTTAAAATGACGGTTTTAATATATATGTGTGTGTGGGTGTTTTCCTATTTGAACTCATTAGACTCAATTTCAGTTTGGGTTAGAAACAGTATAAGATGTGTCTTGTATTCATCATGTGTTTTAAAGTTGAAACTGCAGATAATAGTAAGTTTTTACTTAACTCTGATGACTGATATATCTAACCCAAACTCAGGGAGAAGATAAAATGTTGAGATTGATCAACTCCAGACAACAATGTAACACATCATCACCCTTTTCAAAATTTGTTTTAGCATCCTCCCCGAAACCACCTAAGCATATAACAAAACTCAAATTGAGTTATATTCATCGCAATGGGAATCAGAAACATGGAATAGCTGATAATGTTTCTGCGGATAAAAATGTCAAAGTTAAGCAGGCAAACGCTGAGATTGATATTTGGTGGCTGAAACTCCGTTATGTTCTTGTATGTACAACCTTTTTTTTTTTGGTACTATCTAAGCTACATCTCCATGGTTTGCTTAATGAATTCCTTTAGCGTGCCGTTAAATATTATTCATGTCAATAAATGCATCCATCGATGATACGTCTAACCACTAAGCTGCTATGCTATTGTAAAGGTCATAATAATGCGAAGAGGTTCAGACAAAGAAGGACCAAGTAGACTCTATAGCCTAAAGATGACTTCTCAAGAAGATGACCAGAATGACTATTCCTATATTGTTGCTTTTGAGGATCATGCTGATGCCAACAACTTCTGTTATCTTCTAGAATCATTTTTCAAGGACCTGGGCGATTTTAGTGCTGATGCAGTTCCTATGTCAATAAAAGTAAAAATCTCTTAACTATGCTCTCATACATAGCAGATACATTCTCATACACATTAATGGATCAAAATGTTTTCTTGCTAGACTGGAACCACAAAGTTTGATATTGAAACTGGTAGTTTGGTGTCCAATTGGATAAACCTCCATCAAGCTGTTGAATGGTTAATAGTGTTTGATGCATGCCGTGTACGCACTAAATGGAGCTTTAAATTTTTTGCAGGAACTTCACCAAGCAGTTTCACATGGCAAGAAAGTAGTAGTTGTAAAGAAGAGACAGCTACAGCTTTATGCTGGTCAGCCACTTTCTGATGTTGAGAAGACACTGTTCTCTTTAGTGCAACAAAGTCAAAATGTCCATCCGGCTGATTCAAAATAGCTTTGAATTTGGGATCTGATGTGTTTTTTCTCAACTTCAACCAAATTAGGTTGTGCCCCAGGTAAATGATTTTGAGATGACTTGTGCTCCTGAATCCTACAAAGAACGTCCAGAGTGATAAAACAGCAATAACTTCCTCAAGTGGCACTGATGCAATCTTTGCAATGCCTTTGTTGAAAAATCCAAACCATGACATGCATGTCTGGAACATGAAACTTGGGGAGATCACGGAGGCCAAGAGTTATTGGCGGCTCAATTTAGGATAAAATTTTTTTATCTTTGTAAGCTAATTTTGGTTGTACAAACTACAAAGTTAGTTGATAGAAAACTCCAGTTTAGGAAGTTTTGGTATTCATCATGAAAAAGTAGTTGATGGAAAGTTCCATTCTTTTGTGCGGTTGTGCCCGCGTGAATGGGACTGTCAATATTTTTTGATGCAATAACAACAACTCCTTATCTCTTATTAGGTTTGGTTGACTGTATGGATCATACATGCTTTATCACGTGCTTTATCGAAAAACAATACTTTGGATAGTTTCTTTTATCTTCATTTGAAACCATATTGATTCATTCTAGCTTTTGTAACTTTTTGTTTGTTATGTTCAATATCAATATAATAATAGAACATATGAAGTCTATTGTACTATTTGAGGTTCACATGTGACTTAATAGCTGTTATAGAGCATATTGCAAATGTTTCAAGTTTTTTAACATATTTGGGTCAGAATTGTATTTGCCTTTTTGGAAATATTTTTTTTTTCACTCCATTTCGAGATATGATTTTTATTTGACAAACAATTTGGTGATTTTGATTAATGAGATGATGAGATATAGTGGAAGTTGATTTCAAAACCCTTCGTGGATTAGGATATGTCAATTTGCTCAAAACTTTGAAGTAATTACACAAGGTTCTTGTCAAAATCTTATAGTCTAATTTGTTCTTAATTTCGATGGCAAATGCACATTTTTAGTTCTACTGTCTAAAATATTTTTTTTCCACACTGATCACTTTCTAAAATTATAAATATTCAAAACATCTTTTTATCTTTTTATATTTTTTAAATTCTTTATAAGGGATTTCCCCCAAATTTTACTTATAGCCAAATTTTTTAATTTAATTTTGTGGATGTATGTTTAATGAATAATGAATTAGCAAATGAGACAGTAATACGAGATTTGATTGTTCAACTTTAAATATTTTTCTAGCACCCAAACATGTAATATGAAGATAGCCAGAAATTAAAAAAAAATGTAATATTCCTTCCGCCTTTAATATAAAACACAATTGATTTTCTTAGAAGGAATTAAGAAAACTTGATAAATAAGTTAATATATTTAATATCAATATTTTAAAATAATTTATTTAACTTCCATAATCACTTTAAAGAAATTTGGAGGACTAATACGAAAATCAATAATGTAAAACATGGAATGTGAATCTCGACTGCGTATCCAATATTAGTAACCTTTGAAAGTTCTTTAGTAATCTCGATTGGCAAGTTCTTTTATATTTTGTCCCTAGAGAGGAGAATATTCTTACTGACTTATTGGCAAGGTTAGTTTATAGCATTACCGAGAATTTCGTTTTCCTTAACCAACCACCACCTCACTTTCTGGAGGCAGTAATTGATCATGGTTGACTGTTTTGTGTTGTCGCTCCCTCTTGGGAATAGTCTCTCCTATGTAACCTATAGGTTTGTATTAAAAAAAAAAGGGTTAAGGTACAAAAATACTCATGAACTTTCCTCAAAAGTGCATCCAACACCATAAACTTTTTTTAGGTGCAAAAATACCCATGAACTTCTCAAAATGGGGCAAAAATGTCAAACCGTTAATTAGTACAAACTTCCGTTTTGTGGGACCCACAATTTTATTTTTTAAGGTGCAAAAATACCCATGAACTTTTCTAAAAAGTGCACCCAACACCATACAATTTTTTCTGGGTGCAAAAATGCCCATGAACTTTTCAAAAGTTTATGGTGTTGGGTGCACTTTTTAGAAAAGTTCATGGGTATTTTTGCACCTCAAAAAATAAAATTGTGGGTCCCACAAAACGGACTTTTGTATTAATTAACGGTTTGACATTTTTGCCCCATTTTGAGAAGTTCATGGGTATTTTTGCACCTAAAAAAAGTTTATGGTGTTGGATGCACTTTTGAGAAAAGTTCATGGGTATTTTTGCACCTTAACCCAAAAAAAAAAGTAACCTTAGAAAGGGCTTCCGATGCATGTTTGATTTTTTTTCCCCGGCTGATCAAAATACTCGATTTTTTTTTTTCCTCCTTTGGTTAGAAGGTACACTCAAAGGTTGCTTTGTTCTGTTCTGTTCTGTAACCCTGAACTTATTCTGTTCACTTTATTAATATTAAAAAAATGCGAAAACAAAATTTCAAAGAATGTGTTGTTTGTGCCGCGAAATCCACAGGCAGCTAAAGCCCTCCCGGTAACGGAAATTTTCGTGGGAAGTTTCCTACTCCACCCACTGGTTACTCTCCCGATCAAATTCGCCAAGAAAGGCATATCATTTGAAATCTGGATTCGTATTTGAAATTGAAACAGCTATTTCACTGTCTGCGAAATTTCTGTAGCTTCCCCTTCAAGTTCTTTCCCTTTGTTGTGGGATCTGTGTTCTTGCGACTCTGACGCTGAGTTTCTGCAATGGTGCGGACTTAACAGGGCCCCTTCTTTTGATGATTTTGCAGCTTCTTCAAAATTATTTTCTTAGGGTTTTATTAAATTGCGTTTTCATTTAGGATTTTGCTAGCTCGTGCAGCGCGTCATCCCAAAACCCTAATTTGCGAAATTCTGAGGCTTGTTCTCATTAGATATGCTTGTTCTCGAATGGGTTGTGCATCTGTAGATTTCAACAATTCCTGGTTGACCAATGGGTGCCATAACTAGCAATCGCAAGCGCTCTGAAGAATGCCTAAGCCTCAATAACTCGTATTCATCCCCTGACACGTCAGATTTTCGTAATTCCAAGAGATTCAAATTCTCGTCCATGCCTCAGAACACCACCCATTCCACAGTATCCTCGAAAAGTGTGGTTTCAAGACTTTCTCAGTACCCTGAAGCTAAGGCACCATCCACCAGAGCAGTACTCGGTCCATGTCGGCCTAAAATCCCGTTGAGTAGTTCGAATAAAGCTTTGAAGTGCAGGACTAGTGGGTTTCAGGAGATTGACCGCAAGATGGGCAATAAATTTGACACATACGCAAAAGCGAAAGAAGGCGCACTAAGATCAATGAGGTGCGTGTCCAAGGGCAAGGAGATAATGGAAGTGGATACTGATAGCCGAAAGGGTGATGTTTCCGAAGATTCAAGCGTAGAAGAGGTTGAGATTATCGAAGATGGGCGTGAAGGGCGCTCAGTGGTAACGGACCAGAGGAGGAAAGGTAGTGCTGGGCCTGTGATTGAGATACAGGATTCGGAAATTAAGGTTGGATATGGTGGCCTTCAGCAGCAGTCAACTTCTTCAGTGGTTTCAGAGTTGACTGATAGTAATTTGAAGGTGGATGATGCTGGGAAGCTTTTGGGATCCTTATATTTAAGCCCAGAGCATGGTGTTCAAGATGTTATTGCATACAAACAGTTGCTCCAGGAGACAGAGAGGCGATCAATAAAATTAGAATGGTTGGACTATGAAATCCAACTAAACGAGAAGCGCAGGTCGCCAATTGAATCTTTGCGTCCAGAGAAGGGACCAGAACAGGTGAACGCTTTGTACTTGCCTATCTTCAATATATGGCTGTCAAGGCCTTCATTGGTGATTGGTTGCTCGCTGTTCTATTCTATTCTATTTCATTCAAGTTTTATTTTGTTCCTTTTGTTTTATGACTAATGTTTAGCAATGCATTCATTAATTAATGAACAACAGTCTAAATGTTAGTGCAAGTCACCCATGCCTGCTATGGCTTTCAGGTATTACCACTTGAGCCTTTTGTCCCTCTCACGCAAGAGGAAGAAAAAGAAGTTGATGGGGCCTTTTCTGCAAACCGGTAAAGTTTGATGCTTAGTCTACATGCTTCTGAATGAAATAGATATAGTTGTGTATATAGCCCATTGAATGCTTGCTTCAACAGGAAAAAAGTCTTGGTTGTTCATCAGAATTCAAACATTGAGATAACTGGAGAAATTCTCAGGTGCCTGAAACCTGGTGCATGGTTAAATGATGAGGTGATCTTTGCTCGTTAAATGTTAATTGTTTAACTCTTCCTGAAGTATTCATTAGCCATCCCATTATATCATGAGCTCATGGCTTGAGACAGGTGTTTCTTGAAGCTTACTGATCCTCTATCTTACTTTTGCAGGTGATCAATCTGTACCTTGAGTTGCTAAAAGAAAGGGAAAAACGAGAACCAAAGAAGTTTCTAAAATGCCATTTTTTCAATACCTTTTTCTACAAAAAGGTTAGTCTCTTGCTTTTACCATCCTTTCCAACAATTTAACATACATAAAACACAAGCACATATCCATTAAAATTTTTTAATTTTCTGAATTTTAGTTTTTCTTATATCAGATCTTTATTAGGTTCAACATGTTTTAAGGAAAATATTATCTAACAAGCATGTCTTGGAAAACTTTTTTTATTCAATATTTTTTCTTGGAAAACACTATATATTACACAATTTTTAAGTCTTTGGTGTGAAGAAATGGATTCTACCCTAGGATGATCTACATCTTTGGGAGGAAGCCATTCACCTCTTAAAGGATTATGTTCACTCCTCAGGAAACTATTGCCCACTGACTCTTGCATTAAATAAACAATTTATTTCTTGTATTGTTAGTTGCTTGATTGCTAAAATGACACATGCAACACACATACAGAGGTTGCATGGCCTCTTAAGTCTTAACTGGTTGTCGTATCCATCGTAATAACCTTTATTATCACTTCATTTGATTTTACCTTAATAATTAATTTAGTGATGGTATGATTGCACCCACATTTGATTTTGCTTTTAAATCTTAGCTTTTCTTTAATGTGATTGAACAGAAGGTTGGGCGAGTGCTCTATCGTCCGAAATTTGTTTTATCTCCTGTTTGCTTTTGGTTAATAGATGTTTCTTCATTCTTTATGGGCCTTTTCGGTTTACATTAATCTTATTGTCTTGAGCCACTTGATACCTCATCCAAGCTATAAAGGGAAATAAGTAGAAACATTATTCATAAAATAGGTGTTTTGTGTATATTTGATATAATTTACTCTTACTGTCAGTTGCTGATGCTTTTAATTTTGGATGTTATTGGTCAGCTAATAGGTGGCAAGAGTGGTTATGATTTCAAATCTGTGAGAAGATGGACCACACAAAGGAAGTTGGGATATAGCCTAATTGAATGTGATAAAGTAAATTTACTGACTATCGGTTTCCCTTTACTATAATCAAGTAAATTGTTTTTCAACTTTTCTTATCTTTTAACTTCACAGATATTTGTGCCAATCCATAGAGAGATTCATTGGTGTTTGGCTATCATCAATAAGAAAGATAAGAAATTCCAGTATCTCGACTCGCTGAGAGGAATAGATAACCAAGTTTTGAAAGTACTGGTAAAGTTCTTTGTCCGTATCAAATTAAGGGTGACATGTTGTTTTATCAGGGTTCTCGAAGGGAGCCATGCTTAAACTACATGTACTAATAAATTTCATTTGATTTTAATCTTTTTTTCTCTTTTTAATCGTTGGAAACATAGTTCAGAAGTCTTTTTAGAGTTAGTTAGGGCTTTGTCTGATCAATATCTCTGTAGTTGGTGTTGTACTAAGGTCTGTTCAATTTCCAAACTAGCATGCAGAACTTAATTATGATAATCTAGTTCTTAAAACATGCTCAACTCTGACACAATATTGAGTTTGATTTGTTTATGATTTTTTGGTTCATTTGTGAAACCACACTTATTTTAAACTGATGAGGGCAAAAGAAAAATAAATGTTGTCTGAAAAGGATTAGAATATAAGATGAACGAGGATATTTGACAATTAAATCTTGTCAGAAAAGGAAATAGAACAGATCACATATGATAGAATAGATAGAGTGAATGAGGCTATAACCTGATGATGAAAAGGAAAAGGTAGGTGACACGAAAAATTTGTAAATTATAACACATGGAACTGAAGGTTTTGTGTAAATCAAAAGGGAATGATGTTTTAAAGGCTTGTATGTCTGTGTTTGAATCTGAAAATTTAATTTTAATGTTCAGATGGCTGAATTGGACAGATTATTATTGATGTTCTTAAAAATAGATATGTCCCTAGTAATTACAATTTCTACATATCTTCGAAGTTAGCCTTATTCTTAAATAATTGAAGGTTCAATCATATGTTATATTAAACTGCGTGTTGCTTCACATGGTGCTTTTAGTTGGTCTTTTTGATTTTCAAGTCTTGCTTATGCATGACCTTACTTTTACTGGGTATAGACCTGTATTTTGAACATGCCTTGGAGAGCCTTTGGTGCTTATGGGCTCTGAACTGATTATAACGTTAGAGGCGGCACTATGACTAGCATAATGTTTCCCTGGTTATGCTAGAGACAAACATTTTGAAATTCCTAGTTTATTGTCCCTTTCATTATTACATTAAGAGCATGAGTTGTTATCTTCTTTTCTGTATGGCATAATTAAAAAGTAAGTTGAGTAAAGATATATTTTCATTTGCATTTGCATTTGGCTGGACCAACGTTAAGCTAATGTTTATTTTTGATGTCCCAGACTAAATATTTTGTAGATGAAGTGAAGGACAAGAATGGAACTGATGTCGATGTAAGTTCATGGGAAAAGGAATTTGTTGAAGACCTGCCAGAGCAAGAGAATGGGTATACATATATTTTCACTCTTACATCTCTGAAAAACGAGCAAGCATTCTGAATTAGGAAATAATTTGTAATTTTTCACAAGAATATCTTTATAAAAATGAAAAAAAAAAAATTGTTAAGCATATACTCTTTTATATGAAGCAAAGGCCTATACATTCCTCTAAGTAAATTGTTCTTGAGCTTATACATTATTTTTATACAGCTCATAGTGCTTTCTTAGTTTGAAGAATAATTTTTTAGAAGGAAAATTTCTTAAAATTGAAATCCATAAGCATAGACCTGTAGATTATATGTGGAGAAAATGAGAATAATTGAGGAATGGGAGAAGTTTGAATAAAAAAGGAGAGACAAATGTGCTTTTTGAGCGGGCCACATGCATTTTGTCATAATATTTATGTGATTATTGGCCTGGGTTTATACTTGCATGAAGTTTCACTCATGCCTGCTTGCTTGTCATTGATATATGATTTAAATTCAATTTATCTCCTGTAGCTCGGTTTATGGAGCTTTAATTTTGCTTTCTTTATGTAATACCATGATGTTCATTAGTGATAAATACTATTCAAGCGACATGGTGTCCTGAAAATTCGTTTATGCCAATTGGTTATGTGCAAAACTGATTATGAACCATCAAATGATTTCGTTGGAAAAGAACAGAAAATAATGTATTTGCTTGATATTGTCTTGAAGGGAATGTATATAAGGTACATAGCATCAGTTGTGTCCTAGTTTTCAAGTACCTCGTTTCATCTTTCCTAGCACTACCTAGGGGTTATATACTGTTGGAATGAGACAAACTATCACCCGAAACTTATAGATGGAATGGGATATTATTTAAAATCTACATTATCTTTTTATTGGCATCATTTTTTCCCCTTCTGTTCATAGGTTTTTCATAATTGGCATTTTGCAAGTCACACTCTTCACTTCCCCTTCAAACTCTTGAGTATATCCAAGTCTTTGAAAGTTATTGCAGCTCTGAACAGTTCAAGTTTGTAGCCGTTTGTGAGTGGATTATATTTTTGATTGGAAGATTTTATTTGAAATTTTGAACAGGTTTGATTGTGGGGTGTTTATGATCAAATATGCTGACTTTTATAGCAGGGGTCTGGGGCTTTGTTTCAACCAGGTAAGAAAATAAAGCATTCAATCAACAAGGAAGGTTATGACTTATGATTCATTTTCTAAATATTTTGGCAGCCAATCATTGCCGTTCCGGAAGCATTAAATGTTTTAGTTGTTGCAAAAACATTTGAGGGCAAAAGATATCCTGAACTAATCTGTTTCTTGATTGCTTGAAAGTTCTCAAATGCTGATTTTCCCTTTACCATTCTTTGTAGGAACACATGCCTTACTTCCGGCGCAGGACGGTTAAGGAGATATTGAGGTTGAAAGCTGACTGAGCCGAGGTGTGCTATGCCATTTAGCAGTAGGCAAATTCTTTGGTTATGCGTTGGTGTTTTGGTATGAAAAAGATTCATGAAGTCAGTCATATCAAAAGTGGCCGATACATGATGAAAGCTCTTCGCTTCTGTCAATATATAGACTGTGGCATTTCTGGAGAACTGGCATTCGTTTTGGTATGCTGGTAGTGCAGAATGAGGTTGGTTGTAAATTCTGTGAAGAGTGAATCATTATTAGATGAGGCATTTTTTAAAAGAGGGTAGGTCCAGAGGTGTTAAATTGTGTGATATTTATAATCTGTTTTGTAATCTCTGTTGTGTTTGGTACTCTGTTTGCTTTCATAAACTGATGATTTGCTTACTATATTCTACAGTTTTGCACTCATGATTACAAATTGTGTCAGTTTCTTGTGCTGGGGAGACGGTTAAAAGTAAAATGAAATAAATTTGCTTTTAATTAAAGATAATATGATTTTGCATGATGCGATATCATCAGTTAATCATATCAACGTGAAAAAATGTGAGATAGGATGATGTCTCGTAATTAAAAAAAGAAAAGAAAAAGATACGTGTATGTAATTTCATAATTCAATAGGATTCACATGACATGTTGGTGTATATTTTATTAATATACTTTATTTTCAATTTTAATTTTTAATTGAAATAAACCAAGTTGACCTTTGAAAAATCTTGTCTTCTATCTTGCAACTCGTAAATAAAGAAAGGTATTGTGGTAATCATCTTTAAAATTCTAACAGTGAGTTGCCTTAAGATGCTCGGCTCAATGAGCACAGCAAGATTTTAAAATCCGTCCTCTGGTTCCCTGATTTAGTCCCAAGTTTTAAAAAAATTAATTTAATGTTTAAAATAACATTTGTCCATTTTTTATTAATATCATACTCGAAAGTTAACTGTTTTCAAAATGTGAGTAATGTGTGTATGGTTTTGTACTACTAAAATCATGATTTAAATACTGCATCACTTCACATCATTTTGATCATCAACTTGCCATTGATTCTTCTGTTACCATTCGGAACCATCAAAATCCTAAACGAAACAAATATAGAGTCATTGATTCTTTTGTTACCATAAGATCCATGCGTGTGTGTGAGAGAGAGGAACCAAAAACCTTTTCACGCTTTAAAAGGGAGGAGAACTAGAACAGGAACGCATACTTAGGGGCTGTTTGATTTTGTTTTTAAAAACTATTTTTTTGTTTTTAAAAACAATAAAATAAGAAAACCTGTTTGATAAACTGTTTTCAAAAAATTGTTTTTAAAAACACAAAAACAAAAAGTTGTTTTTAAAAACTAAAATACAAAAACAGTTTTTAGTTGTTTTCTATTTTTTGTTTTCCTACTTTTTATTTTTTGAGGTTGTCACTTATCCATTATTAACACTACACTATCAATGATGACCACCATCACTTCACCACCGACGACCACACCGTTACGTCACTTCAAAAATAGATTTTTCAAAATAACTATCCAAACATAATTTTTTTGCTTTTTTATTTTTAAAACTTGTTTCTAAACACTGTTTTATAAAACTATTTTTGAGAACAAAAAACAGAGAATAGAATCAAACAACCCTTAGTCACTATAGTCACTGAATAACAAAAAGCCCAGAGACTTAACGGGACACTTCCTTTCAAATACATGTACATTCTAGACGATTCAGATGAGTTTCATTCACACATGATAGTATCACCCTCTCATCATTCGATCATCAACATATGATTGATTCTTTAGTTGTCATTAAGGGCCACCAACATATTAAACAAGGGACAAATGTACATTTTCAGTACATTAAATTTGAATGTCAAACATAAGATTCATATATATATATATATATATATTTATATATATGTATAGAGAGGCAGATAGGGAGGAAGAAAAAAAAACCTTACCACCATATGGCTTAAAAAAGGAGAAAAAATGGAACGAGCACGTATACATGATGGTCACTGAATGGAACGAGACACTTTCTTTCTACTGAGTATCTCTTGTTCTTTCAGTCGATGTTGGAATCTGGCAAGGCGAGCTTGAAGGCCTATGAGACTTGCTGCTTTGCGAGAAAGCACAGTACTCAATTGAGCGACATAGTTGTCAATACGGCTTCCTGGCTGCTCAACTTCTGCCAAGAGTTTCATTTCCTGAAAAACCCAAAGCAATATTGATGATATTAGCATTACCAATAACATCTTTGCAGGTAAAACATTTCCAAATTAAATCTAATGCAAGCATTTATTTGGACAGAAAATAACACGAGACACAATGTATGAGTCACACTAGTGCTTTTCACAATGTCATTACTCTTCTTTTCTATCCCTCTCCATTCTATGCATTCACTTTTGTGACCAAATAAAAAGACGGAAGTTGGTCAAGATGGCCGAAGAAACAATATATTAATATACTCAAGAAAACTCAAGAAAACAATATATTACACGCCAATATACTCAAGGGAAAACAAGAAACATCAAACACGTCTTCTATCACTATGCAAGTTGTCAAAACAGACCGTTTCTTAACTTAAAAAACTAGCAAATATGTTGTCCATGCAATGCAGCTACACTGGTAAACATGAACAGTTTAATGCATATTGTTTCAAATCTGAACACCGATATGAATCAGTGAAGGCTCAGGAGTCAAATCTCGTATCTACTAAGACAATAATAAAGTGAGTTTGTAGGTTTCAGCAAAACTCAAGTCCAGAAATGACAGGCGAAAGCAGTGAGAACTTAAAATCACAATGCTGACGTAAAGAAGAAACCAATTACTCACTTCACGAACAATCTCCATTGTGTCCTCAATTTCTTTCCTATGAGCAGCAATTAGCGCTTCTTCCTCCTGCCATAAAACAGCAAAGAAATTAAACAGGAAGGATAATGTTAAGGTACTGAGTAAGGTAACGGATAAATGGGAAAGTTAGATGATAATTTGAGAATTTATGTTGAGAAGGATAAAGGTATTCTGAGATAAAGAGCAGGCAAGAATCCCACCTTCTCTCTAAAACAGCCCAATACTCTGTTATAAAGAGAAAGCAAGCATCTCACTAACTCTCTAAGAACAGCCTAGGAGAATCTCCACACACTTAATTTACTCTCTGAATATTCGATGCTTTATTGAGTAGGCTAGAAGCCAATTTATAGAAGTACAGAGAGATAAAATCTAATTCAAAATTCAAACTAAAAAATCCAAATAATATCTAAAAGAAATCTAAATAATATATAAAATAATATGTAAAATCTAGGAACTAAATCCTACTTGTGGATATTCCACTTATTCTGAAATATCTAAAATAATAAATAATATTGCTGAAATATCTTAAATCCTATTTGTGGATAATCCACTTATTTTCAGATTTCCTAAAATGATAATAAAAACAGACTCAATTAATAAAATAAATATTAATAAAATGAGACTCTATCAGATAATGACGTTTTACATTCAACTCAGCACTGATAATTACTTTAATTACATACCTCCAGTATTGCATTGATGTTTCCATCAGGAGAGGATTCTTCTGGGTATTGCCTCGTGGCAGTGGTAATTGTCTTCTGATTCCCAGTGCTCTGCTGCTTGGAGTTTGTGGTGGAGGAATCAGATCCATTGACATCCCTTTTCTGCCAGTTCGCATATCTTTCTGACTTCTCCTCCATAGACCCTTTTCTTCGTGGAGAAGAAACTTTTTGTACTTTCTCATCTGTGTCAACCGAATTTTGGGAATGAAAGTTCATCTTTTGAATGGTACGATCACTATAAGAATTCTTCACCTCAAACCTCTCCCTGTCTATTGTGGCAGAAGTTGAACTTCTTTCCTCTGGACCATTTACTAAGTAAATTGAAGAAAAACTTGATGGGTGTTTGTCAACATCAGCAGCAGATTTGTACACAGAAGTTTCCTTTTCCGCAAGTCTTTTACCCATATCCGTTGTTTTCACCTCCTGACGTTGATCATTAACATCCTCAGCCCCAGCACTCGCTAGAAGGGATGATGTGGAAGAAGCTTCCTTATTAGTCTGCGATACTGAATAGAGGGTCTGATCCTTTTTAGAATTTCCACTTTTGGATAGACTTTTAACCCTGTTCATATTATAATAACCTATCAGTTAATATATATTGATATATACACATTAATATGTTAAAAGAATGAAGTGCCCCATTATGAAAATATGATATATTAAGCTCATTATGGGAAAACACATACCGATCTGCATATCTCAAGGTATTGAGAGTGTGTTCACATGAGGAAGCATTTGGAGATATACAGGAGATCATAACCGTCTTTGAATTGCCAACAAAGGAGTCTCGAAGCACCTCAGTAAGTTTACTTCCACGAAATGGTATATGAATCTGATCATTGTCAAGAGCACGGATGCACTCCTTCAGTGCCAAAAGACTCTTATTAATTTCTGCCCCCTCAATTCTGCGGTAAAGATACATAAAGTTGAAAAATGAAGTTCTGCACTATTGTTTCCCCATTAACAAATAATTACTACACTACTAAAAAGTATTAGGAATTAGTTACTTGCACTACAGTGCACAAAAACGTAGAAGGGTAGAGGCAGACTAGTTTGCAGATTCCTGCCTTGCCAAAGCCCTAAACCGTCAAATTAACATGCCTAGTTGGATGTCTGGGTGCAGCGGCCTTTAGTTGTATCATAAAACCATTCCTCAAGAACTATCATCATCATTGTTGATATAATCACAAATTTAATTTTATACACACGCACAAATACCTAGAAATATTTAGTTAAAGCAATGAGAAGAATCGGTTGTTGCCAGCTTTATATTCACCATTGTTCTCAAATAAAAGAGGGAATTTTTATCAAATCTTCTGGAGAAACATCCAGCAAACTGTGCAGGTCTATGAAATTTTCTAAATGAACTAGTCATGAGTAGTGATCTATGAAATTCTTAACATGCGGGAGACATTGTAGAAGGCACCATGCAAGTAGTTCAGTAGGAAGTTTTGTAAACATTAACCAGAGAATTCAATCTAAATCCATATAAAAGTACCGTGTCTGACGGTCATTGTCAGTGGTATCAGCGCCTCTTTCACTCCCAGCAAGATCAATAAAAGAAATCTTCCCCACAACCTTCCCACTTTTTGCTTCATTTCCATCATTGTTTCGTTTGCTCTCTTTCACCTCACTGTGTTTCTTCACAGCCAATTGTAAAATAGCATGTGACCTAGAGGACTCCTCATTGGCACCAGTGGATCCAGTACTCCTTGCAGCGTTCCCCTTCTCAATGAACTCTTTGACAATTTGTACTTCAGAAACCTCAAATTCTTGCAGCCCCACAATGCAAACTTGTTGCCGTCCGTCTTCCCTCATACAAAGTTTCCTATTCATAGATTACCGACCACAGCCACTCAAAACCACAATAACAGCACCAGAAGCAAGCACAACAAGCAGGTTGATACATAATATAGCAAGATGACATCTGTAAATGCATATCAATAGGCACAGACGAATCCTACACTCCAATACAACCAAAATATATGTAACAAAAGAAAGACAAGCTTTATGTAGGATAAAATGAAGTTCATCTAGATATTAGAACACACTTCAATTAATCATTAGACACCTGATGCACACATAATGTCATCTTCTGATGAGTATAAATATAAAATATAATAAAATCATACAAAAAAAAGGATATACTGTACCTTGAACCTAATACCCCAAGTGGATTGCTAATAAAGGTCAAATAAGAACAAAGATACAAGAACTTGCTAGAAGTACTTACCTTCTGTCGCTAAGAAGATCGAATAGTTTTCCACCATATATCTCAAAGTAACTAAGCCACAATTTGAATCTTTGATTTCGGTAGATTGGCTTGTGCAATAGTCTGAGAAGGTCGTCTACAGCTCTCAGTGGCAATGGTTGCATTGTGTAAGTTTTACCACTTCCTAAAGGCAGAACATCATTGGCATTGCAGTTATAAATGTTGGTGAGAGTATAGCTAAATGAGGAAAAAGTGTAGCTACGAACAACTTATATGATGCCCAAAATTATAAATTCTTCATCGTGGAAAGAGGCAGTGCCTTGGAAAGAAATAAGTTTACCACATTTGATGGCTTCCACTACAAGTGCAATTGTGTGTATTGTACCATATCATGTTGGAATATCATGAGTGATAGGGCTAAAAGCCACGGCCACGGGTAGCCTATCTTCTCAACATGTGAGGTATATTATGATAATTTTAAGATAAATTAGCCCCACAAGTTACATGCTGGCTGAGAATAACATCAGACAATGAAAAAACAATAATAATAGAAAATATAGGTCCCTTCCCTACTTTAATGGGGCTCAAATAAAATGTTAAGCCATTGACAGCATCAAGAACAAGATAAAAAAAACACACCGCTAAAAACAAAACTAAACAAAGAATCCATAGTGTACTGAAATGAAAAATGAATTGAAATACAAAATAAGATATCATTGATAAATTGGTACATGTATAACATGAAATAAATGTTTCCTTACCTGTCTGACCATAAGCAAAACAAGTAGCTTTGGTTCGCTCAAAAATCGTGGGAATAATTGGTTCTACTGTAACTTGGTATACCTGTAATGGCGGAGAACGAGTAGCATAACTTTGATCAGACAAGACCGGACTGAGATATACAAATGAACAATAAACCTTATGTTTGAAAAGAGAAGCTTTACCTCATCATTGGTAACACGCTCATCAAGAACAGCATCAAAACAAAACTCATGCTTCTCCACATATGCAGTTAAATCAACCTTTTATATAGAACAAGCAAATAATTTGGGAAAAAAATCAATGATATCAGAGCAGGAGTAGAATCAACCTTTGAATTAAATATATATAAAAGGTAACTGCAACGCTTAAGAACAATATAAAAACCAAACCTTTAGTTTGGGTTCATGGACAGACAAATATGCATTGTCATTTACAGTCACAATGTCGTCCTCCTTCTTAGCAAGCTCCTTCTTGTTTATAGGTCTTTTTCGTACCTATACCATTCATTAAAAACTTTTTCAAAGTTGCTTTCAAGAACCATGAATATAAATATCCCTGAATTTCTATTTCAATACAAGAATACTATCCCCAAAGAAGACAAAATGAGATTATACTTCCAATGAACTCCTAAAGATACTAAAAGAGAGAAGGGGACAGAGATAGAAGCAGTTCAAATGTTTCAAACTAGACGGACAAGATACAATTGACAGTGAACAGAACAGAAAAGGGCCCAATTCATACCACATATCACAGTCACATCTCAAAATAGAAAACATAAATTTTATCACCACAAATAAATTCATACATAAAGGTATGCTTGTATGTATAAATTACTTGAGCCTCAACATACCACGACTTTAATCTTAGCAACATTATTTTCCCTTGCATTATTCTCTTTTTCCTTCATTGGTAAAGGAATTGACGCATCTGCTTCTCCATCCTGATTGCCATTGATTTGATTAAAGTCATCTTCAAATGCTCTAGTACCTCTAGGAATGAATGGCGATGGCTCAAAAGGTTCTGACATAACATGCTGATGAGAAGAGAGCAATCAGAGCTAATACAACAAATTAAAACACAGGTTCTTGTATTCCTCTATGCTTAGGCAAGAGATTGATACCAAATACAAGGGATCAATGAGAACAAAAACACGCAATCTGAAAATAAAACAAAATTAAACCAGAGAAATGCTATAAGGCAGAAAGTTCAGACATTCAACCCATGATAACTGTCTAATTAGCTGCTGATATATTTTAAGTTTCTTCACACTAATCACCAGCACAAACAGTTGGATAAGATGGCATACAAAATTGCAAAACTTTTGATGGCACCTACTAACACTTAGTGTGGTAATCTTAAATGATACTCCCTCCGGTCTTTTTTATAAGCAACTTTTATCTTAATTGCGCAAAACAAACAGGCGGTTAAGATTAGTTAAAAATAATAAATGTGTCAAAAATGTTATGTTTCTTCCAAATATGCCCCTATTTATGAAAAGAGCATAGGAGAGAGAATGAATAACAAATATGAGAGAACATGAGTATAAAATATGAGAGAGAATGTGTAATAAATGAGTAAATGAAAGAGAATTAATGGTGAGTGGGGGGAATTAATATAAAGATGTGTATTTAATAGGGATAGAAAAAGAAAAAGTAGTTTAAATTAGGAGAAAGTTGCTTATAAAAAGGACCAACCCTAAGAGAGAGAAAATTACTTATAAAAAAGACCGGAGGGAGTATATAGGAGATGCTACATGTAGCACAAATTTTACTCTAACAAACTGTAGACACCGAATATAATGGCTTAATTAGTTAAAGTAAACTGCCCAGCATCAGATGATAATCATACCTCAGATAGAAGTTCTGTATCATCCATGGCATGAAGATCCAAAAGCCCTGCTCCAAAATCCCCTCGGAAATCAGGAGAGTAAGACGCATCTGGTACTGCCACACTGCCTAAGGTTTGGGCAATTGGTGTATAGGGCTCCCCACCAGATTCTCCATTAAAATTGAGGCTTCTCATTAACTTAAAAAGCCTCTGCTTTTCTTCAGTAGACTGTGCTCCATAACCCTGTAAAAATATCATGTTCATCTAAGTCTTGCCTTAGGTCACAATCACATAGAAAAAAATTGGCATTTTCAAACCCTAATGCACTCACTGTAAACAAGAAAAACAAAATACTGAACACGTTATCACTGAAAATGGGAGACTGACAAAACTTATGATATAAGCAAGTGCTTCAAAATTTTAGCTTCACATACTGTAAGCTTGATACACATTATGCTACACAGCATCTACTAAAAAAAACTCTCTGGCAAAGTTTCATCATAAAATTCAAAATATATCAATCCCCAGAGACACAACCTAGCCTGCTAACAGATACAGTAGTAGAATATACTCCTAATCACTAAACCAGTATGTTTGATGCAGCTGGAAATCCTTCCATAAATAGAATTAAATGGAAAGAGATAATGAGGGCTGCCGAGGGAATTATAGGTGTCCATGTGACCGCCTCAACTTCCAGAAGATTTCACACAAATCTTCAAGTGAAAAAATTATCATGTGACCAGTAACGCAACAAACAAGCCGAAAAATTGCAAGAGAAGAAAAGACAACTATCAGAAATTATCAGACAGCACCTGCACGAGAATGTTGGGAAGGAGGCGATGATCAATACCAGTAGAAGCCAACGGAGAGGCCAGATGCTGCAAGCCAGCAGACTGCAACCAACGCGCCATCACGGCATCACCAGCATCACCGCCAGGCGCTGCATTGTGAAGAGACCCGCCAGCGGCATGGTCGTACAGGGCAGTGGCAGCAGCATTAGTCTGCTGCATCTGGCCGCCCAAGTGGCGCTGGGAACGTCTTTGGGGAGCCAATTTTTAAGATCTGTGTACACACGCTTCAAATAAAAACATATATCAAACGACCTAACAATCAGAAGAAAAGGAAAAACAAAATCCAGATCACGGTAAAATTGAAAAGAAAAACAGATCCAAAAACAATGATCCAAAACAAGAAACTCACAATGAGGAGAGAATTCGAATTCGAAGAAGAACATAACAAGTCGAAAGATAGAATCCAAATCCGCGAAATCTACAATCGAACTGAAATGAGTTTCAGAATTCCACATAAACTAAATAAACACACGAGGAAATGATGAATTCACGCCTAATTGATCATTAAGAAATGCACCCGACCTTGCCGAATTGGGATCGGATCTGAAACTGTCGGGTAAAAAACGAAGATAATCCAAAATCGATCGTATAGCCGAGCAAGAAGAGCGTTCTTATAATTTATATTGTAGTGAAGAAAATGGCGATGGCGAGGATAGGAGATGATCCACGACACAGAGACAGAGCAGAGGATGCCTTCAACAACAATATAGATGAGATACTTGGTGAAAAATTTAAGTATCTATCAATGGAAACTTGGCAGATAATATAATGTTCAAAATTATTAAACGGCTAGGTTCGATGTGAAAGATTGTAATTTTCAAAATTTTCAAGTGACTAATGAAACTTTTTCTCCATATTTGTTATTGTTATAATATATTTCAAATTCTTTTTTTTTTTTGGGTTAGCCTTCAAAATTTCAAATTCTTATTTAGCACTTAGAGCTATACTTGTATCTATGTTTTTTAAATTGATCTTTTCTTCCGGAAAAAAAAATTGATCTTTTCTGAAGGTACCTTAAATCAGTATGAAATGTGAATGTCAATATAAAGTTAACAATTTTGAGAAAATTTTTAAGCCCTTAACCAATAATTTTTGACTCAGAGTCATCAAGATTTAACATGATATTAGACACCAATGGATTGTGACAATAATTAATAGATTATTATTTATGCTAAAAAAACAAAAATTAAAAAGTGTTGCCAAGTCATAAATAAAGTTTGGGGTAAACATTATGCCAACTCCTCAATAAAAAATTTAAAATTAGAGAAATAAATTCAAACATAGTCATATTTTTTTTTAAAAAAATAATCATTAAGAATTTAAAAATGAGAGATAATTAAGGAAATATATGCATGGGCATTTAATCTAATATTCCCTGTTTGTTAAAATGGCAAAAGAACAATCCTGTTAGTCACTACTAAAACCGAAAAATGGCCATAACAACCACTTCAGTTCCTTTTCAAGCAACCACTAGTTTGTGTCTTCGTGAAGTGTCACAAGACATGATAGAGAAAATTGCGGTGAAAGAAAAAATGACATGCATAGACGTTGAAGTTTCCATGACTTATTAGAAAGTTATACTCCCTCCCTCCGATTCTAATTATAAGATAAAGCTGATTTTTTTTGGAGAAATTAAGGAAACCAATTAAATCACTTTAGAGTATTTATATTTTTAGCATCCTTAGATTATATATTAGTTTATTAGTCAAATTAATTAGTTTGGAGAAAAAAATAAATACTCTAAAGTAATTTAATTGGTTTCCTTAATTTCTCTAAAAAAGTTAACTCTATCTTCTAATTAGGATCAGAGGGAGTATTCCTTTCTATTTTTAATATAAGAGTTAAATAACTAATTTATAAATATTAATGGAATTAGTTTAAGAATTATCGTTACCATGTATAAAGAATTAGTTTAATAATGTATCAAGTATCTCTTAGGCTTGACAACCGAGTCTTGAGTGCGCAACAATCTCCGAATATTACTGTCTACAATGTACGTGTAAATGAATCAAACACCTTTCATCTTGTCAAATTTCAGATTGGGAAAAAACAAAACTTTACGTGAGGATTTGCAGGGATCAATGCAAGTAATGGAGAAAACGAGGAAGCCATTGATGATGGTGGGGATTGATGAAAGTGAACATAGCTTCTACGCATTAGAGTGGGCACTCACTAATTTCTTCCCTTCTGAAATACCCCATCATTATTTTCAGCTTATGGTTGTTCATGCCAAACCCTCTCCCTCTTCTCTTGTTGAGATCAAGGGTATGTTATTAATTGGCAAATGTTATTTATATATAGGTTGCCAAAAACTGTTGTGAAATTCATGATCGTTTCGGTTTCAGAATCTGGAAGCACAGAAGAGTTCGTATCGATTCTAGGAGAAGATCTGGAGAGTATGGCTGATAAAACCATCCAAAAAGCCAAGGAGATTTGTAGCAGTAAATCAGTAATACTAGACTGCTTAAAATGGGATTTGTTTGAAAAGATGAAGTTATTATTAAGCATGAAGGGTTTTACAGAGCGTTTGTTTTGCAGGTGGAGGATGTGATAACACAAGTTCTGGAGGGAGATGCAAGGAATGTTCTGTGTGAAGCTGCAGAGAAAAATGGTGCCACTGTTCTTGTTTTGGGTACTCATGGTTATGGTGCTGTCAAAAGGTATATATTTATTGAAGTTTGATCATTTAAGTAGCCTGAAAAAAAAGAAATATTAATGAGGATTGAGGAAGTAAACTTTTAAAAACCCGAAAATTTTAAAAAGATTTTGTCTTGCTTTCAGAATTCATACAAGTAAAAAAGGCATATTGTGACACCTTAAATTATACTAGTAAATAAATATTTCAAGATTCTGAGATGTCAAAATCATATTTCCTAAATGATCACTCTAGTTGAAAGGGATTTGAGTTTTAGGTTATTGGGTCCACAACAAACGACTATATCAACTGAACAAACTGACAATGACAACAATTTTTTACAATTTAAAGAAGTGATAGTGCTGAAATGACGCAATAAAGTGGTTATTTTGCAGGGTAGTTCTAGGCAGCGTGAGTGATTATTGCGTGCAACATGCGCATTGCTCGGTGATGGTGGTCAAGAGGCCAAAGATAAAGCGAATCTCTTCCTCTTCCCGGCTACACAATCTTGTATAGTGAAGTGGTAGTCCTAAGAAATTAAGATTTGGCTCTTGCTGTGATTAGAATGAACGAACGGTTCTGGTTTTCCTAGGACGCCATATTAATGAAAACCAGGATTCCCTGTTAGCCAAGTGTGTGTGGTGGCAGTTTTGTTGCGAGATGGTTTTTTAAGTAGACACTTCAATTATCGTTGAGTTTCGAGTTTAAACATCATAGAGCATATAGAACGTTATAACTACAAAGGATTCAATATGTGCTAAACTTATCCCCAATTTTCATTTTAACAGGGGCGAGGGAGAATAATGGATTCCCTCAAAGCTGAGCTGATCATGTTCAGGACCATAATAACATCATGTCCAACCATGCCATCGACAAAATTATTATTTCCATTTGAGTTTTTCTAGCCATTGGTTCTCGTCAAACTACAGGAAGAGTATCAAGTTGCATAACCGGATTTTCTCGAAGAGATTTGTGGCAACAATCTCAAGGTTAAATTAAAACTCCAAAAATAGCAAGCCCATGATAGTGAGATATATATATATATATATATATATATATATATCAGGATCTTATAGCCCTTCAGTAGAACTGAATTGTAAGCATTAAATCAATTTGTGCTGAAGGATCGGGTCCTGATCTGAGTTCATTCTCAATGCACGGTTGAGACCAGAAGTTCAAGTTAAACATTTTCCACAAGTAAACCCTATAAACCTTTAAAGGACAAATAACTGAAAAAAAAGATAACAATAGCAATAAATTTAACTGGCATTCAAAATTTAGCGGAATCAAAGCATAAACTGTCCCGTAATTTAAGAGTTGGATTGTTCACTTATAACAACACCATTGAGACTGAACACTTTCAGTCACTTGGTAGATAAACTAAAGAGAAACCAAATAAATAGAGGGCCGAAACCACAGATTTGAAGGTTGTGACGCCACTTAGCACTTCACCTCCTTCAAAGCATAGGCAAAGTAAAGAAATGTTGGATCGGTAGCACCATCCTTGTAGTAAGCAAAGACCAAACTACCATCATCGTGCATGCTCTCCCCAACAAAACTGGCAAATAAGACAAAAATTAGTACACTTTCTGAGGCAATTTACCCAGTACCGAACCAAGAGATATTGACAAGTCATGTCAAACATACTAGAACAGAAACACACAAAGGCACTTTTAGCATTGGTGGTCGCAACACTTACAACTGAAGATCACTGAGTTTGGAGAGAAGGAATTTGGTTGCTCCTTCAATGTGCTTCTTAAATAGCTCTTGCTTCTCTCCATCTAATTTGGGTGTCAACAACTTGATATACCTCTTCATGAAGACAAGAAATTGTTTCTTGTCAAAGGCAGGTTGCTCCTGCAAGGATTGGGTAACAAAATACATTAACTCTGAACTTGGAAGAAAAATACTCAGTATATGAAAAGAGGATTGTTGTTGTACGGTTGTCCTAACCTGGAGTCTAAATGTGTCAGCAATGTCAACAACCTTTACAGCTTGGTCATCAACCCCTTCATCTTCTCCTCCACCTTCAGCAGAAGGGTTAGCACCAATGTCTACATCTACTGCTCCCTTAACAACCCACTACAGCAAGCCAAAAGAAACAGTCCTGAACTTGCCATTCATATAAACAAAATATAAACCAACAAACTGAAAAAGAGTTTTACATCCATAGAAAATCAAATAGCCACAAGTAGATAGACACAACAACCCAACGAATGGGAGACAAATTAACTAACCTTTCCCTCAACTTCCCACAACATTCCATTCTGAATTTCGTTGTATGGAAACGAGTCCGAGAGAAGCTCATCACCTGCAAGATACATGGTCAGAATTGCTCCATGACATTTAAATATTATATATTTCATAAATTAATGAATGAGCACTGTCAATTTTTTAATGTAAGAATCAAAAAGAAAGGAACGGTTGAGAATATAGCATGCAAGTCCTCCATAATTTTTTACATCAACATTAAAAGCTTGCCGCAGACAATTAACCTAGTTGAAACAGTTTTGACTCAAAATAATTTTTTTCTTGAACAAAGTTGAACAGCAATTGTACCCAAAAATAAAATATAACTATAAGTATAACATTCAGAAACAACCTTTCAAAGGTAAGTAGTACCTCTTACTTCAGCTGATCCATAGAGTTCAAAACTTCAATTTGCTACCGAATGAACATATTCTTAGTTCATTAGAACGGTTGCCCTATACTCTAATCAAAAATAGATTTGCTGACATCGACTAAGGAAGATGCATAAGTAGTATTAAACAATGATCGACCCTGTAAATCAGGGGTCCGCAGCCTGATGCAGATTGCAGACTCATGCATAAAATATTGGCCTAAAAAATTTAGGCCAAGGAATACGCTCCGAAAAGGAGATTTATGTTACAAATACTATAAGAAATACCATCCCATAGGCTCTATGCATATACTGCACTTTACTGCGAACAAATCAAGCCATGGAAAATAATCAATCCCTTGATCTAGAAGTTGTCACGGAGAGCACATAATAAAGATTAGCCCAAACAATATATGTACCTTAACCTTCGATAACATATGGATGCCGGATCCAAACATTACCAAAAGGGACATAGTAGGTGATCAAGTAAATCTAAAAGTAGCATAGGCTTAGAAAATCATCACAACAAAACAGATCTAGGCAAGCTCGAATAGACAAAAGCAACAATCTAATACGGAATCAAAAGAATATTTTACTGCTTAAGAGTGGAAAAATATAAACATATAAAGCAACCAGGCAGTAAACGGAAATCACGGATGAGACAACGAACAAAAAAATATCACGAATGTGCAAAGAGAAAGTTGAATCAGAAGATTACCGGTGAGGAGATCCTGGTAAACCAACATGGTGGAAGACCTTCTCTCAGATCGCTCCAAGAACAGTTCAAGCGGAAGAGAGGGTAAAGGGGCACAAAGAGAGCGAAGACGACTTGAGAATATATGGTGCCGGACTGCCGGAGAATTTATTTATACAGGGCGGGCGTCGGAATTCGGATGTCGACCCTCTCACGTCAACGGATTAATGAATGAATAATCAATACCAATATCAATATCGTTGGGGCAAAAAAAAAAAACAATATCAATATCAAATACCAATAAAAATATCGAAAAAAATATAAAAAAATATTGAGATCAAATAAATTAAATTTCTTTATTTATTTGCTGTTTATGTAACTCGGCTTCTTAGCCCTCTTTTATATATATAAAAAATCAAATACCATTAATTAATATCATAATGGGAGAGATACGCA
Source organism: Inga leiocalycina (assembly GCA_963242795.1). NCBI lineage: Eukaryota > Viridiplantae > Streptophyta > Magnoliopsida > Fabales > Fabaceae > Inga > Inga leiocalycina. The sequence continues at coordinate 11,377,984 of OY725327.1, read as the reverse complement.
TGTAAATCTGAACTATTTAGATATATTAGATAAAATTAATACTATTGATTTGAAAATTTTAGGGTAGCATTGTAGCAACAAGCAAGCAGACCAAATCCACTGCATATTAGGCATACCAAAAAACATGGATTTAAAAAAAAAAAAAGACACATTCCATGATCAACAGTAATTATATTTTATACATAAAATCAGATTGATCATGGTTAAATTTTTATCTTTTTCAAATATATTTTATCAATAACTAAATTATGGGTTAATTTTTTACGTCAATAAGTTATATTATTTATTATTTATATTAATAGGATTTTTTTAATAAATTTTACACTATGGAAAAACTAAAAGAAATCACAATTAAACAACACTCCTAGTCCGCGGGTTCTGAACCCGATATCATTGGCTAGCTGCTTGAATATGGCGGGGCTGCATGCTGCTTTGTAGTTTTAGTCCTCTTTTCTATTTCGATTGTAACACAAAAAAAAAAAAAGGATGGTTTTAAATTTAAAATAAAACTAATCATCATCTTTATAAAATATTAAAGTTATGATCATGCAATTTGATCAATCCTATAATTATTGAGATACCACAAATATTAAAAGATAAATAAATAATAATTCTAGTAGATAAATATCCGTATTTAATGTCTGTAGTAAATAACCCTAGATATTTGAATTAAACCCGTGTTTGGTGTTCCATATACTGCAATTTGCCCGCATTTAAGTTTCTTACTTTTATTTTTATAACAAATTATTTTATTGAAAAATACTTTTTATAACATCTAAATTAAACCGTAAATAAAAGTCTTTTTATTTTAAAAACATTAATTGAACATTTTAAATATGAATAGTTAACATTTTACTTGGATGGACAGTGCAAATCTTACCGCAGTAATGAGCACTGCGAAACTACCCCTAACTGATGCGGTAGAAAGTTATTTGTTTTGTTCAGCCAAAAATGTGTACTATAAGGATGAAATCATTCTTATAATATGATTATTCTTTAAGTATTTCTTTTGAGGATAAATATATAGAGAGAGAGTGTGGGTTTTCCTTGTAAATGAATTTTACAGTTCAGTATTTATATATTCCTCAGGTCTTAAATTAAAGATTTAATTTTTTTTTGAGAAATTAAGAAAATAAATAAATTACTTAATCATATTTAATATTATATATCATTAAATTATATATCATTTTATAAGTCAGATAAATTAATTTAATATAATATTGTATGAGACCGAGGGTCATGAATAGCAAGAAGTAAGCTCCGGTGGTTACTGGTTAGCACCGTGGAGCCGACGAGTCCAATGGGAATGTTTCTGGCGGGGTCCTTGGCCATGGCCGGAGACAACATCGAAGCCGACGCTAGCAAAGCAGGTGGTCGTGGCTGTCTTGTAGGTTGGGTTCCAAGATTAATACGTTCATGCCGGGAGCAATTGTGCAAAGTCGTCGGAGCCTCTCTTACAGATGGGGTTCATGTCGTGAGCAATTATGCAAAAGTCAGATCGCCACATCACCTTCTCACAACTTAAACTGACGGCAGATGTGTGTCTTATTAACAGACGGGCTGGCCCAAATAAAGGAGCACACTATAGGGATCCAATGAAAAAAAAAATTAGGCCTTAATTTAAAATTTGGTGAATGTGAAATTCCCACATATGGCCCAGAAAATCTTTAACTTCATTGATCAATCAAAATAATGGCTTGGCAAAGTAATCAACCGTGTGTTCTATGACCACCAGGCCTCTTATATACTCTTACACACATACTAATAGGCCTTAATGGATTTAAGGCCCAACTAACTTAACAGCCTAAGATCTGTATTTACAACAACTATATTACAAACAAAATTACCAAAAAACACAAAACATAACAGTAGGCAGTAGACAATCGTCCAATACTCCCCCTCAAGTTGAGAGCTGGAACAAATTTACAGTTCCCAACTTGCTCAACAAATGCCGCTGAGCTTCTTTGCTAACTACTTTAGTTAATAAATCTGCTTCTTGATCAGCCGATCTCACATGGTGAAGCTTGATTAACCCGGTCCTCAACTTTTCTCGTACGAAGTGACAATCTATCTCAATATGCTTCGTACGCTCATGGAAAACCGGGTTAGACACGATATAGATGGCCGCTTTGCTATCACAGTACACAGGAATAGGTTCAAGAGCATGGAGCGCCAAATCTATTAGCAATCCTTTAACCCATACAATTTCAGAAACTGCAGATCCTAATGCAGGTATCCAGTTTCTGCTGAAGACTTTGACACTGTAGGCTGTTTCTTTGATTTCCACATAATAAGAGAGTTTCCTAGCTTAAGCAAATAACCGGTTATCGACCTCCGAGTTGAAGGACATGCCCCCAAATCTGAGTCACAAAAACATTCCATAGTTAAATCATTTTCAGCACTTAACAGAATACCAAAACCTACACTTTGTTTAAAATACCGAACCACATCACATGCAGCTGCCATATGAGCCTTTGTGGGTTGCTGCATGAATTGACTTAAGGTAAGAACTGAAAAGAAAATATCAGGCCGTGTAACGGTGTAAGTGTCAAGTAAAGTAGCCTTCCAACTAATCAACGATATCTCTCCGGGTCACTTTGTTTTACGAGAATGTTGGGAAGGAGGCGATGATCAATACCAGTAGAAGCCAATGGAGAGGCCAGATGCTGCAAGCCAGCAGACTGCAACCAACGCGCCATCACGGCATCACCAGCATCACCGCCAGGCGCTGCATTGTGAAGAGACCCGCCAGCGGCATGGTCGTACAGGGCAGTGGCAGCAGCATTAGTCTGCTGCATCTGGCCGCCCAAGTGGCACTGGGACCGTCTTTGGGGAGCCAATTTTTAAGATCTGTGTACACACGCTTCAAACAAAAACATATATCAAACGACCTAACTCGGCTTCTTAGCCCACTTTTATATATAAAAAAAATCAAATACCATTAATTGATATCATAATGGGAGAGATACCCATGTAAATCTGGACTATTTAGATATCTTAGATAAAATTGATACTATTGATTTGAAAATTTTAGGGTAGCATTGTAGCAACAAGCAAGCAGACAAAATCCCCTGCATATTAGGGATACCAAAAAAAAATTGATTTAAAAAAAAACAAGAAGACACATTCCATGCTCAACATTAATTATATTTTATATATAAAATCAGATTGATCATGGTTAAATTTTTATCTTTTTCAAATATATTTTATCAATAACTAAATTATGGGTTAATATTTTGCGTCACATTTTAAATAGGGAGAATCGCTAATAAATATTTTTTTGGCAAATTAATTGCTGAATACTATCATGGAAGATCTGTTGCATATAACAGAAGATATTTTGCACACAACGGAAGATTATTTGCACATTTATATGAAATATTTTTACACACACGGAAGACGGTTTGCACAAAACGGAAGATCGCTTGCACATAAGGAAGATTGCTTGCACGCTTGGTAGCAATTAGCAATTAATTTGCCCCAAAGGTAATTTTGGGCAATTCTCCCTTTTAAATAAGTTATATTATTTATTATTTATATTAATAGGATTTTTTTTATATAAAATTTGCACTATGAAAAAACTAAAAGAAATCACAATTAAACAACAGTCCTAGTCTGCTGGTTCTGAACATTGGCTAGCTGCTTGAATATGGCGGGGCTGCATGCTGCTTTGTAGTTTCAGTCCCCATTTCTATTTCCGTTGTAACAAAAAAAAAGGATGATTTTAAATTTAAAATAAAAATAATCATCATCGTTATAAAATATTAAAGTTATGATCATGCAATTTGATCAATCCTATAATTATTGAGATACCACAAATATTAAAAGATAAATAAATAAATTATAATTCTAGTGGATAAATATCCGTATTTAATGTCTATAGTAAACAACCTTAGATATTTGAATTAAACCCGTGTTTGGTGTTCCATATATTGCAATTTGCCCGCATTTAAGTTTTTTACTTTTATTTTTATAACAAATTATTTTATTGCAAAATACTTTTTATAACATCTAAATTAAAGCCTAAATAAAAGTATTTTTATTTTAAAAACATTAATTGAACATTTTAAATATGAATAGTTAACATTTTACTTGGATGGACAGTGCAAATCTTACCGCAGTAATGAGCACTGCGAAACTGCCCCTAACTCATGCGGTAGAAAGTTATTAGTTTTGTTCAGTCAAAAAAGTGTACTATGAGGATGAAATCATTCTTATAATAGGATTATTCTTTAAGTATTTCTTTTGAGGATAAATATATATAGAGAGAGAGTGTGGGTTTTCTTGTAAATGAATTTTACAGTTCAGTATTTATATATTCCTCCGGTCTTAAATTAAAGACTTAATTAATTTTTTTTAAGAGATTAAGAAAATAATTACGTTATTTAATTATATTTGATACATTATATATCATTAAATTATATATCATTTTATAAGTCAGATAAATTAATTTAGAATAATGTCACATGAGACCGAGGGTCATGAATAGTAAGAAGTAAGCTCTGGTGGTTACTGGTTAGCACCGTGGAGCCAATGAGTATGATGGGAATGTTTCTGGCGGGGTCCTTGGCCATGGCCGGAGACAACATCGAAGCCGACGCAAGCAAAGCAGGTGGTCGTGGCTCTCTTGCAGGTTGGGTTCCAAGATTAATAGATTGGGTTCATGCCGTGAGCAATTGTGCAAAGTCATTGGAGCCTCTCTTACAGATGGGGCTCATGTGGTGAGCCATGTTTTGGAATCCGGACCGGACTGGTCGGTCCGGCCATGAAACCTGCAAGTAGACAGGTTCGGTTCGGGTTCCAATTCTAATTTTTTTTTAATTTTTTTTATAATTTCATACTATAAGCCTAAAATCTTCAATTTCTCACAGGTTTAATCCCGGTTTATATCCGATTTGATCCCAGTCTGACCCATTGACCCTTAACTCAGTATCCCAACCGATTCAATACCCAACCCGAATTTTAATACCTTGGTCGTGAGTAATTATGCAAAAGTCAGATCGCCACATCACCTTCTCTCAACCTAAGCTGACGGCAAATGCGTGTCTTAGTATGTGTTTGGATTAGCTTTTTTTAATAGTTTTTACGACTTACAAGATAAATGTGTGAGATGAGTTTTATCTTGGGTTACGCAAATCATGATTTGAAATCATGGTTTGGGATGTTACCAAACACACACTTATTAATAGAAGGGCTGACACAAATAAAGGAGCACACGATAAGAATCCAATGAAAAAAAAAATTACGACCTAATTCAAAATTTGGTAAAACTATAAGGAGTGACATATTAATTTTTTACTGAGTTCTTTTATTCTCTCATGGTTTCTCTGCTTCTCTTCGCCTGTGTCTATCCTTTTTGTTTTTTTTAAATATATATATATAAACAAAGGTGGAGCTGAATTGAAAATAATTTAAAAGTTGTTATTAGTTATTTTTACTACATAGGATGACTCAAGGATAATAATATAAAAGGTAAAGGTGTAAAAAATAGTAATAATATTTTATACTTTAAGCACTGAGTATAATTGGCATTTGATGGATACAAAAGTAATAATAAACAATTTTTAAGGTAGTTGAATTGAGAACAATATTAAGTTTGATCATGTTAACCGTTAATTGTAGCAAACTTTTGTCAAGTGGGGACCCATTTGCTGGTTAGGTGGAGAGTTTAATTTTGATGTGACAACTTGTGTGGCTTTTTTAAATTTAATTCTTTTGTCGAGTGGGGGCCATTTGCATGTTAGGTGGAGAGTTTAACTTTGATGTGGCAACTTGTGTGGCTTTTTTAAATTTAATTATTTCTACCACATCACATTGTAAAGTTTGACACACCGCTTTCAGACTTTACCACGTCACCATGTCTAGTAAAAAAAATTTCTCTCTTTCCTTATTTATAATGATCAACGTGGCCAAACTTAACGGATTCTCAATTTAGCTACCTTTAAATTTTTTATTACTACTTTTATACTCATCAAATGTTAATTCTACTAGATATTCAAAGTGTAAAACATTATTAGTATAAAAAGTGAAAAGATGAGGGAGTTGCTCATAAACAGGTCAAAAGTTTAAAGATTGAGTTACAGCGAGCTATTATTGAGAAACTGAGTTATATGTGAGTTAAAAGTTGAAGGACTGAAAGACTAATTTTCTCTAAATACTTTAAAATAATTTAATTATCTTCCTTAATCTCTCTGAAAAAATTCAATTGAGTATTATATTCAGGACCCCAGGTAACGCATATATACATATGTATGTATATATAAAGTACCAAGGCAATATATATACATATAAAGTACTCTAGCTCGGATAACAAAAAGGGAAAATTCCAAAAAATACCTTGGAATATGTAAAAGGATAAATCACAGCTGCGAAATTCTGAAATCTCAAGTCAGTGTGATGGAGGAATATGGGATTATGAAATTTCGATAAAAAGACGCGTCTGCCCTTCAACTCTCCCTCTCTCTCAACTCAGAATAACAACACTGGTCTCTTTATTAACAACACCGGATTCTACATTAACAACTTCACTTTCTTCTTTCACAATAACAACACTGGTCTTTTTATTAACAACACCATATTATACATTAACAACACGATTTTCTTGTTTTACAATAACAACATCGGTTTTTATATTAACAACATTGCATTCTATATTAACAACTTGACTTTCTTGTTTAACAATAACCACACCGGTCTCTATATTAACAACACGGCATTCTAAATTAACAACTCGATTTTCTTGTTTCACAACTTCATAATTTAAGTTTCATGGTTAATAACAACACTTGTTTCTTTATTAACAATACCATATTTTACATTAATAACACAATATTTGAGAATTTAAGTTTCAGGACCAATAACAGCACCCCTCTCTTTATTAACAACACTATATTTTACATTAACAGCACTATATTTGAGATACGAAGTTGTGAAAGAATAAAATGGAGTTATTAATGTAGAATGCGATGTTGTTAATAAAGAGACCGGTATTGTTATTTTGAGTTGAGAGAGAGGGAGAGTTGAAGAGTAGGTGCATCTTTTTGCCGAAATTTCATCATTTCATATTCCTCCCCCGTACTGACGTGGGATTTTGGAATTTGGCAGCTTTGATTTGTCTTTTCCTATATTTCAAGGTTTTTTTTTTTTGGAATTTTCCCCCAAAAAAATATAGAATTCTTCTATTTGAATTTTTGTTATACTTTTTTACTTGTTTGCAAATAGTAATACAACAAGTGGGGTACCTAAGCTGATTATGAGGATGTTGTTATATATATATGATCAAACAATTTTTTTTTTTAAAAAGACAAGGTTTATAATGTTTATTCGCCTTTTCAAGCTGAGTGGTAGGTCTATTCAATCATTAGTCGATAAAATATTTTGAACATCTCAACTACCCTTTAAAGAAATCATCCCAGCTGGCAATAATACAATTTTAGATATAATTTAGAATCAAAGTTTCGGATATTAAGAAGACGACGATGGTGCTTTAATATAATAAGAAGAAAATAATGTTTAAAGGTTATAATGTGTTTTAATATATTTATTTAATATGGCTAGTAGACAAGTTGATTTTGATTAAAAAGAAAATACGAAGTCATTGTCACCCAACAAATCCCAGCTAGTGAGCATTGTACAACACCACCAACCACATGCAATCAGCCAAAACCATTTGCTCCTAATAATTCCATGCATATCTATCAACTCTATGAATTAATGGTGAACGAAGAAAATTGAACAAAAAACTAGGATTTCCAATTTTCCTCATACCTGCCTGGCGATATTCATCAAGTTCGTACACCGACCGATCTTGACTTTGTGTATTATTATTTTATTAATTAATCTTATGTTTATATTAAAATACTCCACCAACCCCCTCCCTATAAATTGGAGTCCATGTTCTCTCATATGCACCATCAACACAAACTCAGCTCAACAATGTCCTCTAAACACTTGCTCTGTCTCATAGGAGTGGTGTTTCTCACCACTTCTAGCTTCGCAGATTACTATCAACCACCACCAATTGAAAAGCCCCCACCCTACAAGCCACTAGTGGAGAAGCCACCTGTTGAGAAACCTCCCGTGGAGAAACCACCAATTTACAACCCACCTATTGAGAAGCCCCCAGTTTACAAACCTCCAATTGAAAACCCCCCTGTTGAGAAGCCTCCCATTGAGAAGCCCCCAATTTACATACCACTAGTAGAGAAGCCACCTGTTGAGAAGCCTCCCATTGAGAAGCCCCCAGTTTACATACCACCAGTAGAGAAGCCACCTGTTGAGAAGCCTCCCATTGAGAAGCCCCCAGTTTACATACCACCAGTAGAGAAGCCACCTATTGAGAAGCCACCTGTTGAGATACCACCAGTAGAGAAGCCACCTGTTGAGAAGCCTCCCATTGAGAAGCCCCCAGTTTACATACCACCAGTAGAGAAGCCACCTATTGAGAAGCCACCTGTTGAGATACCACCAGTAGAGAAGCCACCTGTTGAGAAGCCTCCCATTGAGAAGCCCCCAGTTTACATACCACCAGTAGAGAAGCCACCTGTTGAGAAGCCTCCCATTGAGAAGCCCCCAGTTTACATACCACCAGTAGAGAAGCCACCTATTGAGAAGCCACCTGTTGAGATACCACCAGTAGAGAAGCCACCTGTTGAGAAGCCTCCCATTGAGAAGCCCCCAGTTTACATACCACCAGTAGAGAAGCCACCTATTGAGAAGCCACCTGTTGAGATACCACCAGTAGAGAAGCCACCTGTTGAGAAGCCTCCCATTGAGAAGCCCCCAGTTTACATACCACCAGTAGAGAAGCCACCTGTTGAGAAGCCACCTGTTGACCAACCACCAATTGAGAAGCCTCCTGTTGAGAAGCCTCCAGTGAAGAAACCACCAGTTTACAAGCCTCCCGTAGAGACACCTCCTATTTACAAGCCTCCAGTTGAGAAGCCACCTGTTGATAAGCCTCCTACTTACAAGCCACCTGTAGAGAAACCACCAAGCTATCAACCACCACCTTATGGTTACTGAGTATTCCATGAGTTTTAGCCAATTATGGTACCCTAAAAATAAAAGCATGTTTTCTCTCAATTCGTCATCAATTGTTGCTTGGTATTTTATCTTTTTCGTTTTACCTTTGGCTTTGTGGTGAGTATCGTGCATGGCTAACATGGCTACAGAAAAATTCTAGCCTCCCAAATGTAATCATATTGATTATCGATCTATAATAAAGTTGTTTGATTTGATGGACTCCTTTCTACTTGTATTGATCACTATGTATAACTAACCATAAGGTTACGAATAAGTTGCAATTGCTAGCAAATTAAATTGTCCTAATCTATTTCATTTGTTGCATTTGACAGCCATCAAATACATTTTATAAAATCAAAATTTATATAGGAATGATTTAAATTTTATTAAAATTAAAATAAAATTTAAGAGCATTTATTTAAATTTTACATAATTAAATATTTCAGAATATTGAATGAAAGCGCACCCAAGTTTAATTTTATAACATTAATGATGTCAACATTCATTTAAATGTAAACTATATATATCAAAGTCTTCACTTGTTCTTTAACAACAGAATCAACCCCAACAAATAAAAAGATAATGTCCAGAAGATAAATTAAATACTAGCTATAACTTTTTAACATTAGCGAAGAAAACATACAGAAAAACAAAAGAGACATGGGTTTGTCGGCTCTCAGCTGCACATAGTGGGGGTGACCAAATACGTAGTAGCAAGTGTGCCATGGCACCATGAACAACAGAATCAACCTTTTTTGTTCCTTTTTTGGGAAAATTGTAGAAAAATACAGATAAAATTGACAAAAGGACAAAATTGTGTGGTGAATTGTTGAAATCCTAAATCAGACCATCAGTAAGAATCTGAAATTCAAAATTGTGAGCAAGAGATGATAATGCCCTCAGTGAAATGGCAGGCAAAAGAAATAAGAAGGGGAAGAAGGTTTGGTCAAAATGGCAAAACTAGAAGGGAAGGACAGTGTGGGTGAGCGAGGAAGAGGAAGGGAACTGCGGGTTGTTAGGTCAGCGAAGAGGGAATGAGGGTTTGTTGGTTGAGCAAAGCAGAGGGGCTTTGGCGGTGTTTCGATTTAGAAGGTGGGTGATGGTAGTTAAAGGTTAGTGGCTGAGCATAGAAGAGGAAGGGGACTGCAGGTGTTGGGTCAATGAAGAGGGAATGCAGTTTGTGTGCTGAGAGAAGAATAGGGGATTCAACGGTGTTTCGATTTGGAAGGTGGGTGACAATGATCGGTGGTCAAGCGAAGAAGAGGAAGGGAACGATGTAAGCAAAAATGGGAAAGTAACAAGTTGGATGGCCAATAACAATACATCTCGCTTTATTAACAACACCAGCTACGACATTAACGACTTCACTTTCTTGTTGTAGGTAACAGTGGGAAAGTAACAAGTTCGATGGCCAATAACAACACTTCTCGCTCTATTAACAACATCATTTTCTATATTAACGACTTCACTTTCTTATTTAATAACTTTGTACACAAAAGTGGGAAAGTAACACCAGTTGTCACATTATGCGCTACTGCACTGTTAATGTTTTCTTGTTATTAAATATGTGAATGTATAAAAGAGTCACTGTCACACATTATTTTATTTAAGGTTATTAGTGAATATAATTATGCAGACTATCATTAAACAGCATATGAAGAATATAACAAGTTGTGAAAGCATAAAACCATGTTGTTAATATTGAATATAATGTTTTTAATATAGAGATATGTGTTGTTATTGGCCTTCGAACTTGTTACTTTCACATTTTTGTCTACAAAATTGTTAAACAAGAAAATGACATCGTTGCTATAGAATATAGAGTTGTTAATAGAAAGAGAGGTGTTGTTATTGGCCCCCAACTTGTTAATTTTGCACCTTTCTATATAAAGTTGTTAAAAAAGAAAGTGAAGTTATTAATGTAGAAGAAGGTGTTGTAAATAAAGCAAGATGTGATGTTATTGGCCTTCGAATTTGTTACTTTCCCACTTTTGCTTACGAAATTGTTAAACAAAAAAGTGAAGTCATTAATGTAGAAGATGATGTTGTTAATAGAGCAAGAGGTATTGTTATTGGCTATCGAACTTGTTACTTTCCCACTTTTGCCTACGAAGTTGTTAAATAAGAAAATGAAATCATTAATATGTTAATAGAGCAAGAAGTGTTGTTATTGGTCATCGAACTTGTTACTTTTCCACTTTTGCTTACGAAGTTGTTAAACAAAAGAGTGTAGTCATTAATGTAGTAGCTGGTGTTGTTAATAAAGCGAGATGTGTTATTATTGGCCATCCAACTTGTTACTTTTCCATTTTTGCCTACGTCGTTCCCTTCCTCTTCTTCGATAAGCCATCGACCACCGTCACCCACCTTCCAAATCAAAACATCATCGAAGCTCCTCTTCTTTACTCAACCAACAAACCTGCATTCCCTCTTCACTAACCCAACAACCCGCAGTTCCCTTCCTCTTCTTCGTTAGACCACCGACCACCGTCACCCACCTTCCATATCTAAACATTGCCGAATCCCCTCTTCTTCACTCAGCCAACAAACCCACGTTCCCTATTTGTTGACCCAACAACCTGCAGTTCTTTCCTCTTTTTTGCTCACCCACACCGTCATTCTCTTCCAATTTCGTCGTGCAAACCAACCCTTCACCCCCTTCTTATTTCTTTTGCCTGCCACTTCACTGAGGGCATTATCGTCTTTTGCTTACAATTTCAAATCCTAGATTTATACTAATGGTTTGATTTGGGATTTCAACAATTCACCACACCATTTCGTCCTTTATCAATTTTGTCTATATTTTTTTAAAATTTTCCCTTTTTATGGTTGTTGTTGTGAATGTACCAACAATAATGTTGGAATGAATTCAAAATTTTTAGTCAACTGCGAGTGGTTCCAATAACAAATTTTAAAGAGTGAGTTATAATTGAATTAACACTGCATAAAAAAAAATTATTTTTCGGATTAATCATATACTTTAATATTTTTAAATGAAATTATATAATTTAATTATCTCATTGCAAGAAAGGCCTTAAATATCATTTCCCCTATTTAACTACACAATTTCTTAAAAAACAATAAAATACACAATAATAAGTGAAGGATAAAATTATATATTTATATAAAAAACTTAATGACGTGCCTTATAAACAGGAAAAAGAAAATACACACTCTCTCTACCCTATAATATAGGACTACCAGAGAAGTATGTTATATGAGAACAAAGTTTACAACAATATTTCACCCAAAAAAAAGTCTATAATAATAAATTAAAGGTAAAATTATAAATTTATATGAAAATTTTAATGATGTGACTTATAATAAAAACTAAAATAAACATTCTTTCTCAACTTTATAGCTAGGACCACGTTTTAGCCAATGTTTACTTTGGTCAAATTAACTTTTTCAGTAATTTTCCAACAAAAAAACAAATTGAAGAGTTTTAATTTTATGGAATAATATACAAAAAAAGCTATCTCCAATTGAGGTATATAAGAATGAAGTAATTAAAGCCCTAATGCAACTGCTAGCCTTAAGCCTTAAGATTAGTTATCGGTACCACTTTTTTTTTTTTGGCAACAGGATTAGTTATCAGATCACTTTATATTGCCAATCCAAAAAAGTGATAGAACGTCTTAAATATTGTTTTTCATGCATATTTTCGAGCTACTGTTGTTAAAAACTCTAAGGGTTTGTTTGGTGTGAGGGATTTGGAGGGGAGAAGAGGGGAGGGAAAATTTTTATGAGTTGAATTTTACAAGATTGAAGAAGTGGAGTAATAAAATTTTAATAAAGAGAATATATAAGATAAAAAAGTAAGAAAAATTAATTAAAAATTGTTAACCCCACTTCTTTAATTTTTTTAAATCTAACTCAAAAAAATTTTCCCTCCGCCCACTTTCCCTCCCCTCCCCTCAAACCAAACAAACCCTTTAACAGAGATTGAGTTTATAGAGCCAAAGACAACAAACTTAATTAAAAACATGATTAAGGTTATCAATATTTATTAATTAGCAAAGAAAATTTTTGACTCCAGAGATCACAATTTAGAATTAATCAACAAATTTATTTATTTCTTCAAAGCTTCCTTGTTTCCATTGTTTTGGCTAAAAGGAAAATGGCTTTCCACTGTTTCTTTGAGACTCACTTCAAGCCGAATAAACTCAATTCCAAACATTTTTGTCTTGTCTTTTAAATTTTAACTTTGGTATCAAGGGTTTATCATCTACACACCTGGTAAGTTTATTGACAAATTAAGAAATAAAATAAGCAATTAGTTTGTCATTAAAAATACTTGAACTTATTTTTTTGGGTAAGAAAATACTTGAACTTCATAGATTATATAGCAATTAGCAAGATTTACATGGATCCAGATCCTCTTAGAGTTAATGATCTATCTCATTTTCCTCTCAGAATCCCCTCTTCACCCTAAGATTGAAAAAAAATGAAGGATTCAAATTAAATATATTGTAATATATATTTATAATATTATATAAAATAAATTTAAATTGTTAACATTTGATTTTAATAGTGCACATATGTAGTTTATAAAAAGTAAACAAAAATAATTTATAAGTCTATAGAATATTAATATGAACCATTCATTATTTTTTATTTAAGAGTGGAGATGAGATTTTAAGAGGAAAAAAAGGAGAAAGAATTTTAAGAGATTCTGCTTTCAACTTTACACAGGCGAGTGATCAAATTAAATAAGAATCTAACTCACTCAAAAATAAACATTTGTGTTGAATAATGTGGACTAGACAAAATAAGTTTAAGCTTCCTTCTCTGTGTCCATTCTTTGTTTGAAGTTATTTCGTATACAATAAACAAACAAACAAAAATAGACATTAACCATTTGTTTTAGAGAGAGAGAACATCTAGGTTCATACTCATACCACTCTCATATCTCAGAGAAAAAAAGATTAATATCTCATAAAAAATATTAATATTCCATTGGGTCATAAAAATATAGAAGTTATTTGATGGATTTGTTTTTATTCTAAATATAAGATGTCAATCTATTTTATTCCCAATTTTATAAATTTTCTCCCAAGAGATACATATTAATTGCATATATTAAATTAAAGATGGTTTTCATCAAAGGGGGTAATAATACAAAAAGTGGGTTAGCTAATAAGATGATGTTGATATGGATGCATGATCATATAAGAAAAAAAAGGATTTATAATGAACACAAATAAAAGAAGAGTTGGAGTTGTTTCTATTGAAGAGAAATGATTGAAAATTATTGGGTTAAAGACAATTTTTGCTCTGGAAGTTTTCCCATAGGACCAATTTTGTCTTAAAAGTTTTTTGTGGCTTAATTACACCTTGAAAGTTTTAAATTGGAGCAATTTCGCCGCCCTCGGTTAACGGAGACATAACGATTATCATGAAATTGGATAATAAGACATCTGATGTGAAGTAAATCGATTTGTGGGAGGCAGGCTGGATTCTCAATTTTTTTAATTAATTGTAGCAGAATGTGGTGGTTCTTGTGATACAAAAAGAAAACTCGAAGGTACCCATAATTAGGTTTATTGCAACCTGCTCCGCCTGCCTCCCACAAATCAATTTACTTCACATCAGATGTCTTATTATCCAATTTCATGGTAATCGTTATGTCTCTGTTAATTTAGAGCGAAATTGCTCCAATTTAAAACTTTTAGGGCGTAATTGAGCCGCAAAAACCTTTTAGAGCAAAATTGGTCATGCGGGAAAACTTTCAAGGCAAAAATAGTCTTTAACCCAAAATCATTCAAGGTGATTTAGACACACAAAAAATCATTAGACGCACTGATAAGGAGGCCTAATCAAGTATTATGGAGTCCTTTGAAATGGTACATAGAAATGTAGAAGAGAAAGCTAAATGAATTGTTTGAGCAGAATCTTTTGATCAACAACATATCCAAAAATTTTGGCTAATTGTTAACAAAGTACAATAACATAGTGCTTACCTCAGTGAACTAATAAGTGATGAGATTTACTCCTCAAATCTCATTTAAAAAACCTTAAATTTCATTAACCATATCTTAAAATTTAATAACTTTCAACGTTACCCCTATTTAACATGTATTCCATTCTAAAATTACAAAGTCTACAAAATAATAAGTAAAGAGTAAAATTGTATATTCATATAAAAATTTTAATAATGTGATTAATAAATCAAAACAAAAATACATTTTCTTTTTATCTATCTCATAAATAGGATCATATAAGGATGGGTATATTCCTTTATCTCAATAGATCACCCCCACAAAGAGGAAAGGGTTAAGTTGCAAATTTACCAATGAAGTTTTGTCCGAGGAACGTCTGGCACAAATATCCTTTAGAAGGGGCAAAAATATCAATGAACAATTAAAAAGGGGCATCCACCACAAAAATCGTTAAATTTGTACTAACGCCGTTAGGGGTTTTCTTCTCTTATAATTTAACGCCGTTAATACGGATTAACAGTTTTTGTGGTGGATACCCCTTTTTAATTGTTCATTGGTATTTTTGCCCCTTCTAAAAGATATTTGTGCCAGACGTTCATCGGACAAAACTTCATTAGTAAATTTGCACCTTAACCCAAGAGGAAAATATAAGGGAAAATTCCAAAAAAATACTTTGAAATATGCAAAAGGACAAATCAGAACTATGAAATTCCAAAATTCCAAGTCAATTTGGTGTTAGTACGGTAGAGGAATATGTGAGTATGAAATTTCGGCAAAAAAACGCTTCTAACCTACAGCTCTCCCTCTTTCTCAACTGGGAATAATAACACCGGTTTCTTTATTAACAGCACCGGATTCTACATTAACAACTCCACTTTCTTCTTTCACAATAACAACACCGGTCTCTTTATTAACAACACTGTATTATACATTAACAACTCGACTTTCTTGTTTCGTAATAACACTACTTGTTTCTATATTAACAACACCACATTCTACATTAACAACTTGACTTTCTTGTTTCACAATAACCACACCGGTCTCTATATTAACAACACCACATTCTACATTAATAACTCGACTTTATTGTTTCACAACTTCATAATTTAAATTTCAGGGCCAATAACAACACCTCTCTCGTTATTAACAATACCATATTTTACATTACTAATACGATATTTGAGAATTTAAGTTTCAGAACCAATAACAACATCTTTTTCTCTATTAACAACATCATATTTGAGATACGAAGTTGTGAAAGAATAAAGCAGAATTATTAATATAAAATATGATATTGTTAGCGAAAAGACCGGTGTTGTTATTTTGAACTAAGAGAGAGGGAGAGCTGAAGGGTATGTGCATCTTTTCGCTGAAATTTCATAACTCCATATTCTTCCACTGTATTGACACCAAACTGACTAGGGATTTTAGAATTTGGCAGCTCTGATTTGTCCTTTCCTATATTCTAAGATGTTTTTTTGAAATTTTACCTAATAGAAAAGAAGTGGACTATAAGTAGAAGTCACGAGACGTGGGAAACCCTTTCTATACAATAAAAACACTGGTAAAATTATATAATGTTCATAAATTATAAGTTAAAAAATGTATTTTTTTCTCAAAAAAACAATGTTTTTTATTATTTCTTTATATATTTCATGGGATGCCCAATAACGGCACAGTTCGAATTGCCCACAAAGGGCAAATTAATATATATTTCATGGCATATCGAGCAATATTTTCCTTTAATTTTTCACACGTCATTTATCTAAGCAATGTCTAATTATTTTTTTGTTTTTCGAGTCCAATTTATCACCAATGTAAACACCCTTCACAGCTTGATAATCAGCCTCCTCATCTTCACAAGATTTCAAACAAAAGTAGAAGACTAGTCAAACTATAGAACCAGACAGACCGAAATAATTCTGTTAATTCAAATATATTTTTAAAAATTTAAATGAAGGATACTTCATACTCCCTCAAAATCAACAAAATCATGTCCTTAAAATTACAACTTACAAGAGCTATGAGCTATATTAGAGCATATATTTGGTTAAATGTAACTAACTCTAGTTAGCAAATATTATTAGAACATATATCTGGTTGGTATAACTAACTTTAGTTAGAAAATCTAACAAACTTAGTTAGGCATAATACTTCATTATTTTAACTGAAACACAGGGTGCGTTTGGTTTGAGGGAGGGATGGGGGTGGAAATTACAATTTTGGGTTTAAGAAACCCAAAATTTACCTTCTCATTTTTTTAAATTTTGGATTTTCCTTTAAAATTTATCTTCTCATTCCTTTTAAATTTTAGATTCCTGCCCAAAATTTAAATACATTCAATCCAAAAAGGTAATTTAATCCCCTGTCTTTTCCTCCCCTCCCCTCAAACCAAACACACCCATAAAGTGCATATAAGGAACGGTGTGCATATTTTTCTAGATTATTCAATACAATCAGAATTTCATTTCTCTACTTGTTTTCATATTATGGTATCAGAACACGGAGGTTATTGACTTCATCTTGCTATTTCTTCTCTTTCCTCTTCAGCTTTCATGAGATATTTCTTTTCTTCTTCACTGTTCATCATGTCATCGAAATTTCATTCTCTTCTATATAATACTCTCTTTTTTATTTTTATTGAAAAGACAAGAGTTATCTTGATAGAAGTCTACATCTATTACGTGCTACACTTGGCAACCAAAAGCAGAAACAACACAGTATCACCTAACATCATCTAACATTTGCTGAGCTCAACATTCACTTGGCTCAATCATATAGCGCCATTCTTCATCCATGTTCAGGGTGTTCTTTGCTAATATGTCTACGCATCTCAAGGCTCCCCTGTTGATATGAGTAATATCGAGTTCTTTGAAAGCAAATACCCACTTCCGAATATTTTCTATATCTTTCATGTACGGATGCACAGGATTGCTAAACGTAAATAACAATTGTATGGCTTCCAAAGAATCTGAATAAAGCTTAATCTTCTTAAGGCCCATCTCATGGCATACTTGTACTCCCATCTCGATGGCCTTTAGCTCTGCCATAGCTATTGGTATACCTCCCAGTTTCTTTTGGAACCCCAAAAGCCAGTTGCCGTTGCTATCCTGAACAAGGCCTCCATAGCTTACTTGTCCTTGTTGAGTGCGCGCTCCATCTACATCGACCCTGACGTGTCCTAACGGGGGTTTGCTCCAGTTCTCCTTCGGTTTGGTTGGAAAATTAAACAGTTGATGTTTTAGTTTCCCATTCTCTACCTCCTCCATAAGTTGGTGGAGACACCAATGCTGCAAACTCCGAGCCCAAACACATATTCCTTCGATCGCTTTATATAATACTCTCTGACTTTGACATGTCTTCATCATCGCATTCTTCTTCTCTTACTGAAAATCTTGATGGTGGTTTCCCTCAAAATGCTTCAGATGTGATTTAGAATGTCGAAAATCCATTTTACCTACATCCCAATGAGAATCCCTCATTGTTTCTCATTTCTCCAATTTTGACGGTCCAAACTATCACTCATGGGCCAAAGCGATGCGGATGGCCTTAATGTCCAAGAACAAGACGCGATTTATCGATCACTCTTTTCCAATTCCAAGTAGCACCGATCTAATTTATCCTCCCTGAGAACATTGAAACTTGAAACATGATGGTTTTGTTGTGGGTTACCAGGTCACTTTCACCGACACTTGCTCAAAGTATCTTGTGGATTGATAGAGCGTGTGATGTCTGGGAAGATTTGTGAGATTGATTTTATCAGAATGATGTAGGGTGTGTTTGGAACAGCGATTGTCAATTGGGCTTGTTTCAATTGGGCTTGTTGTGATATTACTTTTGATAAAAGCTAAATTATGTAATGTGATTTGTGTTTGGATTGGCGATTGTCAATTGGGCTTTTGCAATCATGAAAAAAATGATGTGTTTGGAACAGCGATTGTCAATTGGGCTTTTGTGATAATGATAAAAAAATACATTAAAGATAAAATTGTAGTCGGTCTCCTAAGACTAGGTACAACTAAAAAATTATTTTAAAGAGCTAAAAGCACAAAAAAAAATATTTTAAAGTAATCTTTGGAGCTGAAAAAGTACTTTAAAAGTAAAATTATAATAAGTTTGATAACACACTAGGTGCAACTTGAAAAATATTTTAAGGGTTTAAAAACATCAAAAAAATATTTTAAAGTAATTTTTGGAGCTGAAAAACTACATTAAAGGTAAAATTGAAATCAGTCTGATAACTCACTGGGTACATCTGAAAAAATATTTTAAGAGATTAAAAACACACAAAAAAATATTTTAAGGGGTTAAAAACACTCAATTTTTTTTTTTTTGAGTGTACAACTAGAAAGTGGGTAAAATTGCAATCAGTCTAATAGCACACTAGGTAGTGGGTATAACTAGAAAAATATTTTAAGGGGTTAAAAACACTCAAAAAATATTTTTTGATACTACATACTATTTAAAAAATATTTATGGGAAAATTCAATATCATATAACTAATTTCCAGACAACCCAATCTAGCATAAAATGTCATTAGCTTTTAACAAAAGCTCCATTTTCTAGCTTCTCCCAATTGAGCTTTCACCAATTGGGCTTTGGCAAAAGCTCAATTGCCAATTGGTCTCTCCAAACACTCAAATTTAAATTCTCAATTGGTAATTGAACTTATGGCCTCCAATTGGGCTTAAAGAGGGTCTCCAAACACACACGTATTCAGATTGGCGGATCTTCGGGAAGAAATACATAGTTTGAAGCAAGGAGATCTTTTTGTAAGTGATTACTTCAATAAGCTTAAAGCTTTGGGATGAATTCTTAACTCTTCGGCCTATGATATCTTGTTCTTATGATCCTCGCTATCATTGTGGTGTTGTTGAGCTATATAGGAAGCATTTAGATCAAGATTATGTTATTGGGTTCTTAAAGGGATTAAGTGATTGATTTGTTGTTGTTAAGTCACAGATTATGTTAATTGATCCCTTACCAAGCATTAATAGAGTGTTTTCTTTAGTAACACAACAAGAAAGAGAGCTTGGATTTCAATCTCTAGAGGTTAATCCTCTGTTCACTAAAACTTCTGTCTCATGGTCTCATAGTCTCATAGTCCAGGCAATCACGAAGCTAACTCAACACATTCAAGGAAACAATGTACTTACTGTGGGAGATATAGGCATACTGAAGCAACTTGTTATAGAAAACATGGATTTTCACCAGGGTATAAATTTTGAAATGCCTCTGTTAATGTTGTTGCCTTTGATTTTGTTTCTGCTGGTCAAACTCTGCTTGAGCCCAATAAGTTTATGAATCAGTCTTGTAGCTTCACCTCGGATCAATATCGCAAATTGCTGGCATTAGTTCAATCTAATAATCCATCACCTTAGCCCTCGACCTTTGTTAATAGTATTTCTGCCACTGGTATGCATTTTCCTTGTCTTAATCTTTTTTAGACTCCTGGATCATAGATGCAGGAGCTATAGATCATGTATATTCTCATCTTGCTTTGTGTACTTCATATAAATCCATACATCCTATCTCAATTAATCTACCAGATGGCACAAGAGTTCTAGCTACTTGGAGTGGTACAATGCAATTTACAAACATCTTTCTTATACATGATGTTTTGTATGTCCTTGATTTTCGTTTTAATCTCATTTTTGTCTCCAAATTAACTCAATTCCTTCCTTGTGATGTATCATTTCAGAGTTACTATTGTCTAATCAAGCTACCTTTAAAGAAGATGATTGTGGCTGATGTGTATGAAGGGCTTTATATCATGAAACAACATGCAAATTCTACACCACATATTATTGGTAATCTCTCCACTACGCTTACCAGCACCAACAACTTTTATCTTTGGCATTTTTGGTTAGGACATCTTTTCAATTATACATTGTATTCCATACACCAACAACATCCCTATGTTTCATACAATTCTTCTTTTTCAAGTTGTGATGTGTGTCACTATACTAAGCAATGCAAATTACCTTTTCATGTAAGCACTACAAAAGCTAGTAAAATTTTTAGTTTGGTCTATATGGATATTTGGGGTCCTTATCATTTGCCTTCTACACATGGACACAAGTATTTTCTTACTATTGTTGACAATTTTTCAAGATACACTCGGGTTTACTTACTTAAAACCAAGTCTGAGGTTCGTCCAAATGTTCAAGCCTTTGTTCATATGGCTTCTACTCAATTTGGTGTTTCAATTCAGGTTATTAGAATTGACAATGGTGTTGAGTTTGACATGACAGATTTTTATAATTACCATGTTATAATTCATCAAACTAGTTGTGTAGAAACACCTGAACAAAATAGCAAATTTGAGCGCAAGCACCAACATATTTTGAATGTTACAAGAGCCTTATTGTTTCAAGCTCGTGTTCCTAAGGTTTATTGGTCCTACGCTATTTCTCATACAGTTTATTTGATTAATCGCTTACCTACCCCTGTTTTGAGTCATAAATCACCTTTTGAACTGTTATATCAGCAAATTCTAGACTTCAGCACCTTCAAGGTTTATGGTTGTCTTTGTTTCTCTTCCGCCATTACGCAACAACACACTAAACTAGATCGTAGGGCTCATAAATGTGTTTTTCTTGGTTATAAACATGATACTAAAGGTTTTCTCACACTGGACTTGCACACTCATCAAATCTTTGTTTCTAGAAATGTTTCCTTTTATGAATCTATTTCCCTTTTGTAATTCTGACACTCCTTTACCAAATTCTATTCCTTTACCTCAAGAGGTCCCTTTTCTAGATTACCTTATGCTTGCTTCTGATTGTCCTATTACTTCCCCACCTACTATTCCTATCGTGTCTTCACCTTCTGCTTCTTCTTCTCCTTCTCTTTCACTTATGCTTAGGCGATCTACTAGGTCCAGATGACTACCTACATATTTGCATGACTATCATTTTGCTCTTCAATGCACATCGATCATACCAGATTCATTAGAGGCAGGTCTTTCTTGTGTTCTTTCTTATGCTCATCTTTCCTCTTCTAGTCGTCATTATGCTTTGTCCATTTCTGTTGATGTTATTCCCAAGTTTTATTCTAAAGCTATTAAGCATGAGGGTTAGAGTTGCCACTATAGATGCTGAGCTTGAGGCTTTACAACAAAATCACACATGGGTGTTGACTGATCAACCTCCTACAAAACAACCTATTGGGTGCAAGTGGGTCTTCGCCAAAAAGTACAATTCAAATGGCACTTTAAATCGCTACAAGGGTCGCTTGGTAGCTCAAGGTTATACTCAGATTGAGGGGGTTGATTTTAATGATACATTCTCTCCAGTGGCAAAGCTCACTAATGTCCTCTTATTGCTTGCTCTTGTGGTTGCACATGATTGGCATTCGAAACAGCTAGATGTTAACAATGCCTTTCTTTATGGGGATTTTGAAGAGGTTTATATGTTGCCACCTCCAGGTTTATCTATTTCTTCTTCTACTTAAGTATGTAAGTCATAATGATCCCTTTATGGTCTTAAGCAAGCAAGTCAGCAATGGTTTTCCAAGCTTTCTCAGGCCCTTCTTTCTTGTGGCTATCATCATTCACATGTTGATCATTCTTTATTTCTTAAAAATCCTGATTCCCCTTTTACTACTTACTTGTTTATGTGGATGATATCATCATTAGTGGCATTGATTTGAATGAGATTAATCGTATGAAAGCTTTTCTTGATACTTGTTTTAAAATCAAGGATTTGGGTGATGCCAAATATTTCCTTGGTTTGGATATTGCTCGAAGTTCTAAGGGAATTTCTTTGTCAAAGTAAGTTTTCTTTAGATATCTTGTCTGATGCTAGATTTCTTGATTGCAAGCCGGTTGTTACTCCTTTGGCTAAGTATCTGAAACTTTCTCAGGATTCTGGTACTCCTTGAGCTAATGGTTCTATGTATCAGTATTGCACACTAGTAGGCCGTCTTCTTTATCTTGCCAACACTTAGCTTGATATTTCTTTTGTAGTCCAGCAATTGAGCCAATTTGTTCAGCATCCTACTGATATTCATTTAAGAGCGGCTCATAGGGTGCTTCGGTATATCAAAGCTGCTCCGGGTCGTGGTCTCTTTTTCCCTGTTGATTTTGTGATGAAACTTGTTGCTTTCAATGATTCTGACTGGGCAGGTTGCCTTGACACCTGGCAGTCCATTACTGGTTTCTATGGTTTTTTGGATTAGGCCTTGATACTTGGCGTTCCAAGAAACAGCAAGCTATGCTCGCTTCTTGTTCTGAGGCTGAATATCATGCTCTGGTTGCTACTACTTGTGAACTTCAATGGTTGTCTTACTTGTTACGAGATTTTGGCATTCCTACTGTTTCTCCTGCTTTATTATATTGTGACAGTCAATCAGTTCGCCATATAGCTGCTAATCCTACGTTTCATGAACAATCTAATCATCTTGATATTGATTGTCACATTGTTAGTGAGAAACTTCAAAGTGAGTTGATTCATTTACTTCCAATCAAATCCCATGGTCAATTGCCTGGTAGTTTTACTAAACCCCTTGCTCCTACTCCATTTTGTATACTCCTTTCCAAGCTAGGAATGATTTATATACATTATGCACCTTGAGGGGGGGGTATTAGAGCATATACTTGGTTAAATGTTAACTAACTCTAGTTAGGAAATCAAACAAACTTAGTTAGGCATAGGACATTATTTTATCTGTAACATAAAGCGTATATAAGGAACGGCGTACATGTTTTTTGGATTATTCAATACAATTAGAATTTCATTTCTCTTCTTGCTTTCATATTAAGCTATGTTAAACTGATAACTATAACAAGCATGTCAAACATAGAATGGAATACAAACCATTCTTATCTTAGAGTTACAGAGCTGAATCAGAATATTTATATCCAGGCTTTGTGACGTAAAACAAAAATTGTTTAATAAGGTCTAAATTTCCTTGAAGCTCTCAACTGCTGCAGTCGTTTCTTGTCCTCTTCAAATTTGCTTTGCAACATCATGATCTCTGGAAGAAAAAAAGTTATAACAAAGCATGAGTAAAAAATATGCAGGATTACATTTCACACACAAACGGGGTGGAAATAGATAATCATAGCATGAGGGGAAAATCACGAGGATGATCAAGCACAAGAACATAATGAGAAAAACTGAAATGATTTCATTTTAATTTAGGCATAGTAATCTTGTTCTATATTTAAAACTACTAACTATTAGCTTTACCCCAAATGAAACAAATTTTTGAAGTACCAGTTTGTTTTAGCTTCTTAGAAGTGTTCTTTTGGCATTTGAGGAGAAAAGTTTATTTCGGCTTACGGAAAAAGGCTTCTAAAACCACGGTTTGGCAGTTTTCCAAACAGACACTAAAACTTAGTAGATATTGGGGGGAAATTGCATTGGAAGACCTATTTGGTCCCAACAATGTTCAAATTTAACTCAACAACACCATATACAAGATAATCATAGAAAAACAATGTACGATAAAAAGAAAATAGTTTAACATTTAGCGGAGGTGGGTCATACCATTTCTCTGAGCTTCTTTTTTCTGAAAACGGTAGAAATTTAGCGCAACTTCTTTATGTTTCTTCTTAGCAGCTTTTTGCTCCACAGCAGCTTGGGCAACAGAACCCACAACGATTCCACTTCCAGAGTCAGTAGTTTTCTTCCTACCCTTATGGTGTACAACAACTGTCCATCCCCCTTCTGCAGCACGGGCTTCTCTTTCTTTCCTTTCCTGCAAGTAAACATGCCAAAATTATAAGAAAATTAGAATGAGAACTGAACATATGTTGGGCCATTCATATCAAAACAATAAATAATGAGTACTAAATACTTTAAGAATCTCAGTGAAAGCATGAATATAAATCCACTTCATTTTGTACAGATGGCACTGTATTCTAAGCTTTCGCTCCCATAAATAAGAACTGGATTGGAATTTTTCTCCTGTGTTTGGAGCTCAGAAAGGTTTGAATTGAAAATTGTCATGGGCTCTAACAGTGTTACTGATTATAGTATCACAGGGATGATTAGTGAGGTCATCAGTAGTCATCACTCAAAGGGTCAGTGTTTGGAGTAACGCTTCACAGAAAGTAGGCCTGCTTCATTACAGATATACTTTCAAGAGGATCTTATCCCTTTTCTGCCTTCTCCATGGATACATACAACATCAACAAAAAGTTGAACTGCAAGGGCTAGAAAACACAACCTCCACTTAAACACAAAAAGCAGAAAAGATAAAGATGCAAGTGGTTAGAAATAGAACACCAATGGATCAAACCATACTAAATGGAAGTTCTATATACTCCATATGTCGTTCCTTGTAAATGAACCGTACACCATCATTCCCTTCAAGCTAGATGATCCATAATAAAATGTGATGGCCTCCATATTTTAAAGCTAGCATAAGAAACCCTCCTCCAATGGCCACAAATACACCCATATAGAAGAAGACATCATTGATATACAAGGGCAAACCCAAGCATGTAATAATAATAATCTGGGATCATATTTTAAAGTCCTCCTTCACAATTAAAGAGGAATATACAGCTCTATATTCTACAGCTAGAATGAGAAAGGAATTGGCACGTAATTTGTTAAGAGGTTGATCGATATCACAAAGCATATAGATCCTCATCATTCAATCTTTTTTATCAAGAGTTTGTTAAAAACAAATTATTTTAAAAAAGTTGAAAATAAAGGACTAATAGATTCAGAAGCATGTACGCTGTCGGAAGGGGTTACCTCTTCCAGATTTTCTTCATGGGCAGTTATAAAGTCATCAATTTGATCTTGCAATGCCTGCACGCCTGGCCTACTTTGATGGTATTCCGTGATCCACTCTGTAGTTTAAATTAGTTCACAGATAGAAAATTATTCAGAAATGGCAATTTAGTCTACAGCATAAATTGGGGGGAAATAAAGACACAGATTAGCAGAGCTTTTGATATGTAAATATAATAAAGATTTACAAGTCTGTTAGGAGTTAGTTAAGGGGATATAGCCGTTAAGCTAATGGCAACTATTAAGTCTGTTAGTGAGGGAATTAGAAGGATGGCTCTTAGTTTAGTTAGAAGGGCTGTGTATAAGCCTATAAATAGGTGTCCATGCCTATTGTATCTCAGTCTGTGATTGATAATGGAATAGCTCAGAATTGCCTCTCTCTTTCTCTCTTCCTCTTCTCTTTGTTTCTCTATCTTTGTTCCTCTATTCTTCTCTCTTGAATCCCTCTGTTTCCTCTTCTCTATCTCTTTGCCTCTTTCTCTTTCATATAGAACATCAATTCTATATCAGATTTCTTCATGGAAGTTATCTACTAATAAATACAATGCAGATGCATAGGTATTTGCATATTGGAATAAATAGGTGGGGAAAGTAAATGTGGTGAGTGCGCGCGCAAGTGCCATAACACATGTAAATAAACCAACAGCACTGTGTACTGCAAGCACCATGTGATAATACAAAATAGGGTTAAGGTGCAAATTTAACAACAAAGTTTTGTCCGAGGGGTGTCTGGCACAAATAAGTTTCGGAATGGGCAAAAATAACAATGAACAATTAAAACAAGTGCAAATTTAACAAAACCGTTAAATTGGACCTAACGCCGTTAGGGGTTTTCTTCTCTTATAATTTAACGCCGTTAGGTCAAATTTAACGGTTTTGTTAAATCTGCACCCTTTTTAATTATTCATTGTTATTTTTATCCCTTCCAAAACTTATTTGTGCTAGACGCCCCTTAGATAAAACTTTGTTACTAAAATTGCACCTTCACCCTATAAAATATATGGCTGCTTTGCATGCATGCATGTATCATGCAAATAGAAGTTTCTGATGCAGTATATTTGCAACTTTTAACATGTAAAATGACGCTTGTGGTTGAACTATTACTTTTCATTCCTTTTGAGCAATCCTCATCTCCAGAAGAAATACTATAGGCCTCATCTTGGTCAGTCTCTCCTCCATATTCTGGTGAGTTCAGAGCTTCCTTTACAGAATGTGCTTCCTTCTTTCTCTTTTTCTTTGTTTTCTTTGATTTACCTACAATGTAAGGTAAAACTTCATGAGGAAGATGAAATTGCTAACATCAGCAGATGTGTAGGTATATGCATAGTGGAATAAATAGGTAGGGAAAGTAAAAGTCAAATGTGAGATATCTATATATTTATATATAAATGTGCCATAACACACGTAAATAAACCAACAGCACTGTGTACTGTAAGCAACATGTGAAAATAAAAATATACGGCTGCTTTGCATGCATGCACATAACATGCAAACAGAAGTTTCAGATGTAGTATATTTGCAACTTTTAACATGTAAAATGACACTTGTGGTTGAACCATTACTTGTTATTCCTTTGGAGCAATCCTCATTTCCAGAAGATATAGTATAGGCCACATCGTGGTCAGTCACTCCTCCATTTTCTGGTGAGTTCAGAGCCTCCTTTACAGAGTGTGCTTCCTTCCCTCCCTTTTTCTTTGTTTTCTTTGACTTACCTACAAGATAAGGAAAAACATCATGAGGAGATGAAATCGCTAACATCAGGAGTGTTGTTTCACAACACAAAAATAAAATAACAATTTTATTACGGGCTTGAATTGTTAGTCCAGTATCAATCTCCTTAGGCTCCTTAAAGTCTTCAACTAATTGAGCTTCAAGAGAAGAATTGTCCCCTCCTCCATCTGATGACAAAAGAATAAAACATGACTAACATCACCATGAAGTCATAAAATAGACGACAGTTTACTGCAACATTAAGAAAGCAATGTAGGGAAAGGGAACAAATACAAAAGGGAAAAAACCATGCATCAGAAGATGTTGAAGCTTTGATGTAGTTCTTAACTCACCACAATGCTCCTTCAAATCAACTTGAAAATTTGGCCTTTGTTTTTCAACCAGATTTTTTACTTTATTCTTTCTCTTAAGATTTGAAGATTTCTTCTTCTTTTCAACCAGCATACTACTATCCTCTGAAACAGCATATGCACACAGAAATAAATCAAATAATTTAATTATAAATGCAATACAATTCTATTTAGGCAACAAAATGATAGAAACAAACACCAACTAATATTAAATGAGAGCCATATCTTCACCTTCAACTTTCATTCCAAGAGCTTCACAATTATCAGAAATTTTTCCTCTCTTCCTTTTCTTTTTCTTTTCTTCAGCATGTATACCGATCTTGCTTGTGCCTTTCATCATACCAATTAAATCTATAAACAAGAGAAGGCAAAAACTACTTTACAGCACCATGCAAACCAAAAAAAAATCCAAAAACTGCTTCAAGTTATGGGTCACAGCAAAATTTATAGCTGTTAATATAACTATGACAACACATATAAACAATGTTAAAAGGAAAACACAGGATTTACTGACAACGATTAGCAAGTGAATTCACTTAGAAGGATTTTGGAAACTAGTTTAATGAATGATAATGAGGTTCAACAAATCCACAAGCTACATATTGCAAATAAGAGGGGCATCTGCAGGATGAAGGGTTATCAAAGGCTTAAACGTTCTAGGTAAGTTAAGAAAAAAGAAATGAAATCAGTGAAGCGTGATAGGGATTGACTAAATGCGTAAAGGTATTAGCAACTTGAGTACAGAGATTGACAACTTGAGTTACCCAAGTTGCTAATTGCTATTTTTAAGTTGTCATTGTCTATACCAAAGTTGTCATTCTTTTTACTGGAGTTACCAATGCTATTACAATAGTAGTCATTCCTTTAACTAGAGTTGTCAATACTATTACAATAGACGTCATTCCTTTTACTATATTAGTCAATACCTTATGCATTGAGTCAATACGTTTATGAGCTATAAGGTCCAATTTGTTTCCCATTTGGTTAAAACTAATACAAGAGTTGTCAATACCTTTACGCATTTAGTCAATGTCACAATACATTCTCCAATAGTTTAGTACCATTATCAACGTTGTCAATATGTTTACATAAGTTGTCAATGCCTTTACGAAACATTTCAAAATCAATAGCAGTTTTGCCAATACCATAATTTTGTTGATAAAAAGGCTAAATTAAAAAAGTTCATTTAGAAATAGAACAATTTCACTGATACGGCTGAGAATGAGATACATAAGGTAGATGGATGTCATTCATAGTGAAGCAAAAAGCAGGTTGATGAATCCAGCAAACAAGTCAAACTCAAGTATTAGTCCTCTGTTGAGTATTAAAATAAGTGAATATAACGATGGTCTGAGGCTAAATTTTCGAAGGTACAAGGTGCAACCCAATCTTAGAACAAAGAATTCGTATTCACGGGAAACTTTAATTTTTCAAAGAAAAAAAAGAATTCCTTTTGCATTAGGTTAAATCATCAGGAGCAAATTTCAGAGCCAACCAGCAAAGCACCAAAGCAGAAAAGGAAAAAACACTTTGAACATCGAATGATCCAGTAACAAGACAACTAATCTAACATATCCTATCCAAAGTTCTGGAATACATAACTAAGACTAAAAAGCAATCACCGTGAAGCAACTAATCTGACACGTCCAAAACCTAACTCTTAACTTACATTTGTTCACAAAGAAAACAAAAAGGACATTCAAAAGAGGTCAAGGAGAAGAAGCTACTTGAGCAAAACTTCTGACGAGAAGAAGCTACTCGAGCAAACCATCTGAAGAGAAGAAGCTAATCATAGCCGGAGAAGAAGCTAGTCGAACATTCATGGAGAATTGCGACAAGCGATGGCCGAGTCAATCTATCGATGGAAGAGGTTTGGTTTCTTGTTTGGTTCAGAAGGATAGGTGAGGGTAGCTAATTATAAATGGACAAATATACAATTTTCTCTTTATTAAAAATATACCACTTGACACATATCAAAAAGCTTGTGATTAAAAATTCTAAGCCTGTGAAGATCAGATAAAACAAACAGAGCAACAATGGGCATACACACATCAAACTTATTGTAAAGCTTTCTGAATAGCTACAATCATGGGCATACACACATCAAACTCATTGAAACTTCTGAATTTCCTCAAAGTCACGAATGCAGTCATAAAGTTCTCAGACAACGATGCTTTCCTTCTAGGGACACCGTACAAGCTAGGATGAGGAAAGTCAGAGTATATATGGTACACAGTTTTCATAAATCTCTTAGAACAAAAAATTGATAATACTTACATATCAAAGATTGGGATGCTCAGAACAGAAGTTAATGATTGCTCAGTTGGTCTCCCAAACTCAAAAATTATTAAACCGTTGCACCAGATTTATAATGTTTACTTTCTACTGTTTTTTTAGTTTAATGCACACCAATATTATTACCTACCGTCAAGCATATGCTTCCTTCCTGTACTCAGACAACTAGATTGCTAATAAAACAGATTCAAATTTCTTTTCTTTCTAAAAAAAACGCTGCATATTCAGCCCAGAGAAATACTAAAAATCAAAGGAATAAACAAAACTCTGTTTTGTTCTGGCAGCCAAGGAAGTTTCAGTTCAAACAAGGTAGAAGAAGAAAATAGGAACTTTGGGGAGTCAGAAGAAACAAGGTCGAAGAACAATAATGAAAGTTTTTTACTTACTTGAATGAGTAAGCGGTGGCGGCTTCAGGAGCAGGGGGCGGCGGCACCGACGCCGGAGGAGGAGAGGACCGAAGTGAAGAAGCCGAGTGACGACGCTGGAGAAGACAACCGAAGTGACGACGCTGGAGCGCGCACGATCGATGGCATCTGATTTGACGAGGGAAAAGGGGTTTTTATTTTACAGGGTTAGCTTTGGAATATCAACAAATTTTCATGGGTAATTTGGTCAGAATGACATACAAATTTTCTCTAACCTAAAAGAAACCGAAAATTTAGAGGGTTGAAAGAGGGAGGTGGGACCCTACATGACAAAATATTCTCCCACTTCTCACCTTCTTTCCAGCCAAACAGGGTATTTAGTTTCTAACCCTCACTCACCCTAATTAAACCTCAAAAAAACCACAACCAAACAAAGCCAAAGAGACTATGGATTTTCAGGCATGTTTGGGAGAGCTTATTTTGAGAAAATAAGCTCAATTTACGCAAGCTGAGAAAAAACTCCTCTCACATACTTACCTCGTATACCGTGAATCACGAATTATAAGCATTTATTGCCCAAAAATAAGCTCTTCCAAATAAGCATGAAAGCTGTTGAGGTGGACAGTCAAAGGGGTTTATGACATGGTGAAGCATTTTGTAAAAATGCTCAAACTTTAAAAATTCATACTCTTATCAAATTATCTTTCTATCTTTTTACTAATTTGATAAATATTTGATAAGTTTTTTAATTTAAATAGTTTTTTTTTGTGATTCTTCCTTAAAATTACATGTAGTAGTTCTTTGGAAAAAATTCTAAATAAACGTCACTTAAACTTAAAAAAATCTTAGATTGGTTTTATTGACTATAAAAGTAATGAGATTGACAAAAAGAGTATAGCAATTGATAACTAAATTTTTTAGAAAATAACTGATTTGAGATTTTGAAGTTTAAATAGTATTTATTTAAAATTTTCCCTAATTCTTTTTTGTGAAATTAACCATGTGGGCTGTAAGAACTGTGAGTGTCTGGAACTCGCTGTATGTGTCCTAGTCACCTAGCATGTGAAACCTGCTATGAAGTGGTGGGTAGCCTAATGGATTAATATTCTTGAAAGCCGATTCTCCCACATAGCTACGATGGACTCAAACATGTTTGTTTTAACTTTTAAAAAGTGTTTTTATGGCTTTTTGAGATAAATATGTAAAAAAAAAATTACTTCAATTTACAGAAAAGTGATTAAAATTTTTTTTTTTTGAGGTTGCCAAACAAACACTAAGACAAAAAATGAGCATTGGGGGATGGTGGTGATGAGGGCAAGAGATGTGGTTCCCAAGGTTAACCCCTAGAATGGTGGATATTTAAACTAGTTTATTTTAAATGATTTTTTATTATATGAGATAAATATATGAAAGGAGTTTTGTTACGTAAAATATAAAATATTTTTTTTTTATTAATTATGGGGCTGAACAATCTTGTTTAAACTCTTAGGCTATGTTTGGTACGAAGTAACAGGGGGTAGGGATAGGGATTGGGTGAGGGATTAAGTCAAAATATATCGTTTGGTACCAGGGATTATAAATAATCAGGGATTGGGAATGCCACGAAAGAGGGATTGCTGCAAAGCCACCTCCCCCCTGGTTTTGTGTTTTCAATCCCTGGATTCCAAAATTGTAGAGACAAAATTACCCTTGATTTAAATTTTTTCAGACAAAAATACCCTGATTTTAACCTAATCAATCTCTCTCACAATCACTCCCTCTTCGATTTTTCCAATAGCAAATCAACGATTAACTCACCTAGCATTTGCAATGTCATAGAGCCACACTGAGTTGTCTTCACTCGCTGTAACAAGTAAATCATCCTTGCGATGAAAATCAATTGAATTTATCTTCCCATTCTGAACAAATAATAATAAATCCAGGTCAAAGAAATATTTTTTGGGTCATCCACTATTCCCTATTAAGAGGGCAAGAACAAGGTTAGGGTACCAATTCCAAAGTTGCTACGATAATAGTAGATATTGCCGTACATGTATATATAACTTATGAATTTAAATATCGATATATTTTTGCCTCTGAAGTCCTAGGATTTTGCGGCGTTGAATCTAATTGCAACTTTAACCAAAGGTGATGATGTGGGGTTTTGAGAGATTGGGAAGAAGAGGAGGGTGATGATGAAAGAGATGAAATGACAAAAACTGCATAAATTGCAGAAGCAGCTATTGTAATTGGGGTTGTTGCGACGGCCCTTCGATCGATTGTTTGGGATTTTGGGTAGGGTATTGGTGTCATTTTATAATTAATATATGTTTATTAAATAATATTAGTAAAATCATTCCCTCCAATTACCACCTCATACCAAACATATTTTTAAAGTATCAAACCCAATCCCAATCCCTATCCCTATCTCAATCTCAATCCATCAAAATTCAATACCACATACCAAACATAGCCTTAGCTCCGCAGCTTAAAGAGTAAGGCTCACTCTTCGTGGTCTCTCACCTTTAGCAATATGTAAAAGAAATCAAAATGAGACAAGGGTTAATACAATATTTAGTCTTTATACTTTATCTTCATTTTGATTTTAGTCATTGAAATTTTGAAACTATGGTTTTAGTCTCTGAAGTTTACTAAATCTAAGATCGTTAATTCTTGTAGTTTGAAAAAGATTTAGAGGAGAGATTGACAATGTTAATTTTGCTCACGTGGCATCAACGCAGCTTAAAATATTTGTGTGGATGCTAATTGGGTTAGATAATGTGAAAAAAAAAATGACACATCCTATGCATGTGGAAATAGAACATAAAGAATAAGGATAAAATACTATGAGATTTTAAGAAATGGATTCAATAACTACATAATTTAAATGATAAGTGAATAGTATAAATCTGTGGTTATTTTTTATACTAAAACTTGCTATTGTGTATTTACATGCTCAATAGCATGTTTTTTTTTTTTTGTTGCTATGCTCATTAGTTGTTATCATACCTTTGAGTGATTGAATCCATTCCTCATACCTCAGAGCAATTCCCAAAACAAAAATCATTGAACTACGATCCAAAGTGGTCTAAGTGCTCAATCGGTTTGGCATGAAGCACCGAGATTGGCACCGATTTCATTCAATTTTCATATTTGGCATGCGGATCACAACAATCTTAGTGCTCGTTTGGAAGAGTTTTATTTTTGGGCAATAAGTGCTTATAATTCGTGATTCACGGTATACGAGGTAAGTATGTGAGAGGAGTTTTTTCTTGGCTTGCGTAATAAGGGCTTATTTCTCAAATTTAAGCTCTTCCAAACACACCTTTAAGAGTACACAATATCACTTTTTATTTATGAGATTATCAATTTCAATCTGTTCTAATATTGTAAAATCAATTATAGAATTATTAATAAGTTATTGGTTGAAATAGTAAACAGTACCATCTTTATAAAAGGAGAACACAAATCCAAATTATAGAAAGAGCGTTTATTATTAGAGAGATGAAAATTTTTTATGACCTATGTCTCAAAAGGGAATTAACCTATACACAAAAATCCATCATGTTTATAGGTTTGATTTATGCATTAATATCATTGTCAGAATCAAATTTTAAGTTTTAGTGTTTGAAATAGTTTATTTTGATTTCATAAGAATTTGGTATAAATCTAAAAACAAAAAATAAAATTAAAATTTGTGAAATATATGTGTAGCGCATTAAATTTAGACCACATTTTTATTAAACCATCTGTATTGAAACCAACCATTTAAAATTTTATAAAAAAAACCAACCATTTAAAATTAATTAAAACCCTCAGGGCTTGTTTGGTCTAAGAGGAGGAAAAAATTTTTTGGATTTGAATTTAAAAAAATTAGAAAAATGTGTTTAAAATTTTTTAATTAATTTTTTTTATTCTTTTATCTTATATATCATCTTTATTAAAATTTTATTACCTCACTTCTTCAATTTTTTGAAATTCAACTTATAAAAATTTTTTCTTCCCTCCTTTTCCCTCCAAATCCCTCGCACCAAACAAACCCTTAATCAAATCACCAGCGGGAGGGGACGGTCCGCTCTCTATCGTTAGATTGAAGTCGCCCAAGAACGATGATCGCAATTTGTATATAAATATCGCACGGCGACTCTTGCATTGGTCGTCTTGATCCCCATCCTCACCTTCCCCTAGCAGGTACAACTCTATTTCTCCTTGTCGGTGTTATAAACCCTACGTCGACCTCATTTTGGCTTTGCAAATTTGATCGATTTGTATGCACTTTGCTTTTTTTCTTAATTCAATTTTCACCGAAATTACCTGGCAATTCTTCGAAATTTCATGTTTGCCGTTGTTGTTTTTGATTAATATTCAATATTTATTTGTTGTTTCTCCTGGTTAGTGAATTTTTTGGGGAAAGCTGGAGGATGAATTAGGGCGTATTAGAGTTGAGTTGTCAAAGTTTGTTTGATCATGGACGGTAATAAGGATGAGGCTTTGAGGTGTATTCGCATTGCTGAGGGGGCGATTGCAGCAGGGAACAAAGAGCGTGCACTTAAATTTATCAAAATTGCACAACGGCTGAATAACAATCTCTCAGTGGATGAGCTGCTTATCATGTGTGAGAGGCTTGGTTCTCAATCATCTACGCCTTCTGAGGATGAAAACGGTGTCAGTCAGGCTAAGAGGGAGCATGGTTCAAGACGAAGTGATGATGGATTGAATGGAGAGAGAAACTATACAGAAGAACATGTTCAGTTGATTAGGGAGATCAAGGGAAAGAACGATTATTATGCCATTCTTGGTGTTGAGAAGGCTTGTTCTGTTGAGGAGATTAGGCGGGCTTACAGGAAATTGTCATTGAAAGTTCATCCTGACAAGAATAAGGCACCGGGTTCTGAAGAGGCATTTAAGAAGGTATCCAAGGCTTTTAAGTGTTTAAGTGATGATGGTTCAAGGAGGCAGTATGATCAGACAGGGCTGGTGGAGGATTTTGAATACAACCAGCAGCACAATTTTAGGCGCAGGAGAGGAAGGACAACCACGCATGACTTCTTTAACGATGACATTGATCCTGATGAGATATTCAGGGCATTCTTTGGTGACGCCGATGTATTTGGGAGAGCTCATGTTTATCGGACAAGGGGAATGGGTGTTCACCAGCGGCAAGAATTTCAAGGTGGAGGACTCAATATTATGCTCCTTCTGCAAATTGTACCGTTCCTGATAATATTTTTGCTTGCATACTTGCCGTTTTCCGAACCAGACTATTCGTTGCATAAGAATTACTCATATCAGATTCCCAGGACAACAGAGAAGCATGGGATTGAGTTTTTTGTGAAATCTGAATCATTTGAAGCTAAATATCCACATGGAAGTCCTGCCCGTGCAAACATTGAAAGCAGTGTGATACATGATCACAAAATCTTGCTTCGTCGCTACTGTCAAATAGAACTCCAGAGGCGTAGTTGGAATAGGAATCTACCAACTCCTTACTGTGAAAAGCTTCATAAGCTTGGCGTAGCTTGAAGGTAACACTCTTTCCTTTCTTCTTGAGCCATGTTAAGGTTATGTAGTTCTTTTGATGGATTGAAACATTCTTTTCTTTTACTTTTCTTTCATTCTGGTTTTGACACTGTTAGATTCACGTTGCTATAGTTGTAGTAAATCCCCCCCCCAATGTCATGTTACTGCTTCGATTAATTAATTAGCAGGTATTTCAAAAAATCTCTGGCAAATTTTATGGCAATGGATTTTTATGGCATTTATTGTTTTATCCTGTAGAGTTGGAAATGGAAATTTCAAACCTGTAGTTATGCCTTATGAGTGAAAGTGGTCACCAATCTTCGCTTCAAATATTGAAGTACATTTGAGTTTTTGGCTCATGCTCTTGTAGCGTGTTTTCCTCTTCAACATTGAGGATTTTCTTCGCGCACGAGGGGAAGTGTGGACATTTTGTATAGTTCATGTGCTTGGAGCTTCATATGAGCTCTTCCTAATTTCGATTTTTGTCAGATTGTTCAACATGCATGTTGTCACTTGTCACTAGCGACCACCCAGTGGTATTTCAATACTTTGGTTCTCTTGCTTTCGCTATGGCTTTTTGCGTTTACCCCTTTCAACCCTGGATTCCACACACACACACACACTCACAAAAGGTTTTAAGTGCTGGTGCTGCATCGATCAGGATGTCATTAGTATTTGGCATAAACAATCATGTAGTCGTGTTTTTGCTATGAGTTCTCTTTCTGTTCTTCCATGATTTGATTGCCTGGCATTGCCAAAATTAATTGTTTACCTTGTACAATTCTCTTCTTTGAGTATAGGTATGCCTATGTGCATGATTACTTGGATTAGTCTCCACTTGGCCCGATGAAGCCGTCTCAAAAACGCTGAGCTTTTCCACACATGTAATTCTTCAGGGCATTAAAAATTAGTGTTGGAGTAGCTGTTTCCACCGCTGTGTGATGCCTTGGCAGCTGATCAAGTTCCTTTTTCTTGATTTGAGAATAGTCTTTATAGTAAATATGGTTAAAAGGGTGTTTCTTGTTACGAGGGATAGTAAATGAGATTGTCTGTTATGTCATATTCATGATGCAGAACATGAGAACATGGCTACAATGAATAATAAGTAACTCATAGCCTTCAGTGGCCTGCAAATCTATTTGAGAGGGGAGACAGGAAAAAGCAAGAGAGACCCTAATGTAAAGGCTTTGTCATTTTTGTGATAGAGTTGTTAAAGGGAATGACTTGTGTTAAATAGATGAGGAGCTTGTTAACACATTATAAGATTAGTTGGAAGATGCTTTGGCATCATCGGATTGTAGATTCATAGCTTGAGGAAGCTTTGCTAAACTCATTTGTCTTGCATTGTTGAATTTAAACACCCGGAATGGGAGGCAGGAGGTTGTTTCTGAGTCATTGATGTTTAATGACCTTGGGGCACAAATTAATGACATCCCATGATAAATACTGTTGAACATGTGCTATGAACAGGAAAAATTTCCCCCTAATTTTTCCAGTTTGTCCTATGTGATGAATGAAAAACCGTATGGGGCATTGAAGAATTTAAAGTTATATAAGATGCATGATTGTTCTATAATATCGTAGTGAGCAATGATGAGAATTTAAGATGGTGAACACTTGAATTATCTTGTGGCTTTTAAAATGCTAATTTAACTCGTGTGATCCCCCACCCCTTCTCTGAGGCATCAGGCACCACTTTCAGTCTTAAACATAAGATCTAGTTGATTTTTATTTGGAGAGATTATAGAAGTTAAATAAGGTATTTTAGTAATCATATTATATGTTGTGTGTAATTAAATTATATATCAGTTTATAAGTCAGATAAATTACTTTTTTTTGGAGAAAAATCGATTAATATAAATATTTTAAAGTAATTTAATTAATTTTCTTAATCTTTTTAAAAAAATTAATTGGATCTTATATTTAAAACAGAAGTAGTATTGAACTATTTTACTAAGCTATGAGGATATTATGTGGTAGAGAGATAAAATACAACCTTTTTGCAGGTGTTGAGCGAGAATGATGTTATAGGATTGGATCCCCAAGTTGTCAGTAATTTCACTTGGCTTTAATAATGGTTATTAAATCCAGATTGATCACTGAACCGATCGGGATATTGAGTTAATGGTCAGTGGGTCAGATCGGAGTTAAACTAGAGCTAACCAGGCCAAACCGGTGTGGAAGTGAAAATTTAGGAGTTACTCCCTCCGGTCCTAATTATAAGACAAAGTTGATTTGTTTTTAGAAATTAAGGAAGCTAATTAAATTACTTTAGAGTATTATATTTATATTTTTTTTCTTCAAACTAATTAATTTGACTAAATAACTAATGTATAATCTAATAATACATAACATATGATATGATTAAGTAACTTATTTAGCTTCATTAATATCTCCAAAAAAAATAAAATGTGTTTTATAATTAGGACTGGAGGATAATATTAATATAAAATTATAAAGAAATTTTTTCAAAAATAAAATCAATTTTTTTTGCAAAAACAAAAAAAAAACAAACAGGGTTAATGACCGATCTAGTCCGATTCGTCAGTTTTTGGGTCGAATCAACTGATTCGGTTTGAATTTCATAACCTTAGTTTTAACCATGTCACATGTTTATGAAAAAAATAAAACAACCTTTGATGTGTGTATGTTTTAAGAATTCTTTTTATTAGAA
Source organism: Inga leiocalycina (assembly GCA_963242795.1). Taxonomy (NCBI): domain Eukaryota; kingdom Viridiplantae; phylum Streptophyta; class Magnoliopsida; order Fabales; family Fabaceae; genus Inga; species Inga leiocalycina. The sequence goes on along the minus strand of OY725327.1, from coordinate 11,339,353 downwards.
ATCTGATGAAACTAGGTCCTACATTTATAAGACAGTGTCAGTTAATTAATTAAATGATGTTACACCCACATAAGGACATAGGTGTGTTCTGATTAGCTTTTGGAGAATAGTTTTTACAGTTTACGAGGTAAGTATGTGAGAGGAGTTTTGTCTCGATTTACGGAAAAGTGCTTCTGAAACCACGGTTTTGGGGGTAAAAGAACACGCAGCTACTGTTAAACGCACTTGAGTCAAAGTTAAGAAAAAAATATGAAAAAGATGTGTCATAAAAAAATGAAGACGACAAAGAGGGCCTAGGCTCAAGATTGGCAGTGTGAGCTGTGAATCAGTGGGGCTAGACCACTTGCAGAAGCATAAAATTTTTTTTTTAAAAAAAAAACAACAACTAACCTTTAAGAAAGAAGGTGGTTTTTGTCCAGAAAAAAAGAAAGAAAGAAAGAAGGTGGTTTTAAATGTTATTTTTTAATTCTTGAAAGGATATCATTCAGGTAGTAAATATTGGAAATAATAACAGAAGTCTATATTAACAAGAGAAAAGTTATTATTAGCAAATTATAACACGTGTAAATATATTATTTCTTTTAGTTGGGATCTAACCCTTGATTCTTTGTGTTAAGGAGGTCAAAAGCTTTTACCAAACATGACATGAGTATTATTAAGACATCTAAACAAAAGAAATGGAGATGAATTGGAAAAACATACCATATAACTTTTCATCCCCCACCAAAACAGAACATGGAAACAAATAACCTTCAAGTTAGTGCATTTTGATATTCGAGTGTCTATGCCAATGTTTTTTTATTTTCTGCTCATGTGTATGTCCATGTCATTTTCAACGTTTAGGTATTTTAATGATACCTTGAAATGAATAATCATACATCTGATTGGCCAAAAAAAGAAATCATACATCTAAAATATCAAGAAATTAAAAATATATTTAAATTTTAATATTTCAAAAAAAAATAATTTAATGCGATTTGTAGATGGATCTAATTTTAGATTAGACTAAAATGAGGGCGAAATATTCAAAGTGTGAAACCCAATTTAAACAAAATCAAAAGAATTATTAGTCCATAACAACAAGGCCACCACGTACATATGTTACAATGTTCCAAAAATACCGACAGTTTTTCTAAATATAAGTTCAATAATAAGAAATGAGCTGTTCACAAAAATAATAAGAAATGATGTGGTCAGCACCAAAGACCACAAGTGATAAGATACTGTGCCCCACACAACAAAAAGCCTCTCCCTTGTGGAGGGTCATTCTGAAGTGACTTAGTGTATGTTTGGCTGAGTTTTTTGTACAGGAAATAAGCCCTTATTACGCAAGCTGAGAAAAAACTCCTCTCACATACTTACCTCGTATACCGTGAATCACGAATTATAAGCACTTATTGCCCAAAAATAAGCTATTCCAAATACGCACTTATACTATTAAAACAGTAACACATCTAACTGTTGGCAAAAAACTAAAAAACAAACAAATAAATAAAGTAACACATCTTTTTTTTTTTTTACATCATAATGGCCAATAAAATTGGAGTTTACAAAAGGTTTAAGCCGGCGAATAATTGTTCAAATAGATTGAACAGGCCGGGTGCGGATCTAGTAACATCACCGAATCTACTAATAGCTGGTGAGCTTCCCTGGCTAAGGAATCTGCGCATCTGATAGCCTCGCGGGGTACCCAATGTAGTTCAATGTCCCAATCAGAATACAATAAGTCCCTAACTGCAACAATCTCTGGTCTCAATGGATGGCTGTGACCCCCCTCTCTCATGATCAACTGATAGGCCTCAAGAGAATCCGTGTAAGCGACAACCTTAGTGAAGTTCTGTTGCTTACAAATTTGAAGTCCTGATAGTATAGCAAGTAGCTCTGCTGCTGTTGATGGCACACAACCTAACCGCTTCTGAAAGCCAAGTATCCAGTTGCCTCGTTCGTCACGTATGACACCTGCGCACGCTGACTGACCCTGGGCATTGACTGATCCATCCGTGTCAATACGGATGGCCCCTGCCGAGGAGGATGCCACGCCGTGTCCACATCGCGTTGCTGATGGAATATCTGATGATTAAAGGCCGCATACGAGGTGGACTCCAGCACCGAAAACATAGCGCCGTGTATGATCTCACGAGAGTGGCTTCGAACACCGTCCAGAATCCCGCTGCATCTATTCTTCCAGAGTAGCCAGCAGATGAGACTGAACGCCCTTGGCCACACCCATTTACTGAAACGACCCATGCCTCTAGATCTGGATAGATTCTCCTTAAGCCAAACCTGCAAATCAGACTGAAAGAAACTAAATCTGGAGTTAGACGGAATAAAATATAGCCACACCTCTCTAGCAATCTCACAGTCACGGAGGATATGTAAGACACTCTCTGCTCTCTGACACTGAAAGGGACACTCATCAGTAGTAGCTAACCCTCTCATCACTCTAAGCGAGTTGGTTGGTAATCTCTCATGAACTACCTGCCATAGGAATAGCTTTATTTTCTCTGGTATTGGTGCCTTCCAAACTTGTTTCCACAGAGACGAGCCATTTTGCTCCCGCCGGGCAACCACAAATTTGTAAGCAGCGCGCACACTGAAATTACCATCAGATGAATTTCTCCAGCAAAACATGTCAACTCCGGTCTCACATGGTGGCTTCAACTTACAAATAATGTCCACCACCCATTGAGGGAGGAAATTTCTCCATTTCTGAACATTCCACAGCCCGTTAGGCAAGACAAAATCACAAACCTTCGCACATGGATCAAGGCTATGGAAATTCTTATTTACCATATGGATAAGGGGATCGTCGATTGGCAGCCAGAGGTCCCACCAAGCATTGCATGTACTTCCACTATTCAACCGTCTCCCGACACCCTTATAGAAGTTCCCCCACACGGAAGTAATGCTCCGCCAAACAGTAGATGAATTAGCCTTTCTATATACCACAGGGTAGTCTCCATCGCCACAACTATACTTCCCTTTAAGACATTTGACCCAAAAGGCTTCGGGGTTAGTCAAAATTCCCCAGCATAATTTCATGATGAAAGCTGTATTTTGGGACTGCAGATCTTTAATGCCTAATCCCCCGTAATCCTTAGCCTGTTTAATTTGATCCCAGGCGATGAGGTGCATTTTCCTACCTTCAGAACCTTGGTTCCACAGAAAACTTCGACTGACCTTTTCCAACTCTTTCAAGATTCCTTTCGGGAGAAGAGTGGTTTGCATTTGATAGCTGGGTAAGGCAGAAAGAACCGAGTTGATCAACACCGACCTGCCTGCCATATTAAGGAATCTACCCTTCCAGCTAGCCAGCCGGCTTTTAGCTCTATGGACGATAGGGTAGTATGTGACTTTGGTAGCTCTGGAATGCAATAAGGGCACCCCCAAATACTCTTTAACACATCTAAAGAGTAAAGACCATGAAAGATAGTGTTGGCTTTGAGGAAAAAAAAGAAGAAGAAAAAGATAGTGGACATGTTTGTTTTAGCGATTCGATTGTTTATAAGTTATTTTTTAATAGTGATTTACGGTATACGAAATAAGTATGTGAGAGGAGTTGTGTATCGATTTACGTAAAAAGAAACTTATAAACAATCATAACGTCCAAACAAACATGCCCAGTATTCGCAAAACACAAAAAAGATAGATAGTTGAGTAAGGGCATGTTTGGGAGAGCTTATTTTGAGAAAATAAGCCCAATTTACGCAAGCTAAGAAAAAACTCATATCGTATACTTATCTCATATACCGTGAATCATGAATTATAAGTACTTATTGCTAAAAAATAAACTCTTCCAAACAAACGCTAAGACTTGGTGTGTGTGTGTGAGTGTGTGTGTGAGTGTCTGGAGACGCATTGATTGATGATACAAGGTTTTCTGTACTGCTTACTGCGCCGGCCCCAAAAAGAATCTAATTATAAATATTCCTCACATGATTGTTAGTACAGCGTATTTTTTTAAAGTGTTAATTTTTTTATTGAAATTGGGGAAAATCCTCTGTTAATTTTTTTTTTAGTAAGAATGGCTTAAATTGGAGCATTTAATTTATCATGTTCGTCCAAAAAGAAAATTTATCACGACATTCTCACCAATACAACTTTTAACGGGGCTTTCCTTAATTCTCCCTAATTTTTTTCACCTAACTAATTGTATTCTTTAACTAATCAAACAAATTTATATATCTGGAAAGACATCAATTCATAATTAATTAATTAATTAATTAATTAATTAATCTATATTACCGTCACTAAATACTGCAAAGACAGCAATAGATGATCTTGGTTTAAAATGAAAATAACATTAATTTACAATAAAAAGCCTAAAGTGCAAATCTATATATTCTATAATACTCGTAGTAACACCATTAACTTCTTTTTTTTTTTAAGTGACGCTGTTAATCTCGTTAACCAGCACTGTTTTGTTTTTATTGAATTTTGTTTTATTTCCATAAATTAAGGAGCTACCCTATTTTAAAATTATATTTTTTTTCAAAAAACATAATAAATACTCTGAGATTCAGTTTAGATCAATTAATTAATAAATATAATTTATTGATGATTATTTTCTAATTTATTTTTTATATTCCTAATTTGATTCTAATATGTTTGAATTATGTTTTTCCATTGTACTTCATTATAGACATTTCTTATAGCCGATGTCATCTAACTTAATTGAGATATCACATATATATGAACTTTCTTGTATATTACACCGGCACCAATACTTTTTTTGATTGGGTCAAGAGTTCCTCTTTTCGAGGCATAGAGTGCAAATAGTTTTTGTCTCCCCTAATAAATATGTTTTTCAAGATTCAAACCCGTATTCTATTTCTTTTAGGATAAAGCCGCTTACCACATCAATTAATAACTTATTGTTGTACTCGCACCAATACTTGTTATGATTAAAAATACAACTTTTATCTTAACTTTTATTATCCTATTATTCCTCAAAAATATAATAACAAAAAGTTAAAAATATATTTAATTTTAGTTTTGAATTTTTAACAAAAGGACAAACCATATTATCATTGCCATTATCATATTATCATTATCATTGGTGTAATATGAAATCATTATTCCATTGCACATTCGCTCGTGAATAAGCAGAAAGGAAAGCAACTATACCAATAAACAATAATAATTATCTGAGCAAAATGGACCATTTTATTCTGATAGGTCAACATGCTCTCTGTTGTGCCACGAGCTCACAGTTGTCCGTACCTTTCCCCTTCTTCTCACTCCCACCCTGTGAACAACATCATCTGATGTTATATCTACCTGTGTGTCCCTACATATATATATAAATACAAATATCAGTTTCCAAGACAAAAGCCCAGAAAACAATCAGAGAAGAAGAAGAAGAAATCACTAAGCAAATCTGAAACTGAGTGGATCTGGCAACGGCCCTTTTCATCTCAGGGTTTGTGTAAAATATTAGAACGATGTTTATAGGAGTATGATATGATTATCGGAGTTTGTTAGTGGGTTTTAAATAATATATACACAAACAGACACATACGTAAGCTGTGAAAAATCTCGACTTAGTTATCTAATGAGAAAAAAAAAAAGATTAAAACTTTACACGTGAACTTGTTTTTCTAAAGGATTACAAGTGGCCGAAACGAGTCTTTGGAATCTTGTTGGCACAGTCACGGGACGAAACTGCTACTTTAGGGTGCATAAAAGAGAACCTCCATTTCTTTGGAAACTTGCAAATTACAACACAGACTCTCATTTCTTTCTTCCCGCCCCCCCCCCCCCCTCTCTCTATACCATTCTCAAATTTCTCAACTTTTCACGACATTATGCCTAATAACTCCAACCCTTCTCCTCCTCCCTCTGTGATTGATGAAATGCCTGACCTGAAATCCATATGGGTTCTTGTTTCAATCAACAAGTACATTCTTGAAGCCATTGAGAATGCAAGGAATGGCCTTAAACTGAGATGCAGCTCCAGATTAAGGGTTCAAAAGCAAGAGTTTTTTGAATTCTCAGATCAGCAAGTTGTGTCAAATCTGTATTGGGGTATTGACGCCATTGAAGCTGCAATTCAGGCTCAAGAGCCTGAAGAAAGGTCCTTTAGGCTGAGTAACACAGAACAGATGCTTCAGGTTCCAGCCATGCTTGATGAAGAAGGTGTCACAGCCACAATCCCGAATCGTTACTTGGTTTGTTGCTCATACTTTTGCCTCTCAGTTGTTAAGAAACTTCAAGGTGATGAGTGGCAAGCTGCCCTGCATTTTTTGCAAGCAGTATTGGTTTCTCCTAAGCTTGTTTGCACTGAATTTGCGCCAAAGCTTTGTGAGACTCTTTTCCCTCTTGAAGGAGGAGGTATCAGTAAGAAGAGCGTGGAATCTGATTCTGCAAATAATAATACTGAAGAGGAGATCAATACAGCTATAAGGGAAATGGCAAGGAAATATAAGGAGTGTTTGATGTATTATAGGGTCATGTTTTATGCAGAGACTCCATGGTGGCGCAGGTATTGCAGAGATCAATCAGTACATTCCCTGTAAGATTAATCCTTTTATTGACATGTTTTTTATTTTTATTTTTTTGGCCTTTTTCTCTGTCATGCAAGAGATTTAAACTTCGCAGAGCCAAGTTTCTCAGACATTAATATGTTCTCAATCATGAGAACTAAAGTTCTGGCCATCCAATTACTGAGAATTTTAAGCTTTGAAACAAGTAACGGTAAAAGTAACAAGCTCAAGTGATGCACTCTCAGTTACAGACCTTTTATACATATTAAGCAGCACTGTAAAGATTAGAATGTTGAGCTGAAGAGAAAGAACTAAAATTGCAGCTGATTTTATAAATTTCCCTTTTCTTTTTGGTGGTTATAGCTCCACAATTCTTGACTTCTTTTTGGTTTTTTTTACAGGATTGAGCCAAATATCAGTCGCGTATCTTCTTGTAGAGTTCAAGAGGCCTCTGGATTGCGAACTTGCAATATGGTAAAGCCTTGTACTTATTTCCTTTATTAGCATACATAAATCAGTGTTAGATGCAGAAAAATCAGTGAATTCAATTTTCACACGAGTGTAGTGATGCAGAAGTGTTAGATGCATATTTTTTTATTTTTGTGTATTTTGTGGCATAAATACAATGCAGTATGAGAAGGTGCATCCACTTGATCTTCAAGAAGTTGTGAATCCTGTCATGACCGACGACGTAAATGGATTTATGGATATTGCCAAAAGTAAAGACCACAGGAAAGCCTTGGCTCAGCTTCACAGAAAAAGACATCAAAGAGTTTCAAGCTTTGAATGCTTCAAGGATATGTTGATAGAAGCCCAGTCTAGCATCTCATGTTCAGTGGATTCTTCCTATGAGGACTTTAGAGACAAAAGAGACTTGGTAATTATTTTTTGAAGATTCATAGTTGACAAAAATGAACTAGGAATAATGTTTCTGTATATAAGCATGACAAATAGATCAGAATCTACGGGTGAATACTGACTCATCTTTATTTAAATCAGGTAAATTTTGATGGCAGTAAATATCACATCAGAACCAACATGACAAATGAAGATGATCCAATGCCAGAAACATCTGACTGGTTTGCCCCTCTAACAGATTCTTTCACTTTTTCTTATGTTTATCTTCTAGAATTTAATTTACCAACTTTTGTGCAGGAAGCTATATCAGTGTTCCAGTTGGCAACAAGAACCTCAAAATCTAATGCATGAACAGTTAGATCAAAGGAAGGTGGTTAGCGTTGACTCAAGAAGATTCTCCACTTCCATGAGAGACATTGCTTCAACCATCTCAAAGTACATAGATGGAGAAAGCAATTATAATATCGATGACAAACTCATTGAAGAAGCTTTACAGCTTCAAAAGTCACATCTCCTTGATCCAATAGCATTCATGTCAGCCCAAAAATGCAGGATCAACCAAATAAATCATGCAGAAAGTTCTGAAGGAAAATTGCTGAGATCATCAGACCCAGGAAACTTAATGGAAGTAAGTTCACACTCCAGAAGATACTTCATCAGCGAACTAGCAGGACCAATTGAAATAAAAAGTTCAGTTTTGCATCATTCAGAAGCACTAGGAAATTGCATTGAAGACTACACAACAGATATTGCATCCATTTACGAGAGTTTCTGTAGTTCATCTTGTAGTACATATGCTTTCTTAAAGGATGTAATTTTGGATGAATTGCTAATGGCTATCTCTACCTCCAAAGAGGAAAGGGAAATACGGGCATCGGTTTCTATGCTGACAACTATTATTTCAAGGAACAAGTCAGTCATAGAAGACATAAAGAAGAAAGGTTTGAAGTTGTATGATCTGGCAAGTGCTCTAAAACAAAATGTCCACGAGGCTGCGATTCTCATATACTTAATAAATCCATCTCCCGTAGATATTAAAATGTTGGAACTTTTGCCAACTTTAATGGAGATTGTGTGCACTTCCCGTAGTTACAAGGGTAAGCCAGAGTCACTTCTGCTAACACCTCATGCAGCTTCATTGATGATCATTGAAGAACTGGTAACTTCATTTGATTATGCCACAAATAACATGCATTTGGCTGCTATCAGTTCTCCTCACGTTCTCAGTGGACTCCTCGAAGTTGCAAGAAATGATAATCTGAAAGAGGTTTTCTCTTTGATCATCATTCTTATAAAGTGTATGCAGTTTGATCCACAGTGCAGAGAGTACATATCTCAATTCACTCCTCTTGCCCCTTTTATTCAACTCCTGAAGACAGACAGCAATCGCGCCAAACACATGTCGCTCGAATTTCTTCATGAAATCCTTTGCATACCTCGGTATAACTACTTTAACCATATTCCATTCTGCGTTCTATATCAATAGTTAGTGATGTGAAAATCTTTATATCAGTATGTTTCATCCTGCATTTCAAAAAAGTATATGCCTCACTAAAAGTATTCCAAGTGCATGTATAAGTGTATGTTTGCTTTCCCTTATACACTTTTATGAGTCTGGTCACTAGTGTGACAACCAGACCTACAAAAGAAAATAGGTTACATAGTCAGAAACAATCATGCTTTGTTCATATATTCGCTTTTACACTAAGTCCTTGTGAACATAGGAGAGCCTTATGTAATTTATTTTTTCTTCTTTCTTCAGGTCTTCAGCTATTAGTCTGTTGCAGAGGATGCAAAAAGAGGGAGGTACCAATGTTATTCAGATACTGATGCTGTGTGTCCATCAATTACAATCTGATCACCAACTCTTAGCTGCAAACATATTGCTTCAGTTAGATGCATTGGTAAGTTTTGAAATGAGTAAAATTATTGGGTCATAAAATTCCATTCATAAGTGATCATTACATGATATTATTTAACATTAACCCATAAACATTTATATTCTTCTCAAGAAAATTTAGATATATTGGCAACAAAATAATTCAAACAAGTAAACCTGTGAAAACCGATGATTCAGACTACTAAACGGTATAAGCATTAACATGCAGAACTCAACCAGCAAAAGTGAGTTTAGGGAGGAAGTAGTGCAGGTCCTGCTTAGGGGATTGGCATCTCAAGAAAGCTCAGAGCAGATGTTATCTGCATCGATTCTATCAAATCTTGCTGGAACATATGCTTGGAATGGTGAATCATATACAGTGGTATGGTTGCTAAAAAAGACTGGTTTGACCTCTCCATATCCCCAGAATATGATACGAAACTTCAACTGCTCGGATCAAAGCCTGCTGGTGAGCTAGCTGTCAAGAACAGTCATATTTGAGGAAGCTTAAACTATATAAAGTAGGGTTAAGATGCAAATTTGCCCCATAAGTTTTTTTAGGTTCGATGTTGCCCCAGAAGTGTTAAAATGGAGCAATGTTGCCTCTTACCATTAAAAACTTAGCAGTCAACATTATTTTTTTAACCATATGAGGCAAAATTGCTACGTTTTGAAACTTCCAAGGTGACATTGAACTTGGAAAAACTTCCAAGGCAACATTGCTTTTCAGCAAAAACTTCCAAAGCAAATTTGCACCTTAACCCTATAAAGTATTACAGGTATAGTGTGCAGGAAATAATTATGAAAATGAAGAAATTTCATAACATGCAGGATACCAGCACAGATTTATGGTGTGGTAAGATTGCCAAGTATATCTTATGCATCGAAGATTCGATCTTCCATGCTTTGGAGAAGGGGCTAAAAAGCAAAATAAAAAGACTTTCAAGAGACTGTCTTGTAGCAATTGCATGGCTTGGTTGTCAGATATCAAAAAGCCCACATAGCATAAGATATTCTGCATGTGAGATCTTACTAAGTGAAATTGAGAAATTTTTGCATCCTGGGATGGAGATGGAAGAAAGACTTTTAGCATGTCTGTGCATCTTTAACTACACCTCTGGTAAAGGTAATAACCCTTGCATGATAATATCAAGTAACAACCATAATACATTATTAACTTATGAAACATATTGGCCAAAACATAAATATTGAAGATCAATAGGACTTCTGTGACAGCTTTACGTGTTGATTTATTTTATGTTTAAAACCAAAAGCATTGCTTTGCCTTTTCCTCTCAAATGGTATTATCATTGATTGCTTTTTCATCAACCTTGGTAAACAACATTGTTTGTAATGATCTTTATACTCCATGATCTATAATGATTTACCCTACTAAGTCAGACGATCTTTTTCTTATAGGAATGCAAAAACTTATTCATTTCTCAGAAGGCGTGAAGGAATCACTGCGACGCCTTTCAAATGTAACCTGGATGGCTGAGGAATTGCATAGAGTAGCTGATTACTTGCTGCCAAACATATCAGTGAGTATTCACATGCGTAGTTGCAAGAATTGCATGCATTTATAAATAAGAACTTGCGAAGTTATCCATAAGGTATTCATAAAATTTGATTGTGCAAAAGATCTGGACAATGCACAGGAGATTATCATACAGTGACTATATGGCAAAACGAGCTTAAACATCTTCTCTTTTCCTTTCCAAGGAGGTTACCAATTTTCTTTAGCTTTTAGTAACTTAGTATAGTGTAGCTAATCTGGACTAACCAAAATCCATTTGGAATATTGTCATATCACTATGACAATATGAGCAGCGTATTTCTTGTGTCCACACACAAATCCTTGAGGTTGGCCACAACTTCAGTGCAGCTGTTTGCTCCCTCATATTTTACAAAGGACTTCTGTTCAGTGGGTATTCAGATGGCTCAATCAAGGCAAGAAACACTAGCACATAATCAAATTTGATTAGTTTTTGCATTTTTTAATGCCCATATATTATGTTTTGCTAAATTATTTTATAAACAGGTTTGGGATATCCGGGGGCAATCGGCCACTCTTGTATGGGACATTAAGGAGCACAAGAAGTCAGTCACATGCTTTTCACTTCTTGAACCATCAGACAGCCTCTTAAGTGGATCTGCTGATAAAACCTTGAGGGTACGACCGAACTTCATTCACAGTCACCACTTTCTATCTCCACTTAGTCTCATAATGCCAAGAATGAGCTGATAATCTCAATATCACTTAAATCCAATAGGTCTGGAAAATGATCGATCGGAAGTTGCAATGCATTGAAGTCATAGTCTTCAAGGAACCAATTCATCATTTGCATGCACATGGACAAATGATTTTTGCTATCACTCAGGGCCAAGGAATCAAGGTGATGGTTCAAAACCTTCCATGATATGTGAAAAAGAGTTGTTATTGCCTACAACAAACAAACGTTTGGGGGCAATTACAATAGAAATTTTTTCAATTTTGTTCTTCTGCAGTTAGTGGGCGAATCAAGAGAAGTAAAAAATATTTTGAAGGGTAAGCATGTAAAGTGCATGGCAATGACTCAAGGAAGGTTTTATGCTGGATGCACAGATTCAAGCATACAGGTAAGTTTTAGCTCTCTGTTGTTGGGCAGATACTTAGATTCCAATAGTAGACAAGAATGACCTAATACCCTATTTCAGGAGTATTCAACAACATACAATAGGGAACTAGAAATCAAAGCACCAACAAAGAGTTGGAGGAAACAAAACAAACCCATTCATACAGTTGTTGCATATAGAGATTGGCTTTATAGCGCAAGTAGGCACATCGAAGGCTCAACATTGCAGGTAAGAGTAATAAACATGAGCATACAAAGATTGTGTACATAGTTGCTTTTTACTGACATAAATGAAATATCCAGGAATGGAAGAGAAATGGGAAACCTCAAATTTCCATTCTTACTGGCAAAGGAGATAGTGTCAATGCCATGGAAGTAGTGGAAGACTTCATATACATAGTCACCAGTTCATTAGCAAATAACATTCAGGTAATTCAAAGTACCCGAGCATAAATTATCAGCTTCAGCACTGTATTGTTAAAGGGAGAATCACTATGAAGTCTTAAAAAATGAATGTAATTACCAAAAAGTCCTAATAACAAGTGAGCAATATGAACCAATTGTCATTTCCTGCATCGGAACTTGTCATTGTATGTTGCTTACTTGTTGTCAGACTTTTTGGTGATTACATTATTTCCTTGGGACCACATAGTGATTCTCCCTTAAAAAAATGACAGTTTTACTCCATTTTGGGTCATTTTGCACTGATTTTTGCATAGAGAAAAATGGAAACTATTTGAGAATTATATAATAGGGTTAAGGTACAAATTTGTCTTGAAAGTTTTTGCTGAAGAGTAATGTTGCCCTAAAAGTTTTTTCAAGTTCAATGTCATCCCGGAAGTTTCAAACGTAGCAATGTTGCCTCATACCATAAAAAAACTAACGTTGACCACTAAAAAAAATTGACGTTGACCGTTAATTTTTTAACAGTAAAGAGCAACATTGCTCTATTTTAACACTTTTGGGGCAATATTGAACTTAAAAAAACTATTGGGGGAACATTGCTTCACAGCGAAAACTTTCGGGGCAAATTTGCTTTTAACCATTTATAATATGCAATTTTGTGTGTACAAATCTAACCAGAAGCCAATGATTGAACTGACTCACGTTTAAATTCACCTCCCAAAAACCAGATATGGTTGAGAAGGACCCAGAAAAAAGTAGGAAGAATATCAGCAGGAAGCAAGATAACAAGTCTCCTCTCTGCCAATGACATTATTCTTTGTGGCACTGAGATGGGACTAATCAAGGTACAAGAAATTTATATATACTCTTTCATTTGCCTCTAGATAAAGCTTCTAAATTAGCATGAGATTTACTAATTCCTCGTTTACAGGGGTGGATTCCTCTGTAGGGAGAGAGAGCTTCAATTTACAGTCACCGCATGTTCATCATTCCAAACATTAACTCTTTTGGCAAGTACTACAGCAAAATACATACAGAAGGCACATATACTACATAAGGAATTGTTGTTGTTTATATCTGTTACTAAGTTACAGTGAAAACTATAGTGAACAGAAGGAGAGCATCTTTTTGTACAGGAAATCGTAAATGGTGTAATTAGCTGTTAGTAAATATTTGTATTCCTTTCTGCTCTCACTTCTCACTTGCTGTTGTAGAATCAGCTTTAAGATGCTGAATTATGCAAAGCTATATATGTATGTGGATTTTCACATTTATTGAGCCAAACTCTATCGTGTAAAGAAGAAATCAATTGCTTGGAAAGACTATGCAAGCCACTATTAGAATGAACAAATGGGTTAAATTTGTCTGCCTTTGTCTCAATATCAAGACAGACATTTACTTCCCATTAGTAAACTTCTTACATTAAGTGAGTTATTATGTATTATAGTACTATTATATTTTGCAATTAAACATTTAATCAGTGGATTGGATGATCTACAAAAGTGTGACGTTTTTTGGTAGCATTGGTGAAGCTTGAAAGTTTTGGACTAATTAAGAAGAATTGGATTCAAAGTTACAAAGCAATAGCCCACATTGAGTTTGTATTAGCTTTTTTTAATAGCTTTTACAACTTACGAGGTAAGTGTGTGAGAGGAGTTTTGTCTCGGGTTGCGCAAACCATGGTTTGAAACCATGGTTTTGAAGTTTACCAAACACACACAATTTGCAGATTCATTTGTTGCAAACAATACTTTGCAGAAGGCAGATAAATGGGATTATAAGAACAGGAGATCAGATCAAATTGCGAAAACAAGTATGCAACTTGTGGATGGTGTAGAAGTTTGAGAGTATGTGATTTTGTAGAGAAACGTAAAAACATTTTTACATATGCAAGAGACAATTCATATGCTTCCATTTCAGTGTTTTTTTTTTCCTGAAAAAAAAAGTTTCTATGTTAAATAACATTAAATTGATGCAGCAGAAGGAATGGTCCTGCAAGGTACAAAGTAAGTCATGTGATTTGATGAATAAACAAGCAACTGAGTAAGAGGTAGAGGCTCCATCCTTCTATCATTACCGTAAAATTGTATATTTGGAAAACAAAATAGTTGTAGTTTTATATTTAGAACTAAAATAAACATAGCTACTAATTCTAACTCTTATTCCTCCAATTTATTCATTTTGATATGACATCATATTTTTAAAAATTATAATGATAACTTTTGAGTCATTTGACTCATTTCTTCACATGGTATAATCAATTCTTCTTCTAATTATATAATTTAAGGGTGGGCATGGGTAGGGCTGGGCAGGGACCCCCTACCCGATGCCTAGGCCCAAAGATGAATGGGCTACATATTGCAGCCCAATACCAAGCCCTATTTGGTAGAAGGCCTAACCATTTCGGGTTGGGTAAGGATGGGCTGGGCAGGGCGGGTTTCCCTTCCCAAGTGGTAACTCCCTGACTAATACTATATGTATAAAAACTCCAATTATACATAATAAATACTATTAAAAACATCAAATACATTCCATAATTTCACACCTTGAGATATCTCAAAATAAATTTATAACTTGAGTCTTGAAACTAAAAAAAACCTAACATATGTCTTAATAATTACATAACAAATTATGAAATAATATGCATGTGTTTGTGTATGAATATTGATTGATATGAATAGGTGAAATTGCAATAAAGACTCCAAAGAAACTAAAATTTTTGTCTTTGATTTCAACTTTTTAATGCTTTGTATCATCCATCCAAATCAAAAAACCGCGTCCATCCAAATAACAATAAGCTATATGTAAACTATGGTAAATGGATATTAAATAATAATATAAAATGTTTCATAAAAATAAAATAATATGTATCTATTAAATAAAATAAAACGTATAGAATACTAGTTATTTTATATAAAATAATCTATATTTTAAATAAACTGTATATAATTTTTCGGGCAGGGCGCCGTCTCTTGCTTGATGCCTAGCCCTATCCGATAGTTAGCCCGGCCCAAAGATACCCAAATTTTTTTCAGGCCACTTTTTTTGGACTGGTCAAGACCATTTTTTATAGGGTTCAGGTGGGTATACCATGCTCCTGGGCATCATGCTCACCACTATTACATATAACTGGTTAGAGTCTCAAGTAAAAACTACTCCGAACATTAGGGAAAAATTAAAAAGTTGGACGCATATTTTTTTTTCCCACCTTTTTTTTGGGGACTATACATATTTTCATATCCTGTAATAGATTGAATTTTTAATAATTAAAATGTTGATCAATAGCCTAGATTGCTGGCTCCTGTAATTATACAAGTTTGGGATTGTCTAACTATATAAATGGTAAAAGTTATATAATGATTGACTATTTTTTTTTTCCTTCTGGAATTTTTCCCATATCGTTAATGAGTATTTAAATGCTATATATATTGATTGATCTGATTTTAAAATTTTGGGTTAATATAACTTTTGGTCCCTGAAGTTTGATCCAATTTTAGTTTTGGTCCCTGAAGTTTGAAATCTGTGGTTTTAGTTCTTGAAGTTTCACCCAATTTTGGTTTTGGTCCTTGAAGTTTGAAATCGGCGGTTTTGGTTTTTGAAGTTTCACCCGATTTTGGTTTTGGTCCCTCAAATTTGAAAAGAACTTGGTGACCTAATTAAAAAACCCGACCCGACCCGGAAAAAAAACTAAGTCCTTTTCAAACTTGAGGGACCAAAACCAAAATCGGATGAAACTTTAGGGACCAAAACCACTGATTTCAAACTTTAGGGACCAAAACCAAAATCAAGTGAAACTTCAGGGACCAAAACCACCGATTTCAAACTTGAGGGACCAAAACCAAAATTAGATCACACTTCAGGGACCAAAAGTTATATTAACCATAAAATTTTATATTTGGCCATTTTTTTAAAAAAAAAATATAATGATGTAATTTTAAATATACTCACTATTCACACTACAGGCTGCACAAAAAGCCGGTGCATCTTTTCCAGCTTCGCTTAAACCCTCTCGTTCCCTCCTTTCATGTGTCTGCTCCTCCATCGACGAAGTATTGAGTGAAGCAGTAAAGAGTGCTGAAAACCTAACAGTTGAGGCAGACATTGAAGCTCAAAGATGCCGGGTCCCGCCGTAGAATTGGAGCCGGTTGAGCCACAATCACTCAAGAAACTAAGTCTCAAGTCCCTCAAGCGTGCCCTCGATCTCTTCTCTCCCATCCATGGTCAGCTTGCTCCACCTGACGCCGAGAGGTATTGATTTGTTCTTTTTTTTCATATTTTTTTGTTTTCAGTTGACATCTAGGTACTCTCCTAAGTCTTGTTCGGAGTTATAACTGATTGATTATTCTCATTCATGTCTAGTCTTTAAGTTGTGACTTTTTAATTGTTGTTTTGAGCCCCAAGGCACAATCTTTGACTATTTTCCCCCTTTCTTGTGTGTTTTGTTATGCAGCAAGAGAATTCGCATTAGCCACAAGGTTAGTAAGTTGGGGAGGGGGTTAATTCCGTAGAGCAGCGTAGTGTTGCCTTTGAATATTTTAGTATTCATTTGAAATTTCTGACCTGCATCAAAACAGTCATCTGGTTGGCTCTAAAAGCGAATTTGTCGAACTTAAGATATATCTGAGTAGCTTTTAAGTTTTTTCCTGTTAATTATTGAAACTTAGGCAAATGTGGAGTATGCTGGAATCAAAGGCACTGCTAATCAACCTCGTCAACAATCAGATCAGAGCCAACAGCCAGGGCCCTCTAATGCACTTGCTCTTCCAGGTATTGTTACCGTAATTTTCGTTCTGGTCTACAAGATGATTTCTCTAGCAAGAATGCTAGCTGAATTTAATACGGAATAATTGACTTATAAATGATCATGATATACTTTCTCTATAGTGATTTTATTTGTAGTCCATACATGGCTCTTGGTTCTTAGTTTTCATCACATTTTGGTTGGTCCTCTTGAAATTCAGTGCTATTTATGGAACTTTAGATTTCTGCTATCTTTTTCCCCCTTTTGACACTTTGTGAGCTGCTGATAGCATTTTCCCATGGAATTCTTCTTACATAAATCGTAGAGGCTATTTATTATGGCTCTAATTCAGATAGTTGTTCCTTGTAATTGTTCATAGGTCCAGAAGATTCCAAAGATCCCCAGAAAGTAGCAGCACAAAATGCTTTGGTAGTTGGCCCATCTATGCCAGCTGCAGCATCGTATGTACTCCCTCTTGTCCTACTGTTTTTCTGGGGTGCTTAGATTCCTATTATGGCTGTTGAAAATCATCATATTTTGCATAGCTTTGTAGTTTGATATATTATCTGATTGTATGTTATACTTAGATTATTCATTTTTGTGATCTCTGAAACATCAGCCTTTTATAGCTGTTGAGGATGATTAGCTTTTGCATGGTTCTATGATTTGCTATGTAATCTGATAGTATATGAGATTCCAAAATATTATTTGCAAGGCCTGTTTGATTTACATAAACTTGGAGAAAGCTATTATTTTAAATTTGTATGTTATGAGGATTTTTTTTAAGCAGCTTAAAGATAACATAGCTTAACTATGCCAAAAAAGGTAAGACATTTTATTTTCAAAACCTCAGAAAGATAAAATTGCTTAGGAAATTCTCTTTTCCAATTGACTTTTCATTTTAATTTTTATCATGTAGAGAGGTTTTAATGTTTTTTTTTGGAACAGGATATTTTTTCCTTTGTGTGATAAACTTGATTAAACTGTATTTAAATGTGTAAAGAAATATTGATAGAATAAAAACAAAGTTGTGAGAGCCCAGTGAAGTGTGTGGAGAAAGTTGAAAGAATGAAAAATGTTTCAGAGAATTTAAGAGGGGCCATCCTATTCATGGCTTCAGAGTGGAATTACTAATGTTGATTCATTGATGCATATTGACCCTCCCTTTTGTTGATTACAATACATTCGGCACACAGGTTTTTTGGAAAAACATTGTTAAAGTCCCATCTTGCTTATGCTTTTGTTTCTCAACAGGAAAGATCTTGGCTTTCCAAGCAAAAGTACAGCAGTTATTTCTGCCCCTGGTACTTCTGAAAGGTTTTAGCTCTTCCCACTTGTTTTATATTTTAAGAGATTTAAGAATGATTTTCAATTCATAGTTATGGACGCTTATTTTATTCTCTGAAAAGAGTATAATATGTAAACTGTTGGTTGTGTCCTTTATATTGTGCTGTTTTCTCAATATTTTTGTTTGCATTTTACCTTGTAGGATTTTAATTATATATGACTCGTGATTGACATTCAATGGCGTTATTTGATTAAATGGTATTAGTTTGTACATTACAGGAATTTATCAACATCTGCTTTAATGGAAAGAATCCCAAGTAAATGGCCACGCCCTGTTTGGCATGCACCATGGAAGAACTACAGGGTAAGTTTCTTACCCCTTAAGCAGATCTTGATGGTTGAAGAGTAGCATTAGCATTGTAGGCTTTTCTTGTTGAAATGAGTAGCTCAGTTATATGCATAAAGGTCCAACTAGTTTCCTTGGAAACTTCTGTTACTACTTATCACTTCAAATTTCTAGAGGAGTTTGGCGTTTTTTATGCGTTTTTGTACTTACATGCTTTATTTTATTTGTCCAATAATCATCTTTCTGTTGATATTTTTTCAAGGCACTGTGATGAATTTCTGATTGGCAAATTTTTGTGTACTCTGTTAATTTACATGGCATGTTCTATGTAGTGAGATTAAGTTAGAATTTATTTTCTGAATTATATTCAAGTTGGGGGTTGTAGTGAGTGGGTTTTCATTTTTCTGGTTTGTCTGGTGAACCATCACATTAACTGAAGTCATTTAGCAAATTGCAATTCAATTTTCCAGCATGACTATTCGCACCCTATGTCTTGACAAATTGGTTTCTATGTGTCACTAACTGAAGTCATTTAGCAAATTGCAATTCAATTTTCCAGCATGACTATTCGCACCCTATGTCTTGACAAATTGGTTTCTATGTGTCACTAATGTATTGATTTGTTTACTATGACCATGTCTGGCTGCATTACTTCTTGGTGGAGTCTTTAATTTGAATTATGAACTTGATAAGATGTTTGGTTTGTTTTGTATAGGTTATCAGTGGTCACTTGGGATGGGTTAGATCTATTGCTGTTGATCCCAGCAATACTTGGTTTTGTACTGGTTCAGCAGATCGAACTATCAAGGTATCTAATCCTGAAATGCATATTGAGCAGGATTTTTTTAGTTGTTATTAATAGTTTTCATATTCGTTTTTTTTCTTATTACACAATATCATCTGATAATCCTATGAGAAACAAAGCCTTTGCTTAATTACATATGCTGTCCCTGTGAGGAGTCTACCTCTCTCTAGGTGTCAATTTTGTGCTTCCTATCACCTACTCTATTAATGACTCCAGTACTACCACTCGCATTTTGTAGTTAAAAATGTGGACATGTTGATGTCTTTTCATGTCTAGAATATTATGTACCCAATCAAAAGGCAGTATCTTCTTTGCTAAATGTTCAGTTGGGCAGATATGGGATTTGGCAAGTGGAAGGCTAAAGCTCACATTAACAGGTCACATTGAACAAGTAAGAGGTAAGATTCTAACAAAATATTAATGCCAGTGGGGGCAATAATTGCAAACCGGGTCAATAATAACCGTGGGTTTTGTATGTAGGCCTTGCTGTTAGCCAAAAACATACCTACATGTTTTCTGCTGGTGATGACAAGCAAGTCAAATGCTGGGATCTTGAACAAAATAAGGTAAGTCGCATTTCACCAATTTTTTGGTTGGAATTTCAGAATTCTTGAAAACTTTTAACTTTTTATGCATATGGATTTTATTTAGGTTATCAGGTCTTATCATGGTCATCTAAGCGGTGTTTATTGCCTGGCTCTTCATCCCACGATAGACATTTTGCTTACTGGAGGACGTGACTCTGTTTGCCGAGTATGGACTTGTCAATATGGCACTTTATGAAAAATTGTGATGGATGCCACGCTTCAGTTTGAATGTTATTAAACTAACTTTACATTTTCTTATTAATGAAAATTAGAAAGGGGATAACTATGTTCTGATGCGTCAAACTTTTCAGGTATGGGATGTACGCAGTAAAATGCAAATTCATGCACTATCTGGTCACGACAACACCGTCTGCTCTGTATTTACCCGCCCAACTGTACGTAGCTTCTCATTCTGTTGTCTATATATCTAGCTGTATTGCATTTGCCTGAATTCTGGTAGTCTAGTCTACTTAATTATAGTGGCACATCACACTGTTCTGTGGGGTCAATACTTTTGTCAATAGCTTTACATTTTGTGACTTCATGAGATGGCCAACCATTGACAAACAGGCTAAATTGGTAGATGGCTTAATTTGAAGTTGTTTGAATCGACAATTAAAAAATATATGGAATTCGACATTTAATTGCAGCTATTATTATTTATTTACCTTACCTATCTGTTGATAGTCAGTCATATAGAGGTGCTTTTCTTGTAATGTTTACAGGATCCACAAGTTGTTACTGGTTCCCATGACACTACCATCAAATTCTGGGACCTTAGATATGGTAATTTATGGTTTTCCCCTTTTATTTCTTCTGTTTGTCTCCTCATCTGGCATCTTATTCTCTGTATGTGTTTTATATTGATTTGACGTGATGAATCCTTGCAGGTAAAACAATGGTGACACTTACAAACCATAAAAAATCAGTTCGAGCAATGGCCCAACATCCCAAGGAGTATGTGTCCATATCTTTTATTTGTTGCTTGTAAAATATGATTAAATGTGGTTGATTCTGTTTAAAAATTGTATTCCTTTTTATCTTCTCACCCTCTTCCCTTCCTGTATCCTTCAGGCAGTGTTTTGCATCTGCATCAGCCGACAATATTAAGAAATTCAGCCTCCCAAAAGGAGAATTTTTACACAACATGCTGTGAGTGGTTTAACTTGCAAGCAGTACATGTTTTTAGTGTCTTTTTCTTGTATAATCTGGGATCGGTATGAAAAATTTGATTGATTACTCAGAACTAAAACATAATAACTAGTAGAGAAGTTTCATTGCAAGCCTATTTTTCTCTAAAACTATTGTACTGTATTGTGCATTTCAATCCATTTTACTTTTGCGACTGTTTAGAAGGTTAAAACCCTTCAAATTAGAATTGATATTATGATGCTGATTTCTTGTTAAGTGATTCTTAATTGGGTTTCCCGCTAGTAACATATTTTCGCCATTATTCTTTACTGATTTACTTGTATGCAGCTCTCAGCAGAAAACTATCATCAATGCAATGGCTGTCAATGAGGAGGGTGTGATGGTCACTGGAGGTATGGACTTCAAACAGTACCTCTAGTGTATATTTACGTGCCAATTTGATGGCTTGTCAGAAGAGTTCAAAAAGAACTAACGTTAACGTGTGTATAAAATATATGTTCACACATTCATTGACTTGAGGCTTCTTTCCTTCTGGTTGAAGGTGACAACGGGAGTATGTGGTTTTGGGATTGGAAGAGTGGGCACAATTTTCAGCAGGCGCAAACAATCGTACAACCCGGTATGTATATCTGTACCCATTTGAAATCTATATATCTTTGTATCCTATAAAATCTTCAACAGGTCACATCATTTATAAGCCATAAATAGTACAGTTTATTTTTCAGGTTATTCTTGCATGGTGGTATTATAAAGGGGAAAAAATTTAAAACCATCGTTGCCAAGGAGTTAGTGTTTGTGCAAATAATACTGATATCTTATGTCGTTTGGGCTCATTTAGCATACTGAATTAAATGGAGGGAGAGGGAAATGACCTCTATATCCCTACTTGGGGGGCTAAAAAAGGTTATCAAAGGACAAAAATATGTGAAAAGAAAGACCAATTGTGTGTGTGTGGATACAATAACTGATATTGGGTATCATGAATGAATGAATCCAAATTGGATTACTTTACCAGGGTCATTGGACAGTGAAGCTGGTATTTATGCATTAACCTACGATGTAACGGGCTCAAGGCTGATTACTTGTGAAGCTGACAAGACAGTCAAAATGTGGAAAGAAGACGAAACTGCAACACCAGAAACCTATCCCCTCAATTTCAGGCCTCCCAAAGATATCCGCCGATTCTAACTTCTTCTTGTTGTTGAGGGAATATTATTCATTATGTATCATCATGTTTTGTAAAGATTTCTCCAAGTGCTTTTACTCGTAAGTTTTAGGCCCCTTGTTCTTATTTACCATTATTAATGTTATTTTGTAAAAGAGTTTGTGGTGCACCGTAACATGATTACATAAGATGCTTCTTCCACTTGCCCTTTTATTTCTACCATTCACATAGATCCAATAAAGCTTGAAGGGGACGTGCATGCTGCAATAATCCAATTCCGATTTATTCTATATGAAAAATGTGTTTTTAATCCTTGAAATAAATGTACAAGTTTTGCAGTTTTAGAATTTTAGAAATACATCATTTGATTTTTTTTTTTATAAGAGAAAACCATGTTAGTACAGGAATGTGTAGTATACCCCCAATCATGGTCCTTCAAGGTGGTTTATCTCATTAAAGTTTCAACCCTTTTCAGCCTTAAAGCATGGGAGTATAAAAATTTAGGTCAAAATATAAAGGGAAAATCAATTTTTTTTTTTTAGTTTTTACAGTTTTGACTCTATTACAATTCAGTTTTATAAATTTGATTTAGAATTAGAATAATTCAGTCCTTCATTTTAACTTATTATAACTTAGTTCCTGCTATCTAAAATTATGGTCTTTACACTTCATTAAATATATAATTTTATTTTCTAAAATATGTAGGATTTTATTTTCTAAAATATACTACGTTACAACTTTAGAGACTAAAATATTAATTTTTTTTCAAAAATAAATTATTTTTGAAATTTCAGGTCTATTCATAACTATCTCTTTCTCAAGAATTAATAGGAAAGGAAGATAATTCGGGCAAAAAGAAAAAAAATAGGAAAGGAAGATAATGAATCTCCTTAGTCTATTTGACCAAAAAAAAAATCTCCTTAGTCTTTGTTGTGGCCTAAATGCCTAATTAGTAATTACCTCTGACTGAAGGAGTCTCGTCAATAATGAGTTGATGTTGAATAATTTGGCCCCAAATCATTCCAACCTATCTATTATCCATCCCCAAAAGTCGTATTTTTTTATGCTTCCAGAAGAGGCCAGGTTGTTTTTCTTTTTCCACTAAATTATAACATTTATTAAAAAAAAGCGTAAAATGCACTATGGCCCTATATTTTATTTTAATGATAAAAATATTGTCTATCTTAAAATCTATATAAATGTCCTACAAAACGAATAGTTATATGGCACACGTATTCTATCTTCGAGATTCAATTTTCATCCCCTAGTATAATCAAATGTTTTAAATCAAATACTCCTCTTTAAAATATATTTTTAAAAATAATTAACATTAATCAAGTTTTTAATGCATATATTTTTAGCATTTTCTAATCAAAATTTTTTAATTATGTAAACTTATTTATTAGTAATATTTTATATTTTAAATATTAAGTTGGCTAAAATGAAATTTCAAACAAGTATGTTGAAAAATTAATGAAATAGGGATTTAATATAGTATGAGGGAAATCAATCAATATAATTTAAATTCACTTTTAAAATTTTATTAATTTTAATACAATATTTTTTAAAATAATTTAATTAAATATTTGTAATTACTAATCGTGTATTTTGAAACCTCTAAGCGAATATTACTAATTGTGTTAAAAATTGGACTAAAGCATATATTTTAAAAACAGGATAAAAGCCTGTGTAATTTTAGCTAGGGGTATTCAAAGTGTCCCAGTCTCGGTTCCGAACATTTTAATCCCTGGAATTTTCCGTCCCAGTCGGGACCGGGACCGGGACTAGGATCTATTGGACCCAGAACCGGTCACACACCTTGTGATCCCGGTCCCGGTTTTTTTATTTTTATTTTTATTTTTTTAAAAAAAACTAAGTTATTATTTTATTTTTGTATTTTTTATCCCATAATTTAAGTTATCTTTTGATAAAATGTGTATCACATATTTAGTTGGAGTTAAATTGTATATATCGTGATATTAATCCTACTATATAATGTATAAAAATAATAACAAAAATGATGAAGATGATAATAATAATAATAATAATAAAATGTTATTCTTCAATTCTAAGTCAATTTTTGTGATTATTATGGCTTTATTAGGTTTTAAATAATTACTTTAAACATTATATTATAGAAAATTTAACTAATATAATAATATTTTTTAAATTTAATTTTTTTTAAAAAAATCGGGATTTCCCGGTTTGATCCCGATTCCGCCCAGCATTACCGGGACCGGAACTGATACTGTGATGCAATTTGCATCCCGGCCAAAAACTAAGACCAGGACCGTGAGTGGGGGATCTCGGTCCCGGTCCCAGATTTGAACACCCCTAATTTTAGCAAAATGGAAGTGTTGTCATTGTAATTTTATGGACAATGTCATTGTAATTTTTTTGGGACAACAATGTCATTGTAATCCACTCTTATAAGAAATCACAATTTATAAATCATGAATAACGCAAGCACGCAACAACATTTAAAACCCTTTTTAGTGTATGAGATCGCATCCAACTATTAATTAAATTATTATGAAGTTGTGAATCTCTAAAATTTTGAATTTTAACTCAGGTCCACGTAACCCAACCAGATAAAATTAATAAGTGATATGTTAGGGCATGTTTGTTTTAACGATATGATTGTTTATAAGTTATTTTTCACATAAATCGAGATACAACTCCTCTCACATACATACCTCGTATTCCGTAAATTACGATTGAAAAGCTACTTTTAAGTATTCCAATCGCCAATCCAAACGAGCACTTAGTCTTTTTCCTTTATTTTAACATTAATTTAATGAGTCTTGGAACCAAATCAATACATCAAAACAGACTATAAAAAGTCGCAAGTGTAAACTAATACTCCATGCAAAGTTGAGATCAAACGAAAATAGTTCCTTTCCGTTCTCTGAAGATAACAGAAACAATTATTTAATCCTCATACAGTCGGAATATTTGGTTTGCATTAATTTGGTGGGGCTCATACATATATACAAACTCTTTAGGTACCTTCCTAAGTATAAGAGTTAGTCTTAAAAATTATTTTGTTTATAAATATAAGATCTCATTCTACTTGATCTTTTATATTTATAACTTTTTCCTTAAATTATACCCATTCCGTCTCTTATTATAAACTTTAAATTTGTGAATGAATATATCACAATTTATCATTGTTGTCAAATTTATGAGTTGATTCTCTGAGTTTACCGTTTTTACGTTTACAACTTACAAAGTCATGTTGAGTCACTCTTAAACTCGAGCAAGTTGTAAACTCAATTAAACTTACGAGTTCATAAACCGAATTTACCGTTTTTAGGTTTCTAGCTTACAAAATCATATTAACTTACTTTAAAACTTATGCTAATAAATTTTTTGATTTGATTATGTTTAATGGCTTTGTATATGAATTTTATTAAAAATTTATTTATTCAATATGATAAATTATGGATTAATTTCAATTACTTTGATTTAAAATATATTTAAATCAAATTACAGTTATATTTTATATTTTAATTATTGTTATGAAAACAGGAAAATATAAAAGATGTAATGGAAGAGAAGAAGAGAGAATTGGAGAGAAGGAGGAAGCAATATCTTATTCATTTGGATACTTACAATGTATATCACAAAGTATTTATTTATAAGCCTCCAATTTCAACTAAGAGTTACATAGAATAAATAACAAAATAAATTCTCATAAGTGTGCAATATGTAACCTTCGAGCTATGAAAATAAAAACTCTTAAAGACTATTCATTAGAGAGGTTATAGAATAGAACATGTTAAGTCAAAAGTTGGGAATTCATAGACATTCACATCATCTACTATTTTTACAACAATTATTTAGTTGTTTACTGTTAATATCTATTTATTGATAAAAGTAAATTCTTACAATTTTACAATATGAATTCATGATACGAGTGTATTGTATTGTCATGAATTTGCTTAAACTTGTAAGTTTAACAACCTTACAAAATAAAAGCTTCATTTTAGATTTATCTAAACAATTATTGTGTTTTTTTTTTCACTTTATCTATTGCATTTATTCTCTCTCACTTATTCTTTTTACATATAAAGACATAGTTGGAAAAATAATACGTATTTATTTATTTATTTTTCTGAATACATATTTATTGATTTTAACTAATTTTAATATTTTCTTGATTAATGGAGTACCTATTAAATGCACATAATAAGAAGTTTCTAGGAAGGGCTGCTCAATAAAAAATGAAGAGGGTAGTTTAAGAAAATCACTACATATATCTTTTTATATGATAAAAGTTTAAATGAGTTGAGTTTTGGAGTCTTGGGACTCACGCCAAAGCATGTTTCCGAGTTCAAAAAAAGCCTAAAGAAGTACTTATAAATTTGTTATTAACAAGGTTCTTACATCAGTAGTAATTAATAAGATCTGAACTCATAGTAATGTGATTTATGAATTAACTTTTTACCAACTAGAGCAAACTTCATTAGCATCACTATTCACTACACATTTTTTATAAATAAGTTAATTGATTTTCTTAATTTTTATAAATTAATCATCTAACTTCTGAACATGGGAGGGACGAAGAATTTGCATTATATATATATATATATATAGTTTTGTGGGGAGCATGAATGGTGCTAGTGCTACCCTCCCTAGATGAAGCAGATCTAGATGATAGCTACCACCAGGAGACCTCATCCTGTTATTATAAATATGGAATATTATATCCTACTATAATTACTCTGTTGCCTCAGAATTTAAACAATATTTTTTTAATTACTATGAAATTTGAGCCACAGATCCTGGTTAGTTTTTTTCCCCCCTCCCTTGCATGGTCGTTCTTACACACCTGTCAAAAAAAAATATTAATCATTAAACGGTCTCTGTTATGCATGCATATTTTTGTTATTATAATAAAACAAAAATAACTATTATTGTGTAATTATTAATAATTTTTGTTAGAATCAGACTCAAATTTACGGCCAGTACAGTCCAAGTACATGTTTAGTAATTAAAATGGGGAGAATTACACTGCCTTCCTAAGAAAGAAAATAAATAAAAAAATGATCCCTAAAAATTGCAAAATAAAAAAATGGTTTCATTAACAACTTTAGGAGCCTATATTGACAACTCGTTAATAACTCTAGGAGCTTGTATTGACAACTCTATGAAATTATTTTTTTATTTTACAATCTCCAAGGATCATTTCTTCACTTCTCTCTTTTGTTGGGACCTGAATATAATTCTCCCATTAAAATGTTAATAATTCTATTACGGGACACCAAAATGCCGTTATTTAAAGTAAATATTCTGCTTGTATAAATATCTTGGGTGGGGAGTGCAAATTTGACAATAATAATGAACTTATTATTAATATTATTTTCTTTTCGCCCCTCACATTTGGAACAACAAAAATTCTGTTGACTTGATGAGAAGATGACAACCAGCATGAGTCTTGGAATCATTGCCTTAAAAAAATGCTGAACCTGCAAAATTAGAGCAAGATGCACCTTCCACGCTCTTGGAGCGATTATATTGCCAATTTCCATGCAACTCACTCAATTCACATCACCTTCTTCTTCATCTCTCTCATCTTCGTCGCGTAAACAAACTTTCTCTTTTCCTTCCGTCAGTTACCATTACAAAACTCTTGAAACTGCGTGATCGTTTTTGACGCTTTCGGCTACCATAATTCAAGCAAGCAATCGCCTGAGACGTTTTTAGGCAGTGTTTGTGGCTGTGAAAGAGAAAACTGAACGGAGAAGTATGACTTCTGAGCTCGTTGACAGAGCCCAAACAAGCGAGACCGGAGAATCCACCTTGGATTCACCACGTTCTTCAGATTTTCAGGGGAAACACCGTGATTCAGTTTCCCGAACGTTTCGAACGAGAGCTCCTTTCTTCCTTATCGGCGTTGCTATCGCCGCCTTCTTCTTCCAGTTCTTCTCTCATTCCCCATCGCCGATTCCCGACTCGGTCGTCGATTCCGAGTTGGTTCTGCCGACTCGGCGAGTGCTGCTCGAGGAATCTGCGACGAATCTCAAGAGCAAAAGCGGGAAGGTGCCTGTGGGTCTGAGAGGAAAGAGGAAGAGGATTCTGGTGACCGGTGGAGCCGGCTTCGTCGGAAGCCACCTGGTGGATCGTCTGATTGAGCGAGGCGACAGCGTCATCGTCATTGATAATTTCTTTACCGGCCGGAAAGAGAATTTGTTTCACCACTTCGGAAACCCCAACTTCGAGCTCATACGACATGACGTCGTTCAACCCATCCTCTTGGAGGTTGACCAGATCTACCACTTGGCTTGTCCTGCTTCCCCTGTTCATTACAAGTTCAATCCCGTCAAGACAATCATATCCTTTCTCTACAATTCGCCT
Source organism: Inga leiocalycina (assembly GCA_963242795.1). Lineage (NCBI taxonomy): Eukaryota > Viridiplantae > Streptophyta > Magnoliopsida > Fabales > Fabaceae > Inga > Inga leiocalycina. Next base: position 11,310,668 of record OY725327.1, on the reverse strand, counting down.
CTTCTTCTTTTCATTATTTTTATCTTCTGTTTAATTGATCACCATCTTATAATCCTAGTTAAACGTACTAAGATATGAAAATCATTGAGTTTCTATTTTACTTCTTGATTGGAAATTTGTTTAGTCCTTGATTCAAATCTATTGTTCTCGGCGTGTTCTGGATTCCACAAGACCAATGTGGTGGGCACACTGAATATGTTGGGACTGGCAAAGAGGGTTGGAGCTCGCTTTTTGCTAACTAGTACCAGTGAGGTATATGGTGATCCTCTTCAACATCCTCAGGCTGAGACCTATTGGGGCAACGTTAATCCTATTGGTACCCATACTTTCTATACATATAAGAGATTTTAAATCTGATGTCACTCTTTCAAGTTCCAAAATCTCAGTTTCTTTGATCTTGTTTGATATTTACCCACTGTGGCTGCATGTTGGCGTAGGGGTGAGAAGCTGTTACGATGAAGGAAAGCGCACAGCAGAAACCCTGACCATGGACTATCACAGAGGTGCTGGTATTGAGGTCTGTTCCCATTACAATTTTCTAAGGCATTTTTGGTATTGTTGTCTCACGTGTTTTCAAGATATCACTGTTGATTCTCATGCTTGGTATGGCCTTTGTAGTAAATTTATACCATTCATAATTTAGAAAGTCAAGAGTAGCTGGAAGCCTAGGCAGACATGGATCACGTAGTTTTTTTGGTTGATATCTCATATTATCCAAAATGATCTCATTTTAAATACTATATCGGCTCCTTGATATAAAAGTTAAATAACTCTTTGTCTACCTCTTATATTTAGGGCTGTAAAGAGTATTTTAATATCAGTGCATTAAATAGGGACATCTTGGATGTCACTAGATATATGAGATGACAATCTACCAACTGCTTCCAAAATTATTGAAAGTGTGATGATTTTCCATTAAAGGAGGGGTTGTTGAAATTGTTGTATAGGTGAGGATTGCTCGTATCTTCAACACCTACGGACCAAGAATGTGCCTAGACGATGGGCGTGTGGTCAGTAACTTTGTTGCTCAGGTGAAGCTTTTGTACTCTGACAATGTTCTTGTAAATTTGTTACTGTGTTGTTGCTTCAATTCTATATGTAATTTGCTTTCGTACAAGATTCTCTAATACTGCATATATACAGGCACTGAGGAAGGAGCCGTTGACTGTTTATGGTGATGGTAAACAAACAAGAAGCTTCCAATATGTTTCAGACTTGGTAATTTTTTCTCCATGTCTTGTTCGTTTGAAATCTTAACATCATGACAGCTACAAGGAAAATTTGGTACCAACTAAATAGTAAAAAGTCAGAAATCTTAGGAGACAAACCTTCTAAGGTTTCCAACTTTTTATTACCTCATTATTCAGCGGTAAAATCTTATTGACTTCTTACGCCTGTAATGAGTGTAAGTAACAACTTCTCTTGAATCTGATATGAAATGCTTGTTTGACATTAATATATATATATATATATATATATGCATGTAACAGGTGGAAGGACTAATGAAGCTAATGGAAGGTGATCACGTTGGTCCTTTCAATCTGGGCAACCCCGGTGAATTCACCATGCTTGAACTTGCTCAGGTTAAATACACACCTTCCCTGTCTCCTGTATACATCACTGCACAACCCTAAAGCAATCAAGTCCGTTTCATATAAAACACAATCAAATTCAAATATGCCATCATGCTTGACATACAATTTAAGTTTTGAGCAATTCATGAACATTAAATTTCAAACTGAGATCAACTTGTTCCATTATTGAAATCTGTACAGGTGGTGCAAGAGACGATAGATCCAAATGCAAAGATAGAGTATAGGCCAAACACAGAGGATGACCCACATAAGAGGAAACCAGACATTTCAAGGGCAAAGGAGCTTCTGGGGTGGGAGCCACTTGTGCCCCTTCGCAAGGGACTTCCCCTTATGGTCTCTGACTTCAGACAACGAATTTTTGGTGACTCCAAAGATGCCACGGCCAATGCTGCCTCCTAGGTTCACAACAAAGAGAAAGATACATATATAATTATTTAGTGAAAATAATAATAAGGACTCCCCTAATTTCTTTTTCTTTTATTTTTTTTGCAAGTGATATTTAGAATTATAATGTGTTGGTATTGTGGCAAAATAAGCAGCATCGGTAGTGCCATGAGAAGATTATTTTAGGAGTGTGATCACAGGTGTTCAGTTTTTTAGTATTGAATTATTAAATTTAATAGGGGAGTATAGTCATTTCGGCAGATTACAATTGACTTATGAAGACAATTTTCTTATAATGAAGTTTTGCTTCTTTTTCTTGCCTATTTTTGTTTTCTATGATATTTAGTGCCATATTAGTATTTAATACAGTAAAATATAAACTAGATGTAAGAGTATATTTTTCAAAAAAATATAACAGACTTTGCCAATCATCATTGTTGCAGTGAGATTTACGACATCCCAGCACGGTTTTAACAGGACAGATTTAAAATTTTTAATTAGTGATTTTTAAACATAAAATTATTTTTTTAAAAAGTTGACAACCAAGGGTTTATTTTTTATTTTAAATTCTATAGACATTAAAATAATTTGTATAAAAAATAAAACTGAAAAAATTCAAATTTGGATATTAGATCTACATTGTCCTGATTGCCTCTTGCACTATCTTATCATGTTGGTTCCCAATATTAGATTTTCTTGGGACCCCTTAATATGTTGCCATTCATGTCCCTCGCATAACACTCTCAATGTCTCCATATAGAGAACATCGGATCTCTGGTCCCCTGCTTTTCTTTTCTGCATAGCACAAGCTAAGGCTTCTCCAACACATCTAACATACTGGATTTGTCCATCCCATTCGAACCTTACTCTCGGCTATCTATCGACCTGTCATGAGTGTGACCGGAGCTGATTCCGGCAACTCTACGGTCATGATATTCCGGCATGGTTGCCATTATGTTTATTTGCTTCATGTTATGTTTGTTTAAGTATTGCTTATCCTCTTTGAAACGAGATGGGATGTGTCACTCGTATCAGGGAGAGTCTCACAAGGCTAAGGCGAAACCAGAGGAAGCATACATGTAAGTGGATTCAAAATCACATTTTAACCCAAAATCTTTAGATCAGTTTGAACAAAGCTTCAAACAGTGTGTAGATATGGGCTTTAGGGGAGAGGGCCGGTGTCTCCATTGATTTCCCTCTCTATTTACTTTTCATTGAGTGTATCTACTATTAGATCAACTTTCAGTGGTTGAAATTTACCATAGTAGATTTTTATTATAATGATATTCTTTATATATTATTGGATCTCAACTATTGAAAGTTGATATAATGGTAAATAACTAAATACACTCAACAGAAAATAAATGGTGGGGGACACCCTCTCCCTAGGCTTCGGCAGTGTCTTCTTAACAAAAAAAAGATGCTAAATGTTCTTCTTGCTTGCTTGGGATCCCAATTGGGCACCTCAAATGTGCTCATTTACATAAATCAATACAAAACTCATCTTACATACTTACTTCGTACACTATAAATCGTAATTGAAAAGTTTTGAATATTCTAAGGGTGTGTTTGGTTTGACATGAAGGGAGGGGAGGGGATGGAGGGTAAATTATCTTTTTAGGCAGGAGGAACCCAAAATTTATCTTTTCATCAAAGGGAATGAGAAGGTAAATTTTGGGTTCCTTCCACCCAAAAAATTAATTTACCCCCATTTCCTCCCCTCAAACCAAACACACCATAATAGTCATTCCAAATAAGCACTTTAACCCTCTACTTGGATGGGAGGAAAAGTAGGGAAGAAAGAAAATAGAAAGAGACAAAATGAAGAGAAAAGAAAAATATGGAGAAAACATTATCACTCTTCCTGCTTGGTTGAGTGGGAGAAGACTGAAAGGAAAGAAAATGAGCAAATATTTAATAACTAAAATACCCTTACCCCTATATTAAAATAATCATATTTAAAATTAAATTAAGTATCACAATGAAAAAATCATTTTAATACTAACATCATCAAATAATTTAAAATAATAAAGATATATTTAAAAACCAAATAATTTAACAAAAATGTTTTTTAAGGTAAAAGATAAAAAGTGGATAAATTTTTCAAATTAAATATAATAAAAGAAGATAAATAAATTACACATTATTAATAACTAATTAAAAATATAATATAAAAATAAAAGAGTTAAAGTGTAATTAAAAAAATTTAAAACATTTTTTAAGCAATAAATTAATAAAAAAAACTTTTTAAATACTACTATTTAAGTTTTTTGAAAAAAATGCTTACCGTAGGCAAGTTGATTTTTCCTGAGGTTTAATCATCTATGCATATAACAAAGTATACATTCTGCGTGGGAGAGGCACTGAGGCGTTGTATCAATGACAGTATAGTGTATAGTAAAAGTCTGAAGGATCGAAGGCAGTTTGGGGAACCAACTTTTCTCATAAAATCTCTCCACTTGTGGAGAGAAATCTTGGGAGGAAAATACAGTGGGTCCCACACCCCATTTTCTTTCCTATTTTTCTTTTCTTCCTTATTTTCTTTCTTATCCAAACAGGAGAAAACTCCCTTCCTTTCATATTTTTCATCCCACTTTTCTTTCCTCCCCCATTTCTCTCAATCCAAGCAAAGCCTGAATCCCATTGTGGCTTACCATCACCACCACAAGAACAACTAGTACCAAAAAAAAACAACAACAATAATAATATAATAATGAGTCATGTAAGAAAAGCTTTTCTCACGTGTAACACCAACAGATTGCATGATTTTTGGGAATGAGAATCCACTTCCCTTGGATATCCCATTTCATACCAATTGTAAATTCATTATTTTCGTGTTTCCTCTCAATTTCTGCCGTTAATTCCTCCTCTCAACATTGCTTCATATTTTGTTTTATTTTATTTTGTTTATATTTTAACTTTGAATTAGATAAAAGAGAAATATTTACATGCTCCAGCAACGTCACCTCATCTGTACTCTGACTAATTAAAATATAAAAACTCATCTTATTTTAGTTATACATGACAGATGAGTCATCTAAAGAAATTAAAATTTTATGATTTTAAAAAACATACACTTCTTAATTTAGGAAAAAACAAAGAGGTAATTCCCTCCCATCATCCCTAAAATCATAAAATTTAAATTTCTCCAAATGACTCATCTGCTATGTAGGATAAAAATAAGATGAGTTTTTATATTTTAATTAATCAAAGTACAAATGAGGTGGCGCTCCTGGAGTATGTAAGTATCTCTCTTAAATAAAATGCTGAATGAGAACAGTAATTCAACACAGCTCAGACAAATTATTATTATTACTATTATTATTATTAATTAAAACCCGTATTTGTATTGTTCAAATGAAACATGAGCGGTTCGAAAAGAGAGCATCTCTACTAATTATTTTATTAAAAGCAAACAAGAACACATCGGGTTCTAAAAAATAATTAAATTAAATGAGTAAATTATTGACAGAGAAAGACACAAGTTATAGACTCAATTAATAATTAACTTTACTTATTTCTTAAATGTGGATCTGCTAGCTTATTATATTCCCTAATCCATCCCCCCCCCCTTTACATGATATTTAAGCCAAAACAATGCATTATATTTAGGACAGTTAAAAGAAAACACTAATCAATAATATATATTGATGGATATGTTGTGATTGAGATCATCATCATACGCATCTGTGGACTCCTAATTTACTATTCTATCCCATTAAGCAAAGACCCAAAGTTGAAACAACTTGGCTTCCCTATAAATTGCATCTCAGCGTACAAACTAACGATTACACTAATATGATTATTGGAATCAATTATATTTATATGTATTTATTGAGTTCTCATAATTTGGGTTTGAAGCTACATATCATATAAGTCATGAAATTGAGAATGAAATCTCTAGGGATCATTACTATGTCTCTGCTATCATTCACATTTTTACAAGCCGAAGCCAAAGCGCAGCATGAAAAGGTAGAAGTTGATTTGATCAACATTCAAGGAATTTTATGTTATATCATATATTTTTGCATCTTAATCTTAACTTTTATTATGTTTTTATCAAAACATTTGATCTTATACATTGGATATATCTATCTCTTTATGCTGCAGAGCAAAGAAGCTGATTGGCAGATTGACATGACAATACTCGTTCAATTTACATAAAGTACATATATTGTGAACCGTCCGACCTAACCTGACTTATATGTAGGGGTGTCCAAAATGTCCCGGTCCCGAAAATTTCCCGTCCCGGTTGGGACCAGGACCGGTCACATACCTTGTGATCCCCGTCCCGGTTTTTTTTTTAAAATTTTTTTCTTAAAAACTAAGTTATTGTTTTATTTTTGTATTTTTTATCCCATAATTTAAGTTATCATTTGATAAAATATGTATCACATATTTAGTTGGAGTTAAACTATATATATTGTGATACTAATCCTACTATATAATGTATAAAAATAATAATAAAAATGATGAAGGTGATTATAATAATAATAATAAAATGTTATTCTTCAATTCTAGATCAATTTGTGTGATTATTATGACCTTATTAGATGTTAAATAATTACTTTAAACACTAGATTATAGAAATTTAACTAAAATAATAATATTTTTTAAATTTAATTTAATTTTTAAAAAAACCGGGATTTCCCGGTTTGATCCCGGTCCGCCTGGGACCAAACCGAGACCGGGATCAGGACCGAGATGCAATTTGCATCCCGACCAAAAACCGGGAGTGGTGGATCCCCATCCCGATTTTGAACACCCCTACTTATATGAACCAAGTAAAACCAAGTTTATCGGACTAATAATGTCAATACGCAACTCTATTAGCCAATGAAAAGGAGTTCTTTTCCTATTAAATTTTTTAAAAAAAAACTGAATAACAAGAGATGAATTGTATGAGAGAACTCAAAATGCTGGAAATGATGCCATGCTAGCTTCACTCCTCCCAAAATGTGACTTGCCCGTGCCTTCGCCACTCTATAGGGAGAATTACACTAAGGTCCTATGGAAGAAGAGAAATAAAAAAATGGTCCTAATAGATTGTAAAATGAAAAAATGATCCTATGGAGTTGTTAATACAAGCTCATGGAGTTGTTAATGAGTTGTCAATACAGGCTCCTGGAGTTGTTAATGTGACCATTTTTTCATTTTGCAATCTATAGAGATCATTTCTTTATTTTTTTTCCTTCCTTGGAACCTCATTGTAATTCTCCCCACTCTATACTTGTGACGTCACACTTCCCACTACATGAGCCCTCTTCTCGGAACTCAGGTTCAATGTTGCCTCTCTCATTCGCCACCTCCGGCTTTCATTATGCCCCCTCCATTTAGTTCTAATTATTCTTGTGCCCCCACCCCAAAAAACAAAAAAACAAAAAAAAAGCATGTAATATTTTTATTTTCTATATGGTTGGATTGGACTGAACATTCAAAATTTGTCATGTTATATAAAGTACAAATGTATAAATAAATTTGAGCAATGAATTGGGGAATCCCCAACCTACCATGTTACAACCTGGAGGTTTTTGTCTCTCTATTCCAAAGTCAAAATTCATTTGATTCATACATAAATATCCTCATGTGCTTTGTCCTTTTCCCTGCTTACCGGCCTTTGGCCTCTATACCCAGTTCATAAAATTTAAAATCGCATCCTATGAGATAAAATAATACAGTTTTTCTTTTCTTTGGAAAAGTTTGAGAATAATCCCCCATTTACAAAATTTACTATTCACAGATACCAAAAAACCTGAGTTTTTAAGCGAATGCAACTCTTCTTCAATTGTATTTAATAAATCTTCAACTATACGAAGATATTTTTTTACTTTCCATATATTTAAAAATAAGTTATACATAATTGAAGAAGAGTTGTACCAGATAGATTATACTTAGGTCTTCAAAAAAATTCAAAATACCTTCGGGCAATAAATTTTGCAATGAGATTTTTCAACAATTTTTCCTTTTTCATTTTTTTCAACTTTAATTTTAATGCATGTTCAGTGACTTTTTTCCGGGCATACATTTCTCATATTTTAGCTAAAAATAACATCAAAAGTTTGCATACGAGTACAATGAAACAGTAAAGACATGAATTTTCATACTAATATATCTATAATTCATAGAAAATCATATATCAATTGAGATCAAGAGAAGAATATGCTTATTTTTCCAAACACACAAGTGGGCGACTTTTTGGAAGGAATTATGATTTTATGGAAGATTGAGAAATTTTCAACAGCTGGTGGGCCTACAAAGTACAGAAATAGTGAAGGTGACAAAGCTCGAGCCCAGGTTAATTGTAGGCATATTTGTTTTAGCGATTCGATTGCTTATAAGTTGTTTTTTAATAGTGATTTACGGTATACGAAGTAAGTATGTGAGATGAGTTGTGTCTCAATTTACGTGAAAAGCAACTTATAAGTAATCTAATCGTTGAAACAAACATGCCCAATATAAAACCAAAAAAAAATTGACGTGAGAAAAAAGATGGAGAAAAGTTTGGGGAATAATTCTGGGGCTTCGTCGTCACTTACTGCTAAAATACATAAATGATAATGACAATTCACACTACCCGCTTCCAGCGCATCTCTGCAGATGCATCACCCCCATCAAATGAAGCAGGTCTCCACAATTTTACCATCATTTCCCTTTTTTTAATTCACATCATATATGTTTTTCTTATTTTTTAATAATGAATTTCAATCTTGACCTTATATGGCTTTTATGTAATTTTTCATAAAAAATGTGTTCATATTATTCCTAACTCAAGATTTTATATCACACATAAATGTTTTATTTTTTTCCTTCTGATCTCTGCATGCCTTATTTGGATACGTCAATTATGTTTTCAGAAAAAGCACATGCATAGTTTCAGAAAAAAGAGTATATAATACCGCTGGCAAACAAAAAAAAAAGAGAGTATATAATGCCAATAAAATTTATGTGATGCTTATAATGGATTTAAAAAATATTGAGGAGCATTGTCAGATTCAGGCAGATGGAGACGTTAGCCACAAACAAGACATGAATACACAGTCGTATTATTAAATCAATAGTAAATTTTTTTCTTATGACAAATAATAAATTTTAAAATATATACGTTCAATGATATAAAATCATATATTTTTTTAAATCATGGTCATCCTTTTAATATGTAGTAAATTTTATTACTATAAAAATATTAAAAAAAAGTAAAGAAACACCAGAAAAATCACAATGCCGAACAAAATTCTACAAGAAAAGCCTTTTTTTTTTAAAAAATCAATTTTACATCGTAAATGGATGCTTGATTGCTTAGGAAGCCCGTTAGCTCTGAAAAATTTGCATCGAACTCTTATATTAATGCAACTAGTTAAAAAATTAGCAAACAACTTTTATTTTTAATGCCAAGTAGGCAAGACAAGGTTCTAGCATCACCGGAAAATAATTTGACTAAATTCATATAATAAAATAGATACTGAATTCCGAGACACTTTTGTAGAAGATACATAATCATTATTAACACGCTGAGGGTTTTTTATTCTACCAACTTGGGGATATTTCCCAGGCATTATTCATGGAAAAGCTTACAATTACATGCAATTCACAGCAACTTCCAATGAATTTAGATCCATCACACTAAATCTCATATTCTTATCTTAAATTTATTTTCCCATTATTTTCTCATCCACCAAACATCTTAATATGAACAAACAGGTCACAGCTATCCCAGAAAATGCATAGAAAATGAGAGAGTATTACATTACATAATTCGAGGAAATTAAGAATTTAACATACTGGTTAAGTAACGATTTCATGTGATAAGCGTGAATCTTCAGCCTCTGACAGCGAGCAAGGAAGGAATGGCAGACAGATTTGGTGTTGCATTGTTCTTGACGTCTTTAGAATTTGAAGGTTTGGTTGTGAAAACTCTCATGGGGCTAGCGAATGCCCAGCCCCAATACCTTCCTCTGTTCTGCGACAGGGCCATGGATTCTGATTTTCTGCCCGTGGTTTGATCGTCGTTCGAGGAAGAAACCAGGTAAGACGAAGATGATGATGATGATGAAGACGAGTTCAGCATGAAGCCACTGAATAATCCTCCGCACCTGGCTCTTTCCTTCATGGAATGATGGTGGTCGCCGGCGCCGGGGCCGGAGCGGCGGGCGACCTTAGGCTTCCCTTCGCGCTGAGATTCGACCCTCCGGAGAGCGCAATCTCCGAAGCCGGTGGAGATTCTCTCGAAGAAATCGCCGGAGAAGCTCCGGCTTCCACAACCAACAGATCTAGATCTCGAAACTTTGCGCTCGAATGAAGAAGCAGAGGTTTGCCGGCTATTACAAGTCTCATCGTCTTCTTCCACAACAATGTCAATCTTCCTTCCTACCAAAGACGACGAAGAACCATCGCACTTCTCCTTCTGCTTGCCGGAGGAGGGGCTGTTATTATTTCCGTCTCGAAAACTCTTCGCCTCCAGTTTCTTGGCAGAAACAGAGGAGGAGGATGACTTGGAAGAAAGATGAAAAAAAGACCAGAAGCCATTCCTCTTTCTAGGACCATCCCCTGGGTCATCCAAGAGCCTGCCTCTTCTAGGTGTGGCGGTGGATTTGCTCCGCTTGAAGACGACGTCGGCGGCGGCGGAGGCCGAGGAAGAGGAAGGAGTAACAGAGGGTTTCTTTTTGTGCTTCTTCTTGGTAGAGAGAAAATGAAGACGAGAGCGGCGGGAGTGATGATGATGATGGTGATATGCATTATTGTTGGGCAGGGATTGAGGGAGGGAGAGGGAAGAAGAAGAGGGGCGAGAGGCGGAGGAGGACGGCGGGGGAAGGAAGTGGTCGGATCTGAAGGAGGTCGGAGAAGGCGGGGAGGAAGGACGTAGAGGGAGAGGGAGGGAGGAGGAGAGTAGCTTGCCGAGCTTCTCTTGGAGGCAGAGAGGACAGATTCCGTGAGGGTTGGTTCTGTAAGGATGATCGCTGCATTGCATTCCGTCCGCCATGTCCTCGTCGGCGCCACCTTCCATGTCCGACCTCCTGCTTCTGCTTCCTTAACCACCAAAAGAGGGAGGACAAGAGAAGGTCCTGAAAATGGCGGAGAGTACTTTCAGAGGAGGGGGGTGAGAGGGGAAGTGAAGTAAGTGAAGGCATTGAAGTTAGGGAGGGAGACCTCAGAGTAGCACGTGCAAGACTGACTCTCCTATGCCTTACAATACTCTCAAAATAAATCTCTAATTTTTTTTGGACCAAAAAATAAATCTCTAATTAACTTCATTATTTATAAATATAGGAAGTATTAAATACTTAAAGGTTAGGAGTATATTAGTGACTTATCATTTTTATATATAAGAATGTGCCCTTTACTCCTCATAAACAGATTAATGTTTACGGTTGGCCTATCCGAAAAATATATATAAAAACACTCATTACTGAATTACTATATTTTGAAAAAAGAACTCATAATAATTCAGAAAACACTCTCTAATTTTTTTTTTTCAAAAAAGTACTTATAATTATAAACAATCTATCAAGTACCGTAAACAGTGAGTACTTAATTAATGTCCGTCCTTGTAAAATATTACTCCTTCTCTTTCTTAAGAGACAATTAATTTTTTTTAGAAATTAAGAAAGTTAAATAAGTTATTTTAAAGTATTTATATTTATTATTATTTTTTAAACTAATTTATCTGAATTATAAATTGATACATAATAATAATAAATAATATATGATATATTTAAATAACTTATTTATCTTCTTCAATCTCTCTAAGAGAAATAACTGAATCTTATATTTACAACCAAAAGTAGTACATCAGGACAGTATCGCTCTATAAGAAAAAGAATATAAATTTAAATATCATAAAACGTATTTGCCGGAAAAGGTGTGAATTTTTTTTTTTTTTTGGCCTGCGTGAACCCTATGTTTTAACTTTTAAGTCTTCGAGAGATTGGTATCGAGCATAAAGCGACCAAGGAATACCTTAATCAAATTAAAAAATATTCAAGTCTCTTACTCAGTATATATATGGATGCTATATTTCAAAGATTTTTATAAAAAGAAAAAACAGGTAGCTAGGGGAAGCTGAAGAAGATGGGAGCGTGAGATGTGCGGTGGAATGGCGTTTGTTTGTTAGCAGTCAGAACTCAGAATTCAGAAATTATTTGAACCCCAAAACCTTATCTCTTCCTTTCTTCCATTCTTGCTTTGCCTCTCCAACGTTACACTTCCAAAATTACTTACTATCTGTTTAAATTAGCGGTAAAAATTATTGATTTAATATAATTTATAGTATATGAGATAAGTATGTGAAAAAAATTTTATCTTGCTTGATGTGAACGTACTTTTTAAATGCCAACTCAGACAAACCCTTAATAGTTCCCACACATATATTTTATCTTCTATCACACAATATTCTTATAGTTTTGACTCAATTAAAATTTGCCTTCTAAATTTTGATTTGATGCAATTCAGTATTTTTAATTTTAATTCAATTACAACTTAGGGTTTGTATGAATTAACATTGGAAAAGTATGTTCATGCAAGTCAAGACAAAACTCCTCTCATATATTTACCTTATACATTATAAATTACATAGTTTTTACCGTTAATTCAAATAGGCACTTAGTTATTAAACTTTAACTTGATGAACCATTAAAAATATTACTAGTTTTTTATGTTTTATAATAAAATTATATATTTCTTGAAATTTAATGACTAAAGCTTTAAATGATTAAAATTATATAGATTGAGTTGCAGTGAGTTAAAATTTTGGGATTAAATTTCAACTGAGCGAGTTGCACGAAATCAAAATTTAGGAACTGAAGTGCAATTGAGTCAACACTATAAAAAGTAAAATATTAATTTCCGTTAATTTCCCCCCAAATATTTTATCTGATTAATATTTTAACATTAATCATAATTATATTCCCAAATTACTCTTATTTGCATATAAAATTTATGCCTTAGTAAAAAAATTAATAATTACAGGGAATAGAGATTAGTCATGTAATTAATTATGTGCATAATTAAACAAAATTAATTGGGTCTCCACACGAACTATTGGCTGTTCATTAGGAATCTTTTGAAGGGGAAAAAAACAGAAAGAGGTAAAAAAGAATAGAGTTAAAAGGCGGGGAAGATACAAGAGGGTGATTTTGCTAAAGTACAAGAGGTTGATTTTAATTGAAAGGTATTCAAAAAATAGTAATTTCTTACCATTTTAATTATACAAATTAAATAAATTTTAATTACTTTGCAATCTTTGTCAAATAATTAGAACTTTCTTATATTTATAAGAATCACTCGGAATAATTAATAATGAATATGAACAAAGCAAAGGAGAATAAATGGGAATAAGTAATGAAGTGCATGGAGATCCACGCTAAATTGTTTGTGTTGTTTAATCAATCCTTGTTATTGTTATGCCTATTATTTTAGGATAATCCTCCAAGATTTATTCCCCCCCTTCCTTTTTTCAAAGATGCTCAAATTTTGTTTTTGAAGGATAAGCTTTGAGTTTTTTTCCTCAAAAAAGAAAAGAAACAGAACATCACAACTTTCAGTTTTTTTTTTTTTAATTAGGGGTAAGTATTAATAGCCTAATATTATAAATGGGATCTCCCACTAATTAAAAAATTCTTATATCAAAAGGAATAGGTTAAAAGCCGTTAACACAGCGCTTTCAACAATGGCAACAACGTAATATAATTTTGAAGTTAAATAAATGTCAATCAAAATATATATGGCCTTTTCTTTATTTATAAGGCATGCAAAGAGAAATGGTTGGCCTTTCTATAAGTTACCTGAGAGAGAATTTATTATATTTTTCTAATGTTGGCTTCTATTAAGAGTCTATTGGAAAATATAAGAGAATATAACAATATTTAATTTGTTAATGCAAGAGTTTAAATATGGAAAGTTTTTTTAATCTTTTTTTTGTATTTTCAAATAAAATTAGTAGTTTGATTACCTCTATTTAATTCTTTTTTTATTAATCCACCGGTATCCGATGTTACCAACAACCAGCTAGTTGGGAATGTAGGTCTACAATGGGGTAACATACCACCAAATAATTATAGTGGCTGCATATTTAATATTTGAATATGAGATCATTGATTGAGATGGAACAACCCATAGACAATTAATCCAAACGTTTCGTACATGTTTGGCAGAGCAGTGGAGTACCATAGACGCACGATAAGACTAGAAAAAAGCACATCAACGAATTTTGGGCATTTGGGCTCACGATGGGCATAATCGTGCTTTTATGTAAAAGCCACGGTAACTTATAAGCTTAAATTTGGTGTTTTTATGGTAACCGTGAAGAGAGAAAGCAGTGATTATGGACAAAAAAAAAAGCTCTTTGGTAATAAGAGCTAGAAAAGTGAGAGTGCTCTTGATATATAGTATCATTCTAATCCTATTTATAAGTCCATTTTGACAAAAAATTTTAGTCCTTATTATAACTCTAGTTTCAGGATGAATGCATTTTTTTACTTTTTTTTTTTGCTCCTATTGATTGCAATAAATAAAAAAACTTATTCTATTTTTTCCAAAAAATAGCTTTTTGAGAGGAAGCTCAAAAGTATAGCTTTTCCAAAAAAAAAAAATTTACTTTTGTCACCATCAATTCAAACATAAATCATATTTACAATCTGACTTTTATCTTATCTAATTTTTATAAAACTCAGATTAAAAAAAATAACTTCTTTCACCATTAACCCAATCAGGCCCTTAGTGTTTCGTTCATTTAATTTGGATAAAATATTTAAAAGTGTATTATTAAAAAAAGACTGAGGAGTGTATACACACACATCAGCATGTTGGAGTTTTTTTTTTTTTGTCAACATATTCCGTATTTAATAGAAGAGCAAAAGTAGTTGAAGAGTTAGGATGCTTCTAAAATTTATATCAAAATAAAGTAAACAATTCTTCAAAATGAAGTGTCGCTAGGCGACAACCGCATGCTTGGGATGCAGTCCTACTTTTGAGAGACAGTGCTACTATTAACTTACTCTTAAATGCATATTATATTCATTTATATTTATATAATATTTCAAGCAAATGGAGACAAGTATTATTTTATTGATAATCATAAAACTTATCTACTTGATTAAATTACAAATAATTTTGTTATCTTCAAAATTTGATAATATTATTGAAAATAAACTTTCATGGTTAGTTATTTCACAAATACATGTAAAAAATTGTTACATGGTTGAGCCAAAATTGTGAGACATAACAGGAACAAGTTAGATTTATGCAAGGAACGAAAAACCGGACCGGTCAATGAACCGGTCACGGCACAGGTTCAAGGGTTAATGGGTCAACCGGGGTCGGACCGGTGGTCGAACCGGTGGTCGAACCGGTCATATTAAAATATTATAATTTAATTGACAATAACAAAATAATCAACATTCATAAGTCATAACTCATCACCAACATCAAAATAGTTAAAATACCTAGTTAGTTCTTCAAAGCAAACCCATAACTAACATTAAAATATAATCAAAACATAACAATATCAATCATCATTCATCAAACAAGCCAATAGCATCAAAATAGTCACAAAAATAGCTAATAACATCATCCATCAACCATAATCAAATGAGTAAATCATCACTCAACAAACTCTACAACTCATCAAGCTGATCTATTGGAGATGAGTCAATAGGTACTGGATTTGGGAAATGGTAAGTAGTAGTGACATCATCATTCAAAGCCGGGGGTTCGGGAATGTCCCTATCTTCGTCACCTATCCAAATGCACAACAATAATGAATATCAATGATTACATATAACAAATAATTATATGGATGGATAATAAATTAGTAACAGGATATTAGGATATATAATTATATAAACCTTCAGTAATCCTATCTAGAGTTGATGAAAGTGCAACGCCTTCATTATTAAGAACACTTTCAAGATTTTCTGCATCTTCATCATTAAAGTCTGGAATGGGATCTTCTTCCGTCACCCAAAAATCCACCTCATCAATGGACTCATAGTCAATGGGATCATAACTTGGCTTCTTTTTATTCAATACACTCCTTCAATTTTCCAATGATAAATGAGTTTAGTTAAAATTTAAAACTTAATCCATATTAATTAAAAGCATTTTTCATAATATCTAAAAGTACCTATGCTTTAATCGCAAGTTATAGTTAGTGTAAACCAGATCATTCAGCCTTTGATGCTGCAATCTATTTCTCCTTTTTGTATGGATGCGCTCAAATAAGCTCCAGTTTCGCTCACAACCAGAAGAAGCAGATGTTTGCCTAAGAATACGTGTGGCAACACGTTGCAATTCTGGAACCGAATAGCCATAGTACATCCACCATTCATCTACAAAATAAAACATATACATAATATTAGTTACAATCAATTAATATGTTGTTAATTGAATATAAACAATAAAGATGAATACTTAATTACTTACAAGGATCTAGTTTTTCAGCCCCTTTTTTGCACGTCTCTCTGCTGAAAGATTCGTTGCCATCAAGATATAATGTCACTTGCTTCATTACCTTATAACAATCAACATTTTCATCTGAGTTAGCCTCCACCACGTCAATCAAAGCTTGCATTAACCCTCCCTTGTGTACAAACGCTGGACCATATACGAATGCCAGGTTCAATAGATAAGCAGCTGCATGGAGATTGGTCTTCAGATGTTTATCCCATCTCGCTTGAATGATACTTGTGTAGGGCTTGTAATGATCCTTATTCCTCTTGAATATCTCCTTAATTCCACTTTTTGCCCTTTGCATGCCTTCATAAACATATGGAAGTGAGGGCTTCTCATCTGAGTCAACAATTCTCAACAGTTTGATCAGAGGAGTTACAATCTTCACAATTTGGTAGCACTCATTCCAAAACCGGCTATCTAATATGATTGCACTAAAAATTTTTCCCGGAGTAGTCTTAGATAGCCTATGGTCCACAAAATGCTTATCGACAACAAGGGCTTGCAAGTCATGTTTGTGCATGTAAATGCTGTGCAATGTAATGAAGGTAGTGGCAAACCTTGTAGCACCAGGACGTACAATTTCTTTCCAACCCGTCCTCTTCCTCAACCAAGACAAGAATATCATGTGATTGTAGGCAAATACCGTTATCTTTGATGCCTTTGCTGCAATGTCCGACACATGAGGCATGCTTGCAATGTCTTTCAATACAAGATTTAAACAATGAGCAGCACAAGGAGTCCAATAAATATTTTTATATTTCTCCTTGATCAATCTTCCACATGCCACATAGTTGGCAGCATTGTCAATCACCACATGGACAATATTCTTTGAACCAACCCACTCAATCACTTCAGAAAACAGCGAGAACAGAGTTTTAGCATCTTTGACTAAGTCTGATGCATCAACAGACTTAACAAACACCATTCCGTGGGTAGAATAAACTAAGAAGTTTATCAAAGTCCGTTGTCTAACATCAGTCCATCCATCCGCCATAAGTGTGCAGCCGTTTTGCTTCCATTTAGCTCTATGACTATCAATGAGTAACTGACATTCCTTTTTCCAATCTCTTAACAAATTGGTTTTAAAATCATAAGCACTAGGGGCTTTAAACCCAGGCCCTATAGAGCACATTCCATCTACAGCTCTTTGAAATAAAGGGCACTCCAATGCTTTAAATGGAATACAGTTGACTATAGCCCATTCAGCAATAAGCATTTTCACATTGTGTTGTGCTTCTTTTGATGCTAAGGCACTCTTTATGGTTGGCTGAGCTCCAGGAGTTGTCCTAGGAGCGAAATATTTATCCATCGTCCCAGGATGTTTCCTTTTTTTAGATACACTATCAACCTCTTCTTCTTGAACTTCCTCCTCTCTTATATCTTCAACGGACTTTTTCTTTGAACTTTCTTTCAAAGACTCTGCAATCCTATAACGCACATCAGAAGTAACCTTTTTGCAAGAAGCAATTTGACCAGACACACCAGCAAGATGTTGCTTCATTCTGTTTATGCCTCCTCCTCTATAGCTATTACCACAAAAGAGGCATGTGTATACATTTTGTGTCCCCTCTTTTTTTAAGGCAACATGTGCCCATGCTGGATCAGTTTTACCACGAATTGTGGTATTGGGAGTAGAAGTAGGATTAGTGTTGGAATTGGAAGTGTGAGGTTCGGTATTAGGAGTATCAGGTTCAGTATTACCACTAGGAGTGACATTTTCATTTCCTGAACTAGATATATCCATCCTTGCAACAACAAAGAAACAAGTTCTATATCACTATATTGGCATTAAATTAAGGGAAAATTACTCTTGTTAGTTTCAAATTTCAATAACAAAGAAACATGCTTGTCTATTGGCATTAAATTAAGGGAAAAGTTAAAGTAGTTACTCTTGAAGCAAATAAAGCTGTTATTCTATACACTATGCTTGTCTATTAACATCACTTCCAACAGCTAGCAGCAAGCATTTTGATGGATTTAATCCAAATAGACAAGCATTAACACAAATAGACAAGCCAAAGCCTTCCACTAACAAGGCAAATTTAATGTTCACAACTCACAAGTCAGAATGTTCACAACTCACAAATTTAAAAAAAAAAACAGTAACATCTCAATTGATGTTGATAACAAATGAACAGATAGAAATATCTCTAGATAAGCCATTATGCGAGATACAAACTACAAAGTCAAGCCCCAGAATATCTCTTGCATTTTTTTTAAACCAACAGCAATTTATTATCAGTTTATCACTCGCAAGTACGCAGGTCGCAGCTCTAACATGATGTTGATAACAAATGAACAGATAGAAATCTAACATGACAGATAGAAATCCACCTAAAATTGAAGCTCATCGGATTCAGAAATGATCAAATGAATCAAAAATCAAAACTTAAAAAAAAAAATACCACAACAGGTCGCAGGACGCGTCGCACGTCGCAGCTCACGTCGAAGGTGGTTCAGATCAGCCGGTCGAAGATCAGATAAGCTTTCAGATCGGTTTACACACAGTCGAAGGTCGCCATCCGCCGCTCACGCACTCACATCCGCCGATTGACGTCGCAAAAGGTCGCCGTCGATTTCACTTCCAGGTTTCGGCTACATAGAGAAGAGAGAATGGATGAAGAATTTGGATCTGATTCAGAGTTTCGCACCGAGAAGGATGAATCAATGATTTTTGAGAATTTTCAGATTCTCAATTTCTCATTATTCTCGTCGCGCCTGGCTACTGGCAGTGGAAGAACCGAAGAATATCGAGCGATTAGGGACTTAGGGCAAAAAGCGCCGGGTCGGGTCGGTTTTCGGTTCGGGTCGGGTCGGGTCAGGGGTGATGGCTGCGCTAGAATGACCCAAAACGGCGGCGTTTTGGCGTTGGAAAAAAAAAAAATCCGACCCGCCCTAACCGCTCCGCCCGCCGGTTTTCCCGAGCCAGACCGGTTCTCACCGGTTCGACCGGCTACTCACCGATTCGACCCCTCCCCCCTCTCCAGCAGCGGACCGGACCGGCCTTGAGACCGGTTCACCGGTTTTCCGGTCCGACCGGCCGGTCCGGTCCGGTTTTTTCCTCCTTGGATTTATGTGAGATACCATCATCTCTCTCAACGAAGAAATCTCAAGTCGGCCAAAAATATTCCATGTGATTCTCTAGTTGTCAGATCTCAATGGAGTTGACCATAGGGCTAGAAATACAGACAGATCAAACCCTAAAGTTACCCTACACAAATACCCTATAATCTTAAATATAGAATGGAGTTGACTTTTTTAAAAAATATTAGAAAATTTTTTCTCCAAACTATCCAGTGATACATAACAATTCTTAATCTCTTTAAAAAAACTCAATTATATTTTATATTTAAGACCGAAGGTAGTCCTATATGAACTGAACAGGTAATATGTCTAGAAAGCACAACTCAAATGACACCTTAATATGCCTATTGATCTGGTTAGCCTACTATTGATAAATCAAATCTACCCAAGGATCTTTCTACTTAACCTCCCCAACACTATAATTTAATACCCCCTTCGTCGCTATTTATAAGGTTTTATTGTTTGAATTATGACTAATTAATTTTTTCTATACCATCTCTTCCATTATTTTTCTCCCTATTGCTCTCCTATTTCCCAACTTATAAATAAGGACACACTTGTAACAGTAAATATATCTCCAATATATTTACCATTCTTAACTAATTTTGACTATCTTCTTAAATTACACAATTCGATTAATGCGATCTCGAAGGAGAGAGTATTAAACATCATAACCAAGAGTATCAAATATCTAAAGCCAATATTATAGAAATTAGAGTAAACAGATTTTTTTTTTTGGACAGAGTAAATACATTATCTGAGACAATATTATAGAAATAAGAGTAAATAGATTTAGGTTCTCCCAAGGTAAAAACTCGTAAACGTACGAGCATTTTATTCTCCACAAAACATGGATAGGAGGGAAAAGGGAATCCACCTTGCACTGGTTTATTTCCTTTTCCTTTCCCATCCGCTGCCATCTTTAATTTGTTTTATGATTATTGGATCAAAATCTAATGATCCACATTTAATATTTTCTTCCCTTCCTTTTTCTCCATTTCCTTCTCATCATTCTCTTCATTGTAATAATATTTTTATAAAATATTAAATATAGACAACTAAATCTTAATCTAATGGTTATGAAAGAGGATAAAAGATTTGAGCGAACCGAAAAAAAAAAGAGAGAGAGAAGCCTGGTCCCTGATTCTTTAAGAGAGAAAGAAAGATGGATATTAAAAATAAGGAAATCTTCACTTCACTGTTGGTGCGAAATAAGAGTAAATAAAATTTAGATTATCCGAAATAAAAAAAATTTGTGAAATGCTTTCAAAGTAAGACACAGAAATACGACAGAGAGAGAGAAGGAAATGTCATAGATACACGTATTCCACGGAGCACTTTCTCCTACTTGATATAAGCTTCAAAGGAATCTAATTACATACACTCCTGAACTTTAGTTTAATCCCACCACAGTTCTGCTACATCCAAATTCTTCAATCAAGCTTATTTTATTCCCTGACCCATATTCTTTTTCATTTAACAATAAAAACTAATGGCAACGGTAATTAAATAAACTGAACATGTTATGAGCCATGAGTATCTTACAACCGCGACTTCACTTGCTCCATAGGGGCACTCTGCAACACAAGAGTACAAATGCAATTAGAGGCCAATACTAATTACTGGCAAAGGCCATTCACTACTGGAAGTGTCAAATGGTAAAGTCTTATATAGAAGCATGCAGAAACTAAGCACTTGGTCCAGCCTTCCTGAGACTTATACTGAGAAATCAGAACACCACCAAGATGCAAAAAACCTTAAAAGACAAGTACTAAATGAATAGAACTTCTCAAGTTAGTTGGAAACTGCATTAAAAATTTTGAAGATCCAACGATGTGATTTTAAGACAAACAGGTCTTTTTGCTCCGCAAGGATTTGTCAAGTGTCCAATTTAAAGCAGTCAAGAGTGTAAAAAGGATTTGACACTTTGAGCTTTTAGTAGTCCATGCATTATATGTGTCTTCACTAGTCGAGGATTTAAACAAAACAAATGAGGTTCAGGTTTCTCACCAGAGGAATGTCCTTGGCAGCTCTTGCAGCCAGGTAAGCACAAGGCTTGAAAAACTCTCCATAAGACTTTGACCATTCCTCTAATTTTGAGTGTATGTATTTGGATCCAAGCGAATCGGCCCAGAACATGATGCCTCCCCTAATAAAGACATTTCTCACAAGTCATAACAAGAATTACAAACTTCCGGAACAGTGAGCCAACTAATTCCAAGGGACAAACCTGTATGGTGGGAAACCCATGCCCATGATGGCTGATATATCAAGATCTGCTGCTTTGACCGCGATACCTTCATCAAGTACCCGACATGCCTCATTCACCACGGGAAAGAAAACCATCTCTATGATGTCCTTCATAGGTAACTTGACAAGCTGTCCAAATCCAGATCCACTAAGTCATTTTCAGTACGGTTTATCTTCCACTAGCCAATATACCATAATTTACAGTTAGGATAGGTAAAAGACCTTAGGATCAGTATTGACGCCAGAAATGTTCCTAGCCTTCTCAATGTAATTCTTTAACTCAGGATCAGGACGAGCCTTGCGCTTATCATCGTACAAGTAAAAGCCTTTGCGAGTGGTTTCACCTGTTAGAACAACAGGATTACTAAAAGGTGCACTTGAATCCATTTTTATATTTTTATTCCAGACAAAGATTTCCCAAGAATTAAATACTAGAAGATATGACACAAATGAGAAATGATCTTTACCAGCTCTCTTATCCTCTTGCATAAGGGGAATAATCATTGATTTATAAGTTCGCTCAGGAAAGTTCTCAATAAATTGCATTGCAGTTGCAACTGCCACGCCAAAGCCAACTAGGTCAGCCAACCTACATAAAAATATTTGACCAATTAGAGCTTCCAAGAAGCAACCATTAATAGCGTGATTGTATCTGAATAGAAGTACCTAAAAGGTCCCATGGGCATGCCAAATTTCACTACTGCCCTGTCAATCTGATAGACATCCACGCCATGCTCTACGAGCAAGAAAGCTGCTTGCGTATATGGGAAGAACATCCTGTTGACAGCAAAGCCAGTACAGTTTCCAACCACCACCGGAGTTTTCTTTATCTTTTTTCCAATATCTAGCAAGTCAACAATTACTTGTGGAGAGGTCTGCTTCGTACGCACAATTTCCAGAAGTGGCATGACATGTGCTGGACTGCATTAACACAAGTCAAATTGTTTACTCAGAGCCACCACAGAACAGACAACTTACGAATAGTATGCACATACGCAATACATACCTAAAGAAATGAGCTCCAACAATACGATCTTGAGACCTGGTCTTCTCCCCAATTAGATTCAAGTCAATCGTGGAAGTGTTACTTGCCAATATACAGTGAGGTGCACAATACTTTTCAAGATCAGCAAAGATTTGTTGCTTTAAAGAAACATTCTCAATAACAGCCTGTTCAGACATCAAATATGCAGAGTCTATAATTTGTCCAATTTTGGATAAAGTCAAACCATTATCAATGATGAAATTAACACTCGAGCGCCTTACCTCTATCACCAAGTCTACATCTCTGAAGCTCTCATAATCAAGGACACCTTTAAGGAGAGAGAAAGTCTTTTCACATTTTTCTTGAGTCATCTTCCCTTTTCTGACACGGCTCTGTAAATTGGCTGAACAAAGAGGAATGAATGCTACGTGAGAAAAACATAACTTCAAGGAATAAAGAATTTAGTTAAAGTTGAGCAATGAGAAGAGAGAACCAATTTACAAGAAATATGACGCAACTCTAACCTTTCACTCTGTTAACACCTGCATCCAAGAACTTCTCGTTTACTTCCTTCAAGATGACAGGGTAGTTGCTAAGAATTAGAGCTGTTGCTATTCCAGAGCCCATTAATCCTCCACCAAGGATGGCAACCTTTCTCACTCGTCTTGGTACAAGACCACGGTCAGTAACCCCAGGTACCTATCAACGCCAAGTATTCAAAATTTGTACATAGAACTTAACAAGAGATGGTAGGACTCAGAAACAGTCTAGCAATATTCAAGATTCACAAAATAATAGGAACCAGCAATTATTTGGATTTTATGTTTTATTATGTGTCTTGTGTTAAATGTTACAAGTGTCTAGTGTTAGTTACTGTCAGTTTCATATGGATAGGACAAGGTAGTTATATTCAGTTTATGTGTTAGCCTATAAATATCATATATGTATTATACCAAAATCATGGATGAATGAAAGTATTATTGAGATTATGAGCTTAAGAGCTCATGTTTTTCATTGATATATCAAGGCTAAGGGAGTACAATATATATAGGAAATGAAATACAAAGAGACGATGAAAAAACAGAGAGACAGAAACGATGGTAGGTGCGTGATATACGGAGGTGTAGACAGAGGTGTGTGAGTGTCAACAATGGTATGCTATTCGGTGCTGATATTTCTGACTTCTAACACTCCCCCTCAAGCTGGAGAATATATATCGATCATTCCCAGCTTGCACCTAAATCCTTCAAACTTGGCTCTGCTTAGTGGTTTTGTCATAATATCCGCAATTTGGTCATCAGATCGTATGTGGGACAATCTCATGATACCTGCTTCAATTTTTTCTTTAATGAAATGTCTGTCTATCTCAACATGTTTCGTCCTGTCATGATAGACTGGGTTTTTTACCATTTCAATACTGGCTTTGTTGTCACACCACACTTGCATTGGTCCCTCATGTGGAATTCCTAATTCCTTCAGTAATCTGATAATCCAAAGTCCTTCACATACTCTATTGTTAACAGCTCTCAATTCTGCTTCTGCACTATTTGTTGACACCACAGTTTGTTTCTTGCTCCTCCATGTAACCAGATTTCCCCACACATATGTGCAATATCCTGAGACTGACCTTCTAGTTTCCCTGCCTCTGGCATGATCTGCATCAGTGTAAATTTCAATATCTCTGATAGTGCCTTTCTTAAAGAAGATCCCTCTTCCAGGATTAAGCTTTAAATAGCTTAGGATTCTGTATAAGGCTGCCATGTGTTCTTCCTGTAGTTGATGCATGAATTGACTTGCTATTCCAACTGCATGACTAATATCTGGACGTGTGTGGGTCAAGTATACGAGTTTCCCAACAAGTCTTCTATATCGTTCAGGATTGACTAGGACACCATTTGGTTTGATTCTGAGGTGACACCCTTCTTCCATTGGTGTTCCTACAGGTTCTGCTCATAACATTCCTGTTTCATGCAACAAATCTAGGGTATACTTCCGCTGAGATACATTGATGCCCTTTTGAGTTCTTGCCACTTCCATGCCCAGAAAATACCTCATTTGTCCAAGATCTTTCACCTGGAACTCAGTTGACAAATCTTGTTTTAGTCGAGAAATGGATCCCTCGTCGTTTCCTGTAATGACTATGTCATCCACATAGACAATCAAGATAGTGACTTTGTCATTATTCCGTTTAATGAACAAAGTGTCATCTGCTTGTCCCTGAGTGTACCCAAGTTGTTTCATAGTTTTGGTAAACCTGCCAAACCACGCCCTAGGTGATTGTTTGAGCCCGTACAGTGATTTGTTGAGTTTACACACAGAGTTGTTAGGAGCTGAAATTCCATCTGGAATCTCCATATATACTTCTTCCTCTAAGTTGCCATTCAGAAATGCATTTTTCACGTCCAGTTGATGCAATGACCAATCCAAGTTAGCTGCGATTGATAGTAGCACTTGGATGGTATTAAGTTTCGCTACTGGAGCAAATGTCTCCTGATAATCAATTCCATATGTCTGGGTATATCCTTTGGCAACAAGTCTAGCCTTGTATTTGTTGATTGTGCCATTAGGATTGAATTTAGGAGTAAATATCCACCTGCATCCTACTGGTTTCTTTCCTTTAGGAAGAGTTGTAATCTCCCACGTTTTATTTTCCTCAAGTGCTCTTAATTCTTCTTCTGCAGCTTGTTTCCAGTTCTGATCAGTCATAGCTTGTTGAAACGTGTCTGGAATTTTCATCTGTGCACTGTTTGCAACAAAGCTTTGCATTTTTGCAGAAAGGTTACCGTATGAAACAAAACGTTGAATTGGATGTTGAATACACGATCTTACCCCTTTTCTTAATGCAATTGGCCAACCCAGTTCTTCAGGATTTAATACCGGATTAGAGTCATGGTCATTCCTTCGAATAGGAGAGATAGTTCTACCAGTGTTTGATTCATCTTGTAGTCTGGATTCTTCCTCTTGTCCCGATTCTGCATCTATCCCTAAATTGATTTCAACATTTGTTTCCAATTCATTCAATGAGGGAGGTTGAGACGAACTTTGTTCGGTTTCAGAATTACGGGTAGGACTAGATTGGTTTGTGAGAGGTAAGGGGTCAATGACAGGTATGAGATTAGGTTGTGATGGTGATGGTTGTTCTGAATCCAAGATTAGCCATTCATTGTCAGTATACTCCCCTTGAATGGGTAATTTTGGATAATATGCTTCTTCTTCTGAGAAGATTGTATCCCTGGAGATAATAAGCTTCTTGGAAGTAGGGCAATAGCATTTGTACCCCTTTTGAGTAGGAGAGTAGCCAAGGAATATACATTTGATAGCTCGAGTACCAAGCTTGTTGCCATCATTTTTGTGAACAAAGACAACACAACCAAATACCTTAGGAGGCCATGAGTTGATGATGGAGCAAGTGGGAAAGTGTTCTAGTAGTGTTTGGATAGGGGTGTTGTATTTGAGTACTTTGGAAGGTAATCGGTTGATGAGATAGGTAGCTGTGAGTATGGCATCACCCCAGAAGATGGTAGGAACATTTCGTTCCATTAGTAAGGTTCGGGTTACTTCCAACAGGTGTCGGTTCTTTCACTCAGCTACTCCATTTTGTTGAGGAGTGTATGGGCAAGAGGTTTGGTGATGTATTCCTTGTTGGTCAAGAAATTCTTTAAAGGTGTTGCTCATATATTCCTTGGCATTATCACTTCGTAGTACCTTAATGGAAACATTAAATTGAGTGCGCACAAAGGTGTAGAAGTTTTGAAAGATTTTGGCTACTTCGGATTTATCTTTCATTAAATAAACCCATGTGGTTCTAGTATGGTCATCTATGAAAGTAACAAACCATCTGGCATTGGTGAGTGTTTTTATTCGTGCAGGTCCCCAAATATCACTATCGACTAGTGCTAATGGTGAGGAAGGTTTGTAGGGTTGTTTGGGATAAGAAGTTCTGGTTTGTTTTGCAATTTGGCAAGTTTCACAATGAAAAGGAACAGAATTGTTATTGAATAAATTTGGAAACAAATGCTTCATATAATCAAAACTAGGGTGGCCTGAGCGATAGTGCCACAAGTATACATCATGATTTTGTGAGTTGGAGCTAACCAGTGCTCTTCTTGCCTTTCTTGCAACTTCTGATTTCAGGTTTGAATCTTCAAGGTAGAACAATCCATCCCATTCTTTAGAAGTTCCAATCTTCTTCCTCGATTTTAAATCCTGAATAGTACAGACATCGTTATAAAAAATGACTCGGCATAGTTGGCCTTTAGTTAATTGACTCACAGATATAAGATTGACAGTGAGTGCAGGCACAAATAGAACATTGTGAATTTTCAGGGTATTAGAGAGTATGACTGTGCCAATTCCTTAAACTTTTGTGTATAGGCCATTAGCAACTTTAACTCTAAGATTCTCATTAATCAAATTAAGAGTTGTAAACAATGTGCGATTACCAGTCATATGATCAGTTGCTCCTGAATCAATAATCCAAGCATTCTCAATAGCTCGTGCAATATTTAGAGCTAAAATAGAGTTACCTGATTGTACAAGGTTTGTGTTGGGCATAGAATTAGACTTATTCTGTCTATCTAGCATTCTACGAAACATCCGCAGTTCTTCTTTAGTCAAGGAATTGTTATCCTCAGCTTCTGACTCAGAAGCAGAGATATGGCTTTGTTTGTTACCTCCTGATTTTCCATGAAGCTTCCAGCATTCTTCTTTGGTGTGGCCCTTCTTCTTGCAATAACTACACCATTTGTTTCTTCGTTCGTCTTGTGGTTGTTTTGTCGCCAACGTTGACCTTTCAGTTGGGCTCGAACTACCTTGGTTTGCTGTCAGGGCTGACCTTTCAATTGAGCTTAAGCTACCTTGATTCAAGAGCTTTCTGCTTTCTTCGAACTGCACATGGTTGACAACATCAAAGAGATGTGGTAAAGGCTTTAGGCCTATTATTCTGCCCCGTATCTCCTCAAATGAGTCATTTAGTCCAAGGAGAAAATCATAGACTCGTCCTTCTTCGACTATTTTCTTGTATAACTGAGCATCTTCCACATTTTTCCATGGATGTACTTCAAACAGGTCCTGTTGTTGCCAGAGTTTGATCAACGCATTATAGTAATCAGTGACAGATAGAGTACCTTGTCTTAAATCGTGAAGTTGGCGCTTCAAGTGGATCAAGGCTGCAGTATTATCAAGAGAGGAATAGGTTCTTCTGACTGCATCCCAAATTTCCTTTGCAGTAGTTGCGAGAAGATATCCTTCACTGATGTCATCAGTCATTGAGTTGCACAACCAACTCATAACTTGATTGTTCTCAGCAAACCATGTATCAAAATGAGTGTCATCAGGGGCAGGCTGGGATGCTTCTCCATTTATATACTTCTCTTTTCGCTTGCCACGAAGATATCTTAACACGGTTTGAGACCATTGAAGGTAATTCCGTCCATTAAACCTATGGTTAATAGCCATAATCTGACTATCGGAAAGTTCTGGGGTCGTCACCGTTTTGCTTGTAGTGGAGGAATGAGAAAGAGAGGATGTATCTTGAGTTCCAGAAGTAGTACCGGACATTAGTGCCAATGGATTGACTCCGGGACTTGTGGGAAAAGAGCCAAAACGGGGATGAAAAGCTGAAGGATCCATTCTGGCTCAAAAATGGTCGCCGGAGATGTTGCAGACGGCGGCGCGCATGACTCACGCGCGGCTGTGACTGTCGGCGCGTGGATCTCACGCGCAGGGGATTGTGACGGTGCGTGTGATTCACGCGCTGGTCCGATCGGCGCCCTCTAGTTCATCCTGGGTGGGTGGTGATGATTCACTCGCCGGCGTTGTGAGGATCTCGCCAGCTCGGACCTCCTCTGTTTTTCCGTTTCTGCCGTTTCTCTCTCTCGCTCTCACAGTTTCTGGTCGCCAGTCATCTTAGGACTCGGCTCTGATACCATATGAGCTTAAGAGCTCATGTTTTTCATTGATATATCAAGGCTAAGGGAGTACAATATATATAGGAAATGAAATACAAAGAGACGATGAAAAAACAGAGACAGAAACGATGGTAGGTGCGTGATAGACGGAGGTGTGTGAGTGTCAACAATGGTATGCTATTCGGTGCTGATATTTCTGACTTCTAACAGAGATAATTATCTCCTCTCTTTCCTTAGAGCTCAGATTCTGGTTCTAGTCTCTCCTTTCTTCTCTCATTCCTCTCCTCTTCCTTCTTTTTTCTCTCTTCCCTCCTCTAGAGTTCTTCTTCTTCTCTACTCTCTTTCTTCCCTTATTTCTATTTCTTTTGTCCACGTTCTAACACAAACACCATTTTAAATTTACTAAAATGAAATCTCAAGCCAGAGCACGGTACTGAACAAACTTACAACATTAATATGCTTAGGTTCAAGACGAGTCATAATTCATTAATTTCACAGTTTCAAAACAAACATTGAAACAGTATTTATATGAAAAATTGAATCTATCAACATCAACAACAGTAGATCAGGCATAAGATGAAAAATAAATAAAAATATAAATGTAAAAAGCATTATATTGCAAAACTTCCATCAACTTTAATGGAACATAACGCCAAATGGTATTAATTCTACAAAACCAAAGTTCACAGCATGATTTTGGTAAACACCGTATTACATTTTAAAATTTCCATTAAATTTAAATCAACACATGTGAAACAGTAATTTTCAGGAACCAAAGTCCAAAGTCTGTCTTTGTGCTAGTAAGTAAACTTTATCCTCCTTTCCTTCTAATAAACAGTAAAACTCAGCAGAAATCTCTTTCTCACTAAGGGAGAAAAATTGGGGAAATGAGCCAGATGCTTCTTCAACAAACCTTAGATGTTCCTCGTTGGGCAAAAAATACGTGAATCAAGCTCTTTGAAGTATCTGATTGCACCAGGCCATCAAAGGCTTCAGCTTCCTGCCCATATCAGACTCAATGTCAAACATACATGTAACTACAATATGAAGAGGAAAAGGAAATTATGGAGACAGATGACAACCTTCCATAGACCAGCACGAGGACCAGAAACTATTCCCTCTTCAATGACATCAATGCAAACCAAGGGGTGTTCAAGGTTTGGAGCTCGTTTTTTAGTTTGACTCCTTGCGAAGTTAAATATCTCCCTTGCTTCCCCAAGTGGTTCAATTTTATCTGTCTTGTAAAGACTAGCAACCCATGGCCTGCGGCGTTCAAGGATATCCAGGGCCCACTGACGTGCGGTGTTCAACAACTCATTGGATGACACTACAGCATCTACAAGCCCCAAACTACAAGCTTCCTCCCCTTTAACAGGCTTTGATGTCTTAAATCATGAAATCAGGAAAGGAAACAATAGAGAAATTAAAAGGAAGTCATAGGATAAGCATGTCGATGTGATTAATTATTAATTTAATATTTCTTTATATATATGATGTAAGTAAACAAGTATACAAAGCAGCATACCAGAATCATCTCAATGCCCTTTGTCAAACCAACAAGGCGGGGAAGACGCTGCGTTCCTAATACAATTTATCAACTCCAGGTTAATAATAGAAAAGAAATTGACACGAAAAATTATCAATTAAATTTTATCATGAACTAATGTTTATTCAGAGCATTGTCACTAGACTAGTAATATAATTCAAGGCCTAATTCACATAAGCTATTGAACTATGATCTCTATTATGAATTCTCATTGTTATAGCTGATACTGTAAGTAGGTTCCCACCTTTCAGAGTTCAAAGTCTACTAACAATACAAACTATTTCCACCGGTTGGAATCAAAAGAGTAAGGCTTTGGCCCTCCAAAAACTTCAGTGACACACAGATTCTTTTTTCTTCACATTTTATTTTTGCATAGTGGTACAAAGATGCGATTTGTGTCCTTATATGCATAGCAAAGAATCATGTAAGGAAAAAAAACTGATTTGACTATTCTTCTTCACCAAAAAATAGGCCATTTCTGATAAATATGCATGCTAAATCAAGAGAGAGTTGGCTATCTGTTGAACCATCACAAGGCCTTAACAAATATTTGATTAGATTACAGCGTCATGCCCATGTCCATGCATATGGTTGGTCTTTGAATAGTATTAATGATTCTTGATTAGATGATAGATCACCTCTCAATGGTTTTGTTATTTTCCCATCCCGATGTGACCAATATCAAATTTATTTGAACAAGAAAAACAGTGAAGGAGAGAGGACTGAGAAGCAGGAGGAAGAAAACCATTGGATTTATGGAGGCAGAAGTCTAATTAGTATGGACAAGATTAGAGATGGACTAAATACCTCCAAAACCTGGAATTACACCAAGTTGAAGTTCAGGTAGTCCTAATTGCGCATTTGGAGTTGATATTCGAGCATGGCATGCCTATTAGAGGAAGAATAAGTGATAATTTGTTGAAAACAACAGAAACAAAACTTTTCAGCCTATATAATTAGAAACACATACCATTGCAACCTCCAATCCACCACCCAAGGCAAGTCCATCAATGGCAGCTACTGAAGGTTTCCTGGCAGCTGAAAAACAAAATGAATATTTAACATTGTACAACACAAAATGATGAAGAGCAGAATCAATTAAAAAATAACAAAACAAAAGTACCTTCAAAAGTGTCGGTGAGCATTTCTATTGCTATGAAACCACGCTTTGGACGCACTGTGGAGAGCAAAAAGAGTGTGAGAATGAGTGGGGAGGGCAGCTAGAAACTTTGCAATTTACCATAACATATGGACCAAAGATAAATATTTTAAGTACCAGTTCCCCCCTGAATTTTGCCAAATGCAGAAATGTCAAAGCCACCAGAAAATCTGCCATTTGCACCTGGCACGAGTAACAAAAGATTCAGGTGAGAAGTTGTAGTTATAAACCAGCTGGAAGAGAATTTTGTTTTCAATCCCAACAGGGGCATTCTATTTGATTTTTGTTTTCTACTAGTTCAACTTTGTTCTTGTGCCACTACCTAAAAAGCTAACGGTATTTAAATGTTTCAATCAGATTGTAGAAAATACTGTGGCTGAGAACAGTCTCCAAGCTCCAAAACTCTGTTTATTCAAATTCAAATATTTTTGCAATACCTGTAACAACAATCGCCTTGACATCATCTCTGCGTAAAGCTTCTTCATAACTCTCCTTAAGGCTATTCAACACTGAAGGGAGGCACAGCGTCAGTCAAACCAGCAACAAACTATTTCATTTAAATTTAGAACGAGGGAGTAACAGCAAGCTGTAGTATATATTTCAATTCATGTTCCAAACCTGCCCAAAATATTTGGATAGTAATTGAGGAAAGAAAACAATTTAAAATGCGTTTCATAGTACTTTAGCCATGAACAGGCAGTAGAAGTTAACTCCAAAACACATTTAATTCTTCCTCCTTCACAGCATCCTCCTTACTCTTAATAAAATAAATTACAATGGACAAATAACAATGCTACAGCCAGGAAAATAAAAACATGGACACAAAAAAGGAATTGATGAAATCTCTTGACAATCTACAAGAAAATGGTCTGTTACTACTTACTACACATAACTCACTTTCTTTTGATCATGCTGAACAGACCATTTTCCAAAATCGGTAGTTAGCTTAATTCAATCAAAGCACACTAGCCAAAGGATACTGGTTTTCTCCACAGAGCTAACTACCAATTACCCAGTGATCCCAAATAGAAAAGATTCACATGAATTTCCTAAAACAAGCAAGGATTTACCAAAACTACGATAAGCCGAAAACTTTCAAAACAGAACGAAAAAAGGTTGGATGGGATATGACTGTACAAATAAACCGACAGTTTATCATGATTCATGAATACCGTCAAAAAGAGAGGGAATCGAAAAGGAATACCGTCAAAGGAGAGGGAATTGACAGGAGGGTTGATGATTGTGATGACAGCGACACCATCAGCTCCGACTTCCAAGACCGTTCGTTCCTGGGTTCTGCCGCTCATGTTCTTCAGCGATTAGAAAAGTCTTCACTATGCGTCGAGGAGAAGGGATATGCTTGGCGAGTCAGCAAATGACGGAAGAGGATCGTGTTGAATTCTGAATTTATAGCGATGCAATTACGTAAACGACACTAAACACCGAAGTTGGCAACATTTTATAAGCAAAAAAATTGAGATTGAGACGAGAAAAACGTAAGATTTTTCACCCGCTAAATTTGAGAAGGCCAGATCATCATGATTCATGAATGCTGAAATTAAAGTCTCACCTGTTCTCGATTTGAGGGATGTTCAAGGGCGAAAACGACTCTCGCGCTTAGAGGGCTGGGCGGGTCGAAAACGCCACAATCCCGCCAAATTAATATATTAATATATAACTATAATTCGACCCCCCAAAATAAAGCTGAGCAAAAATTGTTCTAGTCACCCATCTTCCTACATATATTATGGAATTTGGCCCGTATGATTTAATCTTCAAAAATAAATAATTTTTAGATACTTTAAAATAAAATAATAATTATTTAAATTCAAATTCAAATCTAAATCTTAAATCTACTCAAAATCATATCCTTATCATAATAATTATCCAATAATCCAACCCGATTTTCTATAAAGAAATTTATAAAAATGTTACAATTATTTGGATTTGATTACAATTATAACAAATTTTGTTATGTTATTTATTGAATTTTAGATTTTATAATATTTTTGAATATATCTATTCATGTAAAATAATTTATTAGTCATTCATTTTTAATTTTTATTTTATTTTTGGGCATCAATTTTTTATAAAGAAGACCTAGCCTTTGACATGGTATAGACGAATTTTGCTCATCTTCGTTTTCTAATTATATTGTTTTCTATCTACTATTACATTAGGGCTTCTCACAATAACAAAAATACAATATTAAGTTTTGATTATTTTTAGGAATTTAAACAAATATTGTAAAACTTAATCTAAATGATTTTTTAAAAACAAATTAAAATTTTCAAATAACCGAATTGCTGAAATAAAAACGTTTGTTGGAATTAGTTATAAACAATAAATATATAAAATAATATAATTATTTTTCAAAAAACTCCTATTTAAAAAAAGTGTGTGAATAATTTGATCAGTGAGGCTAACAAACAACTACTAATTTATAGGCTTGGTCAATCAAGGGCGAAGCTGTCATTAATGACGTTAGATCCTTCTGGTGGCACTTTAAGTCTGTTACAAGGGTAGGTGTAGTCGGTGACAAGTATGATTTCTTGAGGTTTAAAACTTATCTTCCATTTCCTACTTGTGTTTATAACTTCAGATAGGTTGTGTTTGGAAACACGTTTTGGGGTAAATAAATCCTTATTATGCAAGTCGAGATAAAACTTCTCTCACATACTTACTTCGTATACCGTGAATTACGATTTATAAATACTTATTACCTAAAAATAAGCTATTCTAAACGAACATATCATGCATTTTGTCTTTTACCAAAAAAACAGTACAATAATTAATGGTCAAACTAAAGTTAAAATAAAAATTAATAGGAGTATTAAGAATTTTAAATGCTCAGCAGTCAGTAATATGAATGAGTTGGTGCCCTCAGTACCCTCAAGTGTTTTGTGGTGTCTCCATTATACTAAAGTATTTTTTTATATAATTTTGTATTTGATAATTTAGATAATTTTGGGTATTGAATAAACCTGAAAAATATTTTAAGGTATTAAATATAAAAAAAATAGTTTATAATATTGGACATACTTAAACAAATATTTCAGATACTAAGTACACCAATAAAAATACTTCATGGTGTTAAGCGCACCATAAAATATTTTAAAGCACTTTGACGCACTTCAAAAAATATTTGAGAAAATTATAGTCAGATCTCAAATAAAAGAAAAAAAATAAAAACTGATCCCCTCAAATCTTAAAATGAAAAAATCGTTCTATTAATAACTTTAAATATAGGTCATTAACAATATCAAAACCACCGTTGACGGGTTTTTTAGGCCATATTTTTATTTTGAGATTTCTAAGAATTATTTTTTCATCTTTTTTTTTTTATTATTTTGGACCGAACTATAATTTTCTCAAAATATTTCAGGGTTGGGTGTTAGATGCATCTGAATACATAAGCACGGGTTAGGCTGACGCGCTTACAGAGCCACGCGAGATTGGATAACGATCGCTTTGTACCTCGATTTTGACGCCTTGTTGCTGTTGTGTTCCTATTCATTAATAAATGACACTATTGCCTTCTCTGTGACTCGTGGCACCATGTCATTGGTTGTAAACCACGCGTGGACTAATGGACTCCAAAAAGTACGTACTATAAACTTAAATTTAAAGATAATCCCTAGTGTTTCTACCCTTCTAGGGGAAAAAAACATGCCTAAAGTCTTAACCAAAAATGGTCCATTATAAAAAGAAACGGAGGGAGCAAAGCATCATGTAAAATTAGTAAATTACAAAAAGGAATGTTCTGGCAAAAAAATTACAAAAAGGGGTGGGATACTGTGTCACATGGGCTTTTCATGCTTCGCCAAAAAGTCAAAAACCCTGATATATGTATGATCAAACTGGTGGGACCTGATCTCCCCCGGAAGCGGCTTCCCTCCTTTGCTTTGACCATTCGCTGCGGTCCTTTTACTTAAAACAGCACCGTTTCGGCGTAAAATTGGCGCAAAACAATACAGCAGGTCTTTTTCTTAAAAAATTATTATTTAACATTTTAAAGTATTTTTTCAATACCAATCAGTTCTCTAAAATATTTTTTTTAAGATTTTAAAATAATTTTTTAATATTATCCAGTATCCTGATGTATGTTGAAAAATACTATTTAAAATCATGGAGTATTTTTTCAGTACTAGTCAATTCCCTAAAATAATTTTTCAGTATTATCCAATATCCTGATGTATGTTGAAAAATGCTATTCAAAATCTTGAAATATTTTTTGGTACCATTCAATTCCCCAAGATAATTTTTCAGTATTATCTAATATCTTAAAGTATTTTTTTTAGTGTAAGCCAGTACTCTGAAATATTTTTAATACAATATTTTAGGATGTTAGATGCACTAAAAA
Organism: Inga leiocalycina; assembly: GCA_963242795.1. Classification (NCBI taxonomy): domain Eukaryota; kingdom Viridiplantae; phylum Streptophyta; class Magnoliopsida; order Fabales; family Fabaceae; genus Inga; species Inga leiocalycina. Next base: position 11,274,948 of record OY725327.1, on the reverse strand, counting down.
TTAGTTTAAGTGCACCAAAAATATTTCAGAGTAGTGACTAACAATAAAAAAAATATTTCAGAATACTGGATAATATTAAAAAATTATTTTAGGATTTTGAAAAAATATTTTAAGCAACTAACTGGTACTAAAAAATCTTTCAGGATGATGAATAATGTTTTTCAAAATACTTCAAAGATAATACTGAAAATTTATTTTAGGATCTTAAAAAAATATTTTAGAAAACTGAGTGGTATTAAAAAAATGCAGGATGTTGAATCGTATTTTTAACCAAAATGGTATTGTTTTAAGAAAAAAGACCGCAACGAATGATAAAGACAAAGAAGGGAAGCCGCTTCCATCTCCCCCAAGATAAAGAGGGATGGAGATGTGTTATATAGATAGATAAGTTTTTTTTTTTAACCAAAATATAGATACTTATTCTTATCTATAATATAAGGCATTTTCAACTAATTTATCAGACTAAAAAAAATAAAGGTTAACTTATTAAATATGCCTCACATTAAACTTTTTTATTTTATTTTATCCATATTAAATTAAATTTTAAATAAAAAATAACATAGAAAAAATCACATTTAAGTATTAATTATATATATAAAATTGATAAATAAATATTAATTACTACTTTCTAAATGAATCAGGGCATTTCTCTGGAAATGACTCACATTGTGGATCAGACGGAATGATAAGATTGCAAATGGCCATGTTTACATTTTCGAGGTTGCACACATTACTGTCACGTCTTCTATAGAGTATGACTATGATTTTATTTATAGGTTATTTTTAACTGATTATCACATGGAGAGTTAGTTAATTTATTAATTATGAGTTAAATTTTTAATTTTGTTCTTATTTATAATTGGTTTCAAAAGTCAACATAAATAAATTCTTTTTGTTTATTGTAATTAATAGGGGTAAAAAAATACAAAATGCATTTACTATCCTGAAATTAAACTTACAAATAATACTAAATTTTTTTTGTTAAAAATGACTTATAAATAGGACTAAAGTGGTATATACTTATGGAACACGTTTTTTTGTTTTTTTGGTTTTTGGGTTTTGCAATCCCACCATTCCTTACGGAAAGGCTCAAAAAGAGATCGCAATTTAACATAATGGGCCTCTCTAAGCTATGCCCTTTTCTTCTTACCGAAATAAGCCCAATTGTTACCCTACTATGGGCATCATTGTTCTCTGCTTGTTTTAATGAGGTGTTTTGTTTTTTTGACGTGAAGAGTGTTTAATCCTTCGCTGGATGGGAAAAAAAATTACATATTAAAACTGATTGTCGAAATCTTAGAAGTTGATTAAAATAAATATATAATCTTGAATAAAAATTCAAAAAAATCGTAGATAAAGTATGATGCAAAATAAAAATTTAATGAAATGAAGCCGAAGAAAATTTATAAAATTAGAACAATATAGACAACTCATAAAAAAAAAAAGAATAATACAGATAAAATCTATATTACTTGGATTTTTTACTTATGGAAAAATGGAAGAATCAGGTTGATAAATAATTATAAGTAAATTAAGGGTGTATTCAGATTAGCTTTTGAAGAATAGCTTCTAGAGAATAAATTCTGAGCAGAATAAATTATGAGAAAAGAATGAATTTGATAAAATGTGAATGTTTGGATATTGTATTCATAATAGTTTTTTTTTCATGGTGTATGACCTATATAATGAGAAAGAACCAATTAGAGAGGGAGATGATGGGGCCACGTAAGAAAAAAGGATTAATGAGAGAGAGGGTAGGGCTCACATAAAAAGAGACAAAAAAAATTTTCCCAAAACCTAAATTTGAAAAAATTTTGAATATTGTTGTACCAAACCAAGGTTTTAAACAAGAAGCCAAACACACTGTAACTCTGACAGTAGTCTCATAATAATTATTATAAAAATGAAAAATAGAGGACAAAGAATAATTGCCATCCTAATATCCAACGAGTTTTCCCACTTTTTTCAATAAATTCCAGCAACGTTGTTAACAAAAGTAAACCTGCAATTGCTTGTACCTTGTAGTCTCCAAGAACAATACGAAAGGCAATCATAAAGGAGGAGCACTAACAAATAACGCAATTCTAATTTGCTGAAAGTTAAAAAAAAAAAAAAGGCATAAAACTTAAGCCAAAATAGTCTCACATTCTTTTTAGGGAATATATTCTCAATAATCCCGACTGACACTTTTCTTTTTGTTATAAAATAGTAAAAAGAATATCTCTATTTGGATTTGTTCGGACTAAAATAAAGTTAAGGGAGAATTATAATTAGATCCCGTTTAAAGGAAAAAATAAAAAATTGGTTTCACTAATAATTTGAGGAGTCTGAATTAACAACCCGAGGAGTGAGCCTAATAACCTTAGGATCTGTTTAGTTGGAGGGGAGGGGAGGGGAGGAAAAATGAGCCCATCCCCTTGTTTGGTATGAAAAGTGAGAGGGGAGCGGCCCCAAAAAAGGGGCTCCAAATCTTTCCCACTCCCTCAAATTGGCTCCCTCCAAATTGGGGGGTTTTGGAGGGAGCCAAAAATTTGAGACTATTTTACCCCCATAATCTTTTCATATTCTTAATTATATCCTATGAGTCTTCAATAAAAATATAACTTCTTTTATCATCTCCAGTGTTTCACGCTTGTGTGTGTTTTTTTCCAACCTTGTAGTTCAACCAAATCATGAGTATAAATATCTCCAGCGGAATGAATGGCGATTAAAATATAATTTTGGTGATGATATTTTCGCAGGTGAATTCGACTGTAAAATGTTATCCATAAATCTTTTTTTTTTTTTACCAGAGTTATCCATAAATCCATAATACAAGTGTGAGCGCATGAAATCTTTTTTTTTTTTTTTTTGCAACTCCTCTGCATTGTTTTTCAATAGAAGGAATTTTTTATTTAATTTAATATGATAATTACTGAAATATTCATATAATAAGAAATTAAGTTGAGGGAAATTGAAAACTATTTCTATTTTATATCTTCATCTTTTTTTTATAAATTATATAATTCATATTGAGGTGTAAACTAATTTAAATAATTTATATAAGAAAAAATATATAAACTAATGTTTAAGGATAAAATGGTAAATTAAATATTATCTTCCCTCCCCTCCCCTCTTAAACCAAACAAAGGATCATTAAAAAATCTTTCCCTTCCTCCCCTCCAACCAAACCAAACAAGGTGATTCTTCCTCCTCCCATTCCATCCCCTCCCATCCCATCCCCTCCCTTTAAACCAAACAGGCCCTTAGAGAACCAATTTTTTATTTTTTCTTTTGAATGTGACCTAACTATAATTCTCCCTAAAATTAACCATTTCGGGTTTTCCTCTTTTTTTGTCAACCATTTCTGTTTTTTCGTGTGTACAGGCACGGCACTCCCAGTCACCCACATGTTTGGTTATCTAATAAAATAATAAACAACGAATAATTATTTACTGCTAAAAAAGATAATACAATTTTTTTTTAAATTCAAACAATTTGATTTTGAAAACGTTTTTCCCCCACTAATTTATTGAAAATAAGTTATGATCTACCTATATAATCAAAGATCAGGAAGGGTATACATAATATGAAAAATACTTGCCCAGTAAAAAAAACACTTACTCCATCAGTCTTAAATATAAAATAAAGTTGATTTTTATAAAGATATTAAGAAAAATAATTAAATTGTTTTAAAATATTTATATTTTTAATTTTTTCTTCAAATTATTTTGCCTAACTTATAAACTGACATACTCCTTATATTTAAGAACACATAACATGTGATATAATTAAATAACTTACTTAGCTTCTTTAATCTATCAAAAAATAAATCAATTTTATCTTATATTTAAAACCGAAGAGTATATACTTTAATGGCTTGTTTGGTCCGAGGGAAGGGAAGGGAAAATAAGTGGAGGAAAAAAAATTTTGAGTTGAATTTTAAAAAATTAGATAAGTGGGGTTAAAAAATTTTAATTAATTTTTCTTACTTTTTTATCTTATATCTTCTCTTTATTAAAATTTTATTATCTCACTTCTTCAATCTTTTAAAATTTAACTCATAAAAATTTTTCTTCCCCTCCCTTTCTCTTCAAATCCCCACACCAAACACCAAACAAACCCTAAGAGCATCCACATTATCTAAATGTTGTACAATTAAAGATCAAGATGAGCATACATAATATCCATAATACTACCTCCGGTCCTAAATATAGGACATAGTTTATAGTGCAATTTACATTATAAACTACGTCCTATATTTAGGACCGGAGTATCATTTGAATAATTAATGTTTTATCTTCAATGAGTGATCAAGGTGTTGAGTTGTGGTATTTTGATCGAACATAATTGAAATGGAAAATGTAAATCTCACATGATATGTGTTTAGAAATAAACAACATAGCTTTGCCAAACTAATTCCCCGTCTCCACCCAAATTGAACAAGAAAATCGAACAGAGAAGGGAAACAAGAAAAAGCAATATATTCCAGTGTGTGGCACAAGTCTCCATTTATATGTTTTTGAGCAGAATCACAAGAAATCAAATATTTCTGCCCTCTAACTTTCGTCAGCAAGTGCAAATCAAAGAGACTCACTCAGTCTTCCTCATCGCCTCCCACATTCGCCCCCATAATAAAGCGAGCCTGAGGGCTTTTAAGGTTTCCTTAACCTTCATTCTTTTTTCTTCAGTAAAAAAGTGAAAAGGGTAAAATCAAAGCGCCGAGAGGGAGACAGAGATGAACGACGACACGAAGAAGAGCATTGCGGGGCCTCTTATGGCGAAACCCAACTCCGAAGATCGGAAGCTGTCATCGGCGGCGGCGGCTACACCTACCCCTACCAAGAAAGTCATAATTAAGAGTGCTGATATGTTACCCGACGTGCAGAAAGAGGCCGTTGATATCGCCGTCAATGTTAGTTCCTTTTTCCGATTCTTTCAGTTTTTCCCGCATTTACTTCTTGTGTAATTTCTTCTGGGGTTTTCCTCTGGGCTTGCTTGTTTTTTGCTCTGTTGGGTTCAAGATTCCTGGTTTTTTTTGGGTGAATTAGGCATTTGAGAAGCACAACATAGAGAAAGACGTTGCCGAGCATATAAAGAAGGAGTTCGATAAGAGGCATGGACCTACTTGGCATTGCATCGTCGGCCGTAATTTCGGTACTCTTCTTCTGTACTTTTTTCAAGATTTTCCTTCCTGGACTTGATGTTTAATCGCACTTCCTTTCCCAAAAATGGAGTAGATCTAAGCTTAAAGTATGTCTTTGTTTTCATCCTTAATTGTTCTGTGCTTCTAATTTCGTTGCTGCTCTTTAGGATTATAAGTTAGAAGTAATGCTAACACTTGATTTTTCCTCTCTCCCTTCCATCTGTATACACTGTTAAGCGGCTTCGCCATACTAATTTATCTGTGCTTTTTAATCTCTTCCCCCTCCCCAGAATAAAAGCCTAAGTTGAAAGCTTGTAAAAAGGCATCTGGCTTAGTTTGACTCTTTGCGTACATATCAACTTACGCACTTTGCTGATGGACAAACCACAATTGCTATGTCGTTTCAACTGCATCATGAAAGCAACTCGTTTAATGATCATTTTCCTTCTCTTTTAGTTTGCAAGTCTTGTCTGCACCTGCCAGCCTGCTAGGTGATGATGAAGCAAATAAGAAACAACTTCTTCCATGCTTGACAAACCTTTTATAGGTTATACAAGGAAAATAGTGCCTACATGAAAAGCAACGTTAGATACTGGTGTTCCATCTCAAAGTCCTATGATTGGAGACTCTCAAAACTGATAATTCACTGGGCGAAGGAAATGTGATGTTGATACATGAATAGCCTATAACATAGGACGAATTTGGATTCATTGGTTAAACTCTCTGCTTGACTTGTTTCTCATTTCATAAGGATGAGAATCTACATTTTAGACCAGTTTGTGGTGTTTTTAAAATTTAGAGGAAATTGTGCTTACTCACTCTAGTCTTTGGCTCCAATTGCCATCTCTTACCTAATCTTTGAAATTTCTGCAACTGAACATGAGTTATAACTATAGCTACATCAGTGCAAAGGAATTTCTATTTTCTAGTTGCTATACATGTAGAACTTTAGTACTTTGTCAGTAAGTTAGCTAATGGTTACAATATTAAGATAAAAATTTTCAATGGGTAGAGCATTTTAGTAATTTTTAATAGATTAGGAGGGACATTACAAAAGAAGCTCAATATTTCCTTTAAAACCTATTGTTTGTAACTTTAAGATTACCTTTTTAGTTTTAACTTCATTATAATAAGCATCAAGTGCATTAGAAAAATACAGGAACGTTGAAATATAATATAGCTTTGAAATTATTAGTTAGTTTGTGCTCCCTCTGTCATCTGTGTCCTAGCTTGTTTGCTTTACTAAATTTCATTATTATTCAAACTAATTTAAGTATAGTAAAACATTTAAAACTCTTAAATTGGCAAACTTGGACATGTTTGTATATTGATGTATTGTAATACTTGTAAGCGTAAGATTCTTATAGGTATTTAGTGTTCATGAATATGATTTTAATGGATTTGTGGTAAAGGAAGTCAATTTTACATCTCAGTGTCTTTAACCTTCTAACAAGAAACTTTTGAAAGGTGCTGTCTTCTTGATTTAGGTGTAAACTAATATTATGCATGATTCATTATTTATATTACTCCCTTTGATCCTAAATATAAGACAGAGTTGACTTTTTTTTTTTTTGAAAAATTAAGGAAACTAAATAAGTTATTTAATCATATTATATGTTGTGTATCCTTAGATTATATATCAGTTTATAAGTTAGGCAAAATAGTTTGGAGGAAAAATGATAAATATAAATATTTTAAAGTAATTTAATTAGCTTCCTTAGTATCTCCAAAAAAGTCAACCTTATCTTATATTTAGAACAGGAGGGAGTAATATGTTTATTAACATTAAATTATGTTTTGTATTTCAGCATATCTGTTTGATTTTTAAGAAATCAAAGTTTATGCCTTCCTAACCCCCTATGTCCCAAGCAAGAAACCCTTAAATTTGTTACCTTTTGATGCCATCCCAAGTAGCTCTTAAGGGGTTCTTTGGTGTACGGTTTTTTTTTTCAGTTGCCCCAGGAAATCTCATATGGAAGACTAATTAGACCATGTTTTGCCCAAGTTTTAAAATGTTTTCCTGGATTCTTGTTTCTCCTCAATATTTAGTTAGTCTTAAAATTGTTCTCCTGAACAGAAGCCTGGGATTTTTTATTTTCTACACTCCTTGCTTTGATATGAATGAACTCAGCACAATAGATTTTCTATTCTTTCTTCTTACTCCAACAAAGCTCTGGAAACTTTTTTAATATGTAGACAATCTGTAAATAACAGAGAATTATTTGCGGAGAATTTAACCAATATTTTCTACTTTTACAAAATGCTTCACCTTAATCAGATCTGAATTCAACTAGCAGATCTCCATCTCTCCACTCTCATTCGAACATAATTGTAAGGTGCCTTGATATTTGAGCATGGGTTGATATAGCAGATCAGGTGTTCATGACTCTATGAAATCCTGCGATGCTCCCATTTTTCCTTTCTATTTCTGGTTGTAATTCACTCTGGCTGATGAGAATACAGCAGAGGATATGATACCAAGGGTATATTTTCATTTTGAGAGTGATTTTCACCCAAGTAGATGGAGAACTCTCTCCCAAAAGCTAGCAATTGAGGTGGGAAAATCAATCCTCTTTCTGTACTCCATTGAGCGCTTTATTCTAAATGCTGGACTAGACATCTCATAGTACTCTGGTTTCCATCCCAGAGAGAGTGAATGAAGCAGATATGGATATTTTAGTTTTTGATACATTTTTACTCTGATAAATTCATTTGAATTTTCCTCACATACGATGTACACTTTTATTATTCACTGGGGCAAAATTAAAATGGAGTTTCATGGCTTTTGACATTTAGTGCTCATCTTAAGGGTTGTGGCATTATAGTGACTGAAATAATCTTGGGAAAGAAAGACTTCTTGAATATGGCCGTTTAAAGCCACCCACTAAACCCTGCTTTTCTGATTTAGCCAACTACTTGTACTCACTGCAAAATCAGAAATTTCTCTTGGCCTTGTACTAGGTGGCAAATGATGCTACAAGTAGTTATGAGTTGTCAATGTTTTAGTAAATTAGCCATCTGGGCATTCTGGGGAAATGCAAGTTGGGTCTGATTGATCTCTCCCCCGTGTTTTTCAGTTCATGGTAATGGCATTATTGATTCTGAACACATTATGCTGATTATTTGGCTGGTTGGTACATTCAATTTTAGTGTTCGATGTCTTTGTTTTTTTGAACTAAACATTGAAGAGTAAAACACCTTGATCTTACTAAAGTGCCGAGTGCTGACTCACGGATACGCTGACACTTATATCTCCTGTGCATAATTAGATTTGAAAATGATGCTCTACTTGGTTGTATGGGGAGTTTCTTTTTGCTTTACATTGTCTCTGATCTCTGGTCTTAGGACTTCCATCAGCATTTTGCTTGACACAGCCAAACCTATGTCAATTTATTCTGAAAATAACATATAGTCATTTAAATACATAGATTATATTCTTGCTGTTACTTTTGCAATTCTATGAATGGAAAACCCACATGAATGCATTGCCACTATTGTTGCAGGTTCGTATGTGACTCACGAAACAAACCACTTCGTGTATTTCTATTTGGATCAGAAAGCAGTTTTACTGTTTAAATCGGGCTAGTTCAGATGTATTATATAGAAGTGAACAGGAAGTGTCCTTGTGATTAAGCTGCTGCTACATTTAACTCATGTATGTATGGAATTCACTGGCACGCAAACTCGTTTCAGGACATTTTTTGTGCTTTTGTATATCTTTCTTTCATGTAAACTGGATCTCATGTCTGGCTTTGAATTTCAACTTCTCGATTCTACTGTTCCCCTTTGTTTATCTTCTTTGCATTTCTTGATCACCTACTCAGCCTTTTTTTCAATTTTTTGGGTCAAGTTTTTCAATTAACTTATTTGGTCTTTCAAGTTTATCTTCATTTTGGTTTTAGTTCCTCAAGTTTTTAAATTATAGGTTTTAATCCCTCAAATTTCATTCCATTTAAAATATTTGGTCCTTGAGGACTGAGGACCAAAACCGTGGTTTAAAACTTGAAGGATCAAAATTAAAATGAGTGCAAATTTAAGAGACTAAAGATTTTATTAACCTTAAGAGAATTTTTGTTTGAGTCCATAATATATGTTGTTAAGAAGATTTTCCTCAAGATATAATTTTTGAATGAAAAAAATTGAAGATTAGTGGATGTAATTTTTCCATGCTTTATTGTGCATTCCTATTACAGGTCAAAAAAAAAAGTGAAAAATGGGAAAAAGGTTGAAAAAGAACTTTGAATTTATAAAATTCTAAATCAGGTATTTTTCAAAAAATGGGTTGTGATTTGTGAATGATTTGTCAAGTTATCATTTCTTTATCAACTCTTGATAACAAATTTAATTTGGGATTTTGTAATTTTAAAGCTCTTTTATTGTCTTTTTCCCAAAAAAAAAAACTTGGGCATTCTTATTATAACTAAGGTGATTTTTTGAATTTGAAACATTAAAATGTTTATTTAGAATAGTGATTGTAGTTTCAAAAGCAGTATTTCAATTGTGCTTTACGGTATATAAGGTAATTATGTTAATGAGTTTTATCTCGATTTACGTGACAAACACTTATAAGCTCTTCATAAGCTATCACAGACATGCTTTTGTCTGACAAGGAGGGGAGGATTGGCATGAATTGAACTATTGATGGGTGAGAGAAATATCAAAATATATTAGCATTTGCGAAGCTTTTGTTAATATTTAAAATTTTGACATTAAAAATTTTTTATCGATAAAACTAGGGAAAGTCCTATAACAAGAACCTCAAAATATGTAAATGAGAGAGGGGTACCTGAATTTCTAAAATCCATACAAAATGCGATATCCCAAAATAGGATTTTGAAATTAAAAAATAAAAAGACAGAAATACCCTTAAGTGTGTGTTTTGATACCAATTAAAAAAGCACTTTTGGGGGTAAACCATGATTTGGGAAAATATTAACCAAACACCCTAAAAAAATATATAAACCCTTTGTTCTCCCAAACCATGATTTTGGGCCCAAAAACATGATTTGAGAAAAACTGACTTCTTTTGCTTTTCAAGTTAGTAGGCCCCACGAAAGTCCTTTCCTTTTATTGTCCTTTCCTTTCCTTTTATTGTTCCCTCTCTCTCTCTCACGCTCTTCTCTCTTATCTCTCACGCTTTTTACAGGTTGTTTTTTTTTTTTGAATAAAGTTGTAAGATATTAATAAATCAAGAAATTTACATCAGTGGTGGTGTACACAGAAGAGGGTGACAGGTTATTGTTTATTTTATCACATTTAATATTTTGAAAGTTATTACTATAAATATAAATAAATAAATTTAAACTCCTAAAATTTCACAACTACAATAATAAATAAATTCTAATTTACATAATTTTCCAGTTTTTTAAAATTGGTAATTGAAAATTAATTTCAATTTACATTTTAATTTCACTAAAATTAAAAGTGTTATAGTTTCAAAAAAAATCTTAATGATGATTTGGACCATTAAATATTAGGAAAAATAAAAAAAAATATCACTTGAACTTCAAAATTCTAAATTGGTTTTGTTAACAATAAGAGTAATGGGATGAGCATTGCTCCTCAAATTTTTGACAACATTAATAATATTGTAAATTATTACTTTTGATTATTAATATCAGACCAATAAATAATTTGCAAAGTTAAATGAATAATTAAAAAATTAAATGAAATTTAATGTTAAATAATACATAAAATATAATATTACCCTTTATATGTAATTATCACAAAAGCTAATGTCCTTTTTTTTTTACCATGAAAAAAAATTATTATGATCATAATATTTAAATACTCTCTCATTTTATAAAAATCACTTTTTTCCCATAATCTATTCTCTAAAATCTAAAAGCTATTCTTCACTTTTTCTTCTGAAGCCATTTTTCAAAAGTTAATCCAAACACACTTTAAGAAGTTTCAAACTGCCTCGCTGAGACCCAGTCGGAGAGCTAGTGGCTGGCGGGAGGCATTTTTTAGGCAAGTGGCGAATGTAGTATTTGATCCCAAGAAGTTGTGAATGAGCTACACTCAAAGCTAAAAATTTAACTTGTAGTAGTATGATTTTCTGGTGGCTCAAGAATGCAAGTAGTTGTGAGACTTTATATTTGGCAAAAAAAAGTTGTGGGACTTTACATTACAAACGGCATTTTATGTTAAGGAGAAAGAGTTAATATCAAGTACAAGAGCAAGTATTAATACTAGGAAGTTAAAACACCCACACACACAACACGCATGACTAGCACACATCACGTACACAAATATTGGCGACACAATATGAACGCACATACAGTCGCACGCACTCACGCACATACAAACACAACCATACATGTTCACAACAACACATGCACACACATACACGCGGTGACACGGCTCCACTTTGTATTTCGTTCACTCATAAGTATTTAAACACACATCACACAACACCAGATTGAGGGAAGAACATGGCTATATATGGAACTTAACAAAGAAAATTGTAACATGCAATAGTGATAAAATTCCATAAATGCCCCTCTCTCATAAGTCCCCCCTCCTCTCACTTGGAGGGAAGTAGTAGAAAATATCTCCATATTAACTCCTCCTATATGGACAAGGATTCTGTTTAGCTTCTGTGCTCACAGTTACAGGTTGCGCTTTCTCTCTGGTTGGTGCCAAATTACAGAGAGTTCAAAAGGACGTTTTGGCTTCATACTAGGAAGCACCACGACAGTAAGGCTTTCACAATTCAAAAAAGCATGGGGTGAAAATAAAAGTGATATTGCAAACAAAAACTCATTAAATTAGACCAACAAACTAAAATCAAAATCCTTGTTCTTCCATCGCTTTCTTAATAGTGATACCAACAAGTAGTTCTTATTAGTTCTTTCACTCTCAGCATCAGTAGGCAAACCCACCGGCTCGGTTATTTCTGGATCCTTTCCGATGATCACGAGAAGAAGCCGGCGAAGAAGACGACGACGAAGAAGAAGATGATGATGATGAAGTAGACGATGTGGGGCTTTTCATGGCGGCCAGAGAACAAATATCTCTTTGAATACTCTCTTCCTCGTCCATGAATATCTGCTTGTACCTGCACTCCACGCTGCAAAATCCCCTGTCTCCCCTGTTTTTTTTTTTTAAAAAAAAAAACTCAACTTTCATAATCCAAAACCAAACTGAAACCAAAAAGAAAAAAAACACAGCAGAATATATATATATATATATATAAGCCTTTCAACAGATCTGGAAGGTAAGAAGAGAAAGAAGAAGACGTACTTGTACATGTAGATGTCTTTTCCAGGCAAGAGTCTGTTCCTGCAGAGAAAGCAGTGATCAAGAAAAGGAAGATCAGACTGAGGTGAAACAGAAGAAGAAGGAGAAGAAGGAGAAGGCTTGGTGTTGTGAAGCATGATGGTGGCTTTGTTAATGACTTGAGGAGCCTTATTGTAAACACCAAATTTCTGGGCTTCCAGTACCACACTCAGACCCACCATAGGCATAGTTCATTATCTGTTTTAACTTTCTCTCTCCCAGTGTTTGAACGTTTGCCTGTTTGGTGGAAGGAGAAGGAATTTTGAGGGGATTCTATAAATAGCAGAGAGAGAAGAGAAGGAATAGGAGATAGTATTAAGTAGATGGTACGAGTGGGGCCCATCAGCTCCGGAGCAGTAAGAAAGAACGATTAGCGAAGACGACGATTTGACTGGTTTTGGTGTGGGGGTGCCACGTGTATTGGTGCTTTGATTCTGTTTGAATAGGTAATATTGATAATTCTACCCTATATGAGAAGCTGTTGATTAGAGAGGTAAACAGCCTCACTCTTGAAACGAGGAGAACGTTGGTTCAAGTTTCGGAAAGCATCCTTATTGATAGAGGAAAAAACCATTTGAGCTCTGAAAAATCTTTAACCAAATGAAAAAAAATTACTGTAGCATATATTTGTCTTTGGAAAAATTTCAAATAAATATAATTTGAAGTTGGAAAATCCTAAAAAGTTTGTTAACACATAGAAAAGACAAATAGATCTCACAGAACTAATATAAGATTTTGAAATATTGTGCTTTTACTAAAGTGCCCCTCAAATTTTTTTCCCTTTAAGAAAAGAAAGAACCCTTGATGGTGCCGGACCTTTGGCAACTGGCACCACCCTGCCATCGGGCCTCCAATGGCCAGCTATCAGAGCTCTGATGACAACTTAAATAATGAGATTAATTACTTGAGTTTTATAAGCCTTATCAAACGTTGTTGACAAGTTGAATAAAGACAATAATAACTTGAGTATAGCTATTAATAACCTCGAGAGCGCAATTTATCAATCGCTATACTCAAATTGTCATTGCCTTTATTCAATTTGTTAACGATGTCGGATAGAATTTATAGAGTTCAAGTAGTCAATCTTATTACTCAAGTTGCCACCAAAGCTTCGGCCTCTAGTAGGGGCAGCGAAGTTCTGGAGTCGAAGAGGGTTCTTTCTTTTTTTGAAAAAAAAAAAAACTTGAGAGACGTTTTGATAAAAGCATAATATTTTGAAATTTCAGAATAGTCCCTTAAAGCATATTTATTATGTTTATGTATTAATAGATTTTTTAGAATTTTCCAAATTTAATCGGTGTTTATTTAAAATTTTCCCAATATTTTTTATGCGTAGGATGTTTTTGTCGGGTAGGGGTGTTTGGTAGCAGCAAAGTGGGGGCATGGATCTGTATCTAGAAATCCTGTCAAGGCAAAAGAGGTGAATGCTGTGTCGCATTTGATTTAACCTTTGTGTGAGCTTTTAGGTAAACTGCTGAAATCCCTCTCTCTTCCCTTTTGTCTTTTCCTTTGCCCAAACATGCCCCTTTTTCCTTTACATCAACCACACACACTTTATTTCTTTAATGTTAAAATACATATTAAAAATATGAATCAAAATTAATGAAAAATTCTCAAATGCAAAGTGTATTGCTCAAAGGTAACTAAGGGCTCCGATGGTGCAAATCTTTTTTTATTATGCGCAGCATATTTTCAGTTATGTATAAATGTTTTTTATTTTACACATTGTTAAAAATTTATGGCGTAGAAAATATATTGAGCATTAAATAACGGTGCTACTGTACTTCCAGTCATTAATATAACTATATGAGGTAAACTTTATAATTCACTTTGATTTTATTTTAAACACAGAAAATAGAAATATTACTATATGAAATAAATTTGGGAAAAACATAAAAAAATATCACTTGAATTTTAAAATTCTAAATCATTCTGGGTATCTAGAAGAAATTAGGTATGAGCTACAAAAGTATAATAATTAACAACTTATTTTAGTATGAAATCATTTATTTGAGATTTTAAAGTTCAAATGATATTTTCTTATTTGTTTTTTCAGCAAATTTTTTTGGTTTAACATAGATATTCTTCTATTAGAAACAATTCTATTTAAGGTATCCATCGTCCGTGAGTTCAACTGACAAAACAAAAAGGGGTGAGACATGCTTCCATTTGGAGCGTCTTTGATCCCTGGGGAGTATCACTTAGTTGTGGTTCCAGTTGGGAAATCATCCTAGCTCTTGAGTGTCTAGATAAACGCATGAGGGTAATTGACGGCTCTCCCTGTCCAACATTGGTATGACCTAAGAGGAAGGAAGATTTCATCCTACTCTTTACTCATGGGTGAGCCCAACCCCTTTCCAAAAATTTATATACCAAAACAAAATTCTATGCAAAGCATTGTTTTTGTGCTTTTGATATATAAATTTTAAAAAAGGATTAGACTCACTTACGATCTAAAGATAAGATTTTAAATTGGGATACCTTTCCCAGGATCTCCAATGGACCACAGTTAAATGTACTTCGTTAAACGTGGACACCTCCTGACCGCGGCAGTTTTATTTTCCCTGCAAATCTTGATGAGTAGTGCTGTAGAGGTTTCAAAGTCCATTATTGGACTAGGTGGGCCTCAAAGCACTTGTTTCGATTCGTACCCCTTCTGTATTTAGCAATGAAGATCGGAAATTTAATTCACACTTCACTATTTTATATGAGATGGTCAGTTATGAGTGAGATGGTCAGTTATGAGTAAGGTATTAAAATTCGGATCAGGTATTAAATCGGTCAGAATACTGGATTAAGGGTCAGTGGGTCAAATCGGAGCTAAACCGGAACTAAATCGAGACCAAACCGATGAATAATTGAAGATTTTAAGCTTATACTATGAAATTCTAAAAGAAAAAATTAAAATTTGTTTTTTAAAAAAAATTGGGACCCGGACCGGTCTACTAACCGGTTCGACAGGTTCCGGGCCGGACCAGCCGGTCCGGGTCCAAGAAACCTGGTTATGAGTGCTTTTTAAATTATTTTTTAAAGTGTTATTTAACATGTGGATTTGATCTAGCATGCATTTAGATTAATTTTTGAAGAATAAATTTTATAATTTATGAGATAAGTATATAAAAAAAATTTCATTTTGATTTATAAAAAATAACTTCTAAAACTGGGGCTTCATGATTTTCTAAACACTCATCTAATCTTAATAAAGTTTTGCTATTCCAAATTTCTAATAAGAGTAGTTCTCTCGGTGGTTTTTTTTTCCCGCTCCATTCTCGAGACTTGAACCCAAAAGACTATATATACTAGCCATGTCTACAAAAACATATAGTAATATATGATTCAAAAATCATAAATAATATTAGCTTATTTCTTATATCTTATGTGAATAAGTACTTTCTACTTCACCTTATTGTCATAGAATATTTTTAATGTATTTTATAATACCATTAGGCCATGTGAAGCGCAACAAGGATACTGCATCTCGTCGCAGTGACTTCGAGATTGTAGTCAATAATGGCTTTGCTAGGATTATTATATAAGATATAATCAGAGTAAAAAATAAGTAAGTAATAGTGATAAAATTTATTTATTTTTTTAATCTTTAATTATAGTATATGAAGATGCTAGGCGATTCAGGTTGTTACATTTCTACATTCTTAAAATCCACTGAAGATCCAATTGGATGTTGCCACGTGGCTCGTTGAATATTATTAGCATTCAGCATTTAAAATATTGTGCTCATTTGTTGAAAAATGTTCAAATCTAGTGTCTGATAGTATCTTAAATAAGATTGTCTCCAATAATACCTCACATTTAGTAGGTTTTATTTAAAATTGGTTAAACAGCATCTTAATATTCTGATATACTCTAAATCATTTACTTCAGGTTTCGTTGTGTCCGTCAAAACTTGAAATTAAACTGCATAATCGAGGTTGATAAAAAATTTAAAATCTATCCTAGTACTAGATAATCACTTAATGTGTTTTTGGATTAACTTTTTTTAATAGCTTTTACGATTTATGAGGTAAGTGTGTAAGATGAGTTTTATCTCGGATTACGCAAACTATGATTTAGGATATTGCCAAACACAAAATCTTGTTTGCTAGTATTCATTTTTAATCAAATGAGTAATAATGGACCCCACCGAACAGATCATATATTTATTTGTTAGGAATATTCAAATTTTTTTTAAAGCAGCCTACTTTTAAATATAAATTTTCTACACATGAAAATTAACGCCCCGTACGTGCATTGAGCAGCTAACTTTAAGAAAATCGCTTGCCATGCAAAAATATTATGGGGTGGTTGACTGGTTGGTATACTTTTTTCATTTATTTTATCTGAACTAATTAAATATAGAAAATAAAGGGATGTAAATAAAATGTTTATCAGAACAACCAGTACATATATAACAGCAAGATAACTGGAAAAGATAATGATGAAAAAAGAAGAGTAAGCACAAAGTAAAAGGAATTAAAGACTTTCCCCTTTCATTATGACTCATCATTAAAGTTTTTGTCTCATGGAACCTTAATTATTTTCTTTGATCATTATAGGGATAGACACTAACTGCTTGAATTTATGAGTGATCGAGATTGAACTCGCGACCTTTTATTGCCCTAGGAGTTTTCATATAATAATAGATTACAAGGCCAGTAGCAAACCTTAATTAATTTAGCTTCTGTCCCCTAGTGTTTATACTAGCTAATAGGATTAGAGTACATTTTAAATAATATTTCTCTGATCATTAATATAAGACATATTTACTTAATTTAATTAGATTAAGGAAGTTGGTTAAGTTAGTTAATATAATGTATATAACTCTGGCCTTATTTATAAGTTTCTTTTAACTAATTCTCACATACCAAGGAGAGTTAGTTAACTCATTACCTATGGGTTAAATTTCCAATTTCGCTCTTATTTATTATTGGTTCCAAAAATCATCATGAATAAATTTCTTTTGTTTATTGCAATTAATAGGTGTAAAAAAATACAAAATGCATTTACCACTTTAAAAAAGGACTTATAAATAGGACCAAGGTTTTTGGTCAAAAAGGACTTATAAATAGGATCAGAGTGGTAATTTCTAAAACACCCTAGTCATTTTGCTTAATCCCGTCATTCCTTTCCTTATTGATTATTGTTTGAGGGAGTATCAATAGGGGTAAATTAAAAAAATATTGATAAATATAAAAACTATATATTATATTTAGGGTAAAAATCAATTCCTCAGATTTATCTTATATTAAAGATTGGAGGGAGTAACTCTTGTTAAAAGAAATTGGGTTGTACGGAAAAAAGGTCAATTGGATGATTTCTCTTAAGTATAGATGGATGTTTGAATATTGCGAATAAAAAATAATATCAAAATAGTTATCCTCAGTTTGGCCTAATCCGAATATCATATCTGATAGTGCCTGGATATAAATAACAATATTACTTAAAAGAAAAGAAAAGAAGTGTTCATCATTTTACCTTTTTATCCTCTTTATTCCCCTAGCTAGCTCCAATCTCCCAAGTTATATATATCCCTTCACGTCATTATCTTCAATTCTTAATTAATCCTTAAACGAAAAGCATACAATTGTATTATGTACGTATGCTTCTCCTTGTAAAAGTATTTAAACCTTACCTTTATAATGTTAGAGAGTTTTTGAGATAAATGACTTAATTTGTTGTTTAAAAGTAATTCTAGTCATACTTTAACCTTGGACGTTGTCAAATTTTGCCCAAATTAAAGATTCAATTAGAAATTTAGAATTGGATCTGTCTGTGATTTGTGTGTGTAATGAAGCCACTTATATACATGATATTAATTATTAATAATACGTGTGTATAATACACGTATATACACGACATTAATTAATAATCTAACCAATGATTTAGCTTCCGTGCTTGTCAATAATTGTCTAACACTATCTTAACCATATCTTTATTTTTTTTTTCATTATTACATGTTGCTAGCAATCCAGTTGGAATTGAAAACGATGTGTCATGTGTGACTGTGTGTCTTTAATTATATTATAAAATTATACAGTTTGGACTTTGGATAACGACATTGATAAACAAAAGAATTAATATTTACATATGGACATGAAGATATGATGAATCAGAGAGAAGATCTTCTAAGTGGAGAACAGGAAGAAGTTAGAGTTTAATTATAACTTCAAAAGCTTTTTATAAATATTTTTTTGTTAATTAATAAAGGCATTAGACCAGAGATAATTGCATATGACTTAGTCTTTGGAAGAAAAATTATGGGGAGACATTTGAGATTTGGAAAATTTTAGATAAATACCATTGGAACTTACAAATCCCAAAAAATCTGTTAACATATGGAAATGACACATAGGTCCTTAAGGAGAAATATAAGATTTTGAAATGTTGTACTTTTATCAAAATGCACATCAGTAATGCTGTTAACTACTTGAGTATAAAACTGACAACTTTGGCTCCCTAAGCTTTAGCAGGCATTATTGACAAGTTGAATAAAGGGAGTGACAATTTACGTAAAGCAATTCACAACTACGGTATAGAAAGTAACAACTTAGAGAATTTAAATTGTCAATCTCTATAATCAAGTTCACATTCCCTTTTTAGTCAAAAAGAAAGTTGAAATTTCTTTTATTCAATTTGTCAATGACGCCTGATAGAACTTAAAGAGCTTAAGTTATCAATCTCTATACTCAAATAGTTAAATGCATTACTCGAGTCGCCTAGGGGGAGAAACCCTTTTTTTTTTAAAAAAAAAAGGAAGACGAAATGATGACATTTTAGTAAGACTATAACATTTCAAAATCTCATATTTCTGTCCCTAAAGATCTATGTATTATTTCCATATGTTAATAAATATTTTAGAGTTTTTCCGGTTTAAATGATATTTAAATAGAATTTTTTCCCTAAAATGTATCTCACCCGTCAAATTGAGGATGCGAGATGACTCAATGTGTTAATTTCAATAAATAATACTAGTACTTTTTGTTTTTTTAAAGTTTAAGATGTGGTATGAAGAGGCTACTTTATGTGTGTACCATGACGTGATCATAAATTATAAAGAAATAATGATTTAGCAACAAAATTTTCGTCATTAATCAGTTTAGTAACGAAATTTCATCGTTAATCATTTAGTGGCCGTGTAATTTATAACAGAATTTCAAAATGTCATCGCTAAATTTCATTGTTAACTCAGTTTTGTTTAGCATAAAAAGTTCTTCATCAATTTATAACATCAAAATCTAAAATATCATGATAAGTAAGATGACATGATCAACAAGCTAAGCATCAATCATATATAATATGAATGTTTCCTATATAATAATTATACATGACGATAAGGTAGTTTGAACTTAATAAGTATATCTGAGTCAGAAATTCTTTTCTTATTAACTAGTTTAGAAGATTATTTGCAAAAGTTGTTCGGTGGTTACATACATACATACATTTGTATTACAGATCTTGTACTCATACTCAGTACGCTAACAGAAATTCTAATTAATTAAACAAGGCAGTTTATATTTAGCATAGTTTGAAAATCTTGGTGATTCATGTCTATGCTAACAAATATATTAATTAATTGATTCTCTATACTTTTTTTACCCTTAAAACTGAAATTTAATATTTTATAAAATTCATCATAATCATAACAAAATTCAATTTTTGATATCTACTCTTTCTCACGTGGACCGTAGGAGATTAAAAATAGAAATAGAGAAATAGCTAGGGTGCCTGGTGCTTTTTCTATCTGTTATTTTTTTTTTTTGTATATTATAATAATTTAATTATTTAAAACACAAGGAGACTTTAATATAAATGAGACGAAGGGGCTGCATTTTGAGTGGGACAGATCTCCGGAGGCAAATGATGAGAAATTTTGAGGTGACGTGATATAGAAGGCCCTTTTTGATAGTCCAAATGATGAGAAAACACAGATATTTTTTTTCAAAAAAATTACTTTAACAAATTAGAATTCCCGATCATTGAAAATTAAGGGAAATTGGGTAAAAATATCCAATTAAAAAAATTTTGGGTGAGAACAACTTGAATTTTTTAGGTTTTTATTATCAATAAAATTTTTAATAGGAGATTTTTTCCAATTTCCCTTTAAAATTATGGTTAACAAATATACATTACAGTTTCTCAATTTATATGATTTTTAAATCTATTTTTTTAAAATTTATTTTTTCTATTGAGCTTGAGCTACATGCATTTTCTCTTTAAACAATATCTTCATTGTTCATTCATTTCTTTTCATTATTATTTCAAAGTATGTATAATTAAATCATGGACATAATAAAATCTCTCATAAATCTGGAAGGGTGTCTTTTCGTTGTCATGTCTAAAAATGAGATTTTTAAAATCATGTTAAGTTTTCTTCAAAATTATAATTATTTTGAATATTGATTTTGTCACTTCATAAATAAATTCTTTCAGGAAAAAAAGGTTAGTGGGTTTGCAGTCCAATTCTACCTGAGAACGAAAGCGAGAGTCCTTGAATGATATAAAACCGTAATAAGTCAGAAGGTGACACAGTGATATAGAAAGAGATGGAAAAAGGGGTAGGGACAAAAGTGTCATTGTACGTTTGGTGGAGGTTCACTCCCTCAATCAGTAAGTAGTAGGATTTGCATCGCACAAGTGAAAGACAAGAAAGAAAGAAGCCTTCCTTTTACCTCTCAAGGTAGAAACCAAGACTCTGGATTGTGATTTTACAACAAAACCTTTCTTCTCTTCAACCTTCATACTTACTTTGACTTTTCAAATTTTGACTCTCTCGCTCTCTATTACTCTATATATATATTTTTATTTATTTATTAATATGTCCTTGAGACAAGCTCCAAAGGTGTAACTTTCCTAAAGATAAGAGTCATTTTTAAAAGAAAATGAAAAGGAAGCGGAAGATGAAAGGATGTTTTCATAAATGCAGGATTTTTTGTAATCTCGGCACATTGAGTTGGGCTTGCCTCAAAGGCAATAAAAAAAAAGAGTTGGGCTTGCCTAACCAGTGTGGGTTAGACCATAAAATCAGCAGTTGGCCTGCCTTTTTTTTTCCCACCATTTTGTTTGTTCTGCATTTTGGGCCCAAATCGAGTAGTTAATGGGATTTAATATATGGACTCTTTACTTTTAGGCCCATACAAACAAATAAAAATATTTTTATTTTCATTTTTTCCCCCCACTTATCTAAGTCAAGTCACAAAGAGGGTGGGCGAAACTTGAAGTAACAATAAGGTTATTGTCATATGATCTAGAGGTCATGAATTCAAATGCTAGAAACAAGGCTTTACCCTTGTAGGGGTTAGGTGGGTGCATATAAAGCCGGATACATTTATCCCTTCTCATACTTAACTTGGTGAGAGCCTTATGTACTAGACCTTTTGCCTCAAACCAATAGGTATATAAAAACTTGTAGAAATAAAAATTATATGAATTTGAGACTTAATCACAAGTTTGACAATTAAAAAGGTCACCTTCACTTAACCCAACATTGATTTTTTTTTTTTTAAATAGTTTGGAATCAAGTCAATTAATATGGGTCATTAACATGAATGGTCAAGGTTTCATATGAAAACATCTATCTTAGTCATGAGCATTGGTTAGAGTTAACCAAAGTTTCATATGGCAGACAATATTCGTTTTCATAAAGATATGGAGATCCCTTTGATATCTACATGTTTTAAGTTAAGAAAATTAGTCATTTCTTATAAAATCTAAAAATTACCCTCAATAAAAGTCGTTGGTTAGAAGAATAGTCTCTCTTGGTCCCATGACACGCCATCCACCCTTTTCTTATAGGGTTGGGGCGCCTCTTCTTCCTATATATGTGGCTTTTAATTACCTTTGGAAAAATAATTTCAACTTATATATATATATATATATATATATATATATATAAAAGTGAGATGAAATTAAAAGAAAAGAAACAATAAATCTTTAGGCAGAGGACCATGCATGCATACATGCTACAACAAATAAATTGGTACAAGTACCAAACTTGTTTGATTATTGTGGATGTACAGACTTTTCAAATTGGAAGAGATAATATAAATATATATATATAGATATATATATATAAATAAAAGAGCATGGTGGGGGAGAAGGGACAAGCCAATGAGATTGGAAGCAGCAAAATCATAGACTACTTTATTTAGAATGTGAAACAAGAGGCCACATTTCTCACTATTTGCTTGGCCTTACCTTAAATGGAACAATATGCATACGACAATGACATCTTTAGTTAGTTAAATTCATAAATCAAGGTACCTTTATTTTTTTTTCCCCATGTGTTTCGGTATATTCATGCCTCTCCTTCTGCCCACATACACATGTTTCCACGTTCATCGCCATCATCTTCTTCTTCTTCAGTATCTCTGTCATTTCTACATATTATTATTATGAGGGTTTTTTTGGGGGGGAAGAGTCGGTAACGAGTCTCTATTTGTAAACTATATCAACCAGAAAAACTTGATAAATCATAGTGTCGTTATTTTCTATGTATGAAATCCTACACAATGTTAATATTTTTTTGTGTATAAAAGTATATCAGATCTTTCTTATCAATAAATTTTCAAATAGAGATTTTCCACTGATTTCCCTTTTTAATGTATCACAAATTTGCACCCTCAAATGAGAAAATTAGGTTATGAAAAAAATAAATCAATGAAATACCGTCTGCATGTATGTTTGCCAAATTTCTATGCATTTTGTGTATGTAGCCATAACATTTTTGTAAACAAGATTTGTGACTTTTAATTTTCAGTACATTCATGAGATCGTAGAAGGTGCTTTTATTTATTAGGCCTTGAACCACTCATTGTAAATCATTGGTGTTTCTATAATATATATTGGGTAGGAAAGAAATAGAACTTTTTGTTAAAAAAAATAAACAAACTTTTTACTAGTTCTAATTGTAAGTTTAGAAGGTAACTTCGATCCTTAATATAAAACATATTTACTTAATTTGATTATATTAAGGACATTAGTTGAGTTAGTTAATATGACTTGTATTTTCTAAAATGCTTTAATCATCTTCCTTAATTCTCTCATCTCTCTCTCCACCTTGATTATTGTTGAGAGAGCGTCAATTGATGTAATTTAGGAAAATATTCACAAATATAAAAATTATGTCTTATATTTAGAAATAAGATCAATTCCTTAATTATGCCTTACATTAAGGATAGGAGGGAGTAATTTTTTTTAACACCCATTGCAAGACCAGTGTAGAAAGTCCAATAATTTCTAAATTCCAATTTAGCTAAATTGGTTATATATATCTACAACGGCTGGAAAATCGGAGTAAAAGGACATTTTTAACCAGTGTTAAAACTTAGAAGACCATTATTCATGATTCACGCAGTAGTGTTTGATAATAATAATAAGTTGATAATTCAATATTAATGATCAATTGCTATGATGCTATCTGTCGCCATGTGTCTTTTTCATTTTTCTTTTCTCGTGCCTCAATCCCTTATACATATTATTGCGACTCACACACATAATATTGCATGCGCACAAACTTAAAATTTCTCTTACAAAGACACAGTTTTGTCTCTTAACGTAGACATGTGGTAATGTTGGGACTTCATCTTACATTAAGAATCTACCTAGCCATTTTCAAATATAAAGTTCTGATAATGCAGCAGCCTGAACACATGGTCACCATCAAATTCTTAATATAAGAATTAGATGACTAATTTGTGTATATTAAATAAATTAGTTATTTATAACAAATGTGTCTTAATTTTCTCAAACTACCCTCTTTAATCATATGTATTGGAGCTATTCCTTTATCAGGAAGCCTTTTAATGCATGCAA
The DNA here is from genome assembly GCA_963242795.1 of Inga leiocalycina. Taxonomy (NCBI): domain Eukaryota; kingdom Viridiplantae; phylum Streptophyta; class Magnoliopsida; order Fabales; family Fabaceae; genus Inga; species Inga leiocalycina. Next base: position 11,250,731 of record OY725327.1, on the reverse strand, counting down.
TCAATAGAGATAATTGAGACAAAACATTATACATTTGGGATGCTAACCCTATGTTTGGATGGAAAGAAAAGTGGGAACAAGAGAGGATACTAGGAAGGAAAATTTTTAAAAATGGGAAAGAAATTTATTATTTTTGAGAGTTTTCCTTTCTAGTATTCTTTCCTCCTAATTTTCTCTCTATCCAAACATAAAGTAAGTGAAGTATGGTTTTATATTTATGATCAAAGTGAATCCTTTGTCTAGTTCTTATATATATATATATAAAACTAACAATCACAATTATAACTTATCTGAGGAAGAGGAAAATAAAGGATCCATGTCATTAATCATATATTTGTTAAAAATACATTAAACAATATTGCCTGCAGCAATGACAATTGAATATAAATCCTACGTTACAACAACTACCTAACAATTCTGTAACCAATATATCCTTTGACAGTTTGAGAGCGCCCAAGCATATGTGATCGGTCTCCATCTCCCATATCCCCTTAGATAACAACAGATCATACCAAAAAAAAAAAAACAGCAAATTAGCAACGGAATTTAATGATCCCGTTAAAAAAAAAAACTGCCACCATTTGAATTCCGATGGAGTTCTGTGAGTAAATTCTCTGATCTCTCTCAGTTGTGTAGTTCAGAGTCGTTCTCTTGGATAACAGTGACAACAACACTTTGTTCACATTTCACTATTTGCTGCTCATGAGAATGTTGATCTTCTGCTGAATAATTCTCTCCCACCAAACTTTTCGCCCTCAAGGATTCTCTCTCCCAATCAGTGCGGTACAGCACAAGAAGAATAGAGATGACACAGGCGATCTGAGCCGCAAGCAGGCCATAACACATGCCCACCAAACCCAGGTCCCAAACAAAGCCCAACACTATCGCCACCGGTGCTCCCACCAAGTAAAACGCGTACAAGTTGATCCCTGCCCCTATCCCGGTTCTCGCACTCCCCCTCAGAATACCACACCCCGTTGTTTGTGGACAATTCCCAATCTCACACACCCCAATTATGGGCAAAACAGTCATTGTCAGCTCCAACACTTCCCTGTCACTACTAAAAACCCTACCCCATCTCTCTTTCCCCACCGTCGTCCACACCAGCCCCACCGTCGAGCTAGCCGCCGCCAACCCTAAAGCCACCGTGCTCGATAGCCTCGCCCTCCCCGGCTCCCCGGCTCCCAGCTCGTTCCCCACTCTAGTCGACGACGACGCGCTTAGCGCGTTTGGAAGAGTGTACATGAGAGATGTGGTTTGGATTATTATCCCCGACGTCGCCAGCGCCGCGCGAGGGTTTTTCAGGTAACCGGCCAGGATTGTCATTAGCTCGTACCACCACCACTCTAAACAAACTCCGATGCAGCTTTGTATGGAGAATCTTATAAGCTGACCCCATTCACTCGCCGACGAACGGTGATTGTTATTATTCATCACGAGAGGCGTGCACAGGGTTAAAGGCTCATGGATGTGAGCCTTGATGGTGGAGACCGCCGCTCGTGGATAGGACATATAGAGGAGGAGAAAGAAGAGGGTGTTGAAATTCGCGACGAATGATGAGATTGCGATTCCGGGGACTCCAAGTTGGAGCTTGAAGGTGAAGAAGATAATGATTGGGATATGGATAAGTGTGGCAAGTGAAGTGCACCATAATAGAGGCCAAGTTGTGCCTTTACTACGTAAATAAATTCGAATTGGGTGAAGGAAGCTATTGGCTATGAGGTCCGGTAAAGCGTAGCGACAATAGAGGCTAGCGACGGAGGTTATGTCTGGGTTTTGGTGGAGAGAGAGCATCAAAGGTTCGAGCTTTATCCAAAGAAGGGAGATTGGGAGGGAAGCTAATAAGAGCATGAGGATGGTTCTGTGAAGAGTGAGGGATAGTAAGGAGAAGTTTCTAGAACCAAAGGCTTGGGCACAGAGAGGCTCCATGCCGGCGGCGAGGCCAGAGAGGACAGAGTAGCCGGTGATGTTGGTGAAGCCGATGGCTAATGAACCGGCGGCGAGCTCAAGGCTTCCCAACTTGCCCATGCACATGACAAGGATCATGTTCTTGAGGTAGCTCACTAGGCTCATCGCTGCTATTGGCAACCCTATGTCTCCCACTCTCTTTAGCTCCTCCCCTACCTAACAAACACAAGAGAATTGTGAATTTAATGTAAACAGTTAATTAAAACTATACCATGACTTAAATGGCAAAAAAAAAAAACTTGTTTTTATTACTGGCTAGAACAACCAACAAACTGTTGGTTAAAATGGTAAGCGGTCTCATCTACGTAAAGAGGATAACATAAGTTTAAATTTTGAGAAGCACATTTGTTGAGAAATAGAGAACATGTTTCAATATTGATATTATAATTGGATGTTTCATGATCACTTAGCTTCACGCCAAGCTATAGCCATGCATGTGCACCAATATATCTAACTGGCTAGAATGTGAGTGAAGAAGTGAGGGGATTAAATTTTTTAAGAGAGAGCAAGTGAATAATGAGTAGTTTTTGAAGGAAGAAAATGGTAATTTTATTATGAGAGAGGGGTAGGATAGTGCAAGTTGTGGGCTTGTTTGGGGATAAAAAGAGAAAAAAGAAAGAAAGAATATAGGAACAATAAGTTTTATTAGAAAAGGAATATATAATATATATATTAAGGTCTTTTATAGTAAGTACCTCAGCAAATGTCGGATAAGCTTGTTGGGATTTCTCCTCTTCCGAAAGTATCATCGTCTTTGAAAATCTTTCTAGCTTTCGCTTTTGCGTTTGTTTGATTGATCTGATGATGTTCCGTGTGTGTGGTTTAATGATGAAGAACAAGAAGGAGATAGTGGGTGTCTGTTCTTACTCCACAGACACACACAACAAACACACATATGACCTACAAATTAAAAAGCCACTAAATATGATGAGAAAAAGAAGACTGATCGAGAATAGCAAAGTGGGTATGAGAAGCAAACCAGCTATGCCTTTATATATAAGGTTTCAAGGTGGTGGGGAATCCATCTTTCAGTTGCTTACCCATGCATTATTTCTACACTTTTCTTAATTAATTATAACTCACAAAACTTTTTCTTATCTACTGTATATCATAATAGAGTGCTTGCTTTATCTTGACCCTAATGTGTTTATTTACACGTCAAATTTGATTTTTTTTACACTGGGTATGAAACCTATATTTTGTTTGCATGCACACAATGATCATATCTTTTTTCCTTTTTAAAAAAATAAATTATATATTATTTTTGTGAACCAAGAAGATTAGAATTTATGTATATTTCTTTTTTTGAAAATATGTTTCTATATATTGGACTTGGCTACCCTTGTCCGCTCTTCCCATCCACTTCTCCCACTCTTCTCTTTCACTAATCATCTTCACCTTTAGATCAAAATTTGAGTGGTTCAGATTTAAGATCTTATAAAATTACTAATAAAATACCAAATTATTGAAAAATAAATAAATAAATTCAGATTTTCAAATTTTAGACCTAATAATTTAAATCTGCAACAAAAAATATTTTAAAAAATAATGTTATAAAACTTTAAATATGAATCGTTTAAATTTCAATCTAAGAGTGGAGATTATTAGTAGAAGAGAAGAGGAGGGGAAATGGATGGGAAGAGCAGAGGAGGGGAGTCAAATCCCTATATCTGGCCATTTTTGTGTTGATTTAAGTATTATTAATTTTGCCTCTGTTATGACCCGGCGGCCCCGTATTTGTTTGCCAACAAATTAGTTTCCCAACATATATAACTAAAAATCCATGCTTCAAAATTATAAAAAGCAGCACGCACATTTAGTTTAATTTGTTGAATTGCTGCAATTTCCCCAAGTTTGAATCAAACACATGATCAGTTTAATTAGTTTCACGTTAAACAAAAATAAAACATGATGTGTAAGACTAAGTTTAAACCTCAAACTGTGTTAGTCATATAGTTGGCATAGTATTTTGTCATTTTTTTCAAAATTGAGGGAACAAAGGCAAAATCTGATATAAGGATGATATATACCAAAAATCCGATATCCACGTTTTAGAAAGCAAGTCTGTGACTGTGCATGTGAGCAAGAGATCACAAACTGCTCTATATACTCAGATCCATGTTTGGTTTTGTTGTTGGCTCTTTGACAGTTCCTCACTATAACCTTACATACTCTTGCTCTACTTCACTAGTATACTAACACGTGTGTGCCTAATTAGCTACTTGTCACTCCACTATTTATATATTCCGTGCATATATTAACTTTCTATAACTAATCAAATTATAATACATATACCAAGCTTAATCAATAGATATGCCTTCGCTCACTTCTTGAAACAGAAATTGGTAGATAGGAATTCCATCGCTTGTACGTAATGTAATATAATATATATATATATATATATATTAAGTGTTTGTATTAATTAGTAGTCCACTCTCTCATTCGACATATATATCCCCGGCTTAGTTAATTAATTTGCTTTAAAAATAATGGGAGAATCGCTGAAAAATTTCTCATTGCAAAATTTCTTGCCCAAAGCACTCAATGACTGATAAGGTCCGTGAGCAAGTGCAACTTCTTCAACTGCGTACAACATATATACCTTTAGCTATGTGCAAAAGTCTTCTGTTCTACACACAAATGAAGATGTGCTGGACACATTTGAGGAAAAGTTGCACCTGCTGAAATGAAGTTTCACCTGGGTCCTTGTACGAATTTCAAATAGCTTTGAGTAATAATTTTCCCAATAAAAATAAAACATGGTCGTCAAATTAAATATAGACCATGTAAAAGCACTATTACAAAAAAGTAAAGCTGTGACGTTAGAAAAATACCACAAATCTAGACACCGCTAAAAAAACTGTAGTGCTTGGAAGCGCCACAGCAACTTTCCATCTTTTTGTAGTAAAGAGGGGTGTGAACATGGTGGTGCTAATCTTTTTGGATGATTGAAAATGTATTTCGAGGCAAGATCAGTCTTTAAAAACACTAATCTTATTATCACACACAAAAAAGGAAAAATCTTCTCCTATACGTAGGGATTAATTAACTACATCCCTTATGATTAAATTAGGAATAATTTATATATTGATGAAATAGGGAGGGGTGGGATTTGGAGATCTAGAACATACGTTGCAGTTAATGCCTTTTAATAATTTGTTAGGACGAGGTCACTTCAGTAAGTTACAAGCAGTAGGGCCTTCAAAACTAACATCATTAGGGTTTTTTTTAGGGTGGGGGGGACCTTTAATTAATTAATTAATTAGGTAGAGGTGTGAAAATCATAATAATAATAAGATTGGGTTGGAAGCAAAAATTGCTTTATTTCCCACATGTCAGTGGCCACAGAGAGAGTTTTGGATACATCCAAAATCACACAAGAGTTAGAAGCTATCCCCACGTTTCCTATTAAAGCACGCACCTTGTCCTTTAAAGTTACTACACCCAGCAGCTTGCCAATTCCACAGTACGTAAAATCCTATGGAGTATTTGTTTCTTCCCTTTGAAATTATTAATGTGGATGAACCAAAAAAGCACCTCCACATATTCCCATACTATACGCTCACGTATATATTCTTTTTCTTTCCCCTTATCATCTCTCCATCTACGTAGTATTTAATTGAGGGTTAATGCTGCTCCTAAATATTAGACTTATTTTACATGTTTATCATTTTTTTTTTAAAATTAACCTTATTGATATTTTCTCAACAAAAATTAAGTTAGATAGGGAGGAAGGGAATTAAGAAAGATAATTAGGGTAATTTATTTTAAAAAAAATACTATATATTTCTTGTCATAAATATAAGACTTAGTTAATTTTTTTGGAGAGATTAAGAAAACTAAATAAGTCATCACTTAATCATATCATATATTGTGTTTGAGTAGATTGCATATAAGTTTAGAAGTCACATAAATTAATTTAGAGAAAAATGATATATAGGAGTACAAATACTTTAAAGTAATTTAATTAGTTTCCTTAATCTCCCTAAAGAAGTCAAGTAGGTTTTATATTTAAGACCGGAGATAGTATTATACTAACTGACTTAACTAACATTTTTAATATCCTCAAATTAGTTAATTAGCTAGGTTTTACATTAAGGATGGGGGAGTATTATGTTACTAGCAAAAAGTTAAAAGGAGAATCCATCTTAAAAGACTAGCTTTAAAAACTTAGCCTGATGAGTAGAAGAACAACCCTATAAACTTATAAATCTCACTTTTCTTGTGAGACCCAATCCTTGATATTGGAGTTACCACAACGATTTACTCACGGAAATCTAACTGACAAAAGGCTGAGTGAATAAGTACCATGGTGTGGAAATACAGAGAAAGCTGATACCTTCATTTTCCTACCCACATGCTAATCTTTTGGAATGGACTCTCCTTTTATATTTATGCTGGTTCCATTGCAGACATGCACCCACACGCATAAATCATCAGCATGTTATTACTTAATTGCTACATAGTATTTTTGTTGGATATATGTTTTTATTCTGGCTATGCCCGTGAATCAGGCGTGTCATTTCAAAGTTGATGTCAGTGGAAATAATGGAGGTTTAATTCCCTTTGAAGAAGTCCAATTGAATTAGTATATATAAAAATCTAAAAGCTATCTACACATCATAGATTCTTCAGATTCAATGTTACCAGTTACTACGGAAGAAAGTGCTGCATATTGTCAAACTTTTTACCACCGACTAGAATTATTTCAACTTTTCCTTTCTAGCTATCTGCTTTATCTAATTCACTAGCTAGCGTGTTTCTTTGAACCTACACATACAAATTCCTTTTTGTTTTTCAGCCAGAAGCACATTCTGTGTACCTTTTTATCTTTCTTTCCTTTTTTTTTTTAAACTCTGTTTCTCCTTTAAATGGACCGTCGACAACAATTTTAATAGATTTTGCCCCCTCTAGAAGAACAGGCATGCTACTATTAGATATCTCTAGGATTTACCCTTGTTTGACTAGGAGTGTGGCCGGTTCAGCCTAATTATAATTACTTTCTCCAACATATAATATAAGAAACTTGAATATATTGTACAAAGTCAAAAGTTATCATTCTTAGTTAAGACCTAATTTATTTATTTCCTTGACGTACAAAGGAACACCAAACAACACACAAAGAGTAATTACTCTCCCATCTTTAATATAAGACCTAAATGAGGATTGATCTTAGTCATATATGTAAAATTTATTTATTATATTTGTCAATATCTTTTCGTATTAATTCATATTGATGCTTCCGCATTAATAATTAAGTAAAAGAGAGGGAGGAGGAAATTAAGGAAGATAATTATGATATTTTAGAAAAATATATCATGTTAACTAATTTAACTGATTTTTTTAATCTAATCAAATTAGATAAATTTATCTTACTTTAGGGAGCAAATGAGTATAATAAGAATCCAAATAATAGAATTTCTTAATACTTTCAACTTAACTCAAGGTCATATTGTTGTTGTGTTCAAATTCGATTTGCTTAATCATGCAGAAAGAATATTCCTTTAGTTGCTACATGATATCTTGAGTTCGAGTGAGTCTGAATGCAGAAAACATTTTTGGGAGAGTTATCCCCCATTTGGCCCAACAATGCTCAAACTTGACACACCCAGACCGTCATATGAAAAAATATTCCTCAAGGTACTATATTAATTCAAACTACACTCAAACATTGTCTCCTCCAATCCAGTGATTTTAACAATCGGCATTATTAGATTTCGTTTATAATTAATGTGTTGCGACTCTCTCCCTCTCTCTGTGGGGTGCACTTTGTTCTCTATGAGTGTGTTTCAGTGTGTCTGATCTGTTTACTAAACTGTTGAAAGGAGAAGAAGACATGTTAGAAGCTAGCTGTTAATAGAACCATGCATGTGAAATCTAGTTGCACCAAATGCCCTACCTATAGGATTAATTAATCATCATTCCCCACACAACCCAATTATCTTGTCGACAATTCGCTACTTTTTATCTTTTGCACGAATCCGATTCACAATTATTCACTCCAGATTTCGTGTGTGTTTGGAATGGCTTATTTTTGTCCAAAACGTGCTTATAATTCGTGATTCACAGTATACGAGGTAAGTATGTGAGAGGAGTTTTTTCTCGACTTGCGTGATTCGGGCTTATTTTTTAAATAAGCCCTTATTTAAGCTTGGCCAAACACCCACTTCATATCTCTTGTTTCATAAAATATTCCAATAGATCTGATCCATAATTATGCTGTGGCCTGGTGGTTGTAGCTAGAGAACCAATTAGGAATGATAATAACATCCAAGTGTCACATCTCTAGCTAGCTCATATATTGTTTTTATTATATATATATATATAGATATATTTTGAATATATGTTTTATAATTTATATACACAGTATAATGTTGTTCTTTAGAACTGTTTGTGTCCCAAATTCTTACGCTTTGTGTGCCAAAAGTCCAACAACCGACAGCTTTACCTCCTTATCCCCTCTATGAGCAACAACAGGCTATAACAGTTCTTCCATCACTTCATTTGTTGTTGCGTTTGAAATTGAATTATCATCAATTAATGGACAATGGCTTCAAGATTAAGATGCCTCAACGATATAATATTATTAATTATTTACACACTTAATTAAAGACCACTTTTAGTATGTAACTATATATATAGTACCCCACATTAATTTTAATATAAGCAAATTATGCATCTCATATTTATATTATTTGCTGTTCTGAGTTTAATATAGATATGTGTGAAAGTATTTAAATTACGCACCTCACGCACAATGTTTAAAACATATCATCATATATTTGTCTGATAGGTTGCTGAGGTTGACAACTCGTTGGGTGTTTTGACTAATTCATATATCTTCATGTTATTCTTCTTGTTGCTCTAAACATGTTCCTGTGGCCCGGAAGCATTGGATATTAAAATCAGTAGGAATGAGAGCTGGCTACAGTTAAAATAGAAGCTAAGTCCATAAAAATTACCAATAAAATCTGTTTTTTTTTTTTTAAAAAAAGTAGGCATTGTTTGATTCTGTTTTCTGTTTTTATATTTTTAGAATAGTTTTATAATTTTTTTAAAAACAAATTTTTGAAAAAAAATTTAAAAAATTGTTTGCATAACTGTTCTAAAAAATTACATTAGATTTGACAGTAAGAAAAATGAAACTTATTTGGAACAATTAATTTAAATATCAACGTGGAGAATTAAGAGAAGGCGAGAAAAAAAAAACATCGTGAGCATGAGAGATAGAGTGAACAGCGCAGCCACATGTAAAATTAAAGGAAAAATTTAGGGGGAAAAATAAAATAGAAAACATGCAAAAGTTGTTTTGAGTTTTTTATTTTTAAAGACAGTTTTCTATTTTTTGAAAAAACACTTAATTAAAAATTAGCCATCAAACAAGGTTTTTTTTTTTTTGTATTTAAAAAGAAAAAACCATTTCCCAAATAAGAAATCAAAGCAAGGCTTTAGTGTTTATGATACCACAATATAGTAATGTAGTCGTTGCATCTTTTTGATTTTGGAGGTTCTTTTGGTCAAACAATATATTGAGTGTAAAGACTAAAGAGTGCTACATTGCATCATCATCAATCAAATAAATGAAAAAACTGAAACCACTGGGTTGCTTCCACCATTGTTGACATTTTATATACATTCAAAATGCTTCCTGGTTTGTGCTCAACTTGTTATATCAGTCTGAACGTGGATTGGTTTCTGCAGCTAGCGTCCTCTAGCTAGCTAGAGCTATTTTGAAAAATGAGTCATATTCATTGTATTAACCATATTATATATATATAGAGCATATATATATTCTAGTACTTGATGATAAGCTTGGGAAAAGGCCAAATATGAATATTGAAGTTGCCAAACACTACAGTTGAAGCATGAAGAGAAACAGTGGATGTTAGGTTCATCACTGAAATCAAGTGAGGGTCCATGACTATGACACAGACACGCACATCTTCTTTTATATATATATATATATATATATATAACACTCTTTGATTAATTAATTTACCAGCTGGTTTAATATGGGCTTATAAGTGAAATTCTTTTTTTTTTTTTTTAATGTAATGAGGACTAGCTAGCTTTGAATATATGCCTCTATGGTCCTAAATTAATTAACATGTGAAATCAAAGTGAACAGAATATCCTCATGAGGTGGCAAACTAAGAACAATTTTGTCATGTGAAATTGAAGTATACATATACACTACATAAGAATGGGATTGTTCAATTCATATATATAGATCAGAGAGATCGTTGAATATTGCAGAATGTGGAGTAATGATTTTAAGAAGGAAAGTTGTTTGTATTATATATATATCTAAGCACGCATAAGAATAATTAATTAATTACTATATATGAAGAGGGTGTGATATGAGAGGGCGATACGGTTCAAGCCGGCAACAAAAGAATTTTTTCCCATGGATCAAAGACATATATATTCAACGGCTATTTATATTTTGTCAAAGTTTTGTGTCATGCACGTGCCTACTTTGGAGCACCATTTCTCTCTTCTTGTCATGGTTGGCCAAACCATTGTACCCTATTTTAGGGAGGCCAACAAATATTTTTGTGAATAACTAATCTATGTAATATTTTAAGGAAAAATTGCCCATAAGTCCCTATTTATAAACTTATTTGTGAACCGGGGTCTAGAATTTTATAAAGGTGTGGGGTCATTGAGTGTAAATGATTGTGATAAGAGAAAGACAAAATTACCTTTAGTGAAACCATTTCATTTGTGCAACCTATCTTTCTTCTATGTGCAATCTATTTTCTTTTGTGCAATTCATCTTTCTTATGTACAATCAATCTTCCTTTATGTTGCAAAACTAGTCCCTGATATACAAATTATGTTTTCTGCAAACCATCTACCTTTAGTGCAAAAGAAATTTCCTTTTGTGCAAACGATATTTCTTCTATGCAATTCATCTTCTTAAGTGTAAACTATTTTCTCTTATGTGTAATCCATCTTCTATATGTGCAAAATTAATCTCTAATGAGCAAATTGCATTTCGTGCAAACCATCTTCTCTTTAGCAATCTATCTTCCCTTATGTACAATTTACCTTTCCTTAGGTGCAATTTATCTTTCATAAAAAAAGTCAAGATTTTCAATTCCATGACCCACAGTTCATTTTTGCCTCCCCTTCTCCAAGCTTAATTATGATCCTTCTACTTTCATGACTCACGACAAACGTGACCACCATCAACCTTCATGACTCACGACAAATGTGACCACCACCAACACTCATTGACGTCATTGCTATCATCAACCTCCCCAATCATCGATGCCACTGCCGCCATCAACGGCCACCTCCTTCTACTTCACTGAGCGATTTTCACCTCTTACATCTTCTCTACCTCCACCTCAATCAAATTCCTTGTTGACACCTGCAACTCTACCTCCACAGATCCGGGTCCTCTTCAATCACCTTCGTCTTCTCCCCCACTCCTCATTACTGTATTTATGGCTGGAGCAAGATGATAGTGGCTTGTTCTGTAGATCTTATTACAGATCCAAAGAATAGGTGTTTTAGCTTGATGGAGGCTTTTGTTGTCATGAGTGTTCGATAGATTCAAGATATGATTTTTTGTTTTTAATTTCATTGATTATTGAGATTGATTATTTCTAGATTGAATTATAATAAGTTTGAAGATGATGATTTGCTTCCATATTTCTTTAAGTTGAACATCGTTGAGGGTTCTCTAATGAAATCAATGCTGGTGGAGGAGAATTGTTTTATGATGAATGTTTGGTTTTTAGGGAGAGATTGCGCAAAAGGAGTTTTATTGTTAAGGGCAATTTTGTTTTTCTCCTATCACAATTATTCACACTAAAAGACCTCACATCTTTATATGATCTCAGGTCTCAATTCACAAATGCATTTTTAAATGGGGATTTATGAGCAATTTTCTCATTTTTCAATCTCTTTTTTGAGTTACAAGGGCAGCACTAACGACTTGAGTTACAAGCGGAATCGAACCCACGACCTTCCACTTATAGGAAAGCATTTATGCCACTAGGTTATAAGGCCTTTAGCCTAATTTTTTAATCTTTATAAATTAATTATTTAATTCATACATTTTGCATTCGAGGAAATATATTCAGTTACTTGGGAAGAAGTTAAGAACCAAGAGAAAACAGAAGGCTAATGGCTAAAAAACCTAACTGTATAATTTGGGACTTGGGCCATTGTAATTAAGGCCCACAAACTACAAAGGCCTAAAATAAAATTCTTCAAAACCCAAAATTTCTGGGTTGTGACCTCTTGTATATTTTATATTTCCACTTATCCTACATATGCTGGACAAGCGATTAGATTTACTTATGACTAAGTCAATGTAATTTATTTCCTAAATTTATAATTTTTGTGTAAAGTAACCCTATTGATTATTCATATTAAGATGCAATTCTAATGTATATGATTAAAGCTAAAACACCCATTTATTACAAATAGCTAACTTATAACTAATTTTTTCAATATCCATAAATTAGTTATCTAAATTTTATATTAAGAAATTGATGCAATATCATGTATAGAATATTGCTATAACTATAGATATATCTAATATTATTTTTATTTTTCTACCCTACTCTTATCAATCAGATATTCTTCTTGTTTTTTTTTAAAAGATCAGTTTATTAGGTACTCCAAATTATGCCTTGAATATGAATCTAATTAGTTTAACTAACAGAAATATGAGTCTAATGTGTGTTTATGCCTTCCAAATTACTGTTTTCCATCCGGTCCTTAATACATGATCTATTTGGGGGGTTGATCTTGATCTAAATATAATACATTTTTTTAATATTTGTGAACCTTTTATTAGTTACCCTCTATTGATACTCTCTTAACAATAATTAAAAAGGAGAAGGAAGGGAGAATTAAAGAAGATGATTAGGGTGTTTTAAAAAATATATATTATATTAACTAAATTAACTAACTTTCTTGGTCTAATTATACTAGGTGAATAGGTCATATATTAAGAATAAGAAGGAGTATTGTTACAGTTAGAGGGTTATTTTGGTAAATCTAGAATGATGTATAATGTTTTGTAGTTAATATATTTCTGTGTATTAGGGAGGACTATATATATAAACAGATATAAATATGTGGTCATGTATTGTGATGACCAATCCATTATTCATGTAAATATTTTTTCAGTTAATAATATACAGAGCTAGTTTTCCCAAGTCTTCTATCTATGTGTTGAGATTCAGGAGTTCAACATGGTATCAGAGCCGTCGGATTCGTCCTGTTTTTCAAGATCCTATGCTTCCTAACACTATGTTCCTTCCCTCCCAGGCCCAAGACCCGTTCTTTTCCTCCGTCATTTTCAAGATCCAGTAGTCCAAGGCCCCTTTTCAACTGGGTAACTCGACCCGATTCCTTTTCTCTCATTTCTCCAGGACAAACCCGTGTGCTTCGATCGATTCTTCCGCTTTCTTCGCTATCTTTCCTCCTCTGATGGCCTTTATCGCCATCTCCGCTATTGTCCGCTCTCCCTTACGACAATTTTTTGTTGCACCCCCGATGGCATCTGACGGTCTGATTCAACGCACGGACATGCTTCCTGGTTTGAGTATCATTATCGACCTTTGATCTTGGCGACGCTCACCCTTTCCTTCTGAAATGTTTTCTGCCGGACCTCCGTTAGCATATGCTTGTTCGTTTTGGCGTTCGCACATTTTTTGGGTATTCTGGTATTCTTTTGACCTTGGTGCCTTTTCTTGGTGATTTCATTTCTCTGTTCTTCTTTTGGCTTTCGCGATGACCTGCGTTTTTCTGGTTGGTTGGTTCTAGTTATTTTCCAATTCTTCCGGGATAGTAGTTATGGCGTATGAGAAATTAACGACAGAATCTTTGCCCTTTACCCATCCTTTCTATTTGCATCCATCGGATACACAAGGATCCATAATAGTCCACCATGTGCTTACCGGTGTCGATAATTACACGGCGTGGAGCCGTGCTATGAAGATCACTCTCAGGGGTAAGCAAAAGCTTGGTTTTGTCGATGGAACCTGTCGAAAGGAGTCCTATGATTTTGGTTTGCAAGAACAATGGGAAAGGTGTAATGTGGTGGTTCTGTCTTGGATCATTAATTCTATTTCAAAAGAATTAGCTACTGGTGTGATATTCTTCTACCTTGCTCATCATGCCTGGAAAGATCTCAAAGAGAGATTTGATAAGAAAACAGGTTCGCATGTTTTTGCCCTCTATCGTGAAATTTGTTCTTATCGGCAGGGCTCTTCTTTTGTTACTAGTTATTTTTCTAAAGCTCAAAGAGCTCTGGGAAGAGCAATCTGCCCTTATAGCTATTCCCACATGCGCCTGTGATTCTTCCAAGGAACATGCTGAAAAATGTGAGCAACAGAAACTCTTTCAATTTTTGATGGGCTTGAATGAGTCTTATGCCCAAGCCTGAAGTCAGATTCTGCTTATGATTCCACTTCCTTCAGTCAATGCAGCCTATAGGATGATCATTCAGGATGAAACACAGAAGTCCATTGCTTTTCATGACAGAGGTCTTGTTTCTGATGGGATTGCAATGGCTGCCAAAGGTAGAGGATGTGGCAGGGGTTGGGGTCGTGGTGAGAATGGTCTTGAATGTTCCTACTGTCTTAAAAAGGGGCACACTCGTGATTCTTGTTATTAGCTAATCGGATTTCCTCCCAATTACCGAGGAACTCATACAAAGCAACAAAAGGGCTCCACCCAAGAAGCTGGAGATTCATCACGAGCTACTGATGATTTCACTAATAATGTGACCACTGTTGCTCCTACCTTTACACAATCACAGTATAAGCAGCTCTTGGAACTACTCAAGAAAGATTCTGAACCTACAGTCCACGCTCTTACCGGTACAGGTTTGGCTATTCCTACTTCTTTGTCTACTTATTTTGCCCACTGGATTTTGGATTCTGGAGCTACTACTCACATGGTTAGTGATATAAAATTACTTAGTTATAGTCATCCTTATGATGGTCCTATTAAATCCATTATAATTCCCAATGGCCAAAGTATTCCAGTCACACATGTAGGTAGTGTTCGTTTGTCTAAAGATATAACTATCACTTGTGTCTTATATGCCCCTCTGTTACGGTTTAACTTGATTTCTGTGGTTAGATTAACAAAGGAACATCATTGCTTAGTATCCTTTCTCCTTAATTTTTGCTCACTGCAGGACCTTCAGGATGGAAGGATACTGCTGACTGGTAAGCTTATCGGAGGGCTATGCATGTTGAAACTTTTTCCTCAATGTAATATTGCATGTATTGCTAGTGATAGTACTACTTGTTCTCTAGCCACTACTACTTTTTTGTGGCATAAAAGATTAGGCCATGCACTTGTATCCATTATGAATCGTATTAATGGTGTACTTATTGATGGAGCCATGCTAAATAAACATTGTGATGTTTGTGTTCAAGCTAAGCAAACAAAATTTCCTTTTAATTCCAGTTGCATTAAAACTCGTGGTTGTTTTGAATTAATTCATGCTAATATTTGGGGACCCTACAAATCCCCTACAAATAATGGTTATCAGTATTTTCTCACTTTGGTTGATGATTATTCTCAAGCCACTTGGATCTTTCTTATGTGACACAAGTCTGAAACTCTCATGCATCTTAAGCATTTTGTTGCCTACATATTTACTCAATTTTTAGTTGCCATTAAACGAATTCGTAGTGATAATGAGATCGAATTTGTGAACAATGATTCAAAAGAATATTTCTGTCAAAAGGGGTTAGTGCATGAAACGTCTTGCCCCTATACTCTAGAACAAAATGGAGTTGTTGAACGTAAACATAGGACAATTATTCAAATTACTCGTAGCTTAATATTAGACTCCGGCATGCCTATTGATTTTTGGGGGGAGGGAGTTAAGATGGCTGTATATCTAGTCAATAGGCTCCCCTCCAAAATATTGAGTTACAAGAGCCCATATGAAATTGTTTATGGCACTGCCCCTGATCTTACTAATTTGAAAACCTTTGGTTGTATGGCATATGCCATAGATTTGAGAGTTAATGACAAGTTTCAGTTTAGATCTATTCTTAGTGTCTTCTTAGGCTATCCTGACAATAAAAAGGGTTATGTGTTGCTTGATTCTAGGGATAGAACAGTTTTTGTTAGTCGACATGTACATTTTGTACAAGAATGTTATCCTTTCAAATCTGCTGATTTTTCTGGTTTAGGAGGAGCGAAGAAGGACCTTAAGGATATGTTTTGGTATGAGTTGTATGACCCTATTGTAAAACCCATGAACTAGAATATTTCTAATGTTGGTAATGATATTCCTCAAACAGAATCTGACCCTGTGATGCCTTCTAATTTGACCAATCAGCCACACGAACACACAATGGTCAGATCTACTAGAGAGCGACGAGCTCCAATATGGGCTAATGATTATGTGTGTTCTTTGCTTCTTTCTGAACATGAACACAAGAAGAAAGAAAAGTGCTTATATCCCATCACTAACTATTTAGATTATGCACATATTTATGCCCAACACTTGTGTTTCCTTTGTTCTATTGATGCTATTACAGAACCCACATCCTATGAAGAAGCAGCCAAAAGCCAGCACTGGACTAAAGCTATGGAGGCTGAAATGCATGCTTTAGAAGCTAACAGAACATGGGATCTAGTTCCTTTGCCCAAAGGTAAAAGGCCCATAGGATGTCAGTGGGTTTATGTTATGGTATTGGATATAAAATAGACAAAAGGACAGAAAAGAGAAAGGGAAAGAGAAGAACAGAAAGTGTAGAGAGAAAAGAGAAGAACAGAGAGAGTAGAGGAGTTGAATGTATTTCTGTTAGAGAATACTCAGACTTGCAAAACTGATACAATAGGTCCTGTTTATGCTATTTATAGCATGACAACCGACCTTCCCAACAGCTAGGACTAACTTAGGCACTTATTCACTAATCACCATTTTATTATGCTTTTTGCACCTAAGTCCTTACTTATACTAATCTAATCTATTCACTCAAGTCCCTATTAACAACTCTTACATATTCCATAACATTGCCCCCCCTCAAAACAACCCTTGTCCTCAAGGGTTTGACAGTCAAAAATCAGGGAATTGATGCTTGAGATTAAATAGAGAAATCCAAGTGGCCTC
This sequence comes from Inga leiocalycina, assembly GCA_963242795.1. NCBI lineage: Eukaryota > Viridiplantae > Streptophyta > Magnoliopsida > Fabales > Fabaceae > Inga > Inga leiocalycina. Next base: position 11,233,651 of record OY725327.1, on the reverse strand, counting down.
TTCCTCGGGATATCCTTGCCACTGCACCAATACCTCAGTAATTATTCATTTTTTCTTCCTACCAACCCTTTGAGACAAAACCTTCTCTGGATAAAGTGAAGGAGGAACAGTAGGCCAATCAACTGGAGGATGCCGCTGCTTAACACTCGGATCTGGGCACAATTTCAACATAGACACATGAAAAGTGCCATGAATTCTGGTCTCAGATGGCAACTCAAGTTGTAAGCAACTGGACCAATTTTCTCCAAGACTTTATAGGGACTATAGAATCTAGGAGCCAGCTTCTGGTTGCTTCTAGTTGCTGCAGAAACTTGCCTATAAGGCTGGAGCTTTAGGAACACTCACTGACCTATCTCAAAGTTCCTATCAGTCCTCTTAAGATCAACTCGTTGTTTCATAGTGTTAGCTGACCTGTGCAGATGGTATTTCAGTACTGCAATCATTTTCTCCCTGGCCTGAAAAGTTTTGTCCACCACCTCAACTATAGCAGACCGAGGTACATAAGGCATATAGACTGAAGGCTTTTGTCCATACAATAACTCATGAGGAGTAGCTTTGGTTGAAGTGTGAAAGTTGGTGTTATACCACCACTCAGCCAAAGGCAACCACTGACACCATTCCTTAGGTGTTTCCCAACACATGCAGCGCAAATAGGATTCTACACACCTATTAAGTACTTCAGTTTGGCCATCACTTTGGGGATGGTAAGCAGAGGACAAATTTTGCTGCACTTTTAAAACCTTAAAAAAATCTTTCAAAAAATTACTAAGAAACAAAGGGTCCCTATCACTTATGATTTCCATGGGAGCACCATGCAATTTATAAATCTGATCCAAAAATATTTGGGCAAGAGTAGCAGCTGAATTAGGATGTGCAAGAGGAATAAAATGAGCATATTTAGTCATCCTATCCACAATGACCCAAATAACCTCCTTACTCCCAGATTTAGGCAACCCTTATAAAATCCATTGAGATACTTTCCCATACCTTATTCGGAATTGGCAGAGGATTTAAAAGCCCAGGTGAAGCGATTGTTTCATACTTACACCTAGCACATGTGTCACACCCTTTAACAAAATCCTTAACATCCTTATAAAGATGCTTCCACCAAAACATTCCTTTAACTTTATAGTAAGTACCTTGGATACCCGAATGGCCACCTTGCGGGCTGGCATGCAACCATTCCAGCAATTTCTGTTTCAAATCAGGATTATGCCCAACCACTAATTTATTATTCTTCCACAAGTAGGTTCCATCCCAAGAATATTTATGAAAAATCCCACCTTGCTCCTTCACTTCAGCTAGGACGGCAGCAACCTCACTATCTGATTCCCAACTTCTTTTTATTTCATCTATTAACTCGGGAGAAGCAATATCTAAAGAGATCTGCAACAATTGAGGACCATGTAGCCTTGATAAAGCATCAGCCACTGTATTATCATTTCCTTTCTTATATTGGATCTCATAATCATACCCCATAAGCTTAGCTATCCAATACATTTGAAATGGGGTTTTCAATTTCTACCCCAATAAGTACTTAAGGCTTTACTGATCAGTCCTAATTACAAATTTATTATGCTCCAAATACTGATGCCAATACTCAATTGCTTGTACCACAGCAAGCAACTCTTTCTCATAAATGGAAAGATGTAAATGTTTGGGAGCAAGGGCTTTACTAAAGTATGCGAGCGGCTGACCCTGCTGCATCAAGACAGCCCCAATTCCAACACCACAAGCATCTGTCTCTACTACAAATTCTTTAGTAAAGTCTGGTAATGCTAACACAGGAGCGGACACCAATGCTTCCTTTAGGTTAGAAAAAGCCTCCCTTGCAGCACTTGACCATTTAAAAGCATCCTTTCTCAATAAAAGAGTAAGGGGCTTAGCTAGGGACCCATATCCCTGAATAAACCGCCTGTAATATCCAGCCAAACCAAGGAAAGCCCTCAACTGTTTTGCTGACTTAGGTTTGGGCCAGCTTGCAACAGCTGAAATTTTCTGAGAATCCGTAGCTACTCTGCCTTCACTAATAATATGACCTAGATATTCAACCTTCCTAGCTGCAAAGGTGCACTTACTTCTTTTAACAAAGTAATGGTTTTTCTGCAAAATTCCTAGCACTTCCTCTAGATGTTTAGCATGTGCAGGGATAGAAGGACTATAAATCAGTATATCATCAAAGAAAACAAGAACAAATTTCCTCAACAACACCTTAAAGATATCATTCATAGCCCCTTGAAAAGTGGCGGGTGCATTTGTCAAACCAAAAGGCATCACCAACCACTCAAAATGACTTGAATGCGTCTTAAAGGCTGTCTTATAACAATCTTTAGGCTCCATTTGGATTTGATGATACCCAGCTCTCAAATCCAGCTTAGTGAACCATTTAGCATCATGTAACTCATCTAATAGATCTTCTACCAATGGAATAAGGTACTGATTTTTGACCGTTTTCTTATTTAACTCACAAAAATCGATGCATATACGCCACGTTCCATCCTTCTTCTTCACCAACACAATAGGTGCTGAAAAGGGAGAGGAGCTTTCTTGAATAACCCCTGATTGCAACGGCTCAGAAACTTGTTTCTCGATAATATCCTTCTGAGCAGCTGAATATCGATAGGGCTTAAGACTAATGAGGTTTGTACCTTCATGGAGCACTATCGGATGATTATGTCCTGCTCTCAATGGAGGGAGCCCTTTTGGTTCCTCAAATTGCGCCTCAAACTTATCCAATATGTTTTGAATTTCCCCTGGGATCCCATCAGCTGGATCCCTGGAATCAGATCCCCTCGGCAGCTCAGAGATGGCGCTACACTGTGGACTCGGTTGCACTGGTTGCAACTGGTGTATTAAGAAGATCTGATTATGTGTGGGTTTAATTAATCCCATTTTCAGTGTTGGAATCACCTTACATTCCGATAGAGGTCTAGCCTGCAACTTACACAGTTGTCCCTTATACCAAAATTGCATAGAAAGCTTTTCATAATCCCAAAAGGCACTTTTAATGGATTTTAGCCAAGATAAGCCCAAAACGACATGAAAGGTATGGAGTTTGATTATTCTAAGGTCACACACAAAATCCATACCCTGCATTTTCCATCGGAAACCATGCCAAACCCCAAAAACTTGTAACTTCTGACCTCCTGCAACCTGAACCGAAGAGGAAAGAGGAAGAGTAGTTTCTTTCCACCCTAATTTCACAGCCAGGTCATAATCAAGAAAATCATGTGTGCTGTCATTATCAATCAAGACTTGAATTATACGTTTGCCAACATTCCCTTGTATGCGCATGGACTCAACTGTGTCGATGCCATTGATGGCATGTAGGGAGATAAGAGGGGCATACTCATCCGAGAGATCATGGGTTTGAATTTCAGCATCAACGGTTACCTCACCTTCAGAATCTTCTACTAACTCCATATACTGAAGCCGTAGTTTCTGTCTCTGGGGGCAACGATGATCCCTTGAGAATTTTTCATGGCAGTAAAACAGAGCCCTTTTGCCCGATGATCTGTCTCATCTTCAGCCGACATAACTTGTGCCACCTTCCATGACTTTGGACCATTTTTTTCATTAAAAGATGAGCTCTTGCCCGACCAAGTGGAGACCAAGTCTTTCTGGTGGGACCCACCCTTATTATTATATCCCTTGGAATTTTGGTTGGTCGGTAAAGAGGGAAGACTCGTCGAAGACGATTCTTTCACATGCGTTACCTGCCGACTCGTTCGTTCACTCCCTGTCTTCGACTCGTGCCGGTTAACAGCGATCTCTTGCACTCGTGCCAACCGTCGCGCTTCTCGGAGGGTTCGGGGGTTGAATAGCAACACCGAGTCGACTATTTCGTCATGCAAGGCTCCCATATAGATGTCGACCAGATATTCTTCATTGGGCTCCAGTTTCGCTAAAAGAGCATCGAACCTCATATTGAATTTGGCCAGCGAACCCGTCTGATGCAGTCGAGAAAGATCACTCATGGGCTTATCCACCGGCAGACCGAACGTGTCTCATAGCAAAATCACATATTCTTCCCACGTTGGTGGTCATCGCCACCGTTTTTCTGCTGCTACGTGCTAGGCGAAGCTGGGGTCATCAAGATTCATCGAGGCCATGGTGACCTTCGAAGTGGCAGGAGTTTCGTCCAACTCAAAGAATCTTTCACATTTCAAGATCCAGGTATCTATATCCTAAACTTGGTATCGCGGGAAATCCATCTTTGTGAATTGGGTAGGTTGATGGTGTCTTCCACCATTACCGTTCTCGCCATGCCTCTGCTGATGATCACCGTAATTCCTCTGGGCCGTCATCACCAACGTTCTCAATTCATTTTAGACTCCCAAGACTTCTTCCCGAAATCCCAAGACCGTGTCTTGGAGTTCATCGACTGCATTCAGTCTTTGTAATTGCCCCTCAATGGCTGCAATTCTTTCTTCCATGTTCTTGCCAGTTCTTGATCGAGTCTGAACCATACACCAGATACTGTAGTGGGAGAGCCGAAGATCGCGAGCTCTGATACCACTATTATGGTATTGGATAGAAAATAGACAAAAGGACAGAAAAGAGAAAGGGAAAGAGAAGAACAGAAAGTGTAGAGAGAAAAGAGAAGAACAGAGAGAGTAGAGGAGTCGAATGTATTTCTGTTAGAGAATACTCAGACTTGCAAAACTGATACAATAGGTCCTGTTTATGCTATTTATAGCATGACAACCGACCTTCCCAACAGCTAGGACTAACTTAGGCACTTATTCACTAATCACCATTTTATTATGCTTTTTGCACCTAAGTCCTTACTTATACTAATCTAATCTATTCACTCAAGTCCCTATTAACAACTCTTACATATTCCATAACAGTTTACAAGGTAAAGTTTAATTTTGATGGTAGCATAGATAAATACAAAGCACGTTTGGTAGCAAAGGGATATAGTCAATAGGAAGGGATAGATTATCATGAAACTTTTTCCCCTGTGGTGAAAATGATTATTGTTAGAACCATTTTAAAATTGGCAGCTGTGCATAATTGGCCTTTATACCAAATGGATGTTTATAATGCTTTCCTACACAGAGACCTTGATGAGGAAGTGTATATGCATGTTCCTCAAGGTTTCAATAGTAAGGAGGAGCATATAGTATGTAAACTAAATAAATCTCTCTATGGCCTCAAACAAGCCTCTAGGCAATGGAACCAAAAACTGACTGAGGCGCTCTTAAGAGGAGGTTTTAAGCAAAGCAAGCATGATTATTTGCTATTTATTTCTCATAGACCTGATGGGATTGTGCTTATCTTGGTATATGTTGATGATTTGCTTGTGACAGGAAGCTCCAGACAAGGGATTGTAGAAACTAAGCAATTCTTGCACCAAAATTGTAAAATTAAAGATCTTGGTATAATGAAGGATTTTCTAGGAATAGAGGTTGCAAGGTCTAGTAAAGGGATTATATTGTCTCAAAGGAAATACACTCTTGATCTTTTGTCTGAAATATGTTTAGGTGGGTGTAAGCCCCTAAGTGTGCCTATGACCCAAAATTTAAAGCTACTGCCATATCGTGAAGGGAAGGATAAGCCTAATATCTTGCTCAAACACCCGGATCGATATTGAAGACTTATAGGTAAGTTGTTGTATTTAACCATGACAAGAGCTGATATATGTTTTGTTGTGCATAATTTGACTCAATTTATGCAATTACCGACAAAAGCACAAATGGCAGCAGCACTCAAGGTGGTGTGGTATCTTAAAGGAAGTCCCGGATTAGGTGTATTAATTAGTGCAGAAGGTTCGCTTCATTTAGAGTGTTTCTGTGATTCTGATTGGGCGTCTTGTGCCATCACTAGAAGGTCAGTAACTAGGTATCTTCTCAAGTTCGGTGGATCCTCAATCATGTGGAAGAGTAAGAAGCATAGTACAGTGTCAAAATCATTTGCAGAAGCTGAATATAGGGCCCTTAGTATGGCTATGTTTGAAATTGTTTGGACATGTGGGTTATTGAGTGATCTTGGTGTTGAATATAGTGATTCGGTATATGTCTTTTGTGATAGTAGTGCAACCATTCATATTGCTGTAAATCCTATATTTCATGAATGTATTAAACATATAGAGGTTGATTGTCACTTTGTTTGAGAAAAATGGCAACAAAAGGTCATTGATTTAAAGCACATACGCTCACAAGATCAACAAGCCGACATGTTCACAAAGGCTCTAGGAGGAAGTTAGCAACACAAGTTCTTGCGCAAGTTGGGAACTAAGGATTTATTTAGTTCTTAACTTGAGGGGGCGTGCTAGAGTTAGAGGGTTATTTTGGTAAATGTAGAATGATGTATAATGTTTTGTAGTTAATATATTTTTGTGTATTAGGGAGGACTATATATATGAACAGATATAAATATGTGGTCATGTATTGTGATGATCAATCCATTATTCATTTAAATATTTTTTCAGTCAATAATATACAGAACTAGTTTTCCCAAGTCTTCTGTCTATGTGTTGAGATTCAGGAGTTCAACAAGTATTTATCACGGTAACTTCATTTGTAACATCTTTTATTATTTTATTTTTTTAAGATACCAATTAATACTTGATTGTAGTGGCCTTTATTGAAACAAATTAAAATTCTGTATGCGCTATGGCCTTTCGGATAATCTAATGTGATATATACTTCTCTGGAAAGACGAAAGAATAATAAGATGAGATACGACTTTGTCATCAATGTTATTATTATATTGAGTACCATATTCATTTACAATTTTTTTTTAATTGGGAAGAGATAGGAGATAAGAATGAATGATTGATTTACAGATAAGCAACCGTGATCCTTGTTCTTAGATTGGTCCCATTTACATTATTTATAAAAACGGGCATGATTTTTGTCCAAAACGTGTTTATAATTCGTGATTCACGGTATACGAGGTAAGTATGTGAGAGGAGTTTTTTCTCGGCTTGCGTAATAAGTGCGTTTTTCCTATAGAAAAAGCTTAAACAAACAAGCCCTTAATTTGCTTTTTACTAGGAATGGAAATAGGTTAGGTCGAATTAAGCTTTAACTAAATAAGTTTAGGCTTGCAATAGAGATCCAGAGCCTGAGTCTGAGCTTGAATCTATATATAGGCTTTTTTAGAGGCTCGGGTTTGAATCCTCAAAAGATTTGACAAGGTCTGAAGTCTGTTTAATGGCCTATTTGAAATATAAGCATTTAAATAGACTTAAAGCCTATGCCTCCATGTTTGTTTACAATCTTTCAAACATATTTTAAAACCTACATTATGTCTTAAAAGTTTATGATTTATTCTCACCTGTAATAGTTTAATAAGAAAAAGAACACTTAGTGACAACAATCATCAAAGAAAGTCAGAATAAGAAAAACTAATCTAAGAAAATATATTTTCTAAAATCAACCAAGTATAACAAATAGAGGTATGTAAAAAATGGATTTTAGCTCTTTTAATTTTTCCTTTAGAAACCAAGACAAGCTTCTCTAATTAAGATTATAATATTTCATTAGGGCGTTATTAAAACAACAATTATTATGTTTCAACAAACGACACAAATTAAGGGAAATACAGTGAGCTAACATTGCAGTCTTGAGTAATTGAAGAGAAGAGAGGTAAATGTATTTGACTAATGAATAAAAATATTGAGTTTGGGGGTAAATGATGAGATGTGAAACCTAAGTTAAAAACTAAGTTAGTAATTATATAAATAATTTGTAAAACTGACTTAGATTATATTATATATAATTATTTATAATAGTATAAATTAAAAAAAAAAAAAAGCTAAATAGGCCATGCCTATAGGCTTGAAAATTAGGCTTTATGAAAATATATCTGACATGTTTATCTAAATAGACTTGACAAAAGACGTGAACCTTGACCTAACCTATTTACTAAATAGATTAGGCTAAACTTAATGTAGAATAGGCTGCAGGCCCTAATAAGGAGGTAGCCTATTTCCATCCATATTTCTTACTAATTTACATTAATGAATCCATCCTGTTAAACCACTACAAATATAACACTAGCATTATTCACTCCTTTTTTCGAAAAAAACCAAATCATTTTTTTAAAAGTATCTATTCATGATGCTATAGCAAAGTAACCTAATTATTAGCATGCTATCAATCAAATTAACAGAACCATATAATATTATATTAAAATTTAACTCAAACATTCTTCAATATATATAATATTCGGGGGATGGAAATTGAGGGAAAATTTCCATTACAAATTTTATCGGTGAGAATATCATAAATCATAGTTACCAAATCTACAGTGCACTAGTGTGGTGTGGCAATTGAGCCAATAATTTTATACGAGTACTTAACATTTCCATGTGACCAGCTTTATAAGCAAGTCAATCGGCATATTTATTGCCTGTCTCAAAAAATAGTGAATTTTTTATTAATACTCTTTGGTAGTATAGTTAATAATTTGAATTTTTTAAACACACCCACACATGTAATTACGTGAGAACGTGAAACAAGCATGCACAATAACGTGGTCTAATTGAATACTCACTTAGGGCCTGATTGGGTCAAGGTGATAGAAATGATTTTTTTTTTAATTTAATTTTTACAAATTAAAAATAGAATAAAAATTAAATTATGAATATGATTTATGTTTGGATTTATACTAGTAAAAATGATTTTTTTCAAAAAAATCAAATTTTTGAGCTTCTTTTCATAAGTTACTTTAAAAAAAAAACCCAATTACCCAAACACTAACCTAAATATCCTAGTTAAACATTACCGCGTTTTTTTTGTTGTTATTGTGTTTTTGAAAAAAAAAAATCACATTTGGGATGGCTTTCAGCTCTTAGCAAGCCGCTCGAGCTTTACCTAACTGTCATTTGTTGTTTGAGTTTGGATGACTCAACCTTATCACCTAAATTTAACACTTGTCTCACGAGTTGTCTCATTTGACTGGTTTTGTTCAAATATTTTATTTCATTAATATTACCATCTGTTAATATACAATATAAGATTACCAAAATACACAAAAAATAAAAAAAATCAAGAATTTAGTATCTAAAAATTTCATTCCATTATTATAATATAATAAACAAAATTTTGTGCAAGTATTATTTTATATTGTCACTCTATGCAATATAGAGTGTATATTTTATTTTCATAAAAATTACTTAAGGCTGTCCAATGCCAAAATGATACTCCTCAGGTCCCTCCTAGTCTAGATTAGGTCATGCCTTTGGTCTTTGGATCTCTCTAGCGAAATGACCTTATGATCCTTCATCGTTGTTTTGGATTAGTTCATTGCTCGTTAGTCAAAATCGATTATCTAGTTTTTGCTTCAATTTGCAACGGTTCCTCCGTCATCTTCTACAAATAATATCCCTTCTATGCATTACAAATAATCAAGAACGAACGAAATTCTTGACTTTTTTCTCTTCATTGATCCTCAAGAGACCTCTGTACAGACAGCCGGAGCAGGATGCTGAGCAGCCGGATATGGCAGAGGACGGTTTGGGGTTTCCGCCGGCGACGCCTCTGTCCTTACATCTCCCTTAGCTCTTCTCCGTCGGAGCAAAACGCTCCGGTTCGGAAGTTCTTTTCTGGGTCTTCTTCTGACTCCGCTCCAGTGCCGTTTAGGCGGGCCAAAGTTCTAGATGATGGAAATGTGAGTTGTCACTGTTGATGTTGCATCAACTATTCAGTTTGATTTGCCTTTGATATACGGCGTCGTTTAAATTCTCACTGTTATCCCCACATTTTTCCAATTCCCACTAAAAGGCTATAGGATATCTCACAAGAATCACAGTACCATCTTTTTACTTGTTTCTCATAAAGAATCACTGGATGAATATTTCCCATATGTCTAGTCATTCTTATCGTATGTCATCCTAATTAGAATCCCAAAGTCAGGGTATTCTGTGCTTTTGTAGGTTGCTTGAAGTTCTTTTGACCTGAGTCAAAACTGATGTGGTAAAATTGAATTTTTCTCTTTTGGGCCAGCAAAGTTGATGTAATTAATTACTCATTAGTCTTGTCAATTACTACCCGATTGCACTAATTTCACTATTCGATTAGTGTTATTCTGTTATTGTTGAACTTGCTTCAGTTAATCTAATAATGTCACTAAATTCCAACTTTTAGTGGCTGCAATTAGTTTGGGGTTAATAAAATCTCCACTTTGCAGTTCAATGTTCCGTATATGAAGACATGCTGCTTTTCCACTGAAGCCGTGGCAGGCCTCCCTGTGGGTGAGGTGGTTGACGTTCCGTTGGCACAAACAGGTGAAGGTATTGCAGAATGTGAGCTTCTCAAATGGTTTGTGCAAGAGGTGAGCGACTGGTTGGTTCCTTATTTCCTCACTGCTTTGCACAAATGCGCAATATTCTATCATGACTTCTGTCCTCAATTCTATGCTTTTTTCAAAAAAAAAAAAAGAACTCCTTTCTGTTTCCAAATACACACAACATATTTTGTAGGGGGAATGGAACCTTCAATAAGTTGAATCCTGCTCCAGTTTTAATTTGGACTTTTAAAACTAGTTATCTCATGAATGTATTATGTCATTTTGGCAGGGGGATCAAGTTGAAGAATTTCAACCACTTTGTGAAGTTCAAAGCGATAAAGCAACTATAGAAATTACAAGTCGTTACAAGGGGAAAGTTGCTCATCTTCTCTTTGTTCCTGGTAATATTGTCAAGGTGGGACTTCAGACCTTAAAAGCAGAGGATATGATTCATTAAAATGATGCTTATAAATGTAGATATTGATTGATGTTAAGATTATAGCATCCACCAGTCTGTGAATCAATTTGAACAAAAAAAGTTAGAGATCTGAAAGGAATTAGTTGAAATAGGGAGTTGAAACATTTATGGTTCAAATGGGAGTAAGCTAAGCTGTTGTTATAATTTCAAATATGCCAAACTTATGGGGAAAAGTGAGAGATCTAAAAGGGTAGATGAAGAGGAGGAAAGAGGGGCAGCATCATAAATATTTCTTCGATAACCATGCAGTCAAGTGGGAGAGAAACCATAGTGAATTGGTATTTGAGTTTCTGAAAGAAAAATTTAACATCTGAAAATATCATTCTCAGAACATTGCTTGAAAATATATGTGTTGTTATGCAATTTCCTCTTCATTTCTCTTTGTTATTCTTAGTTTCTTAGTCTTTCCTTGGGACGGGATCAATTAAGAGTGGGTAAGGGAGGTGCTTTTATATGAGTAGTGCTTTAGTGGCTAATTTACTATTTCCCCCTCATCTTTATAACACAAGAACATGACGTATGGGAATAATGCATAAGCACCAACAAGTTGTTGGTTGAGGTGGTAAGGGACCTCACCCCCCCCCATAAAGAGGAAAACACAAGTTCGAATCCTAAGAAGCGCGCTTATTGGGAGAGGTGAGAACTCTTTGCCCTCTAAGCTTCGAAGGGAAACCTTGATCAAATAAAAAAAAAAGGAATAATGCATAAGTCATATATATTTTTTCAACTATTTATGAGGCCTATGGAGCGTTGCATTTCCTTTGTATGAAGATTGCAGGGGCAACAGTGTTTAGAAGATATACGGTATTGCATCATTTGAAACTTTATTTAATCTTTTTAACAAAATAATCTTTTTATTTCTGAACAAAAAATTTATCATTTTGTATTGTGATTGGAGAATGATATATTTAAAGTATTGGTTGTTTTTAGAACACGATGGTCATAGAGTCCATGTATCCAACTTCACCTAGTTGGATAAAACTTGTTGCTACTGTTGCTGTATTTTCTCTTTGGAGACTTAAGATGTAACTAAGCTTTTGTCGGGTGAAATTGCAGGTTGGGGAAACCCTTGCAAAGTTAACAGTTAATGAGTCTTCGTTATCGGCAGTCATTTCTAGGGATTCAGAAAATGTACAGTCACCAAGTTCTAATAATGAACAAGGTAAACAAGGCGGAGTTCCATCAACACCTGACGATGACAACAAAGGTAAAAGAGGTGGAGTTCTATCAACACCTGCTGTACGGTGTCTAGCAAAACAACATGGTATAGACATAAATGATGTTTGCGGTACTGGAAAAGATGGTACGGTTTTAAAAGAAGATGTGCTCAAGTATGCTGTCGTGAAAGGAATCATTAAAGATCAATCTGTTTCCTTGAATGCTGAATGTGGAAATCAGTCTCTTCCTGTGGAAGGAAACAACTCTGATGCAACATCTAAATTTGAGTGGACTTTTGAAGACAAGACAGTTCCCCTACGGTAAGATTTTCATGGTTTTCAATCATTTTTCCTTTTGATTACATGCATGAAATATCTTAAACCAGCTAATCCTTACCACTACCATCTATGTTAAGTCGAAGAAAAGTGTGGTAAACTAATCTATAGCAGTAAAAGGAGGAGGAGCTTTGCATTACTTTTTGTGATAAAACTTAGGTGAATGCCAAAGAACTTGCTTAAATGCTTAATGTTGATTTTGTTTCCTCTTCTTTTTTTCAGCGGATTCCAAAGAGCAATGGTAAAAACAATGTCATTGGCTTCCAAAGTGCCACATTTCTATTATGTAGATGAGATAACGTGTGATGCCCTTGTGGAGCTTAAAACATCTTTTCAGAATAATAATACTTCTCCTGATGTCAAGCACACTTTCCTTCCCTTATTAATTAAATCACTCTCAATGGCCCTGATAAAGTATCCCTTGATGAATAGTTGCTTCAATGAAGAGTCAATGGAGGTCATACTCAAAGGTTTGTATCGTAGACACTAGTGTGTAAATTATTGCTATATTTTTGCTGCTTTTCCTTTAACTTGAAGCTTGATTGTGTTTAAGTTCGTATAGGATAAATGTAATGCATTGTCGTTAGGTGAAAGATATGCATTCAAGGAAAACTATCTGAAGTATTAACTTTTAAATTTAATTAAGATTTATATATAGCATTGGATTAATCCGAGTTTTATTGTGTGCATTTCTTCTTTGTAAATGATAATTGTCAAGAGTTTAATTGCCAAAGTCGAAGTTGTTAAATTTTTATTAATACACGAATCTTTTACTTGAATATACTTTACAGCTTAACCTATTCTTCTCTGATGTTTAGTTAGTTAAATTCAGATTAATACGTTTCCAGCATTTGACACAATGACTCGTTTGCTATAGGTTCACACAACATTGGAATTGCTATGGCTACTCCAAATGGTTTAGTTGTACCAAACATAAAAAATGTTCAATCTCTTTCCATCTTGGAGGTTAGTTTACATTCTTATGGTTGATTACATTTACGTGCATTAGCAACTTGAATCGTAGTTCGTATTTGAATTCCATTAGTGCATCAGCAACTCGAAACGTGCTTCGTATTTGAATTCCATTAGTACAAGAGTCCCTGTGTACTTGCAGCACTGTTGTTTATTTTATTAAAATTCGTGTATTTAGATAACCAAAGAACTATCAAGACTGCAACGATTGGCATCGGATAACAAGCTTAATCCTGAGGATATATGTGGGGGGACAATTACTTTAAGCAATATTGGAGCAATTGGCGGGAAGTTTGGTTCCCCACTTCTGAATCTTCCTGAAGTATCCATTATTGCAATCGGTCGCATTCAGAAAGTTCCGCAGTTGGCAGACGACGGGGGTGTGTATCCGGCATCACTCATGACTGTAAGTGTCTTCCTCTGATTTTCTCACGTATATGAAATCTGACTATACACAAACTGAGATATTATTACTGGTGGTTTCAGGTTAATATTGGTGCAGATCATAGAGTGCTGGATGGTGCAACCGTTGCCAGATTTTGCAATGAGTGGAAAAACTTAATTGAAAATCCAGAGCTTCTCTTGTTGCACTTGAGATGATATATATATTGTTGAATGTCTTTCTCGGCCATTTGTCCTGATAGTTGATACTACCTCCGGTCCTAAATATAGGACAAAGTTTATAGTGCACTACAAAACTACAAACTTTATCTTATATTTAGGACCAGAGGGAGTAAATATTATGGCCTCTTCACTCTTTCCCTTAGTAAAAGAGAAGTACGGTTCTATTTATCAATTGACTCGAGTGATGGCTCAAAGAATTGGTCGCTGAACAGATCTGTACCTGACAGATTCCAAATCCAGTGAACAGAATAATGTCAATCTTTCTGTTTGGAATGGGGTTTTCATTTTGGAAATGAAGTTAATTCCTATGGTTCTCCTGAATATCATCGTTAGCATGTATGGCCAGGAAAATGTAGGAATGTTCAGTATCATACTCACGGAAATAGAACCCGGACCGGACTGAAACCGGCCAACCGGCCGGTAGATCGGTCCGGTCGGATTTTTTTTTTAAATTGATTTTTTTAAATTTTTTCTTTAGAATTTCATATTAATAAACTTAAAATCTTCAATTTCTCACCAGTTTGGTCCTGAGTTAGCTCCGATATGACCCACTGATCTTTAATCCAGTATCTTGGTTGGTTCAGTGACCGCTCTGGGTTTAATTACCTTAATCATACTCCTATCAGACCTTCTCATTGTGATTAGCGTTACATTGCATTACAGACCATTTTTTTGGGTGAAAATGAATCTATATTAACAAGAATGTACAATCAGCATACGAGTTTCAAGAATTGAACCAAATGAGCCCCGGCCCCGGCCCCACTTTTGCATGACTAATCTCTGCTTAAAAGAATTAGAAAAAGAATATTGGATTTGTTTGGGGTCAAAATCTTATAATGATTTCTCTCTGAGTTCACCGCATGTTTTCCAAATGGAGATTTACTAAAAAAATTTGTAAAAGAAAATACTTAAACCAAGTTCTTAATATATATTATATCAAGTTTTCCAATCACACATGTGACTATGTGTCGTATTTTATAAATATTATCATTTAATTATAAACTTACATAAAAAAAGGGGAAAATCCCTAAAAAAGGACCTGAAAATCATGAAAAGACAGAAATGTCACCTGAATTTCTGAAATCTTGCAATGTGTTTGGTGACTTGTCAGGGTTTTATAAATTCAGAGGAAATGACCAATTTGCCCTTACTTATTTTTTTATTAAAATAATAAATACCCCGCTGGCCAGCCGCTCCAAAGGCCGGCGCCGACGATGGGGGCTCCAGCTAGGGAATATTCCGAGGCTTTGGGAAAAAACCCCAAAGTGGTAGTGGTGGGGGGTTCTCATGCACAAAAGGTGCATGACCACTAAGCTAGCAAGCCCTTTAGTATATATGGTGCAAAAATATATATATATATATATATATAGTAAACTTTGATTTTTAATTAAGCCAACCAACAAGTTCAGATAAGGAATTGGAAGATTAATAAAAGAAATTAACAAGTTCATATAAGGATTTTACAACTTTCATTTTTTAAGCAAAAAATCCACCTACTCTCTCAGACTATTCACTAGTTTAGATAAAAAATTGCCGAGTTCATATGACAAATTAATAAATTGAGATAAGGATTTCACAACTTTTGTTTCCCGAGTTCTTAAATAAATTAAAATGTTCAACAAAATTTTAATATAATATAATCTAAAAGTAAACCAAAAAATTGAGATAAAGATTTCACAACTTTTGTTTCAACCAAAAATTCACTTTCGCTCTCAGGCCATTCACTAATTTAGATAAGGAATTCCCAAGTTCATATGACGAATTAACAAATTTAGATAATGATTTCACAACTTTTGTTTCAACCAAAAATTCACTTTCATTCTCAAACAATTCATAAGTTTAGATGAAGAATTCCCAACTTCAGATAAAAAATTGACAACTTGAGATAATGAATGCACAACTTTGGTTTAAGTAAAAGATTCACTTATGCTCTCAGACCATTCATAAGTTTATTTTAATTTTTTTGGTTTACTTTTAGATTATATTATATTAAAATTTTGCGGAACATTTTAATTTATTTTAGAACTTGGGAAACAAAAGTTGCAAAATCCTTATCTCAATTTGTTAATTCGTCATATGAACTCGGGAATTCCTTATCTAAACTAGTGAATGGTCTGAGAGAGTAGGTGGATTTTTTGCTTTGAAATCCTTATATGAACTTGTTAATTTCTTTTATCAATCTACCAATTTCTTATCTGAACTTATTGGTTAGCTTAGTTAAAAATCAAAGTTTACTATATATATATATATATATATATTTTTTGCACCATATATACTAAAAGGCTTACTAGCCCAGTGGTCATGCACCTTTTGACATAAAAGTGGTGGGGGGTTCGAATCCCCACCCCCACCACTTTGGGATTTTGACGGAATATTCTCTAGTCAGAGCCCCCACCGCCGGCCTTGGCCGGTTGCCGGAAAGGCACAAATTGGTCATTTCCTTTGAATTTGTAAAACCCTGAAAAGTCACCAAGCACCTCTGCAGGATTTCAGAAATTCAGGTGACCTTTCTGTCTTTTCATGATTTTCAGGTCCTTTTTTAGAGATTTTTCTTAAAAAAAATAGGACACATGGCAATTTTTTATTAGAAAACTTAACATAATTGATAAGAGGATTAGAGGAACTTTGATATAGGTATACTTAACAAATTAGAGGTGGGTCTCAATATTGTAAGGAGTTTCAAAAATTGATTGTATATTTGTATTGCTCGTGATTTATAAAATAAAATAATAAAATCTGTTACAAGTTTTACTTTTCACATTGACTTTGAAAATAAAATATACCAATGATTTGATTTTATGAAGTGTTTCTTAAACTGGTGAAAAAAAAAAGATAAGATGAACTCTACCCTATTTTACCTATACAATTAATTTACAAGTATTTTTTATGCCGTAAAATTTATTTGTTATATGTATATATAATAAGGACAACTGGAATTTAATTGGATCATCTTCATCTGATGTGGCACTAATAATCGTTACAAACTCAGCAAAAAGTCAAACAACTAAGTGCTCGTTTGGGGATATGAATGACGACATGAATATGAATGATCTTTTTTTTTTTTGCCATGGGGATATGAATGATCTTAATTATATATAAATAACAGTCTGATTGAATAGATATGATTGACATGTGGGTTAAGTTTGTGGAAAGAGAACATTATCCTTACAAGCAAAATGTTTATATGTGCATGGCAATGTTTTTTTTTTTTTTGCATCAAAAACTGTATATCATTAAATCATAATCTGAATTACAATGGTATATCTATGACAAAAAACAAAGAAAACCAAACACGACATTAGAGATTCCTTATCAAACACCCATTTAACATGATAATTAAGTATCCCATGCTGTCCTCCCTCTTACCTCTAAAAAATGAGGGGCTTCCTAACTAGTTTTTTTAAGTTTCTTTTTGGCATTAGATTTTATATACAATGAGTGACATTTTGATATTTTATGCACAAAAAATGGAGTTGTTTTCAATTTATTATGAATTTTTTAAAGATTTAGAGCCCGTTTGGTTTAACCCCATTGCATGCCTGCAATAGTAATCATGATTGCATTACCAAGAGAAGAATGTTTGGTTGTTCTTTAATATGATAATAGGGTTTACCATGGTAATAATGATTACCAAAAAATTGGTAATCCTTATTCATACCTCTTCCCTATAAATCCTTATTACCATTCCATTGCATAGTTAAAAAAGTTTAATTTACCTTTTAGTTTCACATGTCTTTATTTCACTTGGCATATCATGACACAACCGCCACCACTACTACCTCCTCCTCCTCCTCCATCGCCGCCGCTGCCACCTCCTCCTTTGCCACCCCCCACTGCAGCCACTCCTTCCTCCTCCGCCACTACCGTCGCCATCACCCCCACCGTTGTTGTTGCCTCCACTACCTCCTCCTTCACCACCCCCACCACTGCCGTCGCCGCCACCTCCTCCTCCGACACCCCCTGCGGCAACCACTACTTCCTCCTCCGCCACTGTGGCCGCCGCCATCCCCACCGTTGCCACCGCCCCCACTACCTCCTCCACCCCTACCTTCACCTCCTCCTCCTCTACTGTCGTTGCCGCCACTACCTCCTCCTCCTCCATTGCCGCCTCCGCCACCTTCACTGATGAATCTTAACTATTTTTTCTATAAATATTATATTAAAGGTAAAATAGACTTTGCGTGATATATTAATTTTAAATAATTGTTAAAATAATAACTCATTGCATCTTACTTAAAAATCAAACCAAACGCTAGCCATATACTTAATATTGTATTGCATTACCATTGTATCATATTGCACTGTATTGCAGGTATATTGAGATCAAACCAAATGGGCCCTTAGTGCTCTAAGTGAAAAAGAAAATTGCATCATTTTTCTGAAAAATCATAAAAATTAAAATCAGCCCTATTTTTTACCCATAAAACACCAAAATGTCACTTGTTTTATGTAGATCCCAATAATAAAAACAAACACAAAAAAACATTTGGAAAGCCCCTGATTATTTAGGCGCTGGGAGTGCAACATGGGGACACATTAGGCACTCTAGCCCCGACAATAACTGCTTCCAAGGGTAATTGGAATTAACCCACGGGAATTTATACGCGCACACACAATATACAGATAACTGAAATTTACTTGGATCATCTTCATTTGATGTGTCATTAGTAATCATTATAAACTTAGCGACGAATCGAATCAGACAACCGATTTATAAACTTAATGAAATTATAAAGATTAAATAATTATTTTTCCCCCACAAAATAACTACATGAATATGAATGATCTTAATTCTATATAGGGTTAATATAACTTTTGGTCCCTGAAGTTTGATTCAATTTTGGTTTTGGTCCCTCAAGTTTGAAATATGTGGTTTTGGTCCCTGAAGTTTCATGCGATTTTGGTTTTGGTCCCTGAAGTTTGAAATCGATGGTTTTGGTCCCTGAAGTTTCACCCGATTTTGGTTTTGGTCCCTCAAGTTTGAAAAGGACTTGGTTTTTTTTCTGGGTCGGGTCGGGTTTTTTAATTGGGTCGCCAAGTCCTTTTCAAACTTGAGGGACCAAAACCAAAATCGGGTGAAACTTTAGGGACCAAAACCATCGATTTCAAACTTCAGGGACCAAAACCAAAATCGCATGAAACTTCAGGGACCAAAACCACATATTTCAAACTTGAGGGACCAAAACCAAAATTGAATCAAACTTCAGGGACCAAAAGTTATATTAACCCATAATAAATAACAATCTGATTTTAATATATATGATTGACATGCGGGTTAAGTTTGTTGAAAGAGGACATTATTCTTACCAGCAAAATGCTTATGTGCATAACCATAAATAACCTCTTCCCGGGGTAACCGTTACGTTACACAGCGAGCAACCGCCACAATTCAAAACCTCATGAACTGCAACTTCTATATGGAGCATAACTCAACACCAGCCTCTGACAACCCTCACAAAAAATGGCAGTCCTAATTCTCAGACACATTGCCCTTTCACTCGCTGCTTTCTCTCTATTCCTAACATCTCGTTCTCAATCTCCATCTTCAGATAAAGCCCCTTTGCCTAAATTTGCTTTCAGTTGGTGGGATGATAAGGACTCATTTCGGGCAGGCGATACGGCAGCGATCAAAGTCACAGTACTTGAAAACACCGACAAGATTGACAGAATCGCTTTTAAGCCCAGGCTCGACGTGAACGGAAAGTCTGGGAATAGTTCCTACGTATCTACGGTGTTGACAAATTTCCAAGGTGACCCAAGTAATTGGAGCATTATGTTTACTCCGATTAGGGTTGGGGTATTCAATGTGCTCATCGAAGAGGGCAATTATCAAGTTTATGATTCATCCCTGCACTTCCGAGTTGAGCCAGGTTTTGATGAATCTCTCTTTCACTAAGTGAGTTTATTCATGTACTAGATTAAGAATCACAATCATTTTGAAGCATCTGCGAGATTGTTTTCTGAAACTGAATGATTTTATGCACTCTCCATTCTATATAGATATTATATTCTATTTAATTCCAAGTAAAAACTCTAGCATAGATTAGCTCCCTCAGATTTTTTTGGTATTACTTTGGTTCAACTTGAGGGTGCTGCCATG
Source organism: Inga leiocalycina (assembly GCA_963242795.1). Lineage (NCBI taxonomy): Eukaryota > Viridiplantae > Streptophyta > Magnoliopsida > Fabales > Fabaceae > Inga > Inga leiocalycina. Next base: position 11,213,742 of record OY725327.1, on the reverse strand, counting down.
TGACCTGGAAGTTACGGGTTCAAATCCTTGAAATAGCCTCTTCACTTGCGGGTACATCTATCCCTTCCTGGACGCCATCTCGGGAGTCTTGTGCACTAAGCTGTCATTTTTGTTTTGGTTCAACTTCATATAACATTTGTTCTTAAATCATATTTATGAAAGGATATAATTGGCACAAAAGTCAAACTGTCAAGCTGTAAAGTGATAAAGAATATCATTGAGAGTGCCAATTGATATTGAAGTGAACCAATATGGACTTTACTGTTTCATGTGTCTAACACAAGATGCTGTTATATTATTGAAGGGAACATGTATCCATCAGTATGTGCTGCTTCATGGAAGGGTCTGAAAAATGAGTTTGAAGCTGGTGAAAAAGCTACTATTATGATACTCCTTAAAGATGCATTTGGGAACAACATCTCTCAGTCAACAGAAGTTTCCTATTTACCAGACTTTAATTTGTCTTTGCTTTATGAGAATGGTTCCTTTGCTAGCGCACTAAACATCAGCAACATGGGGTGGAACGAGTTTGACTATATGATTTTTGAGTTTATTGCGACAAAAGCTGGCAACTTTTCATTGCTTATAGAAGGAGGAAATCAAACGTTGAGCGGTTCTCCATTACCACTGAAGGTGAACCCAGGTTGTGTTCTTTGAACCAATTGTTAGTTTATGTCAGGAGAACATAATAGTGTTAGAAACCTTGTTACATAATAGTCGGTATCTTTTTTATCCTAATTCTGAATATATGTGTAAAGTAATAGTTTATGATGTCCTCTTTTTTACTATGTGTTCTTCAACCATCATTATACTTCCCCTATTTGCAATGCCAGGATCTATAGATGTCTCTAATTGTATGGCCAAATGGAACTTTAAACCAGAAGCATGGCAATTGGCTTCCAAGATGGAAATTTTTATACATCAGCAAGATCAGTATGGAAATCTGGTTCCAGGATTGTATCCATTTGATGCTGAAGTTGTTGAAAGGGAGACAAATCTATCAATACCTGTATCAGATCTTCAGTTTAAAGAATTGGATGCTGGAATTCAATTGTTTTCTTTCAGCAATTTGGAACCAGGAAATTTCTTTCTAACAATATATGATAGCAAGCATAACAAAAGCATTTTTGATATGCCATATGCTTACACCGTTTATGTCGGTGAGATCTACGTGCCAAGTCTCTTTCATTTTAGTCCTCTGTCTCTTTTATGCAAACAAAACAAAAACAGAATCTGTCTTCTAGTTATTACATAAATTAAACTCTGAGATTTTTTTCTGAATGCAACTTCTTTTTCATGTTCCTTTCCAAACAGGTTACTGTGATGGGGTGAAAAGTGTTGTCAATGGATCTGGTTTAAATGATTCAGTGGCTGGAGCTTTGTCAGAATTTTATGTGTATCTAAATGACATATATCAATATCCTTCCCCTGTTGAAGCAGAATTATTTCAAGTTCTGATTTCAAGAGTAAACGACTCCTACATAATTTCACCAACTATATATCCCGTGTTAAACACCACTGGTATGTGCTATTATAAACCATTTAATTTATCAGTACTTTATATGTTTAATATTTATAAATTATTGTATCGATGTGTGTATTTTTGTGGTAGGAAACAGTACAACTTCAAGAGTGGAATATGATGGTGTTAGTCACATTGAAATTGCCCCATCGCCGTCAATTGAGGAAATTGCCCCATCACCGTCAATAGGGCTGAGTAACAATGTAAGAAATACAAATAGAAAATTCTTGGTAAAGAGTTAATTGAAATTATAATGATAAGTTATCTTGGTTTCAGACTAATCCGGGTGAGCCCTCTGTAGTGGCCAGTGAATTTCGGGTGGACTATATACCCACAAAAAGTGGTACTTATGAGATTTGTATATATTGTGGTAATATTTTATTAAATGGAGGTCATTCAATCAGAAAAGAAGTCCGACCAGGTATTCCTGAACTGCATGATACTTCCTCCGATCCTAAATATAAGACCTAGTTGACTTTTTTTTGGAGAGATTATAAGTTGCTAAAAAATATCATATGTTGTGTATCATTAGATTATATATCAGTTTATAGGTCAGATAAATTAGTTTGGAGAAGTACTTTAAAGTAATTTAATTAGCTTCCTTAATCCCTCTAAAAAAGTTAACTGGGTTTTATATTTAGAACCGGAGGTGGTATCAAATTACTTGTGTGTTTTAGCTCTTTTAAAACCCTAATAGAAGAATAAAATCGTGAAAAGGGTTTCCCATTAGAGTATTGAAAAATAAAAAGATGCTAACTTTTAGGATTTTAGCACTTACTCCCACCATAAACCTCCTTATTTTTTCAGCAACCAGCATAAGTACAAAGAGATACAGCTTCTCCAAGATGCAAGAATTTTATGTAGAAAATGGATAAGTGAGTGTTTAGTGCTTAGAAAATAAATGTGTTCTTTGTTTGATGCAGGTGAAGTAAATATGTTATTTTCAAGTGTTGTGATGTTTCATCAAAAGGTGCCAAAGCTGTCTAAGAATGAAATATTAGTAAAACTCCTGGATTCATTTTCAAACCCTGTCCTGTCACAAAAATCTAGGTTGAGATTGGAGATTAATTCAGTTAATAGTTCTGCATTTTCAACCTGGGACGTTGTGGATCATAAGGATGGTTCATACGGCTGCTATTATATGGCTAAGGAAGTTGGCACCTACGAGATTTGTGTTTACTATGATGACCAACATTTCTCCCAATGTCCTTTCAGTGTCAATGTCTACAGTAGTAAGTATGAGTAGCATGCTTTGAGATGTTTGGCAATAAATTTATAATTTCATTGTGCTATTAACATTAATAAATTCTGAGGATATTCTTCTGACATTAATTTCAGATGAGTATTTTCCCAAAGCCACCAATGATACAGTATCTCTTTGGGAGGATGAGTCAATTGTGATTAATGTCTTAGCCAATGATTATTTTGCTGGTGATAATGCAAGTATTGTAGATCTCTCAAAAGTAAGATGACTAATTAAAATTCATGTTTGTGATGTATGTAACATTATTAATTTGTTTATAATCTCAGGTGATTTTTCTTTTTTCTAATATGTGGTGTTTTCATCAGCCAGATCATGGTTCAATTATACAGAACGGAGGGATTTTTCGTTATACTCCTTATGAACATTATTATGGAAGTGATTATTTTTGGTACACTATATCTGATATAAACGGAAATATAGCTACTGCTTCTGTGTATATATCTGTTCTTAATGTCCCACCTCAGTTTGCTTCTGCTCCAAGTCAACTGCAAGCAACAGAAGATCTGATTAGTCCTAGATTTGGGTAATTACAGTGTAGCACACTATATTAATGAATAATTCCAAGTTTAAAATGTTCTTTAATGTCTTATCTATGTTCTTGTGGCTCCTTGCAGTGGTTTCACTGGGTTTGAGATAACTTATTCAGATTTAACGGAAAACATAACTGTGAACCTGAGTGTACGATCTGGAAGTATACTTATGTCTCCTATGGAAATGCAATTTGGGCAACCAATGTGGAGTGAACTTACCATTAATACAGGCAATGATACAGCCAACAATTTAGTGTTGGTAGGTTCTGTGGAAGTAATCAATTCAGCGCTCCAGTCAATTCAGTATCTGGGGTAATCTCCTTTTAGTTGTTCGTGTAAAGTTAGTTTATTTGCCTTTTTTCTTTTTTTCATTTTCTTACAAGTCCATATTTCATCTGCTTGTGATTTTTGAAACTTATGTTCAAATTACATGATGATATTTAATTTAATGACGTTGCTGCTCTGGAAAGCCAGCTTGTCTGTAAACAAATGCCTTGCTACTAATTAGGTTGATGAACGTAGAAGACTTCTAGGAATTTATATGCCATAGATTCGTAAAATCATGCATTTTGGTGTTTAGTTTCACAAATAATATTTAACTTGGTCTTTTTAATATTTAACTTCAGAAATGAGAATTTTTGTGGGAAGGATGCCATTCGAGTGTCTACCAAGAATAAGTATGGAATGAATGCCTTGGAAGTTCCAATCTTTGTGGATCCTATCAATGATGCACCGTTTATTAGAGTCCCTTACTTTATCATACTGAAGGGTAACAAAGACGAGTCACTCATCTTTGACACAGACTCAGACAACTTTGACTTTTTCATTGGAGATCCCGATCTTCCTACCTTCCCTGGTAGGTTAAAGATATTTATCTTCTTGGATTGATATTTTTCAGCATCTAAGAATGCACATATAAGTTAGTTAATATGACATGTCTTTTTTTTAAAACATCCTAATCATCTTCCGTAATTCCCTTATTCTTTTTTTCCTTAATTATTGTTGAGGGAGCATTAATATGAGTAAAATTAGGAAAAGATTGAAAAATATTTAGGACCAAGATCAACCTCAAATATATCCTATATTAAGGACCGAAGGGAGTAATAGATTTAGTTATATGAAACAGATGAACAATAATTTGTGGGCCAGAGAAATAGAAGTCAAACAGTAAAAAATATAAAATGATTAGACAACAAGTTTGTTCTAGGGAATTGACTTTGCTTGTGTTCTGATGATGATGATGGGGTGATATGTCAGGGGGAGAGGCTCAATTTCTGGTGACTTTCTCTTTGGAAGTAAATGAAGGAATATTAGTAACAACTCTTCCTTCTTATTTGACCAACACAACTGAACTGAAGATTGGAGATAGTAACCAATGGCAGCCTCTTCTTTCCTATGTCACTATCTCAGAGCATTTCATGGTGAGAGCCAACGGAATCAGATTTCGGGGAACAGTCAACGACTGCAACACAGTTATGCAGCAACTTTTCTATCATGTACGTATGTAATCTTCCTATCCTTCAAGTTTCAGAGGTATTTGGCTTTAATTATGAACATAGGACTATATTTGAAACATTAGTCCTACTGTCTACACATATTCTTTGGAAGCATACGAAGAAGCATGTATTAAAAAAGCAATGTCTAATTATGGTCACATGTCTGGGAGCGAAAGATCAAGTTGAAGCAATGTTGGGAATGGGCATATTAGGAACAATATGCCGAGTAAATCCATGATCTTACACTGTCACAGTAAAGCTTTTGCTTTTTCTGTACAGGGAGGAGAGCGTGGAGCTGTGTTAACATTGAAATTAAATGATATGGGAAATTATGGATGTTATCCTGACTGTTCTGAAGGGATGTCATTGCCTTTAAACACTGAGGCTACGGTAAACTTGATGAGAAAACGACCGATGAGTTCATTGCTTGCTCACAGTAAGTAACAGATTTTCATTATTTTTATTTGCATAATACTTACATCAAGTTCCCAAAATCTATTACGTCAATTTCTCCAATCACAAACTGGATAAGAATATTTTGTCCTCTCATACATGAGAGCAACCACAATTTGTGAATGAGAATCAGAAAAGCTTACTGATATATTTATTGTTCACGACTTACAAGCTCATTGTAAATGTGGTTTACAGTCTTGGGATCAGCCGTCATCATGGAGTTCCTGATAATATTTTCCCTTGGAGTGTCGCTTCTATACTTCACTTGCAAGTGTGCAGTTCTTCTGGTAAATGAAAGAAGAAACAGAGGAGAAAGGCCTTCAGAGATATCTGCTGCACAAGGATCGCAGAAGCAAACTATTGTAAGTGTGAATACAGCAAAACAGTTATAACACCATTGTTTTAGAATGTTCATGACTCGTTCAGCCTTTTTTTTTTGTTTGGGGAATGAAATGCAGTCAAGTACTGAGATTTCTGAGAATGTGACTCAGTTCACTGGTTGCTGCTCAACTCCGTCGTTGCTTGGTTTAAGGAGGCAATCCTCCAATTTTCGCCAACGGTGAGTAGTTTGATCAAGAACTGTTAACTTTCAATCTCTTAGAAATGTTTGGACGTGATAGGAAATTGCTTTTAGGGTTTCAGCAATAAGTGATAGGTTAAAGTTACAGGTCTAGTCGTGTGTCTGAAATCGGAGAGTCTAGTACGGCGGCGAATCGTTCATCTCCTTCAACGAGCGACCCGCAGCAGCAGGCTGTTGTGCCTAGTTTTACGCCGCTCGCCATTGACAAAGATCAGAGCTCAATTGTGTGAAGTCTGAGACTGAACTGCAAACCATTTGTTTCGTTACCATTGGGAAGGCACTAGCATGACCATAATCCTTTCTTCCTTTTTCTAGTATTTGGTTTTGGGTCAAGGATGATTGAATGAAGCATCGCAGTATTAGTATTTTCATTTTTTATTTCTGACATTAATATATGATAAAGTCGAATTGAAATTTAAAAAGGAGAATTCTTAAAAAACAATTTGGAATTTGAGAAATGATAAATGAGTTTTTTTACTAAGAGTTAATTAGAAAATATCAAAACGTGATAAGGAATTTTCAACTTTTTATTTGAAAAATGACTGAGTTGTCATTTTTGAATTTCCAAATTTTTTTTCAGAATTCTCTCCATTTAAAAATAGAAGTGTTATAATGTTGATAGCAATAATTTTTTTGGCCTAATGATAGCAACGATTACTAACAGGATAGTTGGAAAAGATAAATTAAATATATAAACGTAATTACTTAAATATTTTTTCCTCAAATATGCATGATTAAGAAAATAAGAAAATATCAATTTAAGAAACAAAGGGAGCAAGACAAGCCAGAAAAAATATATATGCTAGTACATACATTCATGCCCTTGCCTATTTCTTTTTTTGTTTTTTGCCAAACACATGTCCATTTCTATGTGTACATATCAATGTTTTAAAAGCTGGATCGGATATCGAGCCGGAAAGGTCAGCGGGTCAAGGCTCAACAGGTTGGACCGGTCAAACCGTTTAACCGGACCGGTGGCGTAATAATTAAATTTAAAAATATTATATATATATATATATATTATAATAATTAGTCGTTAGTCTGATTTCATATGAAGTTAGTAAAGTCACAAAACACTATTTAAAAACCTCATCAATTGTCACCCATAAGGATAAGTGCTTAAAGTATCTACTACTCAAGGGTTATACAAATATGATTATGTTGATATGTTCTTTTGGTATAAAATTATTAAAATAAAATAACTCAATTAATATTTTTTTCTTCTTTTAAACAATTCTAAACTTGTACATCTAACTCTAAGACAGATTTGAAGCACTTATCCTGCTGCCCAGCAAATATATATCTATATATATATATATGAAATATATTAACCTTTTAAAATAACAAAAAGGAGAATATAGATTTAAGAGCCATTTGAGAAGAATGAGAACATATCTGTCATTTCAGAATAAAAAGATACACATAATACAGATATAAGATTAAACAATATAAACCTGTGTTTTTCCATATTAATTTTTTTTTCCTTTGCAGACTTCCCAGTTTCCAACATCAAAACTAAAAAAAAAAATCTAGGTTTTTTTTTTTGCAAAGTAAGTTATTAGGCTGGCCGGTTCTTAAAAACTCATTCCTAGTTCTGGCCCAATAACTGCTCCCGGCCCAAAAAAACAATTAAAAAACGGTCCCCTAGTGAAAACGGCCTAAAACAGTAAACTAGCCCGCCCTCTTGACCGGCAGACCATCCAACCGGTCGGACCGTCCGGTTCTTAAACCCATGGTATAAATAGATGAGTTGTATTGTTTTATGATTTTTGAATGATATAAATTATTATAAAATTATCATGTAAGGTTAATATTGATATGAATATGACCCGTATGCGTTTAGGTGAGTGTTTGGATGACACTAAAATGACGGTTTTAGAAATCTTTTTTCATAAATCAAGATAAAGCTCTTTTCACATACTTAATCTGTAAATAGTAAAAATTATTTTCCGAAAGTTAAGATCGATTGGATGGTCATTTAATTAACTAATCTATGTTGGCAAGGAACTGAAAACGACATGTCGCTTCTAGTATACATATAGATGATCTGAGCCGCCGAAACTGAAATTCCTGAAGGCAAAAGCTTCAAAGCAGCAGGTTCGGTTCAGAGCGATGGCAACAACAGCTTACCAGAGGCTTCTGCAAGTTGGCACCAAGATCGTCGCTGTTGGTAGAAACTACGCTGCTCACGCTAAGGAACTCGGCAACGCCGTTCCCAAGGTATCTCGCCCAACCTGTAACCTTCGATCTTCATGTTGTAGATTGTTTAATTTCACTCAAAATTCAATCCATCGGTTGTAATTTTTCTCTTTTAAGCTAAGTTGGTGAGGCTAGTATCAGAAATCTAAGTCCTAGTGTTTTCCAGGAGCCCGTCTTGTTTCTGAAACCGACGTCGTCCTACTTGGAAAATGGAGGAACAATCGAAGTCCCTCACAACGTGGATTCTCTACATCATGAGGTCGAGTTGGCAGTGGTGATCGGAACTAAGGCTCGTGATGTGCCCGAGGCTTCCGCTATGGATTATGTTGGAGGCAATGCTCTTTCTCCCTTGAAATGCCACTTACATTTTTATAACTTTATGCTGTTGATGTTTTAAAGAGAATTCTGAGAAGATCAGCTGTGATCGGGTTCTATGTCATCAAACACATCCCTGATGAAAAGGGGAATAGGATTATAAGTGTTATTCTATAGAGCCATATATGCTTGTTCTTTATCTGTTTGCTATTAAATTAAAAGTGAAATCACATTTTGATGTATCAGGTTATGCCCTCGCACTAGATATGACTGCGAGGGACCTCCAAGATGTTGCAAAGGTGAGCTCTTTCTTTCTTTTTGGGTGTAAAGATAACGGAGTGGATACCAACTACTTGTTGAAATGTATGTGCCAGCGAGTGAGTTAAGTGAGAGATTGGTTACGAGCCCATCTCATTTAAGCTTGTAGTGAATATCAATATGATAGAATGTTGATTAGATAGGAGTAGGGAATCTTGTGGAATTTATCACGCAATAAGTTGTTGGTTTCGAGTTCAGCAACTTTACAAATCAGTCTTAACATTGAATGAATTTTACCCTATTATTTATCAACAAACAAATATAGTTTTCTAGTCTATGGTGTTGCGTGACTTTCTTTGTAATTGGTGAAATGGTGAGGTTGATGGAGGAAATTTGTATGAAGCGTGTGTCTGAACAATGAGAAAGTTTTCCATCCATCCTCTTATCCCTTTTTTCTTTTTCTTTTTTGCACCTAATATATACATATTCACTTGGCCAGATGCAAAATCTGATGTTACTTTGGATAGAAAATAATGGGGATATTAAAATTTTTGGGTATGAACAAGTGAAAAGTAAGAATTATATATGTTCTTTTCATTTGTATATGTATTCTTGTATCCTTATCCCCATATAAGATTTACTGAAATGTGAAAGTTTGTTATTCTTTTTATCTTGTTATTTATGTGGTTTCTTTTTCTTTTGGCAATTTGTAGTCTGCAGGTCTTCCATGGAGTTTGGCTAAAGGGCAGGATACTTTCACACCGATTAGTTCTGTTGTAAGAAACAGTACACCTCTAATGCTCCTTTTGTGCTAAAAAACAGGCATCTAGCAAAAGGTAGTTGACTTTAGAAGATAGAGAGAAGTGCATAGCTTCAAATCTGACAGTACAAGGTTCAGCCATTGATGGCTTTTATAATTTAGTATGCCTACACCTGCTTATGTGATTTGAGAGTAGCACATCACTTGTGATGGGGGCTTCTGTGAAAGAAGTAGAATAACTTGCATGCAAGTAGTTCTGTAGGTCTGCCATTTAGTTATACACAGCCTGCTTCTAGGGGAATCAAAGTAACTAAAATGCTTCTTGTGGTGAAATACCCATAGACCTTTCTTGATCATCTCATCTACTTGTATATTTAAGCCATATTCTTAAAGCATATTACTGTTTGTCTGATTCAACATCTATTGTATGCAGTTGCCCAAGACTGCAGTGCCAGATCCTCATGATATAGAATTATGGTTAAAGGTTTGTGCTATTTATACTTTATTCGCTCATATCACTGAATTCTGATTATTTTAATGTGCCAAGGTTACATAACGCATTAGTAACTTCAAAGTGACTGCAGAAAAATGGTTGTTGCAGGTAGATGATGAAATACGGCAGAAAGGCTCAACCAAGGACATGATTTTTAAGATACCATTTCTAATTAGTCACATAAGCTCCATCTTTACACTCTTTGAAGGAGATGTGATACTCACTGGTACTTCATCTGCCATATCATTTTTGTGCTATACATTAGATTATGAAACAGATCAGCTTCTTGAATAGTTTTGTACCCCTTGAGGCCATTAATCATGCTGTTATCGGCACCAATGGCCAAATCAATCTTTGAAACCTTAGCTTCGTTAACATAGTTTATGTCATTGAGCAGGCACTCCCCCCGGTGTTGGTCCTGTGAAGCCAGGTCAGAAGGTTACAGCAGGAATTACAGGCCTTGTGGACACACAATTCAATGTTGAGAAAAGAAAGAGGCCTGGTAATCCTTGATTCGAGGTCATAATTATTCATTACCCGTGGTGGTTTTTTATTTTAGGCTCTTGCATTATTAGGAGATTTTAACTTGTAAGGCTATAAGCCACTTGTCAGTTTGTGATCTATTTGTTGATATTGAATCAGTGCAATCCATCCGAGTGGTAAAGTTGTTTCTACTGCAAGTTTTATTTGCACATCTTTCTCTGCAAACCATATACAGATTAAATTGAAGGCCGTCTTTTTATATTTAAATGTAAAATTAAAATATTATTCTTTCTGTTGTTTCCACAAAAGAAGGATAAATACATTCTCAGATTGTCGGGTATTTGTTTGTATCAGAAGAGCCTGAGTATGCTGTGTGAGTGTCGGACACTTCATATGATAATGGCAATGATGGCTCCTAAAGCAGGGGATCAAAGTTTGCTTCAATATCCTGTTTCGTGAATGATACTACTATGATAACAAATCATGCCTTGATAGGATTTAGGTTTTCAGGTTTGAGAGCGACCAGAATCCGCCGTTCTTAAGGTTAGAGTAAAGAATTTTTTGAATCTTTTTACCCAACAAAAAAAAAGTCAGAATTTATTGAAACTAATCCTTGTTTGGATGGAAAGAAAAGTTGGAAGGAAAGAAAATGGAATGAGAGAAAAAAAAATTGGAGAGAAAATGTTATTATTCAACCATTTTAGATGGAAAAAAAGAAAACACGGAGGACATAAATTGAGCACATGGATGGTTGCCTCGAATCCGCCATTCTCAAGTTTATTTTTTTTGGCCAAAAGCCATCCTTAAGGTTAGAGTAAAGAATTTATTGAAACTCTGGACATTGATAAAATGAAAAGCACTTGGTTTTTGATAAATGAGGATTTAAATTAATTAATTTTATAAAATAATATTTACTCTAAAAGGACCACTCTTGTATAAGTTCCTTCGAGATAGTAGTGGTTGGTTATATATGATACTTACATGTGAGAAAAATAATTGTTCACACTCCAACCCACTTTAACACTGACATATAATCTAGGTTATTAAACTCGGATCGGCCGGTTCGGCCATGAAATTGGCAAACCGGTTAGTAAACCGATCTAGTCTGGACATCAACCAAGTTCATCTTTTTTAAAAAAAATTATTTTTTTATTTTCTTTTGAATTTCATATTAATAATCATGAAATTTTCAATTTCTCATTAGTTCGGCCTTGGGTTAGATTCCAGTCTAACCTATTGACCCTTGACCCAATATCCTGACCGGTTCAGCAACCAGTCCAGATTTAATAACCTTGGATATAATGACTACTGCTTTACATCCGCGTTGGTTCTATGAATGTCTGGTAGTAATGTCGATTTGAACAAGTCAAAACATTTTTCTCCCATTTTCCCATTGAATATAAGAAAGATCAAAGATGTGTATGGAAAAAAGGAGGACGCGAGGAGGGATCATTGGTAAAGTGAGCAAGAAAGTTGGTCAAAACGATATTGATACTAGGGAATGAAACACGTCGGAAGTTGAAACAAAGCAAAGCGGCTTAGGAAAATCTGCGATACACCACACACCATCCCTACGAATACTTTTACTTGTTTGCCGCCAATAAGTGATGGTTTGATCAAAGTCTTCACACTCCGCCGTGACGCACACATCGCAGTCCTACCATTACCAAGTTGTAGCAAACATAATTTCTTGTAAATTGATTTCACATTTAATACGTGCGTTGCTTCCTCAAGCAGTCAAGCTTTAAGCTTGCCGTACTGATTCAAAAAAACACGCAGCTTCCTCAAGCAGTCAAGCTTTAAGCTTGCCGTACTGATTCAAAAAAACACGCACATTTAATACGTCACTAATATGATTTCGCCTTTTAATTTACACGTCTAAGCTCTTTTTTGATATTATCATCAATTATCCGGAGTTATAAAAGTATCTCTGGGACTCATTTCGAGATTTACAGGAATTTAGTGAAGCCTTGATACCCAAATAATTTACACGTAGGAGTAGCAAAAACAAATTAGGTAATTTTGAATCAAAGCGCGTGACCATAGAAGAAAATCATTGTCATTAAAATCAGCAGCAGCTTCTTCCCCAGATAGCTCACCCCTCACCTCTTTCATCCATTCCCATCAATGGCCACCGACGACAAGCCCCATCTCAATCCCTTCGACACCAATAATGGCTATTCATTCACCACCAACATCCTCCTCACCATCACCTTCGTCTTGTTCTTCCTCATCATCCTCCTCATTTCCCTCCACTTTTACGCCCGCTGGTACCTCGACCGTGCTCGCCGCCGTCGCCGCCGTTCATACCTCGTCTTCTACGTCGACTCCGATGCCACCCCACCCATCGGTCTCGACCCCTCTGTAATTCAGTCCCTCCCTGTCTTCGTTTATTCCGCCCACTCCGACCCCATGGAATGCGCCGTGTGCTTGTCCGATTTCCAAGACAACGAATCAGGTCGGGTTTTGGCCAAATGCAACCACACTTTTCACGTCGAATGCATCGACATGTGGTTCCAGTCCCACTCAACTTGCCCGCTCTGTAGATCTTTGGTTGAGCCCGTCGTCCCGCCCGGGGACCGACCCGGACCGGAAGCGGTTATCGATGTGTGCGAACCGGATTCGAGTTCAGGGTGTCATCAGGCTGGAGAGGAAGAGAACCGAAGTGGCCGGACGCTCCATTCTTCGTCGTCTTCGATTGCGTTGAGGCGGAAGCCGTCGTCCCTGGGTGTGGCAATTGACGTGCCGTTGAGCAGAAGCTTCGGGAGAGAGGCGGAGGGGTCGACGGCGTCGTTTAGGTCACCGGGGAGTCGTTTGCTATCGTTCAAGAGAATACTGAGCAGAGAGAGGAAGTCAAGTCCTTCGTCCCCATCGTCGGAAAACTGTGCCGTTGCATGCAGCTCCGTCTGTGACCGAGATAGAGACGAGTCAATGAGTTGACTCGGATACGCAGGGTAATCCTGGAGTGATTTTGTTTAGCGGGGCCTGGTATTATTAGGATATCCATACCGCATATAAAAATTACGGAGTCTGATTTTTTTCCTTACATGTTTTAGATGCTTTTTCGTTTTCTTTAATTTTCCTATTTTGAAAAGATTTATTATTAAATTTGTAAACCGTGATCATAAATGGACTAAAGCAGGAAGGCGGGGTTGGAATTAGTCAATCAAAGGACGCTCCAATCGAAAAGGGTCCCCACTAAACCCGCCACTACGCAAATCCCATTACTTTCCTTTCATTTTCTAATCATATCATTGGTCCTCTTTCATCTTTATATCACATTCACATCGCATCAACTTTTCATGGACCATATAAGCTTTCACACGCGGCACATCCATTGTGCAATAATAAGGGCATTTTTATTTTAGAGATAAGAATATTTATAAATTATTTTTTATATAAATCAAGACACAACTTTTCTCACACACTTACCTCGTATATCATAAATCATGATTAAAAAGCTGTTTTTAAACATTTCAATCGTTAATCCAAATGAGCACTTATTTTTAATTTATAAGTGTTTATAAATCGTGATTTATAATATACAAGGGAAGTATGTGAGAAGAATTTTATCTTAACTTATGTAATAAACAATTATATCCAAAAAATAAGTGATCCAAACATACTATACTTATTTCAGATCATTCTGATATAAACATGATTTTATTTTACTCAAAGCAACTTGATCTAGTAGGAAATCAACCAGATCACAAAGTGAGTGAGAGGATTGAGATTCGATTCCCATCCTGTTAAAAAAAAACCCCAAGATAGAGACATTCGGTTGCAAAGCCTTAATTCGAATTGGTTAGTAGCTTGGATATCAGGTGGCTCAGAGGATTATAAAAAAAAACATAATTTTTTTATTCCTAAAGATTGAACTCTTGATTTTGTTGAGCATGGATTCACTCCTATTCAGCCTATTACCATTTATAAGAATACTTTATTGTCATCTTGGGAACAAGTTTCTGGCTGAATCAAGCCACTGAGCAAGAATTATCATTTCATTGAATAGAATACATATGGGGTTACAAGGTCATACTAGTACATAGATATATTAATATTCACAAGGTGGGATATGGCCTTACAAAATTGCAGAACCAGAGCTGTTTGTATTTAGTGAAACCCTGCACTGCAATGACTTGATACACTAATCTACTAAAAATGACATCCAGTGGATGTCTTCAATGAAAAATCAATGGTGGCCTTGGGGATGAATTAGCCTGCAGAATGTAAGTTAATTGGTTCAACATATTGAGACCTTCGTCTCCTCTTGCCTTCTGGGGTGCACCTTATGGAACTTGACTTGGCAAGCTTTACAGAGAACTTGCAATTCGATGATGGAGGCGACAGCCCCCTCTTAGATGAGTTGGTGTTGGGAGAATTCACCCTAGCAGCTTTGTTCTTGTTCCCTTTCGTAAACGCCTTTTTGGTCGGAGACTTTGCTCTCTTTTTTGTGAAACGCGGCTGGGCATTATCACGTTTCTTGTCATGATTTAGGAGCCTAACATGAAAAGGATTCACACCTGTGTAACACACAGATCTGCCATCACCTTCACTTCTTTCTAAATGTACGTCTCCATTGTTTACCTGAAATTTCATGAAGTTCAAAACATATTTGGATTGGCCAATTTTGACAACTCTTAGTAACCACTGTTCGGGGCAAAAAAATGTACCAATTGAAGTAATGCAGAAAAGCTTCGAGCCACATCATACTTCTCTTGCCCCTTAACCACATCAGAAAAGGGCAAGACACTGTTTTCTTGTTCTTCAAAAGAAAGTTTGTCCAGAATCCTTTCCCCATAGTCGTGGATATCAAATGGCGGATGTGATTCCTGTCGGGCAAATTCATTCAAATCAACTTGAAGCACAACAAACTCTGAAGAGCGTCAAACTATTGACTACCACAAATCCCTCCCGCCCTCGAACCCACCCCCCCCCCCCCCCCCCAAAAAAAAAAACAAAGAAGCTGCAAAGGATGAGATGAACATTAAACAGAGGGCATCAAAAAGAATTATTCACCTGTTCTTCCAAGTTTTGCTCAATTCTTTGTTTCCATGTAGAAACCCGAGCTGCCATTTCAGTTTGCTCCTCGGTCTTGGCTATGCTAGCCAGGAGAGAATCCTGCGTGAAGCACTATAGGTTATGGAATCATCTAAGCCAAAAAAAATGAGACCATTTCAGAAAAAACAAGCAGCTAGGACTTGAACCAACACTTTCTCTGAAGCCCTTGCATTTACTACAAAAGATAGGATGCAACTTTTGTTTTTTGGGAGAAAAAACGTGATACTTAATTGAAAAGTAACTGGCACTCTTACCAGGTGAGAGCGACAGAGATCTTCCAGACTTGACTGAGAATTTGGATATTCATTACCTAGAGCCTCATCAACGTTCACATAAGCATCACCATTGTCATGCTGCAAAACATCAAGTAGATGAGCTTATACGGAAATTTCCAACTGGAGCATGTGACAAAAAAATTACTGGTCTCCAAACCTCTTTGCTGCAACCAGGCATATCTTCATCCATGTTCACATTCTCTGGAAATTCTAGATCAGGGTTCTCACTATCATATGAATTGTCATCATTGCAATTTTCAGAATTTGGAAACGTGCCAGAAATTTCATCCCCTCCATTAATAAGTGATTGCCTTAGCTGTAATTCATTCATCGAATAGTATAAACTGTCATAAGATGGAAGAAGGTAAACAGAGAATCCACAAGAAATTGGGCAGGGGGTGGGTGCTGCCCCCCCGCTGCCCAATACCCCGGCCAAATATTTTTTTTTTACTTCTTTTGATCATTAGATTTTATATAAAATGGGTGATATTTTGATATTTTATGGGCAAAAAATGGAGTTGTTTTCAATTTTTTATGATTTTTCAAAAATTTAATATTTTGAAATTGGGTAGTTTTCTTTCATTAAGAGTGTTAAATATCTGAAAAATCATAAAAAATTCAAAACAACTCCGTTTTTAGCCCATAAGATATCAAAATGTCACCCATTTTATATAGAATCTAATAATCAAAAGAATTACACAAAAAATATTTGGGCAGGGGTATTTTTGATGGGCAGCAACCACCCCTGCCCCGAGAAATTACCTTTTCATACAATGGAGTTGATGAGCTATCCTTTTGTTTTTTGTTGGCATACCGTTGACTCTCCCATATGTTCATGAGCTCTGGATTGATAGGGCCGTGCAATTTTGCAGGTGGAAACAAGGAACTTATAGATACTCGCTTGTTTAAATTGATTCCTTTGCTTTTGAAAGCTTTCACTGAGTAAACATAAAGGGGATAGTTATGATAGGTATAATCATGTAATAAGGGTAAGGCAAATTAATAAAGGGATAAAGGGGGAGGAGAAACCTTTTCTAAAGGGCTTCACTCTCAGACTGCCTGGCTCATGAGGATTTAAAGGCTTCCATGGATCATCTTCATCATCGCTTGAACTGTTTGAGTGATATGCATCACATCCATCATCCACATGAAGTCCAGTGTTGCAGTTATTGAAACCAGCAGAAGCAAGAGAATTGACTGGAATGTTATCAGCATCGAATCTGGAATTAGGTTGAGGAGTACAATTGGGATTAGCATGCTGACTCTTTGCAGCAGAATTTTTATGTGCACTTCCCGTAGAACGTCCTCTGGGAGAATGAAAGCTTTTACGATTAGAGCTCCCTCTGTAGGCACCATTTTGCTCTGTCTCTGCTTTGTTTACCCTTAGATACTCATTAAGTGCAGCAGCATCAGAAGTGTCCAAAAGAATAAAATCACGATACAAGTCTGTGGTGGCCAACTGCAAACACGCACCATATCATCAGTGAATAAAATGAAGTATAACAATGCTTCCTTGTGTAAACAACTGGAAGCAATCATGGTACCAGATAGGACTCCAATTCCCCACCATCACCGGTAGCATCCAAGCAGTCACCTTCAAGAACAACTAGATTTGCAGGAGGCTTTACAAAGTGATCCAAATTGACTTCCTTGCCCAGCGTACTATTTAAGGAAATATTTTCTTCCACTATAAATACAACAACAATTTAGACATGAATATAATAAGACATGGCAACATCAATATAGAAGATAACTGTTTTATGCTATCGGTGCAAGATGAGAAAGATAAAGACATCAAAGAATTAAAAAAGAGAGACGAAAAAAGAGAAGGAGAAACCTGAAATGTGGACAACCTCAACAATTCTTTGTTCTCAAGAAATTATAAAACCCAAAAGCAATTTAAACCATATAAGAGCAATCCCATGTTCAATTGCAATATCATTCTGACTACCTCTTGGCTAATGCTAGAAATATGTCGTAACAAAAAATTCTTCATAATAATAACAATCCCTTTGTGCCATGTTCACTTTTGATAATTTCTCAATATTGCACATAAAGAAAGGTTACCTGGGATGTCATCTGAGCACCAAAATTGATCATTTTCTTCATCAGCAACAGCTGGGGCACCATTTTCTTCAGGCTGGACTGATGGCCCTGCCCCATCTAATTGATCCTGCAGTCTGCCCAAAAACTCCATTTGTCAGACCAAATAAGTATTACGTTTTGCACAAAATGAAACGTAGTACAGTCAAGTCACTAGGCATAGTCTAGCGATGAGGATGAAGGATTGCAGGCAATTAATAATAGGCCTCAGGTTCAAACATTTATTCAATCACGCACACAAAAATAAAAATAGCACAGCTACTTAGGTAGGCATGTAAATTATCTCATGTCATTTAAAATATGCTTATAATTCCATCAAAAGGATACTTTTGCATGAAAAATTATGTCAGTAATGTCAATATTAGTGTTGCCAAAATTGCTCACTTTGTGATTCAAATCCTTCTATATAGCTCGATTCATCCTGCCAATGATTTATACCACAAGAAAAATTAAAGGAGCGATGGAATGGACGACCAAATAGTTCAATTTGAACAAGAAATCAATATCTGATGATATGCGAATTCATCCTATGTATTTTCAGGCAGGCCTATATAGGGTCATGAAATCATGTTATTTGTGGCCCAACATAAGCCAAAGATAAAATGGACAAGATTTAAAAACAATAAAAGGAAAACACTTCAGAACTTCAAAACACAGTGGTCTGATAGAAAATTAGCCTGACATTCAAAGCCTTATTGTCGTCTAAGAAAATCCAACCAGCTGAGGCTTACTTGTCTCTTTTCATTCGGAAAACTTTGACACTCTATTATCAATTAATCAATATATACTGTAAAAACTATAAGAAGCCACATATTCATAAATCATGAATAGTATAACTCATTTCTCAAACTTCATTCAATACATAGGGCCCAACTCTAGTTATATAACATATGTAGAATTTAAAATTAGAATTATAGACATTTAGAATATCTGATTACCAAGTGAATACATTACCCAATTTAAACTCAGCATCTCCTTTCCACTGTCATTTCAGCCAAAAAAAAAAATTTCACCAAACGATTTGTTACTGACTAATAATCAAATGCTACTAAGCATTTGAGTAAACTCTTTCACTTTCATTTATCCGCTTAGTATTTAATATCCAAAATCCACTTTTCAATTTTCATATAAGTTTGAAGGAGTCATGTTTACTTTGCCCAAGATTTCAACAAAAGCATCAACTATATGATGTCGGAGCACTATGGATTGACACAAGAATAGAAATGTGACAGAATAGGAAAGCTTGTACAAAATGTTGCCTCTAGCATTGCATTAGATGTTAATATCGTAAATTTCTAAGACTGAAGCACGTAATTTTCTTTTTCCTTTGGCCTTCAGTTTGGGGTAAAGCAAAAGAGGAAGGTTAAGTAGCGAGCAAGAGAAAACCCGGAACTTGGACTGAAAAATCAAACCTTTTCTGAGAAAGAAACTCTAAAGCACGTACTACCAATGTGTAAAGATATTCCACCTTCCGACTGTACACCTGTATTGAACCCTGAAGCAGCAGAGCAGCTACAATTACCGAGAAACAGCCAATTCAGATGAGCATATACAAGAGAAGGCGGCAAAACGAAATACGAATGAGATTGGCCAAACCTTCAGCAAAATTTACGGAAATGTGACCTTCCTCTTCAACCCCAGTGATCTCACCGGAACAAATTTTAAGTAAATACTCCTCAAGTTTCTTGGCGAGGTTGACTTCCCAATTAGATTCAAGGTCTCGCTCTGCGTGAACCGAGTGGAACCCGCCACCACTGCTTCCCGGTTCCGACGTGTCCTTGGTCATATCCCCCGGAATGAAAACCTAGGGTTTCAAGTTTCCGGTGAGAAATTGTAAGCACTAAAAAGGTAAAATCAGGGCGTTCGAATTTCCAAGATATGGGAAGTGGGTATCGTGTGTCCACAGATCTGAAGCTTCTGTTATCCTCGGTGCTTTGCAGCAACGCCAGGCAGCAGTGCAGGAGGGGGACACGAGAGAGAGTGTTCAAAAAGTGCCAGTCACCATTTTCCCGCTTGTTTTGGATGATATTCAGAAATCAATGAGTCAACTCTGACTTCGGCCTAGAACAGGTTATATGTTGGGCCTTCTCCTTAATTGGATCACCCGGAAATACGAGCCATTGGGCTATCTGTTGACCGAACAGTCTCATTTATTTTCTTTGGGCCATCCGTCTGTTGATATCAGGCTATGATGAGGAAAAATGAGCTGTATCAAAAAAAAGAAAGAAAGAAAGAAAAATGAGTTATGCTACTGCTTAAGTTGCTTAGGTTATTAGTATTATGCTCGTTTGGAATAACGATTGAAATATTTAAAAATGGTTTTTCAATTATGATTTATGGTATATGAGATAAATATATGAAACGAGTTTTGTCTTGGTTTACGTGAAAAGCAGCTTATAAATAATTTCATCGTTATAACAAACATGCCCAAATATATTTGAGAATAATGTGATCTCTTATGAATTTTATTTTATATATGTATATATATTAATAAGTGTTGTATTGACATCAAACATAGCTTATAACCAAGTCCAAATATTCACCTAAGTTCCCTAAGTTTATCCCCCTCCCTCCTATTTAAAATATAATATTTAAATAATCAATTTGCGTTTATTAAGAAAACAGTTAACATTAGTTAAAAATAATAAATATGTAAGACATATATTTTTTTTTTCAAATATACACTTATTTATAAATAAAAAAATTGATAAATATATATTTTATAATTAAATAGGTGTAAATTTTGAGATATATTTAATTAAATTTATAAATATTTTATATCTACTTAATGATATATTTTATATATTTTTCTATCTTTTAATTAATTCTAAGATAAAAGGATATTTTGACATAAAATCTACTCATATCCTACTTTACTAAAGAGGAAAATCAAGAATATGTATATACACACACACACTTATATATTTAAATCAAAAGGATAAAGAGACCAGATGCAGGGGATGACATGATCAAATTGAGAGCCTTTCACCTACATATCTGTGTGCGCAAGGAGTGACGAGGATGGCGTGTTCTATTTTTTCGGTTTATGATAGCAACACAAGAGTTTAGAATTTTAATGAAAGGAGATAAAAGTTAGGAGATGCAGAAGATTTATAGTATAGATGTAAATTCGGTATTGAGTTTTTATTTCACATTTTCTTTCTTTTTAACTATTATATGTGTCATGAGAATGTTCATTTTATGTAATTAAACCTTTGTTTTGGATTATTTAGTTTCAATTATGGATTAGTGGATGACAATTTGTATCATTAATTGCTTTGATATTATATTGGTTGATTTAATTGTGTTCAAAATAATCCTGTAATAAGATAAATCTGATTGAGATTATTTTGGTGTTCTAAAAAAACCTAACATAGGAAATTTAAACTAAACCTTCAATTAATTGTGTATGATTAAATATTCAAATACCGAATAATTTAATTTACTTTTAGGATAGAAATACACCTACAAGACCTATGTAGCCACACATTAGGCTTGCGCTATTTAGTCTAATTAAGTAATCACCAAATACATTAAGAATTAGCATAATTAGAATACTTTTTAGTGAACTGAAATACATTCTTAGGTAATTAAGAGTCTCAAACTGGCAAATATAACTTTAAATGAAATTAAGAGGAGAAATTAGACACTAAAAAATAATCAAAGCTATAATGGTTCAAATTAGTAATTAAGAATCAACTTAAGCCTAAACCATTGTTAGATTTGATTTTCCTTTTTTAGCATTAGTTTTTATTTTTATCTTTGATTTGATTTGTGTTGACTCGAATTAAGCAAAAGTGTACAATTATTGCTTAACTGAATTGTTAGTATTAAGTCATTGTGGGAACAATACTTTTTTTATCACTTTATTACTTCATATGCCCTGTACACATGTGGTGTGCATCAAGTTTTTGGGTCGTTTCAAGTAATAAATGATAAGAAAAGTATTTTTCCCACCGAGACTTGGTATTAAAAATTTAATTGAGCAATGATTTTACATTTTGTATGAATAAAAGCTAACTAAAAAGAAAATCAAATCTAACTAAAATTAAGGCTAAATGTGATTCTAGATCTTAATTTATGAATTGGATTATTATTGCTTTAGTTACTTCTTAGTATTTAATTTCTCTCCCTAATTGCACTTAAAAAATGTCTCTCCATAACTGCACTTAAAATTATTTTTGCTAGTTTAGGTCTCTTAATTACCTAAGAGTGTATTTTGATTTACTAAGAGGGCATTCCTATCGTGGACGTTATCATTTTGTTTAATCATAATGAATCATGTTTCATAAAGAAATTTAAATATTTTTGTTCCTATTATTTTAGTACGTTTGAATGTTGAAAAAATGAGTACAACTTTTTATATAAATTTGAAGTAGACATGCGCTATTTAAATATCAAAAAGGAAAAATAGATGTGAAAGGTATAAATTAGTTCAACCTCTTCACCTCAGTTAAGTTGTTGGTTAGTTTTTTATAAGAAAGATATTACCACTATATTATCTTCTATATATAATATGAATAGGAATAAATTGGAATGAGACTGCTTAATTAAATATATGAACTCATAATCGCAGGTCAACAAAACAATTACTTTTGAAATAGTCACTTATATATATAATACCTAACAAAACGAACTCAAGAATTTAACTAGGGAGCTAGTATATGCACCCCTAGTCAAATTGGATATATATGGCTCCGACGCCTACCTAACCCTCTATAGACATATCATGGCCAAAAAAAAAACCCTCTATACACTTATAAATAAGATGAATGTATATATTAGTGATGATTGTGATTCCAATAGTGAAGCTTGTGATTAAGTTAATCAATTTGGTACGGCCATGGCGCCAGCGGAGTAAGGAATCCCAGAGGCAGAGATCCATGAATCATCTTCAGAGTTAGTTGCATTCCTGAATTCATAGAACTTACCAGGATAGAAATTTGCAGCTTCAGCAGCAGTAATCACCTTCACGCCGGGCCATTTCACTCTGTGAGAGGTATCAGCGCCGGCACCTTTGTTGTTGTACTCATTGAAGATGCAGGTCGTGTGATAGTTGCTACCAATCCACGAAGTGTAACCTTCAGGAGCGAAGATGCCGTCGATATGAGAATCCAATATAATCACCTTGGCGTAGGCCCTCCATGGCCGTCCGAGGTATGCCGGTTTCTTCGCTGGGTCTGAGAGGTACAGCTCGTCGGCGGTGAAAGCGGCAGCTCTGGAACACCATGGCGCTGGGGCTGTTGTTCGTGTTGCGGCCACTAGCAGAGACGATGGAGTTCTGGTTGCTTAAAGGTTGCCTGACGACCAAAGTGCAATTCTGGAAGACCATGGCGGCGTCTCCGAAGATGAAGTCGATTGTGCCGGAGATAACGCAGTCCCGGTAGAACTGGCGGTGGGACTGCGCGTAAAGGGTGTCTTGGTGTCCGTCAATTTGGCAATTGTAGAAGACGGCTTTATCTGCCGTTACTCGGAGCGCCACAGCTTCGCGCTTAATTGCTCCGGCTGAGTTCTCAATCCCAACATGCATGGCTGTGAAGTAAGGAGCATTCACACCTGCAAATTCACAAGTCATCAATTTTAGATCACTCTAGGTAACAGAATTTTCATCTTCATATCATAAAGAAATTGTTAGTTCGAAGTTTAATATAAGAGATATTTATCTAATTTAATAAGCTTAAAAGATTTAATTAAGTTAATTAATATGATATGTATTTTTTAAACCATCATAATTATCTTTTTTAATTCTCTCATTCTCTCTCCTCCTTGATCATTGTTGAAGGAGTATCAATAGATAGTAAATTAGAAAAACATTGATAAATATAAAAATTATGTCTTATATTTAAGATCAATACCAGCTCCCTAAATATATCTTATATTAAGAATTGGAGGAATATAAGTTACCAAATGTTGCAGTGTTGTAAGTTTGGACGCCATCGGCATAGCTAAGATTGCCGGTGAATCTGGTGTGGGTGGGACCATCTCCGATGATAGTGATGTAACTAGATTGCTTGGTGATAGTCACAATTTCATTATATATGCCGGCCTTCACGTAAATCACATAGGGTTTTGTATTATTCTTTGGAACAGTTTTAAGAGCATCGGTGAGTGTTGTGAACTGTCCAGTTCCATCTTGAGCCACAACAACATCGTGTTTAACGTTGGCGACTCCGGCTGCGGCTGTGACCAGGAGGTGACGGTGTTGGCTATTACTTAACCACGACGGCAAGCTCTCGAGAAGCTTCCGATGCAAGCTATTGTCATTGGCATGAGTTTGCTTACCGGAGGTATTGTCATTGCCATGAGCTTGTTGACCGGAGGTGTTGCCGTTGCCAAAAGTTTGCAGGATGTTGGCGAAACCAGGTAATTTGAAGGCTTCGGCGATGTCGGAGAGGCGAGAAATAATGTCCAAAGCGTTCATGCTAAGCTCGAGGGAGGTGTTCAACACCTTGGCCATGGTCTCGGCCGCGTCAGTGGTGGTGTTTTCAAAGCCGTCCAAGCAAGTTTGTTGGTGGGAGATAGCGCCTCCGAGCCATACCTTAACGTCATAGACATATTCATCAAGCTTACCTATATCGAACTGGTCCACCCTATTGATTGAGTTTTGAATGTCGTCAATGGCGTAGTCTAGCACCTCTTGGCAGATTTCCATGGCCTGTTTGGTCATGTTGTCCTTGGCAAGCTCCTCGAAGAGGGTGGAGTTGTCGATGAACTTCTTGAATTCCTTGGCGGCCTCGTCGAAGGCGGTTTTCACAAGTTCTTTACTGTCCGTGGTGCCATTGTTTGCTTTTGAGAGGCTGTGTTCGCAGGTTTCTTTGTATTGGGCGGAACTACAAAGCATTTCCACGCCCATTTGAGGCGACAGTATCTGTTTCTTCTCACCATGTTCCTCCGCGGAGGCAACTGCATTGGCAGCCACCATCGCCAGCCCAAATACAAAAATAACAGCTGTATTCTTCATCCTAGAATTTTTTTTATATGGTTATCTGACTACTGACTACGAGCATTGATGGGTCTAACTGGAGATTGCTCTTCCAAGGACGTGACTCAAACTTGAGACCTTGTATTTGAGAGGCCAAAACTCCAATATATAGGTTTTTATGCATTCAAGAGTATATAAGAAGTTGGAATATTCCGGGCACTCTGTTGTACGTAGAGCAGTTGGTGATGATGAAAGGCCAAAGATGGTGGATGTTCTTGATCTGCTTCTGGGTATTGTTTGAAGGGGTAATTTATATGGATAGATGATGAAGAAACTCAAATTAGTTTGTGGCAACGTAACGAAAGGGCGGGAAGACCCATCCTGAAATAGAATGTCTTAATCTGCTGTTATCTCCAAGCACCATGGATTTTGACACAATAATAGAATTATCGAAACATGACAACAAAAAAAAGAAAGGGAAAGCTTTTACAAAATGTTGCTTCAAGCAAGGTACTACCTTTAATCTTAAATATAAGACATAGTTGATTGTTTTTGGAGAGATTAAGAAAATTAAATAAGTTACCTAATCATATCATATGTTATGTATTCTTAAATCATATATCAGTTTATAAGTTAAGCAAAATAATTTAGAGAAAAAATGACAAATATAGATACTTTAAAGTAATTTAATTAGCTTCCTTAACCTCTCCAAAAAAATTAACTTTATCTTATATTTAGGACCAGATAGAGTATTATGTTACCACCGGTTTTAAATATAAGACCCAGTTAATTTTTTTGGGAAAATTAATGAAGTTAATTATATTACTATAAAGTATTTATATTTATCAATTTTTTTCTAAACTAATTTGTCTAATTTATAAACTGATATATAACTTAATTATATATAATATATGATATGATTAAATACTTTATTTAATTTTCTTAATTTTTTTTTAAAAAAATCTATTAGTTCTTATATTCAGGACGGAGGTGGTATATAAGACCATAAATTCTCATTGAAGCACATAATTTTCTTTCCTTTCAGCGTTCAGTTTGGGCCTTTGGGGTAAAGCTAAAGCTGAAGGTTCGGAAACAGTCAAACAGGCAAGGGATTTAACTAAAAAAAAAAATCAAACCTTTTGCGGGGAAAGAAACTCTCTAGAGTACGTAATAACACCAATGTGTAATGATATTACTCCAATTATGATTCCTCATTTTTAATAAAATTTGAGATATATTTTAGTATATTTGGAGAGTCAATAATAAATTAAAAAAATTTATTGAAGATTTTGATAAGATATCAAATTTATGCATGATTTAAAAATTTTATTGCAAATATCATATTTTTAAGAAAAAAATAAAAATAGTAAGAATAAATAAATAATAATAGCTCAAATTAAAAAAAATACAAAAAGAAAAGAGTTTTGGTGGCATTATTATTATTATTAGATTTTTCACTTTTCTTTATTTTTATTAATTGTTTCTGTCCTTCTTTGTTAATGTCCTTCCGGTGACGCCGTTTTGAAATTATGCCAGATGAGTGAAAGTGCGAAAGAAGTAACACTATGCGACACCGTTTCGAGAAGAGTGGGAATCATCTGATAGCCTAAAAAAATCCACAAGTTGGAACAAAAGGAAGAGGCAGCTACTGTTCATTCATCATCTTAGGCAGCCACCATTGACGGGTCCTTCATCTTCTTCCCTTTGAGCAAAGACCAGAAAAAAAAGCAGAGAGGCGTCGGGGTTTTGTTCATCATCCTCGACAGGAGGACGAGAGGACTATGGAGTTGATTTAATCAAGGACCAGAGGTGCCGTCGTGACTGTTCACAGAGTAAGAGGGGAGAACGTGAGGAAGAAGAGAACTCTTAATGCCAGAAGGGAGAAATTATTAACTTTATTCTATTCTCTTTTCCTTTATCGTTTCCTTATGGCTTTGGATACTGTTCCTGGCTGAGATGATGTTGTGTGGATAATTAGTTGCCATTAGGATTATTTCAAGCCATTGCAATGATTGAGGCTTGTTATTACTCTTTTTAATGGTTAACAATAAATATGTGTTAATTTTATTCGGTGTCTAATAATTCTATAGTTTTGTTTGGTATAAAGCACTGAATTTCGATGGATTGAGATTAGGATTGGGACTAGGATCGAGAGATTGGAACTGATATTTAAAAATACGTTTGATACAAAATAATAGTTGGAGGGAATGATTTCATTAATTTTATTTTATAAGTAGTCATTAGTTATGAAAGACCCAAATACTCCTACCCTAAATTCCAAATTTAATCTACAATCTAGATGTAAGTTTTTCACCTTCACCCCTCCAGCTCCACCATCTCCGACCTTCGATGAAGGAGGACCACAAGGATCATCCCCATTGTCTGACCATTTATGAAGCTTTGGATTCTCCAAATCATTTAGAATTTTGACATCATTTGGATCCGTGGCACCGTATATCACCGCAATCAAGCAAAAAATGAGAAAAATGCAGAAATTCACAGAGTTAACTCCCATGACTGTCTCCAATAAAAGGGCAAAGAACTACAAACCAAATTATCAAGAAAGGAATTTTCCCGCAGTCTCACAGCCCAATAACTTGTTGATAGAAACAAAATACAACCCTAAATTTTTTTGACTTCGATAGTCCCAATACGTGCCCTGAATAGGAAATTTAAGTCTTTTTTACTTTGTAATTGAACAAACACTGACACTTCTAGGCAGATCACGAATCGGTCCGCTTTCACTTTGTAGGAGCTTGAGTTTGCTTCGATAATGAATTTAGGGCTTTGCCGGCTACATCGATATGTTTTCTGTCTGTAATTGGTAATGATGTCGAGGCCCATGTTGCTTGTTTTCTTGCTGCTTATACTTACAATCACTTCTCAGTTTGAGTGGAAACAGCAGCTTGTGGCTGATGTTGATTCAAATCCTAGTGTATCTCAAAAGTAGAACCAGATTTCAAAAAAAAAAAAAAAATATTTCTACAATAATTATGGGATCCCAATGATCAAACCTAGATGAAGAGAAGCACTAGAAGAATTATGAGGACAACAAAACTTCCATAATTATGCTATTATCCTATTTTGGTAATTGACTTAATCTGGATTTTCTTACTTGATGGAAGGCGTGGTGCAGAGCGATTGTAAGGCTAGGTGCAAATTGATTTATTTAGGCTAAAATTGATTGAGGGCATTTTTGTTCTAAAAATATTATAAATAAGGATATTTTTGTCTATGAATTTTGCAATCCCAGGCTTGAAAATGCAATACCAGGGGGGAGGTGGCTTTGCAGCAATCCCACTTTCGTGGTACTTCCAATCCCTGGTTATCCTTAGCCCCTCATACCAAACAATACAATTGACCCAATCCCTGACCCAGTCTCAGTCCCTAACCCCAGTGCCTCATACCAAATTGGGCCTATATGACTGGCCACCACTTAGATTGCCTTATTCAAATAAATTAAGCTTGAGAGAGTTAATTTAATTGTAAAATTTAGGTAAAATTATGTTAGACTTAAAGTTTAAGGATTTAATGGATGATTTGTTAATAACATAGAGATACAGTTACTAACCTAACTTTATCAGTTTAAGGTTGTTACTTAATGATTATTTTCTATTAACTGTAGTAAGAGATTGTGCATGTTAATTGAGAATATAAATTTAGTTTTGACTTGAGAAAGCTTAATCAAATGCTTTTAAACTTTAAACTAACACATCAAGTCATTTAATCTCTAATAGAGTGGTACTTACTTAAATCTCATGAATTAAAATATTGAGAGATAATCCTATGCTCATCTTGTCTTGAAGTAAAGTTTCTATTTAGTTCTTGCCAAATTATTTTAGTCTTTGGTACAATTAAATTTTGAAATACAAACTTTTCAAATGTTTTCACTCAATCTAATTGATAATACAATTGTAATGATTAATCGCCTTAATTTTTGTGAGAATGATCACTTTTTATACTACATGTGACTTTTATGACTTTTACGTTTGTGTTAAGCTAAACGGGGGACCGTACCCCTGTATTGAATCTGAAGCAGCATATCAGCTAATATAAATATATATATATATATATACATATATATATTTTCTTAGTTTTGAATCAGGTCCTTAAGTTTTTCTTTTCATTTTATCGGACCCTTTAACTTTTTATGGTTAATCCTTTAACATCTTAAATTTTGAATACTAGTTAAATAAGTCAAGATGAGCCAAAAACTAAAAATATTAGGAGTTCAGCGCGTGGAAAAAAGTATAAGGAGGAGTAATTATCAAACATAAGTATAATTATATATGGAAAAATACTCAGAAATTAGAGAGAAGTCTCGAATGTGTATAAAAGAGAGCCATAAGCCTTCTTGCTCCTTAGAAGATTTGACGGAAATTTTTAATATAGTAGGACAGCTAATGGTAGGAAGTTAAAAGATTCAATAAAAAACTTGATGAGAATTATAAGGATTTTCAAATTTATTTTTTTCCTATTTTTTATTAACTTCTATGCGACTTTTTCTTTTTCCTTTTTTAAAATATTTTTCTTCCATTTTTGTAAGTTTAAATGTTGGAAACATGAAAAAAAAAATTTTTTGGGGGGAAATTCTGAAGCTATCATCTTTCATGTACTACTACTTAATTTCCAAAAAAAAAGGCCTACGTACAAAAAAAAAAAACTGGGGTACCCCAGTTTTGTTGGTTGTTTTTACAAGAAAGTATGACCACTATAATATCTTGTAAATAATGAATAAGAGATGATCACAAAATTAATTATAGAAATTCATAATGATTTGCAGGTCACCAAAACAATTGCTTTTGAAATAATCACTCAAACAAAATACCGCAACAAAACGATCGAACTCATCAGGAATTTAACCAAGGAGCTAGCATGCAGCACTAGTGAAGAAATTGGACATATCACAATAAGACTCCGACACCTACTTAACCCTCTATACATATAAAATAAAATGAATATATATATATCAATCATACGTTTTTGATGATTCGGGTGCTGAAGCGAACGTGATTACATGGGGCCAGTGGAGTAGGGAATCCCAGAGGCAGAGATCCAAGAATCATCATCAGAGGTAGTTGCATTGCGGAATTCATAGAACTTGCGAGGATAGAAATTTGCGGCTTGAACGGCGGTGATAGTCTTCACGCCGGGCCATTTCACTCGGTGAGAGGCATCGGCGCCGGGACCTTTGTTGTTGTACTCATTGAAGACGGAGGTCAGGTGATAGATGCTACCCATCCATGACAAGTAACCTTCGGGAGCGAAGATGCCGTCGATCTGAGAATCCATGATAACCACCTTGGCATAGGCCCTCCATGGCCGTCCGAGGTATGCGGGTTTCTTCTTCGCGTCGGAGAGGTAGAGCTCGTCGCCGATGAAGCGGCAGCTCTGGAACACCATGGCGCTAGGGCTGTTGATGACGTTGCGGCCACTGGCGGATACGATGGAGTTCTGGTTGCTTAAAGGCTGCCTGACGACCAAAGTGCAGTTCTGGAAGACCATGTCGGCGTCGCCGAAGATGAAGTCGATTGTGCCGGAGATGAGGCAGTCGCGGTAGAACTGGCGGTGGGACTGGGCGTAAAGTGTGTCTTGGTATCCGTCCATATGGCAGTTGTAGAAGACAGCTTTATCTGCTGTTACCCGGAGGGCCACGGCTTGGTGCTTAATTGCTCCGGCTGAGTTCTCGAACCCTACGTGCATGGCTGTGAAGTAAGGAGCATTCACGGCTGCAAATTCACACGTCAACTTTAGATCATTTTAAGTAAGGAGAGTTTGCATGTTATGACCGGGGAAATTATTATATACTCCATTGGTCATTTTCATAAGGAACAACTATTAAAATCACGTGATTCAAAATGTTAATTCAAAAATTTACACATCAAATATGTATTTTTTTTTCCAATTATATCTTTATTAATGAAAAGAGAATATGAGAGATAATAAATGAAAATTTATTATAGATAAATAATGAGTGAGATATATATTTAACAAGAGTAAACCTAGAAAGCTCAGTTTAAAATTTCAGTATATTAAAGGTCACCTGTATCAAAGAGAATGTTAGGACAGGAGGGAGTAATAAGTTACCGAATGTTGCGGTGTTGTAAGTTTGGACACCGTCGGCATAGTTGAGATTGCCGGTGAATCTGGTGCGGGTGGGACCATCTCCGATGATAGTGATGTAACTGGATTGCTTGGGGATCTTGACAATCTCGTTATATATGCCGGCCTTCACGTATATCACATAGGGTTTCTTATTGTTCTTTGGAACAGTTGTTAGAGCCTCAGTGAGTGTTGTGAATTTCCCAGTTCCATCTTGAGCCACAACAACATCGGGTTTAACTTGGGCGGCACCGGCTGCGGCTCTGGTCAGGTGGTGACGGTGGTGGCTATCACTTACCCACGACGGCAAGCTCTGGAGAAGCTTCCGACTGGAGGTGTTTTCATTGCCGTGATGAGCTTGCTCATTGGTGGTGTTGACAGTGACATTATCTTGCATTGTGCTGCCGAAGATGGTGGCGAATCCGAAGGCGTCGGCGACGTCAGAGAGGCCAGAAATAATGTCCAAAGCATTCATGCTCAGCTCGAGGGAGGTGTTCAACACCTTGGCCATGGTCTCGGCGGCGTGAGTGGTGGTGTTCTCGAAGCCGTCCAAGCAGGTTTGTTGGTGGGAGATAGTGCCTCCGAGCCACACCTTAACGTCATAGGCGTATTGACCGAGCTTACTTAAATCAAATTGCTCCACGCTGTCGATCGAGTGTCTAACGTCGTCAATGGCGTAGTCTAGCACCTCGTGGCAGATTTCCATGGCCTGTTTGGTCATGTTGTCCTTGGCGAGCTCCTCAAAGAGGGTGGAGTTGTTGATTAACTTCTTGAACTCCTTGGCCGCGGCGTGGAAGGCCGTTTTGATGAGTTCTTTAATGTCCGTGGTGCCATTATTGTTTGCTTTTGAGAGGCTGTGCTCGCAGGTTTCTTTGTATTGGGCTGAACTGCAGAGCATTTCCACGTTCTTTTGAGACGATGAGATCTGCTTCTTCTCCTCCGCGGCTGCGCTGCCCCCGGTTCCGGATAGACCAACGCCAACGGCGGCCACCATGGCCACTAGGAGGATCCCGGATACCGAAATAACAGCCATCTTCTTCTTTCTTTCATGCTCACCGTTACCCATATTTGTTGTTTCCTACTCTACCTATAGAGATTTGTATGTAAGAAAGGAACTTGTAATTCAATATATTAAAGAGAGACCAACAATACGAGTAGAAGTTAGAATATTGTTGGCTCTCTTGCTGAGCAGTTTCGGAGAATGGCCAAAAATTGGTCGTTCTTAAATCTGCTGTTTGGGTCTGGTTTGATGTTTTCATTTATATAGAACCCTTTTTGTGGAACGCAAAATTTGTTTGTTGCAACGAGATTCGAGGAAGACCTCTCCTGAAATAGAGTGTCCTAATCTGGCAACCTCGTGTGTAACTATTATTATATATCTAAATTTGGGATTATAAGAATACACGTTGACTGCAAATATATCAAGCCGTTGACTATATTTTTGGAGGACATTATGGTTGTAATAAAGGGTGAAACTTAAATGCACTTTGAAGAGGTTTTAGTATAATTTCTGTGTGTGACTGCATTAATTTGCATGAATATATACATAATTAGAAAGTCCGTTCGGGGACATCCGATAAAAAAATATACATAATTACAAAATTGGGATAACTATGGCTTAAATCGCCACTAGAGTATGACTTATAAATCGCCTAAATATGCATATCATTTACCACCGTTGGATCTCTGTGCCATGTCAACTAGCTAGTAGATTTTTTGTATCCATCATATTTGAACAGTTAATTAAATGATGAGAAATTAAATTAGAACGATGTTTACCACGAACTTTTCCTCAAAAAATAGTCTGTGTTTTGGGGGAAGGGCCGGAGAAAGAGTCATGGCTCATAAAAAGTTACATAAACAACTTTTTTGAAGGTGGGAATCAACAGTCAGCCGATAGATTCTTCAATTATTCAATACTAAATATTTAAACTATCTTTTGCATCTTAAATGGAGATGGAAATAAAATAACATCACATGCACTAATAAAGAATCCGCTAATGCATGCTGTACGTCTAGGCCACAAATTATACTACTCGAAGGTCTAAAGCAAACCCATTATTAGTGTAAAAATATACATGTATTGGGTACATGCCAACCCAGCGAAAGTTGGTCAGCTTAGTCTTTACATAATAAAGATCAAAATTTACACACACACACACACATCCAATCAAGTGCACCCACGTGTGCCTCTCAGATCAATTAATGAAATGATGAAGTTCAGATCAATCTTTGTATCTTAAACATGTACATGGACGATGTACGAGCAACGCTTTTGGAATACATATGTAGGATGCAATAAATGCATAGAACTCACGAATAATAACACTTGTAGGACCACCGCTTTATTCATACGTGGGTGCACTTGATTCATACACATATATATAGCTTATTCATGCACACGTGGGTGCAATAAACGCATAGAACTCACGAATAATAACAGTTGTTGTGAACTAAGTTCTTATTCATACACATATAGCTTATTCATACACATATATAGCTAAGTAGTATTTAATTTAGACCTGTAGCATAACATGCAGAGACTCTCTAACACAAGCTACATAAAGCATAGTACCACCTATATATGTGGGTGTCCAACCTTATATATATAACTACTATATGTTATTCATAAGAAACTGTAACAATAAACGAAGCGACAACACCAGCAAGAAGCATGATATTCAGAATTTGAAGGCTTGGAAGAAGAAACTCCAGGGGCTCTTAGGCTTATTAGGCTCAGCCTTATAATAATAACGCTGCTCAACGTTAACTCCTTTGTATTTCCCAGCTGCTTCTCTGTGATTGATCGTGACCACAGGTTTCTCTTGCTCCTTATTGTTGGTGCCGTAGTAGCAGCCATTAGGGTTTTGATCAGGAAGCTGACCCATGCGTCTTTTGTTGCCCTTGCATGCATCTATCACACCAAACCCTTCTCTTCCAATCTTCACTAGATGATCTGATGATGTTGCCATCTCTATTCAACAATATCCCACCAAGCTAGTGCAAAATGTGAACCTGGTTTTTTTTGTTTCCGGTTTGGTTTTGCAACAAGGTGCGATAGCTATGTATTTATAGGGAAGTTGGGAGAATAGTGGCTCTTTGCCGACCCATATAAAATAAAACGTGGTTTGCTTTCATTGATTCTTTCTTAGGCTTTTTTACTTTATATACCTAGATACCAAATTATAAATATGATCATAATACCCGTATTATACACACACACATGTATCTAAGGTTCTTCCTCTAGAAAGAGCATTTTATAGTAAAACACGGTATACGAGAATATCTGACGATGTGATTGTCATCGATGATTGAAAGTTAAATAAGTCTAATTGTAGTTTCATTGTAAAACTTAGTAGATAATAAGTCGCTCAGAAATGTAAAATTTAAAAAACCATCTTAAAAGTAAGTTCAGTTTTAAAAATGTTTTTATCTTAAAAATTTAAATGAAGTGTTTCGTCATAGTTTTTTCTTTGTTCTCTTTTCAAATCAGAACAATAGGTAAGAGAGAATCAAGCATTTAATATTATATTGTATCCGCAGATAATCACTTCAAGACAAGGAATCGGCATCCCTGTTAAACACTTTGTTTAACAGGGAGAAGTAATTAAATTTAGACCGTCTGGGTATGATAGATGGAATGGTGTTGTGCTTGTTGGCAGTTTCTAACAGAACCCGTTTCAGTGCCTATCCTATGCGCTCGTCCAGATCTAGATCTAAACTGTCCATATTTATTTTTTTTTAAAATTGGCGATTTTTGAATAAAAAAATCATTTTTTGGGAAACTATTAGTTAAGAGATTATCTTTATTTTAGATTATGTACCTATTAAAATAATTTTTAAAAAAATTAAATCTAGATCTAGAGGGTCCAGATTTTTTACCAGGGAAACTCAATCCATCACTAACATCTTGTTGTTACGGAGCCTAGCAGGAGTCTCCCCTTTCGGGATACTCCTCGTGAGATGATGCCCAACAAATTCTGATGCATGCATGTGATAATAGCTTTATTTAGATCCAACAAAAACCATAAAATGTACTTTCTAGAATACAATAATTTTAATGGATCAATGTATTATAATACATTCGAATCTAGCTATATAAATTAAAAGTCCCAAGTAATATAATTTATGTGCAAAGCCTCTCCACCATATCAAATTGAGTTTAATAAGTAAAATATACTAAAATGAGAGGATCAATAAATTTGAGATTTAAGATATTGAGTTAAAATGAGATGTTCTCCAATTCTTATTATACGTGCATCCATGTTCTCTCCCTATATATTACAGGCGGTTGCGTGCCCACTTCCTTACAAGTAGTGTAATAACCTGATTTCGTATTTTTTTTTTCTTATATGGCATCTCTACTATTCTAATTAATTAAAATTTACAAATTCGATACAAGATCATAAAGAATAGATTATATTCCATATTTAATTTCTTGATAGATCAAACTTTAGCCACTTAGCGCCACCCCAAGCAATAATAGAGAATAAGGCAAAAGAGAAGAGGGGATATCAGGTCATATCAAAGATTCACATTTCATAAACGAATACCTCCATATATTTATTTTGGTTACTGCTTTTGCTTGGCTATTTATTATTTTGATTTATTCTTTGGTGATAAGTTTTTTTTTTTTTTTTTGTATACACATATATATTCCTTGCATCATGGACGGAACAATATAACGCATCCATTGAAAACTTCATTAATTATCGTCCAGGACCGTTGTCAATCACATTCAAGCATTTGTTTAGTGAAGATAATATATCAAATTGCTGGGTGAGCCATATTAAGTGGGAGTAAAAAGTATTTGGGAAAATCCCATTTAAATACCATCTGAAATGACAAAACCCACAAAACTTCATTAAAACTTGTAAAAGACAGATAAGGGATTGGGGGGGGGGGATTAGGGTTATTGATGTTTAGGGTTAAAGACGAAAATAGCCTTCACACTCATTTACTCAGACACTCATGCGGGATTCCTCAAACCGAAGGCAGGCTTGGACGGGTTCTCTCTTGTAAGGATCACAGTCCGCTTTGTTGTAGGCGAAAAAAGAACCATTGGCGCCGTCGTCCCCAAATCACCAAGCGTGAGTGGAAGCCATTGGTGGGGGGAGTATTTTGAGTTGAACAATCTCAATGTCTTCTTTTGTCTAACGTTGTTATTTAACTTTCGAAATCCTAGGTTACCTGTTTTAGTTTAAATTTTGGTCTTTTTTATTTGGCCTTTTGAAGCACAAAAAAGTTGGGTGTGAATGATGATGTTGAAGTAGCGTTAGGCAGAAAGTTTCGGAGGATATGGATTCAGGTTTGATTACCAACTGTGCTTTGATTAAATATGCAGAGTTTGTGTATTCTGCTTTGATTCAGGTTTTATTAGAAAGATTATTATTAGTGTTTTTCTTCTTAGTTGGGCAATTGTTGTTAATGATGTTTAGGTCTATTTTGTAGATGATAGCAATACTGAGATGGAGTTTGTGTATGCAAGGACCTGTGGATGAAGAGATCATATTCAGGAGTGTATGGTGAGATAACATGGTGGGTGAGATTATATGTCTCGTACTTGCCTGCTGGCAAGCTCAGATTACCCTTCATGTGTATCATTCTTTACATTTACAAGAGTTCTGGTTTATTGAGTTTGGCCATGTTTCTATGGGACCTGATCCATGCTGAATTCTACTGGGATAAGACTTCAATTCTAACTTCTGTCTTTTTTGTTTAACTTGTGTTTTTATTGAATATTATTTATCAGTGAAAAGTAAAATTATTGAGCATATGAATTCCTCCTTAAGAGGGCATTACTAGAGGAATAAAAATAAGGAAAAAAGAACCATATTTGGCATTAAGCCCAAGGGAGCTATTCAATTTCTCCATGTATGTCAAAGAAACCTTTTAAAGAGTGTATTAGTTGAGAACTTTAAATTATCCTGCGATTACTAACCCTGCCTACCCTACAAAAGTGTCCTGGCTAACAATGTGTGTCTACTTATTGTAGCATTACTTTGCCCAAAACTTGGAGCAATGAAATACAAAACTGAGCAAGTTATCTATCTTGAGCCATTGCTATTCAGTACAGTGACAACATTTTCGATGCTTGAATTTTCACAACTATAAACATTCAGAAAATGACTTTGTTACATAGTGATTTGCTGAAGAAATCTAGTCCAGGAATAACGCATTAACACACTGTGTAAACATTATATAACTGATTTGCTTCAATATGCTCATATAAAATATAATGTCTCCACATTCACATATATTGATTGCTTGAATATGCTCATTGAAAATGAGATAGTGATATGCTTGAATTTTCACAATTGTAAACATTCACACCAGCTTTGGTTCAACTGCCTTGGTTCTAAATTCTACAAACTCTTCGTCACCTTTGTCATGACCTAATAATTATTTAAACATAGACTTGTATATATTCGAAAACTAAAACTACAGACTTGTGGAAGAAGATAGGATATGAAAAAAAGGAGCCTTACCACTTTAATTTTGATTTGAATCCAAGAGAATATCTTGGCTTTGAAATTCATCCACTAGTTCATGTGCCGGAATATCAGTCCCTATTGAGACTTCGGCTTGAAATTCATCATCTTGCATTTGTGCCGCTTCTTCAGATGTAGCAGATACTGCCATATATTAGAATTGTGTAGAGGTGCTATTTTTCCTCCTTTTATATTGTTTGATTCTTGTCTTGGGGATCTAAAATAATAAGCATTTCAATAAACAATTGCAAATCTTTTTTGCATCATCATAGCACAGCTTCATGACAATAAGATCATACAACTTTAACAAGAATGACGAAAAATCAGTGGGTTCTTTGTTCCTTTGAAACTGAAGACGCCATTCATCGAGTAGGATAGGACACGTAAAGGGACCATTTATGAATTCTGAATTTTTTTTTTCAAATAACTTGTCCTTCATGTGGGTCATTTTTTATTTTGATAATAATTATTGTGGAGGATTTTCAATGTTTCTCCTTTAAAACCTGATTACCACTAAATGTTGAATGGCAAATGTTACTCGCATGCATTCTTACCTTTTGCTGTCTGCGACTCAAAGTTAGAATAATTTGACATGCTCCACAAGTTCCACTGAATTGTTATGACCTACCCTAGTGGAATTTATTTGTGCAAATGATACTCCTGTAGTTATCTATCTTACACAATAATATGTATTATCTTCTATGAGTGGTTTCTCTTAATGGGTTGTTTTCCACAATAATATGTATTTGGATTGTTAAATTTAGAGGTTGGCCCCTTAAATGAAATACCCTCGTGTGTAAGAGATTCTTCATTTCATTTGAATTAAAATATGACGTTGTTTTGCAAGTGAAAGTTAGTGACTCTTATCCAATGACAAGTAAAGAGATTGACAACTGATGTTTAACTTAGTAACCAAGCATGGTATTGTGGGATGACATAGGCAGGATAATTTTGGTCACCGATCTTGTATACTGATTCATAGTTGTGGGTTTTTGTGATGTATTGTTAGTGTATGGATATTGACTAAAGCTTTAGTCTCTTTATTCCAACTGTATCCTATTGTGCACTTTTTCTGTATAGGAAGCAAGTAAATCAAGAAATATTATGTGCGAAAGTGTTGGCCCAAAAGGGCTGGCAGCTAACAAGTTTAGTAATAAGAATGACAAAGTTTGTAATGGTTTTGACGACATTGTTAATGAGAATGACAAATTATTCTCAAATAAATGTGTCAAGTGTTGGCTCAAAAGGGTTGGCGGCTGACAAGTGCAATAATAGTAATGACAAAGTTTTTAATGGTTTTGACTAGTTCAATAATGAGAATGACAACTTATTTTCAAACAAATGAGTTAAGTGTTGGCTCAAAAGGGTTAGTGATTAGGAACTTTTTCGTATGCTAGCCTTGGGGTCCACAATCAACAATTAACCAAGGATTGTGTATAGGCAAACCTAGGATCATTCTTTCTTCTCGAGGAGCCTTTTATTGAATCCTAAGTAATGTAAATGCCATGTAAATGCAATGAAAACAAGGGGGAATTGGTTTTGGGTTTTTCAAATTAATAACAAAAAGAAAATGCAATTTAATCACAAGTTAAACTATTGTTTTTGGTATTTTTCTTATAAAAATGGGATGGATAAGAGTGAATGTATTGGTATGGAGTTGAAAATATGAATGATAAATTCTCTTGATAATGAATAAATGACAATCATTGTGCAAAAATATTATGGAAGTTAAAATTCATTAAGTCTTAAGAAAAACCTTAAGATAACACTTAAGTTCAATATTCCCAATTAATAGTAACTCCTACAAACATAGCTAACTACTACCTCCTGAGATATTATTTAAAACCACTTAATGTATACTTGAAATTAGAATAATGCAACATAAGTTTTCTTGAAATTGAGTGCTAAAGAACCCCTCAAGGGTACAAATTAACCACATTAACTAGACAATAACACATTAATTAACATAAATTGCAACCACAAAGAAATTCAAACACATATAATTTTCACACTACAAAATCCAATCTCAACTACAAATATCAAACCAATAAAGATAATTAACATCAATCTTAGTTTCAGAATCATATATATAATAATTCCTAAAACTAGGCAATCCAAATATATAGTTCTACATTAGTGGAATGATAGCAAAATTCCCTTTGTAATCCATGAAGCTCAAGTACAGATCATCATCACCAAGAAGCAAGAGATTAGCCAGACATAGCTATTGGATAATATCTAACACAATACAATATGCAAATTGTTGAAGAATTGCACAGAAGCGACCACCGAATCTGAGAATGTAGGAAGAAGATGGAATTGGTGAAGTAGGTGATAGTGGAAGAGATTGACCGGGAGGATTCTAGTGGGGTTGAAGGCATGTGGTATAGTGAAAGAGTGAAGGTGAAGGAGTTGGAATAATGTAATGGAAGAGGAAGGAGAACCGTGAATGAATTTGGAGACGGATAAGATGTTATGGTGAAGAACAGAGGAAGGCAGAGTTAAAGGTGATAATGGTGGTGAAGATCTTTGAAGCTCTGGGGTCCAAGACTAAATGGTGACGGTGAGATATGATGGTGGAGGAAGGTGTGGGGTTTGAGTGAGGAAGAAGAGATTCAAAGCTCTTTGGTTTATGAGTTATGGTGAAGAATCGCTGAATGGCTGACGGCTATTTCTGGCAACAAGAACGACGATGGTGTGGAGAAGGATGAATGTTGACGGAGGTACAGTAGCCTCGTCTTCTTCCTTCTCTTGCTCTGTTCAGTTCGCCGGCGCTGAAGGTGATGGTGGTTCGAGCTTCACCCTTGTTCCACGGCCCTTTTGAGCTTCTATCCTTCCTCGCACCTCCCAAACTCTACCAGTTCCGACTTTGGAACTCCATCTCTGACTGACGGTGAAGAAGAAGGGATGTCGCCGGTGACAATGGTGGAAGAGATGAGGTCGCCGGCGACGGTGATGTGATGTTGAAGGTGATGAGAGCGAGAGTCAAGATTTGCAGCGCCTCTCTGTCTCTCACTTCCACCTCTCAGCTCCTCTGCCTTTTTCTTTAAATTTGTCGGGTCCTAAAGCAAGGAGGAGGCCCTGGTCAAAATAGGTTTTGACCAGGGACCTATCTAAAATGTATAAAAGCTTTGGATGAGGGACTAAAGTGCAATTGTTTGAAATATTTGTAGGGCAGAACTATAATTTCTAAAACTCCTAGGTAATTATCTATAATTTCCCCCTGTCCTTTTCTACATTTACTTGTAATTTTCAGAAATTTTAGGGACTTTTCTGTAATATTTCCCAGACCTCAAAGTATTAATTCTACCCCTCCAAAATCTTCAATTTCCTTCTAAAACACCTACAATGCAAAATTAAGCACACAGTAGCATCAAAAGTTTAAAAAAAAAAATCATTTGTACGAATAATTAACAAATTATGACCATTTTGCCCCTAGTTACACTTAATTCAATACAAATGTCCTTAACTTAAATTAGTGCTTAATAATGCATTGATGCCCCAGAAAATGCATTAAAAATCCCAATTTAGTTATGAAACATTATATAAAAATATGGTTCAATTAGTTGGCTACTGACAAGTTTAGTAATGGTAATGACAAGTTTTTAATGGTTTTGACAAGATCGATAATGAGAATGACAACTTAATCTCAAACAAATGTGTCAAGTATTGGCCTAAAAGGGTTGGCTGCTGACAAGTTCAGTAATGGTAATGATGAATTTTTTAATGGTTTTGACGAGATCGATAATGAGAATGACGATTTTTTTTTTGACATTGATAAAGACCACAAATGTTCATGATAGCAACTATCGCGTAAATGGTTAAATGGCAAGTTTACATTACTCATTCCATCTACACCCAATGCTTGATGGTAATGAACCCAAAAGAACGTGTTCCTTCATGTATATTTTAATTGCA
Source organism: Inga leiocalycina (assembly GCA_963242795.1). Lineage (NCBI taxonomy): Eukaryota > Viridiplantae > Streptophyta > Magnoliopsida > Fabales > Fabaceae > Inga > Inga leiocalycina. The sequence continues at coordinate 11,172,517 of OY725327.1, read as the reverse complement.
ATAAACTATCACCATTAACAAGACTAGTAATGGTAATGACAAGTACAGTAATGGCATTGATAAAACATTAGATTCATGTTGACAACCACCACCACATAATGTATACGATGGCAAGTTTACATTACTCATTCCACCTACACCCAATGCATATAAGTCTTAAACCCAAAAGAACGTGTTCCTTCATGTATACTTTAATTACAATAAACTGAGACCATTAATAAAACTATTAATGGTAATGACAAGTACAGTAATGGCATTGACAAAAGACCAGATTCATGTTGACAGTAACCACCTCATAATGTATAAAATGGCAAGTTTACATTACTCATTCCACCCACATCCAATGCATATGACTCTTGAACCCAAAAGAACGTGTTCCTTCATGTTTACTTTAATTACAATAAACTGAGACCATTATAGCAAGACTAGTAATAGTAATGATAAGTACAATAATAGAATTTACAAAACACCATATTCTTTATGACAGCAACTACCATATACATTGTCAAATGACAAGTGAACAAATCCATCTACTTTTTAGAGTTCATCTCTGGCAACGGTGTTGCACCGCTCTCAACTGCACATGGAAGGCTTAGAAGAGGTCTTGCACTGCACTCATTTCGTACAAATGCATCACTCATTCCATAACACACAGCCTCATCAATGTAAGACATTTTCTCCGTAATTCCCAAGAATTGATCAACCCTGCATAGATAATTAATTGATCTATTGATTTCTAATTAGGACATTGCTCATCTTTCAATTGCATTGATGATTGGAATTTAGAAAATTGTACTTAATTGCCTTTGTTTAGGAGTACAAAGGTCTAAGTGTATGGGAATTGATTGAACCATATTTGTATATGATTTTTCATAATCAATTTGAGGGATTCTAATACATTTTCTAGTCCATTTTTACATGATTTAACCCTTATTTGAGTTAGGAACCTTTGGAGTGAATTTAGCTCAATTAAGGGTAAAATGATTATAAATTGTTACTTTAATTGTGCAATTGTTTTCTTGTGGGCTTTTGATGCTACATTTTGTTTAAATATTGCTATGTAGGAACTTGGAAGAAGTTGGAGTGCAAGCTGGAAAAGAAAATAGAAGACCCAAATTAATGTTGCTACTAAAAGACCCCAAATTCAGAAATGACATAAAAGGGATAAGAAATTAATGATATTTTGGTACCCGAATAATAAAAAGGCCAATTCAATGCCTACAAAAGTGCTGTATTTTGGCACCATATGAATGAGAGAAAAGAGAACTATGTAAAGAGAGCTGGGAGGCTCGACTTGGAGAGGAGGGACACGGGCTAGCAGCTGGGAAGTGTGAGCTGAGAGCGACGGACATGGGAGAGACTTGAGAACTGAGAGGAGAGCTTAAGAGGGGGAGATCCATACCATACCACCACCATCATTAACATTCCCTCCCTCACGACAGTGCCATTTCTGGTGGCTTCCTTTGCCAGAGAAGCATTGTTGGACACAGAGAGGAGCCTTGAGCTTCTGTGATTGTAGAGCTCAGGATCAAACCGGAGGAAGCTTGAAGTTGATGGTGAAGGGGGCGTTGAGAGTTGGTGCTAACGGAGGGAGTTTAAATCATCAACACCACCACCGTCCATTACCTCTAGTGACGTTTCCCAGCTTCTGGTGAAGAACCCAGTTTCCAGTAGCCTTTTTCTAGATTCCAGCGGCTCTTATCTTTCTCTCTTTTGTTTCCTCCACCATTCTCCACACCATTACACCTTCATCTTCCTTTCACGTCTCTTTCTATCATCACTATAGTCACCACCATCCAAATTTTCTATTCCTCTGTTTTTCAACTTGACCGACAACACACATCAATTTCTCATTGAAAGTCAGTCTTTTATTGATTTGTCATGGCTTTGCTGAAGTTTAGAGATTCTATGGCTACTGTTAATAGGATGATTGGCTGATTTTGCTTGGGTCTTGGTGGTAGAGGAGGTGGCTAGAGCTTCAAGGTGCTAAAGGGGAGTTTAATAATTTCCATTAGCTCAATTTATGCACAATGTTTTGTTTTGGATTAATTTTGCATTGATACATGTGTATTTTTGAGACTTAGATGAATGATTAATTGTCTATAATGGATTATTGATGCTACTAAATTTTAAATATGCACTGCAAGTGTACGGGTCGTAGAATAATATAGTAGCAAATTAAAGTCATCCCACAGAGATCCAAGGTAATAGATAATTAGGCATTAAAATTCCCATTTTCATTTAAGTTGAGCAAATTAAAGGAAGAGATTGAAAGACAATTTAAATAAATGTAAAAGAAACAAACCTAATGATTTAAAGGCTTCAATTGATAAAAACAACCTAGAGTGGTTAATCCATTCTTTAAGTTTTAGAACATGCATTTACCCAATTAAAAGTACTTAATGTTAAATTGTTAATCTAAAGTTTAAATGAATATAAGTGTCTTCCAATCACTTATACTTCTCTCTCAAGTTAAAATTGTTATTCCTAACTAATTTATTCAAGGGGCAATAAATGTTCAAATTCACTCTAATATGATTATATGGGTCAAATAGGTATATTCCTATCCTATTAGAAAATTAGAATAAATTCTAATCTCACATTACTTAATCCTATGATCCAATTAAGATCCCTCTTCCAAGAATAATCTAAATCCCCAAATTCATACTTAGTGGTGATCAAGCACAAAGTAGATAAATTAATACCAAATTAAGTAAACAAAAATTAACACTAAACACAATTAAATGATTCATACATCCTCAAATCCCTAAATTAGTTCATAACTCTTCTATATAAAAGCCAATCTAGCCACACATGGGTTTAGTAAATCTCATTACAGCAGCAGCAATAAATTCTGCACTCAGAGACATACTGGAATTCAACGAGAGAAAGAGAGGAAAATGAATTAAAGCAATACAATAAGAATTGTCAACACCTCCTTTGTCCCTCCGCTGCTCTCTGCTTTTCCAAGATCGCTCTCGCAGCTCTCTGTCTTCGATGCAGCTCCGACTTAACGGTGGATGAGTGACGATGGGTGGATGGCTACGCCGGTGATGGAGGAAGGATGATGATGATGAGGTGACAGTGAGGATGCAAGTTGATGGAAGGTGATAAGGGATGGTGTATGGTTGGGTGGTGAAGAAGAGAACTGAAGTTTGTGGCAGCTTCTCTGGTTCGTGCCTCTGTTGCTTTCACGGCGATGCAGAAGAGCAGTAGCTCCGCTGCCGGTGACAATGGAGATGAGAGCTATAGTCACCGGCGACAGAGAGGGTGATGAAGATCGGTCTCCTCTGTGTTTGCGACTGTGATCTCTGCTTCTCGTGGCTCCCTCTTTTCTGCCTCTTCAATCCACCATTGCGGCTGCTCTCTTTTCTTTATTTTCCTCCACTGTCCGCCACAGACCCAGCTTTCTCAATCCATGAACTCACCGCCTGGATTCTCTTGCTCTGCTGTCCGTCTCTCTGTTTCTTTTCAGCTCTCGTCACTGTGCAGCTCCTCACTCTCCGCTGATCTTTCCATGGATTGCGGCTGTCCCCCCTGTTTCACTGTGCAGCGCCTCCTTTCTCTAGGTCTCTCCTCCAGCCCAAAGTCCTCACTCCAATGTCGGCTCTCCCTTTTTATTATTTTAGGTCCAATTGACCCCCCAATTTTCCAGTCCAAAATCACGTCACTTCATCACCTATGGGAAAAAAAAACTATTTAATAATAATAACCAAAAACTAACATAAAGCCAAATCAATATATATATATATATATTAATTATTTTTTTAAAAATATTTAAAACTATAATATTTAAAAAATAAAATCTCTAAATAATGCACTAACTTGATATCTTATAAAATCTCAAGAAAATCATCTTAAATTATCATTGATAACTTCCCAATTATATCAAAATGTGTCTCAAATATATTAAAAATGGGGATTTATCAATTATTTTGTGTTAAATTTTGTATTGGTGCACTTGAATTTTATTGGACTTATTTTCTTTTTGGATTAATGAAGTTATGCATTCTATGTGATTACTAGTGTGTGTAATGGATTAATTTAATTTGAATGTCACGATTGTACTTTTAATTAAGAGAAGGCAAGTGTATTAAGAAATTTTCAACACACATCAAGTGGGTTTTAACAATTTGTTTAAGAGATGACTATGAATATAGTTCTAGGACTAGTTATTAATTAGGTAGATTGGACCTAATGCCATTATTTAAGGTTTTTAATTTGACTTGATGTAAAGTAACTCCCAAAAATATTTTAAGAAGCTACGAAAGCTACCAAATTTGCCATCAAGGTTCATTTTATCATGTAGTCCCTTTTTAATCCAAATCATTTCCTTATCTTTTTCCAAAAATAACAAAAATATTAGAATTAGCTTTATTTTCATAAATTTTAATTTAGAGAAAACCAATATTCAAAAACTCCTTTTCTAACCATGTTTATAGCACTTAGGTTTACCTAGGGAAGTCAAAATAAAAGATTCTTTGATAAGGGAACGATCCAGAGTTTGCATTATATTACATTTAATTTGTGGTAATTTGTGATTTGATCCCGAGGCATGTAAGGTTTTATCAAATCAATGGCACCGTTGTCGAGGAATTAATTAAATCAATCAATCAATTAAATTCTTTTCCTTCTTTTTTTTTCTTTCAAACTATACTCACTTTTTCTTTTTCTTTTCCTTTACTTAAATTAAATCACTTTTCTTTTTTCACTTTTCAATACTTTCAAATTTTTTTTTTCAATTCTTTTCTACTTTACTATATTCATATATTTTTTTTTCTCTTTTCTAATACATGGTATTTCAATATATACAATGTTCAACTTTCTATTGGCAAATTACTTTGATTTTAGAATAATATGAATACTTAATAAATGACATGCATACAATATAGGAAATGCTCAAAATGGGTAAGCAAATGGCGATGAATGAGGGTTTGTGTTTGAGTTAAAAGGGTTTAAAACTGAATGCCTACTTCATTTCCATCATGTTAATGCAAATTTTGTTTCAAAAAAAAGTGGAAACAAGTTTTAGAAGGTGAAAGACTAAGTGAACATGCACATATGAAAATAATTTAAGGCTCAAATAATCTTTCAACAATGTTTTTCTCCAATACACATTTTAACACAATTAATTGCATAGCAAGCTAACCACAAAACATTTTCTTAACTATTCCAAATGCTAACCTTACAAACACAATTAATCAAAACATTCCAATCAATTATAATAATGCTCAACTCTTAAATGCACTAATGATATAGAAACTCTCTTCTTTCAAAACAAGGAGTAAGCAAAAATCCAATTGTGGGTTCATTTCTCTTTCCATTCTCTTGAAAAGCAAACCATGGTTTCAAAAAGTTGCCAAAACACTAGATCACATGAAAGCACAAAGAAATTTTCACAAATCACATTTCTAAAGTGGGAAATGCGACCCTTTACCACTTAGGGCATGCATCAAAGCAAGTCATTCTTGAAATTTTTTTGAAAATTTTTCTAGTTTAAAGCATTTCTCATTTAAAAACAACCAAATAATGGGATTTAAAATGTATTCCTCTCCCCTACACTTAATCAACACATTGTTCTCAATGTGTAAAGCAACTCTATTATTTTAACTTGTTCCTTTGTGAAGTGAAAAGTTGTAAAGTCCAATTGCAATTGGAGCATAACACGTCAACATCACATAAAGAGAAAGAAGGATAAACAAGTCATAAAAACAGAGAAAATCAAGATGAAGAGGCACAATGGTAATTAAGTAGGATAGTGGCAAAAAAATGAAAAGCATACAAAGGGAGTTCTTATTATACCTATTAAACTATGCGACTTCTACCTTTTTCTATTGGATTGTGTCCCTCCCCACACTTATCTTGCTCATAGAACAATTAAACTCAAAGAATCATAGGATTTAGGAAGAAAACAAGTGAGGAAAGAGACAACCTGTGTTAGAGTATTTTGAGTCTCTTGAAGGAGAAGTTCTCATCCCCGATGAGAATCATGCCTTTGTCTTGTGAAACAAAGTCTTCTGTATTGAATTTCCTTGGTAGAGGTGGCTCAGGATCAATTAGAAAAGGTCCAAGGGTGTAAGGTGGATGTTGGTTCCTCTGATGACCTTTCCAAGAATGTGCCTGCAAAGGAGACAAGCAAATAGAAGTATTCCATCTAAAAATAGAAACATGGAGAGATTTCAAATGAAATAAAGATATGTGAATCTCTAAACTCTCCAAGTAACTATCACATCCAAGGAAATCAATTTCACTCCCATCAGTAGGAGGCAAACAAGCAATTATCTTTTGAAAATCTTTTTGTGTTTGCAAAGTAAAAGGTGCGGAATCCAACTTAGTGTTGAAGTACACCACATCATCATTGCAATCACAAGAGGTGGAAGGAAAAAGAGTGGAAGAAGAAAGAAAATTTGTCAAATCATTACTACTTGAAACTTTTGAAGTTTCAAAAGAATCATTTTCCTTTTCTATATCGGGTGTTAGATCACAAGAAAGAATCATGTGGAAAGATTTATTTTCATTTTCAATATCATCAATCAAAACATTTGAATCTTTCTTTATGAAACTATCATGCAATTCATTGGAATCAAGAGAAAGATCATTTCTTAGGCTATTGTCTTTCTCATTCACAACAACCACAGTGGTATTCATACAAAATTCAACATTTTCACAATTGTCATGCTTACAGTCATCAATAGTACATGGGGTGCATCAAGATCAATAGTAGAATCAACTACTTCATTAAATGCTTCTTTCGAAACTCAACAAGCAAGTGACATTTTTCATGATAACAGTCTACACATATTTGATCTTCCGCACAAGAACATGAAAATATTGCATTCAAGTTATCACAATCATTCCTAGTACTATGAAGAGAAGCATTTTCAACTATTGAAGCATCACACAAAGAAGTATGAGCACAATCATCAACAAGTATAATCGAATTACTATTATTAGAACCAATGGGTTGAGCAATTACATTTTCAAACATGTGAGAGGATTCAACAATAATTTCCTTATCCACCCAACTCAATCATGAATTGCTTCATTAGTTAAGGCAGTAGGAAAGTCTACTTCTATAAGATAGGATCATTACCAAAATGGTAGGGGAACTCTTCAATGTTCTTTTGTACTTGCACCACTTCTTGTGCTTGTGTATGAATAGGTACCAAAGGATTAGAATCTTCCATTTTTGAAATGGCATTTGGTTTTTGAGCTTGGATCCTTGTTCCTCGTCCATAGGAGAAGAAGACTCTTTTGGAAGTTGGAATCGCACCTTCTTGACTTTCTTGGCTTGAGTAGTTGAATGACATGTAGGTAATAGAGGAAGAGTCTCTAGTAGAGTATTGTACTTAGAAGACTTTTGTGCAAGCCACTCCATTGCTTTCTCCAACTTCTCATTTTCTTTCTTCCATCACTCTGTTTCTTGTGATTGCTAAGTGAGACGATCAATGTCCTCAGCCAATCTCGCATGCACTTCATCTTGTTGTTCCATTGATCTCATTATAGAGGCCATGTAATAGGCAAAGGTGTCCTTATGTGACCACTCCTCATTTATAGTCCAAGTCATTGGATTTTGGAATTTTCCAATGACTTTATTAATGGTAAGTTCTTGGTTTGGCATACATGATTGGGAATAAGATCCATAAGATGGCTCAAATGGTGGGTATAGAGACTCAGGAGGTAGATGAAATGGTTGAGAAGTAGGAAGGAATGAAGGAAAGGATTCATGAGATGACATGTGGTTGTATGGTGGAGGATTAAAGTGAGGCTCATAATATGGGTTATAGGGTAGGTGTGGTGGACAATGAGGTTGGAATGAAGGTTGTTGGTAAGGTTCATGGTATGGAGAGTGGAATGGATCATGACATTCTTGATCAAATGGACTTCTACCTTGAATTCCCAACTTAGCTTGAAGGAGTTGCAAAGTGTGTAAAGTGGAACGAGTGCTTATAGAGATAGACTCTTCCTCTCTAATTGAAGCTCTTACCAAAGAGTGAGATTGAAAGGGTGACTTTCCTTGACAATCCAAACCTCTTTTTGGATTCTCCAATCGGGCTAAGATGAGGTTTAGTTGTTGTTACACCAATTGAGATCCTTGAGAGATATTATCAGTGCTCTAGTGTAATTGCCTGTGGAAGAACGAGAATTGAGAGGTAAATCTAGACAACCATTAAACCAAGCCATAAGAAACTCAATTTAATAACTTCCCAATGAATCACAAGATGGCTAATAACTATAAACTATTAAAAACTAAGAAAAAGAATCTACAAAAATATAAATGCAAGTGAAAAAGGGGAAAAAGAATTTCAGAATGACAAAAGTTGCAAGTATACTATGACTTAACTTGGGGACATGGTGAATTCAAACAAGTGAGTTCAAAATCATATCAAATTTAATTCAACAATACCACACAGAAGCTACCAAGTCAAATTAAGGCAATACTGCAATCAATACTATGCAAACTACCTAAATGAAAAATTCCTAAACTATATGCAAAGAAAAACAAAAATTGCAAAACTAACAAGTTTCACACTAGAAACCCCTTGTGAAAAGTGAATTTGACAATTAGATTACCTAGGGAGCCAAGTACTTGCTCCCCGACAATGACGCCATTTGATTAAGGCCTTTTTCACGTACATTAGCCTTGGGGTCCAAAATCAAAAAAATTAACCAAGAATTGCGTATAGGCAAATCCAGGATCGTTCTCTCTTTTCGAGGAGCCTTTTATTGAATCCTAAATAATCTAAATGTTATGCAAATGTAATAAAAACAAGGGGAAATTGGTTTTGGGTTTTTCAAATTAATAGCTAAAAGAAATGCAATTTAATTAAATGCTAAACTATTATTTTTTTTTTGGTATTTTTATAAAAATGGAATGGTTAATGAAATATGAATGAAGTGAATTCTCTTAAAAAATTGGTTCATTGGTTATCCTAGTTCACTAAATAATATGGGAGTTTGAAATCCATCAAGTCTTAATTAAAAACCTCAGGCAAACATGTTGAGTTCAATTTATCTAATTAATGACTAATCCTACGATTGCATTCATAGTCATCTCTTGGATAAATTGTTAAAAATCACTTGATGTGTGAAATTGATTAAATTAATACAATTGTTTTCTCTAGTATGAATGCACAAATGTGCCACTCAAATTAACCCAAATCAATTACACAAATTAGTAATCACATAGCAAGCATAATCTTATTGAATTAATAGAAAATATATAATCATAAATTAACCAATCGTAATAATTCCAATCCAAACACAATATAAACAATTTTAGTTTAACAATATGGAGTTCAAATAACTCAACAAAATCCTATTGAAAATACCTTAGAACATAGCTAGGAATTACACTAACAATAAAAAATTCATAAAGGAATTAAGAAAGAAAACTCTCTATTGAAGCTCTTTGAACTTAAGCCAAATCCCCAATCATCAAGAGTTAAACCTTAGCCACGCATTGAATTTAGTACAGTCACTACCAAACTTAAATTTGCAGCAACCATGGTCAAGGTGAAACAAGATGGAAGATGGTGGTGTTGTGGTAGAGAAACAGAGTAAGTGGAGAAGGGAATGGGACAGTGGGTTGGCTAGTGGTTTATGGCACTGGAGGAAGGACGGTGGTGACTGATGGTGGTGAAAGACAGAGAAGAGGAGGATGACAATGGTGATCAGGAGAAGGAAAAAGGGTTCATCAGTTGTAAAGACAGAGGCAGTGGCAGAGGGAACTGTTGTGGCGTTGGACAGTGGTGGAAGAAGGTGAGATCGGCGGTCCTCAAGATTCCGTGGTGAAGAAGCTTGGGATACATCGTCCCTTCAGCTCTCAGCTGTGGCTCTCTCTCTCAAAACTCTAAGCTCCAGATCAGAGCTCTCTCTCATTGGTTCAAGTCTCCCTTGCGGCCTCCAATTCTCAGCTCTCCATGTCGGGTTTGTTAAACAGAGGGAAGGGAGAAGGTGGTGGTGGTGTTTGGAGATAAGAGAGGGAATGTCGATGATGGTGATCAGAACCCTATAGCTTAGTGGCGCTCCCCTGTGACTCTTCGTTCTCCACTCAACTCATGGTGCCTCTGTATCTTCAATGAGGTCGTAGGCGACAGTGGATGAAAGAGAGAAGGTCGCCGGCGACCTTGGACGGAAGAGGAAGAAAGTAGTTGAAGGTGATGATCGAAGATTCAGCTACGGCGTTGTTTCATCCTCCCCCTGTTTTTGAATATGCTTTTAGCTCTTCTCTTTAATATGTCGGGTCCTTTTCTGCGTCTCGGGTCTCCATTTTAGAAGCAGACCTAATGGTGAGTTTTGACCAGGGACCATTCTGAAATTTTAAAAGTTCTGAAGGAGGGACCAGAATACAACTTTTTAAAACTTTGAAAGGCAATTATAATTTCTGAAACTTTTGGGTTTGTTCCTGTCATTTTCTACTGCCACTTTTCTTCATAAATTTGTAGTTTTCAGAATTTTTGGGGCCTTTTCTATAGTTTTCCCAAACCTCAGAATATTAATTTGACCCTCCAAAATCTTCCAAATTTTCTTCTTAAGCATCTACAATGCAAGATTAAAGACAAGGTAGCATCGAAAGTTCAAGAAATCATTTGCATGAATAATTAACAAATTTTTGATCATTTTGCCCCTAATTGCAATTAATTCAATACAAATGTCTCTAACTCAAATTAGTGCTCAATCATGCAATATTGTCCCAAAAAATACATTAAAAATTTGAATTTAATTATGAAAATTTATACACAAATATGGTTCAATCAATAGATACTAACTAGTGTCGTCAACACATATTACTAAAAACACTATAGCAAATAGTTACTTATGTAACAACAAAAACTGACACTTGCTTTTCTGTATTATCCATGGCCCTTCCTTCATTATCACTTCCTTTACATGCTACATACACATGTGCACACGGTCATTCTAATGGAACATATTTTCTAATTCAGAATCATCAATGAGATCTACTAATATCTTTTCATCAAACCTCAAAGTGTATTTAATGTCGCACTAATGACGATCCAAACCAAACTATCCTCCTATCATTACTCTCAATTCTTCAACTGTCATCCCCTCCTTTATCGATTTTACCCTCGCACTGCCACAACTATATTTAACTTCACCTTCAATATTAGTTACAAACTCCCCCCAACATGGAAAAAAATATAAGTGACTTTGAAGAAGGTGTTACCCGAATATTCGATGTCATCTTGCATGGTAAATATGTCAATTCATGAAGACTGAAACAAATTTGAGCCGAATATTTGATATACAGTATTAAATGTCAATATTTTTCTGCAGAATTTTGATCATAGAGAAAGGTAAGATAGAATGAATTATTATATAATGATCTTTTTTTAACCACACCTTTGGTTTTCTCATTAGGCTTTTAAGCTTGATTAGCTAGCCAGGACACAGAACATATTCCTATTCATCCCCCAAAATGATCATTTTCGAAATTAGGCTGATTATGAAAGTTCCTTTGGGGAACATGTACCTAACTGCAAAAATTAATGGTTAATTCCTCTGTCACACAATAATGAAGGTTCAATTCTGGGTTAAGATTAGAAACGACATTCATGAATTCTGGAAAATATTGAACAATCTTTTCCATTTCAACCCTTTTCAGCTCAAATTTGTTTCAGTCTTCAAGCAAGGGAAAAAGATGACTCGAAGAATCCAATTCGCAAGGGAATCCAATTCTCCTCCTCCTTTTTTTAGCAAGTTAATAACATCCAATTCTGTTCTAGTTTTCTTTTTCTAACTTCATTCAAAAAAATTGTCGGAAATTTAGTAGATTTAATTTTAAGTTTCAGTGTCGTTACTTTTCTATAGATCGATAAAATTTTTGTGCAATAGTTTACACGGGGCAAATTGAAATTGAAAAATCATATAAGTCAGTTTATTTACCACTATATAAATTTAAGTTGAAGGGCTCTAATTTTCAGTGACAAACAAAAATAATGTTTGGTCTACATCCAGTAGTTCAGAAAATATAAAACTAATTTTATATAATGACTATTACGCCTGCCTCTTAAGTGAAAACTTACTAAGAAACATTGCTTCTAAGTGAAAACTTTCAAAGTAAATTTATACCTTAATCCTATATAAACCTTCACTAATTTGTTGCCAAATACAAATTCAATGTCAAATATATGTCCGACCGAGTGTGTCCTTTAAGCTTGATCTATGGACACAATAAGTGGACGACTCAATGATGAAATTTGACATAAAGTTTATATTTATGAATATTAATATATATATATATATATATATTATCATCAATTCATCAAGCTAATTAATAATTATGCATAATAAACAGTGAATTTCAGCATATCTGCCTTGTTATTACAACGATTGCTTTTAAACATTGTGGATGATAATATAGGCTAATTATTAGCTTTCATCTTTGACTGTTGAGGAAGTACTAGTAGTGTATATTATAAGGGACATACATATGTACTGGAATTTGTGTGTGTGTGTACAGATATCATATTTAATTTAAAATTTTAAATCAAATCATTACACAGGGCACTTTCGTCCAATCATATATAGAATTAGTTGGCAAAAAAAGAAGATCATATATAGAATTAAGTTTGTAGAGATTTTTTCTTCTTTGGGAGAGACAAAGTGTGTAGAGAATTAGACATTAGGAATTGGTACGAATGAGGACACCATATATGTACTACTAAAAGCTTAAATGAACTTTATTTCCATTAACGACTACTTCTAGGTCACTCATAAACTAGCTAACAGTAGAGTACATACATATGTATAGAGGAGGGGGCATACATACCCACACGTACATATATCACAGACCTAATTAAGCTGCAGAAGACCTAGGCACATAAATATTTTTGCAGGTCTTCGAGCTACTTGCTACATATACTTACCTACATGAGACAAGCTAGTTGAAACACTCACTTGCAAGTCCAAACCAAAAGTGTGAAAGCTGAAAGCTAGGGTTTTGGCTTTTGTTTCAGTAATAATATTTGCCCCGACGAGAAGGAAAAGCGTTGAAGTTGACAACATTGATGCCGCCATAGATAGAAGCAGCGTCTCTACTATTAATGCAAGAAGGCTCTGCTGCTTCCATTTCATCCGCCCTCCGCTGTCCTTGCCTCATTGGAGCTGCTGCTTCCGCCTGAACCCCATGCCGTCCTCGCCGGCCGGCTTGAGCCCCATAGCACTTGTCTATCAGATAGAATCCTTCTAAACCAATCTCTCTCAGATGATCTGCCATTATTGATGCTCGATCGATGAAGCGCTCTCTTATGTGGTGGTTTTTCTTTGCTTGAAAAGGAAGAAGAAGATGAAGTCCCTTTTATAGGAGCTATAAGTGACTGAATACTGTATCTTGTAACTGAGAATATTTCTTTATCATGGGTTAACGATAAATCCCTATTTTATTATATATTTTCATATTTTATTTTAGGGTTTTTGTTATAATAATTGATCCAAAATGCCTTTATTGTGATAAATTGAGATTGGGAGTAAATACATTAAATTGTAACTAAAAAGGACAAAATTGTTAAAATAATTTCAATTACTTTTAGCCATTGGTTTTTCTGAGAATATTTGAGGTTAGTTAAATTTTTTTTCAATAGAAAATACTTGAAAATTTGGATTGAATATGAATATGGCAATTTGGGGTTTGAATTTTAGAAATGACATTTTGGTCTCATGAATTTACAAAATGACAAAATAGTCTCATGAAACACTGCGTTTTGATCCATTTGCACTAGGTCAAACGATGGAGCTGTGAGCAAAAAGAGAACAGAAACAGAGACGTGAGACGACAGCCGCAGACACACACGAAGAACGAGAGAGCAGCAGCGAGCTTTGGTCTCCAACTCCACCCTCGTCTTCTTCTCCCCTCCTCACCAGCAACTCTAGCAACACTATGGCCATCCATCTTATCCTCCGGCGAGCTTCATAGTTTGAGAGACAGAGATTAGCCGCGAGTTTAGAGCTAAGAGTAGCTGAGAGCATGGGTTTAAGAATCGGATCGGACCGGACGGTTCGACCGGTTGGACCGTCAACCGGTCAAGAGGGCGGGCCGGGTTACTACGTTGAGCCGTTTTTGTTATGGGACCGTTTTTGAATTGCTTTTGGGCCAGGAACCGTTATTAGGCCGGAACCCGGAACGGGTTTTTAAGAACCGGCAGGCCCAATAACTCACTTTACAAAAAAAAAACCCAGAATTTTTTTTTAGTTTTGATGCTAGAAACTAGAAAGTTTGCAAAGAAAAAAAAAAAAGCTTAATATAGAAAAACACAGGTTTATATTGTTTAATCTCATATCTGTATTATGTGCATCTTTTTATTCTTAAATGATAAATATGTTCTCATTCTTCTCAAATGGCTCATGGCTCATAAATCTACATCATCTTGTTTGTTATTTTAAAAAGGTTAATATATTTCATATATATATATATATATATATATTTGCTGGGTAGTAGGATATGTGCTTCAAATCTATCTTAGAGTTAGATGTACATGTTTAGAATTGTTTAAAAAAAGAAGAACATATTAATTGAGTTATTTTATTTTAATAATTTTATACCAGAAGAACATATTAACATAATCAGATTTGTATAACCCTTGAGTGGTGGATATTTTAAGCATTTATCCTGATAGGTGACAATTGATGAGGTTTTTAAATGGTGTTTTGTGACTTTACTAACTTCATATGAAGTTAGACTAATGACTAATTATTGTAATATATATATATATATATATATAATATTTTTAAATTTAATTATTACGTCATCAGTCCGGCTAAACGGCTCAACCGGTCCAACCGGCTGAACCTTGATCCGCTGACCTTTCCGGCTCGACGTCCGGTCCGGCTTTTAAAACATTGGTTGAGAGTCGAGACGGGAAGGGAGCTACCGTAAGCAGAGAGCTGATTCTCTTCTCTATTCCTTCATATCGCAGGAAATCGCTTACCATCCCAATCATCTTCACCGTCGCTGGTAGCCATCCACCAACGTTCACCTCTAGTTTTTCACCGCCGGCACCATCCACCAATGTCGGCCTTCAATTCTCACCACCCCATTACTGCCGATAGCCTCCCACAACAACCACCATCCTCGCCTCACCTTCCATTGGTCCAGGCTGAGCTTCCTCTATTTCTGAACTAGTCCCAGCAGTGGCTTGCTCTATTCTGATTTGTTGGGTTTAATTTCAGCCCTGTGCTTGATTGGTTTAGGGTTAATTGGTTAATTTAATCAGTGGTTTACAGGGCTGGAATTGTGACATTATTTGGTGGGCTGTTGTGATGATGGGCAATGGCTGATTTTCCAATCCCTTGTAGCAAAAGGCAATGGTATGAATTTGGAGCTTCAATAGGGGAGTTTTTGCTTTTCCATTTCTCTAATTCTACATTGTAATTTTGATTCCTGGGTCTTAAGATGAATTTTATGACGTTGAATTGATTTATTTTGTTGTACTTGGAGAATTGAATATAACTTGGACCTTTGTTAGATACTTGATATTGTGCTTAATTAACTTAATTATCATTTCTTTGTGCTAGTTAGTCATTGAATTATCATTTCTTTGTGCTAGTTAGTCATTGAATTGATGATTTTGTGAACATTTTGTGCTAATTTAAAGGTAGCTTGGTTAGTGGATCAATGGTGTTTTGAGTTTACATTGGTTAATTAAATGTGAATTTATTAATTATATTTAACATTGGATTTTAACATCATTAATCTTGATTTTTCATATGGGTGGCCATTGTTAAATTAAGATTAATGAGAAAATCAAATGGTAATGCGAGGTGGCTCAGTTATTGGATTAAAAGCTAAATATGATTTTTAAGTTCATTTAATTGCTAAAGTGTTTAATTAATCTAATTTAGAAAGATTAATATACAAGGTGGCTTGGTATTGATCAATCTATATTAGGCCTAATATAAGGGGTGGCCCTTAGAGTCATTTTTGAAACTAGCATGATAAATCTCCCATAATCATTTTAAATGAGGATTGTTTGAGCCATTGCTATGAGGGATTGCTTATTCCATTATTGATCTTCTTATTTTTTTTTCATTTCATTAGTTCTATCATCATTCCATCTCATATTTTCAAGAAAAATTCCAAAAAGAAGTAATTTAATTAGGACTATTTTAATTCTAGTTGCAAAAGTAGTTTTTCATAGAACAAAGACCAAACCATTTTCTCCATTTTTTAGTCAATTTTGATACTTAGTTTACTTAGAAATCATTTTCGTTTTTGGCTCCATAAAGTGAACACGACCTGGATCGTGCTGCTATATTGCAGTATTATTCGGTATTTGAACCCCAAGGCGACTAATGGGAGTTTCAGTTAAATTAATATTATCTCTAGGTGAATGACTATATCTTTTGGACCGAATGTCAATCAACCGATGATTGTCATGATATTATAATTTGATTTCTTTTTTGCTTATTCGTTTATCTTCTTGATTGATGAGCAAGATTCAGGGAAGGAATATATTCTTGTCTACCACCAAAATGATCGATGTGGTAGTTTGCTGCCTATTTTGATTCTCTATCAGTCCTCCACTTGATTACCCTTAATTTGTCGATAGCTGGTAATTCATTTTAGTTAAACAAATTAAATTATAATATAATGTCTTCGAATATTGTAATATTTAATCACATGCGACTCATTTCTTATTTCAATATTGCTCTCAACTTCCTCAATACACACATGTATGTAATCTAAACCTGCCTTTAGATTTATAGTAGTATTGTTTGTCCCAAAAAAAAAAAAAAAATTCTTTAAACACAAATGTATCTATGTCTGTGTGTATTTATATCATGATTTTCAATTTCAATACTATATTATAATTAAGCCTACACTTTGTCAAGGGTTTAATTTAAGCTATATCATCCATAAATATTAATTTAGATACTACAAATTTTTATATATGGATATTTTAAATGCGTCTCTAAAGATTATGTTTATTTTAAATGATGAAAAATTAAATGATGATATTATTCTTCAAATAAAAATAGCTATAATTAAGTGAATTTTTTTAAGAGAATACTTATTGTATAAAAAATAAAGATTTCACAACCAAAAAAAAAAAAAGATATCCAAAGTATACTTCTTTTTTCTGGATAATTAATTAATTAATTTTCTCAGCATCCTCTTTGTTATTTATATACTATGATAAGGTCCTATGTGAATCACGAGATTTTTTTTTTTTTTTTTTTGGGTTGTAATCAATTAGGCGGTTTGTGAACTTTAGTGTAACTCACTCTAACCAAAAAAGAAATCAATAATGAGTGAGAATATGATTCTTTCCAATGTTTATGTTGAAAGCCTCCTTTAATTTGGTAACGAATATGATTCAATATATGCATTATTTTTATCACTTTCTCCTTTCAAGCATCTTCACTTTTGCTTTTATAAGGGAGTCATGAATTTGGTTGGTCTACTTTAGAATATTAATTATTTACGCCTAGCTATTATTAATATATATAACAGTTTCCCCGAACGTGACGATTTCTTGCTGAGGTAAACACAGTGATGTAATTGTTTGGCATTCGGATAAAATGCACTCACAATAATAATTTTAAGAACAAATGCAAGCATTTTTTTATTTAAAAAAATTAAATATACTGAGCAGTATGTGACATTTGTTATGAGCATTCTCGCGGACTTAATTGACGCAGTTTTTTTTTTTTGCTAGTTATTGAAGGGGGAAACTAATTTACTTAATGCATGACAAAAGTAATCACGCAATTATTTCCTACCACATATGATCTCAAGTTCTCAACAGAGAAATGAATCATAAATAAATAATACTTGTTGCCATGCTGTTAAAACAGATAGACAACTTAAAACTTGCACAAACAATAAAGAGAAGGTTTTATGTGTGTGTGTGTGTGTGGAATGGCTGGTATCAATAAAGAGAAGGTTCTCTTAAACAAGCCAATTTATAAACCTCAATCCATTTTGACGATGAGTGCAATAAAAGATATTTTGAATTATAATTTTTACTCCCTCTTGTCCTAAATATAAAATAGAGTTGACTTTTTTTGGAGAGATTAAAGAAGTTAAATGAGTTTCTTAATTATATCATATGTTATTTATCCTTAGATTATATATTAGTTTATTAGTTAAACTAATTAGTTTTGAGAAAAAAAATGTAAATATAAATATTCTAAAGTAATTTAATTAGCTTCCTTAATCTTTTAAAAAAAAGTTAACTTTGTCTTATATTTAGGACCGGAGGGAGTAATATGCACTAGCAGGTTTAGTGCACAAGTTAAGTAGATGTAATTAAATAATAATAAGTGATGTATTAGCAAGGCTAATACTCTATGTTCTTTTGGTTGTATGATTCATTTATAAACTTCACAATTTACATATAAATAAAAAATTTGATTAAGCCAAGTGGCAAAAGTCGGGTAAAAGATCGGAACAAGAGATTATTAGATATTCTAACAGGAAGGACTATACCATTTATATTCTCTTCATATCAAAGAATATTGGACAATAATAAATGGGTAGACGGCATTTGTATATTTAAATTAATTATTAAGGCCTCAATTAACAAAATATGAAGATACCCACTTTTATCTTTAATTTTTACTAATTTTTTAGGAACTCTTTTTATCTTTTGACGAGTCTAACACCAAAAAATTTGCAAGAGACAAACGGAGAGTGAAGACAATAACTTGCGGAACAGAATCAACTCAGTCCAGGTTAATTAGTTGAACATTTACTCTATATAAAACATAAACTTTATATTAAAAAAAATTCCCTATATTTAAAAGTGCAACACCGCAACTCATAAAAAATTGGGAGAATTGCTGATAAATACCTTGGAGGCAAATTAATTGCTGATTGCTACCATTGCACATAACAGAAGATTGCTTGCACATTTATATGGAAGACTTTTGCACACACAAAAGATTATTTGCACAAAACGGAAGATCGCTTGCACACACAGAAGATCACTTGCACGCTTGGTAGCAATCAGCAATTAATTTGCCTCCAAAGTATTTTTGAGCAATTCTCCCTATAAAATTTTGTACCAGGCATGCAGGGGACGGCCCACGCTTTAATTAACTTCAAATATTTCATTCTTGTGGTGTCGACAAAAAAAATTATGCACCTTGCATTCACTAGAAAATATATATGTGTGTGTGTGTGTTGCGTTCTTTGCTAAAAAGAAAAAGATAAAACAGGGGAGCAAATGGTATGGAAAAAAAGGTTAAGAATAATAATCATGAACGTGATGCGAAGGTGATCCTCATTAGGACAATTAAGTTTTTTTTATTATTTTGGGAATAAATACTTCAGGTCAAATAATATTGAAAACTCATTATACATATCGTAACACATTTCAGGAAAATCCCATTTAAATACCACTTGAAATTGTTTAACCCAAAAAAATCCATTATAACATGCAAAAGACATATAAGGGTTGAAGGGGGAATCTGGGTTATTGAAATTTTATACTAAAAACCAAAATGCCCTTTTTTAAATTGGTTTGACATATGAGTTGGCTGGTGTGGAAAGAGGCAAAAAAAGCAAAGTGGAACGGTGGTGTCAGCTAAAAGTAAAGAACGAGGTGGCCAATCAACATTGAAGAAAGGGAAGCTAAGAAAAGAGTCTAGTGTAAGTAAGTTTCTAACAAACATAATTTTTTTTAGATGAATCGGACAATAACCATCTTATTCCCATTGTTTATGTTGGTGGGTTTTGAGTGTGGTTCGGTGGCTTTGATGTTACATCAACAATACAAAGCTGGGGCTTTATGTGGGGGTGTGGGAGTTAATTTATTTGGGGTTGTCAATGAGGGATAAGAACAATGACGATGGTGCTGTGATTTTAGATTATTTATGACAGTTTTGGTTGTAGGTAAGTGGGTTTGTAGGTTGAGGCAGATTAAAGGTTCGGACTTTACATAACTACGACAGCATTAACGGTGTGGTGTGGGTTATTTATGTATTTGGTCATGTTAGCTATGAGAGGGAGTATAATGAAGAGCTTATTGATTTGAAATAGGTAGCATTGAGTTGATGTCGATGACTAATTGTTTGGAGTGAAAAAGTGAGACGTGGATGACTTGTATATGGTAGTTAAGTGGGGATGACATGGGTTTTTTATGTGCATCACTTGTTAATGGTGTAAATTTATTGCAAGTAATGTATAGGAAAGGAATATATTCTGTGGGGTTGATGATGTAACACCTTAATTTCCAAAGTCTTTAAATGAGTTTGAACATATAATGACTTTAAACCTGAGACTAATGTTCATTTGAAAATAGTTGAATCCCCGACTTTGTTACAGGGTCGAACCTGCACTTAAGTGGGTTTTCAAAAACTTTTAAAAATATTTTAAGTATGGTCTCAATATGGTTTGCGATTTCATTATAACTCATCAGTTCTTAATTCCTTTTATTAAAATCAAAGCGCTCTCAGTCCAAAACCCTTGTAGTGGTGGTTCACTTATGGGTTTTTAGTGTTTAGCTATCCGATTCTAACTCACTTATCATGTTTGGACCGTTTGTCGATATTTAACGTACTAGTTACAACTAGTGCGATTACTACTACTGCAGCTGGTACTTAATTACATTCATATATTATACAGTCATCCAAAATAAAAGATAACCAGATAGTCCATAATTAATCAGTCTTTTCTTTGTCCGTCTGTATTACCTTCCTTGTCCTTGGAGCTGAATGCCTTTGCTGTATGTCATTTGTTAAAAATAAAGGGTGAGATTCAAAAGAATCTTTAATAGTACACAGATCACTCATATGATATGCATAATACTAAACATGTAAAGCAATCATCAAAGCAATAACACCTACAATATGCAGCAAACAAAGGACCTTATTGGCCTCTTACCATAGTACCACAGCACTTGGCGAACTCGATCTGGCAGCCCAGGGCCTTTGCCCCATACAAGGTGCACTCACAGGCTTTCTGCCTCGAGCCCACTTGGCTTATGACACCCCCGGGTTACTCCCGGTAAAACTTGTACTTACGGGTCTTATTGCTTAAAGACTAACTGTTCCACTCATGCACAGATGATAGAGAATATATACAAAGCAATACATATGATATAAGGGATATGGTACAACCCGGCAGTCTTTCCAAATTGGATTCTTGTTCCCAGTCTTTCGGGCGTCCTGAGTAGATGTTATATCCTATCAGTTTAGAATTTACAGATGGCGAGTTAATACTTGTTCCAATTTTTGATAACTCATAATATTTAGTTGGTTATCATTTGGGTTAGTGCTTAGGCCCAATTAAGTAATTAAAGTGGTTACACTAGGCCCAAGTACTAATTTCGCCCTTACTACTTTTAGCCTAAAGCCCATTAAATTGGCATGGACTAAAGGTTGGTAGAATTTTTCACCTAAATTTGAAAAATTATAACTAATTATAAAAAATCTAAATTAAGTGATTCAAAGTTCTATGTGACCCTCATTAAGTCTACTTTAAGGAAAAAATATTATTCACTTCCAATCATGGGGATATATTTTCTAGAATCATCAAAAATCATAACTGGTCCAGAAAACATTCCAGATTCAATGCCTAACTTAAAAAAATTCATATCTCACAATCTACAAACCAAAATGATGCCTATTATGTATCAAATTAAAGCTTAGGATGTATAATTCAAATTTGGAAAGTTTCATGGCCATTGAACAAGATTTGGTCATTCAAAAGCTTGTCACCAACTGACTGCCACAGATTTCATTCCAGAGTCAATGTCAAACTTGGAAAAATCATAACTTTCAATATACTGGTCAAAATGGCTCATATTACCAATCAAATTAAAGCCCAGGATGTCTATTTTAATTCTATAAATTTTCATAGCATTTGGACTATGTTTGACCGATTAAAAACACGTCACAAGCAATCGGTCTCCCAAAAACGTCACTTTGACAGCACTATACTCAAAATCCAATTTTAATATTTTCAGTCCAATTATCCAAAATTTATAACCATACCTTAACCCACATGATTTTGAATGTAGAATCTATTGGTAACCTCAAATTCATCAAAATCACACTCTTTTACCATGCCCCATTTTGACGAATAGAACCCTCAAATCAATCAACAACCAAATTTCAAGATACTTGATTTAAAACAAAACTTATACTTACCTCTTGATTTTGCTATCACCCTAACTTGTCTTCTCCAAATTCCACACCACTTACACAGCTACACACACCTCCTCTCAAGAAACTCTACTTCTTGTTCCTTAGTTCTCAAAACCGCCACCTTCTCTTTCTCTTTCTCTAATTCAGTTTTCTCTTTCTATCCTTTTTTTTTTCTGTTTCTCTTACTCTCTTATCTAGCCGAATTGCAATGAAATGAGAAAGAAAAGTGTTTCAATTAAATGGCCAAGTGTGTGGAAAAAAAAAGTGATAGTGGTGTCTTGCTTTTTGCTTTAAGTGTGCACATATATTCCAAGTGTTGATTATCCTTTCACTTCCTTGTTTTGTGCCTTGGACGAAAGTGTGTTGATTGATTGTTTAAGTGTGTGTGGTGTAGTGTGAGTAGGTGGGTGTGTGTGTGTTGTCATGTGGCCCAACTCCCTCCCTCTCTTTTCCTCACACTTGGCCTTCCTTCATGACTTAAATGGGGAGGATATATTAATTAAACTCTTCCTATCTTGTTCCTCATGTATTGGCCGAAATGAGTGTGAGAGAGTAGGATGAGATGATGATGTGCAATGTTAGGTAAATGTCTACCTCTTTTCCTTTTTCTTTATCTAAAAGGATAAGGGTGGGTATTGTGTTGGATGAATAATTGCTCTCCTCCCCTTTAACCGATTTGCAAGAGTGTGTGGATGAGGGAGTTGATGTTTAAATAATTGATCCCCATCTTGTTAAGTGCTTTGGACGTCTTTTTGGACAAAGAGAGAGGGAAGTGTGTTGATCAAATCTTGCTTACAATTATGGTGAGTGGGATGGTCAAGTGTGTCCTAATAAAAGAAGAAAGAGTGTGGCATCTTGTCATATTCCAATAATAAAGTGACTATATTTTTTTCCATAATCTTTTCTTTTACTTTTTAATGTTAAATCTTAACCCTTCATTTTATTTCGCAATCCTATCCTTGAGATCAAATTCTAAATCTCCTTTTTGCCCTTGCACAAGGCAATGGCAATATTGACTAAATTGTGTTAACCTCATGAAATTCTTGTTAGAATTGCACATTTCATCTTGTTTTTACCTCACTTTGGGTATATTAGTGGGCGTTCGAGAGCGTTAAAGTTGAGCGGGCACCCCTCTATTCAATTCCTTCCTTAAGTCAGGAATTGCCGGGGTGTTAACTCACTGAATAAGCTTCTATCTTTCTTCCTTATTCATAACTGACAGAACGAAGTGAATGGAAGAGGATTCAGTAGCTCATTAGACCATCCTCGGGCAACCAAGAATTGTTATCCTAGCCTTATCGAGTGAAGTCCCTTCACTCGGGTTGTACCCTCTGCTCTCTGAACTCAAAGCTACTTGGTATCCGTTCGTGACTCATAAGTCTGAGTCACTTCACTTAAATTACATAAATGACCAAATCTAACGTCCTTCTTTCCTTCATACGTGACAGATCTAGCTTCAGCTTCCCCCGCTTATAGCTATAGGTAAAAAACAGGTGCTAGTGAAATCTCTATCTGTATCTGGTACTAGTAATCTGTGTCCATCTGTACGAAATGCTAGCTGTGCCGCCGATTGGTCCCAGTAGATACTTTAACTATAGCTCTTTTTGCAAGTGGATGAGATCGTTAGATAGATCGACTTCATTTTTCCCTGACGGACCAGTTCTATGCCTGGATGCCCTATTTGATTTGGCTTACGATTGCCCGGAATCAGAGGTAAGCTTTTGGCCCATGGTCCTCAGTGAGGAAAGGACCTAGAAAAAGCAGAGAGGAGGGTTGGAGAGTAAGTAGCCGATAAAGTGGATGATGGCATGAAATTAAGGATCTAGCTGCCCAACGACCCGAGGTACAGCACGTTACAACAATAAAGTTGCATATTAATTCTTAAGGTATCCCACAAAAAGAAATATTAACGGCCGCGTTATAGTGTTTTTTCTTTACCCAGATTGGAGACAGTCACAAGGTTCATTGGTCATTTATGTAATTTAAGTGAAGTGACTCAGACTTATGAGTCACGAACGGATACCAAGTAGCTTTGAGTTCAGAGAGCAGAGGGTACAACCCGAGTGAAGGGACTTCACTCGATAAGGCTAGGATAACAATTCTTGGTTGCCCGAGGATGGTCTAATGAGCTACTGAATCCTCTTCCATTCACTTCGTTCTATTAATAAGGCTAATGAGAAGTGTCATCTCCTGCGGCTCGGTTCTCTACGCTTTCCCCCCCTTCCCCCTCGGGGGGAGGAACCTAATGGGATAGGATAAGACTTATATTTCTGTCCTTGGAAAGCTAGATCCTGTCCAGGAGGGATTCTCCCTCCTGTGACCTACCTGACCTGAGTTCTTCCTTACTTAATCTTTAGAGAAAGTAAAGGAAAGCTCAGGAAAGAAAGGATTTCTTCTTTTCTGAACAGGTACTAACAGCAGAATGCAAATGTGGAGGATATTATTCAATAACTGCTATGAATGCTTAACTGTGTTTGTGAGTCTTTGTGTGAAATGATACAGATTCAGTCATAGCTGGTCCAGAGAAAGCCAAGTGCAGTAAGAAGGAGGTGAAGGAAGTTGAAGCCATCAACCATTCCAAGGAAAGGCAAACTGGGAGGAGAACAGAGCAGAAAAGAGAAGGAGATGAACTCTGGAAGGTGCCTGGCCGCGGGCAGCCTACTCATGGGCTGCGGCCAACAGAGGGACAGAAAGATAAGGGCCACGGCCAAGAGGGGCCAACAGCAGAACAGAAAGGCATGGGCCGCGGCCAAGCATTCATGGGCCGCGGCCAAGATGAGCCAACAGGAGGTCAGAAGCTTACTAGCCGCGGCCAAGCACTCATGGGCCGCGGTCCAAAGATGAACAGAAGCTTGCTGGCCGCGGCCAACCCTCGCAAATGATGCTGTGCGTTCTGACATTTGAGGAGCTATAAAAAGCAAAACCTAGGGTTTGAAAGGGGGATCCCTAATTTGGAAAGATCGAGGAAGCGGCTGTAAACGTCCTTGGAGCTTGGGTTTGCTTCAAATCAAGGAGAATCAAGTGGGATTGAAGATTGGAAGAGATTTCAACTCCATTTATCTTGATCTTTTTGTATTCATTCCCTTTCTCCATTGTGATTCTGATATGGCTACACTGAATGCTGATATCTTTAATTTGTTTTTGAACATGAGTAGCTAGGTTTTTCATTCTAGGATTGTTCAACACCTTTGTATGGATTAAACTTGAATCCTTCTTTCTTTTAATAGCTAATGGTATATATGTGTTAATTCTTCCCTGTTTTCACTGATATTCATGACTGGCCAACACTATGAACAATCTGTTCAATTAGATTAAGCTTGAGAAAGTTAATCTAATTGTAGAACTTGGGTAGAATTATGCTAGACTTGAAGTTTAAAAGTTAAATGGATGGTTTGTTAATAACATAGAGATATAGTTATTAACCTAGCATTGCCAAAGTAAGGAGGCTATGTAATGATTATTTTCCCTTAACTACAGCAAGATATTGTGTATGTTAATGGAGGATATAAGTTTGGTTATGACTTGAGAAAGCTTAATCAATTGCTATTGAACCTTAGACTGACAGATTTATATTCCATGACAGTATTATTGGAAAGGAAGGAAATTAAGTTTATGATATACAAAGGGAATGAACAATCCTAGGTTTATTATAATTGATTGAATTCACTAGAATCATAGTTTTGTTCAGTAATTCTTAGTTGTTATGAATATATCTTTTGAAATTTGTTTTTCCACACTCAACAATTTGTTTTGATTCAACTTAATCAAACACATTAAGCCCATTGCTTGACTAATTTGTTACTCAAATCCTCGAGGGAATGATCTTACTTATCACTTTATTACTTGACGCGATCCGTGCACTTGCGGTAGCGAACAAATTGCCATTGGGTCTTACTTAGCTTATGTGATTAAATCTTGGCCAAGTAAAATGACCATAATCATCCTAGTCTTCCCTTCTTTCAAAAATTAACTTTAACACCATGTAAATTTTTATTTTTGGAAAATTTAACATTTTACTAAATTTTGGGATATTACAGATGACTTGTATGCATTAAGTGTAAGTGGAATGAGTAATCTTTAATGGGCATGTCATAAGCATAATTGTACATACGTGGTAGTTATTGTCATTACCATATGTGGTTTGTTGTCAATGCCATTATAGGATTTGTCATTACCATAACTAAATTTGTCATTAGCATTAACAATAATAGTGAAGGCAATAACTCATTTTGTGAGGACCTAATGATTGTGTGAGAAACATTAAGGTATTTGTCAACAACATTACTGGTTTCATCACTCGCAAAACTTAATTAGTGACAAGGCAAAACTCTTGATCAATACTTTGGCACATGTTGTTATAAGTTAGTGATTCTTGTCATATTCATTACAGACTTTATCAACACCATTACTATTTTTGTGAATCCCATAACGGATTCTGTCATTAGCATCAATAACATAGTCAATTCCTTGAGAAATGTATGCTTCCATGAAATGAGTGTGGAGTTGGAGGTTAAATACTCAGTAAAGGCTTAACTTTGTTGTTAATTGTGAGACTGGTATTGTCGAACATGTTCATGAAGTAGTCAATGGTCCAAATGGGTGTGTTGTGGGGAATTTTTTTTTAGTGATGAATTTTCATTGGTATAGGACTAACATTGTAATGAAATCATAATTTTTTTCTTGCAGGTTACCATGCAAGATGACATCGAATATTCGGGCAATACCTTCTTCAAAGTCACTTATATTTTTTTCCATGTTGGGGGGAGTTTGTAACTAATATTGAAGGTGAAGTTAAATATAATGGTGGTAGTGCGAGGGTAAAATCGATAAAGGAGGGGATGACAGTTGAAGAATTGAGGGTAATGATAGGAGGATAGTTTGGTTTGGATCGTCATTAGTGCGACATTAAATACACTTTGAGGTTTGATGAAAAGATATTAGTAGATCTCATTGATGATTCTGAATTAGAAAATATGTTCCATTAGAATGACCGTGTGCACATGTGTATGTAGCATTGTTCGCTACCGCAAGTGCACGGATCGCGTCAAGTAATACAGTGATAAGTGAGATCGTTCCCTCGAGGATTTGAATAACAATCAGTCAAACAATGGCTTGATGCGTTTGATCAAGTTGATTCAGACCAAAATTTGAGTGTGAGAAAAACAGATTTAAAAAGATGTACTGATACCAACTAAGGCAAATACTGACAGAATGAGTTTCTTGATAAGTTAATCAAATAGAGTGAATCTAGGATTGTTCTCTGCTTTTGTATATTATAAACTCAATCTACTTCCTCTTCGATATTACTGTTTATGGGATATATATGTCAGTCTAAGGTTTGATAGCCATTGATTAAGCTCTCTCGAGTCATAACCAACTTATATTTTCCAATTAAACACACAATCTGTTGCTGCGTTTAAGGGAAAATAAACATTACACAACTTCCTTACTTTGATAATGCTAGGTTAATAACTATATCTCTATGTTATTAACAAACTATCCATTTACTCTTTAAACTTCAAGTCTAGCATAACTCTCCCCACGTTCTTCAATTAGATTAACTCTCTCAAGCTTAATCTAGTTGAACATGTTATTCATAACGCTAGCAATTCATGAATATTAGTAAAATCAGAGAAGAATCAACATATATATACCATTAGCTAAAGAAGAGGAAGAAGAATTCGAGTTTAATCCATACAATAGAGTAGAACAATCCTAGAATAAGAGAAACTAGCTACTCATGTTCAGAAACGGATTACAAATATCAAGACTAAACGTAGCCATAACAGAATCACAGTGGGAAGAAGGGAATGAATACAGAAGGAACAAGAACTTGGAGTGAAATCTCTTCCAATCCGCAAGCTCCCTTGCTTCTCCTTGTTTCTAGCAGTTCTCCAGCTCTCCACACTCTCCAGCCGCCTCTCTTGGTGTTTCCTAAAAATGGGGATCCCCCACTCAAAACCCTGGGTTTGCCTTTTATATCATCTCAGCTGTCAAAACGCACATCTTCATTTTCGCGTTTGGGCCGCGGCCCAAGAGTCTTTGTCCTCATGTTGATGCTTGTGGGCCGCGGGCCACACCTTTCTGTGCTCCTGTTCCCTTCATGGGCCGCGGCCCCAGAGTTTCTGTGTTGATGTGAACATTCTGGGCCGCGACCCAAGATGTGGTGGGCCGCGGCCCAATACTCTCTGGGCTCATTTTGCTCTTCTGGGCCGTGGCCCAAGAGGTTGTGGGCCGCGGCCCACCCCTTCTTTTCTGCTCTGATATTCCAGCTGGTCTTTCATTCACTGGTTGTCAGCTTCAACTTCCTTCCTCTCCTTTTCACTGCCTGCAGCTTCCTCTGGGTTAGCCCTGACTTAATCTGTACCAGTTCACACAAGGTTAGACATTTATAGCAATTAGGGAGTAATGTCCTCCACAATTTCATTCTGCTGTGCATAGCATGAGAGAAACACAATTCATCACTTTAATCCTTTCTAATGCCCATTTATGCACCCAAAGTGAAGTAAAACAGTATGAAATATGAAATTCTAGAAAGAATTTCCTAAAGTTAACACACCCCCAAACTTGAACTTTTGCTCGTCCTCGAGTAAACTCACACCTTCACCAGCCTAATGCTCCTGCATGACCCTCTTCTCTTAAGCTACTCATGTCACCAAATATACATGCCTGCTTGGTTCATAAAAAAAACTAATTCCCAAGTCATTCTCAACTAAGTGTATGTTCAACAAGAGTTGTCCAACACTCATCCTTTATTCATCAAGACCAAGAATAATATTTCAGCATGTATGATTCGAAATCATTATCTGGACCTAATCCATTGCATTCTCCTTCCTTTTACTTGGATTCAATTCACACGCTTTCAGTGTCCCAGGAACTTTAAGGTTGCATGGAATTGTTCATTGTTGACGCTTGTAGCTAACACATAGTTCAGTTTTAGGTAATGCAAAGGGAATAGGCTACAGCTCAATCAACCACAGTTATGTGCACAAGAAAACACTCACTGCTATACGTGTTTAATCCTTACACTTAGGGTTAATTTCGCTCAGTACCACTTATAGCAGGTCCTGCCATAGGCTTGTAGAAATTCTACTCTCTCCACCACTTGTACACCTAGATTTATGAATCAAGGGGGCCTTTTTCCAGGGTTGTAATGTTGGAAATGGTCTAGTGGGAAGGACTAATGGAATAAGTGCCATGCATGCTGAAGCGTATATAATGATAATGACATCTCTCTTTCTTTTCTTTTCTTCTTCCTTCTTTGTTGTTGTTTTGTGTTTTTTTTTCATGTACATATTGATTTTCTTTTACTCCTTCCTTCTTTTCTTTTGTAGATTGCGTAACTAAGCACTTATTGAAACAAATATTAAATCAAATGCTAACTCACTGCTTTTCTAAGTATCATTCAATTACAGAGCAACAACATGCATGACTTGTTAAATGTCAGATTTTTTTTAAAGAAAGAAAAGGTGAATGGCTCAAAGGGGGTGATCAAAGGATGAATGTGAAAGGTTTGTGTTTAGGTTCATGGGTTTAGAAATGAATGCCCCTATCATTTTCACTAATCCACATGCATCTGTGATTTTGAAAAAGAATTTAAACAAGTTCTAGAGGTACCCTAGCATAAATGACACAAACACTCTAATGAATGAAATTCAGGCTCAAAATCCTTCCAACAGAGGTTTCTCCTCTCTTGTGCACAACCCCCAAGGTTAATTCAACCTTAACTTATTTTGAATACATTAACTTAACTGATCCATATGCTAACACTATGCGCCATAACCACAGCCACTTCCATACGATTTACTCAAAAACATACACAGTTCTGTAAAAAAAATCATTTAGCTCAAAAAAAAAAAATAGTGTCACTTATACTCTCAAAGTGTGTGAACCGCTCATCTCTTCCCAGGAGTTCAGCTACCATTTCAAAGGTCTTGCAATGAAAACAATTCATACATGTCATGTGTAAAATAAGAACCAAGCAGTCATGAATATCCAGTATTTGAAAGATGTGGTGTAAAGCAGGTTTAAACAAATGCATGCAAAAATATCAGCACCACCCCCAAACTTGAGGGAGACAGTGTCCTCACTGTCATAAGACACACTGTGTCATAGATAGCACCTGCAAAGAAACGAGCATATAGCCAGCCATATGTATAACAGTGAACACCATAGATATCTAAATCATAATATCCAATAAAATCTGAAACCACTGATGTCAAGAAATGGAGAGCAACTGTAACCACAGTACTGAAACAAAGTCTGAAACATTTCCAAGGAAAATGAAAAATAACAGTGAAAAATGATCAACACAACTAAAACTAGTCCTCGCCATCACCATCACTGGCGGCTGCATCAGTGCTGTCCTCGTCAGCATCGTCATCCCCACCGGCAGCACCAACCTCCGCGCCATCATCATCGTCACCGGCCTGAGCTGCAGCAGGTACATGAGCAGCGAATAACTCCTCTAACCTGGTCAGGCGAACACCATGATCCTGTAGATAAGTGAGGCACTGGGCAGCAGTAGCTTCTGTGCGCTGAATAGCCGCAAAGATCACGTCCAGCGTGACTGTAGACTCGAAAGAGGCAGGGGCCCCGGATGGTTCGCCCTGCTCTTGGGGGAATGAAAGGTCATGAGGCGGATGAGATGGTCCTCCCTGCTGATAGAAGGGGTCTGTCGCTGTACGCTGGGAGGCTGGAACTTGCTCATCTGGTCGTGGCTTGATGCTCAAGTAGTTGAACTTCTTAAGAGGCTTGAACATAACATCAGAGGCCACAACAGCTACACCCACAGATGTGCAGAAGGAGGAAATGAGGTGCGGCAGTATCAGACCTACCGAATGATCTCGGGCATGGTCGTGAAGAGTCTGATAAATCAAGGCGCCAAGATCAACAGGTTCCTTCTTCATAAGCAGGTAGATCAGGAGAGCCTGGTCTCTAGAAAGGCGACTCCTCTGCGACGACGGCCAGAAGTAGTCTTTGCCGAAATGCAGCAACACCCGAGCTTCAACTGATAACTGAGCCCGAGGTAAATGTTTCTACGCCCCTCCGCGAGTCTGCCACGCCACTTGGCGGTTGTACACTAGCAACTCTGAAATCTCATCCTCAGGGATGTCGTCATCACTGTCCAATAGTTGCTTGTACCTGCACTCCTCAACAGCGGGGAGTGCTGTAAACTGCCTAAAGCTCTCAAGAGTAAAGTCCACTTCGACTCCGCGCAGAGGAAATCGCCAAATGGATTTCACAGAGGCATTGGCGTAAAAATCCTGGACAATCTGCAGGTTCCCGTCAACCTTAGGCTCCATAAGCCTTTGCAAGTGATATGTACGTGTGGCGAGGTAGTAAAACTCGTACGAGACGTTGAACGGGAATTCCTGTTCCTGCAGCAAAGGTCGGGTGACAATCTTGGTCTTGGCCTCAACAACGGCCCTGGGACCGGAGTGATCAACAACACGCTTAGCCGGCATAGTTGCTACGAGAGAAGACAATGGACAGCCAAAAACCAATAAAGACTCAAACAGGCACTAAACTGGGCACCAGAATCAGACAATGCAATAATGACCCCCCAAACTTATGACCTAATAGTCGCAAATCTGTTTAGTAAGACTTCCAACCTCAACCTATTCCTCATTACCTCTGACATCACTTACTCAACTCAGAAGAAGGCTTTAGTTCACTATAATGTTGGCAAAATGTCATCGCACAGTCATTTCAAAACAAACAGCATAATGTGACTACCACAACACAGGTTCACTACAGTTGAAAGTGTATGAAAAACCTTGGAAATTCTGAAATTCACTGAAGCAATTTGCAAGGTGTGGAGGGTAATCAAAACATGGTTTTCGAAAGCACAAGATGCACCTCCAGGTTCACATGATCATTCAAAAGGAAAAACTACACACTTGTCGACCTTTATCAACTGCTTAGAAGTTTCAAAACTCAGTCAAATTGTGCAACAATACAAGCATGTTGTGTGATGTGACCATATGAAACACCATTCGCCCATATCAACATTGCACAATTCCATTTATAGAATCAACAGAAGAGTTTTTTTATGCATTTATCACAGACTTGCCAATCAAGAGAACATACACACCCTAGCACACTCTTTCAAGTTTGAAATGAATTGGGAAACCTTTGAAGTGCAGTTAATAAATGATATTCCAAAATAGAGAATTCAAGCCCAGCCAAAACTAGTGCATACCAGAACAGAGCAATATAATTATGTCCCCTGAAATCAATAATTTAAGCAAATCTGGTGCCAATCATGATAGACAAGAGAAGTTTAAGCAGTTAACAATCAGGCCACAGGTGCAGAGTGTAGTGCATTACAAGCCAATTTTCAATAATTTGAGGACAAGAGGCATGTGCAGCAAAATTAAACATCATAAGAACTCATACTTCTGTAGTTTAGAAATGCAATTTATACAGAGGCCTCGTAGCAACATTTACAATGAGGCGTAAGTCTCAAAATAGGGCAATAGTACACTAGGGAATTCAGAATGAATTGAAGGCATATTTGCTATGCTTATGACTAAAGGATTCAATAATTCAAGTACATTGCCCTTGAAACCAACAATTACAACAGAATTGTGACTTCTACGCCTAACTTCCCATATCAAAGTCGACCTAACTACCCTCAAATGCGAGTAACAGAGCAATAGTTAGACTTCTTACCTCAAATATGGAGAGAATTGAGAGATTAGAGGAGAAATCAAAGGGGAATGCTCCACTTGGGGTGCCCTAGATCGTCTTCCACAGCAAGGAAGAACAGAGTCTCACTACAGCACCAATGAATAGCAGCCAACGGAGAGGAGGGTCAAAAATGAGGAGGGGAGGAAGAAGAAATAAGAGAGGAAGAGGAAATTGAAGGGGGGGAAACGGGGGGAAGGGTGTCGGCTTTGAGGGAGGAGGGATTTTGGGGGGGCGGCGGCTGAGAGAGAGGAAGATAAGAGAGGATTAAACGCGCAGCAGGGTTTTAAAAACCCTGCTGTCGCGCTTGGGCCGCGGCTCAGAACCTTCTGTGCTTCAATGGAGACCTTAGGCCTCGGCCCAGAACCTTCTGTGCTTCAATGGAGACCTTGGGCCGCGGCCCAGAACTTTCTGAGCAGTTCCACCCTAGTTCTGGGCATTGATGGGCCGCGGCCCACCAATACTGGGCCGCGGCCCAATATCTTCTGGGCTGTGACCAGGTTGCATTTTCCAGCCTATCAGTTTCCACACAATCATATAATCCACTGTAATCATCATTGACACACAGCATCCAGAACCATTGGCTATTCAATTAAGGGTATCAGAACTATGCCACACTTTCACATGACCACTCTCACAATTAACACCCCAAACCACACATTCCTATGATAAA
The DNA here is from genome assembly GCA_963242795.1 of Inga leiocalycina. Lineage (NCBI taxonomy): Eukaryota > Viridiplantae > Streptophyta > Magnoliopsida > Fabales > Fabaceae > Inga > Inga leiocalycina. The sequence continues at coordinate 11,139,036 of OY725327.1, read as the reverse complement.
AATGTCCTCCTAAAGCAGGATTTTCTATGTGTGATTAGCCATTTGATAGATTTAAGCCCAAGATAATACATGGTGCTTCTCTAACAGTCATTGCAAATCTCATATCATATCCCGGGCATTAGAATACACAAGCATGCATAAGAGTTGAAGAACTTCCTTGGAATATGCCTGTCCATCAAGATGCCACCCCTTTCCTTGGCCATATTCTCGTTCTCGCCATGATTTGACCGTATCTTTGCGTCTTGGGGTCAAATACAAGATTTTTAATCCAAGAATTGCAGTATAATGCAATACTCGGGTCGTCTCTCTTTTCTCAAGGAGCCTTTAATTGAATCCTAGGTAATACTAAATGTCATGTAAAAACAAATTCAATAAAACAAGGGAAAATTGATTTTTTTTTGGGCTTTTCTTGTTAAAAAAAATAAAATAAAATAAAATAAAATAAATAAAATATAATTTAATTAAATATATAAATAAACACACCACTCAAATTAATTTAAATTATAGGAAAAGTCTATATATAAATCCCACAACACAAATTTGATCACACATTATTCAAACAAAATATTGGAATAGGAAAAATAAAAACAAAACTCCCCTGATTCTCATATTCCATGTTCACGCAAGTCAAAAGTTGCAACATGCATGATGATGTCAGCATACATGTATGATGATGTCATCATGCATTAATCTAATGAACCAACTGCAACACGAACGGCAACACGAACTGAAGCATTTCTCATTCGCAGATCCTCAAACTCGTGGCTCCAGGTGGTGTAACTCAAAATTTCAGCTGCCTCAATTTCTGCAACTGGGACTGGTGGTTGATGATAAAGAGATCGCCGGAATTGAGGAAGAGAGTGATGGGAGGTCGCCGGAAATGGGGGCCGGAAAACTACAAAACTTCACCGGAAAATTGGAAACAACACGGGAGTCACAGAAAAACCGATGGAAAATGATGATGCGGTATTTGCATGATGAAAGGATGATGGTAGGAAGAAAATAAGACACAACGGAGGAGAAAATATTTCACAAAAAATCAAGCTTCGCCGGAAAATGCAAAACTTTCTAAACTATCACAGAGAGGAGATGAGGGTGCTGCACTTGTAGTTTTTGATGGCTTTTGGTAGAGAAGACCGAAAGTGATGGTGGTTGGGATGAAGGAGCTGCTGGACTGTGAACAAGATGATGGTGTGGTGATGAAAATGAAGAACGTGGTGGTAAGGAAGGTGCAGAGGCTGGTAAAGGTGAATGGTGGTGATGAAGGGAAGAGGTCGGTGGTGTAAGTGGTGACCTCGTTCTTACTTCAACTCCCCGTTCTGTAGTACCTCGACAAAAGAAAATGGAAGAAGAAAATTTAAGAAGGAAGAGTTGCAGTCGGGATCCTCTTGGTGGTGAAGATGGAGGTATATATAGAGAGATTGCCGTTGTCCATTTCCCTTCACCAACCATATTAGGTGCAGTATGAAAGCAAGCTGCAACACAAATCTTTCCGTGATATGCGCGTGCATATAATTTCTACGTCTTCCAGAAGTTCAATGAAAACCCCCCCAGATTTTGCTTTTCTGTCGGTTTGAATGTTGAATTTATGGCTTGGGTATTGTTCTGTAATTTTCTCCAATAAATTTTCCTCATGAAAAAGCTGATGGGTACTTTTCTGTAATTTGCTCTGGTCCTTTTCTATAATTTTCCTTGTATTCAGACTCCAAAAATCACCAATTGTGACCCAAAGCACTGCAATGCAAAAATTAAGCATAAGGTAGTATTAAAAGTTCAAGAGATCATATGTATAAATATTTAATAATTATGGCAATTTTACCCTTTTATTACAATTAATTCAATACAAATGCCTCTAATTAAAATGAGTGCTTAATCATGCGATAATGCCCTGGAAAATACATTAAGAGTCCCTATTTAATTAATTAAAAATATATATAATTATGGTTAAATCACGCCAACTTTCAATTTGAAATCCCTTTCTCCCTACAAAAGTTAAAAAACCAAACGTAAACCTACTAAATTACGCTAAACTCAAAGAAACGAAAGAGATTAAGTTCAGAACTTGGGTTGCCTCCCAAGAAGTGCTTAGTTTATAGTCCTTAGCCTGACTTTTCACTTTGGTCACTCTTCATTTGATAAGTAGATGGTGGATACTAGCTTATCCACATCTCCTCCCCAATAATGCTTCAACCGTTAACCATTAGCCTTGAATCTCTCGCCCTTATCATTCTCCAGCTCCACATCACCATATTTGGATGCCTGAATCACCTTGAAGGGCCCAGACCATTGAGATTTAAGCTTTCCAGGGAAGAGCCTCAGTTTGGAGTTGTAAAGGAGAACAGTTTGCCCCGGTTTAAAGCTCTTGGGATTGATTTTTCTGTCATGATCCCTCTTTGTCTTCTCTTTGTAAATCCGTGAACTTTCATAAGCGTTTAAGCGGATTTCATCCAGCTCATTGAGTTGGAGTAGCCTCTTTTCTCCCACAGCTTGTGGATCAAAATTTAACTTCTTGATGGCCCAATATGCTCCATGTTCCAATTCTACAGGCAGATGGCAGGCTTTTCCAAACACTAATCGATATGGAGACATACCAATAGGTGTTTTGTAAGCTGTTCGATAGGCCCACAATGCATTATCTAACTTGGAAGACCAATCTTTCCTAGTAGTGTTCACCATCTTCTCAAGAATAGTCTTGATTTCTCGGTTGGAAATCTCCGCTTGGCCATTTGTTTGGGGGTGGTAGGGCAATGCTACTTTGTGCCTCACACCATATTTCTTCATCAGAGCTTGAAATTGATGATTGCAGAAGTGTGATCCACCATCACTGATGATTGCTCTTGGTGTGCCAAACCTTGTGAAAATGTGCTTCTTGAGGAACTTCAGTACCGTCTTGGCATCATTAGTCACACATGCCATAGCTTCCACCCATTTTGATATATAGTCCACTCCCACTAAAATGTGTTCATTGTTGAAGGACTTAGGGAATGGACCCATGAAATCAATCCCCCAGACATCGAAGAGCTCAACTTCCAACATGTTATTCAGTGGCATCTCATTCCTTCTGGATATGTTCCCCACTCTCTGGCACCGATCACATTGGAGGGTAAAAGCATAAGCATCTTTGAACAATGAAGGCCAATAAAACCCACTTTGAATCACTTTCACAGCAGTTTTCTCTCCTCCAAAATGACCACCATACTCAGATGAATGACAACAATGCAGAATGCACTCTTGTTCATTTTCTGGCACACATCTTCGAATGAGTTGATCAGGGCACCTCTTAAATAAGTAAGGTTCATCCCAAAAGTACTTCTTCACCTCATGCAAAAACTTATGCTTTTGATGAGAATTGAACTCCGGAGGTAACACTCCACAAACCAAATAGTTGACAAAATCAGCAAACCATGGTGTAGATGAGTGATCAACAAAGAACAGCCGTTCATCAGGAAATGATGCTTGGATCATGTCAGAATCGTCCAGTTTAGGTTCGGTGCTTAGCCTTGATAGGTGGTCGGCCACTTGATTTTCTGTACCTTTTCTATCAATTATGTTCAGGTCAAACTCTTGAAGTAGAAGCACCCAGCGAATGAGTCTAGCCTTAGAGTCCTTCTTGGTGAGTAGATACTTGAGAGCTGAATGATCGGTGTACACAGTGACCTTAGTACCTACAATGTATGGTCTGAACTTCTCACATGCATACACTATGGCAAGTAACTCTTTTTCAATGGTGGTGTAATTGAGTTGAGCACCATCAAGAGTTTTACTTGCATAATATATAGGGTGAAAGAGTTTTTCTGCCTTTTGCCCAAGAACAGCACCAACGGCATAATCACTTGCATCAGCCATGATAATGAAAGGTGAAACCCAATCTGGAGCCACTAAGATAGGAGCTAAAATGAGACGCTTCTTTAATTCTTCAAAAGCATGTAAGCACTCATCATCAAACTTGAATTCTACATCTTTTTCCAAAAGCTTAGAAAGGGGTTTGGCAATTTTGGAGAAATCCTTGATAAACCGCCGATAGAACCCGGCATGTCCAAGAAAACTTCGGATACCCTTGACATTAGTAGGTGGTGGTAATTGCTCAATAATAGCAATTTTAGCTCTATCTACCTCCAACCCGTTCTTAGACACTCTATGGCCAAGTACAATGCCTTCTTGCACCATGAAGTGGCATTTCTCCCAATTGAGAATTAGGTTTGCCTCTTCACACCTTGTGAGCACAGCATCTAAATTCTCCAAACATGAGTCAAAAGATGGACCAAAGACAGAAAAATCATCCATGAATACCTCAATTGTTTTCTCAATCATATCAGCAAAAATGGACATCATACACCGTTGAAAAGTGGCTGGTGCATTGCATAGTCCAAAGGGCATTCTTCTGAACGCAAAAGTGCCATATGGACAAGTGAAGGTGGTCTTCTCTTGATCTTCTGGGGCTATGGCAATTTGGTTGTACCTAGAATATCCATCAAGGAAACAAAAGAAATCCTGACCGGCTAACTTGTCCAACATTTGATCTATGAATGGCAAAGGAAAATGATCCTTTCTTGTAGTTGTGTTAAGCTTCCGATAGTCCATACACACCCTCCAACCAGTTATCGTGCGAGTAGGAATTAGTTCATTTTGGGTGTTAGCCACTACAGTCATGCCACCCTTCTTAGGGACACATTGGACTGGGCTCACCCATGAACTATCAGAGATAGGGTACACAATTCCAGCGGAGAGCCACTTAAGTATTTCTTTCTTGACCACTTCCTTCATGATTGGATTCAATCGCCTTTGATGCTCAACAAAAGTTTTATGATCATCTTCTAACAAGATTTTGTGCATACACATAGAAGGGCTGATTCCCTTAATGTCAGCTATGGTCCAACCTATGGCTTGCTTATGGTCTTTTAAAACTCGTAGGAGCTTTTCCTCTTGCAGATTCGAAAGATCGGAAGAGACAATCACCGGTAATGTGTCGGCCTCTCCTAAGTAGACATACTTAAGATGAGATGGCAAGGGCTTCAACTCAAGAGATGGTGGAACTTCAATAGATGGCTTCAAAGGAGTGCTCAATGCCTCAGCCACCTCAAGTGGCTCAAAATTCCTTTGTCTTGAGTGAGGGAATGCCTCTATACGAAAAAGGTTTTCAATAGCTTCTTCATCAAATTCATCCAAGCTTTTCTCCCCAATTAGAAATGCCTCTAAAGGGTATTTGATCATAGGAGCATAGGCCTCTTGAAGAATGAGTGAGTCCAATATATCCACAAATGAGCATTGAGCTGAATCATCATGGAACTTCAAGGCTTTTGGCATGTTAAAGACCACTTTTTCGTCGTCTACCCTTAAGGTAATTTCGCCCTTTTCCACATCAATAAGAGTCCTTGCTGTAGCTAAAAATGGACGGCCTAAAATGAGTGGGATCTTCCAATCAACTTCACAATCAAGCACCACAAAATCTGCTGGGAAGATGAACTTGTCTACCTTCACTAAAACATCTTCAATAATTCCTCTAGGCTTAGAAATACTCCGGTTAGCAAATAGAAGGGTAACAGTAGTAGGCCTTGGTTCTCCTAGCCCCAACTGGTTAAACACAGCTAAAGGCATCAAATTTATGCTAGCACCCAAGCCGCATAGAGCTTTACCGTTGAAGTTTGTGCCAATGTTGCAAGGGATATAGAAACTACCAGGATCTTTCAACTTGGTGGGTAACTTCCTTTGGATCACGGCACTACACTCTTCAGTTAAAGCTACAGTTTCAAATTCATTAAATCGCCTCTTCTTAGACAACACATCCTTTAGGAACTTGGCATATTTAGACATCCCCTCTAATGCTTCAGCAAAAGGAATGTTGACATGTAGTTGCTTAAACATATTCACAAACTTCTTGAATTGTGCATCTTCCTCCTTCTTTTTGAATCTTTGAGGAAATGGTAAAGGAGGCATGACAGTGGAGGAGCTTGGTTTGCTCTTCATTTCATTAGTCAGCTCTTGTTCCCTCTTCTTGCTCTTGCCAACATCATCCAATCCGCCTTCAGTGTGCTTTCTCTTTTTAGTTTCCTCGTCTTCCATAGCAATTTCTGGAGTTATGACTTCCTCCTCGTCAACTTCAATGTCCACTTGCCCATCTTGCTTTGGTTTCGTTGTGCTTGAGCTAGGCATGTTCGGAAGCACCTTGCCACTTCTCAAATGAATGGCCTTACATTCTTCTTTTCCACCCCTCTTTGGGTTAGGGATAGTATCACTTGGGAGACCGTTTCGAGCCATGGCATTTACTTGTATAGCTAGTTACCCCACTTGAACTTCAAGGTTCTTAATAGCAGATTCATGAAGAGAAAAGGTGGCCTTACTCTCACCCCTTGAAGATTCCACTTCGGTTAAGATTCGGGACAACATTTTGTCCGTCTTGGATTCTTCTTCTTTCATAGGAGCTTGCCTTGCTTGCATTGGAAAACCCGGTGGAGGGACTGGCTTGGTGCCCAAAGTAGACTCATGAGGAGGATTCAAGGTGTTACCTTGACTCCAAGAGAAGTTGGGATGAGCTCTCCAAACACGATTGTAAGTTTGTGAGTATGGATTGCCTTGAGAAGGTTGGAATTTGCCCATATAATTGACAGATTCAGTGCCCATGTAGAGAGGGCAATTTTCCGGCATGTGGACATCATTACATTGCTCACATACAATCGGAGTGGATTGAACAGAATGCACACCACGGGTATTACCCTTGTTTATTTGAGACTCTAAGACATCAAAACGTTTGTTCAAAGAGGACAAAATAGTGGCAATTTGTGATGAAGAGTCTTCTTTTGTGTTGAGTAGGGCTGGGGTAGTTGGAGTTCTCCTATCATTTCCCTGGGTGTTATTTGCAGATAATTGGTCCAGAAGTCTGAAAACTTCATTGACAGGAACATTCCGGTAACCTCCATTAGTCATAGAGTCCACCATGGCTTTAGATTGAGGATTCAATCTTGTGCAGAAAATCTGGATTACTACCCACTTGTCCACCCTATGATTGGGGCATTGTTTCATTAGCATCTTGTACCTTTCCCATGCGGCATACAAATGCTCATCCGGCTGTTGTCTAAAGCTTAGAAACTCATCCCTTTCTTCCACTAATTTATCATCGGAGAAAAATCGGGCTCTAAATTTAGCTTCAAGATCAGCCCAAGAGGTTATGGATCCTTCCGGGAGATTATTAAACCAATCTCTCGCTTTCCCTTGAAGAGAGAGAGGGAATAGCCGCAACCGCAGTATATCTTGAGGAACACCATTCTGCTTGAAGGAGTCATAAACCTCTAAGAAATAAATCAAATGCTTGTTGGCGTCTTCATTATAAAGGCCATGGTACAACCCGTGCATTTGCAACATCGTTATCATCACTGGTTTGATCTCAAAATTGTGGGCTTGCATCTCTAGCATTCGAATGCATGATTGAGTTCCTCTCATGTTCCTGCTGGCAAAATCATTGACAGTGGCTCTATCATATTCATCCGCCATTGTTTCAGCGTCAGTTTCAGTACCAGACTCAGATTCTGCTGCTGTTTCAGTTCCAGATTCAGATTCTGCTGCTAATTCTGGGTCCTCCTCAATGCGCTGTAATTCGTCCAGTACCACGATCAGTTTGTTTCCTTGCAAATGTTGCATGAACTGGACTGAGACCTGCGAAAAGGACAAAACAACAAGTATCAAGCTAAAACAAGTGAAATTGAATTCAGAAAACAATGACAGAAAAATTATAACTCTAACTAAAGAATCAAGCGAAATCTACTAACATAAGCCTAAGGTCAACTAAAATATTTGTTAAACCAATCCCCGGCAACGGCGCCAAAAACTTGTTCGCTACCGCAAGTGCACGGATCGCGTCAAGTAATACAGTGATAAGTGAGATCGTTCCCTCGAGGATTTGAATAACAATCAGTCAAACAATGGCTTGATGCGTTTGATCAAGTTGATTCAGACCAAAATTTGAGTGTGAGAAAAACAGATTTAAAAAGATGTACTGATACCAACTAAGGCAAATACTGACAGAATGAGTTTCTTGATAAGTTAATCAAATAGAGTGAATCTAGGATTGTTCTCTGCTTTTGTATATTATAAACTCAATCTACTTCCTCTTCGATATTACTGTTTATGGGATATATATGTCAGTCTAAGGTTTGATAGCCATTGATTAAGCTCTCTCGAGTCATAACCAACTTATATTTTCCAATTAAACACACAATCTGTTGCTGCGTTTAAGGGAAAATAAACATTACACAACTTCCTTACTTTGATAATGCTAGGTTAATAACTATATCTCTATGTTATTAACAAACTATCCATTTACTCTTTAAACTTCAAGTCTAGCATAACTCTCCCCACGTTCTTCAATTAGATTAACTCTCTCAAGCTTAATCTAGTTGAACATGTTATTCATAACGCTAGCAATTCATGAATATTAGTAAAATCAGAGAAGAATCAACATATATATACCATTAGCTAAAGAAGAGGAAGAAGAATTCGAGTTTAATCCATACAATAGAGTAGAACAATCCTAGAATAAGAGAAACTAGCTACTCATGTTCAGAAACGGATTACAAATATCAAGACTAAACGTAGCCATAACAGAATCACAGTGGGAAGAAGGGAATGAATACAGAAGGAACAAGAACTTGGAGTGAAATCTCTTCCAATCCGCAAGCTCCCTTGCTTCTCCTTGTTTCTAGCAGTTCTCCAGCTTTCCACACTCTCCAGCCGCCTCTCTTGGTGTTTCCTAAAAATGGGGATCCCCCACTCAAAACCCTGGGTTTGCCTTTTATATCATCTCAGCTGTCAAAACGCACATCTTCATTTTCGCGTTTGGGCCGCGGCCCTCCACTCTGTGGGCCGCGGCCCAAGAGTCTCTGTCCTCATGTTGATGCTTGTGGGCCGCGGCCCAAGAGGTTGTGGGCCGTGGCCCCAGAGTTTTTGTGTTGATGTGAACATCTGGGCCGCGGCCCAATACTCTCTGGGCTCATTTTGCTCTTCTGGGCCGCAGCCCAAGAGGTTGTGGGCTGTGGCCCACCCCTTCTTTTCTGCTCTGATCTTCCAGCTGGTCTTTCATTCACTGGTTATCAGCTTCAACTTCCTTCCTCTCCTTTTCACTGCCTGCAGCTTCCTCTGGGTTAGCCCTGACTTAATCTGTACCAGTTCACACAAGGTTAGACATTCATAGCAATTAGGGAGTAATGTCCTCCACAATTTCATTCTGCTATGCATAGCATGAGAGAAACACAATTCATCACTTTAATCCTTTCTAATGCCCATTTATGCACCCAAAGTGAAGTAAAACAGTATGAAATATGAAATTCTAGCAAGAATTTCCTGAAGTTAACAGTCCTGGCTAGCTAATCAAGCTTAAAAGCCTAATGAGAAAACCAAAGGTGTGGTTAAAAAAAGATCATTATATAATAATTCATTCTATCTTACCTTTCTCTATGATCAAAATTCTGCAGAAAAATATTGACATTTAATACTGTATATCAACTTATAAAATTGGCCAGTAATGAAGAGTTATTCCAGCATGATCTTAATTACTTCCATTAATTAATATATGTAATGATCCTAAGATTATGTGCTTTAAAAAAAAATTCACATTTTCACTCATGAAGTGTACTTGATCGCATAAGAAAATCAGGGCGAAAAATATATATATATATATACATATATATAAAAATATAATAATCATTCTTTTGATTTATAGTACGTACGTTAATTAAAGTATATGTATTTTGTGATGAATTTAAAATTTCAAACGTTAGAAAATAATATTCCTCATATAATTTGTAATATATATGGTTTTGCTTACGAGGATCTATCATCTTGTTATAGTGGAAATGCACTAACAATATTCTCATTCAGAAACGCAAATTTAACTTAACAAAAAGAATGAACATAGATTCTTTTCCTTAGACTTTGATTGCATCAAAACTATTATCATATATATGCATGTTTCTTTTATATATATATATATATATATATTCATATATATTACGTGCATAGAGGGCCATTGATATTAAAATTACAACTTTCGTCCTGTTCAACAATTAATATAATGAAAAAAGGGTAGGAATTGGGGAATTACCGAATTAGAATCACACCTTAGCTTTAAGACTGGATAGTTTGAATTGAAAAGAATCTCTGACCACACAATAAGTAATCCACTGGCTGTTGCAGAGGATGATCGACCAAACTTGGCCCAGTATTTTGGAAACTTGCTAGAGGATTAGCTCTTCATAATTCTCATGAACAGTAATCAATTTCTATCCACTTTACTACTATTTTGAAGGTAAATGTGAATCGGTGAATACATTCCCAGGATTAATTAAGCTTAATATATATAAGAGTTTCATCAATAAACCAAAAAAATTAACCCAGAGAAAAATTAAGATCGTCAAAGAATCTACCAATTTATAATTAAGAACCTTCCTTCTCAAATTCCAATTGAAATGAGAACATTATTCAAACAAATAATAATTGACCTGGTGAGATTAAGTCGGCACTGAAGAATTGGATTTCTATGAAGAATACAGGGGACTAATTAACTAAGCAAGAAGCAAGCACCCACAAGCAACATTTGAGGAAGATCGGGTTGGGAGAAGAAAAGTTAGCTAGTTTGAAAACATCTAAATGGCACAAGAAGGTGATCATTTGAGGAAGATCGGTTTGGAAGGATTTGCTATGATAGACAAGTGCTATGGTCCACCAAGAAAGTGGCCGTCCGTCGCCATTAACTGCTGCTTTTCTAGTATATCAAAGGTACATTATTATGCCGAGACTAGGAAACATCGATATGTTTGTATTGAAAGAAATAAAATATTACCTCCAATCCTTAATATAAAAGATAGTTGGTAGGTTTAGATTTGTTTCTAAATATAATATCTTAATCCACTTTGTTATCCAAATTAATATTTCTTTCTCTAAAGTACTGTTAACTCGTAGAAATTGATAATATTCCAGTACATTTTCTTCCCCTTTTCAACTTTTTTTGGATTCAAATGGTGCATAGAAAGAGTTTAAAGATTAAAATATGCAAATCAAAGATGCAAACAAAAGTTAATTAAAGAAATTCTTGTAAAACCACATATTCTGTACTTTGTTTCAAAGAAAAAGTGAGAACTTATTATAAATCCTCAGTCTTGTAGTGGGATAGAGACAAATGGGGAAGCTTTTCAAGGACTAAGGAAAAGGCTTGTAGCAGCAAAGATCAAACAAAGACTAGCTCATGAAGTTAGGAAGCAAGCTACTGGGTTATTGACTTCAGCCAATAATACACGTGCTGAAGCAAATAAAACTTAATGAGGAATAAGCTTACTGTGTCATATGCTTCGACCAACAACATGTTAGCTGAAGCCGATAGAGATATGAACTTGATGTGTTATATGTTTCAGTCAACAACATGTGTGCCGAAGCAAACGAGATCTGAACTTACTATATCATATGCTTCAGCACACGATACCTTAGCCGAAGCCAATGAGGATTTGAGCTTGCTGTGTCATATGCTTCAGCACATGATATTGTGCCAAAGCAAATGACAAAAAGTACAACCATGCGTTTTACTAGTTGAAACACATTTTGGGGTTTTTATTGAAGGGTTAGGCCGAAAAGGATTCATTCTGGACTTCTAGGTCGAATTTGGAGCAATGTGAGAGCTTGGAGAAGAGACTTGAAGGTGTTGGAGGCTTAGTTGGTGGTCTTGAGGAGATTTAGGGCTCCCACTCTTGGTTTTTCATCATTCCTTCTTCTCTTTACTCTTATTGCTATAATGAACCAATTTATCATGTTTAGTTCTTGGTTTGTGCAAATTATGAGTAGCTAAACTTTCGTTTCTAGGGTCACTTTAATTTGAACCTCTACATGGATTGAGACCTTGTTCTTCTCTCTTTTCTAGCATTTAGTGAGTATGATGTGTTGATTTTATTATGTGCTTAAAGCTTCTAAGTGCTTGATCACCACTTGGTTGATGTGTTAAATGAGATGATGCTTGAGAGAGATTATCTTGTTTGAAGAACTTTGATAAAATGTCTATAAAAAAAAAAAGAACTTTGATAAAATCATGTTAGTCTTGAAATTCTTGCTTGAATGGATGGTTTGTTAATAGGAAATAGATTTACATATTGACCTAGTATTGTTATCATAAAATTGGGCATTAATGACTATTTTCACTAACTTATTAAAAGAGATTGAATGAGTTCTTTGAAAATAAATATTGGTTTTGACTTAAGAAAGCTTTTCCAATACTTATGAATTTTAAACAAACACTTAATTTCTCATTAAAAATTAGTTAAGAGGGAATTAATTCGTCTCATGTAGTATAGAGGGGAGAAGTGATTGAAATAATCCTTTTTAGTCGCCTCGGGGTTATCAAGAATAAAATCAAATTAATGCAATATAGTGCACAATTCGGGTCGTTTCACTTTGAGGAGCCGATTATGAAACTAATTCCTAATAAACTAAGTAATTACAATGTAAAATTAACAAGGATGAAATATGATTGATTGATTTTCAATATTATAAATTGAATGCAATTAAAATAGATATATTTGGGATTTTCAAATAAGAAGGAATGGAAATGGATTAGACGAGAGTGATAAAGCCTCATAGAACAATGAATTTTATCTATCATTTGCTTCAAAATATTTTTAGGGGTGTGCTAGTTTGACAAAAATGCTCAAAAGACCCTTTAAGCTAGCTTAAGTTAGGTAAATTAAATCTTCCATACCGGGCAAGACTTAATCCCTCTAATTGAAACTCAATACAAAATACTAGCAATTGCAATCAAAGTCCCTTAAAATACCAAACCTCAAATACCGTTGAGTCTAGTACATTAATCAATGATTATTCCTAAACTTAGGAAATAATCACTTCTTAAAACACTATTAGAAACCACTTTATATGCAATTTATGAGATCATCAAGTTTTCTAAAATACCAAACCCCATTAACCAATGGGTCTAATATCAAAAGAAAGGAACCCTTACTCTAAAGATGCTATTAAACTCTTAGTGTGTGATTTAAATCAATTAATGTAATTAGTTCAATGTAACTCCAAAATCAACTCAATATCCAAACAATACCATACAAGATAATAGAGAATTAAGAGAATTAAAATGATATATATATATATATATATAACCACATATATTGATGAGTACAATATTCAACATAAACTAATTCAAATCATAAATTGGTTCAAACAAAGATTAAATCAAATATATTAGTCTTAACTATAAATTACAACTTCTAAAACCAAAAATATTATAAATATATAGTCAAGCTAATAAATTAAAACTATAACTCCCCTTTCAACTCCAAACATCAAGACTCTAGGAGAAAATAAGCTCAGCCACTACCAACCATCAACACAGCTAGACCAAACAGTTCTACCATCTCAGACATTGAAGTTCTTCAATTAATTAATCGAACACTGACTTGGAGAAAATTTTGACTAAATATAAGTCAAAATCAGAGATTATCACAGCTCTCAGAGAATCATCGGCTGTGATAATATATGTCAGAAACAGAGGAGACTATGGACTGAGTTGAGAGTCAGAGGAGGAAAAACGATAGTGAAAGAAGGAGAAAGCTCGTCGGAATCTGGGCATTGCTTCTGGTTCGTTTCTGTGATAATATCAGCTTGAGACTCTCTCTCGGCTCTCTGGTTCAGGTCGGCTGGAAGGAAGAAGGTAGTGGTGTGGAATGAAACAGAGACGGAGGTAGCCGGAAATGGAGTTCAAGACTCTCGCCGTCAAACTCGCAGCATTCGACCTCTCCTCTTCATCTCGGTTCAGGTTGAGCCAGCGAGAAGAAGAAGTTCATCATGCTCATTCTTGCAGTCCCGGGATCTCTCATACAAACAGAAGCTTGGACCTCTGCGTCTCTCTCACTCTCCGCGTTCTCTCTCAGTTCTGAAACTCTGAAACTGAGCCTCGCTGGCGAAGGAAACAATGGAGAAAAGAAAGTGAAGGTACGTCGCCGGCGAGGTTAGAAGAAAATGAAGGTGATGATATGACCTCTCTAGGCTCCGCGGCGCCCTCAGCTCCTCGTTCTCGTTCTCTTTTCAGCTCTGTGTTTTCGTTCTGTCTCAAGCCCCTTCCCTCAACTCTCGTCCGTGTCTCCCCTAAACCCTTGGTCAAAACGCACGTTTTGACCAAGGGAGTCAAATGAAACAATTAAAAACCTTTCAGGAGGGACTAAACTGAATACTTGAAAACTTTGATGGGTCCAGACATGATTTTTAAAACATTTGGGTCTTTTCTGAAATTTTCTGAGTCCTTTCTTCCAATTGTTTGTAATTCCCAAAAATTCTGAGTTCTTTTCTGCCATTTTTTCCAAACTGATCTGCAATTAAAATAAACCCAAAATGTAATATCTTATATTTTAAAAATTAATAAATTAAGGTAAATCATAAAAATATGACATTATTGTCCTTTTTCAACCTTAATTTCGTTTAAATCCATTTAATCACAATTAAACACGAGAAATTTTAAACTCAATTATTATGACAAAATCCCCAAATAAAATATATGACAATATTGCCCTTTTTCAACCTTAGTTTCAGTGATCCTAGAGCCTCATTTCCTTGAAGTTAGAATTAACTTTTGCCCTGTTTATTCCAATTTACCTTTTTTTGAATCAAAAATTGTGTTTACAGATTGAAATGTTCAAAATGACTTTGCCCAATCTAATTAAAATACAATTGCATTAGTTAGCATACTTTTTCCTTAGTCTTCTTGGAAACAACACTTTTTTATAGTACTTGCGACCTGTATACTTGCGTTATAAAATTGGCAAACAAGTACTCCTATTAATTACGCATTTGAGGGGTTTCCATCATAAGGTAGTCATGATTAAGAAGGTACTTTAGGAAAATCAACTTATCAAAAATAATTAACTTAACTAATTTTCTTATTACAAAAAAAAAGGTAGATTAGTGACAGAATTTAATGATTCTATCATCAAATAGACTATTAATAATTAATCAGTGACTGAATTTCATCACTAAATCAGTTTAGCGATTGCTAATCACCATTTTTTGTGATATATCTACCCAAATTAGTTAAGTAGCTCTTATAATAAAAACTAAAAGGAGTAAACGAAATAGAACATTCTACCTCAAAGACTGGATCAACATATACTCTTGGGTGGAAGGTGGAACAATATTCTAATTCGTTCGGATCAAAGCCAATATAGTCAAATAAGGAGGGCGCTGAGACTATACGTGAGTCATGGTAAGAAGCTAAGAACTGCTATTACTGTGTCTTTTATTCTCCTATGTTTGTGAAACTTATTCCTTTCAGATTAGTATCAAACACGGTAACTATTGGAAACCTCAACAATAATAATGTTATATTGATGACATAACTAACGCAATAAATCAAACAAGTTCAATTTTCTATGGATTGCTATTGATTTTTATTTTGCGTACCGCAAGAAGGGGCTGCATGGCCAGCAAGATAAGATTCGACCAGAAATAATATTCTTGGCTTAATTCCTCCTCAAAGCACATAGCTAGATTAGATACATGTAAGTTTTGTTGATGATTATACAAAATTTACTTGGTTCTATCCTCTTAAAGCAAAGTCTGATGTCACTCATGCTTTTCTAACCTTTAAAAAGCAAGTTGAGAATTTCTCCAATACTAAAATAAAGTTTCTTCAAACTGATGGCGGAGGAGAGTTTCAAGCTCTTCACCCACTTCTTCAATCTTCTGGAATTATTCATCGTATTACTTGTCCTTATTCTCATGCACAAAACGGGTCAGTTGAGAGAAAACACCATCATATTGTTGAATCTAGACTCGCTCTTCTTAATCATGCGTCTCTTCCTCATAAATTCTGGACTCATGCTTTCTCTTCAGCTGTATATCTAATAAATTGTTTACCTTCAGCCTCTCTTCAGTACAAATCACCTTTCCAACTTTTGTTCAAACGTGATCCTGATTATTCTTTTCTCAAAGTGTTTGGATGTTCTTGTTGGCCTCATCTCCGTGCCTACAATCGTAACAAGCTGGAGCCTCGATCAACTCAATGTATTTTTGTGGGCTATGCTACTGATCATCATGGGTACTTGTGTTTTGAGCCCAAAACTGCAAAAGTTTTTATTTCAAGAGATGTGGTTTTTTATGAAAATGATTTTTCTGCCGTAAAATCTTTGGTTCAATCAAATGGGTCTAATAATACCTCTTATACTTCTTTACCTATAATTCCACACGCACAGCTCAGCCCACTTAACTTGCGCTCCCCTTTAATTTTCTCTGACCCAATTACCTCTGCCCTTCCTGACTCTCCTTCCTCTTCCAATCTGTCCTCATCGTCCCAAACTTCATCGATTCACTCTGCTACTTCACTGACTGTCACATCCTCCCCATCTTTTTTCCAAAATTCACCCTCCGTACCTTTGACCTCTTCTTCTCAACCTCCTCACATGGTAACTCGTGCTCAAACCAACTCTCTGAAACCAAAACAATTTACTGATGGCACTATCCACTGGCCTCTACCACGTGCTCTTGCCACATCACTTGACTCGCCTCCCGAGAGGCCCACATCTGTTGCTCAGGCTTTGAAATATCCAGAATGGCGAGCTTCCATAAGAGACGAACTTGCTGCTTTACTCTCAACTCAAACATAGACTCTGGTGCCTCCCTCCCCATCACAAAATATTGTTGGATGCAAATGGGTGTTTCGCAAGAAATACAAATCCGATGGTACTTTAGACAAGTATAAAGCACGTTTGGTAGCTAAGGGATTGCATCAAGCTTCAGGTATCGATTACCATGAAACATTTTCTCCAGTTGTTAAACCAGCTACAATTCGTCTTCTTCTTTCTTTGGCTGTCTCTTCTGGTTGGTGTATCAGACAAATTGATATCCAAAATGCTTTTCTTCATGGAGACTTGAATGAAACTATTTGTATGAAACAGCCCCCTGGATTTCGAAATGCAGAGTATCCTAATTATGTTTGCAAACTTCAAAAATCAATTTATGGACTAAAGCAAGCTCCAAGAGCTTGGTTTGCTAAGCTAAGCTCATGTCTTATTCAACTAGGTTTCACTTGTTTTAAGGCTGATACTTCCCTTTTTACCATGCGAACTTCGTACTGCACCTTCTATGTCTTGGTGTATGTTGATGATATATTGGTACTTGGGTCTGATACTGTTGCTGTTCAACAATTAATCTCAACTCTCCATGATTACTTCCCCGTCAAAGATCTTGGTCAATTGAGTTTTTTTCTGGGTATAGAATGTAATTTTACTTCTTTTGGTTTATTTTTATCCCAAAGTAAATACATCTCAGAATTGTTACAGAAGACTAATATGGTTGATTGCAACTCTGAGTCAACACCTATGTCATCAAAAACTAAACTCTCTACATTTGATGGCTCACCTATTGAAAATGGTGAATTTTTTAGAAGTATTGTTGGAAGTTTGCACTATTTGTCTTTTACTAGGCCTGACATTTCCTTCGTTGTTAATAAAGTGTGTCAATTTATGCATAATCCACTTGATACTCATTGGAAGGCAGTCAAAAGAATCTTGCGTTATTTATCCGGTACTGTTGATTATGCTCTTGTTATTCGCAAGTGTTCTTCTTCTTCTCTCACTGCTTATACTGAGATTGAGTCACCTCCAGATCTTAGTCCCCACTTTGATAAAGATAAAGACCTTGTGGCCTACTCTGATGCTGATTGGGGTGGAGATGTAGATGATCGATGATCTACTAGAGGTTATTGTGTATTCTATGGTCCTAACTTAATATCCTGGAGCTCTAGGAAACAACCAACTGTGGCAACATCTTCAATAGAGGCTGAATATAAGGCTCTTTCTCTTGCCACTTGTGATTTACTATAGTTGCAAACCTTACTAGGTGAGCTTGGCATTTCTCTTTCATCTCCACCAACTCTATGCTGTGATAATATTGGGGCAACATATTTGGCTGCTAATCCTGTTATGCATGCTAGAACAAAACACATTGAATTACATTATCATTTTGTTAGAGAAAGAGTCGCTGCCAAAACTTTACAAATTTCTATAGTTTCATCCAAATATCAGCTGGCAGATATTTTTACAAAACCTCTTGATCCACCAAGATCCAAGTTTCTTCAGTCAAGTCTCACTGTCAACTTGATGCCGCTCGACTTGCGGGGGGCTGTTTGTTAAAGTATAATTAGTTTGATGATTAGTGTAGCTAATTATAATATCCAGTAGAATATTCTCTGTATCAGTTGTATACGTGTCAAATAGTCATAGGTTCTGTTACAATTCTGTTACAACACCACAGCTGTAAGAATTCTCTAGAATACTGTACACATTCTATAAATGGAAGCAATACGCCTGAGCACAGTATTGTGTGCCTCAGATTTCATACAGATTCTCTGTTTTCCTTTCTCTGTTAGAGCAAAAATGAAGAAGGCTAAGCCCATATCTACTAATAATGTAACATAGTGTTTCAAGCCCATTCAATTGTAAATAGCTTAGCCCAAGACTAGCTAGGGCTACTTGTCTAGTATCAACAGGTTCTCCATTTATTTTACCGCACACATGTAGCACAGCTTACTCTATAAATATCACACTGTACAGCACCCATTCTGGTATGTTGGGATTATACAGATTCATGATTTCTCGGTCTTTATACCTCTTCACGTATAAGGTGACTCATGTTTCTTGCTCTGAGGCAAGAAACAAGATAATATAGATGTTACAGCTAGCTAGCCATTTTACTCTCTTCCATTTTACTGTGATACAGATCTATCCAACTTCATATACATTTGAGGCAAAACAAACTCAACACATCTATGGCACTGACGGAAGAGCTGAACAGGAAGATGGCTTTGGAAGAAGGATTTAGTGTGATAGAGAAGTACTACGCCATGAAGGAGGCATTTCCTAAAAGAGAAGGACATTGGTTGGTTCAAGTGCCCAATGATGAAATGGATGATCCTCCTATTATTAATAGCAGAGTTCTAAATTTGAACCACTCAACCAAGAGAAAACCAAAGGGACGTCGTCATTGTTATAGATTTTAAATTGCTAGATATGGTTAGCTCTCCCTTTAATAGCAGAGTTCTAAATCTGAACCACTCAACCAAGAGAAAACCAAAGGGACGTCGTCATTGGTATAGATTTTAAATTGCTAGATATGGTTAGCTCTCCCTGCTAAGCAAAGCGCTTAGCAGGGAAATCTATTCCGTGTCAATAAAACATGTTGGGCTACTACTCTTGTATTATTACACACACATCTGCAGAAAGTAGCTTGGAGACCTACGAATATGTTGAGTACTATTTCACTATGTGCAAACAATATTAGCTTTCGATTGATTCTATTTAGACCAAACCTCGCTTTTGAAAGCCAAGCCAAATAAGAGGAGAAAAAAAATCAACTTAATTATAATTAGATTCCGAAACATTTTGTTAACAATATGTTGTAATATAGATTCCATCTCGCTACGATTTATATGAATATGATGTTTAATGATTTCATGTTTCATAATATAAGATGTTTTGAATAAAATAAGTGTAAAATACTCTGACCACTCTTCAGTTTTGCCCTAGTTACAAAGACCTTATTACAAAAAAGCCCTTTAATAACTAAGTTTCAGTTAATTAAGGGTAGGTGTTAAATGAAGGGCTATTGTTTTACCATCCGTTAAATGAAGGACTTCAGGTTCATTGTTTTTTAATTTGCATTTGTTCATTGTTTATATTTTATAAATCGTGACAGAGGGAGTACTTACTAATATGAGAGTTTCATTTGCAAAATTATTAAGAATGACTTTGTAATATATAATATTTGATTTGCAATATATTTACAACTATCTAATTTAATATTTGTCACCTTTCAACTAAATTATTTTGGGATTCAACATTGTTATTAAATTGAATTTTCGGGACATAGAATTCATATTAAAAACATCAGTTTTGGAACAAAAACAAGGGTTAAGGTGCAATCAGCACCCTAAAGTATTTTTTCAGGTGGATCCAATGCTCTAAAGTATTTGTGACCTAACACCCTTGATTGAACCATATTTTTATATAATATTTTATAATTAAATTGGGATTTTTAATGTATTTCCTGAGACATTATCGCATTATTAAGCACTAATTTTAGTTAGGGACAGTTGTTTTAAATTAATTGAAATTCTGGGCAAAATGATCATAATTTATTAATTATTTTTTTTATATAATTGTCTTTTGAACTTTTGATGCTACATGGTGTTTAATATTGTTTTGTAGGTGGTTTGGAAGAAAATTGGAAATTTTGGAGGACAAATTAATATGTTGATATCTGGGAAAAATTACAGAAAAATATCCAGATTTTTGTGAAAATTACAAAGAACGAAGGAAAATGGCCCGAGAAAAGTACATAAAAGTACCCCAAAATTTCAGAATTTTCAGTTCAGACTATCAACGTTTTAAAACGTTACATCTAAGTTTTCATTTTTTCACTGAAGTCCCTGGTCAAAATGCATGTTTTGACCAGGGTTACTATTCATTCTCTTCTTCAGCAGACCCGACAGGGCTGTGGATATGGGCTTCGGACATGCGAGGATCCGAGATTGAAAACAGAAAGCTGAGAGGATATATCAGAGAGAGCGCGGCGCAAGGGGGAGGGGAGGACCTGGATCTCGTATCATCTTCTTCCTCTTCCTGGTGTCGCCGGCGGCATTGCTGCAGCTCCACCATCGTCGCCGGCGACCCCACTTCACCCTCACCGTGGAGTGATCACCGTTGAGATTGGAGAAAACAGAGCTGAGACGCAAGCTGAGATCTGGGTGTTGCGCCGAGGAGGAGAGACCAAGAGAGCAGGGGGCGTGGGCGAGCACATCGGAGCAGTGGAAAGGTGTGAGACCCACAGCCTTTCTACCCCGCATTTCACCTCCGTCGGAGCAGCACCGAACCATCACACTGTCACCGTCCTCCACTGCCATAGACCAGAGCACCATCGTCACTGCACCACCTCTCCGTCCTCACTCTGTTATTCACCACAGTCTACCTCCGTTCTTATTACCACCGTCATCTTCATCTCCATCCTGCAACTTCCGGCATTACATTCCCAGATTCCGGCGACCTCATTCTTCCTCTCTCTCCACTGTTCCATCAGACCACCACTCACTACCGCCGGTGGCTCTCTAAAATTAATGCTAGCGTTCCTCTTCCCTTTACTTTCACCACTGCCATAAACCATCAACTACCGTCCCTCTTCACCATTTCACTTCCTCCTCTGTTCATCACCTCCGTCAGAACCCACAACCTTTCTCTAGCAATTTCAACTTTCACTAATTTTCCATGAATTGGCAGTGTTATGGAAGAATTGGAAAGTTGCTCACACGATGACTAGCTGATTTTATTGCTTCTTGGTGATGAGAATTTGTGCTTGAGCTTAATGAACTATAAAGGGGAGTTTTTGCTATCATTCCATTAGTCTAGAATTATATATTTGGATTGCCTAGTTTTAGGAATTTTTATATATATGATTCTGGAATTGAGATTAATGTTTATTGTCTTTATGGTTTGATATTTATAATTGAGATTGGATTTTGCAATGTGAAGATTATATATGTTTTAATTTCTTTGTGGTTGTAATGAGATTATGTTAATTAGCGTGTCATTATCTAGTTAATGTGGTTGATTTGTATCCTTGAGGGGCTGTTTAGCACTCAAATTTAAGAAGACTTATGTTGCATTATTCCAATTTTAATTGCACATTAAGTGGTTTTCAACAATATTTCAAGAGGTAGTAGTTAGTTATGTTTGTAGGAGCTACTATTAATTGGGATTGTTGGACTCAAGTGTTATTTTGATGTTGCTCTTAAGACTTAATGAATTCTTAACTCCCATAATCTTTTTGAGCAAGGATTGTCATTTCTTCATTACTAAAAGCATTCTTTATTGATATTTTCCACTTCATACCATTCCATTCAATCTTATCCATCCCATTTTTATAAGAAAAATACCAAAAACAATAGTTTAGTATTTAATTAATTTGCATCTTTCTTTTAATTATTAATTTCCAAAACCAAAACCCATTTCCCCTTGCTTTTATTGCATTTGTATGATAATTAGATTATTTAGGTAGCTCAATAAAGGCTCCTCAAGTGAGACGACCCGAGTGTTGCATTGTACTGTAATTCTTGGTTATAAATATTTTGCATTTGACCTCAAGGTGTAAAGACACGGTCAAATCAACCTTGAAGTGTTTTTTCTGGTGCACACAACATCTTAAAGTATTTTTTCAAGTGCGTCTAATACTATAAATTATTTTGTTGGTGCATGCAACACCTAAAGTATTTTTTCAGGTGTGTTTAGCACCCTAAATTATCTAAACTATTAAGTGCAAAATTGCACCAAAAAATACTTTCAGGTGATGGACGCAGCTAAAAAAAAATACTTCAGGGTGCTAATTGCACCACAAAATACTTTAGGGCACTGTAATACTTCAGGGTGCTAGTTGTACCTTAACCCCAAGAACAATTATTAGGCCGACATCTAATCTGGAACTTATTTTAATTTTTTTATTTGGTCAAGGGTATAATCCCATTGGAGGTTTAGAGCGCAAAGAGTTTTTGCCTCTCCTATTAAGTGCACTTCCAAGTATTTGAACTTGTATTCTCCTCTTTATAGGGGCGAGGTTGTTTACTACTTCAACTAACAGCTTGTTGATTGAAACATATTTTTAAATTAAATATATAGATGCACAAACGAAAGATAAGACCATAAAAATGGTTAAAACTCTATGCATGCATGTTTCCTACTCGAAATTAATATTCCCTTTTGCTTTTTGTAACCTCCTACCTTAATAACCAAATTTATAGTTCGAGAATGCGTCATTAAGTTGAAATAGAAACCAGAAGTTAATTTAAAACTTTTCCAAAACTTGTTTAGTGCGGTCTCACATTCATATCTAGAATATAATTGGTCTGTCCAATTCGGTTTCATTCATACATATCAGAGTGCAACTAAAAATTCCCGTCAACGCTCAGGTTTTGTTACTTAATAAAGAGTTTACAACGCTTAGTTTCCCATACAGGGGATTACACAACACTATTCAATATATACAACATGTGCAACTAATCCCCAACAACATATGACAACCAACTACCAAAATTAAAACTCCTAGCTAGGAGCTCTAACTGCTGTTCATCACTTGCTTTACCTTTGAACCGCTTGCCCTTGTTGTAGGTTAGTCATTGGAAAGAATGAGATTCAAAAGAATTTTAGTAGTAACAATTCACTTATAACATGTACAATCACAAAGCATGTAAGCAAATCACAACAACAACAATATATCGGCATTTCTGCAATAGCTTTCGCTGCATTCACAACGGCATATTTCACAACAGCATGTTTCACAACAGCACAACAACGGCATTTCACAACAGCAATGTTACATCACGGCATATTCAATGAAATGACATACATGCAAGGCATCATACACATAATAAGAGAAAGAGTCACTACCTTATTCTTTCTGCTCATGCACTGGCACTGGTTTATCACGTGTAGGGCAAATGTCAAATCCTATAATTAGAATTTCAACGACAGGTTATTACTTAATCCAATTCTTTAATTCAAACACTCAAGTTGGTTATCATTAGGGTCATTTAATAGTTAAAGTGGTCAATTAACCTAAAAGACCAATTCCTTACCTCAAAGTTCAACAATACTACATTATGCCATTACATCTTCAATTTTCACATAAGGGACCAAATCTGCCAGAATTTTCTTCAGACTTTGAAAAATCATAACTAATTCTATAAAAATCGAAATGAGGTGATCCCAAGTCCTAAGGAAAGCTATTGAAGGCCTCTTCATAGGAAAAATATGAATCATTACCGGAAATCACCACACAATTCCAGAATCACACAAAATCACACACTGCTCCAGAATTAAGTCCAGTTTCGACATCAAATATTTGGGCAACCAGAACTCCCAGATCAAAAAATGAAATGACACAAATTATATATCCATTTTGAATCTTGGAATGTGAAATTTAAGACTAGAAAGTTTCATAATGTTTAGAGATCATTTGATTATCCAAAAACACCACACAAGTAGAGTACCTCGCTGGAATTATGTTCAAGCTGAAAACCCATATTTACACTTTGAGTTTCAATGACCCAAAATTCACAACCTGGGGCTATTCCTACATAATTTTTCATGTAGAACACAATGGTAACATCAAAATTAACAAATTCCTACTCATTCTCCATGTCCTGATTTGGCAGAAAAATCAAAATAAATTCCAACAATTACCAACTTCCAATTTCAGTATCAAACTTATGTCAAATGGTTTTCAATCATCATAAACCACCAATAACACAACCAAACCATCATGAATTACCCAAACCCTTGTTTGGCCAAAATCAGGGCAGATTTACACATGCCAAAATACTCATTCAACCAACACAACCAATAGCTCAAATTGATGCCAATACTCACCTCTTGCTTCTCCTTAAGTTCTTTCTTTGATTCTTCAGCTTTTGTTCTTGCAAGGTGGTTGAAAACTCCTCTTCTTCAAAAACAAAAACCATAGAAATGAAGCTAAGGAAGAGAGTAACAAGTTTCATGAAGGATACTTGAGCCATAGATAAGGTTAAGAAGGTGAAAATCAAGGTAGAAAGTCTCACCTTCAATGGCCTCTTCTTGCCTCTCGTGTTGCAGCTGCTAGACCGACTTAAAGATGGAGAGAGAGAGTGATAATTGATCAGATTTTTCCTTTTCCTTATCACTTAAAGTCCAAACGAAAATATGGTGCAAAAGTAGAGAAGAGTTGTGGTGAAAATTACTTTACTTGGTCATGCACTTATGGTGAATTAACTAAGTATATTTTGCTTCAACTTTTCTCTTTCCTTCCTCCTCCCTTTTTGACCGAAATGGTTGCCCTTTGTATTCAATATGTCATTTTATGTTTGGCCTACAATTATTGACCAAGTCCTCATCTCCTTACTTGGTCTTTCATATGTTTCTCTTTCTCTCTTTATTTCACCGAAAATAGCTCTTAAAGTAACCAAAAGAAAGCTTCTTGAATTATCAATATTTACCTCCTTACTTTAGTTGTAATTGTTGACTAAATTCAACATACTTTCTTTTCCTCTTCATACCATACGAATTGTAGCCCATGGAATAGCCAAAAAGGCTTCTTCAATTTATCATAATTTCAACTCTTCAAATATTACTTCTTTAGTTGAAATTGTTGACTTAGTCATCATCTTTTACAACTTGGTCAAATTGCTTTCACATGTCATATGTAATAGCCTATATTATTTCCTCTTGTCATACATAAGTCATGGCCCTTTGAAGAAGAAGATGATCTTGTAAAATCTCACCTTGCAATATAATATTTAATTGCCAATTTTGCATGTGTGAAACTTGACTAAAGTCATAACAAAATTTTCAGAAGTAATTCTGTCATTAATCTCACCATCTACTCTGTACATTTAGTCTTTGAGTATATTTTGGGATATTACACTTTTGACTGTATCTTTTGAACAAAATCATCATGTCATTTGTCAAGGATGAAAAGAAAAATGTCTTTAGTACTGCATGTTGGATATTATGGAAAAACCGTTGTAGCCAAGCTTTTGAAGGGTCATCTGACAGCCCGAAAGAGATTGTTCGCAGATGTATTTATCAGCTCTCAGAAGGTGTGCAGAACGGCAAGTTTCGGCATCAGATATTCCAAGTCCTAGAATGAGGAGTTCTTCATTGGCAACCTCCTGATCCGGGCGTTCATCGTTTAGATGTTGATGGTTCAGTTCTCAGAGATGGCCAGGCTGCTTGTGGAGGTGTTATTCGTGATCATCAGGGTAATTGGATACGTGGATTTCAACAGAAGTTAGGACATACTTTCCCAACTGCTGCGGAAATCCATGCAATCCGATGTGGCCTCCTTCTATGTAAACAGTTGGGGCTAAAGAAAATCAGGATATTCACTAACTCACTACAGGCAGTCCATCTATTATCCACTTATTGTGACTCAGACCATCCATTGTATGATGTGATCTTGGCAACCAGATCTCTTATTTATAGGGATTGGGAGGTAGAAATTTCCCACGCTCACAGGGAAAGCCTTCGTTGTGCGGATTATCTTGCTAGAAAGGCACACATGATTCCGCAGGAGCACGAGGAACTTGGGATTTCCCCAATTGAATGTTTTCATTTCTTTGCTTTGGATTGTGGCTTACTAGACCAAGAACATCCTGTAGGACCTAGCCCATAGTGGGTGTCATTTTCAAGCTTTGCTTGCCTTTGTATCAAAAAAAAAAAGAAAAGAAAAAACATATTTCAACATCCTTATGAAGAAGAGAATGAACCACCATCTAATAATCATGCGCTGGTCCAACTTACAATATATTCAAAGTTGATATTACAGCAATTGATAATCAAATAAGGACGGTCGATTTGGCTTAAAAAAAAAAAAGGAGGGAAAATGGTCACAGAAGTTAATAAGAACTGATTTTACATATTGTTCCTTTTGTTTTTTGTTTTTTTGGGCTATTATTCCTTTCAGATTGTTTCAAACTTGCATTATTGCTACGTACGTCATAGGGCTTAATTACTTTAACTAATTAAGAAAAAGCACAAATATATAGATAAATATGAAGTACTTCAGAGCTACTGATCCATCGTTCTGTCTAATTAATTAAATTAATTCAAATCCTGTCAAGGACAAAAATGAATATATTCCGTCACCGGCCGATCAAGTTTATATTAGTCTAATTATAAATTATAGGAGTTCGATTAAAATGTTCGACTTTATTTTCTAAATAACTGGTAACAAGTGAGGTTTCTTTAAACATTGTACGTTGCCTTAAGCGATGTATAAATGTATAATATAGACGTGAAACTAGGACTGAAAGTGAGATGAGATAGAATCTATTATATATCGTGTTAGATTTGAACTTAAAATTAATTAGTTGGTCTTGCGTAAATTTTTAAACAAGCTAAACATATTAATTATGTACTAGAACCCGGAATATAAGGCATTGTTACCTACCATGATTGCTTCCATATATGTCTAAAGAAAAGATTCCTTTTTTTTTTTAATCCATAACATAATCCAGAAAATCTTCCCTTCCTCCGAGTCCTAAAGAACAGTCTCTTGTGCCTATATAAGTGAACTCTCGCTTCTTCATTGGAAGCAAGAAACCAGTGATAATAAACACAGATTAACTATAGCTAGTTCTTGTATTTCAGTGTGCTATATATATGGCACCACCTTCGAATTCAGAGCAACAGAGGCTGAAAAAGATAGGAACGGAGGGTTTTGGTCTGATAGACGAGTTCTTAGGTACAAAGGGAAGGCCAATTAATGGGAATAAGAGGGGTGATCCTGATCCAGTGTTCTTCATCAGTAGCACAGATGGTACACCTCACTTTGGTGGAGTCAGTGTTGTGACTTATCCGAAGCCTAAACCTCCAACTCGTTGGTGTCGCTTTCACTTCAAACCTTAAACCCTTAACCAGCCACTTTCCACTTACCTTCATCTTCAACCAGGTCTACTACTAAGCTGTTACTCAGGTATAATGGTTCTATAAATAGGTAGTTATGTCCCTGAAGTATGAAGCAGCTAATGGCTAGCTAGGTCTGCTTCAAGTAAGCTGTTAATGTTGTGTTATGTTTTTATATATATAGTTATGTAGCTAGATATATATCAAGCGCTCAGAGACTTCCAAATGTGAAGATTTTCTGTGGCTTTCTTGCAAGTAATTTAGTACCTAGCTACTTGTGGTTATGTACTGTAAAATTATGTAAGGTTAAATAAGATCGATGCTTTTATTATCTACTAGCTAGCTAGTTAATTGCCATGGTGTTATCTATCAATTTACGTACCTGTTCTTATGTTATTAGGTTTGATTAGTTTGGTAAATTATATTTTATTTATTTGTTTGGTAAATTATCATAAATTATATATATGGACAAGTCACCAATCATGGGTATTAATAATTTTCTTACACCGAGAGAACATCTTAACTCAAATTCTTAAAATAATAAATTCATGTCTTCTTCCATTTATATATCTCTTCTTTAGCCCAACTCTATTTTGCAGAATGGTTCCATGCATACACCTGCAGGCTTCTATATATAAGATGTGATTTCAAATTCTGGTTCTATATATAAAACACTTCCAGCATATTTCACACAAATTAAGAAAAATCTCAAACTTCATTAATTCTTTTATAAAATTCAACTACTTTCCAACTTTATCCCTAGTTAATATATAATATTCCATGAGAACAAAATCAATACAATAATAAATGAAGGGTAAGATCGTACATTCATATGAAAATTTTCTCTTTGCGTTATAAACAGGACAAAAAATTTTCTATTTTCTTCTCTCTCTGCCCTATATATAGGACCAGAGGAGTATATGCTTTCTTTTGTAGCTTCAAGGCCTAGTTGGGTGTCCCCCTTCCAGCTGGATGCTCCCCTCTCTAAACCCAACATAGGAATGGAGGGGGTATAAATCTTCTCCTTCTTTGGAATTTGGAATGGAAGTGATCATCTCTAATTAATTGCACATTAGAAGGAGAAATTACACTTATTTGTACTTGTCTTTATAAACAAAAAGGTTATAAGTTCAAATGGGGAGGTTGGTGAAGCCAGGGAAGAGAACCTCCACCTTGCAAATCTTTTTCTTTTCTTTCTTTTTATTATTCTTTTTGTACATGCACCATGCACGTGATGGGGCATATATATTATATACACATAATTCTTCCTTCTTCTATACGATTTTACTTCATAGTATTTCTACTTTCAAGCATACACATCCGAAAAGAATCAGAATATATACTCGAGAAATCGATAATTGGAGGGTTTGAATATATCTTTTTTTTAATAGTCATATAGGATATAACACTAATATTTTTAAAAACTACTAAATGCTACCATAAAAAGATACAAATAACTCACCTTAAAGTACTAACTCTATCAATTTCCAGGAATAATAATTTTAAAATGATAAATAACAACTTTCGATATTTATTATTCAAAATATGCGAATATTAGATAAACTCTTATATTATACATTAGTATACCCTACCCTACGATAAAATAGCCCCCAAAAAAATGTAAAGTAACATTGTGTAAAGTTTTCCTTATACCACAATAATTGTATGTGGTATATGTTCCTAGTAAAAAGAGAAAAGTCGGTTCAAATTTTGAATGGACAAGTGTAGAAAAATGATTCTTTTAACCAATAATCAAGAAATATTATTTAACATATGCTAAGGAAGAATCAGTTTGGGTTTCTATACAAGCGAGACTTAATCTTCTAAAATGCTTTTGATCCAAAAGAATTAAAGGCAAATAGATAAGAAAGAAACAAAGAAAAAAGTCTTAGATTTCTCTGTTAGATTTCCCATTCAGATAAGCTTCAAGTGGACCTATTCCTTATTAACTTGTAGACTAAGCTTGTACTGTATATTTATCTACGTGTAGTTTAATGTGAATATTAATTAGAAGGTCTGAGACTGGCAAATTATTGAGAAATTTGCTCTTATGCTGCTGAGAGCTGTCATCACAGTGTCATCTTGGAATGGTTGTGTGCTATTCACTACAAAAAAAAAAAAACTTTTGGAGACGACAAAAGTCACTATTGAAAGTCTAAAAGTCACCGCTGAAAGGTTTTCAGTGGCGAGTTGCGACCGTCGTTGAAAGTTTTAGCGGCGACAATTTTTGTTGCCGTTGAAGGTGACTTTTAGTGGTGACTCAATACTTTCAGTGGTGACTTTTGTGGTCACTGAAAGTGTCAATTTTTTTTACAAAAAAATTCATAAAATATTTTTTTAAAAAAATTCGAATTTTAAAAAAAATAATTTACAAATGCCAAGTGTTTGCTCCTCGTGCTGCCATGTGTCCCCGTGTCATCACCTCATAATTCCTCCAAGTGACACTCCTCCTGTTCGAACCTGTGACCTCAGGAAGCCGACGCCTTCGTGCGTGAGTCGTTGCTAGTTGTGCCGAAATGAACCTATATCATATTATTACATATTATTATATATATAATATTATCAAATATATAAACATACATACATACAATTAGTTATTAAATAAATATAATAATATTAAAAATAATAAAAAATTTAATAAAAAGGAAAACATATTTATATATTTAAATTAAACAATTTTTTAATTAAAATTACTTAATAAATAATAATTTAATAGTATTTTTAATATAAAATTATAAATATAATATTAATAACATATATATTATTTTTAAATAAAATAAAATAATAACTAATATAATAATAATATCATAAATATTATTTTAGTAGAAAATATTAATATAATATTAATAAATGATAATATAATTTTAATAATTAAGGTTAAATATAATTATTTAATAATTATATTTTAATTTTATAAATATTATTTTTTAAAATAATTAATTTTAAAAAAATGAAATTGACTTTCAGTGACGACTTTAATTGTCGTCGCTGAAAGTGAGTTTCAGCGGCGACTTTCAAAAGTCGCCGCTGAAAGTGGCATTTTCAACGGTGACATTTTTTGTTGCCGTTGAAAATGGAACTTTCAGCAATAATACAATTGTCGCCGCTGAAAGTGGTCGCTGAAAGTTAATTTTTTTGTAGTGATTATCAACTTATATATTAGGTGAAAGTATGGGAAAATTAAATCCCTTGAATGGGTTGCTTCGGTTTTATTTTTCATATAATTATACTCCCTCTAGCCCCTACTATAAGACATATTTACCTAATTTCATTAAATAAAGAAAGTTAGTTAAATTACTTAATATGATATATATTTTCTAAAACACCCTAATCATTTTCCTTAATTTTCTTATTCTCTCTCCTTTTTCATATTGCTGAGCGGCATTAATAGGTGTAAATTAAAAAAATATTCACAAATATTAAAAATGTGTTTTATATTTAGGATTAAGATCAATTCCTTAAATATGTTTTATATTAAGTACAGAAGGAAGTACTCAATTTCTTCCAAAGTTTTAAAGGTCACATAATTATGTGCATACTGTTCGCCACTACAAGTGTACGGATCACGTCAAGTAATAAAATGATAAGTAAATATCGTTCCCATGAGGACTAAGGCAAAAGTGGATTAATCGTCATGATTATACTATCAATTAGGTTGAGTAAAACCATTTGAAGATTTTTTTATTTTCAAATTTAATTATATCAAAAAGATGAAAAATTAATTGACAAAGACTAAATTGAAACTCTACTTGAAGACAAGAGGAGCATAGGATTATTTCTAACCATTGCAATTCATGAGACTTAAGTAATTACCACTCCATTAGAAATTAAATGACTTAATGTGTTAGTCTAAAGTTCAAAGGTATTTGATTAAGCTTTCTCAAGTCAAAACCAAATTTATATCCTCAATTAACATGCACAATCTCTTGCTACCGTTAAGAGAAAATAATCATTAAGCAACAACCTTAACTTGAAAATGCTAGGTTAGTAACTATATCTTTATGTTACTAACAAACCATCAATTTAATCCTAAATTTCAAGTCTAGCATAATTTTATCTAAGTTCTATAATTAAATTAACTTTCTCAAGCTTAATTTAACTGAACAAAACAATCTAAGTTATGGCCAGTCACATAGAAGCATTATGGACAAGATAAAATTAACACATATTTATCATTAACAACTAAAGAGAATAATAATAATAAGTCTCAATGCTTACAATGCTTTGAAATAATTCTAATGCAAAGTAACTAGCTACTCATAATTAACACCAACATCATCTCAGCAATATCCAGATGCAACAGCAATATGGAAATCAGAGGAAAATTAAATAAAGATATGAAAAACAACCCAAGATGAAGAACGCTGCTGCAATGATTAATGTTGCTCTTCTCTCCTCTGACTCCTTGTTGGCTGAGATGATAATGGATAGTTCAGTTCACAGCCCTTCTCTTCTCCTTGCTCCAAACTTGTCTCCGGTTCCTCCCCATCACAAATGGCGTCAAGCTCCTCTGGTTCACTCTCCTCACAGATCCGTCGAGCTTGCTAGAAGAAGCAGTAGCAGCAACGACAGAGCCTCTGGTCCTCGATTCAGTCACCTCCACAGTCTCTCGTCCTCCCGTGGAAGATGCTGAACCAAACGCCTCTCTCTCACTCTCTCTGCCCTGCTCTCTTTGTTTCTCTCTCGGCCAGAGGAAGAAGAATATCTACAGTGAACTAGCGGCCCCCCTTTTCTCTCTCTGTCCCGGGATGATGCAGCTCACCGGCGGCCTGTGGTGGTGGATGAGCTGCCGGCGAGAGAGAGGAAGACAAAGGTGGAGGATGCGAGCAAGAATGAAGTCCTGAGCTCTCTGTTCTCTTCTGTGCGGCTGTGTTCTCTCTACTGTTTTCGGTTCTGTATTTTTTGAAATAATGCTCTCAGCTGACCTAATTTCAGAGGATTAAACGTAGCAGCTTTACTCGTGGACTAAATTGGTATTTTTCAAATTAGTGGTACCAAACTGTCATTTCTGAAATTCAAGCCCAAATCTGTTATTTGCAATTTTAATCCAAAATTTCAAGGACTTTCAATTGAAAACAATTAAACCAATGTCAAATCCTTTCAAGAATCAATGATTAAGAGTAATTGAAAACAATTAGACCAATGTCATTTCTGAAATTCAAGCCCCAATCTATTTACTCTTAATCTCAATTTATCTCAAAAAAAGTATTTTAGGCTCAATAATTATGAAAAAAATCCCCAATTAAAGTATAAAATTATACAATAAAAATAGGGATTTGTCAAACCACATAAACTCTTCTCTATTCTTTTTTCCCTACTTGTTATAATTTATTTATTCTTTAATCCAATCCTAAACTATTCCAATTTAGTTTAAAATTATGATACTTGAAATAAAATCCCCTAAATAATGTGCCAAATCGATATCTGAACAAAATCTCCAATAAATCCCTTTATTTTAGCATTAATGACTCTCAAAACATATCAAAATATATCTCAAATTCTATAAAAAAATAGGGAGTCATCACACCCCCACACTTGCATCAAATCTTGTCCTCAAGATTTTAATTCATAAACAACTTAAGAAAACCATGAAAGAAAGATTTTATAGCAAGCAATACAAAATTGGAAACAATTCAAACTTTCAAGAATTAAATTTTCATAGAAATCATTCCCACTTTCTAACAATGCAAGTAGCAAGGCAAATCATTTGGCATAGATAAATCACAATAAAACATCCCTCACTAGTCAAAGTATTTGCACTCTTCTCTCAAGATAATTAAGGCTTGTGTTTCACTCCCTTCCACTTATTGCAACTCATCTACCATGGGCTTGGTTATCATCTCAATCTCTACTTTATTATCCCATTGCATACACAAATCAAAAGGACTTTTTCAAGGGTTGTAATAAATAAGGTAGGATAATGAAATGAAAGTGATAATAGATGGATACTTTAATTAGTGCTAAGCATTTCAATTAAATTCATGAAGAAGGAAGATGTTTCAAGCTTGACAAAAATGAACTCTTATTCTTATTCTTTCTTTTTTTTTAATCCCTTCATTTTTTCATATCCTTTTTCTTTTTCTTTTCATGTCTATAATTCTTTTCTTTTTCTATTTCTATTTTCTCTTTTTTTTTTCTATTTATCCGAATCTACAAAATATTGCTTTTCTTTCACCAAGTCCTTCTCTCTTTTGTAAATTGTACAACTTAGCACCTACTAAAGTAAAGAGTGAAGGAAAAGATAAGGGAAAAATTGCATCAGCTGAAACAAAGGGCTAATTAGTTCATGCAATTTATCTTTAAAGGAATTTTAGGCTCGAATGGGTGAAGCAAAGGATTCATGTGATTAGGAAGGTCATTTGGCCAAGCTAAGTATGAAAATGAATGCCTAAATCATCTTTGTGCATTCAAAAGGGATTTTAAGTTTTGAAAAAAATTCAAGACAAGTTCTAGAGATGAAATAACAATAAGTGTACTCCTTCTTGAAAGAGATGAAAATCTAGGCTCAAGTTTCTCACCGGTTTTAGACATTCTAAAGTCATTTTCCCAAGCCAAATTATTTGCCTATTTACTAACATTCTAAGAAGATAAAACTGAATTCTAATAAAACTCAATCCTTTTCAAATTCAAATAATCTCAACTTCGCCAATATTCACAATTAAAATCCAAACTTCCATGAAAAGCATTTTTTTTTTCAAAATTTGTCTATTTATGAGCAAAACCAAAGAAGTTTTTCAATATTTCCAAAACAATTGAGGACAAGTCATACAAAATCAATGGTACCCTCACCCCCACACTTAAATGTCACATTGTCCTCAATATGAACAAGTAACACTAAGTAATGAAAGTGAAGAACTAACATATCTAAGTGTAGGGATAGAAAAAATTTCTAAAATCTCACATTTTCACCAATGGAGCACAACTCACGAGTGCCACCAATCACATCAATAGTTACTAACAAATATCAATCACATATAAAGCTAGACTATAACCTACACTCATATCCTAAAACTTGTTATCAACAATCAATTCAAACAAAACAAGGAAAAGTATAAGAAAACTCCCCTCTCAATTCTTGTCTTATGCTTTTGAATGCTCTTGATTGTGGCTACCAGAATGGAATACATCATCAGTGGCTACAAAAGTCCTACAAAATCAAAATAAAACATCAAACCAAACATTGGGTTGCCTCCCAAGGACCGCTAAGTTTAAAGTCTTCAGCCAGACTACTCAAAATAAACCACTAATCATAAGTATCAAACACCATGATTACTTTGTCTTGATTCCTTTTCAAGCAACAAGGTTTCAGACACAAAATGACCATTCAAGTTAATTACTTGTACTTCTTCAATCATAGACAATCTTAAAGTACAAGCATTCACTGAATTCAAATAAAGCACAACAATCATATCCATACAAACAAATCTACTGGACTCTCATTAATAAGAGTCAAAACATCAGTAGATAGATCAAGATCACAATTCTCAGGGATTTCCTCTCTATTATATTGTTCAAAACAACAAGGATTAGGCTCCAAAATTGAAACTTCAACTGAACACTCAATATTCTTCTCATCGACATTAAATTCCAACTCACAGTCAACCACCAAAGTATTACAGACTGTTGACAACACTTCCTAACTCCCCATGGTTAATTGTTCACTTGAAATATCATGGAAAATATTTTTTTTGCTTCAAAGATTAATGCTACATTTTTAAGAGCTAATGAATGTTCATGAAATTTCTGTTTTGTCCAATCATTCATTTCTTTCACATTATCAAGAATGCACCGAAGCTTATCCTCTAGTGTGGGCTTCTTCTCATGAATGGGGGTGATTTCATCTACAAAGGTATTAAGTGATATATGAGAATGTGATGCATATGAAGAAGAATAATGAGGATCCCAAGACATTGAATAATCTTGATTCTGATTAAGGCTGAAAGTATCATCATAGAAATGAGCTTAAGCCTTAGAGCAATCACTCTCCATGTACTCCCTGGTCAAGCTCCCCTTTTCATTTCCAGATTTTGCCTTTTAAATGACCTAGAGAACAAAACGTGTAGCTGCTGTTTTCACATTTTGGCTGCAGCCAAAAAACCGCTGTCTTGCATCTGTCTGTCGTCTAGCTGTAGCCAGAAATGGCTTGGCTGCAGCCCAAAACTTTCCGGAGGTCTTCTGGCTGCAGCCAAGCATTTTTCTTCAACTCTTCTAGCTTTTTCCAATGATGCAATGGTGTTCTACTCTTCTTCCCAACTTCTTAATCCATGATTTGTGCTTCCAATGGCTCTTTGTGTGTCTCAATTGTGATCCTATCAACACAATAAAGTCTATACAAAGCAAAGGGTGATGTATGACAGCAAAATATTCACATTTAATCAAAGAATTATGCCTTTTTTAACCAAACACTCATTAGGCATATTTCCTTCACACTTCAATCCTCATATACCCATTAATCAATCAAAAAGTGTGATAAATTGAGTGTAAATGTGTCACTTTGTTGTTCACAATGCTAACAGCCAGTCACATAGAAGCTGTTTATAGAATGATGGAAGTCTCATCCATCACATGTACATAAACACCATACAAGCTGCAATGTAGCTCGTATATTTGCATTTCAATAGTCATTAGGTGTTGATAAAATAATTGTGAAAGACATATATAATGGGCCGCCTAATATTAGATCTTAATTAGCAGGAGTTAGTAACTAACTTTTTTTTTTCCTTTTTGTGTGGAGCAAAGAAAATAGTCAAATAAGGAGGGCAGAGGCTGACATGGTAAGAACTGATTTTATTGTTCCATTAATTTTGTTCTTTTATGCTTCTGATCGAAACTTATTCCTTTCAGATTATATCAAACATAAATGCATGGGGACTACGTCATGCCACAAACGTAAGATTAGGCAAGTCACCAATAATGCATGGTGAAATAATAAACATGACAAACCAAAGGAATTTAAAATAGAGAAAATGACAGAAAAAGAACTTTGAAATTGTAAATTCTTAAATCAGGTTTGTTACTTATAATTGATAAGGTAATGATGAGACTTGGTAAGCAATTAACAACTAATTTTATGGGAAATATCTTTTTAGGATTTTGTAATGTCAAAGTTCCTTTTCTATCATTGTCCTTTTAAAATTTAGATTGCTCCAAATTATTTATTACTGTATGATGTGCCGAAAGAAGGGGCTCGATGGCCAAGATAAGATTCTTTCAACCCATACATACATAAATAGTCGACGAGAAATATTCTTGGCTTCCTCCTAAAGAAGCACTCAGATAGATTCTATCGAACTCCATGCTTTTGAAGCAAAACAAACTCAATAAGAAGTCTTTTTCAGAAGAAATTTTAGTCCAAAATATGAGGTTGATGGGGGTAATTAATGATTGTTTTCCACTTTTACCCCGAGAGAGAGAAGACACAAATTTATGAGCATATTTGAAAATCACATTTTCTAATAAGGGTAAAATAGATAAATTTTATCAATTTAAAACATATTAAACGACTTAATTAATATTCATTGGTTTGTGTGAATTAGTTACCAACAACTTACTGTATATAAATTTTAGACTGGAGAGAGTAACGAATTTAAATAATTTCTTTCATCTAATTTGATTAGTGAAGTATATCTTATTTTAAAGATAGAAAGTAGCATATGCTAAAAAAAACAGCAGGCGAGGAGACCTGCAAATATGCAAAGGACTCTTCGATCTGTAGCTTATAATTAGGACTATTATTGAGCAACTGTATGTGGGGATACTATCACACATATTAATTGAAATTCCTTCTTATTTATATGGTTTAAATCATATTTGAAAAATTCAAATTTAAATTTTTATTAAAATAATTAAAAATTTAAAATAAATAAATCTAAATCATTATAAATTTATGTAATTTAGCTAAAAGTAAAATAAAATAACATAAAAATTCAAAACCGACTTGTTGAAAAGTGACACGAGCTGGCCCAAAAAGAATACTAGAACTGTTATAAAAGCAAAAAAGGACAAAAAAAAAAAATATCAGGGGCATTAGATTCGCTAGATGGATATATTTGTGGGAGATTTATCTGTTTGTTCGAAATTTCCTTTTCTGCTGAAACATACCGAAACACATTATTAATCCCACTAATACAATATTTAAAAGAATAAAGGACATTTAAGAATATTATTTATACACGTCTTCCTGAAAATCAATATCCGAAATATGAAAAAAACTTAAAAATTTATAAAATATTTAGTTCACGAACTAAATCACATGTCATATGCGTGTCTAAGAAGAGTTAACTTCATTCATGTCATTAGGCAGACACGTGCATAACTTGAAGTGATTATTTTAATCCATAATTAATTAAGAAATTAATTAAAGATTCTTGGTTGCCCCATTATAAAAGGAGGCTTGCACTCGTTAATACTTTGAAGCAGAGCAAATTAAGAAACATACAGACATACACATCAGTGAAACAAAGCGATCAATCAGGTTAGTTTTTATTGTTTGTGTTTAGATCTATCTATCTATGGCGTCACAAGCAGATCAGCTGAGGAAGATTGGAGTGGAAGGGTTTGCTCTGATAGACAAGTACTATGGTCCTCAGAGACGCAGCAACGTTGCCGTTACTAAAGAGCCGGTTCCGATCGTGGTTGTCAACTGCACCAACAAGCCAAAATTTCATCATCAACCTCGTTGGGGCGGTAATAGATTCCATAAATAATGATCTTGAACCCTCCAACATATGTGGATTCAAACCTTTATCTCATCATCTAGCTAGCTATCTATCCTTTCAGGTGCAATATTGTATCATATGATCCTGTCTGTATATGTATCGTATATATATGAACGAAGCTATAAAAATGAGCTCGGAGACCTGCAAAGTTATATATGCGCCTTTGTGAAGGTCTTCGGAAGCTTAGGACTGAGTCTGATGTATATCGTTGCTTGGATCTGTACCTTTTAGCATGTGTAGTTGTGTACTGTAACTTGAGTGAACGTATCTTATATGTTTCTTACCAACAATATCTCGTGTATGCAATCAGTAAAATTAACTCTATTAAAATTTCCGACAATTTTTTGGGATGAAATTAATAAAACAAAGCTAGAAGAATTGGTAATTAGCTTGATTAAAAAAAACACCGAGAAGAATTGGATTTTAATTTCTTGCGAATGTGATTCTACAACTCGTCTTTTTTCATTGCTTGAAGACTCAAACACATTTGAGTTAACAATGATTGACATGGAAAGATGGTTCAATATTTTCCAGAATTCATGAATGTTTCTTATCTTAACCCAGAATTGGACCTCTCATTATTGTGTGACAGAGGAACTTAACCACTATAATTTTGGCTGTTAGGCATATGTTCCCCAAAGGAACCTCCATCTTCAGCCTAATTTCGAAAACATACATGATCATGTTTTTGGGGGATGAATAAGAATATATTCTGTGTCATCCTGGCTAATTATCGTTTATCAAGCTCAAAAGCCTAATGATAAAACCAAAGGTGTGGTAAAAAAAAGATTTCCATATATTAATTCATTTTATCTTCCCTTTCTCTGATCAAAATTCTGCACAAAAATATTGATATTCGATACTGTATGTCAGCTTATAGAATTGATCGGCAGTGAAGAGTTATTCCAGCATGATCTTAATTTCTTCCTTTAATGAACATATGTAATGATCCTAAGATTATGAGCTTAATTTACAAGAAAAATTCACATTTTCACTCATGAAGTGCACGCATTAGAAAATTAAATCAGGGAAATAATAATCATTCCTCGGATTTATAGTACGTTAAATTAAAGTATATGTATTTTGTGATAGATTTAATATTTTAAACCTTAGAAAATAATCAACCCTCTGATCATTGAGAGGCAAATCTCTTACCTAACAAAACGAACGTCTAATAAGAAAACATAGATTCTTTTAAACATTGATTGCGTCAAAACTTTTATTATATGAATGCACGTTTCTTACACACACACACACACACACACACACACACACATGTATTACATAGAGGGCCAATAATTGACATTAAAATTACACTTAAGTCCTCTGTTCAGCAATTAATATAATGAAAAAAAAGGTAGGAATTGGGGAATTACTGAATTAGAGCCACACTTTAGCTTTAAGGCTGGATAGTTTGAATTGAAAAGAGTCTGTAACCACACAATAAGTAATCCACTGGCTATTGCTGAGGATGATCGACCAAACTTGGCCCACTATTTTGGAAACTTTCTAGAGGATTAGCTCTTCATAATACCCAATTACCCATGAACATTAATTAATTTCATAATAATCCTCCAGTCTTTAACATGAGACATATTGACCTAATTTGATTCAATTAAGGAAATTAGTTGAGTTAGTTGAGATAATATGTATTTTATAAAATATCCTAGTCATCTTCTTTGATTTCATCTTTTTCCTTTTTCCTTTTTCCTTAATTATTGTTGAGGGAACATCAATAGGATAAATCAGGAAGGAAAAGATTGACAAATATGAAAACTATGTCTTATATTTAGGATCAAAATCAACTTTCTAAATATGTTTTATATTAAGAATTGGAGGGAGATTGGTTAACTACCATCGGTTATTGAATGTATTTAATTCGTACGTAATCCAATTATAAACGCATGCCAGTATGTATTACCGTACTAACATAGT
Source organism: Inga leiocalycina (assembly GCA_963242795.1). Lineage (NCBI taxonomy): Eukaryota > Viridiplantae > Streptophyta > Magnoliopsida > Fabales > Fabaceae > Inga > Inga leiocalycina. The sequence continues at coordinate 11,098,931 of OY725327.1, read as the reverse complement.
ATTGCTATCATTTACCCGTGCATCTCAACTGTTGATGAGAATCACCTTCTGTTAAATGGCAATTTATTCCAGCCGTTATTTTCCTAACTGTGGACTTAGGCAAGGGGACCCCTATCCTCATGCTTGTATATCATGGCTGCAAATGTTTTTTCTTGTTCATTAAAAATACGAGTATATCATTTTTCTTGACAAAGTTCTTATCTTTTAGAAATTGTAATTTCAATACCCATCCGGCCATCCCCTAGTTTTCATGATTTATGTTCATCTTGCAACTTTTTGAGAAGTTGTTTCTGCATTTAGTTTCTACGAATAATATTTGATAATTTTACCAAAAAAGAGTATTGCTATTGCACAGATGGTTAAATATTGCGTGAATCAATATGCGCGCGCGCGCGTACTTCAACTGCTGCTTTTCTACTATATCAAAGGTACGTTATTATGCCGAGACTAGAAAAAATAGATGTGTTTGCAATGAAAGAAATAAAACACTATATCCGGTCCTTAATATAAGAAATAGTTGGTGGGTTGGATTTGGTCATCCTAGAGATATAAGACCTTAATCCATTTTATCACCCAAATTAAAAATTCTTTCTCTAAAGCAACCCTATTTATTGATTACAAATAAGGGGTTTCCATTCTAGGGTAGTCATGATTAAGAAGATACTTTAAGGAAATCAACTTTTATTTGTCATAAATAATTAATTTAACTAATTTCTTTACTATAAAAAAATAGTTGATTATTGACAGAATTTAATGATTTTGTCATCAAATAGACTGTCACTAATTAATTAGTGACGAAATTTCATTGATTGACGGACTTTTCATCTCTTATTTGTTAGCCTTGGGCTTCACAATCAAAAATTAATCAAGGATTACGTATAAGCAAACCTAGGATCGTTTTCTCTTCTTGAGGAGCCTTTTATTGAATCATAAGTAATCTAAATATCATGCAAATGCAATAAAAGCAAGGGAAACTTGGTTTTGGGCTTTTCAAATTAATAGTTAAAATAAAGATGCAAATTAAGTACAAGCTAAGCTATTGTTTTTGGTATTTTTATAAAAATGGGATGGATAAGAAGAAATGAATCTTGGTAGCAAAGTAAATGAATTTTCTAGCTTTTTAAAATGATTTGGGAGATAATTTATCATCAAGTCAAAGTGAAAACCTCAAGCAAACGCATTAAGTCTAATTTATCTAATTAATAACTAATCCTACGATCGCAATTCATAGTCATCTCTTAGATAAATTGTTAAAAACCATTTGATGTGTGTTTGAAAATTAGTTTAATGCATTTGTTTCCTCCTAAATGAGAGCACTATCGCGATACTCAATTTAAAATAAATCCATCACACACACTAATAATCACATAGAATGCATAACTTCATTAATTCATAAGGAAATAAATTCAATACATAATGCAAGTGCACAAATACAAAATTCAACACAAAAGTTAACCAATAAGGACAAATGAACACTCATCCAAGTCTCGCAAATATGTATCAATTTAAAATCAAACCAAACATATCATAATTAATACATATAATGAGCTAATGAAAAATTAATAAACTCCCCTTTATAGCACATTAGAGCTCTAGCCACCTCCCCGCCACCAAGAGTCCATCAAATTAGCCTCTCATGATCTTAATTACATCCATAGCATCTCCAAAACACATACCAGAGAATGGAAAACAGATAATCACAGAGAACAAGTCACAGAGATTAAAGAAGCTATCGGTCTGGTTGAGAAAAGGTGACGGAATGCAGTGGGTGATATTAGATAAATGCTGGAATGATATACTGGAAGATGAAATGGAATTTTGTACTGTAAAGTTGAGAGAGAATGAGATTGATGGTGAAGTAAAAGGAGATGACTCTCAACGGATTAAAACGAAGAACAGAGGAGGTAGCTGACGGTGAATATGGTGTTTTGGTGGTGGTGAAACAGAACCGACGCCAGTGGTGTAATGGAGATGACGGGTGGTAGATTCTGGCAATGAAGAAGCTCTGTCCGACGGTGGTATTAAGAACGGAGGTAGACAGTGGTGATGGTGCTTGGGTAGTCATCTGAACCTCCTCCTCTCAAGCTCTCTGAATCTCAGCTCAGTGTCGGGTCTGTGTTCTGTCTCTCTCTGGTGAAAATCAAAGCCCGAGGATGGTGGTGGTTTTGGTCTGTGCTCTCCTCACGGTGCTGTTTGGAGGGCAATGGAGGTGGGTAGCCAGCGGCTATGGTGAGGAAGAGGAAGGCCGCCGGCAACACACAAAGAAAGGGAGGTGGAAGAAGGAAGGAAGGAAGAAGATCGAATGATTCTTGTACGGCGCTCTTTGTATGTCACTCTCACTCTCAGCTCATCTCTGTCGGGTTTTCCCATGTCCGATTCCATATCCACCAGTCGGGTCCAGGGGTATCAGATCCCTTGGTCAAAACGACGTGTTTTGACCAAGGGACCACAAAATGAAAAATTTGAAACCTTTCATTGAGGGACTAAATTGAAATTTCTGAAATATTTTGGGAAATGACTATAATTTTCAAATCTTGTGGGTATGTTCTGTCATTTTTCATTGACCCCTTTTCTCATTACAACTATGAAATTTTCAGAATTTCTGGGGCCATTTCTGTAGTTTTCCCCAATCCTCAAAATAATTAATTTGAACCTCCAAAATCTCCAATTTCTTCTTTAACACCTATAATGCAAGATTAAGCACAAAGTAGTATCAAAAGTTCAAGAAACAATTGTACAAAATAATTAACAAATTATGACAATTTTGCCCCTAATTGCAGTTAATTCAATACAATTATCCCTCGCTAAAATTAGTACTTAAATATGCAATATTGTCCCAGAAAATTCATTAAAAATCCCAATTTGGTTATGAAAAATCATATAAAAATATGGAGCAATCATTCATCCCTAAATCGGTTTAGTGACGGAATTCCATTGCTAATCACTTTGTTTTTTACTCCCTCTGATCTTTAATACAAGACATACTTACCTAATTATTAGATTAAGGAAGTTAGTTAAATTAATTAATATGACATATATTTTCTAAAATATCCTACTCATATGCCTTAATTCCTTCATTCCCTCTCCTCCTTGATTATTGTCGAGGAAACATGAATAGAGATGAATTAGAAAAAAAATTGACAAGTATGAAAACTATGTTTTATATTTAGGACCTACATCAATTCTTCAAATATGTTTTATATTAAGGAATTGAGGCAGTAATATATATACCCAAATTAGTTAAGTGACTCTTATATTAAGGAGTAGAGGGAGTAAAGAAAAAGAACATTCTACCTCAAACACATACGCTTGGTTGGAAGTTGGAACAATATTCTAACTCTTTCGGAACAAGGACGATATGGTCAAATGAGGGCGCTGAGACTGTGAGTCATGGTAAGAAGCTAAGAACTGCTTTTACTGTGTCTATTATTCTTCTTTGTTTTTGAAACTTATTCCTTTCAGATTATACCAAAGATGGTGACTATAATTCGGCAACTCAACAATAATAATGTTATATTGATGATATAACCAACAATAAACCAAACAAGTTCAAATATATGCATGGATTGCTATTCATTTTGATTTTATGTGCCGAAAGAAAGTGATCCATGGCCAGCAAGATAAGATTCGGCGAGAAACAATATTCTTGGCTTAATTCCTCCTAAAAGCACATAGCTAGATTAGATACATGTCCATATAAGGTGGTTCATGTTTCTGGCTTTGAGGCAAGAGACCAGATAACATAGATGTTACAGCCAGCCAGCCAGCCATTTTACTCTCTCTTTTCCATTTGGGGAAAAACTGGTAACCATATCTTTTGAAGCAAAACAAACTCAACATAATCTATGGCACTTCCAGAAGATCTGAGGAAGATGGCTTTCGAAGGATTATTTACTGTGAAAGATCAGCTTCAACACATCTACGCCGTGAAGGAGGCAATCCCTAAACGGCAAGGACATTGGGTGATTCAAGTGCCCAACGATGAAACGGACGAGCCTCCTATTATTAATAGTCGCAGAGATCTGGATCTGAACTGCACAACCAAGAAAACTACACGGTCGTCATCGTTGGTTAGATTTTAGGATTAAGATGCAATTTTAGCAATAAACATTTTCGCCATAAACATATGGCATAATTAAGTTTTGAATGATTCAAAAGTAGACACAATCTCTTATAAACAGTGCAATTTTAACAATTTCATTAAATTGGCTCAAACATTTGTCTCTTCTTTTTTTTTTACGTGGGACCCACTTGTTCTCCATCTAGCTTTATAATGGACATTTGAGCCAATTTAACGGAATTGTTAAAATTACACCATTTTAAAAGATTGTACTCCTTTGGTCCTTAATATAAAATATATTTGGATAATTGATCTTGGTCTTAAATATAAGATGTAGTTTTCATAATTGTCAGTCTTAACCTAATTTACCCATATTGATGCTCTCTTAATAATAATCAAGGAGGAGAAGGAATGAGAGAATTGAGGAAGATGACTAGGGTATTTTAGAAAATATATGTAATATTAATAATTAACTCAATTAACTTTCTTAATCTAATCAAATTAGGTAAATATATCTTATATTAAATACCAAAAGGAGTATCTACTTTAACACTCTTCAAAGCTTAATGGTGCTAGATACTCATGACTAAAAACTTCATTACTAAAATCGCATCTTAACCTTAGATTTTAAATTGATCCAATTTAACAAATTGCCACAATGGCACCGTTTTAAAATATTATATCTACTTTTACACCATTCATAACTTAATTGTGTGAGATGCTAATGGTAAAAAACTTCATTGTTAAAATTGCATCTTAACCTTATATTTTAATTGAATTGTCAATAAAACTTGTTGGGCTACTAGTCTTGTATTACACTCACACACGTGTCTGTAGAAAGAAGTTTGCAGTCCTCCGAATATGTTGAGTGTACATTTATCTTTTTCCACAAGTACGATTTCAAGATGAGCAAAAAATAATAGCTTTTGCTTGATTCTATTTAGTCCAAACCTCACTTTTGAAAGTCAAGGCAAATATAAGAGGAGCGAAAAATCAATTTAATCATAGTTAGATTCCCGCAACATTTTGTTAAAAATATGTTGTAAATAACCAATATATATTCCATCGCCCTACGATTTATAAGACGTTTTTTTAAAAGTGATTTCATGTTTCATAATGTAAGATGTTTTGAATAAAATAATACTATCCTAGTTCTAAATATAAGACCCATTTGACTTTTTTTAGAGACATTAAAGATGTTAATTAAATTACTTTAAATTTTTTGTATTTTTATTTTTTTCTCTAAACTAATTTGTCTAATTTATAAACTGATACATAATCTAATAGTATACAACATATGATATGATTAAGTAATTTATTCAGCTTCTTTAATATTTCCAAAACAAATCAATTGAGTCATATATTTAGGAACGGAGGAAGTAATTTATTAATTACATTATTCCAAAAGTGCCCTTCAATAATTAAGGGTTAGTATTAAATGAAGGACTTTTTTGAAATTTTATATCTATTTGGAAAAAAAAGGTAACATTTTTAATTGTATTAATGAGGCTCATTGATTTTTGTATTTGACTCCAAAAATATTTTATAAATCATAACGGAGGGGGTACTTACAAATACGGTGAAGGATAAAAAATACCTATGAACTTTTACCAAAAGCGCGTCTAGCACCATGTATACATTTTAGAGGCGCAAAAATACACACAAACATTTAAAATATGAGTAAAAATGTCAACACCATTAAATTTGATCTACCGCCATTACTTTTGATAATGAGACCCACACTTTTTTTGCACATGCATATGTAACAGTGTTAGGCCAAATTTAACGTTGTTGGAATTTTTGCTCTTATTTTAAATGTTCATGAGTATTTTTGTACTTCCAAAAAGTATATGATGTTAAACGCACTTTTGGTAAAATTTCATGGGCATTTTTACTCCTTAACCCCTCAAATATGAGAGTTTCAATTGCAAAATTATTATTCAGGAAAAAAATTGCAAAATTATTAAGAGTGACTTTCTAATATATAATATTTGGTTTGCCCAATATTTACAGCCATCTAATTTAATATTTGTCACTCTGCAGCTAAATTATTCTGGGATTGAACATTGTTATTAAATTGAATTTTTGTGATGTAGAATTCATATGAAAAAAAGTCAGTTTTGGAACAAGAACAATTATTAGGCCGACCTATGATCTGGAACTGATTTTTATTTTTTTATTTGGTCAAGGGTATAATCCCTTTTGAGGTTTAGAGCGCAAAGCATTTTCACCTCTCCCAACAAGTGCACTTTCAGGAATTCGACCTTATATTCTCCTCCTTAGTAGAGCGAGGCCACTAACTACCTCAACCAACAACTAGATGCAAAGACGAAAGGAAAGACCATAAAAGGGAAGGCTAAAACTCTATGCATGTATCTTCCCTTCTCCACATTAATGTTCCCTTTTGCTTTTGACCATATCTTTTGAACAAAATCATCATGTCATTTGTCAAGAATGAAAAGAAAAAATATATTTCAACATCGTTACGAAGAAGAGACTGAACCACCATCTAATAATTATGCGCCGGTCCAACTTACAATATATTCAAATTTGATATTACAACAATTGACAATCAAATAAGGACGGTGCATTTGGTTAAAAAAGGAGGGAAGATGGTCACAGAAGTTAATAAGAACTGATGTTACATATCGTTCCTTTTCTTTTGTGTTTTTTTTTTTGGGTTATTATTCCTTTCAGATTGTTTGAAACTTGCATTATTGCTGCATACGTCATGGACGGTGCATTATTGCATTATTGTTTAAAAATGAATATATTCCGTCACCGGCCGATCAAGTTTATATTAGTCTAGTTATAAATTATAGGAGTTCGATTAAAATGTTCGACCTTATTTTCTAAATAATTGGTATCAAGCGAGGTTACTTTAAACATTTGTACGTTGCATTAAGCGATGCATAACATAGACGTGAACTTAGGGCTGAGAGTGCGATGAGATAGAATCTAATATATGGTGTTAGATTATAAGTTAACATTAGTTGTTCTTGCATAAATTTGTTAAACAAGCTAAACATATTAATTATAGATTTAGAACCTGGAATATAAAGCATTGTTACCTACCACGATTGATTCCATATATGCCTAAAGAAAAGATTCGTTTTTTTTAATCCATAGCATAATCCAGAAAATCTTGGCTTCCTCGTAGTCCCAGAGAACCAGTCTCTTGTGCCTATATAAGTGAACTCATGCTTGTTCCTTGAAAGCAAGCTAAGAAATTAGATATAAACACTTATTAACATAAAGCTCTTGTGTTTCAGTGCGATATATATATATATATATATATGGAAACACCTTCGAATTCAGAGCAACAGAGGCTGAAAAAGATAGGTATGGAGGGTTTTGGTCTGATAGACGAGTTCTTTGGTACAAAGGGAAGGCCAAGTAATGGGAATAAGAGGGTTGATCCTGATCCAGTGTTCTTCATCAGTAGCACAGATGGTACACCTCACATTGGTGGAGTCAGTGTTGTGACTTATCCAAAGCCTAAATATCCAACTCGTTGGTGTCGCTTTCACTTCAAACCTTAATCTCTTAACCAGCCACTTTCCACTTACCTTCATCTCCAACTAGGTCTACTACTAAATATATAGTTATGTACCTGAAGTATGAATCAGCTAATAGCTATAGCGAGGTCTGCTTCAAGTAAGCTGTTAATGTTGTGTTGTGTTTTTATATATATAGTTATGTAGCTAGATATATATCAAGAAGCTCAGAGACTCCCAAATGCGAATGTTTTCTGTAGCTGTCTTGCATGTAATTTAGTCCCTAGCTACTGTGGTTATGTACTGTATGATTGAGTAAGGTTGAATAAGATCGATGCTTTTATTATCTACTGGCAAGTCTAGTTAATTGCCATGGTGTTATATCCCATAAGAACAAAGTCAATACAATAATAAATAAAGGGTAAAATTATATATTCATATAAAAATTTCTCTCTACCTTATAAAATAGGACCAAAAATTTTCTTCCCTCTCTACCCTATATATAGGACAAGAGGAGTATATGCTTTTTTTTTGTAGCTTCAAGGCCTAGTTGGGTGTCCTCTTTCCAGCTGGATGCTCCCCTGTATAAACCCAACATAGGAATGGAGGGGCTATAAATCTTCTCCTTGTTTGGAATTTGAAATGGAAGTGATCATCTCTAATTAATTGAACATTAAGAGGAGAAAATTACAATTATTTGTACTTGTTCTTATAAACAAAAAGGTTATAATTTCAAAGGTGGAGGTTGGTGAAGCCAGGGAAGAGAACCTCCACCTTGCAACTCTTTTTCTTTTCTTTCTTTCTTTCTTTTTTTTTTTTGGTACTTGCACCATGCACATTATGAGGCATATATATTACATACACATAAATCTTCCCTCTTCTATACGATTTTACTTCATAGTATTTCTACTTTCAAGTATACACATCCGAAAAGAATCAGAATATATACTCGAGAAATCGATAATTGGAGGGTTTGAATATATATCTTTTTTCCTAAATAGTCATCTAGGATATGACACTAAATATTTTAAATACTTAATGCTACTATAAAAAAAAATACAAAGAACTCACCTTAAAGTACTAACTATATCGATTTCCAGGAATAATAATTGTAAAATGATAAATAACAACTTTCGATATTTATTATTCAAAATATGCGAATATTAGATAAACTCTTATATTATACATTAGTATATCCTACACTACGATAAAATAGCCCAAAAAAATGTAAAGTAACATTGTGTAAAGTCTTCCTTTTACCACAATAATTGTATGTGGTATATGTTCCTAGTAAAAAGAGAAAAGTCGGTTCAAATTTTGAATGGACAAGTGTAGAAAAATGATTCTTTTAACCAATAATCAAGAAATATTCTTTAACATATGCTAAAGAAAGATCCGTTTGGGTTTCTATACAGGGGGGAAAATACTTTTGATCCAAAAGAATTAAAGCCAAATAGATAAGAAAGAAACAAAGAAAAAGTCTTCAGATTTCTGTGCTAGATTTCTCATTTAGGTAAGCTTCAAGTGGGCCTAGCTATTCGTTGTTAACTTATAGACTACTCTTGTATTGTATATTTATCTACGTGTAGTTTAATGTGAATATTAATTAGAAGCTCTGAGACTGGCACATTATTGTGAAGTTTAATTTTATGCTGCTGACAACTGTCATCTCAGTGGCATCTTGGAATAGTTGTGTACAATTAACAACTGGTATATTAGGTGAAAGTAAAGGAAAATTAAATCCCTTTAATGGGTTGCTCTTCACTTCGTCTTTACTTTTCATATAATAATACTTCCTTCGGTTTTTAATATAAGATATATTTACCTAATTTGATTAAATAAATGAAATTAGTTAAATTAGTTAATATGACATGTATTTTATAAAATACCCTAGTCATTTTCTTTAATTTTCTTATTCTTTCTCCTTTTTTTATTATTGTTGAGGGCTATTAATATGAGTAAATTAGGAAAAGATTGATAAATATTAAAAATGTGTCTTATATTTAGGATCAAGATTAACTTCCTAAATATATTTTATATTAAGAACAAATGAAGTTTGTTAACAAGAATTGATAAGGTAATGAAGAGACTCTATAAGCAATTAAGAACTCATTTTATGATAAATACCTTTTTGGGATTTTGTAATTTGAAAGTTCTTTTTCTGTTATTTTCCTTTTAAAATATAGATTGCTCCAAATTATTTATTACTGTATGATGTGCCGAAAGAAGGGGCTCGATGGGCAAGATAAGATTCTTTCAACCATACATACATATATAAATAGTCTTCTTGGCTTCCTCCTAAAGAAGAAGCACTCAGATAGATTCTATCGAACTTCATGCTTTTGAAGCAAAACAAACTCAATAAGAAGTTTTTTTTAGAAGAAAATTTTAGTCCAAAATATGAGGTTGATAGGATAATTAATAATAGTTTCCGACTTTTACGCCTTGAGAGAGAGAGAGAGAGAGAGGACACATATTATTTGCATATTTGAAAATCACACTCTCTAATAAGGGTAAAATAGGTAAATTTTATCAATTTAAAACATATTAAATGACTTAACTAATTTTCATTGGTTTGTGTAAATTAGATACCAACATCTTACCGTGTATAAATTTTAGACCGGAGAGAGCAACAAATTTAACTAATTTCTTTCATCTAATTTGATTAGTTCTGTAGATCTTATTTTAAAGATAGGAAGTAGTATATGCTAAAAAAAACAGCTGGGAGACCTCCAAAAATGCAAAGGACTCTTCGATCTGTAGATTATAATTAGGGCTATTATTGAGTGACTGTATGTGTGGATACTATATTTATACATGCACACATATTTTTCATGTTCTAGCTAGTTTAATTGTGGCTTTCTGTCTTAGTATTGTGGCCCCTTCTCAAATTAAGGGTAATCAAGTGGAGGACTGATAGAGAACCGACATAGGCAGCAAACTACCACATCGATCATTTTGGTGGTAAACAAGAATATATTCCTTCCCTTAATCTTGCTCACCAATTAAGAAGATAAAAGAATAAGCAAAAAAGAAATCAAATTATAATATAACGACAATCATCGGTTGATTGACATCCGGTCCAAAAGATATAGTCATTCACCTAGAGATAATATTAATTTAACCCATGGTAAAGAAATATTCTCGGGTACAAGCTACAGTATTCAGTCACTTTTAGCTCCTATAAAAGGGGCTTCATCTTCTTCTTCTTTTTCAGCAAAGAAAAACCACCACATAAGAGAGGCTTCATCGATCGAGCATCAATAATGGCAGATCACCTGAGAGAGATTGGTTTAGAAGGATTCTATCTGATACACAAGTGCTATGGCGCTCAAGCCGGCCGGCGAGGACGGTGTGGGGTTCAGGCTGAAGCAGCAGCTCCAAGGAGGCAAGGACAGCAGAGGGCGGATGAAATGGAAGCAGCAGAGCCTTCTTGTATTAATAGTAGAGACGCTGCTTCTATCTATGGCGGCAACAATGTTGTCAACTTCAAAACTTGTTCTTCTCGTCGGGGCAAATATTATTTCTGAAACAAAAACCAAAACCCTAGCTTTCAGCTTCCACACTTTTGGTTTGGACTTGCAAGTGAGTGTTTCAACTAGCTTGTCTCATGTAGGTAAGTATATGTAGAAGTTTGAAGAGCTGCAAAAATATTTATGTGCCTAGGTCTTCTGCAGCTTAATTAGGTCTGTGATATATGTATATATGTACGTGTGGGTATGTGGGTATGTATGCCCACTCCTCTATACATATGTATGTACTCTACTGTTAGCTAGTTTATGAGTGACCTAGAAGTAGTCGTTAATGGAAATAAAGTTCATTTAAGCTTTTAGTAGTATATGTATGGTGTCCTCATTCGTACCAATTCCTAATGTCTAATTCTCTACACACTTTGTCTCTCCCAAAGAAGAAAAAATCTCTACAAACTTAATTCTATATATGAACTTTTTTTTTTGCCAACTAATTCTATATATGATCGGACGAAAGTGCCCTATGTAATGATTTGATTTAAAATTTTAATTTAAATATGATATCTGCACACACACACATATAATTCCAGTACATATGTATGCCCCTTATAATATAAACTACTAGTACTTCCTCAACAGTCAAAGATGAAAACTAATAATTAGCCTATATTACCATCGACAATGTTTAAAAGCGATCGTTCTAATAACAACGCAGATATGCTGAAATTCACTGTTTATTACGCATAATTATTAATTAGCTTGATGAATTGATGATAACATATATATATATATATATATATTAATCAACATTCATATATACAAACTTTATGTCAAATTTCATCATTGAGTCGTCCACTTATTGTGTCTATAGATCAAGTGTCAACACCTATTTACATTTCGATATTCATAGAGTAATAATGGCACAGTTGTTCGCTACCGCAAGTGCACGGATCGCGTCAAGTAATAAAGTGATAAGTGAGATCGTTCCCTCGAGGATTTGAGTAACAAATTAGTCGAGCAATGGGCTTAATGCGTTTGATTAAGTTGAACCAAAACAAATTGTTGAGTATGGGAAAAGGACTTTCAAAAGATATTTTGATAAAAACTAAAAATTACTGAACAAAACTATGATTCTTGTGAATTCAATCAATTATAATAAGCCTAGGATTGTTCGTTCCCTTTGTATTTCATAAACTTAATTTCCTCCCTCTCCAAGAATACTTTTATGGGATATATATGTGTCAGTCTAAGGTTCACTAGCAATTGATTATGCTCTCTCAAGTCATAACTAAATTTTATATCCTCCATTAACATACACAATCTCTTGCTATAGTTAAGGGAAAATAATCATTACATAGCCTCCTTAATTTGACAATGCTAGGTTAACAACTATATCTCTATGCTATTAACAAACCATCCGTTTAATTCTTAAACTTCAAGTCTAGCATAATTCTACCCAAGTTCTACAATTAAATTAACTTTCTCAAGCTTAATCTAATTGAACATATTATCCATAGTGCTGGCCAGTTACGAATATAAGCGAAAACAGGGGAGAATTAACACATATATACCATTAGCTACTAAAAGAAAGAAGGAATCAAGTTTAATCCATACAAAGGTTTAGAACAATCCTAGAATGAAAAACCTAGCTACTCATGTTAAAAAACGAATCACAGATATCAACATTCAATCCAGCCATCTCAGAATTACAATAGAAAAAGGGAATGAGTACAGAAAAACCAAGAGAAATGGAGTTGGAATCTCTTTCAATCTTTAATCCACTTGATTTCCTTGAGAAAAACCCCTCTCCTTAGCTTGGAAATGCTCCTTAGCCACCTCACAAAACCTCTGAATGTCGAACTCCCTTTTGTGTTTCAGCATTTTGCCTTTTAAATGACCTAGAAACAAAACGCACAGCTGCTGTTTTTGAGTTTTGGCTGCAGCCAGAAAACACATTTTTGATGTAATATCCACTTGTTTGTGTGTTTTTAATATATATAGGTATAATTTTATCTGATTAGATACACACATTAGGTGGCCCTAATTTTTCCCATTATCTAATTTAAGATTCCTTAAATTTCGTAGGTTTCATAATTTGAATTATTATCAAATTCTCATTTAAATTTTCTTTTTAGAAAATTTTAACCTTCATTAAATTTGGGATATTACATCAAGCTTAAAGAACACACTCGGTCGGACATATATTTGACATTTAATTTGTATTTGGCAACAAATTAGTGAAGGTTTATATATGATTAAGGTACAAATTTACTTTGAAAGTTTCACTTAGAAGCAATGTTTCTTGGTAAGTTTTCACTTAAGAGCCATGTGTAATAGTCGTTATATAAAATTAGTTTTATATTTTCTGAACTGAATGTAGACCAAACATTATGTGTGTTTGTCACTGAAAATTAGAGCCCTTCAACTTAAATTTATATAGTGTTAAATAAACTGACTTATATGATTTTTCAATCTATAGAAAAGTAACAACACTGAAACTTAAAATTAAATCTACTAAATTTCCGACAATTGTTTTGAATGAAGTTAGTAAAAGAAAAATAAAATAGAATTGGCTGTTATTAACTTGCTAAAAAGGAGGAGGAGAATTGGATTCCCTTGCGAATCAGATTCTTTGAGTCATCTTTTTCCCTTGCTTGAAGACTCAAGCAAATTTGAGCTGAAAGGGTTGAAATGGAAAAGATTGTTCAATATTTTCCAGAATTCATGAATGTCGTTTCTAATCCTCACCCAGAATTGAAGCTCTCATTATTGTGTGACAGAGGAACTTAACCATTAATTTTTGCAGTTAGGCATATGTTCCCCAAAGGAACCTTCATAATCAGCCTAATTTCGAAAATGATCATTTTGGGGGATGAATAGGAATATGTTCTGTGTCCTGGCTAATCAAAGTATCAAACTTAAAAGCCTATTGAGAAAACCAAAGGTGTGGTAAAAAAAGATCATTATATAATAATTCATTTTATCTTACCTTTCTCTATGATCAAAATTCTGCAGAAAAATATTGACATTTAATACTGTATATCCACTTATAAAATTGGCCAGTAATGAAGAGTAATTTCAGTATGATCTTAATTACTTCCATTAATTAATATATGTAATGATCCTAAGATTACGAGCTTTAGAAAAAAATTCACATTTTCGCTCGTGAAGTGTACTCGATCGCATAAGAAAATCAGGTGTGTGTGTGTGTGTGTGTGTGTGCAAAATAATCATTCTTTTGATTTATAGTGCGTTAAATTAAAGTATATGTATTTTGTGGTGAATTTAAAATTTCAAACCTTAGAAAATAATATTCCTCAAATAATTTGTAATATATATAGTTTTGCTTGCGAGGATCTATTATCTTGTTATAGTGAAATGCACTAACAATATTCACATTGAGAAAGGCAAATTTAACTTAAGAAAAAGAATGAACATAGATTCTTTTCCTTAAACATTGATTGCATCAAAACTATTATCATACATATGCATGTTTCTTTTATATATATATATATATATATTACGTGCACAGAGGGCCAATGACATTAAAATTACAACTTTCGTCCTGTTCAACAATTAATATAATGAAAAAAGGGTAGGAATTGGGGAATTACCGAATTAGAATCACACCTTAGCTTTAAGACTGGATAGTTTGAATTGAAAAGAATCTCTGACCACACAATAAGTAATCCACTGGCTGTTGCTGAGGATGATCGACCAAACTTGGCCCAGTATTTTGGAAACTTGATAGAGGATTAGCTCTTCATAATACCCATGAACATTAATCAATTTCTATCCACTTTACTACTATTTTGAAGGTAAAAGAATCGGTGAATACATTCCCTGGATTAATTAAGCTTAATATATATAAGAGCTTCATCAATAAACCAAAAAAATTAACACAGAAAAGTTAAGATCATCAAAGAATCTACCAATTTATAATTAAGAACCTTCCTTCTCAAATTCCAATTGAAATGAGAATATTATTCAAACAAATAATAATTGACCTGGTGAGATTAAGTTGGCACTGAAGAATTGGATTTCTATAAAGGGGACTAATTAACTAAGCAAGAAGCAAGCACCAAGCACCCACAAGAAACACAGCAAGTTAGACAGATATATTGGCCTGCACGTTGTGTTTGAGAGAAGAAAAGTTAGCTAGTTTGAAAACATCTAAATGGCAGAAAAAGGTGATAATCTGAGGAAGATCGGTTTGGAAGAATTTGTTATGATAGACAAGTACTATGGTCCACCGAGAAAGTCGTCGTCCGGCGCCATTAACTGCTGCTTTTCTAGTATATCAAAGGTATATTATTATGCCGAGACTAGGAAACATCGATATGTTTGTATTGAAAGAAATAAAATACTATTGATAAAAAATAAAGAAATAAAATACTAGCTCCGGTACTTAATATAAAAGATAATTTGGTGGGTTTGGATTTTGTTTTAAATATAAGATCTTAATCTACTTTGTTACCCAAATTAATATTTCTTTCTCTAAAGTACTGTTGATAATATTCCAGCACATTTTCTTCCCCTTTTCAACTATGTTTGGATTCAAATGGTGCATAGAAAGAGTTTAAAAAAGAAAGTATGCAAGTCAAAGAAGCAAAAAAAAGTTAAAGAAATTCTTGTACAACCACATATTTTGTACTTTGTTTCAAAGAAAAAGTGAGAACTTATTATAAATCCTATCTCTTGTAGTGGGATAGAGACAATGAAGAATAAGGCATTGTTGGTTTTTTGCCTTGATATTCTCTTTAAAAATAACAAAGGATTGCAATATAGGATGCAATCCCGAATCGTTTCTTGAAGAGCCTTTTATTAATTACCTAGAACTAAGTGTGGTGATTAGCATGAAATGAGTTAAAAATGATCTTTGAGCTTTTTATCTAACAACTAAATTACAATTAAACTAAAATGCTTTAAAACTAATATTTTTGGAATTTTTTTTAGAATAAAGTAGAATGGAAATGTGTTAGAAATGCAATGGATAAAAATGCTCTTGGAAATGGTTTTCAATGGCTATCCTTGCTCAATTAAGATATTTGGGGAGTTAATACACTAAGCTTCTAATATACCAAACCTCAGTTACCATTGAGTCTAGCATCACAAGAAAGGAACCCTTACCCTTGAAATGCTATTAAGCCCTCTTAGTGTAATGATTTTCTCTAAGTTTTCTAATATACCAAACCCTAATTACCATTGAGTTTAATGCTTAAACTCATGAACCCATTTATTTAAGCATTATTAAAACCCCTTAGAGAGTGACTATGGAATAAGCAATGCATTTAGGTTCAACTACAGTTCTATTTCAATCAAACCATTCAACAATACCATGTTAAGTTGATAGAAATCAATAAAATCATAGAGAAACATATATATAACCATATATATTGATGAGTACAAATCCTCATTACAAATTCCAAATCACAACTCAATCCATAACAATCTTAACTAAAATCATAGTTTCATTACATAAATAAATTCTTAAACCTAAGAAATCACAAATATAATGAACTATAGATAAAATAAACTCCCATTTAAAGCATATGTCATCTCAAGTCATCTTCAATTCATTTCCAAAAGCGCAAAATTACCTAGCCAAACATGAGAATAATTTCAAGAAATATAATCCCATTCTGATTCAAACACGCAGTCATATTAAAATCACATTAAATTGATAAATCCACACTGAATCAAATAAACATTGGGGCTGAAATTAGACTCAGAACAGGGGGATAGGCACAGTTGAAATTAAACCCAGACACATCAGGGCAAGCCACGGCTGAAATGAATTCAGATCAGGGGGAGCTCGCCGGAAATGTTAGACTATGAAGGCAGAGTGGTTTAAGACAGAGAGGGAAACCGACGGAACAGGATTTTGGTTCCCAGCGACGGCAGTGGTGGTGTGGTTGGATGGAATCGAAGATGAATGGTAGTGGCCGACAATTGCAGAGCTTCGTCCACTATCCTTCGCTCCCAGCCTCCCTTCTCTCACTTGCAGCATCCTCCTCCTCCCAATCTCAGCTCTGCTCCCTTCAGCTCTCAACTCCTTCTCTGCAACGGCTGTGGTCCAGAACGATGCTCGCCGGCGACGGAAAGGATAGTGAAAGGATTTAAGGTCGCCGGCGAGGTTAGAGGAATGTGGGGGTAATGAGAGAAAGCAAGAGATGAAGGTTCGTGTCTTGCGGCTATCACTCTGTTCTATATATCCCTCCAGCTGCTGCTCTGAATCAGACATAATGACCTGCTGCAAAACGCTATGGTGAACTCGTGGACCAAATTGTCATTTCCTAAATTCAAGATACCAAACTGTCATTTCCTAAATTTAAGCCCCAACTGTCATTTTCAGTTTTAATCTAATTTTTCAAATACTTATAATTATATCAACATCAAATATTCTCAGAAAAATCAATGATAAAGAGTAATTATAATTTTATTGACAATTTTTCCCTTTTTTCTCTTAATTTAATCCATTTACTCTTAATCACAATTTATCTCAAGAAAGGTATTTTAGGCTCAATAACTATGAAAAAACCCCCAATTAAAGTATAAAAACATATATGAAAATAGGGCTTTGTCAGACAAATGGGGAAGCTTTTCAAGAACTAAGGGACAAAGCTTGTAGCAACAAATATCAAACAAAGACTAGCTCATGAAGTTTGGAAGCAAGCTGCTGTGTTATTGGTTTCCGCCAATAATACATGTGCTGAAGCAAATAAGACTTAATGACGAAGAAGCTTACTATGTCATATGCTTTGACCAACAACATGTTAGTTGAAGCCGATGGAGATATGAACTTACTGTGTTATATGTTTTAGCCAACGACATGTGTGCCGAAGCAAATGAGATCTGAACTTACTGTATCATGTGCTTCAACACACGCTACCTTGGCCAAAGCCAATGAGGATTTGAGCTTACTGTGTCATATGCTTCAGCAAATGATAGTGTGCCGAAGCAAACGACAAAAAGTACAACCATGCATTTTACTAGTTGAAACACAAAAACGATTCATTCTGGACTTCTAGGTCAAATGGAGCAATGTGAGAGCTTGGAGAAGAGACTTGAAGGTGTTGGAGGCTTGGTTGGTGGTCTTGAAGAGATTTGGGCTCCCACTCTTGGTTTTTCATCATTCCTTCTTCTCTTTACTCTTATTGCTATAATGGACCAATTTATCATGTTTAGTTCTTGGTGTGTACAAATTATGAGTAGCTGAACTTTCATTTCTAGGGTCACTTTGAACCTCTACATGGATTGAGACCTTATTCTTCTCTCTTTTCTAGCATTTAATGAGTATGATGTTTTGATTTTATTATGTGCTTAAAGCTTCTAAGTGCTTGATCACCACTTGGTTGATGTGTTAAATGAGATGATACTTGAGAGAGATTATCTTGTATGAAGAACTTTGATAAAATCATGCTAGTTTTAAAATTCTTGCTTGAATGGATAGTTTGTTAATAGGAAATAGATTTACCTATTGACCTAGTATTGCTATCATAAAATTGGGTCTTAATGATTATTTTCACTAACTTGTTAAAAGAGATTGAATGAGTTCTTTCAAAATAGATGTTGGTTTTGACTTGAGAAAGCTTTTCCAATACTTGTGAATCTTAGACAAACACTTAATTTCTCATTAAAAATTAGTTAAGAGGGAATTAATTGGTCTTATGAAGTACAGAGGGGAGTAGTGATCCTAAAGCCTCATTTCCTTAAAGTTAGAATCAACTTTTGCCCTGTTTATTCCAATTTACCTTGTTTTAAACCAAAAATTGTGTTTACAGATTTAAATATTCAAAATGACTTTGCCTAACCTAATTAAAAGTACAATTGCATTAGTTAGCATACTTTTTCCTTAGTCTTCGTGGGAATGACAATTTTTTATACTACTTGCGACCTGTATATTTGCAGTACAAAATTGGCGAACAAGTACTCCTATTAATTACACATTTGAGGGGTTTCCATCATAGGGTAGTCATTACTAAGAAGGTGCTTTAGGGAAATCAACCTGTCACAAATAATTAACTTAACTAATTTCCTTACTTCAAACAAAAAAGTGGATTAGCGACAGAATTTAATGATTCTATCATCAAATAGACTATTACTAATTAATCAGTGACAGAATTTCATCACTAAATCTATTTAGCGCTTGCTAATCACTATTTTTTTTTTTGTATTATATCTACCCAAATTAGTTAAGTAGCTCTTATAATAAGAACTAGAAGGAGTAAAAGAAATAGAACATTCTACGTACCTCAAAGACTGGATCAACATATACGCTTGGGTGGAAGTTGGAACAATATTCTAATTCGTTCGGATCAAAGCCAATATAGTCAAATAAGGAGGGTGCTGAGACTATACGTGAGTCATGGTAAGAAGCTAAGAACTGCTTTTACTGTGTCTTTTATTCTCCTATGTTTGTGAAACTTATTCCTTTCAGATTAATATCAAACACGGTAACTATTAGAAACCTCAACAATAATAATGTTATATTGATGATATAACTAACGCAATAAATCAAACAAGTTCAATTATATATGGATTGCTATTGATTTTGATTTTGCGTGCCGAAAGAAGGGGCTGCATGGCCAGCAAGATAAGATTCGACCAGAAATAATATTCTTGGGTTAATTCCTCCTCAAGCACATAACTAGATTAGATACATGTCCGTATAAGGTGACTCATGTTTCTTGCTCTGAGGCAAGAAACAAGATAACATAGATGTTACAGCTAGCTAGCCATTTTACTCTCTCTTTTCCATTTTACTGTGATACTGATCTATCCAACTTCATATACTTTTGAGGCAAAACAAACTCAACACATCTATGGCACTGACGCAAGAGCTGACAAGGAAGATGGCTTTGGAAGAAGCATTTAGTGTGATAGAGAAGTACTACGCCGTGAAGGAGGCATTTCCTAAAAGGGAAGGACATTGCTTGGTTCAAGTGCCCAATGATGAAATAGATGATCCTCCTATTATTAATAGCAGAGTTCTAGATCTGAACCACTCAACCAAGAGAAAACCCAAGGGACGTCGTCATTGGTATAGATTTTAAATTGCTAGATATGGTTAGCTCTCCCTGCTAAGCAAAGCGCTTAGCAGGGAAACCGATTCCGTGTCAATAAAACATGTTGGGCTACTACTCTTGTATTATTACGGACACATCTGTAGAAAGTAGCTTGGAGACCTACGAATATGTTGGGTACTAGTTCAAGATGTGCAAAAAATATTAACTTTCGATTGATTCTATTTACACCAAACCTCACTTTTGAAAGTCAAGCCAAACAAGAGGAGAAAAAATTCAACTTAATTATAATTAGATTCCGAAACATTTTGGTAACATTATGTTGTAATATAGATTCCATCTCGCTACGATTTATATGAATATGATGTTTAATGATTTCATGTTTCGTAATATAATATGTTTTGAATAAAATAAGAGTAAAATACTATAACCACTCTTCAGTTTTGCCCTAGTTACAAAGACCTTATTCCAAAAATGCCCTTTAATAATTAAGTTTTAGTTAATTAAGGGTAAGTGTTAAATGAAGGCCTATTGTTTTACCATCCGTTAAATGAAGGACTTAAGGTTCATTGTTTTTTAATTTGCATTTGTTCATTGTTTATATTTTATAAATCGTGACAGAGGGAGTACTTACAAATATGAGAGTTTCATTTGCAAGATTATTAAGAATGACTTTGTAATATATAATATTTGATTTGCAACATATTTACAACTATCTAATTTAATATTTGTCACCTTTCGGCTAAATTATTTTGGGATTCAACATTGTTATTAAATTGAATTTTCGAGACGTAGAATTCATATTAAAAACATCAGCTTTGGAATAAGAATAAGGGTTAGGGTGCAACCAGCACACTAAAGTATTTTTTCAGGTGGATCCAGTACTCTAAAGTATTTGTGGTGTACTCAATACCCTGAAGTGTTTTTTTTATGCACTCAACACCCTAAAGTATTTTTTCAAGGCTGGTTTCTTTGTTTTTTTTTTGATATCTGTTTTGGGCTTCAGCTCCTTTGGACCTGTTCTATTCTTTCTTTTTTTTCCAGCAGCCCAAATCACCCACAGCCCAAATCTGCTTTCTTTTTTTCTTTCTCTCTTTTTTCTTGTCTTTCTTTCCACTCGGCCCAATAATTTGAACCTGCAAAATCCTTGATTTCTTCTTTAATACCTATAATGTAAAATTAAGCACAATGTAATATCAAAAGTTGAAGGGACAATTGTAAAAAATAATAATTAATAAATTTTGACCATTTTACCCCTAATTGCCATTAATTCAAAACAATTGTCCCTAACCAAAATTAATGCTTAATAATGCAATAATGTTCCAGAAAATACATTAAATAAAATCCCAAGTTAATCATGAAAAATTCATATAAAAATATGATTCAATCAAAAATCATCATGTGATTTGCCAAGTATGAAAAGAAAAAACATATTTCAATAACCTTACGAAGAAGAGACTGAACCACCATCTAATAATTATGCGCCCGTCCAACTTACAATGTATTGAAATTTGATATTACAGAAATTGATAATCAAATAAGGGCGGTGGATATGGATAAAGAAAAAGGAGGGAAGATGGTCACAGAAGTTAACAAGAACTGATTTTACATATTGTTCCTTTTGTTTTGTGTTTTTTTGGGTTATTATTCCTTTCAGATTGTTTCAAACTTGTATTATTGCTACATACGTCATAGGGCTTAATTACGTTAACTAATTAAGAAAAAGCACTAATATAGAGATAAATATGAAGTACTTCAGAGCTATTGATCCATCGTTCTGTCTAATTAATTAAACTAATTCAACATCATCTCAAGGACAAAAATGAATATATTCCGTCACCGGCCGATCAAGTTTATATTAGTCTAATTATAAATTATAGGAGTTCGATTAAAATGTTCGACTTTATTTTCTAAATAATTGGTACCAAGTGAGGTTTCTTTAAACATTGTACGTTGCCTTAAGCAATGTATAAATGTATAATATAGACGTGAAATTAGGACTGAAAGTGCGATGAGATAGAATCTAATATATAACGTGTTAGATTTGAACTTAAAATTAATTAGTTGGTCTTGCGTAAATTTTTAAACAAGCTAAACATATTAATTATTTACTAGAACCCGGAATATAAGGCATTGTTACCTGCCATGATTGCTTCCATATATGTCTAAAGAAAAGATTCCTTTTTGTTTTAATCCATAACATAATCCAGAAAATCTTGGCTTCCTCCGAGTCCTAAAGAACAGTCTCTTGTGCCTATATAAGTGAACTCACGCTTCTTCATTGGCAGCAAGAAACCAGAGATAATAAACACAGATTAACTATAGCTAGTTCTTGTATTTCAGTCTGCTATATATATGGAACCACCTTCGAATTCAGAGCAGCAGAAGCTGAAAAAGATAGGGATGGAGGGTTTTGGTCTGATAAACGAGTTCTTTGGTACAAACGGAAGGCCAAGTAATGGGAATAAGAGGGGTGATCCTGATCCAATGTTCTTCACCAGTAGCACAGATGGTACACCTCACTTTGGTGGAGTCAGTGTTGTGACTTATCCGAAGCCTAAACTGTCACGCCCTTATTTTAATTTCACCTTTATCAGAGTATTCGTGAAAAACGATATGTGATTCGGTAAACAACATAGAGATAACATAAATATACTGATAACATGTGCATGATTACAGAAAATCCCCATAGAGGTTCGTCCATGATACTTACCATCAATGTAGCCACATAGGGCTACTTGGGTATCTAAACTCGTTCTAGTGAAACAGAGACACATTCTCGTCTTCATTCCGCCACTACAATCCCTTCGTACGATGCTCTTTGTTGTTCTCAGCATATCTACTGTCTTCTCCTGGTTATATTGTTGTAGGGGAGGGTGAGATTCGAGAGAATCTTAGTAGGAAACAGACATCATAATGCATGTATGATATATGCCATGTGTATGGCATGTTAGCTTTAACTAGATGTATGCCCCATAATGACATTTCTGCATGCTCAATATCTCATGCAACAAGACTATGGTCACAGCGAAAACAGAAACAGAGCTTCATTTATTCAAATATGTTTTACACAATCAAGTAAAGCAATCACATACATCATCACACAAGGAAATATATCAAATACATGCAAGTAAGGTAAGTCCCTTGCCTTGTGTCCTTTTTGCTAAATAGAAATAGGTCCTCGATCTACGTGCAAATAGTTCGGGCTCCATATTTGATCCTATATTGGAAAATGTACCGTTAAGACACTTCCATATTGTTTCTGGGGATTTATGAGTCTATATTGAAAAATTACTAAATTGCCCCTGGGACCCAACTAGACCCCGCCGTACTCGGTCTGACTGTACTTTTTCCAAAATTTTGACACAGGCTAGTCTAATATATTTTTACTTAAGGAATCAATTTTAGAATTCGAGATTACCAAATTCAATGTAAAATTACTAAAATACCGTTGACAACCCTTATTTTAGGGTTTTAAGGGCGTTTTCGTAATTATACTTTTTCGGCCTTTTCTGAAAAAGTGCCTAACTGTAACCCCACCTAATTTTCCCTCCTAAACTCAATTGAACCATCAAATCAATGCAACTGATTGAACCATAATTTTATATGATTTTTTATAGTTAATTTGGGATTTTTAATGTATTTTTTAGAATATAATTGCATGATTAAGCACTATTTTTAATTAGAGACATTTGTATTGAATTAATTGTAAATAAGGGCAAAATGGTTATAAATTTGTTAATTATTCATACAAATGTTTTCTTGTACTTGTGATATTATTTTGTGCTTAATTTTTGCATTGTAGGTGCTCAAGAAGGAAATTTGAGATTTTGGAGGTTCAAATTATTGGGCCAAGTGGAAAGAAAGACAAGGAAAAGGAAAAAAAAAACACAGCTGGGCTTTTTCTTGGGCTGGACATAATCTGGAACTTAAACAAAAAAAAGAAGAAGCCAGGCCCGATATTGAGAATTGGGCAGACCTGACCCAAACGAAAAGAAAGACAAATGAGCTGAGAAATAAAAAAAAGAAATAGACCTGATTAGCCCAAGAAGCAGTGACGAAGCCCAAGGACCTGAGAGTGATCTGGGAAAAGAAATGGAGGACCCAGTGGACATGGAAATCTGGACATGAGGGATACCCGAGACAAACCGGAGAAATGGGAAATAAAACAGAGACCTGAATTGCAATGTGCAGCGCCGCAAGCCATCGCATATCATCTTCCACCATCTCATTACCTCCTTCTCCTTCTACTTTCACCTACGGCACAGCTCACCACCTTCACTGTCGTCGGTGAGAACCTCTTCTGCACTCCTCTATTCCTTTCTTCATCCACTGCCAATAATCATCTCCATCATCGCACGATAATCTTTTTCTTCCTCCCTTCCCCTTCTTGTGTCGCTGGCGGCGCAGCTCCTCCTCTCCACCATTGCCACCGGCGACCTGCTTGAACGAGAGGAGAGAGCTATCGACAAACCACCACCGTCTTTCTTCCTCACCATCACAACACCACAGAACTTAGCCGAGATAGCTTCTGCAACGTCAGAGCTCAGAATCAAAACCGGAGGGAGCTTAAACTGCCAACACCACCACCCACCCATTACCTCCGGTGACATTTTGCTGACTCCAGTGGCTCATTCCCAGATTCCAACGGTCTCCTCCTCTGTTTCTTTGTCCTTAACATCACTCTTTTCTTCTCCAACCTCCAACTTCCTCACATCACTCCTGCCTCTCTTTGAGCTTGCTGAAGCTTATCTCCATGTTCCAGCGATTGTTCTGAATTTTCAGGCAAGATTTTCCAGATTCCGGCGAGCTCATAAATTTTCCCTTCCAGTGCTCAAATTACAAGTTGAAATTATTTTGAGGCAATGAGAGGCTGATTCATTTGTGCTTCTTGGTGATGATGAATTGTGCTTGAGCTTATTGGACTACAAAGGGGAGTTTTGCTATCATTCCATTAGTCTAGAATTATATATATATGGATTGTCTAGTTTTAGGAATTTTCATATATGTGATTTTGGAATTGGGATTAATGTTAATTGTCTCTTTTGGTTTGATAATTGTAGTTGAGATTGAATTTTATAATGTGAAGATTATATATGTTTGAATTTCTTTGTGGTTGCAATGAGATTATGTTAATTAGCATGTTATTGTCTAGTTAATGTGGTTGATTTGTATCCTTGAGGGGCTGTTTAGCACTCAAATCCAAGAATATTCATGTTGCATTATTCCAATTTTAATTGCACATTAAGTGGTTTTAAACAATATCTCAAGAGGTAGTAGTTAGCTATGTTTGTAGGAACTACTATTGATTGGGAATATTGAACTCAAGTGTTATCTTGAGGTTGTTCTTGAGACTTAATGAGTTTTAATTCCCATAATCTTTTTGAGCAAGGATTGTCACTTCTTCATTACCAAGAGCATTCTTTATTCATATTTTCCATTTCATACCATTCCATTCACTCATTCTCCATTTTTTATAAAAAGACCAAAAATAGTAACTTAGCATTTAATTAAATTGCATCTTTCGTTTAGTTATTAATTTGAAAAATCCAAAAACTGTTTTTCCCTTGTTTTTATTGCATTCGCATGGCATATAGATTATTTAGGATTCAATAAAAGGCTCCTTAAGTGAGACGACCCGAGTTTTGCATTGTACTGCAATTCTTGGATAAAAAAATATTTTGCATTTGACCCCAAGGCATAAAGACACGGTTAAATCACCAACTCTAAGGCCCTCTAACAACCCTGACCGAAATTTATGGATTCTCCAGGGAAAATCGAGGTTTTGTGATTTTGGCTCCTTAAACGCATTCCTTTCTACTTCTAACCACTTTATCGACCATTCCATTAGGTTATAACTATCATTTAGTACCAATTTGGGCAGCATAACCCCTAAGGAAACCCATTTCCAAAATTTAAAACCAATGGCAATCCAACGAAATTTCACCGATTAAATTGCTCATAGCAGCCAGAATAAGCAATATAAGAAGGTTTGGAAGTTACCTTTTGCTTCCCTTTGGCTTTTCTCAACAAGGCTGAAACCCTAACTCTTTAAACTGCAGATTTGAGCTCCAACAACCTTGAAATACATGAAAGAGAAGCTTAAGAGTAGAATTATACGCGATAGGAGCTAGATCGTCGGAGAAATCGGTTTACTTTACGGGTTCTCTTCTCCTTCTCTCTCTAAACTCTTTCAACTATTCTCTCTCTATTTCAGCTGAACGTGGCGTCCAAAATGGCTAGAGGAAGACGATGAAATGTGTCTTCATCTTATATTATATTATATTTAATTTCCAATAATTTCGGATTTTTACAAAATTTTGGCAGATTTCTGCCCAAATTTTGAAAAATCATAACTAATTCTAGAAAAATTGAATTGGAGTGATTCTAAAACCTATAGAACCCTTATTGAGTCTAGTTTCAAAGAAAAATATAAAATTTTGTTAGCTGGAATCACAAAATTCCCAGAATTTCAATCTTTGCATGTTGTTTCAGAAAATTTTCAATTTTTCTGGGCTAAATTCAAAAATTCATATCTTTTTTTATATAGCTTCAAATGAGTCATATGACCTATCAATTTAAAGCTTAGGATGTCTTCTTTCATCCTATAAAATTTCATAATTTTTTATTATCATTTGGTCTTCCAAAACCTCATGACAAGCTCACTACCTCATAGGCGATTTCACCAAAAACATAATTATATTATCCAAAATTCACCATTTTACTTTCTTAATACCCCAAAAATATAAGAAACATTAAAGAATAGATTTGGGGCACATGATAAACTGGGGCTTAGTAGTTCGCTTAATTCAGGCTTATTCCCAAGCCTCCGATCCTAAAATTCAGAATATTACATTAACCTCCAACTCATTGGTGTCGCTTTCACTTCAAACCTTAAACCCTTAACCAGCCACTTTCCACTTACCTTCATCTTCAACCAGGTCTACTACTAAGCTGTTACTCAGGTATAATGGTTCTATAAATAGGTAGTTATGTCCCTGAAGAATGAAGCAGCAAATGGCTAGCTAGGTCTGCTTCTAGTAAGCTGTTAATGTTGTGTTATGTTTTTATATATATAGTTATCCAGCTAGATATATATCAAGCAGCTCAGAGACTTCCAAATGTGAAGGTTTTCTGTAGCTGTCTTGCAAGTAATTTAGTACCTAGCTACTTGTGGCTATGTACTGTAAAATTATGTAAGGTTAAATAAGATCGATGCTTTTATTATGTACTAGCTACCTAGTTAATTGCCATGGTGTTATCTATCAATTTACGTACCTGTTCTTATGTTATTAGGTTTGATTAGTTTGGTAAATTATATTTTATTAATTTGTTTGGTAAATTCTAATAAATTATTTTTACTGACAATTCACCAATCATTGATATTAATAATTTTCTTACACCGAGAGAACATCTTAACTCAAATTCTTAAAATAATAAATTCATGTGTTCTTCCGTTTTTATATCTCTTCTTTAGCCCAACTCTATTTTGCTGAATGGTTCCATGGATACACCTGTAGGCTTCTAATTGGACCCGTAAAATCATTGCCATAAATAAATATAAGATGTGATTTCAAATTTTAATTCTATATATAAGATACTTTCAACATGTTTCACACAAATCAAGAAAAACCTCAAACTTCATTAATTCTTCTATAAAATTCAACAACTTTCCAACTTTATCCCTAGTTAATATATAATATTCCACGAGAACAAAGTCAATACAATAATAAATGAAGGGTAAGATTGTACATTCATATGAAAATTTTCTCTCTGCGTTATAAACAGGACAAAAATTTTTCTATTTTCTTCTCTCTCTGCCCTATATATAGGACAAGAGGAGTATATGCTTTCTTTTGTAGCTTCAAGGCCTAGTTGGGTTTCCCCCTTCCAGCTGGATGCTCCCCTCTATAAACCCAACATAGGAATGGAGGGAGCATAAATCTTCTCCTTGTTTGGAATTTGGAATGGAAGTGATCATCTCTAATTAATTGCACATTAAGAGGAGAAAATTACATTTATTTGGACTTGTCTTTATAAACAAAAAGGTTATAAGTTCAAATGGGGAGGTTGGTGAAGCCAGGGAAGAGAACCTCCACCTTGCAAATCTTTTTCTTTTCTTTCTTTTTATTATTCTTTTTGTACCTGCACCATGCACGTGATCATCTTCTATATTTTACTTCATAGTATTTCTACTTTCAAGCATACATATCCGAAAAGAATCAGAATATATACTCGAGAAATCGATAATTGGAGGGTTTGAATATATCTTTTTTTTAATAGTCATCTAGGATATATAACACTAATATTTTTAAAAACTACTTAATGCTACCATAAAAAGATACAAATAACTCACCTTAAAGTACTAAGTCTATCGATTTCCAGGAATAATAATTTTAAAATGATAAATAACAACTTTCGATATTTATTATTCAAAATATGCGAATATTAGACAAACTCTTGTATTATACATTTGTATATCCTACACTACGATAAAATAGCCCCCCAAAAAATGTAAAGTAACATTGTGTAAAGTTTTCCTTATACCACAATAATTGTATGTGGTATATGTTCCTAGTAAAAAGAGAAAAGTCGGTTCAAATTTTGAATGGACAAGTGTAGAAAAATGATTCTTTTAACCAATAATCAAGAAATATTCTTTAACATATGCTAAAGAAAAATCAGTTTGGGTTTCTATACAAGGGGGACTTAATCTTCTAAAATACTTTTGATCCAAAAGAATTAAAGGCAAATAGATAAGAAAGAAACAAAGAAAAAAGTCTTAGATTTCTCTGTTAGATTTCCCATTCAGATAAGCTTCAAGTGGACCTATTCCTTGTTAACTTGTAGACTAATCTTGTACTGTATTTATCTACGTGTAGTTTAATGTGAATATTAATTAGAAGCTCTGAGACTGGCAAATTGTTGAGAAGTTTGCTCTTATGCTGCTGAGAGCTGTCATCAGTGTCATCTTGGAATGATTGTGTGCTATTATCAACTTATATATTAGGTGAAAGTAAGGGAATTCAAGTAACTGATGCCATATTATACATTACGGCGTCAGTTACACGTAAAACAGAAGCAAAATTATGTCACATGAATTATCACTTCGGTTCTTTAAGTAACTGATGTAAAATCATGAAGCTAAATTAGTATTTTGCAGTAGTGTGGGTTGCTTCGTTTTTATTTTTCATATAATAATACTCCCTCCAGTCCTTAATATAAGACATATTTTCCTAATTTGATTAAATAAAGGAAGTTAGTTAAATTAGTTAATATGACATATATTTTCTAAAACACCCTAGTCATGTTTCTTAATTTTCTTATTCTCTCTCCTTTTTCATATTGCTGAGAGCATTAATTGGTGTAAATTAGGAAAATATTCACAAATATTAAAAACGTGTTTTATATTTAAGATTAAGATCAACTCCTTAAATATATTTTATATTAAGTAAGGAAGGAGTACCAATTTCTTCCAAAGTTTTAAAGGTCACATAATTATGCACATACGTACGGAGAATTGGGCTTCAAATCTAAATCACTCAGGTTAAAATTGGATGATATAGACTCAATGGGACCTTATTTTTATTTTTTATATTTTATTTTTAATAAATATAAAAATATCAAATAAAAATAATATTTTAACAATCACTCTGTAAAAATTGAATTTATTATTGTTTATAAAATTTCAAATTAAAAACTTCATATTAATTTATAGAATGATGGAAGTCTCATCCATAACATCTACACAAACACCATACAAGCTGTAATGTAGCTCATATATTTGCATTTCAATAGTCATTACGTGTTGATAAAATAATTGTGAAAGACATATATAATGCGCCGCCCAATATTAAATCGTAATTAGCAGGAGCTAGTAACTAACTTTTTTTTTTAATTTTTCCTTTTGTGGGGAGCAAAGAAAATAGTCAAGTAAGGAGGGCAGAGGCTGACATGGTAAGAACTGATTTTATTGTTCCATTGATTTGTTCTTTTATGTTTCTTATCGAAACTTATTCCTTTCAGATTATATCAAACGTAACATACATGCATGGGGACTACGTCATGCCACAAACGTAAGATTAGGCAAGTCACCAATAATGCACGGTGAAATAATAAACATGACAAACCAAAGGAATTTAAAATAGAGAAAATGACAGAAAAAGAACTTTGAAATTATAAAATCTTAAATCAGGTTTGTTACTTAGAATTAATAAGGTAATGATGAGACTTGGTAAGCAATTAACAACTAATTTTATGGGAAATATCTTTTTAGGATTTTGTAATGTCAAAGTTCCTTTTCTATCATTGTCCTTTTAAAATTTAGATTGCTCCAAATTATTTATTACTGTATGATGTGCCGAAAGAAGGGGCTCGATGGCCAAGATAAGATTCTTTCAACCCATACATACATAAATAGTCGACGAGAAATATTCTTGGCTTCCTCCTAAAGAAGCACTCAGATAGATTCTATCGAACTCCATGCTTTTGAAGCAAAACAAACTCAATAAGAAGTCTTTTTCAGAAGAAATTTTAGTCCAAAATATGAGGTTGATGGGGGTAATTAATGATTGTTTTCCACTTTTACCCCGAGAGAGAGAAGACACAAATTTATGAGCATATTTGAAAATCACATTTTCTAATAAGGGTAAAATAGATAAATTTTATCAATTTAAAACATATTAAACGACTTAACTAATATTCATTGGTTTGTGTGAATTAGTTACCAACAACTTACTGTATATAAATTTTAGACTGGAGAGAGTAACGAATTTAAATAATTTCTTTCATCTAATTTGATTAGTGAAGTATATCTTATTTTAAAGAGAGAAAGTAGCATATGCTAAAAAAAACAGCAGGCGAGGAGACCTGCAAATATGCAAAGGACTCTTCGATCTGTAGCTTATAATTAGGACTATTATTGAGCGACTGTATGTGGGGATACTGTCACACATATTAATTGAAATTCCTTCTTATTTATATGGTTTAAATCATATTTGAAAAATTCAAATTTAAATTTTTTTTAAAATAATTAAAAATTTAAAATAAATAAATCTAAATCATTATAAATTTATGTAATTTAGCTAAAAGTAAAATAAAATAACATAAAAATTCAAAACCGACTTGTTGAAAAGTGACACGAGCTGGCCCAAAAAGAATACTAGAACTGTTATAAAAGCAAAAAAGGACAAAAAAAAAAAAATATCAGGGGCATTAGATTCGCTAGATGGATATATTTGTGGGAGATTTATCTGTTTGTTCGAAATTTCCTTTTCTGCTGAAACATACCGAAACACATTATTAATCCCACTAATACAATATTTAAAAGAATAAAGGACATTTAAGAATATTATTTATACACGTCTTCCTGAAAATCAATATCCGAAATATGAAAAAAACTTAAAAATTTATAAAATATTTAGTTCACGAACTAAATCACATGTCATATGCGTGTCTAAGAAGAGTTAACTTCATTCATGTCATTAGGCAGACACGTGCATAACTTGAAGTGATTATTTTAATCCATAATTAATTAAGAAATTAATTAAAGATTCTTGGTTGCCCCATTATAAAAGGAGGCTTGCACTCGTTAATACTTTGAAGCAGAGCAAATTAAGAAACATACAGACATACACATCAGTGAAACAAAGCGATCAATCAGGTTAGTTTTTATTGTTTGTGTTTAGATCTATCTATCTATGGCGTCACAAGCAGATCAGCTGAGGAAGATTGGAGTGGAAGGGTTTGCTCTGATAGACAAGTACTATGGTCCTCAGAGACGCAGCAACGTTGCCGTTACTAAAGAGCCGGTTCCGATCGTGGTTGTCAACTGCACCAACAAGCCAAAATTTCATCATCAACCTCGTTGGGGCGGTAATAGATTCCATAAATAATGATCTTGAACCCTCCAACATATGTGGATTCAAACCTTTATCTCATCATCTAGCTAGCTATCTATCCTTTCAGGTGCAATATTGTATCATATGATCCTGTCTGTATATGTATCGTATATATATGAACGAAGCTATAAAAATGAGCTCGGAGACCTGCAAAGTTATATATGCGCCTTTGTGAAGGTCTTCGGAAGCTTAGGACTGAGTCTGATGTATATCGTTGCTTGGATCTGTACCTTTTAGCATGTGTACTGTAACTTGAGTGAACGTATCTTATATGTTTCTTACCAACAATATCTTGTGTATGTAATCAGTAAAATTAACTCTATTAAAATTTCCGACAATTTTTTGGGATGAAATTAATAGAACAAAGCTAGAAGAATTGGTAATTAGCTTGATTAAAAAAAAACACCGAGAAGAATTGGATTTTAATTTCTTGCGAATGTGATTCTCCAACTCGTCTTTTTTCATTGTTTGAAGACTCAAACACATTTGAGTTAACAATGATTGACATGGAAAGATGGTTCAATATTTTCCAGAATTCATGAATGTTTCTTATCTTAACCCAGAATTGGACCTCTCATTATTTTGTGACAAAGGAACTTAACCACTATAATTTTGGCTGTTAGGCATATGTTCCCCAAAGGAACCTCCATCTTCAGCCTAATTTCGAAAACATACATGATCATGTTTTTGGGGGATGAATAAGAATATATTCTGTGTCATCCTGGCTAATTATCATTTATCAAGCTCAAAAGCCTAATGAGAAAACCAAAGGTGTGGTAAAAAAAAGATTACCATATATTAATTCATTTTATCTTCCCTTTCTCTGATCAAAATTCTGCACAAAAATATTGATATTCGATACTGTATGTCATCTTATAAAATTGATCAGTAGCATGATCTTAATTACTTCCTTTAATGAACATATGTAATGATCCTAAGATCATGAGCTTGATTTAGAAGAAAAATTCACATTTTCACTCATGAAGTACACGCATAAGAAAATTAAATTAGGGAAATAATAATCATTACTCTGATTTATAGTACGTTAAATTAAAGTATATGTATTTTGTGATAAATTTAATATTTTAAACCTTAGAAAATATTCATCCCTCTGATCATTGAGAGGCAAATCTCTTACCTAACAAAACGAACGTCTAAAGAAAACATAGATTCTTTTAAACATTGATTGCATCAAAACTTTTATTATATGAATGCACGTTTCTTACACACACACACACACACACACACACACACACACACATGTGTATTACATAGAGGGCCAATAATTGACATTAAAATTATACTTAAGTCCTCTGTTCAACAATTAATATAATGAAAAAAGGGTAGGAATTGGGGAATTTACTGAATTAGGGTCACACCTTAGCTTTAAGACTGGATAGTTTGAATTGAAAAGAATCTCTGACCACACAATAAGTAATCCACTGGCTATTGCTGAGGATGATCGACCAAACTTGGCCGACTATTTTGGAAACTTTCTAGAGGATTAGCTCTTCATAATACCCATATCATGAACATTAATTAATTTCATAATACTCCTCTTGTCCTTAACATGAGACATATTTACCTAATTTGATTCGATTAAGGAAGTTATTTGAGTTACTTGAAATGATATGTATTTTATAAAACATCATAGTCACCTAATTCCTTAATTTCATCTTCCCCCTTTTTCCTTAATTATTGTTGAGGGAGCATTAATAGGATAAATCAGGAAAAGACTGACAAATATGAAAAATATCTCTTATATTTAGGATCAAGATCAACTCTCCAAATATATCTTATATTAAGAATTGGAGGGAGTATTGGTTAACTACCATCGGTTATTGAATGTATTTAATTGGTACTTAAACCAATTATAAACGCAGGGCGGTTAGGAAATTCCCAGTATGTATTACCGTACTAATATAGTATTGCTATCATTCACCCGTGCATCTCAACTGTTGAGTATCACCTTGTGTGATTTGATCGTGTCTTTGCGTCTTGGAGTTAAATACAAAATTTTAAATTCAAGAATTATAGTATAATGCAATATTCGGGTTGTTCACTCTTTTCTTAAAGAGGCTTTTATTGAATTGTAAATAATATTAAATATCATGCAAAAGCAAATTCAATAAAACAAGGGAAAATTGATTTTTGGGTTTTTCTTGTTAAAATAAAATAAAAGAAAATACAATTTAATTAAATGTATAAATAAACACGCCACTCAAATTAATTTAAATCATAAGCAAAGTGTATATATATAAATCCCACAAAAACAAATTTAATCACACAAATTTAATTTACACAGCACAAACAATTATCAAGTTTCACACAAAGCAAAAATATATAAATAAAAAAATAAAATTAAATAAGAAGAAACACTCCTCTGTACGCATGCATGAAGAAATGCTATATACGTTGATGATGTCAGCATTCATGAAGATGATGTCAGCATGCATGAAGATGATGTGATTCCAACTGATCCTTAGCTTGATGCAGACGATGATGGTTCCAAGCTTCTAGTTCTCTATCTTCGGTTCAGGTCCTCTGGTGCAATGTGAGATGTACCTCGCCCGAACTAAAACTCACCGGAAGTGGGGGTCGGAAAGCTGCAAGTCCGACGGTGGTGGTGTGTTGTTGATGGTGTGAGGAAGAACAAGGAAGAAGGTCGCCGGAAAACTTAAGAACTTGCTGGGCGATCACAGAGAAGATATGAGGGTGCTGCAATGGTAGTTTTCGATGGCTTCTGGTGAAGAAAACAGAGAAAACCGAAGGTGATGGTGGTTGGCCGGAAAATGGGGCCAAGAAACAAAGTAACAAGCTGAAAAGAGACGGAACTGAGCTTTTGCAATGGTGTAGGTGAATCAAAAGTAATGGAGGACGTTTGTATCGTGTTGCATGTGGAGAAATGGTAGTAAGGACGGTGCTGAAATGAAGGAGAGGAGTAGGCTGTCGGAAATGGGAAGTCTCACCGGAATCTGGGTTTATGCCACTGGAAATTGCAGAACATCATTGTAAAGTCTGTGGTGGTAAGAGGGAAGGGACCGAAGGTTCAGAGCTTCTCAGTTCTCATTTCGGTGGTGTTGGTGTTGGTGAAGATAGTGGAAGTAATTGACGGTAATTCTCTCTCTCTTCAAGCACTCTCATTACAAAAAAATGGTATTATGTAGTGGTGACATTGTAGTGGTTATATCAAACCGCTACAAATATTAAAATTTGTAGCGAGTTTAACCTAAACCGCTACAAATTTGTAGCGGCAAGCTATGCACCAAGTGGCACGACAGATTAGCAACGTTTTTTGTAGCGATTAGGTTGAAAAAACTGCTACAAATTTGGCGTGAAATTCCCACTAAAACTTGTAGCAGATCAATTGTAGCAGTTAATAAACAAGAACAGCTACAATATTCCCGCCACTTGACGTGACCAAGATCTGCCAACAGTGTAGCAGTTATTTGTAGCGGTTATAGCAACAAAACCGCTACAAAATCCCAAACGTCTCGTATTTGTAGCGGTTATAAGGATATAACCGCTACAGAATTTCAGGAGTCTCCATGTTTGTAGCGGTTCTGGACCATAACCGCTACAGAATTTCAAAGGTTTTTGTACTTTGTAGCGGTTATTATAAAACCGCTACAAATTTAGGTCGCCCTTGGTGATTTGTAGCGGTTTACGTAGCGGTTATTGGGATAACCGCTACAAATTGCTAGCCTATTTAAGGCCACCGCCTCCCTCCTTTTTTCCGTTTGCTCATTTGATTTCCTGGAGTTTCTCTGAGTAGTTTCTTTTAGATTTGAGCATTTAGACGTCTGTGAAGGAGTTTTTGCTGCAGTATTTCTAAGTATTTGCACTGAGGTATAGAGATAAGACGTATTTTATTTGTATTTGTATTTTTATTATATTTTTGCATAATAATGTGACTAAAATATTTTTTTTTTGAATTTTTATAGTTGATATGGTTTCAAGAGAGGATCGGGGGAAGGCCCCTGAGGTCCCCAAACTGATTTTGTGGGGTGGCAGCAGCAGAGCAGGGGGCAGCGCGGAGGGAGGGCGACCTCGGCATTTCAGCCCATCCCCCCACAGGAGTCGCCTTTACCACAGGCATCGCAGACGATCCCATAGGAGACGACCGCACCAGAGGTGCCTGAGTTTGGGGGGGTAGATATCAGCATTGAGGACTATGACGATGAGGATTTCGAGATCCCGATTGGGCTCAGGGAGATGGAGCAGTTCCTCGATGAGGAGGAGGTTCAAGAGCAGAACAACCCATGAGAGTCGTCTTCGCGGTCCACTGGGTTTGAGGTGCAGTTCCAAGATAAATAAATTTTTTTATTTAATAAATTATTTATTTAAATTCGAAATGTTAAATTTGAATTACAATTTATCTAACGTGCGGTAAACTGTGCAGATGAGTAGGGGAACGTGTCGACAAGGAGGCTGGACGTGGCCGGTCTGAACAGTATGGACCGGACCCTACGAGTTATAGTGCTGTGGAATGAGGGCACTGACCAGCCCATCGACAATGGGGGTCACCTGTTTAACCGCTTCCTGAACAAGCTGGGCGCGAATTGGATGCGGTTCCTCCTTCACTTTAAGACGTGGAGGCAAGTTCCGAAGGGGTCGAAGGACCAGGCTTGGGAGGAGGTGGTTCAGGTAATTAATAGTATTTAATTAATATTTTTTGTAATTAATTCTATTTAATTAATATTTTTTAATATGATTTTTGTAATTATCGATATTTAAATAATTTTTTTGTAGTTGCAGTTTGCCGTCCGGGCCAACTGGAAGAGGTACACCCTCATGAAGATGGGTGACGGCTGGAGGAACAGGAGGAATTGTCTCTTCCACAGGGTGGATAAGGACGGGACGATGCCTCTGGAGTAGCTGATCGAGAACGTCCCGGACGGCGTGCCGCCGAACAATTGGGCGAGTTTCGTCCAGTTCAGGAAGAGCTCTGAGGGGCAGGTAATGTCTTTATTAGATTCTTTATATATAATTTTGTAATTTTTAATTATTAAATTATAATTTCAATTTAATTATTTTTAATTTGAACTTTATTAATTTTAAATGTTTTTTATTGTTTTAATACATTTAATATTTTTTTTTCAGGAGCTTTCTTAGAGGAATACCAGGATCCGTGGGCAGCAGATGATCCACCACACAGCAGGATCGAAGACCTTTGCTGTCACCTACAGCGAGCTGGTAACTTTTCAAAATATCACTGACTTTTAGCTGGTTATTTCATAATACTAATTGAATTTTGTAATTGTTTTAGGAGAAGAAGGCACAGCAGGAGAACCGTCAGACGGACTATGGGGAGTTGTACGCCATCACACACAGACATCATGACGGGACTGCGACCTCTCAGCAGGCAAAGGTGGCCATTGTAAGTAATTTTATTATTATAATTTTTATAAAACCAACTTAATAATGAAAAATGCTAATTAGTAATTGTTTCATAAAATGGCAGGAACGGATGCAGCAGTCGTAGGCTGAGCTGCGAGAGACCTAAGTCAAGGAGTCAGAGGGGTCAGTGGACCTGACGGCTCCTTTGAAGGCAGGTCTGGGTCAGGCTGAGCACCTCGGACGCGTGCGGGGAATGGGGATAGGCGCCAGACCTAGCATGGTCTACGGCAGGAGCGCCACCTCTGAGGCTGGCAGCTTTAGAGGGGTCAGATGTCCGAGGGATGAGTCTATTGAGAAGCTGCGGTTAGATTTGGAGCAGCAGATGCACCAGCTGCATCTGCAGCAGATGCAGCTGCAGGCTGATTTGATCTAGGCTTAGCAGACGCAGTGGCGTGATATCGCGAACAACATACTTGAGCGGTCATGGAGTCGCCTGTTCCTGGACGAGCAGCATCCACAGGTTCCCACTGTCCCTCGGTACGTGTTAACTTCAGGAAATTCTTACCAGAATTTCATATTTCATACTGTTTCACTTCATTTTGGATGCATAAGTGGGCATTAGAATGGATTAAAGTGATGAATTGTGTTTATCTCATGCTATGCACAGCAAAATGAATTTGTGAAGGATATTACTCCCTAATTGTTATGAATGTCTAACCTTGTGTGAAAGTCTTTTGTGTGAACTGGTACAGATTAAGTCAGGGCTAACCCAGAGGAAGCTGCAGGCAGTGACAAAGAGAGGAAGGAAGTTGAAGCTAACAACCAGTGAATGAAAGACCAGCTGGAAGATCAGAACAGAACAAAAGGAGCCCAGAGAGTGCTGGGCCGTGGCCCACCACATCTTGGGCCGCGGCCCAGGATGTCCAGAGGAGCACAAAAACTCCTGGGCCGCGGCCCACAATCTCTTGGGCCGCGCCCATGAAGGGAACAGGAGCACAGAAACTCCTGGGCCGCGGCCCACAAGCACCAACTTGAGGTCAGAGACTCTTGGGCCGCGGCCCAACCCCGAAAATGAAGATTTGCGTTTTGACAGCTGAGATGATATAAAAGGCAAACCGAGGGTTTTGAAAGGGAGGTTCCCACTTTTGGAAAGAACGACAAAGGCGGCTAAGGAGGTTCCAAGAGCTGGGAATTGCTGGAAGCAAGGAGAATCAAGTGGGCTTGAGGATCAGAAGAGATTTCATTTCAGATTTCTGATATTTCTGTATTCTATCCCTTCTCCACTGTGATTCTGTTATGACTTCTTTAATTCTTTTTACTTGTAATCAGCTATTGAACATGAGTAGCTAGATTCTCTTATTCTAGGATTGTTCAACACTTTTGTATGGATTGAACTCAAACTCTTTTTCCTCTTCTCGAGCTAATGGTTTATATGTGTTAACTCTTCTCTGTTTTCACTGACATTCATGAATTGCTAGCCATGAATAACATGTTCAACTAGATTAAGCTTGAGAGAGTTAATCTAATTGAAGAACGTGGGTAGAGTTATGCTAGACCTAAAGTTTAAAAGAGTTAAATGGAGGGTTTGTTAATAACATGGAGACATAGTCATTAACCTAGCATTGTTGAAGTGAGGAAGTTGCTTAATGATTATTTTCCCTTGAGTGTAGCAAGAGATTGTGCATTTAATTGGAGAGTATAAGCTTGGTTAGGACTTGAGAGAGCTTAACCAATGAATATTGAGCCTCAGACTGACACATATACAACCCATAAACAGTGATATCGAAGAGGACGTAGATTGAGTTCATGATATACCAAAAGGGGAGAGCAATCCTAGATTCACTCCACTTGATTAATTTCTCAAAGAAGCATACTTTGACAGTATTTTTCCTTAGTTGCTGTCATTTCAATTTGTAATTCTGTTTTTCTTCAACCCAACATATTTTACCTGAGTCAACTTGATCAAACACATAAAGCTATTGTTCGACTAATTGTTATTCAAATCCCCGTGGGAACGATCTTTACTTATCACTCTATTACTTGGCGCGACCCGTGCACTTGCGGTAGCGAACAGTACGTCGTCCAGCCTGCTCCTGCTCCTGCTGATGATGATGGTGCGGTTCACTCTGCCCAGCGGCCTGATCCAGCAGCACCTGAGGGAGCCCTACCTGAGGGAGCTCCAGATGATCAGCCCCCAGCTACTTAGTTTAGGACATTTTTTTTTTATTTGTTGTTGAAACATTTGTAAATAAATATATATAATTTTGTATTTCAGAACTTAAATTCTTATTCCATAATTATATTTATATTATTAGACCGCGTTGTTGAATTTGTGAATTAATTGCAACAATATTTTTTATATTTCTAAAATAAAAAAATAAAGTATATATGTATTTGTAGCGGTTTTATAATAAAAACCGCTACAAATATATATGGTTGTAGCGGTTCTACAATAAAAACCGCTACAAACATATACGGTTGTAGCGGTTCTACATAAAAAACCGCTACAAATATACATAATATTTGTAGCGGTTCTACAATAAGAACTGCTACAAATATACAAAATATTTGTAGCGGTTTAACAATACAAACCGCTACAAATATCAACATTTAAATTTTGGAATTTGCCGCATTTGTGCACATTTATAGCGGTTATTTTTTGTATAACCGCTACAAATTAAAAATAATTTTTCCATTTGATGTCCAACGGCTTTAATATTAATAGCGGTTGTATATATAGAACCACTACAAATACTCAACTTTTAAATTTTGAATTTCCCACCACTGTGTGCAAAATTCCAACGGCTTGAAAATTAGTAGCGGTTTTATACAATAACCGCTACTAATTTTTTAGAATTGTAGCGGTTAGTGTAGCGGTTTGTGAACCGCTACAAAAGTTTAAACGTTGGAATTTTAGAATATAAGGTTTTTGGCATTCGTCATTCTCTATTCACTCATCTTCTTCTCCATACTTTCTTCTCTCTCACTAGTAGCTATGGATAAATCATGGATCAGGTTGCCGCGCAATTCTCCAAAATATTTGTACCGATTAAACAATTTCTTGGATTTCACATTCACTTACGCCAGCTGTAACGGCAAGATCGTCTGTCCGTGTCGGAGATGAAAGTTCAAGAAGTGGTATGCACGAAATGTTGTGAAGGAACATTTGCTTCTGAAGCCTTTCCTTGAGGACTACGTTCTGGGCAGTTCATGGTGAGAAGGCCAGCATTAGATATGATGATGCTCTTCCTCGAAGTTCTCAAGTAGGCATTCAAGTAGATGAAGATGATCCTGTGAATGATGCTGTGCGTGATGCATTTGAATTTCAAGGTGACAACTTCAATGAAGAAGTGCACGGTTCTGAGCTGGATTTTATGAGGAATGAAGCAGCTCGGGATTTTTTCAGCTTGATGGATTAAGCAGATCGTCTTGTATATCAAGCTTGTGCAAATATTCTAAATTATCTTTCTTGATCAAATTGTATCATATCAAGTGTTTGTGTGGAATCACAGATAAGGGAATGTCGATGTTGATCGAATTATTACAAGATGCATTCCCTGACGCTGAGATTCCCGCAACATTCTACGAGGCCAAGAAGATTATCAACAGGTTGGGGTTGAACTATCAAAAGATTTATGCATGCCCAAATGATTGTATGCTATATTGGGGAGATGATTCCAGCAGGGAGGCTTGTAAGAGATGTCACACATCGAGGTACAAGACAATTTGGAAGGGGAAAAAGCAGAAGAAGAAGCCTGCAAATATTCTCAGGTACTTCCCTTTGAAACCTCGCCTACAAAAATTATCTATGTCTTCTAAAACTGCGGAGCACATGAGGTGGAATGTCGTTGATAACAATGAAGACGGTAAATTAAGACATCCCCGGGATGCAGATACTTGGAAAACGTTTGACAATGACTTTCCAGATTTTGTGAGTGACCCCAAAAATGTTCAGCTTGAGTTGGCGACCGACGGTTTTAATCCTTTCGGGAATCTTAGCACAAGTTAAAGTATTTGGTCGGAAGTCTTAGTTCCCTACAATTTACCCTCTGGATGTGTATGAAACAAAGCTCTTTCATTATGTCTATGATCATTCCAGGCAAAAAGGCAACAGGCAATAACATCGATGTGTATCTCTAACAACTTATTGCGGAATTGCTTGACTTGTGGAATGTCGACTCGGAGACGTATGATGCTTATGGCAAGACTTTGTTCAACTTGCGTGCAACCTTAATGTGGACGATTAGTGACTTTCCTGGCCTTGGCACATTATCTGGTTGGAATGTGCATACTAGGTCTGCGTGTCCAGCTTGCAATTTTGACTTTGACGCAGTGCGCCTTCCCCACAGCCGAAAGTGGTGCTTTTTGGGGCATCGGAGGTTTCTCGATGGAAGGCATAAGTTCAGATTGCAACGGAATCACTTCAATGGTAAACTAGAAAAAAGAGGACCACCTTAGACTTTGTCTGGTACAGATATCTTACAGCAGCTTGAGCATGTTGACTTCGAGTTTGGAAAAAGCGACGATTCAGCAATAACTCGCCAAAAGACGCGCAGGACTTCGGTGCCTCAGCAGTGGAAGAAGATAAGTATTTTATTCACTCTTCCATATTGGAGATCTAATTTACTTCGCCACAGTCTTGATGTAATGCACATTGAAAAGAATGTTTGCGACAATGTGCTGTATACGCTGCTTAACGAACTCGGTAAGACAAAAGATCACCTTCAAGTGAGGAAAGATTTATGCGCCATGGAAGTTCATGAAGACGCTTGCCCAGATGAGCATGACAAATTTCAGCCGGTAAAGTTTACCCTCACAAAACTGAACAAGGAAGTCTTCCTCGCGACGTTGAAGAAATTAAAAGTTCCTGATGGGTATTCAAGCAACATTTCTCGATATGTTGAGACTTGTAGGCTTGAAAGGTTGCTGGTCTGAAGAGTCATGACTCACATGTTCTTATGTAGCAGTTAATCCCTCTGGCTATAAAGAATGCACTTCCTCCCAATGTTTCCATCGTTTTGGTGGAATTTGTTCTTTCTTTTAGAAGTTGTGTTTTAAGGTTTTAATCGTTGAGGAGCTCTATCAACTGCAGTCCAAAATCATTCTTATGCTTTGTCATTTGGAGATGATCTTTCCTCTATCCTTTTTTACTGTGATGGTTCACCTTATAGTCCACCTCGTTTATGAAACAAAGCTCGCTGGACCAGTACAATATCGTTGGATGTATCCGATTGAGAGGTATTCATTTTAAATATGTGCTTTATTCTCCGTATTTAATGTTTGCTAGTCGTCCTTTTCAGCATTTTATATCAATTTTCTCTTCTGTACTTTGTAGTTTCCTTGCGAAATTAAAATCTTACGTAAGGAATAAGGCGTGGCCAGAAGGTTCTATAGCTGAAGGCTATATAGGGGATGAGGTGCTATATTTTTGCACAAGGTACTTTGATGATCTTGAGATGGCTTTCAACTGCCCACCTCGTGTTGACGATTGTTCTGAACCTGCGCCGACATCAGGAGAATTTATCTCTCATGTTGGTAAACCAGTTGGAGCAACTGAGAACTTCAAACTAACGGCAACTGAGAAGTTGCAAGCACATAGACATGTCTTGATTAATTGCACTCAAGTTGAACCTTTCATATGGTAAGAATTGTACACTCACATGTTATTCGATCTATATCTTTCGTAACATTTCTCACTTTCATTTCACTATCGCCTTTCCATTATTAATTACAGGGAATTCAGAAGTCATGTTAAGCGTCAACTCAAGATCCGTACACAGACATCCTTGGAAGTTGATAGGAGGGTCCACAAAGAATTCCTGAGCTGGTTTGTGTGTAGAATACTAAATGAC
Organism: Inga leiocalycina; assembly: GCA_963242795.1. Classification (NCBI taxonomy): domain Eukaryota; kingdom Viridiplantae; phylum Streptophyta; class Magnoliopsida; order Fabales; family Fabaceae; genus Inga; species Inga leiocalycina. Next base: position 11,055,786 of record OY725327.1, on the reverse strand, counting down.
CACAACCCACACTCACCAGATTTCAGAGCTCTCGCAATCGACCTTCTTGATCATGCAAAAAGGTTTACAGCATACAATGTCAATGGTTTTAAGTTTTGCATGGTTTCACAGGATCAAGGATTGCAAACTCAGAATTCGGGTGTTTATGGCACATTTGGGACAAGGAGTTATGCGAGCAGCAGTGACGCCAACATGCAGTTCGGAGGCGTCCCTTATTATGGCAAGCTTCTTGATGTGGTCGAACTTAATTATCAAGGCTGTTTCACCGTGACGCTGTTCAAGTGTTTGTGGGCAAATACCACTACTTCTCGGGGACTGACAACTGACGACTTAGGGGTCACATCAGTCAATTTCTCAAGGCCGATTCATACTGGTATTTCTCAAGATGATGAGCCGTATATTCTAGCTTCAGAGGGACATCATGTTTATTATGTTGAGGATGAGAGGCACAGGGATTGGCACATGGTCGTTCATTTAAAGCCATGAGACCTTTACGGCATGGGTGAAGGCGATAACATTGCCTATAAGAGTGAGCCATTTCAGCCAGCCGATTTTTAAAACTACTTCCCTGAAGGTGATGACAATTTACCTCTACTGCGGTGAGTTTTTTTAAGTCCACGTCATTTAAATTAAATTTTTTAAATTTAATAATACATCCTTAACAATAATTTTCTACATAATTTCTGTAGGGATGGCGACGATGAGTGATCAAATTCAAATTATGCTTTTGTCTTTAAAAAAAAATGGAAAAAAATTTTAAAATAAAATTTTAAAAAAAAATATTTGTAGCGTTTATTAAACCGCTACAAAAATAAAAATAACCGCTACTAACTAAAAACCACTACAAATAGTACGTGGATCTCTATAAATACCCTTACCACAACTCATTTCAAACGCTTCTCAATTTCTTTTCACCTTACCTTCCTTTCATTTTCTCTCACGTACAACTTCTTTTATATGAGTAAAGGAGCTGAATAATATGATCAAATATGGTAACAAGTTTTTTAATTTTGTTTACAATACTTCTTTCCTTTATATAAAATTTATTCTCACCATTTTTTTTCGAGATATTTCAGAGTTGTATCTCATTTTCATCTATTTTTCATACACAATTACATTATATTAGACAACATAATAATTCCTTATTACATACGTATCCTTAATAATATTATTAATATAATTTTTATACTAATCCAATTAAATTAAATTTTTCCTTTTAATTTATTAATAAGTTAAAATATTGAATATTTAGCTAATTAAATTAGATAAATTAATAAAAAATAAACTATTTAATTTAATATTAAAAAAAATGATCGTATATTTTTTAAAAATTTTTAAAATATTTGTAGCAGTTATTAAACCGCTACTAACAAACGCGCCTTTTTAAACTTGAATTAAATTTTTTGGCGCCAAATTTGAATTTCATGAAATTAGTAGCGGTTTTATAACCACTACAAATTTCATAAAAATTCAAAATTAGTAGCGGTTTATTAACCACTACAAAATTGAAAAAAATATCATTTTTCTTTTCCCTCCTTCAAAATTTCAATTTTTTATATTTGTAGCGGTTATATAACCGCTACAAATATCTCTGAAAAAAAATTTGTTCTGGGGATGTTGTAGCGGTTTGGTTGAACCGCTACAAAGGATGTAACAGTTATTTTCCTTGAGTAGCGGTTTTTTATAACCGCTACAAAACCGCTTGCAACATACGATTTAGTAGCGGTTTTTCTAACCCCTACTAATGTTGTTTGTAGCAGTTAAAACCGCTACTAATACCCATTTTTAACCGCTACTAAATCACATTTTTTTGTAGTGTCTTTTGGTGTGGTGGTCGAGTGGCTCTGTGACTGGCAGTAGTTATAAGGTGATGGTGGTTGGGATGAAGGTGCTTGCTGGACTGTGAACAAGATGATGGTGTGGTGATGAAAATGAAGAGGAAGTGACTGGCGGTGGTGAAGAAAATGGTGTAAGGAAAAATGCCGAGGCTTGGTCAAGGTGAATGGTGGTGATGAAGGGAAGAGGTCAGTGGTGAGAGTAGTGACCTCATTCTTACTTCAACTCCCCATTCTGTAGTACCTCGACAAGGAAAATGGGAAAAGATTGAAGGTATAAGGGAAGGCTCATGAAGGAGGGGTGGCGCCGGCGGCTATGGTGAGAAAGAGAGTGCCGCCGGTGACAAGGGGGAAAGAAGAAGGAAGGAGGGGGAAGAAGGAGGTCGGATGTTGAATGTCCTGCCTCTGCGTTGATGATGTGTTTTTATAGAGGGAAAAGCAAGAAGATGGTGAAGGTTATGATGGTGGTTCATGGTGATAAGATTCCTCCAGCTCGCAGGCCCTCCATTGTCGGATCTTATCGTCCTTTTCCTTCTTTCCAACCACTCCATTGTCTCCCATTTATGCCCGTTATCTCCATTGCTTTTGGGTCTCCATGATAAATAAATATGTTGCTCTTTGGTCCTGTCGGTTGGAAGGAGAAGAAGCTTGGTGCTTTTAAACGTGGGGCTTGGAAAAGCTGATGGCTCTTTTTCTGCAAATTTCACTGACCCTTTTCTTCATTAATTAGTAATTTTCAGAATTTTTGGGCATTTTTTTCAAAATTTCCAGACCTCATTGCCAATTTCTTCCCAAAACACCTGAAATGAAAAATTAAGCACAACATAGTATCAAAAGCCCAAGAAATCATTTGCATAAATAATTAACAAATTATGATATTTTACCCCAATTTACACTTAATTCAATGCAAATGTGGTTTTACTCAAATTAGTGCTTAACAATGCAATATTGTCCCAAAAAATGCATTCTAGATCCCAATTTAATTATGAAAATTATATATAAAAGTATGGTTCAATCATTCTGTTTAATGGCAATTTATTCCAGCCATTATTCTCCTAACTGTGGACTTAGGCAAGGGGACCCCTATCCTCATACTTGCATATCATGGCTGCAAATGTTTTTTCTTGTTCATTAAGATACGAGTATACCATTTTTCTTGACAAAGTTCTTATCTTTTAGAAATTGTAATTTCAATACCCGGTCCCCTAGTTTTCATGATTTATGTTCACCTTGCAACTTTTTGAGACAATGTTTGTACATTTAGTTTCTACTAATAATATTTGATAGTTTTACCGAAAAAAAAAAAAAAGTATTGCTATGGCACAGATGGTTAAATATTGCGTGAATTAATGTGTGTGTGTACTTCAACTGCTGCTTTTCTAGTATATCAAAGGTACGTTATTATGCTGAGACTAGGAAAAATAGATGTGTTTGCAATGAAAGAAATAAAACACTACATCCGCTCCTTAATATAAGAGATAGTTGGTGGGTTGGATTTGGTCATCCTAGAGATATAAGACCTTAATTCACCTTATCACCCAAATTAATAATTCTTTCTCCAAAGTAATTAACCCTATTTATTGATTACGAATAAGGGGTTTCCATTCCAAGGTAGTCATGATTAAGAAGGTACTTTAAGGAAATCAACTTATATTTGCCATAAATATAATAGTTAATTTAACTGATTTCTTTACTATAAAAAATAGTTGATTATCAACGGAATTTAATGATTTTGTCATCAAATAGATTGTCACTAATTAATTAGTGACAAAATTTCATCATTAAGCCGGTTTAGTGACGGAATTCTGTTGCTAATCATTGTGTTTTTTACTCCCTCTGGTCTTTTTAATACAAGACATACTTATCTAATTTGATTAGATTAAGGAAGTTAGTTAAATTAGATAATATGACATGTATTTTCTAAAATACCCTACTCACATTCTTTAATTCCTTCATTCCTCCTCCTCATTTATTATTGTTGAGGGAACATGAATAGAGGTGAATTAAAAAAAGATTGACAAATATGAAAACTTTGTCTTATATTTAGGACCAACATCAATTCCCCAAATATGTCTTATATTAAGGAATGGAGGCAGTAATATATATACCCAAATTAGTTAAGTGACTCTTATATTAAGGAGTAGAGGGAGTAAAAGGAAAAGAACATTCTACCTCAAGCACATACGCTTGGTTGGAAGTTGGAACAATATCTAATTCTTTTGGAACAAAGACAATACAGTCAAATGTGGGCGCTGAGACTGTAAGTCATGGTAAGAAGCTAAGAACTGCTTTTATTGTGTCTATTATTCTTCTATGTTTTTTAAACTTATTCCTTTCAGATTATACCAAACATGGTGACTATAATTAGGCAACTTCACAATAATAATGTTATATTGATGATATAACTAACAATAAACCAAACAAGTTCAATTTTATGTATGGATTGCTATTCATTTTGATTTTATGTGCCGAAAGAAAGGGCTCCATGGCCAGCAAGATAAGATTCGGCGAGAAACAATATTCTTGGCTTAATTCCTCCTAAAAGCACATAGCTAGGTTAGATACATGTCCATATAAGGTGGTTCATGTTTCTTGCTTTGAGGCAAGAGACCAGATAACATAGATGTTACAGCTAGCCAGCCAGCCATTTTACTCTCTCTTTTCCATTTGGGGAAAAAGTGGTAACCATATCTTTTGAAGCAAAACAAACTCAACATAATCTATGGCACTTCCAGAAGATCTGAGGAAGATGGCTTTCGAAGGATTATTTACTGTGAAAGATCAGCTTCAACACATCTACGCCATGAAGGAGGCAATCCTTAAACGGCAAGGACATTGGGTGATTCAAGTGCCCAACGATGAAACAGACGAGCCACCTATTATTAATAGTCGCAGAGATCTGGATCTGAACTGCTCAACCAAGAGAAAACTACACGGTCGTCATCGTTGGTATAGATTTTAGGATTAAGATGCAATTTTAGCAACAAAACATTTTTGCCATAAACATTTGACACAATTAAGTTTTGAAGGATTCAAAAGTAGACACAATCTCTTAGAAATAGTGCAATTCTAGCAATTTCATTAAATTGGTCCAAACATCTGTCTCTTTTTTTTACATGGGACCCACTTGTTCTCCATCTAGCTTTATAACGGACATTTGAGCTAATTTAATAGAATTTCTAAAATTATACCATTTTAAAAGATTGTACTTCTCTGATCCTTAATATAAGATATATTTGGAGAATTGATTTTGGTACTAAATATAAGACATAATTTTCATAATTGTCAGTCTTAACCTAATTTAACCCTATTGATGCTCTCTCAGCAATAATCAAGGAGGAGAGAGAATGAGATAATTAAGGAAGATGACTAGGGTATTTTAGAAAATATATGTCATATTAGTAATTAACTCAACTAACTTCCTTAACTTAATCAAATTAGGTAAATATATTTTATATTAAAGACCGAAAGGAGTATCTACTTTAACACCCTTCAAAGCTTAATTTTGCTAGATACTCATGACTAAAAACTTCATTACTAAAATTGCATCTTAACCTTAGATTTTAAATTGAGCCAATTTAACAAATTGCTAAAATGGCACTGTTTTAAAATATTTGAAGAGCCATATCGTGGGGCTATCAAATAAAACTAAGCTAAATGCACTATAGGGCAACTAATCTAGGTCGATCTCTACGTGGAGCCTATATTTAGTTCCTAAGTAATCTAGTGTAAATAACAAATTAACCTAAGAGTATGGGATGCGAGTTTCATCTATCTAATTAAACTGAAGAGCTACTTGTTTATGAATTTTTCTTAATGTATAAAATGAGTGTGTGGGTGTAAATGCAAGAGATGAATGTCCTAGGTGAATGAATCCACTAACCATCCTTGTCCAATTTATTTCTAAGTTCCTCTCTTAACTAAGCACAAGGACTAGCAAGGACCCTTGCTAATCAATACTCCTAATTTCTCATTTATATCTAGACTTAGACTCAATTATCAATTAGGAGTATCTTAAGCACTTAGCTCATGCTAGATTCATAAGAGATCCTCTCTTCCACCAATTAATTCCTAGAAACCTAGCAAACAATTGATTTCAAGAGAATAGAGGAAAGTAATTGAATAACAAAAGAGTGCTATAGTCCAATTACAATCCATGAGTACAAATCTAGCACAAGTTTCATCATCCAGATTACATCAAACGATTAAATCCTCAACAATATACACAAATCATAAACTCTAGAAACCTAGAATCATAATCTGCATATACATAAGAGTAGAAGATGAAATTAAGATACAAAGAACTCCCCTAATTGCTCAAGGACTCAGGTTAGCTTCATCATCACCATCGGACGAAAGAGTCTAGCCACTCATGATTCGAAAATCAACTCCTCTGGACCTCTGGGCTGTCATCTTCATTGCTGGTGCGAGAAAACAGAGGAAACAGGGAATCAATCGATGAAAAGTGGAAGGATAAGGAGAGGACGTGGTCTATGGAAGTGGAGAGAAAACGAAAAATCAGAAAAATGAGAGTCCACCCCGAAAACCAGCTGCCGCGTGAGATGAAAATGCTGAACGTCCCCCACCTCTCTGTTGCGCCATCTCCTCTCGGTCCTCTTGCGCGATCTGATTTTGGGTGCATATATGACATAAGGCTGTGTTTGGAGGCAAGCAAAAATGTAAGAGATGTTGGGACAAAGAAACTCAAGCCACCAAACAATGCCTAACTCTTTTCTCATGTCTATTAAAATTAAAAAATTAGGAAATAAAATCTGCACATGTGCTCCCCTCTAATTCCATCTTTGCCCTCCATTAAGCTCTAATGTACCATGTCATCACCTATAAAAATGAGATACAAAAAGGTAATATCATATGTTCACAACTAAGGAATAATGGGAATAACAAATATTACTTAAAATATATCAATTTAGCCAATTTAATTCCCAAATTACCTTTGCATTCAAATCTCACATTAATACCTAATTATGCCCAAAATGGTTAATCAAATCCCACAAAAGTCTAAGGTTAATTACCAAAAGATATTCAAATATTTAGCTCTTATCAAATTCCCCCACACTTAGCTTTTGCACTCCCGGGCAAAATCATTTCAAGCCAAGAACCGAAAATAGAGATGAACAAGTATGATCAATCTTCAAGAATCACATTTGATAAACAATGAAGTATCCATTTATCCAAACTCCACAAGCATGCCACATGTTAGAAGAACTAGCAAAGATGCAAAGCTTAATCCAAATGAGTTCAATTGGAAACCCTTACTAGGATAAGTGTTTGCACTCTACTCTTATGTAAGGTAATTTTTCACTCGCATCCACTTTGACCATACTCTACCATAGGCTTGTGATATTTCTAGGCTCTCCACTACTTGCAACAATGGCATAAATAAATCCAAAGGACTTTGTAGGGTTGTAATGTTGAATAGGCCAAATGATGGAAAATATAACAAATACTATGTTTGCACCAAATAATTTGCTAGATCACTTAGCACTATAGAACTGACTTATTTCACATATTTACCATCGTGACTATATATATTTTTTTCTTTTTCTTTTTCTCTTTTGTTTTCACACTTTTTCTCTTCTTCTTTTTTTCCTTCTAGTTTCTTTCTCTTGATTATTCACATGGCATTTTTTTTTCAATAGTTCTAGGAAGAACTTGATAAAAGATCCAAACATAACATTTGTATAATGAAATATAAACGAAAGTGAAAGGCTCAAAGGGGGGAACTAAGGTGAATGATGAATGGTTTGTGTTTGGGTTAAAAGGTTTAAAAATGAATGCCAATGTCATCTCTATCTATACCATTGCAAAATGTAGCCTCAAGCAAGAAACAGGACAAGTTCTAGAGAGCAATAGCCTAAGTGGACAAATCGCACAATAAAATGAAACAAATAGGCCCAAAATACCTTCCAACTAGGCTTTTGTTTCCTAACATACTCATCAAAATTAAACAATGCATCATTTCTAAGACTTAGAACATATGGAAACTCACTTCATTTAGACAAATTTCAACATCAATATCTAATCACATGCAATTGGGATACTTGATCATGCTTAAAAATCTCAAAATTTTTGAAGAATTAGGCTCAAAATGGATGAAGCAGCAGCTAGCACAAAACACGATGGCATATTAGAGTCCCTAAAAACAAAAAAAAACACACAATCCATCTCTCCCCCACACTTAATCCTTGCATTGTCCTCAATGCACATAAAGAGTAATTATATGACAATGGTGCTCAATAATGTAGCGAAGAATCAATGTGAGAAAGAGTAGATTAACACACAAAGAAAAAAAAACAAAAAACAAAAAACAAAAACAACACACAAGACACAAGCTACCTTTTCCTACTAGAGTATCCCTCCCCCACACTTGTTCAACATCATGAAATCATGCAATAAACAGCCCAAAATAATAGAACAAGGTAAAGGAAGGGAGCAACCTTATCATGGAGACTTGTAGCTAGTGTGGTACAAACGGAGACGGTTGACTCGAGTATGGAAGTGTCCGCCATAGCCATCCTTCACTTTATAAGTCCTCTTATCACACTTGGCAACCACTTCTAAAGGACCAATCCATGTCTCCTTGAATTCTTCATGTGGAGCAGAATAATGAGGCACATAAGCCATGACATAGTCACCAACTTCAAAAGTGGTCTTTTGTGCTTGAAGCTCCACATGAGTGAGTTGACTTGGATCAATGGACAAGGCATGGAGTGGAAGTAGTGAAGAGCTTCCAAATCCATCCTTAGGCCTCAAAGGCTTCTCTTTGCTAGGTGGTGTAGTATGGATTTGGCACACCACCTTGATCGATTTGGAAACTTGCCTCAAGGCTTTAAAAATGTTCAATGGCCGCTTTGAATGAGTCTTGGCAGCTCCACTATACCGTGTATTATCATCACAAACAACACCTTTCTCAAAAGCATTTGGGTTAATGTTCGCTACCGCAAGTGCACGGATCGCGTCAAGTAATAAAGTGATAAGTAAGATCGTTCCCTCGAGGATTTGAGTAACAAATTAGTTGAGCAATAGTCTTAGTGAGTTTGATTAAGTTGCGCCAAAACAAAGTGTTGAGTGTGGAAAAAGAACTTTCAAAAGATATTTTGATAAAGACTAAAAATTACTGAACAATAATCTATTTCTTGTGAATTCAATCAATTTTAATAAACCTAGGATTGTTCATCCCATTTGCACTTCATAAACTTAATTTCCTTCCTCTATAAGAATACTTTCATGGGTTATATATATGTCAGCCTAAGATTCACTAGCAAGTGATTAAGCTCTCTCAAGTCATAACCACATTTATACCCTCCATTAACATACACAATCTCTTGCTATAGTTAATGGAAAATAATCTTTAAATAACCACCTTAATTTTGGCAATGCTAGGTCAATAACTATATCTCTATGTTATTAACTAACCATCCATTTAATTCTTAAACTTCAAGTCTAGCATAACTCTCCCCAAGTTCTACAATTAAACTAACTCTCTCGAGCTTAATCTAATTGAACAAATGATCCATTGTGCTGGCCAGTCACGGATATCAGCAAAAACAGGGGAAAATTAACATATATATACCATTGGGTACCAAAAGAAAGAAGGAATTAAGTTCAATCCATACAAAGGTCTAGAACAATCCTAGAATGAGAAAACTAGCTACTCATGTTCAAAAACAAATCACAAATATCAACATTCAGTCCAGCCATATCAGAATTACAATGGAGAAAGGGAATGAGTACAGAAAAACCAAGAGAATCGGAGTTGGAATCTCTTTCAATCTTCAATCCCACTTGATTTCTTTGAGAAAACCCCTCTCCTTTGCTTGAAAATACTCCTTAGCCGCCTTACAAAACCTCTGAATGTCGAACTCCCCCTTGTGTTTCAGCATCTTGCCTTTTAAATGACCTAGAAACAAAACGCACAGCTGCTGTTTTCGAGTTTTGGCTGCAGCCAGAAATTATTGGCTGCAGCCAGAAAATGCATTTTTGCCTCTGACTGTCGTCTGGCTGCAGCCAGAAATGGCTTGGCTACAGCCCGAAACTTTCTGGAGGTGTTCTGGCTGCAGCCAGCCAATTTCTTGGCTGCAGCCAAGCATCTGTTTTCAACTTTTTCAGCTTTTCCCCAGTGACGCAATCATTGCAAAGGGTGTTGTGCTTTCTTCCCAACTTCTTGATCAATGATTTGTGCTTCCATTGGCTCTTTGAGTGTTTCAAGTATGATCCTACAAGCACAATGAAGTCTATACAAAACAAAGGGTGATGTATGATAGCAAAATATTCACATTTAATCAAAGAATTATTCCCTTTTTAACCAAACACTCATGGGGCACATTTCCTTCACACTTCAATCCTTATAAACCCCTTAATAAATCAGAAAGTGTGATAAATTGAGTGTAAATGTGCTATTTTGATATGCATTTCACAAGGCTAACACACCCCCAAACTTAAACTTTTACTCGTCCTCGAGTAAAACAAGTTGAACAGTGAAAGAGCTAGATTAAATAACCATTAACTCAGTACATAGGCATGATGATTTCCTCATTGGTTGTTCAAGATGTTATATTCAATAGGAACACAATGAAATATAAAAGAATGCAAGGTTTACAACTTAAAGCATCTTTCCTAACAATGTTCAAAATGTGTGTGTGTGAGGAGAATTAAAGAACAAGTTTTCCAGCCAATGTCAAGATCAAATGTAGCAATTAATTAAGCATGTATAAATAAACCTCAATCTCAGGTCTTCATATACCTACATTCTCCTCTCTTTCCACTAATAGACAATTCCACACTGTTTCAAAATCAATGGGACTTTATAAGCTTGTGATTTGGCCACTGTTTAGGTTTATTGAAAGAATAGGAAAGCAAAGAAGATTCAAATCTCTAGAGAATAATGACCATACACACTTCCTCTCCTTGTTTTACACATAATTCTCTTTCAAGAAACAAGCACCTATCCACGCTTGTCCTCAACATCTGCTCAAAGAATTATATAAAACAAGAAACTCAGAACTATGCAAAGATAAACACCTTATAGATTTAAAATATGTTTTTCAGGAATTTCTAAGTGTGAGTGTGTGTACGGAGTCAACATGTATTCCTTTTGCACTTGTCAAAGTTATAAGCCACACGTCAAGTCATATACCCCTATTCAAACGATCAATTACATCATTATCTAATTTCTTCCCTTCTTCTTCTAATTTAATCCAACTGACTTAAAAATCAAAGGGACTTTTCAGCTTGTAACGGGGCCAGGGGTTAAGGTATTTATAAGAAAAGGCAACGGATACTCAACAAATACCTCAAGATAGATGATAATCACTCAAGGGGTTTCTTCCTTTTCTCATTAAACATACTCCCCCAAACTTGAACCAAATTGATCTCTTCCAAATCAAGCCTTATTGTATATATATATATATATATATATATATTTCTTTTTCTTTCTTCTTTTTTTTTATTTATTTTTTTGGCTTGATGTCTACACAATGTGAACCCTTTTTTTTTTTTAACACTCCTTTTTCCAATCATATAACACTCTACACATCACCACATTCCACACCCTAATCCTTATCATCTATCTCAAAGCAAGGGAATCATGGTTTTTCACATTGGCTAGGTTAGGTAGATGTTAGGTTTTCAAAAAGAATTTTTCTAATTGGTTTTTCAATCAGGCTCAAAATAGGGGTTCAAAAGAGGAATCAAATCAATTAGGAAGGCTTGAAAGGCTCAATCGCATTTTATGAAATGCCCTAATCATTTCTTCAAATCGTATGAAATAAATCAAAAGTTTTGAAGAAGTCAAAAGATTATTTTGCAATCAACCGCTTGAAACAAAAGTATATAACCTAATTTGTCACAAATCCCTTCAACAAGAACTTCCAGAACACAGCCAACTCCAATAGTGCTTTCTTAACTTAAAAATTCCTGAATAACATGCTTTATCTCTACAATGCATCCATCAATGCACATTAAACAGAATTTCTTATCGAATATAAAAGAGTGAGCAGGAATTTATAAGCGATAATCGACATGATTTTTCTGTATATGGCTAAAATGGGGTGTCAATTTGTCGATTGTCATTGGTAGGCTTGAAAGGCACAACCGCAATTAAAAGAATGCCCAAATCATTTTTCAAAAATGTGTGACTTCATTTACTCATTTCAAGAGATTCCAATGTAGGTTCTAAAATCCTTTAATTGAGAAAGAATATACACACCAAATTGCTACCAATGTTTCCTATCAAAGCAATTAACTCATTCCCCGATCCGGTGCAAAATGTTCATTCTAAAAATTTTCAGGAACTATTGCTTTAAGATATAAATCAAGCATTCAAACATATTAAACATCATGTCCTAAAAAGCATAAAATCCAAACATTCATTCTATCATTGGAACATGCATTTACTATCACAAATAATTAATCAACCTAGCTCGAATTTCAAATCAAAGGACAAGAAATAGTCAAAGTTTATGCACTTGAAATCTTTGTCAACTAGACACACAAATCATCAAAACTATCACCCCCAAACTTAAGAAATGCAGTGTCCTCACTGTCAGACATGAATATAGCAACCATATATGACGTAGTAGCAAGAGATAAACATAAAAAGTCCACTACATAAGAGTCATCACCAAAGTAGCTGGGTCTCAAAGAAATAGATACAGAGATCAAGTGCAGAACAAACAGGCAAAGTTAGACAAAAATTCCAAGTCACGTCTCAGAAACAGCAAGAGTCTATAACCTAGGACACAAACAAGAAATACAGCTAAAACATGTGAGTATCAGCCAGAAAATTCTCCTCCCTAGGCCCACCAGCAGCTGCACCATCATCCGCACCAGCATATTGGGCACCTCGCTGAGCTTGCTGAGCCATATATTCCTTTATTCTAATCAATCGAGCCTCTTGGTTATGCAGAGTAGTGAGGCATTGGCCAACGGTGTCAGTTAGGTTCTGCATCATGGAGAAAAGGTCATGCATGGTCGGTTGAGGTTGCGAGGAGGAGGATGGCTCACCATGCTCAGGTAGTGAAACCTGAACATCCATGTCTGTGTGCTCAAGTGGAGGTGGGGTTGGTAGAGGTTGGGTAGGTTTTGGCTTGATGTTGGTGTATTGAAATTTTGGGACAGGTTTAAATGAAACATCTATTGGGAGTGTTGCAACTCCTTTGGCAATGCAAAAGGCTGATATCAGGTGTGGGAGCATGAGACCACAGGTTTGATCAAGAACATGTTCTTGTAATGATTTAAAAATAAGATGGCCAATGTCCACTGGTTGCTTCTTCATAAGGAGAAATATGACAAGGGCTTGATCCCGTGTGATGCGACTGCGGTTAGACGAGGGCCAAAAATAATCTTTCCCAAAATGCATCCATATGCGGGCGTCCACCGATAACCGAGTGCGACTCAAGTACTTCTTGCGCCCAGTTGGGCATTGCCATGAGATTGCTCCTTCAGAATCCAACAGCTTAGAGATCTCATTGTCAGGAACCTCAGCATCATTGCTTTGATAGTATTGGTATTTGCACTCCTCCACAAAGGGCAAATGCAAATACTGTCTGAAAGCACTGAGTGTGAAATCAATATCAACTCCACGAAGAGGAAATCTCCAAACATTTCGCACACAGGCTTGAGCATAAAACTCATGGACTATTTGCAAATTGCCGTCTTTCTTGGTGTCCATGAGCGTCCCTAGTTTGTATGTCCTTGATGCAATGTCGTAAAACTTACAAGCAGCAACAAATGGGAATTCTTGCTCTTGCAAGAGAGGCCTGGGAACGACTTTCTCTTTTGCATCAGCCAGAGCCTTAGGGGTAACCCTATTAGCAGCCTTTTTTAGTGTCATTTTTTTTTCTGAAAATAAGAAGAAAACAGCCCACCACAGCCAGCAAGCAATTATTCCCATGGAAAGACAAGCATACAACCACAAAAATGGGGCAAGAAACAAAGTCCTAAGATAAGCAAGTCCTAAACTAAGGTAAGAGACACCCCCAAACTTGACTTCTATGTAGGACCATACTGCCAGCAGAATTCCATCCTAAACCTATCCTCACTGCCTTACAAGTCCCAAAGGCATCTGGAAAATTGTGAACCCATTACCTATGTGACAACAATTCAGCAATTTCAAGACTTACTAGGCAAGATCTAATCCTCAAACCATATTCTAAATTCAAGCTTAATTCTGATAATCTTGAGAATTTGAGAGAACAACATTTTCAAACTCAAGAGAATATAGGTGCAACTTGAAAAACACTCAGCATGTACTCAAGAGACACCTTTTCAAGTTGAAAAATGATCAACATCTAGGTGGAACAGAGGTGGACAAATGCAATTCTGAAACTTGCACTAAATAGGTAAAATGGTTCTATGGGTTGCATTGGAAAAATTGAAAACCAAATTGATGGTTAATTTACAAAGAAACATATGCATTAAGCCCATAACAATTACAAATTTCAGAATGCAAGAATGTTGATCAATTCTCAAGATATTCCAGCATATATATAGCAATTCAAGATTAGAAACTCTCCTACCCTTTCACTTCAAAACTGACCCAAATAAGCAAAATCAATGCTTGCTAACCCTTTCCTTACAACTCATTAATTCCATCCTGAACGAAACATACTTCATCAGGTAATATTAAGCACAGACCCTTCTAAACATATTATGAGAGTGACTTCTAACACAAAACATTCATCAGTTCCAGCTTAAGTCTACTCTCACCCCAACTAAAATTCTACACAAAAAAGGATGACCATATGAGATATACCTCAACGTGAAAATGGAAGAGAACGAAGGGGAAAATGGAGTCGTGAGAGACTGTGAGAGATCTAATTTGTGACGGTTCTGCAACTTCAGCTGTCAGCAGATATTTTTGAACACCGAGAACGACACAGAGAGGAAAAGGGTGTGACGGTGTGGAGGGAAATGATGGGTTCTTGAGGTCTATGGGAGTAGGAACCGAAGCTGCTGCTGGGAGGGGGAGAAATGGATCTATAATGAGTGGGTCGGTGTTGTTGGGAAAGGTTGCGACACTGAAGAATGGGGACGGTGGTTGAGCGACTGTGCACAATCGGTGCTCAGCGGTGGCGAGCTGGACGGAATGGTGAGCGAGTGCGAGAGGACGGCTTTTGGGTTCTTGCGTGAGGAGAATGAAAGCAAACCAAGATGAACCAAAATTAAAACAGAGGCGAGAGAGGGAAGAAAGAGGAACAGAGCTGCCCAAAAAATAAATTTTTTTTTATTAACGGGTTTGGGCTGCAGCCAAAAAAATCTTGGCTGCAGCCCAAATCTCTCGGCCATGACGTGTGCTGCAGCCAGATAAGGCTTGGCTGCAGCGCAGAATGCAAGGAAATTTTTTTTTTATAGCAAGCCACGGGTTTGGGCTGCAGCCAGAAAATGCTTGGCTGTAGCCCAAATCTCTCGGTCCTCTCTTTGGCTGCAGCCAGGAATGATTCTGGCTGCAGCACAGATCTTTCTATGCTCTCCTTGGCTGCAGCCCAAAATTCTTGGCTGCAGCCCAGATCCTTCTGAGTTCTATTTGGCTGCAGCCCAAAATTCCTGGCTGCAGCCCAGATCCTTCTGAGTTCTATTTGGCTGCAGCCCAAAATTCCTGGCTGCAGCATAAATCTTTCTGAGCTCCAATTGGCTGCAGCCAAATGTGTGTTGGCTGCGGCCAAAATTTGTCCCCCAACTACATCAGATATCACGCATGTAGCATACCATATACACAGAATTTTTCACCTGATGATCATAGATACTAACACAACCCCTCAATCACTTGCACCAAAAATTTCCCATGAGGCACATACACTCATCAACATTAATAATTCACACAATTGAAAACACCTTTTCATAAGATTAAAGTGCACCCAAAAATTTATGAACTCACTTTACATCTATAATGGATAGGATTAGGCCAATCTAACACACAAATCAGAAGATAATTCATTCCACCAACAGGAATACACCTAAATCATAAGTGAACATGCCTTGGTAACACTAGTTATCAGATCAAGACATGCTCATCAAATATTAGGCTCAAGAAAATCATGAGAATGAAGAAACTTCCCTGCAAAATACCTATTCAAACCAAATGCCACCCTTTGCCTTGCAATCCTCTTGCTCTCAACTATTGTCAGATTGGAGTCCCTTTCTTCCTACAAAAGTTAAAAGACCAAACGTAAACCTACCAAATTATACCAAAATTAAAGAAACTAAAGAGATTAAGTTCAGAACTTGGGTTGCCTCCCAAGAAGCGCTTAGTTTATAGTCTTTAGCTTGACTTTTCACTTTGGTCACTCTTCATTTGATAAGTAGATGGTGGATACCAGCCGATCCACATCTCCTCCCCAATAGTGCTTCAACCGCTGACCATTAGCCTTGAATCTCTCTCCTTTATCATTCTCCAGCTCTACATCACCATATTTTGATGCTTGAACCACCTTAAAGGGCCCAGACCATCGAGACTTGAGCTTTCCGGGAAAGAGCCTCAGTTTGGAGTTATAAAGAAGAACAGTTTGACCAGGTTCAAAGCTCTTAGGAATGATTTTGCTGTCATGGTCCCTCTTTGTCTTTTCTTTGTAAATCCTTGCACTCTCATAAGCATTTAAGCGGATTTCATCTAACTCATTGAGTTGAAGTAGCCTCTTTTCTCCCACAGCTCGCGGATCAAAGTTTAGCTTCTTGATAGCCCAATAGGCCCCATGTTCCAATTTCACCAGCAGATGGCATGCTTTTCCAAACACCAAGCGATATGGAGACATACCAATAGGCGTTTTATAAGCCGTTCGATAAGCCCACAAAGCATCATCCAACTTGGAAGACCAGTCTTTCCTAGTAGTGTTCACCATCTTCTCAAGAATGTTCTTGATTTCCCGATTGGAAATCTCAGCTTGGCCATTTGTTTGGGGATGGTAGGGCAATGCTACTTTGTGCCTAACACCATATTTCTTCATCAAAGCTTGAAATTGATGATTGCAGAAGTATGATCCGCCATCACTGATAATTGCTCTTGGTATGCCAAACCTTGTGAAGATGTGTTTCTTGAGGAATTTCAGTACCGTCTTGGCATCATTAGTCCCGCATGCTATAGCTTCTACCCATTTTGATACATAGTCCACTCCAACTAAAATATATTCATTATTAAAAGAATTAGGGAATGGACCCATAAAATCAATCCCCCAAACATCAAAGGGTTCAACTTCTAGCATGTTATTCAGTGGCATCTCATTCCTTCTAGATATGTTCCCCACTCTCTGGCACCGATCACATTGGAGGACAAAAGCATAAGCATCTTTAAATAGAGAAGGCCAATAAAACCCACTCTGAATGACTTTTGCAGCAGTTTTCTCTCCTCCAAAATGACCACCATACTCAGACGAATGACAACAATGCAGAATACACTCTTGTTCATTTTCTGGAACACACCTTCGAATGAGTTGGTCGGGGCACCGCTTGAATAAGTAAGGTTCATCCCAAAAGTACTTCTTCACTTCATGTAGAAACTTACGCTTTTGATGAGAGTTGAACTCCGGAGGTAACACTCCACAAACCAAATAATTTACAAAATCGGCAAACCATGGTGTGGATGAATGATCAACAAAGAAGAGCTGTTCATCCGGAAATGATGCTTGGATCATGTCAGAATTATCGAGTTGAGTCTCGGTACTTAGCCTTGATAGGTGGTCAGCGACTTGATTCTCTGTACCTTTTCTATCAATTATGTTCAGGTCAAACTCTTGAAGTAGGAGCACCCAGCGAATTAGTCTAGCCTTAGAATCTTTCTTAGTGAGTAGGTACTTTAGAGCTGAATGATCAGTGTAAACAGTAACCTTAGTACCCACAATGTACGGTCTAAACTTCTCACATGCATAAACTATAGCAAGTAACTCTTTTTCAGTGGTGGTATAATTGAGTTGGGCACCATCAAGAGTTTTACTCGCATAATATATCGGGTGAAAGAGTTTCTCTGCCTTTTGCCCAAGAACAGCACCAATGGCGTAATCACTCGCATCAGCCATGATAATAAAAGGTAGAACCCAATCTGGAGCTACTAGGATAGGAGCTAAAATGAGACGCTTCTTTAATTCTTCAAAAGCTCGCAGACACGCATCGTCAAACTTGAATTCCACATCTTTCTCCAATAGCTTAGAAAGGGGTTTGGAAATTTTCGAGAAATCCTTGATAAACCTCCGGTAGAACCCGGCATGTCCAAGAAAGCTTCAGATACCCTTTACATTAGTAGGTGGTGGTAATTGCTCAATAATAGCAATTTTAGCCCTATCTACTTCCAACCCGTTCTTGGATACTCTATAGCCAAGTACAATGCCTTCTTGCACCATGAAGTGACATTTCTCCCAATTGAGAATTAAGTTTGCCTCTTCACATCTTTTAAGCACTGCATCTAAATTTTCTAAGCACGAATCAAAAGATGGACCAAAGACAGAAAAGTCGTCCATGAATACTTCAATGGTCTTCTCAATCATATCAGCGAAAATGGACATCATGCACCGTTGAAAAGTGGCTGGTGCATTGCATAGTCCAAAGGGCATTCTTCTGAAAGCAAAAGTGCCATATGGACAAGTAAAGGTGGTCTTCTCTTGGTCTTCTGGGGCTATGGCAATTTGGTTGTAACCGGAATATCCATCAAGGAAACAAAAGAATTCCTGACCTGCTAGCTTGTCCAACATTTGATCTATGAATGGCAAAGGAAAATGATCCTTTCTTGTAGCTGTGTTGAGCTTCCGATAATCCATACACACCCGCCAACCAGTCACCGTACGAGTGGGAATTAGTTCATTTTGGGTGTTAGCCACTACAGTCATGCCACCCTTCTTAGGGACACATTGGACTGGGCTCACCCATGAACTATCAGAGATAGGGTACACAATTCCAGCAGAGAGCCATTTAAGGATTTCTTTCTTGACCACTTCTTTCATGATTGGATTCAATCTCCTTTGATGCTCAATAGAAGTTTTATGATCATCTTCTAACAAGATTTTGTGCATACACATTGAAGGACTGATTCCCTTAATATCCGCTATTATCCACCCTATAGCTTGCTTGTGTTCTTTCAAAACTCGTAGGAGCTTCTCTTCTTGTAAAGTCGAAAGATCGGAAGATACAATCACAGGTAGAGTGTTGGCCTCCCCTAAGTAAGCATACTTGAGATGAGATGGTAAAGGCTTTAACTCCAGAGATGGTGGAACTTCAATAGAGGGCTTCAAAGGAGTACTCAATGCCTCAGCCACCTCAAGTGGCTCAAAATTCCTTTGTCTTGAGTGAGGGAATGCCTCCATACGAAAAAGGTTTTCAATAGCTTCTTCATCAAATTCATCCAAGCTTTTCTCCCCGATTAGAAATGCCTCTAAAGGGTCTTTGATCATAGGAGCATAGGCCTCTTGAGGAATTAGTGAGTCCAATATATCCACAAATGAGCATTGAGCTGAATCATCATGGAACTTCAAGGCTTTTGGCATGTTAAAGACCACTTTTTCGTCGTCCACCCTTAAAGTGATTTCGCCCTTTTCCACATCAATAAGAGTTCTTGTTGTGGCTAAGAACGGACGGCCTAGAATGAGCGGGATTTTCCAATCAAGCACCACGAAGTCTGCTGGAAAGATGAACTTGTCTACTTTCACTAAGACATCTTCAATGATTCCTCTAGGTTTAGAAATACTCCGATCAGCAAATAGAAGGGTCACTGTGGTAGGCCTTGGCTCTCCCAACCCCAATTGGTTAAAGACGGCTAAGGGCATCAAGTTGATGCTAGCACCTAAGTCACATAGGGCTTTACCATTGAAGTTCGTTCCAATATTGCAAGGAATATAGAAACTCCCCGGATCCTTCAGCTTGGTGGGCAACTTCCTTTGGATCAATGCACTACATTCTTCAGTTAATGCCACAGTCTCAAATTCATTGAATCGCCTCTTCTTTGACAATACATCCTTTAGGAACTTGGCATATTTAGGCATACCCTCTAAAGCTTCGACAAATGGAATGTTGACATGTAGTTGCTTAAACATATTCACAAACCTTTTGAATTGTGCATCTTCTTCCTTCTTCTTGAATCTTTAAGGAAATGGCAGAGGAGGCATTATAGTGGAAGTGGTTGGTTTGCTCTTCTTTTCATTATTCAACTCTTGTTCCCTCTTCTTACTCTTGCTAACATCCTCCAACCCGCCCTCAGTTTGCTTTCTCTTCTTAGTTTCCTCGTCTTCCACCATATTTTCTTGAGTCATGACTTCTTCCTCGTCAATCTCAATGTCCACTTGCTCATCTTGCTTTGGTCCAGTTGTGCTCGAGTTAGGCATGGTTGGAAGCACCTTACCACTTCTTAAATGAATGGCCTTGCATTCTTCTTTTCCACCCCGCTTTGGATTAGGAATGGTGTCACTTGGAAGACCATTTTGAGCCATGGCATTTACTTGTATTGCTAATTGGCCCACTTGAACTTCAAGGTTCTTAATAGCTGATTCATGAAGAGAAAAGGCAGCCTTACTCTCACTCCTTGAAGATTCCACCTCTGATAAGATACGGGCCAACATCTTGTCCGTCTTAGATTCTTCTTCTTTTACAGGAGCTTGCCTTGATGGCATTGGAAAACCCGGTGGAGGAACCGGCTTGGTGCCAGAAGTAGACTCATGAGGAGGGTTCAAGGTGTTACCTTGACTCCAAGAAAAGTTGGGATGAGCTCTCCAAGCACGGTTGTAAGTTTGTGAGTATGGGTTACCTTGAGAAGGTCGAAATTTGCCCATATAGTTGACAGATTCAGTGCCTATGTAGAGAGGGCAATTGTCAGGCATGTGGACATCATTACATTGCTCACATACAATCGGAGTGGATTGAACAGAATGCACACCATGAGCAGTGCCCTTATGTATTTGAGACTCTAAAACATCAAAACGTTTGTTCAACGCTGATAAAATTGTGGCAATTTGTGATGAAGAGTCTTCTTTTGTGTTGAGTAGGGCTGGGGTAGTTCTCCTATCATTGCCTTGTGTGTTGTTTGCAGATAGTTGATCCAAAAGTCTAAATACCTCATTGACAGGCATATTCCGGTAACCTCCATTAGTCATAGAGTCCATCATAGCCTTAGATTGAGGATTCAAGTGAGTGCAGAAAATTTGAATCACTACCCACTTATCCACCCCATGATTTGGGCATTGTTTCATTAACATCTTGTATCTCTCCCAAGCGGCATACAAATGCTCATCCGGCTGTTGTCTAAAACTTAGAAACTCATCCCTTGCTTCCACTGATTTATCGTCGGAGAAAAATCGAGCTCTAAATTTAGCTTCAAGATCATCCCAAGAAGTTATGGATCCTTCTGGTAGATTGTTGAACCAATCTCTAGCTTTCCCTTGTAAAGAAAGAGGGAATAGCCGCAACCTCAGCACATCTTGGGGAACACCATTCTGCTTAAAAGAATCACACACCTCCAAGAAATACATCAAATGCTTGTTGGCGTCTTCATTATAAAGGCCATGGTACAACCCATGCATTTGCAACATCGTTATCATCACCGGCTTGATCTCAAAAGTGTGTGCTTGCATCTCCGGCATTCGAATACAAGATTGAGTTCCTCTCATATTCCGGCTGGCGAAGTCATTGACAGTGGCTCTATCATATTCATCCGCCATTGATTCAGCTTCAGTTTCAATTTCAGACTCAAATTCAGATTCTGTTCCAATTTCAGACTCCGATTCTGCTGCTGATTCAGTTTCTTCTTCAATGCGTGGTAATCCGTCAAGTACCACTATCAATTCGTTCCCTTGCAGATGTTGCATGAACTAGGCTGATATCTACAAAAAGGCACAAACCAGCAAGTATCAAGTTAAAACAACTAAAATGTAATGCAGAAAATAGTGAAAGAAAAATTATAAATCTAACTAAAGACCCAAGCAAATCTACTAACACAAGCCTAAGGTCAACTAAAAGATTTGTTAAACCAATCCCCGGCAACGACGCCAAAAACTTGTTCGCTACCGCAAGTGCACGGATCGCGTCAAGTAATAAAGTGATAAGTAAGATCGTTCCCTCGAGGATTTGAGTAACAAATTAGTTGAGCAATAGTCTTAGTGAGTTTGATTAAGTTGCGCCAAAACAAAGTGTTGAGTGTGGAAAAAGAACTTTCAAAAGATATTTTGATAAAGACTAAAAATTACTGAACAATAATCTATTTCTTGTGAATTCAATCAATTTTAATAAACCTAGGATTGTTCATCCCATTTGCACTTCATAAACTTAATTTCCTTCCTCTATAAGAATACTTTCATGGGTTATATATATGTCAGCCTAAGATTCACTAGCAAGTGATTAAGCTCTCTCAAGTCATAACCACATTTATACCCTCCATTAACATACACAATCTCTTGCTATAGTTAATGGAAAATAATCTTTAAATAACCACCTTAATTTTGGCAATGCTAGGTCAATAACTATATCTCTATGTTATTAACTAACCATCCATTTAATTCTTAAACTTCAAGTCTAGCATAACTCTCCCCAAGTTCTACAATTAAACTAACTCTCTCGAGCTTAATCTAATTGAACAAATGATCCATTGTGCTGGCCAGTCACGGATATCAGCAAAAACAGGGGAAAATTAACATATATATACCATTGGGTACCAAAAGAAAGAAGGAATTAAGTTCAATCCATACAAAGGTCTAGAACAATCCTAGAATGAGAAAACTAGCTACTCATGTTCAAAAACAAATCACAAATATCAACATTCAGTCCAGCCATATCAGAATTACAATGGAGAAAGGGATGAGTACAGAAAAACCAAGAGAATCGGAGTTGGAATCTCTTTCAATCTTCAATCCCACTTGATTTCTTTGAGAAAACCCCTCTCCTTTGCTTGAAAATACTCCTTAGCCGCCTTACAAAACCTCTGAATGTCGAACTCCCCCTTGTGTTTCAGCATCTTGCCTTTTAAATGACCTAGAAACAAAACGCACAGCTGCTGTTTTCGAGTTTTGGCTGCAGCCAGAAATTATTGGCTGCAGCCAGAAAATGCATTTTTGCCTCTGACTGTCGTCTGGCTGCAGCCAGAAATGGCTTGGCTGCAGCCCGAAACTTTCTGGAGGTGTTCTGGCTGCAGCCGGCCAATTTCTTGGCTGCAGCCAAGCATCTGTTTTCAACTTTTTCAGCTTTTCCCCAGTGACGCAATCATTGCAAAGGGTGTTGTGCTTTCTTCCCAACTTTTTGATCAATGATTTGTGCTTCCATTGGCTCTTTGAGTGTCTCAAGTGTGATCCTACAAGCACAATGAAGTCTATACAAAACAAAGGGTGATGTATGATAGCAAAATATTCACATTTAATCAAAGAATTATTCCCTTTTTAACCAAACACTCATGGGGCACATTTCCTTCACACTTCAATCCTTATAAACCCCTTAATAAATCAGAAAGTGTGATAAATTGAGTGTAAATGTGCCATTTTGATATGCATTTCACAAGGCTAACAGTTAATGGAAGACTCAACAAGCATAGCATCATTTGGTAAAATAACAGATGGTGTGGAACAAGTGTAGTCCAGTGAACTAGCACTAGAACACTTGACATCACTACCATGGGAGGGGGAAATAAAGGAATAGGGGATAGAAGGGGTAGAATTAATCACATTTGCATTAATATGAGTCATATGTCCACTAGAAACTAACCCATGCTCAATATGATCATTATCATGCAATTCATCAATAAAATGCATATCAAGCAAAGAATAGTCTTCATGTGGGTGTTTCATTGTTTCATACATATTAAAATGCACAAAATGATCACCAACAGACATAGTTATAGAGCCTTCCTTCATTTTAATCTCAGTGTTAGCAGTTCTCATGAAAGGCCTACCCAAAATCAATGCACCTTCACTCATACTCTCCTTAGACATGTCTAAAACATATAAATCTGAGGGAATGAGCAAGTCACTAACTTTAACTAACACATCCTCAAGAAGCCCAAGTGGATATCTAATTGTTTGATCCGCTAATTGCAAAATAACACTAGTAGGCTTGAGTGTAGTGACTCCTATAGACTCATAAACAGATTTGGGCATCATATTTATCGCAGCACCTAGGTCAAGCAATCCCTTAGGAATTGTGAAATTCCCAATTGTGCAAGGTATGGTGAAACTCTCCGGATCTTGACACTTAACCGGTAATTGGGGCTTAAACAATGCACTCACATTAGAAGGGAGTTGGACCATCTCATTCGGCTTGAATCTTTTCTTGTATTTGCATAGGTCCCTTAAGATCTTACCATATTTGGGTTGTTTAACAAGTTCAAGCAAAGGTATATTGACTTCAATCTTGCTAAACAATTCATACAAATCATTATCGTGCTTTTCACTAGCCTTTTTCATGCCTTGAAGATAAGAGTGAGGGAAAGGAAGGTCTTTCAAATTTACCTCTTTACCTTTGTGGACAATAGTTCCATAATGCTCATGTTGACTTCCTTGTGCAGCTCCCTCATTCTCTTGGCTTGTAGAATTGGTGGAGGAAGTTTTCTTCAAGATGTTTTTCTCCGTTTGGCTCTCAGATGAAGGAATGACTTGGAATGTGGAAGCTTGCTCTTGTATACTTTCATCATAAACAACTTCTTCTTCATCCTCTTTTGGATCATCAAGTCCAACTTGCTTCCCACTCCTTAGTTGGATTACATTTAAACTCTTAGGATTCACTACAACATTAGAAGGCAAGGTTCCCTTCTTGGCATCATTCTCACTCTTTGCATTAGCCAATTGAGAAACAAATGTTTGGAGATTGTCATGCTTCACTTCCATTTGTTCAATCTTGTCACAAAGCTTGCTCATCATTTTCATCAAGGCCTCATTAGTGTTAGGTTCTTGAATAAGTACCTCTCTTGATGTTGATGGACCTTGATAAGAAGTCATAGAGGGATTCCCAAATTGTCTTTGAGAATGTTCAGCACCTCTATAGAAGCTCTCCTTCCCTTGATAGCCTCTATTATCATTGCCTCACCATCTAGAATTGGAATTGTCCTTCCACCCTCCATTGAAATTGTTTTGATTATATTGGGGTGGCCTTTGATAATTCATAGCAGCCACATCACATTCTCTAGCTTGAGAAGGACAAGTCAAAGTGGTGTGCATAGGGCTACCACAAGTTTTACAAGAAGTAGGCACCAAGGCTTGAGACATAGGAGGAGGATATGAAGTACCAACATTGTGGATTTGTTGAGCTTGAATGGTCTTTTGCATACAACCCATTTGATCACTTAATATGGCCAACTTGTTCAAAATCTCATCATTGGACCAAGCTCCAACTCCACATGCTTGAGCTCTTTCTCTTGTACTAAATTGTTGGTTATTGGCAACCATCTTTTCAAGGAGACCCCAAGCTTCTTGAGAGGTTAAATCAATTAGAGAACCACCGGCTGCAGCATCAATAGTGTCATTGTTGTGATCAAGCAACCCATCATAAAAGTATTCCACCAAGTGTGGTTGGGAAATTTGATGGTGTGGACATTTGGCAAGGAGTGCCAAAAATCGAGTCCAATATTCATACAAGTTCTCACCCATTGCTTGTTGAACGCTATAAATTTCTTTCCTCATCTTAACCGTTCTTGTAGCTGGAAAGAATTTCTCCAAAAAGACTTTCTTCATTTGCTCCCAAGTCAAGGTTGCAAAGTGGCGAGGAAGCATATAAAGCCACTCTTTAGCTTTTCCCTCCACAGAAAAGAAGAAAGCACGGCTCATGACTTCATCTAAGTCAGCACCTGGAGGCTTCATGGATGAGCAAACCACATGGAGAGTCTCCAAATGCCTATGTGGATCTTCACCTTCATTACCATGAAATTTAGGTAAAGCACTTATCAAATGTCCTTTCAATTCAAAATTAGCATTGAAATTATAGAAGCCATAAGGATTATAATCAACATTGGAAGAAATTATATCTCTTATGCTCCTATTTCCTACATCATCATGCACATGATTATTATTATGAGGTACTTCATTATGGCCATTATTAGGAACCTCATGATCTTGATGTTCAATGTGTCCATCCATGTTTTGATCTAGCACAATATGATTATCAATGAAAGGGCAATCAGTGAAATCAACAAACAAATCACCACTATCAGTAACAATTTCCAGCTTGTCACACAGCACAATGACAGCAAAACTGATACCAAAAAAAAAAAAGAGCAATGTCACACACAAATGACCTTTTAGATAACACCAAGAAAAATGCAGCAAAGTGTTTGACCTTAACGCAACCACAAGCAATGGTCTATCACAGCAAGCAACTCAATGAATTTCTAACATTTAGCATTCTTACAAACTCAAAGAGACAGCAAAGAACAGCAATGAGTGGCTAGAATTAGTAGAAGAGGTGCTAAATTTTTTCCAAAAAAATTTCTGTTCCCCGCGGCACAGACAACACGGAAAATAACACAATGGCAGCAGAAATTCAGTTCCAAACAGAATCACCGAAATGAGAATCACAAAAGCTTAAAACAGTCACAACTTTCCACACAGATTTTTCACAGAAAATTCATTATGAGAGCTCAAAAATCATGACAGCAATGAAAAACAAGCACTAATCACACCAAAAATAATCTCAGTCGAGTAACAGGAGTGATCAAGATCCAATTCCACCAAGAATTTAGTTTAGCAGCATGACAGCAAGTTCTAGTTATAACAGCACTTAACAGGAATATCCTGTGATAGCAACTTCCTCTCAAACAATTCTAATTTCTCACTTCTTTAACAGTTTGAAACTCAGCAGGAAACACAAATGAAAGTAGCTTTAAAACTCAGATGAAAGCAATTAAAATCATGAAGCAACAACTCAGCAATATATATCTTTTATCAACAAATGAAATTCATACCAGCAACCAAGGTGCAGTAGTGCAGCACAAAGTTTCAAAATAATTTTAGAGGAGTCAGCTCATTGAAATTACTCAGTCTAGAACTCAATGAGGAAGAATGTGGCAAAATTCTATGCTTATGGTTGTCAATGAAGTTTAGTGCAACAATTCAGTGGCAGAAATTTCACAGAGCCACAAAAATCTCGAATGCACTATTTTTGACAGCAATTAACACCATAAATCAGCAACTGTATCAGCAAAATTTGGGCTCAAAAAGTATCAGTAACATCAGTAAAATGGCTTCCATAGACAGTAGTAATTATGACAGCAAACTCAGCAAGATGACAACAACATGGCAATTTCACAAGCAACCTGAAATCTCCAGCAAAAAATGTACAATTCACTGTAAAGCCAATAAATTTGAGCCTATGACACCACACCAATGTAACGAACTCAGATTAATAACATCAATGAATCCAAAAATCCACACTTCAAGAACTTGTTTGATCTAAGTACATCACAACCAAATCAGTTCCAAGATTGACTATAACCAATGAAATTCAACCAATTCCATGCACTATAGTAGCAATGCAACTTAGCAATGAAATTTCAGCAAACAAACTAGAAAGATTGCTCAAAATTCAGCTTCACCACGTTGAGATACAAGTTCAGTCAGGTAACAAGGTTTAGCCTATAGTTTAAATTGCAGCAAGCAATACAACAATTAGTCACAGCAGAAAGATGTCAAATGCACAAGAATTGCACTCAAATTTTAAGTATGGTAGTGATGAGAACAAGTCCAAAATTAATGAGTTATGCCCCGTGGCTAAAATGGGCACAATAACAGATTATACATCAGCTTCCTCAAAGTATATCATCAGTGTAACTCCAAAATTCTTCAGTCAAAATCAATTTGAGTTTATGCAGCAGCTATGCACCGATTAATTCAGCAATTAGAGAGCATTAAACTTACATTTAAATGCTGATAACACATATATGTAGCATATGGCAGCCTTGACTTTTTGCACACAAATCTCATCAAAATAGTTCACGTTTCAGCAATTAGTCAAATTCACTAATGAAGTCAAGCTCAATGAAGCTTCAGAAAATAATCACACTCAGACAGATTGGGGCACAAGCAATGAGATTCACTTTAATTCCAAACAGACCACAAAATTTAATCCAAATCCTCAAAGTAATTTTGGACCAGATTCAAGCCAATATATGAGAGTACTCAATGACCAACTCACAAAGGAGCTCACATTAGAACTTTCCTTATAACATGAATTGACAACAATTGCTTTCACAAGCTTTTGGCACAAATAACTAGAACCAGAATTTCAGTGGGTAAGCTGACAGTAACAACTTCCAAAATTTGCGTGCAATTCAGTGACTAATGGTAATGAGTGCAGTTTTGAACTCAGTTAAACAAATGCTCCAGGTTACAACAGACTTTCAGTACACAACAAAGGGACTAAGATCATTAGAAAGTCAGCAAATGATCAAGTTTGACAGCATAATTTTCAAGAATCTCAGAATTATGTGCAGCACAACTTAATTAACCTGAGAAACATTAAGTACATTCAATCACCCATTCAACTGTACCAACATCCAAATAATGAATAATGCATGCAGGGCTTATCTGATTGACACACAAGGAAGCATTCTCACGGTGCAGTGAAAGAATTCAGTGGCAGCAACCAAATTCTTAATTTCAGCAACAACCAACCACAATGTTAGACAGCAATTTCATAGCAAGTTCTACAAAGTCACAATTCAGCAAGCAATTATGAGCACAGATTGATACCTTCAATAATGTCGTGCAGCATGCAGGGGAAAAAAAACAGAAAATGAGACCAATGTGAACCAAACAAAAGCCAAGTAAAATGTGACACCTAACTAAAACTAATTCCTAACAAATGGAAACAAATTTCTTTGTTTAGTATTTCCAGAAAATTTTCTTCTTTTTTTTTTTTTATATAAATTGAAAACAAGAACTCCTAACCTACACAAACTACACCCCGGTCAAATTTTGCAAATGACACCCAATTACCTAGGAGCTAGGCTCCCCGGCAACGGCGCCAAATTTGAAGAGCCATATCGTGGGGCTATCAAATAAAACTAAGCTAAATGCACTATAGGGCAACTAACCTAGGTCTATCTCTACGTGGAGCCTATATTTAATTCCTAAGTAATCTAGTGTAAATAACAAATTAACCTAAGAGTATGGGATGCGAGTTTCATCTATCTAATTAAACTGAAGAGCTACTTGTTTATGAATTTTTCTTAATGTATAAAATGAGTGTGTGGGTGTAAATGCAAGAGATGAATGTCCTAGGTGAATGAATCCACTAACCATCCTTGTCCAATTTATTTCTAAGTTCCTCTCTTAACTAAGCACAAGGACTAGCAAGGACCCTTGCTAATCAATACTCCTAATTTCTCATTTATATCTAGACTTAGACTCAATTATCAATTAGGAGTATCTTAAGCATTTAGCTCATGCTAGATTCATAAGAGATCCTCTCTTCCACCAATTAATTCCTAGAAACCTAGCAAACAATTGATTTCAAGAGAATAGAGGAAAGTAATTGAATAACAAAAGAGTGCTATAGTCCAATTACAATCCATGAGTACAAATCTAGCACAAGTTTCATCATCCAGATTACATCAAACGATTAAATCCTCAACAATATACACAAATCATAAACTCTAGAAACCTAAAATCATAATCTGCATATACATAAGAGTGGAAGATGAAATTAAGATACAAAGAACTCCCCTAATTGCTCAAGGACTCAGGTTAGCTTCATCATCACCATCGGACGAAAGAGTCTAGCCACTCATGATTCGAAAATCAACTCCTCTGGACCTCTGCGCTGTCATCTTCATTGCTGGTGCGAGAAAACAGAGGAAACAGGGAATCAATCGATGAAAAGTGGAAGGATAAGGAGAGGACGTGGTCTGTGGAAGTGGAGAGAAAACGAAAAATCAGAAAAATGAGAGTCCACCCCGAAAACCAGCTGCCGCATGAGATGAAAATGCTGAACGTTCCCCACCTCTCTGTTGCGCCATCTCCTCTCGGTCCTCTTGCGCGATCTGATTTTGGGTGCATATATGACATAAGGCTGTGTTTGGAGGCAAGCAAAAATGTAAGAGATGTTGGGGTAAAGAAACTCAAGCCACCAAACAATGCCTAACTCTTTTCTCATGTCTATTAAAATTAAAAAATTAGGAAATAAAATCTGCACATGTGCTCTCCTCTAATTTCATCTTTGCCTTCCATTAAGCTCTAATGTACCATGTCATCACCTATAAAAATGAGATACAAAAAGGTAATATCATATGTTCACAACTAAAGAATAATGGGAATAACAAATATTACTTAAAATATATCAATTTAGCCAATTTAATTCCCAAATTACCTTTACATTCAAATCTCACATTAATACCTAATTATGCCCAAAATGGTTAATCAAATCCCACAAAAGTCTAAGGTTAATTACCAAAAGATATTCAAATATTTAGCTCTTATCAATTATATCTACTTTTACACCATTCATAACTTAATTGTGTGAGACGCTAATGGCAAAAAACTTCATTGCTAAAATTACATCTTAACCTTATATTATATTTTAATTGAATTGTCAATAAAACTTGTTGGGCTACTACTCGTGTATTACACTCACACACGTGTCCGTAGAAAGAAGCTTGCAGTCCTCCGAATATGTTGCCTGTTGAGTGTACATTTATCTTTTTCCACAATTACTATTTCAAGATGAGCAAAAAATATTAGCTTTCGCTCGATTCTATTTAGACCAAACCTCACTTTTGAAAGTCAAGGCAAATATAAGAGGAGGGAAAAATCAATTTAATCATAATTAGATTCCCGCAACATTTTGTTAAAAATATGTTGTAAATAACAAATATATATTCCATCTCCCTAGATTTATAAGACGTTTTTTTAAGTGATTTCATGTTTCAAAATGTAAGATGTTTTGAATAAAATAATACTATCCTGGTTCTAAATATAAGACCCATTTGACTTTTTTAGAGAGATTAAGGATACTAATTAAATTACTTTAAAGTTTTTGTACTTTTATTTTTTTTGTCTAAACTAATTTGTCTGATTTATAAACTGATATATAATCTAATAATATATAACATATGATATGATTAATTAACTTATTTAGCTTCTTTAATATTTTCAAAACAAAATCAATTGGGTTTTATGTTTAGGAACGGAGGAAGTAATTTATTAATTACATTATTCCAAAAATGCCCTTCAATAATTAAGGGTTAGTATTAAATGAAGGACTTTTTTGAAATTTTATATCTATTTGGATAAAAAGGTAAGATTTTTAATTGTATTAATGAGGCTCATTGATTTTTGTATTTGACTCCAAAAATATTTTATAAATCATTACGGAGGGGGTACTTACAAATAGCATGAAGAATAAAAAATACCTATGAACTTTTACCAAAAGTGCGTCCAGTACCATATATATATATATATATATATATTTTAGAGGTGCAAAAATACACACAAACATTCAAAATAGAAGTAAAATTGTCACCACCATTAAATTTGATCTAATGCCGTTACTTTTTGTAGTGAGACACACACTCTTTTTGCACATGCATATGTGACAGTGTTAAGAGCGACTTTGTAATATATAATATTTGATTTGCAACATATTTACAACCATCTAATTTAATATTTGTCACTATTCAGCTAAATTATTTTGGGATCCAACATTGTTATTAAATTGAATTTTTGGGACATAGAATTCAAATGAAAAAAAGTCAGTTTTGGAACAAGAACAATTATTAGGCTGACCTCTGATTCGAACTGATTTTTATTTTTTTATTTGGTCAAGGGTATAAGCCCTTTTGAGGTTTAGAGCGCAAAGCGTTTTTACCTCTCCCAACAGGTGTACTTTCAGGAATTCAACCTTATATTCTCCTCCTTATGAGAGCGAGGCCACTAACCACCTCAACCAACAACTAGATGCATAGACAAAATGAAAGACCATAAAAGGGAAGGCTAAAACTCTATGCATGTATCTTCCCTTCTCCACATTAATGTTCCCTTTTGCTTTTGACCATATCTTTTGAGCAAATTAACATGTCATTTGTCAAGAATGAAAAGAAAAAAATATATTTCAACATCCTTACGAAGAAGAGACTGAACCACCATCTAATAATTATGCGCCGGTCCAACTTACAATATATTCAAATTTGATATTACAACAACTGACAATCAAATAAGGACAGTGGATTTGGCTAAAAAATGAGGGAAGATGGTCACAGAAGTTAATAAGAACTGATGTTACATATCGTTCCTTTTCTTGTGTTTTTTTTGGGTTATTATTCCTTTCAGATTGTTTGAAACATGCATTATTGCTACATACGTCATGGACGGTGCATTCTTGCATTATTGTTTAAAAATGAATATATTCCGTCACGGGCCGATCAAGTTTATATTAGTCTAGTTATAAATTATAGGAGTTCGATTAAAATGTTCGACCTTATTTTCTAAATAATTGGTATCAAAACATTTGTACGTTGCATTAAGCGATGCATAACATAGACGTGAACTTAGGGCTGAGAGTGCGATGAGATAGAATCTAATATATGGTGTTAGATTTTAACTTAACATGAGTTGTTCTTGCATAAATTTGTTAAACAAATTAAACATATTAATTATAGATTTAGAACCTGGAAAATAAAGCATTGTTACCTACCACGATTGATTCCATATATGCTTAAAGAAAAGATTCGGTTTTTTTTTAATTCATAGCATAATTCAGAAAATCTTGGCTTCCTCGTAGTCCTAAAGAACCAGTCTCTTGTGCCTATATAGGTGAACTCATGCTTGTTCCTTGAAAGCAAGGTAAGAAACCAGATATAAACACTTATTAACATAAAGCTCTTGTGTTTCAGTGCGATATATATATATGGCACCACCTTCGAATTCAGAGCAACAGAGGCTGACAAAGATAGGTATGGAGAGTTTTGGTCTGATAGACGAGTTCTTTGGTACAAAGGGAAGGCCAAGTAATGGGAATAAGAGGCATGATCCTGATCCAGTGTTCTTCATTAGTAGCACAGATGGTACACCTCACTTTGGTGGAGTCAGTGTTGTGACTTATCCAAAGCCTAAATCTCCAACTCGTTGGTGTCGATTTCACTTCAAACCTTAAACCCTTAACCAGCCACTTTCCACTTACCTTCATCTCCAACTAGGTCTAGTACTAGGCTGTTACTCGAGTGTAATGGTTATATAAATATATAGTTATGTACCTGAAGTATGAATCAGCTAATAGCTATAGCTAGGTCTGCTTCAAGTAAGCTGTAAATGTTGTTTTGTGTTTTTATATATATAGTTATGTAGCTAGATATATATCAGGCAGATCACAGACTTTCAAATGTGAATGTTTCTGTAGCTGTCTTGCATGTAATTTAGTCCCTAGCTACTGTGGTTATGTACTGTATAATTGTGTAAGGTTGAATAAGATCGGTGCTTTTATTATCTACTAGCTAGCTAGTTAATTGCCATGGTATTATATCCCAGGAGAACAAAGTCAATACAATAATAAATAAAGAGTCAAATTATATATTCATATGAAAATTTCTCTCCGCCTTATAAATAGGACCAAAAATTTTCTTTTCTCTCTACCCTATATATAGGACAAGAGGAGTATATGCTTTCTTTTGTAGCTTCAAGTCCTAGTTGGGTGTCCCCCTTCCAGCTGGATGCTCCCCTCTATAAACCCAACATAGGAATGGAAGGAGTATAAATCTTCTCCTTGTTTGGAATTTGAAATGGAAGTGATCATCTCTAATTAATTGAACATTAAGAGGAGAAAATTACTATTATTTGTACTTGTTCTTATAAACAAAAAGGTTATAAGTTCAAATGGGGAGGTTGGTGAAGCCAGGGAAGAGAACCTCCACCTTGCAACTCTTTTCCTTTTCTTTCTTTTCTTTCTTTCTTTCTTTTTTTTGTACTTGCACCATGCACATGATGAGGCATATATATTACATACACATAAATCTTCCTTCTTCTTTACGGTTTTACTTCATAGTATTTCTACTTTCAAGTATACACATCCGAAAAGAATCAGAATATATACTCGAGAAATCGATTATTGGAGGGTTTGAATATATATCTTTTTTCTTAAATAGTCATCTAGGATATGACACTAAATTTTTTAAATACTTAATGCTACTATAAAAAAAAATACAAAGAACTCACCTTAAAGTGCTAACTCTATCGATTTCCAGGAATAATAATTGTAAAATGATAAATAACAACTTTCGATATTTATTATTCAAAATATGCGAATATTAGATAAACTCTTATATTATACATTAGTATATCCTACACTACGATAAAATAGCCCCCAAAAAATTGTAAATTAACATTGTGTAAAGTTTTCCTTATACCACAATAATTGTATGTGGTATATGTTCCTAGTAAAAAGAGAAAAGTCGGTTCAAATTTTGAATGGACAAGTGTAGAAAAATGATTCTTTTAACCAATAATCAAGAAATATTCTTTAACATATGCTAAAGAAAGATCCGTTTGGGTTTCTATCCAGGGGGGACTTAATCTTCTAAAATACTTTTAATCCAAAAGAATTAAAGCCAAATAGATAAGAAAGAAACAAAGAAAAAGTCTTCAGATTTCTGTGCTAGATTTCCCATTTAGATAAGGTTCAAGTGGACCTAGCTATTCGTTGTTAACTTATAGACTACCCTTGTATTGTATATTTATCTACGGGTAGTTTAATGTGAATCATTAGAAGCTCTGAGACTGGCAAATTATTGTGAAGTTTAATTTTATGCTGCTGAGAACTGTCATCTCAGTGGCTTCTTGGAATAGTTGTGTACAATTATCAACTTGTATATTAGGTGAAAGTAAAGGAAAATTAAATCCCTTTAATGGGTTGTTTGACAAATCCCTATTTATTATATATATTCATATTTTATTTGGGGATTTTATCATGATAATTGAGCTTAAAATGTCTCTTTTGTGGTAAATTGTGATTAAATGTGTTTAAATGAAATTAAGGTTGAAAAAGGGCAAAAATGTCATATATTTTATTATTTACCTTAATTGATTAATTTTTGGAATATAATATATTATATTTTGGATTCATTTTAATTGCAGATCAGTTTGGGAAGAATTGCAGAAAAGAGCCCAAGATTTCTGGAAATTACAGGCTAATGAAAGAAGAAAGCAGAGGAAATTACGGACAAGGCCCATATATTCTGAAAATTATAGATAGACCAACAACAGTTTCCAACATTCACAGTGTAGTCCCTTCTAGAAAAGATTTGCATTGTTGCATTCTAAGAGGGCTTAATAGCATTTTAAGAGTATGGGTCTCTCTCTTGGGATGTTAGACTCATTGGTTAATGAGGTTTTGTATATTAGAAACTTAGTGCATTAACTCCCCAAATATTTTAATTGAACATTTCCAAGAGCATATTCTTCATTTGCATTTCTTACCCACTTTCATTCCTCCTTATTTGAAAATCCCAAAAATATATATTTTAAATTGCATTCAATTCATAGTTTTGAGAATCAATTAATTAAGTTTTACCCCTATCAATTTTGCATTGTAATTATTTAGTTTACTAGGAATTAGTTTCATAATCGGTTCCTTGATAAGAGAACGATCCCGAGTTGTTTGCACTATTATATTGCATTTAATTCGCGGTAATTTGTGATTTGGCCCCGAGGCGGCTAAGGTTGTGTCAAATCATTGCTCATCTTCGTTTTTACTTTTCATATAATAATACTTTCTCTGGTCCTTAATATAAGACATATTTTCATAATTTGATTAAATAAATGAAGTTAGTTAAATTAGTTAATATGACATGTATTTTCTAAAACACTCTAGTTATTTTCTTTAATTTTCTCATTCTTTCTCCTTTGTTATTCTTGTTGAGTGGTATTAATAGAAGTAAATTAAGAAAAAATTGACAAATATTAAAAATGTGTCTTATATTTAGGACCAATATCAACTTCCTAAATATATTTTATATTAAGGACAGGAGAGAGTACCCAATTTCTTTCAAAGTTTTAAAGGTCACATACTTATGTGCACACGTACGGAGAATTAGTTTCGGTGGGCTTCAAATCTAACTCACTCAGATCAAAATTGGATGATATAGACTCAATGGTACCTTATTTTTATTTTTGTATATTTATTTTTAAAAAATATAAAAATCTAAAATAAAAATAATTTTTTAACAATAACTCAGTAAAAATTGAATTTATTATTATTTTGTAAAATTACAAATTAAAAACTTCATATTTATAGAATGATGGAAGTCTCATCCATCACATGAACATAAACACCATACACGCTGCAATGTAGCTCATATATTTGCATTTCAAAAGTCATTAGGTGTTGATAAAATAATTGTGAAAGACATGTATAATGGGCCGCCTAATATTATATCTTAATTAGCAGTAGTTAGCAACTAACTTTTTTTTTTCCTTTTTGTGTGGAGCAAAAAAAAAAAATCAAATAAGGAGGGCAGAGGCTGACATGGTAAGAACTGATTTTATTGTTCCGTTAATTTTGTTCTGTTATGTTTCTGGTCGAAACTTATTCCTTTCAGATTATATGAAACATGCATGCATGGTGACTACGTCATGCCACTAACGTAGGATTACGCAAGTCACCAATAATGCAAGGTGAAATAATAAACATGGCAAATCACAGGAATTTAAAATAGGGAAAATGACAGAGAAAAAGAACTTTGAAATTACACAATCACAAATCAAGTTTGTTACCAAGAATTGATAAGGTAATGACTAGACTCTATAAGCAATTAGCAACTCATTTTATGAGAAATATGGTTTTGAAATTTTGCAATTTTAAAATTCTTTTTCTGTTATTTTCCTTTTAAAATATAGATTGCTCCAAATTATTTATTACTGTATGATGTGCCAAAAGAAGGGGCTCGATGGCCAAGATAAGATTCTTTCAACCCATACATACATAAATAGTCGACGAGAAATATTCTTGGCTTCCTCCTAAGGAAGAAGCACTCAGATAGATTATATCGAACTCCATGCTTTTGAAGCAAAACAAACTCAATAAGAAGTATTTTTTAGGAGAAAATTTTAGTCCCAAATATGAGGTTGAAAGGGTAATTAATTATTGTTTCCCACTTTTATGCCTTGCATGATGTAACCCCCTCCGTAATCATATTCGAAATACATGATTAAAATGAAATAGAGACCAATAATAATTAAAGCTCATTTACATTGCCCATCCTGAAGATATAGGGTTTTCACAAATTTCTTTCACAAACACTTTAACCTGGTCTTAAAATTATATTTCGAATACAATTATCTCGTGAAGATAAATCACATTCATATAAATATCAGAGTGTACAATAATAATACCGGCAATTCTGGGTTCATACCTTCACTAAAGATATGTAGGGCACAATTGCCCATTATGATTCCTCAACGGGGATTACACAAATCCATCTCCAATACATAACCAAATAACCCAATATACATCCAAGCACATATACATCCAATATCAAATTATACATAATCCCAACTACCATGATAACCAACTACCAAAATGACAACCCGAAGGAGTCATCATCGCCCTTGGATGCTTGCTCCATCTTCATTCTCCCTTCCCAGTCTAAAATGTTGGTAGGGGAGGGTGAGATTCTAGAGAATCCCAGTAGGAAACAGATACCAATATACATGTAAGATAAGTGTTTAATGCATGACATGCTTGCATCACAATAACTAGTGCTCATATAATGATATATCCGCATACTCAATGTTTCAACAACATACTCATGGCCATAGCATAAAGAGAAACATAGCTTCAATCATTCATATATGTTTCATATAATCAAGCAAAGCAATACATGCATAATTACACAAACACAAATATCAATACATGCAGGAGAGGTAAGTTCCCTATCCTTTTTCTTTCCATGTATGCTCCAGCATCGGCTACTCATGATCTGAGCAATTATCAAACCATGATCAGGGCGAATACCCAACCCTATAACCAAATCAAGGACATAGGGTCATTCTCTTTTCCAAATTCTCATTTTCATAACACTTAAGGTTGGTTACCATTCATGACCTTTAGGTGGCTAATCAAAGCCTAAACACATGCCTAAAGGCTTGGGAAAACACTTGACCAAAAACCATCTTCGGAAGTCCAAAATGTCATTTTTGACGGTTGGCTGCGGCCTACCAATCCATTGGCCATGGCCAACAATAGGCCAGAAACATTTGGGCTGCGGCCTAGAGTCCTTCTGCCCGCGGCCAAGAAAATATGGTTTCTTGGCTGAACTTCCAAAAATCATAAATAATTCTAGAAAAATAGAAATGAGGTGATTCTAAAGCCAAATGAAAGATATTTAAGTCCTATTTATAGGAAAAATATGGGCCATTACTAGAAATCACCACACAATTCTAGAATTACCCAAAACTCAACACTGCCCCAAAACAGAATTCAGTTTCAATTCCAAACTTTGGCAAAGTATAACTCTCAGTTCACAAAATGAAATGACATGAATTATTTGTTCATTTTGAATCTTGGGATGTGAAATTTAAGACTGGAAAGTTTCATAATTTTCCAACACCATTTGGTCATTCAAAACGTTCGTGCAAACTGAATGTCTAGAACAGAGTTTACACTTGACAGATTTTCAATTTTCTACCAAAGTGTCCAATGACTCTAAAAGCATTAACCAAACCTATTCCCATACAATTTTCCACAAGGAACACAATGGTAACCTCAAAATGACCAAAATCACAACACATTTAAATGCCCTGTTTTTTTCCAATACACAAAACCAACACAAAGTTGTCAAACTTCACATTTAAGCTTCAATGCAATTCTATCAATTCAAAACACTAAACAAGGCACCATTTCCATAACAACAACATACCATACTCCCCCATAACCCTAAATCACGAAAATTAGGGCAAAATTTTTAGAAATTCAAGGCCCAACAAATGGCCACAAAACTTCTTCCTCCTTTGGCCAACAATGGAGGACGTAGGAGAGAGGAAGAGGAGAGATGAAGATGATGGGATCTAATTTGGCCTCCCAAGCCGATGCCTAAACGCACAAAGAGAGAGGGAGAGAGAGAGAGAAATGATATTAAAATGTTTTTTTGACTTTTCTACACTCTCTTGCTTCATCCCAACTTGACACTTGTCTTCATCGCATGCAATCTCACAAAGTAAACCACTAATTAGCCACTTTAATCCCTCTATTAGTCATTTACTCTCACATCTCATTTTCTCTTAGAAATTAATTGCTCCATTAATCACTAACTTATGGCCATTCTTTTAATTTCTCACTGATTATGGCACATTTATTTAAATTGCTACATAACACATAATTAATTCTTTTCCTCTTCTTTATGTGCCATTTACCCTTATTTTAGCCCAATAATTATTTCATCACATAATTATGCTAAAATACAAGGTGTTGGGCATTCCCAATACTTAATCCAGATCTCAAATCCACATTAATCCACATAACCATTCACAAGAATTGTAATTAGCCCTTAATCAAAATTTGGGGCATTACACATGAGAGAGAGAAGACACAAATATTATTTGCATGTTTGAAAATCACACTCTCTAATAAGGGGTGAAATAGGCAAATTTTATTAATTTAAAACATATTAAATGACTTAACTAATATTCATTGGTTTGTGTGAATTAGTTACCAAAATCTTACCGTGTATAAATTTTAGACCGGAGAGAGCAACAAATTTAACTAATTTCTTTCATCTAATTTGATGAGTTCCGTAGATCTTATTTTTAAGACAGGAAGTAGTATATGCTAAAAAAAACAGCTGGGTGACCTGCAAATATGCAAAGGACTCTTCGATCTGTAGATTATAATTAGGGCTATTATTGAGCGACTGTATGTGTGGATACTTTATATATACACGCACACATATTTTTCATGTTCTAGCTAGTTTAATTGTGGCTTTCTGTCTTAGTATTGTGGCCCCTTCTCAAATTAAGGGTAATCAAGTGGAGGAGTGATAGAGAACCGAAATAGCTAGTCAGCAAACTACCACATCGATCATTTTGGTGGTAAACAAGAATATATTCCTTCCCTTAATCTTGCTCATCAATTAAGAAGATAAAAGAATAAGCAAAAAGGAAATCAAATTATAAGATCACGACAATCATCGGTTGATTGACATCCGGTCCAAAAGATATAGTCATTAACCTAGAGATAATATTAATTTAACCCATGGTAAAGAAATATTCTCGGGTACAAGCTACAGTATTCAGTCACTTGTAGCTCCTATAAAAGGGGCTTCATCTTCTTCTTCCTTTTCAAGCAAAGAAAAACCACCACATAAGAGAGGCTTCATCGATCGAGCATCAATAATGGTAGATCACCTGAGAGAGATTGGTTTAGAAGGATTCTATCTGATAGACAAGTGCTATGGCGCTCAAGCCGGCCGGCGAGGACGACGTGGGGTTCAGGCGGAAGCAGCAGCTCCAAGGAGGCAAGGACAGCGGAGGGCGGATGAAATGGAAGCAGCAGAGCCTTCTTATATTAATAGTAGAGACGCTGCTTCTATCTATGGCGGCATCAATGTTGTCAACCTCAACACTTGTTCTTCTCGTCTGGGCAAATATTATTACTGAAACAAAAACCAAAACCCAAGCTTTCATCTTCCACACTTTTGGTTTGGACATGCAAGTGAGTGTTTCAACTAGCTTGTCTCATGTAGGTAAGTTTATGTAGCAAGTAGCTCGAAGACCTGCAAAAATATTTATGTGCCTAGGTCTTCTGCAACTTAATTAGGTCTGTGATATATGTAAGTGTGGGTATGTGGGTATATATGCCCCCTCCTCTATACATATGTATGTACTCTACTGTTGGCTAGTTTATGAGTGACCTAGAAGTAGTCGTTAATGGAAATAAAGTTCATTTAAGCTTTTAGTACTATATATATGGTGTCCTTATTCGTATCAATTCCTAGTTTCTAATTCTCTACAAACTTTGTCTCGCCCAAAGAAGAAAAAATCTCTACAAACTTAATTCTATATATGATTTTTTTTCTTTTTGCCAACTAATTCTATATATGATCGGACGAAAGTGCCTATGCAATGATTTGATTTAAAATTTTAAATTAAATATGATATCTGTACACAAACACAAACACACATAATTCCAGTACATATGTATGTCCCTTATAATATGTCAAAGATGAAAACTAATAATTAGCCTGTATTACCATCGACAATGTTTAAAAGCAATCGTTGTAATAACAACGCAGATATGCTGAAATTCACTGTTTATTATGCATAATTATTAATTAGCTTGATGAATTGATGATAATATATATATATATATATATTAATATTCATAAATATAAACTTTATGTCAAATTTCATCATTGAGTCGTCCATTTATTGTGTCCATAGATCAAGCTTAAAGAACACACTCGGTCGGACATATATTTGACATTTAATTTGTATTTGGCAACAAATTAGTGAAGGTTTATATAGGATTAAGGTACAAATTTGTTTTAAAAGTTTTCACTTAGAAGCAATGTTTCTTGGTAAGTTTTCACTTAAGAGCCATGTGTAATAGTCATTATATAAAATTAGTTTTATATTTTCTGAACTACTGAATGTAGACCAAACATTATGTGTGTTTGTCACTGAAAATTAGAGCCCTTCAACTTAAATTTATATAGTGGTAAATAAACTGACTTA
Organism: Inga leiocalycina; assembly: GCA_963242795.1. Taxonomy (NCBI): domain Eukaryota; kingdom Viridiplantae; phylum Streptophyta; class Magnoliopsida; order Fabales; family Fabaceae; genus Inga; species Inga leiocalycina. The sequence goes on along the minus strand of OY725327.1, from coordinate 11,014,334 downwards.
TATGATTTTTCAATTTCAATTTGCCCCGTGTAAACTATTGCACAAAAATTTTATCAATCTATAGAAAAGTAACAACAATGAAACTTAAACTTAAAGCTACTAAATTTCCGATAATTTTTTTTGAATGAAGTTAGTAAAAAAAAAAAAAAAGAACAGAATTGGCTGTTATTAACTTGCTAAAAAAGGAGGAGGAGGATTGGGCTCCCTTGCGAATCAGATTCTTCGAGTCATTTTTTTCCCTTGCTTGAAGACTCAAACAAATTTGAGCTGAAAAGGGTTGATATGGAAAAGATTGTTCTTTTCCAGAATTCATGAATGTCGTTTCTAATCTTAACCCAGAATTGAACCTCTCATTATCGTGTGACAGAGGAACTTAACCATTAATTTTTGCAGTTAGGCATATGGTCCCCAAAGGAACCTTCATAATCAGCCTAATTTCGAAAATGATCATTTTGGGGGATGAATAGGAATATGTTCTGTGTCCTGGCTAATCAAGCTTAAAAGCCTAATGAGAAACCAAAGGTGTGGTAAAAAAAAAAGATCATCATATAATAATTCATTTTATCTTACCTTTCTCTATGATCAAAATTCTGCAGAAAAATATTGACATTGAATACTGTATATCAACTTATAAAATTGGCCAGTAATGGAGAATTATTCCAGCATGATCTTAGTTACTTCCATTAATTAATATATGTAATGATCCTAAGATTATGAGCTTTAGAAAAAATTCACATTTTCACTCATGAAGTGTACTCGATCGCATAAGAAAATCAGGGCGAAATATATATATATATATAATAATTTTTTTATTTATAGTAAGTTAAATTAAAGTATATGTATTTTGTGATGAATTTAAAATTTCAAACCTTAGAAAATAATATTCCTCAAATAATTTGTAATATATATAGTTTTGCTTACGAGCATCTATCATCTTGTTATAGTGAAATGCTGATTAGGAATTTTTTTCGTAAGTTTGCCTTAGGGTCCACAATCAAAAATTAATTAAGGATTATGTATAGGCAAACTTAGGATCATTCTCTCTTCTCGAGGAACCTTTTATTGAATCCTAAGTAATCTAAATATCATGCAAATGCAAAGAAAACAAGGAGAAATTGGTTTTGGGTTTTTCAAATTAATGACTAAAGGAATAATGCAAATTAATTAAAAGCTAAACTATTATATTTTTTTGGTATTTTAATAAAAATGGGATGGATATAAGGAAATGAATGAAGTGAATGATATGGATGCTCTTGGAAATGGATGAATGGCTAACATAGTTCAAATAAGATCCTAGCGGTTAATTATCTAAGTCTTGAAAGAAAAACCCCAAACGAACGCTTGGGTTTAGCATTCTTAATTAATAGTTACTTCTACAAACGCAGCTAGTAACTATCCCTTAAGGCACTATTAGGAATCACTTAGAGTGTAATTAAAATAGATAAATATAACTTGGTTCCTTTAAGGAAGAATGCTCAAACGAGACACTCTTAAGCACAACTTGAATATATTAACTAAACAATAACATGCTAGCTAATACAATCTCATTGAACCCAATAAAGGAAATATATCAAGCTAAAGCTCCAAATCACGAAATCCAATTCAATTACAAAAGTTCAATCCATAGAGAAAACCAAACGGCAACTCAGTCTCAAGCCATAAAATGATATTCAACACTAGGAAATCATAACACAGAAATGAGAAAATGAATTAAACTACTCCCTTTAGTTGAAGCTCCGGAACTCCAGCCCGAGTCTCCCCTGCCAAGAAGCAAAAGACTAGCCAGACATAGCCATTGGATAAAATCTAACACAATCTGAAATCATGAAACAGAGAAGTGCTGAATCTGAATTGAAGAAAGAGAAGCAGGTCAGTCGGATATCTCTGGCGGTTGTGAAGATGAATATAAAAACAGAGGAGGACTAGTGGTGGTTGACGGTGGTGCTCTGGTCTCTAAACTCACAGTGCTGCTCCCTCAAAACTCTGAGCTCCAGATCCTCTCTCTCTCTCTCTCTCTCGTTGGTTCAAATCTCCCTTACAGCCTCCAATTCTCAGCTCCCGACTCTGTTTCTTCTCAGTCCTCCATGTCGGGTTTGTTAAACAAAGGGAAGGAAGAAGGTGGTGGTGGTGTTTGGAGATAAGAGAGGGAATGTCAATGATGGTGATAAAAAACCCATAGCTCAGTGGCACTCCCTTGTGACTCTTCTTCCTCTACTTTTAGCTTAGATCTCTCTCCCAACCTAGCTCTATTCTCTAGTTCATGGCAGTGGGTGACTATGGTGGAGGGTCGACGGCGATGATGAAGGTGATGAGATCGCCGGCGACCAAGGAGGAAGGGAGGAAGAAGTGCTGAAGGTGATTATCCGATCCACCTCTGTCTTACGCCGCGCTTGCTCATTGTCCGAAATTCCCCTAAGCTTCGTCCGTCTGCGTCTGTGTGTGTTTGGATTAACTTTTGGAGAATAGTTTTTACGATTTACGAGGTAAGTATGTGAGGGAAGTTTTATCTCGATTTGATGAAAAGGGCTTCTAAAACCGTGATTTGGGCTTCATCCAAATACACACTTATGCTTGCTGAAACAGTAATCTAATCCCTGGTCAAAACGCAAGTTTTGACTAGGGACCTAAATGAAATTTTTCAAAACCTTTGATTAGGGACTACACTGAAATTTTTTGAAATATTTTAGAGGTCAACTGTAATTTCTTTAACGTATGGGTACTCTTCTGTGATTTTAACTGACCCCTTTTCCTGCACAAATGTGTGATTTTCAGAAATTTTGGGGCACTTTCTATAATTTTCCCCATTCCTCAAAATTTAATTATGAACCTCCAAAATCTTCAATTTTCTTCCAAAACACCTACAATGCAAGATTAAGCACAAGATAGCATCAAAAGTCCAAGAAAGCATTTGTATAAATAATTAACAAATTTATGACCGTTTACCCCTTATTACACTTAATTCAATACAAATGCCCCTAATTAAAATTAGTGTTTAATCATGCAATAATGACCCATAAAATGCATTAAGAATCCCAATTTAATTATAAAAAATCATATGAAAATATGGTTTAATCAAATGCACTAACAATATTCTCATTGAGTAAGGCAAATTTAACTTAACAAAAAGAATAAACATAGATTCTTTTCCTTAAACATTGATTGCATCAAAACTATTATCATATACATGCATGTTTCTTATATGTGTGTGTGTGTGTGTGTGTGTGTGTGTGTGTATTACGTGCATAGAGGGCCAATGACATTAAAATTATAACTTTCGGAAACTTGCTAGAGGATTAGCTCTTCATAATTCCCATGAACATTAATCACTTTCTATCCACTTTACTACTGTTTTGAAGCTAAATGTGAATCTGTGAATACATTCCCTGGATTAATTAAGCTTAATATATATAAGAGCTTCATCAATAAACCAAAAAAATTAACCCAGAGAAAAGTTAAGATCATCAAAGAATCTACCAATTTATAATTAAGAACCTTCCTTCTCAAATTCCAGTTGAAATGAGAATATTATTCAAACAAATAATAATTGACCTGGTGAGATTAAGTTGGCACTGAAGAATTGGATTTCTATAAAGGGGACTAATTAACTAAGCAAGAAGCAAGCACCCACAAGAAACAGCGCAAGTTAGATAGATATATTGGCCTGCACGTTGTGTTTGAGAGAAGAAAAGTTAGCTAGTTTGAAAACATTTAAATGGCACAAGAAGATGATCATTTGAGGAAGATCGGTTTGGAAAGATTTGCTATGATAGACAAGTACTATAGTCCACCAAGAAAGTGGCCGTCCGGTGCCATTAACTGCTGCTTTTCTAGTATATCAAAGGTACATTATTATGCCGAGACTAGGAAACATCGATATGTTTGTTTTGAAAGAAATAAAATACTACCTCCGGTCCTTAATATAAAAGATAGTTGGTGGGTTTGGATTTGGTTCTAAATATAAGATCTTAATCCACTTTGTTATCCAAATTAATATTTCTTTCTCTAACATACTGTTAACTTGTAGAAATTGATAATATTCCGGCGCATTTTCTTCTCATGTTCAACTATGTTTGGATTAAAATGGTGCATAGAAAGAGTTTTAAAGAAGAAAATATGCAAATCAAAGAAGCAAACAAAAGTTAATTAAAGAAATTCTTGTAAAACCACATATTCTGTAGTTTGTTTCAAAGAAAAAGTGAGAACTTATTATAAATCCTCTCTCTTGTAGTGGGATAGAGACAAATGGGGAAGCTTTTCTAGGACTAAGGAACAAAGCTTGTAGTAGTAATGATCAAACAAAGACTAGGTCATGATGTTAGGAAGCAAGCTGCTGTGTTATTGGCTTCAGCCAATAATACATGTGCTGAAGCAAATAAGACTTAATGAAGAAGAAGCTTACTATGTCATATGCTTCGACCAACAACACGTTAGCTGAAGCCGATGGAGATCTGAACTCACTGTATTATATGTTTCAGCCAACAACATGTGTGCTGAAGCAAATGAGATATGAACTTACAATATCATATGCTTCAGCACACGATAGCTTGGCCAAAGCCAACGAGGATTTGAGCTTACTGTGTCATATGCTTCAACACATGATAACGTGCCGAAGCAAACGATAAAAAGTACAACCATGCGTTTTACTGGTGGAAACCCATTTTGGGGTTTTTTTATTGAAGGGTTAGGCTGAAAAGGATTCATTCTGGACTTCTAGGTCGAATTTGGAGCAATGTGAGAGCTTGGAGAAGAGACTTGAAGGTGTTGGAGGCTTGGTTAGTGGTCTTGAAGAGATTTAGGGCTCCCACTCTTGGTTTTTCATCATTCCTTCTTCTCTTTACTCTTATTGCTATAATGAACCAATTTATCATGTTTAGTTCTTGGGTTGTACAAATTATGAGTAGCTAAACTTTCATTTCTAGGGTCACTTTGAACCTTTACATGGATTGAGACCTTGTTCTTCTCTCTTAGTATGATGTGTTGATTTTGTTATGTGCTTGAAGCTTTTAAGTGCTTGGTCATCACTTGGTTGATGTGTTAAATGAGATGATGCTTGAGAGAGATTATCTTGTTTGAAAAACTTTGATAAAATCATGTTAGTCTTGAAATTCTTGCTTGAATGAATAGTTTGTTAATAGGAAATAGATTTTCCTATTGACCTAGTATTGTTATCATAAAATTGGGCCTTAGTGACTATTTTCACTAACTTGTTAAAAGAGATTGAATGAGTTCTTTGAAAATAGATGTTGGTTTTGACTTGAGAAAGCTTTTCCAACACTTGTGAATCTTAGACAAACACTTAATTTCTCATTAAAAATTAGTTAAGAGGGAATTAATTGGTCTCATGAAGTTTAGAGGGGAGTAGTAATCCTAGACCCTCATTTCCTTGAAGTTAGAATCAACTTTTGCCCTATTTATTCCAATTTATCTTGTTCTAAAAAAATTGTGTTTACAGATTGAAATATTCAAAATGAATTTGCCCAACCTAATTAAAAGTACAATTGCATTAGTTAGCATACTTTTTCCTTAGTCTTCATGGGAATGACAATTTTTTATACTACTTGCGACCCGTATACTTGTGGTACAAAATTGGCGAACAAGTACTCCTAGTAATTACACATTTGAGGGTTTTCCATCATAGGGTAGTCATGATTAAGAAGGTACTTTAGGGAAATCAACTTGTCACAAATAATTAACTTGACTAATTTCCTTACCACAAAAAAAAAGTAGATTAGCGACAGAATTTAAGGATTCTATCATCAAATAGACTATTACTAATTAATCAGTGACAGAATTTCATCACCAAATTAGTTTAGCGATTGCTAACACTATTTTTGTAGTATATCTACCCAAATTAGTTAAGTAGCTCTTATAATAAGAACTAGAAGGAGTAAAAGAAATAGAACATTCTACCTCAAAGACTGGATCTGTAATATCCTAAGATGTACTCAAGGGCTAAATGTACAAAATAGATGGTGAGATTAATGACATAATTACCTCTGGAAAATTTTTTTATGACTTTAGTCAAGTTTCATATACAAAATTGGCTTCCTTAATATTATATTGCAAGATAATATTTTACAAGATCATCTTTTTCTTCAAAGGGCCATGATTTACGTATGACAAGAGGAAAAGTAAGAGTAAATACATATTGGCTACTAAATATGACATATGGAGACAATTTGACCAAGTTAGGAAATGAAGAAGACTTGATCAACAATTGCAACTAAAGTAAAGAGGATATTTCAAGAGCTTTCCTCTTTCCATTTTAATATGCTTTTCGTCCAAATCATAAGGGAAAGAGGGAGGGAGAGTTGAATTAATACCATTGTTCACCTTTTTCTCAAGAAAAGTGGGTCAAAAGGGTCAAAAGCATATCAAGAGAAAGGAAGGAAACTTGTTAACACAACTCCCTCCCCTCAAGTCAATTATTTTGGCTATGTTATAAGAAAAGAAAGGAGGTTTGATTAATTGAATTGTCTCATCCTCTTATTCATATAAAGGTCAGTCAAGAGACCACTTCAAAGAAAGAGAATTAGATTATAATATTTTCTCACTTTTTGGTTTACTTAGACGACTAAAGAGAAGGAGTGTGAGAGAGAATATGAAATTAAAATATCTTCTCACTTTTCTAATAGCAAGGTCGGCCAGCCCTTTAAGTGATAAGGGAAAGGGAAAAAAACTGATCATTTATCACTCTCTTTCTCCATCTTTAAGTCGGTTCAGCAGCTGCAACCCGATAGAGCAAGAAGGAGCAAGTGAAGGTAAGATTTTGATCTTGATTTTCACCTCCTTAACCTCATCTATGGCTCAAGTGTCCTTCATGAAACTTGTTCCTCTCTTCCTTAGCTTCATTTCTATGGTTTTTGTTTTTGAAGAAGAGGAGTTTTCAGCCACCTTGCAAGAACAAAAGCTGAAGAATCAAAGAAAGAACTTAAGGAGGAGCACTAGGTGAGTATTAGCATCAATTTGAGCTATTGGTTGTGTTGGTTGAATGAGTATTTTGGCATGTGTAAATTTGCCCTGATTTTGGCCAAACAAGGGTTTGGTAATTCATGATGTTTTGGTTATGTTATTGGTGGTTTATGATGATCAGGAACCATTTGAAATAAGTTTGATGCTGAAATTGAAAGTTGGTAATTGTTGGAATTTATTTTGAATTTTTCTGCCAAAACAGGACATGAGGAATGAGTGGGAATTTGTTCATTTTGATGTTACTATTATGTTCTACACGAAAAATTGTGTGGGAATAGCCTCGGGTTGTAAATTTTGGGTCATTGAAACTGAAAATACAAAACTGGAGTTTTGCCTGAATAGAATTCCAGCGAGGTACCTTATTGGTATGGTGTTTTTATATAACCAAATGATCTCTGAAAATTCTGAAACTTTCCAGTCTTAAAGTTCACATGTCAAGCTTCAAAATGGACATATATTTCATGTCATTTCGATTTGTGAGCTAGGTGTTATGAATTTTTGAAGTTAGGTCATGAAAACTGGGTTGAATTCTGACGGTGTGCAATATATGAAAATTCTGGGAATGCTGTGTATCCAGCTGGCTGTGGGTGATATATTTCCTTAAAACTAGACCAAATAAGGGTCGCATAGCCTTTGGAATCACCCCATTTCAATTTTTATAGAGTTAGTTATGATTTTTCAAGGTTGCTGAAAAATTCTGGCAAATTGGTCACCTATGCGAAAATTGAAGATTTTATGGCATAATGCAATATTGTGAAACTTTGAGGTTAGAAATTGGCCTTTTATGTTAATTGACCACTTTAGCTCCTTAGTTGACTTGATTAAATGACCATGGTGATAACCAACTCAAGTATCATGAGTTATTAAAGAATTGGACTAGGTAATAATTCGTCGTCCTTAATTTTGGTTTATAGGATTCGATATTTGCCCTGTTCGTGATTCACCTGCACCAAAGCACAATTGGAAAGAACAAGGTAGTGACTCTTTCTCTTATGCTATGTGTAAAGCATTGTATGTATGTTTGTCATGCATTGTGATATATGGTGATACTTTGTGATGTGTTGAGATTGCAGTGAAAGCAGACGCATAGTGTTTACAGCCATGAGTGCTGTTGTTTGTGGCGTGAGCCATATATCATTGTGATGCTGTTAAATATGATCATATATGCTATGTGTTTATACACTGTATGAGTTATTTGTTACTACTGAGATTCTCTTGAATCTCATTCTTTCCATTGACTAACATTTCAGACAGGGCAAGTGGCTCCAAGGAAAAACGAACCACCAGGAGCAGCTAGGACTTAGTAGAGATGTATAGTTTGAACTGTTGGTTATCACTTTTGGATGAGATTACTGTATATTCTTTTTGAGATGTAAATAATATTGTGAATATGATTGTGTAATCCCCTATATAGGAAACTTTAAATCCTTTAGTATATAAATGAAACCCGGGGTTGCTGGGGATATTTGCTGTACACTCTAATATGTATAAATGTGATATAACTACACAGGTAATTTATATTCGATATTAAATGTGAGACCAGGATAGGAAAACGTTTTGGGAAGATTTTTGAAAACCCTACCGTAAGGAAGGGAGTTTAAATGAGTTTTGTTTATCCGTTGATCTCTAATCCATTTTAATTATGCATTATCGAATCATAATTACGTTTATTAAGGCAGGGGGTTACGGTGGTGATGAACGGAAGAGGTTAGTGGTGAGAAAGAGAGTGCCGCCGGCGACAAGGAGGAAAGAAGAAGGAAGGAGGGGGAAGAAGGAGGTCGGATGTTGAATGTCCTGCCTCTTCTCTCTCTACCCTATATATAGGACAAGAGGAGTATATGCTTTCTTTCTTTTTTTTATTATAATTGGCAAGCATACGCTTGAAAATAAAAAGAAACGCCACCTAGGACGTAGAATTAGTGTAATCTCTGACACTTCTCTTATCAAGCACGAACCGAGTTCTGCATCTAGGATAAACCTCCAAGAATAACCTTAACTAAGTAGCCTGCTCATGTGCAGATCTTGCTAAAATGTCAGCACAGTGAATGGCCTCTCTGTATGCATGAAAAAGCTCAACTTGCCAGTTCCCATATAACATTTGACAGGTAGCCTCTATAACAGACCGAAAAGGATGATCTACCCCACAGTATCTGATCAATAGACCAATAGGTTCAATTGAATATGAGAAGACCTGAATATTTCAAAACTTAAAATCTTGACACACCTCTAGGCCTGTTTTAATAGCAATTATCTCTGCAACTGCTACAAGTACCGTGCCAATGTTCTTTATAAATCCAACTAACCAGTTTCCCGCTTCGTCCCGAATCAAACCACCAACGGCCGCTAGGTTATTATCCTTGAATGATGCATCCACATCTAACTGGACATACCCAGGTGCTGGTATGCTCCATGAGGATGTTGAAGACAGATTATCCACAAAGATAGAATGCTGAAATCTTCCCTTCAGAGTAACCTCCATGAGATGAAAGAGAACCTGCTGAATAACTTCATTCGATGTAGCTATATGATTATCAAACAACTGAGAGCATCGAGTCTTCCAAATACACCAACACATGAGAAAAAACACGCATCCACGGCCAACATTGATAACGTGATCTTCCTGGATTTCTGTTTGCATTCCATCGTAGCCACTCCTACAAATCAGAAGAGAAAAAAAGTACATATTTGTTAGGATTTATAATTTCCTTCCATACAGATTTTGCTCTCTCACAATCCCTCCCTCAGCATATGTAACACCATTTCCTCACACTGACATCCTAGGGGACACTCGCCATTCTATGAAAGACCTATTGTAGCTCTCAAGGAGTTTGTCATTAATCTCTCATGGGTTGTTTACTATAGGAAGAACTTTATTTTCTCCAGCACTTGCCAGCGCCAAAATCTCCACCAAACCTGCCCTAAATTGTTAACTTGAGGCTTGGTTAAGAAATTATAGGCTACTTTGATAGAAAAGATCCCATCAAGCGAATTCCGCCATGTAATGACATCCGACTGACTTCCACTTGGGGTGTGGGATTTCATCAATTGGGTGATAACCCATAATGGTAAATGATCCCTCCACTGTTGAATATCCCAATCCCTACTAGGAGTTACAAAATTATAACTTCAAGTCCTAGTTGGGTGTCCCCCTTCCAGCTAGATGCTCCCCTGTATAAACCCAACATAGGAATGGAGGGAGTATAAATCTTCTCCTTGTTTGGAATTTGAAATGGAAGTGATCATCTCTAATTAATTGAACATTAAGAGGAGAAAATTACAATTATTTGTACTTGTTCTTATAAACAAAAAGGTTATAAGTTCAAATGGGGAGGTTGGTGAAGCCAGGGAAGAGAACCTCCACCTTGCAACTCTTTTCCTTTTCTTTCTTTCTTTCTTTCTTTTTTTGTACTTGCACCATGCACATGATGAGGCATATATATTACATACACATAAATCTTCCTTCTTCTTTGCGGTTTTACTTCATAGTATTTCTACTTTCAAGTATACACATCCGAAAAGAATCAGAATATATACTCGAGAAATCGATTATTGGAGGGTTTGAATATATATCTTTTTTCTTAAATAGTCATCTAGGATATGACACTAAATTTTTTAAATACTTAATGCTACTATAAAAAAATACAAAGAACTCACCTTAAAGTGCTAACTCTATCGATTTCCAGGAATAATAATTGTAAAATGATAAATAACAACTTTCGATATTTATTATTCAAAATTTGCGAATATTAGATAAACTCTTATATTATTCATTAGTATATCCTACACTACGATAAAATAACCCCCAAAAAAAATGTAAATTAACATTGTGTAAAGTTTTCCTTATACCACAATAATTGTATGTGGTATATGTTCCTAGTAAAAAGAGAAAAGTCGGTTCAAATTTTGAATGGACAAGTGTAGAAAAATGATTCTTTTAACCAATAATCAAGAAATATTCTTTAACATATGCTAAAGAAAGATCCGTTTGGGTTTCTATCCAGGGGGGACTTAATCTTCTAAAATACTTTTGATCCAAAAGAATTAAAGGCAAATAGATAAGAAAGAAACAAAGAAAAAGTCTTCAGATTTCTGTGCTAGATTTCCCATTTAGATAAGCTTCAAGCGGACAGCTATTCGTTGTTAACTTATAGACTACTCTTGTATTGTATATTTATCTACGTGTAGTTTAATGTGAATCATTAGAAGCTCAGAGAACTGTCATCTCTGTGGCATCTTGGAATAGTTGTGTACAATTATCAACTTGTATATTAGGTGAAAGTAAAGGTAAATTAAATCCCTTTAATGGGTTGCTCACCTTCGTTTTTGCATTTCATATAATAATACTTCCTCTGGTCCTTAATATAAGACATATTTTCATAATTTGATTAAATAAATTAAATTAGTTAAATTAGTTAATATGACATGTATTTTCTAAAACACTCTAGTCATTTTCTTTAATTTTCTCATTCTTTCTCGTTTTTTATTATTGTTGAGTGGTATTAATAGGAGTAAATTAGAAATGATTGACAAATATTAAAAATGTGTCTTATATTTAGGACTAAGATCAACTTCCTAAATATATTTTATATTAAGGACATGAGAGAGTACCCAATTTCTTTCAAAGTTTTAAAGGTCCCATATTTATGCGCACACGGACGGAGAATTAGTTTCGGTGGGCTTCAAATCTAAATTACTCAGATTAAAATTGGATGATATAGACTCAATGGTGCCTTATTTTTATTTTGATATATTTTATTTTTAATAAATATAAAAATAATATTTTAACAATCACTCAGTAAAAATTGAATTTATTATTATTTTGTAAAATTACAAATTAAAAACTTCATATTTATAGAATGATGGAAGTCTCATCCATCACATGCACATAAACACCATACACGCTGCAATGTAGCTCATATATTTGCATTTTAAAAGTCATTAGGTGTTGATAAAATAATTGTGAAAGACATATATAATGGGCCGCCTAATATTAGATCTTAATTAGCAGTAGTTAGAAACTAACTTTTTTTCCCCCCTTTTTGTGTGGAGCAAAAAAAAATAGTCAAATAAGGAGGGCAGAGGCTGACATGGTAAGAACTGATTTTATTGTTCCGTTAATTTTGTTCTTTTATGATTCTGGTCGAAACTTATTCCTTTCAGATTATATGAAACATGCATGCATGGTGACTACGTCATGCCACTAACGTAGGATTAGGCAAGTCAACAATAATGCACGGTGAAATAATAAACATGACAAACCAAAGGAATTTAAAATAGGGAAAATGATAGAAAAAAACTTTGAAATTACAAAATCACAAATCAAGTTTGTTACCAAGAATTGATAAGGTAATGACGAGATTCTATAAGCAATTAACAACTCATTTTATGAGAAATATTTTTTTTTTAAAATTTTGCAACTTCAAAGTTCTTTTTCTGTTATTTTCCTTTTAAAATATAGATTGCTCCAAATTATTTATTACTGTATGATGTGCCGAAAGAACGGCCTCGATGGCCAAGATAAGATTCTTTCAACCCATAAATACATAAATAGTCGACGAGAAATATTCTTGGCTTCTCCTAAAGAAGAAGCACTCAGATAGATTCTATCGAACTCCATGCTTTTGAAGCAAAACAAACTCAATAAGAAGTCTTTTTTAGAAGAAAATTTTAGTCCAAAATATGAGGTTGCTAGGGTAATTAATGATTGTTTCCCACTTTTACACCTTGCATGTGAGAGAGAGAAGACACAAATATTATTTGCATGTTTGAAAATCATACTCTCTAATAAGGGGTAAAATAGGTAAATTTTATCAATTTAAAACATATTAAATGACTAAACTAATATTCATTGGTTTGTGTGAATTAGTTACCAACATCTTACCGTGTATAAATTTTAGACTGGAGAGAGAAACAAATTTAACTAATTTCTTTCATCTAATTTGATTAGTTCCATAGATCTTATTTTTAAGACAGGAAGCAGTATATGCTAAAAAAAACAGCTGGGAGACCTGCAAATATGCAAAGGACTCTTCGATCTGTAGATTATAATTAGGGCTATTATTGAGCGACTGTATGTGTGGATACTATATATATACACGCACACATATTTTTCATGTTCTAGCTAGTTTAATTGTGGCTTTCTGTCTTAGTATTGTGGCCCCTTCTCAAATTAAGGGTAATCAAGTGGAGGAGTGATAGAGAACCGAAATAGCTAGTCAGCAAACTGCCACATCGATCATTTTGGTGGTAAACAAGAATATATTCCTTCCCTTAATCTTGCTCATCAATTAAGAAGATAAGAATAAGCAAAAAGGAAATCAAATTATAATATCACGACAATCATCGGTTGATTGACGTCCGGTCCAAAAGACATAGTCATTCACCTACCCATGGTAAAGAAATATTCTCGGGTACAAGCTACAGTATTCAGTCACTTGTAGCTCCTATAAAAGGGCTTCATCTTCTTCTTCATTTTCAAGCAAAGAAAAACCACCACATAAGAGAGGCTTCATCGATCGAGCATCAATAATGGCAGATCACCTGAGAGAGATTGGTTTAGAAGGATTCCATCTGATAGACAAGTGCTATGGCGCTCAAGCCGGCCAGAGAGGACGGCGTGGGGTTCAGGCGGAAGCAGCAGCTCCAAGGAGGCAAGGACAGCGGAGGGTGGATGAAATGGAAGCAGCAGAGCCTTCTTGTATTAATAGTAGAGACGCTGCTTCTATCTATGGCGGCATCAATGTTGTCAACTTCAACGCATTTCCTTCTCGTCGGGGCAAATATTATTACTGAAACAAAAGCCAAAACCCTAGCTTTCAGCTTCCACACTTATGGTTTGGACTTGCAAGTGAGTGTTTCAACTAGCTTGTCTCATGTAGGTAAGTATATGTAGCAAGTAGCTCGAAGACCTGCAAAAATATTTAAGTGCCTAGGTCTTCTGCAGCTTAATTAGGTCTGTGATATATGTACGTGTGGGTGTGTGGGTATGTAGGCCCCCTCCTCTATACATATGTATGTACTCTACTGTTAGCTAGTTTATGAGTGACCTAGAAGTAGTCGTTAATGGAAATAAAGTTCATTTAAGCTTTTAGTAGTATATATATGGTGTCCTTATTCGTACCAATTCCTAGTGTCTAATTCTCTACAAACTTTGTCTCTCCCAAAGAAGAAAAAATCTCTACAAACTTAATTCTATATGTGATTTTTTCTTTTTGCCAACTAATTCTATATATGATCGGACGAAAGTGCCTATGCAATGATTTGATTTAAAATTTTAAATTAAATATGATAGTACACACACACACACATAATTCCAGTCCATATGTATGTTCCTTATAATATACACTACTAGTACTTCCTCAACTGTCAAAGATGAAAACTAATAATTAGCCTATATTACCATCGACAATGTTTAAAAGCAATCGGTGTAATTACAACGCAGATATGCTGAAATTCACTGTTTATTATGCATAATTATTAATTAGCTTGATGAATTGATGATAATATATATATATATATATATATTAATATTCATAAATATAAACTTTATGTCAAATTTCATCATTGAGTCGTCCACTTATTGTGTCCATAGATCAAGCTTAAAGAACACACTCGATCGGACATATATTTGACATTTAATTTGTATTTGGCAACAAATTAGTGAAGGTTTATATAGGATTAAGGTATAAATTTGCTTTGAAAGTTTCACTTAGAAGCAATGTTTCTTGGTAAGTTTTCACTTAAGAGCCATGTGTAATAGTCAATATATAAAATTATTTTTATATTTTCTGAACTACTGAATGTAGACCAAACATTATGTGTGTTTGTCACTGAAAATTAGAGCCCTTCAACTTAAATTTATGTAGTGGTAAATAAACTAACCTATATGATTTTTCAATTTCAATTTGCCCCGTGTAAACTATTGCACAAAAATTTTATCAATCTATAGAAAAGTAACAACACTGAAACTTAAAATTAAATCTACTAAATTTTCGACAAATTTTTTGAAAGAAGTTAGTAAAAGAAAAATAGAACAGAATTGGCTGTTATTAACTTGCTAAAAAAGGAGGAGGAGCATTGGATTCCCTTGCGAATCAGATTCTTCGAGTAATCGTTTTTCCCTTGCTTGAAGACTCAAACAAATTTGAGCTGAAAAGGGTTGATATGGAAAAGATTGTTCAATATTTTCTAGAATTCATGAATGTCATTTCTAATCTTAACCCAGAATTGAACCTCTCATTATTGTGTGACAAAGGAACTTAACCATTAATTTTTGCAGTTAGGCATATGTTCCCCAAAGGAACCTTCATAATCAGCCTAATTTCGAAACTGATCATTTTGGGGGATGAATAGGAATATGTTCTGTGTCCTGGCTAATCAAGCTTAAAAGCCTAATGAGAAAACCAAAGGTGTGGTAAAAAAAAGATCATCATATAATAATTCATTTTATCTTACCTTTCTCTATGATCAAAATTCTGCAGAAAAATATTGACATTGAATACTGTATATCAACTTATAAAATTGGCCAGTAATGGAGAGTTATTCCAGCATGATCTTAGTTACTTCCATTAATTAATATATGTAATGATCCTAAGATTATGAGCTTTAGAAAAAATTCACATTTTCACTCATGAAGTGTACTCGATCGCATAAGAAAATCACGGCGAAATATATATATGTATATATATATATATATAAAATAATCTTTTTTTTTATTTATAGTAAGTTATATTAAAGTATATGTATTTTGTGATGAATTTAAAATTTCAAACCTTAGAAAATAATATTCCTCAAATAATTTGTAATATATATAGTTTTGCTTATGAGCATTGATCATCTTGTTATAGTGAGATGCTGATTAGGAATTTTTTTTGTAAGTTTACCTTAGGGTCCACAATCAAAAATTAATTAAGGATTGCGTATAGGCAAACCTAGGATTATTCTCTCTTCTCAAGGAGCTTTTTATTGAATATTAAGTAATCTAAATGTCATGCAAATGCAAAGAAAATAAGGGGAAATTGGTTTTGGGTTTTTCAAATTAATGACTAAAGGAATAATGCAAATTAATTAAAAGCTAAACTATTATATTTTTTTGGCATTTTAATAAAAATGGGATGGATATAAGGAAATGAATGAAGTGACTAATATGGATGCTCTTGGAAATGGATGAATGGCTAACATAGTTCAAATAAAATCCTAGCGGTTAATTCTCCAAGTCTTGAAAGCAAAACCCCAAACGAATGCTTGGATCTAGTGTTCTTAATTAATAGTTAGTTCTGCAAACGCAGCTAGTAACTATCCCTTAAGATACTGTTAGGAACCACTTAGAGTATAATTAAAATGAATAAATATATATAACTTGGTTCTTCTAAGGAAGAATGCTCAAATGAGACACTCCTAAGCACAACTTGAATATATTAACTAAACAATAACATGTTAGCTAATACAATCTCATTGAACCCAATAACATGTTAGCTAATATATCAAGCTAAAGCTCCAAATCACGACATCCAATTCAATTACAAAAAGTTCAATCCACAGAGAAAACCGAACGGCAACTCAGTCTCAAGCCATAAAATGATATTCAACTAGGAAATCATAACACAGAAATGAGAAAATGAATTAGACTACTCCCTTTAGTTGAAGCTCCGGAACTCCATCCCAAGTCTCCACTGCCAAGAAGCAAAAGATTAGGCAAACATAACCATTGGATAAAATCTAACACAATCTGAAATCATGAAATAGAGTAGTGCTGAATCTGAATTGAAGAAAGAGAAGCAGGTCGGTCGGATATCTCTGGCGGTGGTGAAGATGAATATCAAAACAGAGGAGGACTAGTGGTGGTTGACGGTGGTGCTCTAGTCTCCAAACTCACGGTGCTGCTCCCTCAAAACTTTGAGCTCCAGATCCCCCCCCCCTCTCTCTCTCTCTCGCTGGTTCAAGTCTCCCTTGCGGCCTCCAATTCTTAGCTCCCGACTCTGTTTCTTCTCAGCTCTCCATGTCGGGTCTATTAAACGAAGGGAAGGAAGAAGGTAGTGGTGGTGTTTGGAGATAAGAGAGGGAATGTTGATGATGGTGATCAGAAATCCATAGCTCAGCGGCGCTCCCCTGTGACTCTTCTTCCTTCACTTTTAGCTCAGATCTCTCTCTCGACCTAGATCTATTCTCTGGTTCATGGCTATGGGTGACTATGGAGGAGGGTTGCCACGGATGATGAAGGTGATGAGGTCGCCAGAGACCAAGGAGGAAGGGAGGAAGAAGTGCTGAAGGTGATGATCCGATCCTCCTCTGCCTTGTGCCGCACTTGCTCATTGTGTTTGGATTAGCTTTTGGATAATAGCTTTTATGATTTACGAGGTAAGTATATGGGATAAGTTTTATCCCGATTTGAGGAAAAGGGCTTTTGAAACCGTGATTTGGGCTTCTTCCAAACACACACTTAAGCTTGCTGAAACAGTAATCTAATACGTGGTCAAAACACAAGTTTTGATTAGGGACCTAATTGAAACTTTTCAAAACCTTTGATTAGGGCCTACACTAAAATCTTCTGAAATATTTTAGAGGTCAACTGTAATTTCTTTAACATATGGGTACTCTTCTGTGATTTTAATTGGCCCCTTTTCCTTCCCAAATGTGTGATTTTCAAAAATTTTGGGGCCCTTTCTATAATTTTCCCCATTCCTCAAAATTTAATTATGAACCTCCAAAATCTTCAATTTTCTTTTAAAACACCTATAATGCAAGATTAAGCACAAGGTAGCATCAAAAGTTCAAAAAAGCATTTGTATACATAATTAACAATTTTATGACCATTTACCCATAATTACACTTAATTCAATACAAATGCCCCTAATTAAAATTAGTGCTTAATCATGAAATAATGTCCCATAAAATGTATTAAAAATCCCAATTTAATTATAAAAAAGCATATGAAAACATGTTTCAATCAAATGCATTAACAATATTCTCATTGAGTAAGGCAAATTTAACTTAACAAAAAGAATGAACATAGATTCTTTTCCTTAAACATTGATTTTGCATCAAAACTATTATCATATACATGCATGTTTATATATATATATATATATATATTACTTGCATAGAGGGCCAATGACATTAAAATTATAACTTGCGTCCTGTTCAACAATTAATATAATGAAAAAAGGGTAGGAATTGGGGAATTACCGAATTAGAATCACACCTTAGCTTTAAGACGGGGTAGTTTGAATTGAAAAGAATCTCTGACCACACAATAAGTAATCCACTGGCTGTTGCTGAGGATGATCGACCAAACTTGGCCCAGTATTTTGGAAACTTGCTAGAGGATTAGCTCTTCATAATTCCCATGAACATTAATCACTTTCTATCCACTTTACTACTATTTTGAAGGTAAATGTGAATCGGTGAATACATTCCCTGGATTAATTAAGCTTAATATATATATAAGAACTTCATCAATAAACCAAAAAAATTAACCCAGAGAAAAGTTAAGATCATCAAAGAATCTACCAATTTATAATTAATTAAGAACCTTCCTTCTCAAATTCCAAATGAAATGAGAATATTATTCAAACAAATAATAATTGACCTGGTGAGATTACGTTGGCACTGAAGAATTGGATTTCTATAAAGGGGACTAATTAACTAAGCAAGAAGCAAGCACCGACAAGAAACAGCACAAGTTAGATAGATATATTGTCCTGCACGTTGTGTTTCAGAGAAGAAAAGTTAGCTAGTTTGAAAACATCTAAATGGCACAAGAAGGTGATCATTTGAGGAAGATCGGTTTGGAAGGATTTGCTATGATAGACTAGTACTATGGTCCACCAAGAAAGTGGCTGTCCGGCACCATTAACTGCTGCTTTTCTAGTATATCAAAGGTACATTATTATGCCGAGACTAGGAAACATCGATATGTTTGTATTGAAAGAAATAAAATATTACCTCTGGTCCTTAATATAAAAGATAGTTGGTGGGTTTAGATTTGGTTCTAAATATAAGATCTTAATTCACTTTGTTACCCAAATTAATATTTCTTTCTCTAAAGTACTGTTAACTCATAGAAATTGATAATATTCCAGCACATTTTCTTCTCCTTTTCAATTCAAATGGTGCATAGAAAGAGTTTAAAGAAGAAAATATGCAAATCAAAGAAGCAAACAAAAGTTAATTAAAGAAATTCTTGTAAAACCACATATTCTGTACTTTGTTTCAAAGAAAAAGTGAGAACTTATTATAAACCCTCTGTCTTGTAGTGGGATAGAGACAAATGGGGAAGCTTTTCTAGGACTAAGGAACAAAGCTTGTAGCAGCAACGATCAAACAAAAACTAGCTCATGAAGTTAGGAAGCAAGCTGCTGTGTTATTGGCTTCAGCCAATAATACATGTGCAAAGCAAATAAAACTTAATGAGGAAGAAGCTTACTGTGTCATATGCTTCGACCAACAACACGTTAGCTGAAGCCGATGGAGATCTGAACTTACCGTATTATATGTTTCAGCCAACAACATGTCTACTGAAGCAAATGAGATTTGAACTTACAATATCATATGCTTCAGCACATGATAGCTTGGCCGAAGCCAACGAGGATTTGAGTGTACTGTGTCATATGCTTCAACACATGATAATGTGCCGAAGCAAATAACAAAAAGTACAACCATGCATTTTACTAGTGGAAACCCATTTTGGGGTTTTTTATTGAAGGGTTAGGCCGAAAAGGATTCATTCTAGACTTCTAGGTCGAATTTGGAGCAATGTGAGAGCTTGGAGAAGAGACTTGAAGGTGTTGGAGGCTTGGTTGGTGGTCTTGAAGATATTTAGGGCTTCCACTCTTGGTTTTTCATCATTCCTTCTTCTCTTTACTCTTATTGCTATAATGAACCAATTTATCATGTTTAGTTCTTGGTTTGTACAAATTATGAGTAGCTAAACTTTCATTTCTACGGTCACTTTGAACCTCTACTTGGATTGAGACCTTGTTCTTCTCTCTTTTCTAGCATTTATTGAGCATGATGTGTTGATTTTATTATGTGCTTGAAGCTTCTAAGTGCTTGATCACCACTTGGTTGATGCGTTAAATGAGATGATGCTTGAGAGAGATTATCTTGTTTGAAGAACTTTGATAAAATCATGTTAGTCTTGAAATTCTTGCTTGAATGAATAGTTTGTTAATAGGAAATAGATTTGCCTATTGACCTAGTATTGTTATCATAAAATTGGGCCTTAGTGACTATTTTCACTAACTTGTTAAAAGAGATTGAATGAGTTCTTTGAAAATAGATGTTGGTTTTGACTTGAGAAAGCATTTCCAACACTAGTGAATCTTAGACAAACAATTAATTTCTCATTAAAAATTAGTTAAGAGGGAATTAATTGGTCTCATGAAATATAGAGGGGAGTAGTGATCCTAGAGCCTCATTTCCTTGAAGTTAGAATCAACTTTTGCCCTATTTATTTCAATTTATCTTGTTTTGAACCAAAAATTGTGTTTACATATTGAAATATTCAAAATGACATTGCCCAACCTAATTAAAAGTACAATTGCATTAGTTAGCATGCTTTTTCCTTAGTCTTCAAGGGAACGACAAGTTTTTAAACTAGTTGTGACCCGTATACTTGCAGTACAAAATTGGCGAACACGTACTCCTATTAATTACACATTCGAGGGTTTTCCATCATACGTTAGTCATGATTAAGAAGGTACTTTAGGGAAATCAACTTGTCACAAATAATTAACTTAACTAATTTCCTTACAACTGATTGAACCATATTTTTACATGATTTTTCATGATTTATTTGGGATTTAAATGCATTTTATGAAGCATTATTGCATAATTAAGCATGAATTTTGGTGAGGAACAATTATTTTGAATTAATGAGAATTAGGGGCAAAATGATCAAAATTATTAATTATTTTGTGCAATTGTTTCTTGGACTTTTAATGCTACTTGTACTTAATTTTGTATTGCAGGTGTTTTGGAAGAAAATTGAAATCTTGAAAAAAAAATGCATTTGGAGTTGAATTAATATTTTTAAAGACTGGGATATATTACAGACAAGGCCTATAATTTCCTGAAAACTATAAATATGTGAAGAAAAGGGCCCATGAAAATTACAAGATTATACCCAAACTCTTTAGAAATTTTAGTTCAGCTCCAAAACATTTCAAACATGTTCAAGGAAGTCCCTCAATGAATTTTACAAAGTTCTCATTTTGGTCCCTTGATCAAAACACATCGTTTTGACCAAGGGATCCGATTCCCATGGACCAGACTTGATGGATATGCAAAGTGGACATGGCGTGACCCGAGACGCAGCTGAGGATCCGGGAAGGTTTATGCAGAAGCTGAGAGTGATATATCACAGAGGGAGGCGCCGCAATCACAGATCATCATCTTCGACCATCTTCTTCACCTGGCATCACCATAATCGTCGATGGCAGCGTTTACCTCCACCACCAACATCGCCAGCGACGTTACCAACGTGTACCGTGATCAGAGCTCAGAACAGGAAACACAGATCCAGAAACAGAGGACTATGAGGTTGTGCCGCGGGGAGCTTGACAGGAGGAGCTGAGCGGCAACACATTGAACCAGAGAGGGAGATTTGAACAGAAGAGGGAGAGGGAATCAGATTTGTACCACCGTCACTCCTCCTCTGTTTTCCATCCACGCACAGACCCGAGAGCTGAGATCTTCAGCTGAACCAGAGAGCTTGAGAGAGTGGGAGATAACTTGAGAGGAGAGGGAAAGAGACGGACAACACTACCACCGTCGAAGACTTCCCACATCCACCGAATCACAGTTCACTACCGTAGCTCCCCCTCCTTGCTTGACCATCGTCATCCATCGCCTGCAGTCACCACCACGAGCTTCACCATAGCTCTCACCCTTACCACCAGCACACTACCTCCTCTGTTCATCACCTCCGTCAGAACCCACAACCTTTCTCTAGCAATTTCAACTTTCACTCATTTTCCATGGATTGGCAGTGTTATGATGGACGAATTGGGTATTTGCTCACATGATGACTAGCTGATTTCAACCCTTGGTGATGAGGATGTGCTTGAGCTTCAAGAACTACATAGGGGAGTTAACTAGTTCAATTCCTTTTCTCATTTGTATATTTTGATTACCTAAATTGTAGGATTATCTTTTTATGCTGTTGAGACTTGATTATCGTTTGGATTATCTTGTGGATTGAATTTATGTGATTGGATTGGATTTTTGTGGCTTGTTGAATTTATATATATATATATATATATTTCCTTATTGATTCAATGAAATTGTGTTTTCTACGTGTTATTATTAGATTGTATAATTGAATTGATTCAATTAAGTGTCGTGTTATCGCATTCATATCAAGAGAAAGCTAGCTACATTTATTCATTTTAATTGCACTCTAAGTGGTTCCTAATAGTACATAGTTACTAGCTGCGTTCGCAGGAGTAACTATTAATTAAGAACACTAGACTCGAGTGATCATTTGGGGTTTTGCTTTCAAGACTTAGAGAGAATTAACTCCCATAATCTTTTTAAGTAAGGATTGTCACTTCTTCATTACCAAAAGCATTCATCATTCATATTTTCCACTCCATATCATTCCATTCACTTTTACTCATTCTCCATTTTTATAAGAAAAATACCAAAAATATTAGATTAGCTTTTAATTAACAATTGCATTTTCTTTTAATTATTAATTTCAAAAATCCAAAAATCATTTTCCCCTTGTTTTAATTGCATTTGCATGATAATTAGTTTACTTAGGTAGTTCAATAAAGGCTCCTCATGTGAGACGACCCGAGTTTTGCATTGTACTGCAATTCTTGGATAAAAAATATTTTACATTTGATCCCAAGGCGTAAAGATACGGTTAAATCAACAACAACAAAAAGTAGATTAGCGACAGAATTTAATGATTCTATCATCAAATAGATTATTACTAATTAATCAGTGACAGAATTTCATCACCAAATCAGTTTAGCGATTGCCAATCACTATTTTTTGTAGTATATGTAACCCCCTCCATAATTATATATGAAATACGCGATTAAAATGAAATAGAGACCAATAATAATCAAATAACATTTACTAACCCATCACATGACGGGGTTTTCACAAATATATTTCGAAATCATTTATAAACTTGGTCTCATATTTACATTTCGAATACAATTACTACGCAAAGATAAATCACATTCATATAAATATCAAAGTGCACAACATAATTATCCCGGCAATCTCGGGTACATACCATCGCTAAAGATACACAGGGCACAATTGCCCATTACAATTCTTCAAATGGGGATTACACAATCTCATCTCAAATTCATAACCCTATATTCAACCGAATCATATACAGTCTTCACAACTCATTGATAACCAACAACCAACTC
Organism: Inga leiocalycina; assembly: GCA_963242795.1. Classification (NCBI taxonomy): domain Eukaryota; kingdom Viridiplantae; phylum Streptophyta; class Magnoliopsida; order Fabales; family Fabaceae; genus Inga; species Inga leiocalycina. Next base: position 10,990,968 of record OY725327.1, on the reverse strand, counting down.
TCATCTTGAAGGAGTTCTAGCCGCTCCCTCCACGAGCCACTTGCCCTGTCTAAATTGTTGGTAAGGGAGGGTGAAATTCGAGAGAATCTTAGTAGGGAAACATTATCAATATGTAGGCAAGATAAGTGTTTAATGCATGACATGCTTGCATCCATAACTCATGCACGCATACAATGACAAATCTATAAGCTCAATGCTTCGAATGATACACATATGGCTATAGCATATATTGAAACATAGCTTCAAATCATTCATACATGTTCCACATAATCAAGCAAAGTAACAACATGCATCAACACATTAATACAGTTATCAGAGCATGCAGGAGAGATAAGTTCCCTACCTTAACCTTTTTATGCCTCGAAACGTGTGCCTCAATCTACATGCAAACAGCTCGGGGCTTCATATTCGATCCTACAATGTTAAATGTACTATTTAGAAACTTCCATAGTGTTTCTGAGGTCATATGAGGCTATATTGAAAATTTACTAAAATGCCCCCAGGGATCCGGTCCGGCTGTACTTTTCCCGAAATTTTGACATTGGCTATTCTTACATATTTCTGCCTAAGGAATCCATTTCCAAACTTGAAATTATCAAATTATATGTCAATTACAAAATTACCCTTGGCAGCCCCACTTTAAAGGTTTTAGGGGTGTTTTCGTAGTTATGCTTTTTCAGCCTTTTCTGAAAAAGTACCCAACTGTAACTCCACCTAATTTTTGCTCCTAAACTCAATGGAATCATCAAATCATTGAAAATCCAACTCTAAGACCCATTTCTAGAGCTGGCCAAAATTCTCAAGTATTCCGAGGAAAATTGGGGTTTTTCGGTTTCGGCTCCGTAAACGCGTTCTTTTCTACTCCTAACCACCTTATTGACTATTCCTTTAGGTTACAACTACCATTTAGTACCAATTTGGGCAGTATAACAGCCCCACACACCCATTTTCCATTTTTGAAACCAATAACAATCCGGCAAAATTTCACCGATTAAATTGTCCACAGCAGCCAGAATAGTCAATACACAAGAGTTTGGAATTACCTCAAGCTCCCACTAGCTTTTCTCAAGAGTGGCTGAAACCCTAGCCCTTCTTAACCATGAAAATTGAGCTTCCAACACCTTAAAGAACATGAAAGAGAAGCTTAGGAGCAAGGTTATACGCGTTAGGAGCTAGATCGTCGGAGAAATCGGCTTACCTTGTAAGATTTCTCCTCTTTCTCTCTCTAAGAGCTCTCAACTTTCTCTCACTAGTTTCAGCTGGTTCAGCACGCAGAAATGAGAGTTGAAGATGATGAGAAAATATTTAATTCCATGCTGATGTCATCTTTTATTTTGATGATGTCATAATTCCCATTTTGGATTTTTTGGCAGATTTTCTGCCCAAACTTTGAAAAATCATAACTAATTTTAGAAAAATCAAAATGAGGTGATTCCAAAGCCAAATGAAAGGTATTTAAGTCCTATTTATAGGACAAATATGGGCCATTACCCAAAATTACTATAAAATTCCAGAATTACATAAAACTCATCGCTGCCCCAAAATAGAGTTCAGTTTCCATCCCAAACTTTGGACAGTCATATCTCCTAGCTCACAAAACGAAATGACATAAATTATATGTCTATTTTGAAGCTTGGGATGTGACTTTAAGACTGAAGAGTTTCAGAATTTTTAGACACCATTTGGTCATTCAAAATGTTCACACAAACTGACTGCCCAGAATAGAGTTTCACTAGACATAATTTCAGATTTTGCATTTTTGCTTCCAATGGTCCCATTTTCATACCAAACATCATTCCCACATAAATTTTCACAAGGAATCCATTGGAAACACCAAATCAATCAAATTCACATTACATTGACATGTTTTCACAACAATCTCAACATGTCAACACAATTCACATTTCAAAACCTAACATTGCAACTTTTCCATTCCAAAATTCCAAACCAATTTCAATGACATCAAAACACACTATGATACCATTTCCAACACAATACCCCATTCAATTCTTCCCTTTATTCTAAGTCAATTTGGATGTTAATCCACAATTGAACTCAAATACAGGGTTTCGACGCTGATCACAACACACACGAATCACATTCGAGTGCCAAATCACATCATATTCTCCAAAAGGGTTATTTATCACTAACCACATCCACTTTTGGAGTCATTAACCTTTAATCACAATTTGGGATCTTGCTAAACCGGGCTTAACAATCCACTAATCTCAAGCTTATTCTCTAAGCTCAAGTCTCAAAAGTCGGGGTATTACAGTATATCTTCCCAAATTAATTAAGTAGCTCTTATAATAAGAACTAGAAGGAGTAAAAGAAATAGAACATTCTACCTCAAATACTGGATCAACATATACGCTTGGGTGGAAGTTGGAACAATATTCTAATTCGTTCGGATCAAAGCCAATATAGTCAAATAAGGAGGGCGCTGAGACTATACGTGAGTCATGGTAAGAAGCTAAGAACTGCTTTTACTGTGTCTTTTATTCTCCTATGTTTGTGAAACTTATTCCTTTCAGATTAATATCAAACACGGTAACTATTGGAAACCTCAACAATAATAATGTTATATTGATGATATAACTAACGCAATAAATCAAACAAGTTCAATTCTATATGGATTGCTATTGATTTTGATTTTGCGTGCTGAAAGAAGGGGCTGCATGGCCAGCAAGATAAGATTCGACCAGAAATAATATTCTTGGCTTAATTCCTCCTCAAAGCACATAGCTAGATTAGATACATGTCCACATAAGGTGGCTCATGTTTCTTGCTTTGAGGCAAGAAACCAGATAACATAGATGTTACAGCTAGCTAGCCATTTTACTCTCTCTTTTCCATTTTACTGTGATACAGATCTATCCAACTTCATATACTTTTGAGGCAAAACAAACTCAACACATCTATGGCACTGACGGAAGAGCTGATAAGGAAGATGGCTTTGGAAGAAGGATTTAGTGTGATAGAGAAGTACTACGCCATGAAGGAGGCATTTCCAAAAAGGGAAGGACATTGATTGCTCAAGTGCCCGATGATGAAATGGATGATCCTCCTATTATTAATAGCAGAGTTCTAGATCTGAACTACTCAAACAAGAGAAAACCGAAGGGACGTCGTCATTGGTATAGATTTTAAAGTGCTAGATATGGTTAGCTCTCCCTGCTAAGCGTCGCTTAGCGGGGAAACTGATTCCGTGTCAATAAAACATGTTGGGCTACTACTCTTGTATTATTACGCACACATCTGTAGAAAGTAGCTTGGAGACCTACGAATATGTTGGGTACTATTTCAAGATGTGCAAAAAATGTTAGCTTTCGATTGATTCTATTAACACCAAACCTCACTTTTGAAAGTCAAGCCAAACCAGAGGAGAAAAAAATTCAACTTAATTATAATTAGATTCCGAAACATTTTGTTAACAATATGTTGTAATATAGATTCCATCTCGCTACGATTTATATGAATATGATGTTTAATGATTTTATGTTTCATAATATAAGATGTTTTGAATAAAACAAGTGTAAAATACTCTAATCACTCTTCAGTTTTGCCCTAGTTACAAAGACCTTATTACAAAAGTGCCCTTTAATAATTAAGTTTTAGTTAATTAAGGGTCAGTGTTAAAAGAAGGCCTATTGTTTTACCATCCGTTAAATGAAGGACTTAAGGTTCATTGTTTTTTAATTTGCATTTGTTCATTGTTTATATTTTATAAATCGTGACAGAGGGAGTACTTACAAATATGAGAGTTTCATTTGCAAAATTGTTAAGAATGACTTTGTAATATATAATATTTGATTTGCAATATATTTACAACTATCTAATTTAATATTTGTCACCTTTCAACTAAATTATTTTGGGATTCACATTGTTATTAAATTGAATTTTCGGGAAGTAGAATTCATATTAAAAACATTAGTTTTGGAACAAGACCAAGGGTTAAGGTGCAATCAGCACCCTAAAATATTTTTTCAGGTGGACCCAACACCCTGAAGTGTTTTTTTTTGGTGCACCAAACACCCTAAAGTATTTTTTCAAGTGTATTTAATACTATAAACTATTTCGTTGGTGCATGCAACACCTAAAGTATTTTTTCAGGTGTGTTTAGCACTCTAAATTATCTAAACTATTAAATGCAAAATTGCACCAAAAAGTACTTTCTGGTGATGGATGCACCTAAAAAAAAATACTCAGGGTGCTAGGTGCACCGTAAAATACTTTAGGGCACTGTAATACTTCAGGGTGCTAGTTGTATCTTAATCCCAAGAACAATTATTAGGCGGACATCTAATCTGGAACTTATTTTTATTTTTTTTATTTGGTCAAGGGTATAATCCCATTGGAGGTTTAAAGCGCAAAGAGTTTTTGTCTCTCCTATTAAGTGCACTTTCAAGTATTTGAACTTGTATTCTCCTCCTTACAGGGGTGAGGTTGCTTATCACTTCAACCAACAGCTTGTTGATTGAAACATATTTTTAAATTAAATATATAGATGCACAAACGAAAGATAAGACAATAAAAAAATGGTTAAAACTCTATGCATGCATCTTTCCTACTCGTCATTAATATTCCCTTTTGCTTTTGACCATATCTTTTGAACAAAATCATCATGTCATTTGTCAAGTATGAAAAGAAAAAACATATTTCAACATCCTTACGAAGAAGAGACTGAACCACCATCTAATAATTATGCGCCGGTCCAACTTGCAATATATTCAAATTTGATATTACAGCAATTGATAATCAAATAAGGACGGTGGATTTGGCTAAAAAAAAAGGAGGGAAGATGGTGACAGAAGTTAATAAGAACTGATTTTACATATTGTTCCTTTTGTTTTGTGTTTTTTTGGGTTATTATTCCTTTCAGATTGTTTCAAACTTGCATTATTGCTACATACGTCATAGGGCTTGATTACGTTAACTAAGTAAGAAAAAGCACAAATATATAGATAAATATGAAGTACTTCAGAGCTACTGATCCATCGTTCTGTCTAATTAATTAAATTAATTCAACATCCTCTCAAGGACAAAAATGAATATATTCCGTCACCGGCCGATCAAGTTTATAGTAGTTTAATTATAAATTATAGGAGTTCGATTAAAATGTTCGACTTTATTTTCTAAATAACTGGTACCAAGTGAGGTTTCTTTAAACATTGCACGTTGCCTTAAGCGATGTATAAATGTATAATATAGACGTGAAATTAGGACCGAAAGTGAGATGAGATAGAATCTAATATATATCGTGTTAGATTTGAACTTAAAATTAATTAGTTGGTCTTGCGTAAATTTTTAAACAAGCTAAACATATTAATTATAAACTAGAAACCGGAATATAAGGCATTGTTACCTACCATGATTGCTTCCATATATGTCTAAAGAAAAGATTCCTTTTTTTTTAGTCCATAACATAATCCAGAAAATCTTCGCTTCCTCCGAGTCCTAAAGAACAGTCTCTTGTGCCTATATAAGTGAACTCACGCTTCTTCATTGGAAGCAAGAAACCAGAGATAATAAACACAGATTAACTATAGCTAGTTCTTGTATTTCAGTGTGCTATATATATGGCACCACCTTCAAATTCAGAGCAACAGAGGCTGAAAAAGATAGGAACGGAGGGTTTTGGTCTGATAGACGAGTTCTTAGGTACAAAGGGATGGCCAATTAATGGGAATAAGAGGGGTGATCCTGATCCAGTGTTCTTCATCAGTAGCACAGATGGTACACCTCACTTTGGTGGAGTCAGTGTTGTGACTTATCTGAAGCCTAAACCTCCAACTTGTTGGTGTCGCTTTCACTTCAAACCTTAAACCCTTAACCAGCCACTTTCCACTTACCTTCATCTTCAACTAGGTCTACTACTAAGCCGTTACTCAGGTATAATGGTTCTATAAATAGGTAGTTATGTCCCTGAAGTATGAAGCGGCTAATGGCTAGCTAGTTCTGACAGAATGCAAAGCTGAATTTCGAGATAAAGGATAATTGATTAGTGGTTAGTCAGGCATCTAATAGTTAGAAGGGCAGAATAGTCATTGTGGTTATTTATTTTTGTTATGCGGTTATCGGTTATTTGTGTATATATGGAAACCAGTTGTACAAATCTTTGACAGATAATACAATATACATAATTCTCTTTCTTTCTTCTTCTTTCCTTCTTCCTCTCGAACTTTCTGTGTCTTCTGTGCTTTGATTGTTTCATGGTATCAGAGAGCACTGCTCCGCCATGAGTTCGTCCTCTGTTTTTCCTGACGATCCTGCTGCCGGTATTTCCTCTGATTGTGTTCAAAACATTTCAAGTCCCTATTATCTACATCCTAATGAGAATCCAGCCCTAATCCTTGTGACGCTGGCTCTAACTGGACCAAATTATCATACATGGTCGAGAGCTATAAAGAAGATGCTTCAATCCAAGAATAAATTGGTTTTTGTTGATGGATCGATACAAGTTCCTCTAGTTTCTGATATGCTATATCAAGCTTGGCTTAGATGCAACACCATGGTTTGTACTTGGCTCACAAGATCTCTATCTCCTACGATTGCTCAAAGTATTTTGTGGCTTGACAAAGCCTACAAGATTTGGGCTGATCTGAAGGATTGATTTGCTTAGAGTGATGTATTTCGCGTTGCAGAACTACAGGATGAGATATTTACTTTTCGACAAGGCTATCTTTCGGTTAGTGAGTACTTTACTAAACTGAAAATTTTTTGGGATGAATATATGATTCTTCGGCTGATTACGCGTTGTGCTTGCAATTTCACATGTTCTTGAACTGTTTATCAAGACCAAGACTATACACTATGTTTTCTGAAAGGTCTCAATGATCGATTTCTTCCTGTCAAGTCTCAGATTATGTTACTTGATCCTTTACCGTCGGTTAATAAGGTTTTCTCCTTAATTTTGCAACAAGAACGTGAGATGCAACCTAATTCTGAACCTACTGTTCTGTTTAGCAAAGGACCACCTTGCCAATTTGGTTCACCTATGGTTTCTAATCCAAAGAATTTTCCTACTATTGGTTCTGCAAATACAAAGTTCTGCACATTTTGTAATCGTCCGCGGCATACCGTGGACACTTGCTACAGAAAACATGGTTTTCCACATGGTTACAAGCATCGTACTCAAGGTTCTGCATCGGTTAATCATATTCAAGCTAAGGATCCTGCTCCTTCTGTGCTAGAGCCTAAGGGTGTGTTTGGTTTGAGGGGAGAGGAGGGGTGTGAGGGGAGAGGAGGGTGGGTAAATTACCTTTTTGGGTTGAAGGAATTTAAATTTTGGGAGGGAATCCAAAATTTAAAAAGAATGAGAAAATAAATTTTGGGCGGGAACCCAAAATTTGAAAAAATGAGAGGGTAAATCTTGGGTTTCTTTTATCCAAAATTGTAATTTCTCCACCTCCCCTCCCCTCCCCCCCTACCCTCCCCTCAAACCAAACACACCTTAAGACTACTTCTCCTGGCATCTTACCAACACCTACTACTCAATTTACACCAGAACAATATCATAAACTTTTGACTCTTGTTCAAGACATTACTCTTCCTGCTTCCACACCTTCACCACATCAAGAGCCTTCTAGTCATACTATCCATTCTCTTACTTCCTCCCATCAACATCCAAGTATTATTGCTTCTGTACTTTCTTTTTCTTCATCCACTTCTTGGATTGTCGATACAAGAGCAACAGATCATGTATGTCATACTCTTGTTTCTCTTCTTATAAGAATATTAATCCTATTCCTATTAAACTTCCTAATCAGAGTTCAGTTCTAGCTACTATTTCATGCACCATTCACTTGTCTGATTCTTTGGTTCTTTATGATGTCTTCTACATTCCTGATTTTGCCTTTAATATTCTTTCTGTGACAAAGTTTACTCGTTCCTTTCCTAGTTGTTTCATCTTTTTTTACCATCTATTTGTTTTATTCAGGATATTACTCTCTAGAAGATGATTGGTACAGCTGAAGTGTTTGAAGGTTTATACTTTATTAATCCTACATTGTCTTCTCATACTGTGGCTGTTACTACCACACCATTGATTGAACCATATTTTTACATGATTTCTCATTATTTATTTGGGATTTAAATGCATTTTATGAAGCATTATTGTATGATTAAGCATTAATTTTGGTTAGGAACAATTGTTTTGAATTAATGGTAATTAGAGACAAAATGGTCAAAATTATTAATTATTTTGTACAATTGTTTATTGGACTTTTAATACTACTTATGCTTAATTTTTGCATTGTTGGTGTTGTGGAAGGAAATTGGAGATTTTAGAGGGTTAGAATTAATAATTTGAGATTCGGGAAAAATTACAAAAATGCCCCCTTAACTTTCTGGAAATTATAAGTGAATGTAGAAAAATATGGGGGGGGAATTACAGACAAGGACCCAGAAGTTTGAGAAATTTGGTTCAACCCTAAAAAATTTTAAAAATTGTTCACTTAAGTCCCTCAACCAAGCTTTTAATACTTTCATATTGGTCCCTGGTCAAAACTTGCGTTTTGACCAGGAAGCAATTAGGTTCAGACAGACCCGATCCGAGACGCAGGGAGACGCAGCTGAGGGAATGATATAGGCAAAGAGCAGTGCCGCAACAAGGGAAGCATTATCGGATCTCATCACCATTCATCTTAGACCTTCTTCCTCTTCTGCCCAAGGTCGCCGGCGACCTTCTCTCTCTTTCTTCCACTGTCGTCGGCGACCTCATTGGAGCCACCGTAGAACAGAGACACGAGGGAGAGGAGACGGAAGCTGAGAGTCTGGAGCTAGGGGTTGCGCCGCAGCTGGACGAGAGCTTGAGAGAGAACACAGTGCATCGGCGGGAACGAGACGGAGACTACCACCACCGTCCACGACTTTCCACCGTCGCCACCGTCAAGTTCCTTTTACACCACCATCTGAGACGTTCACAGTGCGTGAACACAGAGTGAGCTCTGGAGGAAATAGATCTGAAACAGGGGAGGAGGAGCATCACCTACTGTTGACGTTGATTCCATTGTCACCACCGTCAGAATCGCTATCAGCCACCACCTCCGTTTCTACTGTTCCATTCCCTTCTTCATCTGCTCTGTTTCTCCACCATTTCAGCATCACCGTGACTCCCCTGTGACCTTCCTTCTATATTTCTCACTCTCATTTTCTAACAGAACCCACGAAATTCATTTTGCTCAGACTCTCATTCAATTTCTATGGGTATTAAATGCTTTGAAGATATTGTGGCTCCTGTTAACATCATGAGAGGCTGATTTTCATTGATTCTTGGTGATGAGGATATGTGCTTAAGCTTAATGGACTACAAAGGGAGTTTTGCTATCATTCCATTAGTCTAGAATTATATATTTGGATTGCCTAATTTTAGGAATTTTTATATATGTGATTCTGGAACTGAGATTGATGTTAATTATCTCTGTTAGTTTGATATTTATAATTGAGATTGGATTTTGTAGTGTGAAAATTATATATTTTTGAATTTCTTTATGGTTGCAATGAGATTATATGAATTAATTAGCGTGTTAGTGTCAAGTTAATGTGATTGATTTGTGCCCTTGAGGAGCTGTTTAGCACTCAATTTCAAGAAGGCTCATGTTGCATTCTTCCAATTTCAATTGCACATTAAGTGGTTTTAAATAATATCTCAAGAGGTAGTAGTTAGCTATATTTGTAAGAATTACTATTAATTGGGAATATTGGACTCAAGTGTTATCTTGAGGTTGTTTTTTAGACTTAATGAATTTTTAACTCCCATAATCTCTTTGAGCAAGGATTGCCACTTTCTTCATTACCAAGAGCATTCTTTATTCATATTTTCCATTCCATACCATTCCATTCACTTTTACTCATTTTCCATTTTTATAACGAAAATACCAAAAATATTAGATTAGCATTTAATTAAAAATTACATTTTCTTTTAATTATTAATTTCAAAAACCAAAACCCATTACCCCTTGTTTTAATTGCATTTGCATGATAATTAGTTTATTTAGGTACCTCAATAAAGGCTCCTCAAGTTAGACGACCTGAGTGTTGCATTATACCGCAATTCTTGGATTAAGAATATTTTGTATTTGACCCCAAGGCGTAAAGACACAATCAAATCAATGACGCCGTTGCCGAGGATCGAACCCGGGTCACCCATGTGACAAGCGGGAATACTCACCACTATACTACAATTTCTTCAACCAGTTCATCCTTTGATATATGGCATCATTGATTAGGTCATACCTCTTCTACCTTGAGGTTGTTACATCAGCAATTCCCTTTTATTTCATATACTGTGAAACCTACTCCATGTGATGTATGCCATATGGTAAGACAGAAACGATTATCATTTCCTGTAAGCATGTCTTCAAGTAATAAAATTTTTTCTTTGATTTATACTGATATTTGGGGGCCATTTTCTATTACTTCTATTCGTGGTTTTAAGTATTTTTTGACAATTGTTGATGATTTTAGCCGGTTTACTTGGATTTATCCTATGAAATCAAAATCTGAAGTCAGAGTTCATTTACAATCTTTTGTTGCTTATGTTGAGACACGGCACAACACCAAAGTTTAGGTTATTCGTTCTGACAATGGTTTAGAATTTTTTATGGATTCTTTTTACAAATCTAAAGGTATTCTTCATCAAACTTCTTGCATTGAAACACCTCAACAGAATGGTGTTGTAGAGAGGAAACACCAACATATTTTAAGTGTGGCTCGTGCTCTTTTATTTCAGGCTAAGCTTCCTAAAATATATTGGTGTTTTGCTATTCTCCTTGCTAGTTGCCTCATTAATAGACTTCCTTCTCCACTTCTTCATGCTTCTTCCCCTTTCTTTTTACTTTTCCACAAAAATCCATCTTATTCTAACTTGAGGGTCTTTGGTTCTTTGTGCTATGCCTATACTTTAGCTGCAAATCGTTCTAAGTTTGATGCTCGTACTTCTAAGTGCTTATTTCTTGGTTTTTCTGCATCTTCCAAAGGTTATGTATTAATGCATCTTCATTCTCAAATTTTTTGTTTCTCGGGATGTTATTTCTATGAATCTTTCTTTCCTTATCATATTGATACATCACATGTTGCTTCTAATTCTTCACTCCCTCTTCCAGCCGCCATTCCCCTACTTGATTATTTTGAGTTGCCATCATCCATCCCTCTTTCTTCCCCTATCCCTACTTCACTACCTGCTCCTTTAGTTTCTAACCGAATTTGCACTAGGACTCGTCACCCTCCTTCTTACTTGCAGGATTATTATTGTTCTTCCTTCACTACTTCAGCTGCATCATTTTCTTCTGGTAATAAGTATTCTGTTTCTCTAGATCTTCTTTCTTCCTCTCTTTCTCCTTCTTTTACTCATTTTTGTCTCACTCTTACCTTTGATGATATTCCCACTACTTATCACCAAGCTTCCAAATACAAACCTTGGAGAGATGCTATGGATGCTGAAATCAGGGCTTTAGAACAGAATGATACATGGATTCTTACCACTTTGCCTAGTGGGAAACATCCCATTGGCTACAAATGGATTTTTGCTAAGAAATACAAGTCTGATGGTTCCCTTGATCGATACAAAGACCAGTTGGTTGCCAAGGGTTTTACTTAAATGGAGGGAGTTGATTACTTTGATACAATTTCTCCGGTAGCTAAGATGACAACCGTATGCTTACTTCTTACTTTAGCTTTTGCTAATAATTGGCATATTGAGCAACTTGATGTTAGTAATGCTTTTCTTCATGGTGATTTGCATGAAGAGGTTTACATGGTATTACCTCTAGGATTTTATACTACTGATTCTACTTTGGTGTGTCAGCTCCAAAAGTCCTTATATGGGCTTAAGCAGGCTAGTCGTCAATGGTTCCAGAAGCTTTCCTCAGCTCTTATTTCTTTTAGATATACTGAATCTAAGGCTGATTATTCTCTCTTTGTTAAGACTTATGTTGATATTTTTATTGTTATCTTGGTTTATGTGGATGATATTCTTTTGGCTGGAAATGATATGACTGAAATTGAATTTGTAAAGCATCAACTTGATCTTAATTTCAAAATTAAGGATCTTGGTCCTGTTAAGTATTTTCTTGGCCTTGAGGTTGCTCTAAGTAAGTCTGGTATTTCTCTGTGTCAAAGGGAATTTGCTCTTGATCTTCTTACTAAAATAGGATATCTTGATTGTAAGCCTGCCTCTACACCCATGGACAATCGTACACAGCTCAGTGTTCATTCTAGTACTCCTCTTTTGGATCCTACGGCCTATAGGCGCTTGGTTGGCAGATTGCTGTATCTCACTACCACCAGACCTGATTTGTCCTTTGCTACTCAACAACTTAGTCAGTTCATGGCTACTCCTACTGATCTGCATCTTCAAGCTGCTCATAGAGTTCTTTGCTATATTAAACCAGCTCCATCTATGGGTCTTTTCTTCCCCTCTATTTCCAATTTCTGCTTGAAGGGTTTTAGTGATAGTGACTAGGCTGCATGTGTTGATTCCAGAAGATCTATTACTAGTTATTGTCTTTTCCTTGATATATCCCTTGTTTCATGGAAATCTAAGAAACAGGGTATTGTTTCTACTTCATCTTGTGAGGCCGAGTACCGTGCTCTAGCGATGACTACTTGTGATCTTCAGTGGCATTTGTATCTCCTCCGTGATCTGCATATCCCTCATTCTCAGGCTGCTTTATTGTATCGTGATAACCAGTATGCTATTCAGCTTGCCTCTAATCCTACTTTTCATGCTCGTACTAAGCATATCGATTTAGACTGCCATTTGGTTCGTGATAAGGTTCAAGAGGGTGTCCTTCGTCTCATGCCTATTCGATCTTCTGCTCAACTTGCTGATCTTTTTACTAAGCCCCTTGGTCCTCAACCATTTAAATTTCTTGTTTCCAAGCTTGGCATGATTGATATCCATGCTCCAGCTTGCGGGGGGTTGACAGAATGCAAAACTGAATTTCGAGATAAAGGATAATTGATTAGTGGTTAGTCAGGCATCTAATAGTTAGAAGGGCAGAATAGTCATTGTGGTTATTTATTGTTGTTATGCGGTTATTGGTTATTTGTGTATATATGGAAACCAGTTGTACAAATCTTTGACAGATAATACAATATACAGAATTCTCTTTCTTTCTTCTTCTTTCCTTCTTCCTCACCAAGCTTCCTGTGTCTTCTGTGCTTTGATTGTTTCACGGTCTGCTTCAAGTAAGCTGTTAATGTTGTGTTATGTTTTTATATATATAGTTATGTAGCTAGATATATATCAAGCGCTCAGAGAATTCCAAATGTGAAGGTTTTCTGTAGCTCTCTTGCAAGTAATTTAGTACCTAGCTACTTGTGGTTATGTACTGTAAAATTATGTAAGGTTAAATAAGATCGATGCTTTTATTATGTACTAGCTAGCTAGTTAATTGCCATGGTGTTATCTATCAATTTACGTACCTGTTCTTATGTTATTAGGTTTGATTAGTTTGGTAAATTATATTTTATTAATTAGTTTGGTAAATTCAAGTAAATTATATATACGGACAAGTCACCAATCATTGGTATTAATAATTTTCTTACACCGAGAGAACATCTTAACTCAAATTCTTAAAATAATAAATTCATGTGTTCTTCCATTTATATATCTCTTCTTTAGCCCAACTCTATTTTGCAGAATGGTTCCATTCATACACCTGCAGGCTTCTAATTGGACCCGTAAAATCATTACCATAAATAAATATAAGATGTGATTTCAAATTCTGGTTCTATATATAAGATACTTCCAGCATATTTCACACAAATCAAGAAAAATCTCAAACTTCATTAATTCTTTTATAAAATTCAACAACTTTCTAACTTTATCCCTAGTTAATATATAATATTCCATGAGAACAAAATCAATACAATAATAAATGATGGATAAGATTGTACATTCATATAAAAATTTTCTCTCTGCGTTATAAACCGCACAAAAAAAATTTCTATTTTCTTCTCTCTCTGCCTTATATATAGGACCTGAGGAGTATATGCTTTCTTTGGTAGCTTCAAGGCCTAGTTGGGTATCCCCCCTTCCAGCTGGATGCTCCCCTCTGTAAACCCAACATTGGAATGGAGGGAGTATAAATCTTCTCTTGTTTGGAATTTGGAATGGAAATGATCATCTCTAATTAATTGCACATTAAGAGGAGAAAATTACACTTATTTGTACTTGTCTTTATAAACAAAACGGTTATAAGTTGAAATGGGGAGGTTGGTGAAGCCCGGGAAGAGAACCTCCACCTTGCAAATCTTTTTCTTTTCTTTCTTTTTATTATTCTTTTTGTACATGCACCATGCACGTGATGGGGCATGTATATTATATACACATACTTCTTCCTTCTTCTATACGATTTTACTTCATAGTATTTCTACTTTCAAGCATGCACATCCGAAAAGAATCAGAATATATACTCGAGAAATCGATGATTGGAGGGTTTGAATATATCATTTTTTTTAATAGTCATCTAGGATATAACACTAATATTTTTAAAAACTACTTAATGCTACCATAAAAAGATACAAAGAACTCACCTTAAAGCACTTACTCCATCGATTTCCAGGAATAATAATTTAAAAATGATAAATAACAACTTTCGATATTTATTATTCAAAATATGCGAATATTAGATAAACTTATATTCTTCATTAGTATATCCTACACTACGATAAAATAGCCCCAAAAAAAATGTAAAGTAACATTGTGTAAAGTTTTCCTTATACCACAATAATTGTATGTGGTATATGTTCCTAGTAAAAAGAGAAAAGTCGGTTCAAATTTTGAATGGACAAGTGTAAAAATATGATTCTTTTAACCAATAATCAAGAAATATTCTTTAACATATGCTATATAAAGTTCAGTTTGGGTTTCTATACAAGGGGGACTTAATCTTCTAAAATACTTTTGATCCAAAAGAATTAAAGCCAAATAGATAAGAAAGAAACAAAGAAAAAAGTCTTAGATTTCTCTGTTAGATTTCCCATTCAGATAATCTTCAAGTGAACCTATTCCTTGTTAACTTGTAGACTAAGCTTGTACTGTATATTTATCTACGTGTAGTTTAATGTGAATATTAATTAGAAGCTCTGAGACTGGCAAATTACTGAGAAGTTTGCTCTTATGCTGCTGAGAGCTGTCATCACAGTGGTATCTTGAAATGGTTGTGTGCTATTATCAACTTATATATTAGGTGAAAGTAAGGGAAAATTAAATCCCTTTAATGGGTTGCTTCGTTTTTATTTTTCATATAATAATACTCCCTCCGGTCCTTAATATAAGATATATTTACCTAATTTGATTAAATAAAGAAATTTAGTTAAATTAGTTAATATGACATATTTTCTTAAACACCCTAGTCATTTTTCTTAATTTTCTTATTCTCTCTCCTTTTTCAGATTGTTGAGGGGCATTAATAGGTGTAAATTAAGAAAATATTGATAAATATTAAAAATGTGTCTTATATTTAGGATTAAGATCAACTCCTTAAATATATTTTATATTAAGTCCTGGAGGGAGTACCCAATATCTTCCAAAGGTTTAAAGGTCACATAATTATGTGCATACGTACGGAAAATTGGTTTCAGTGGGCTTCAAATCTAAATCACTCAGGTTAAAATTGGATGATATAGACTCAATGGTACCTTATTTTTATTTTTATATATTTATTTTTAATAAATATAAAAATCTAAAATAAAAATAATATTTTAACGTAACAATCACTCTGTAAAAATTGAATTTATTATTATTTATAAAATTAAAAATTAAAAACTTCATATTTATAGAATGATGGAAGTCTCATCCATCACATGTACATAAACACCATACAAGCTGCAATGTAGCTCATATATTTGCATTTCAATAGTCATTAGGTGTTGATAAAATAATTGTGAAAGACATATATAATGGGCCGCCTAATATTAGATCTTAATTAGCAGGAGTTAGTAACTAACTTTTCTTTTTAGTTTTTCCTTTTTGTGTGGAGCAAAGAAAATAGTCAAATAAAGAGGGCAGAGGCTGACATGGTAAGAACTGATTTTATTGTTCCATTAATTTCGTTCTTTTATGTTTCTGATCGAAACTTATTCCTTTCAGATTATATCAAACATACATGCGTGGGGACTACGTCATGCCACAAACGAAAGATTAGGCAAGTCACCAATAATGCACGGTGAAATGATAAACATGACAAACCAAAGGAATTTAAAATAGAGAAAATGACAGAAAAAGAACTTTGAAATTGTAAATTCCCAAATCAAGTTTGTTACTTAGAATATGATAAGGTACTGACAAGACTTGGTAAGCAATTAACAACTAATTTTATGGGAAATATCTTTTTGGGATTTTGTAATGTCAAAGTTCCTTTTCTATCATTTTCCTTTTAAAATATAGATTGCTCCAAATTATTTCTTGCTGCATGATGTGCCGAAAGAAGGGGCTCGATGGCCAAGATGAGATTCTTTCAACCCATACATACATAAATAGTTGACGACAAATATTCTTGGCTTCCTCCTAAAGAAGAAGCACTCAGATAGATTCTATCGAACTCCATGCTTTTGAGGCAAAACAAACTCAATAAGAAGTCTTTTTCAGAAGAAATTTTAGTCCAAATTATGAGGTTGATAGGGTAATTAATGATTGTTTCCCACTTTTACCCCTTGCATGAGAGAGAGAGAGAGAGAGAGAGGACACAAATTTATAAGCATATTTGAAAATCACATTTTCTAATAAGGATAATGATGGATAATTGATCTGAGAACAATTGAGAGAAAAAAATACTTTATTGAAAGAGGTATCTACAATCCATACATTGGATCAAAGTGTGATCCCCATTTATATACACAGTACCTAATGTCAACAAATCTAACTACTAATACTAATCACACTATATTGGGCCTAGCTGACTTATTATGCCTATTCTAACACTCCCCCTCAAGTTAAGGAGTGTAGATATCTACAGTATTCAGCTTGCCTAACAATCGATCCTATACAACTTTACTAACAGGTTTTTTCAAAAAATCTACTTCCTGATTACAAGCTTTTACATGACATAAATTTATAACTTTCTGTTGTAGTTTCTCACATACAAAGCGACAATCTATTTCGATGTGCTTTGTACATTCGTGAAAAATAGGATTATTGGTTATGTGTATTGCAGCTCTATTGTTACAATATACTGGAACTAGACACACAGTGGGATGATGTTGTTCTTTCAATAATCTGGCCATCCACATGATCTCTGAGATAGCTGAAGCTAGTGCCCGATATTTCGCTTTTGCTGATGATTGTGAAATAGTGATCTACTTCTTGGTTTTCTAGTGAATTAGGGAGTCTCCTAATTTCAACAAATACCCTTATTAGATCTAGCCATTTCAATGACAAGAAAATATGTCATAGTCCTAAGGTCCTTGATTTTGAAATGACTATGCAAAAATTCCTTCCTGAATTCTTACATCTAAGCTTCCAGTAATAAGTAGATCATCAACATAAACAAGTATAAGAACAACACCATCTTTAAACTTTTTACAAAAAAGAGAGTAACCGTGTTTACTCTGGGAGAAGCCTCCTTGAATTAGAGCTTGTGATAGCTTGTGGTTCCACTGTCTTGAAGCCTGTTTGAGGCCATATAATGATTTATTCAATTTACATACTTGACCCTCCCCCTTGACCTCAACACCTAGGGGAATTGTCATATATAAACATTCTCATGTAAGTCTTCCTGCAAAAAGGCATTATGAACATCTATATGAAACAAGGACCAATTATGGACAGTAGCAATTTTAAGGATGGTTCAAACTGTTATCATCGATAGGGGAAAAAGTTTCCTGGTAGTCAATCCCCTCCCTCTGAGTATACCCTTTCACTACAAGGCGAGCTTTATACTTGTCAACCTCTCTATTTGCCTTATATTTAATTTTGTAAACCCATTTACAACCTATGGGCTTCTTACCCTTAGGGAGAGAGACAATATCCTAGGTTTTGTTTGCTGCAAGAGCCTCAAGTTCAGCCCTCATTACTTTAATCCATACAGTATTTTTTATGGCCTGATGGTAATTTTTAGGTTCAGATTCAGAATCCAAATGACACAATAAACACATAAAAGTAGGGGAAATATGCTCATAAGACAAATAAGCATGAATAGGATATAGACATGTAGAAGCAAGGTTAGGAAGGCATATAGAATCATGTGTGGAAATCAAATTACAGACATAATCTTGTGCCCAAATAGGAGGTATCTTATCCTTGTGTGATCTTACACAAGATTCGGTAGTTGTTGTAGCATTGCTGTGCAGATTGGTGGCATGATCAGAAGGTGCTTGTGCTGGACGCATATCAGTAAAATGAGGGGTGCCCATGGGACCTGTATGGCTAGAAATGATAGAGGAAATCATATCATCAAAGAAAAACATGTAATTAATGTCTTGATTAACCCCCCTTGATTAAAACCAACTTTTTCTCTAAAGGGAAACTTGTGTTCTTGAAATGTGACATGCCTAGAGACCATAAGACTATTATTCTTTAGATCTAGTAGTAAATATCCCTTTTTGGTGATTGGGAAAACCAATAAACACACAAGGGACAGTTCTGGGTTGCAATTTATCTGGTTCATTAAGGTTGGTTGCATAAGCTAAAGACCCAAAAACTCTCAAAGAACTATAATCTGGATGTTGACTACAAACACGCTCATAAGAAGTTGTATATGATAGCACTTTAGATGGAATCCTATTGATTAAGAGTGCTGCCATTTTGACACACTCACCCTAATATCGAATTGGTACCCCGGATTGAATTTAAAGGCTCCTAGATACTTGCATTAAGGTTTTGTGTTTCCGTTCAACTATCCCATTTTGTTTCGATGTATAGGGACATGTGGTCTCATGGATAATACCCTTTTCCTAGAGATAGCCTCTTAAATCATAATTGACAAATTCCATTCATTATCACTTGTTAACTTCTTTACATGTGTCATGCCCTTACCTTGTTTTACTTTTTTTTCTTCAGAGTATTCACGAAAAACGATATGCGGTTTGGTGGGCAACATAGGAATAACATGAATATATTGATAATAAGTGCATGATTACATAAATTCCCCTTAGGGGTTCATACATGATCATTACCATCAATGTAGCGACACAAGGCTACTTGGGTATCTAAACCTATCCCAGTGAAATAGAGACATCTTCTCATCTTCATTCCACCACTGCAATCCCCTCATATGGTTCTCTGCATTGTTCTCAGCATATCTTCTATCTTCTCCTATCTAAATTATTGGTAGGGAAGGGTGAGATTCAAGATAATCTTAATAGGAAAAAAATACCAATATACATGCACGATAAATGTTTAATGCATGACATGATTGCATCACATAACTCATGCTCACACAATGACAAATCTGTAAGCTCAATGCTTCGAACAATATACTTATGGCCATAACATAAATTGAAACATAGCTTCAAATCATTCATACATGTTTCACATAATCAAGCAAAGCAATAACATGCATCAACACACTAACACAAATATCATATACATGCAGGAGAGGTAAGTTCCCTACCTTAACCCTTTTTCACCTTGAGACGTGTGCCTCATAAAGCGTGCCAACAGCTCGGGCTCCATATTCGATCCTACAATGCCAAAGGTACCGTTTAGACACTCCCATAGTGTTTTTGTGGGTTATATGAGCCTATTATGAAAATTTACTAAAATGCCCCGGGGACCAAGCTCGACCCCACCGTACCTATCCGACTGTACTTTTTCAAAAATTTTGACATAGGCTATTTGACATATTTTTACCTAAGGAATCCATTTCCAGATTTAGAATTATCAAATTCAATGTTAAATTATAAAATTACCTTTGACAGTCCCACTTTAAGGGTTTTAGGGGCATTTTCATAATTATACTTTTTCGGTCTTTTCCGAAAAAGTGACCAACTGTAACCCCACCTAATTTTCCCTCTTGAACTTAATGGAACTATAAAATCATTGAAAATACAACTCTAAGGTCCATTTACAGCCCTGGCAGAAATTACACAACTCTCCGAGGAAAATTGGGGCTTTTCGGTTTCGATTCCGCAAACGTGTTCCTTTCTACTCCTAATCACTTTATTAACCATTACATTAGGTTAGAACTCCCATTTAGTATCGATTTTGGCAGCATAACACTTCTAACACAAACATTTTCAAATTTTACAAACAAAGACAATCCGGCGAAATTTCACCGATTAAATTGTCCATAGCAGCCAAAACAATCAAAGATTGAAGTTTCAGAAGTTATCTCAAACTCACTCTGGCTTTTCCTCTTATGGCTAAACCCTAGCCCCTTTAACAAGGAAAATTCAGCTTCAACAACCTTTAAAATACATGGAAGAATAGCTTAGAAGCAATATTATATGCATTAGGTATGAATTCACTGAAGAAATCGACCTACCTTGCGAGTTTTCTTCCCTTCTCTCTCTAAATGCTCTCAAACCTCTCTCCCCTATGGCTGCTGCAACATGACGAAAATGAGAAGAGGATGAATATGAGAAATATCTTATAAGTCCATGCTTATGTCACCTTTAATTATGATGATATCATAATTCCCATTTTCGGATTTTTCAGAAAATTTGGCAGATTTTCTGCCCTAATTTTGAAAAATCATAACTAATTCTAGAAAAATCTAAATGAGGTGATTCCAAAGCCAAATGAAAGGTATTTAAGTCGTCTTCACTGGAAAAATATGGACCATTACTAGAAATCACCACTAAATTCCATAATTATACAAAATTCACTACTGCCCCAAAATAGAGTCTAGTTTCGACATCAAAATTTGGACAACTAGAATTCCCAGCTCACAAAATGAAATAACACAATTTATATGTCCATTTTGAATCTTGGAATGTGAAATTTAAGACTGCAAAGTTTCAGAATTTTTAGACATCATTTGCTCATTCAAAACATTAACACAAACAGACTGCCCAGAAAGAAGTTTCAATGGACAGAATTTCCCAACTTTCCATTTAATGTTCCAAACCAATTCTAATGACCAAATAACACAACATGACATCAATTGCACCACATTACACCATCCAATTCCACCATTTCGAAATTACCCAAAATCAAGGCAAAATTCACAATTCTCATCATCTTCTCTAGAAGTGTTCATTTATCACTAATCACATCCACTTTTGGAGTCATTTACCCTTAACCAAAATTTGGAATCCGGCTAAACCGGGGCTTAGCAGTCCACTCATTTCAGGCTTATTCTCTAGACCAAAAATCTCAAAATCTGAGGTATTACAACATGCACCGAAAATTGAGTAAGAATTTAAGCAATAAAATTCTTAACATAACCAGCATTTTTAGATTTGTATTTCATAAGAAAGATCCATGTGGCAAGAGAAAAGTCGCCAACAATGGTTAGAAAATAATGGTGCCCTTGATGGATGGGTATCTGGTAGGGTCCCCAAACATCAAGGTGCAGTAATTCAAAACAAGCTTGAGATTTAATGCAACTAGGAGAAAAGAGAAGCTTTGTTTGCTTAGATTGAATACAAATATCACATGTGTCTTTGAGGGATACAGTGGAAGATTTAACAAAATTCAAATGTTTCAAAACTGACATGGGTGCATGCCCTAATCATTTATGTAACAAATCCAAATCAGCAAATTTAAGAGGCACATCATTAACAGAATTCAAAACAGCAGAATGTCTATTCAAGTCCAACATGTATAATCCTTTGTATAAGCTACCAATCACCTTCTTCTTCCCATTCTAAAGGCCCTGCACTATACATTTGTTAGGAAAAAAGGCTACCATGCATTGTTGTTCTCTAGTGAGTTTAGGAATAGAATTCAAATTAAATTTTAATTCATGGGCATACAACACATCATGTAAAACAATGTCATTAGTAAGTTTTACTGTCCCTATATGAGTTACTGTGTCACGGTCTCCATTAGGGATCTTTATAGTTTTAATTATATCATCATTAATTCTATAAGTATCTAAAAGTGTTAGATCTCCTATCATGTATGTCGTTGCACCAGAATTGATAACCCATTTATTAAAGGCATGAATAGAAGTAGAGTATCCCAAACCTAAATCACTACCTGTAAGGGCATAGACATTGGCCTTTGAATCTTTTCTCAGTAGCTCAAGTAGGCATTCATAATACTCCATGATGAATGAGGGTGAAGTCATACTACTCTTTGGGGGAACAGGTTCATGGCCATGTGGCTAATTAGTCCCTAGCTGATTCGTAGTCGTTCTGTAGGTTGTTTCATTTTCTTTCCTTTGAAATCAGTGGGATATCCCACTAGTTCCCAGCAAACATCCCTGGTATGCCCCTTTTTGAGGCAATGGGAACACTCTGGAATGGGACCACCTCATCCTCTTCCTTGACCTCTACCCCTTCATTTGGCTATCATAGCTACACCCTCCATAGGAGTGCTCTTGACTATATTCGTAATGGATTTTTAAGCCTCATCTTCGACTATCATTGCATAGGCCATTTTAACACTAGAAAGGGGGGTCATCAATAGTATTTAACCTCTGGCAGCCACGAATTGAAGCAATTTCTCTGGATTATTTCAGCATAAACTTGAGATGTATTGCAATTGCAAGATGTTATAAGAAATATAAAAGATTCTCCTTCCCACAACTCTTTAAGTCTATAGTAGTAGTTTGACACAGAGGAAGTATCTTGATGTAGGGAATGAATTTCTCAATGCAATGTAAAGATTCGTGAGCCAGAAGTTTTATCAAATTGTTCCTTCAGTTCTAGCCATACCTGAGACGCATCCTGGTAAAAAATGACACAATTCTGAAGATCTTTAGAGATTGAATTGAGGATCCAAGAGAGTACAACAGCATTAGACCTCTCCCACTGCTCTTGAAGACCTTCCTGTTATGATTCTCGCTTGCAGGACCCATTGATGAATCCCAATTTGTGTTTCCCCGGAGAGCTATTCGTATTGCTTTGCTCCAGAGCAAGTAATTTTTAGAGCTAGTCAAGGTATGTTGAATGATGGTTGTGCCCTGGGTCTTGAAGGATGGAGGTATAGTGGGTGATTGAAATTGAGGTTGTTAATTGCAAATTCACTTGAATCACTTGAATTTTTCCCCCTGACATCGTATATATGTTGTGACGTGGCTGGGATTTCAGATGAAGAACGAATAGGACGACTGGTTTGCAGAATACCGCTGATGATGATCAAGCATGACTGAGGTACGATGATCGTGACAAAGATCCGATTGATTCTTCACTAAAACAAAGATCCCCAGTGACGTGGAATTGCAGAGAAATTGCTGGACACAGAGGCCAAGTTTCGATCTGCCTTTACAAAACATCAAGGTCTCCGGTGAAGAGAAATTGCAAGGACAGCAACGGCTTCACTCGGAGGACTACCACCGACGAGTATTGCTGCTTAGATTGCGTACTACGAGGCCGAAGGAAGATTTCCGTCGCAATTAGGGCTCTATGTCCAGTTGTGGGTAGATCATCGAATTCGTTATTCTTGGTCGTTTTTGGCTATCACTATGCATTCTTTGAATTGGTGGCTGATATGAGTTGAGCTGTGAATGTCATTGTGCGTGCGGGTTATGAATTGCCCCATTTCTGGATTTTCAGTAGTGTCGGATTTGATTGATACACTGTGAGTCTTGGGCTTCTTGGATTTGGGCCCACGATGAGCTCAATTAATTGCCCGTTTCTTGATTTTCAGTAGCGCCAAATTACTATCGGTACACTGCCATTCTTGGGCTTTCTTGGATTGGAGCCCAAGATGAGCTTAATAGGTGATGGATTGTTGGAAGAATCTATGCTCTAATACCATGATGGATAATTGAGAGAAAAAAAAAAACTCTATTGAAAGAGGTATCTACAATCCATACATTGGATCAGAATATGATCTCTATTTATATACACAGTACCTAATTTCAACAAATTTAACTACTAATATTAATCATACTATATTGGGCCCAGTTGACTTATTGGGCCTATTCTAACAAGTAAAATAGGTAAATTTTATCAATTTAAAACATATTAAATGACTTAACTAATATTCATTAGTTTGTGTGAATTAGTTACCAACAACTTATTGTATATAAATTTTAGACCGGAGAGAGTAACGAATTTAACTAATTTCTTTAATGTAATTTGATTAGTTAAGTAGATCTTATTTTAAAGACAGGAAGTAGTATATGCTAAAAAAAACTAGGAGGAGACCTTCAAATATGCAAATTACTCTTCGATCTATAGCTTATAATTAGGACTATTATTGAGCGACTGTATGTGTGCATACTATCACACATATTTTTCATGTTCTAGCTAGTTTAATTGTGGTTTTCTGTCTTAGTATTGTGGCCCATTCTCAAAATTTCGTCCTTTATGAATGGAGAAATTGTAATTATTTGTTCTTATTCATTAGTAATCTTTGTTTTCCAATTGGTAACTTTAGTGTGTCGTTTCACCTGATCAATCCACTTTGCGATTTTCTCTTTTTTCTTCTAAAATTACATTGTCTGCACGTGATGGAGTATGTATCCAATACACATATTACTTCTTCTATACGTTTTTACTTACTAGTATTATTTCTAGCTTCAAGTATACGCATCTGAAAAGAACCAGAATCAGAATAATGTGATGATTGATGGACGCCTAAAATGGTATCATTATTTTTTAAATAGAAGACATAAAGGATTACATATAATTTATGAAAAACAAAAATTATACAAAGAACTCACCTTAGAGTTTTTAAATTTATTGATTTCTATGCATAATAATTTTAAAATGATGATACTCGTAAATAATTTTCAATATTTATTAGCTATTACTCAAAATATGTGAATGTTAGATAACTCTTATCTTATACTATATATAAGCTAGTATCCTACACCATGCGATATATAATATACCAGAAGAAAATGTAAAGTAACATTAATTGAAATTCCTTCTTATTTATATGGTTTAAATCATATTTGAAAAATTCAAATTGAAATTTTTATTAAAATAATTAAAAATAAAAATAAATAAATCTAAATCATCATAAATTTATGTAATTTAGCTAAAGTAAAATAAGATAACATAAAAATTCAAAACCGACTTGTTGAAGTGAGACGTGCGGGCCCAAAAAGAATACCAAAAACGGACAAAAAAACAAAAAATTATTAGGGGCATTAGATTCGCAAGATGGATATATTTGTGGGAGATTTATCTGTTTGTTCGAAATTTCCTTTTCTGCTGAAACTTACGGAAACACATTATTACTCCTACTAATTCAATATTTAAAAGAATAAAAGGCATTTAAGAACATTATTTATACGCGTCTTCCTGAAAATCGGTTATATGACCATCAATATCCGAAATATGAAAAGAACTTAAAAATTTATAAAATATTTAGTTCACGAACTAAATCACATGTAATATGCGTGTCTAAGAAGAGTTAACTTCAATCATGTCATTAGGCAGACACGGGCATAACTAGAAGCGATTATTTTAATCCATAATTAATTAAGAAATTAATTAAAGATTCTTGGTTGCCCCATTATAAAAGGAGGCTTGCACTCGTTAATACTTTGAAGCAATGCAAATTAAGAAACATACAGATATACACATCAGTGAAACAAAGCGATCAATCAGGTTAGTTTTTAGAGTTTGTGTTTAGATCTATCTATCTATGGCGTCACAAGCAGATCAGCTGAGGAAGATTGGAGTGGAAGGGTTTGCTCTGATAGACAAGTACTATGGTCCTCAGAGACGCAGCAACGTTGTTGGTACTAAAGAACCGGCTCCGATCGTGGTTGTGAACTGCACCAACAAGCCAAAATTTCATCATCAACCTCGTTGGGGCGGTAATAGATTCCATAAATAATGATCTTGAACACTCCAAGATATGTGGATTCAAACCTTTATCTCATCATCTAGCTAGCTATCTAGCCTTTCAATGCAATATTGTATCATATGATCCTGTCTGTATATGTATGGTATATATATGTATGTAGCTATAAAAAGGAGCTCGGAGAACTGCAAATTTTTATATGCGCCTTTGTGAAGGTCTTCGGAAGCTTAGGACTGAGTCTGATGTATATCGTTGCTTGGATCTGTACCTTTTAGCATGTGTACTGTAACTTGAGTGAACGTATCTTACATGTTTCTTACCAACAATATCTTGTGTATGTAATCAGTAAAATTAACTCTATTAAAATTTCCGACAATTTTTTGGGATGAAATTAATAGAACAAAGCTAGAAGAATTGGTAATTAGCTTGATTAAAAAAAAAACACCGAGAAGAATTGGATTTTAATTTCTTGCGAATGTGATTCTCCAACTCGTCTTTTTTCATTGCTTGAAGACTCAAACACATTTGAGTTAAAAATGATTGACATGGAAAGATGGTTCAATATTTTCCAGAATTCATGAATGTGTCTTATCTTAACCCAGAATTGGACCTCTCATTATTGTGTGACAGAGGAACTTAACCACTATAATTTTTTCTGTTAGGCATATGTTCCCCAAAGGAACCTCCATCTTCAGCCTAATTTCGAAAACATACATGATCATGTTTTTGCGGGATGAATAAGAATATACTCTGTGTCATACTGGCTAATTATCATTTATCAAGCTTAAAAGCCCAATGAGAAAACCAAAGGTGTGTGAAACTCCCTTTTAGTCGCCTTGGGGTTCAAACACTGAATAATACTGTAATATAGCAGCACGATCCGGGTCGTGTTCACTTTATTGAGCCAAAAACGAAAATGATTCATAAGTAAACTATGTATCAAAATCGACTAAAAAAATGGAGAAAATGATTTGGTCTTTTATCTATGAAAAAAACTACTTTTGCAAATAGAATTAAATTGGTCCTAAATTACTTCTTTTTGGAATTTTTCTTGGAAATATGAGATGGAATGATGATGGAACTAATGAAATGAAAGAAATAAGGAGATCAACAATGGAATAAGTAATCCCTCATAGCAATGGCACAAGCAATCCTCATTTAAAATGATTGTGGGAGATTTAATTATGCTAGTTCCAAAATGACTGTAAGGGCCACCCCTTAGACTAGGCCTAACAATGATTGATTAACACTAAACCACCTTGAATATTAATCTCACTCAATTAGATTGATTAGGCACTCTAGCAATTGAATGAACTTAAAAATCATATTTAGCTTTTGATCAAACAACCGAGCCACGTCACATTACCGCTTGATTTTCTTATTAATCTTAATTTAACAATGGCCACCCATATGAAAAATCAAAATTAATATGCTAAAACCCAATGCTAAATACAATTAATAAATTCATATTTTACCAATGCAAATATAAGACACCATTAATCCACTAACCAAGCCACCTTGAAATTAGCACAAAATGTTCACAAAATCATCCATTCAATGACTAACCAGTACAAAGAAATAATAATTAAACTAATTAAGCATAATGTCAAGTATCTAATAAAGGTCCAAACTATATTCAATTCTCTAAATACATCTAAATAAATTAATTCAACATTATAAAATTCATCCTAAAACCTAAAAATCACAATTATAATGTAGAATTAAAGAAATGAAAGAACAAAAACCCCTATTGAAACCCCAAGTTCATGTCGTTGCCTCTTACTACAAGGGATTAAGGAAATTAGCTACTTTCAACCATCAAATTAGCATCAGGAGGCAAAACCATCTTGACATTCAAATCACCAGCCGTTAAAAGCACTGAATAAATTATCCAATTAGCACTAAACCAAATAAATTCAGGGCTGAGATTTGAATCCAAAGTTCAAAAGAGATCCACGGCCTGCATGAGTTCAGAATAGAGGGGGTTGCTAGCGGTGAGGAGGTGCTGAAATGAAGCTCTGCCTTACTGCTCTGTTTCGATCTTGTACGAAAAGGTGACTGATGAAGAAGACGGCGGTGAAGGATGCTGAATGTGTGGTCGGTGTTGATGAGGCGATGGTGGATGTTGATGACGATGATGGTGAGGGAGACGATGAAGTGGATGGTGATGAATGGCGGTGATGAAACTCCGCGGCAGCTCCTCTTCCTCCGTTCTTCGCGGCGTCACTCTCAACTGTCAGCTCCCTCCGATTTGGTGGTGGAAGAAGGAAACGGTGATGAAGCTTGCGGCTAGCTCTCCGCAATCCCGATTCTCAGCTTATCGTTCTCCTCTGTTCTGAGCTCCCTCCGGTGACAATCAAAGGACAAAGGTGGTGGTTCTGGTCTGTCTCTCTGGTCACCGGCGGCGATGGCAGTGAGGGTGAGGAATGCCGCAGGCGACAAGGAAGAAAGGAAGGGGATGATGGTCTTCGGCGCTGGTTCTCTGGTTCGACTCCCTGTGTTGCGGCTGGCTCCTCTATTTCGTGCCCCTCTGCAATTAAATATCAAAACTGATGAAAGAGCTCAGCTAACCTAAGGGCTGCCAAAACGCTGAGTTTTGGATAGAATAATTTGGTATTTTGAATGTTTGTGATACCAAACTGTCATTTCTAAAATTCAAACCCCCAATTGCCATTTTCAGATTTAATCCAAATTTTCAAGTATTTTCAGTTGAAAAACAATTTAACCAACATCAAATGCTCTCAAGAAATCAATGATTAAGAGTAATTATAATTATTTTGACAATTTTACCCTTTTAAGTTATAATTTAATACATTTACTCTTAATCTCAATTAAGCATAAAGAAATCATTTTAAGCTTAATTATCACGATAAAATTCCCAAATAAAATATGAAAATATATAATAAAATAGGGATTTATCAGTGTGGTAAAAAAACATTACCATATATTAATTCATTTTATCTTCCCTTTCTATGATCAAAATTCTGCACAAAAATATTGATATTCGATACTGTATGTCAACTTATAAAATTGATCAGTAGTGAAGAGTTATTCCAGCATGATCTTAATTACTTCCTTTAATGAACATATGTAATGATCCTAAGATCCTGATCTTGATTTAGAAGAAAAATTCACATTTTCACTCATGAAGTACACGCATAAGAAAATTAAATCAGGGAAATAATAATCATTCCTCTGATTTATAGTACGTTAAATTAAAGTATATGTATTTTGTGATCAATTTAATATTTTAAACCTTAGAAAATAATCATCCCTCTGAATCTGATCATTGAGAGAGGCAAATCTCTTACATAACAAAACGAACGTCTAAAGAAAACATAGATTCTTTTAAACATTGATTGCATCAAAACTTTTATTATATGAATGCACGTTTCTTACACACACATTACATAGAGGGCCAATAATTGACATTAAAATTACACTTAAGTCCTCTGTTCAATAATTAATATAATGAAAAAAGGGTAGGAATTGGGGAATTACTGAATTAGGGTCACACCTTAGCTTTATGACTGGATAGTTTGAATTGAAAAGAATCTCTGACCACACAATAAGTAATCCACTGGCTATTGCTGAGGATGGATGGTCCAAACTTGGCCGACTATTTTGGAAACTTTCTAGAGGATTAGCTCTTCATAATACCCATGAACATTAATTAATTTCATAATACTCTTTCGGTCCTTAATATGAGACATATTTACCTAATTTGATTCGATTAAGGAAGTTAGTTGAGTTACTTGAAATGATATGTATTTTATAAAACATCCTAGTCAGTAGTCACCTTCCTTAATTTCATCTTGTCCCTTTTTTCTTAATTATTGTCAAGGGAACATCAATAGAGGTAAATCAGGAAAAAACTGATAAATATGAAAATTATCTCTTATATTTAGGATCAAGATCAACTCTCCAAATATGTCTTATATTAAGAATTGGAGGGAGTATTGGTTAACTACCATCGGTTATTGAATGTATTTAATTCATACGTAAACCAATTATAAACGCAGGGCGGTTAGGAAATTCCCAGTATGTATTACCGTACGAATATGGTATTGCTATCATTCATCCGTGCATCTCAAATGTTGAGTATTGTGATTTGACCGTGTCTTTGCATCTTGAGGTAAAATACAAAATTTTAAATCCAAGAATTATAGTACAACGCAATATTTGGATCGTTCTCTCTTTTCTCGAGGAGCCTTTTATTGAATCCTAGATAATACTAAATGTCATGCAAAAAAAAATTCAATAAAACAACAGAAAATTTATTTTTGGGTTTTTCTTGTTTAAAAAAATAAAAGAAAATGCAATTTAATTAAATATATAAACAACACGCCACACAAATTAATTTAAATCATAAGCAAAGTATATATATAAATCCCACACACACAAATTTAATCACACAAATTTAATTTACACATCACAAACAATTATCAAGTTTCACACAAAGCAAAAATATATAAATAAAAAAATAAAATTAAATAAGAAGAAACACTCCCCTGTACGCATGCATGAAGAAATGCTATATACATTGATGATGTCAGCATGCATGAAGATGATGTGATTCCAACTGATCCGTAGCTTGATGCAGATGATGATGGTTCCAAGCTTCCAGTTCTCTATCTTCAGTTAAAGTCCTTTGGTGCAATGTGAGTTGTACCTCGCCTGAACTGAAACTCACTGAAAGTGGGGGTCGGAAAGCTGCAAGTCCGACGGTGGTGGTGTGTTGTTGACGGTGTGAGGAAGAACAAGGAAGAAGGTCACCAGAAAACTTAAGAACTTGCTGGACAATCACAGAGAAGAGATGAGGTGCTGCAATGGTAGTTTTCGATGGCTTCTGGCGGAGAAAACAGAGAAGACTGAAGGTGATGGTGGTTCGCCAGAAAATGGGGCCGAGAAACAAAGTAACAAGCTGAAAAGAGACGAAACTGAGCTTCTACAGTGGTGTAGGTGAAACACAAGTAATGGATAACGAAGTGTTTAACTGACATCACTTAGTAGTTTATTATTTAGTTAGTAGTAATAGTAACTTGTTTTGTTTACTTTATTTAGTTACTCTGTAACCAATTTATGCACTACTTGTATCACTATATATAGTGCTTGTACAATACATTTTTCTTTAATGAAAAAGATCAGTTTTCAATTCCAAATTGTGTTATGGTATTAGAGAATTTCGTGCTCTACTCTAACATTCATCTCGATTTTCTTTCTCTTTGACTTTTCAATATACTCTGCCTAGTTCCTTTTTCGTCCTTCTTCTCTGTTGCTTCCTCCTTGGTTACCCTAAAACTTTCTCTCTTCATCTCCGACGATCTTGAATTTTTTTTGCCTTTCCGATCTTCGGTGTATTTTGCATCGATTTTTCGAATATGGCTATGGCAACCGACAACACTTCAGAATCATCGTCGATTCCTTCCTCGCAAGATCCAGCCAGCTGCTACTACTTGCATCCGAATGAGAATTTTGCTCTCATTCTTGTGTCACCGCCGCTCACCGGACCTAACTATCATCAGTGGGCTCATGCGATGACTATGGCCTTGATGAGTAAAAACAAACATCAATTCATTGATGGATCGATACGCATCCCTAGAGATCAAGATCCATTGTTTCCGGTGTGGCAGAGATGCAACACCATGGTTCTTACATGGCTCAACCGATCAATTTCTCCTTCCATTGCACAGAGTGTCCTGTGGCTCAATCATGTTGTTGATGTGTGGAATGATTTGATGGAGAGATTCAGCCATGGTGATGCTTTTTGGGTCGTAGAATTGCAAGAAGAATTATTCCAATTTTGTCAAGGTAATATTCCTGTATCTAACTATTTTACCAAGATAAAGATCATTTGGGATGAATTGTGCAATTATCGCCCTGTCTCTAACTGTTTATGTTCTGCTAAAGAATACATGAGGCAAGATTATGTGATTAGATTTCTTAAGGGTCTTAATGATCGGTTTTCATCTGTGGGATCTCAGATTATGCTAATGGAATCTCTTCCATCTATCAACAAGGTTTTCTCTATTGTTCTTCAACAAGAACGAGAATTAACTGGTAATTTTGAATATGCTTATGTCTCGCTCATGCTAATTCAGGGCAGAATAATTCTAATTCTAAATTAGGTACTAATTAATACTAAGGTGTGTACTTACTATGGAAAACCTAGACACACAATTGAAACATGTTACAAGTTACATGGATTTCCTCATGGTTATAAGAATCGGTCAAGGGCCTTTGTCAACAATTTCACAACTCCTGTCTCTAGTTCATCTCCTGATAATCTGGTTTTAAATTCTTCTGCAATCAATCCTCCCAATGTATCTACTGGTGTTAGTTAAGATCAATATCATAAAATTCTTGCTCTATTGCAATCTAACTCTACTATTGACATAGCTTGTCCTCAAGCAAAGAAGCTTATCCTCACTGAATGAATCAATTACTCATCATTTATGTATGAACAAATTATCCTCATCATCTGCTCAAATAATTATATTAAACAAGAAATGAGTACAATATGCAAAGATGAATGCTTCATAGATTTAAAACATGCTTTTCAAGAATTTTTAAGTGTGAGTGCATGTATGGAGTCAACATTTATTCCTTTTGTACAAGTTAAAATTCAAAGCAACACTTCAAATCATATACCATTATTCAAACAAATAATTTTATCATCCCCTAATTCCTTCCTCTTTTCTTCTAATTCACTCCACTTAACTTAAAAATCAAAGTGACTTTTCTTAGCTTGTAATGGGGCCAAGGGTT
The DNA here is from genome assembly GCA_963242795.1 of Inga leiocalycina. Lineage (NCBI taxonomy): Eukaryota > Viridiplantae > Streptophyta > Magnoliopsida > Fabales > Fabaceae > Inga > Inga leiocalycina. The sequence goes on along the minus strand of OY725327.1, from coordinate 10,958,378 downwards.
AAGGTTTTCAAAAGAAAAGGTAAATGATAATCAATCAAATACCTTAAAGATAGATGATACTATTCAAGGGCTTTCTTTCTTTTCTCATGAAGCATACTCCCTCAAACTTGAACCAAATTGATCTTTTCATATCAAGCCTTTTTTTTAAGCATATTTCTTTGTTTGTTTGTTTTTTTTATACACACACTTTTTTTTTATTCTTGTTTTTTATTTTTCTTTTTTCTTTTTTTTGGAATATTTTGGTTTGATCTGTGTACCTTGTGAACTCTTTTACTTTCTGCACTCATTTCCCAATCTATTATAACTTTGCATAACATCACCATATTCCACCACCCAATCAATTATCATCTATCTCAAAGTAAGGGAATCATGGTTTTTCACATTGGTTGAGGTAGGTAGATGTTAGGTTTTCCAGTAAAAATATTTAATTGGTTTTTCAAATAGGCTCAAAATAAAGGTTCAAAGGGAAATCACATCAATTGGGTTAGTTTGAAAGGCTCAATTGCATTTTGTGAACTGCCCTAATCATTTTTTCAAGTCTTGTAAAGTAAATAAAAAGTTTTGAAGAATTCCAGAGAGGATTCTAAAATCAAAAACTTGAAATAAAGGTATATAACCTAATTGGCCACAAAGTTTTTCAACCACCGCATCCACAATAAATTTAACTCCAATAGTGTGTGAAATACTTAAAAACTCTTGAACATGTTTTATTAATACAATGCATTTATCCATGCACATTAATAAAAATTTCCTATCTAATATAACAAATCAAGCAGAAATTTATATCATAGGATCATCCAAACAATATTTGACAAATAACCAAAACTAACAACTCATTTTCAACAATTTTTCACAGGCAAAAGCTTAAGTATGAATAATCTCAAACATTCCAACAATTTTCTTGAAAAACCTGTTCAAAATTTTTCTGTGCACTCCATTTCTTTCAAAAAGTCTCAAAATTGAAGTCAAAATTTCAAGCAATTTCAAAATTGAAGCACTCTCACCCCCAAACTCAAAATTGTCAATGTCCTCATTGTCAACTAAAAGGATGGGAGAGAAAATAGGCAGCACCTGTACAGCACAATATTCACAGCATTTACACCATTCAATATTTAATAAAAATTAGGCCCTCAGTAGCCTAACCAAGACTAGGAAATGAGGTCATCACTAGCCATCGACAGCTAGGAAATTAACAATCACAGCAGGAAAGTCATTAGATAGAGACAATTATATGAACCACTCAAACTAGCCATCAGTAGCTAGGAAAATCATATTCATATATTAACAAGAGTGTCAGAGTATTGGCCATCAGTGGCCAGCACCAAGCAATAACTAGTCAGTGTCCTGCAATAGCATTCTCATTCATATGCCAAATTTCAAAATATAACACTCCAAAACAAGCACCAAAGAATATGCACGTTAAGCACAAGCTATCAACAGATCAATCATAGGGCTAACTAGAGCTCAAGCAAAAGATATAAGCAGCAGTTATCAGTTAGCATCCAGCCATTAGTAGTTACCATCACACATCATGCACAATCACAGCATATCAAAAGTCCTGGGGCTAATAAAAAAAAATCCTATATCTAGAAACAAGGTTAAGTCAGACAAAACAAAACAGCACAGCACAAACAATACTCATCAACAATGAAATTAAGCAAAAAGAAACACTGACCGACACTATCCTAAAAGAGAAGAAAGAACCCCCAAACTTGAATTCTATCTAAACCAAAACTATCAACTGTGATTCCAAACCTAATTCTATCCTCACTGCCTCTTGTACGACCTGAAGCCATCTCAGAACAAAGATGTGATTTTGAGACAAGATCAGTAAAGGGAGTTTCAACATTGCAAGCAATCCTAAACATGCAGCACAAACAACATGATCAAGTGCATGTCCAGTTTTACAAACATCAGCAATTGAATTGAGAATATTTAAATTGCACAATTCAATAACAAGTTTTGACTTCTTGTGGAACTGGGTACACAACAGGAATTTCATGAATAGAGAGTACACTTTTACTTACACATCACTATGTAAGGACTGAGATCAACAGCCAACTTGTAAAATTTCACAAAGAGAAGAAAAGAGTGTATTTCCAGTAGTGATGCAAAAAGATTTCATAACTTGAAAAATTTGTGAGTGCTTAAAAAAACATCTTAATTCACTTGTGAAATAAGACCACAATTGCCAAAGAATTAAGAACGTGCCAAAAATGGTTCAGTTAAGTGCAAAATCATGCTATCACAGTGAGAGACAATCAAATCATGCATTTCAGAAATTATTTTAAACATAAATCCTCAGAAAGTGCTTACACTAATCCTCAACTCACAAAGTCCATTCAAGCCTAAATTTTAGTATGACATGGAACTTGGCATAACCATTCTACATAATCCAGGCATCATATACAGATCATCAAGAGAACAGTGCCAATTAGGATTAAAAAGATTTTGTCACAAAGATGTAGTTTGAGATAATATCAGTAAAGTTGATTTCCTTAGTTAAAATATTCCAAGACATGCAGCACAATCAAACTTATCAAGCTCAGCTTCAAAAACCATAGAAATCCTGCAATTCAAAGAGGCAATTTGAAACATTTGGATTCCGAGCAAAACATGGCTCAAACAAGAGAGATGGCTCTTCCAACTACACATCATCATGCAAAGATCAACCCATAGAACTAGTACCAAATCATTTAAAGAATTTCATTACGCACTGGCCTCAAGAAAAATAGAGTAATCAAACACCTATTCATCGTTGTGCCAAAGCATAAGACAATATGCAACTCTTCAAGAAAAATCATTATGCTGAAAGCAAGGTATAAAAGGCTACAAAATGACTTATTTATTCTAGCACTTGTTAGGACACTCAAACATAAGTACTTTCTAGCTCCTAAACCTCAAGCCATCTTTGACATTTAAGCCTAAATGCCAATATTCCTCTCCACAATTCAGAGCAAAACTTCCAAAGTAACTAAGCACATGTAAGCTATCAAGATAATGTTTCAAAATATTGAACTACAAGATTTTGCAGCTCTCACATAGTAATAGGCTAATTAGAGCAAAGCAATCAACACAGTGGATATATTCATAGAAAAAAAAATGTAAAACCTCAATTTATCCTCACATCAGTGCAGAAGCTCACTTAAGAATGGGGAAATTTTTTTTTTAAAATTACTGGAATTAACATGCAGATAGCATAACTCCTAATTCATCATCTGTTCAATCCTATGTTCTATCATGAGTCATACAAATACTCTGCATATGCCAATCCTAACCATAATTGCAACTCTAACCTAGCCAAACTCTTCCCAAAATAAAGAAAAGCAAGAACTTTAGATCAAAAAAGAAGAACACGAACATACCAGAAACTCAGAACTTGCTTCTGAGTTACGATGGCAGTGACCCATAGCTTAGACTATTAGAAAATAGAGAATCCAGTAACAATGACGGTTAGGAGAGGGATAGAGGGGCGGAGAGAGCAGCGGCGGGAAAAGGGAAGGTGGTGGAGGTGCAAGGAAGACAGAGCAACGGTGAAGCGTCGTGCTTACGGTGATGAAGGTCATTGGAAATGGTAGGTAGATGGTTGTGGTGGTCTGGAAGGAGATTGTGGGTGAAGGACAAGAGCGAGCGAAAGATGAAAGAGGCAGATGAGATGCGGATCTATGATGGAGGAGGCCGTGTCGGCAAGGAAGAGGAATCGATATGAAGGATAGGTGAAGAAGAAGACGAAATGAGAGAGGTAGAGCCGGAAGTTTGAAGGTGAAGCTTGGAGGTGGTTTGGTGACAATGGGGAGCGTCGGAGGAGAGAGGAATGGTGGCGGATTTATGGCAAGAGAGATCGGCAGAGGGAGGGTGTGTGGGTGCCGAGAGAGCTATGGGGAGGCGAGGAAAAAGAATGAGTTGAGGGAGGTCAGTTGGAAGAGAAGACATGAGTGATTAGGGTTTCAGTGGAATGAGGGGAGGATGTTCCTGAAGAATGTTAATGTTGAGGCTCTCCAGGAGAGGATTTGGGGTTGAAACAAGAGGGAAAGACGTATTAGTTTTTCAGGATTTGAAATTTGGTTTGAATGTGGTCCCAATGGTGGGCCAAGTTCAGAAGGGTAAAGTTGGAATAAGATGGAAAAGAAAAGGGTAAGGATGAAAAGAAAAATGTTTTTATTTATTTATTTATTTTTTTAATATTAGTTAATAAAATAAAAAAAAAGAAAACATATATATAAAAAAAAGAAAAAAAATTACTTAAATATTTTTTTTGTCAGATTTATTGATTTTTTTAATATTGTGTGTGTGTGTGTGTGTAATTTTTTTAAGGGACACTTGGCTTCAGCATACGTGGGTGTGCTGAAGCATTGAACACAGAAAGTGCTTCCTTGGTGCAAGAGTGTTGGCTTCAGTACACACCATGTGTGCTGAAGCATTGAACACAGAAAGCATAAATGCTTCAGAAAAAACACCAGATTGGCTTCAGCACACACCTTTTGTGCTGAAGCCAATTAGTGACAGATTCAAACACCAGAATTAACATCATAAACAGCCCCAATACTCATCCAAACACCATCAAACAAGTATCATGCATCCATTCAAACACCAAAATTAGCTCAACATATCCACACTCTCTTCCATACAGAAAATGCACCATGAACATGAGGGTAATGATAAAACTCACTAATTCCCATATTTGTCAACACCTTAAATACCACTACCACAAGTTCATGTCATCCATAATTCAAATGAGAGTTAGCATCAAACACCTTCTCAATGTAGCTTCAGTACTACCCAGAATTGATCAATAATCATATATGCACTTCTAAAATCCACAATATAAGCTTATAGTCAAGTGGACTTCCCTGAAATGCATCTCCCATATCCTTCCACCAACTTCATGCTCTAACCCAGAAAATCCCTCCTTTGCATCAATTTTGGTCATTCCTCATTGGGTACCTTTTCTTCTTACAAAACATAAAGATCAAACATAAAAACTACCAAAACACACCAAAACCACTAAAAATGATAAGATTGAGTTTAGAACTTGGGTTGCCTCCCAAGAAGCGCTTAGTTTATAGTCTTCAGCCTAATTCTTCATGTTGGTCACTGTTCATTAGATAAGTAGATAGTAGACACAAGCTTATCCACATCTCCTCCCCAATAATGCTTTAATCATTGACCATTGACTTTGAATTGGTCACCATCTTGGCCTTCCAGCTCCACAACACCAAAGACTTGAACTACAGTGAAAGGTCCAGACCATATAGACTTCAACTTTCTCAGAAAAATCTTCAACTTAGAATTGTATAGAAGCACTCGTTGACCCGGCTCAAAAGACTTAGAGACAATTTTCTTGTCATGCCACCGCTTGGTTTTCTCCTTGTAAAGATTTGAGCTCTCATAAGCATGAAAACATAATGCTTCAAGTTCATTAAGTTGCAAAAGCCTCTTGTCACCGACTTTTTTCTTATCAAAATTCAACTTTTTAATAGCCCAATAGGCATTGTATTCCAACTCCACAGGAAGATGACAAGCTTTCCTAAAAACTAACCGATAAGGAGACATACCAATAGGTGTCTTATAGGCGGTGCGATAGGCCCATAGTGTATCATCTACCTTCATGGACCAATCCTTTTGAGTGATACCCATAATTTTCTCAAGGATTTTCTTGATTTCTCTATTGGAATTTCAGCTTGACCATTTGTTTGAGGATGGTAGGTTAAAGACGCCTTGGGTTTAACTCCATATTTCTTCAAAAGAGTTTTAAATTGATGGTTGCAGAAGTTAGTGCCGCCATCACTTATAACAGCCCTTGGAGCACCAAAGCAAGTGAAAATGTGCTTTTTCATAAATTTGACCACTACTTTAGCATCATTTGTTGGAGAAGCAATGGCCTCAACCCATTTAGACATATAATCCACTGTTACAAGGATGTATTGATTGTTGAAGGACTTGGGAAAAGGTCCCATGAAGTCAATCCCCCACACATAAAATAATTCCACTTCCAACATGTTGTTGAGTGGCATTTCATTCCTCCTAGAGATATTACCAACCCTTTGACACCGGTCACAAGATAGAGTAAATTCATAAGCATCCTTGAACAAGGATGGCCAGAAAAATCCTGATTGCAAGACTTTTACAACGGTCTTGTTACCACCAAAATGGCCTCCATATTCAAAGGAATGGCAACACTTCAATACATCTAGTTGCTCACTTTCTGGAACATATCTTCGAATCAACTGATCATCACAATAGTGAAATAAGAATGGCTCTTCCCAATGATAGAACTTGATGTTATGTAAGAATTTCTTCCGTTGGTGATAGCTCAAGTCCTCAGAAATGATTCCACTCACAAGGTAATTTACTATGTCGGCATACCATGGAGTTTCAGAATCACTTACTAGAAAGAGTTGCTTGTTTGGGAAAGTTTCATGAATAAGTAGATTTCCATCATATTGAGCTTCAGCACTCAATCTAGACAAGTAGTTGGCAACTTGATTTTCAGAGCCCCTTCTATCAACAATCTTAAGATCAAATTCTTGTAAGAGCAAAACCCTTTGAATCAACCTTGCTTTAGAGTCCTTCTTACTAAAAAGGTACCTTAGTGCGGAATGATCAGTATGGACAACCACTTTGGCACCAATCAAGTAAGGTCGAAACTTGGCAAATGCATACACTACGGCCAAAAGTTCTTTCTCAGTGGTAGTGTAGTTTTCTTGAGCATCATCGAATGTCTTGCTCGTATAGTAAATAGGATGGAAGATTTTGTCCTTTTTCTGCCCAAGTACAGCTCCCACGGCATAGTTGCTAGCATCACACATGACTATAAATGGAAAATACAAATCCGGAGCCATAATGATAGGAGCGGTTACAAGTTTTCTTTTCAACTCTTCAAAATCTTTCAAGCATGCATCATCAAACTTGAACTCGGCATCCTTCTCAAGTAAAGCATAGAGCGGCTTAGTGATTTTGGAGAAATCCTTTATGAACCGTCTATAGAATCTAGCATGGCCTAAAAAACTTCTCACACCTTTAACATTGATAAGTGGAGGAAGTTGTTCAATCACCTCTATCTTTGCTTGGTCAACTTCTAAACTATTCTTGGAGACACGATGGCCTAACACAATGCCTTCATTTACCATAAAATGGCATTTCTTCCAATTGAGCACAAGATTAGTGTGTTCACACCGCTTTAAGACTCGAGCTAAATTGGCTAAGCACTCTTCATATGAATCGCCAAACATAGTGAAGTCGTCCATGAACACTTCCATGGTGTGCTATATCATATCAGAAAAAATAGCCATCATACACTGTTGGAATGTAGCCGGTGCATTGCAAAGGCCAAAGGGCATACGCTTAAAAGTAAAGGTACCATAGGCGCACGTAAATGTAGTCTTCTCTTGGCCTTCTGGAGCAATTGCTATTTGGTTGCACCCCGAATAACCATCAAGAAAACAAAAGAATTCCCTTCCAGCTAGTTTGTCCAACATTTGATCAATGAAAGGAAATGAGAAGTGATCCTTACGAGTAGCCGTATTGAGCTTACTGTAGTCCATGCAAACCCTCCACCTGATCACAGTGTGAGTGGGAATGAGTTCATTGTGGGTATTAGCCACTACAGTCATACCGCCCTTTCTGGGGACACATTGGACTGGGCTCACCTAAAAGCTATCAGAAATAGGATATACAATGCCAGCATCAAGCCATTTAAGAAGCTCCTTCTTCACTACCTCCTTTATAATGGGGTTGAGTCTTCTTTGATGTTCAATGGAAGGCTTATGATTCTCTTCTGAAAAGATCTTGTGCATACACATAGAGGGGTTAATGCCCTTGATATAAGAAATTGTCTACCCAATAACCCTTTTATGAGTTTTTAAGAATTCAACTAATTGCTCCTCTTGCTGCATAGTGAGATTCAAAGCAATAATTACTAGAAGAGTATTGTTGGAACCCAAATAAGCATATTGTAGATGAGATGGCAATTCCTTTAGCTCATGTGAGGATGGTTCCTCTAAAGAAGATTTTAACTTTGGTCGGTCAGTAGAACCCAAATCAAGTGGCTCAATTGGTATCCTCCTTCTAGGATAAGGGGTTGAAGCATCTATAATAGCCTTGCACTCCACTACATCCAAACCCTCAGAATCAACATCAAGAAGAGTAGCTTTAAGTAGATCTTCAATCATAGTGGTCTCAAATTCCTCTTGTGTGACAAGACCAATCATATCAAGAAAGAAACAATCTTTATGCACATGAGGGGTCTTCATCAATTGATTCAAGTTAAAGGTATTTTGCTCATCGGCCACCCTCAAAGTCAACTCACCTTTTTCCATATCTATCAAAGTTCTAGCCGTAGCTAAAAATGGCCTTCCTAGCAATAAAGGCATTTCTCTATCTGGATCAAAGTCAAGTACAGTAAAATCATCCGAAAATATGAACTTATCAACCTTGACCAAAACATCTTCAATAATCCCTTTAGGATAAGATAAGCTTCTATCGGCCAATTGTAAAGTAATTGTGGTAGGTCTAGCATCACCTAATCCCAACTTGTTGAACACAAATAAAGGCATAAGATTGACACTAGAACCAAGATCACATAGACCATTCCCTAAGAATTTACCTCCAACATGACAAGGTATAGAGAAGCTCCCAGGATCCTTCAACTTAGGTGGAAGTTGCTTGATAACATCAGAGAAGCTTTTGGTGACGGCCACTGTCTCAAATTCATTAAACCTTCTTTTCTTTGAGAGGACATCTTTCATGAACTTGGCATATTTAGGCATTTGCTCTAGGGCTTTCTCAAAAGGAATGTTGATATGCAGCTGCTTGAACATCTCAATAAACTTCTTGAATTGCCCATCTTCTTGATGTTTCTTGAGCTTCTGTAGAAAAGGGGGTGGTGGGACATATCGTAGAGGAGAAGTAGTGGTCTTCTTCTCTTCCATATTTTTAAGAGCAATGGTTTTACTTTGCACCACTTCATCTAGATTCACTTCAAGTTGCTTCCTCTTCTTGTTGTCCTCTTCTTCGACTATAACATCTTCAACAACCTCTTCATCAAGGTTAAGATCTTCCACAACATGGTCTTTTGGCTTTATTGTAGCCTTACCCATACTTGGAACATCGGGTAAAGTCTTGCCACTTCGGAGAGTAAGAGCCTTGCATTCTTCGTTACCTTCTCGCTTAGGATTGGGAATATTATCACTTGGAAGGCCATTTCTTGGTTGAGCACTCAAGGGTGAAGCAATTTGGCCCATTTGTATTTCAAAATTCTTGATTGTTGTGTCATGAAGAGAAACTGTGACAACTAAGCCTTCTTGACCTTTGAGAAGTTACCTCAAAAGTTTATTTATCTCAGAATCACTCTCCTGTGGCTTCTGTGATTGCTCGAAGCCCAGTGGACGCAATAGCATACTAGTCGAAGCATAGTGATTAATTGGATTCTCACTAGGTCCATTCCTTTAAGAGAAGTTTGGATGATCCCTCATACCCTTGTTATAGGTATTACAGTAAGAGTTGCCATGTGGATACCTTTGATTATTATTCAAATAACTTAGACTCCATAGTATGATAACATTCTTCATAGGAGTGGGCTTCTCTACATATTTCACAAGAAAGACTTGGAGCTTGGATAGCATTCACATTCTTAGAGGAATTTCTCTCTATCTTCAATTCAAGTTGATCAAATCTCTTAGCCATTGCTTCAAATTGAGCAATAATTTCCTTAGACATATTTGAACTACTTGAAGGACTTGGTTCCTTATATGTTATATAGCTAGAATGTGATTTTTCATATTGTTGCAAGGAACTAGAGGTAATGTCCTCATACAACTGTGATATATCACAAACTCGCATCTTGCCAATTCCACCATTAGAGGCATTGTTGAGCATATTGGAAGTGGGCACATCTAGTTTATCCGCAAAAGGCTTCAAGAAAAACATAGGTCTTCTGTTCATGGTTAGGACAACACGCCACAACTCCTTGAATCTCTCCCATGCTTCATGAAAAAGTTCTCTTGGCTGTTGTTGAAAACAAAAGAGTTCAGCTCTTTGAACTGCCCGTCTACCCTTTGGAATAAACCTTGCCTTGAATTTGGATGTCATTTCATCCCAAGTAGTTTGGAGTTAGGAGGTAGAGCGGTAAGCCAAGCTCTTGCCTTCTTGTCAAGTGATAGAGGGAAGAGTCGCAATCTGAGCGCGTCTGAAGTTACTCCTTGAAACTTGAAATTCTCACACACTTGTACAAAGCGTGTCAAATGGTCAGTAGGGTCTTCATTCTGAGTTCCTGAAAACAAGCCAATCATTTAGAGGATTTGAAGCATGATTGGCTTCAACTCAAAATTTAGAGCTTGAATAGCAGGAAACTGAATGCTAAATTGACAAGTAGAGTTTTCTTGCTCTATGTACTCATCCAAGGTGCGCTCCAAGTCATCATCATTAGGATTGGCCATATTGTAATATGGATGAGGATGAGGTGGTGGTCTCGGTTGCTCTGGTGCTGGTAAAGGTTCAGGTCTTTGGATAGGTTGCACTTCAGGTGGAGTCTCCGGTACAGTTTCAAAATCTTCAGAAAAATATTCTTCAACAACACCGTCAAGAACGACCTTCAAATCAGTTTGCATACAGAGCAAGAGTACCTACAATTCAAAAGTTCCCACAAGTATCAAACTTATCAACTAATAGGACTATACTAAGAAAAACAAGAAAAAGATCTATAGCTATAACTATACTTAAAAACAAAGAAAATTATGAAAATGAAACAAGACGAGGGAAGTGATTCAAGCGTAATCAAGCACACAATTATACTAATTAACTCAAAAGAATTTAGTCAATAGTCCCCGGCAACAAAGCCAAAAACTTGTTTGCCGTATAGCTTCCGCAAGTGTATGGGTCACAAGTAATAATTTATTGAGAAAGAGTTTATCATTCCATAGGGACTATGACAAAAGCGAGCTAACCTATATAACCATATGTTTAATTAGGTTGAATGGAGTCACTTAAAATTGATCAAGTTGAGCCAAAAACATGTGGGTTGAGGTGAAAGAGAAATTCAAACCTATCTTTAGACTAAAATTTATAAAAGCAAATGATTCTTTAAATTCAAGTATTAAATGAAGCTTAGGATTGCTTATCCACCTTGTATTTCAAAAGCACTCACTAAATCCCCCTAAGATGTGCTACTTAATGAAAGATTATGCTAGCAAAGGATACTAATTTACCTATAAGTGCTCTCTCAAGTCTCCAAATAGGTGTTTAATTCAATTAATTCATTAATCTCTTAATTAACTAATTAAACCCTGATTTCCATTACAAATCATATTTGGCTATGTAAGGCAAATGAGTGTATCTCTACCTCATTCGCAAAACTATCCATTCAAGTCATAAATTTCAAGTTCTCATACGCTTAAACTCAAGTTCTACACCCAATATTGCCCTCTCAAGCATTAATCAAGTGAACCCAACAATCTTATTGGTGGCTAATCAATAAGAAACCTTAAGAAAAGAGTAAAATTGGCATAATCTCATCATTAATCACAAATATAAAGGGGAAATGAGTGCTTAATCCATACAAGGGTTCAAAACAACCCTAAAATGAGGTGCCTAGCTATCTACACATAGTCATGAAAGAGCTACAACTATGCAAAATAATTACAGCCATATCAAAAACTAAGCAAAGAAAGAGAAGAGGAATGAGAAGAACCAAGGATTGGAGCCCAAAATCTCTTCTAGACTTCAACCCAAGCTCAATACTCTTCAAGAAGGCAAAACCCTAGCACACCCAGCTCCTAGGAATACTTGAAAACTGAAGAATGACCTAATTTTGACCTATCCCTTGCTTAAATACCCTCCTCATGAGTTTCAGCAAGTAAAACACATGGTTGCATTTTCTGTCGTGTGCTTCAGCACACACTAGTATGCTGAAGCATATGACACATTGACTTCTGGTCCTCGTTGGCTTCAGCACAGTGTCGAGTGCTGAAGTATGTTACATAGTAAGTTTTGACCCTGAATGCTTCAGCACATATGCTTTTGGCTGAAGCATATGACACAGTGAGGGCAATTCTCCATTGGCTTTAGCACATGCATTGTTGGCTGAGGCCAACAACAAAACAGCTTCCCTCCTAGTTTATTGAGCTTTTCCTTGGTCTTTTAGAGCTTTTGGACTTGTCATCTTTCACCTATAAGGAGGAGGACATCATGAGCTATTTAATTTTAAGAGATAGTCCTACTTATATGCATTTAACTCATGATTTGAACTTTTCTTTTGTTCTACCACATTTTCTTCTATATATGCATAATTTGTACTCAAGAAAGTGAAAAGAGAAGAAAATGTGCTTGAATGTTATCAATAGCTATGAGTGATCATGCTGCAATGGTAGTTTTCGATGGCTTCTGGTGGAGAAAATAGAGAAGACCGAAGGTGATGGTGGTTCACCGGAAAATGGGGCCGAGAAATAGAGTAACAAGCTGAAAAGAGACAGAACTGAGCTTCTGCAGTGGTGTAGGTGAATCACAAGTAATGGATAACGGAGTGTATAACTAACGTCACTTAGTTAGTAGTTTATTATTTAGTTAGCAGTAACAGTACCTTGTTTTGTTTACTTTATTTAGTTACTCTGTAACCAATTCATGCACTACTTGTATCACTATATATAGTGCTTGTACAATACATTTTTCTTTCATGAAAAAGATCAGTTTTCAATTCCAAACTATGTTATGGTATCAGAGAATTTCGTGCTCTACTCTGACATTCATCTCGATTTTCTTTCTCTTTGACTTTTCAATATACTCTACCTAGTTCCTTTTTCTTTTTCGTCCTTCTTCTCTGTTGCTTCCTCCTTGGTTACCCTAAAACTTTCTCTCTTCATCTCCGACGATCTTGAATTTGTTTTGCCTTTCCGATCTTCGGTGCATTTTGTATCGATTTTTTGAATATGGCCATGGCAACCGACAACACTTTAAAATCATCGTCGATTGCTTCCTCGCAAGATCCAGCTAGTTGCTACTACTTGCATCCGAATAAGAATCCTGCTCTCATTCTTGTGTCGTCATCGCTCACTGGACCTAACTATCATCAGTGGGCTCATGCGATAACCATTACCTTGATGAGTAAAAACAAACATCAGTTCATTGATGGATCGATTCACATCTTTAGAGATCAAGATCCATTATTTTTGGAATGGTAAAGATGCAACACCATGGTTCTTACATGGCTCAGTCGATCGATTACTCCTTCCATTACACAGAGTGTCCTATGGCTCAATCGTGCTATTGATGTGTGGAACGATTTGAGGGAGAGATTTAGCCATGGTAATGCTTTTTGGGTCACAGAATTGCAAGAAGAATTATTCCAATTTCATCAAGGTAATCTTCCTATATCTAACTATTTTACCAAGATGAAGATCACTTAGGATGAATTGCGTAATTATCGCCCTGTCTCTAACTGTTCATGTTCTGCTAAAGAATACATAAGGCAAGATTATGTGATTAGATTTCTTAAGGGTCTTAATGATTGGTTTTCAACCATGAGATCTCAGATTATGCTAATGGAACCTCTTCCATCTATTAACAAGGTTTTCTCTCTTGTTCTTCAGCAAGAACGAGAATTAACTGGTAATTTTGAACCTGTTGTATGTCTCACTCATGCTAATTCAGGGCAGAATAATTCTAATTCTAAATTAGGTACTAATACTAAGGTGTGTACTTACTATGGAAAACCTAGAAACACAATTGAAACATGTTACAAGTTACATGGATTTCCTCCCTGTTACAAGAATCGGTCAAGGGCCTTTGTCAACAATTTCACAACTCCTGTCTCTAGTTCATCTGCTGATAATTTGGTTTCGAATTCTTCTGCAATCAATCCTCCCAATATATCTATTGGTATTAGTTAAGATCAATATCATAAAATTCTTGCTCTATTGCAATCTAACTCTACTGCTGACATAGCTTGTCCTTCTATATCTGTGCCTAAAGACAGTACCACCCATTCTGTTAATCAGCTTTCTACACTTAACCTTGTCCTCATTTTGATAAATCAGGTATACACACTGCTCTTACTTTTCATTCTTCTAATTCTTGGCTAATTGATAGTGGTGCAACAACTCATGTTTGCTCGTTACTTGATGCCTTTACTTCTTATTCTAAAATTACTCCAATTCAAGTTACCTTGCCTACAAAATCTACTGTTATCACTGATATTTCTAGCACTGTGTATATTAACTCTGCCATTTGTCTCTCCAATGTCTTATACATTCCAGAGTTTTATTTCAATATTATATCATTATCTCAATTGACTAATGAGAACCATTGCTGCCTTGTTTTTTCTTCTTCTCAATGTCTTATACAGGATTTGAAGACATGGAAAATGATTAGTATAGCTGACATTTTTCAAGGACTATACAGATTAATAGGTCTCTGTCGTAAGACTGATTGTGTTAGTTCTATCTCAACTTATACTTGTACCCCTGTTTCCCAGTTTCATTTGTGCCATTATCGCCTTGGACATTTGTCTTCCAATATTTCTCATGTTTTACAAAGTCAATTTCCTTTCATCTCTTGTAAGCCTTCGGGCCATGCTTGTGATGTATGTCATTTTACCAAATAGCGAAAATTACCATTTCCCATCAGTTCTTCTAAGACTGTTTCTTTTCTTCAACTTTTACATGCTAACATTTAGGGACCTTACAAAGTCTCTTCAATACATGGTCACAAGTATTTTCTAATAGTTGTTGATGATTATACACGGTTTATATGGGTCTGTCTATTGATTTTAAAATCTGACGCCAGGACTCAATTTCAATCTCTAATTCATTTTCTTGAAAACCAATTTGACAAACGAGTCAAAATCATTCATACAGATAATTGGGGTGAATTTTAAATGTCTTCTTTTTATTCCTCTAAAGGGATTCTTCATCAAACTTCATGTGTTGAAATACTAGAGCAAAATAGCATAGTGGAACATAAACATCAGCATATTTTACATGTTGCACGTGCTTTGTTGTTTCAATCACATGTTCCATTGGATTATTGGTCCTATGCAATTTCACATGCCGTGTATATCATCAATCGACTACCTACTCCTATTTTAGCAAATACTTCTCCCTATCAATCTCTTTATACCGACTTGCCTGATTTTACTGATTTAAAGGTCTTTAGTTCTCTTTGTTTTGCCTGTACCTCATTGGCTCATAAGTCTAAATTTGACATTCGGTCTCACAAGTGTGTGTTCCTTAGTTACAAATCTGGTACCAAAGGCTATATCCTTCTTAACTTGTCCAACTCTTAAATTTTTGTTTCTCGCCATGTTATATTTTATGAATCTATTTTCCCTTTTCTTGACTCATCATCTCTATCTATCTCTGCTTCTGATATCATTCCTATGCCTTAATCTTTTACTGATTTAGACTATTCTGATTTTCCTTCACAACCTGTCATTCCTTCCTCTACTTCCTCTTCCTCTCTTTCTCCTTTGTCTTGTCCTGTTTCAACCTCCCGTATTAGTACTGCTCCTTCTCCTCCATCTTCTCCTTCCATTCGTCATTTAGATAGAATACACAAGCAGCCTTCTTATCTTAGAGATTATCATTGCTTTTTACTTAATTCAGCACTAATGGATTCCATGCCTTCTTCTTGTCACTATCCCATATCTTCTGTTTTGTCTTATATTAATCTTTCTCCTTCTTATCACCATTTTATTTGCTCTATTTCTATTCCACTTGAACCTAAATCTTATAAGGAGGCTATTCAATATCCTGAATGGCAACAAGCTATGCAAGAAGAAATTTCAGCGAGCAAAATAATACTTGGGTTTTGACTAAATTACCAAAGGATAAATCTTTAATTGGTTGTAAGTGGGTATTCCGAACCAAATTTCATGCTGATGGTACTTTATAACGTTATAAAGCTCGGTTAGTGGCAAAAGGCTATACTCAAACAGAAGGGGTTGATTATTTTGACACCTTTTCTCCAGTTGCTAAGATGACCATTGTTCACATTTTACTTGCTGTCGCTGCTGCTTCTAATTGGCATCTTGAGCAACTTGATGTCAACAATGCATTCTTATGTGGTGATCTTCATAAGGATGTCTATATGTCTCTTCCTCCTAGTTTCATTACATCCAATCCCCATTTGGTTTGCAAATTACAAAAGTTTCTTTATGGATTAAAGCAAGCCTCTCGTCAGTGGTTTGCTAAACTGTCTTCTGCCTTGATTTCTTGTGGTTACACTCAATCAAAATATGATTACTCCTTTTTCACTAGACAACATGATAAATTACTGCTCTCTTAGTCTATGTGGATAATATTATTCTTGCTGGTAATGATTCCTTTGAAATTACTCACATGAAAACTTTTCTTGATAACTCTTTCAAAATCAAGGATATTGGCAAATTGAATTTTTTCCTTGGTCTTGAGGTTGCTCAATCTACTGCTGGTATTACTTTAAATTAGCGTAAGTTTGTTCTTAATATACTTTTAGATGCAGGATATTTAGGCTGAAAGCCTCTTTATACTCCTATGGCTCGTACCACTCGAATTTCTCATGATGTTGGTACCCCTCTTGTTGATGTGGCCCCTTATCGTTGCTTGGTTGGTCGTCTTCTTTATCTCACAACCACTCGGCTAGACATTACTTATGTGGTCCAGCAACTTGTTAGTTTACTCAGGCTCCTACAACTATCCATTACCAAGCTGCTCTTCGTGTACTTCATTATCTTAAGAGATGTCCTGGTACAGGCCTTTATTTTTTTGCTACTTCTACTTTATCTTTAAAGGCCTTCAGTGATTCTAATTGGGCTGGATATCCTAATACCAGACGTTCTCTTTCTGGCTATTGTATTTTTCTTGGTGATTCCCTTGTTTCATGGCGTACCAAAAAGCAAACCACAATATCTCTTTCTTCTTCTGAGGTAGAATATCAGGCTATGGGTTGTGTTGCTTGTGAAATTCAGTGGCTCCTTTATCTCTTAGCTGATTTGCAAATATCTCATCCTCATTCCACTGTTCTGTACTACGACAATCAGTCTACAATACACATTGCTTCTAATCCAACCTTTCATAAGCGTACCAAGCATCTTGAACTTGATTGCTACTTTGTTCAAGAAAAGGTTCAGGCTAGCATCATTCGTCTTCTCCCTGTCCGTAGTACTCATCAGTTGGCAGACTTCTTTATTAAACCTTTAGACCTTCAACCGGTTCATGGTTTTGTCTCCAAGCTTGGCATGCTTGATATCTATGCCACAGCTTGTGGGGGGTAACGGAGTGTATAACTGACGTCACTTAGTTAGTAGTTTATTATTTAGTTAGCAGTAACAGTAACTTGTTTTGTTTACTTTATTTAGTTACTCTGTAACCAGTTTATACAGCACTTGTATTACTATATATAGTGCATGTACAATACATTTTTCTTTAATGAAAAATATCAGTTTTCAATTCCAAATTGTGTTAATGGAGGACGTTTGTATCGTGTTGCATGTGGAGAAATGGTAGTAAGGACGGTGCTGAAATGAAGGAGAGGAGTAAGCCATCGAAAATGGGAAGTCTCACCAGAATCTGGGTTTATGCCACCTGAAATTGCAGAACATCATTGTAAAGTCTGTGGTGGTAAGAGGGAAGGGACCTCTTAGTTCTCATTTCGGTGGTGTTGGTGTTAGTGAAGACAGTGGAAGTAGTTGACGATAACTCTCTCTCTGCTCAAGCTCTCTCTTGGTGTGGTGGTTGAGTGGCTCTGTGGCTGACAATAGTTATAATTTGATGGTAATTGGGATGAAGGTGCTTGCTAGACTGTGAACAAGATGATGGTGTGGTGATGAAAATGAAGAGAAAGTGACTGGTGGTGGTGAAGAAAATGGTGGAAGGAAAAATGCCGAGGCTTGGTCAAGGTGAATGGTGGTGATGAAGGAAAGAGGTTAGTGGTGAGAGTGGTGACCTCGTTCTTTCTTCAACTCCCCATTCTGTAGTACCTTGGCAAAGAAAATGGAAAAAGACTGAAGGTATAAGGGAAGGCTCGTGAAGAAGGGGTGTCGTTGGCGGCTATGGTGAGAAAGAGAGTGCCGCCAGTGACAAGAAGGAAAGAAGAAGGAAGGAGGGGGAAGAAGGAGGTCGGATGTTGAATGTCCTGCCTCTACATTGATGATGTGTTTTTATAGAGGGTAAAGCAAGATGATGGTGAAGGTTATGATGGTGGTTCATGGTGATAAGATTTCTCCAGCTCACAGGCCCTCCATTGTCGGATCTTATCTTCCTTTTCCTTCTTTCCAACCACTCCATTGTCTCCCATTTATGCCCATTATCTCTATTGATTTCAGTTCTCCCTGATAAATAAATATGTTGCTCTTTGGTCCCATCAGTTGGAAGAAGAAGAAGCTTGGTGCTTTTAAACGTGGGGCTTGGAAAAGCTGATGGGTCTTTTCCTGTAATTTTCACCGGCCCTTTTCTTCATTAATTAGTAATTTTCAGAATTTTTGGGCCCTTTCCAAAATTTCCCCTGACCTCAAAATTGCCAATTTCGTCCCAAAACACTTGAAATGAAAAATTAAGCACAACATAGCATCAAAAGCCCAAGAAATCATTTGCATAAATAATTAACAAATTATGATCATTTTACCCCAATTTACACTTAATTCAATGCAAATGTTTTTTACTCAAATTAGTGCTTAACAATGCAATATTGTCCTAAAAAATGCATTCTAAATCCCAATTTAATTATGAAAATTAAATATAAAAGTATGGTTCAATCATTCTGTTTAATGGCAATTTATTCCAGCCATTATTCTCCTAACTGTGGACTTAGGCAAGGGGACCCCTATCCTCATACTTGCATATCATGGCTGCAAATGTTTTTTCTTGTTCATTAAGATACGAGTATATCATTTCTCTTGACAAAGTTCTTATCTTTTAGAAATTGTAATTTCAATACCCAGTCCCCTAGTTTTCATGATTTATGTTCACCTTGCAACTTTTTGAGACACTACTATATGTTTGTACATTTAGTTTCTACTAATAATATTTGATAATTTTACCAAAAAAAAAAAAAGTATTGCTATTGCACAGATGGTTAAAGATTGCGTGAATCAATGTGTGTGCGCGCGCGCTTCAAATGCTGCTTTTCTAGTATATCAAAGGTACGCTATTATGCCGAGACTAGGAAAAATAGATGTGTTTGCAATGAAAGAAATAAAACACTACATTCGGTCCTTAATATAACATATAGTTGGTGGGTTGGATTTGGTCATCCTAGAGATATAACACCTTAATCCACCTTGTCACCCAAATTAATAATTCTTTCTCCAAAGTAATTAACCATATTTATTGATTACAAATAAGGGGTTTTCATTCTAGGGTAGTCATGATTAAGAAGGTACTTTAAGGAAATCAACTTATATTTTCCATAAATAATTAATTTAACTGATTTCTTTACTATAAAAAATAATTGATTATCGACAGAATTTAATGATTTTGTCATCAAATAGACTGTCACTAATTAATTAGTGACAAAATTTCATCACTAAACCGATTTAGTGACGCCATTCTGTTGCTAATCATTGTGTTTTTTTACTCCCTCCACTCTTTAATACAAGACATATTTATCTAATTTGATTAGATTAAGGAAGTTAGTTAAATTAGACAATATGACATGTATTTACTAAAATACCCTACTCACATTCTTTAATTCCTTCATTCCTCCTCCTCCTTGATTATTGTTAAGGGAACATAAATAGAGATGAATTAAAAAAAGATTGACAAGTATGAAAACTATATCTTATATTTAGAACCAACATCAATTCCCCAAATATCTCTTATATTAAGGAATGGAGGCAGTAATATGTATACCCAAAATAGTTAAGTGACTCTTATATTAAGGAATAGAGGGAGTAAAAGAAAAAGAACATTCTACCTCAAACACATACGCTTGGTGGGAAGTTGGAACAATATTCTAATTCTTTCGGAACAAAGACAATATAGTCAAATGAGGGCGCTGAGACTGTGAGTCATGGTAAGAAGCTAAGAACTGCTTTTACTGTGTCTATTATTCTATGTTTTTGAAACTTATTCCTTTCAGATTATACCAAACATGGTGACTATAATTAGGCAACTCCGCAATAATAATGTTATATTGATGATATAACTAACAATAAACCAAACAAGTTCAATTATATGTGATTGCTATTCATTTTGATTTTATGTGCCGAAAGAAAGGGCTCCATGGCCAGCAAGATAAGATTCGACGAGAAACAATATTCTTGGCTTAATTCCTCCTAAAAACACATCGCTAGATTAGATACATGTCCGTATAAGGTGGTTCATGTTTCTTGCATTGAGGCAAGAGACCAGATAACATAGATGTTACAGCTAGCCAGCCAGCCATTTTACTCTCTCTTTTCCATTTGGGGGAAAAGGGGAAAAAAGTGGTAACCATATCTTTTGAAGCAAAACAAACTCAGCATAAACTATGGCACTTCCAGAAGATCTGAGGAAGATGGCTTTCGAAGGATTATTTGCTGTGAAAGATCATCTTCAACACATCTACGCCATGAAGGAGGCAATCCCTAAACGGCAAGGACATTGGGCGATTCAAGTGCCCAACGATGAAACGGACGAGCCTCCTATTATTAATAGTCGCAGAGATCTGAATCTGAACTGCTCAACCAGGAGAAAACTACATGGTCATCATCGTTGGTATAGATTTTAGGATTAAGGTGCAATTTTAGCAACAAAGATTTTCGCCATAAACATCTGGCATAATTAAGTTTTGAAGGATTCAAAAGTAGACACAATCTCTTAGAAATAGTGCAATTTTAGCAATTTCATTAAATTGGCCCAAACATCCGTCTCTTTATTTTTTTTTTTTTACGTGAGACCCACTTGTTCTCCATCTAGCTTTATAATGGACATTCGAGCCAATTTAACGGAATTGCTAAAATTATACCATTTTAAAAGATTGTACTCCTTTGGTCCTTAATATAAAATATATTTGGATAATTGATTTTAGTCTTAAATATAAGACGTAGTTTTCATAATTGTTAGTCTTAACCTAATTTACCCATATTGATGCTTTCTTAACAATAATCAAGGAGGAGAGGGAATGAGAGAATTGAGGAAGATGACTAGGGTATTTTAGAAAATATATGTAATATTAATAATTAACTCAACTAACTTTCTTAATCTAATCAAATTAGGTAAATATGTCATATATTAAAGACCAAAAGGAGTATCTACTTTAACACCCTTCAAAGCTTAATTGTGCTAGATACTAATGACTAAAAACTTCATTACTAAAATTGCATTTTAACCTTAGATTTTAAATTGATCCGATTTAACAAATTGCCAAAATGGCACCGTTTTAAAATAACATATCTACTTTTACACCATTCATAACTTAATTGTATGAGATGCTAATGGCAAAAAACTTCACTGTTAAAATTGCATCTTAACCTTATATTTTAATTGTATTGTCAATAAAACTTATTGGGCTACTACTCTTGTATTATAGCCACACACGTGTCTGTAGAAAGAAGTTTGCAGTCCTCCGAATATGTTGAGTGTACATTTATCTTTTTCCACAAGTACTATTTCAAGATGAGCAAAAAATATTAGCTTTTGCTTGATTCTATTTAGACCAAACCTCACTTTTGAAAGTCAAGGCAAATATAAGAGGAGCGAAAAATCAATTTAATCATAATTAGATTCCCGCAACATTCTGTTAAAAATATGTTGTAAATAACAAATATATATTCCATCTCCCTACGATTTATAAGACGTTTTTTTTAAGTGATTTCATGTTTCATAATGTAAGATGTTTTGAATAAAATAATACTATCTTGGTTCTAAATATAAGACTCATTTGACTTTTTTTTAGAGAAATTAAGGATGTTAATTAAATTACTTTAAAGTTTTTGTATTTTTATTTTTTCTCTAAACTAATTTGTCTAATTTATAAACTGATATATAATCTAATAGTATACAACATATGATATGATTAAATATAACTTATTCAGCTTCTTTAATATTTCCAAAACAAATCAATTGGGTTTTATATTTAGGAACGGAGGAAGTAATTTATTAATTACATAATTCCAAAAATTCCCTTCAATAATTAAGGGTTAGTATTAAATGAAGGACTTTTTTGAAATTTTAATTTATATCTATTTGGAAAAAAAAGGTAAGATTTTTAATTGTATTAATGAGGCACATTGATTTTTGTATTTGACTCCAAAAATATTTTATAAACCATAACGGAGGGGGTACTTACAAATACGGTGAAGGATCAAAAATACCTATGAACTTTTACCAAAAGTGAGTCTAGCACCATGTATACATTTTAGAGGCGCAAAAATACACACAAACATTTAAAATAGGAGTAAAAATGTCAGCACCATTAAGTTTGATCTAACGCCGTTACTTTTTGTAATGAGACCCACACTTTTTTTGCACATGCATATGTAACAATGTTAGGCCAAATTTAACGTTGTTGGCATTTTTTCTCTCATTTTAAATGTTCATGAGTATTTTTTCACATCCAAAAAATATATGATGCTGAATGCACTTTTGGTAAAATTTCATGGGCATTTTTACTCCTTAACCCCTCAAATATGAGAGTTTCAATTGCAAAATTATTATTCAGGAAAAAAATTGCAAAATTATTAAGAGTGACTTTCTAATATATAATATTTGGTTTGCCCAATATTTACAGCCATCTAATTTAATATTTGTCACTCTGCAGCTAAATTATTCTGGGATTCAACATTGTTATTAAATTGAATTTTTGTGACGTAGAATTCATATGAAAAAAAGTCAGTTTTGGAACAAGAACAATTATTAGGCCAACCTCTAATCTGGAACTGATTTTTATTTTTTTTATTTGTTCAAGGGTATAATCCCTTTCGAGGTTTAGAGCGCAAAGCATTTTCACCTCTCCCAACAAGTGCACTTTCAGGAATTCGACCTTATATTCTTCTCCTTACGAGAACAAGGCCACTAACCACGTCAACCAACAACTAGATGCATAAACGAAAGGAAAGACCATAAAAGGGAAGGCTAAAACTCTATGCATGTATCTTCCCTTCTCCACATTAATGTTCCCTTTTGATTTTGACCATATCTTTTGAACAACATCATCATGTCATTTGTCAAGAATGAAAAGAAAAAATATATGTCAACATCGTTACGAAGAAGAGACTGAACCACCATCTAATAATTATGCGCCGGTCCAACTTACAATATATTCAAATTTGATATTACAACAATTGACAATCAAATAAGGACGGTGCATTTGGCTAAAAAAGGAGGGAAGATGGTCACAGAAGTTAATAAGAACTGAGGTTACATATCGTTCCTTTTCTTTTCTGTTTTTTTTTTTGGGTTATTATTCCTTTCAGATTGTTTGAAACTTGCATTATTGCTGCATACGTCATGGACGGTGCATTATTGCATTATTGTTTAAAAATGAATATATTCCGTCACCAGCCGATCAAGTTTAATATTAGTCTAGTTATAAATTATAGGAGTTCGATTAAAATGTTCGACCTTGTTTTCTAAATAATTGGTATCAAGCGAGGTTACTTTAAACATTTGTACGTTGCATTAAGCGATGCATAACATAGACGTGAACTTAGGGCTGAGAGTGCGATGAGATAGAATCTAATATATGGTGTTAGATTTTAAGTTAACATTAGTTGTTCTTGCATAAATTTGCTAAATAAGCTAAACATATTAATTATAGATTTAGAACCTGGAATATAAAGCATTGTTACCTACCACGATTGATTCCATATATGCCTAAAGAAAATATTCGTTTTTTTTAATCCATAGCATAATCCAGAAAATCTTGGCTTCCTCGTAGTCCCAGAGAACCAGTCTCTTGTGCCTATATAAGTGAACTCATGCTTGTTCCTTGAAAGCAAGCTAAGAAATTAGATATAAACACTTATTAACATAAAGCTCTTGTGTTTCAGTGCGATATATATATATATATATGGAAACACCTTCGAATTCAGAGCAACAGAGGCTGAAAAAGATAGGTATGGAGGGTTTTGCTCTGATAGACGAGTTCTTTGGTACAAAGGGAAGGCCAAGTAATGGGAATAAGAGGGGTGATCCTGATCCAGTGTTCTTCATCAGTAGCACAGATGGTACACCTCACATTGGTGGAGTCAGTGTTGTGACTTATCCAAAGCCTAAATCTCCAACTCGTTGGTGTCGCTTTCACTTCAAACCTTAATCTCTTAACCAGCCACTTTCCACTTACCTTCATCTCCAACTAGGTCTACTACTAAATATATAGTTATGTACCTGAAGTATGAATCAGCTAATAGCTATAGCGAGGTCTGCTTCAAGTAAGCTGTTAATGTTGTGTTGTGTTTTTATATATATAGTTATGTAGCTAGATATATATCAAGCAGCTCAGAGACTCCCAAATGCGAATGTTTTCTGTAGCTGTCTTGCACGTAATTTAGTCCCTAGCTACTGTGGTTATGTACTGTATAATTGAGTAAGGTTGAATAAGATCGATGCTTTTATTATCTACTGGCAAGCTAGCTAATTGCCAAGGTGTTATATTCAATGAGAACAAAGTCAATACAATAATAAATAAAAGGTAAAATTATATATTTATATAAAAATTTCTCTCTGCTTTATAAAATAGGACCAAAAATTTTCTTCTCTCTCTACCCTATATATGGGACAAGAGGAGTATATGCTTTCTTTTGTAGCTTCAAGGCCTAGTTGGGTGTCCTCCTTCCAGCTGGATGCTCCCCTGTATAAACCCAACATAGGAATGGAGGGGCTATAAATCTTCTCCTTGTTTGGAATTTGAAATGGAAGTGATCATCTCTAATTAATTGAACATTAAGAGGAGAAAATTACAATTGTTTGTACATGTTCTTGTAAACAAAAATGTTATAAGTTCAAAGGGGGAGGTTGGTGAAGCCAGGGAAGAGAACCTCCACCTTGCAACTCTTTTTCTTTTCTTTCTTTTCTTTTTTTTTTTTGGTACTTGCACCATGCACATTATGAGGCATATATATTACATACACATAAATCTTCCCTCTTCTATACGATTTTACTTCATAGTATTTCTACTTTCAAGTATACACATCCGAAAAGAATCAGACTATATACACGAGAAATCGATAATTGGAGGGTTTGAATATATATCTTTTTTCTTAAATAGTCATGTAGGATATGACACTAAATTTTTTTTAAATACTTAATGCCACTATAAAAAAAAATACAAAGAACTCACCTTAAAGAGCTAACTCTATCGATTTCCAGGAATAATAATTGTAAAATGATAAATAACAACTTTCGATATTTATTATTCAAAATATGCGAATATTAGATAAACTCTTATATTATACATTAGTATATCCTACACTACGATAAAATAGCCCCAAAAAATGTAAAGTAACATTGTGTAAAGTTTTCCTTATACCACAATAATTTTATGTGGTATATGTTCCTAGTAAAAAGAGAAAAGTCGGTCAAATTTTGAATGGGCAAGTGTAGAAAAATGATTCTTTTAACCAACAATCAAGAAATATTCTTTAACATATGCTAAAGAAAGATCCGTTTGGGTTTCTATACAGGGGGGAAAATACTTTTGATCCACAAGAATTAAAGCCAAATAGATAAGAAAGAAACAAAGAGAAAGTCTTCAGATTTCTGTGCTAGATTTCTCATTTAGATAAGCTTCAAGTGGACCTAGCTATTCGTTGTTAACTTATAGACTACTCTTGTATTGTATATTTATCTACGAGTAGTTTAATGTGAATATTAATTAGAAGCTCTGAGACTGGCAAATTATTGTGAAGTTTAATTTTTTTTTTTTTTGAATTACAAAGGCAAGCAATGCTTGTGTATTACAAAAACCTATGACTAGGTAACGCTTGCTGTCCTGTGATGTCTCACCACACTCCAAAACGAAAAGGTTGGTGCACTCCATAGGCGATTGTCCTAGTTCCATGTCATCTCAGTGGCATCTTGGAATAGTTGTGTACAATTATCAACTTGTATATTAGGTGAAAGTAAAGGAAAATTAAATCCCTTTAATGGGTTGCTCTTCACTTCGTTTTTACTTTTCATATAATAATACTTCCTCCGGTTTTTAATATAAGACATATTTACCTAATTTAATTAAATAAATGAAGTTAGTTAAATTAGTTAATATGACATGTATTTTTTAAAACACCCTAGTCATTTTCTTTAATTTTTTCATTCTTTCTCCTTTTTTATTATTGTTGACGGGTATTAATATGAGTAAATTAGGAAAAGATTGACAAATATTAAAAATGTGTCTTATATTTAGGATCAAGATTAACTTCCTAAATATATTTTATATTAAGGACATGAGAGAGTATCCAATTTCTTCCAAAGTTTTAAAGGTCACATACTTATGTGCACACGTACGGAGAACTAGTTTGGGCTTCAAATCTACATCACTCAGATTAAAATTGGATGATATAGACTCAATGGTACCTTATTTTTATTTTTATATATTTTATTTTTGATAAATATAAAAATATAAAATAAAAATAATATTTTAACAATCACCTAGTAAAAATTTAATTTATTATTATTTTGTAAAATTACAAATTAAAAACTTCATATTTATAGAATGATGGAAGTCTCATCCATCACATGCACATAAACACCATACACGCTGCAATGCAGCTCATATATTTGCATTTCAAAAGTCATTAGGTGTTGATAAAATAATTGTGAAAGACATATATAATGGGCCGCCTAATATTAGATCTTAATTAGCAGTAGTTAGTAACTAACTTTTTTTTTTATTGGTTTGTGTAAATTAGTTACCAACATCTTACCGTGTATAAATTTTAGACCGGAGAGAGCAACAAATTTAACTAATTTCTTTCATCTAATTTGATTAGTTCTGTAGATCTTATTTTAAAGACAGGAAGTAGTATATGTTAAAAAAAACAGCTGGGAGACCTGCAAATATGCAAAGGACTCTTCGATCTGTAGATTATAATTAGGGCTATTATTGAGCGACTGTATGTGTGCATACTATATTTACACACGCACACATATTTTTCATGTTCTAGCTAGTTTAATTGTGGCTTTCTGTCATAGTATTGTGGACCCTTCTCAAATTAAGGATAATCAAGTGGAGGACTGATAGAGAACCGACATAGGCAGCAAACTACCACATCGATCATTTCGGTGGTAAACAAGAATATATTCCTTCCCTTAATCTTGCTCATCAATTAAGAAGATAAAAGAATAAGCAAAAAAGAAATCAAATTATAATATCACGACAATCATCGGTTGATTGACATTCGGTCCAAAAGATATAGTCATTCACCTAGAGATAATATTAATTTAACCCATGGTAAAGAAATATTCTCGGGTACAAGCTACAGTATTCAGTCACTTGTAGCTCCTATAAAAGGGGCCTCATCTTCTTCTTCCTTTTCAAGCAAAGAAAAACCACCGCATAAGAGAGGCTTCATTGATCGAGCATCAATAATGGCAGATCACCTGAGAGAGATTGGTTTAGAAGGATTCTATCTGATAGACAAGTGCTATGGCGCTCAAGCCGGCCTGCGAGGATGGTGTGGGGTTCAGGCGGAAGCAGCAGCTCCAAGGAGGCAAGGACAGCAGAGGGCGGATGAAATGGAAGCAGCAGAGCCTTCTTGTATTAATAGTAGAGACGCTGCTTCTATCTATGGCGGCATCAATGTTGTCAACTTCAACATTTGTTCTTCTCGTCGGGGCAAATATTATTACTGAAACAAGAACCAAAACCCTAGCTTTCAGCTTCCACACTTTTGGTTTGGACTTGCAAGTGAGTGTTTCAACTAGCTTGTCTCATGTAGGTAAGTATATGTAGAGAGTAGCTCGAAGACCTGCAAAAATATTTGTGTGCCTAGGTCTTCTGCAGCTTAATTAGGTCTGTGATATATGTATATATGTACGTGTGGGTATGTGGGTATGTATGCCCCCTCCTCTATACATATGTATGTACTATACTGTTAGCTAGTTTATGAATGACCTAGAAGTAGTCGTTAATGGAAATAAAGTTCATTTAAGCTTTTAGTAGTATATGTATGGTGTCCTCATTCGTACCAATTCCTAGTGTCTAATTCTCTACAAACTTTGTCTCTCCCAAAGAAGAAAAAATCTCTACAAACTTAATTCTATATATGAACTTTTTTTTTTTTGCCAACTAATTCTATATATGATCGGACGAAAGTGCCCTATGTAATGATTTGATTTAAAATTTTAATTTAAATATGATATCGATCTGTACACACACACACACATAATACCAGTACATATGTATGTCCCTTATAATATACACTACTAGTACTTCCTCAACAGTCAAAGATGAAAACTAATAATTTGCCTATATTACCATCGACAATGTTTAAAAGCAATCGTTGTAATAACAACAGATATGCTGAAATTCACTGTTTATTACGCATAATTATTAATTAGCTTGATGAATTGATGATAATATATATATATATATATATATTAGCATTCATATATACAAACTTTATGTCAAATTTCATCATTGAGTCGTCCACTTATTGTGTCCATAGATCAAGCTTAAAGAACACACTCGGTCGGACATATATTTGACATTTAATTTGTATTTGGCAACAAATTAGTGAAGGTTTATATAGGATTAAGGTATAAATTTGCTTTGAAAGTTTCACTTAGAAGCAATGTTTCTTGGTAAGTTTTCACTTAAGAGCCATGTGTAATAGTCATTATATAAAATTAGTTTTATATTTTCTGAACTACTGAACGTAGACCAAACATTATGTGTGTTTGTCACTGAAAACTAGAGCCCTTCAACTTAAATTTATATAGTGGTAAATAAACTGACTTAAATGATTTTTCAATTTCAATTTGCCCCGTGTAAACTATTGCACAAAAATTTTATCAATCTATAGAAAAGTAACAACACTGAAACTTAAAATTAAATCTACTAAATTTCCGACAATTTTTTTGAATGAAGTTAGTAAAAGAAAAATAGAACAGAATTGGCTGTTATTAACTTGCTAAAAAAGGAGGAGGAGAATTGGATTCCCTTGCGAATCAGATTCTTCGAGTCATCCTTTTCCCTTGCTTGAAGACTCAAACAAATTTGAGCTGAAAAGGGTTGAAATGGAAAAGACTGTTCAATATTTTCCAGAATTCATGAATGTTGTTTCTAATCCTCACCCAGAATTGAACCTCTCATTATTGTGTGACAGAGGAACTTAACCATTATTTTTTGCAGTTAGGCATATGTTCCCCAAAGGAACCTTCATAATCAACTTAATTTCGAAAATGATCATTTTGGGGGATGAATAGGAATATGTTCTGTGTCGTGGCTAATCAAACTTAAAAGCCTAATGAGAAAACCAAAGGTGTGGTAAAAAAAAGATCATCATATAATAATTCATTTTATCTTACCTTTCTCTATGATCAAAATTCTGCAGAAAAATATTGACATTTAATATTGTATATCCACTTATAAAATTGGCCAGTAATGAAGAGTTATTTCAGCATGATCTTAATTACTTCCATTAATTAATATATGTAATGATCCTAAGATTATGAGCTTTAGAAAAAAATTCACATTTTCGATCATGAAGTGTACTCGATCGCATAAGAAAATCAGGTGTGTGTGTGTGTGTGTGTATAATAATCATTCTTTGATTTATAGTGCGTTAAATTAAATTATATGTATTTTGTGGTCAATTTAAAATTTCAAACCTTTGAAAATAATATTCCTCAAATAATTTGTAATATATATAGTTTTGCATACGAGGATCTATTATCTTATTATAGTGAAATGCACTAACAATATTCACATTGAGAAAGGAAAATTTAACTTAACAAAAAGAATGAACATAGATTCTTTTCCTTAAACATTGATGGCATCAAAACTATTATCATACATATGCATGTTTCTTATATATATATATATATATATATTACGTGCACAGAGGGCCAATGACATTAAAATTACAACTTCCGTCCTGTTCAACAATTAATATAATGAAAAAAGGGTAGGAATTGGGGAATTACCGAATTAGAATCACACCTTAGCTTTAAGACCGGATAGTTTGAATTGAAAAGAATCTCTGACCACACAATAAGTAATCCACAGGCTATTGCTGAGGATGATCGACCAAACTTGGCCCAGTATTTTGGAAACTTGATAGAGGATTAGCTCTTCATAATACCCATGAACATTAATCAATTTCTATCCACTTTACTACTATTTTGAAGGTAAATGTGAATCGGTGAATACATTCCCTGGATTAATTAAGCTTAATATATATATAAGAACTTCATCAATAAACCAAAAAAATTAACCCAGAGAAAAGTTAAGATCATCAAAGAATCTACCAATTTATAATTAATTAAGAACCTTCCTTCTCAAATTCCAATTGAAATGAGAATATTATTCAAACAAATAATAATTGACCTGGTGAGATTAAGTTGGCACTGAAGAATTGGATTTATATAAAGGGGACTAATTATCTAAGCAAGAACAAGAAACACAGCAAGTTAGACGGATATATTGGCCTGCACGTTGTGTTTGAGAGAAGAAAAGTTAGCTAGTTTGAAAACATCTAAATGGCAGAAAAAGGTGATCATATGAGGAAGATCGGTTTGGAAGAATTTGTTATGATAGACAAGTACTATGGTCCACCGAGAAAGTCGCCGTCCGGCACCATTAACTGCTGCTTTTCTAGTATATCAAAGGTACATTATTAAGCCGAGACTAGGAAACATCAACATGTTTGTATTGAAAGAAATAAAATACTAGCTCAGGTCCTTAATATAAAAGATAATTTTGGATTTGGTTCTAAATATAAGATCTTAATCTACTTTGTTATCCAAATTAATATTTCTTTCTCTAAAGTATTGTTAACTCGTAGAAATTAATAATATTCCAGCACATTTTCTTCCCCTTTTCAACTATGTTTGGATTCAAATGGTGCATAGAAAGAGTTTAAAGAAGAAAATATGAAAATCAAAGAAGCAAAAAAAAGTTAAAGAAATTCTTGTAAAACCACATATTTTGTGCTTTGTTTCATAGAAAAAGTGAGAACTTATTATAAATCCTATATCTTGTAGTGGGATAGAGACAAATGGGGAAGCTTTTCAAGAACTAAGGAACAAAGCTTGTAGCAGCAAAGATCAAACAAAGACTAGCTCATGAAGTTTGGAAGCAAGCTGCTGTGTTATTGGTTTCAGCCAATAATACATGTGCTGAAGCAAATAAGACTTAATGAGGAAGAAGCTTATTATGTCATATGCTTTGACCAACAACATGTTAGCTGAAGCCGATGGAGATATGAACTTACTGTGTTATATGTTTCAACCAATGACATGTGTGCCAAAGCAAACGAGATCTGAACTTACTATATCATATGCTTCAGCACACGCTACCTTGGTCGAAGCCAATAAGGATTTGAGCTTACTGTGTCATATGCTTCGCACACGATAGTGTGCCGAAGCAAACAACAACAAGTACAACCATGCATTTTACTAGTTGAAACACAAAAACGATTCATTCTAGACTTCTAGGTCAAATTTGGAGCAATGTGAGAGCTTGGAGAAGAGACTTGAAGGTGTTGGAGGCTTGGTTGGTGGTCTTGAAGAGATTTTGGCTCCCACTCTTGGTTTTTCATCATTCCTTCTTCTCTTTACTCTTATTGCTATAATGGACCAATGTATCATGTTTAGTTCTTGGTGTGTACAAATTATGAGTAGCTAAACTTTCATCTCTAGGGTCACTTTGAACCTCTACATGGATTGAGACCTTGTTCTTCTCTCTTTTCTAGCATTTGAATGAGTATGATGTCTCGATTTTATTATGTGCTTAAAGCTTCTAAGTGCTTGATCACCACTTGGTTGATGTGTCAAATGAGATGATACTTGAGAGAGATTATCTTGTTTGAAGAACTTTGATAAAATCATGCTAGTCTTAAAATTCTTGCTTGAATGGATAGTTTGTTAATAGGAAATAGATTTACCTATTGACCTAGTATTGCTATCATATAATTGGCCTTAATGACTATTTTCACTAACTTGTTAAAAGAGATTGAATGAGTTCTTTCAAAATAGATGTTGGTTTTGACTTGAGAAAGCTTTTCGTGAATCTTAGACAAACACTTAATTTCTCCTTAAAAATTAGTTAAGAGGGAATTACTTGCTCTCATGAAGTATAGAGGGGAGCAGTGATCCTAAAGCCTTATTTCCTTAAAGTTAGAATCAACTTTTGCCCTGTTTATTCCAATTTACCTTATTTTGAACCAAAATTTGTGTTTACAGATTAAAGTATTCAAAATGACTTTGCCCAACCTAATTAATAGTACAATT
Organism: Inga leiocalycina; assembly: GCA_963242795.1. Classification (NCBI taxonomy): domain Eukaryota; kingdom Viridiplantae; phylum Streptophyta; class Magnoliopsida; order Fabales; family Fabaceae; genus Inga; species Inga leiocalycina. The sequence goes on along the minus strand of OY725327.1, from coordinate 10,926,039 downwards.
GCATTAGTCAGTGTACTTTTTCCTTAGTCTTCGTGGGAATAACAATTTTTTCTACTACTTGCGACCTGTATACTTGCAGTAAAAAATTGGCTAACAAGTACTCCTATTAATTACACATTTGAGGGGTTTCCATCATAGGGTAGTCATGATTAAGAAGGTACTTTAGGGAAATCAACCTGTCACAAATAATTAACTTAACTAATTTCCTTACTTCAAACAAAAAAGTGGATTAGCAACAGAATTTAATGATTCTATCGTCAAATAGACTATTACTAATTAATCAGTGACAGAATTTCATCACTAAATCTGTTTAGCGCTTGCTAATCACTATTTTTTGAATTATATCTACCCAAATTAGTTAAGAAACTCTTATAATAAGAACTAGGAGTAAAAGAAATAGAACATTCTACGCACCTCAAAGACTGGATCAACATATACGCTTGGGTGGAAGTTGGAACAATATTCTAATTCGTTCGGATCAAAGCCAATATAGTCAAATAAGGAGGGAGCTGAGACTATACGTGAGTCATGGTAAGAAGCTAAGAACTGCTTTTACTGTGTCTTTTATTCTCCTATGTTTGTGAAACTTATTCCTTTCAGATTAATATCAAACACGGTAAATATTAGAAACCTCAACAATAATAATGTTATATTGATGATATAACTAACGCAATAAATCAAACAAGTTCAATTATATATGCATTGCTATTGATTTTGATTTTGCGTGCCAAAAGAAGGGGCTGCATGGCCAGCAAGATAAGATTCGACCAGAAAAAATATTCTTGGCTTAATTCCTCCTCAAGCACATAGCTAGATTAGATACATATCCGTATAAGGTGACTCATGTTTCTTGCTCTGAGGCAAGAAACAAGATAACATAGATGTACAGCTAGCTAGCCATTTTACTCTCTCTTTTCCATTTTACTGTGATACATATCTATCCAACTTCATATACTTTTGAGGCAAATCAAACTCAACACATCTATGGCACTGACGGAAGAGCTGATCAGGAAGATGGCTTTAGTGTGATAGAGAAGTACTACGCCATGAAGGAGGCATTTCCTAAAAGGGAAGGACATTGGTTGGTTCAAGTGCCCAATGATGAAATGGATGATTCTCCTATTATTAATAGCAGAGTTCTAGATCTGAACCACTCAACCAAGAGAAAACCAAAGGGACGTCGTCATTGGTATAGATTTTAAATTGCTAGATATGGTTAGCTTTCCCTGCTAAGCAAAGCGCTTAGCAGGGAAACCGATTCCGTGTCAATAAAACATGTTGGGCTACTACTCTTGTATTATTACACACACATCTGTAGAAAGTAGCTTGAAGACCTACGAATATGTTGAGTACTATTTCAAGATGAGCAAACAATATTAGCTTTCGATTGATTCTATTTAGACCAAACCTCGCTTTTGAAAGCCAAGTCAAATAAGAGGAGAAAAAAATCAACTTAATAATAATTAGATTCCGAAACATTTTGTTAACAATATGTTGTAATATAGATTCCATCTCGCTACGATTTATATGAATATGATGTTTAATGATTTCATGTTTCATAATATAAGATGTTTTGAATAAAATAAGAGTAAAATACTCTAACCACTCTTTAGTTTTGCCCTAGTTACAAAGACCTTATTCCAAAAATGCCCTTTAATAATTAAGTTTTAGTTAATTAAGGGTAAGTGTTAAATGAAGGACTTAAGGTTCATTGTTTTTAATTTGCATTTGTTCATTGTTTATATTTTATAAATCGTGACAGAGGGAGTACTTACAAATATGAGAGTTTCATTTGCAAAATTATTAAGAATGATTTTGTAATATATAATATTTGATTTGCAACATATTTACAACTATCTAATTTCATATTTGTCACCTTTCAACTAAATTATTTTGAGATTCAAAATTGTTATTAAATTGAATTTTCGAGACGTAGAATTCATATTAAAAACATCAGTTTTGGAACAAGAACAAGAGTCAAGGTGCAACCAGCATACTAAATTATTTTTTTCAGGTGGATCTAGTGCTCTAAAGTATTTGTGGTGCACCCAACACCCTAAAGTATTTTTTCAAGTGTGTCTAATACTATAAACTATTTTGTTGGTGCATCCAACATCTAAAATAGTTTTTCATGTGCATTTAGCACCCTAAATTATCTAAACTGTTAAGTGCAAAATTGCACTAAAAAGTACTTTCAGGCCGACATCTAATCTATAACTTATTTTTATTTTTTTATTTGGTCAAGGGTATAATCCCATTTGAGGTTTAGAGTGTAAAAGATTTTCGCCTCTCCTAACAAGTGCACTTCCAAGTATTTGAACTTGTGTTCTCCTCCTAACAAGGGTGAGGTCGCTTACTACTTCAACCAATAGCTTGTTGATTGAAATATATTTTTAAATTAAAGATATAGATGCACAAACGAAAGATAAGACCATAAAAAAAATGGTTAAAACTCTATGCATGCATCTTTCCTAATCGACATGAATATTCCCTTTTGCTTTTGACCATATCTTTTGAACAAAATCATCATGTCATTTGTCAAGTATGAAAAGAAAAAACATATTTCAATATCCTTACGAAGAAGAGACTGAACCACCATCTAATAATTATGCGCCCGCCCAACTTACAATGTATTCAAATTTGCTATTACAGCAATTGATAATCAAATAAGGACAGTGGATTTGGCTAAAGAAAAAGGAGGGAAGATGGTCACAGAAGTTAATAAGAACTGATTTTACATATTGTTCCTTTTGTTTTGTGTTTTTTTGGTTTATTATTCCTTTCAGATTGTTTCAAACTTGCATTATTGCTACATACGTCATAGGGCTTAATTACGTTAACTAATTAAGAAAAAGCACTAATATATAGATAAATATGAAGTACTTCAGAGCTACTGATCCATCGTTCTGTCTAATTAATTAAACTAATTCAACATCCTCTCAAGGACAAAAACGAATATATTCCGTCACCGGCCGATCAAGTTTATATTATAGTCTAATTATAAATTATAGGAGTTCGATTAAAATGTTCGACGTTATTTTCTAAATAATTGGTACCAAGTGAGGTTTCTTTAAACATTGTACGTTGCCTTAAGCGATGTATAAATGTATAATATAGACGTGAAATTAGGACTGAAAGTGCGATGAGATAGAATCTAATATATATCGTGTTAGATTTGAACTTAAAATTAATTAGTTGGTCTTGCGTAAATTTTTAAACAAGCTAAACATATTAATTGTTTACTAGAACCCGGAATATAAGGCATTGTTACCTGCCATGATTGCTTCCATATATGTCTAAAGAAAAGATTCCTTTTTTTTTAATCCATAACATAATCCAGAAAATCTTGGCTTCCTCCGAGTCGTAAAGAACAGTCTCTTGTGCCTATATAAGTGAATTCACGCTTCTTCATTGGAAGCAAGAAACCAGAGATAATGAACACAGATTAACTATAGCTAGTTCTTGTATTTCAGTGTGCTATATATATGGAACCACCTTCGAATTCAGAGCAACAGCGGCTGAAAAAAGATAGGAATGGAGGGTTTTGGTCTGATAAACGAGTTCTTTGGTACAAACGGAAGTTGTAATGGGAATAAGAGGGGTGATCCGATCCAGTGTTCTTCATCAGTAGCACAGATGGTACACCTCACTTTGGTGGAGTCAGTGTTGTGACTTATCCGAAGCCTAAACTGTCACGCCCTTATTTTAATTTCATATTTACCAGAGTATTTGCGAAAAACGATATGTGGTTAGGTAGGCAATACAAAAATAACATAAATATACTGATAATAGGTGCTGATTACAGAAAATCCCCATAGGGGTTCATCCATGATACTTACCATTAATGTAGCCACACAGGGCTACTTGGGTATCTAAACTCATTCCAGTGAAACAGAGACACATTCTCGTCTTCATTCCGCCACTACAATCCCTTTGTACGATGCTCTTTGTTGTTCTCAGCATATCTACTATCTTCTCCTCACTAAATTGTTGTAGGGGAGGGTGAGATTCGAGAGAATCTCATTAGGAAATATATACCATAATGCATGCATGATAGATGCCATGTGTATGACATATTAGCTTTAACTAGATGTATGCTCCATAATGACATTTCTGCATACTCAATATCTCATGCAATAAGACTATGGCCACAGTGAAAATAGAAACAGAGCTTCATTTATTCAAATATGCTTTACTCAATCAAGTAAAGCAATCATATACATCATTACACAAGCAAATATATCAAATATATGCATGTAAGGTAAGTCCCATGCCTTGTGTCCCTTGTGCTAAATAGAAATAGTTCCTCGATCTATGTGCAAATAGCTTGGGCTCTATATTCGATCCTACAATGGGAAATGTACCTTTAAGACACTTTCATAGTGTTTCTAGGGGTTATATGAGTCTATATTGAAAAATTACTAAATTGCCCCCGGGGACCCAACCCGGCCCCGTCGTACTCGGTTTGATTGTACTTTTTCTGAAATTTTGACATGGGCTATTCTAATATATTTTTGCTTAAGGAATCCATTTCTGAACTTGGAATTACCAAATTCATTGTAAAATTACAAAAATACCCTTGACAACCCTTATTTTAGGGTTTTAGGGGCGTTTTTCGTAATTGTGCTTTTTCGGCATTTTCCAAAAAAGTGCCCAACTATAACCCCCCCTAATTTTCCCTCATGAACTCAATGGAACCATCAAATCATTGAAAATCCAACTCTAAGACCCTCTAACAGCCCTGACCAAAATTTATGGATTCTCCGAGGAAAATCGGGGTTTTGCGATTTTGGCTCCGTAAACGCATTCCTTTCAACTCCTAACCACTTTATCGACCATTCCATTAGGTTACAACTACTATTTAGTACCAATTTGGGTAGCATAACCCCTAAGGAAACCTATTTCCAAAATTTAAAACCAATGGCAATCCGGCAAAATTTCACCGATTAAATTGCCCACAGTAGCCAGAACAAGCAATATAAGAAGGTTTGGAAGTTACCTTTTGCTTCCCTCTGGCTTTTCTCAACAAGGCTGAAACCCTAACTCTTTAAACTGCAGATTTGAGCTCCAACAACCTTGAAATACATGAAAGAGAAGTTTTGGAGTAGAGTTATATGCGATAGGAGCTAGATCGTCGGAGAAATTAGCTTAACTTACGGGTTCTCTTCCCCTTCTCTCTCTAAACTCTCTCAACTATTCTCTCTCTATTTCAGCTGAAAGTGGCGTCAAAAATGGCTGGAGGAAGATGATGAAATGTGTTTTCATCTTATATTATATTATATTTAATTATTAATTTAATTTCAAACAATTTCGGATTCTTACAAAATTTTGGCAGATTTCTGCCCAAACTTTGAAAAATCATAACTAATTATAGAAAAATTGAATTGGAGTGATTCCAAAGCCTATAGAACCCTTATTAAGTCTAGTTTCAAGTAAAAATATAGAATTTTGTTTTCTGAAATCAAAAAATTCCCAGAATTTCAAACTTTGCATGTTGTTCCAGAAAATTTTCAGTTTTTCTGGGCTAACTTCAAAAATTCATATCTTTTTTTATATAGCTTTAAATGAGTCATATGACCTATCAATTTAAAAATTAGGATGTCTACTTTCATCCTGTAAAATTTCATAATTGTTTCTCATCATTTGGTTTTCCAAAACCTCATGACAAGTTCATTACCTCATAGGCGATTTCACCAAAAACATAATTATATTATCCAAAATTCACCATTTTACTTTCTTAATACCCCAAAGATATAAGAAACATTAGGGAATAGATTTGGGGCATATGATAAGCCGGGGCTTAGCAATCCGCTTAATTCAAGCTTATTCCCAAGCCTCCGATCCCAAAATTCAGGATATTACATAAACCTCCAACTCGTTGGTGTCGCTTTCATGTCAAACCTTAAACCCTTAACCAGCCACTTTCCACTTACCTTCATCTTCAACCAGGTCTACTACTAAGCTGCTGCTACTCAGCTATAATGGTTCTATAAATAGGTAGTTATGTCCCTGAAGAATGAAGCAGCAAATGGCTAGCTAGGTCTGCTTCAAGTAAGCTGTTAATGTTGTGTTATGTTTTTATATATATAGTTATGTAGCTAGATATATATCAAGCAGCTCAGAGACTTCCAAATGTGAAGGTTTTCTGTAGCTGTCTTGCAAGTAATTTAGTACCTAGCTACTTGTGGTTATGTACTGTAAAATTATGTAAGGTTAAATAAGATCGATGCTTTTATTATGTACTAGCTACCTAGTTAATTGCCATGGTGTTATCTATCAATTTACGTATCTGTTCTTATGTTATTAGGTTTGATTAGTTTGGTAAATTATATTTTATTAATTTGTTTGGTAAATTCTAATAAATTATATATACGGAAAAGTCACCAATCATTGATATTAATAATTTTCTTACACCGAGTGAACATCTTAACTCAAATTCTTAAAATAATAAATTCATTTGTTCTTCCGTTTATATATCTCTTCTTTAGCCCAACTCTAGTTTGCAGAATGGTTCCATATGCATACACCTGCAGGCTTCTACTTGGACCCGTAAAATCATTGCCATAAATAAATATAAGATGTGATTTCAAATTTTAATTCTATATATAAGATACTTCCAGCATGTTTCACACAAATAAAAAAAAAACCTCAAACTTTATTAATTCTTCTATAAAATTTAACAACTTTCCAACTTTATCCCTAGTTAATATATAATATTCCATGAGAACAAAGTCAATATAATAATAAATGAAGGGTAAGATTGTACATTTATATAAAAATATTCTCTCTGCGTTATAAACAAGACAAAAAATTTTCTATTTTCTTCTCTCTCTACCCTATATATAGGACCAGAGGAGTATATGCTTTCTTTTGTAGCTTCAAGGCCCAGTTGGGTTTCTCCCTTCCAGCTGGATGCTCCCCTCTATAAACCCAACATAGGAATGGAGGGAGCATAAATCTTCTCCTTGTTTGGAATTTGGAATGGAAGTGATCATCTCTAATTAATTGCACATTAAGAGGAGAAAATTACATTTATTTGTACTTGTCTTTATAAACAAAAAGGTTATAAGTTCAAATGGGGAGGTTGGTGAAGCCAGGGAAGAGAACCTCCACCTTGCAAATCTTTTTCTTTTCTTTCTTTTTATGATTCTTTTTGTACATGCACCATGCACGTGATGGGGCATATATATTATATACGCATAATTCTTCCTTCTTCTACACGATTTTACTTCATAGTATTTCTACTTTCAAGCATACACATCCGAAAAGAATCAGAGTATATACTCGAGAAAGCGATAATTTGAGGGTTTGAATATATCTTTTTTTAATAGTCATCTAGGATATATAACACTAATATTTTTAAAAACTACTTAATGCTACCATAAAAAGATACAAATAACTCACCTTAAAGTACTAACTCTATCGATTTCCAGGAATAATAATTTTAAAATGATAAATAACAACTTTCGATATTTATTATTCAAAATATGCGAATATTAGATAAACTCTTATATTATACATTGGTATATCCTACACTACCATAAAATAGCCCCAAAAAAAATGTAAAGTAACATTGTGTAAAGTTTTCCTTATACCACAATAATTGTACGTGGTATATGTTCCTAGTAAAAAGAGAAAAGTCGGTTCAAATTTTGAATGGACAAGTGTAGAAAAATGATTCTTTTAACAAATAATCAAGAAATATTCTTTAACATATGCTAAAGAAAAATCAGTTTGGGTTTCTATACAAGGGGGACTTAATCTTCTAAAATACTTTTGATCCAAAAGAATTAAAGGCAAATAGATAAGAAAGAAACAAAGAAAAAAGTCTTAGATTTCTCTGTTAGATTTCCCATTCAGATAAGCTTCAAGTGGACCTATTCCTTGTTAACTTGTAGACTAAGCTTGTACTGTATATTTATCTACGTGTAGTTTAATGTGAATATTAATTAGAAGCTCTGAGACTGGCAAATTATTGAGAAGTTTGCTCTTATGCTGCTGAGAGCTGTCATCAGTGTCATCTTGGAATGGTTGTGTGCTATTATCAACTTATATATTAGGTGAAAGTAAGGAAAAATTAAATCCCTTTAATGGGTTGCTTCGTTTTTATTTTTCATATAATAATACTCCCTTCAGTCCCTAATATAAGATATATTTACCTAATTTGATTAAATAAAGGAAGTTAGTTAAATTAGTTAATATGACATATATTTTTTAAAACACCCTAGTTATTTTTCTTAATTTTCTTATTCTCTCTCCTTTTTCATATTGCTGAGGGCATTAATAGGTGTAAATTAGGAAAATATTCACAAATATTAAAAATATGTTTTATATTTAAGATTAAGATCAACTCCTTAAATATATTTTATATTAAGTACAGGAGGGAGTACCCAATTTCTTCCAAAGTTTTAAAGGTCACATAATTATGCACATACGTACGGAGAATTGGGCTTCAAATCTAAATCACTCGGGTTAAAATTGGATGATATAGACTCAATGGTACCTTATTTTTATTTTTATATATTTTATTTGTAATAAATATAAAAATATAAAATAAAAATAATATTTTAACAATCACTCTGTAAAAATTTTATTTATTATTATTTATAAAATTACAAATTAAAAACTTCATATTAATTTATAGAATGATGGAAGTCTCATCCATCACATGGACATAAACACCATACAAGCTGCAATGTAGCTCATATATTTGCATTTTAAAGACAGGAAGTAGTATTTGCCAAAAAAAAAAAAGCAGGGAGGAGACGTGCAAATATGCAAAAATTGAGCGACTGTATGAATGAAGAAATTGTAATTATTTGTTCTTATTCATTAGTAATCTTTGTTTTCCAATTGGTAACTTTAGTGTGCCGTTTCACCTGATCAATCCATTTTGCGATTTTTTCTTTTTTCTTTTAAAAATACATGGTCTGCACGTGATGGAGTATGTATCTAATACACATATTACTTCTTCTATACGTTTTTACTTTCTAGTATTATTTCTAGCTTCAAGTATACGCATCTGAAAAGAACCAGAATCAGAATAATGTGACAATTGATGGAGGATTAAAGTGTTATCATTATTTTTTAATAGAAGACATAAAGGATTACATATAATTTATATAAAACAAAAATTATACACAGAACTCACCTTAAAGTTTTTAAATTTATTGATTTCTATACATAATAATTTTAAAATGATGATACACGTAAATAATTTTCAATATTTATTAGCTATTACTAAAAATATGCGAATGTGAGATAATTCTTATCTTATACTATAAGCTAGTATCCTACACCAAGCGATATATAATATACCAGAAGAAAATGTAAAGTAACATTAATTGAAATTCCTTCTTATTTATATGGTTTAAATCATATTTGAAAAATTCAAATTGAAATTTTTATTAAAATAATTAAAAATTAAAAATAAATAAATAAAAATCATTATAAATTTATGTAATTTAGCTAAAAGGAAAATAAAATAACATAAAAATTCAAAACAGACTTGTTGAAGTGAGACGTGCGGGCCCAACAAGAATACTAGAACTGTTATAAAAGCAAAAAAGGACAAAAAAAAACAAAAAATTATCAGGGGCATTAGATTCGCTAGATGGATATATTTGTGGGAGATTTATCTGTTTGTCGAAATTTCCTTTTCTGCTGAAACATACCGAAACACATTATTAATCCCACTAATACAATATTTAAAAGAATAAAGGGCATTTAAGAATATTATTTATACACGTCTTCCTGAAAATCGGTTATATCACCATCAATATCCGAAATATGAAAAAAAACTTAAAAATTTATAAAATATTTAGTTCACGAACCAAATCACATGTAATTTGCGTGTCTAAGAAGAGTTAACTTCAATCATGTCATTAGGCAGACACGCGCATAACTTGAAGTGATTATTTTAAGGGAGAATCCTAATTAAATCCTTCCGAAATAGTAAAATCTAAATTCAGGCCTACACTTTCACCAAATTCTTAATCAGGCCGTGAGTCCTAATTAGAGATTTTAGAATGTTGTTGAAAGACTATAATACCCTTATTCAATTAAAAAAATAAAAATTTTTAATCTATAAATTCTCATATACTTTTAACCCTAAGAATCTAGGTTTCTTTCAATCATTGGGATCTCAACTTTTGGTCAACTTGCAACAACATTGAAAGGTAAGTTCTAATAGTTTCTCTTAAACCCTAATCGTTAGAATCATTGTGATATCAACTTTTAGTTTACCTCATCTTTCTTAGTTTGCCATTTAAAATTTGGTTTTCTTCCTTATAATGTTTTGGGATTTCCTTCCTTAATCCAAATCATCAATTTACTGGAATAGTCCATATGTATTGAATTTGATAAAAGATCAATTCAAAAAAATGTTCGTCTATGAATGGGGTCTGGAAGTCTCCATATGTATTGAATTATTATGCAAATGATCAAACCCTTCGCTGCATATCGCTGCCTTCACTGCATATCGCTGCATATCGATATCAATTTAAAGCATAAAGGAAATTTGTTTTAAATCGAAAATAAGCTTTTACGTGATTCCCTTTTGCGGTTTTGCCTGACAAGTCAATCCAAGAGGAAAAGAACAAAACTTTTTAGCATAATGTAGAATAATTCCTTCACTGAAACAAGAAGCAGCACGTATATATCTAGCCGCATAGTGATTTTTTTATTCTTTATTTCAACTAGACACATATTTCCACAATATGAATTTAACTATTTATGATTTATGAACAATATGAAGTACCAAAATAAATTAATTTGTTTGTTGCAGGTTGGCATTAAAAATGACATATACTTCAGGATCAACATCTGCAAAAGAACTATTTTGTTTTTTTCATGTAGGTGGACAATTTGTGAAGAATGTTGAAGATCAAATTCAATATAATGGGGGAAGTGTAAGAGTGAAAACCATAGGAGAGGGAATGTCACTTGAAGATATGAGAGTAATGATTTCATCATGGATTGGTATTGATTGTAATAATAGCGAGATGAAATACACTGTGCCCTTTAATGAGAGGATCCTAATAGATCTTGTTGATGATGCGGATATTGCAAACATGTTTCAGTATAATGAGAGAAGTGGGCATGTGTATATAGCATGCAAAGAGAATGACAATGTGCAAGAAACACTTGGTGAACCACAAGTGTAAGTGACTTTGATGCTGTTTTTTCTTAAAAAAGCTATTATTTATTATAGTGTTGTTGTTGATATAGTAACATAAGGTTTAATTGAATTATGCAGCAATGAGGAATTACTGGGACATTCACAGCGAAGCACTCTCTCTCGAAGCAGTTGGGATCACGAATTTGAACCGATGTCTTATCAAACTAGTGTTGAATGCCTAACTAATGAAGCTGGTGGAGGACCAAGTAGTCTATCTTGTGGGGTAAAAAGTGCACCCACATCTATGCCTGAATTGAACTCATTGAAATGGAAAGGACTATTGTCAGGAGTATGGCAAACATTTGCAAATGCTTATGCTTTTAAACAGGCACTCTACAAATATAGTATTGCTCACAAGTTTGGGTACAAATTTTTAAAGAATAACAAGGATAGGATGTCTGTGAAATGTAAGATTGAAGGATGTCCTTGGAAGATAACAGCAAATGCAGTGGGGAAGAAAACCCCTTTCCTACGTGTGACACAATTTCAAGATGAACATATTCATCATGCCCAAGACAGTCTTCAAGTGGTACATGCTGGAAGAGCTAGTCTAACATCATCTATCATAATTGATGAGGTGAGGTCTCACATTGATAAGCGTCCTAATGAAATTCGAAAGACATTGCAAAGAGATTATGGGGTAAATCTCTCATATAAACAGGCATATGCTGCTAAGGAAAAGGCAATTGAGGAGATTCAGGGTAGACCAGAGCAATCTTATATGCTTATACCCTGGATTTGTCGACGATTGAAGGAAACTGATCCGAAAACAGTAGCGGAATGGGTAGCTTCTGATAACATTTTTGAGCGTGTCTTTATAGCTTATGGGTGTTGTATAGAGGGGTTCTTGGTTGGGGCAAGACATATACTGTACATAGATGGAACTCATTTAAGTGGCCCATATAAGGGCACCTTGCTATCAGCCTCTGCATACGATGCTGATAATGAAATGTTGCCATTCGCAATTGCTATTGTGAAAGGGGAGACATATGAGGACTGGACATGGTTTTTGTTTATGATTAAACAGATAGTAGGGTCAATTGAATTGACAATTGTTTCAGACCGTCACAATTCCATTATTGGAGCTGTCCGCGCAATATTTGGTGGTGAGCGTCATGCATTTTGCTATAGGCATGTGAAGGAAAACTTTAGTGCGGAATTGATAAAATTAAACAGAGGTAAGAAAAGGACAAGTACCCAGAGTAAGGATGATGCATTAAAGTTACTTGATGACATTGCATATGCAAGGCTTGAGAGTGATTTCAATGAGGCTATGAAAAATATGAGAGATTCCTATCCACAGTTATTTCAATGGCTTGAGAATCATGGGGATGTTGATAGGTGGGCTTTAAGCAAGTTTCCATTTAGACGATGGGATAATATAACAACAAATCTTGCTGAATCATTCAATGCGTGGATGGTAAAGGAAAGGAGGCATAATGTTGCCCAATTGATCCATGAGCATCGAGAGAAGGTAGCAAAGAAGATGTATGCATCAAGTATGGCGATGAAGAAGTGGAAAAATGTTGTTGGGCCAAACATAGAGTCAAAAGTGAGAGAACATGTGGCTAGAACTGAACAAATGTTAGCTGAACATTATGGAGATATGATTCGTGTTCGCACGGCTTATTGGGACTTACGGGTTGATCTTCGTATACACCAATGCAGTTGTGCAGCATGGCAAATGTATGGAATTCCATGTCCACATGCTTGTGCAGCCATCAAACTTGTACATGGTAATGTGTATGATTATGTTGAAGATTGCTACAAGATTACAGCGCAAGAGAATATTTATAACAGGAGTATGATACCTGTTGTAACGATTGACATGCCTAATCCAAATAACTTAAGGATGGAAAATATACAGGGACAAATCTTCCTCCGGCCACCTCAAACTAGCCGACCTCCTGGAAGGCCAAGAACTACAAGACGTGAATCACAGTTTCAAAACAAGAAAACATACCATTGTTCAAGATGCCATCAAGCTGGTCACACAATAAAGACTTGCAAGAATCCAAATCCTTGTTGAAATTGGCCTAACGAATGACTGATTTTTTTGATACATGTAATGTGACTGAATTATAGTAGGTTTATTGCAAAAATTTTGTTGCTTTTACTCTTCGAAATAAAATTATTAATTATTAAACATCACCATCGTATAGTATGTCCATGGTTTATTAGTTATTGATTTTGCTTTGTAGTATATTCAGTTTTTTTTCCATCAAAATTACAGTATTTTCAACTGGCTGCATAAAATCATACTCAGCAGGTTTATTGGAGGTTTATTCCATGGTTTATTAGTTATTGATTTTATTGGAATATGAACTACCTTCAAGTTTCTTGACATAATTTCATTTCATTTTGCTCTACCTGTTTTGTGTCTTCCTTTTGGATTTCATGGATCCTAAACAGATCAGAATCATCAAATACTATTCTTTAAGCTATGCACTTGAATGATCAAAGAGAACATGTTGACCCAACAAATCTTCTTTGAAATGATTAATAGTACTACAATAATAAAGAAAGATGGATCAGCCACCACTTAACACAAATATGGAAACCAAGGTGAGGTGGTCCATTTTGTTGAGTGCTAACAAAATGCCAGATGTTATACACTTCTCCATAGATCCACTGTTGCTGTATAAACAGCAAGCTGTACAATTCTGTTACTTTTCTTCCTTGCTTGTTCTTTTCTTTTTTCTCTGTAAATCATAATTAAAAAACAAAAAAATTGCAAATATATATTCTCTCAGCAGTAACATTGAATTCAAGTTACGAATTCACCTACTCTAGTCTCCATCAATTTCATGGCTTTGCATCTGACAACATATTATACAAAGTCTCATAAACCCAAAAAACTTTACATCAACAGTCAGTACTAGGCCTTATCAGCACAATGTTCCGAAGGAATTATAGCTGCATGTTCAGCACAATATTATTAAATAGGGCAACTGAGAACAAGCAAAGTATAATGTAAAGGAAAATTAGTTGATACAGGTAGCAGAATCAACTAGAAGATTAAAGTAACAAAAACATCAATGTCACACTTCATGATTTGTATACGCCTGCACCTTCTGAAGACCTAACTGTTTGCAAAGATTTAGCCCCGTCACGATCCCCAATAATTCAGCTCCAGCGGTCGGAACAACACCCAAGTGACACTGGAATCCAACCACCCACAACATTCATGCCTTTAGGGATGCTAAATCTACCACACCTCATATCCAGCATTGGAAAATCACTGACCATGGTGAAAATTATGTATTAATCCAAGTCTGGGTGAAAAATCACAAGTTACTCACTACCCAAATATTCTGTGCTCACATGGCAGAATGAATGAATTCTGCCAGTATATCGACTGAACAATACTAGTTCACTCACGCTACACATGCACAATGCAAATTAAAAAAGAGATGCATGAATACAAGTGCCAAACATAAAGGGGAACAAAATCTAATCACGATGGCAATAATAACATGTTGGCATTCTATGTACACCTAAAAGTAGACACAATTTGATGAATATGAATCTTCTTCAATCTCCAACATCCAAGGGGCATTAGAGTCACGGAAGTGAAGAAAATTAAGAATTTGGTCTACCGGGAGTAGTTATGAACACAATAAATGTTAAGAAGTCAATGAGCAATTGCATATAAAGTTTATCAATTAAATATAAAGAACCTTTCTCTTTCAGACTTTCACACCTAAGCACAGTACAATTCCAACGTAATGCAGGAATAAAGAAAACAGTTACCTTAGTTTGTCATCTACAAAATCCATCTTAGTCCCAACAACATGCATGAGAGCTTTTGGATCAATCAATATGTTCCCCTTATCCTCAACTAACTCATCAAATTTCCCCCTTTCATCTGTCAAAACAACAAAGGCATATTCAGCACACAAAAAAAGCAAACACCTAGAAGGCTATCTTTTCATGATGTCAGCTTCCCCTAAGGTAAGCAAAGTTGATCTTAGCATTTCACCAATATGTTTCTGCATAGTTGATCTTAGCATTTCACCAATATGATCTGGAATTAGAGCATACGCAATATATGGTTCAATACACACCAACATTTGACTCAAAACAATTGGATATTACTAAATCTACAGAACAAGTTGATTTTGGTCAATCCAGTATTTTGTTGTATTCACAGTTTGAAACAGGACAATGGGATGAATGTAGATGCTTAGCGAGAATCCCACAAAGATATAATCTGGATGACATTCAAGTGTCCCAAAAAGGTTTCTCGGCGACCTGCAGCAGCATTTTTCAAGAAAACCTGCCCTACTCTGACAACAACCATCTAAGGAAAGTAAAATCATGCAGACAATCAGACAGAAAGCCTTCCCCAAGAAACTATTATCTTCATACACAAGAAGCCACCATTCTGAAAAATACAAAGCCTGATTTATATAGTAAACGGATAAAAAAATATAAGAAAAATAAAAAGCACCTGTACAGTAATCCTGCCTCGAACCATATCCATTGGAAAAGTTGCAGACATTGCAATTATTCTAGCACAAGCTCCAGCTCCTAGACGTAAAACAGGGGTCAGTTCAGCATCCTCTGCAGGAAGTGAAATGAAAATATTTAGACCATACTTCCAAATATTGCAAATGCTCAAAGACAATGCACCCAGAAGCATAAGGACTCATGGGACAGGGATGCTGAATTGATTTTTCATGAGACAAACATTAGAATTTGCGCAAGTGACCAGAAAAAGGTAACAGAATTCACATACTTGACCAGTCAATAATTGGCATGAAATTGAAACATAGAATCCTAGATTCCCAGATGGCATTCACAGATCTTCATCACAAACTACCCCATTATCTAAGCATTTAATGATAAGGTTTAACATGGTTAAAACTTGTCAACCTAAACCAGTACCCGAAACAGATAGAAGTCAATTAACGTAGATCCACGTGGATTAACACTATCATTGGGGTAGATGACATAATTTAGTCTTGAATAGGTGGGGACATGCATCTTGATGTACAGATATTATATAATTATACCAAAGAAGCAGGACGACATGGAAATGGCATTAAAAAGATCACGAAAACAAATTGTCATCTTAATACACAATGCACAAACAAGAAAAGATGACAACATGAACACACCTTTTCCAGTTTGCTGCCGGTACATATACAGTATTCCTCTCTCGAAATAACAAGGAACAGTTAGGGATAAAAACTGAGACATTGGAAAGAATAGAGCGTGAGTTGCAAATATCATTCCCAACGTAGAGATATAGTTTAAAACTGATCAAACGGAAGCAAACCCAACTG
Organism: Inga leiocalycina; assembly: GCA_963242795.1. NCBI lineage: Eukaryota > Viridiplantae > Streptophyta > Magnoliopsida > Fabales > Fabaceae > Inga > Inga leiocalycina. The sequence goes on along the minus strand of OY725327.1, from coordinate 10,909,569 downwards.
ATTAGACTGAGATTAACGATCTTTGATGGTGAATCACCCAGATTTCAAGATACCTAGCCACTAGTTTCTCCAATGCATCGAAATTAACAGCGAACTCTAAGCAATCGAAAACAAGAGATTCCAAATGGGTTTGGCTTTCTGGAAAACACGATAGCCATTCCACTTCATCATCCTCGACCTCAGATTCAACAAGATCGAGTACTCTCAGCTGTCTGAAACAAGATAAAACAGGAAAAAAAAAATCAACTCACGGTAAACAAGTTCATCGCTCTTTTTCCGACCATCAAACATCTCCACTCTAAGCCATCTGATAAATTGTAAAAAGCTTAGAGAGAGAATGAGATAGAGTCCACTTTAACGTGAATTCCAAAGCAAAACACAGAACAATGGAGGAGGAGGAGTTGAAGAGATTTTACTAAAAAAAATGACACCCATAAAAAAATAACAAAAGGATATATTAGTCAAATTGATAAATTCAAAAATCGCTAATCAGTCCTATCGGACTTATTAGGGATTTGTTCAAAGTACAGGCCTGATTTATAATTTAGGTATTTTAAATGGATTTAAATAGGATTTTCCCTTATTTTAATCCATAATTAATTAAGAAATTAATTAAATATTCTTGGTTGCCCCATTATAAAAGGAGTCTTGCACTCGTTAATACTTTGAAGCAGAGCAAATTAAGAAACATACAGATATACACATCAGTGAAACAAAGTGATCAATCAGGTTAGTTTTTAGAGTTTGTGTTTAGATCTATCTATCTATGGCGTCACAAGCAGATCTGCTGAGGAAGATTGGAGTGGAAGGGTTTGCTCTGATAGACAAGTACTATGGTCCTCAGAGACGCAGCAACGTTGTCGTTACTAAAGAACCGGTTCCGATCGTGGTTGTCAACTGCACCAACAAGCCAAAATTTCATCATCAACCTCGTAGAGGCGGTAATAGACTCCATAAATATTGATCTTGAACACTCCAACATATGTGGATTCAAACCTTTATCTCATCATCTAGCTAGCTATCTAGCCTTTCAAGTGCAATATTGTATCATATGATCCTGTCTGTATATGTATGGTATATATATGTATGTAGCTATAAAAAGGAGCTCGGAGACCTGCAAATTTTTATATGCGCCTTTGTGAAGGTCTTCGGAAGCTTAGGACTGAGTCTGATGTATATCGTTGTTTGGATCTGTACCTTTTTAGCATGTGTACTGTAACTTGAGTGAACGTATCTTATATGTTTCTTACCAACAATATCTTGTGTATGTAATCAGAAAAATTAACTCTATTAAAATTTCCGACAATTTTTTGGATGAAATTAATAAAACAAAGCTAGAAGAATTCGTAATTAACTTGATTGAAAAAAAAAAACCCAAGAAGAATTGAATTTTAGTTTCTTGCGAATGGGATTCTACAACTCATCTTTTTTCATTGCTTGAAGACTCAACACATTTGAGTTAAACATGATTGACATGGAAAGATGGTTCAATATTTTCTAGAAGTCATGAATGTTTCTCATCTTAACCCAGAATTGGACCTCTCATTATTGTGTGACAGAGGAACTTAACCACTATAATTTTGGCTGTTAGGCATATGTTCCCCAAAGGAACCTCCATCTTCAGCCTAATTTCGAAAGCATACATGATCATGTTTTTGGGGGATGAATAAGAATATATTCTGTGTCATCCTGGCTAATTATCATTTATCAAGCTTAAAAGCCCAATGAGAAATCCAAAGGTGTGGTCAAAAAAAGATTACCATATATAAATTCATTTTATCTTCCCTTTCTCTGATCGAAATTCTGCACAAAAATATTCATATTCGATACTGTATGTCAACTTATAAAATTGATCAGTAGTGAAGAGTTATTCCAGCATGATCTTAATTACTTCCTTTAATGAACATATATTAAATGATCCTAAGATTATGAGCTTAATTTAGAAGAAAAATTCACATTGTCACTCATGAAGTACACGCATAAAAAAATTAAATCAGGGAAATAATAATCATTCCTCTGATTTATAGTACGTTAAATTAAAGTATATGTATTTTAATTTGTGATAAATTTAATATTTTAAACCTTAGAAAATAATCATCCCTCGGATCATCGAGAGAGGCTAATCTCTTACCTAACAAAACGAACGTCTAAAGAAAACATATAGATTCTTTCAAACATTGATTGCATCAAAACTTTTATTATATGAATGCACGTTTCTTGCGCGCCCCCGCGTGCGCGCGCACACACACATGTATTAGATAGAGGGCCAATAATTGGCGTTAAAATTACACTTAAGTCGTCTGTTCAACAATTAATATAATGAAAAAAGGGTAGGAATTGGGGAATTACTGAATTAGAGTCACACCTTAGCTTTAAGACTGGATAGTTTGAATTGAAAAGAATCTATGACCACACAATAAGTAATCCACTGGCTATTGCTGAGGACGATCGACCAAACTTGGCCCACTATTTAGGAAACTTTCTAGAGGATTAGCTCTTCATAATACCAATGAACATTAATTAATTTCTATCCACTTTACTACTACTTTGAAGATAAATGTGAATCAGTGAATAAAATCCCTGGATTAATGAAGCTTAATATTTATACATATATATAAGAGTTTCATCAATAAACCAAAGAAATTAACCCGGAGAGAAACTTCCATCAGTCAATCACTAAAGAATCTACCACTTTATGAGAATATTATTCAAATAAATAATAATTAATCTGGTGAGATTAAGCCGGCACTAAGTAATGGGTTTTCTATAAAGGGGACTAATTAACTAAGCAAGAAGCAAATACCAAGAAACAGAGCAAGTTAGATAGATATTTTGGTGTGTTGTGTCTCGGCGTGTTGTGTGTTAGGCATATGTTCCCCAAAGGAACTTTCATAATCAGCCTAATTTCGAAAATGACCATTTTGGGGGAATGATGAACAGGAATACTATATTCTTTGTCCTGGCTAATCAAGCTTAAAAGCCTAATGAGAAAACCAAAGGTGTGGTCAAAAAAAGATCACCATATATCAACTTATAAAATTGGTCAGTAGTGAAGAGTTATTCCAGCATGATCTTAATCACTTCCATTAATTAATATATGTCATGATCCTAAGATTATGAGCTTTAGGGGGGAAATCACACTTTCACTCACGAAGTACTAGCATAAAAAAATCAGGGAAATATATAATAATCATTCCTTTGATTTATAGTACGTTAAAATTAAATTGAGTATTTTGTGATAAATTTAAAATTTTAAACCTTAGAAAATATTCATCCCTCAAATCATTTGTAATATAGTTTTGCTTAATTGCTGACATAAAAAAAAAAAAGTTTTGCTTAATTGCTGACATAAAAAAAAAAAAAAGTTTTGCTTAATTCCAGGATCCATCATATCTTGTTATATAGTGAAATGCACTAACAATATTCTCATTGAGACAAGCAAATTTTAATTGACAAAAACGAATATCTAAAAGAAAACGAACATTGATTGTTTCCCTTAAACATTGATTGCATCAAAACTTTTATTATACGCATGTTTCTTATGCATATATATATATAACATAGAGGGCCAATAATTTACATTAAAATTACACTTTCGTACTCTGTTCATCAATTAATTAGTATAATGAAAAAAGGGTAGGTATTTGATTAAGACGTTTTGTTGTTAGCCTTAGGGTCCATAATCAAAAATTAACTGAGGATTGCGTATAGGCAAACCTAAGATCGTTTTCTCTTCTGGAAGAGCCTTTTATTAAATCCTAAGTAATCTAAATGCCATGCAAATGCAATAAAATAAGGAAAAATGGATTTTGGTTTTTCAAATTAATAACTAAAAAAAGGATGAAATTTAATTAAAAGCTAAACTGTTGTCTTTGGTATTCTTATAAAATGGGATGAATATGAAGAAATGAATCTTGGTAGCAAATTTGGTGGCTTTCCTAGCTTCTTAAAATATTTTTGGAGTTAATTTATCATCAAGTCAAATTGAAAATCTTAAGCAAACGTATTGAGTCTAATTTATCTAATTAATAACTAATCCTACGATCGCATTCATAATCATCTCTTGGATAAATTGTTAAAAATCACTTGATGTGTGTTTGAAAATTATTTTAATGCAACTGTTTCCTCTAATATGAATGCACAAATGCGACACTCAAATTAATTCATATCAATTACACAAACTAATAATCACATAGCAAGTATAATCTCATTGAATTAATAGGAAATAGATTCAATGCAAGATCCAAGTCCATCAACAAAAAATTCAACACAAATGTTAACCAACTAGGATAAATAAACACCCATCCAAGTCTCAAAAACATGTACCAATTCAGAATTAAGTCAAACATATCATAATTAATACATATAATGAACTAATGGAAAACTAATGAACTCCCCTTTATAGCACACATTGAAACTTTAGCCTCATCCTCTACCACCAAGAGTTGAAATCCTCAACCACGCATAACTTTAATTGTAGAATAACAAAGAATTCCAAAAACCATGGCAGCCATGAATTAAAGGGAAATATGATGAGAGAATGATGTTAAGGAAGGGTCTGGAAGGAGAAAGTGAAGGTGAAGGTGGCAGAGGAAGTGAGAGAAGTGATGGTGGTTTCTGGTGGAGGAGGAAGAATAGAGGAAATGGAATGAAGAACGCTGGCGGTGAGAACGATGGTGGTGTTAGTGACGTCCCGGTCGTCTTCCCTCTCCTCTTGTTGCTTAGTTTGAAATTGCAGCTACAAGCTCAGTGATCCGACAGTGAAAATGAGATCAATCGACAGTAGTGGATGAGATTGACGGCGGTGGTTGGTTGACAGAGCAGGAAGTTCCGGTATTTCTTCTCCGGTCTCTTCTGTTAGCGTCTCTGGTCAGTGTCTCCCGTCTCTATTTTCTCCTCTCTTCGGTCTGTGTGTGTAGAGTGGTTGACGGTGGTGCTCACCAGTGGTTTGGAAGAATGGAAGTCGGTGGCGGTGGTGGAGTTTTGTTAACCTCATGAAATTCTTGTTAGAATTGCACATTTCATGTTGTTTTTACCTCACTTTAGGCATATTGGTGGGCGTTCGAGAGTGTTAAAGTTGATGAAATGTGCCTTTCTCATGTTGGGCACAGTAGAATGCAAATGTGGAGGACATTATTCACTAACTGCTATGAATGATTAACTGTGTTTGTGAGTTCTTTGTGTGAACTGATACAGATTCAGTCATAGCTGGCCCAGAGGAAGCCACATGCAGTAAGAAGGAGGTGAAGGCCAGTTGAAGCCATCAACCATTCCAAGGAAAGGCAAGCAGAGAGGAGAACAGAGCAGAAAAGAGAAGGAGATGGACTTTGGAAGGTGCCTGGCCGCGGCCAACCTACCCATGGGCCGCGGCCAACAGCAGAACAGAAAGTCATAGGCCGCGGCCAAGAGGAGCCAAGAGGAGGTCAGATGCTTACTGGCCGCGGCCAAGCACTCATGGGCAATGGCCCAAAGATGAACAGAAGCTTCCTGGCCGTGGCCAACCCCCGCAAATGATGCTGTGCAGTCTGTCATTTGAGGAGCTATAAAAAGCAAAACCCAGGGTTTGAAGGGGGATCCCCGATTTGGAAAGACCTAGGAAGCGGCTGCAAACGTCCTTGGAGCTTGGTTTTGCTTTAAATCAAGGAGAATCAAGTGGGATTGAAGATTGAAAGAGATTTCAACTCCATTTATCTTGATCTTTCTGTATTCATTCCCTTTCTCCATTGTGATTCTGATATGGCTACATTGAATGCTAATATCTGTGATTTGTTTTTGAACATGAGTAGCTAGGTTTTTCATTCTAGGATTGTTCTAAACCTTTGTATGGATTCAACTTGACGACTTTCTTCTTTTAGTAGTTAATGGTATATATGTGTTAATTCTCCCCTGTTTTCACTGATATTCGTGACTGGCCAGCACTATGGATACTCTGTTCAATTAGATTAAGCTTGAGAAAGTTAGTTTAATTGTAGAACTTGGGTAGAATTATGCTAGACTTGAAGTTTAAGGATTAAAAGGATGGTTTGTTAATAACATAGAGATATAGTTATTAACCTAGCATTGCCAAATTAAGGAGACTATGTAATGATTATTTTCCCTTAACTACAGCAAGAGATTGTGTATGTTAATGGAAGATATAAGTTTGGTTATGACTTGAGAGAGCTTAATCAATTGCTAGTGAGCCTTAGACTGACATATATATATTCCATGAAAGTATTTGTGGAGAGGAAGGAAATTGAGTTTATGAAATACAAAGGGAACGAACAATCCTAGGTTTATTATAATTGATTGAATTCACATGAATCATAGTTTTGTTCAGTAATCTTTAGTTGTTATCAAAATATCCTTTGAAATTCCTTTTTCCACACTCAACAATTTGTTTTGGTCTAACTTAATCAAACACATTAAGCCCATTGTTTGACTAAATTGTTACTCAAATCCTCGAGGGAACGATCTTACTTATCACTTTATTACTTGACGCGATCCGTGCACTTGCGGTAGCAAACAAGTTTCTCCTCTATGATCTGGATTCGAGAGCTCCAAGCTCAATCTGGATGGTGGTGCTGCGGCGGCAATGGTGAAGAGGAGAAGCTCACCGCCGGCGACACAAGAAGAGGAATGAAGGAAGAAGATGAAGGTGATGAGATGGTGATCCCAAGATCTCCACGACGCTCTCCCTCTAAAACTCTCAGCTCGTCTGCCTTTTTAATGTCGAGTCTTCAGCTGAAGGAGGACACCTAATTGGTGCGTTTTGACCAGGGACCGATTTGCCAAGTTCAAAAATATGTATAGGGATTACAATGAAAATTATTGAAATGTTTTGAGGCTCAACCATATTTTCCTGAACATATGGGTGTTTTTTGTGATTTTCCTTAGGCCCTTTTCTTCTTAGTTTTGTAATTTTAAGAAATTTTGGGGCCTTTTTTGTAATTTTTCCCAGTTTTAAAAATATTACTAATTATGAACCTCCAAAATCTCCAATTTTCTTTCAAAACACCTATAATACAAGATTAAGCACAAGGTAGCATCAAAATTCTAAGAAACAATTGCACAAAATAATTAACAAATTATGACCATTTTACCCCTAATTGCAATTAATTCAAAATAATTGTCCCTAACTAAAATTAGTGCTTAATCATGCAATAATGTCCCAGGAAATGCATCAAAATCCCAATTTAATTATAAAAAATTATATATAAAATATGGTTCAATCAATTCTCTATGACTTATACCTTTGTACTCCTAAACAAAGGCAACTGAGTAAAATTTTCTAAGTTCCAATCATCAATGCATTTGATGAGAGATGAGCAATTTCATAATTAGAAAGCAATAGATTAATTAATCAAATTCTTCAAGTCAACACTAGTCATAGTTAAGCGATGCAAAGAAATTAGCTAACTACACAATCCAAAATATTAGAATGAAGTACTAGAGACTCCAAAGGTATTAGTATTTCACTCATCTCACCTCATTGGGATAATGTCACTCTAACTCACTTAATCAACACCTTACCATAGGCTTGTAACAACTGTAATTTCTCCAATACTAATAGCAATAAATGTGATGAATCAAGAGAACTTAAAAGGCTTGTAATATATTGGATGAAAGCTAGATGGAATGGATTAATTAGAGAAAAGAAATAGTTAATATGCATGCCAAAGTTATGAATAAGCTCATAGTATCTAAATAACTTGAAAACTCTTGCCAATTCTTTTCCAAATTCATGAATAAGTGCCTTCTTGGTATTTATTTTGCTTTTCTTTTATCTACAAAACATTTTTCTATATCTATATTTTTTTTCTTTTCTTTTTAATACTCTCTTGTTTTGTTTTCCAATTCAATTTTTTTTCAAACTACTCTCTCTCTCTCTCTGTTTTTTTTCAAACCATATACTTTTTTTTATATACCTGGCATTTCAATATACACATTGTTCAATTTTCTATTGGTAAATCACTTTGATTTTAGAATACCATGAACACTAGGAATAAATGACATGCATACACATAGGAATGGCACAAGGGGTTAAGCAAATAGTAATGAATGAGGGTTTGTGTTTAGGTGAAAGGGTTTAAAATTGAATGCCTTTTTCATTTCCATTACACTATGCAAATGCCATTTTAAAAACGAGTGGAAACAAGTTCTAGAAAGTGAAAAACTAAGAGAACATGCACACATGAAAAGAATTCAAGGCTCAAATAATCTTCCTAAAATGTTTTTTCTCCAATGTTCACTCTAATATAGTCAATTGCATAGTAAGCTGACCATAAAACCTCTACTTAACTATTACAAGTGCTAACCTTACAAACACAACAATCAAAATATTGCAATCAATTATAATAATGCTCAACTCTTAAAAGCACTAATAATGTAAAAACTCTTTTTCTCAAAATAAGGAGTAAGTAAAAATCTAATTGTGGGTTCATTTATCTTCCCATTCACTGGAAAAGAAAAACATGGGTTTAAAAAGTTGCCAAAACACTAGATCTCATGAAAGTTCAAAGAATTTCCCACAAATCATATTTCCAAAGTAGCAAATGTGACCCTTTACCACTTAGGGCATGCATCAAAGCAATTCATTCTTGAAAATTTTTTGAAAAATGTTCTAGTTTAAGGCACTTCTCATTTAAAAACAACCAATTAATGGGATTCAAAATATATTCTCCTCCCCCACACTTAATCAACACATTGTCCTCAATGTGTAAAGCGACTCTTTTATTCTAACTTGTTCCTTAATGAAGTGGGAAGTTGTGAAGTCCAATTGCATTTGGAGCACAACACGTCAACATCACATAAAGAGAGAGAGAAGGAGAAACAAGTCATAATAATAAAAGAAATCAAGGTGAAAAGGCATAATGGTAATTAAGTATGGTAGTGGCAAAAAATACAAAGCGTACATAGGGAGTTCTTATTGGACTTGCTAAACTACATGACTTCTACCTTTTTTTATTGGATTGTGTCCCTCCCCCACTGTAATGCCCCAAAATGTGTATAAGGGCTAAAGACTCCAAAAGTGAATGTAATTAATGTAAGACAAACACTTTCAAAGACTGCAATGTGAATTATGACCTGAATTATCAGTAGAAAGTGCCCAAACATTGTATTTAAGCTCAATTATGGTGTTAGAGCCTAAATTGAATTAAGAGAGGGGGAGGGCGCATGACATGAGGAAATGGAAATAAAAATGTGTCAAGTGGCAACCCAATAGAAATTTCTATAGTCAGGGGCAAAACAGGAAGAAAGAAATTTATCCACCAATTAGTCAGCAATTGAAGAAGCAATTGACTATTAACTAAATGAGTAAGAGGTATGACTAAATGGCTAATGGAATTAGTTAGAATAACTCATTGGTTACAAGCATTTTGGGAGAAGCCTTAGGATCTTGACACATGGCACTATTGGATGAGCAGTCAAATGTTCAAACTTTTTCTCTTCCCTCTCTCCTCTTTATTTTTAGTCACAAGGGCATGGAGGGAATTGAAAATCTATTCATTTCATCATCATCATCATCTCTCTCTCTCTCTCTCAAGCTCTCCAAGGTCGTCTACGGAAGAAGAAGAAAGAGAAAAGAGCAAAGTTAGAAGGTGAGGTATTTATCTTGAGTTTTGACTTAGAAGATGACCGCTCTTGCTAAAAACCTCTTCTCTAATCTTGATCATCTTGATGAGAGCTTCATTCCTATGATTTTAGATTTTCAAAAGGAGGTGCTTTGTGTACTCAAGAAAAGCTAGTGGTTGGAGAATCAAAGAACAAGCTAGTAGAAATGTTAGGGGTGAGTAAAGACAATTCTTTGATATGCATATTGTGGTCATTGGTTGGGAACTTGAATTTTTAGAATTTTGCCCTAATTTTTGTGTATATTAGGGTTCTAGAGAGTCAGGGTGTTTTGATTGCTGAAATGGTGTCTTGTGTTGTCCATTGGATATATGGAACTTGATTAAAGTCTTGAATGTGAAGTGTGGCAAATGTGAGTTATATGTAGAATTGTTGCTGGAAACAGAACATATAAATGGAATGTGAATTTCGTTGTTTTGATATTCTTATCGGATTCTACACACAAAAAACTATACGGGAGTAGTGTCGGTTGTGAATGTTAAACCATTGGAAACCTAGGTTGAAAAATTGAAAGTTTTGGCAAAGAAAATTCTGTGCAGGGGAGCTATTTTGTATAGTGTTTTGAAATAGCAAATGATGTCAAAAAATTCTGAAAATTTCCAGTTTTGTAGTAGACATGATAAGCATTAAAATGATATAAAGTATGAGTCATTTGAACATGTATGTTGTGAGTTATGGTTGTTAGAAGTTAGCCAAGAAACAGGCTAGTTTTTTGCCACGGCCAGGCTTTTTGCCCGCAGCTGTTAACTTCAGGAAATTCTTACTAGAATTTCATATTTCATTCTGTTTTACTTCACTTTAGGTGCATAAGTGGGCATTAGAAAGGATTAAAGTGATGATTTGTGTTTTCCTCTTGCTATGCACAGCAGAATGAAATTGTGGAGGACATTACTCACTAATTGCTATGAATGTCTAACCATGTGTGCAAGTTCTTTGTGTAAACTGGTACAGATTAAGTCATGGCTAACTCAGAGGAAGCTGCAGGCAGTGAAAAGGAGAGGAAGGAAGTTGAAGCTAACAACCAGTGAATGAAAGGCAAGCTGGAAGAACAGAGTAGAACAGAAAGTCCTGGGCTACAGTCCACCATTTCTTGGGCCGCGGCCCAGAAGATCAAAATGAGCCCAGAGAGTCTTGGGCCGCGGCCCAGGAAATTCACATCAGCACAGAAACTCTGGGGCCGCGGCCCACCATCTCTTGGGCCGCAGCCCATGAAAGCAACATGAGCACAGAAAGGTGTGGGCCGCGGCCCACAACCTCTTGGGTCGAGGCCCATAAGCATCAACTTGAGGTAAAAAAACTCTTGGGTCGCGGCCCAACCGCAAAAATGAAGCTGCGCGTTCTGACATCTGAGAAGATATAAAAGGCAAACCCAGGGTTTTAAGGAGGGAGTTCCCATTTTGGAAAGACCGAGAAAGGCGGCTAGAGAGTTGTTGAGAGCTGGGAATTGCTAGAAATCAAGGAGAAGCAAGGGGGCTTACGGATTGGAAGAGATTTCACTCCAAGTTCTTGTTCCTTCTGTATTCATTCCCTTCTTTCTCCACTGTGATTCTGTTATGGATACTTTTACTCTTGTTATTTGTAATCCATTTTTGAACATGAGTAGCTAGTTTTTCTCTTTCTAGGATTGTTCTACTCTATTGTATGGATTAAACTCAAATTCTTCTTCCTCTTCTTTAGCTAATGGTATATATATGTTGATTCTTCTCTATTTTCACTGATATTCATGAATTGCTAGCACTATGAATAACATGTTCAACTAGATTAAGCTTGAGAGAGTTAATCTAATTGAAGAACATGGGGAGAGTTATGCTAGACTTGAAGTTTAAAGAGTTAAATGGATGGTTAGTTAATGACATAGAGATATAGTTATTAACCTAGCATTGTCAAAGTAAGGAAGCTGTGTAATGTTTATTTTCCCTTAAAGGTAGCAAGAGATTGTGTATCTAATCAGAAAATATATGTTTGGTTATGACTCGAGAGAGCTTAACCAATGGCTATCAAACCTTAGACTGACATATATATATATCCCATAAACAGTAATATCGAAGAGGAAGTAGATTGAGTTTATGATATACAAAGGAAGCGAACAATCCTAGATACATTTTACTTGATTGATTCCGCAAGAAGCATCCTCTGTTCAGTATTTTTCTTAGTTGTTATCAGCACATCTTTTGAATTTGTTTTTCTCACACTCAACATTTTGTTTGATTCAACTTAATCAAACACGTTAAGCCCTTTGTTTAACTAATTCGTTATTCAAATCCTTGAGGGAACGATCTCACTTATCACTGTATTACTTGAAGCGATCCGTGTACTTGCGGTAGCGAACAAGATTTTTGGCGCCGTTGCCGGGGATTGGTTTAACAAATATTTTAGTTGACCTTAGGCTTATGTTAGTAGATTTCGCTTGATTCTTTAGTTAGAGTATAATTTTTCTGTCATTGTTTTCTGAATTCAATTTCACTTGTTTTAGCTTGATACTTGTTGTTTTGTCCTTTTCGCAGGTATCAGTCCAGTTCATGCAACATTTGCAAGGAAACGAATTGATCATGGTACTTGATGGATTACCGCGTAGTGAAGAGAAACCAGAATCAGCAGCAGAATCTGAGTCTGGAACAGAATCAGCAGTAGAATCTGAGTCTGGAACTAAAACTGAAGCAGAATCAATGGCGGATGAATATGATAGAGCCACTGTCAATGATTTCACCAGCAGGAACATGAGAGGAACTCAATCATGCATTCGAATGCCAGAGATGCAAGCACACACTTTTGAGATCAAACCGGTGATGATAACGATGTTGCAATGCATGGGTTGTACCATGGCCTTTATAATGAAGATGCCAACAAGCATTTGATGTATTTCTTGGAGGTGTGTGACTCCTTCAAGCAGAATGGTGTTTCTCAAGATATATTGCAGTTGCGGCTATTCCCTCTCTCTCTTCAAGGGAAAACTAGAGATTGGTTTAACAATCTCCCGGAAGGATCCATAACCTCTTGGGCTGATCTTGAAGCTAAATTTAGAGCTCGATTTTTCTCCGATGATAAATCAGTAGAAGCAAGGGATGAGTTTCTAAGCTTTAGACAACAGCCGGATGAGCATTTGTATGCCGCATGGGAAAGCTACAAGATGCTAATGAAACAATGCCCCAATCATGGGGTGGACAAGTAGGTAGTAATCCAGATTTTCTGCACACGATTGAATCCTCAATCTAAAGCAATGGTGGACTCTATGACTAATGGAGGTTACCGGAATGTGCCTATCAATGAAGTTTTCAGACTTTTGGATCAATTATCTGCAAATAACACCCAAGGAAATGATAGGAGAACTCCAACTACCCCAGCCCTACTCAACACAAAAGAAGACTCTTCATCACAAATTGCCACAATTTTGTCCGCTTTGAACAAACGCTTTGATGTCTTAGAGTCTCAAATAAACAAGGGCAATACTCGCGGTGTGCATTCTGTTCAATCCACTCTGATTGTATGTGAGCAATGCAATGATGTCCACATGCCGGACAATTGCCCTCTCTACATGGGCACTGAATCTGTCAATTATATGGGCAAATTCCAACCTTCTCAAGGTAATCCATACTCACAAACTTACAATCGTGCTTGGAGAGCTCATCCCAACTTCTCTTGGAGTCAAGGTAACACCTTAAACCCTCCTCACGAGTCTACTTCTGGCACCAAGCCGGTCCCTCCATCGGGTTTTCCAATACAATCAAGGCAAGCTCTTGTGAAAGAAGAAGAATCCAAGACGGATAAAATGTTATCCCGGATCTTAACCGAAGTGGAATCTTCAAGGGGTGAGAGTAAGGCCACCTTTTCTCTTCATGAATCTGCTATTAAGAACCTTAAAGTTCAAGTGGGGCAACTAGCTATACAAGTAAATGCCATGGCTCGAAACGGTCTCCCAAGTGATACCATCCCTAACCCAAAGAGGGGTGGAAAAGAAGAATGTAAGGCCATTCATTTGAGAAGTGGCAAGGTGCTTCCGAACATGCCTAGCTCGAGCACAATGGGACCAAAGCAAGATGAGCAAGTGGACATTGAAGTCGACGAGGAGGAAGTCATAACTCCAGAAATTACTGTAGAAGACGAGGAAACAAAAAAGAGAAAGCACACTGAGGGCGGATCGGATGATGTTGGCAAGAGCAAGAAGAGGGAACAAGAGCTGGCTAATGAAAAGAATAGCAAACCAAGCTCCTCCATTGTCATGCCTCCTTTACCATTTCCTCAAAGATTCAAAAAGAAGGAGGAAGACGCACAATTCAAGAAGTTTGTGAATATGTTTAAGCAACTACATGTCAACATTCCTTTTGCTGAAGCATTAGAGGGGATGCCTAAATTTGCCAAGTTCCTAAAGGATGTGTTGTCTAAGAAGAGGCGATTCAATGAATTTGAAACTGTAGCTTTAACTGAAGAGTGTAGTGCTGTGATCCAAAGGAAGTTACCCACCAAGTTGAAAGATCCGGGTAGTTTTTATATCCCTTGCAACATTAGAACAAATTTCAACGGTAAAGCTCTTTGCGACTTGGATGCTAGCATCAATTTGATGCCTTTGGCTGTTTTTAACCAATTGGGGCTAGGAGAACCAAGGCCTACCATAGTTACCCTTCTATTTGCTGACCGGAGTATTTCTAAGCCTAGAGGAATTATTGAAGATGTTTTAGTGAAAGTAGACAAGTTCATCTTCCCAGCAGATTTTGTGGTGCTTGATTGTGAGGTTGATTGGAAGATCCCACTCATTTTAGGCCGTCCATTTTTAGCTACTGCAAGAACTCTGATTGATGTGGAGAAGGGGGAAATCACTTTGAGGGTGGACGACGAAAAAGTAATCTTTAACATGCCAAAAGCTTTAAAGTTCCATGATGATTCAGCTCAATGTTCATTTGTTGATATATTAGACTCACTTGTTCCCCAAGAGTCCTATGCTCCTATGATCAAAGACCCTCTAGAGGCATTTCTAATTGGGGAAAAGAATATGGATGAATTTGATGAAGAAGTTATTGCAAACCTTTTTCGTATGGAAGCATTCCCTCACTCAAGACAAAGGAATTTTGAGCCACTTGAGGTGGCTGAGGCGTTGAGCACTCCTTTGAAGCCTTCTATTGAAGTTCCACCATCTCTTGAATTGAAGCCCTTACCATCTCATCTTAAGTATGCCTACTTAGGAGATGCCGACACACTACCGGTGATTATCTCTTCCGATCTTTCGAATCTGCAAGAGGAAAAGCTCCTACGAGTTTTAAAAGAACACAAGCAAGCCATAGGTTGGACCATAGCGGACATTAAAGGAATCAGCCCTTCTATATGTATGCACAAAATCTTGTTAAAAGATGATCATAAAACTTCTATTGAGCATCAAAGGCAATTGAATCCAATCATGAAGGAAGTGGTCAAGAAAGAAATACTTAAATGGATCTCCGCTAGAATTGTGTACCCTATCTCTGATAGTTCATGGGTGAGCCCAGTCCAATGTGTCCCTAAGAAGGGTGGCATGACTGTAGTGGCTAACACCCAAAATGAACTCATTCCTGCTCGCACGGTGACTGGTTGGCGGGTGTGTATGGATTATCGGAAGCTCAACACAGCTACAAGAAAGGGTCATTTCCCTTTTCCATTCATAGATCAAATGTTGGACAAGTTAGCCAGTCAGGAATTCTTTTGTTTCCTTGATGGATATTCCGGGTACAACCAAATTTCCATAGCCCCAAAAGATCAAGAGAAGACCACCTTCACTTGTCCGTATGGCACTTTTGCTTTCAGAAGAATGCCATTTGGACTATGCAATGCACCAGCCACTTTTCAACGGTGTATGATGTCCATTTTTGCTGATATGATTGAGAAAACAATTGAGGTATTCATGGATGATTTTTTTGTCTTTGGTCCATCTTTTGACTCGTGTTTGGAGAATTTAGATGCTGTGCTTACAAGGTATGAAGAGGCAAACCTAATTCTCAATTGGGAGAAATGCCACTTCATGGTGCAAGAAGGAATTGTACTTGGCCATAGAGTGTCCAAGAACGGGTTGGAAGTAGATAGGGCTAAAATTGCTATTATTGAGCAATTACCACCACCTATTAATGTCAAGGGTATCCGAAGTTTTCTTGGACATGCCGGGTTCTATCGGCGGTTTATCAAGGATTTCTCAAAAATTGCCAAACCCCTTTCTAAGCTTTTGGAAAAAGATGTGGAATTCAAGTTTAATGATGAGTGTTTACATGCTTTTGAAGAATTAAAGAAGCGTCTCATTTCAGCTCCTATGTTAGTGGCTTCGGATTGGGTTTTACCTTTCATTATCATGGCTGATGCAAGTAATTATGCCGTTGGTGCTGTTCTTAGGCAAAAGGCAGAAAAACTCTTTCACCCTATATATTATGCGAGTAAAACTCTTGATGGTGCCCAACTCAATTACACCACCACTGAAAAAGAGTTACTTGCCATAGTGTATGCATGTGAGAAGTTCAGACCATATATTGTAGGTACTAAGGTTACTGTATACACCGATCATTCAGCTCTCAAGTACCTACTCACCAAGAAAGACTCTAAGGCTAGACTCATTCGCTGGGTGCTTCTACTTCAAGAGTTTGACCTGAACATAATTGACAGAAATGGTACAGAGAATCAAGTGGCCGACCACCTATCAAGGCTGAGCACCGAACCTCAACTTGACGATTCTGACATGATCCAAGCATCATTTCCTGATGAATGGCTGTTCTTTGTTGATCACTCATCTACACCATGGTTTGCTGATTTCGTAAACTATTTGGTTTGTGGAGTGTTACCTCCGGAGTTCAATTCTCATCAAAAGCGTAAGTTTTTGCACGAGGTGAAGAAGTACTTTTGGGATGAACCTTACTTATTTAAGAGGTGCCCTGACCAACTCATTCGAAGATGTGTGCTAGAAAATGAACAAGAGTGCATTCTGCATTGTTGTCATTCGTCTGAGTATGGTGGTCATTTTGGAGGAGAGAAAACTGCTGCGAAAGTGATTCAAAGTGGGTTTTATTGGCCTTCATTGTTCAAATATGCTTATGCTTTTGCCCTCCAATGTGATCGGTGCCAAAGGGTGGGGAACATATCCAGAAGGAATGAGATGCCACTGAATAACATGTTAGAAGTTGAGCTCTTCGATGTATGGGGGATTGATTTCATGGGCCCATTCCCTAAGTCCTTCAACAATGAACACATTTTAGTGGGAGTGGACTATGTATCAAAATGGGTGGAAGCTATGGCATGTGTGACTAATGATGCCAAGACGGTACTGAAGTTCCTCAAGAAGCACATTTTCACAAGGTTTGGCATACCAAGAGCAATCATCAGTGATGGCGGATCACATTTCTGCAATCATCAATTCCAAGCTTTGATGAAGAAATATGGTGTGAGGCACAAAGTAGCATTGCCCTACCATCCCCAAACAAATGGTCAAGCTGAGATTTCCAACCGGGAAATCAAGAATATTCTTGAGAAGATGGTGAACACTACTAGGAAAGACTGGTCTTCCAAGTTAGATGATGCGTTGTGGGCCTATCGAACAGCTTACAAAACACCTATTGGTATGTCTCCATATCGATTAGTGTTTGGAAAAGCATGCCATCTGCCTGTGGAATTGGAACATGGAGCGTATTGGGCCATCAAGAAGTTAAATTTTGATCCGCAAACTATGGGAGAAAAGAGGCTACTCCAACTCAATGAGCTAGATGAAATTCGCTTAAATGCTTATGAAAGTTCACGGATTTACAAAGAGAAGACAAATAGGGATCATGACAGAAAAATCAGTCCTAAGAGCTTTGAACCGGGGTAAACTGTTCTTCTTTACAATTCTAAACTGAGGCTCTTCCCTGGAAAGCTTAAATCCCGATGGTCTGGGCCATTCAAGGTGATTCAGGCATTAAAATATGGTGATGTGGAGCTGGAGAATGATAAGGGCGAGAGATTCAAGGCTAATGGTCAACGGTTGAAGCATTATAGGGGAGGAGATGTGGATAGGCTGATATCCACCATCTACTTATCAAATGAAGAGTGACTAAAGTGAAAAGTCAGGCTAAGGACTATAAACTAAGCGCTTCTTGGGAGGCAACCCAAGTTCTGAACTTAATCTCTGTAGTTTCTTTGATATTAGCATAATTTAGTAGGTTTATGTTTGGTCTTTTAACTTTTGTAGGGCGAAAGGGATTTCAAACTGAGAGCTGTCAAGAGTAAGAGAAATGCAAGGTAAGGGTTGGTATCTTGGCTGGGTAGGCATATCCCAGGGAAGTTCTTCAAATTTTATACATGTTTGTGTACTCTGATGCCTGAAGTAGGATATGAGAGTTGCAATGAATGTTAGAGAAGCAATGTGCATCATCTTTGGCCTCAATCTGTCAAATTGCTGATCACATATAGAAAACCATGCCTTAGGAGGACCTTTGGATCATAGGAAATGTATGGACTAGGGGTGTTGATTGTGTGAACATCAATGTGAAAGTGTGGTATAGTTCTAAGACTCTTAATTGACTGGCCAATGGTTCTATATACTGTATGTCACTGACGATTCCAGTGGATGATTAATGTGTAGAAACTGATAGGCTAGAAAGTGCATTTAAACCGCGGCCCATAAGATCTTGGGCCGCGGGCTGTTGTTTGTGGACCGCGGCCCAACAATGCCCATAAGTGCTCAGAAACTTATGGGCCGCGGCCCGTTGCTGGTGGGCTGCGGCCCAGCATTGCCACCCAGTGAAGAACAGGGCTCAGAAAGTTCTGGGCCGTGGCCCGTGGTTGGTAGGCCGCGGCCCAAAAATAACCAGAGCTGAGTGCCAGGGGTCAGAGAGTTTTGGGCCGCGGCCCAAGTGCGACAGCAGGGTTTTTAAAAACCCTGCTGCGCGTTTATATTATCTCATATCTCTCTCTCAGCCGCCACCCCCTAAAATCCCTCCTCCCCCATAGTCGACCCCCTTCCCCCGTTTCCCCCCTCCAATTTGTCCTCACTCTCTTGTTTCTTCTTCTTCCCCTCTTCATTTTTGCTCTTCCTCTACATTTGCGGCTATCATTTGGGGCTGCTGTGTGACATCTGATCTTCCCTACTGTGGAAGACGCTCTAGGGCACTACAAGAGGATCATTCCCCTTTGATTTCTCCTCTAATCTCTCAACTCTCTCCACACCTGAGGTAAGATGGTCTAAATCTTGCTCTGTTACTCGCTTTTGAGGGTAGTTAGGTCAACTTTGATATGGGAATTTAGGCGTCAAAGTAGCAATTCTGTTGTAATTGTTGGTTTAGAGGGCAATGTACATGATTTATTGAGTTCTGCTGTCATCAGAATAGCAAATCTGTCTTCAATTCATTCTGACTTCCCTAGTGTGCCATTGCCCTGATTTGAGACATATGTCCCATTGCAAATGCTGCTACAAAGTCTCTATATCAATTGCATAAACTGTCTCGTGTTGGCCTTGATGATTTGTCCAATGATAAGCATTGCTGAGATTTAGGCTTGAAGTGATATAGGATGTTTTGTGCTATTAATTGCAGAAGTATGAGTTCTCATGATTTTTAATTTTGCTGCACATGCATCTTGTCCTCAAATTATTGAAAATTGGCTTGTAATGCACCCCACTCTGCACCTGTGGCCTGATTGGTACCAGAATTGCTTGAATTGTTGATTCCAGGGTACGTAATTATATTGATCTATTCTGGTATACACTGGTTTGTGGCTGGACTTGAGTTATCTGTTTCGGATATCATGTTTTAATTGTACTTCAAAGGTTTAAAACTTCATTTCAAACTTAAAAGATTGTGCAAGGTTGTGTATATTCTTTTGATTGGCGAGTCTATGATGAATGCAGTCAAAAATCTTCTGTGGATTTTATAAATGGAATTATGCATTTTTTGTATGTGCGAATTGTGTGTCATGTGATCACATCATACAACATGTTTGCAATGCTGCACCATTTGATTAAGTTTGGAAACTTCTAGGCAGTTAATCATAGTTGACAAAGTGTTGCAGTTTTTCCTTTTGAATGATTATGTAAACCTGGAGGGGCATCTTGTGCTTTTGAAAACCATGTTTGGCTTAACCTCTACCACTTGCACATTGCCTCATTGAATTTCATAATTTCCAAGGGTTTTCATACACTTTCAACTGTTATTGAACCTGTGCTGTGGTAGTTACATTGTGCTGCATGTTTTGGAATGACTGTTTAATGAAATTTTGCCAACATTATAGTGATCTAATTCCTTCTTTTGAGTTGATTAAGTGATGTAAGAGGTAGTGATGAATAGGTTGAGGCTTGAAATCTTACTGAACAGATTTGCGACTAATAGGTCATAAGTTTGGGGGGTCATTATTGCATTTTCTGATTGCGGTGCCCATGTTCAGTACCTGTTTGAATCTTCATTGGTTTTTGGCTGTCCATTATCTTCTATCGCAGCTACTATGCCGGCCAAGAGTGTTGCTGATCGCTCAGGCCCCAGGGCCATTGCTGAGGCCAAGGCCAAGATCATTACCCGACCCTTGCTGCAGGAATGGGAATTCCCGTTCAATGTCTCGTACGAGTTTTACGATCTTGCCACACGTACATATCACTTACAGAGGCTTATGGAGCCTAAGGTTGACGGGAACCTGCAGCTTGTCCAGGATTTCTACGCCAATGCCTGTGTCAAACCCATTTGGCGATTTCCTCTGCGCGGGGTCGAAGTGGACTTCACTCTGGAGAGCTTTAGGCAATTTACAGCACTCCCTGCTGTTGAGGAGTGCCGGTACAAGCAGCTATTGGACAGTGATGATGACATCCCTGAGGATGATATTTCAGAGTTGCTAGTGTACAACCACCAAGTGGCGTGGCAGACTCGCGGAGGGGCGCAGAAACATTTACCTCGGGCTCAGTTATCAGTTGAGGCTCGGGTGTGGCTTCATTTTGGCAAGGACTACTTCTGGCTGTCATCGCAGAGGAGTCGCCTCACTCGAGACCAGGCTCTCCTTATCTACCTGCTTATGAAGAAGGAGCCTGTTGATCTTGGTGCCTTGATGTATCAGACTCTTTGCGACCATGCCCGGGATCATTCAGTAGATCTGATATTGCCGCACCTCATTTCCTCCTTCTGTGCGTCTGTCGGTGTTGTTGCTACGGCTTCTGATGTTATGTTCAAGCCTCTTAAGAAGTTCAACTACTTAAGCATCAAGCCACGACCAGATGAGCAAGTTCCAGCCTCCCAGCGTACAGCGATCGACCCCTTCTTTCAGCAAGGAGGACCATCTCATCCTCCTCATAACCTTCCATCCCCCCAGGAGCAGGGCTAACCATCCGGTGCCCCTTCCTCTTCCATGTCTGCCGTCACGTTGGATGTGATCTTTGCGGCCATTCAGCGCACTGAGGCTACTGCTGCCCAATGCCTCACCTATCTACAGGATCACGGGGTTTACCTGACCAGGTTAGAGGAGTTATTCGCTGCTCATATACCTGCTGTAGCTCAGGCCGGTGGCAATGATGATGGCGCGGATGTTGGTGCTGACGGTGGGGATGACGATGATGAGGATGATAGCACTGATGCAACCGCCAGTGATGGTGATGGCGAGGACTAGTTCTCAGTTATTTTTGCTGTCCATTTTTACTGCTGTTTTCCATTTCTCTTGCATTTGTTCCAGACTTTGTTTCAGTACTACTGTTACAGTTGCTCTCCTATTGCTTGACAACAGGATTTTATAGGATATTATGGTTTAGATATCTATGGTGTTCACTGTTTACCCATGGCTGGCTAGATGCCCCTTTTCTTTTCAGGTGCTATCTGTGACACAGTGTGTCCTATGACAGTGGGGGCACTGTCTCCCTCAAGTTTGGGGGTGCTGCTATATTTGCATGCATGTGTTTGAACCTATTTTACGTCCTATCTTTGAGCTAAATTTCTGGAAATTGTATTTGATAGCTAATTTGAATCAAAAACTGGATATTAATGACTGCTTGGTTCTTATTTTACACGAGGGTTGAGAAGAATGCATGACATGTATGAATTGTTTTCATTGAAAGACCTTTGAAATTGTATTTGAATTCCTGGGAAGAGATGAGCGGTTCACACACTTCGAGAGCATAAGTGACACTATTTTTGAGCTAAATGATTTTTTTTACGGAACTGTTTATGTTTTTTAGTAAATTGTATGGAAGTGGCTGTGGTTATAGCACATAGTGTTAGCATATGGATCAGTTAAGTTAATGTATTCAAAATAAGTTAAGGTTGAATTAACCTTGGGGGTTGTGCACAAGAGAGGAGAAACCTCTGTTGGAAGGGTTTTGAGCCTGAGTTTCATTCATTAGAGTGTTTGTGCCATTTATGCTAGTGTACCTCTAGAACTTGTTTAAATTCTTTTTCAAAATCACATATGCATATGGATTAGTGAAAATGATAGGGGCATTCATTTCTAAACCCATGAACCTAAACACAAACCTTTCACATTCATCCTTTGATCACCCCCTTTGAGCCATTCACCTTTTCTTTCTTCAAAAATTTGACATTTAACAAGTCATGCATGCTGTTGCTCTGTAATTGAATGATACTTAGAAAAGCAGTGAGTTAGCATTTGATTTACTATTTGTTTCAATAAGTGCTTAGTTACTGATAACTCCCCATTTTTAATATGTTTGAGACATATTTTGATATAATTGGGGAGTTATTAATAATAATTTAAGATGATTTTCTTGAGATTTTAAAAGATATCAAGTTGGTGCATTATCTTGGGGATTTGATTATAAGTATTTTATTTTAAATTAAAATCTAAAGGAAAGAACAAATAAATAATGAAAGTTAATAAAAAAAATATTTCAGTCTAGTTTTAGTATTGGGTTATTATTATAATACTTTGTTTCCTTTTTTTTAGCTTGTGGGGTACGGTTTTGACTATGGGAAATTCAAAAGAAGACAAAAAAAAAATTAAAGGCCAAGGAGAAAGCTTGCAGGGACGTCAGCGTTTTGGGCTTGGGCTTGATATTTCTTACATAGGATTTGAAGAGGCAGTGCGACATCGTTTTTTTCTGGGGGACGTAATGGCTATCTAACCTAAGAAAAAGGAAGCTGCTGTTCGCTACCACAAGTGCACGGGTCGCGCCAAGTAATAGAGTGATAAGTAAAGATCGTTCCCACGAGGATTTGAATAACAACTAGTCGAACAATAGCTTTATGTGTTTGATCAAGTTGACTCAGGTAAAATATGTTGGGTTTAAGAAAAACAGATTTACAAATTGAAATGACAGCAACTAAGGAAAAATACTGATAAAGTATGCTTCTTTGAGAAATAAATCAAGTGGAGTGAATCTAGGATTGATCTCCCCTTTTGGTATATCATGAACTCAATCTACTTCCTCTTCGATATCACTGTTTATTGGTTGTATATGTGTCAGTCTGAGGCTCAATATTCATTGGTTAAGCTCTCTCAAGTCCTAACCAAGCTTATACTCTCCAATTAAATGCACAATCTCTTGCTTCCACTGATTTATCATCGGAGAAAAATCGAGCTCTAAATTTAGCTTCAAGATCAGCCCAAGATGTTATGAATCCTTCCGGGAGATTGTTAAACCAATCTCTAGCTTTCCCTTGAAGAGAGAGAGGGAATAGCCGCAACCGCAGTATATCTTGAGGAACACCATTCTGCTTGAAAGAGTCACACACCTCTAAGAAATAGATCAAATGCTTATTAGCGTCTTCATTATAAAGGCCATGGTACAACCCGTGCATTTGCAACATCGTTATCATCACCAGTTTGATCTCAAAATTGTGGGCTTGCATCTCCGGCATTCGAATGCATGATTGAGTTCCTCTCATGTTTCTGCTGGCAAAATCATTGACCGTGGCTCTATCATATTCATCCGCCATTGTTTCAGCTTCAGTTTCAGCACCAAACTCAGATTCTGCTGTTGTTTCTGTACCAGATTCAGATTCTGCTGCTGATTCTGGGTCCGCCTCAACGCGCTGTATTCCGTCCAGCACCACAATCAGTTCGTTTTCTTGCAAATGTTGCATGAACTGGACTGATACCTGCGAAAAGGACAAGACAGCAAGTATCAAGCTACACAAGTGAAATTGAATTCAGAAAACAATGACAGAAAAATTATAACTCTAACTAAAGAATCAAGCGAAATCTACTAACATAAGCCTAAGGTCAACTAAAATATTTGTTAAACCAATCCCCGGCAACGGCGCCAAAAACTTGTTCGCTACTGCAAGTGCACGGGTCGCGCCAAGTAATAGAGTGATAAGTAAATATCGTTCCCACGAGGATTTGAATAACAACTAGTCGAACAATAGCTTTATGTGTTTGATCAAGTTGACTCAGGTAAAATATGTTGGGTTTAAGAAAAACAGATTTACAAATTGAAATGACAGCAACTAAGGAAAAATACTGACAAAGTATGCTTCTTTGAGAAATAAATCAAGTGGAGTGAATCTAGGATTGATCTCCCCTTTTGGTATATCATGAACTCAATCTACTTCCTCTTCGATATCACTGTTTATTGGTTGTATATGTGTCAGTCTGAGGCTCAATATTCATTGGTTAAGCTCTCTCAAGTCCTAACCAAGCTTATACTCTCCAATTAAATGCACAATCTCTTGCTACACTTAAGGGAAAATAATCATTAAGCAACTTCCTCACTTCAATAATGCTAGGTTAATAACTATGTCTCCATGTTATTAACAAACCCTCCATTTAACTCTTTTAAACTTTAGGTCTAGCATAACTCTACCCACGTTCTTCAATTTGATTAACTCTCTCAAGCTTAATCTAATTGAACATGTTATTCATAGCTAGCAATTCATAAATGTCAGTGAAAACAGAGAAGAGTTAACACATATAAACCATTAGCTAAAGAAGAGGAAAAAAGGTTCGAGTTCAATCCATACAAAAGTGTTGAACAATCCTAGAATAAGAGAATCTAGCTACTCATGTTCAATAGCTTATTACAATTAACAAGAATTAAAGAAGTCATAATAGAATCACAGTGGAGAAGGGATAGAATACAGAAGTATCAGAAATCTGAAATAAAATCTCTTCTGATCCTTAAGCCCACTTGATTCTCCTTGCTTCCAGCAACTCCCAGCTCTTAGAACCTCCTTAGCCGCCTTTCTCGCTCTTTCCAAAAGTGGGAACCCCTTTCTCAAACCCTGGGTTTTCCTTTTATATCCCCTCAGCTGTCAAAACGCAGATGTTCATTTTCACGGTTGGGCCGCGGCCCAAGAGTCTCTAACCTCAGTTTGGTGCTTGTGGGCCGCGGCACAAGAGTTTCTGTGCTCCTCTGAACATCCTGAGCCGCGGCCCAAGATGTGGTGGGCCGCGGCCCACACCTTTCTGTGCTAGTGTGGACATCCTGGGCCGTGGCCCAAGAGTCTCTGGGCTCCTTTTGTTCTGTTCTGATCTTCCAGCTGGTCTTTCATGCACTGGTTGTTAGCTTCAACTTCTTTCCTCTCTTTTTCACTGCCTGCAGCTTCCTCTGGGTTAGCCTTGACTTGATCTGTACCAGTTCACACAAAGAACTTTCACACAAGGTTAGGCATTCATAGCACTTAGGGAGTAATGTCCTTCACAATTTCATTTTGCTGTGCATAACATGAGAGAAACACAATTCATCACTTTAATCCTTTCTAATGCCCACTTATGCATCCAAAGTGAAGTGAAACAGTATGAAATATGAAATTCTAGTAAGAATTTCCTGAAGTTAACAGCTGCACAGAAAAGGAAGAGCAGCAGAGCACAGTTGCAATACATTGATATATCAGCGGAGAAGAGAAAAGCCGTAATTTACACTGAAAGATCAGCGAAGGATCAGAGCAGCTGGACAGAGGAGGCACCTCTTTCATAATCTTCATCATCTTCCTCAAAAGAGAGATAGAAGCGCTGAGCTGAGGAAGACTGAAGGAGACACAGCCACAATTGATCAATCATCATCTTCAGCATCGCTGGACAGAAGGATAGCAGCAGCCGCAATTGTTGACAGTGAAGAGAAAGAGGACGAGGCAGCTAGACAGAGGAAGCTCTCATGTGTTAATTCCATTGCCCTGTTTTATTGTGCTCTGTTTTGTCTCTTGCTTGATTTTCATGTGTGGATCTGAAATCTGGTTTAATTGTTGCTGAGATGATTGGGTTTAGTGTGTGTTTGGATTAGCTTTTTTTAATAGCTTTACGACTTACGAGGTAAGTGTGTGAGAGGAGTTTTGTCTCAGGTTCCACAAACCATGGTTTGAAACCATGGTTTGAAGATTTACCAAACACACACTAAAGCCATGTGTGGCTAATTACTTTTGAACCTAGAGTAGTTATGAACTAATTTAAGGATATGAGCATGTATGAATCATTTAATTGTGTTTAGTGTTAATTTTGGTTTACTTAATCTTGTATTATTTTATCTATTTAGTGCTTGATCACCATTAAGTAGGAATTTGGGGAATTTAGATTAACCTTGGAAGAGGGATCTTAATTGGACCATAGGATTAAGTAATGTGGGATTAGAATTTATTCTAATTTGCCAATAGGATAGGAATATACCTATTGGACCCATATAATCATATTAGAGTGAATTTGGACATTTATTGCCTCTTGAGTAAATTAGTTAGGAATAACAATTTTAACTTGAGAGAGGAGTATAAGTGATTGGAAGATACTTATATTCATTTAAACTCTAAATTAACAAATTAACATTAAGTGCTTTTAATTGGGTAAATACATGCTCTAAAACTTAAAGAAGGGATTAGCCACTCTAGGTTTTTTTTATCAATTGAATTCTTTAAATCATTAGATTTATTTCTTTTACATTTATTTAAATTGTCTTTCAATCTCTTTCTTTGATTTGCTCAACTTAAATGAAAATGGGAATTTTAATGCCTAATTATCTATTACCTTGGATCTCTGTGGGATGACCTTGATTTGCTACTATACTATTCTACGACCCGTACACTTGCGGTGCATATTTAAAATTTAGTAGCATCAAGTTTTTGGCGCCGTTGCCGGGGATTCAAGGCAATTGGTGATTAGAATTAGAAATCCTTTAGTAATTTAAGCTTGAGCTTTATGAATATTTTCATTTTGTTTTCTTGTGTGTGATTTGCTTTATTTTCATTGTTCTTTTTGTTTGTCTTTGAAAAAAAAATTGAAAAAAAATGGATCATTCACATCATTCATTTGGCTCAACTAGTGATAAATTGGCATATCTTGGTTCTTTATTAGGAATGCATGTGGATGGAATGAGACAAGAAAATACAAATGCTAATTGGATTGAAAATGTTGATTCTTCTCCTTATAATTGCTTTTCTTGTGTTTATTGTGGAGAGAGCCATTCACATGAGCATTGTCCATATGTCCATCCCAGTCACTATGTAAGAGATGATTTCACTAGGAATCAAACTTGTTTTGATCATTCTTTTTGTTCTAGTGAAAGTTTTGAGCAACAAAATTCTTAGGATTCACATTTTAGCCATTATTCAAAAGAAATTACCCCACATTTTCACTCTCATCATTATTCTAAAGAAAACACCCATGAATATAAAGAAAAGTCTAATCTAGAAAAGTTATTTGAGGTGTATGTGGAATCAGTAGAGAGGTCTAATAGAGAGCAAAAGGAATTTGTTACTGAATTTGAGTCAAGGGTCCAAAATATTGGAGTCTATGTGAATCAAATTGTTTCATCTATTCAAAATATGACTCAAGCTAATTCCTTAAGCATGATTGCCACTTCTTGTGTTGATGATGATCATTGTGAGGAAATTGAAGATGTGCAATTGCATGAGACTTTTGATAATGGGAAAAATGAATGTGAACCTGAAATTAATTTGGAAGAGAACAGTGGGTGTCCAATTGAGGTTCCAGTTGAAGAGTCTAATCTTTGTGACTTTGATGTTGAGGTTAGTGGAAAGATCCCAAGAGTTGTTGTTCATGACTCTCCTATTGACTCTTTGACTCTTACTGATGAGAGTCAAGTGGAT
The DNA here is from genome assembly GCA_963242795.1 of Inga leiocalycina. Lineage (NCBI taxonomy): Eukaryota > Viridiplantae > Streptophyta > Magnoliopsida > Fabales > Fabaceae > Inga > Inga leiocalycina. Next base: position 10,882,021 of record OY725327.1, on the reverse strand, counting down.
TTTATGGGATGCTCTAAATTTTTGGAAGCTCCTAAATCTGTTTGCAAAGATGTGCATGTTGTGCTTAATTTGAATTCAGTGAAAACTTGTACTTTAAAATTGTCTGTGATTGAAGAAGTACAAGTAATTAACTTGAATGATCATTTTTTGTGTCTGAAACCTTGTTGCCTGAAAAGGAATGAAGACAAGGTAATCATAGTGTTTGATACTTATGATTAGTGGTTTGTTTTGAGTAGTCTGGCTGAAGACTATAAACTTAGCGCTTCTTGGGAGGCAACCCAAGGTTTGGTTTGATGTTTTTTTTTTGATTTTGTAGGACTTTTGTAGCCCCTGATGATGTATTCCACTTTAATAGCCACAAGCAAGAGCATTCAAGAGCACAAGACGAGGATTGAGAGGGGAGTTTCCTTCTACTTTTTCTTGCTTTGTTTAATTGATAGTTGATAATATGTTCTGGATATGAGTGCTGGATATAGTCTATCTTTGCATGTGATTGATATTTGTTATTGACTATTGAGTTGAGTGGTGTCACTTGTTAGTTGTGATCGATTGGTGAAAATTTAAAATCTTTGAAGCTTCTACTATCCCTACACTTGGATATGGTTGTCTTCATCTCTAGTACTTAGGGTTACTTGTTCACATTGAGGACAATGTGACATTTAAGTGTGGGGGTGGAGGGTACCATTGATTTTGCATGACTTGTCCTTAATTTTGAAAAATTTCTTTGATTTTGCACATAAATAGAAAAATTTTGAACAAAAAAAATTTGTTTTTCATGGAAGATTGACTTTTACTTGTGAATATTGGTAAAGTTGGTTTGATTTGAATTTGAAAAGGATTGAGTTTATTTAGAATTCGGTTCTGTTTTCTTGGAATGTTAGTAGATAGGCAAAGAATTTGGTTTGGATAATTGACTTTAGAATGTTAAAAACAGGTGAAAAACTTGAGCCTAAATATTCATTTCTTTCAAGAGGGAGTACACTTATTGTGATTTTATCTCTAGAACTTGTCTTGAATCTCCTTTGAAGCTTTAAATCCCTTTGCATTCACAAAGATGATTTAGGCATTCATTTCATAGCTAGTTTGGCCAAATGTCTATCCTTGTCATATAAAAATCCTTTGCTTTACCCCATTTGAGCCTTGCTTTGCTTTTAAAAGAAAATTGCATGGAGTAAATAGCCCTTTGTTTGATAAATGCAATTTTTATATCCTTTCTTTCCTATTCATTTGCTACTTTAATTAGTGCTAAGGAAAATAATTTTAGAAAATAGTGAAGGGTTTAGAAAGTCTATTATGTGAGTTGTGTAGATAGAAAAAAGTGAAATAGAAAGAAAAGAAAGATAGAAAGAAAGGTGTAAAAAGAGAGAGAGAAATTAAAAAAAAAACAAGAAAAAGAATAATAATAGAAAAAAATAGAAATGCAAAAAAGAAAAAAAAAGAAGAAAAAAAGGAGAGATTGTTGAGTTCAATGTAATAAAGGTTTTTATAGTGCAAGTGAGTTTGTTTCTTTTAAGTGGATATTCCTTCATTCTTAATGAATTTCATTGAGTTACTTAGCACTATTAAAGTATTTCTTCATACCATTTCACTACTTTTATTTCATTATCCTACCCTATTCATTACAACCTTTAGAAAAGTCCTTTTGATTTGTGTGAGCAAGGGGATAATGTAGTAGAGATGGAGATAATAAACAAGCTTATGGTAGATGGGTTGCAATAAGTGGAAGAGAGTGAAACACAAGCCCTTTATATTGTCTTGAGGGAAGAGTGCAAACACTTCACTTGTGAGGAACATTCTATTGTCATTTATCCTTGCTAAATTACTTGCATTTCTACTTACATTTTTAGAAGGTGGAAAAGAATTTTAAGAAAGCTTCATTCTTGAAAATTTGAATTAAATCCAATTTTATGATGTTTGCTTTGAAATTCTTGCTTCCATGATTGTCTTTGACTGTTTTGAACTTTTTGAAATCTTGAGGACAAGATTTAATGCAAGTGTGGGGGTGTGATAACTCCCCATTTTTAATATGTTTGAGACACATTTTGATATAATTGGGGAGTTATTAATAATAATTTAAGATGATTTTCTTGAGATTTTAAAAGATATCAAGTTGGTGCATTATCTTGGGGATTTGATTATAAGTTTTTTATTTTAAATTAAAATCTAAAGGAAAGAACCAATAAATAATGAAAGTTAATAAAAAAAAATATTTCAGTCTAGTTTTAGTATTGGGTTATTATTATAATACTCCCTCCGGTCCTAATTATAAGACAAAGTTGACTTTTTTGGAGAAATTAAGGAAGCCAATTAAATTATTTTAGAGTCTTTATATTTTTATTTTTTTCTCCAAACTAATTAATTTAACTACTAAACTAATATATAATGTAAGGATACTAAAAATATAAACACTCTAAAGTAATTTAATTGGCTTCCTTAATTTCTCCAAAAAAGTCAACTTTGTCTTATAATTAGGACCGGAGGGAGTACTTTGTTTCCTTTTTTTTAGCTCGTGGGGTACGGTTTTGACTATGGGAAATTCAAAAGAAGACAAAAAAAAAATTAAAGGCCAAAGAGAAAGCTTGCAGGGACGTCAGCGTTTTGGGCTTGGGCTTGATATTTCTTACATAGGATTTGAAGAGGCAGTGCGACATCGTTTTTTTCTGGGGGACGTAATGGCTATCTAACCTAAGAAAAAGGAAGCTGCACAGAAAAGGAAGAGCAGCAGAGCACAGCCGCAATACGTTGATATATCAGCGGAGAAGAGAAAAGCCGCAATTTACACTGAAAGATCAGCGGAGGATCAGAGCAGCTGGACAGAGGAGGCACCGCTTTCATAATCTTCATCATCTTCCTCAAAGGAGAGATAGAAGCGCTGAGCTGAGGAAGACCGAAGGAGACACAGCCACAATTGATCAATCATCATCTTCAGCATCGCTGGACAGAAGGATAGCAGCAGCCGCAATTGTTGACAGCGAAGAGAAAGAGGACGAGGCAGCTGGACAGAGGAAGCTCTCATGTGTTAATTCCATTGCCCTGTTTTATTGTGCTCTGTTTTGTCTCTTGCTTGATTTTCATGTGTGGATCTGAAATCTGGTTTAATTGTTGCTGAGATGATTGGGTTTAAAGCCATGTGTGGCTAATTACTTTTGAACCTAGAGTAGTTATGAACTAATTTAAGGATATGAGCATGTATGAATCATTTAATTGTGTTTAGTGTTAATTTTGGTTTACTTAATCTTGTATTATTTTATCTATTTAGTGCTTGATCACCATTAAGTAGGAATTTGGGAAATTTAGATTAACCTTGGAAGAGGGATTTTAATTGAATCATAGGATTAAGTAATGTGGGATTAGAATTTATTCTAATTTACCAATAGGATAGGAATATACCTATTGGACCCATATAATCATATTAGAGTGAATTTGGACATTTATTGCCTCTTGAGTAAATTAGTTAGGAATAACAATTTTAACTTGAGAGAGGAGTATAAGTGATTGGAAGATACTTATATTCATTTAAACTCTAGATTAACAAATTAACATTAAGTGCTTTTAATTGGGTAAATACATGCTCTAAAACTTAAAGAAGGGATTAGTCACTCTAGGTTTTTTTTATCAATTGAATTCTTTAAATCATTAGATTTATTTCTTTTACATTTATTTAAATTGTCTTTCAATCTCTTTCTTTGATTTGCTCAACTTAAATGAAAATGGGAATTTTAATGCCTAATTATCTATTACCTTGGATCTCTGTGGGATGACCTTGATTTGCTACTATACTATTCTACGACCCGTACACTTGCAGTGCATATTTAAAATTTAGTAGCATCAGTTACGCAATTTACAAAAGAAAAGAAGGAAGGAGTAAAAGAAAATCAATATGTACATGAAAAAAAAAGAAAAAAAGAAAAAGAAAAGAAAAGAAAAGAGAGATGTCATTATATACGCTTCAGCATGCATGGCACTTATTCCATTAGTCCTTCCCACTAGACCATTTCCAACATTACAACCCTGGTAAAAGGCCCCCTTGATTCATAAATCTAGGTGTACAAGTGGTAGAGAGAGTAGAATTTCTACAAGCCTATGGCAGGACCTGCTATAAGTGGTACTGAGCGAAATTAACCCTAATTGTGAGGATTAAACACGTATATCAGTGAGTGTTTTCTTGTGCACATAACTTTGGTTGATTAAGCTATAGCCTATTCCCTTTGCATTACCTTAAACTGAACTTTGTGTTAGCTTCAAGCGTCAACAATGAACAATTCCATGCAACCTTAAAGTTCATGTGGCACTGAAAGCGTGTGAATTGAGTCCAAGTAAAAGGAAGGAGAATGCAAAGAATTAGGTCTGGATAATGAGGCCGAATCATACATGCTGAATGTTGCTCTTGATTTTGATAAATGCAGGATGATTGTTAGTCAACCCTGGTTGAACATACACTCAGTTGAAAATGACTAGGGAATTAGTTTTAAACTATGAACCAAGCATGCATGTATATTTGATGACATGAGTAGCTTAAGAGAAGAGGGTCATGCATGAGTACTAGGCTGGTGAATGATTGAGTTTACTCGAAGACGAGCAAAAGTTCAAGTTTGGGGGTGTGTTAACTTCAGTAAATTCTTACTAGAATTTCATATTTCATTCTGTTTTACTTCACTTTGGGTGCATAAGTGGGCATTAGAAAGGATTAAAGTGATGAATTGTGTTTTCCTCATGCTATGCACAGCAGAATGAAATTGTGGAGGACATTACTCACTAATTGCTATGAATGTCTAACCATGTGTGCAAGTTCTTTGTGTAAACTGGTACAGATTAAGTCATGGCTAACCCAGAGGAAGCTGCAGGCAGTGAAAAGGAGAGGAAGGAAGTTGAAGCTAACAACCAGTGAATGAAAGGCAAGCTAGAAGAACAGAAAGTCCTGGGCCGCAATCTACCATTTCTTGGGTCGCGGCCCAAAAGATCAAAATGAGCCCAGAGAGTCTTGGGCCGCGGCCTACCATCTCTTGGGCCGCAGCCCAAGAAATTCACATTAGCACAGAAACTCTGGGGCCGTGACCCACCATCTCTTGGGCCGCGGCCCATGAAAGCAACATGAGCACAAAAAGGTGTGGGCCGCGGCCCATAAGCATCAACTTGAGGTCAGAAACTCTTGGGCCGCGGCCCAACCCCGAAAATGAAGCTGCGCGTTCTGACATCTGAGAAGATATAAAAGGCAAACCCAGGGTTTTGAGGAGGGAGTTCCCATTTTGGAAAGACCGAGAAAGGCGACTAGAGAGTTGTTGAGAGCTGGGAATTGGTAGAAATCAAGGAGAAGCAAGGGGGCTTGCGGATTGGAAGAGATTTCACTCCAAGTTCTTGTTCCTTCTGTATTCATTCCCTTCTTCCCACTGTGATTCTGTTATGGCTACATTTAATCTTGTTATTTGTAATCCGTTTTTGAACATGAGTAGCTAGGTTTTTCATTCTAGGATTGTTCTACTCTGTTGTATGGATTAAACTCAAATTCTTCTTCCTCTTCTTTAGCTAATGGTATATATATGTTAATTCTTCTCTGTTTTCATTGATATTCATGAATTGCTAGCACTATGAATAACATGTTCAACTAGATTAAGCTTGAGAGAGTTAATCTAATTGAAGAACGTGGGGAGAGTTATGCTAGACTTGAAGTTTAAAGAGTTAAATGGATGGTTTGTTAATAACATAGAGATATAGTTATTAACCTAGCATTGTCAAAGTAAGGAAGTTGTGTAATGTTTATTTTCCCTTAAATGCAGCAAGAGATTGTGTATCTAATTGGAAAATATAGGTTGGTTATGACTTGAGAGAGCTTAACCAATGGCTATCAAACCTTAGACTGACATATATATATATCCCATAAACAGTAATATCGAAGAGGAAGTAGATTGAGTTTATGATATACAAAGGAAGCGAACAATCCTAGATACATTTTACTTGATTGATTCCACAAGAAGCATCCTCTGTTCAGTATTTTTCTTAGTTGTTATCAGCACCTCTTTTGAATTTGTTTTTCTCACACTCAACATTTTGTTTGATTCAACTTAATCAAACACGTTAAGCCCTTTGTTTAACTAATTTGTTATTCAAATCCTCGAGGGAACGATCTCACTTATCACTGTATTACTTAACGCGATCCGTGCACTTGCGGTAGCGAACAGCAGCCAAAAAGTGTCTGACTAGTTCTTAGCCCAACCCAAAGCTTTCTGACCTGTTCTTGACTGTAGCCAAAGGGTTCTTGGCCGTGGCCCAAAAGTGCCTATCATGTTCTTAACCGCAGCCAAAATTTTTCTAACCATCTCTTGGTCGTGGCCAGAGAGCAGCCAAGCCCCAATTTTCAGCACTTTGAACTTCTCAAATATAGTCTTTGGTCTAGTTCTCCCCAACCTTTTAGGCTTTTGTTTGAGCTTGTAGAAGCTACCTAAAGGTCTCAAATGATAACCAACCCTAAGTGTTTTAGAGTTAAGAATTGGAATAGAAAATAACTCGTCATCCTTGATTATGATTTATAGGATTTAACTCTACCCTGAGCGTAAGAAACCAGTGTCTGAGCAGGAATGGAAAGAATAAGGTAGTGACTCCTTCTCTTATATCATGTATAATGCTTTATATATATGTGCTTATCATTGAATTATGACAAATGCGCATGCTAATTGTAAATACAGTTGTGATAGTTGTCGTGATTGTGAATACAGATGTAAGAGTTATTGTTAATGTGACAAAAGTCACGAATATGTATATAGCCATGAGAGCTGTCGTTAATGTGATGAAGTCATGAATATGTATACAGTCGTGAGAGCTATCGTTAATGTGATAAAAGTCATGAATGTGATTGCTACTGTGGATGCTATTGTGATCCTTCTTTGTGATAATTGCTTACATGCTTTGTTATTATATACCATATAAGTGAAATGTTGCTACTGAGATTCATATGAATCTTACTCTTTCTAATGACTAACCTACAGCCAAGGCAAGCGGATCGAAGGAGAAGCAGGTAACCAAGGGCGGCTAGTGCTCCCAGCTTAAGAAAATTGAGTTTTGTTAGTTAGTTATCATACTTTTAGATAAATGTATATGATGTAAATATAAGTCCAAAGTAGTAATGGTGAATGTATCTATCATAGATTTGTATAGTTGTTATGTAATCCCCGGTATGGGAACTGAAATGGGCGAATATACCCAATGGACCCTTTTAGTGAATGGATAAAACCTGAAAGCTGTCAAGAAATTTTGTTGAACACTCTGATAGTTATGAATGGAACCCAACTGAATAGGCCAAATAGATTCAAAAAGTGGAAGTGAGACCGTATTAAATAGGTTTTGAAAAGCTTTTGAAAACTCATTTTATCACAAAACTGAACCCTATCTTGAAGTTGGGACCTTTAATAAGTTTTGAATTAACTGTTGGTCTCCAGTTTAACTTAATGACATGTTTTCGAACGTTATTAATGACTTTCAAGGTAGGGGGTTACACCCATACTTTTATTCCTCACACAACAATTAAGCTAAAAAAATCATGAAGAAAACAAGTAAGGAAAGAGACAACCTTGGTTAGAATAGCTTAAGTCACTTGAAGGAGAAGTTCTTATCCCCGATGAGAATCATACATTTGTCTTGTGGAACAACTTTTCCTACATTGAACTTCCTTGGAGGAGGTGGCTCAGGATCAATCGGAAGATGACCAAGAATGTATAGTGGATATTGGTGCCTCCTCCGAATTTTCCAAGAATGTACCTGTAAAGAAGACAAGCAAATAGCAGTGTCCCATCCAAAAATAGAAACATAGAGAAATTTCAAGTGAAATAAAGGCAGGTGAAGTTCCAAACTTTCTAAGTAACTATCATATCCAAGGAAATCAATGACACTCCCATCAGTAAGAGTGAGACAACCAATCAATTTTTGAAAATCCTCTTGTTTTTGCAAAGTGGAAGGTGCAAAATCCAACTTAGTGTTGGGGTACACCACATCATCATTGTAATCACAAGAGGTGAGAGGTAAAAGAATAGAAGAAGAAAGAGAATTTTTCAAGTCAGTACCACCTAAAACTTTTATATTTTCAAAACAATTATTTTTGTTTTCCATGTCAGATGGCAAATCACAAGAAAGAATCATATGGAAATATGCATTTTCATTTGCAGTATCATCAATCAAAATATTTGAATCTTTCCTTATAAAACTATCATGCAATTCATTGGATTCAAGAGAAAAATCGCTTTCTAGGTGATGGTTTTTACACTCACATAAACCACGTTAACATCCATACTAGATTTAACATTTTCACAATTGTCATGCTTACAGTTATCAATAGTACAAGGAGGTGTATCAAAATTAATGGTAGAATCAACCACATCACTAAATGCTTTCTTTCAAAACTCAACAAGTAAGTAGCATTTTTCATTATAACAATCTATTCATATTTGATCTTTCACACAAGAAGATGAAAGTATATCATTCAATTGATCACAATAATCCCTAATACTATGAAGAGAAGGATTTTCAACAGTTAAGGCATCACATAATGAAGAAGGAGCATACTCATCAACAAGTACAATCAAATCACTACTATTACAGCCAATGGGTTGAACAATTACATTTTCAAACATTTAAGGGGATTCAACAATGATTTCCTCATCCACCTCATCATCAGTCAAATCATTAATTGCTCACTAGTTAAAGTAGTAGGAGAGTTTACTTCTATAAGGATAGGATCATTACCAAATGATAGGGAAAACTCGTCAATGCTCTTTTGTACTTGTTTTACTTCTTGTGCTTGTATGGGAATAGGCACTGAAGGATTAGAAAATTTCACTTATGAAGTGCCATACATTTCTTGAGCTTGGACTCCTTGTTCCTCCTCCATAAGAGAGGAAGACTCCTTTGAAAGTTGAAAGTAGATCTTTTTGACTTTCCTGGCTTGAGTAGTTGGCACACATATAGGAAGTAGAGGGTGAGTCTCTTGCGGAATTGTTAACTTCATGAAATTCTTGTTAGAATTTCACATTTCATCTTGTTTTTACCTCACTTTGGGTATATTAGTGGGCGTTCGAGATTATTAAAGTGATGAAATGTGTTTTTCTCATGCTAGGCAGAACAGAATGCAAATGTGGAGGACATTATTCACTAATTGCTATGAATGATTAACTATGTTTGTGAGTCCTTTGTGTGAACTGATACAGATTCAGTCATAGCTGGCCCAGAGGAAGCCACATGCAGTAAGAAGGAGGTGAAGGAAGTTGAAGCCATCAACCATTCTAAGGAAAGGCAAGCTGGGAGGAGAACAGAGCAGAAAAGAGAAGGAGATGAACTCTGGAAGGTTCCTGGCCGCGGCCAACAGAGGAACAGAAAGGCATGGGCCGCGGCCAAGATGAGCCAACAGGAGAACAGAAAGGCATGGGCCGCGGCCAAGATAAGCCAACAGGAGGTCATATGCTTACTGGCCGCAGCCAAGCACTCATGGGCCGCGGCCCAAAGATGAATAGAAGATTGTTGGCTGCGGCCCATAAAGTGGCTAGCCACGGCCAACCCCTGCAAATGATGCTGTGCGTTCTGTCATTTGAGAAGCTATAAAAAGCAAAACCCAGGGTTTGAAGGGGATCCCTGATTGGGAAAGATCGAGGAAGCGGCTGTAAATGTCCTTGGAGCTTGGGTTTGCTTTAAATCAAGGAGAATCAAGTAGGATTGAAGATTGGAAGAGATTATCAACTCTATTTATCTTGATCTTTCTGTATTCATTCCCTTTCTCCATTGTGATTCTGGTATGGCTACACTGAATGCTGATGTCTGTAATTTGTTTTTGAACATGAGTAGCTAGGTTTTTCATTTTAGGATTGTTCTAAACCTTTGTATGGATTAAACTTGAACATGTGTTGGTTTTGAGGGCAATGTACCTGATTTTTAGAGTTTTTCTATCCTTTTGACAGCAATTGCTGCCTTCAATTCACTTTGAATTGCCTTGTGTGCCATTGCCCTGTTTTTAGACACTTTGCCTAACTGAAATTGCTGCTACAAGGTCTCTATATAGATTGCATAAACTGAGTAGTGTTGGAATTGATGCTCTGTCAAGTGATAAGCATTGCTGAAAATTAGGCTTGAAGTGATATGGGATGTGTTGAGTATTAATCTATTGCATTGCTTGCTAAAAGAGTTATTGAATTGAAGGAATATGAGTTCTTATTGTTCTAGATTATTCTGCACATGAATGTTAATTTAAGAACTGAGGTGTCTAGATAAGCTATGAAACTTTTGGTCATTGGGTGAGTAATTATATTGACTAATTGAGTCCTGAAAAAGTTGATCTGCTCTTTTACATAATGGTTTGTAGCTGGACTTAAGTTCTCTGTTGTAGGAAATCATGTTTTGATTGCACTCCAAAGGTTTCCTGATATATTTCTGAACTTGGATGACTGTTCAAGGTTGTGGTTGTTCTCTTGATTAGCTAGTCTATGCTGGTTGCATTGAAATCTTTTGCTGATTCTATAAATGAAAGTTTCTAATTTGGAAATATTGGTCTTGAAACATACTTGTACATGACAGATTGGGGATTTGTTCATCTCTGGTAGGTGCCAATTGTGTTTTGCATAATCAAGTCATTCAGCGCTTCCACATGTAACTTGGCCAATTGACTAAGTTTTGAAATTTTTAGGAAGTTTGATCTAAGTTGACAAGTTTTGCACTTTTTCCCTTTAAATGATCATGTGTACCTGGAGGTGAATCTTGTGATTTTGAAAACCATGTTTTGCCTAACCTCCACAAATTGCAAATTGCCTCATTGAATTTCAGAATTTACAAGGCTTTTCATAAACTTTCAACTGTTCTTGAACATGTGCTTTAGTAGTCAAATTGTGCTGAATGTTTTGGAATGGTTCCAATGCTGGGATCAATTTTGCCAACATTATATTAATCTAACTCCTTCTTCTGAGGTGATTAAGTAATGAAAGAGGTAGTGAGGAATAAGATTAAGCTTGGAATCCCAGTGGACAGTTTTGGATTAGTTAGAATTTAAGTTTAGGGGTATTTTTTTCCTTTATTTTAGGATAGCTTTGATCAAGATTCTTTCTTTTTATTTGATTTCCCGGTATTAAGTCTTGGTTTGTTTCTTCATTTGTTTTGGGTCTCGTATTGCTATTGCTCAAGACGCAATGCCTGCCAAGCGTGTTGCTGACCGCACGAGTCCCAGGGCTGTCGCTGAGGCCAAAGCCAAGATCATTACCCGGCCCTTTCTGCAAGAGCAGGAATTCCCGTTCAACGTCTCATACGAGTTTTACGATCTAGCCACCCGTACCTACCGCTTGCAGAGGCTCATGGAGCCTAAGGTTGATGGGAATCTGCAGATTGTCTAGGAATTCTACGCCACTGCCAGTGTGAGACCCATTTGGTGATTTCCTCTCCGTGGATTCGACATTGACTTTACGCTGGATAGCTTTCAGCAATTTGTAGCACTCCCAGCTGTTGACAATTACAGATACAAGCAACTATTGGATAATGATGATGACATCCCTGAGGATGAAATTTTGGAGTTGCTAGTGTACAACCACATGGTGGCGTGGCAGAGTCACGGAGGGGCTCAGAAATATTTACCCCGTTCTCAGTTATCAGTTGAGGCTCGGGTGTAGCTGCATTTTGGCAAGGACTACTTTTGGCCTTTGTCGAATAGGAATCGCCTCACTAGAGACCAGGCTCTCTTGATTTACCTTCTTATGAAGAAGGAGCCTGTTGATCTTGGCGCATTGATTTATTAGACTCTTCGCAACCATACACGAGATCATTCGATGGGTTTGATGTTGCCGCACCTTATTTCCTCCTTCTGCTCCTCTGTGGGTGTTGTTGCTGTGGCTACTAATGTTCTTTTCAAGCCAATTAAGAAGTTCAACTACTTGAGCATCAAGCCGAAACCAGATGAGCAAGTTCCAGCCTCCCAATGTACAGCGAACGACCCTATCTTTCAGCAGGGTGGACCGTCTCATCCTCCTCATGACCTTCCATCTCCCCTGGAGCAGGGTGAACCATCCGGTACCCCTTCCTCTTCCGAGTCTACCGTCACATTGGATGTGATCTTTACAGCTATTCAGAACACTGAGGCTACTGCCGCCCAATGCCTCACCTATCTACAGAACCATGGTGTTCTCCTGACCAGGTTAGAGGAGTTATTTGCTGCTCACGTACCTGCTACAGCTCAGGCCGGTGATGGTGATGATAGCGAAGATGTTGGTGCTGCCGGCGGGGATGATGATGATGATGGTGATGGTGCAGATGCAGCCGCCAGTGATGATGATGGCGAGGATTAGTTTTCAGTTAGTTTGTGCTACAATTTTTACTATTGTTTTCTATTTCTTTTGGATATGGCTCATCCTTTGCTTTAGTACTATTGTTACAGTTGCTTTCCCTATTGATTGACATCGGATTTTATTGGATATTGTGACTTTGATATCTATGGTTTGTTCACTGTTATACCTATGGATGGTTGTATGCTCTCTTTCATTGCAGGCGCTATTTGTGACACGTTGTGTCCTGTGACAGTGGGGACACTGTCTCCCTCAAGTTTGGGGGTACTGGTATATTTGCATGCATGTGTTTAAAGCTGTTTGCGCCTTGTCTTTGAGTCAAAGGCGAGTTACATTTGATTAATCATATCTTAAATAGGTAGTTGCACTACTACAGAATATACTTATAAAGTCCCTAAAAGACGTCCCTTTTTGAAAAAGGGACGCCCAAAATATTGGGCGGTGGCATATGTGTAATTATATATCAAAATTGAAAAGGTTGGCTCGTCAAATAAAATTGAATCTCACGACTGAATGTGTTTTAGACGTCCCCATGTTCATTGGGGACGTGTAAAGACTGTTTTAGACGCCCCCAATGAACATGGGGACGTCTAAAGACTCCCAGAAAAGCGTATGAAAGGGGAAAAAAAAGAACACACTTAAGACATCCCCAGATGGCCAGGGGACGTCTAAAGATTAACATTAGACGTCCCCAGACCATCTGGGGACGTCTAAAGATTAACATTAGACGTCCCCAGACCATCTGGGGACGTCTAAAGCTTATATTAGACGTCCCCAGCTGGTCTGGGGATGTCTAAAAGGGGCCTTTAAACGTCCCCAGCTGGGCTGGGGACGTCTAAAGGGTGCCTTTAGTCGTCCCCAGCCCAGCTGGGGACGTCTTAGGCTTAAACAAATGCACTGGTTGACATGACCAGTGTATGTGAAGTGTCAGAATTTTTCTGTTGCACTTGCTTTACTCTCCCTCTCCTTCATCACTTCCGTCCCCTCTCCCCTGCTTCTTGTTCTTTTTACTTTACTCTTTCACTTCTGTCCCCTCTCCCCTGCTTCTTGCTTTATTCTCCCATCTTCATCACTTCTGAATACGCGCGGCCATTTCTCCTCTCCCCAGTTTCTACTTGTTCCTTCTTAGCCTCTATTTCATCCAGACCGTTGATAGTCGCCATCTTTGCTCTGCTGGTTCTGCACTGTTCTCTCTCATTCTCTCCACAGTCGGCCTCCTCTTACCACCGTGGGTCATCTGCTCTAAAGTTGCAGCAACAGGTTAGCTAAAACTAAACTTGTGAATGATTAGGAAAATGCATTTGTTCTGTGCTGGAATTTAAGTGTTGTTTGTGCTTGAGGTTTATCTTTGCTATTTTGTTGAATTTAAGACGTACCACATCAAGTTTTAATCTTTTGCTTTTTTCCATTGTTTTGAGAAACATGAAATTCTCATTAACTAAAAAATATGAGTCCACAACTTGAAGCTCTGCAAGTGCCTAATATTTATACAACTATAAGGGGCGTATTGAGCAATATGACAATACTAAACATTGAACACAGAAACACAAAACGATAACACTAATATCAATATCCTAATTACAATACATCATAATTGTGTATGTTACTTACCTTCACAACAAGGTGATGATTGCAATTTAAATTTTTTTCGTTGATTTGAAAATTGAAGAATCATTATCTAATTGTTTTAAATAATTAATTTGATTTGAAACAAATTTGCATTTGCAATCTTAATTTTTTTTTAATTTGATTTGATTTGAATAATATACTAATATTTTGTACTTATTGAATTATTTGAATGTTTTATTTCAAATACAATTTTCAAGATGATGTTTTGTTTCAAATTTGGTGATGATTTTGTTTGCTTTTTATTAAAAGAAGTCAGTTGCAAAGAAAATTACAAGTTCTCTTTATAAAGAAAATTACTATGAAAACATGACTAATTTGACACTTCAGTCACTAATCAATAAAATTATATAAGAATTCATAATTTTCTGGTATATTAATTTGTAAGTTGTAATGCAACATTGTATTTAACTAGTAAGCAGCGCATTCATCAAGGAAGTTCTCAACTATACTTGCTAATAATGTTTGTGGACTTTTTCAAGCATGTAAATAATAGGAGTAGACAAAAAGTTATGGTTAATGCAATGTAATCTTATCAAATAATGACTATTATACTATGAGCCCTCAATTCCTCAGCCCCAAATGCCCTTTATAAATTCCTAAAAATTCCCACATATGTCTCTTGTAAATACACATAGTTGATTTGTAAATTCCCACATATCTCACTTATGGTATATATCTGATTTAATATTTTGATTTCTAAAATATAAGTGTATTCTGTTTGTGCTTGGTGGTAGAAGCTAAAGTTTAGTTTCGTTTAAATTAAGCTGAGATGGTTTGTTATTTTGATTTTGGGATGTCTCACTTTTAAGGGGAAATGCTGCCAAAATTTTGAAAAACATGGTGTAAAAGGCAATTCCCTGTGTTTTCAATTATTCTAAACTTGAGTGTAAATGGAAATGGCATAGGTGGTAATAAAATGGATCATAGTTGGATGAATGCTCTGAGAACAAGTGAAGAATATGAGAATGGGGTTGAAAACTTTATTGAATTTGCTAGGAGAACGTTCCAGCAAAAAATGGGATGTATTTTTGTCCCTGTGTCAATTGTTTAAATGAGAGAAAACGGGATGTTGAAGTTATAAGGGATCACCTACTTTGTGATGGAATAAATCTTCGATACACAAGGTGGATATGGCATGGTGAGGAAGTAAGTGATTGTCCATCGCACAAGAAGGAAGCTGTGGATGTCATAGATGAAGATAAAATGGAGAGAATGATTCACGATGTTGAGGTAGAATCCTTTGCGCAGTCACATAAATATGACAGCCTGCGGAGTGATGCAGAGACACCGTTGTACCCTGGGAGTAAGTACACACGGCTCATAGGAACATTACATTTGGTTAACTTAAAAGCAACTTATAGGTGGACCGATAGTAGTTTCACATTGATGCTTGAACTGTTGTGTGATATGTTTTCAGACTATAATGTACTTCCAAATCATATGTATGAGGCCAAGAAAATCCTATCTACAATGGGTATGGAGTATAAAAAGATACACGCTTGCCCTAATGACTGTGTACTATACAGAAAGGAGTATGAAGGCCTGAGTGAGTGCCCTAAGTGTCAAACCGCACGATACAAAGTGAAGAAAGATGGTGGTTGTGGTGATAGGAAGACTAAAAGGCAACCTGTAAAAGTTTTGTGGTATCTTCCAATAATACCGCGCTTTAAGCGTTTGTTTGGCACTGCAAAAAGGGTGAAGAAGTTGAGATGACATTCGGATGACAGAATATCCAACGAAAAATATCTTCGGCACCTAGCTGACTCTCCGCAATGGAAGAAAATAGATGAAATGTTCCCTGAATTTGGCAGCGAGTCGAGAAACCTTCGGCTTGGGTTTTGTACAGATGGCATCAATCCGTATGGAACTCTTAATAGCATACACAGTGCGTGGCCAGTACTCCTTGTAATATACAACTTGCCTCCCTAGCTTTGTATAAAATGTAAGTATGTGATGCTTTCTATGATGATTTCTGGACCAAAACAGCCAGGAAATGATATCGATGTCTACCTGGCGCCTTTGATTGAGGACTTGAAGAAGTTGTGGGAGGAAGGCGTAGATGTGTTTGATGCGTATAAGAATGAGTCCTTCAAGCTATGTGCAATGCTTTTTACCACCATAAATGACTTTCCTGTGTACGGAAACCTCTCAGGATACAATGTGAAGGGGCATAAAGCATGTCCGATCTGTGAAGCAAACACTCACTTCCACCAACTTAAACATGGAAGAAAAACGGTCTACCTCGGTCACAGGAGGTTCCTTCCTAGGTTCCACCCGTATCGTAGGTTAAGAAAGCATTTTAACGGCTTGCCGGAGCATGGATTGGCTCCAAAGGCATTAACCAGAAAGGAAGTTTACAATCGGGTTGAACGTATCAATGTCTTACTCGGTAAGAATCATAAGACTTCGGGTGAGAAGAACATATGGAAGAAGAGATCAATTTTCTTTGATCTTCCATATTGGCGTAGTCTTCATGTGAGACACAGTATTGATGTAATGCACGTGGAGAAAAACGTTTGTGATAGCCTTGTCAGTACACTTTTGCACATTCCAGGGAAGACCAAGGATGGGATTAATGCGAGACTAGACCTTGTTGATATGGGAATAAGAGAACGGTTACATCCACAGCTAAGAGATGATGGTAGGAGGGTATACATGGAGCCAGCAGCGCATACACTATCAAAAGCGAAGAAAAGAAGTTTGTGTGGGTATTTGCATGAAATTAAGGTACCACAAGGATATTCTTCGAATGTGAGAAGGTGTGTGTCAATGGACGATTTGAAGTTAGTGGGAATGAAGTCCCACTATTATCATGTGTTGATGCAACAACTGTTACCAGTAGCTATTAGAGGGATTATGAAAGATGAAGTTCGAAGCACTGTGACAAGATTGTGTGTTTTCTTTAATGCTATCTGTAACAAAGTCATTGACACTGAAAAGCTGGATGAACTGGAAGCTGAGGGTTATATCATATTGTCCCAATTAGAGATGCACTTTCCTCCTTCATTTTTTGATATAATGGTGCATTTGATAGTTCATTTGGTAAGGGAGGTAAGGCTCTGTGGTCCAGTTTACCTGAGGTGGATGTACCCTTTCGAGCGATACATGAAGATCTTAAAAGGGTACTCTAAAAATCCTTATCGACCAAAAGCCTCAATAGTTGAAAGGTATGTTGTTGAAGAGGCTATGGACTTCTGCAGCGATTATCTATCAAGGAAAAAGGAACAATCTCAGCATGAAGAAGGGAGGAGCAAGGGAACACGAGGACTGAAAGTGAAGACTATGCCTCATGAAGAGGTGTTGCAAGCACACCTTTATATCTTGAATAACATGGCAGAAGTTCAACCGTACATAGATGAACACAGAAAGAGATTGAAGAACATGAATCCGAGGAAGAATGACATGCAGATTACTATTGAGCAAAACAAGACATTCATTCAGTGGTTTGAATATGGACAATTCTGGTGACTCACAAAGTGATAGGGACAATAAAATGAATAGGCCCGAACCTGATGCGAGACCTGAACCGGTTGCGAGAAGAAGGGTTAGAGGCAGTACAAAAATGCCTGCATTAGTAGCACGTCATCACCATCAACAGGAGAGGTTGCATATTGACTTTGATGAAAATATGAAACCAATTGGTCCAGAGGAAGACCATTTCATTAGCTACGTAGGTTTTTTGACTCGAAGCAAAGTTCGCATTACCTTTGATAATTAGAAGTTGGTTCCACCAAAAATGAAAGACTTGATTTGGCAACAACTTTTGGTATATAAGTTTCAATACATCTGCATTATATCTTTATTCCTATCGCTTCAAATATAATTAACTTATGTTTTTACCTTGCAGTAAACCTATGATGTCCCTGACATCGCGGAGATGTACAAGGAGTAGATGACGGAGGTTCGGCTATGATGGAAAGATTTCAAGAACAGGCTCACACGAGATTACATTCGAGGGGACATGAGGGGTCAGGATCCATGTCATGAGTATCCATTTTTGTCTCCAGAGGACTGGAGGTTGTTTATGGCATCACGAGAAGATCCAAACTTTTTGGTAAGATTTCTGTCATCATAGTGTTTTATTTGAATATAGTTGACATTATTGATTCGGTGTTCGTTGTTTTTCTTTCAAAGGCATTAAGTGCAGCAAATGCAGAGAGGCAATCAGCTAATAACTATCAACATTGCATGTCTCATGGTGGTTATCAGAAGCTTGAGCGAAAGATGATGGCAGAAGAGTTGGAGAAATTGAAGGAAGCAGCCACATCAGATCCTACCGTTGTGGTCCAGCCCCCGCCACCTCCACCACATCACAAAAAATGGAAAGCAGGGAGGCTTAAGTGTGGGAAGTACATAAATCCGACTGTTGCTGAGGTTGCCGCAAGAATTGTAAGTAGTTAGAGCATAAGTACAAACTTATTTTTTCATATTGGGAGTGCTTATGATAACTTTTATGCTGCAGGATGAACTGGAAGATCATAGTAGCCAAGGTTCGTTCACTCCAAGTGGATGGATGGATATCTTGTTAACGGCGATTGGGAAGGCAGATCACCCTGGTCATGTTCGAGGGGAGGCAGTGGGATTTCGTGTCACGAAGTATTTTAGCCGAGCCTCACATCCTTATTCGGCACAAGCTGAACCCAGTAGGGAGCTTGTGGCCAAGATTCGTCAGGAAGTCTCACAAGAGCTCGAGGCCAACCTTCGCGACAAGCTCCGACAAGAGCTGTTGCCAGAGCTACGTCTTCAGCTGATGCTTGAGCTACACGCTGAAATGCAGAAGATGTTTGACTCGCAGATGGCAACTACTGAGCGTAGAACCCATTCATCCCCGGCCTTCCACAGCACCAAAGGAAGTTACAACCCGCAGGAGGAACCACTTGGCGACCCTTCTCCCACTCCAGCGCAGGGAGAACCTGCCATCCTCTCTTTGGATGCCCCAGTGCTGCATGTAGTTGCAAATGCTCTCGTTCACACAGAAGCTACTACCCACCATAATCAGCAAATTCCACAGCATTTGCATAGGGTGACTGTGACGTGTGTTCGAGAAGGGGAAGAAGGTACAGCCATCCCTATTCTTGATGACGAGGTTGCCACAATAGCTCAGGTGAGAGGATCTTTCATCCTTTGGCCTGTACATCTTATTGGCTTGTTACCACCAATACCTCCAATGGTATAGAACTACCTTACTTTTACTTGAGATGTGTTGACATCCTACTAACAGTATGTGTTTTTATGTTCTAAAAGAACGAGCAAGAAGTAGAGAAATGGCCCTTCTTAGCACGACTGCAGCATATCTATAAAGGCATTCGCCAGATTGATTTGCATATGCCTGCAGGGATTGTGGGCCAGCAAACAGAGTATCACTTCACAATTGATAAACAAGATCTTAAATAGTTCATGAAGTTCGAGGAGCTAGATGTTAGATGGGGCAAATTTGCAATCCTATAAGTTTTTTATTTCCCATTTTTTGATTCATTTAGTTAAGTTGATTTTAACTAGCTAATACATTCATCATTTTAATTCTATTATAGCTCCTTCCGTCGTATATGCATTAACTCTCAGAGAGTTGATTTATATGGATTCTTGTCTCCTGCACATATGACAAGGATTGGGAATACATTGAAAAGAAGGATGAACTATGTGGGCTTCACATTGGCAAAGGACGAGTATCGTTGTTATCTAGCACCGATTGTTCAAGGGTACGCATTTTAATTTTGTGTATTTGAGATTTTTAATAAATAATTGTCTTGCCATCTAACTTCATTTTAATCTGTATATGTTGTGATAGTTATCAATGAAGTTTGTGTGTTGTGTGTCCTAGGTCCCACGTTGTTTACTGGTTTGATTCCTTAAATAGAAAACCAGATAAAGAAACTAAAAGCGTCTTCAACACGTAAGTTATTTTTTTGTATTTCATTGCTTCTTGATTCTTGAATTAATGAATTATTCTAATTTATGTTTATTTTCATTTTAATGATAGGGTATGCACGACGTATCGAGCGCTTGGCAGGCCACGCGAACGTAGAGGTGGCAAAGATCCGAGATGGTTGTTTCCAAAGGTACGTAGTTTCAAATCAAGTTCTTTTGATTGACAGTCGTTTTAGATATGCCCTTATTGATTTTAACCATTTGCTTTTGATTTATAGTGCCCTCGACAACCTAGCCGCTGGGAATGTGGATATTATGTCTTGCTTTATATGTTTAACATCATTCAGAGTGGCATTACGACAGATTTTGAACAAGTAATCGCTTCTTCATTCTCAGAGGATAATATTCTTGGTGTTGTGATTCAATGGCAATTCATTCACTTCATTCATTATTTCATCTAAGCTTATTTTCTAATTTACAGATTTTTGACAATGAAGATGCCTACTCATATGAAGACTTAAATATGATTAGAGACTTTTTGGGTGGACATCTTCTTCAACGTATACCAGAAGAGTAAAGTCTTTAGTAGTTTGTGTAGGACATACTTTGTGGTAGTACATATAATTAGCGTTATTGTTGTTGGATATGGATTGGATTTTAGTCTTGGTTATTGTACAAACTAGGGACTTGGATATAGATTGCTGTGTAGTTTGTGTGGTTTGAAAGTTTGTGTGGCATGTAGTAGACTTGGATATAGGTTGTTGTGTAGTTTGTGTGGTATGTAGTAGCCTTGGGTTGATCACTGTGTTTGTTGTTGTTTCCATTCTGCTGAACTACTGTTGTTTTATTCTGTTGTTGGAATCCTATTTCTGCAGTTTACATTTCCAGACAGTGCAATATATAAAAAGTCCATTAAAAAAAAACTTTCAACGTCCTTAATAAAAAAAGGGACGTGGATAGTACTGCTGGCGACACTTTAGACGTCCCCAGTTCCAACTAGGGACGTCTAAAGTGGGACCTTAGACGTCCCCAACTCTTCTGGGGACGTCTAAAGTCTGCCTTCCACGTCCCCTGTTTTACGGACGTTAATGACGTTTTTTTCTATGACCCTCACATAGATGTCCCTCTGTTTTCAGACGTTAAAAGGCCAAAAAAAGGGACGTTAAAACCCTTTTTTCTAGTAGTGTTGATTTGAGTCAAAGACTGGATATTCATGACTGCTTGGTTCTCATTTTAAAAGCTAATTCTTAATACTTACCTGATTAAACACTGTGCACGAGGGTTGAGAATAATTCGAATGCTTTGTCAGGGGATTTTATAGCAAATTGACATGTATGAACTGTTTTCATTGAAAGACTTTTGAATTTGTATTTGAATTTCTAGGAAGAGATTAGCATTTCACACACGTTGAAAGCATGATTGACACTATCTTTGAGCTAAAATTTTTATGGAACTGTTTATGTTCTTGAGTGAATTATGGATCAGTTAAGTTAATGCACTCGGATTAGGCTAAGGTTGAATTAATCTTGGGGATTGTGCACGAGAGAGGAAAACCTCTGTTGGAAGGATTTTGAGCCTGAGTTTCAATCATTAGAGTGTTTGTGCCATTTATGCTAGCGTACCTCTAGAACTTGTTTAAATTCTTTTTCAAAATCACATATGCATGTGGATTAATGAAAATGATAGGGGCATTCATTTCTGAGCCCATTGACCTAAACATAAACCTTTCACACTCACCCATTGATTACCCCCTTTGAGCCATTCACTTTTTCAAAAATCTAACATTTAACAAGTCATGCATGCTTTTGCTCTGCAATTGAATGACATTTAGAAAAGCAGTGAATTAGCATTTGATTTACTCTTTATTTCAATAAGGGCTTAGTTATGCAATTTACAAAAGAGAAGAAGGAATGAGTAAAAGAAAATCAATATATATGTTGAATTCTAAAAAAAATTAGTCAACATATATAAAGATTATGTCATTATATACGCTTAAGCATGCATAGTACTTGTTCCATTACTCCTTCCCATCAGATTATTTCCAACATTACAACCCTGTTAGAAAGCCCCCTTGATTCATAAATATAGGTGTACAAGTGGTGGAGAGAGTAGAGTTTCTACAAGCCTATGGTAGGACCTACTATAAGTGGTATTGAGCGAAATTACCCTTATTTGTGAGAGCTAAACACGTAAATCCGTGAGTGTTATTTTGTGCACATAACTTTGATTGATTGAGCTTTAATCTAATTCCTTTACATTGCCTCATACTGAACTTGGTGTTAGCTTCAAGCGATGATAATGAATAATTCCATGCAACCCCAAAGTTCCATTGGCAATAAAGGTGTGTGGATTGAGTTATAAGTGAAAGAAAAGAGAATGCAAAAGGATTAAGTCTAGATATTGAGGCTGAATCATACATGTTGAAGTGTTGTTTTTGATCTTGATAAATGTAGGACGATTGTTATTCAACTCTGGTCGAACACACACTCAGTTGAAAAATGTTGGGGAATTCGTTTTTAAACTATGAACCAGGCATGCATGTATATTTGATGTCATGAGTAGCTTAAGAAAAGAAAGGGTCATGCATGAGCATTATGTCTGAGATTAACTTAACCTTACTTCTGGCAATTGACTGAGTTTACTCGAGGACGAGCAAAAGTTCAAGTTTGGAGATGTGTTAACTTCATGAAATTCTTGTTAGAATTTCACATTTTATCCTGTTTTTACCTCACTTTGGGTATATTAGTGGGCGTTCGAGAGTGTTAAAGTAATGAAATGTGTTTTTCTCATGCTAGGCACAGCAGAATGCAAATGTGGAGGACATTATTCACTAACTGCTATGAATGTTTAACTATGTTTGTGAGTCCTTTGTGTGAACTGATACAGATTCAGTCATAGCTGGCCCAGAGGAAGCCACATGCAGTAAGAAGGAGGTGAAGGAAGTTGAAGCCATCAACCATTCCAAGGAAAGGCAAGCTGGGAGGAGAATAGAGCAGAAAAGAGAAGGAGATAAACTCTGGAAGGTGCCTGGCCGCGGCCAACCTACTCATAGGCCGCGGCCAACAGAGGAACAGAAAGGCATGGGCCGCGGCCAAGATGAGCCAACAGGAGAACAGAAAGGCATAGGCCGCCGCCAAGATGAGCCAACAGGAGGTCAGATGCTTACTGGCCGCGGCCAAGCACTCATGGGCCACGGCCCAAAGATGAACATAAGCTTGTTGGCCGTGGCCAACCCCCACAAATGATGTTGTGCGTTCTATCATTTAAGGAGCTATAAAAAGCAAAACCCAAGGTTTGAAGGGGGATCCCCGATTGGGAAAGACCGAGGAAGCGGTTGTAAACGTCCTTGGAGCTTGGGTTTGCTTTAAATCAAGGAGAATCAAGTGGGATTGAAGATTGGAAGAGATTTTCAACTCTATTTATCTTGATCTTTCTGTATTCATTCCCTTTCTCCATTGTGATTCTGATATGGCTACATTGAATGCTGATGTCTGTAAATTGTTTTTGAATATAAGTAGCTAGGTTTTTCATTCTAGGATTGTTCTAAACCTTTGTATGGATTAAACTTGACGCTTTCCTTCTTTTAGTAGCTAATGGTATATATATGTTAATTCTCCCCTGTTTTCATTGATATTCGTGACTGGCCAGCACTATGGATAATCTATTCAATTAGATTAAGCTTGAGAAAGTTAGTTTAATTGGAGAACTTGGGTAGAATTATGCTAGACTTGAAGTTTAAGAATTAAATGGATGGTTTGTTAATAACATAGAGATATAGTTATTAACCTAGCATTGCCAAATTAAGGAGGCTATGTAAAGATAATTATTTTCCCTTAACTATAGCAAGAGATTGTGTATGTTAATGGAGGATATAAGTTTGGTTATGACTTGAGAGAGCTTAATCAATTGCTAGTAAACCTTAGACTGACATATATATACTCCATGAAAGTATTATTGGAAAGGAAGGAAGTTAAGTTTATGAAATGCAAAGGGAACGAACAATCCTAGGTTTATTATAATTGATTGAATTCACAAGAATCATAGTTTTGTTCAGTAATTTTTAGTTGTTATCAACATATCTTTTGAATTTTGTTTTTCCACACTCAACAATTTGTTTTAGTTCAACTTAATCAAATACATTAAGCCCATTGCTTGACTAATTTGTTACTCAAATCCTCGAGAGAACGATCTTACTTATCACTTTATTACTTGACGCGATCCGTGCACTTGCGGTAGCGAACAGGAATGTTGTACTTAGAAGATATTTTTGTAAGTCACTCCATTGCTTTCTCCAACTCCTCTTTTTCTTTTGTTAATCTCTCTGCTTCTTGTGATGGCTGAGTAAGACACTTAATGTCCTTGACCAATCTCACACACTCTTTATCTTACTATTCCATTGTTCTCATTATAAAGGCCATACGATGGGCAAAGGTGTCTTTTGTGTGACTGCTCCTTATTTATAGTATGAGTCATTGGATTTTGGAATTCTCTAATGACTTCACCGATGGTAGATTCTGGGCTTAGCACACATGGTTGGGAATGACACCCATAAAGTGGCTCAAATGGTGGGTATAAAGACTCAAGAGGTGGATGACATTGTCGGGAAGTGGGATGGAATAACATAAGAGGTTCATGATATAACATGCAGTTATATCTTGGAGGATTAGAATGGGGCTCATATTTGGTGTATATGGTGGTGGAGAAGGCTCATGGTATGATCTATAAGGTATGTGTGGTGAGTGATTAAGTTGGAATGAAGGTTGTTGGTAAGGTTCATGGTATGGATGGTGAAATAGACCATGACATTCTTGACCAATTGGACTTCTATCTTAACATCCCAACTTGGCTTGAAGAAGATGCAATGTTTGCTGAATAGAATTGATGCTTATAGGGATAGATTCTTTCTTTGCGATTGAATCTCCTACAAAAGAGTGAGATTGAAAGGGTGAATCTTGATTACCATTAAACCAAGCCATAAGAAATTCAATCCAATAAATTCCCAATGAATTACAAGATGACTATCTAACTATAAACTACAAAAACTAAAAAAATCTAATAATAAAAAAATGCAAAAAATGACCAAAGATGTAAGT
The DNA here is from genome assembly GCA_963242795.1 of Inga leiocalycina. Taxonomy (NCBI): domain Eukaryota; kingdom Viridiplantae; phylum Streptophyta; class Magnoliopsida; order Fabales; family Fabaceae; genus Inga; species Inga leiocalycina. The sequence goes on along the minus strand of OY725327.1, from coordinate 10,857,135 downwards.
ATGCTATGAATTAACTTGGAGACATGGTGAATTCAAATAAGTGAGCACAAAATCATATCAAATTTAATGCAACAATACCACACAGAAGCCACCAAGTTAAAACAGTGCAAGAATGCAAAGAATGCTATACAAGCTACCTAAATGCAAAATTCCTAAACTATATGCAATAAAAAATGAAAAACTATTAAGCTTCACACGGCAAACCCCTTTTCAAAAATGAATTTGACAATTAGATTACCTAGGGAGCCAATTACTTAGCTCCCTGACAATGGCACCATTTGATTCAGACATTTTGTCATTAACCTTGGGGGCCCATAATCAAAAATTAACTAAGGTTGAGTATAGGCAAACCTAGGATCGTTTTCTCTTCTCGAGGAGCCTTTTATTAAATCCTAAATAATCTAAATGCCATGCAAATGTAATAAAACAAGGGGCAGTGGATTTTGGTTTTTCAAATTAATTACTAAAAGAAGGATGCAATTTAATTAAAAGCTAAACTGTTGTTTTTGGTATTTTTATAAAATGGGATGGATATAAAGAAATGAATATTGGTAGCAAATTTGGTGGCTTTAATTCCTAGCTTCTAAAAAAATTTTGAGAGTTAATTTTTCATCAAGTCAAATTGAAAACCTCAAACAAACAAGTTGAGTCCAATTTATCTAATTAATGACTAATCTTATGATATCATTCATAATCATCTCTTAGATAAATTATTAAAAATCAATTCATGTATGTTTGAAAATTATTTTAATGCAATTGTTTCCTCTAATATGAATGCACAAATGCGACATTCAAATTAATTCATATCAATTACACAAACTAGTAATCACATAGCAAGCATAATCTCATTAAATTAATAGGAAATAGATTCAATACAAAATCCAAGTGCATCAACAAAAAATTCAACACAAATGTTAATCAACAAGGAAAAATAAATACTTATCCAAGTCTCAAAAACATGTACCAACTCATAATTACGCCAAACAAATCATAATTAATACATATAATGAGCTAATGGAAAACTAATAAACTCCCTTTGTAGCACACATTGAAACTTTAGCCTCATCCTCTACCACCAAGAGTTGAAATCCTCAACCATGAATAACTTTAATTGCAAAATAAGAGAGAATTCCAAAAACCATAGTTGCCATGAATTAAATGGAAATATGATGAGAGAATCATGTTAAGGAAGGGTCTGTAAGGAGAAAGTAAAGGTGAAGTTGGTAGAGAAAGTGAGAGAAGTGATGGTGGTTTTTGGTGGAGGAGGAAGAACAGAGGAAATGGAATGAAGAACGCCGGCGGTGAGAACGATGGTGGTGTTAGTGACGTCCCGATCGTCTTCCCTCTCCTCTTTTTGCTCAGTTTGAAATTACAACTATAAGCTTAGTGATCCGATGGTGAAAATAAGATCAACCGACGGTAGTGGATGAGATTGACAGTAGTGGGTGGTTGACCGAGTAGGAAGATCTAGTATTTCTTCTCCGGTCTCCTCCATTCGTGTCTTTGGTCGATGTCTCTTGTCTTTGTTTCCTCTCTCTTTTCAGCGTTGTGTTGCAGAGTGGTTGACGGTGGTACTTACCGGTGGTTTGGAAGAATTGAGGTCGGTGGCGGTGATGGAGTTTCTCTTCTACGATCTGGGTTCAAGAGCTCCAAGCTTTAGCTCTCCCTTGCGGCACCATGCCCAGTCTGGATGGTGGTACTGTCGGCGCTTAACTCTTCTCTGGTTCAAGGAGGTCACCGACGGCAATGGTGAAGAGGAGAAGCTCACCACCGACAACACAAGAAGAGGAAGGAAGGAAGAATATAAAGGTGATGAGATGATGATCCCAAGATCTCCACACCACTCTCCCTCTAAAACTCTCAGCTCCTTTGCCTTTTTAATGTTGGGTCTTTAGCTGAAGGAGGACACCTAATTGGTTTGTGTTTTAACCAGGGACTAATTTACAAAGTTTAAAAGCATGTATAGGGACTACAATGAAAATTTTTGCAATGTTTTGGGGCTCAAACATAATTTCCTGAACATATGGGTTCCTTTCTGTGATTTTCCTTAGGCTGTTTTCTTCACAATTTTGTAATTTTAAGAAATTTTAGGACCTTTCTGTAGATTTTCCTAGTCCTAAAAATATTAATTCTGAACCTTCAAAATCTCCAATTTTGTTCCAAAACACCTGCAATGCAAGATTAAGCACAAGATAGCATCAAAAGTCCAATAAACAATTGCACAAAATAATTAATAAATTATGACCTTTTTGCCCCTAATTGCAATTAATTCAAAACAATTGTTTCTAACTAAAATTAGTGCTTAATCATGCAATAATGTCCCAGAAAATGCATCAAAATCCCAATTTAATTATAAAAAATCATGTATAAAATATGGTTCAATCAGTATTGGGCAATTACCTAATTAGAATCACGTCTTTAAGACTGGATAGTTTGAATTGAAAACAATCTCGATCTGATCACACAATAAGTAATATGACCAAACTTGGCCTAGCATTTTGGGGACTTTCTAGAGGATTAGCTCTTCATAATACCCACTAATTAATTTCTATCCACTTTACTACTATTTTGAAGATAAATGTGAATTAGTGAATATATCCTTGGGTTAATTGAGCTTAACATAAGAGCTTCAACAATAAACCAAAGAAATTAAGCCAGAGAAAAACTAAGGTCACCACCATTGGTCAATCATTAAAGAATCTACCATTGTATAAGAACCTTCGTTCACAAATTCCAATTGATATGAAAATATTATACAAACAAATAATAATTAATAAGGTGAGATTAAGTCGACACTGAAGAATTGGTTTTCTATAAAGGGGACTTATTTAACCATGTCTTTAAATCTCAGGGTCAAATACAAAATATTTAATCCAAGAATTACAGTGCAAAGCAATACTTGGCTCGCCTCACTCGAAGAGCCTTTTATTTTGATTTCCTAAGTAAAACTGAGTGTTAAGAAAAATTTGTTGGGAAAAAGGGTTTTTGGAATTAATATATATATATACACACACTTTTTGGAATTATTATATAAATCCAACAGACACAAAGAAATCCAATCGCACAAATTCAATCCACATATTACAAATAATAATCAAGTTTCAAACAAAATATATAAATAAGATACAAAATTAAATTAAATACTCCCCTGTGTTGTCTGTTGAGAATCAAACACAAGTTGCAAAAATCAACTCGCTGGTAAACTGGAAATTCTTGCCTGAATATTCAAAGCTTCGTTGGAGATGACATGTTCTTATTAGAAAACTGGAAGGAGGATGAAACTATGCTCTTGACAGTATTCTAAGCTCTTTCAACATCGCTAACAAGGTTCAGAAGAAATGCGAAGGTCGCTGGAAAATGGGGGCCGAAAAGAGTGAGTTGAGAAGGAGATGACATTGATGGTTAACGACGGAAAGGATAGGGAAAATTGAAGGTGATGGTGTTGGTGATCTTTTAATGGTTAAATGACAGAGGGAATAGGTGGTGATGTAATTTTCGGTGGTGGTGTGGTGCAAGTCTGGAAACAGAAGAAGGTGACAGTGTTGGTGGTTGATGGAGGGTGACGATCGTGTGAGCAAAACAGTAGAGGGAGGAAGATGAAGAAAGAGAGACCTACTTTGGAGCTGGGATACCAGAAGGATGATGGTGAAGCAAAGAATAGAGAAAGCCAATGGTGTTGTCAAAAAGAAGGAAGGTGACGATGACGTTGGTTGCTTATGCCACCGACTATGGTGGTTGGAGAATGGGAGGGATCACCGGCGATGGTCGAGATCAATGGAGTTGGTGCAGTATGGTCTCGATGGAGGTGGTGGTGTTGTCGAGGCTGTAAAAATAGAGGGGGAGTGATGGTGGTTATGTGGTAAAGATGAAGGTGCTGTGATGAAAAATGATGAAGAGGACGGTGGTGAATAGTGATGATCTCTTCCTCACTTCAGCTCCCCATTCTGTAGTATCTGGGCAATGGAAACGGAAGAAGACTGAAGATATAGAGGAAGGCTATAGGTTTTTTTGATGATGAACAAGGTCTGGTGATGCTCTCCTTTTATACTTATAGCTTGGTCCTTCTTTCTCATTCTTTCCAACTCACTGCCCCCACAACCATTCTTAGCCCATGTTAGCTGCTACCATTGTTGGGTCCTCCATCACTTGTCAGCTGAAAACGAAAGAAGAAATGCTTCTTGGCACTATTTAGAGAACCGGACCGGACCGGGCAGTCGGACTGGTTGGACCGTCGGCCGGTCATTGAAGCGGGCCGGATTTATGCATTGACCCGTTTTTCTTAAGGAGCCGTTTTGAACCGTCGTTTAGCCTGTTTTGAGCCGTCAACCGTTATTGAGCCGGAAACCGGACCGGTTTTTCAAAAACCGTTCGGTCCAATAGAAAAGCAAGAAATTTTTTTTCCTGCAATTTTTTTTATATTTGATGCTAAAAAAATTTTAAAAAAATGGCATATAAATTTTAGACATGTTATTTTATTTTATTAATATTATATGTTACTATTTTTTTTGCCAAGTATATTATATGTTACTAATTTTAATAATTTGTTTTGTTATAAACTATTTTATAAAAATGCTTTTGAAGAAAAAGGCAATGATGTTTATCCTCAAGCTAAGTGATATGGTCTAATATCTTTCAAGAAACTCATGCTTTGATCAATCAAGAACCACCAATATTTGGCAAGTCATGAAATTTTTATTGTTAATACATTTTGTTAGGTTGATGATTGATTTAATGGTCTTCCTTAAATGATATTTTGTTACTTTATTAACTTTATATGAAATTGGACTGAAGATTAATTGTAATATATAATATATATTATTTTTAAATTTAATTATTATGTCACCGGTCCGACCGAACGGCTCGACCGTTTCAACCGGTTGAACCATGACCCGTTGACCTTTCCGGCTCGACTTCCGGTCTAGCTTTTAAAACATTGCTTCTTGGTTCCAGCTAGCTGCCATTATTGTCGGATGAAGAAGTGAACTAACGTTTTGACCAAGGACCAAAATGAAACTTTTAAAAGTTTTATGGAGGGAATAAAGTGTAAATTTTCAAAATGTTGGTGACACAAACTGTCATTTCAAAAGTTTTGGGTACTCTTATGTAATTTTCCTGGTTCCTTTTCTTCGTTAATTTGTAATTTCCACAAAATATGGGTCTCCTTTCTGTAATTTTTCCTATGACTCAAAATATTAATTCTGACCCTCCTGAATTTCCAATTTTTCTTCCAAAAACACTACAATGCAAGATTAAGCACAATGTAGCATCAAAAATCCAAGAAACAATTGCATAGAATAATTAATAAATTATGACCATTTTTCATCTAATTGCATTTAATTCAATACAATTGTCCCTGACTAAAATTAGTGCTTAATCATGCAAAATAATGTCCCAAAAAATATATTGAAATCCCTATTTAATTATGAAAATCATATATAAAAATATAGTTCAATCAATTCTCTCACACTTAGACCTTTGTACTCCTGAACAAAGGCAATCAAGTATGATTTTCTAAATTCAAATCACTAATGAATTTGAGAGATGAACGATTTCATAATTGGAAAGTAATTGATCAATGAATCAAGTATCTCAAGCCAATACTAGCAATAATCAAATGATGCAAAGAAATTAGTTAACTACACAATCCAAAATATTAAAATGAAGCACAAGAGACTCTCAAGGTATTATTGATTTACTCATCTTACCTCATTGAGATAATTTTACTCTAACTCACTCAATCAACACTTTACCATAGGCTTGTAACAACTCTAACATCTCCACAACTAATAGTAGTTAATGCAATGAATCAAGAGGACTTAAAAGACTAGTTATATTGGATGAAGGCTAGATGGAATGAATTAATAATAAAAATTGTTGATATGCATCTTTCATTTCCATCGCACTAATGCAAATGCCGTTCAAAAAAGTGTTGAAACAAGTTCTAGAAGGTGAAAAAACCAAGTGAGCATGCACATATGAAAAGAATTTAAGGCCTAAATAATCTTCCAACAAGGTTTTTCTCTAATACTTCTTCCAACACGATCAATTGCATAGGAAACTAATCACAAAACATCTATTTAACTATTCCAATTACTAAACTTACAAACACAATTAATCAAAACATTGCAATCGATTATAATAATGCTCAAATCTTAAACACCCTAATGATATAGAAACTCTTTTTTTTAAAACAAGAAGTAAGCAAAAATCCAATTGCAGGTTCATTTCTCTTCCTATTAACTTGAAAAACAAAAAACATGGTTCTAAAAAGTTGCCAAAACACTAGATCACATGAAAGCTCAAAGAATTTACCACAATTTACATTTCCAAAGTGGTAAATGCGACCCTTTAATTTACCACTTAGGGCATGCATCAAAGCAAGTCATTCTTGAAAAAATTTTTGAAAAATTTTCTAGTTTAAGGCTTTTCTCTTTTAAAAACAACCAATTGATGGGATTCAAAATGTATTATCCTCCCCTACACTTAAACAACACATTGTCCTCAGTATGTAAAGCCATTCTAAAGAGAATGCTAAACAAGTTGAAATTTAAGGCAAAATGGTAATTAAGTATGGTAGTGGGGAAAATGCAAAGCAAACAAAGGATACATTTTTTTAAAGTTATACTACTTCTAATTTTCCTACTAGAATGCTCTTCCCCCACACTTATCTCAAGAAATCAGTAAAGCATACATAATAGCCGATGAAAGAATACTGAAAGCAAAAGATATTGAGAGGAGAAGAAGCAACCTGGCCTCAAGTAGGCTTTGATGATGAATCATGATAAAGCTTAAGGAGGTGTCCATTGACTTGGAACTCCTTGTCAGCAGTCTCATCAAGTAGCTCTACCATGCAGAATGAATGCACTTTGGTGATGGTGAAAGGCTCATACCATTTAACTTTAAGCTTCTCACTTAACAACTTGAATTGAGCCATGTACAATAGCACACGATCACCTACTTTGAAGTCCTTTCTCAAGATTCTTTATCATGCAGCAGCTTGGCCACATTTCCTCAAGTTCTTGTAGTTACAATTTTCTTTCCAAGCCTGCTTCTTCCATATCCATATTGCACATTTTCACAGCCCAATAGGTCTTATGCTCCAATTCTACCAGAATATGACAAGCTTTTTCATAGATAAGCCGGTAAGAGGACATCCCTATCGATGTCTTGAAGGTGGTTATGTAGGCCCATAGTGCTTCCGCCAACCTTAAGCTTCAATCATTCCTTGAAGGCTTGACTAAATTTTCAAAAATATGTTTGATCTCTCTATTGGATACTTTTGCTTAGCCATTTGTCTATGGTTGATAAGGGGTGGAAGTTTTGTGGGTTACCCTAAGCTTAGCAAGTAGGTTATCTATAACCTTATTACAAAAGTGGGAGCCTCTATCGCTCACTATAGCCCTTGGCACTTCAAATTTGCAAAAGATGCAAGTCTTGAGAAACTTAGAAACCATTTAGGCATCATCTTTCCTAGTGGGAATAGCTTTGACCCACCTAGAGAGGTAGTTTAAGGCTAATAAGATATAGGTAAAGCCAGATAAAGGTGGAAAGGGACCTATGAAGTCATACCCCAAACATCAAATATCTCACAAAAGAACATGGTTTATTGTAGCATCTCGTGCTATTTTCCTAACCCACCAAATCGTTGGCATTTATCACATTTTTTACAATACAAGTATGTATCCTTGAACAACGTAGGCTAGTAAAACCCAGCATCTAACACTTTCCTAGAGGTCTTGTTAGCACTAAAGTGTCCACCACAAACCATTGAATGGCAACCAGAAAGTATGTCCTTGGATTCGGTATCTGGAATACACCTTTTGATAACTTGATTATTGCATAGTCTCCACAGATAGAGCCCAAATGTAGTGTTCAACTTCTCATTTAAGTTTCTGAGCCTGAAAAGGAGACATATGCTCAAGAATGAGACCAGTTACAATATAATTTGCAAGATTAACAAACCAAGGAATATAAATAGAGATAGACATAAGGGATGAATCAGGGAAGTCATCACAAACAAAGTCAGAGTCAAGTACTCCCCTTATACCATCCAGTAGTCTACTCAAGTGATCCACTACAAGGTTCGCAATTCCAGGTCTATCCTTAATGCTAATGTCAAACTTTTGTAGTAGTAATATCCATCTAATGAGCCTTAGTTTGGACTAAGTCTTGGTGAAGAGAAACTTCACAACTGCATGATCTGTATACACAACTACTTTAGAATTGATTAAATATTGTCTAAACTTATCTTGTACGAATATCACAGCAAACAATTCTTTTTCTGTGGTAGTGTAATTCCTTTGTGAACTATCCAGGGTTTTATATGCATAGCAATGACATGGGACAACTTGTTACACTTTCGTCGTAGCATGACCCCTATAGCAGAATTGGAAGCATTGTATACTAGTTCAAAAGGTAAGGTCCAATCTAGAGCACTCAGAATAGGAGGGGAAGTCAAATATACTTTTAATTCATCAAATGCTTGTTACAAGAATCATCAAAGATGAAATCAACATAATTTTATAATAGTTTGGATAATGGTTGAAATATCTTGCTGAAATCTTTTATGAATCGCTGGTAAAAATCCATATGCCTAAAGAAGGAACGAAGTGCTTTAACATTATTGGGGTAGGGCAAGGATGAAATTACCTTAATTTTAGCTCTATCAACTTCAATACCCTTGCTAGATATCAAGTAACCAAGTACTGTTCCATGATCAACCATGAAATGGCACTTTTCATAATTCAAAACTAAATTTTTCTTGATGAATCTAGCGAGAAAATTGTCCAAACTATCTAAACAAGCATCAAATGAATTGCCATACACTATAAAATAGTCCATAAAAACCTCCATGCAATTTTTGAGGAAATCACTGAATAATGGCATTATGCAATATTGAAAAGTGACAGGTGTATTACATAATTCGATCGGCATTCTCCTATAGGCATAAGTACCAAATAGACAAGTACAAGTAGTCTTTTCTTGATCTTCAAAAGCCAATGGGATTTGAAAATATCCTAAATAACCATTCAGGAAACAATAGTGACTCTTACCCGCCAACCTTTAAAGCATCTGATCTATGAAAGGTAAGGGAAAATAATCTTTCCTAGAGGCTTCATTCAATTTCCTGTAGTCTATGCACACTCACCAAGCATTTTGCACACTAATGATTTGACCATGTCTTTACGCCTTAGGGTCAAATACAAAATATTTTTAATCCAAGAATTGCAGTATAATACAACACTCGGGTCCTCTCACTTGAGGAGCCTTTATTGAGCTACCTAAATAATCTAATTATCATGCAAATGCAATAAAAGCAAGGGGAAATGGGTTTTGGTTTTTGAAATTAATAATTAAAAGAAAGATGCAAATTAATTAAATGCTAAACTATTGTTTTTGGTATTTTTCTTATAAAAATAGGATGGATAAGATTGAATGGAATGGTATGGAGTGGTAAATATCAATAAAGAATGCTCTTGGTAATGAAGAAATGATAATCCTTGCTCAAAAAGATTATGGGAGTTAAAAATTCACTAAGTCTTAAGAACAACCTCAAAATAACACTTGAGTCCAATAATCCCAATTAATAGTAGCTCCTACAAACATAGCTAACTACTACCTCTTGAAATATTGTTAAAAACCACTTAATGTGTAATTAAAATTGGAATAATGCAACATGAGTCTTCTTGAATTTGAGTGCTAAACAGCCCCTCAAGGATACAAATCAACCACATTAACAAGACAATAACACGCTAATTAACATAATCTCATTGCAACCACAAAGGAATTCAAACATATATAATCTTCACATTGCAAAATTCAATCTCAACTACAATTATCAAACCAAAAGAGACAATTAACATTAATCCCAATTCCAGAATCACATATATGAAAATTTCTAAAACTAGGCAATCTAAATATATATAATTCTAGACTAATGGAATGATAGCAAAACTCCCCTTTGTAGTCCAATAAGCTCAAGCTCAATTCATCATCACCAAGAAGCAGAGGAATCAGCCCCTCATTGCCTCAAAATAATTTCAGCTTTTAATCTGAGTGCTCGCCGAAAAATTTATGAGCACACCGGAATCCGGAAAATATTGCCGGAACTGGAAAACATTCACCAGAAACTTCAAAACTACACCAGAATGCCTCTGTTCCCAACTCCCCTCTCTCACAGCTCTTCGGTTCTCTCCCAGATCACCACTCGTGGCTCTCATCTCTCCCTCCAAGCTCAGCTCTCTGCCTCCAGCTCTCTGCGGTGCCCCCAACTGATTCTCCCAGCTCTGCAACAATGGTGGATAGTGGATGTGATGAAGGGTCGCCGACGATGATGGTGGTGATAGGATCGCCGGCGACCAAGGAGGAAGAAAGGAGAAGTGATTTTGGTGATCCGATCTCAGCTTGTGCAGTGCTGTCCCTCGTCTATATCACTCTCAGCTTCAGCTCATTCTCGGATCTGCATCCTCCCTCTCTGTTTCTCTAATCACTCTCGGGTCTGTGTGCGTTTTGGGCTTTTTTTTTCTTTCTTTCAGCAGCCCAAATACCACTGGATCTGTTTCTTTATATATATATATATATATATTGGGCTTGCTTTATTGTCTCATTTTCCAGCCCAGTTTTAAAAATTAATGTAGGCCTTGTCTCTTCTCTTGGCCCAAGTCACCCACAGCTCCTCTCAAATCTCAACATTAGCCCAATTCCCTCTAAATAATTAATTTGAACCTCCAAAATCTTCAGTTTCTTCTTTAACACCTACAATGCAAAATTAAGCATAAGGTAGCATCAAAAGTTCAAGGGACAATTGTATAAAAATAATTAATAAATTGTGACTATTTTACCCCTAATTACCATTAATTCAAAACAATTGTCTCTAACCAAAATTAATGCTTAATGATGCGATAATGTCCCATAAAATCCATTAAAAATCCCAATTTAATTATGAAATATTACATAAAAATATGGTTCAATCACCTAGTAGGTATCAACTCATTATTTTCATTCTTCACTATAGTGATCCCACTCTTCTTAGGTACAACCTGTATCGAACTAACCTACTCACTATTGGAAATTAGGTAGATGATACCTGCACTCAATAGCTTGGTTACTTCTTTCTTAACCATATCTAGAATTAGGGGGTTGAGTAGCTTATAAAGCTGCCTAAGGGGTTTGGATTCCTCATGCAAGAGGATTTAATGGGTACAAATAGCTGGATTAATCCCAGGAATGTCAGCTAAAGTCCAACCTAGAGCTTTTCGATTTCTACTCAAAATATCAAGCAATCTCTCCTCGTCACTCACAGATAAAGAATTTGAAATACTCACTGGCAATTTCCCATCAGCAGCAAGGAAAGCATATTTCAAATTAGAGGGGAATTATGACATGTGATATACTTCATAGATTCTATCACTTATGTATTGGTCTTCCCAGGTGTTGAACCAACATTTGCTTGGTTTACAGCAGCAACAAGCTTGGGGAAAATAGCTTCCTTCATACCTATTTCACAAGGAGTTATTAGTTCATTCAAAAATCACAAGGTATGAGGAGTAATCTTTGTTCGAGGCTTAAGTAATGAGTTAGGAAGTGGCCCTTTAACCATATTGTGTTCAGGCCCAAAGTAAGTTACACAAGAGGATGTCTTGATCGATGTTAGGGCTATCTCCTTGGAGTTCAAATTGTCCTTGTCTTGATTACCAACCTCACATTCAGCCTCTTCTGCTAGTTTGTGACCTGAAACATTAGCAAAAATACCTTCCTCACAAGCATCATTACTAAAGCATGAATTATCAAAAGAATTAAGTTCCTAAGAACCAAGGGAAGTAAGAGAAAAATCACTAAGGGAAGATAACCAACAATCAACTATCGATAAGTTAAGGTTGGAAATCTCGCTTCCACGTGAATCAAAATTATCCACAGAAGAAGGAGAAGAGAGTTTATCATCACATGAATCCAATGCAATGCCGTAATTAAGATCACAATTATCAGTGTGCAAGTTAAGCTCATATTCAGTAACCATATCATCAAGTGCTAAGTCAATTGAATTCACACCTAATAAAGAGTAATCTTTAAAAGGATGTTTTATGGCTTCATACATATTGAAACTTAGCTTATGGTTAACCACTTCCATGGTGATCGATCCATCTCTCATGTCTATCAAGGTACTAGCTATTCTTATGAAGCGTTTCCCTAATATAAGGGTAGATTCACTAGACTCTTGAGGCATGTCTAACAAATAAAGGTCAACAAGGAAAACTAAATTTTGACCTTAAGAAGTAAATCTTCAATGATGCCTTGTGGTTGCCTAATGTTCTACCAGCTAGTTGGAGAACCACACTAATCCTCTTAAGCTCCTTGATACCAAGAAACTTAAAAATGAAACTAGGCATGACATTAATAGTTGCACCTAAGTCTAACAAGGCTTGAGCTACATTCATATTACCTATTGTACAAGGTATAGTGAATGAGCTAGGATCCTTGCATTTAACAAGGAGCTAGGGTTTGAATATGGCAGGCATATTAGAGCTAACTAAACTCTCTTAGGCCTAAACTTCCTCTTGTTAGTAAAAAGCTCTTTCAGGAATTTGCAATAGCTAGGCATAGACTTAACCAATTGGAAGAAAGGGACATTGATATGCAACTTACTAAACAAGTCATACATTTCTTTCTCAATTTGTTCCTCATGCATTTTCTTGCCTTGAAAGTAAGCCTTAGGGAAAGGGAGTTGACAAATTTTCACCTCCTCACCATTAACCTTAGATGAGATGCCTTGCTTGCTTGTCTCACCTTTGTCAAAAGTGTTTCTTTCCTTAGAGTAAACCTCTTAGAAGTGGTTGTTGTTACACTTGAGCTTGCTCAACTGCTTGTCCTTCTTCTTCTCAGGAATAATCTTTTCTTTGGAGCTCTTAAAGCTTGAAAGCTTCATTAGGCTCAAAGGTAGGCTTTCAACTTCTATTTCCTCATCCACCTCATTGTTAGTCTTTCTAGGAAAGTGTACCTTCTTGCCACTCCTCAGTTCAATAACATTTACGTACTTGGGATTAATTATAGTGTTTGAAGGAATAGAACTACTAGTCTTAGTGGGACCTTCTAGTTCTCTTCCTTGGTTGTCCATTACCATTATCTTCCATAGTGGGACCTTAAGAAACACAATCACTTATGTAACACTCGTTCCTTATGCGCCTTTACTATGCATCAGAATTGATGTCATTATTATTACAGCTCAAGAGAATCAATAAATAATCTCCTAGCTAAAATTTTTCACATTTATTCTTGGGGCCTTATTCATTTGTTAAAGGACGTATTTATCATATTGTTTAACTTTATTCACGGAGTTACTGAATTCTTTTCATTTCTTATTATCAGAGTATCTCTTCATTTATTAAGCCACTCTACTTACTTAACTAATGGGCTCGTACTATATGATTACCCATTACTAGTTCAATTATCATGCCTCAGGAAAACATCCATCTGTCATACGTGTTATACAATTAACCATTGCAAATATTAATTATACATAACATATTAGCGAGTCTTAGTCTTCATCTCCTCATCATAACTTCTTCATCAAGCACATTGTCCTGTACTCCTCTTCTGTGCTTATGTGTTGATTGAACCATATTTTTACATGATTTTTCATGATTTATTTGGGATTTAAATGCATTTTATGAAGCATTATTGCATGATTAAGCATTAATTTTGGTTAGGAATGATTGTTTTGAATTAATGGTAATTAGGGGCAAAATGGTCAAAATTATTAATTATTTTGTCCAATTGTTTCTTGAACTTTTGATGCTACCTTATGCTTAATTTTGCATTGTAGGTATTAAAGAAAAAATTAAAGATTTTGGAGGTTCAAATTATTGGGCCAAGTGGAATGAAAGAAAAAAAAAAGGAGACACATCTGGGCAAAACGCAAAGGCAATGAGAGCTGAGGTTTTTGGGCTTTTTTTTCTTTTTTTTCCTGGGCGTTAATACCGAAAAAAATGTAGTTGGGCCCAGACATGAAGAAAGAACACAGGAGTGGAGATCTGAGATTTGGGAAATGGAGGATCCGAATCAGCTACTAGATATGGAATATGGGCATACCAGACCAGACACGGATACAGTAGCTAAAGGTTTTATTCAGAGTTGAGCGCCGCACAGGGGATTATCTTGGAATCATCATCATCAGACCTCATCCTTCCTCTCATTCTCATCGCCGGCGACGAGCTTCACTCTCATCACCATTGCCGTCGGTGACCACTGTGAACCATAGCAGAGGCAGCTTCCTTCAACGTCCACCATGCTTCACCATTCTTGTCATCTCTGTCTTTTGTTTTCTGGACTTCACCGCCACCATCTTCTTTCTTCATTCCTTCATCATCTTCACAACGTTAGCACCACCATCGTCCTTCCTTCTCTTTCCATCGTCTTCTTTATTCCTCTGTTCATCTTTGTCCAATATTTATCCACCACCGTGACAGATCTTGGATCAGAACCACAATCATCACCATCATCGCATCACCCTCATCCATCAAGCATCACCATCCTCCACTACCTCCTCTGTTCCTTTTCCTTCAAACACCATTAACTCCTATTCCCAACTTCATTCATAATCTCTCTACTTCACAATCTTCACATTTCCATTACCACCCACTGCTCCTTCATTTTTTCTTCACTGACCGAACCATTCTTATCTTTCATTAATTCATCATTCATTCATATTTCCATGGATTTTTGGTGTCTTAAGGAGATTGTGGTTGCTGTTAAGATCATGGTTGGCTAAATTGCTTTGGTACTGGTGATAGAGGAGATGGCTAGAGCTTCAAGGTTTTACAAGGGGAGTTTATTATTTTCCATTTGCTCAATTTATACATTATGTCTTTTTGAATTAATTTTTTATTGGGATATGTATGACTTGAGACTTAGATGAGTGATTATTTGTCTATGTTGGTTAATATCTTGTGTTGAATTTAGTATTGATGCATTTGAATTTTATTGAACTTATTTTCCTATTGGATTAATGAAGTTATACATTCTATGTGATATCTAGATTGTGTAATGGATTTAATTTAACTTGAATGTCGCGATAGTGCTTTCAATTAAGAGGAACCAAATGCATTAATCCATTTTCAATACACATCAAGTGGATTTTTAACAATTTGCCTAAGAGGTAACTAAGAATGCGATTGTAGGACTAGTCATTTATTAGGTAGATTGGACCTAATGCGACTGTTTAGGTTTTTTACTTTGACTTAATATAAAAGTAACTCCTAAATTATTTTAAAGAAGTTAGGAAAGCCACCAAACTTGCCACCAAGGTTCATTTTATCATTCATATTTCCAATTCCAAATTCCCTTTCATTCACTCCTTCATCATTTTTATAGAAAAGATAAAAAAATAGTAGTTTAGGGATTTTAATTAAATTTTTCATTAATTATTTTAGTTATTAATTTAAAAAAATTCAAAAATCGTTTTCCCCTTGTTTTAATTGCATTTACATGACATATAGATTACTTAGGAATCAATAAAAAGCTCCTCAATTGAGACGACCCGAGTATTGCATTGTACTGCAATTTTTGGATAAAAATATTTCGCATTTGACCCCAAGGTGTAAAAACACGGCCAAATCGTGTGCTTGTATGGCTAGATAAGGGAGGGTGAGATTCAGGGGAATCTCAGCAGAAAACAATACCGGCCACTTAGCATGCACGATAAATGCTTAATGCATGACATACTTGCCTTACATGAATTTATACTAATACAATTACATATATCTGTATGCTCAATGTATCACACATTATACTCATGGTCATAGCATATATAGAAACAAATCTTCAATTAGTCATATATACATCACATAATCAAGCAAAGCAATTACTCACATCAATACATAAGCATAAATATCAAGGACATGTAAGTAGGGTAAGTCCACTACCTTTTGTCTTCGAGTCTCCTTTTTGGCACCTTTTCTTCCAACCACTGAAGTTGCTTTCATTGCTTCTTCTTTGTCATCTCATGGCCCTAAATAAGTGGCCACATTATTAGAATCATGACAAATAAATGTCCAATGGGCTACTTTAGCCTTTAGGACATGTCCCTTAACTTCTGACCTATACTTGTCCCAATTTTTATAACTCAAGGCACTTTGGTTGGTTAACTTTAAAGTTAACACATTAGGCCCAATAGATATTCAATGGGCTCACATTAACTCCAAGTGTTTAACTTAACCCTTGGATGTCAACTTAATTACCAAATACCATAACCTTTTATTTTAGCACAATTTCCAAAAGTTGGCTGAATTTTCAAGAAACTTTGAAAATTCATACCTTTTTCTACAAATATCCAAATTAAGTGGTTCAAAATTCGATGTGTCATTTATTAAGTCTATTTTAAGGGAAAAATATTTCCTCTAGCAAGTTCCATGCACAAAAATCCAGAATCACCAATAAACTCATTGTCACATATTTTCACCAGTTTTATAGATCCAACTTCAAAAATTTATATCTCCTAATATATTAATCCAAATGGCACAAATTACCTATCAAATTAAAGCTTATAATATCTACTTTAAATCTAAAAAGTTTCATAGTCATTGGATATCATTTGCTCAGTCAAAAAATCGTCACAACCAGACTGCCTCACAGAACTCAAATCTGCCAACACTTAAACTAGTCTTATTTTATCACCAAACACCATATGTCATCATATATTCATGATTAAACACATATGACCCCAAAAACCCAGCTTGTCCGAAACTTAAACCAGCCCCTAAGGTTCATGAAACCACGTACAGATTTTTTAAAAAAAGAAAAGAAAAATAAAATTATATTTTTATAGCATAAAAACAAATGCCTCCAAAGTAGTTATCTCAACCCAATCTCATCAAATGCCTCCAAAATAGTTTTGTCATCTTCTGAAACCAAGTACAGATTTTTTAAAAAAAAAAGAAGAAGAAAAGAAAACCTCCACCTTGCAACTCTTTTTCTTTTCTTTCTTTCCTTTTTTTTTTTTTGTGGTACTTGCACCATGCACATTATGAGGCATATATATTACATACACATAAATCTTCCTTCTTCTATACGATTTTAGTTCATAGTATTTCTACTTTCAAGTATACACATCCGAAAAGAATCAGAATATATACTGCAGAAATCGATAATTGGAGGGTTTGAATATATATCTTTTTTCTTAAATAGTCATCTAGGATATAACACTAAATTTTTTTAAATACTTAACGCTTCCATAAAAAAAATAAAAAGAACTCACCTTAAAGTACTAACTCTATATAATTTCAAAATGATAAATAACAACTTTCGATATTTATTATTCAAAATATGCGAATGCTAGATAAACTCTTACATTATACATTAGCACGAGTATATCCTACACTACGATAAAAAAAGCCCAAAAAAAAAAAATGTAAAGTGACATTGTGTAAAGTTTTCTTTATCCACAATAATTTATGTGGTATATGTTCCTAGTAAAAAGAGAAAAGTCGGTTCAAAACCACTTTTAACGAAAAATAAATAGAGAAAAGTGGTATATGTTCCCAGTAAAAAGAGAACAATTTTGAGTGGACAAGTGCAGAAAAGTGATTCTCTTAACCAATAATGAAGAAATATTCTTTAACATATGCTGAAGTAAAATCAGTATGGGTTTCTATACAAGGGGGACTTAATCTTCTAAAATACTTTTGATCCAAAAGAATTAAAACCAAATAATAGATAAGAAAGAAACAAAGAAAAAGTCTTTAGATTTCTGTGTTAGATTTCCAATTTAGATAAGCTTCAAGTGGACCTAGCTATTCGTTGTTAACTTATAGACTACTCTTGTATTGTATATTTATCTACACGAAGTTTAATCTGAATATTAATTAGAAGCTCTGTGACTGGCAAATTATTGTGAAGTTTAAGTATGCTGCTGAGAACTGTCATCTCAGTGGCATCTTGGAAAGGTTGTGTACAATTATCAACTTATATATTAGGTGAAAGTAAAGGAAAATTAAATCCCTTTAATGGGTTCCTCTTCACTTCGTTTTTACTTTTTATATAATAATACCCACTTTCTTCCAAAGTTGTAAAGGTCACATAATCATGTGCACACGGAGATTTAGTTTTGGTGGGCATCAAATATTAGATCGTTCGAGTTAAAATTGGATGATCTAGATTTAATATTACCTTATTTTTATTGTTTATATCTTTTATTTTAATAAATATGAAACCTAAAATAAAAATAATATTTTAACTATCACTCTGTAAAAATGAATTTATTATTTATAAAGTACAAATTAAAATCTCTATGTTTATAGAATGATGGAAGTCTCATCCATTACATGTACAATAAACACCACACAATGCAATGTAGCTCATATTTTGCATTTCAATAATCATAGGTGTTTGACATATATAATGGGCCTAATATTATATCTTAATTAGCAGTAGTTAGCAACTAATATTTTTTTAACTTTTTTTTTACTAAGCACAAGTATCCTCCTATTAGAGGTAATTATGTTTGAGGAACTGTAAAGCACTAAATGTGGGCACCTCTTCCAGTGAGGATTCGAACCGCAAAAAACAATTTTGTTTTAAGATTGTTTTGTTTGCACAGCAACTGCAAAGGTCGTACAAGTAATAAAGTGATAAGTAAAATGCCATTCCTACAAAGATTTGGTTCCAAAACCAGGTCAAGTATTGATTATTACACTTTCACCTAATTTGAGTTGCACAATTATCAATAGTAATGCCCACAATATTTGTTTCTTAATGAGAGATTATGCTAGCCAAGAATACTAAGTTACTTATGATTAAGTGCTCTCTGAAATCTCCAAATAGGTGTTTAGTTCAATTAATTCTTTAATCTCTCAAATTAACCAATTAAACCCTAACTTTCATTGCAAATACTATATGGCTATGTGAGGTTAATGAGTGTATCTCTACCTTATCAACAAAGTTATCCATTCAACTAGCAAATTTCAAGTTATCACATGATTTCACCCAAGTTCTATACTCAATCTAGCCCTCTCAAGCATCAATCAAGTGAACCCAACAATCTAATTGGTGGCCAATCAATAAAGGGGAAATGAGTGGTGGATAAATAATCCTAACTCCCATTTTATCCTTGAAGTTCATGAATCACTTATTTTTATTTATTTATTTTTAATTTTAAAATGTGTTTCTCTTCACTATTAATAATTGTGTAATTCAAATTAGCCGAAAGTGTGATAATCAATACTTGACCGGGTTTTAGAACCAAATCTTTGTAAGAATGATACTCTACTTATCACTTTATTATTTGACATAATCCGTACACTTGCTGTGCGAACATGTTCCCTTTTTGTGTGGATTAAAGACGATAGTCAAATAAGGAGGGCAGAGTCTAACATGGTAAGAAACTGATTTATTGTTCTATTAATTTTGTTCCTTTATGTTTCTGACCAAATCTTATTCCTTTCAGATTACATCAAACATGCTTGCATGGTGACTACGTCATGACACTAACGTAAGATTAGGCAAGTCAACAATAATGCACGGTGAAATAATAAAGATGACAAACCAAAGGAATTTAAAATATTGATTGCTCCAAATTATTTATTACTGTATGACGAGCCGAATGAAGGGGCTCGAGGGGCAAGATAAGATTCTTTCAACCCCTACATATATATATATAGTCGACGAGAAATATTCTTGGGGGCTTGCTCCTAAAGAAGAAGCACTCAGATAGATGTCCATATAAAAGGTGATTCGTGCTACTGACTTTGTATCAGAAAACCAGATATAACACAGAGATATATTACAGCACTACTGCAAGCAGGACTTTCTACGTCGGTTAGAGAGGGTTTTACACGTAAGTTTGCGGAAGGCAATTTATATATAAGAGCATAGTAGTGTGTTTTAAACTTACTTCAGCAAAATAAACGACGTTGTACGTTGGTTACGTCGGTCAATTCTAGCTATGCATTCTCACTCTTTTATACTTTTCCACTGATACAGATCTATCGAAGTCCATGCTTTTGAAGCAAAACAAACTCAATAAGAAACAGCGCAAGAGCTTCAACATATCTATGAAGGAGGCATTCCCTAAAAGTGAAGGACGTTGGGTTGTTCAAGTGGCCAATGATGAAATGGAGGACCCACCTTTTATGATTCTCAACTACACAACCAATACTATACCACAAGCTTCTCTTCTTCCTCCTCCTCATCGTTGGTGTAGATTTTAAATTCAATTTGTCTGGGTCTGTATTTCAATTCAGTAAACATGTTGGGCCACTCTTGTATTATATATGTTTAATGTGTTTAATATACTACCTCTAATCCCTAATATAAGAGCTAGTTAGAGGTTGGATTTAGTCCTAAATATAATACTACAATTCACTTTATCCTCCTATTTATCATTTTTTTCCCTCTAAACTATCCATGTTAGTTGCACATATTAAGTTAGTTTGCAACTTTGCATCAAGGAGTAGGTTCAGTGCAAATAATTTAAAAGGATATTTTAGGGAAACCAACCCACGGTTTAACAAAGACTCCATTTAGTTCATAATATATGAAGTCTTCTAGAAGGAAATTTTGATCCCAAACATAAGAGGTTAGCAGGGTAATTAATTATTATTTTCGACTTTTAGACCTCCTGAGAGAGAGAAAAGACACAGATATTATGTGCATATATATATATATATATATATATGAAGATCACATTCTCTAACAAGGGTAAAATAGGTAAACTTTATCAATTTAAAACACAGTTAATAACTTAACTAACATTCATTGATTGGTGTGAATTAATTACCAACATCTTATATTTTAGACAGGAGAGAGTAACAAATTTAACTAGATTAGTTAAGTAGATCTTATTTTAAAGACAGGAAGTAGTATATGCTAAAAAAAAAAGCTGGGAGACCTGCAAATATGCAAAGGACTCTTCGATCTGTTGATTATAATTGGGGCTATTACTTATTAGCGACTGTATGTGTGGATACTATATATATACACGCACACATATTTTCATGTTCTAGCTAATTATGGTTTTCTGTCTTAGTAAGTATTGTGGGCCCTTCTCAAAATTTCGTCCTTTATTAATGGAGAAATTGTAATTATTTGTTCTTATTCATTAGTAATCTTTGTTTTCCAATTGTTACCTTTAGTATGTCGTTTCACCTGATCAATCCACTTTGAGATTTTTTTTTCTTTTTTTTTTCTTTTAAAAAGATATTGTCTGCACGTGATGGAGTATATATCTAACACATATATTACTTCTTCTATACGTTTTTACTTACTAGTATTATTTCTAGCTTCAACTATACGCGTCTGAAAAGAACCAGAATCAGAATAATGTGATAATTGATGGAGAGTTGGAATAGTATCATTATTTTTTAAATAGACATATAAAGGATTGCATATAATTTGTGAAAAACAAAAATTATACAAAGAACTCGCCTTAAAGTTTATAAATTTATTGATTTCTATGCATAAAAATTTTAAAATGATGATACTCGTAAATAACTTTCAATTTGTATTAGTTATTACTCGAAGCATGCGAATATTAGATAACTCTTATCTTACACTGTAAGCCGGTTTCCTAAACCATGCGATATATAATAGGAAAAAAATGATAAGAAAATAGCACTTGAACTTCAAAATCTTAAATCAGTTTTGTTACCTACAAGAGTATAGGTATTAATTGAAAGAGTTATAGCAATTGACAACTGATTTTAAAAGAAAATCACCAATTGGTATTTTGAAATTCAAGTGGTATTTTCTTATTGGCTAAAATATACTTTTGGTCCTTTATGTTCACATGATATTTCATTTTAGTCCTTTAAGTTTGTAAAGTGCACTTTTAGTCCTTTAAACTTAACACCATTAGTTTTGTATAATGGAAAATGCTAGCTCAGCAATTTAGTTAAATGACTGTGAAATTAAGTACTAACGAAGCATGCTTAAATTTGAATATTTTAATATATAAGATTTTTATATTTTAAATCGTGTGAATTTTAGAAAGGTTTAAAATAAAAAATCTATAATCGTTCTATGGTTTTAGGTCTAACTCATCCCTAACTAATCATCTCTACAGTCGTACACATATCTCTACTCTGTTCCCTGGGAGGAATAACAACACAAAAATAATCCAATGGTAAACTACCATACATGGATTTGAATCCACCTCATAACAAGGTACATGACACTGCCAATTATATGAATAACCGCACCAGTTGTACTATTCGGAAACCTAATATCGAATGCAAATCCTCTATACTGCTGCAATGTTTGAACAAATGCATGATAATTGAGAATATTGGAATCACCACACTCCTTTGTACATACTTCATGGATTCCTCGAAATGAGCAGCCATGATCTCATGATGATTATAGGGTTTTTAAAACCGTAGAGTGATTATTGAGTTTTTTATTTTAAATATTTTTTAAATTTACACAATTTAAAATATAAAAATATTATATTAAAATATAAGCATGCTTTGTCAACGTTTAATTGCACAATCACTAATTAAATTGTTGAGTCAACATTTTCCGTTATACAAAACTAACAGCGTTAAGTTTAAAGGATTAAAAATGTACTTTACAAACTTAAAGGACTAAACTAAAACCTCATGTAAACTTAAAGGACTAAAAGTATATTTTAGTCTTTCTTATTTATAATATACCAAAAGAAAATGTAAAGCAACATAAATTGTAAATGTTTCCGTCTATATGCTAAAGAAAGATCAGGTTTTATTTGGGTTTCTATAGAAGGGGGACTTAATAATTAAGATTCTTAAATACTTTTTGGAGGCAAATGAGCCAACTAGATACGAAACGCAAATTATATATATATATATAAGAAATACAAGTTACAAAAGTTTTAGATTTCCAGTAGTTTAAAATTAATAAACTTAATTTTAAAAAAAATCAATTTTTTGCTAAAGAAATAAAATTTTCATTTTTGGGCCAAAGGCAATGAAATAAAATTTCCGTACTATGAAATTACTAGTAATTTTTGTCTAAATTGATCAGCTGGCATAGTCTGCCAAATACTCGGCTAACTATTTTAATTTGTTCAATTCTTTTTGATCCGAAACTCCAATGTTCAATTCTTTTTGATCCGAAACTCCAATACAGTACGGTTGAATAGGCATCGTTGGGCTGCTGTCCACTTTTTTCTTTCTCTCTTTGTTATTCCTTCTGATTTAGATGGTTTAAATCAGATTTTAACAATTTATATTTGAAAATTTATGAAAAATAATTAAAATAAAAAATAAATAAATCTAAATCATTAAAATTTGATGCAATTAGTTATATACTTATATATATAAGATAAAATTAAATTAAAATTAAAACCGACTTGAAGTGGGACGCGCGGGCCGGAAAAGAATATTGTAGTTGTTATAAATTAAGGGTTAAGAAAAAATTATCAGGGGCATTAGATTCGCTGGATGGATATATTTGTGGCAAATTTATCTATTTGTCCGAAATTTCTTTTTCCACTGAAACACACCCAAACACATTATTACTCTCAATGATACAATATTTAAAAGAATAAAGGGCATTTAAGAAAATATTATTTGTACACATATTCCAGAAAATCAGTTATATCACCATCAATATACAAAATATAAAAAAAAAACTTACAAAGTTATAAAATAATTTTTTTTGGATTAATCCACTAGTATCTGGTTGGGTCTGTGAGAATATAGGTCCTACAATGGGGAAACCTTGCTACCACTAAGTAATTATTACGGCTGCATATCCAAAGCTTCAACATGATGAGACCACTTACATCTATATATACCAAGGTTCAAAAAACTAGACCGGTCATTGAACCGATTAAGATGGTAGGTCAAGGGTCACTGGGTTAAACAGGTTAATTCGGGGTTAGACCAGTGATAATTACAAAATATAATTAAAATATAGAAAATATATTGGACTATAAAAAAATTAAAATGGATTGATGAATCATATTTATATATTTTTTTATCCTCTTCGCCTAATATTTTTAGTGATGAATTGTGGGTAATTGAGTGTAATTAAATTATATTTTACTTTATTGATCATTTAATATTTTAATAGAATTAATTGTTTAAAATTTTTATTTAAGATTATTGCACATTTTGCTATTGAATATTATTTTGCTATTCAATTGGATTTAAATATATTATTTTAAATTTTTATCCTTTTGGGTAAATTCATGTAAATAAGAATTTGGGAGTTTAGGGACAATTTTGTCTTTTTGATGTTAATATTAGGGTTTTGCATATGACGGGGTGAAGAAAGAATGAGATTGCGGCTGAAAAAAATACCGGAGCTGGAAAAGAAACATAGAAAAAGCAGATGGGTCAATGTGTGATGCATATTTCCTAGCATCTCTTTTGTAAGCCTCAAGCTTTGCTTGCCTTTGTACTTCAAAAAAAGAAAGAAAAGAAAAAGCAGATGGGTGTGAATATGAGAATCTGAGGAACACGCTGCCTCTTCTTTCCCTCACAAATAATCATCTCTAGTTCTCTACTAGTTTCAGTCATTTGCTCTTCAACTTTTCTGGGTTTCTAATGCTTTTGCCGTTAAATTCTCAATCTCGCTCTCTCTCAGCGCAACGCTCATCGCAGGTTCCTTAAAGCTTTCCTTGAAGGGATTATTGAATCTCTTTCAGGTAGCAGCCTTCAATTTTAGCATTAATCATACCTTTCCCCTTCTTCTTTCTTCTTCTGTATCATCATCTTCAAAGCTGCAAAATAATGTTGAAATTTCCGTTCCGATCGAAGCACACGGCTCGTTGCACTATGAAAAAACATAACCCGGTAGATCGTCTAACCCATCAGTTCCCACCAAGTCACTCCAGTTCACACCGAGTTAATCCGGTTAATATCAAGTCACAAATCTTCCGGTTCAGATGGCGAACCAGACCAATCACCGATTCACCGGTTTTCAATCTGAATCGGCCGGTTTTTCATTCATTGATATATACACGCACCTAAAGAAGAGTTAACTTCAATCATGTCATTAGACAGACACGTGTCTAACTTGAAATTATTACATTAATCCATAATTAATTAAGAAATTAATTAAAGATTCGTGATTGCCCATTATAAAGGAGGCTTACAGTCGTAATACTTTGAAGCAAAGCAAATTCGTATTTTCACTCATGAAGTACACGCATAAGAAAATCTGGGAAATAATAATCATTCCTCTGATTTATAGTACGTTAAATTAATGTGTTTTTTGTGATAAATTTAAGATTTTAAACCTTAGGAAATAATCATCCCTCAGATCATTGAGAGAGGCAAATCTTACCTAACAAAACGAAGGTCTAAAGAAAACATAGATTCTTTTAAACATTGATTGCATCAAAACTTTTATTATATGAATGTACGTTTCTCACACACACACACACACACACACACACACACACACACACATGTATTACGTACATTGAGGGCCAATAATTGACATTAAAATTACACTTTAGTCCTCTGTTCAACAATTAATATAACGGAAAAAGGGTAGGAATTGGGGAATTACCTAATCAGAATCACACCTTAGCTTTAAGACTGGATAGTTTGAATTGAAAAGAATCTCTGACCACACAATAAGTAATCCACTGGCTATTGCTGAGGATGACCAAACTTGGCCCAGCATTTTGGAAACTTTCTAGAGGATTAGCTCTTCACAATACCCATGCATATTAATTAATTTCTATCCACTCTACTACTATTTTGAAGATAAATGTGAATCAGTGAATATATTCCCTAGATTAATTAAGCTTAATATATATATGAGCTTAATCAATAAACTAAAGAAATTAACCCAGAGAAAAATTAAGATTACTACCATCAGTCAATCATTCAAGAATCTACCAAGTTATAAGAACCTTCCTTCACAAATTATTGCAACTGTTATGAGAATATTATTCAAACAAATAATAATTAATCTAGTGAGACTAAACCGCCACTGAGTAATTGGTTTTCTATAAAGGTGACTAGTTAACTAAGCAAGAAGCAAGTTGTTTGCACCGTTAGTGCACGGGTCATGCCAAATAATAAAGTAATAAGTAGAATATCGTTCTCATGAAGATTTGGTTCCAAAACCTGGTTAGGTATCGATTATCACATTTTCGCCTAATTTGAATGTTACAATAGCAAGAGTGAAGGGAAATTATGAAATAAACCTAGATATACTAAAACTAAAAATTAATATAAACAAGTGATTCTTGGACTTCAAGGACAAAAATGGATTTTAGGATTATTTATCCCCCTTGTATTTCATAACAATCAATTAGTCTCCTCTCATAGATGCACTTAATGAATAGATGTGCTAGTCTAAGTGTAATATCCCAAATTTTGATTAAGAGTTAATGACTTCAAAAATGGATGTGATGAGAATTTGGTTGTTTTAGTGATTCCAATGGCTTCCTTGTAAAAATTTGTGTGGGGAGAGTATTTGTTGTGAAATTGGAACCATTGGGAACAATTGTGCAAAAGTTGGAAATTCTGTCCATTGAAACTCTGTACATGGCAGTCGGTTTGTATGGACATTTTGAATGGGCAAATGGTGTCACATCTTTGGCACGAACTCCAACACAACACAATAGCCAGAGGCTCTAGATCATAAGTCATTTCATAAGACCTCAGCAATTGTGAGGCATAGGCCACCACTCTGCTCAATCTAGTCACTCCTTTCGGGGAGTAACTCAAAGTACCATAGGTTTACTACGCATAAACAACAACACTCACGACTGTATACACAATACGACAGCTTCTGTTGTAATCGCAATAACGATAGCTTGTGTAATATCCCAATTTTTGATTAAAGGCTAATCATGATTATTGTGGATAATTATGAATTTAAATGGGAATTATTATGTGTTTTATGGCTATTTTAATTAATATGTCATAATTATTGAAAAAAATTGGAAGAATGGAATTATTGGCCATGAGTTGGTAATTAAGGGAGAAATTAATTACTAACTAAGAGAAAATGGGATGTGTAATTAAAATGGCTAATGAAGAGATTAGATAAGTTAACTGGTGACATATTTTGTGTAAACCAATGGCATGTGGACATGTGGCAAAAGTGTGTATGGTGAGTGTTGTGGAGAAAAGTCAAATGGGAGAGTATTTTAATTATTTTCTCTCTCTTCCTCTCCCTCATTTTCGCTGGTGGAGGCATGGAGGGAGTATGTCACATTTTCTTTCATCTCTTCTCACCATCTCTCTCTCATTCTTGCTCTCTCTCTCTCTCGTGAGCCATGGAAGGTGAAAGGGAAGGAAGAAAAGTCTAAAAAGGTAAGGGAAAATGATCTCAAATGCTCAAACTCCATTCATTAAAGTTGATCCTTGAGTTAAGAGCTACATTTCTATGGTTATAGTTTGCCATTTGGTGTTGGTTTGAGACTTCAAGAAATTGTGGAGGTTGGAGAATCAAGAAGCTACTTTGAGAAAGTTGTTAAGGTGAGTTTAAGAGACCTTTCTATATAAGTTTTGTGCCAAATGATTTAGCTTGGAAATTCTGGAAATTTGGCTTGAAATTTCGAAAATTAGGGTCTTGTGGTGTTTGAATTAGGGGTGAGCAAATCTTAACCGAAACCGAAAACTGAACCGAACCGTACGTAATTCGGTTTTTCGGTTTCGATTTTTCGGTTTTCGGTTTTTTTTTTCGGTTTGTAAAATAGGTATATTTCAATTTTCGGTTTTCGGTGCGGTTTTTCTGAAATTAATTCGGTTTTAATCGAATAACCGAACTTAATTTAAAATGAAGTCGTTTTATGTTTTTTTTTCCAAGCCATCCAACCCAACAGGCCAACACAAAAATACCCAACCTGCCAACCTAACCCAAATACCCAACAGTCCAACACCCACCCAGGCCCAGCCAACCTCACGCCCCCCTCGCTCAGTGAAGTCGTTCACTGACTTCTGTCCTCTCTTTCATCTTTAGTCGTTCCTGGACCTGGTCAGTGTCACTCCCTACTCCCCATATGCTCAATTCTTCTCTTCTCCCATTTGTGAAATGGAAACCCTAGCCGACTAGCCCTCTCCCTTCAGTCCTTCACCGTTCACCGTCTCCCGAGTGATGAGTAACTGAGTAAGACCTCTCATCCTCACCTCCTCACTTCGTCATTGGCTTGACTCTTCCGCTTCGTCACCTGTGAGATCTCACTTCGCCCTCTCTGCCGACTAAGACCTCTCGCCTCTTCACTTCACAGCACCGATAAGCCATCTCAGCCGGAAGCAAAGCTCGATCTTGCCATCTCCGCCTCCTCACTCTCACTGAGGCCCTTCTCGCTTGCCATCTCAGCCACAAAAAAAAGCTCGATCTGCCGTCTCAGCCTCATCTCCTACTTGGGTGAGTTGCTTCACTTCCCTTCAGACTTTTTTTTCATGATTTAACAAAAGCTGAGCTCGGTCTCACCCTTTCACTTGAGGGAACCAAGATCCTGTACAAAAAACTCTCCTTTCTTTCGAAAAATGTCTCGTTTCATATGACAAAATATATCCTTTCATACAAAATTGGGTTTCTGATGTGTGTGTTTCTGTTTTTTACGAAAATTTTGTTTCTGGTCTCACTGTTTTGTATTTTAGCTTTTCTGATGTGTTTCTGTTTTTTTTTAAACAAAAATTGTCTTTCTGATTATTATGATCTTCATTAAATAAGCATTATTATGAGATAAGAATGTTCTACTAAGTAGTTTCATAGTAATGGAATTTATTTATGAATAGCAAGATGCTGTGTTTTGGTCATGGGAAACAGTTTCATGGTAATGGAATTGATTCAACTCAGTCTAGACGCATGCTGTGTTTTTATGATAGAGGTTATGTATCTATTTGAATGTATGAATGCCTATAGTAGCTGGTCCATAATTAATTATAAATTTATTTGTTTTCTCTTTGTGCATAGTGTATCCAGATGTTGATATGTTAGATTACCAAATCAGACTTCACAGCCTCTTCTGGTTTATACCAGAAAGAAACGCATGGCAAAGAATTAATGAGAAGTTGAGAACTGTTAGTAGGAGTAGGTTATTATGTTTGTGTTAGTTATCATTTGGGTTGAATTAAGGGTTTAAATCTGTAAGACAATTAAGGGTGTTGAATATTATAACAGAATATGTTTTCTTAATCATCTAGGATTCCAGATTCTCATTCTAGATAATTTCATACTTGAATGTTATGAAGAAATCCTCCAAATCCTAACATGATCACATGAATGTTAGTCAAAAATTTGATTGGGTTGCTACATAACTCTCTTTTATAAATCTTGTTTTCTTTCCATCTTTATGCACATTAATCTTATTTTGTTATTTTGGTCAATCACTTGTTTTGTGATTCTATCCAATAGGAGTTTTATGGTTCTATGATTCTGTTAATCACTTGTTCTGTTATTTTAGTTTTTTTTCTTGTGAATCATATCTGTTCTGTTCCTAATTGAATGAGATGTGGATATATCTTCTGCAGGTGAAATTATGGCTGACCAAACTGCTGGTCAAGCAATAGCTAGGGATGGTGCAAATCAGAGCAATGAATTGGTGCTCCAGTTTATGTAAATTGGAAACATTAATTGCTGTCAAACTTGCCTTGTTTATCATATGGCAAATGAGCTGCAACTTGTATGGTGCCATTTTTTGTAAGATAATTATTGCCTGTTGGCCAACATTGCTATCAAACTTGCTTTTTTGTTGATATTGATGATTATTGGCCAACTTATAAGCCTGACAAAATATAGCGTTGATTATTAGCCAACCTATAAGACTTGTATGATACTTTTTTGTTGATATTGCTGCAAACATTGCTGTCAAACTTTCCTACTTCTAATGCAATAGATCATTTCCTTGTATAAATGATAGTTTACAATAGGACTTGAATTGTAATCAGACCTTTTTCCTTTTCAGATTTTTTGTTTATGGTTTGTTTCTTAATTGTTAAAACTTCAGGTGTTGTGTGTTGACAAAAAGGCCCTAAATGTGGACAGGCTTAAACCAAAAAGGCCTTTATTTTTAGATTTTTTGGATTGGACAAGCTTGAACAAAAAAAGCCCAAAATGTGGCCCAAACACCGAAAAACCGAACCGAAATAATTCGGTTGTTCAGTGTTCAGTTTTTTAATCATTTCGGTTTCGGTTCGGTTGTGAAAATAGGCATATTTCGGTTTTAACCAAACACCGAAACGAAAAACCGTTTGCACACCCCTAGTTTGAATTTTTGTTGTCATGGATTTAGTGCCTTGTTAAGTGTTTTGAATGAATGGTATTGAATTGAAGCTTAAAGGTGAAGTTTGGGAACTTTATGTTGGTTTTATGCATTGGGAAAAAATAGGGCATGTAATTGGGTTGTGATTTTGGTCATTTTGAAGTCACCATTGTGTTCCTTGAGTGATTTTGTGTGGGAATAAGCTTGGTTATTGATTTTGGAGTCATTGAACACTTTGATAGAAAGTTGGAAATCTGTCTTGTTTGAGCTCTGTTTTGTGCAGTCAGTTTGAACGAGCATTTTGAATGACCAAATGGTGTTGGAAAATTATGAAAATTTTCAGTCTTAAATTTCACATCCCAAGCTTCAAAATGGACTTATATTTTGTGTCATTTCTTTTATTATTCTAGGAGATATGATTGTCCAAAGTTTGGGGTGGAAACAGAACTCTGTTTTGGAGTAGTGTTTAGTTTTTGGTGATTCTGTATTTGTGTAGTGATTTCCAGTGATGAGCCATATTTTTCCTTGAAAGAGGACTTATATGCCTTTCATTTGGCTTTAGAATCACCTCATTTCGATTTTTCTAGAATTAGTTATGAATTTTTGAAGTTGCCTTGGCTGCAGCGCAAAAGCTTCTGTGAACGTTCTGGCCGCAGCCAGAAACTTTTTATGCTGCTTCTGGCCGCAGCCAGAAAATTCTTGGCTGCAGCCAAAAACTTTCTGTGCTGTTTCTGGCTACAGCCAGAGGTTTTTTTGGCTGCAGCCAGCCCCTGTTTTCAGCACCTTGTGATTTTGAAAAGTGGTTTCCAACCCGATTTTTCCCAATCCTTTAGGGCTTTTATTAGAGCCAATTTTAACTATTTAAAGGACATAAATGATAACCAAATCTAAGTATTGTGAAGTCAATTGAGTATTGGAATAGAGAATAACTCTTCGTCCCTAATTATAATTATAGGATACGATATTTGCCCTCCTCGAGATAGACCTATGACAAAGCACGCACGGAATGAACCAGGTAGTGACTTTTCTCTCATGTTGTGTATGATGTTTTGGTATGCATAACTTATCATTGAACTTTGTGAACTGCATGTACCATGGTCCATTACAGCACGAGCAGGTCAGCGTGAGCCGTGTAGGGATTGACGTTGGTCATCTCTAGGTTGGCCGTTGAACTGCCGTTGTAATCGACACGGAACTTTGTGAATCCGACCCATGGGGCGGCATTTGTTAATCCAGCCGTGGGCTATGAGTTTTGAATCTTGCCTGTATGGCTTGTGTGATGAAATGCTTTATATGAATCCCAGCTATGGTAAAATATATTGTGTGGATTGTGTTGTACAATGCAGCGTGAGCAATCATAAGTGATTACATGTGTCATACTAACCATTGCCGTTGTAACTACCGTTGTAGTTGCTTTATGTGGATAATGATTTGATTTTATGCCTTATTATTGTACATACTATGATTGATTTGACACTACGGGGATTCCTTATAATCTCACTCCCCCAAAAACCATGTTTTAGACAGGGCAGAAGGATCGAAGGGAAAGCGGGCGACGAAGAGTGGGTAGAGCTCATTGATAGGAGTTTTTTTTGGAAAAAAATTTGGTTATCATTTTGTAAATCATTTGGATAGATTTTGTTGGGAATTACATGTATATATTGGATAGTAACTATGTAATCCCCTTGTATAGGAAACTACTTGGGCTTTGTGCCTTGTATAGACCCTGAATTAGTAATTGAACCCCGAGTGTGTCGGGAATTTGCATTATACTCTGATAATTTTGAATGAAATCAACATATACAGGCCATTTAGTATTGAAATGTGAATATGAGACCGTCATAAACAGGTTTTGTAAAAGTTTTTGTAAGCCATGATTTTGGGAAGTTTGATTTTGTTTAAGTCCCAAAATCATCTAAGGTCTCTAATTCTATATCAATTACGTGTTTATGAACTCAATCTCGGCCTTAAGCGTGAAGGGGGTTACAGCTTGCGCTGTATTCACAATAACGATAGCTTGCGCTGTAACCACAATAATGACAGCTTTCGCTATTTACACAATACCTCAACTTTCGCTGTTTGCACAATACCTCAGCTTTCGCTATGTGCAAAAATACCTCATCTTTCATTGTTTATAAAAATACCTCAGCTTTCACTGTTTGCAATAATACCTCAACTTTCGCTATTTGCAAAAATACCTTAGCTTTCGCTGTCTGTAACAATACCTCAGCTTTCGCTATCTACAAAAATACCTCAGCTTTCGCTGTTTGCACTTTCACAACATTACCCTTACCCATACACCCACCAATGACTCCGCTAGTGGTAACCGGGACTTTTGGGCATTAACAGCAATATCGGGCCACTCCGGAATCTTAATCTCTTCTATCCGAAGTACCCTACTGTAATGGCCCACCTAAAGTCTCAGTCTCTTCTATCCAGACGGCCAACCGGGAGTTTCAACCTCCCATCCCACCCTTATCCTCTTTCACCCGCCGTCAACACGGCTGTTGTTAGCTACCGAAGGACTATTGGCATGGTCACACCTCATCCTCATCCTCTTTCACTGCCAGGGATGCACACAGCTCTCGCCCAAATTTGAAGAGCCATATCGTGGGGCTATCAAATAAAACTAAGCTAAATGCAATATAGGGCAACTAACCTAGGTCAATCTCTACGTGGAGCCTATATTTAGTTCCTAAGTAATCTAGTGTAAATAACAAATTAACCTAAGAGTATAGGATGTGAGTTTCATCTATCTAATTAAACTAAAGAGCTATTTGTTTATGAATTTTTCAATGTATAAAGTAAGTGAGTGGGTGTAAATGCAAGAGATGAATGTCCTAGGTGATTGAGTCTACTAACCATCCTTGTCCAATTTTAATTTTGAGTTCTTCCCTTAACTAAGCACAAGGACTAGTAAGAACCCTTACTAATCAATATTCCTACCTTCTCAATTTAATCTAAACATATACTCAATTGATCAATTAGGAATACCTTGAAGTACCTAGCTTATGATCGATTCATAAAAGATCCTCTCTACCACCAATTGATTCCTAGAAGCCTAGCAAACAATTGATTTCAAGAGAATATAGGAAAGCAATTGAATAACAAAAGAGTGTTATAGTCCAATCACAATCCATAAGTACAAATCTAACACAAGTATCATTATCCAGATTACATCAACCAATCATAATCCTCAGATATATGAACAAATTATAACCTCTAGCAACCTAGAATTATAATATGCACATATAGAGAGTAGAGGATGAAATTAAGATACAAAGAACTCCCCTAGTTGCTCAAGGACTTAGGTTAGCTTCACCATCACCATCGGACGAAAGTTTCTAGCTACTCATGATTCAAAAATCATCTCTTCTGGACCTCTGGACTGTCATGTTTGCTGCAGATGCCCGAAAACAAAGAAGAGAGGGATTTAATCGGTGAAAGTGGAAGGAGATGAGAAGTGGTGGTCCATGGGAATAGAGAAAAATGCCATAGAGAAAATGAGAGTGACTCCAGAAAAAACCAGCTACAGCGTGAAATGAAAAGCTGCTGAAAACTATGAACTCCCCCTGCTGAAAACTATCACAAATTTTGGATCTCAATCTCTAGTCTAAGGGCGTGTTTAGAAACTGATAATAATATGAGATCTTAAGGCCAAGAGTAGATCATTAATTCAAGCCACCAAACAATGCCTAACTCCTTTCTTATGCCTATTAAAATCAGGAAATTAGGAATTAAAAAATATGCACATATGCTTCCATATTTGCCCTCCATTAAGCTTCAATGTACCATGTCATCACCTACATTTATGAGATGCACAAAGGTAACATCATATGTTCACAATTAATTAATAATGGGAATAACAAACATTACTTTAAATATATCAATTTAGCCAATTTAATTCCCAAATTACCTTTGCACTCAAATCTCATATTAATACCTAATTATGCCCAAAAATAGTTAATCAAATCCTACAAAAGCCTAAGTTTAATCACTAAAAGATATATGAATATTTAGCTCTATCACTCTCACCTGAACTGTTGTTAGCTACCAGAAGACTATTGGAATGGTCACACTATATACACAACACACCCCATCCTCATCCTCTTTCACCACCGGAGATGCACACAACTCTCACCCGAACCATTGTTTGCTACAAGAGGACTATTGGAATGGCGATGCAACTCATAACAAACTCATAGCAAATTCTAATTTTGTGCACCGCCTTTTGGCCTGGGATCAACACCGGTGCAACCAGCCTGGTGGCTAGCCATGTTGGCCATGTCAAGGTAGGTACCCTCACAAGTGAGAACTCCCGATCATGTAGTCGAATTCACCATCAGCTGAACTAGCTATACTCTACGGCCACACCCCAATCTCAGCTTATTCACACATGATACACATCACAAGTCAAGCTAGGTAAGGCATACTCTAACCCTTGCTTGTTCATAACACATCATAGTACACCACAAAATCAAACTGGGATCGAGTATATTCAACATTACTTTCACTATACTGGGATCCTCCAAAACCCCTTCTCACATGATAACATAGCCCCGAAGTTCCACTTCCAAAAGCCATAACTAACACATTGTTGAGAACCTACGTTCCTATAGCTCTACTCTACGATTCAACATCACGGCAGATGCACTCTACGGTTCATCGTCAAGGCAGTTACACACTAAGTTTCGTCGTCACGGCGGCTCCACACTAGGGTTCGTCATCATAGTAGCTCCACACTACTGTACTGTACTCAATGATTCACCCAGTCAACTGATTGGTCAACCCCTCCGGTCAGAATTCTTCGTAGGTAGCCCTCTCTGATCTAAATCCTCTGTAGAATAACTCTTTCCCTGTGCTAGATTAACAACTAGCAACCTCAGGATACCTTACACACATTTTGATTCATTTTGGTACTCCTTTCTAGTACCTCAAACCATCCTAGTCAAGTCAAATTCCTAAGAATCAGCTTAACTATTGAGTTTGATCATTGGATCGCAATTCAACATTTAGAACCTCAACATTAGCTAAGCCGGGAAATCACTTGCCTATTTTCCATTGATCATCATCAACCCCAACACAAGTTTAAGTATCTCTGCTAGCCTAAGGCACACTGGTCCCCTAGGTCTTAGGGCCTTTAGAAACACAAGTCCATTATAACATCACTAGCATGTAATATCATACAGTCTAAGGTCTCTAACCCAACCTTTAGGTTCATCATGAAATCTAGAACCTCAGCATCACACCAATCAAAAACCATTTTCCTCAAATATACCCAATAGACTTACTAAGAATCAGGATCAATAGAGCCTATTCTAACCTTTACGTAATTTGGGTAATCTCCTCAAAAAATTACTAAAGGTTTAACACTATCCACAAGGTTCACAAGGTTTAAACTTCTGTCATGCATCAGAACCATAACCAATTTGCATTTCAACCTAAGCACTATTTCATCTAGATTTAATTCAGACCTATCATCAACCTTCAGTATCATCATATTAGATCCTTTAGGATCAGTATACGATATGATCACCACTCATCCTATAGCATCGTATATCGTATCTACATTCATTTGACCCCATAGTGTTACTAAGGATCATTACTTAGCATGGAGAAATCACGAAATATTTACTATGTCTTAAATTTTCATAACCCTATCAAATGGATCTTTCTGGGTAGTATTCACTCCAACAAAATGTTTTTATTTAAAATCAATACTTACATCATCATTATCTCCATGCGTCTAAGCACCCTTTAAATCATCTAACATAAATGATCATTAGTCATAGAGAAACCTTAAGACAATCAATATGTCTCAAGTCTTCATGACCCTATCAACTTACTTCCCAAGGGGTCACCCATCCTAGGATTTCCGTAGGTTGAGCACACTTAACTTTCGCGTACCCATGCCCAAACATAGATACCGAATTCTACTGCTTCCGTTCATGGGTACCCCAAGACTACCCTCGTCTCAAAAGACGTGCCGGCTATCTCCAGTTGTCAAAATACTCTATGTGGACTGCACTTGGCCTTTACCGTACCTACCTCCTCGGGTTTCACACCATCCTTAGACCATTCTCATCTAGTATTGCATCACTAGTTGCCCTTCAATACTCGCCATTTCTCAGGGCTGATTCACAAATCGGGAAGATACCTTCCTTTAGTACCTCCTACCCGTGCATATATCCTAACACTGTGTAATCAAGACCATATCAGTATACCATCTTGTTGCCGGAACCGCCCCACTGCCAGAACCTCCTGGGCTCTTCCAGAACTTCTTGAAGCTATGATACCAAAATGTCACGCCCTTATTTTAATTTCACCTTTACCAGAGTATTAACGGAAAATGATATGTGGTTCGGTAGGCAACACAGGAATAGTATAAATATACTGATAAAAAGTGCTCGATTACAGAAGCTCCCTATAGGGATTTGTACATAATAATTACCATCAATGTAGATACACAAGGCTACCAAGGTACCTAAACCTATCCGAGTAAAACGGAGGCATCTTCCTATCTTCGTTCCACCACCGCAATCCCCTCGTATGGTTCTTTTCTTTGTTCTCAGCATATCTTTTATCTCCTCCTGTCTAAATTGTTGGTAGGGGAGGGTGAGATTCGAGAGAATCTCAATAGGAAAATAGCACCAATATGCATGCAAGATAAGTGCTTAATGCATGACATGCTTGCATTACATAAACTCATGCTAACATAATGACATATTCGCGTGCTCAATGTTTCGTGCAACAAAACTATGGCCACAGTATAAACAGAAATAGAGCTTCAATCATTCATATATGTTTCACATAATCAAGCAAAGCAATAACATGCATCAATACATTAGCACAAATATCAAATACATGCAGGAGAGGTAAGTTCCCTACCTTAACCGTTTTCCAACTTGAAACGTGTGTCTCATAAACGTGTCACAGCTCAGCTCTCCACTTGGTCCTACAATTCCAAAACCATTTAGACACTTCCATAGTGTTTTTGGGGATGAGACTATATTGAAAAATTACTAAAATTCCCTCAGAGACCCGACCTAGCCCCGCCGTACCCGGTTTGACTGTACTTTTTTTGAAATTCTATCCTAGGCTATCCTGACATATTTTTGCCCAAGGAATCCATTTCCGAACTCAGAATTACCAAATTCACTTCAAAAAGATGAAATTGCCCTTGGCAGCCCTTATTTCAGTGTTTTAGGGGCGTTTTCATAATTATGCCTTTCGGGCTTTTCCGAAAAAGTGACCAACTGTAATCCCACCTAATTTTCCCTCCTGAACTCAATGGAATCATCAAATCATTGAAAATCCAACTCTAACCCCTCCAAACTAGCCTTGGCCGAAATTCTCAATTCCCCAAGAATAATTGGGGTTTTTTGATTCTAACTCCACAGACGTGTTCCTTTCTTCTCCTAATCACTTTATCAACTATTCAATTAGGTTATAACTACCTTTTAGACCCAATTTTGGCAGCATAACCCCTAGGCACACATGTTTCCAAAACTTAAAACCAATGGCAATCCAGCAAAATTTCACCAATTAAATTGCCTATAGCAGCTAGAATAAGCAATATACGAAAGTTTGGAAGTTACCTCAAGCTCCTTCTGGCTTTTCCCTAATATGGCTGAAAACCCTAGCCTTAGAACACCCAAATTTGTGCTCCAAAAACTTTGAAGAACATAGAAGAATAGTTTAAGAGTGGAGTTATACGTGTTAGGTAAGGATTTACCGAAGAAATCAACTTACCGTACAAGTTCTCTTCTCCTTCTCTCTCTAGAATTTCTCAAACTTTCTCTCCTTATTTTCAGCTGAAAAACACGTCAATTATGGCTAAGGAAGAAGATGGGAATTATTTTATAATATTTTGGAATATCCCTTATTTATTTTCCCATTTTCAGATTTTTCAGAAATTCTGGCAGATTTTCTGCCTAAACTTTGAAAAATCATAACTAATTTATTTAAGTCAATGGAAATATATTTAAGTCCTATTTGCTGGAAAAATATGGATCAATGTATTTAATAACCACAAAAATACAGAATTGCACAAAAGTTCATACTACTCCAAAACAGATTCTAGTTTCAATCCCAAACTTTGGAAAATCATAACTCTCAGCTCACAAATCTAAATGACACAAATTTTATGTCCATTTTGAAGTTTGGCATGTGAAATTTAATATTGGAAAGTTTCATAATTTTTAGACACCATTTGCCTATTCAAAACGTCCATACAAGCCGACTGTCATGTACAGAGTTTCAATGGACAGAATTTCCAACTTTTGCACAATTATTCCCAATGGTTCCCATTTCACAATAAACACTCTCCCCACACAAATTTTCACAAGGAAGCCATTGGAATCACTAAAACAACCAAATTCTCATCACATCCACTTTTGAAGTCGTTAACTCTTAATCAAAATTTGGGATATTACACTAGGATTCAAAAGGTACTTGCAAACTTCAAGTTCTTACACAATTCTGCCCAAATTCTACACTCAACCTAACCCTCCCAAACATCAATCAAGTGAACAAAACATCTAAATGATGACAAATCACTTAAAAGCATTAAGCAAAGAGTAAAATAAACACATAATATCATTAATCACAAAATGAGAGGAGTAATCAAGACTTAATCCATACAAGGGTTCAAAATAATCCAAAAATAAAAGCTTTACTTACACATGTTTAGAAAATCCATGAAAAGCTACATCTAAACCAACACCATAAAAGAACATGATAAAGGGAAGGGAGAATGGAGAAGAAAAACCAAGATATGAAGCCAAATTCTCTTCCAAACTTCAATCTCTAGCTCCAAGATCCAAACCCTAGCACCCAAAGCTCCTAAGAATGCCCAAGAAGTGCAAAATGTCAGCCAAGTTGAAGTGGGGGAGCATATATAGTCAAAACCCTGAATTTGTTGGGTTAAATAAACTATAGTGTTTTGCTGTCTGTGACAAGGGCCTAGGCCTTCTAGCACCTAGGTGCTCTTCCTCTCTGTCTCTGTTTTTACACGATTGCAGCCTAGGCACTTATTCTAGCTCCTAGGCGCTACAGTTCTATGTCTCTATTTTCACTCAATCATGGCCTAGGCGCTCATTCTAGCGCCTAGGCACTGCAGCTCTTTGTTTCTGATTCCACCTTACCATAGCCCAGGCACTTATTATAGCGCCTAGGTGTTCTGGCTCTCTGTTTTTCCTTCCAAATTCAAAATTGTGAGCCTCCAATCATGAATTCTTGAACTTCCTTATCATGATTTTGTTACAGCTTGTCATTTCTTTCAACTTGAGATTTTTCCAAATCCATTTTTCCATGAACTCTTCTTTCATATTTATCTGAAAATCAGCACATGCTCAAATAAGCTCCATTATTTTATGATAAATCATGTCAAAAGCACAATTTTTTCTCTCAATTACTCATATAAGACATTAAAGCACATTTTCCTATAATATTCAACAAAATACTCACAGTAAAGATCTAAATTCAATGGAAAATGTGCTAAATAATATGAAGTTCCACGAGTTATCACAAGCACCAAGAAACAGAGCAAATTTGATAGATATTTTGGTATGTTGCGTCTCAGTGTGTGTGTGTGTTTGAGAGAAGAAAAGTAAGGTTGAAAACATCCAAGTGGCAAAAACAGGAGATCATCTGAGGAAGATCAGTTTAGAAGCGTTTACTCTGATAGACAAGTACTATGGTCCACCGAGAAAGTCATTGTCCTGTACCATTAAGAAAGCTTTTACTGATCGGCAAGGACATTGGGTGAAGCAAGAGCTTTGTGCCATTAACATCATAGATGAGCTTCTTGCCGTCGTCATGATTCTGAGCTACCCATCAAAGCCAAAACGACACAGTCAAGAGAGTGTTATAATGTATCATACGTGCGGCCAGAAAATGTAGAAGCTCGGAGACCTGCAGGAGTAAAAAGTCCTGTGCGGCTTAATTGGCTGAGTCTGAATATATGGGTGTAAAAAGTCTATGTACTCTCAGTTATAATTTGTGCACCGTAGCTTCTATATGGGACTAATTACATATTAGTGAAAGCTGGTAGTTGAGTTTATATTGATCTGTAAACTTCTTTATAACTATATTTTTATACAAAAATGATATTGGTTAACAATCATCGATTATTGTATGTATTTAATTCGTACGTGAACCAATTAAAAACGCCTAGCGGTTAGGAAATTCCCAGTATTACAGTACTCACAAAGCATTGCTATTGCATATGTATATAAATTAAATATTGCCTGGATCAATATATATATATGTACTTCAATTGCTTCCTTTGTAGTAATGCCGAGACTAGGAAAAATCGATGTGTTTCCAATGAAAGAAATAAAATACTATCTCCAATCCTCAATATAAGAGTTAGTTGTGGGGTTGGATTTGATTATAAATAAAGTATCCTTAAAAAGGTTTTCATGCAAAGGAAGTCATGATAAAAAATGGTACTTTAAAGGAATCAATTTATATTTATTACGACTAACTCACTAAACTAATTTTTTTAATATATTCAAATAGTTAAATAACTATTATATTAAGACCAGAGATAGCAAAATAAATATAACATTCTACCTCAGAGACTGGGTCAACATATTCGCTTCGGTGGAAGTTGGAACAATATTCTAATTCGTTCAGAACAAGGACAATATAGTCAGGGTAATTAGAAGGTAAGAACTGCTTTTACTGTGTCTTTTATTCTTCTATGTTTCTGAAACTTATTCCTTTCACATTTATCAAACACGGTAACTATTAGACAACTCAACAATAATGTTATAATTAACAAAATAAATCATAAACGAGTTCAATTATATATATATATATATATATATATATGGATTGCTATTGATTTTGATTTTACGTAACAAAGGAGGGGCTGCATGGCCAGCAAGATAAGATTCGACCAGAAATAATATTCTTGGCTTAATTCTTCCTAAAGCAGTTTGCTAGATTAGATACATGTCCGTATAAGGTGACTCATGTTTCTTGCTTTGAGGCAAGAAACCAGATAACATAGATGTTACAGCCAGCCAGCCATTTTACT
Source organism: Inga leiocalycina (assembly GCA_963242795.1). NCBI lineage: Eukaryota > Viridiplantae > Streptophyta > Magnoliopsida > Fabales > Fabaceae > Inga > Inga leiocalycina. The sequence continues at coordinate 10,815,940 of OY725327.1, read as the reverse complement.
CTCTCTATTCCATTTTACTGTGATACAGATCTAGCCGACTTCATATATTTTTTAGGCAAAACAAACTCAACACATCTATGCCACTGACGGAAGAGCTGATCAGGAAGATGGCTTTGGAAGAAGGATTTGGTGTGATAGAGAAGTACTACGCCATGAAGGAGGCATTTCCTAAAAGGGAAGGACATTGGTTGGTTCAAGTGCCCAAGGATGAAATGGACGACCCTCCTATTAGTAATAGCAGAGTTCTGAATATGAACTACTCAACCAAGAGAATAGATTTTAAATTGTTAGATATACTTAGCTCTCCCTACTAAGTAAAGCGCTTAACAAGGAAACCGGTTCCGTGTTAATAAAACATGTTGGGCTACTACTCTTGTATTAGTACACTCACATAAAAGTAGAAAGTAGCTTGGAGACACCTGTGAATATGTTGAGTACTATTTCTTTTTCTTTTCTTTTCTTTTCTTTTTTTTGATATGATCAAGGGTTTTCTCCTTGAGGTTTAAAGGGCAAAGGGTTCTCACTTCTCCTAACAAGTGCGCTTCCTAGGACTCAAAATGTTGAGTACTATTTCAAGATGTGCCAAAAATATTAGCTTTCGTTTGATTCTAGTTAGACCAAACCTGACTTTTGAAAGTCAAGCCACATAAGAGGAGCAAAAAATCAATTTAATCATAATTAGATTCCGAAACATTTTGTTAATTAACAATATGTTGTAAATAACCAATATATATTCCATCTCGCTACGATTTATATGACAACCCTTCAATTTTACCTGAATTACACTAATCTTTTTCTAAAAATGCCCTTTAATAATTAAGTGTTAGTAAATTAAGGGTAGTGTTAAATGAAGGACTTTTTTTACCATTCGTTAGATGAAGGACTTAAGGTTCATTGATTTTTGCATTTGGCTCCAAAAATATTTTCTAAATCGTAACGGAGGGAGTACTTACAAATGTGAGAGTTATTGCAAAATTATTAAGAGTGACTATGTAAAATATAATATTTGATTTGCAACATATGTACAACTATCTAATTAAATATTTATCAACTTCCAGCTAATTTATTTTGGATTCAACATTGTTATTAAATTGAATTTTTGGGACGTAGAATTCATATGAAAAAAAATGGCAGTTTTGGAACAAGAACAATTATTAGGCTGACCTATAAATGTCTAATAATCTAGAACTCATTTTTATTATTTTTTATTTGGTCAAGGTATAGTCCCTTTCAAAGCTTGAAATGTAAAGGATATTTGCTTCTCCTATCAAGTACACTTCTAGGAATTTAAACGTGTAGTCTCTTTCTTACGTACGGGGGTCAAGCCACTTACCACCTCAACCACTAGTTTGTTGGTTGGGACTTATTCTTAAATTAATACCACCTCAACCAATAGTTTTTTGGTTGGGACTTATTCTTAAATTTAATATATAGATGCACAAACGATAAAGAAAAGACCATAAAAAGGAAAGGCTAAAACTCTATGCATGTATCTTCCCTACTGGACATTAATATTCCCTTTTGCTTTTGACCACATCTTTTGAACCAAACCATCATGTCAATTGTCAAGAATGAAAAGAAAAAACATATTTCAACATCCTTACGAAGAAGAGACTGAACCATCATCTAATAATCATGCGCCGTTCCAACTTATATATATTCAAATTTGATATTAAAATAATTGATAATCAAATAAGGATGGTAGATTTTGCTTAAAAAAGAGAGAAGATGGTCACGGAAGTTAATAAGAACTGATTTCACATATTGTTCCTTTTGTTTTGTGTTTTTTTGGGTTATTATTCCTTTCAGATTGTTTCAAACTTGCATTATTGCTGCATACGGCATAGGCCTTACGCTAACTAATTAAGAAAAAGCACAAATATATAGATAAAATCTGTTCCGCCTAAATAATTAAATCAATTCAGCATTGTATCGAGGATAAAGATGAAAATATTCCGTCGCCGGCCGATCAAGTTTATATTAGTCTAATTATAAATTATAGGAGTTCGATTAAAATGTTCGACTTTATTTTCCAAATAATTGGTATCAAGCGAGGTTTCTTTAAATATTGTACGTTGCATTAAGCGATGTACGTATAATATAGACGTGAAATTAGGACTGAAAGTGCAGTGAGATAGAATCTAATATCGTGTTAGATTTTACCTTAAAATTAAATTAGCTGATCTTGCGTAAATTTTTAAACAAGCTAAACATATTAATATATATTAGAACCTGGAATATATATAAATCATTGTTATCTACCATGATTGATTGCATATATGCCTAAAGAAAAGATTCTCTTTTTTTAAATCCATAACATAATCCAGAAAATCTTGGCTTCCTCCGAGTCCTAAAGAACCAATCTCTTGTGTCTATATAAACTCAGCTTACCCGTTCATTTGAAGCAAGAAACCAGATATAAACTCAGCTTACTATAGCTGTTGTGTTTCAGTCTGATATTATGGCACCATCTTCGAACTCAGAGCAGCAGAGGCTGAAAAAGATAGGTATGGAGGGTTTTCGTCTAATAGAGGAGTTCTATGGTACAAAGGGAAAGCCAAGTAAAAATGGGAACAAGAGAGGTGATCCTGATACAGTGTTCTTCATCAGTAGCAGTACAGATGGTGTTGCTCACTTTGGTGGAGTCAGTGTTGTGACTTATCCAAAGCCTAAACCACCTACTCGTTGGTGTGGATTTCACTTCTAACCTCAAGCCCTAAGCCAACCACTTTCCACGCACTTTCATCATCTTCAACTAGGTCTACTACGTACTAATCTGCCACTCTTGTATTATGGTTTTATAATTATATAGTTATGTGTATATATATATGAACTATGAAGCTGTTAAGCTAGGTCTTCTTCATGAAATAAGCTGTTAATGTTGTATTATGTTTTTATAGATATAGCTATGTAGCTATATATATATATATCAAGCAGCTCAGAGACTTCCAAAATTAAATGTTTTCTGTACTACAAAAAAAACCAGTGGATTAGCGGCAAAATATAGCGACAGAATTTCGTCGTTAATTAACTAGTGACAGTTTATTTAACAACAGAATCATAAAATTCCGTCACTAAATTCTATCATTAACCAGTGTTCTGACATGCATATGTAGTTAGTATATGTTATCATTTTACCTACCCGTTCTTTTGTTATTATGTTTGATTAGTTTGGTAAATTATATTTTATTAATTTTTTTGTTAAATTGTATTAAATTATATGGATAATAACTCGCCATCACAAATTAATAATTTTCTTAGATCAAGAGAACATCTTAACTCAAATTTTTAAAATAACAAATTCATGTGTTCTATGGAGTTTCTCCACTTCTTTCCATATCAAAGTAAAGCACTTCCCACTACTTAAAACATATGTACTTCCCCATTACAACTGCAGGGGCTTCTAATTTGGACCCGTAAAATCATTTCCATAAAAAATTTAAGTTAAGATGTGATGTCAAATTCACTTAATTATATGTCTTCTTTTGCAGCTCTCCTATAGAAACCTAACATGGGAATGGAGGGGAGGGAAGTATAAATCTTCTCCTTGTTTGGAATTTGCAATGGAAGCGATCTTTAATATATAATTGAACATTAATAGGAGAAAATTACACTTATTTTTACTTGTTTTTAAAAACAAAATGGTTATAAGTTCAAATGCGGAGGTTGGTGAAGCCAGGGAAGAGAACCTACACTTTGCAACTCTTTTTCTTTTCTCTACTTTTATTTTTATTTATTATTTTTTTTTGTACATGCACGTGATGGGGCACATATATTATATATACATGTATCTTCCTTCTTCTATACGATTTTACTTCTAGTATTTCTAGTTTTAAGTGTATGCATCCGAAAAGAATCAGAATATACAATCGAGAAATTGATAAATAGAGATTGGAATATATCCTCTCTCTTTTTTTCTTTTTTTTTTGGAAATAGTCATCTAGGATATAACACTAATTTTTTAAAATACTTAATGCCACCATAAAAAATTACAAATAAATCTCGTTAAAGTACCACCTTTATCAATTTCCAGGAATAATAATTTTAAAATGATAAATACAACTTTCGATAATATTTAATATTCAAAATATGCGAATGTTAGATAAACGAACTCGTATCTTATACATTAGTATATCCTACACTGCGATAAAATACCCCCAAAAGAAAAATGTAAAGTAACATTGTTTAATTCGTTAAACCATAATAATTGTATGTGGTATATGTTCCTAATAAAAAGATACAAGTCGGTTCAGATTTTGAATGGACGAGTGCAGAAAAATGATTCTTTTAACCAATAATCGAGAAATATTCTTTAACATATGGTGAAGAAAAAATCAGTGTGGGTTTCTATACCGGGGGCGGGGGGGGGGGACTTATCTTCTAAAATACTTTTGAGCCAAACAATTAAAGACAACTAGATAAGAAAGAAACTAAGAAAAAGTCTTAGATTTCTTGTTAGATTTCCCAGTTAGATAAGCTTCAAGTGGGCCTATTTCTTGTTAACTTGTAGACTGCTGCTATATTGAATATTTATCTACGTGTAGGTTTGTGTGTATTAGAAACTAAGGCTATTTTGGGTATTTGTGTAATTTGTAATATGTAAATTTGTAATTATTTGTATCGAGTTATGTTGATGGAGTTATGTTGGTCAGTTAGTATAAAAAGGTCACATGAGCAATGGCCTTAGTGTGGATTCTAGAGATATCATTAGGTTGTGAAGAATACTCTGGTTGTATCTATCATAGTTGATTCAATAGAAATTATTGCAATTTCCCCATATGCTGTTTTCAGGATTCTTGGGCTATAGCGTTTAACATGGCATCAGAGCACCGGGCCGGATCCATCTAATTCACCAGATTTTCAAGGAAAGCCCACTTGTCTTGAGACAAGCCCTCCAACGGATTTTCAAGAAAAGTCCACTTATCGTCCTGATCCGCTTTATCACGACGGCCTTTCAAGAAATATCGTGTTCTCCATATTGGTTTCTCAAGAAAGCCTCCTATTATCCACTTCACCTAACGGATTCTCAAGAAAAATCCGATCATCTCGATGCCGTTCCTCGATTAGGGCTGCATCTTACTCCCGATCGTCCCTCTCGCTCGAGTTTCGCTGCCGATCGTCTTGCTTGAGTTTCGCTGCCGGTCGTCATTCTCGCTGCAGATCGCGATTCTTGCTCGCGACTCTCTCTAGGTCGACGAAGCACGATTGTCCTCACAACAGATTCGCCATGGCAGATTCCAAATCACCGGCTGACTCGCTTTCGTTCACCCACCCTCTCTTTCTCCACCCATCCGACACCCAGGGCGCTACCATCATCTCTCACGTCCTCACCGGCGTTGACAACTACACCGTGTGGAGTAGATCGTTGAAGATTGCTCTCAAAGGCAAGCACAAGCTGGGATTTGTAGATGGCAGTTGCAAAAGAGAATCTCAACCTGCAGAACTTCGAGAACAATGGGACTGATGCGACGCCGTGGTTCTTTCTTGGCTGTTGAATTCAATATCCAAGGAATTAGCCAGCGGCATTATTTTCTTTGAGAATGCGCACCATGCCTGGACTGATCTGAAAGACAGATTCGATAAGAAATCAGGTTCTCGTATCTTTGCCTTACACCATGAAATCAATTGTCTCCGGCAAGGGTCTAGTTCTGTCACTTCTTACTACTCCAAATTAAAGGAGCTATGGGAGGAACAATCGGCTATTTTAGCTATTCCTACTTGTACTTGTGATGCTTCCAAGGCTCATGCGGACATGGTGCAACAGCAGAAGCTCTTGCAATTTCTCATGGGTCTTAATGACTCCTACTCACAGGCACGAAGCCAGCTCCTCCTTATGTTGCCCATGCCTTCCGTCAATGATGCCTATGGGATGATTCTCCAAGACGAGACCCAAAGGTCTTTGGCAAATGGCGACAAAAATGGACCTATCGAAGGTATCGCCATGATAGCAAAAGGCAGAGGACGTGGCAGAGGACGAGGCCGTGGAGACACTGGAATCGAATGTTCTCACTGCTCCAAACGGGGGCATTCAAGGGAGCATTGTTACGAATTGGTGGGATATCCGCCTAACTATAGAGGTCCCAAGGCCAAGCAGAACAGAACTGCGACTGGTGGTGGAGCAGGTATCCTAAATGACGCTGAAGTACATGCCAGCGACGCAAGCACTGCAACTCCAACATTCACCAAAGAACAGTATGATCAGATCTTACAGATGCTGAAGCAATCTACCGAGCCCACTGTACACGCCTTAACTGGTACAGGTTTGGCTATTCCCCTAGATAAATGTCTTCTGATAATAATATGCTATCTGATGTTGCTTGGATTCTGGACTCTGGAGCCACAACCCATATGGTTGGGGATTTGGCTTTGTTAGACAGTCATAGAATATATACTGGACCCATCAAGTCCATAAGGATACCAGATGGTAGACGAGTTCCGGTCACCCATATAGGGTCTGTTAAACTCACAAATGACATAGTCTTAGATGATGTACTGTATGCTCCCTTACTTCAGTTTAATCTAATATCAATCTCTAAAGTAACTAGAAAATATAATTGCTTTGCATCCTTCTACCCTGAACTCTGTTTAATGCAGGGCCTTCAGGGTGTGAAGATGAGGATGATTGGTAAACAAGTTGGGGGACTATACATCTTGAAAATTCCAAGAAAATGTGACACTGTCAATATAGTTCAGAGTAGAGACAGAACTCAGGATAATGATGATTGTTACATGTGGCATAGGAGAGTTGGTCATGCGCCACCTTCTATTATGAAACATATGCATATTCCCAATGTAAAGAATTCTGATATAGTGCAATGTTGTGAAATTTGTATTCAAGCAAAACAAACCAAGTTTCCCTTTAATTCTAGTTGCATAAAGACCCAACATTGTTTTGAATTGATACATGTTGATGTGTGGGGCCCTTACAATACCCCAACACACCAAGGTTTTCAATATTTTTTGACTGTTGTTGATGATTTCTCTAGGGGAACTTGGGTATTTCTTATGAGATCAAAATCTGAATCTTTGATGCATATTAAGGCATTTTATGCGTACATTGAGACTCAATTTTCTACTAAAATAAAGCGGATTAGAAGTGATAACGGAAGTGAATTTGTGAACCATGAATCTGCACAGTTCTTTAGAGAAAAGGGAATAATTCATGAAACTACTTGCCCTTACACCCCAGAACAGAATGGAGTTGTAGAAAGGAAACATAGGACAATTATGCAAATAACTAGAGCATTAATATTACAAAGCAATGTTCCAATAGAATATTGGGGGGAAACTGTGAAAATGGCAGCTCACCTATTAAACAGATTACCTTCTAAGATATTAGGTTTTAAGAGCCCATATGAAAAGATATATGGTTCTGTACCTCCTCTAAGTCTATTGCGTGTTTTTGGTTGTAAGGCATATGCTACTGAGTTAAAAACTAATGATAAGTTGCAGGCTAAATCTATTCCTTGCGTGTTTCTTGGATATCCTGACAATAAAAAGGGATTCTTACTGCTGGATATCAAAAATAAAATCATATTTGCTAGTAGGCATGTGCGATTTCTTGAAAACCAATTTCCCTTTACTGATTTGGGACCAAACCAGCAAGGGGGAGGGCACTGTGAAGGTAAGAACTTCTTTTGGTTTGACTCATTAGATCAAACACAAATGAATATAAAAGAACCAAGTTCCATTCCCTCTGATTCCAGTCCACTGGAAAGAACAGATTCAACCTTGGATTCTAATGATGTTAATGTGCCTATTGAGTCAAACAGAATTAGGCCTATAAGAGATAGAAGGCCCCCAATCTGGTCCAATGATTTTGTTTGCTCCATGCTTACATCCGAACCTCCACAAGGTAAAGTAAGTAAGTGTCTCTATCCTATAGAAAATTATATGTCATATGATAATATTTCTGCCAAACATCTGTGTTTTTTGTGTTCAATAGATACTGTTGTAGAACCATCCAACTTTTATCAAGCTGTTAAGAGTACAGAATGGGTTAAAGCCATGCAAGAGGAAATGAATGCACTTGAAGCAAATAACACATGGACAATAGTTGAGCTACCCAAAGATAGGAAACCCATAGGCTGCAAATGGGTGTTCAAGGTAAAATATAACTCTGATGGTAGCATTGATAGATATAAGGCTAGACTTGTTGCTAAGGGATATAGCCAACAAGAAGGAATCGATTACCATGAAACCTTCTCACCAGTTGTAAAAATGATTACGGTTCGAATAGTTATGAAATTGGCAGCTGTTAATAATTGGAATATTTATCAAATGGATGTGAGTAATGCGTTTTTGCAGGGAGATCTTGATGAAGAGGTGTACATGAGTATACCTCAAGGGTATAAGAGTAAGGGGGAGCATATGGTTTGTAGACTAAATAAATCCCTTTATGGCTTAAAACAAGCCTCAAGGCAATGGAATCAGAAATTGTCAGAGGCATTAGTTAAAGGGGGTTTTGTGCAAAGTAAGAATGATTATTCTTTGTTCATATCTAGTGATGGTGATAATATTGTGTTGGTGTTAGTTTATGTTGATGATTTGTTAATAACTGGAAATTCAGAAATAGCTATTTCTAGGACTAAGAAGTTGCTGCATGATAATTTTAAAATCAAAGATCTAGGAAACGTGAAATATTTCTTAGGGATTGAGGTAGCTAAATCCAAAAATGGAATAATACTGTCACAGCGAAAATATGTGCTCGATTTGTTATTTGAGACAGGGTTAAGTGGCTGCAAACCAGAAAGTTTGCCTATGTCAGTCACCATGAAGCTGTCCCTATTTCAAGAGAAAGTTAATAAAAGGGAAGAGCTGCTGGGAGATCCAGAAAGATATAGACGGCTGGTTGGTAAGCTAATATACTTAACAATGACAAGACTTGACATCTGTTTCTCTGTACAGGTTCTTTCCCAATTTATGCAAACACCAATGAAGGTGCATATGGCAGCTGCTTTGAAGGTAGTCAAATATCTAAAAGGAACTCCAGGATTGGGCATTTTTCTGAGTGCAAAAGGAGCTCCAGAGCTGAAGTGTTTCTGTGATTCAGATTGGGCAGCATGTGCAACAACAAGAAAGTCAGTAACTGGGTATCTCTTGAAGTTTGGAGACTCACTCATCATGTGGAAAACCAAGAAACAAAGTACTGTTTCAAAATCCTCAGCTGAAGCAGAATACCGGGCACTTAGTATGGCGACTTCAGAGGTTGTTTGGGTACTGGGGTTGCTAAAAGATTTGCACATTGATCACAAGGCTCCAGTAGACACATTTTGTGATAGCAAGGCAGCAATACACATTGCTGCAAATCCAGTGTTTCATGAGCGCACCAAACACATAGAGATAGACTGTCACTTTGTGCGAGAAAAATGGGCACAAGGAGTAATTGATTTAAAACATGTAAAGTCAAGCAATCAGCAAGCAGATCTTCTCACAAAAGCAGTTGGGAAGAGTATACAGAAGCATTTATTAAGCAAGTTAGGGACTGTAAATGTATATGGCCCCAAACTTGAGGGGGAGTATTAGAAACTAAGGGTATTTTGGGTATTTGTGTAATTTGTAATATGTAAATTTGTAATTATTTGTATCGAGTTATGTTGATGGAGTTATGTTGGTCAGTTAGTATAAAAAGGTCACATGAGCAATGGCCTTAGTGTGGATTCTAGAGATATCATTAGGTTGTGAAGAATACTCTGGTTGTATCTATCATAGTTGATTCAATAGAAATTATTGCAATTTCCCCATATGCTGTTTTCAGGATTCTTGGGCTATAGCGTTTAACAGTGTGAATCAGTAATTAGAAGCTCAGAGACTATGGAGATTTATTGTGTGAAGTTTAATTTTATACTGTGAGGATTGTCAGATCAGTGGCATCTGGAAGTGGTTGTGTATTATTATCAACTTATATAAGGTCAGAGTAAAGGAAAGTTAAATCCCTTTAATGGGTTGTTCTTCACTTTTTTTTTTACTTTTCATATAATAATACCCAATTTCTTCCAAAGTTTTAAAGGTCACATAATTACGGGCATACGTACGGAGATTTGGTTTCGGTGGGCATCAAATCTAGATCACTCGGATCAAAATTGGATGATATAGATTTAATGGTACCTTATTTTTATTGTTTATATTTTTTATTTTTAACAAATATAAAAATCTAAAATAAAAATAATATTTTAACTATGACTCCATATAAATCGAATTTATTATTTCTTTATAGGATGACGGAAGTCGATCTCATCCGTCAGATGTACATAAACACCACACGCTACAATGTATCTCATATATCTGCATTTCAATAATCAGCAGATGTTGACAAAAATAATACAATTGTAAAAGACATATATAATGGGCCTAATATTATATCTTACTCCCTCCGTCCCTAAATATAAGCTTCAAATAACTTATTTATGTTTATCAAGAAAACAATTAAAATTAGTTAAGAGCAATAATATGTATTTTTTTTAATTATGCCCTGATTTGCAAAGAGGATACATGAGATAGATAACAAATGGAACCAAACAGTCAAAGGGTAAAGTTGGAAAAAAGTAATAAATGTTGAGACAAAAAGGAAACAAAGCTTATATTTTGGGATGGACTTATTCTTAAATTTGAAGTTTATATTTAGGGACGAAGGGAATAAATAATTGGCAGTAGTTAGCAGCTAACGTTTTTTTTTTTTTAATTGTTCCTTTTTGTTTGGAACAAAGACAATTGTCAAATAAGGAGGGCTGATGAGGCTGACATGGTAAGAAACTGATTTTATTGTTCCATTATGTTGCCGATCGAAACTTATTCCTTTCAGATTATATCGAACATGCATGCGTGGTGGCTACGTCATGCCACTAACGTAAGATATGATGAGGCAAGTCAACAATAACGTACGGTGAAATAATCAACATGATAAACCAGGGGAGTTATTTAAAATATATAGATTGCTCCAAATTATTTATTATTGATTCATTTTGATTTTATGATGTGCCGAAAGAAGGGCCTCGATGGGCAAGATAAGCTCCTCCTCCTCCTCATTGTCATCGGTGTAGATTTTAAATTCAATGTGGCTGGGTCTCTATTTCAATTCAGTTTACATGATGGGCCACTCTTGTATTATATGTATAATGTATTAAATATACTAATTCTGACCTCTAATATGAAAGCTAGTTGAAAGTTGGGTTTGGTCCTAAATATGAGATCCCAATCTACTTTATCCCTCCATATTTATCATTTTCTTAAACTATCCTATTGATTGTAGAGATTAAGTGGTTTGTATCAAGGAGTAGTTTAATTAAATGCAAATGATTTAAAAGGAGATGTTAGGAAGACCAACACACATTTTGACAAATAACTAATTTAACTAATTTTCTTCATCTACCCAAATTAGTTAATTAAATCTTATCTTAAGGATAAGATATAGTATATGTTAACAAAAAAAAAAAAAAAAGCAGCTCAGAGACTTGAGACTGTATTTGTAGGTAATATATATATATATATATATATATATACTGTGTTTGTAGATAATATTACACACAGACACACACACACATATTCATGTTCTAGCTAGTCTAACTATGGTTTTCGGTCTTATTATATTGTGGCCTCTTCTCAAAATTTCATCCTTTGTGAGTGGAGATATTGTAATTATTTGTTCTCAAAATTGGAGAGTTGATCAAGAAAGATGAGTCATCTAAAGAGAGGCAAAAAAAAGACTGAAATGAACACTCAATGAAGTTATAGAATGAGAAATTTAAATTAGTGATATAAACATTTGATTTTTCTATAGAATACAATAGTGTCGTATGAGCATGTATGATCAAGTAGTTATTGTTGTTTCCTCTTGTTACCGTTAGTATGTTGTGTCACCTACTCAATAATCCACTTTGCTATTTCTTTTTTTTTTCTTTTTTAAAAAACATTGTCTGGAAGTGATGGAGTATATATCTAATACATATACTACTTCTTCTATACGCTTTTACTTACTAGTATTATTTCTAACTTCAAGTATACGCAACTGAAAAGAACCTGCAGAATCAGAATAATGTGATAATTGATGAAGGGTTGGATTAGTATCGTTATTTTTTAAAATAGACATTTAAAGGATTACATATAATTTATGAAAAACAAAAATTATACAAAGAACTCGCCTCAAAGTTTATAAATTTATTGATTTCTATGCATACAATTTTAAAATGATGATACTCGTAAATAACTTTCTATATTTATTAGTTAATACTCGATCAACATATGCGAATGTTAGATAACTCTTATCTTATCTTATATTATAAGCTAAGAGTTATTGATTTCCATGCATAACAATTTTAAAATGGTGATACTCGTAAATAAGTTTCAATATTTATTAGTTAATACTCGATCAACATATCCGAATGTTAGATAACTCTTAACTTATACTATAAGCTAAGAGTTATTGATTTTTATGCCTAACAATTTTAAAATGATGATACTCGTAAATAACTTTCAATATTTATTAGTTAATACTCGATCAACATATGCGAATGTTAGATTAACTCTTATCTTATACAACAAGCTAGTATCCTACACCATGCGATATATAATATACCAAAAGAAAATGTAAAGTAACATTAATTGTAAATGTTTCCGTCTACCAAAAGAAATTATTGTATATGTTCCTAGACAGCTAAAGGAGAAAAGTCGGTTCAAAGTTTAGATGGTCAAGTGGAGAAAAATGATTCTTCTAACCAATAATGAAGAAATATTATATGCTTGATTACTATATGCTAAAGAAAAATCAAATTTAAATTTAATTTGGGTTTCTACTTTCTATATAGAAGGGGACTTAAGAAACGAAAATTATTATATATAAAAAAGAAAAACAAATTAGCAAAGTTTTATATTTCCTGTTAGCTTAAAATTAAGAAAATTGATTTTTAAAAAATCAATTTCTTGCTAATGGAATAAAATTTTCGTACAATGAAATTCTTAATTTTTTGGGCTAAATTGATCAGCTGGCATAGCCGAATACTCGGCTCCCTCTAATTTGTTAAATTCTTTTTGATCCGATAACCCAATACGGGATGGCTGAATATGCATCGTTGGGCTTCTGTCCAAGGTATTAAAACCCGGACCGGGCATTGAACCGGTCGGGGTACTAGGTTAAGGGTCAGTGGGTCAAATCGGGACCAAACCGGTGAGAAATTGAAAATTTTGGACTTATAGTATGAAATTCTAAGGGAAAAATTATAAAAAAACAGTGAACCCGGACCAGACCGGTTTCCCGGCCGATTCGCCAGTTCCCGGGCCGGACCGGCCGGTCCGGTCCGGGTTCCATTACATTGCTTCTGTCCACTTTTTATTTTCTCTCTTTGTTATTCCTTCTGATTTAGATCGTTTAAATCAGATTTTAAAAATTTAAATTTAAAATGGATGAAAAATAATTAAAAATATAAAATAAATAAATCTACATCATTAAAATTTAAAGCGATTTAGTTAAATATATATATATATATATAAGATAAAATAAAATAAGAGTTTAAACCGACTTGTTGAAGTGGGACGCGCGGGCCCAAAAAGAATATTGTAGTTGTTATAAAAGGGGAAAAATAATTATCAGGGGCATTAGATTCGCTAGATGGATATATTTGGGGAAGATTTATCTGTTTGTCCGAAATTTCCTTTTCTACCAAAACATGCCCCACCACATTATTACTCCCACTGATACAATATTTAAAAGAATAAAAAGCATTAAAGAAATATTATTTTACACATCTTCCTAAAATCAGTTATATCATCACCATCAATATACAAAAAAATACTTTAAAAATTATAAAATAGTATTTAGTTCACTAACGGAATCTCATGTACATACGTGCCTAAGTAAGAAGAGTTAACTTCAATCATATCATTAGCTAGACAGACGCATGCGTAACTTGAAATGATTATTTTAATTAATCCATAATTAATTAAAGATTCTTGGTTTCCCCATTATAAAAGGAGGCCTGTGTTCGTTAATACTTTGAAACAAAGCAAAGCAAATTAAGAAACATACAGATATACATATCAGAGAAAAAAAGCGATCAAGTTAGTTTTTTTAGAGTTTGTGATCAGATCTATATATCAATGGCGTCACAAGCAGATCAGCTGAGGAAGATTGGAGTGGAAGGGTTTGCTCTGATAGACAAGTACTATGGTCCTCAGAGACGCAACAACGTTGTCGTTCCTAGAGAACCGGCTCCAACCACATTGGGTGGGCGTGATGGTTCAGCATCCCGTCCCTTAAACAAGTGGTTGGGGGTTCGATCCCCAACTCTTATGAATGGAAAGCACTCCATGACCAGTCCCTACCACTTCGTGCGCTGACAGTTGGGACAAGGGATTAGTCTCATGGCTACCGGCTGTGGGGATACCCTGGTCGTCCACTGCACCAGCAAGCAAAATTTCATCATCAACCTCGTTGGGGCGGTAACAGATTCCTTAAATCATCTTAAACCCTCCAACATATGTAGATTCATACTTTTATCTCATCATCTAGCTAGCTTTCAAGAGCAATATTGTATCATATGATGTCTGTATATGTATCATATATATATATATATATGTATGTATGTAGCCACAAAAAGGAGCTCGGACACCTGCAAGTTTATATATGCGCCTTTGTGAAGGTCTTCGGAAGCTTGGGACCGGGTTGATGTACTACTGGCGGTAGTATATCGTTAACTTAATCTGTATTGTTTAGTATGTGTACTGTAACTTGAGTGGAAGTTTTGTGAAGTTCTCTTCATCTATATCTGCTAGCCCCTTTCTCTCTCTCTCTCTCTACACACACACTACGGCTTCTTGCTATTATTTTTCTTGGTTAGACCTTGCGGACATTTTCCCTAATACATATATGTCCCACGGACTTCCCTCATCTGTCTTGTGTTTCCATAATTTTATCATATATAAAATACTTAAATAATTTCTTCATCAATCTCTAATTGAATTAATTAAAATCATAATGCCTCCGTTATCGTTATTTTTATTTTTTTAAAAAACTGACCATTCACATCAAAATTGGGCCGCAGAAGTTTCAAGCCGAGCTTAAGAAAATTGATCAAACTCATTTAATTTTTCCCTTTGTCATAATAAATTAGTATAAACATATATTGAGGTTCTTTATCTCTCAATTTCGGGAACATTATCATTTCATCTTACAAGTTTATTCAATAAATTTTGAGTTTTACTCCTTGAAATTAAACTGGCTGGTCTCGCATATATAAGTGGGCACAGATCCACAACTTAATACAAATCCAAGTCAAATTCATCCATATTTGATATCTTAACAATCTTTTACCGAAGTATGAGTCTATTATTAACCACACAAACTAACTCACTCCGCGAGATCAAATGGCACACACACACATATATAATAACTCAGCCCAATAGCCCACCTTCCTACCAAAGAGAGATGGCCATTTTTAATTTCGAAAGTTGGTACAAGCTTTTTAATCCATCTTTCTCATCGCCTTCGTCTCCACACAAGCCCCTGTCATAACGAGGGCTTTAATGCCACTTATTGGATGATGGGGGAGAAGTCATTTTAACGCTAGGACCTAAAAGAAAATGCATATAATTGAGTTCGACACCCCACCTTAACACAAAACCTTAAAGTTTATGAATTCTGGGCTCATTCAACTGTATATTTTATTTATTTATTTATTTATTTATTTATTGGTTATAAAGGCAAGCAAAGCTTGTAGATGACAAAATCTATAGGCGAGTTCCTATAGAAGGTTCTTGTGATAACAAACCACAATCCAAAGCCAAGAGATGAGTACATTCAAAAGGGGGAAACCCTAATTCCTCGTAATCTTGCGGAATCCTATGCGTCGTTCCTGCCAGAAAGTCTGCACAACGAATACTTTCCCTATGAGTGTGGGAAATTTGTACCTCCTAGTCGCTATAAACAAGAGATCTGGTATCCAAGATAACATCATACAAAGGATGATCAGAGTCGCAACGAGTAGATAGAAGGTGGACTGCCTGTAGAGAGTCCGTGAACAACTTGATTTTCTTAAGTCCCAGCTGTTTACATAGTAGAAGGCCTTGACGGATTGCATGGATTTCAGCAGCAGTTGGGAAAGAATGTCCTAACTTATGTTGAAATCCACGTATCCAGTTACCTTGGTGATCCCTGATAACACCTCCACAAGCAGCCTGACCATCCCTAACTACCGAACCATCTACATCTAGACGATGAAATCCTAGCTCTAGAGGTTGCCAGTGTGAGAGTCCTCGTTCTGGGACTTGGAATATCTGATGCCGAAACCTGCCATTCTCCACACCTTTCGAGAGATGGTATATACATCTATGAACTATCTCTTTAGGGCTGTCGGATGATCCTTCGAAGGCTTGGTTGCATCAGTTCTTCCATAGGAGCCAACATGTGGAACTGAAGACTTTTTGCCATGACCATTTCGCCATCTTGTTGTTTCCTGGTGAGTGGTGTGTGTTCCAATTGAGCCAATCCTGTAAATTACCAGAAAAAAACATACTATAATATAGAGGATTAGTTAAAGCTGACCACACTCTCTGCGCTTGCTCACAATCTCTTAGAATATGAAGGATACTCTCCACACTATCACACTGAAATAGACAGGTGTTTAGGACGCTCGGATTGTGTCTCGCTCTTAGCTCATTAGTAGGAAACCTTTCATGGAATACTTGCCACAAGAAGAATTTGACTCTTTCAGGAATTCCCTGGTGCCATAGAGACTGCCAGTGAGGTTGGTTCCTAGGACTTTGCTGATGATAGATAGCGTCATAAGCTGACTTTACACTGAAGTTCCCATCCGAAGCATTTCTCCAGCAAACAACATCATCTTCAATACCCAAAGGCGGAGACATCAACATTATTTTATCCACCACCCATTTAGGAAGGTAGGATTCCCATTTTGCTCTATCCCAATATCCCGATTGAGTCATAAAAGAGTGCACGTTGGCATTCATATCAACTAAGTGCATGTTATTATCAATATGGAATTCAAGCGGCTCATCCACAGGGGACCAGCACTCCTTCCAGGCTAACGTATTCCGACCGCTTCTCAGACATTTGCCAAGGCCTCTTTTAAAGTCATCCCAGACAACCACGATTCCACTCCAAACAGTCAATTGATTCCGCCTCCTCTGGACAAGGGGATTAGTAATCGAACCGCAAGAGTATTTAGCACGTAAACATTTCACCCAAAAGGCGTCCGGTTTTTTGATTAGACACCAGCACAACTTCATGAGAAAAGCTTTATTTTGGCAGTGCAAGTCTTTTATCCCCAATCCGTCTTCACAATTTCTTCGTTTTAGAATGTCCCAAGAAAGCAAATGCAATTTTTTGGAGTCATCATGATAGTTCCAAAAGAAGTCTCGGCTGAGTTTTTCAATAGTTGATAAAACCCCTTTCGGAACAAGAGTTGATTGCATCTGATATTGAGGTATTGCCGAAAGAACTGACTTGATGAGAGTCGAGCGGCCCGCCATACTCAGGTATTTACCTTTCCAATTTGCCAATTTCAATCTCACCTTCTGGAGTAATGAAGCAAAATTCCTCTTAACCATCCGTTTGTGAAGGAGAAGAACACCCAAGTACTTCCCAAGGTCTGCAGTCAATCCAACTCCAACAATCTAGCTCATCTCGTAAGCCCTATTGAAGTGGACGTTTCTAGAAATGAACATCTTAGACTTGTTCAGATTAATCCTGTGACCAGAGACTCGACAAAAAAGAGCCATGACATTACGAATCTCCACCATCTGCTTATTTGAAGCCTCACTGAAAAGGACAAGATCGTCAGCAAAGAAAAGATGGGATATATTAAGCCCAGAGGAGCTCATCAGTTTTAGAGGATGCCAGTTCCCCAATTCCACTTCTTGGTGAATTAGTTGGCCGAGCAGTTCCATGCAAAGGACGAACAGATATGGACTCAGAGGATCACCCTGTCTCACCCTTCTAGAGGGATGGAAGCGATCGGAAGCTATGCCATTCCAAATAATGCTCATGGAAGTGGATGAAACACAGGACATAATCAGCTTAACAAAGCTATCACCCAAGCCCAAGCTGTGAAGAGTGAATTCAAGGAAACACCAGTCAAGTCTGTCAAAAGCCTTTTCCATATCTACTTTCACTGCAATGTATCCCTTGTTACCTCTCCTGTTTCTCATAGAGTGAATTGCCTCCTGGGCAATAATGATATTATCCACCCCCTGTCTTCCTGCGATAAAGCTACATTGGTTTTCTGCAACCAGGTGGTTCATGACACTTTTGAATCGGTTGGCAATAACTTTACCGCTTTGTAACTCACATTGCATAACGAGATAGGTCTGAAGTCCTTTAAGGATGAGGGGTGATCAATCTTAGGGATAAGAGTGATGTTCATATGATTAATGTCCTGAATGACCTCTGGGTTCTCAAAGATCCTAATCACCAGATCGCAAATCTTTTGTCCAATAAGATTCCACTGGGAATGGAAGAAATGGGGATTTAAACCATCCGGGCCTGGAGCTTTAAACGCTCCCATCTCAAAGGCTGCATTTTTTATCTCAGTAGGGGATACAAGTCTTTGAAGAAGGTCCAATTGAAGCTCATCTAGAGGCGTGAATCTTGCCGGCCAAAGAGAGAAAGGAGATGAGTTCTCGGCCGAGAAGAGATCCTGAAAATAGTCAAGAGCCATGCCTCTTAATAGAGACTCATCTGACACCCAGTTCCCGTTATCATCTTGCAGAGCCTCAATTCTACTTCTTTTCCTCTTTGCAAATACACTTGCATGAAAGAATTTCGTGTTTCTGTCTCTATCACTAATCCACTTACATCTTGATTTCTGGAACCAAATCAATTCCTCTTGTAAAGCAATTTTTTGATACATGTCCCAGAGCTGCTTTTCAATCTTGAAGAGACCATTAGCCCCACCCCTTTTACTCCTGGCACGATCAATCCCTTCCAGATGCCGGATGATTTCTTTCTTCTTTTTGGCCACATTGCCCACTACTCTAGAATTCCACTCCAAGGCTTCTTTTGTGAATTGCTCCTGACCTTGGATCCAGTTTTTCCCCTGCCATGCTTCTTTGACCACCTCACTAAATCCATCTTCAATACACCACGCTGCTTGGTACTGGAATTTCCCACTCCTTATACAGCCAGCTGTATTAAGACTATCCGCAACAACAATCACCTAATGGTCAGATTTAAATCTGAGATAGTGGTAAGCCTTGACGTGAGGATTAAGAATATCCCAATCAAAATTACAAAATACCCAGTCCAGCCTTTCCTTTACTCTGATCTTCTCCCAAGTAAATTTGTCCCCAACAACCGGAACCTCAATAAGATTACAACAATCTATACAATTTTGAAAGTGCTTCATAGAACTGAGAGCAGGAACCGCCCCACCTTCTTTATTACTAGGATTAAGGAAGGTATTGAAATCACCTAAAACCAGCCAGGAAGTGTTAACCGTTTGCTTGATCACATGCAACGACTCCCACAGATCCCTCCTCTTCGGAATACTAGTGTCCCCATATACAAAAGTCACTAAAGTAGGGTTGGGGTTATTCATAGGAGAAATCTTGCAGTGAAGAAGTTGGGTGTTTGATGAAATATAATCAAGGCGAAACTCCTAATTGTTCCATAAAACCCAAATGCCCCCAGCATACCGAGTGGCTTCGATTCTCAACCAGTCATTGAAACCCAATTTTCTAACACCTTTATCAGCTCTGTTTCCACTAATCCTGGGTTCTACTAAACACATCACATTTATACCATACTTCAGGACCACATCTTTCAATACACGCGGGAACGTGCGGCCACCCGCCCTACGGCAATTCCAAGAAGAGATAATCATAAAATATATACAAGAAGAAGAGGGGACAGAGGACTTACTTGTCCGGAGGTTTGTCCTCCATCATAACAACAACTTCCAGATTGGAAACTGAAAGCATTTTTGAGCCATGATCGTCATCCTCCTCATGGGTAGGAGCATCTTCTAGATGAATCAAAGACAAGCTCGACGGTTCTGAGGTAGAGGAAGTGACCTGGGACTCGTGGCATCTCCTAGGTAGAACCGCTTCTCTATTCAAGTGCTTGTCATGGTCTTGAGCGCTGCTGGATGTGTCACAGACTTGAGCGCTGCTGGATGAGTCACGCGGCTGATCAGAAGCTAGAGGCCCTTGTGCAGCGGTTTCCTCTTATGGCAGCCCAAAGGATTGCATGCAACCTTGAATTACGTTATGGGTCCTTATTGTTGTGTGTTTAATGGGCTTGGACTTCCTAAAGCCATTCAGGATGTGATTTCTTTCCTGGTCCAATGCAAGGCCCTTTTCTTTCTCCTTTTTCCCATGCAAACTGAGATCAGATTTATCCTTGGGCTTCTTCACTTCAGCCCATCGTTTAGAGCCCACATGAAAGCCTTTCATCCCCTTTCTTTGACCAATTCCTCCTTTCAACTGCATATCATGCTTAGATTTTATACCGACGAACAGCTTCTGCATATCATCACTCGATGGGGCTTTCTCCAAGTGTTGCATCGAATTCAAATTGCACTCGGGATCAACACCATCTACTAAGGCCGCATCTGCCAGGGCGGCAAACATGGACTGAGCAAGACTGCCCAAGCCCCTACCTTCTGCAGAAACGGTATGGATCTTGACACCTACTCTGGTCCTGTTTTTTGTTCTTCTTGGATTCCGCGCTCTAGCAGCGTTCTGAACGAGCATCCATGCCCCGTAGTGATAATCTCTTATCAGAAGGTTCTTAGGAGGTGGCGATGGAACCTGCTTCTGATTCTCCAATGACTTAGAATCCACCATCGACAATGGTGCTTGGCATGAAGACACCCCATAAGGTCCAGCACTATCAACCTTCTTTGACTGGCAAAGTTCCTTCCTGTGTCCGTATTTTCCACAGGAAAAGCAAATCAAACCCAGACCTTCATACTCTATATTAAAGATTGCCGAAGCTGATATGACCCTGGGCACCAATTTTTTCCCCAGATCCACCTCCACGCAGAGCCTAGCTAAACGGCCTCTTTGAACAATAGCTTCCTCATCCTCAGGATTTTTAACTGTGTTCATGTCAACCTTGAGTGTTTTTCCAACTATGTCCCCAAGCCTCCACAAGCATTCTTTGTTATAACATAATAATGGAATGTGGGGTATTCTTATCCAGGTGGCCACACGACTAAGAGGATTATGAAGAGGATCGAAATGAGGAGTCCATCTCTGCACTAAAATGGAGTGTTGCGCTATTGTCCAAGGACCGCCCAAAAGGATTTTTCTGTATTGCTTTTCCCACATGTCTTTTGATTTGAGCTTAATAACATAATAATTGTTGCGAATGTCTATTAAATCGAAATCATGTATCAGCCAGATTCTGGATAGGTGGTCCTTCAACCTGTGGAAGTTGAATTTAGCACCTAGGACAGTGATAACAAGCGACTTGCTCCAAGGTCTAGGCCATCGGTTATACTCCTCTTTAGACATTTCCATGGTTGGGTATACCTCCATAAGTTGCTTAACCTCCTCTGAAGGCTCAGGCAGATCCTAAGATTGCTCAAGCAACTCGGATAAATTTGCTTCCTCCACTAAGCTGGATTTCCTGTGGGCAATCTCATTAATCATTGTTCCCTTGAAGCCAGAGAGCATGTCCTTATACGATATAGCAACCTCGGCTTTGTTGGGAGGGCTTACCAGGATTGTTCCTGCAAGTTCAGCTTCTAGACAAGCAGGGTCTGGGAAGCATGGGTGATGTGTATAAATTCCATTTAGGGACTTCGCAGCAATAGCTAACAGCTCAGCAGATTCCAAAGAGGCCAACATTCTCCCCGGCGATGAAACCAGGGCGTCGGGGTCAACCATCCAGAGACAAACTTCATAAGCTCATATTCCAATACACAGCTTCTCTCACTAACACTCTCTTGATTTGAATAGTTTTTGCATACGTTTAACTGTATATTTTATGGTAAGCCCAATTTTACAAAGAGGTATATTACTATATTTGTGAAAAGACTTGTTAGCTTATAACATTAAGATTTTGGGTTAAGATGCAACATTGAGCCCACTTATATGCATCCTCTACTCTACATCCTAGCTCATTTGGACTCTCCCTTTTCAATGCTCCCTCTTCTGTTGGAGTTTTCCAATGTAGATATACCTCTAAAAAGGCGATTTTATCAAAGTTTAAAGGAAGAAACAAGTATTTTCCAAAGGGGAATCAGATTCATCTGGTGTGTTTTTTCATCTTCTGGTCCATGAAGAATGGGATATAATTTAAGCTAATAAGAAGGATCTACCACTAGATTATTTCCCAGTATTCTTCATGTTTTTCCTTATCTTATAGCTTCTCCACCGAAATCAAACCTAAATGATGATGACCACTCACTTAATCTGAGAGTTTGAATCTTAATTTGGAAGCCTTATCATATTTTCATGAGAGTCCGATTACCGGCTGGCCACACCTTCATCTTTCTAATTATTCTGCGTCCTCAACTGTTGGAGGATAAGAATATATGTTCCTTTAATTTTATCGATCAAAGCTTCAGAGCCTAATTAATCAAATCAAATAAAATCTCTAAAAGATCACTCTACAATCATTAATTGATTGTCATATATGTATTGATGCCAAGTGAAGAAAAAGGACACGATATTACATGATTCCCAAATGGATCAGTATTTAGTAGTCCGGCAAATTTATAAAATCTCATGTCAAAATTGAAGTAGGAATATGGGATTTCCAATTTTGACCAAATGATCAAATTACCCTTAATTCAGTTATGAAATATGAAAGTGAAGTCATTAATATAAAATCTGATGTTGTTAATATAGATACAAATGTTGTTATTGTCTCTTGAAACTTGTGCTCTCAAAATTATCCTTGATTTTTAGGATATGAAGTTATGAAATATGAAAGTAAAATCGTTAATGTAAAATCTGATATTGTTAATATAGATACAGATGTTGTTATTGACCCCTAAAACTTATGAACTGAACTAAGGGCATTTTGGTTATTTGGTTAGAATTGGAAATCTCGGATTCCTACTTTAGTTCTAACTTGAAATTTAATAAATTCACGGCACCAATTTATCTTTTCCCATTTTTAATTGTATTTTTCTAAAATTTTCTTAAAAAAAAAAAAGCTTTGTTACGCGGTATAAAAGGAAAGAAAGAAAGAAAGAAGCATAATAAAACAAATTCTTGCACGGTTTGAAAAGTACAAGTGATTCAGTTGGAGTCACTCACATATTTACAATATTCGAAGTTGTGTAATTAATTAATCATTGATACACACGTATTCAAATTATTCAATTTCATTTTTGTAAGGAAAAACAAATAGATCATGATCATATTCGTTAGCTAGAAGGTGACGAAGTTAAGAAAAAAAGGGAGAATTCCAAAAGATATCCTCTTTTTTATGCCTTCAATATTCTAAATTCTTATTGGTCGATCAAAGATTCACACTCATGCCCATCAGCAAGATAATAGATTTGTTGACTTGTTTGCAAATTCTTTTTTTGATAACTACTGGTACCCATTACATAGCCATGTCCTTCCTCAGGACCTGATCAAGTTCAGTGATAGCATTGCCAACTAGATGAAAACCCGGCATTACTGCAAGCCCTTCTTTAGCAAGATGGTCAGCTGCCTCATTTTGCCGTCAGCTAATGTGCGTGACGCTGACCGTCCAATCTTGATTCATCAAGCTCTTCGCTGCGATAACAACACCATAATCTGCATGAGCAGTATCCACTTCCCCCAACAATAGTGATATCGCCTCCATTGAGTCCGACTCGAGGATAACCTTCCTGACTCCCATGTCCCAAGCAACTTTCAACCCATGAATGCATCCCCATAGTTCCACAGACAGAGCATCTCCCTCCTCCAATCTAACAATAAATCCCCAGAGGAAGCTTCCTTTATCATCTCACAAAACTCCTCCGCAAGCACTACTGTTCGTGCTATAAGAGAAAGCACCATCCACATTCAGTTTTGTCCACCCATGTGCTAGTAGGGTCCACCGATCCATCACTCCACTTGTGGTTGTCTTGTTAGTATTGCCATTGTGAAACTTACTAAAAGCTTCATTGAGGCTACACATCATTGCTCTAACACTAGAAATGACCGTACTGTTCGAAATCTTGTGCTTCTCAAATACCCATAGATTGCGACGTCGCCAAATCCACCAGCAGGTTAATGCGAACATGACTCGCCATTCCTCCTTCTCCACACTTCCAGACCTGAGGAGGTTCCACCGAAACCACTCATTAAACTCCAAGAGGCAAAAGCGACGCCAAGCCGTGGGGTGCACTAGTTCGCGCCATAAGAGCTTAGTATGCTCATAGTCACGCAAAACGTGAAGAAGATCTTCAGTTCCTATTCCGCACACAAGACAACCATCCTCCATGCATAGGCCCCGTTTACGTCTGGATGCATTCGTTAGCAGACGTTTGCGAGCAATCTGCCAAATGAACAGTTTGCACCATTCTGGAACTTTCAGCTTCCACATCTTATGCCAAAACTGGTCTACTGGCGTCTCGTCCTTTAAAAGAGTCTCATAGGCAGACTTAACAGAGAAAATCCCATTCTTCGTCCCCTTCCACCGAACCTGAGAATCGTCATACACCTCTAGTTCCTTTTCGACTTTATTCCATGCACCTTTAATCCCAGACCAAACATTAGGCCCCATCCTCTTCGGTTCAATTTTTGGTAGAAGATCAGATCCACAGCGGTACTTGTCACGAATGACCTGGACCCAGAAATCATCCCGACGCTTGACAAGTTGCCACCCTAACTTCATCATGAAAGCTTGGTTTTGAAGTTGTGCATGACGAAGCCCCAACCCTCCTCTATGCTTAGGCTTACACACTTCATCCCAGGCAACTAAATGAATTTTCTTTTTTTCCCTAGAACTACCCCATAAGAAGTTCTTGTTACATTTATCCAAGGTTTGGCATGTAGTCAGGGGCAATAAAGACGTCTGCATGGTGTAACCCGGTATTACAGATGACACCGAAGAGATAAGTGTACGCCGACCAGCTAAAGAGATCGACTCATCCTTCCATTTCGTCATTCGCGTCTTAACTTTATTGATAACCTCAACAAAGGACAATTGGGTAACTCGCTGGTGGTGAAGTTTGACTCTGAGGTACTTACCCAGGTCTCTGGTCACTGAAAACCCCAATGTAGAGCTTATCTCATTGCTTCTTAGATGATTGACATTTTGCGAGAAGAACATCCGAGTCTTTGCTGCATTTATTTTCATTCCTGAGCTTATGCAGAATTCCGTTAGACAACTATGAATCACCTCCGCCTGCGGGAGTGATGCTTCCGCAAATAGGATAATATCATCTGCAAAAAATAGGTGAGAGATTGGTGGGCCATTCTTGGTCAGTTTGATCGGTCGCCAGTCCCTATTTGACATCCTCAATTGGATCATATGGGCTAACTTTTCTATACATATCACAAATAGATATGGCGAGAGGGGATCCCCTTGCCGTACACCCCAAGAGGGGCTAAAAGTCTCTGCCTTTTCTCCATTCCACAACAACTGCATATGTGATGTTGAGATACAATTACAAATCAGATCACGGACTCCTTGAGGTAGCTGTAACTCCGTTAAGCAACCAAGAAGAAAGTTCCAATTAATTCAGTCATATGCCTTCTCGAGATCAATTTTTATCGCCATATATCCTATCTTACCCTTCATGGTACGCATAAAATGAACAACTTCCTGTGCCACTATAATATTCTCACTGCTATGTCGCCCCGGTACAAAGCTGCACTGATTTAGAGCAATTATGTGTGGCATGACTAATTTCAATCTATTCACCAATACCTTCGTGACCACCTTATATATCACGTTGCATAAACTAATGGGCCTCAAATCCCGTAGTGATTCAGGAGGTTCTTTTTTTGGAATGAGAACAATTAACGTCCCATTAATTCCACTAATGGCTTGAGGATTAGAAAAGATAAAGGAAACAAAATTCACTATAGACTTACATACCGTATTCCATTGATTCTGATAAAATAGAGCATTAAATCCGTTAGGCCCTGGCGACTTCAACGACCCCATGTCAAACAAAGCCTCCTTGATCTCCTCCGGAGATACATCCTTTCTACAACATCATAGTTGGCCTTCATCTATGGGAGGATAGGAGATACTACAGTTCAGGGGGGGTCGCCATGGTTGTTCTTCCTCAAATAAACTGATAAAATACACAGAGGCCATATTCTTAATTTCTTCATTATCATACACCCACTCCCCATCACCATTTTGTAATGCTTCCACCCGATTCGCCTTCTTCCTGTTATTAGCTCGGGCATGAAAATATCTTGAGTTCTTGTCCCCATGGACAGTCCATTCTAAGCAAGCTTTTTGAGCCCACAAGAGTGAGTCCTGGAGTAAAACATCTTCTAGCTCCTTCCAGAGACTAAATTGGACTTCCTCAAGCTGAGAGTCTCTTCTATGGTGAGCAAGAGCATTATTAATACCATCTAGACGCCTAAGAATTTTCCTCTTCCGTACTTCTGTATGACCAAACACCTCTTTGTTCCAAATGCAACAAGCATCAGTGAACTTTAAGATGTTATCGTTCCAATGCATTGACTCCTTCCATTCTCGTTTTACAAATTCTTTAAAATTCTCATGCAAGATCCAAGATGCAATGAACCGAAAAGGTCGATTACAGTGTCTGACACGGGTTGCTCTGTGAAGCCTTAGTAATAAGGGGCGATGATCTGACTTAAACATAGGAAGGTGGGCCACTAAAACGTCCGAAAACAAGTCCACCCATGACGAGTTTGCCAACAGACGGTCCAGCCTTGCTTCTGTGGTGCCCCGTTTCCAAGTGAAACTGGGTCCCACAAACCCCAAGTCAAAAACGCTAGATCCATCAACCCATTCAGTGAACTCTCGGTCATATGATAGCCGACCTAAAGCCAGTGATCAGCGTTCCTGATCCAGAAGGGTGACATTTAAATCTCCTCCCAAGACCCATGGTCCATCAATCTTTGACTCCAATCTTGTAAGTTCAATCTACAGAAGCCGTCGGCACACTAGATGAGGGCTGGCGTAAATGATTGTAACGTACCAGTACTTATTAGGAGCAACCGTAACCAAAAGATGAATAAACTGAGTATGTCTCTCCAGTACCTTAATACTGCCTACGCTCGACTCCCACAAGCACCAAATACCCCCACTATAGCCTTCTGAGTCTATAATAGCAGAATTACTAAATCCTAACTGTTTTATGCGGTTCTTCGTCACATCCCGTGAACAACAAGTTTCAAGTAATGCTAAAAAACCCAACTGGTAATGCTTTTTTAAGTCTCGAACCAGAGCCGAAAAGCTACGAGCCCCAGTCCCTCTAGCATTCCAAATCATCCAATTCATTGGGAAACAATACCTTGAATTTTTGGGGTTGAGACCTCGCACCCCCTATCATCCACAGCCATCTCTTCATCTTCTAAAATCACAGGTTTGTTGGTGCCAGACCTGACGAGCTCCCCACGCTGCCCATTCTCAGTAAAAGCAACATTATGATCAGTTTGAGCGTTATTACTCAAGCCATGCACGTGGGGCCTCATATTCCCTTCACTTGATGTCAAACAAGTACTATGTGCAGAAATAGTTTCATTATGTTGAGAGTGGGCCCCATCATTCGGTGCTAGTAATGCATGATCCTGAAGTGCTGAGAAGGGATTATTCACACCAACCATTAGGTCTTTTTTTTTAATTCTTTCTCGTGCAGGAGGTTTATTTTCCTTGCCTCGTGATTGAATTCTAACTTCACTCTTCCTTTTGCTTCCAATTGGGACCCATTCCGTTGACTTCTTAAAGTTCTCTTTCTTCCCTCCTTTATTTATAATTGAATATCCTTCCTTTAAAAACTTTCCTTCCTGAGTCTTTTTAGGAACCGTTACCCGAGATCCACGCCCTGCATCATCATCATCCTTATCTTTTTCAACCCCCGATATCCTAGCCTCTGATTTATCCATCCCCACAATTGCCGTGATTGCCTTCCTATCCTGAAAATCTCGCCTTAGTAACCGGATCTTCCCATACATGCTCTCCGCCGGACCGTCGTTACTTATGGCGGCGCTCGGCACATCCGTTAAATCTTGATCGGAGATGGAGCCCGGGTGCATTTTATCTTTGCCTTGATCATTCTTTGAAATCCCAATCCCAATCCCTGAATCATTACCGTTCACCCCTGACATATCCGGTATTCTCGACTGCACCGTAACCTTCTCTCGTTCCTAAACTACTTGCGGGCAGTGCTCCTTCTGGTGACCATAGCGACCACACTGGAAACACACCATATGAAGCCCTTCGTAGATAATAGGACGATCCTCCCCAAACGCGTCAAAGGTCGGTAACAATGGTTGCTGCAGATCCAGTTCAACACATATACGAGCAAACCCTCCTTTATCATATATTGATGTGGAACGATCAATCCTCAGCGTCTTTCCAATCATGTTCCCAACTCATCTCAGTGATTCCACATTATAAAACTCCATAGGCAAATCCAGTAATCTAACCCATACTGCGATACGTCTCTGAAGGTCAGCCTTCAAAGGGTTAAAATTAGGACGCCATCTTTGCACAATTAGGTAGTAATCATCAATCATCCATGGCCCTTCCTGATAAGCATAGTCACGATCCTCTCTTGTTGTGAAGGAAACTATATAATATCCATTACTAAGAGGAATCAGTTTCATTGGGTCTCTTGGTCGCCACATGCGATGAATCCGATCATTAATAGTGTATTTAGGAAATTCCGCACCCAAGACCTTAATGATCAAAGAATTCAACCATGGGCGGCACCACTCTACATACTCTTCAGCTGTTACCTTCAGTTTGTGATTCTTACTCTCTGACACCCTCTCGAACAGCTCTTCCTCATCAGATCCTTCGACATCTTTCTTCCCTTCATCTTCCATGTTCTTTTTTGTGAAGTATGCCTTCCACCCATTAACAATATCTTCTTCCTCCTCATGCCAAACCAAGAACCCCGCAACCCCTGGTGACAAAAGTTTGTCACGGTAAGAGCTTGGTACTCCACGTCTTCTCCCTTGTCCTCTGTTCTCACCCCTGTGCTCCGTCGCCTTGCCATTACTTGCAGACCCTTGACTGAACACAAACCCCTGCCCCATCGGAAGCACTCGATCACGCTCTCCACCGCCTCCACGATCCTCGCCTTCGTCGCCACCACCCTCACTCCTACTCTCCCCGCCGTCTCGCCCACCATCGTGTTGATAATGATATAGGAATTTCTTTAAGTTCCCTGGTCTTGATTTGTAGGTATAGGAATTTCTTAAATTCTTGTAGATTTTTTAGGAGGAAGGTATACAGGGCCACCAAAAATATGAAAATTTCAAAATGGTATTTGGAAATGACTTAATTTACTATGAATAAAGTCCTTAAGAACTATCCTGAAATTATTTGTGAAATAAACTAATTGTCATTAGTGGAATTAGTTGTCACTACTTTCATTTTCATTATTTTTAATGAGTTAAAATTATTACTTGTTAATTATTGTTGTCATAGATATTTGGTAAGAAATTTTTGTAAAATTAGTTGCCATTGTCCTAATTAATTGTTGTTGTCATTTTGATAAGTTAAAGTTGCATTGTTATTTTGTTTTTTAATATTTCAAATGAAAGGCAAGTAATTTGGCTTCATAATAATCCAGATCAGTTACTAGGATTCAAGCTATATAATTAGTCATTTTAGAGCATTTTTCCCTTCCTCCCTTGATATTTCATAAGAAATCCGGGATTAAGAGTTACTTCCGTGGACTTTAACATGAAAACTATTTATTTGATTTGGATAGGTTTTGGAAGTCAAATAAATCAATTAATTATAAAAAATGTGATATGACCTCCTTAATATACTTATGTGTAACATTATTAATTTATAAGTTAGACAAACTAATTTAAAAAAATGACAACTATGATAAACAAATTAAAGTGGATCAAAGTTTATATTTAGAATCAAATCTAACTGCAAACTAATTATTATATAAAAAAACAGAAGAGTTTAGTTTGTCTCAAGGCTTAAGGTTATCCAAGATCCTACACGAGGGAATTTCTTTTTGTTTTTTTTTATTTGAGGAATTTCTTTAATCTCCCTTGTCTTGATTTTCTGGTAAATAGCTTGCACAACAGTACAACACGCACAGGAGTTTCTTCCTTAAAGAAATTGAAAACTACCATACGATGATTATAAAAATTAAAACAGCTTCCTACGTTTTATTTTCAGTTTTCAAAAAAGTTTTAAAAAAAACAATTATCATGAGAATTACATAATGGACAAACCATTATATATTCGAAGAAGCTCTTGATGGTGAGGTCCACTACCCCTTTGGGTCCTAGTTACCTATTATTATTCCGCCATTGTTACTATTTTAGAATCTCTCTCAAAACCAAAGTGGGGGAAAAAAAAACAGCAAACAAAGCCATAAATTTAATGCCACATCCCATCCAGAATTTCAATTTTTCTCACTATTCCCTCACGATTTGACGACTCTCCTCATTTATTCCCTAATTACTGTTTCACACTAATGCAAATCTGACTCATGCACAGAACTTATCCGTTTTAGCCTTTAAAGTTCTCTAAAATGACTAGTTAATAATATTCATTTGTTAGGTAAAATTGTTTCAGAGTTTGAATTATCTATGAACTCCAATAATTCAAAACCCCGTCTAGAAATCAATTACTATTTGCATCGAATCTTTATATAATCATATTTTGATTCTCAACAATAATATTCAAATTCAAAAGTAAGGGATGTTACTATCAATTTGAAATTAGAGTGAGTCCCGTGCATCTGCATCGAATCTTTTTTTGTTTTTTATTTGATCAAAGGCATCTCCAAATCACTTTGACCTTGAGACTAATTCTTCTGGAGACTTATGGTACGCTTGAATGAAGAGTAAATTAGGGGGAAAGAAAATTAAAAGGGAAAAATCCAAAAGAAATAGTTTTTTTCTTTTTGGAGAATATCATTTAAGTCTCAACTAAAGAAAATAATATATTGACAAGTCTCATAACTTGTCAATGGTAGCTCGCTCTTCACTTGTCAATGGAGACTTTTATATGTTCCTTGACAGCTAAAGGAGAAAAGTCGGTTCAAAGTTTAGATGGTCAAGTGGAGAAAAATGATTCTTCTAACCAATAATGAAGAAACATTATATGCTTGATTACTATATGCTAAAGAAAAATCAAATTTAAATTTAATTTGGGTTTCTATAGAAGGGGACTTAAGAAACGAAAATTATTATATATAAAAAAGAAAAACAAATTAGCAAAGTTTTAGATTTCCAGTTAGCTTAAAATTAAGAAACTTGATTTTTAAAAAAATCAATTTCTTGCTAATGGAATAAAATTTTCTACTTTTTTACCAAAGGTAATGAAATAAAATTTTCGTACAATGAAATTCTTAATTTTTTGGGCTAAATTGATCAGCTGGCATAGCCGAATACTCGGCTCCCTCTAATTTGTTCAATTCTTTTTTATCCAATAATCCAATGCAGGATGGCTGAATATGCATCGTTGGGCTTCTGTCCACTTTTTATTTTCTCTCTTTGCTATTCCTTCTGATTTAGATGGTTTAAATCAGATTTTAAAAATTTAAATTTAAAATGTATGAACAATAATTAAAAAGATAAAAAAAATAAATCTACATCATTAAAATTTAAAGCGATTTAGTTAAATATATATATATATATATATAGATATATATAAGATAAAATAAAATAAGAGTTATAAACCTACTTGTTGAAGTGGGACGCGCGGGCCCAAAAAGAATATTGTAGTTGTTATAAAAGGCGAAAAAATAATTATCAGGGGCATTAGATTCGCTAGATGGATATATTTGTGGAAGATTTATCTGTTTGTCCGAAATTTCCTTTTCTACCGAAACATGCCCCACCACATTATTACTCCCACTGATACAATATTTAAAAGAATAAAGAGGATTAAAGAAATATTATTTGTACACATCTTCCTAAAAATCAGTTATATCATCACCATCAATATAAAGAAAAATACTTTAAAAATTATAAAATAGTATTTAGTTCACTAACGGAATCTCATGTACATACGTGCCTAAGTAAGAAGAGTTAACTTCAATCATATCATTAGCTAGACAGACGCATGCGTAACTTGAAATGATTATTTTAATTAATCCATAATTAATTAAAGATTCTTGGTTTCCCCATTATAAAAGGAGGCTTGCGTTCGTTAATACTTTGAAGCAAAGCAAAGCAAATTAAGAAACATACAGATATACATATCAGAGAAAAAAAGCGATCGAGTTAGTTTTTTAAGAGTTTGTGATCAGATCTATATATCAATGGCGTCAAAAGCAGATCAGCTGAGGAAGATTGGAGTGGAAGGGTTGGCTCTGATAGACAAGTACTCTTGTCCTCAGGGACGCAACAACGTTTGCGTTCCTAAAGAACCGGCTCCAACCACATTGGGTGAGCCTGATGGTTCAGCATCTCGTCCCTTAGGGGTTCAATCCCGAACTCTTATGTATGGAAAGAACTCTGTGGCCAGACCCTACCCCTTCTGACAGTTGGGACGAGGGATTAGTCTCATGGCCGGCTACCAGCTGTGGGGATTCCCTGGGCTCACGCAAAAAAATAAATAAATAAGAACCGGCTCCGATCGTGGTCGTCCACTGCACCAACAAGCCAAAATTTCATCATCAACCTCGTTGGGCCGGTAATAGATTCCTTAAATCATCTTAAACCCTCCAACATATGTAGATTCATACTTTTATCTCATCATCTAGCTAGCTTTCAAGAGCAATATTGTATCATATGATGTCTGTATATGTATCATATATATATATATATATATGTATGTATGTAGCCACAAAAAGGAGCTCGGACATCTGCAAGTTTATATATGCGCCTTTGTGAAGGTCTTCGGAAGCTTGAGACCGGGTTGATGTACTACTGGCGGTAGTATATCGTTAACTTAATCTGTATTGTTTAGTATGTGTACTGTAACTTGAGTGGAAGTTTTGTGAAGTTCTCTTCATCTATATCTGCTAGCCCCTTTCTCTCTCTCTCTCTCTCTCTCTACACACTCACTACGGCTTCTTGCTATTATTTTTCTTGGTTAAGACCTCGCGGACATTTTCCCTAATACATATATGTCCCACGGACTTCCCTCATCTGTCTTGTGTTTCCATAATTTAATCATATATAAAATACTTAATTAATTTCTTCATCAATCTCTAATTGAATTAATTAAAATCATAATGCCTCCGTTATCGTCATTTTTATTTTTTTTAAAAAAACTGACCATTCACATCAAAATTGGGCCGCAGAAGTTACAAGCCGAGCTTAAGAAAATTGATCAAACTCATTTAATTTTTCCCTTTGTCATAATAAATTAGTATAAACATATATTGCGGTTCTTTATCTCTCAATTTCGGGAACATTAGCATTTCATCTTACAAGTTTATTCAATAAATTTTGAGTTTTACTCCTTGAAATTAAACTGGCTGGTCTCGCATATATAAGTGGGCACAGATCCACAACTTAATCCAAATCCAAGTCAAATTCATCCATATTTGATATCTTAACAATCTTTTACTGAAGTATGAGTCTCTTATTAACCACACAAACTAACTCGCTCCGTGAGATCAAATGGCGCGCGCGCGCTCACACACACACACACACACACACACATATATATATATATATAATAACTGAGCCCAATAGCCCACCTTCCTACCAAAGAGAGATGACAATTCTTAATTTCGAAAGTTGGTACAAGCTTTTTAATCCATCTTTCTCATCGCCTTCGTCTTCACACAAGCCCCTGTCATAACAAGGGCTTTAATGCCACTTATTGGATGATGGGGGAGAAGTCATTTTAACGCTAGGACCTAAAAGAAAATGCATATAACTGAGTTCGACACCCCACCTTAACACAAAACCTTAAAGTTTATGAGTTCTGGGCTCATTCAACTGTATATTTTATGGTAAGCCCAATTTTACAAAGAGGTATATTACTATATTTGTGAAAAGACTTGTTAGCTTGTAACGTTAAGATTTTGGGTTAAGATGCAACATTGAGCCCACTTATGTGCATCCTCTACTCTACATCCTAGCTCATTTGGACTCTCCCTTTTCAATGCTCCCTCTTCTGTTGGAGTTTTTTAATGTAGATATACCTCTAAAGAGGCGATTTTATCAAAGTTTATACCATCTGAATTTCGAGCCTTGCAAGGAAGAAACAAGTATTTTCCAAAGGGGAATCAGATTCATCTGGTGTGTTTTTTCGTCTTCCGGTCCATGAAGAATGGGATATAATTTGAGCTAATAAGAAGGATCTGCCACTAGATTATTTCCCAGTATTCTTCATGTTTTTCCTTATCTTATAGCTTCTCCACCGAAATCAAACCTAAATGATGATGACCACTCACTTAATCTGAGAGTTTGAATCTTAATTTGGAAGCCTTATCATATTTTCATGAGAGTCCGATTACCGGCTGGCCACACCTTCATCTTTCTAATTATTCTGCGTCCTCAACTGTTGGAGGATAAGAATATATGTTCCTTTAATTTTATCGATCAAAGCTTCAGAGCCTAATTAATCAAATCAAATAAAATCTCTAAAAGATCACTCTACAATCATTAATTGATTGTCATATATGTATTGATGCCAAGTGAAGAAAAAGGACACGATATTACATAATTCCCAAATGGATCAGTATTTAGTAGTCCGGCAAGGATATACATGATGCGTCTGAATTAACCATTACCTGAGGAATATTCTGGCTCATCCGGCTTTATTGAGCCAACACGTTTATGAGTGATTACTACTTTTTCATATTTAATTTAGTTAGGGGGGGGATAATGTTTGATTAATGTTGATTATTGTTCTCTTTACTTTATTTATTTCCATCTTCTCCCGTAAGTTTATGCTATTATTAATGATTAAGGAATATATGTTCCTTTTGTGAATCAACCAATGTTAATTATTTGAGAATAAGTGCCTAACAATTGCACAGATATATCATACATTTGTTTCTTTTGTAGATGTGGCCAGCTGCTATATTCTGGTAAGCACGCATGATCTCATAATGCATATTCTATACTAAATTATTAAAGCGAATTCAGAGATAATCTCTTCCCAGATCTTCTCTCTTTTCTGCCTCTTCATATATGCAAAGTTCCACTGGAATAATGGCGGCTTCATTTTGGAAGAGAAGGCCATTTTTCACCATAAGATAAAATTTATTACAGTTCTGGAAACGCCTATGGATAATCCTTTTAAAAATGAAATTCAATTATTATTAACAAATATGTGAATGTGAAATAAAATGTTATCTCAAGACTGTAAAGGGAATGGTACTACAACGGGTAAAGATAGTAGTTCAAAGTATAGTGGATCAAATCAGGGTTAATTCAAAATCAAACCAGTCATAATTAAAATAATATTTAAATAAAAAAGGATTAATCCACAAGTATATAGAACAGTCTTGTATAAATAACACATCATCCAACAAAACCGAGTTACGTACTAATGCACAAGTTTGATGGATTGTTTTTTTTAAAAAAAACTAAAAATGATGTCATTTCAAGCTCAACAAGGAAAGAAAAAAATATAAATTCAACTCAATTGACTATGTTCAAAACTCTTGACCGAACCAGCCAAATGGTTGGTTCACTAATTTGATCGACCGATTCGAGTTGGGCTTTAATCATACCATGGAAAAGGGGAAAAAAGTCTACAATCAGAAGGAAAGGATGATTCAAAATTGATAGCAGCAAGTCAATATATAATCGAATAAGGCGAACAGAAAGTACTAGCGGCACGGTACTTAAAGATTTGCTTTTTGTTGCGTCTTACGGGTTATACGGTTATTCTTTTCACATTGTTTCAAACATGTTGCTACATCGTCATATAGCATACGTTAACTAAGAAATCGTAAGATGGATAATAAATGGATATATTTCATTGTGTAACACTCTATAATTGAAAAACAAAGTTAAAATCAAGTGTCTCAACTCTTTGTCTCTTCTTGTTAGTTTTTAGTTTGCAAAACTACAGCCATGGAAGAAAATACTTGAAATGAGTATGTAAGGTTCTCATAACTTTATCCATATAAATCACCAACAAGCTAATAGTCGAGATGGTGGCCTTGTCTCTCTAAGGAAGAGAACACAAGTTCAAATCCTCAAGAAGCATATTTGTTGGAAAAAACGAAAACCCTTTGCGTTCTAAGTCTTGAAAGGGGAAACCTTTCATATTATTAAAAAGAAAGAAAGAAAGAAACACATAAATCAGAAAAAACAAGTCTGAGTTTGATCATCAATGGCACCAGCAGCAGATTTGAGGAAGATAGGGCTTGAAGGGTTAGCACTGATAAACAAGTGCTATGGCCCCCAGAGAAGGAGCAACTGTAACCCCCTTCCGTGATTATATCCGAAATACGTGATTAAAGTGAAATAGAGACCAATAATTATTAAAACTCATTCAAAAACCCATCTACCAGACGGGATTGTCACAAATACTTTTCGAAATCTAATTGACCTGGTCTCATATTCACATATTGAATATAACTACTCTGCGAAGATAAATCACATTCGTATAACTATCAGAGTGCACAATATAAATTTCCGGCAATCCCGGAATTCTTACATTAATTCAAGCTTTACAGGGCATATTCGCCCTTTACAATTTTCCAAATAAGGGATTACACAATATCATCTCAAATACATATCCAAATACTCATCCCAAATAACCAAATATACATATGAAACATGTACATATCCAAATATACATAATCCCAACCATAATGATAACCAACTACCAAATTGACAACCCGAAGGAGTCTTCGCCGTCCTTGGTTGCTTGCTCCATCCTCGATCCACCTACCCTGTCTAAAATGTTGGTAGGGGAGGGTGAGATTCGAGAGAATCTCAGTAGGTAAACATTACCAATATGCATGTAAGATAGATGTTTAATACATGACATGCTTGCATAACTCATGCTCACACATAATGACAAATATGTAAGCTCAATGCTTCGAACAACATACATATGGCCATAGCATAAATTGAAACATAGCTTCAACTCATTCATACATGTTTCACATAATCAAGCAAAGCAATAACATGCATCAACACACTAACACAAATATCAGAACATGCAGGAGAGGTAAGTTCTCTACACTCTTTCCACGTAAGCTCCAGCTCCGGCTGCTCACGATTAGGGCAAATATCCAACCCTATAACCAAATCAAGGACATAGGGTCAATCTAAATTCCAAATCCTTACTTCCATATTACTTAAGGTTGGTTATCATTCACACCCTTTATGTGTCTATAATAAGCCCAACGAAAGCCTAAAGGATTGGGATGTACTAGGTTGGAAATCACCTTTCAAAATCACAAAATATTGAAAATAGGGGTTGGCTACAGCCAAGAATCCTCTGGCTGCAGCCAAAACGCGCACAGAAGGTTTTTTGGCTGCAGCCAAGAATTTCTGGCTGCGGCCAAAACGCAAACAGAAGCTTTTGCGCTGCAGCCAAGATTTTCTGCTGCAGCCAAGGCAATTTCAAAAATTCATAATTAATTCTAGAAACATCGAAATGAGGTGATCCCAAAGCCAAATGAAAGCTATTTAAGTCCACTTCATAGGAAAAATATGAATCATTACTGGAAATCACAACACAAATACAGAATTACACACATTTCATCACTGCCCCAAAATAAAGTCCATTTCCGACCTCAAACTTTAGACAGCTATACCTCCCAGTTCCCAAAACGAAATGGCACAAATTATATATCCATTTTAAATCTTGGGATGTGAAATTTAAGACTGGAAAGTTTCAGAATTTTTAGACACCATTTTTCCAGTGAAAACGTCCACATGAATAGACTGCTCAGACAGAATTCACACTGGACAGAATTTTCAAACTTTGCACACAATGTATCCAATCCAAACCAATTCCAATGACTAAATACCACAACATGACATCATTTTCAACGCAAATCACCATCCAATTCCACCATTCACATTCCACATGAAAATACCATAAAATCAGGGCAAAATTCACAATTCACCATACTTAACCAAAAGTCACAAAACTTATATCAAAAGGAAGCAAATGCTCACCTCTTCCTCTTTCCCAAACCAATTTCTTGATTCTCCATCTTTCCACTTTTGCTCAAGCTCTCAAACACCTCCAATCAAGAATCTAAAACCATAGAGATGAAGTTCTCATCACAATGAATAACTTTATAGAAGGTGATTAGAGCATTAGAAGACATTAAGCCAACCAACAACTTACCCTTTGATTTCTCTTTCTTCCCTCCTCTTGGACGTCCATGGGAGCTTGAGGAGAGAGATGAGAAATGTTGAAGATGAAGAGAGGTCAGATTTTGGAAGCCCAAAACCGACCTTAATGAAGAGAGGAGAGAGGAATGAGTGTTTTGACCATTTGACCCAAGATCAAGGGTCCATATTAAGCCACATGTCACTCTCTTGTTCCATCTTCCATTAATTCACATAAACACACACATAAACTTAATTCCACTCTTTGACCTCTTGCACAAGTCAATCTCAACCATTTATCTTAAAGTTACCAGTGAGTTTCCTCTTCGGTAACCAATCAATTGGTCGGTAACTTTACCGTTTTGCCCCTGATTATGGTAATCTCTCTTGGATCACCACCAAATTCATTTTCTTATTCATTTACACCATACATATGCCCTCTTCCTTATTTTAAGTCAGTTTAGATATTAATCCATAATTGAACTCAAATACAGGGTTTCAGCGCTGCTCACAACACATACGAATCACATCGGGTGCCAAATCACACCAAAATCTCCAAAAGGGTTTATTTATCACTAACCACATCCACTTTTGGAGTCATTATCTCTTAATCACAATTTAAGATCTTGCTAAACTGGAGCTTAGCAATCCATTTATCTCAGGCTTATTCTCTAGCCTCAAGTCTCAGAATTTGGGGTATTATAACAACATCGTCGTTTATGCACAAATCACGCCGGCCAATGATGCACTGATATATCTGTGTGTGTGGCTACTAAAATGAGCTCGCAGGCCTTCATATGTATATATGTGTGCGTGCCTCCATCTGTGAAGGTCTTCTGAATCTTAATTACGACTATGTCTCATGTAATTGTAATATATCTATGTCTGTCTGCAGCACCACTAGTCCACCCATCTGTTTTTAGATTTTTTTGTTTTTTACCTGAACTTCATCTGTTTTTATTTGATGTAATGCGTATGTACATAAAAAATATACGAGGTGTTGCTAGCTGGCTCTTTTATATATATAAGTGGTGGGACCGACATGGCCCTAATTATACTATTCTGTGATACATATTTCACCTAATGACGAAGTATAAAACTTCCAAACTAATCAATTAAACTCCTTAAATTAGTACTAACTTTTATAGAGGGTAATTTTGAGATTTTATAATAAAAAATAACTAACCTTCTTAACTTACGTAACATAGTTATTGTAACTTATAAAAATGACCAGTAGGGTGTTTGTTTGTTCCCCTATAAAATCTTTTGCAGTTATGATAGTATTTCCGTTCTATAAATGTTTGCATAAGGAAATCCTGGGCTGTCATAAAATTAAAAAAAAAAAAAACCAAACATACATTTATATATTACTCCCTCAAATCTTTAATGCAAGACCCAATTAGGGAGTTGATGTTAGTCCTAAGTGTAGGCCTCCCTCTGATCTCTAATTCCTTTTTGTATTTCGGCCTTAATATTGGAGGAAAAAAGTTCTTCGTAATTACTTTCCCAACATTGACAAAATTAATTGAACTCGATGAGGCAAACTGCAATTTTTATGACTTATAATTATATAGGACGGCTTTTCTTATAAGATACTTTCATATTATATATTGCTAGAAATAGATATATAGATAAAATTAACAATGAGCAGTAGCTTGTCATGCAATGATATACCAATAGCAAATATATGCTAAACACCCCCCCCCCCGAGTGACATGATCAAAATTTTTGTTATCTTCAAATTATGACCAGAAGAAAAACAACAATTTGCTAAGCATTACTTAAATATCATACAAAATAGTTGAAATTTTATACTTTTCGATTGCATTTTAATGTGTTTTTTCCATTATTTTTGCTCTTTTCAATCAGATTACAAATGAAACATTATTGCGTGGCAGTCATCGTAAATAAACATTAATTACAGATAGAGTGTTTGTCACTATTGCTCCATATATATGGAATCAGATTCAGTGGTGTTCACTTTCAAAAGTGTTTTTGTAGATTTAATCGGGGAATACTGCAATAATTAATAATGGGGTTAAAAATATATAACTTCCTCTAGGAACGTAATTTTATCAACATAATCTCCAGCCGTTTTTTGAACAGTGTAAAAGAAACAAAATAAATTAAGAAAACAGTTGGCTTGCAAAGGAAGAAAGAAATATTCTCCAATATTGGGGAATAATATTATTAAATTAATTAGATTCACGACGTTTGCTTATGGGTGAAGAGTGGGATATTATCTATGTACTATATATAAAAAGAGATGAAATGAGTTTGTCGTCAGTATTCACCACGTTTGATTCTTATCTTCACCGAATAATCAAAACCCAGATCATCATGACCACAACTTCATTATAATTATTGCGTCTGAATCTTAACGACACTTTTGTAGAAGATCATAGTCATGCACATATACTTGCATGCATGAGACCCCAATTTCTACAAGTGTTTATCTGGAGGATGAGAATGAATATGTGTTTCAGTAAAACTTTACAAATAATTCCTACACCACTAACTACTAATTAAATAATATTCATTCTTTGGTTCCTTCTTTTACTCATCCACTACTTATTCCCAGAATTCAAAGATTCACATCTGAAGAATTACTTAATTAACTAGAGCAATAATAGTGCGCGCGCGCACAGAGGCACACAAAGAAAGGATGAATATTGTTGACTGTTGTCATTTATGTTACTTCTTATTCCAATTAGTCCAATTTCGCTTATGTTGTGTTGATAATAACATTCCTTTTGCCAATCAAACCAAGCTTATGGGCCTAACATACAATTATTTGGACCAAAATTAAAGTAAAACTTGGATTTTTGAGACTATATAATATTGATATTTGTGTGAATTACTTTAATGATAGAGGTGCGGGCATGTGTGCCTCATAGTGCATATACCTAGCAAAAGCCAACATAGATATCAATAAATAATCAGAATAAAGCATAATAAAGGATATACATATCATCGCTTGTGAATATATAAAATATATGTGTGTGTTTTATATATAATATAAATAGACAGATAGCCTAGATAATAGGAGGATCATTCTATAAGTATGGATCAAATTTTTGGAACTGAAATTTAAAGACATAAACTTGATAAGCAAGAAGGCAGCTTCTCAAATATCTTTATCGTTTATTTCCTGCACATTTATTTTCTTTTTCTGGGTCCATTTCATAGTCGTTTGTAGAACAAACCTAATCATCGTGTGTGTGACAACGCAAGCAGGCCTTGGCCCAAAGTTATCTCAACCCAATCTCATCAAATGCCTCCAAATTAGTTTTGTCATCTTCTGAAAACACCCACATCATGTTCTGAATTGCGTAAAAGAAAAAGAAAATTATATTTTTATAGCATAAAAACAAACAAATTAAAACTACGACCCCTCTGACTTGTTTTTAGGACTATGCTTACATCAAATTTCTCATATCCATTACATCAAGATCTCCAATCATACATGATCATGTGTCCTATTTTTTTATATGGGTTTAAAATTAAATTATAATAATTTAAAATCTGACACATCATCGGATATGATTAAAGAACTTGATAAAATAGATACTCCCTCCGGTCCTAAATATAGGACATAGTTTGTAGTGCAATTTTGCACTACAAACTATGTCCTATATTTAGGACCGGAGGGAGTATAAAGAACTTTAAATAAGTATTTTTTGTTTTTATTTCCAATGAAAGGTGATAACTCATATTAACTCAAAATTAGTAAAACAGTCAACAACTGATAAAACATACTTCCTGCTTTTATTATTATCCACTATCTTTAAACATCAAAGTGGCAAACAATGTTTAACATCTTAAAATGCAAAGTTCAAAATAATTTCTTTGTCCCACTGATGTGAAACAAGGAGTGGAAATTCTTCTAATATTGTGACTGTTTTTTTTTTTACACTACTCGAACTCGAATTACCAAAAATTTCTATATCTTGTTTCTGGTCTTCCCAGCCCCTTTTATGTATTAATTAAGTGGAACTAATTAAATTAATTAGGAAGCATCATTTTATGCTCTCAACATATAAAAAAGAGAAACTTTTCCCCGTGACGGTTTAATCCAGGGAGAATTACATTCACATTCCGTATAAGAGGACAAAAAATGAAAAATTAGTCTTCTGAACTTGTCAATGATGTCCTTAGACTTATCAATTGAAGTCTCTGAACTTGTCAATGGGACAATTTCTTCATTTTTTTTTTTATGGGACCTGAATATAATTCTCCCTTTAATCTATTCATCTCTGAAAAGTGAAAACCTTACACACATTCATGATGGTACATTGCTCTCCTTTATCTTCTTTTCATCACCCACTTTTTTGAAGTGTTAAATACTCCTATTTTCTTTTTTGTTTGTTTTTTTTCAACTTAACGATATGAAATGTAACTTTTTCTCGATGAAAGTAATCGAATAAAAATTTTGGAGATAAATATAAATATGATGAGAGGAATCTTGAAAGGACCATCTAATCGACACGAAGCACTTGTAGATTTAAAAGAATATAGGTCGGACATGTAATAAAGAAAAAGAAACATTTTTTTTCTTTGGTAAGGAATTGGTTCCATAAAGAAATGAGAACTTAATCCTTTATGTTGCTTCTTTATAGCTGTTTTTCACTTGTATAATGAACTGGAAAACCAAAAATAACCTCCCAAAACCCCCCCCCCCAAAATATGAAAAAACTTAAACAAAACTACATATCTTAATATAGAATATGGATAGAGTAGGTTAAAAGGTATTTTGAAATGACGGCCAAAAAGATATTCTACTTTTTTTCTGATTAAATGTATTGTACAATATTCTAAAACTTTTAAGATATTTAGCGACGTAGAGGTGTTTTTAAAAATATAAAAATATCTAGCTCCACTCTCCAACTTACTTCATCACAGTTTTACGAAATTCCAAAATCCTTAAAATTTCAGAAATGGAATCCTTAAGATGGGTTTCTACTAGAAATTTTAGTCTGTGTGTTGAAATGGTTGCAGATCAGCTTTTTCAAAGTATAGAGTCAACATAGTACAAGTAATTGTTTGATACAATGAATCTTTTGGTTTGATTTTTAATTTATTAATTAGTAGACATTTGATAATTCTATGACTTGCAGAAATAAGATGAACAAATCATTATATTTTCATGATTTTTAAAGAATATGATTTCCTAGAAACTGCATATTTTACATTGATATTAACAAAATAATTTATAAATCACTTGAGTTTATTTGTTTATTTTTCTCATGAAAATATGTTGCAAGGTTAATACTTAAAGACGAAACTTTTTTATTCTAAAATTATTTGAATAATTAAGTGTATATTATATATTGAACTTCCTCTTTTACTTGATTTTATATATATATATATATATATATATATAAGCAATATGAATAAGGCGTTACACATATATTAATAATTATTTTTTGTGTTTGGATTTTTTTATCGTTATTACATTCATAAATTGGATTAGTATTTGTTGGGCAATGCCCAATACACGGTTCAAATTGCCCACCAAATATTTGTTGGGCAATAATTACTCTAACTGTGAATGGTTGTAGGCAAGTACAAATTAAAGGGTGTTCTGGGAACAAAATATTAAATATTCGTATAAGTGTGTGATATTGCTTATGTTAGATAACAAAATTTAAATGGCCAAAAAGGGTAACAAAAGTTTCATATTTTATTTCTTATATTAGTTATAATATGTAAGAGTTTTTTTTGTCCATTTAAAAAAGTTGATAAGACCATGATCGAGATCATAATTAATTAGTATTTTCAGGTCCAAGATAACATATTTATATACTTAAATATATTTTGCAATAATTTGAATTAATTAAATAAATTCATCCAAACCAAAAACCAAGTCAATAGGAGTTCTTTGTCGTGCGAATAAACAAACATATTACTCCCTAAAACGTGCTGCCTTTTATCTACTACTATAATGGTTTCGAATGTTTATTTTCGTTAAGTTTTTGTGGCAATGAATTTTGAGTTAATTAAGCATTTGATGTTATTTAGTATTTTTTACGAACCGACGCAATGAATATTTTTTACGCGTAAAACGATGGAGAAAAATCTAATGAAAATGAAACCAAAAACGTAAAAAGGAGGAATTTGTTACAAATAATCAC
Source organism: Inga leiocalycina (assembly GCA_963242795.1). Taxonomy (NCBI): domain Eukaryota; kingdom Viridiplantae; phylum Streptophyta; class Magnoliopsida; order Fabales; family Fabaceae; genus Inga; species Inga leiocalycina. The sequence continues at coordinate 10,771,517 of OY725327.1, read as the reverse complement.
AAAATTACTATCTCTATGTCGTTATATTGTCTCCATGCCCAAAAAAAAGCTGAAAAATTTCAGAAAATACATTTAAAATGGGAAAAGACGAATTGGTGATGCAATTTATAAAATCTCATGTTAAAATTGAAGTAGGAATATGGGATTTCCAATTTTGACCAAATTACCCTTAGTTCAGTTATGAAATATGAAAATAAAGTCATTAATATAAAATCTGATGTTGTTAATATAGATATAAATGCTATTATTGTCTCTTGAAACTTGTTCTCTCAAAATTATCCTTGATTTTTGGGATATGAAGTTATGAAATATGAAAGTAAAATCGTTGATGTAAAATCTGATATTGTTAATATAGATACAGATGTTGTTATTGACCCTTAAAACTTATGAACTGAACTAAGGACATTTTGGTTATTTGGTTAGAATTGGAAATCTCGGATTCCTACTTTAGTTCTAACTTGAAATTTAATAAATTCACAGCACCAATTTATCTTTTCCCATTTTTAATCTTGCAGGATTTGAAAAGTACAAGGGATTCAGTTGGAGTCACTCACATATTTACAATATTCGAAGTTGTGTAATTAATTAATCATTGATACACACGTATTCAAATTATTCAATTTCATTTTTGTAAGGAAAAACAAATAGATCATGATCATATTCGTTAGCTAGAAGGTGACGAAGTTAAGAAAAAAAGGGAGAATTCCAAAAGATATCCTCTTTTTTATGCCTTCAATATTCTAAATTCTTATTGGTCGATCAAAGATTCACACTCATGCCCATCAGCAAGATAATAGATTTGTTGACTTGTTTGCAAATTCTTGTTGATAATGATATAGGAATTTCTTTAATTTCCCTGGTCTTGATTTGTTGGTATAGGGATTTCTTAAATTCTTGTAGATTTTTTAGGAGGAAGGTATACAGGGCCACCAAAAATAGATAATTTCAAAATGGTATCTGGAAATGACTTAATTTACTATGAATAAAGTCCTTAAGAACTATCCGGAAATTATTTGTGAAATAAACTAATTGTCATTAGTGGAATTAGTTGTCACTACTTTCATTTTCATTATTTTTAATGAGTTAAAATTATTACTTGTTAATTATTGTTGTCATAGATATTTGGTAAGAAATTTTTGTAAAATTAGTTGCCATTGTCCTAATTAATTGTTGTTGTCATTTTGATAAGTTAAAGTTGCTATTGTTATTTTGTTTTTTAATATTTCAAATGAAAGGCAAGTAATTTGGCTTCATAATAATCCAGATCAGTTACTAGGATTCAAGCTATATAATTAGTCATTTTAGAGCATTTTTCCCTTCCTCCCTTGATATTTCATAAGAAATCCGGGATTAAGAGTTACTTCCGTGGACTTTAACATAAAAACTATTTATTTGATTTGGATAGGTTTTGGAAGTCAAATAAATCAATTAATTATAAAAAATGTGATATGACCTCCTTAATACACTTATGTGTAACATTATTAATTTATAAGTTAGACAAACTAATTTAAAAAAATGACAACTATGATAAACAAATTAAAGTGGATCAAAGTTTATATTTAGAATCAAATCTAACTGCACACTAATTATTATATAAAAAAACAGAAGAGTTTAGTTTGTCTCAAGGCTTAAGGTTATCCAAGATCCTACACGAGGGAATTTCTTTTTGTTTTTTTTTTATTTGAGGAATTTCTTTAATCTCCCTTGTCTTGATTTTCTGGTAAGTAGCTTGCACAACAGTACAACACGCACAGGAGTTTCTTCCTTAAAGAAATTGAAAACTACCATACGATGATTATAAAAATTAAAACAGCTTCCTCCGTTTTATTTTCAGTTTTCAAAAAATTTTTAAAAAAAAATTATCATGAGAATTACATAATGGACAAACCATTATGTATTCGAAGAAGCTCTTGATGGTGAGGTCCACTACCCCTTTGGGTCCTAGTTACCTATTATTATTCCGCCATTGTTACTATTTTAGAATCTCTCTCAAAACCAAAGTGAAAAAAAAAAAAGGCAAACAAAGCCATAAATTTAATGCCACATCCCATCCAGAATTTCAATTTTTCTCACTATTCCCTCACGATTTGACGACTCTCCTCATTTATTCCTAATTACTGTTTCACACTAATGCAAATCTGACTCATGCACAGAACTTATCCGTTTTAGCCTTTAAAGTTCTCTAAAATGACTAGTTAATAATATTCATTTGTTAGGTAAAATTATTTCAGAGTTTGAATTATCTATGAACTCCAATAATTCAAAACCCCGTCTAGAAATCAATTACTATTTGCATCGAATCTTTATCTAATCATATTTTGATTCTCAACAATAATATGCAAATTCAAAAGTAAGGGATGTTACTATCAATTTGAAATTAGAGTGAGTCTCGTGCATCTGCATCGAATCTTTTTTTGTTTTTTAGTTGATCAAAGGCATCTCCAAATCACTTTGACCTTGAGACTAATTCTTCTCAGAGACTTATGGTACGCTTGAATGAAGAGTAAATTAGGGGGAAAGAAAATTAAAAGGGAAAACTCCAAAAGAAATAGTTTTTTTCTTTTTGGAGAATATCATTTAAGTCTCAACTAAAGAAAATAATATATTGACAAGTCTCATAACTTGTCAATGGTAGCTCGCTCTTCACTTGTCAATGGAGACTTTTATAATATTATTTCTTTTAGTTGGAACCTAAAAATTTTCTTTCCTGGTATTCCCTCTTCCATATTTTTCCCTTACTTTTCTCTTCATCCAAGCATATTATAAGCGTAAAAGATATTTCACCTCTTCTAATAAATATGTCTGTCACAGAATTTGAACTTGCATTCTTTTCCTTACTGAGACGAGATTACTTACCATTTCAACCAATAATTTGTTGATATTTACGTCGAATCTTAATCTACTCAGATTTTGATTCTCTACAATAATACAGCAAATTCAACAACAGTAAGGGATATTACTGTATATTATGTGCATTTGATAGTGGACCTCTATAAAATGGCAATGAGCTTGCAACTTCTGTACTCAAAGCAAAGCACCAGATCCTCTTAACTAGTTCGGTACCTCTCGTTGACATTTTACTCTAAGCCTTCTTTTTTGTGCGCAGTTTCCAGAAAATTACTTCGCTAGCTATAATCATCAATGGCACCTCAGGTGGATCTTGCAAAGATATTTGGTCGCCAGAAGAGTTTTGGTAACAGTACCCAAACAACTCAAAACCTGTGCCAATACAAGTTTTATCCAACCTACATGATGGCTACGACAGTTATTCAGTTGAAAGAAGATGATCATCTCATTAAATGCAACGAAGCTGCTTCAAGGTCCTTCAAACCAGATTGCAGAACGGAGCTGAACCACACAGGTTTGGTGGGTTAGTTAGTTAGTTAGCTAGCTAGCTTCAAGGTCCTTCATCAAAACCAAAGTTTCAACCTTTTTTGTCTCAAACTAGTTTTAGTTTGTCGTACGTAGTCAATAACCGAAAACTACCCCTTTTGCAAATGATAACCTAGGAGTACAATATAATCCCTATTGTACCAGATATATATATATATATATATATATTTATATATATTATATGTATTAATGTATGAATCAGCTCCAAGCTTACTAGATAGGTCCAAGCACAAAAGGTCTTGTTCATCTTCAACATCACTAAACTACTTCGCTCTAGGCTAGCTCATATATATATATATATATATAATTCCCTGCAAGTTATGTACAGGAGGTCAGAGCGAAGTTATTACTACTAATAGCTAGATGCATATCAGCCAGTTTTGTTCTTGTAATCTTTTTTACTGCTTCTCTGATAAGATTTGCGTTGAACTTTGAAGCAATCAGTTGGGATTAATTGGGACTCCTCAATGGTCAAGAATTTACCTTTAAAAAGGACTTGTGAAGGAAAATTATTAATTGTCACCTATTAGCTGATTGATATAAATCTGACTTTAATCGTGAAAACCCTGAGATCGTTAAGCCATTTAAATCTGACTTTAACCGTGAAAACCATGAGATCGTTAAGCCTGGGACTGTTCACATTTTCTACAATCGTGAAAACTCAATTCTGTGTTAAACTTCATTTTCTTTTTTCAGCTTCCTTTCGCCCAAAAAATCACTGAACTTTGCCTTCTGTTGTTAAGGGTCATGTCTCTAAATTCTAATAATATTCATGGACCAAATTAGAAGAGCTAAACTATGATATTTTTTTCTTAAATAAAATTTATATTAGTTATGCGATTCATGGAGCTAACTCCACTCCGTAAAATAAAGATGGTTATCATTGTTGTAAAAATCATTACCATCATATCAAAGATAAAATTCAGTAATCACTAGACTATATATAAGTGTTTAGGAAACCACAAAACGGTGGTTTCAGAATCCCTTGTCCGCAAATCGAGACAAAACCCCTCTTAAATGTTTATCTTATAAATCGTAAAATTATTCTCCAAAAACTAATCCCAACATACTAAATGAATAATCCCAGGCTCTCAGCAATATCCTATGCATGAGTCATGACGCACAAAGAGGAACAAGTTAAAGGGTCTAGTCTTGAATCAGAATATTTCCAAGAGATTGGATGTCAATGAGACAAGACAGGTAAAATATTATTGAGTTATTATTCATCAGGCATGGTTGGCCCCTGAAGGCATATTTCATGACTCGTGGTGACAGCATATTTTCCACATCAATTGACGTGACAAAACGTAACTTTTTTTAGCATATAATTTGGTAAGTTGAATTCCTCACTATCACCAATGTCAACATAAACTTTAAGATAAATTTATGATTTATGCACAATGATCATACATAGAGAAAGGGAAGGTGTGGCGCTTATTGAAAAAAAAATAGTTGAAAATTATTTGAGGTAATTTGGATATATACAAAAAAGATCCTTTGAGACGCTAGCGAAGAAGTTAGATAAAAAAAGTATAGAGTTTGGTACAAAAGGGTAGAAAAAGACAAAAAAAACGTTTAATGAAGTCATTGCATAGTACCTTTTGATTAATAATCCATTTAAAAATTTGGTTATTGATAGAATACAATAGAGTCAGCAATCCATATAGCTGATTCCACCTAGGAGGATAAGACTTCCTCTTCTTGTTGTAATGCATTTTTTAAACCTAATGACAAATTACTCAATAAAAAATATATTCATATTTTTATGAAATTTTAACCCAAAAATTGAACTGCCTTTTGTTTGTTGGGGGGGAAACAGTTCATTTATGTTTTTGGGAATATGTCAATTACAATGAGAGGTTATGGGGGTAAAAATAGCCCAAGTTATATGGGACAATGAATACACAGCAGGAACCATCACTAATTTTAGGTATCCCATTTTAATACCCACAAAATCAAAAACAAATTCCACTCTATCAAGAAGCACAAAAATAGAATCAGTGGTTAGAATCAACCACCAAAATAACAGGACTATAAATCAAAGGGGGATCAGTTCCCTCACATCTTTCATGAAAACCTCCCCAGAGGATTCATAAATCAGGAAAAGGGACTATTTTCCCCATTTCAAAGTCCTAGCCTGCAGGAGGCTAAGACTCACATTAATACAAGAAGAACTGAAGCAGAAAATTAAAGACATTCATTCATATTAATCAATAGACATCAAAAAAGGGGTTTGAGGTTTTTGGTGCAATGACAATAAATATGGGCAATGCAGGAAGATTGATCATCGTTCTTGCATTGTGCATCACATTGGTGCGTTGTGATGATGATGATGGTGGAAATCAAAGGAAAATACCAGTTGCTGTGCCTGATATGTTCAAGGGTATTAATTTAGCCAAGGACGTTCTTGTTGCTGGTGAGAAAATCATCAATGTCATGAGTTTTGGAGCCAAACCTGATGGCAAAAGTGACAGCACTCAGGTGTGTGTGTGTGTGTCTAATTCACTAATCATCATAAAGATTCAATCTTGAGTTTGCCCATCAAGTAAAAATGGATTATTAATGCAGGGTTTCATGCAAGCATGGCAAGCAGCGTGCAAATCAACGACGCCGGCGAGAATGTACGTGCCGGCGGGCTCATTTCTGGTGGATTCAATGTTCTTTCAAGGGCCATGCACCGCTCCGGGAGGTATCACAGTTCAAGTTGAAGGAACAGTTTTGGCCTCCACAGATCCTTCTGTGTACGAGAATGGCGAATGGCTCATGTTTGAGAACCTCAATGGCTTCAAACTCATCGGTAGCGGTACATTCGACGGTCAGGGCAAGTCTTTCTGGGAATTCAACGTCAACTGCGACAAAAACCAAGGCAGCACATGCGTCAGACTCCCCAGCGTAAGTTCACCACCACTCTTCCTTTTTATAAGTCCGGCATGGGAAAAAAATTGTAATCCTTATTATAAGTCCATTATTAGAGTAATAAATGAGAGTATTACAATTTTACTCCTATTAAAGATAAAGAGAGAAGAAAAAGGTAAAAAATACTCATTCAGAAACAAAGACAAAATTGGAAAAATTTATCAATTTAGTTCATATTTATTAAGTTAATTTTCTTTCCTCGATATGTGAGAATTAAATAATTTAGACTTATAAACCTGACTGAGTGTGAGTGGGACTTCACACAATTCTACTAAATAGTACTGTGACTTGACATAGATTTGATATTTTGATATTTGATATTGCAGAGCATATTCTTCAACAATGTGACCAACGGACTGATACAGAATATAAATTCTCTGAACCCTAAAGGCTTTCATATCTTCCTCACAAACTCAGCAAACATTAGGGTACGAAAGGTTAAGCTGACTGCACCAGCTGATAGCCCAAACACAGATGGCATTCATATAAGCCACTCCATTAATATCATTGCCTCCAAGAATACCATTGCAACAGGAGATGACTGTGTTTCTATCATTCAAGGAGTCAAGAATGTTGCCATCAACAAACTCACCTGTGGCCCTGGACATGGCATCAGGTAATCAATATGCTACTACTTCCACTGCTAAATACAAGAGCTAGACAAAGGGTATACTTTAATCTAAAAATACCTATTGGCTGCACATAGTAGGGGTTTCATTAAGGGCTAGTTAAAATGCATATGATTAGAAAGAGTATTGTAGGCAAGCAAACACATTTATTACAAATAATATCTGTAAATTAGTTATCTAACTCTTGCGTTAAGAACCGGAGTGAATGTTGAGCTAACCTGTCACTGGATTCTTTCAAGATCACAAACTGGATTTTGTTTGTTTTCTGGTTGTCTTTTTACAGTATTGGTAGCCTTGGAAAGTATGAAGACGAGCTGGAAGTGAGCAACATTATGGTACAGGACAGTACCTTGGTGGGAACAACCAATGGTCTGAGACTCAAAGCATGGCCAGACAAGTATCCAGGAGCAGCCTCGTCTATATTCTTCACTGGCATCACCATGAACAACGTTAAAAACCCCATTATCATTGATGAACAGTACGAATGTGATCCTGAAAACTGCAGAGCCAAGGTTATAAATAATAGGGTTTTTGCCCCCGAAGGTTTCACCGAGAGACAATTTTGCCCTAAAAGTTTTTGAAGGGCAATTTTGTCTCGGAAGTGTAAAAAATGGAACAATTTTGCTCCGCCATTATCCCGGTTAATTTTGATCATTAATTTGACTAAATATGTTGAGTTTTTTTTAACAGAAAAAAAAAAATCAACATTTTTGGTCAAATTAATGGTCCACATATCATCCACGTCATTTTTATTAAAGTATAAATTTGCCCCAAAAGTTTTAAATCTAACTTTGAAAAAAGATGAAGTAGATGACATAACTTTCAGCACAAATTTACACCTTAACAAAAATGACGTGGATAACATATAGACTGCCAGCTCATTATATTTGGTCAACTAACAATCCAAATTAATTGAGATAACGGCCATGACAAAATTGTTCCATTTTTTATACTTTTGGGGCAAAATTGCCTCTTTGTGAAAAATTCTGGGGCAAAATGCCCTTTAAGCCTAAATAATAGGAGTAATATTATTCCCTCCAAGTTTCACTTTACTTGATGAATTGTTTTTAGCATTCTAATAATGTTAAAAATCTGGTGTTTATGCTTTGGTTTTGTACAGCCATCATTGGTGAAGCTGAGCAACATACGTTTTACAAATATAAGAGGAACTTCATCGTCACCAATTGGAGTTGACTTAAGGTGCAGCCAAAAGTTCCCATGCCAAAACGTTGTACTTCAAAACGTTGACCTGAGGATGGGAGGCAAACCTGTTACCAGTAGATGTGTCAGTGTAAAACCCTCCTACCTCGGCATAAATACCCCATTGGCTTGTTCTTAATTAGGCCCATAATCTTGTTTATTTTTATCATATATAGAGAGAGGAAGAGAATGAGAGGGACAGATTTGGGGGGTCAATTGTGTGGGAGCTTAATTAATTATTCTTGTAGCTGCACCAGTTCAGATAATGCCTATCTCTGAGATGTATTGATTCTTCTATATAATGAAATGGGGGAAATGTCCTATTCTTTTTATTGATGGTGTCACTGGGGGTAGTTTTGGATTTTATTGACGATTAACCAAGTAAGAAAAACCAACTTCATCAGTAGCTAAGTTCATCTATACAAAGCAATTAGCACAGAATTTGAAATAACTAACCTCAAAACATATTTTGGAAGGAGGCTTCTGAGGATGAGGTTTGGTAATGTTCCATGTAGGTGAGAAGACCGTAATATCAAAAATTGAAGAAGGCTTGACAAAGTAATTATTGAATGCTACACTAGTCCTTGATATAAGAGTTAGGTAACCAATGTGTAGATATATATTAAGGAAATTAATTAAGTTATTGGTGTAATAAATGTGTGTTGGGTTTCTGAAAACATCATCTTTAATCATGTGTATTGAAATTATTTCTCAAAAGAAACCCTTTAATATATGTAATCAATAGAGCTAGGAGGGTTATTTCATTGATGTATATACATAAACAAGTCTCCCTTCCTATGGCATCTTAATGTGCTAAGAACTATTACCATCTTACTTCTGTTACAGTTTCATACATGTTAAATTTATTTGGTCAAATAAAGCGGTTATGTCAGATGAAATTGTTCTAGTTTAAATGCATTTTAGTTTGAGAAGTAGCAGCAGTTTCATAATGGACGCTAATGTTTCATTTTCTACTCATGTTTCATTCAATTGAATAGACCTCTACAAGTGACAACCATCCCTACTTATGACATCATTAATATGTCTTAATTAGTTAAAATGAGGTATGAAAGGCTGCTAGTTTATATAATCATCCAAATACTTTTGTATCATGCTAAAAGTAAAAGATCAGTTCTTTCAATGTTTTGAAATAAAATTAATTCCTCTAAGGTTTAAAACAAATTGGGTGTTATCTTTCTTGTTTTCTATTCTTAAACAGGAACATTGCTCGGTAATGAGTGAACAATGGAATCACATTGGACAGCGAGCTATCCTGATGAAATTTAACAGATCAATGGATAGTAAGTGAACTTTATGATATTGAAAATAAACTCACAAATGCTAGTTAAAATGTTACAATTAGAAAGAAACTCCAACTAGAATTAATATGGAGTAATTAACAAGATTAATTGCCATAGTTCAAGAAACTCAAGATTAAATATCACAAGGCAAGAAATTGGAGCTATGCTTGAGCCAGAGTGCTAAACTCAAATAAGATCTGACAAGTCATAGATTTAAGGGAATCCGCTAAAAATGAAGAAAATGGCATTAAGCATAAGTATAGCAGTAGTTGCAGCATTAATGGCCACTTTTCGAATCGGTGCAGCCATGGCTCCAGTTCCTGAACCTGGGGATGAATCGCATGCCGAGAATTCAAGAGCTGTGACATATTATGATGTTACAAAATACAGAGCAGATTCCAGTGGGAAGGCACAAAGTAGCTCTGTAAGTCATTGTCTTGCATCTGTAAGATTGGACCCAAAAAAATTCCAATTGAAATTTGAAGAAAACTAATGCAAAAAAATCTCATAAGGGTTCACACTCATACTAGTAAAATATTAGATTAATTAATGACAGGGAGTTATTTTTACACTCATGAGGGTCCAATTTTGACAGGGAGTTATATTTATACAACATCTTATGCTTAATATAAGAGTTAGATGACTTTTTGTTGGAAAGATTAAAAAAGCTAAATAAATTATTAAATCATAGTATCTGTTATGTATCATTAGATTATATATCAGTTTATAAATCAGGCAAATTAGTTTATAAAAAAACGATAAACATAGATACTTGAATGTAATTTATTTAACTTTCTTAATATTTCTAAAAAAGTCAACTGGTTCTTGTATTAAGGATAAGGACCGGTAACAAAATATGCTTCTGTTTTTGTATGATAGGCATTCTTAGCAGCTTGGGAGGATGCATGCTCCGATGCAGGGAACTCAGTGTTGTTAATTCCAGAAGGAACATACTTGATTGGTCCAATCTCATTTTCAGGGCCCTGCAAAGGCAATCAGTCCCCAAAGATTGAGATTGCTGGGACTCTAAAGGCTCCAAGCAGCCCTCGCGCCTTCCAATCTTCTGATTGGATTGTCTTCGAAGATTTGAACCGCGTCAACCTTACTGGGATCAACAGTATGGCAGTGTTGGATGGTCAAGGTTCTAAATCATGGTCAAATAGTGATTGCCACAAGACCAAGAATTGCCCTAGCGTGAGCTCCAAACTTCCATTCTTTCATCAGATTAACTCCAACTTATCGTGTGATCCAAGTATCCGACTCTACTTAGTGGGATAAAGTTTTGTTGTATAATGTGTTTCATGTTCTTTGTAAATATTCATAGTTCTTGCTGTATATTTTCACACTAATTAAAACAATTTTGGGCCCTGCAGAGTCTGAAATTCGAGAATGTGTCATATGGGACAGTGAGCAACATAAATTTGATAGATAGCAAGTTCTTCCATGTTGAAATCTACATGTGTGACAACATAAACTTGTCAAAGTTAAACATAAAAGCACCTGCTAATAGCCCCAACACTGATGGAATTCACATTAGTCACTCCTCTAACATCAACATCACCTCATCAATAGTAGGAGTTGGAGATGACTGTGTTTCTATCATTCAAGGAGTCAGTAATGTTACCATCAACGGACTCACCTGCGGCCCTGGGCATGGCATCAGGTAGTTAATACTCCTCCAGTCCTATTTATAGAGCAGTGAGAGAGAAGAAATTTTTTTATCATATTTATAAGTCACATTATTAAATTTTTCATATGAATGTACAATTTTATCCTTTATTAATTATTGTGTTGACTTTGTCCTCATATAGTATAATATACACTCCCTCCTGTCCTTTTTATGAGGAAAATCCTATCCCAGGTAGTCCTTAATATAAGGAACAACAAATTCTATTTGTCTGAAATTTTAACTTAATCTTTCTATTTTTACCGTCATTAAATATAAGTCACTCATTATCTCTCTATAATAAATTTTCACTCATTATCTTTCATGTACACTCTTTCTAAATAAGAGTATAATTGGAAAGAAATATGCATAAGTTACACATTTATTTCTTTTAACTAACATTTTGAACTATGTGATTTTGGTAGTTGTTCGTTATAATAAAATTTAAGATTTCTGTTAACCTATATGAAACATGCTGGAAAAGATATATAAATAAGACCAGAGGAGTATGCTATTTCAATAACCTGTTATTGAATTCTTTCAAGAGAACAAATGAATGGATTGTGTTTTGTTTCTTATTGTCTTTTACAGTATTGGTAGCCTTGGAACTTTTGAAGACGAGAAGGAGGTGAACCACATTAAAGTGCAGGACAGTACCTTGGTGGAAACAGACAATGGTCTGAGAATCAAAGCATGGCCAGATAAGTATCCTGGAAAAGCTTCATATATATTCTTCTCTCACATTACCATGGACAACGTTAAAAACCCCATTATCATTGATGAACAGTACCAATGTGATCCTGAAAAGTGCAAAGCCAAGGTACAGGACATGACTCTCACTAATTTCCTGATCAAGTATGAAATTAAAGCATGCTAAAATCTGGTGTTTATGTTTTGATTATTGTACAGCCATCATTGGTAAAGCTGAGCAACATATTTTTTTCAAATATAAATGGAACTTCCTCTTCACCAATTGGAGTTGACTTAAGGTGTAGCCAAAAGTTCCCCTGCGAAAACGTTGTATTTGATAACGTTGACCTGAAGATGGGAGGCAAACCTGTTACCAGTAGATGTGTCAGTGTCAAACCCTCCTATGTCGGCATAAATGCCATATTGCGATGTCCTTAATTAGGACAATCTTCTTTTTTAATCATATAGAGAGGAAGGGAATGAGGGACAGATTGTGGGGTCAATGTGGGATTTTAGTCTTGTAGCTGCACCAGTTCAGATAATGATGAACTTGAGAAAAAACCAACTTCAGTAGCTAAGTTCATTTATGCTATGCACTTAACACAGAATTTGAAATGACCAACTTCAAAGCATATTTTGGAAGGAAACTTCTGTTAAGACTGCAGAGGTTGAGGTTTGGTAATGTTCCATATAGTTTGTGTGCAAATCTAAGTATGCTAAGTAGGTGAGAGGACTATAATATCAAAAATTGAAGAAGGTTTGACAAAGTAATTATTGAATATTTCATTTGTTGCAGTTAATCAATTCTTGTATATGTACATGAACAAGTCTCCCTTCGTATGGCAACTTAATTCGCTCAAAAACTATTTTACTTCTATTACAGTTTCCTGTATGTTATATTTATTTGGTCAGGTAAAGCGGTTATGTCAGATGAAATTGATCTTTTTTAAAAGTATTTTAGTTTGAGAAATAGCAGTCAGTTTCATATTGGAAGCCATGTAGGGGAAAAAGTTGTATTGAACAGCCCTCTTCAAGTGGCAAACACCCTTATTTTTTACGTAATTAATATTTCTTAATCAATCAAACACTTTTGTATCATGCTTAGAAGTAAAAGATCAGTTCTTGCAGTATTTTTAAAATAAAAAGAATTCCTTGAAGGTTTTAAACGGTGACATTGCTCTGTAGTGAGGGAACAATGGAATCACATTGCACAAGGAGCTATACTGATGAAATTTTTAACATATCAATGGCTAGTAAACGAACTTTATGATGTCGAAAATAAAACCATAAATGATATAACTAAACTGTTACAATTAGAAAGAAACTCCGCCAAGAAAAATAGGTAAGCGTTCAAGAATTAATAGAGTAACAAGGTTAATTGCCGTAGTTCAAGAAACTCAAGATCAAATATCACAAGATAAGCGCAGTTGGTGCTATTCTTGAGCCCAGAGTGCTAAATTCAAATAATGTCTAACAAGATTAATTACCTGTATATGAATCTACTGCCCAGAATTCAGGAGTTGTGAGGTGTTATGACGTTACAGGTTACAGTGCAGATTCTGATGGGAAAAGAGAAAGTAGCTCTGTAAGTTTACATCCGTAAGGTTGGATATGAGTTATGGTTTTATTACTTAATCTTTTATACTTTAATCATATTGATATTGGCTGAAGATTCAGTATACATATTGTTAAGCAAATCAAGAACAATCTTCATTAACTACAAATAATTGTTTACAAGAGACAAATCTAGGGTTTAACAATGATTATCTCTCACTTGAGGGTGATAAACCAACCCCAATTAAGAAACTAGACCCAAATTACCTTCTTCCTTTTACATGGTTGGGGATTGAAGAGTCACTAATATGGGCTCAACCCACTAGCCCACCAGTTGGGCAAGGTTAGGGTTGGAATTTTCCCAGCCCGCAAAAGTACCATATGGCCAGTGGGTTGATGAGTGCTAGCCCGTGAGTTGGTCAACACCTTTTTCTTTTTTTTTCTTTTTTTGCATGTAAAAAATTCACAAAACCTATAAGTTACCCACTCCTATCTTAATACCTCCCAATCCCAAAGAGAAAAAATCTTAGTCTACTCCCTTCTTCTTTAAACCAAATTATTACATCTTGATTGCTTGAGGATGATTTGATGTTTTTGGTTTACAAATTTTGGCAAATTTGATAATTTTATCTCTTGAATTGTGGATTATGTTTTTAAATTTTTTAAAGTAGAATGATAAATGCTAGAAAGGTAAATTTAGTAACTTATATATATGTGTCTCAGACTTTTGGCATTCTTGAAAAAGTAGGAAAATTTTTTTCAAAAAAAAAAAAAGTAAGCCTGGGGCTTGGCCCACAACCTGCACATTGTGGGTTAGGATTGACTTTTTTGCAACCTAGCCTTGTATTGTGTGGCCTATGGGTTGATGCGGGCTAGCCCACAACCCGCGAGTTGGCCCGCATTCTCATCTCTATGATTGATAACACTTCACACCTTAATTAATGGACTAAGACCTTTTATATAGAGCTTCAGGATTATCTAGAACTATGTGATTAGCACTAATTATTCTAACTAATTCAACCTTCATGCAAAATGTCAAAACATTATTCCAAACTCATAGGAGATATTTGTACTCTAAAATATTTTATAGACGTGAAAAAAATTTAGTTATCCACTCTTTGTGATACTTCTGACTTATTTTCTCAATTAATAAAATTATTCTTAACATTTTCCTATTAATATTTTTGTAAATAAAATTAATAATGGTAATATAATGTAATTATTTTTTTAAATAAAATATTGTTAATATTGTCTTTCAATCAATTTACTGCTACTTTCATTTACATTACAAGATTTACAAGATAAAATACAAATGACCAAAAAAGTATAATAATAAAATATGATATCAACAACAAATTTACATTGTAAGCTCAAATTAAATTAATTTAATTTTTTTACCTAAAATTAAGATTTAGAAAGATTAATCTCTAACTATCGGTCAGAAGGTATTGCATGGATCCTACCAAAAAAAAATGAAAAACAAGACTTATAAAAACGTTTGAAGTTTGAACAACAACAATAATATAATTGATCATTTTATTAAAAGAAAAACTAAAACAGGGTTGATTTTCTTTACCAAAAAAGGGTTAATTCTAACTCTTCAAAACGACGTCGTCCTGTCCGCATTGTCTTGGTCCCCAAGCTTGATATATAAAAAAGGACCCCAGACAAATTTCTTAGCACTGATAGCACTCACTGGTCGGCCATGCTCTCGTAACGAATGGCGCACTTCGGCCGGCGCATCTTAGCGTCTTCCCTTGCGCGAGCTCTCTCTCTTTCTTCCTCTTCTTCTGCAATCGCTTCTCGTTCTCGTTTTGCACTGTCCTTGCTTGCCTCCAAACACGCCCTGCTGGTTCCAAATCGATCCAAAACTTCCGGGTCGGGTTACTCGCCCCTGAACGACCCGTCGCCGAACTGGAGTAACCGCCCTCCTAAAGAGACAATCCTTCTTGATGGCTGCGACTACGAGCATTTTCTCATTGTCATGGAGTTTCCCGTTGACCCTAAACCCACCGAAGAGGAAATGATCAACACATATGTGAAAACCCTAGCCCAGGTCGTTGGAAGGTAAACAAATTCATTTTCCTTACTCTTAAATTTATAATTGGGCCTTACTCCTGGGGATTTGCTTCTTATAAGGACTTGTTTTGCTTGGTACAGTGAGGAGGAGGCCAAAAAGAAAATATACTCTGTTTCTACTGTCACGTATACTGGTTTTGGTGCCCTGATTTCTGAAGAGCTTTCTTACAAGATGAAAGGTAATCGCTTGCTTTACTATATAAAAACTAAGGCCCTCTCCCCTGCATCCTTTATTTTGGTTGG
Organism: Inga leiocalycina; assembly: GCA_963242795.1. Lineage (NCBI taxonomy): Eukaryota > Viridiplantae > Streptophyta > Magnoliopsida > Fabales > Fabaceae > Inga > Inga leiocalycina. Next base: position 10,755,846 of record OY725327.1, on the reverse strand, counting down.
TGTTTATGGATGCTTCACGGAATAGGTTGTTCCAGCCGTAGTTGAGTTGTTAAAGTCGTAGAGTGAATGCTATGTTGATGCTTCAATGAAATTTATAGTTTTGATAATTTTGTAATCCAATATCGAGGTTGTTCTTCCGGGTTTGGCGCTTTAATGCTTCAATTAAAGTCCATTTCATATGATCATATCAGAGGCTATCAACTTTCATATAATAAAACTTTGTTGGCCAAAGCGGGTGACTTTGGGGCTGTTGAGAGCTTGTTTATATGCATGTCATATTGGATAATTTGGCTGGATAAAAAGAATGTGAAGTTCATTTAGGAACTGCAACAAAGTTTTGATAGTAATGCTTGATTGTTGTGGTTTTTTTGGCTGCCCTTATAGGATTACCTGGTGTTCTTTGGGTGTTGCCGGATTCATATCTTGATGTTCCCAACAAAGATTATGGAGGTGAGTGCATGAACCTGAAACTGAGATATTGATTAATTTTGTGCATACCCCTTCCCTTCCCTTATCTCCAATGAAAAATTGAGGGTCATGATCGATTGCTTTGTGGTGGACTCCAGGTGATTTATTTATTGATGGGAAAGTAGTTCCCCGTCCACAGTACAGGTATAGTGAAAGGCAAACAACGAGGAACAGGCCTCGGCCAAGATATGATCGGCGCAGGGAAACAATGCAGGTTGATAGGAGAGAGCCTGCTCATTTGCAGAATCTGAGCCGAGGTCAGGAAGGACCTATGGATGGCCAAAACTCAGCGTCGGGTGGAGGAAACCAGGCAAATGTTAACCACCGTACCTGAGTGTGCAATGCTTGAGAAATTTTTATACATATGAAGCAAGTTTGCTAGTTGAGAAAGCTAAGGTTTGAGTTCACTGCAAATTCATTTAGTGACAATATTTGGCAGCATTATGGACAAGAAATTATATGTACTTGGCAGGTTAAGTCAAGTACAAAACGTGGTAGTAACGGCTTATCAGTTTTGTTTTGATATGCAATTCAGACAACTGACTATTAGAAATGATAACAATAGAACATTTATGCGAATATCTTTGTTTCACTATTATTTAAGATATCACCATGGTCCATAATCTTCTTGAGACCCAGGATTTGTCACTATATCACAATCATGACATTTTTTTCCATGCAAATCAAGACGATTTTTAAGCGTGGACGAGTTTTTTTCTCCAGTTAAGAGGTTAAAGTGTGGATATATTAAAATAAGTTTAGCCACACAAAAGGAGACGCCTGACGATATCTGATCTTTCCATAGGTTTTAGATTTTGGTGCATTAATTTTCAAAGCTTCCAAGTTACCCAGAATGTTGAAGCTTCAAAGTTTTCAAATCACTGTGCCTTGACGTGTCTTGTTCTAGCAGCATGATTTTCTTACACCTTTACGACACAGAACAAACACAGCATAAGATGAAAAATGGAGTATAATACTCTCTCTCTTATATGTAGTTTGTAGTTCATTTTCTTTATCGAGGTAGATGTCATATTAAAAATCGGAGGGAGTATTATTATTGCGTTGGGGCTATATGTGTGTTCGGCATCATTTATTTTTTAGCAATAAATCTTTATTGTGTAAGTTGAGATAAAACTCCTCTCACATACTTATCTCGTATATCTCGTAAATCATAATTTATAAGCACTTACAAATAAAAAAAATAAACTATCACAAACGAACATTATACTAGTATTTGTATTTTTAGATTAACGGTGGATAAGTAACAAAAATATTAAACTTGTGAATTTAAGCACAATTGTTTCAATAATGTAAATTTATATAATAATCTTAAATAGTAAACTCGTAAGAAATTATTTTTATCAATAAATAGTTATTAAATATATATATATATATATATATATATATAATTAAATAATTAAAATATAAAAATTGATAACAATTTTATTTAAATATATTTCAAATTCAAGTAATTAAAATTAAATTTATAATCATTCTTAATTTATCATGCTCAACGTAGAAATTGACATGAAGTTCATATATGAAGTTATGGAACATAATTAATTACCAAAAGGTTAATACGAATTTAATAACAAATTAACACCATTTTATAAATTAAAAACGTGAAAATAATAAATTTAGCATGTGACCTCAAAAATTTAGCTGAGTCTAGTAATGAGTTTAAGACTGACGTAGATAGAAGTTTAAAAACATTAAACTTGAAAAGCCAATTCACAAATTTGACAGTAATGACAAGTAATCTAATATCATGGAGTGAAATTCTTAGTTTAAAGTAAAAACATGTTATTTTGTTCTAGTTATAGGTCTCATCATACAAAATGTATATCGTTACCCTAATGAATAAAACTATGAAAGAAACTCGTAATAGCTAGGCTGTAGAAAGAAAAGCAATAAACGCCCGAATTAATGAATTTATTAATTAATTATAGTAAAAACTAAAAACATCCATTAAAAAGATTGATAAGTAAATAACTAAAATCTCTATACTATAAGAATTTATCCCGTCTATTTGAATGAATATAAAGTTTTTTTAACAAAAGATGGACCAAGTCCGAAAAGATTTCAGAAATTAAATAGTTGAGTAATTAAATTCCAAATAATCATTTTTTTATATTTAGACCCTCAAGTAATAAGGAATTATGTCATAAATAAAACTCTGTCGGAACTCCTCCTTTGCTAAACAAATATTATTATTCATGAATCAAACCACTGGCTACAGCCTTATAGGTGCGTGCAAATATAAGTTCTTAGTTTTGATTAAAAAATTCAATAATGGTAATGACACATTCAATGGTTAAAAAATTGGTAAATTCAATTACGTATTGTTTTAGCACTAAAAATTTCAAAATTGAAATTATACCTGGGCCTTCCCTTCCCTTTCCGTGCCAATAAATAGCCATCTCCAGGTGTTCAGGATCTTCTTGCCGTCACCCACAGAGAGAGAGAGAGAGATTTGCAGAGCAACTTGCCATTGAAGATAATTCATCTACAATCACGAATCTGCCTGAACCAGTAACACGTAGATCCTCTATTCTTCCGCTCCCGGCCATAGGTTTCAATTTTTCGTTTACTCGTTTTCTGAAATGAATTCGAATTATGGCAAATCCAACCAGCAGAAAGGATCTGCAGCCTCTCTGAACAACTTCAATTTCGACTTTGATCTCGGGATCGGATCGAATCGACCCAAATCTCTCAACGATCAGAAAAACCATACCTCGTCCAATTCATATTTCACTTCTTCCTCCACATTCCCGTCTACTCAACCAAGACCCTCTTGGCAACCAGGCAAACCATCATGGACTCACCAACCGTCGCCCAGTCTGGCGGCTCAGCCCGGCTTGCCCGGCGGGCCCGTTTCAATGGTTGGAGATATCTTCGGCAAGAGCTGGGGATCGAGTCAACCTTCGGCTACGAAATCGAGTATCGGAACTATTAACAAAGATCCTAATCTATTTGGGGATTTGGTGGGTTCTGCTCTAGGGCAGGGTTCTAAGAGTAGCAGCAATGTTCCACTGAAAAATGCTGCACCTATTTCGAAGCCATCCAGTACCGCATCGAACAAGAGTTCGTTTTCCATGGGGAACATGGCTGATTCGTTGCCTAAAACTAGTAGTACAGTTCAAAGCAATGGAAGTTGGGGATCTTCTGGGAATACGGGGAGCTATTCCAGCGGCTACAATAGTAACAGTACTATGAGCTCCAATAGAAGCACCAATCTTGGGGTTCCTTCATTGCGCAGTATGAATGTTGGAGGTGGTGTAGCTAGTAGTGGAATGGGTTCTGATAAAAATCCATTTGGTTCTTTGGCTGGTTTTGGATCCAAACAGTCTGGTAGTCTTAATTCAGCTAGCAAAGCAAAAGAGAATGATACAGGGGATGATGGTTTTGGACATTTTCAGAATGCTTCTAAACCAAGCTCTACTACATTCCCGTCAAGTAGTTCAACAGCAAATAATATCAATCTTAATGGATCTGCATCTTTGAGCCAGAAACCTGTGCAACCTTCTGGTAGCGATCCATTGGACATGTTCTTCTCGAGCTCCTCGGCCGCATCTGGAAGTGCTTCTGTGGCCTCTGAAGGATTTGGATTACAGCCTTCTTCAGAAATTGATGATTGGGGCATAGATTCTGAATTTGGTGGGGGAGGCCATGATGTGGGTGGAACAACCACTGAGCTTGAAGGACTTCCCCCTCCTCCTGCTGGTGTATCTGGTTCTGCAGCAAAAATCAAGGGGCTGGAAAATTACAAGCAGGGACAATTTGCTGATGCCATAAAGTGGCTTTCCTGGGCTACCATCCTTCTTGAGAAATCAGGTGATAATGCAGGCACTACGGAAGTTTTGTCATGCAGGGCTTCTTGTTTCAAAGAAGTTGGGGAGTACAAGAAAGCCGTAGCAGATTGTACAAAGGTATAATTTGGAATTTCAATGACTTTATGCTATATGTTGGGGATAAATTTATGAGTTCTGAGACAATTGTTTGAGTTGCTGAACTGCTAGGCAATGTTCGTTTTGCTAAGATGTGTTTGTTGGATTAATTAAGCTCCCTTTGTCTGGGAAACCGAATAAGCTAACTTTAACGTATTATGCTTTTAGTAAATTAAGTTGACAACAACCGAAAGGTGAACAAAACAGGGTTGATGAAACTTCTAGGTGACTGAATCTGTTTAATCCAAATGTCACTGTTTTTGCCTCATCCTAGCCACCTAGGATGAATGTTGATAGGGACCGAGTGAAGACTCTAGATAGTATGTATGTTCAGTATGAAAGTTTGAAAAATGCTCAAAAGAGATAACTAGGTCATTATAAATCCAAACTTTTTGTTATTTTGATCTGCATTATGCTGTGCAGGTGCTTGAGAACGATGAAACAAATGTATCCGTTCTTGTACAACGTGCTCTTTTGTATGAGAGTATGGAAAAGTACAGACTTGGTGCTGAGGACCTGAGAACTGTTCTGAAGATTGATCCTAGTAATAGGGTTGCAAGAAGTACCATCCACCGATTGAATAAGATGGCTGATTAGTGCTTTTTTTTCCTTCTTTTGGACAATCCAAATTCCTTCATGTCTCAATCCAATAGTTTCATTGCCCTAACCCCTCGGCCCCAATAGGTAGGGGGTGATGGTAAAATTAATTTCAATTCATACACTGTTCTGATTGTTGCCTCCCTTCATATGATGTTGTGTGTAAGTTTTGTCTTGTTTCTGGCACATATCTTGCAATTGCCATGGTTACTGCATATCCTTGAGCTAAGATTTGAACTTGAATATGGAATAGAAATATCTTGTCCTCTTCGTGCTTCTTCTTTCATGTTTTGGGCTCGTTTGGAATAGCTTATTTTTAGACAATAAGTGCTTATAAATCATGATTCACGATATACGAGATGAGTATGTGAGATGAGTTTTATCTCTGCTTGCGTAATAAACACTTATATCCAAAAAATAAGCTTTCCCAAATATGTACGTATACATTGGCGTGAATTATGGTTCTCATTAGCTATTAGAGTTGCTTTTGAGTATTAATAACTTGTGGATTTCTTTTATCCCTTAAGTGCTCTTTAGAACATTCTACAATGCTGGATTTAATCTTTGTAGATTTCTAGAAAGGATGTTCTTTGAGAATTGAAATTTTTCTGTTAGTGCTACTAGTTATGGAGTGTTTTGTAAATTGAAGGCTAAAGTCGAATGGGGATCATCAATTTTTAGTCAGAGTGATTTTGGTTTCATGTTTTAATGGTGGTAGAAACTTTGAATTCGAATTTTAAAAGAGTCATTTGTGTTGAAAAGGATAGACACGAAGTCCATCCCAGGCACCAGATGATTGTATTAAAAGAGTCGTGGGAGAAACAAGGAACTGCCAACAAGTAACTACCTGCTTCTATTAAATCAGGCACGCACTTCAATATGATTGTAGATAGAGCTGGGAAAATGCATTGACCTGAGTCCAAAATATGTGCGCGTTTGTGAGATTAACGGCTACAGGCCGGCCCTTAGGGTAGCTGTCTTTTCATTTCTTATATACTTGAAGATTAAAACACCCATTTTTAAATATAAGTATATCAAAATTAAGTTAAAATATCAAACATTATTCATGTTTAACAAAACACAAACATTAAATCCAAAAAGTTAAAAACTAATGTTTACAACCACAATTAAATAAATAACTTGATAAAATTATAATCATAAATTAAATACTAAAAAATACGAATAACTTTATTATTTTCTTCTCTAAGACCATCATCACTATCAACATCATCAATGAAATTTGATTGTGTTTTATTATGAGTAGGCTCCTCTTCAGCTTCAAGGGCAAAAATATCTATTCTTTTCATTTCTTCTCTATTATCATATACATTATTACCTCCATTATTTGCAACAAATAATAAATCAACATCATATTTAATTTAAAGTGTAAATAAAATAACTAACAAAATGTATATAAATTACTAAATCACCGTTATATTTGAAATCATGCAACCAATTGCGAGTACAAATAAGAGCATGAACATTAGCTAGAAGAATGGAATTCCTATACTTTCCTAAAATACACGAACCAATATTGATAGCTGATTCACTAGCTACTGTAGTTATTGGAATGCTAAGGATATCAGCCGCCATCCTTGAAAGAACTGGGAATCACTGTTGATTGTTCTTCTACTAATTCAAGACATCCAAATCTTTTCAATTTTCGAGCTTCAATATTAGTTCTTCTAAATATGTTTCCAATTCAGATTTATTCAAAGAAGAATTATTCATATTTGTATAAATAACTTGATAATCATGCACCATTATAAAACACCCAAGTAAGTCATAAATGCTAACGGGATAAAAAAAACAAATTTAGTTGACAAAAAAATTTAAAACTTACATCAAATGCATCATCAAAGGAAATTGTGGCAACACTAGAGATGTAAGAGGAACGAGTTGTAATTGTTGAAAATCTAGTAATTGATGCACTTGCAACTCTAGCATTTGGAAGAGATCTCTCCGAATATTCATAAAAAAATGAGATCCAACTTATTCCTTAAAATGGCAACCTTCTCATAGGAAGTGATAGGGTCAATCCTTTCATAGCAATATTTTATTATGTTGAGCTTCCATCGTGAATCAAACACAATTAAAAGTGTAAGAAAAACGTTATAACTATGTCAATATTTGTCAAACTTCTCTTTCATGGGTATAGACATCCCTCAAATCACAAGGGTTAAGGCTTGCCATATTTGCTTCAAGCAACATCTCAATTTTTGAAATCTGCACAAAATAAGAATTTGAAGTTAGATATGAAGATGCAAAAATAAACCTTATAATCTTTTCAAATGGCCTTAAGAAATTGCACATTGCCTCTGCTCTAGTCCACCCATCATGTGCTAGACCAAACTTGTAACTTTTATCATCTAAAGACAACTTTGCAAAAACATGACGACATTTAAGTCCAGTCTCAAGCATTGCGTAAGTAGTGTTCCATCTAGTAGGCACATCTAATCGCAAGCTCATTGAAGAATCAATGCCACCAACTTCCTCAATACATTGTTTGAAAAAAATCATCCTTGCCTTAGATGTCTTCACATATTTAATACTCTCTTTAATCTTATGCAAAGTCTGAGTTGCTACTTTTATGCCCTCTTGAACTATTACATTGAGGGTATGAGCACAACACCTCATGTGAAAGAATTCTCCATAGAGACCAAGCTAAATTTGTCTTGCATAAGGAGCCTCTATTTCAACAAATCTTGCAAGTTATCATTTGTAGATGCATTGTCTAGAGTAATTGAGAACATTTTATCATGAATTCCCAATTCTTTCAAGCAATCATATACCTTCATAGACAACTCAAATCCACAATGTGGTGGCACCATTTTACAAAAAGCAAGTATCTTAATATGTAGTGTCTACTTTTCATCTATAAAATGAGCTGTCAAACATATATATCCTTCAGAAGTCACAGCAGTCCAACAATCATATGTCAAACATATTTTACCTATACTTTTCTTCAATTTTTTTTTTTTTCAAATTCTCCTTTTGTTGGTGGTAGAATCTCATAACATTGGCCATTATTGGTTTTCTAGTCATGAGCCTCATATTAGGATTCAATGTCTAGAGTTGTTCTCTAACCCATCTATATTCAACAAATGAATAAGGAAGGTCATGCTCAATTATGGCTATAGTCATCATCTCCCTAACATGCTTGCGATTAATTTTTCTACGCTTAAGTTTGCCTTCTCTATCCAACATCATCACCCTAGCAACACGAAATTTTTCAAGATCATTACAAATCTTAATATGGTGACTTAGATGTGACGTGCCTTTAGCCCTATGAGATGCATATAGAGATTGACAACCATTACACATTGTCTTAGCAGTACCAACAATGTCTACACTACTAAAATACTTCCAAACATCATAGGTCAAAGTTATAAGTTTCTTAGGCTTTGATTCTTCACTATCTTGGATGGAACTGGAAGATGCCCGTCCTTTAGCCTTAATAGCTAATGATTCATCAGTCCCTTGAATTTTTTCTCTTTGTGATGAAGATATTTTGTATGCTACCCATCATCAAATCAAATATCATATTCAACAAAAAAAACCAGAATCATAAAATAAACAAAGTAAACCATTCTGAAACAAATTCAGAATCATAAAAAGATAGAGAATTCCATAAACACATTCATGAAAACATTTAGGTTAAGCAGTACCAAACAAAAGCACAAAAGCAAACAAGATTAACCAGTACCATTTAATTATAAATTGAAAGGTTATGTTAACCTTTTAAGTTATTCTATATATCCGTTCTACTAACTTAAATTATTCAGACAGTAGGATGATGAAACAATCTAGCTATGGAATTTCTTTCTATAGTATCCTCTTATTCATTTCACCTAAATTATGTATACACCTTAATATAAAAAGCAAACGATCCAGGCCATCAAGGACAGTGCCAATAAGTTTATTAGAATCAAACTCAGCGAACCACAAAATCTGCCTTACTCTAAAATGAAAGGCGACACTAGGAATGCACTTTTCTTATATTTGAAATGCTAAAGATGAATGAAATTTCTACTTATCTTGTTAGAAACTTCCCAATGATCCAAGGAAAGAATGCAAAATTAGAAGATTAATAGATAATAGAACAAGAAGATTAAACAAAGTCATAAATAAATAGATGAGAGCAACTGAGCAAGACGGAGATCGAAAGATTAATAGATCAAACGAGGGAGATAGAGATCAGAAGATTAATAGATAAAAGATTATCATACCTGAGAGAGAGACAGAGATCGGAGGCACGGAACGTCACCAGACGCCGTGAGAGTGAGATAGAGCAAGACGGACTCAGAACGTAGAGTCACAGAAGCAAAGTCGTTGAGTTGTGGAGTGGCAAAAGCCGAGCACTGGAGTTACGGAGACATAGAGTCGCAGAAGCAAAGAGCCGGAGAAGCAGAGTCTAGACGTAGAGGAGAGGCTGATTTAAGAGGCAACGGCGAGAGTGCGAGACCGGAGACTCGAGAGTCGAGAGACAAAGACGAGAAGTCGAGGGCTTAGATTTGTGAGTGTCGAGAGACCAAGGTCGAAGACGAGAGGACGACTGGACCAGAGTGGGGCCAGGGGTTTGTTTTGGTTTGGTTAGGGACTTATGCCTAGTTTGGTACGTAGAAGAGTTTTTTATACAAGTGAAAATGAAATTAAAGTGAAATTAGAAGTGAAAATAAAAATATATTTAGTATAATCATGGAAGTATGATATAATTTTTAATTTATATGTTTATTTTAATTATGAAATAACCAAACTACCTTTATACCAAAAACCCAGCCTCCACCTGCAAGAACTTCAAGCACCCAGAGCAATCGACAACCACCTGAAAACCACCATCAGCAATCAGATTTCACAATAACAAAAAAACAAAGAAATTGAGCCCCCCACAAGTTAAAAATCAAGCTTTATTTTGTTTGTTGTGGATCAAAGCTTGCAAATCTCCATCGACATTAAGGGGAGGTGAGATCAAAGAGAGTGAGATGGTGACAAATGTGGACGACGAAGAGGGAGGGAGCAAAGGAGGTTGAAGAAGACGATATGGGGGCGAAAGAGGACCACAGCGGTGGCGACGATGGAGGTTGAAGAAGATGGGATGGGTGTGATGGAGGTTGGCGGCGACAACGAATGTCGAGGACAACGAAGGCAGAAGGAAGGGCAAGATCGAAGAAGCATAAGTTGGAGACCGCATATTGAGTGGGAGATCGAAGAAGCTTGGATGCTGGAGACGATAACAGCAAGGCTCGTCGGAGGTGCTGACGGCGAGGGTCGACGAAGCTAATGCCGCGAGGGTGGCTGGAGACAGTGAACTTCAAGACTAACGTCCTTACAGGTTGCTCATCTTCACAACATCACTGAGAGGGTAGAGTAGTCCAGATATTTGACTTCCCACGGAAGTGAGCCAGTTTCATGGGGTTGAGGTTGGAAATCACTTCCATCATTTTTTATAGAAGTGAGTTCCACTAAGAACTGGGTTACTTGATACCAAACAGACAAAGTGGTGGAATTTACTTCCACTTCCACTTCCTTCTCTTGATTTCTATGCTACCAAACGAGCCGTTAGAGTTTGATCTTTGAAGGACAAGAGATAAATGTCTGTTTATTAATTTATTTAAAACAATTTAAACGAGCTTAAATGGGTTGACCCTGCAACCCTATAGAGCTAACCATTTTAGATCCGACTCTTTATTGAAGCTCTAAATCATAAGTCCGAACTTTGGCAGGCTCAGGCCTCAACGAGCAAGCCCGACCGGCTCAACCCAATTTCCCGGTTTTAATTGTAAGGTATTCATGTTTTGGGTCGGAATGATAATAGAATAAATAAATAATTGTGAAATCTCTTTCTGGAACGGCATTATGCTTACTGCGTCGGTGGGCATCAGTCATATTCATTAATGACCCCCTTTGGAACTTTCAAACTAGAAGTAATATGTATAGAAGAGTGTGTGTATAACCATATCAACTCATTGAGGGAAAGCTGAAATAATTCATGACGAATATTAATAAATTAAATATATTGTAGAAAAAAAAGGAGTGAAAGTTGGAATTGAGTTTGAAGATAATGATGAGATGTAAAATCCCAAAGCAAAGAGAGCAGAGGTGGCAGAAACTGGGACCATATAACAGATTCTTCTTAGCTAATTCCAGCGACTTGCATCCACATAACAATATCCAAACCCCTTCTCTAGGCAAATTATGTGTCACCTTCTCTCCTATATTCCTATTACACCAAATTAAATCATTTTCCATATCAAATATAACTTCCTCACTAAGTCATCTCTTTAAATCTTCTTCATCTAGTACAAAATTATATTCATATAACTGGTCTTCACTTTAATGTCTAACAAATTATTCACGTTAATTGTTTTCTTAATTATATAATTCAACATGTGTGTATTGTGATCATATAAATTACTAATAAAGGGAGGCATGATTCCAATCTTATCAAATAGTGTGCCATTTGTGACAGCCTTGCCATATTATTATAACATCAACTTACAAGATTAATAGCGCACATACTTAAATCCTAAGCCAGTCTACTTGAGCAAAACTAAGTTGTGGTATTTTGGTTTATTAATAAAGAGATATTCTAATGATTTCTTGTTTAATTAGTTTAGGACGACGACAAAATTTTAATCCTATTACAATTGTAGAGAAGCCCTCCTGTCCAATTTTTTGACCCAAATAAGAGGACTTCCCATCTCTGTGAAGCCCTCCGATTAAGTAAAAGGGTTAGTATCTAAGCATTAACAAAGGAATTACTAATATTTAGTAATGCCAATGACTTTATGGCCCTATTTGGTATGAGGCATTGGGGGTAGGGACTGGGATTGGATTAGAGATTGAGCCAGAATATATCGTTTGGTTTGAGGGACTATGGATAATTAGGGATTGAGAATACTACGAAAATGGGATTACTGCAAAGCCACCTCCCCTGGTATTGTGTTTTCAATCCTGGGATTACAAATTTTAGAAACAAAAATATCCCTGTTTATAATATTTTCTTAACAAATATATCCTCTATCAATTTTATCCTAAATTATAACTCATCAGTTTATTTCATTGCTCATGATCATCTCACGGGTCTTCATCGCTTAGACGGATGTAATTCCCTAAGTTCTTTAATCAACGCTCTACTTCTTCTATGATCCAATCCTTATTTTCATTGACATCATCCACCGGGCTATCAGTATCAAACGATACAGCAAATATTCCATAATCTAATCATCTATCTGATCTTCGCAGGTTAACTCCGATAAGCAAATGATGCACTTGAACTTGTCCACAATTTTTTGTTTCAAAACATTCTTAACAAGCGCCGTCTTGCCTGAACCAACGGTCCGGTAAATCCTGACGGCCTTGAAGTCATCACCAGACGTCAGCAGCCAATCAACCATCTGCTGTTCGCGTTTGTCGGAAACCTCATCACCTCCATCGGGTTTGTAGAATGTATACCAATCCAACTTCAGCAAATTCGGTTGGCTCAATCCGGTGGAGCTCGAAGAAGCAAATCAGAGAGGCTATTGAAGTGGGGTTGGTGGCAGAATCTCTCTCTGTGATGATGCGAGAGAGGTTAGAGATGCAGAGAGACGCAAAGCGAGGGAGTGGTTTAATGGGCAGGAATTGAATAGAACAAGTACAATCGATTGATTAAGTTTGAGATTTAGAGTAGGGATATTTAGGTCTTTTTATAATTAGTAGTTATTTATTAAATAAGATTAATAAAATCATTCCTTCCAACCATACCAAACATATTTTTAAAATATTAATCTCAATCTCAATCACAGTCTCACTCTCAATCTCAATCCATCAAAATTTAATATATCATATCAAACAGGGCCTATAGTTCATAAGGTCGTGGATTTGGTTTCAGGCCCTTGTAATCTCAAGTTATTAGTAAATGGCTATCTATCCTTTCATTTAACAAGTGATGCGAGAATTTTGTTCCAACATTTTTAATCGTTTGGCTGGGCTAGCTGAAATAATAAATACTAACTCAGGTCTTTGATACAAAATTTTGTCCGATACTCAAACTGGAAGGTAGTAGATGAATATCGGGATCAGGGTGGGTGCTGTGCACCACCCTGATGCGCAGGTGCTGCGCGCCTCATTTGGAGCCCTTCCCAAATGTATTTTTTTTTGTTCCTTATATCATTAGATTCTAGATGAAATGGGCGACATTTTGATATATTATGATAAAAAAATGGAGTTGTTTTCAATTTTATATGATTTTCCAAAGATTCAGTGCTCAAATTGAAAAAAAAAACTGTACCATGTTTCCAAAAAAAATGCACTGAATCTTTGGAAAATCATATAAAATTGAAAACAACTCCATTTTTTTACCATAATATATCAAAATGTCGCCCATTTCATCTAGAATCTAATGATATAAGGAACAAAAAAAAATACATTTGGGAAGGGCCCCAAATGGGGCGCGCAGCAGGCTGCGCATCAGGGGGGTGCACAGCACCCACCCTGATCCCATGAATATCAAAGCTCCTTGAGTAGTAACACTAAAATGGCGGTGTCCTTAAATTGTCATTGACTCTTCTTTTAAATAGTCCCTTTTATCTGTCACAAAAACAAAAAAAAGGACCCTTTTATCTCTACAAAATGGATAAGAATAAATGCTCTATGCACAAAAAATTAAAAAGGAGAGAGCGATAAAAGGGAGCTAATAACAAAGCAAGGTAGGGGACCTCATGTCAGTTTGAGGTAACCGACTTCTGAGTTCTGGTGTATTTATTTGAAGGAGTTATAACCTCACCAAGTTGGGTGGATATATATATATATATATATAAAGAACAATAAACATTTTTAAGATTTTCAGTTTTAAAGTTAAATATGAATGTGAAGTCAACGTTATCGCTTTCGAATGAGACTAATACGTAGTTGTTTGTTTTGTATCCACTCATCATCACTATGCTGTAATGAACTCACAAATTGCATTATGATGCTATCAATGAGCTCCCAAGTTGTCTATTTAATACTACAGTTTTTTTTTCCTTCACAAAACAGATAACATACACTTTTTAATATATGTATATATAGTTTTTATACAACTCTATGATTGATTCAAATTCAAGTATTGTCGGATCTAATTAAGATTTGGGGTTAAGGGGCAATTTCGGGGTGCATTTTTGTCATGGAAGTGTCAAAAAGGGGTAGTTTTGCCCCTATCATTATCTCAATTAATTTTGACCATTAGTTGACCAAATATGTTGGGGTGACAATAATTCACATGTCTTCCACATTATTTTGTTAAGGTGAAAATTTGCCCTGTAAGTTTTAAATATAACTTTGAAAAAAAATAAAGTTGATGGCACATGAGCTTTGAGGGCAAATTTACACTTTAATAAAAATGACATGAATAACATGTAGACTGTTAACTTAGCATATTTAGTTAATTAACGATTAAAATTAACTGAGATAATGGTCAAGGCAAAATTGCCCCCCTTTTAACAGTTCTAGGGTAAAATTGCCCCTTGAAGAAAACTTCCGGAACAAACAAAATTGCCCCTTAACCCTAAAATTAACTCCCTCAAAGACGTATACATGTAGTTCTTAAAGAACAAGTCTTATTATTATGCTTCCATAACTATAGAGAGAGCTAGACCTATTTTAAATTTTATATTTGATATTCAGCTATGAGTGTGTTATTAAAATATATTATGGGGGATTTGAGAGAGTTCAACTCCCTCAAGAAATCTTAGCTAGCTAGCACAAACTTAACATTTTTTTCTTTTATTCTTCTTTAAGTATTTAATTTATATCTTTTTATCACTTAGAGTAGTAGTTGTTTGAATGTTTTTTTTCTTTCTTTTTTGGTCCAAGTAGTTGTTTGAATGTTGAAGCTGAAGGGATAAGTTACGGTTAGTTAGTGCAATACGTACGCACAGAATTGTCTTCTTCGCAACAAAGAAGAGAGACGCTACATCATAGGTTACACACACGCACACATTTATCGCTACGTCATAGCTTTCAAGTATATACCAACAAAATAGGAAGAAAACCAGATATCATGAATAAAGCCTCAAGTTCTTTAGACCAACCTACTACCCTTGTTTCTTCTTTTGTTTCCAGAAACTTTCCTTCTTTTGTAAAGAGAACTTTAGCTAGAAAAATAGAAAACCTTGTAAAAATCAACCATCTACCTGAGGATGCTCATATTAGTAAAACTGATCTTCCTCTTTTAAGTCCTTACAGTGTTTATCACAGATCCAACAACCTCACCAGAATATCATAATCCTTTTGACTACCAGACGACGTCATGCTAAAGAGGTTGTTTAGACCACCAAGATGGATCAATGTTCTCTTCCTGCAACCACAAAAGAACAGTATTCTACTGTAGAGATTCCACAGCCTTTGATAAATCAGTGGAAAGATGAAAGATACACTCATCTCCATATGGGTGCCATCCGCTTGATCCTTACTGTTCATGGAAGAAACGGAATTCCTGCCACCACTAGAGTTGATTTGGTAGATTCCACTTATAAACACTATCCTAATGCTCTTATTGGTGCTCTTTTAACCACTCTAAGTAATGGAAGTGTTATTCTCACCATTCAATCAGATTTCAATATCAGCTTAACTGATCCAACTCTCACCAATAGATTCAAAGGACAAGTTCATATTGTTGGAGCTGCCAAGACCCTAAAGCCATCATGGCCACTCTACATCACCAAGTTTTTTACAAGCTTCAAAATCATTCCCTTGACCTTCATCTTCCCAATTCCACCAAGGATGCCTTTGCCATTTCTAATAGATGTAATGATACTTCTATCATTCAAATCCCTAGATAGATTCCCCGTGAAGAACTTTCACAATTGATGCCACTTTAATGAATCAATAATTATGAAAGACTTTTCCATGGGATATAACTAGATGCTCATGCAACTATGCCTCCAATCATTCAAAGACTTCCAGACAAATTTGTTAAAACCACCTTTACCAGACCCAGTCAATCAGGACCTTCCGTCCCTCTTGGCATAATGCTTACCCTCTCTCCAGCCTGTACACCTTCCAGAAAAGACCCACCTTTAGCATGGGTAGATCAACATGCAAACTCTTGCTATGTTTCTCATTTAAAAGGCCATTTTCTATTGGATGTTCCAGGCTTAGGTATGTGTGATCCTGAGTGCGATTGTAATACTTCAAAATGGTGAGAAGAGTCTGATGATGATGAACAAGGACTTTACCCCTACAAATATACAATCAAGCAGGCAAAAAAATCCTCTAAAAGACCCTCTTGTTCTTGTAAATCACATCACCATCCTGAAGATGATGATGATCATGGCCCCAAACAACTAATTGAAAGAAGAAAAAGAGGTTGGAAGACTTCACCTCCTCCTGAAAGATCTTTAAAGGACATGTCCCTTGTTGAATTAATACTTGAAACATGACATACAGATCTTGTTAAGAAATTCTATCAAGATGTCCTTGCATAACCAAAACTTGTAATTCCAATTGTTTTTCCTGCATCTGCTCAACCTATACCTTGCATAGGGATGAACAGACATCCTTATATATATCTTGTAGTGGCTGGGTTGTATATTAGGATGGTGGGGTAGTAGTTTGAGTAACTTGAGTACCACGAGGAAGTTGAGACTCAAGTTGTTTTTGTTTTTCCTTTTCTAGTGAGATGGCTGGTTAGGTAATAGGTTAGGAAATGGGTTCATGAATTTTTATGCCAGGCTGGGAAGATTTCTTAGTTCCTGAGGTGTCTCTTGAGTGATAAGTAGAGGAAGACCAATGAGAAGGTCTGGTTGGGATTTTAGGGGAAAGTTGTGAAATAGGCATGGGTTGAATGGGAGGTGGTTGTCTGAGTTGTCTAAAAATAGGATAAGTCATTTTGAAGACTTTACTATAATAAGCTTCTTCAGGATAAGTTGTAGGTGATGTTGGATAAACAGGTTGTGGAATAAAGGAGGGGTAAGATGGGTAGGACTCATATATGACTTGAGATTGCTTTCTAGCCATATCTAGTTCTATTCTTTGCAAATCTTTTTGTATCGCTGAAAGTTCTCTTTCTTTTTCTTTATACCCTGGTCCTGCATAGCCTTTAACGATAGAACCTCTTAATTCTGCATCCAGTCTTTGAGCTTGTTCTATCTGAATGGCATAAAGTCTCTGACTTCATTAGAAATTTAACCCATTTGAGTAGTCAAACCATCTGTTTTGACCGTCAAGGAGTCAAGCTTTGAATCTATCTTGGTCAATGCCGTGTTTTGACAAACAACATTATAAGTCTGCTAATTCAAAACTTCTTCAACTATAGAAATTGACCTGAGTTTTCCTTGAGAGTCAATAGTATTTGGAGTAACATAAGGTCGAGCAGAAACCTTAGAATTATCATCTGTTTTCTTTTAAGATGGGGGAATTCTTGATCATAAGGATGTCTGACCATCCCTATACAAGGTATGGGTTGAGCAGATGCAGGAAGAATAGTTGGAATTATAGGTTCTGGTTCTACAGGGACATCTTGAAAGAATTTCATAGACAGTATTATAATATTTTTAAATAGGATATATTAGAAAAATAAGTTTGAATATTTTATTAATTATAGTAAATAAATAATTTTTTTCAAAATAATAATTTAAAAATGTTGTTTAATATATTTTTATATTAGAAATTTTATTGTCCAATCAACTACAAATGTCTATACATTTATTTTCGAGTCATCAAACATATTTATCTCTTAATAAAAAACAATATTTATCTTATTCTGTCAAATCTCATTCTTATCCTCAAAATATTTGGTTCCTACCCTTTAAGTTACTTGTTAGAAGATTGATGTAAACAAACAGAGAAGGTAGTAACTATTATCTTAAGGTAAAAACATGGGAAAATAGTAATTGATTTTTTCTCCAAGTGAGACTCTACTAGGGTTTTTCCCTCGTTTCTTCACCAAACTGGTGCTATCAACGATTTACGTTGTGATTTTGAGAGATTGACTAATGAGACAATGGAAAAGGTGTTTGAAGTAGAAAGGAAATGGAAAGAGGTAATCTGGACATCAAGCTCCAATAGAGAAAAGGCTCAGAGGAAGATGAAGAGGGTGTCAAGTTGATCGGTAAGGTAATATCGAAAACAAGAGTTGGGTTAGGCATAGTCAGTTAAGCGATGTCTGCGGCGTGGAAAGTAGACGGTGAATGGGATACAAAAATGATAAGCTTTAACTTGTTTACATTCACTTTCAAAAATGAGGAAGAAGCAAACAGGATACTAAGAGAAAATCCTTAGGTAGTTCAAAACTAAATGATGAGTTTATAGAAAAGGAAGGCTTTCCTGAGTGATACTGAGATACATAATAATACATGCGACTTCTAGATCCAGGTGCACAACTTCCCCCTAAAAGGAAGAATAGGATCCAACATTGAGCTAATGGCAAGCTCAGTAGGAAAAGTTCTTGAAATTGAAAATCTTGAAAAAAGACGTTTTAAGCACAGGAATTTTGGGAGAGCTCGCGTGGAAATAGATGTGGAAAAACCTATGGTCCTAGGATTCTCTGCTCCCAGTCCGGATGAAGAGCTGGAGGATGTATGGATTCAGTTGAAATATGAAAAGCTTGTACGATTTTACTACAACTGTGGGAAGTTGGGACACAAAAGTAAAAGTTGTGAAGAGGAAGCAATAAAGTTCACGGTGAATGGTGTGATGAGAGGCTACGATGCGAGTTTATACGCTCAAGCGTACAGAGCTCCTGTGAACTCTCAGGGGAGTGGTTCCCAGGCTAGACCGTCAGAGGCGAGAAATGTGCATAGGGAAAGTAAAAACATTATATACACGCTTGGGAATATAGGTCCGAGGTATGGCGTGAAGGAAGTAGGTGAATGTTCAATTTTATCTCAACCGAATACATTAAATGCTTCTCAACTAATGATGGCTATAACCATAAAAGAGCATGGTCAAGGGAAGGACCGGAGATTTGACCACATGGAATTTAAGGGTGAGGTAGGCCAAGGAAGTGGGTATTGGCAATCCCAAAAGGAAGTTCAACATATCGGGCTAGGCTAGAGTATTAATAAGGTAAATGGGACTAACAACCTTCTAAGGACCCACATAGAAAGATTGATGAAGACCAAAAGTAGATTTTGGGTGGAGTTAGCGGATGAAGAGGAGGAAGGGAACTAATGCTTGAAAGCTATCATGCCTTTAAAAAATACAGAAATAGGTGAACTTGTATAGGGAATCAGGGACGTCTCATTGAAACGGAGAGGGGATGATGAATGCGAGCCAAATCTAATGAAAAAACGTAAAGATCACAAGCAAGATTCCCCAGAGAGTGCAGCAAGTAGAGCCAGAGCACAAGAACAGCTGAAGGTTTTAGCTGAAATGAATGGTTCCAAAAACTTCAATTTTCAGTTTGAGGGGGAGCTCCATTTTAGTCCAAGCCAAGATCTGAAAGTTTAGGAAGTACAAAAGAAAAGGGCGAGAAGGGCTTTGTTGGTAAATCCTTATCCTAGATTACAGATAGTCCTAAGCTCTGAGGCATACAACTATGGTGGTACAGTCAAAGAAGAATCAGAACAGTTCAAGAATGCTGAGGGAGAAGGGCGTGGTGGCCAGCTTGATATTGCTATCGGGGAGCAATAATTTGTTTGGGCTGGAACTGTCAAGGTCTTAGAACTACCTTGACGGTTTGGAATCTAAAATTCCAGTGTGGTAAGTTGAAGCCTATTTTAGTTTTTCTATTGGAAACGAAAATAAAAAAACAAAAATTGAAAAAATAAGAAAGAAGTTTAAGTTTGATTTTGGGGAGTACCAAGAACTTGTTGGAAAGTTAGGAGGGCTAGCGGTTTGGTGGAAGGAAGGGGTGACTATGAAGATTGGGTTTTTTAGCAAAAATATCATACATATTAAAGAGGTTAGATTCAACGGTAATTATGTGGAGAACATTACATCATGTATAGGCCACATGAATTAAATCAAAAGTCCCAATGGTGGAGAGAGTTAGAACAGCTGAACCCAAGTGCAGACACCCCATAGTTAATTTTTGGGGGCTTTAATGAGTTGTTATATTCCTCATACAAGGAGGGGGCAGAACATGTTTACAAAAGGACCTTGATAGATTTCATAAATTTATGATTAACTGTGGATTGATGGAATTGGAATTCAAAGGGTATAAGTACACTTGGATGAACAATAAGGAGGCTAAAGGGTTTATTAGGGAGAGACTGGATTGGCCAGTAATGAATTCGACGTGGGGTACTCAGTTTCAGAAAGCTCAAGGTAAGGTATTGGAAGCGATAGGGTCAGATCACTGTCCTATTCTTATAGAGTTTGAACACAATGATACAAGAACACCCCCACTGTTCAAATTTGATACACGATTGCTAAACCATCCAAAGTTAATGGAAATAATTAGAGATAAGTGGAAGGAAGCAAGAAGTACAATTGAGTTGAAGGAATTCGTTGGGCTCCTAAATACTCTGAGAGAGTCCTTTACAATATAAAGCAAGAGGCAATTCAAAAGCAACCAAAAGCATATCAACAAATTGGTTTTAAGGGTTCAGGATTGTTTATGTTCAAATTGGAATAATGAAACCAGGTAGGAGGTGGCGTTTCTCAAGAAGGAAATTAGTGAACTCTGAGAACAAGAGTAGATGTACTGGGCACAAAAGGCGAGAGTAGATTGGTTAAAATGCAGAGATAAAAATTTCAAACTTTTCCATATGACAACAATTAGAAAAACGTGTAGAAATAAAATCACCAGAATCAGAGATTGTCAAGATGAATGGGTAGAGGAGGAGAAAGCAATAGGAGACCATTTTGGCAATTTTTACAATTCTCTGTTTACAATAG
Organism: Inga leiocalycina; assembly: GCA_963242795.1. Taxonomy (NCBI): domain Eukaryota; kingdom Viridiplantae; phylum Streptophyta; class Magnoliopsida; order Fabales; family Fabaceae; genus Inga; species Inga leiocalycina. The sequence continues at coordinate 10,735,030 of OY725327.1, read as the reverse complement.
TGGGAAAGGGATCTCTCAATGGTGTTGGATTGCATTGATAAAGTAGTTGAAGAGGAAGACAACTTGGCTTTAATGGCAGAAATAAAATTAGAAGAAGTCAAGCAGGCAGTGTTCCAAATGGAAGGATAGAAGGCACCTAGACCGAATGGTTTCACTGGAACTTTCTACTAAAAGTCATGGGATATAATCGGCATCCAGGTATGTGAGTTAATTAAAGATTTCTTCAAGAATGGCTACCCTTTAAATGAGATCAATGATACAGACTTAGTAATGAATCCCAAAGTAGATTGCCCTGAATCTGTTAATGATTATAGACCGATTAGCCTTTACAATTTGTATATAAAATATTTTCAAAGGTAATGGCTAATAGACTCAAACCCATGTTAGATATAATTATAGATGAGAGAAAAAAATCCTTTGTTCTAGGTCGGTTGATACAAGATAATATTGTTGTTGTGCATGAGGTTTTCCATTATATGAAAATGAAGAGAAAAGGTAATCATGAACTTGCAATGAAACTTGATATGAACAAAGCCTACGATAAGATAGAGTAGGATTTCCTCAGTGCTACTATGGAAAAAATGGGGTTTAGAAGGGACTGGGTAGATAGGATTCTTTGGTGTCTCAATTCTGTCCAGCTTTCAGTTATGTTGTCAGGAAAGAGAATGTCAAAAGTGAATCCACAGAGGGGCCTAAGACGGGGAGACCCTTTATCCCCATATCTTTTTATCCTAGTTAATAATGTATTATCCAAATTGATAGAGAAAGAGAAGAAGATGGGGAGATTGAAAGGGATCTTAATAGGTAGATGTTAGAATCGGTAGGCACAGCGGAAGAATTTTAAAAATTTTCACCGATCCTAATCAAGGGTCTATCAACGGCATTTAAACTAAGTTAGAAGGATTCATACCTTTTTGATGATTAAGAGTTTTCACAATCTCTAGGAGCCAACACGTCAGGTCCGCTCCCTCTACTGGTATCCACACGAATGCTCTCCAACCGAGACTGCGTGCTAGCGCCTCTAATGTCTCCTAGGGTTTCACTTGCGGCTCTCAATTCTCATGTGCATATGAATATATCTGCTCTATCAAGTTTATAACCTATGAGGGCTATTTTCAAATTTCAAAATTAATCATCATTAATTTTGAAATTAATTAATAATTAATTATCTTGATGAGCTAATTAAATAAATTCAGTTTAAATTAAATCTGTCAAACATTTTTAATTTAACCTATTTATTTAATCCAAATAAAGAGCCATTAGATTTAATTTATCTTCATAAATTAAATCTGAGATACTATATCTCTATCATGTTAGTTATTAAATTTAATATATCTTAATAAATTAAATTTAAAACTAACACAATATAATAATATCATATAATATATATATATATATATACACACATATATATATAAGATATATATTTTGAAAATATATATATCTATATAATATTATTAATGAATTTTATATTATATAAATATAAAATTCGTCCACCCTAAATTAAACATTATCTCTTGTTTGGCCATTCTTGTGTGCGACCCTGTAGGCCCATATGAAGTTGGCAGTGGGCCAATAACTATACTAACCCAAAAATTGCAAGCGGCCTCTAGCAATACATTACGACTACCTAATTCATATGAGGATCATTATCACGATGCAACCTGTCATACAACCATGTCACGTCCCTTTTGTCACATGATATATCTATCAAGGATAAGGCATGGATAATGTCATCCTCTTGTTCCTAACCATTACTTTCTCGATTCCTGAGTAGCCTGATAACAGAGACAGAAACTCTTTTCATCATAGTATGGCCATACATTTCTCAAACTCACTCATCGAGGGGCCAGTAATATCTCTCTACTATTGTAAGGGACAAATTCTATCTTGATCATTCATATTCCTCTGCATGAAAAAACACCAAGCCCGATTGTAGCCTTTATCATCACCTGGTCAAAAATGATTTTTGACTAGTTCAAAGCTTAGCAACTCTCATGTAGGAATTCATGATGACCTCAGGTTTAAGGGCATTGTGACGTGGTTATACATGAGAAAAGCTTATAACTTGATCCATGTAGCTTTCTCATAGTGGGTCGGTCCAGCACCTTGTACTCTTACAAGTGCCTAAGACTTTGATTCGTATCTCCATATCTTATCAAAGTCATACTGATCTTGTTTCATCTCTGCTCCCGCATAGATGACCGACCGAGGACATTTTAGGACAATCTTTATGAATTATCCAAGAATACAATTATCACAGTTAACATGCAAATAATATAATAACAGAATGGAGAAATTTCATTAAAATAATAATGTTCAAAGTACAATGATTGGCTTTTAGGGCACAATTTCCAATAGTAGAGTCTGTCCAGAAATAACCCACAGTTTTTTTAGGATGATTCGGTCTTCTTCCTAAAAGAAGAGATGGATCACTAAAGGGTTTTGAAATATATTATCAACAAGTATTGTGCGGCATCCAAACAAACCATTAATTTTGGAAAATCATGTCTGTATTTTTCTTAAAATACTCCGGAATTGGTTCAAGAGGAGATTGGTCATATCTTTCAAATTTGTGTAGTGGATATGCTTGGAAATTATTTGAGGCTTCTTATAATATGGGGAAGATCGAAAAGTCAAGCCCTAAACTTTATTATAGATCGAATAGAGAAAAGAGTACAGGGGTGGAGGAAAAATTTCTTGTCAAAAGTAGGGAGGGAAACTTTAACAAAAGCAGTAGCCAATTTTATTCTAGTTTATTCCATGTCTTGTTCCTCTACCCTAAAAATGTGCTTCAAAAATTAGAGAGCATAGTATCTAGATTCTGGTGGAAATGCAAGGAGGAAAGGAGGAAGATCTATTGGGTCTCTATGGAGAAATTGAAGAGGCATAAGTTAGAAGGGGGTTTGGGGTTTAAGGACTTCGAGGCTTTCAACTTAGCTCTGCTTGCCAAACTTGGGTGGAGAATATTAAAATACCCTGATCAACTATGGGTGAAACTCTTAAAAGCCAAATACTTCCCAAAAGGTAATTTTCTTGGGGCAATAAAGGGGAGGAGAGCATCTTGGTTATGGTCCAGCATTCTAGAGGGTAGGAAAATATTGGAGAACCAAGTGCATATCTGTATTGGAAATGGGAAGGAAGCTCAAATCTAGGAAGACCCGTGGCTTAGTGATTTGCCAAGGCATAGATTATTCTCACCATGTCCGCATAAGTCTTTTAGGGAGCTAAGGGTGGAGGATATTATGAGGGAGGGAAGCTGGGATCTTACTGAAGTAGAGGCATGGGTTACCAATAGGGAAAAGGAAGTAATCAGAAACACAGTGGTGGCCTTGAGAAATAGAGAAGATAGGTGGGTGTGGGCTGGGGGGAACGGAGTGTGTATTTGGTCAAGGAGGGGTATACAATGGCAAGGAAGGATATACTAAGAAGGCTGGAGAAAATTCCAACATCCTTAAGTAATAGACAAAGGCAAGTATGGAAAGAAATATGGGATTTGAAAGTGCCCAAGCAGGTTAAGAACTTTTTATGGAGGGTAATGTCAAATGTTCTACCAATATTAAATAATCTATGCAAAAGGAAATGTTGTGTGGCAGATGTATGTCTAATTACAAGCAAGGGCCCGAAACATTAAAACATATATTCTTGGGGTGTGAGGGAGTGATTGCAACATGGTTTGGGAGTAATTTTTCATTCAAATTTGATGATATTGAACTAGCTAGCATTGATGAGTGGGTGGGTGTTTGCTTGTGTGATTCCAAGCTTGATCATTGGCAGAAAGCGTTATTTGCAATGAAGCTGTGGCATATATGGAAGCTAGGAATGCATATGTTTTTGAAAATGTTAAATATGAGCCATTATTTATTTTCTCTCAAGCTGGTATATCTATTCAGGAGTTCTGGGAAGCTAATGGCTAGGTCAAGACAACTAATTTGGAGATGAATTTGGGTGGGAGTGAAGATTCCACTGAGCCTAGATGGAGGAAACCTAAAGGTAATGAAATTAAAATTAACATTGAGTACACGTTTTCTATCCAAGATAATGAAACAACTACAATTTTTATTGTGAGGAATTCGAATGGATGGTTATTAGATAGACATGTACAAATTAGAGATGTAGATTCTGTGTTCATGGGTGAAGCACTAGCTATGCTACAAGCATTTCAGTACACCTTTAATAATTAGATATCTTGTTTGGATCAGATAACCAATCCTTGGTTAATTGCATTAACTCTGAATCCCCTCCTAATGAATGGAGGTGCATAAATATCTTTGAAAATATACATGAATCAAGGAAACTAATCGGAAACAATTCTTGTAATCGGATTCCCAGGAAGGCAAACTTGGAAGTTGATTGGGTTGCTAAAACATTACTCGAAGGATTTTGCCCGTATGATTGGGTGTCTAATCCACCGAAGCAGTTGAGATGAATACTCGAGAAGGAGGCGCACCACTTTTTGAGAGAACCTGATTAGTAGGGACATGATGTAATATGTTTGTAATATTATCGTATATTTTCTCTACCTTGGTTTGAACTTATTACGTGAATGAAAGTTTATTACAAGCCAAAAAAAAAAAAAAAGTAACCATTAGCTTATCTTGCTTGGTGTGTGTATATATATTAAGTATGAACCTAAATTTTTATTTTTAAATTAAACAAAAATAAGATTAAAAAGACAAAAATGCTCACAGTGAATGGCAGCGGAGGGAGGTAAAGTAAAGTTGCACTTAAAATTCTTGGCAAGAATCACATCAGTATAAATCATTTCTCGTCTTAATTTTAGAGGTAATGAAGATTATATAAGATTTGAAGTGATGAGGGCTTATGATGTAAATTAAAATTGATTGCTATATAAAATTGTACATGTTTGCTGTGATAATATATACTCCTCTGGTACGCTACTTAATATAAAACACATTTATCTAATTTCAAGGAATTAATAAAACTGAATAAATTAGTTAATTATAATACATGTAATATGATCTCTCAAAAATATTTCTAACATTACATCATATATTAATTTATAAGTTGGACAACTTATTTAAAAAAAATGATAAATACAAGAGATAAAATTTTAAAAGAGTTAAGGTCCAAATTTACTAACGAAGTTTTGTCCAAGGAGCGTTTGGCACAAATATTTTTTAAAAGGGGCAAAAATACCAATGAACAATTAAAAAGGGACATCCACCACAAAAACCGTTAATCCGTACTAATGACATTAAATTATAAGAGAAGAAAACCCCTAACGGCGTTAGTACGGATTTAACGGTTTTTGTGGTTGATGCCCATTTTTAATTATTCATTGATATTTTTACCCCTTCTTAATTGTTCATTGGTATTTTTGCCCATTCTAAAAGATATTTATGCTAGACGCTCATTGAATAAAACTTTATTGATAAATTTGTACCTTAACCCATTTAAAAATGTGTTGTACCAACAAAAATTAAAAAATGTGTTACATCTAACACCAAAATTTACCACAAACAAGGTCATACATCTAGGATCGGAGGAATAATTGTTTTTACATTACATTATCTATAGATGCATGCAACTAAATTACATTCATTCATTTCTTAAGAAATAAGATTCATTCATACAATGAACCGAGGATAAAACTTGCCACTTGATAGTTTATTATGTTCACAGAATCTTGAGTTTTCTTTTTCAATCTTTGTTTTAAGCTTTTTTACTTTTAAACATGATTTATATATTTGTTGTTTTAGGTAATTGTCCGCAACTTTTGTTATAACTTTATTTGTTTTAATAGTAAGTAGTAATATTCCATTAAACCATGTTTACATTAAGTTCCTTATATTCTTTATATCAGATTTTTTAATCATACATGACCACGTATGCTATTTTTTCTTATAGATTTATTGTTAAATAATAATAATTCAAACATGGGACACATGGTCACATTGATTTAAAAACTTGACGAAATGGATATAAAGAACTTGACATAAGTATTTAGAAAAAAGATAAATATATACAACTTAAACTTTAAAATCTTAAATAAGTGATTTCTCAAAAACCTAAGTTGTCAATTGTTATACTTTTTTCGTCAATCTCATTATTCTTATTATCAACAAAACCAATTTAAAATTTTAAAATTTAAGTGGTATTTAATTGTCTTTTTTCCTAAATATTTTTCTATTACATTTATCGATTAGTTGAATTAAAAATCCACTGCAAATTAAAAAAAGTTTATTCATTGACCCAGATTTCCTCCATATAAAATAGAGATATCTCCTGCATTAAATTAGATGTACATTTAATTAGAAAAAGTCATATATTTATTTTCTTTCCACCAAGCATAGGAATTTTAGCTTGTTTAGGATTATATTCCATCAACAAATTCCTCCCAACAGATATGCATATTCAAGTTCATTAGTGCCATATGCAAGTTAAATGAAAACCCAAAAAAAAAAAGGTGAAATTGAAGATCTAAAACTATTAAAATTTAACTTTTACAAGCTGATTTCATATAAATAATGAGAAGTCAGAATCAAGTAATATATGTTTGGGGAAACCCCAAACTAGATTTTTAAAAAAAAATTTTCGTAAATCAAGATAATATTTCTCTTATATATTTATATCATAAATCATATAAACTATTCTTTAAAAACTAATCCGATCATTCAAACATCTCAACAAAACTTCGTTGGCATGACATTCCAGTCCCCAAAAAAAATGTGAATAGCATTACTTTAGCTTTTGAGCATCTAATTTACGTGAATAACCCAAAAAAAAAGGCATACTAGTAATTTAAAATAAAAAATAGAGGACAGGGCCAAAATCGTGATTCTGATGCCGTCTAGGGGCAAAGTTCTGGTGGGTCATACCAAAATGGAAGTGTCTGATCAGTTCTCGATACTCGCCCCCCTCAATTTGAGGGCTCCCTGACGTCCGTTATTTCTAACAAAATCCTTCACTCAAACCACACCGTCGTTATTTACATCTGCCAACCAAACGTCTCCACGTGGACCAACCACACCGTGGGCCCCAACCTTGCCTCAATGCAAGAGCCATGCGTTCAGAGATCCAACGGTCACTCGGATCACCTCACTCGATCATGACCGCACGATTATAGAAGAGGGAAATCATGATTCTGAGAGTGACGGAGTTTGTCGTTTAGTGTGGGCCTATAGTCGGTCTATAAATTCCAGACTGCTCTAAGACCTCCGTCTCATCACTTTCTCTCCTCTCACATTCAGTTTGGATTTTGGAGATTCAGTAATCTCTCTCGTTTCGCTTACAGTGACTCTATCTCTATTGTGATCATCATGTGTGGAGGTGCTATCATTTCCGACTTCATTTCCGTCAAGCAAGGCCGGAACCTCACAGCCGGAGACCTGTGGTCTGAGCTCGACCCTTTCTCCGACCTCCTTGGCTTCGATACTACCGCCGCTTCTTCCAAAAGCCAACCGCCTCAGAAAATCCCTCAAGTCCCCATCAATATAGGTAAAATATTCTTCTCTTCCCGTCTCTTTCGTTGATTCTGGTTTTCCTTTGTGGTGTTTGATGGTAACCTTTTCGTTTTTTGTTTAGAATAAACCAGTTTATTTTAAATGTTCATACGATCATTTGCTTTTTGAACTCTTGTTTATGAAGGAGTAGATTTGTTGTTGGAGGCTGATTAGTGTTTAGGGGAATCTTAATCGTAATACCGTTTTATAATAATTAGTACCTTCGATCTTAGCATGGGAATAATTCTTTTGGAGCGCTATGCTATAGCTATATTCATCATCTGTTGATCAATATTTTTGTTTGGTGGAGGTTATTACTGGTTAGGTAGGGGGCGTGCGTACACCGAGTCAGATGAGAAATGGAGTGTTTGGCAAAAGAAAAAACAAAACCAAAAGAAAAAAGAAATGGAGTAAAGTTTAAGGGATGAATTATTTGACACTTGCAATAAGCTAAGGGAGGAAACACGAAAAAGGCAAACAATGGTTGTCGTCTTCCATGTCTGTGACCCCAAAAAAAAACTTGGAATGATTAAGCTCTCTTCACCGTTTCAGTTCATTCATGTATGCATGTTGACTGGATTATTAGTTTTTGAAATAATTATTGATTTTTGAGGCACTCACCCTTCTAAAACATGAGACTCGTCTTAGATTCAGTCAATACTTGTCCCAAAATTTCCCGGGAAAACAACACACCTCCGAAGTTCCCTGGAAAAAAAATTAAGGATATAATAATAATGATAATGAAGTGTGTAATTATGATGTGTAGGGGCGTGTGAGAAGGAGAAGAAAAGCGTGAGCGCAGGGAAAGCTGGCGGGACGAAGAGCACTGGGCAGAGAGCACGCAAGAACGTGTACAGAGGAATTAGGCAGAGGCCGTGGGGCAAGTGGGCCGCAGAGATAAGGGACCCACAAAAGGGCGTCCGAGTATGGCTCGGCACCTACAACACCGCCGAGGAAGCCGCCAGGGCCTACGACGAGGCCGCCAAGCGCATCCGTGGCGACAAGGCCAAGCTCAACTTCCCCGCCGCACCGCAAGAGCCACCCGCCAAGAAGCGCTGCCTGAGCCCGGAGGTGAGCGAGGAGAGCAGCCACCAGACGGGGCCACCGACGCCGTATCAGGCGGATCTGGAGCTGAAGCAGCAGATATCAGACCTGGAGTCGCTGCTGGGGCTGGAGCCGGAGGCAGAGATGAGCGAGCAGCAGCAGGCGGTGAGTGGCGGAGGGAGCAGCGACGGCGGCGATTGGGCGGAGTCAGTGGACCTGTGGATGCTGGACGACGTCATGATGAATCAGATGCCAAGCAGTGCGCTGTTGTACTAAGGTGTAGGGAAGCATCCATGGTGATCTGAATTAATTGGGATGGTATAATTATTAGATGAAGGGGCTTTTAATTACTGTCTGTATAAACAAAAACCTGTGTTGGATGGTGATGGTTTAAGGATTATGGTTAATTGGTTATGCCTCTGTGTCTGCTGTGCTTTTTTTTTTTTTTTTCTTCTCTATGTAGGAGGGTTAATCTTTTTTATAAGTATTTTTTATTTTTTATTTAAAAATATAAACTTCTTTATTTTATTTTATCCTGATTTAATGTTAATTGTTTCTTATATATTATATTCATTATCTCTCATATTTTTTATCTATTATATCTCCTATATTTTTTTTTATAAATATAGGCATCTATGAAAAAAATATAATATTTTTTATACATTTATTTTTAACCACCAATTCGATTAATGTAATTAAAAAAAAAATACTTATAAATAGAATCAGTGGAAGTACGTTTAACTATGGGGGGCATCATAAATACCGGAGAATAAATGTGTTTTTTTTTTAATTCAAATATATAAGTTTTAATTTTAGACCGATTGGGTGGTGTGATATTAATATACTCCTTCGATTCTAATTATAAGATAAAATTGATTTTTTTAAAAAATTAAAAAAGATAATTAAGTTATTTTATAGTATTTATATTTTTTTCTTTAAATTAATTTATTTAACTAAAAAATTAATATATAATCTAAGAATATATAATATAATATATGATTAAATAATTTATTTAATTTTTTTATTCTATCTAAACAAATTCAATTTTGTTTTTTATTTTACACTGAGTTTATATTATGGATGCATGCTTGATGGATCGAGTGGCGTGGAATGTGACAGTGATATGACAAACTGTGAATCATGGCAAGTGGCGGTGGTGTTGTCGTTTCGTGGGGTCTTTACGTTTCACGACATCCACTTATTGTCTGTCTCCTACGTCGGTTCATGCATCCCAATGATAAAATCCCCAATCACAGATTATAATTCGGCTGGGATTTGGAAAAATGGTATAAAAAGAATTTTGAAATTTAAAATTTTATAATTTTAAGGCTTTTTCATATTTTATCCCATCATATATATATATAATAAAATAAGATTTTATATTAAGAAACAAGCTCAAATCTTTCACACACCCCAATGTAATCAAGTCTCAACGGATTTAGCTTCTCTTCATTTCTATTTTCATAAGCTCTAAATTTTTATTTTTTTAATGACTATTGGATCAAATATAATATTCTATATTTAATATTTTATAAAAATATTATTATAATAGAGAGATGAAAATAAAATGGAGAAAAAAATAAAAAAAAATATTAAATATGAATTATTATATCTTGATCTAATAATCATAAAAAAAATAAAAAATAAGAACGGACAGAAAAAGAAAACGAGAAACCAAATCCGGTCTCAACTCTCATCGGATACTCCATTTATAGTCATTTGGCTATAATACGGACAAATGTATTACATTGTGTTTTCAGAGTTTTCCTAAAATTTTGATTTTGCTGCTGCAATGACACGCTTGTATTGTCCTGCGGCCAGGTCCCTGAAAAAAAAAATCACTTGAATTTTATAATTTTATATCAGTGTTGTTATTTATAAAAGTATGGATATTAATTATAAAAATATAGATATTGACAGCTCTTGATTAATGATAATTTGTAACTGTCAATTTAACAGGTACTGAATGCAACCATTTAATTCAATAAAGTGTGCGAGTGTGTATCCAGCCTCACTCAAAATTAATTACTACACACTCTTATAGTTAATACTTAATACCTTTATTCTTAGAAATGACAAGACTGATTTGGCGTATATTTAAATAAATGAGACTTAGGCTTACCAGAACAAAAATATATAAGTTTTATTTTGTTTTCCTTGGTTTTACTATGATCAACTAATATAATTAAGAGTCAAAGATTGCACGTCAGTCAACTTTGATTAATTCATCATTTGAATCGAATGAGGCTGGATTAAGCGCGGAATAAATAATACACACACTCGCACACTTTATGAAATTAATGCGGTTAAAAATTATCACTAGCTAATCTTTCTTATTTTTATTCAGACCTGTTTTAAAACAATCAATCATAAAATAAGGATATTATTTGCGGATTATTAATAAACATAGTATAGATAATATCGATAATGTAGGATCATATATATAAAGTATAAACCTTCGGCAATGTTCTCAAGTGTTTGAAGTATTGGTCACGGTGATTGATGTTAATTAGGAAGTTTCAAATCTCGAGTGATTAGTTTCCTGATTAGCAAGCACGTGCCCTAATTGTTTTTTTTTATTTTTTCTTAAAAAATACTAGGTGGACGTGGAATGATGCGACTTTGAGCATGAGATCCTTTTAAAATACACCAAATTTCAATTAGATGCATAGAATATAGATGACCCAAGGCCAAAAGTATCTTTTACCATATTATTATTTACTGTAATATAATACTGAAAGGGCCTCGACAAATGTTAAATGCGACGATGCTTCCGGCACAATCAGAAATATTATTTGAGAAATATTTTATTTAACAATTAGCAATTTCAGAAAAATTTAGCCACTTTTCAGACCACAAAAAAAATGTCTAACCATAATTCATCCTTTTTTCAAGGAACAAAAAATCGGACCTGTCAATGAACCAGTCACGGAACAAGTTTAAAGATTAATGGTTCAACCGGGGTCGAACCGGTCATATTAAAATATTATAATTTATTAATAACAATATATATATTAATATATTTTTAAACTTCTATAGATAAAATCAATTGATTACATTACATTTGATTACTTGAATCATATAAAATTAATTGACTAAAATATTATATATTATATGTATATAATATATAATATTTTTTTCATATATTATTTTTATTTTTTAAATTTTTGTAGCCTTGAAATTAAAATTTGTTCTTATAATTTAGTAAAATATTATAGATTGTATGTATATTGATCTAAATTTATTGTTTTCTTTCTTTTTCAGCCTTTTTTTGAATCAGATATCTCATTTTTCAAAAATAAAAAATAAAAAAGAGCAAACTGGTTGAACTAGTGACCCACTGGTTTTTCTAGTTTTGGACCGGTTTCCACCGGTTCGACCTTCCCCCCTCTGAAACAGCAAACCGGATCAAACTGAGGACCAATTCACCTATTTTCCGATCAGACCGGCCGGTCCAGTTCGATTTTTCACACCATGCCTTTTTTTAAGCCAAGAGCAACAATATCATGGATATATAGTTGGCCAAAGGGAAAAAATTTAGCAACATGAAATATTTTGCCATGTGTTTCTAATTCTTTCATTATTGTTTGGATCATTTCTTATAAATTCTGTGTTATATATTAGTGTATAGATGTATAAATTAATTGAGATGATGTTGATTGTTAAATTATAAGGCTCCTTTCATTCTAAAATAAATATGTCGATGTTAAATTTTAGTTTTACCTTGAATTAACTGTCACCTCAAGTGATCGAGGTAATTCTATTTATATATAATCCATAACTATTGCGATTTTAGAAAATGAATTATATTTACTTTAGAGTGCAGTCTAGCTATCGGAAATTCGGGAGCATTCCAATTCAAATATTAAGAAATTAAAGTCAGATCAAAAATTGAATTTGCTTCTTGCATGTTCTTTTCAACGAGAGAAGAAACGAAAAATAATTAATTCAAATTGTCTTCTCTGTTCAAAAGGTTTAAACTTCAAAGCAGCTAGTTACCCAAATCAATATTCACATGCATGGTTGACAAAAAGAAGAGGACAATATGTATGCATAGAATATATATATATAGAGAGAGAGAGAGAGAGAGAGAGAGAGACGTATCAAAGATATTTAATTATTTTCAAAAGGAAATATTCTTGAACAATACAATGAACTTTGACGTAAAAATTAGACATTACTGATGCATGCCTCGATGCCTTTCATTTTGAATATACAGAAAACAATATAAGACCAAGAGACGTGTAAGAGAAAACAAATTAAAAAGGGGAGTGTGATACATACATCTGAAATACGATTTTCTCTTTAAACTTAAATTATTTATCATCCTTCATAGAAACTATTATTCAACTTCACTCAAGCTTCATAATTACTTAACATCAATATGAAATATAAAATTCATATCTAAACACATTAAATTTATAACTTATAAATAGTACTGCATTCGAACCTATTTATAAAGAACAAGTTATGATTAAAATTTAATTACAATTTTTTTCTTGCCATTAGGCATGGAGAAAATATATATATAATTAAAAGTGATATATCCTTTATTCTTTATATTCCAAATTCCAGAGCATATATAGTCTCTGTCCTTAAGAAAAAGATTAAAAAATGCAGCTCCATTTTTTTTTTTTAAAAAAAAAGGTAAATTATTTCCACCGATTGTTTTTAAATTTTAATACAAACATGCATGAAGAAAATGTACAAGAATCTTGGTGTCCCGTGAGGAATAAGTGCTTTGAAAATAAGAACGACAAAGCGTGTGGATATATAAACACAACAGTAGTGAATGATAAGAATATACTTTTAGCAAATATTAAATAATATTTTAGGACGGCAATTTAGAACAAAGTTTGTAAATACAGTGAAGGTCGACAAAGGTAAAAACTTTGGGGGTTTCCTTTGACTAAAGTAGGGTCAGTAAGCGATCAGGGTAGGTATATATTATGTTGTTTCAGGGCACATTCCTTGTATTTGACTTGGATGCATATGTCTGCCTAACCCTACTCGATCCTCTTCCCTATATATATGCGTTCTCTTTTATATATATCTTTTTTTTTATAAAAAAAATATATACTCCTTCCCTTTGGTCTTTATCCTTAATGTAAGGCTTGTTTATATAATTTAGTTAAATTAAGAAAATTATTAGTTAAGGTAGTTAATATAACGTGTTTTTTTTCTAAAACATCATAATAATCATATTCCTTACTTTCCCCCATGCATCTTTCTTTTACTTGATTATGCATGATTAAGAGAGTATCAATAGGGGTAGATTGTGAAAATATTAACAAATGTGGGGAATAAATGTTATATTTAAAATCAATATCAATTTTCTAATTACATCATACAATAAAGACCGTTGGGAATTTGTTTTAATATATATCCGTAGGTCATATATAAGAACAACATGTAATAAAAATGCGACATATATGTAGTGAGTAATTTTTAATATCAGTTAAACTAAGTAACCAACGTATTTGGCTCTCAATGAATGCCCATAATTGACCTTACTTGGGTCGGATGTGCTATCTAATTTACTTGACGCAAATAGCGCATAAGGGATAGTTTTTAGTTTTCCTATATATATATATATAAAGTAACCCACGTATCTTTAACCTTCACGAGCTAATTATTGAAATAACATTTTTTATTGAACGCTAAAGTTTAAAACATCTCAAGCATGTGATATCGATCTTAACAATAGTTTAGACTTGAGCCACACATATGGCGAGTAAATTCACTGAAAAAAACAAAAGCAAACTTATCTCTGTACACATTATTAATTTCATCTCAAAATTAGTGTATATTAAAATTTATTTCTATGGAATATTATTTTTACGTACACTTTTTTGATAAAACAAAACATGAAAAGTTGGAGAAGATGATGATGATCCAACTATTCAAACCATTCACATCAATTCAATATCTATAAAACATAAAATATATTCATAAATTGTATATTGAACCTACTACATAATTTATTACTCTCTCCGGTCCTAAATATAGGACATAGTTTAAAATGTAATTTGCACTATAAACTATGTCCTATATTTAGGACCGGAGGTAGTATAACATAAACTCCTTCTAAGTCAGATACAATTGTTTTTTTTCCCCATATTTTATTTTTTTCATGTAATCTTAAATTTATTTCTTTAATTTTATCTAAATATTTAAAGGACCTGAATTTTATAAAGTTGAATACAATCTTCAATTTTTTTTTCTACCTTTGGTCATTAATGCAAGAGCTAGTTGGGGATTATTAAAGTTGATCCTAAATATAAGAACTCAATTGATTTTGTCTCTCAAATTTATATTTTTTTCTTAAAGTATCTCTATTAATTGTATATATTTAAAAGTTTTTAATCAAAAGTAATCATAATGAAAGATAGTATTTTAGGAAAACTAACCTATATTTATAACAAATAACTAGCTAACATAACTAAATTTTTTAATTTTCTCAAATTAGTAAACTAGCTCTTATATTATGAAGCAGGGTAGTAATTATTATCTCTCTTTTATATTGCAAGGGAAGATATATTTGGTTAAAAAAAATAAAATCATTTAATTTTCTTGCCCCTAATACAAGGCATTGTTTACAATTATTTTGGAGAAATTATTTTCCTCGCGGCATTATATTTCATATATGCAATATTAATTCATCATTATATTCTTGTTATCATTATGTACAACATAATTTGCATCTCAGGCTAGTTCAGAATTCAGATTATAAGAGCAGAGTAATATAGATTGATCAAGGAGTAAGATCAATACTTTATGTAACAAAAAATATTATTATTTTTTAACATGGATATAAAAAATAATTTTTATTCATAAAATTATTTTTTTATATCATTTGTAGATGTATTATTTGTTTCTCCTTGGCCGGAGATGTCCATACGTCCCACCAAATTACATGCATATAGTGATGATTATAATTAGCATTTTTTAAGGATGAATGATTATTAAGCTGACTAGAATACTTAGTGAGCTAAATAAGAATAATTTACACGATTTGAGGGTGAGGTTCATGAAACTAGCTCATATAATTATTAATTATCCACTAGAAATCGTCTCTACTTCTAATTTGGCAGTTTATGTCAATAGAAATCTAAGACACCCTGAACCTGAAGAGGCACAAACCAAATATTATCGTTTTGGTCTCCCCATTTGCACTTAAATAGTATTTAATAATAATAAATAAAGAATAATCAACGTGGCCCCTCTTAATTTGGATTTATATACCCTAATAAAAGTCACTAATTGTATCTTATCAAGGAATATTTCGCATTAAGATAATATCAAACTGTTTCGGGAAAATCTGTAACGAGCCTCCATCTCCTTCCAAATTAAATCCACGCAAGATGAACGTATCCAGACAATGATGTTTGTTTGTTTTTTGGTCGAAAGATGTTTGTTTGTTTTAATAATTGCTTTTAATATTATTATTTTAATTAAAGTAACTCCCCAGCAGATGAAGGTCACCTACGTTTTGGCAATAATTTAAACTTCACTGTATTTTGAAATCGATGCTTGCCTTTCAGCCTCTCCTTCAAAGGATCATAATTAAATATTTCAAAAAAAAAAAATCGTGTACAGATCCCTCTCTGTAGAGAATGATTTTCAATGATTATTGCTCACCAAATATGTTTCTACCAAAGTTAGCATTTACTCCTCCCCTGCTAAATATATAAGTTAATAAGTATGTTTTATGTATAATTCTAAATTTAAGATTTTAATTTACATTATATCCTTCGACCGAAAAAAAAAAGGTCTACATTATATCCCAGATTAATAATTTTTTCAAAAAATTATTTTTTTAATAACATGTACCATATTAAGGGGTTCCATTAATGAATTAGATTTTAATACAAATTGCTAAATAGATTGTTTTAGAAAAACTAACACACAAATTTTGTAAATAACTTACTTAAACTACATTTAAAAAAAAAATGATTGAAGAATGAGAAAGATGTCAAGGTGGGCAATAAGTCAGAAGAAGGGGAGAGGGAAGTTTCAAACCTACAATAATATTGTTGCCCCAATATATCTAGCTTTTGATTTATCATATGAGTTGGGGCTTATGCTCCTTCAGACTTGTAAAAATGTGAACTATATATAAATTAGTACTCCCTTCGGTCCTAATTATAAGACAAAGTTGATTTTTTTGGAGAAATTAAGGAAGCCAATTAAATCACTTTAGAGTATTTATATTTTTAGTATCTTTGGATTATATATTAGTTTATTAATCAAATTACTTAGTTTGAAGAAAAAAATATAAATATAAATATTCTAAAGTGATTTAATTGGCTTCCTTAATTTCTCCAAAAAAGTCAACTTTATCTTATAATTAGGACCGGAGGGAGTAGTTAGTAATATAAAAGCATTCATTTTACAATACCGGTTGAAATTAATGAACTGATTGTCTCTAATATTACTAAAATTTGAAGTTAATTTAATAAGTACGTGATACGTGTAAACATGCAATTAGATATTCTTAAAAAACATATTCCCCTCAATTCTTAATATAAGACATATTTATCTAATTTAAGAAAATTAGTTAAATTAGTTACTATAATATGTATTTTCTAAAATATCCTACCTAATCATCTTCTATAATTTCCTCTCCTCCTTAATTATTATTGAGGGAGCACCAATAAAAACAAATTAGAAAAATAATGATAAATATAAAAATATGTTTTATATTTAGGGTTAAAATCAACTCCCTAAATTTTTTTTTTGGTTAAGGTGTAAATTTATCAATGAAGTTTTATCCGAGGAGCGTCTGGCACAAATATCTTTTAGAAGGGGCAAAAATACCAATGAACAATTAAAAAGGGGCAGCCACCACAAAAACCATTAAATCCGTATTAACGCCGTTAGGGTTTTCTTCTCTTATAATTTAACGCTGTTAGTATGGATTAACGGTTTTTGTGGTAGATGCCCCTTTTTAATTGTTCATTGGTATTTTTACCTCTTCTAAAAGATATTTGTGCCAGACACTCCTCAGACAAAATTTTATTGGTAAATTTGCACCTTAACCCTTTTCTTTTTAGTACAATAGAAGGGCTAAGCCCAAGAAGTAAAAAGATTAAGCTCATGGCGAATTCAATCTCAAAATATCACTGTCCATTAAAGTCCTTAAATTAATAGAACACGTATCCAGCGGTTCCAGAAAAACCCTTTTTAGCTAAGCTATCAGCCACTTTGCTCTGAATTCTTGAAATATGAACTATCAGAAAATCCCAATTGAACCTCATCATGTTCTATATTAAGGAGTGGAGGGAGTTTTTTTTTTTCTGAAAATTTTGGAAATTGACCACAGACAACACTGAGGTAACGTCTGGAAAATGATAGTGTACCTAAATTCAAGCTCTCTCTCAACAAAGGGTAAAAAGGTGGTTGAAATGAAGACGATGACCCCATTACGTGTCATCCCATGCTAACCCTTTATGGGCTACAAAATCAAAAGGTTGGCACATATTTTATCAGCTAACCCAAGCAACAGATGTGAGTGCTTGTACTCAATTTCTCACTTGATGCGTCCCAAATTCAAACTTCACTTCTATCATTTGAAAGAGAATAAATCACTCATAAACCCTTCCTTTACGAAGAAAGAAACAAAGAGAATGAATCCAAAAATGATAATCTATTAGTATATAATGTGGTATTCATTTATTTACCTGCTAATGGGTGAAAGTTACGTCTCTCACAAGTCATTCAAACAATTTTCATCATTAGTTGCCTTTAAAAATGGAGTGAATTGAAAAATCTTATTACTAATCAAATACCTTAGGATGCTAAATAGTAAATACATCTTGATCTTAATATTGTTTGAATGTAGATTTCCGCTAAATGCAGACTTCCTCATAATTCTCTAATTCTTGATTTGTTGTCTTACGTATCAGCCACATGGAGCGACTCACGTTCTAATGCAGTTGAAGAATCATTGGCACACAAACGTGCACTCTTCAATTTTCCTATAAAGCACTGTAAGATATATGATTTTAAATTAAAAAATAGTGGCCCATTTCTGGAAAACTTTTTTTAAAACAAAAGTACAGTTCAAAAAGAGGGGAAGAAAACGGGCCACCATGATAGAAAGAAACAAGAAAGTATTCTTAAATAACAAGAAAGAGAAAAATAAAAAAATAAAAGTTCCACTGTGAAGGAGTTAACACTCAAACTTGAGACTTGCAAGAAGGAAGCGCCTCGGTACTCATACTATTTTGTGACAGCTTTTGCATTTCCCTCCTCTTAGTGCTTATTCTATTTCCATCGTTCCTTTATGTACCTTTGTTTTTCTATCGTTTCTTTATATGTAATGTAGGGCTAATATCATGTTAGGTGCAACCTTCGTGGTTCTTGGGTTGAAGATGTTGAGACTCAACTCCAATCAAGAAGCACCAGTTGTCATATGGTTTTCGTCCTCATTCGGTTTGTCATCTCTACTTTCCCAATTTATTCTATACCCAGCAGAATATTCACCTTCCAAGCCCTATTTCGTTTGCTTTCTATGTTTATCGCTTCACTTTGATTTACCATTGAATCACAGGTTGGACAACTGTTATTTCCTATAGTGATGCCACAACCATGGAGATTGACCCCCCAATCAATAAAGTTTAGCTTATAAAGGAAATGTTGACTTCCATTTAACTTGTGATGTAAATTTTGAGTTGTACCATGCAAAATGACTGTTCATGTTGGGTTGTCCAACTCTCACAATCTCTTTTTTTGATGGCTTTGAACACTCACACTCTTGGATGACTGTAATACTTACTGGCCTTTCAATCTTACTTGCTTCGATGCTATGTTGATGACTTTAATGTTTGCTTAGTGTATGACAAATGTCTGTATCTTCAGCATGGTCCTATTACAATCAAGTTTTATTGATGTATTGAGTTGTCAACTTATGGAGGATATAAGTTTTTTTTTTTTTGTGTGGTTTGCAAGGGATACACCATAGGCATGAACTGTGTTGATGCAGCAAATGAAGTATTGCAGACCTTTTTTGTCAAACAATTTCCCATTAGAAATTGTTTTCCTTTCCCATTTGTAGTGCTACAAGTTACACCTGTGGATGTACCACTAATTCGTTTATCTACTTTTCTTTATGTAAGTTTAACCATCCCAATTATTAAATAATCATTATACTTTCCATATTTAAGAAAAAGTTGAAGGCAAATAAATCACTATATTCAAACAAAAGGGTTGGATAAATCAAGAAGTGTAGCAGTCATCATATCAGAATATGCCTTCAAATATATTGGCCACAATAAAAGCAAATTGGACAAACACCACAATAAGTATCATGTGTGTCCATGCATACTAGCCAAATTGATACTTGTATGTCTTTTTCTTCAATGAAAGTATAAACCATACAAAACTTGAAAACCAAATAGATGAAATGAATTATTCATGAATGATCTTTCAAGATTACTACAAGGAGGAAGACATTTGATGCAGAAAACCAAGATAAGATCTTATTTTTCCATGCAGCAGAAGAAAGAAAGGATTTATTAATGAATGGTCTTTCAAGATTACTACAAGGAAGAAGACATTTAATGTAGAAAACCAGGATAAGATCCTGTTTTTCCATGCAGCAGAAGTTATATTTTCATGTGTACTTTTGTTTATATTGTATAGCCCTGTGTAAGGTTTTCATAATTTTTTTTTTTTTTTGCTTATCCTATAGTAGCATTTGGTTTTCTTTCTTTTCTTTTTTGCCAAGAATTTGATTTTCATTCTTTGTTTTTTTTTTTGTTCAATATGCTTTTCATATTTGGCAGCCTATAAAATTGCCTATGTACACCCACTAATAAATTGGGAACGGTACAATATGGGAAATTCAAGGTTTTTGTTTTTATCATTGGGAGAATAACAAAATCTTCTGGTGGTAGAAAACTTTTCTTTTATGTGTATGCTTTGTTTCTATTCTTCATTAGGTCCATTTGATTTGAAACGCTCTTTTTCAATTGACTGCATACAAACATTCACTTAAATGGAAACTAGCAGCATGCTTTTTCATTTGCAGACCTTGCCACTCTGTTTTTTATCATTGATATTTGTTATGTTTACCAAAATTTAATCAAGGACGTCATTCAACCTTCTGTATCCACCATACTTTTACCCCTTCCCCCTTCTTTTTCCTTCCTCTATGTATCACTTTGCATGGAAGTAGTAACTGTTTTTGCGTCCTCTGTTATGCTTTTGCTATTTAACACATAAACAAGTTATAATCTGCTAAAAAATGGCAGACTACTAAGGCTATGTCACTTCACACATAAACAGGTTCATTGTTGAGTTTTTCGTTGACTATGTACATCAATATTTTAGGTAAGTTTTCTTCTTTATGGGAGCACGAACCTGCACACCATTAAGATGTAGAACCTACCATCCTTGCTTTAGTCCCCTCCAGCATTACTGCTTTATTAACACAGCACAGGCATACGTATCCTACGAACCTGCACACCATTGAGATGTAGAAATTGCATGGACATTGATGTTTGAACAATTGAGCTCTGTTTTTTTTTTTTACTTTTTAATGAAATTATGAGTTGTAAATTTTTTCAGTTTAAGCTCCTAAGATTATTTTGTTAAGTATAAGCTCCCGTGCAATGTATGTACGGGTAACACATGCTCATTTGCAATCCCAGCATTTGTTACTAGCATAATCCTTTTTCATTCACATCAAACAATACTGGACAGAACAAGAGCGGGAAAAAGATAAGTCACCAATAAATCACTCAGACAAGATCCATAACAAGTAACTGCGTAGAGTCTCAAGCTATTTCCTCTGTTTCCACAATTATGGCTACCTAGTTGTGCAGCATTACTTGCAGATCGCAAGTGAGTTCTGAGTTCTGATTTCTGAACCTTTGGTCAATCTAAAATCGTGTGGAAACGGCCATAAGGGCCAATAAATGCCTCTCAACATCATAAACATATAACCTACTGAAACCTACAAGAAGCATAGATTACACACCGGTGGCTTTAGGTGGCAATAAGTGACATCTAAACTGAATAGCAATTCACTAGCACACACATCATCAACAATACATATTTGAATTGACAACTTTTGATAACAGTAAGCCATTCAATACAAGCAAAAAGAACAGTAGTAACCTAGGTAGCATAGATTAGAGCCGCGTGACTTAGGGTGGTGTTAAGCAATATCTTAAATAGAATAACAATTTACTAGCACCACTGCATCAGCAAGAACAAATGCTTGCATTGAGCCACTGACTACTTTGATAACAGTAGAACAGTAAATTAAAAGTTGAGTAAAAAGGGATATTGATAAATGATAACTACTCACCAAGTAGCATAGATTAGAACCCTGCGAGTCTGGGACTTAGTGTGGTACTAAGCACCATCCAAAACTGAATAGTAATTCGTATAATATAACAACATTGGAGTGGAGCAAAAAGCAGTACCGAAACCTACAAAGTGGCGTCATTTATGTGATTCTGGGCGGTAAAAACTAATAAGCAACATTTAAATTACAACTGAATGGCAATTCACTAGCAAACTGTAACAAGAGCAATAAGTGTAACAAGAGCTATAAGTGCAGTACATTAATAGCTTATTAAAACAAAGAATCCACAATCATATAATAGATTGAATGAAGATTATATACAATATTTACTTATCTAGTCATTTACAGGAACGAAAATGAAGATCTAAAATCCTATGCAAACACAGAAGTAAATCCCAATTATTTTACGTTCCACAGTAAGCATTGATTTACATGTAATAAAAAGGAATCAAATCAGCAAATTGGCGCCAATCTCCTGGGAACTTTTTCTCTATCGGCATCCATAATTCCATCGGTAAAATCTCGAACAATCTTTTTGAAAGCAAAGTGCAGACAATTGGAAAGCATGATCCAGGAGAGAACCTGATAGACGAAATCGAACGCAGGGTCCGAATACGAAGACGATGAATCATCCCAATTATGTCCTTCTCCGAATCGATTGAAATTCCAACTCCCACCACCGCCTCCAAAACCGCCGCCGCCGCCCACACCAAAAGGAGGATTACCGCCATCACCACCAAAGAAGAACCCCTCATCTCCGGCATCACCCGAGTCACCACCAGACAACCTACGCTTCGTCCGTCGTTTTCTGCGGATAAGGGTCCGACGAGGCATTCTGTATGTATTGGATTTCACCGGAGGAGGCGCAAGGGCGTCCACCGGCAAAATCAACGACGAGATCTGGAGAAATCTGGAGGATGGCGGGGAAGAAGAAGACGATTGTTCGGCGTACGAATCGGATACGGAGAGGTTACAGGTGGAACAACAGCTTCGAAGGAGAAGGAGCTTGGCGACCCCAAGGCCTTTCGCAGCGGAAACTGTTACCGTATCGGCGACGAGAATGTCCATGACCATCGCGATATTTTTGCGGAATCGACAAGGTTCTCGGGAACTTCCGGATGATAAGTGTGGAGCACGCGAAACAAGAGACGTTAATGTTCGGCGAATCTGGTCCAAAACGAAGCGTTCTTATACACGTGTCTGCCAACTTTTTCAAACTTTGTGTTAGTACTGGCCAAGCTCGTTTAAGTAAGTCTAGATAAAATTTTCTTTTATATATATTTTTTATATATTATAAATCACGTCAAAAAAACATTTTACCTTCCAAACAAACACATTCATCCAAGCAAAATTTAGTTATTATGAATTTATAAAAAAGCTGATAAAAGTTATTATAAATTTCATTTGTCTTGTTTAGATATAATTTTTTAAAAAAATCTTGATCAACCTGGGTTGCACTAAAGATAAGTGACACGAGAGATGCTTGTGAGTTTTAGAAATCTCGATTAAACTTCGTTAACAAAGATTTCTCCTACCCTCCGCAGTTTTTTCCAAACTTCTTTCTCCAATTTTCTTGGCATAAATTTTTCCAATTATTTTTCAAGGAAAGGCTTTGATTCATGCCGCCATCTTCAGGACAATAATATTATTCATTTTCGTTCTTTTCTTATTTAATATAAAATGTTTTTTACTTTAATATTTATACTTGTACTTCACATAAATATTTTAATTATTTGTTATAATAACAATAATAATTAATAAATGACAATAATATTTTAATATTCATGTCATTTCTTAAATTATATTTTATAATATTTATTATTAAATATAATTATGAAAATATATAACTTTATAATATTCATACTCTTTGTAATTATACATCTATAAATGCTTTTAATAAATGAAATCCAAATATAATGAAAATTTTTAAAGTCACTTACCAAAAAAATATCCAAACAAAAATCACAATTAATTACGATTGACCAATCACATTTTTAAGACATGTCACTTGTACAGATAACGATTATTATTGTTCACCGTTAATCTAAATGGACACTTAGTGGGGCTATATCTAATCCCAATTCAGTTTTATATATTACTCCATTTACAGTTACTCCTTTTTCTTTTGGTCAAAGAGGACTGACCAGGTTGAATTCATCGAGTTACTACAGCTAATGTGACGGTACACCTTGAATTTAGCTTACTTATGTATTATTGGACACTAATAATATTGTAAAATAAAAACATTTCAGGAAAATGTTAGTTTAATTAACAAAATTAAGAAAAATAAAGACACTTTGAAAAATTTGCATGATCCTAATAACTAATGGAGTTCAGGTAAAAAAAAAAAAACTAGTGGAGCTTGAATTATGGGCTTCAAAATGAGAAGTGAGTTTTGAGATATATTTTTTATTTTTTTTTCATGGTGAGATCTAGTTTTATTAGTGTATGAGATATTGTAAACTAGACACGTTTTTTATATATTGTATTAAGCTTATATAATAAGCAATTTAAGGAATGATTTAATTAGTTTCTTATAAATTTTATATTTTATGTGGATATTTATATATTTGTTGTCCATAAACAAAATCGATATCTTCAACGTCATCCGTTAGCTTTTTGGAAAATGTGGAATAAGAGGATGTCTATGCACTCTCCCTCTACGTATTGTGTCATTATCCTCAAGCTCGAAATGCAATGCAAGGCTAATTCAAAGTTCAAATGGGCTGTTAGACGCTCCGCGGAACAGTGAATCATCTGCTCTGTTTCTGAGTTTTACCGTTGCATCGGCAACGGTGGTTTGCGATCTGCTCTAATTCTCTGTGATCTGTTTCCGTTTGACAGTGGAAGCATGTCCACAAAATGAGAAACACGCTCCGTGGAATAGTGAATCATCTGCTCTGTTTCTGAGTTTTACCGTTGCATCGGCAACGGTGGTTTGCGATCTGCTCTGATTCTCTGTGATCTGTTTCCATTGACAGTGGATCATCTGCTCTGTTTCTCTGTGATCTGTTTCCAGTGACAGTGGATCTGTTTTCAGTCATCCGGAATGCATTCTGTCGCATGAATAAGAAGAGAATTATAAGTAATAGAAATCCGTTCGAGTGCGAAGACGAGCTGTTCGTTTCCGTTGACAGTGGATCTAGTTCAGTGGATCTGTTTTCAGTCATCCGAATTCTGTCTTCTGTGATTCCAAATCGCTTGTTCTCTGCTTCCATTTCAGTAGATCTTGCTGATCCGTGGGAGTTGCTGTCGGAAATGGGATAGGAGATACTGTTAAATCCCAAACTCCACCTTGTTTGTTATCGCCATCGTCTTGCTTTGTTGATTGTTGCTGGCTGTCGGTAAGGGTAAGCTAAGAATTCGTGGTTGCTGTTGCTGTTTTTTCCCCTTCCTTAGTGCAGGATTGAACAGTTTTCATTGTCTGGTCGGCTTTGGAGCTACTAGACATGATTGAACATGAGCGAGAACGTAGTCCTGAGAGAATGGTTTCAGAGCTGATGATGAAGAAGAGCGATGCCTTGAAACGTAATACAAAGAAAATTCGAAATGATAATGAAGAGTTCACAGGTAAGCAATCATTAGCTCCACGGGTTGAGGACTGGATGAGTGATGAGGATATTGAAAAGGAAACCATTATACCGGAAGCACCAAAAAGGTCATACAAGGAGGCATGTGTCAAAGATCAGACAAGGGAGGAATGTTCAGATAAAGAAGATGAATGGTGGAAAGGGGACGGATGGAAGTCCAGGATTGAGGTGGAAATAACGAATAAGGGTCCAAATATCATTGTTTCTCCGGAGTTTAGAATGAAGCTAGCACGGAAATGGTCAACGTCATTGTTCGTTAGACTACTTGGCAGGATGGTGCGGGAGGATCAATTGGGTCGAAAACTACAACAATTATGGGGACGTAGAGGGCAGGTTGAAACTATTGAGATAGGCTCCGGGTATTTTTTGGTTCGTATGAACAATGAAGAGGATTATGATTTTGCGTTAACATGAGGCCCTTGGTTATACATGGATCATTACCTAGCAGTGCAGCTGTGGAAGTCAGAGTTTGATCCCGATTTTGGTGAGATTTCCAAAATTGCAGCATGGGTAAGAATTCCTAAATTCCCAGTTGATTTCTATGATAAGGGTATTTTACATGTGGTGGGTAACCAAATAAGAAGGGTTCTAAAAGTGGATACTAATACTCTTAGGCAGACCAAAGGGCGTTTTGCCCGTATATGTGTTGAGTTTGACTTGAATGCTCCTTTGCTCCCATCCTTGATGATTAATGGGAAAGAAAAAAAGATTGTTTATGAGGGTCTGCATTTAATTTGTTTCTCATGTGGGAGGTATGGCCATGATACAGAACATTGCCCAAATAATCAAGTAACAATTATGTCAAAGTTGTCATACACAGAGGATACGTCGAATTCTACAGCCATAACACCATCGCCTACATCTTCTGAGATAACTGCTGGAAGGTATGGGGAGTGGATGGTGGCGCCACGTCGGAGAAGGGGGCAATGGAACTCGAATGCTAGGAATGGCAATTATAGTCGTGAGCATAGGCGTGATTTACATTCTCGGAATATGGGAGGAGGATCTCGATTTGAGGCTCTAAATGTTGAAGACATTACAACTATTGATGGCGGTTCCAGTGATAACGCATATCAGGGGAAGATTCGTGTGAGTTCAAAGCTAGAAGATAAGTCGCGTGATACTAAAGGGAAAAATGGTCATCTACCTATATTAAATAAAGGGAGCAAGGAGAATAATAGATCGGATAATTCTAATGTAAGAAAAAAGGAGATCAAATGCGATGCTGTGAATAGTGTTGGGTATATTAATAAGTTGACTCAAACACGTGGGATTCAAGTAGCTAAGAAGAAAGGAATTGAGGAGGGACCTTCCCAAGAAGTATTGAGTACGGGGATAACTCAAGAAGCTGGAACGTCTTGTAATTTAAGTGGGGAAGTAGAGGCAGGCAGAAAGAAGAATGTTATGAATTTAAATTCCAATTCCCCCAGTATTCGTCTAGAAGCATCTAACCCTATGGATCCAGGTGCAGAAGGAGGAGAGACTTTTGTATCTCTGCTAAATCCACTTGGAGGTGCTGATGACATAGTGATGCATGGAATTGATGATGTTCAAAAGGGACATATAGCTCAATAATGCCTGGTTTGTTTGTGATCTTATATTCTTTTATTAATTTTTTAATGATTATTATGACTTGGAATACTCGGGGTGCCGGTGGTGCCTCTTTTATAAGGTTACTTAGTGATGTTCTTGCAAGACATGGAGTTAATTTATTTGCGCTGTTGGAACCTAGACAGATAGGGTCAAAAGCTAAGCTTATTGCTAGGAAGTTGGGATGGATGAATATGCACATGATTGAAGCTCGTGGTTTTAGTGGAGGTATGTGGTTGTTCTGGGATTCTACTTTAAATTTCTCTGTTACCTCTTCAGGGGATCAATTTATTCATGGGGTGGTTAATAAAGGTACCAGGGATGAGTGGTCTCTAACTGTTGTGTATGGGCATCCAAATATGGTTATTAGGCGTCAACTGTGGCAGTCTCTTGAGGGTATTAGACAATTAACTATTGGAGGCTGGGTTGTGATTGGTGATTTTAATGCTGTTTCTCGTCCCGAGGAACGATGGAGTAAGAATCACAGGAGGAATATTGGTATTGATAGGTCTTTCCGGAATTGGCTTCTGAGTAGCGAGTTACTTGATCTTGGTTTCAGTGGACCTCAATTTACTTGGGGTAATCTGAATAGCCAGAGCAGAATAGATAGAGCCTTGGTGAATAACTGCTGGTTCACAAATAATCCTAATGCCACAGTGACACATTTGCCAAAGTATAAATCTGATTACTGTCCGGTGTTGGTTGATACTGATTCTCATGTTCTTACGACAAAGAGTCGAAGGCCTTTTAGATTTTTCGCTCCTTGGGTTATGCATGATGAATTCAAGAATTTTGTTCACTCACACTGGGGGTGGATGATGACTGGTGCGGATCTGTTAAACAATTTACTGAGGATATGAGGTTATGGAATAAAGAGATTTTTGGGAATATATCTTATATGAAAGATAGATTATATCGAAGGCTTGATGGGATTAATGCAAAGATGGCTGTGGTAGGTATTTCGGAGCACCTTGAAAAGTTACGAGGGGAATTATAGGGTGAGCTTGAGAAACTCTTGGCTCGGGAAGAAGTCATGTGGCTTCAATACTCTCGGGCTAATTGGTATGTGGATGGTGATCGTAATACCAAATACTTCCACTCAGTGGCTAATGGCAGAAGAAGAAGGAACAAAATTGAAGCATTAAAGCTTGAGTCTGGGGAATTGACATATAATGCAGCGGAAATTATGAGATTAGGAAGCCAATTCTTTGAGAATTTGTATACTGATACCCATAATTATAATGGATCTTTGGTATTCGGATGCACTTATCCAGAAATTGACGATGTAAATTTACATATTCTGGGGAGATCGGTTGAAGATCAAGAGATTAAAACAGCTTTGTTTGATATGGGGCCGTTAAAAGCACCAGGTCCAGATGGATTCAATCCGCTTTTTTACCAAAGCCAATGGGAAACTGTTGGACCGTCAGTGATTGATTTAGTGAAAAGAGTGTTCAATGATCCAATGTGGATTAGACAAATTAATGGGACTCAGATTGTACTCATACCGAAGGTGGAACATCCAGAGACGTTTCGCGATTTTCGTCCCATAAGTCTTTGCAATGTTGTATACAAGATTGTTACGAAGGTTATATCAAAAAAACTTAAGGCAATCATGCCTTTGGTGATAGCCCCGAATCAATCCAGTTTTGTTAAAGGGTGTCAGAGTTCAGACAATGTTATACTTGTGCAGGAGATCATTCACTCTATGAAGTCCTTAAAAAGGAGAAAGGGTTTCATGGCCATTAAGATTGATTTAGAGAAGGCTTATGATCGTGTGAAATGGAATTTTGTCTACGATTGTCTAAAAGAACTCAAGATTCCTGATTATTTGAGTAAAGTTATTCAAGCTTGTATGTCGACATCTCAGTTGCAATTGTTGTGGAATTGAGAAGCTACGAATATGTTTCGGCCTTCCAGAGGGGTTAGACAAGGGGACCCAATATCGCCGTATCTTTTTGTTATCATGATGGAAAGATTGGGGCATCTTATACAAACGGCAGTAGAAGAGAGTGTTTGGCAACCTTTTAGGCTCTCCAAAAGAGGTACTCCTGTCTCTCATATTTTTTTTGATGATGATCTCATTTTGTTTGCATAAGCAGATCTGGATAATGCAGGGGTTATTGAGGCTATTTTGGATGACTTCTGTGACATTTAGGGGCAGAAAGTTAATGCCGTGAAATCTAGAGTTTACTTCTCAAAGAATGTAAATCAAATGAAATGTAAAGAATAAGTGAGTTTGTAAATTTTACTCCGACGTCGAATCTGGGGAAATATCTGGGAATACCTATTTTGCATGAACGAAGATCAAAGGCAACGTATAGTTTTCTTCTTGATAAGATGGATGCTCGCCTGGCCAATTGGAAGTCTAACATGTTATCCATGGCTGCCAAGCATACTCTTGTGTCGTCTGTTATGTCGGCTATGCCAACTTATGCTATGCAGACTGTGCCTCTTCCTTTAGGGCTTTGTGATGAAATTGACAAACGTTGTCGAAATTTTCTCTGGGGTAGTAGCTCAGCCAGCAGAAAACCTCATCTAGTCTCATGGAACATCGTGTGTGCACGTAAGGAGGATAGAGGCCTGGGTCTTATGTTGGCTCGTTACCAGAACCAGGCGTTCATGATGAAGCTTGGATGGAATTTAATTAATAGAAGAGATTCGCTATGAGTCCGGTTTGTACGTGAAAAATATAAAGTCGGTAATGATATTATTCCTAAAGTTGAGAAGCGCCGATCTGAGTCTAGTACGTAGAGGGGTATTCGTAACTGTTGGGACAAGATCAAAGATAGTTTAACATGGAGAGTTACCAATGGACAGAACACTTCTTTCTGGAATGACATTTGGGTACCACATTTCGATAGGCTCCAAAGTTTGGCAATCAGAGAACTGCCTAGAGATGTTACTGAATGGAGAGTAGCTGATTGTATCACTTCATCTGGACAGTGGGATATGAGCAAGTTTAATCACCTACTTCCAAGCCAAGTAAGTACACCTATTGCACGCGTTAATGTTAATCACCTTACTGGGGAGGATTTTCATGTATGGAGATGATCTTCATATGGAATTTTCACCATCAGATCCGCTTATAAATACCTTGTAGGCACCCAACAATCTTATAGTAATAACTGGAGGAGATGTGTTTGGAAACTGAAGATCCCTCAAAGGTACCGTATTTTCTTGTGGCCGTGCTTTCATGGTCGTCTTATGACAAACATGATGTGTTATCAGTGAGGTAGTCATCCTACAGGTATTTGTGATATATGCCATAATTCACGCGAGTCACTACTCCACGTTTTGCTGGATTGTCTATTCACTTCAGAATTATGGAAAGGATTCTTACCGCCGGATTGATATGATCTATTTTTTGGAAGGTTTGAAAGAAATGACTGGCTTACATGGTGTGCGGGGAGAAAAGATGTAATACAAGGATTCGAATTTCGTCTTTGGTTTACGGTTTTATGCCGGCATATCTGGTTGGCTCATAATGACAGATGTTTTAATAACAATACTTAGAGTAGACATGCCATATTAGCTCGTGCTCGTATCTGCTTAACATGGGGTAATACAAGCTTGCTTCAAAATAAGGGTGCAGAAATGAATCAACAACAGTAGAGGCCTCCACCGTTGGGATGGGTGAAGATTAATACAGATGGATCTAGGAATGATAACCTAGGTACTAGCATGTGTGGAGGTGTGTTGCGAGATCACAATGGTGAATTTTTGATGGGGTTTATGTATCAGATTGGGCGAGGAACGATAGTATCTGCTAAAGATTGGGGAGTTTTGTGGGGACTTAAAGTTGCATAGGATAGAGGATACAGATAAATCAAGATTGAGTCTGATTGTATTGAAGTAATGGATTTAATTCAGGCCAACGTATCTCGGGAAAACCCTGATTTTCAGGTTATTGTAGAGGTTCAAACGATGCTGGATAGAGAGTGGGAAGTGGAAATTTCACATTGCACTCGAGATGTTAACACAGTTGCAGATGCTATGGCAAGAGAAGCTTGGAAGATGGCTATTGATCTTCATATCACAGAGTCACCCCCTGATGCTATTATCGATTTTTTAATTAATGATGTAAACAGTATGAGATTTCATGTTGACTCAGGAGGATAGCTTCTAAGGTGTTTGTAGTATATCTTTTATTATAAAAAAAAAAAGAAATGCAATGCAAGGACCTACAATATTGTGTGTGTTTGGCAGAGCATTTTAGGGTTCCAATTAGGCCTTTAATAGGTACAATCTGACTTATGCATGTTTTCCATCTTTTTGCTGATGTTTGGGAGTACTTTTTTGAATTGGGCTTATCATAGAAAAGTGGCTTTTACCAATAAGCTCAAAAAACTAGCTTATGGAGCTTTTATGTAAGGCGTATTTACTGTTATTCAATTTGAACCACGCTCATTATTATGTCTGAATTTCTCTCTCCCCTCTCTGATCAAATACTCCATCTTACTCCCATCTTTGCCTGTTTTTCTTGTTTCTACATGATTCCTAGAGGTCATCCGTCTTCTTCTTGTTGGTGAACTCCCACAAATGCATCGTAATCCGAGTCACATCTAAGGACGTTGTCCTTAAGAGCTGTTCCGTGACTACCGGCTGACTGGAAGCGACACTCCCCAAGATAAAACAGATCCTTCCTGTAGACACAAGGTGAACAGAACAGCAAAACGATAACAACTATAAGGCAGAGAGAGCAGAATGATGTCAGAGAGGAAGAGAGGGCTCGAATGTCTGAGCTGGGTACATCAACCTCTTGCAGGCAACGCCTTTTATAGGCCTCCATGCATCTGAATGTTGGGCAACATTTTAATCCGCATAAATACCATTAAATCGCCAGTTATACAATAATAAAACCACATGATGAGGCCGTTTCTAAACATTGAAGGACTGTATATACGTTTGGCAATCTAAAATATACTTTTGGCAATTTTGAAATATGATCCATGACCTTTGTAACAGAAATACTGATGCTTCAAAAATTCATATGCCTCAAAACTGGGTTTTTCCGGTAAGCCATTTTCACAAAAATAAATTATAGATTTTTCCCAAAAAAAACATTTGATAAAAAGTGCCCAGTCCGTATTTAATTCACGCGCGGGGGAGAATCGCCGGATTTCCACTACATTTGCCTCTTGGTGGCCCTTTGTTGTGCGCGCGAGCCCACTCTTCTTCTTGACCCATTTACTAGCCCAAATTCACAAGATATAATATATACACTTGCATTATCTCTTTCCTAAGCAATGTGGGACTTCTTCCATTTGACACATCCACATGTGACTTAAAACTCCAACAATCCCCCACATGTGTCAAAAGGAACACCTTTTGCTTAGTTGCATATACAGGTATAACCATTGTATCTAGTGGTCCTTTGAACTTAAAACCAGACCTAGACAGTTAACACTTAGTACACAGAAGTGTTGGTAGTCTTATGAACTTAAAGCCAACAACTCTTAGGTGTATACTAGAGATATTAAAAGTCAGGTTATACCCCCACATTTCGCTGTTAACGCGGTTTTGCATGTTAAGACAGCCATGTGCATGCCTGGTTCATAACGAATGCTCTAGAGATTTTACCACGATCTCATAGGAGCAGCCCCACTCCACATTCGTAGAGGTGATTTCATTAAATGTACCTGCAATGAGCACATCATTCCGTAGAATTATGAAATCATTAAGAGCTTTGCTCATCCTCCCCAAAATGCATTATTGCACATTCCTGGCATCATAGGAAGGGACTAACTATTTACTTTAGTGCTAGCAGAACTAACGCACGACTTGTTCTTACCCATTGAACCTCATTCATGGGATCACCAATCATAGAGGTTGGGTTGCCATCGCTGTTAATTTCTCATCGACTTAAGTCCCATTCCCCTCGATGAATCAAAGATTTGTTTCCTTCCCAGGGGTTTTGTAAACGGATCTGCACGGTTCACCGCTAACCTTATATAATCGATTGATATTATACCATCTTTTAGCAGATGCCTTATTATATTATGTCTCAATCAAATATGTCTACTTTTACCATTAAAGGTTTTATTTTTAGCCGTAGCTATCGCAGATTGGCTATCACAATGTACAGACACTGATGGTGTTGGTTTTTCACCTAGTGGGATATTCGTTAAAAAGTTTTTCAACCACTCAACCTCAATACCAGTCAACTCCATAGCAATAAACTCAGAATCCCTTGAGGAACTAGTTAAGATAGTTTGTTTGACTGACTTCCACGTTACGGCACCACCACCAAGAGTGAACACATAGCCATTAGTGGATTTGCTCTCCTCTAAATCTGAGATCCAGTTAGCGTCACTGTATCCTTCCAATACAGCGAAAAATCCACTATAATGAATACCATAATTCATGGTACCTCTCAAGTATCTCAATACTCTTACCAGAGCCTTCCAATGCTCATTTCTTGGACAATGAGTATATCTGCTCAATCTACACATAACATATGCTATGTCTAGCCCGGTATAGTTCATTAAATGCAACAGGCTCCCATTAATCTGTGCATATTTAGATTAAGCAATTGGTTCTCCTCTTTTTTTTTTGCTCAATATAATGTTCCTGAGAAAGTATAATACCATTATCATTCCTTATGATCTTTACACCCAAAATTACTTTCGCTTCACCCGTATCTTTCATATCAAAATTAGAAGACAAACAATGTTTTGTCTCAAGCACAACACTCATGGTAGTACCAAAGATAAGCATGTCATCCACATACAAACAAATAATCACACAATTATTGTTTACAAGTTTTGTATAAACACATCTTTCTACCTCAACAGTAGAGAAACCACCACTTAACAAAATTTGATCCAGTTTTTCATGCCATTGTTTAGGCGCTTGTTTCAAACCATACAAGGATTTAACAAGTTTACAAACTTTATTTTCTTGCCCAAGAATACTACACTCTTCAGGTTGCACCATATAAATCTCATCTTCTAAATCACCATTTAAAAAAGCTGTTTTAACATCTATTTGATGAATGAAAAGCTTATGGATAAAAGCTAAGGCAATTAGGATTCTAACAGAAGAAATCCTAGTTACAGGAGAAAAGGTGTCAAAATAATCAACATTCTCTTTTTGAGTATACCCTTTTGCTACCAATCTAGCTTTATATTTATCAATAGTTTCATCAGGAAAATATTTTTTCCTAAAAACCCATTTACAACCAATAGGCTTTGCTCCTGGAGGCAAGTCTACCAAAACCCATGTTTTATTTTGATTTAAAGAATCAATTTCAGCTTTTATTGCTTCTTTCCAAAAAGATTCATCTGGAGAAGAAATAGCTTCATAAAAAATTTTTTGTTCATCTTGTACCAAGTAAGTATAAAAATCATCTCCAAAAAACGTTTGTTTTCTTTGTCTTTACCTTCTCCTTAAATCTTCAACCAAAACATCATTTGAATTTTGTTCAGAAGAAGTAGAGGAATTGTCAACTCTTTTAGGAATATGCTCAACCTTCAAAGGAAATATATTTTCAAAAAACTCTGCATTTTTTGTTTCAACAATTGTGTTATGATCTAAAACATCGCTTTTCAAAACCAGAAAACGATAAGCAGTACTTTGTTGAGCATATCCAATAAACATACAATCAGAGGTTTTAGAACCAATTTTCCTCTTTTTAACATCAAGTAGTAAAACTTTGGCAAGACACCCCCATATTTTCAAATATTGAAGGTTAGGCACAAAATATTTCCATAACTCATAGGGTGTTTTCTTGGTTTTCCTGTTGGGTATTCTGTTTTGTAAAAAACAAGCAGATAACAAGGCTTCACCCCACAAGTTATTAGGTGTTACAGAACTTACAAGTAAAGCATTCATCATTTCTTTTAAAGTTCTATTTTTTCTTTCTGCAACACCATTAGATTCAGGTGAATAAGGAGGAGTTACTTCATAAATTATCCCTTCTTTTTCATAAAAATCATTTAATAATAAATATTCTCCTCTTCTATCTGACCTGACCCTTTTAATCTTTTTATTTAATTGATTTTCTACTTCCGCCTTGTACAAAAGAAATTTTTCAAAAGCATCATCTTTATTTCTCATCAGATACACTTTGGTATATTTTGAAAAATCATCAATAAAAGTAATATAATACATTTTCCCACCTCTAGTCTCAATTTGTTTTAAATCTCCCAAATCAGTATGAATTAAAGCTAACAACTCAGTTTCTCTTTGAATAGTAAAATGCAGTTTTTTAGCTTGCTTAGTTTCTGCACAAACTTCACACTTTTGGATATCATTTTTAGTTTTAGAAATAAGCCCAAGATTTTGCAATCTTTGAATATAAGACTTATGAACATGTCCTAATCTAGCATGCCACATATCATAAGAATCAATCAAGTAAGCAGAAGAAGATGCATTCTCATTCATTTCAGAAACACTAAGAACAAACAGACCCTTATTACAATAGCCCTTCCCAATAAGAACATTATTATTGGTCATGAAAATCTTGTCAGATTCAAAGCATACCCTAACCCCAGCTTTCCCAAGTAACGCCACAGAGACTAAGTTAGCTCTGACTTCAGGTACATACAGCACGTCATTTAGTGCCAAGGTCTTTCCAGATGTGAGCTTCAATACCACCCTCCCTTTTCCATGAACCTTTGCGGTTTGGGAGTCAGCCAGATAAATGTGGTCTTCCCCTTCTTCAAAGGAGGTAAACATCTCTGTTTGCACAGATGTGCTTGGTAGCTCCTGAGTCTACCACCCAATTCTTCACATCAGAGATAAGAAGGACTTATGACACCACAACAACAATGATTTCTTCATCACTGCTATCATCTCCTTCAACCAAATTCGCATTTGGCTTAGAAGGATTTCCACCCTTTTGGGAGTTATCTCCTTTAGCCCTTTTCCTGCACTGCGCTGTATAATGACCTGGTTTTCTACAGACAAAGCAATTGCCCGTCTTCTCCTTGGGGTTAGTATCCTTGGGCTTGTAGTAAGGTTTCTTATTTTTATTATTTTTGTGTTTAGAGTCGTACCTCTTGTTGTGTGGCTTTTCCTCAACTAAATTTGCTTTAGCAGCCATCTCTTTGCCCTTTACAGCTTGTATCGCCTTTCTGTTGGTATCTTCAATGATGATATGAGTGATCAGATCATTTAGGGACAACTACTTTTGTTTGTGTTTCAGTTATTGCTTGTAGTTATTCCATGATTCTGGAAGCTTTTCGATTAGTACTCCAGCCACGAACTCATCTGGTAAATTGATCTTCTCAGCCTGAAGCTCCTCATTCAACTTGTGGTACTCATTGATCTAGAGTTTAATGTCTTTGTCATCTGTCATCTCCCACTTGTAAAAGTTTCCTATCACGAATTTCTGCTTTCCAGCATCCTCAGCAGTATACTTGAGGATAAGTAATTCCCATATCTCATTTGATTCTTTGTAAACATGGTACACATCGAACAAATTGTTAGATAAAGTAGTGATAAGAGTATGCATGCAAACCTTGTTAGCATAGGCCGAACCATCCTTCTGGTCTTGGTCAGTATCTAGGGATGGTGCAGATTGTGTAAGTGCATCAGCAACTCCATGCATGTCAAGAATAGTGTAGACACGTTCCTGCCAGCGTCTGAAGTTCTTCTCTTCAAACTGTTCGATCTTGGAAATGTATGGAAATTGCCTGGGCATAGGCACCGCCATTGGAATAGGACCAGAACCAGCATTGTTAGCTTCGAAAGTAGCAGCATTGTTCGCCTGGGCACTAGTTCCCGAACCAGCAGGAGGAATAAAAGCCATAATAACTCTTAAGATTGTTGGTGAACTCCCGTAAATGCATCGTAATCCGAGTCACGTCTGAGGACGTTGTCCTTAAGAGCTATTATGCGACCATCGGCTGATTGGAAGCGACACTCCTTAGGATAAAACGGATCCTTCCTGTAGACACAGGGTGAACAAAACAGCAAAACGAAAACAACTATAAGGCAGAGAGAGCAGAAGGATGTCAGAGAGGAAGAGAGGGCTCGAATGTCTGAGCTGGGTACATCAACCTCTTGCAGGCAGCGCCTTTTATAGGCCTCCATGCATCTGAACGTTGGGCAACATTTTAATCCACATAAATACCATTAAACCGCCGGTTACATAATAATAAAAACACATGATGAGGCTATTTCTGAATATTGAAGGACCGTATATACGTTTGGCAATCTAAAATATACGTTTGGCAATTTTGAAATCTGATCCATGACCTTTGTAACAGAAATACTGATGCTTCAAAACTGGGTTTTTCCAGTAAGCCATTTTCACAAAAATAAATTGTAGATTTTTCCAAAAAAAACATT
The DNA here is from genome assembly GCA_963242795.1 of Inga leiocalycina. Taxonomy (NCBI): domain Eukaryota; kingdom Viridiplantae; phylum Streptophyta; class Magnoliopsida; order Fabales; family Fabaceae; genus Inga; species Inga leiocalycina. Next base: position 10,697,723 of record OY725327.1, on the reverse strand, counting down.
TGATAAAAAATGCCCAGTGCGCGTGAATCGCCGGATTTCCACTACGTTTGCCTCTTAGTGGCCCTTTGTTGTGTGCGCGAGCCCACTCTTCCTCTTGGCTCATTTACTAGCCCAAATTCACAAGATGTAATATATACACTTGCATTCTCTCTTTCCCAAGCTATGTGGGACTTCTTCTATTTGACACATCCACATGTGACTTAAAACTCCAACACTTCTTGTCGCCGTTGATTGGGCAATCTTTTCGGCGTGACGGCGTTGTGGGTGGTCAAATGCTGTGGTCTGGTTTGTCAATTTGGGTGTGAAGTTTTTGTGTCTCTCTCTCGCCGTCTAAAGAAGTTGACCTCTGAAGTCGCCATCTAAAAAAGCATATGCTCTGTTTTTTCTCTTCTTCTTGGTTGGTGGTTGACATTCTCTCTCTCATCTCTTTGATTTGTTTGATTTTTTTTTGGGTGGAACTGTAATTAATCAATCTGATCTCACACAAGAGCAAGACAAAAATCTATCAAGTTTTGGTTCATGGATCAGAAATGTGGTAGAGGGCATAACTAGAAACCAGAGCAAAGAGTGATGAGAAAGCGAGAAAGGAGAAGAAGGAACAGAAATGCACATGGAGGTGGGGCCCGCACATGAGAAAGTGATGAGCCATGACATTATTGAGATGCTGGACATTGAGAAAGGATAAGTGGGTATACTTTTGGGTATTTTAGTCTGTGAAGAATTTTTGTCTTACAATTGGTTATGAAGAGGATTCATAGTATAATGAAGGAATTTTGTTCAATGTTAATTCTTGAGAATTTTTTAAAATTTGTTTGGCAATTAACCATGCTTATTATCTTGAAGTTAGTCTAATCTTCTAATAGTTTTTAGTTAAAATACCAATATATATAATTCAATATACATTTTCCATAGAAAATTTTCCTCCCAAATTAATCATATTTGTGACTCAATTAGATATCAAATTATATAGTACATGTGATACAATTAGTTATGTAATATTATTTCATCAAATTATGTAATTTTTTTATTGCCAAATTTCCTAACTTTAACTTTTATAATTTTCTTATAAGTTTTAATTTAATTTATCTCTTACCATTATCACAAAAGCTACTTATGCTTAAGCCAATTCAAATAAGTTTTACTTTTACAAAAGTCATTTACACTTCCGCCAATCTAAATATCAATCACATTACACAATCTGACTCTTATCAAAAGTAACATTGCAAAAAGTCAGATTGAAAAAAGCCATTTTTGCAATCGTTGTTCTAAATACACACAATGCTGACCAGAGAACAGCTAGGGTTCTTTTTCAATAACCTTTGTATTTGCTTAAGTTAGCGTTTAAAAAGTATATTTACGTAAATCGAGATAAAGCTTATTTCACCTACCTACTTTGTATATAATAAATCACATTGGAAAAACAGTTTCTACTACTAATTAAAACATACAATTAGTGTATGGAGAATTTGCGTATCATTATGGGGAAGGATGATGGGAAATGGTGATTTCTCACAAGAATCTGAGAGGCGCAATGAGGAGGGCTCTTCAAAATTCACATGGGTCAATCTTTAGATGCATTTACGCTTGGAATTAATTCAGAAAGGAGATAATTTTTCTACTAAGTTATGTACCTATTACATTTGATTGAAAAGGATTTGGGAAAATGGATACTGGAGAGTGAAGTTTCAAAATAATTGTTTATATACTCTTTCTCTCATCGATAATTTCAATATTGACTTTCATGCTGATAGGAATGCTATTACAGAAATTAGGTGAGGACTCCAAAAAAATGGAAAGGTGGATGTAATTCATGCTGCAAAAGATTATAACACAAAACCTACTTGACTTGCCAAGAAAGTGTTAAATCCTCCCTTTGGCTTCTATTCCATGATCATTTGAAGTATTTCAAAAATATTCTTCCAACGAAGGACGTGAGCTAATCAGACTATTTTACTTTTGGCCAAAATAAAATCAGACTCTTTTACTTTACTTATTATCTTCTTTCCCGTGTAATAAACAAAAACAATATGAACATGGGACTTGATAAGCATACGGGTTGAAACAGGTTAGGTCAGGTTTTTGCCTTAACAGGTTTGGCTTATTAAGGCACAAACTGACATGTGGTCTATTAGAGGCCAATTTTTAGGACTAGGCCTGACCTGTAAACAGGCCTGGTCTGACCTGAAGCCTATTAAGAAAGCCTGAATTTTTAAAATTTTTTAAGCAAATCGAATATTAATATATTTCATGGAGATGCAAATGAAAAGTAGGACTGACAGTTTCTTAACAATTAAAGAACGGATGAATCAATAAATTAACACCAAAAGAGGAATTTCAAAAATAAATATTCAGAAAGAAGGTTCATATGCTTCTACCAGCAAGTGAGGGAAAAGCTAGAAGGGAATCAAGTATTGAATGACGAAGGCTCGCAAGAAATTTAAAATGGAAGCCAATATCCAAGAGCATATAAAAGCAAGAAGGAAATGTGAAATTGACGCTATCAGTTTAATAAACTCATTCTATCAGCAGATTTACCAGAACAGAACCAGAACAAATGAGGAATCAGCAAATGAACCAGAAACAGATCAGCAAATGAATCAGAAAACCAGCAGAACAGATGTCCAGAATTCCACCTTTAAAAAAATCAGAAATTCGTATACTTACTTGACGAATCAGAACAGCAGAAGTCGACTAACGGCTAGACGACAAGACAACGGAGACACAGGACGGCCGTGGGAAGGACCGAGGTCGACTGACGAGTGACAACTTGGACGACGGATGGAATCGGGGAGCGGAGAGTTGTGTCGTGCACCTGTGCGAGATGCGATGCCAGAAAGAGGAGAGCTGTGGTGCCGCCGCCCACCGGTGCCACTGTGGAGCTGAGGAGTGAGGAGGAGGAATGATCGAGAATGAAGATGAAGAATAAGGTTAGGGATTGCAGAAGAAAGGAGGATGAAGAATTGAAGATGAGGAAGTGAGGACGAAAATAGAATGAATTGTTGTGGGTAATTAGTAAATTATCCCACCCTTATATCTAACTTTTTTTTAAAAATATTTTAACAGGCTCAGGCCGATCTAACATATCTGTCAATAAACCTTGATTTAACCTATTAAGCAACACAGGCTTTTATTTTGATCTTGACCTGACTTTTAACCTGAATAGTCCGATCACAGGCCAAGCTATAGGCCCCCGACAAACCACCTAACATGTTTCCACCCATAACATAAGAGACGAAGGAAACAATTTTGCCATAGAATTATTTCTCATAATGGATTTCTCATGAAGAAATTCTTGTGGGAAAATAAAACAATTCCAAAGATAACTTTTCTTTCCAAATTTTATCATGCTGCTCTTTTGCTAGATTTATAACACATGACTCTTACATATAGATCTTAAGATGTCACGAACGATTTATTGTGCTAGGAAAACTTTTTTCCACATTTTTCTTCAACATTCAACATTAATTAATAGAAGATCTTAACTAGGAGTGAGCATGGCACTCTATCACCTGGTATGCTCATCCAAGCCTAATCAAAATTTACCCAGCTTGTAATGATTCGAAAAGAAGTTGGGCATCTTTAAACCGAATAAATAATTGGATAGGGCCATGCTTCAGATAGGGGTGGTACCTTACCCAAAAATTATACCATTTATTTTAAGTATATATTATTCGGCATATATTGTTTTATACTAAATATATATTATTCTATATGTATTCTTTTATTTACTATATATATATATATATATTATTTCATTACATTTATGAAATGTTGTATATTTTTTAATATTCATCCCAAAATTGATAGTATGTTATCTAAAAGATATATGTTATTTTTTTTAATTCCAACACTCAAGCTATAAACTTTTTTTAAAATATCCAAGATGTAAATTTATGGAATGTATTTAAAGTTTATAATAGTATTTATCATATATAATTAGAGTTTTTTCACATATGTTACGGGCATGACATCACCACTTAGGTTGGGAAGCTTACTCTGCCCAATTAGAGGTGGAAAGAGATTAAGTTAAGCTTTCTCTAAATAGGCATAAGTTTGCAACAGAAATTTTGAAGCCTCAGCTTAGGCCTAGTATGTGTTTGGATGAAAAACAAAACCATGGTTTGGAGATAAAACCATGGTTTTGTAAAAAATCATCCAAACACCCAACTTTTTACTAAACTATGGTTTTGATCTCAAACCATGCTTTTGCAAAAAATATCCAAACACCCTAGGTTTTGAAAAACCATGGTTTTAATCTCAAATCATGATTTGAATCTCAAAATCATGGTTTTGGGAAAATCGAATTTTTTTTGTTTTTTTTCCTATGTAAGCCCCACCATCTCTCTCTAATTGGTCCTTATTTTATTAATGTAGGCCCCATGTTGCACACTCTCTCTTACCTTCTTTTTTTTTTTGTGAATTTCACCGTTTTTTCTTCGTCAGTCCCTTTTTTCAAGAATTTTAAAATTTTAATACTCCTTTTTATTTTTAATATAAGACATATTTATCTAATTTGATTATATTAGAAAAATTAATTAAGTTAATTAACATTATAATAGACAAAATTATTTCATTTTTGGTATTAATTATAAAATTTAATGTTAAATAATGGGTTAAGATAATCCTTTTTAATGTCGTTAGGGGTTTTTTTCTCTTATAATTTAACGTCGTGAGGTTAAATTTAACAGTTTTATTAAATTTACATCCTTTTTAATTGTTCATTGTTATTTGTGCATATTCTATAACTTATTTGTACCAGACACCCTTCAGGAAAAACTTTGATGTTAAATTTGGATCTTAACCCTTAAATAATACATAAAATATAACCTTAATCGTTATATGTAATTATCACAAAAGTTAATGTTCTTTTTAGTAATTTGACCATGAAAAAAGCCATTTTGACCACAATACCCAAATACACTTATTTTATCAAAATCACTTTTTTCTCATAATCTATTATCCAGAAGCTATTTTGTTCATAATATATTTTCCAGAAGCTATTATCCACTTTTTCTCCAGAAAATATTCTCCAAAAGCTAATTAAAACACAGTTTAAGCCTATATATAGGCATTTTCTAAGTCTTAACCTGGGGCTTCAAAAGGCCTGACAAGGCCTAAAGCCTATTTAAAGTCTACTTAAAATGTAAGCTTCTAAACAGCTTTGAAACCTATGCTTTCAAATTTATATATAACTCTTCACGCTTATTTACAACCCTACATTATTTCTTAAAAGTCTAACATTGATTCTCATTGTAATATAACGGCTTAGTAAGGAAAAGAAAAGAATGTTTAGTGACAACAGTTGTCCGAGCAAGTAGGAATAAAAAAAACTAATCATTGAGATATATTTTCTAAAATCAACTAAATATAACAAAACAGCATGTAAAAGTGGATTTTAACGTCTTTTCTTTTCTCACATAAATTGGGAGAAACTCCTCCTACTAAGATTATAATATTTCATTTAACACTAAAATAAACTCATAGCAATTATTATACTTTAGTGGATGACACAAATCATGGGAGAGGAAGCGAGTTAGCGTTACCATCTCAACCGATCGAAAAGAAGAGAGGCAGGGGTGAATGATTGATGCGAAAGTAAGGTTAAGTGTAATGACGATGAGATGTGAAACTTATTATTAAAATTAAGTTAACAAATTTATAAATAATTTATAAAATTATTTAAATGATACTATGTATACTATAATTTAAAAAGTTAAATAGGTCAGGCATGTCGGTTAGGCCTTATGAAAATAGACATGACCTATTTGTCTAAATAGACCTGACAATAAGCTTAAGCCTGAGCCTGAGCCTAATTTATTTACTAAATAGGTTACGTTGAGCTTTATATAAGTTAGACCGTAGGCCCCATTAAGAGTCTGACCTATTTCCACTCCTATTCCCCAACCCATCTTTGCCCTACCTAAAATAGTCAGGGTTTCTATAAAGCAACAATACAGCCCGTTCTTCCTTCAGGCTAAGCACTAGGCAGAAGTCTTGCCCTCCCTCTCTTAATCTTAACTTTGTTTTTTGATTTGTCTGTTATTAACATTAGATCATTTCAATATACTCCTATGTTTGTTTTTTCAATTTTTTTGCGAACTCGATTTAGAAATATGTATCATTTAAAGTGATTTTGTTTTTTAATCAAAAAAAGGTAAGGACATTATCCCAAAAAAAAAAAAAAAAAGGAGGTCACTACCCTTTTGCCCTCTAAGAGTATTTATATTAAATTTTTAAATGTTATATAATTTGAAAAATTACTTAACTATTCTTATTTTTTTTTTAAATAACAAATCCTTAACCCCCTTATCGGTTGGTGGCGATGGCAATGGCTATCACCAGAGCTCGGATGACCTTATCGGCAACCAGCTGCCGGAGCTCTGGTGATCGGTGCTCCAACTGCCTAATATATATATATTTTTAATTTCTCAGGTAAAAGTTGTTAATATAGATACTTGGATTGTTAATAGTTATACTAAAGATGTAAAAAAGGACCTAATATTTTTTTTTTTGAATTTCTCAGGAAAAAGTTGTCAATATGGACACCTGAGTTGTTCCATTTGCAATTTTAGTATCGCTATTAACAACTCAAATATCCATATTGACAACTTTAACTTGAGAAATTCAAAAAAAAAATATTAGCCACCAGAGCTCTGATAAAATATATTAGGAAATATTCAACAAACACACCACCTACAATGTTAATATCACTATTAACAACTTAAGTATCAATATTGAAGACTTTTGCCTGAGAAATTGAAAAAAAAATATTAGGCTGCCTTTTACAACTTTAGTATTATTATTAACAACTAAAGTATCTATATTAATAACTTTTGCTTGAAAAATTCAAAAAAAAAAATATTAGGCCGGAGCTCTGATCATTGGTCGAGCCTCCGGAGCTTCAACAGTCGACAATAGGTTGAGGGTTTTTTATTTTTTTTAAAAAACCACGGTTAGTTAGATGATTTTTTATAATTTACAAAATTTTAAAGTTCTAAATCAGTTTTTTAAAAATTATTAAAATTCAATATATTTATTTATCTTTTATTAATTTTTTAATGATATTTTTCTGTCCTTTTCTTTCTAAAAATATTTTAAAAAGAAAAGATTTATTGAGGCATTATCGCCTTCAAAACCCTAACTGCCGACTCTGGTCATCATCTTCTCTTCTCCGCGTAAAAGGTGCCGCCTGAAAAGCCCTCTCAAGCTTCCAATTGCCCCACACGAGGAATTGCAGAAGCTTAGCCATGGTCTCGCTGAAGCTTCAGAAGCGGCTAGCCGCCAGTGTACTCAAGTGCGGGAAAGGAAAGGTCTGGCTTGACCCCAATGAAGTCAGCGAGATTTCCATGGCCAACTCTAGTACTTCTCTTCTCCCTTTCTCCAATTTTTTATCATTCATGGCAGTACGTCCAAGTTATTAAGTTCGCTTTGAATTATGGATTAAAATTAAAAGTTTTTGTCACTGAGTGTAACATGAGGTGATGGATCCACAGAAAATATGTGATGATGATGATGATATGTCTTGAGCCCGGTTTATGTTTGAAATGATTAATCTTATTGGGCATTGGCAGTGTATTTGTTAGTTTGGAGATCAATAGCAGGATCTAGAACAATTGCTTTTCAAGGAAGATCAATACATCATCTTTAATCTCTCTCGGTGTTGGTGTCATTGTTCGGACTTCTGAGTCGGATATTTTGCCTTCTAGCAATGAATAGCAACGTCTCGCTTGTAGACCAGTAGAAACCTGGAATGCATAAGCAAATTGTTTCTAGCCAACCAATCATGTGATTAAGCTTATTTATTTCTTACTTCGCCTGTATCTTATTTCCTGAGGTGGAAATTGGTTTTGCTTGTATTGACATGCGCGTGATAGATGTAGAAGCGGACAAGATTGTTTTCCTCTTCTCCTCATTTTAATACACGATGGAATGTAGAGATAGAAGTGGCCAATTTGGTTTTTAGTGCTTGTCCCATGTGATTCATGTATTAAATCTTTTCCGTCTTGTTAGGGAATATTATTCATTAGGCTGGTAAAAGTAGTTTATCTGTTAGAAGTGAGAACTAAGTATATTTGGTTGGGTTAGTTTGTTTGTGAGTGTACTGCAGACATACTTGTAGACAGTGTGTGTGTATTATGTTATACATGAGACAATACTCGCCGAACCTTTATCTTACTTGTACAAACTGCATTGTCAAGTCTCATCTATGAATAATAGTACTATGAAATTGTTTCATTCATTTGAGGAAGCTGTTTCAGCTTTTCAAATTTTGCCCTATATAAGTTTGTTGTTTATGATTGTGTGTGTTTTTTGGGGGGGGGGGACACTGCCTAAATTTGTCGTAGTTCTTTCTCTAGGCAGCTTAGTTATGCATGCAATTGATCTAGAGGCATGAATTATGTCTCATTGCATTTGTGGCTGGCAAAATGCTGTTTCTTGGTAGGATTGTAAGGTGTTAGAACTGAGTCTGCTTCTTATATTGCCTAGGTCTTGATGACATGTGTTTTAATAATGGTGTAATGACTAATGACAGGGCAAAACATCAGGAAACTGGTGAAGGATGGCTTCATAATTAGGAAGCCCACAAAGATTCACTCTAGATCTCGTGCTCGAAAAATGAAGGAGGCCAAGAGAAAGGGTCGGCATTCTGGATATGGTATGATTTATCATTAGCATTTGCGGTTTGTTTTTGTTGCACGATTTTGTCTTGTGAAGTCTTTAATGGAGGCTCATTTTATTTTTGATTACTTAAGGTAAGCGTAAGGGTACTAGGGAGGCACGGCTGCCAACAAAAATACTGTGGATGAGGAGAATGCGTGTGCTGAGGCGCCTGCTTCGCAAGTATCGGGAAGCTAAAAAAATCGACAAGCACATGTACCATGACATGTACATGAAGGTAAAAGGTAATGTGTTTAAGAACAAGCGTGTTTTAATGGAGAGCATCCACAAAACCAAGGCAGAAAAGGCCAGAGAGAAAACCCTGTCTGACCAATTTGAGGCCAAGCGTGCTAAGAGCAAGGCAAGCAGGGAGAGAAAGCTGGCTAGGAAAGAGGAGCGGTTGGCACAGGTATGCTATGGTTCCATGTCTACTCTTCTTCTTGACCCATAGAAATTGGAAGCCAAGTTATAAAACCCGTACCGGACAAGCCGGTTCAGCCCGGAAACCAGCGAATCAGTTCAGTCCAAGCATCAACCCAGTTCACTTTATTATTTTTTTAATAAAAAAAATCGGCTTTTTTTTATTATTTTCTTTAGAATTTTATATTAATAACCTTGAAATCTTCACTTTCTCACCAGTTTGGCTCTGGGTTAGCTCCGGTTTGACCCATTGACTCTTGATCTAGTAGCCCGGCCAGTTCAGTGACCGGTCTAGGTTTAATAACCTTAATTGGAAGTGATACAAATTTACATTCTTGTCTTTGAAATGCAGCTGGTTAGCATAAAAAGTCATTTTTTACCTAATGGTTTGCTTGCCATTGTTAGACTTGAGATTCATTAGACTTTATCCTTGCTGCTGCTATGTGTTAAATCGACTAAATTCATAAACTGATTGGTGGGTTAACGTTGCATGTGAACTATATAGGGACCTGGAGAGAGAGCACCTCAGGCAGCATCACAACCACAGGCTGAGTAAGCATTAATATATGGACTATATAAATTTTTTGAACCATCTGTTTTTACATCGTGTCACAATTTTTTGGATGCTATCCTTCCTTTAGGGGTGCTAAGAAAACAAAAAAGTGATGGCTGAGCTGAGACACCGGGATGCTGAAGAATGGAGGTTGATCGTTGGACGTTGGATGTTGGATGTAAGTGTCCGCCTTGGAGCTGTTTTGTTTTCTATCTGTAACAAACATTCGAACTAAGCTGTAGTATTATTTTCTTAATTTAGTATGTGCTCGAGTCTCTATTTCTATTGCGTCAAATATAGGGAATACAAGTAGATGAAGGTGCAGTAATCTGTATGTTCGTTTTTTGCTGTTTTTTTTTTTTTTGGGTTAAACACGGTCTGTACTGTATCCATTTGAGGTTTTTATTGCAGAAGAGTTTTGTGAGAAGCGAGTCTCTTTGTTTCGGGGTTCCCCTTCATCTTCCTCCTGTCTGTTTCTTGTCATATGCCGTAGTGTATTCTTTTGATATGTTGGCCAAAAGTATTGATGATCACATACATTTAAAGTTACACTATTCATTCCATATTTCATATTAATATTATTTTTAGATTGAATTGTTTTAATTATTTTGCAGATATTAAGGCCATGTTTGCAGACTAATTGAAAACAAGTTTTTGTAACTTTTGGAACAAATTGTTATCTCTTAGATCATTTTGTTTTTTAAATTTATAATTTTTTTAAAGCATTTCTATTATTGCACGAATTAACGAGTTTTTGGTTGTCATGATAAAAGATGATATTTTAGGAAAATCAATCAAAATTTTTTACAAATAACTAACATAACTAATTTTCTTAATTCATGATATTTAGTTAACTAGCTCTTAATGCTATTTTTACACTGTTTTGATTATCATCTTTTAACTAAGATTAACGGATTTTGGGGCAAAAAAAAACGGATTTCTTTTCCTTTTTTTTCTTTTTTTTCCCAACAAGATTAATGGATTTCTTAATCTAATCTACACGAAATAGGGGTATAATGTCACTCTTTATGGATCGCCGCGCTCCACGCTCAAAATAAAAAATTAAAAAGACTCTACGGACTGTCATGAGGCATATTGACACAGAAGAAACACTAAAATAAAAATGCTGCTTTACAATGCTTGATGATAATGGTTAGCCATATTCACTTGTTTATTATTTATTTATATCTGCTTGACCGGAGTTTGATTGTTTATCGAGGTTTTCCAACCAAAACCAAACGCGAACCGAGTCTAGGAGAAGTTGGCTCTCTCATAATTGGAAGGAATAAAAATATGTAATTTGCCTAATCTTTCTGATGCTAAACATAGCAAGTAAGAATTGACCCCCTGGGGACGATGGATCACCATATCACCATCACAGCAAACGCGCGGAAGACACCATTGTCTCTCCCAGAACAGATTTTGCATGCTTCGGATTGGATCCTAAAAAACGATCGACCACATTGGCGTCGTTTTGTTCCTTTCATGTTTATGAATTCCCATGGCGTCGGAGTCGGAGGGATCGGTGTCCGGGGGCTCTTCCCGGTACGTTCAACTCCCACCGCATCCGCCGCCGACTATAACTCCACCCGTCGCATCGCTCCGGCAAGGCGGCCCTGAGCCTTCTCGGATTTTCGAGGAGTTGCCGAAAGCTACCATCGTCTCTGTCTCTCGTCCCGACGCTGGCGACATCAGTCCCATGCTTCTTTCTTACACCATTGAGTTTGAATACAAACAAGTACCAAGACTTCCGTATCTCCCTTCACTATCTTCCTGCTAGTGCTTTTGTTGGAGTTCTTCGAGAGTCATCCATTTTATGAGCCTGGATCCTTAGACTTCTGTTGTGTGAAATGACGAAGCCAATATGTAACCGTAAAAGCAAGTGAAGAAATAGGAGAGGAAATGAGTATCTGAAAATAGTAATATCGTTTCACACTGTATCAGTGTAAATAACCATAGCTCCACTGGGGAAAAAATGGGCCAAAAAACAAAATGGAGAATAAATAAAGCAATATTCTATGCTGGACTGAGGAATCGGAAATAAATGCCGTCTTTATATGGTCTCCAATGGACCTTGGTCCTTTATCTTCAATTTTCTCAGCTTAAAATTTAACTTTTTAGACTTTCTTTTCTGTTGCAATTTGATTCGGGGACTTCTTCCTTCCATTTTAGTCTGTTTTTGATAAATCAAGTCGATAAGCCTTTACAGTTTGGTACTCAATAGTTTAGCTATAGTTTGAATTTTACATTAGAAACAGCTCAGGCAATTGATGCTTTTATTTACTTGATTGAATTTCCTGTCACTGGAATATTCTTAATATATATCTCATTTTCATTTTAGTTCAAGTGGCAGTTGGTGAAGAAAGCCTCTCAAGTGATTTATTTACATTTTGCATTGAAGAAGCGTGCATTTATTGAGGAAATTAATGAAAAGCAAGAGCAGGTGTGTGTTGCCCGATAATCTTTATATTGATTTTCTGGTTACTTCCTCATATTAAAATGTTTTCTGTCGTTCATATGTCGCTTGTACTATCCTCATTCTTAATCACATCTTCATGTTATTTAATGGCATATTGTTTGCCTAGCAAAGTTTGGGATTGTGATGTTCACTGAAATTATATCAAGGTTAAAGAATGGCTTCAAAATCTAGGAATAGGAGAAAACACCACTGTGGAGCATGATGATGAAGTAGATGATGAAACTATCTTGCATCATGATGAAAGTGCTAAAGACAGGTGATTATTGCAAGTTATTTTAGACTATTCTTTAGAATTTGGATGAGTTACTTGGTTACAATTACTTTATATGTGGTTTTTGGTCCAGGGACGTTCCGTCTATTGCTGCCTTACCAATTATACGGCCAGCCTTAGGTGGGCAGCAGTTTGTCTCAGACAGAGCGATGGTTGCTATGCAAGGATATCTCAATCACTTTTTTGGAAATATTAGTATCGTTAATTCTCTAGAGGTAGTATATTTACAGAAATCAGTATTAGTCTTTCTCTTAGGTGAAATCATACATTTTTCTTTACTTCCTGGAGCCATCTAAAAGACCAAATAACAAAAAAAAAAAGCGTACATTTTTCTTTACTTCCTGGAGCATGTTTACAGAAATTAGTCTTTCTCTTGGGTGAAATAAAAAAATGGTAAGATAGTATCTCCTTGCACATGGAGGGACAATAGTAGTTATCGCACAGCCATAGTATATAAAATATTAGACAAACAGATGGAGAGAAAAGTAGAGGCAATGGTTTTCTGAAAATTGTCAAATTTCCAAATCTCACTTTTCGTGTCATAAGGAAGAATAGAGACATGAGAATGTAGATACTTTGGAAATGCCTAGGATTTATTTGCTCTTGGTTTCCTTAGGTTTGTCTTATTTAGAGTCTGCCTATAATTTGTCTATGCCAGGTAGTCCAAATTCAGTATGCTTGAATTTTTATGCTGGAAAATTATGTGAAGAAGAAGATTCTTCACTCCTCAAACATCTTTAAAACCTTCGTTGGAAAGATCTGACAGTTAAACAACCACAATCCAAGTCATTGGTGATTTGAGAAAGCAGATGACCAACAGATTTCTCATTAGATTTAAATATCAAATAATGACTAATAATAGCAGTATGGATACATTTTGGGTTGGGTTTCTCTTTGTAACATGAGCTTCCCCTTGGAATAGTTAGGTATTTTGATGTGCGATTCTAGAATCCATCTGATGAGAAGAACCTGCTCCATTAATTAGCTTGAGCTAAAAAAGAAGCTTTGCTATATTATTATCGCTCTGCATCTCTGCCTTTGAATTTTTGTTGCATTCCTGTACTTACTATTATGACAAGGCACCTGCATTTCAGCATTTACAATAAGCAGTCATGTTGCGTACTGCAGGTTTGCAAGTTTTTGGAGGTCTCAAAGTTATCATTCTCACCTGAATATGGCCCCAAGTTGAAAGAAGAATACGTAATGGTGAAGCATCTGCCAAACATTTCAAAGGATGATGATTCTAGACAATGTTGTATTGTTCAATGTTTCAGTTGTTGCAATGACAACTGGCAAAAGGTAGTGACTTTGTGCTTTCAACATGGGTTAATTTATGCAGTAATGCGGAATTCATGCATTCAATTCAAATATATGTAAATGTGCTAGAAGTCATTCATTTGTAAAATATGGCATCAATTGAAACTATTTTATACTCTCATTCTGGTCGATAACTTTTATATAATATGTTTTGCATCAGTCTGATGGTTCAATCATGAGCATCAGTTTTCAACTCATTATATTTAACTTATAAATTACTAAAGATTTTGGTTTAATGTATCATGTTTGCTTGTCTGTTTTGTAACATGCAGGTTTGGGCTGTACTAAAACCTGGATTCTTGGCATTTCTAGCAGATCCTTTTGATACCCAGCCTTTGGACATTATTGTTTTTGATGTACTTTGTGCCTCAGAAGGGAATATAACAGGTTGTCCATCTCTAGCAACAGAAATGGTGGAACCAAACCCTTTACGCCATTCATTCAAGGTCACATGCTCTATCTCTGTCCTTACGTATCTAATGGATTTTAGAGTGGCAGTTAATATTCTCTCTCTGTTGCTTTGTTAATCTTTTGTTTATTAATCATAAACTAACTACTGGATATTAGAGCATGTCTGATTCAATATCAATGGAGATTCTCTTTAATTGGTAACTTAAAACGTTTAGGTGACTTCTGGAAATCGGAGCATTAGGGTGAGAGTAAAGAGTAGTGATAAAGTTAAAGATTGGGTCGCTGCTATAAATGATGCTGGAGTAAAACCTCCTGAAGGCTGGTGTCATCCTCACCGCTATGGTTCCTTTTCTCCTCCAAGAGGCTTGATTGAAGATGATAGCCAGGCTCAATGGTTTGTAGATGGTCAGGCAGCATTTGAGGCCATTTCTTCTTCAATTGAGGAAGCAAAATCGGAGGTTTTTATTCTCTGTGCTAGAACATCAAAATTATGTTGGACGTCAAGTTCACAATGTTATGATTGTTCTTAAGTTTCTGTTCAGTGATTAAGAGCTTTATGCAGATATATATTTGTGGGTGGTGGCTGTGCCCAGAACTGTATTTGCGGCGTCCTTTTCACTCTCATGCTTCATCAAGGCTTGATAATTTGCTGGAAGCAAAGGCTAAGCAAGGGGTTCAGGTATTCTTTCATGCCTTATTGATTATGCAAATGAAAGCCCCAATTATACAAAGAACATACTGTTTTGAATTACTTTTGGTATTGAGTTGTTTAAACTGTGAAAGTTGCCAGGTTTTTCTTTAGTATGATGTTGGCTTTCAGTTAAATTAATGATTGATTGAGCATAGTGATTTACGATCACTAATTATCCCCTTCTGTATGTTTTTGTTGGCAAATACTTATCCCATGTTGTTGTTCAGCAATGTGACTTATTCCAAGTCGTGATGGACCTAAGGGTGTGATCATACATTTGTTGGCAGTGCTGAGTTGCATATGCAGCGCTGCCTCCTTTGTAGTAATTTCAATTAATTCTGCCATATGATTCGCTTTCTAGGTAAAAACAAATTGGCTTTGAAATGTTTTTTGGTTGTTGGATGAGTGATCTTACTTGATGGAAGAAGTTATTTCCTTAGAGATGTAGCCTATAAGTTCAGAATGTAAAAGAAGCCACTAGGTAGTGTCAGTTAAATTTTTCAGTGCTTATTAGTTCACCAGTCCATGGGATGGATACTGTTAGAATATTTCAGGTCACTTGCATGCAGTTTAGCTGATTGCTAGATAGAGTTGTGATTGAGTTAGAAGTTTTGTTTTGGATTTTGAGGCCTTTTTCTTTCAAAGCAAGAATTAGGTATTAAGTTTGATTGCGTTATATCTTATTGTTTTGTTTTCTCCAGGAGCTAATTTTGTCGTGAAACTGTATTATTATCCATAATGTGAAGTGGGCATAAGAACTGAAGTGTCTCTTTTCAGACCCTAAGTTTTGCGTAATTTGTTTTTGTGGGATTGCTTCATGGCTGTTACAATTTTTTTTTTTTTTGGCATGGTATTAGAGTTAGATACCAAAACCCTAACTGCTAACTCAATAACAACTCTAATAAATGATGAAGATTTGACTTTCCTATTTTCCAAGTTAGAGTTGAGAAGGATTGGGATAGGTATGAATGCTGGCTTTTTGATGCAGATTTTTATTCTTCTCTACAAAGAAGTGGCTCTTGCTTTGAAAATAAACAGTATTTACAGCAAGAAAAAGCTTCTCAGCATTCATGAGAATGTGAGGGTATTACGCTATCCTGATCACTTTTCTACTGGCGTTTACCTGTGGTATGCAAATTTCCCAAGACTTCTTTATACACCTACACACATAATTACGTATAGAATTGTTAGTATTTAGACTTTACCAGCAATATCAATTGTAGTATATATTTGTGATTCATAATATGGACTCATGATTGTGTACAGGTCCCACCATGAAAAACTAGTTATTGTGGATCACCAGGTTTGCTTTATTGGAGGACTGGATTTATGCTTTGGTCGTTATGACACACCTGAGCACAGAGTGGGAGATTTCCCTCCTTTGATCTGGCCTGGGAAGGACTATTATAATCCTAGGTAAATTGTGTGCATCAACTAAAGGGGTAATGAAAAACCAAAAAACAAAAATGGTCTTTGTAAATTTCCTTCTATTTTTCAAAATAGAATCAGGATCTGAGAACTGAGAAGTATGGGGATAATAAAGCAATCCAATTGTCGAATGAAATGAAATTCTCATTGGAAGGCTGAATGGATATATTTGTTAGACTCCATAGACCATCATAATTAGTGCTCTTTTGGGGGATTTACTGGTGTAGTCACTCTTTCAAATTCATGTAGATGCTTTAATATGATTTCAAGTTCCTTTTTATAGCATCTACTCTGTCTAACTCTGCCTTGTTGGGTTGGATATAATATAATATCACATAATTCATTGATTTATTTAATCTTTTCCAGGGAATCTGAACCAAACTCATGGGAAGATACAATGAAAGATGAATTAGATCGTGGAAAATATCCTCGTATGCCATGGCATGATGTCCACTGTGCCGTTTGGGGACCACCTTGTCGTGACATTGCTAGGCACTTTGTTCAGCGATGGAATTATGCAAAGGTTAGATTTCAACCATAATTGGAATAAAATGTTTTGATGTTCAACACATTGTATTCCTAAATTGCTAATTTGAAATGTCTTTTGTGTATCTTTTTACTTTTTCCCTTTAGAGGAACAAAGCTCCATATGAGCAAGCAATACCATTACTTATGCCTCAGCATCATATGGTTATTCCACACTACTTGGGAAAAGACAAAGAATTGGAGATTGAAACTGAGAAACCTATCAATCATAGAAGAATGATAAGGGATGATTCATTTTCCTTATCTCCATACCAAAATATTCCTCTGCTTTTGCCTCAGGAATCTGATGGGCCACATAATCCTAAAGGACAGCCAGAATTAAATAGGTTAAGCACCTTTTCTAATCTCAATCGACCAATCAAGACAAGTGCTGGTCTTCCTCCTCGTTATCAGAGGGCCAAAATTCAACCAGTTGGTTCAGATACACCAATGAAAGGCTTTGTGGATGAGATTGATTATGTTAATGAAAGTGGGGAAATGTCTCAAGATAGAGTTGCTTGTGTCAGCTCAAAAGGCACAGTTCCTGAATGGTGGGAGGCACAAGAACGGGGTGATCAGGGAGGCTTTGCTGATGAATTTGGACGAGTTGGTCCTCGTTCTTCCTGCCGCTGTCAGGTATGTTACTGATGACTGCCTATTGCCCAAACGCAAGTGGTCTGCCTTAAGATGATCGCGCCAATAGTTCCTTTCCCCCCTATATTTTATATCACCTGATTAACTCTTTGTAGTTTGAAATGCTTTAAAAGGGTGTAGCAATCAACAACTTATGTTTTCACCACTAAATTAATGTTGTTTATTATAGATACAGATGTTTTAACCATAATTAATGTAACATGGCCTAATTGCATGAAAAATCAATGTCACTTAGATCTCTCGACAGATTCATTTTCATTAGGGCACATCATATGGTGTGACTGTCTCCTTAACTGGTCTTCCCTAATTCCTCCCCCCCCCCCCCCCTTCCCATACGGATATTGCAATTTATGCGATCACTTAAATTGTCAGGTTATTAGGAGTGTTAGTCAATGGTCTGCTGGGACAAGCCAAACTGAACAGAGCATCCACAATGCTTATTGCTCTCTAATTGAGAAAGCTGAACACTTCATCTACATAGAGGTATCTAATACTTTCCTGTTTTTTCCTTGATTAGATGATCCCGTTTATGATGATGATTGTGTTTTATGCTTAGTCTCCAAATAAGTGATTAAAATAGTGTTTCTTTCCGTGTTTGTTTTTGGAACTGATATTGGATAATTTTCAGAATCTAGCACAGCACGATTGTGTTTTGATTGTTCCTAATCATGTATACTAATGTATCAGCATTGATGAACTAATGCTACATAATATATGCCCCTCTCCTGCTTGCCCCACTTTTTTTCAATGTTTACCATTCTTATTTCTGTATTATCTCGTATGCCTTTTTTGTGGCTTCTTCTGATTGTTTTGTTTCTTCCTTGGGACTTTGTTCCAGAATCAATTTTTTATCTCAGGTCTTTCAGGAGATGAGATGATACAAAACCGTG
Organism: Inga leiocalycina; assembly: GCA_963242795.1. Classification (NCBI taxonomy): domain Eukaryota; kingdom Viridiplantae; phylum Streptophyta; class Magnoliopsida; order Fabales; family Fabaceae; genus Inga; species Inga leiocalycina. The sequence goes on along the minus strand of OY725327.1, from coordinate 10,679,426 downwards.
TTTTAGAGGCTTTGTATCAACGGGTTATGCGAGCTTACAAAGATCAAAAAATTTTTAGGGTTATAATTGTCATCCCACTCCTTCCTGGCTTCCAGGTTCTTATCATTTTTATTTTTTGTCTCTACCGTTTCTACTTTGTCAATACATATTTTCTGCATAGCTGTTGAACTTGCTTCATAATCATGCAGGGAGGCCTTGATGATAGTGGTGCAGCATCTGTTAGAGCCATAATGCATTGGCAGTATCGAACCATTTGCCGAGGACCAAAATCAATATTGCATAATCTCTGTGATCTCCTAGGTGCAAAAGCCCATGACTACATATCTTTCTTTGGCCTCAGGAATTTTGGAAGACTCTTTGATGGCGGTCCGGTGGCAACCAGCCAGGTATTTTTGTAACTCGTGTGTCACTTATACTTAAGTGCAGAGCACCAGAAATCTTAGCCACATATGCATGCTGCAGGTGTATGTTCACAGCAAAATCATGATAATTGATGACCGTACAGCTTTGATAGGATCTGCTAATATTAACGATAGAAGTTTACTTGGCTCTAGAGACTCTGAGGTATATAGCTCCTAATTTTTTTCAAGTGGGTTTTTGTAATTATTGTGTTATATTCAGTCTCGTTAATTGTCTCAATGGAATTTCAGATTGGTGTTGTAATAGAAGACAGAGAGTCAACCGGATCATATATGGGTGGAAAGCCATGGAAAGCAGGGAAGTTCGCGCTGACTCTTCGACTGTCATTATGGTCGGAACACTTGGGTCTCCAACCAGGAGAGGTTAGCAAATTTCATTCTTATTTGAAGGAGATAATGTGCTTTGTGTTGTTGTTGATTCCTACTGATTTTGTTCATATTTTTCTCCTCAGATTGATGAAATAGCGGACCCAATTGTTGAGTCTACTTATAAAGACATTTGGACGGCAAGAGCAAAGGTAATAGAAGGAATAAAATGTTCAGCTAAATCCCAAGAACTTATACTAATAGTTATCACATATTTGGGATTAGAATAATTATGAAATAAATTATAGTAAACTAATAAATGTATCTGCATCTATTTCAGAAAAATACTGCAATTTACCAAGATGTCTTTTCTTGCGTTCCAAATGATATGATACACACCAGGTATATATGGCAGTTATCATTCTTTTTGGTGTATTTTATCCATTTTGTCTTGTCCGGACATGCATTCTAAAACGTATAATTCTGCAGAGTTGCTTTCAGACAAAGCACAGCTCGCTGGAAAGAAAAAATTGGCCACACAACTATTGATATAGGAATTGCCCCAAAAGTGTTGGAATCCATTCATAATGGAGCAATCAAGAATACTGATCCCTTGGAGAGATTAGCCTCAGTGAAGGGTCATCTTGTTTCTTTTTCGTTGCAGTTCATGTGTCAGGAAAATTTAAAACCTGCCTTCAATGAAAGCGAGTACTACGCTTCTCAAGTTTTCCATTGAGTGTGATGTCTGAGAGTATGCAAAAAAATAATTTTAAAAAAACATGGATTTTAACCCCTTTTTTCCCGGAGATCTACATCTTATTACTTGCATTATTTTATTATTTTTCCCCATTTACAGCTGAAAAATAGGGTCTTGTTGTTCTTGTCAAATTTCGAATAACCAATGCAAATGCTCAATAAAGTTAATAAGAGGATTTAGTTGTTAATAAAGTACAACGAAATCGTGCCCTCTATATAGCAAATTCCATCTTGTGGGAAAAGATTTGTTGTCGTCAAATTTCATCCACTTGCCTATCAGCTAAATTTCAAATGACCAAAGGAAACGTTTAATGAAGTTATTAAAAGGATTTAGTTGTTGATAGAGCATAATGGATTCATGTCTTCTATGTATCTGACCCTGTCTAGTGACACAAGGTTTGTTATTGTTGTGATCAAATTTCATCCTCTGACCTCCCAGCTGAATTCAAAGCTTCTGTAGATTTCAGTTTTACTAAAGATACAGTATCAATCCCTCCCCTGCAAGCACTCATTCCTCTTCATTATTTGGGCTTGTAAAAATATTATCTTCGGTCCTAATTATAAGATAAAGTTAATTTTTTTAGAGAGATTAAAAGAAGCTAAATAAGTTACTTAATCATATCATATGTTGTGTATCCTTAGATTATATATTAGTTTATTAGTCAAACTAATTAGTTTGGAAAAAATAAAAATAAAAATACTCTGGAGTAATTTAATTAGATTCCTTAATTTCTCCAAAAAAAATAACTTTATCTTATATTTAGGATAAGGGGGAGTATATATATATACATGTTTCTTTTCATCCACTACTTTTGATTTATTGCTAAATGCAACCCCACCAATATCTGATATAAAACTCTCTGGAACAAACTAGTCTTTGTCAAAACCTATATGAACCATTCTGACTCATAATCTACGTTATTTTAAATCCATACATCTAGCATGAAATCTAGCACTTGTGAAAAAACAATGCAAACCTTATCCTTATGAACTTACTTTTTTTTATTTTGGGTTTAGGTGTATTACATCAACTGTATTTTTAAATAAGCATACCTAATAATCAAAATTATCACTTCATCAGACCATCGATTCTCGTTTAAATTTTTCTTCCAAACTTGTCTTGTTTATTAACTCTCTAGTGAGTGAATAACATCAATGTGTGTGTGTGTGTGTCTCAATCATGTGTTAACAAATATATCAAGAGGGTTTATATCAAATACACACACACACACATCAAGGTGGGGAAATGACAATAAAAAAAACTTGGTAAGAAAATAATGGTGTTTAAGGACCCTAATCCAGAAATGAATTTAAGACTCTTAGCCCTTTAATGACACTATGGACTCAAACGCCTCTCATAATAGCAATTTTAAAAATTGAAAGTTCAATTTTGAATACCAAAAGTTCAACTGTAAATAGTTGAACTTCCATGACCTTAACTACATTATTCATAATTTTTAAGTTCTTGTATTTCAGAACTTAATTGACAATAATTTGAAATTGGAGTTTGGTATAATTTATTATTGAATTTTTAATGTTTACATCTGAATTTTTAATTTTTAAAAGTTTCCATGTTTCTGACCATTCAAATATTTTAGCTCATAAAATTCAATTAAAAAAAATTTCAAAAAATACCTTAGTCCTTTATTAATTATTATCATTTTATAAATTGGGTGTCCTTGAGTATCATCAATTATTTTCCACCAAAGTCCTTCCATGGGAACTTCACAAAAATACCTCTCTATATATACTCTTCAAGGATTAGTACACAGCAATCATGCATATCTGGGGCCCTTCCATCAAGATCAATCCAGGCCGTGCGATGCAAGCATGTTTGCTAATCAAATAATAAATTAAAGGGTTAATATAACTTTTGGTCCCTGAAGTTTGATCCAATTTTGGTTTTGGTTCCTCAAGTTTGAAATCTATGGTTTTAGTCCCTGAAGTTTCACCCGATTTTGGTTTTGGTCCCTGAAGTTTGAAATCGGTGGTTTTAGTCCCTGAAGTTTCACCCGATTTTGGTTTTGGTCCCTCAAGTTTGAAAAGGACTTGGTTTTTTTCTGGGTCGGGTCGGGTTTTTTAATTGGGTCGCCAAGTCCTTTTCAAACTTGAGGGACCAAAACCAAAATCGGGTGAAACTTCAGGACCAAAACCACCAATTTCAAACTTCAGGGACCAAAACCAAAATTGGGTGAAACTTCAGGGACCAAAACCACAAATTTCAAATTTAAGGAACCAAAACCAAAATTAGATCAAACTTCAGGGACTAAAAATTATATTAACCCTAAATTAAATGAAGTGTCTTTGTTTCATTGTTGGTGCCGGTGGTGGTGGGTCATAAACTAATTTCACAAAGTGTCCTTTTAATTTGACCATTGACAACCTGGGGCCCAGCAAAACAACTGGCCAAGCCACAGCCTTGCGTTTGGTGTATTCATTGGTTTACCTGGCTAGAAGTTGCCCAATAGATTGATTTGTCAATTATTATGACTGTGGGAAGATATTTAGTCTCTTTTGTATGTGATGGACATTGAAAATTAATTAATTTAAACCAAACCACTAAAAAGAATCCATTCTCCTCCACAAATAGCAAATTCTCTATTCTTTAAGTCCTTTTCAAGCTTTTATTAATTTCATTGTTAATTACCGACCATTTATGATATTTCATTTAATTCGTTAGATTTAGTTCGGTGCCAACAATATGTTATTCAAAACACTAACTAAACACTAACAAACAATATTTTATTTAATTCTCAAGTTGATATTTTTGTTTTTAATCCCTGAAAAAACACTAACTTACTGAATTCAACGATTTATTTTGCAATTTTATACTAATGGGAACTCAACAAGTAGGAGGCTGTGATGTAACTTATGATAATGTAAGTTTAAAAGGTGAAGAAAACAAACATGTTAGTGTTCAAATTGTTCATTTATTCTGAATCTTGAGGAGGTCATAACAAGGGGTGATACTGTAATATCACTCACCAGCCCCCACCTGTGATTGCAGTTTTGGTTCATGAGTGCAAGTAAATAAATACACACATGTTTATATATATAACTTGAGCCGAATCACCTTTTGGGTTCCTCAGATTTTGCAGGCAATGCAAGCAACACTATTCTTCTATATCACTATTACTGGGATTCAAAGGTATTGAATATTTTACGTCTTCGTTTTGTTTCTGGGAAAGGAAAAAAAAAAAAACAGGCGTAGCCACAAAATCATATAACATGATTTAGATTTCTTGATTCCAAGAAGATCTTCTTCAATCTGGTTTTGAACATATCAACAAGGGATGAAATTTAAATTTCTGTTGCAGTAGTGAGATTGGAATGTAGTGGTGGTGGCCGCCGCCATGGTTCTCTTTCCATCTCTGGTTAATGGATTGGCGTGGACTGTGTCATTCAGAAGAGAAAAGAACAGTCCAAGGGAAGATGAAGATCGAAGGAAAGTTGTGGAAGCATTGGCCAAAGAAGCAAAGAAGAATGAACTGTTGTTGAGTTCTTCTGGAACTGTAAAGTCTCATAAGGCTAACACTTTTGCCTCTGTCTTCTCCAAGAGAGGCACTAAAGGAACCAATCAGGATCGTCTTGCTGTTTGGGAGGTATATATATGCCAAACTCTATCCTTTTTGTTTGTCTGCCATAACTGCTTCAAAGGTCATATAGCAGATGCCTGAAGAAGCTTTGATTAGCATATGCTTGAGATGAGCTTAAATGAATAATTCTGTTAGAGGTGCTTACATGTTTTCAAATCAATCTATCGTATGTGGCTTAAGATGTGTTATTCAACACATGTAATTTGTTCAACTATGAAAATTATCACAAGATACTTCATAATGAACAAGGAACTAGGTAAGTTGAATGAGGCATTTGAGACTTCAACAAATGAACTGATTTTGAGTAAAACCGCATTGAGTAAACATTAACTGTCCACCTAGGGGCACTTGGTCTAATTTGTGAACCAACGAAAGCACAAAGTGGGTGAACAAAGTTCGAATCCCATCATGTTAGAAAAGATCCCTGGGAGAGGCAATCGCAAAATATCGATCTAGATTAGTCAATTGCTCGAATACCTGATAATAGGATCTAAAAAAGTACTGTGTGTATCGGGTGACTTAAAGGTTTATCTAAAAAACCATTGACTTTTGTTAAAAAATTACTGTAACATATGAGTAATTACTATGTTTTGATTTGCTTGGTGTGATAGGGATTTGGTTGCCAAGATGACATGATCTTCTGTGGAATATTTGATGGACATGGTCCTTGGGGACACTTTGTGGCCAAAAGGGTGAGAGAATTAATACCTGTTTCTTTACTCTGCAACTGGCAAGAAGCCTTGGCTGCAACATCACTTGATCTGGATTTTAAACTGGAAGAAGACAGAAACCTTCATTGGTTTGACCTATGGAAGCAATCCTACTTAAAGACTTGTGCTGCTGTGGATCAGGATCTGAAGAACCATACCCGCTTTGATTCCTTTCAAAGTGGTGCTACTGCTTTGACAATTATTAAACAGGTTATTCAAATTCATTCATGTGATTCTCTCTCTATCCTGAAGTAGCGATTTTATTACTTTGTTTACTTATTTGTACTCAGAAAGGCTGTACGGTTCTCTTGTTCAACTGATACAAAACATTTGAATCTGATGGTTATGAAATTCTACTTGATGGATCTTCGCAAAATCTGAAAGAACATGTCCCTGGAATACAAGGAAGTGGTGATTTCTAGTTTGGAAAATTCTCTCTTTGATTATCTCTATTCTAAAACCATCACTTGCTCTTAGGGTTAAGCTACTGCTAAATCTTTTCTGACATATCAATAAGATAAAGGCTTTAATTGCAAACATTCATTCTCCTTCTCAATGAATGCAATGACTTTATGATAGAAAGAAAAATAAAAGTTCAAGATAAGATTATTATAATATTTCAAACAAAACTTAGGTCAGATTGTTCTATCTATAAGGTTAAGGTCATAGGTGAACTACAAGTGCACATACACATTCAGATAACTAACAATAGCAAAATAACAAGCATGATTGGAGAACTTGACCTAATGGATATAAACAACTTTGCCTAAGTTTTGTCTTAATTTTTTTTTTCTATGAAGTATATTAGACTCAATAGACAGAACTAAGCAAGATCTCAATTTGATGTATTTATCAGAAGCAGCCTAAAATTTCTGCCAATTATATTTCAGGGTAAACTTCTCACCATAGCAAATTTAGGTGATTCTAGAGCTGTCTTGGCAACTGCTTCAGAGGATGATGATGGCACATTGATTCCTCTTCAACTTACCACTGATTTAAAGCCAAACTTACCAGGTAAAATATACTTTAGAACAAGACATACTTCTGATATATTTATCCTTTTTACTTGCCAATACTATAGACTCAGCCTAACCTAAATTGTTGTGGGTGTAAGGAAAAATTTGACAGTTGATTTTGTATACCTCAGAGGAAGCAGAGCGCATAAAGCAGTGTAGAGGGAAGGTGTTTTGTATGGAAGATGAACCAGGAGTGCACAGAGTGTGGCTGCCAAATGGTAAAACACCAGGGCTTGCCATATCAAGAGCCTTTGGTGATTACTGTGTCAAGGACTTTGGACTCATCTCTGTGCCTCAAGTCACTCAAAGAACACTCACCTCCAGGGATCAGTTCATAATCTTGGCCTCAGATGGGGTATGTATATATGTAATGTAACTCTAAATTGTTATTTCAATCAGGATTTCAGGTAAATTTATGATGTTTTGTTTCTGCTTTAAGGTATGGGATGTTATTTCTAATGAGGAAGCAGTGAAGATTGTGTCTTCAGTGGCTCAGAAGGAAAAAGCAGCTCAGAGACTGGTTCAATGTGGAGCGCATGAATGGAAACGCAAGAGAAGAAACATTGCCATGGATGATATGTCGGCTATTTGTCTCTTCTTTCACTCTTGTTCTTCATCTTATTCACTTAAAACTTCTGAACTTGTCAAATAACACTGGTTCACTTGGAACAAACAATAATGCTTCACTCTCTTCTAGTCAATGTACAAGACTTTTATACAGGGTGAACTGTATGATTATATATATATATATATATATATTCACTTGTCTGTACTTAATGTGCTTGTGTTTGATCTTTTTTTTTTTTTTTTGCCAGTAGCTTGTGTTTGATCTTGTGCAAAAGCAACAGCAACAACGATAATAATAAAGGTTTCTTTAGTTTAACGAAGTTGCAATGATTTTATAAATTGCTCTCTTGGTTTGCTATTACAACAAAGTAATTTTTTTAAATAACAAAATTTAGGTGAGTTGGATTTGGGGATCACCAGGACCAGGGTTATGATATAATTAATTGATAAATCCAAAATATTGGAGGGAAAAAATGTCTATACAATCTATTCTTTTTTTAATATGCTTTTTATTAAATAAATTGACTAATTTAATGGGAAAAGAATAAATAAAATAGGGACTAAATAACTTTTTATCTACAAGGACGCTTTTGGATAAAAAACATCGATTACTTTTATATTAAGTAAATAAATTATAAATTAAAATATAAAACCTCCAAAAATATAAAAGAGAAGGAGAGATTCAATTAGTCCAGCTCAACGTCATCACTGGAAGTTAGCGAGATATCCTTTCCTTGCTGAGAGAAAATAGTATTCCCATTCATAATTCTAATCTATCATTAAATTTGACGTATTTATTTTATCGTTAAACTTGATACTTGACCTTGTCTCTGTGTGTTGTTGACTTATGGGAGAAATAATTATATACTCCAGAAGCGTTATTTTATCTGTACTCTAATTAATTAAAATATAACAAATCATTTCATTTTAATTTCACATGACTGATGAATTATAAAGAGAAATTCAAATTTTATGATTTTAAAAAATATAAACTTTATAATTTGAAAAACAGAAAAACGCAATTCTCTTCCCTGAGTTGCTGTTTTTTAAAGTTATAAAATTTAAAATTTTTAAGATGATTCATTTATTATATAGAATTAAAATAAAATAAATTATTAAATTTTAATTAATCAAAATATAGATGAGGTGACATTTCTAGAATATACAAGTATTTCACGACTTAAGAACCAATTACGAGCTCTGTATTTATTTTCAAAGATTTATTTCTTGAGAAATTAATGTTTAGCACTTGTATTATAAAACGCTCGCGCGAATCGGGAGCATACCAAGCTAATCTGACGACGAATTGACTAAATAGTCCCCGACGTTGAATAAAATGACAAAGATGCCACTATGTCACTGGATTCAGCATATCCCCATCCACGATCGCTATCTGCAACTCCGGTGACCAATCTCCATCCCCGGCCTTTCCTCTGATGTCCATCACTCTATCGCTCTCTCCCCATTCCGCAGTAGCGTCTCGCGCGTGGCAGCCACGCGACTCTCTCTCCGTTTCACACTCCTATCCACTCTCGTCAACTCCTTTTACTTCTCTCTTCAAATCTTATCTCCGGCGACCATCTCCGGTTTCCATGTCCTCCGAAGGCGTCCGATGAGCTTCTCCAGCTAAAAATCTAGATATCCGGGAACTGAACGATGAATCCGATTTTGAAACTCTTCTGTCACCCGATGGCTACCTCTCCATCTGCGGCTTCGGATCCCTCCTATCGGGTACGTACAATACAGTTACACTTTGCATTCGTCAACTGTGATCATTATGGTATTGTGCCTTATGGGACAGAGAGAAGTGCCAGAAGTACTTTCCCGGATTTGGTGAACTTCAGAGTTGCAAGATTGAATGAATTTCGACGGGTGTTTGCTCATGTAGCGCCTGTTTTCTTTGAGCGTGGCATTGCCAAGCCAGAAACTAAGGTTAATTCTTACTTGATAAGCACCAGTGAATTGTGTGTTTAATTTCCATACTGTCTTGAAAACGGAGGAAAGAACAAGAATTGAAATGTATGCGTCGCTGATATTTAGATTATTTACAAGACAGAATGTGTGTGGAGGCAGTTTTATTTTGTTTATGAATCAAGCCAAATAGAAATTGATATATGGTGTTTTAACTGAGCGCTGATTAAAAAAATCTTAGGAGATTTCCAGCTTGAGTGTGGAGCCATGTGTAGGAGAAACTCTCGTTGTAACAGTCTTTGAGATCACAAAATCTGAGGTACGTAGTTACATTTTGGTCCGTTTTTGAGTGAGGATGCAATTAAACAAAGCACTAGAGCTAACATATAAGGGTCTTCTGTTTAGATTCCAGCTTTTATGAGGAGGGAGCTCGAGTTTCGGTTTCTAGCTGTAAGCTTCTAGATTGTGAACCTTATTGCTTGTTGTCAGATATGTATTTCTGGTTTGAGGTGTTCAAATGTTCGATCATTTACATCCCAGGTTCTTCCTGAAACGCTTGATGGGGCATCTTTAGACTATCCAGCGGTATGTGGCAAATGAAGGACTGATTTTTGTGATGTCATGGCATCTTTTTCAGCAATAGACCATTAATATTTACTTGGCTAACTAGTCATCTGATGCGTCTAATTTTTCATAGGTCCTTTGTGCCCGTTACAGTGATGAAGAGTTCTTTAACATTAGATGTAAAGGTAATCCTTTTATCATTTTTTTTATCAACTTGAGGGCTTGTGACGTATATGATTCCACTTAGTCGAAACATCTAATGTTCATTTAATCTTCTTCATGCTCCTTTGCATTTTTATGCTTGCGTCCATTTGTGTGGCATAATTGGCACCTTTCATCCCAAATATGACTAATTACAAAAATCAACCAAGGAGATAATTAACCATGTTTCTTTTGAAGCTGAATGAGTTGAAAAGATGGAAGTGCCTTGATCCCCTAATAATCATACGATAAATAATTAGTTCTTCAGAAACTGATGTAAAACATTGATTTCGTAAATTTTCAGCCATGCAATAGGGTGAAATGGAATATCAGATTATAGGAATGTCCTCTCATCAGAATGTTGTTGGTTGATACTAAGATTTACATCTAAAATCGGTGATCTCTTTACCATTGCCTTTGGTCTGAACTAGATTGTTTCATTTGTTGTTGGTGGATGCTTCTTCCTACAGGAAGCAAGGAAATCTATTTTCAGCAATATGGACGGTGGAATATTGATAGGATTTGGAGAGATGATGTCTTACCTTGTCGTGTTTATCTTCGACACTGGTGAGCACATTTTAGATTAAAGTCCATTTGTTATTTACCACTTCAACATCTTAAAGAATAAAAGGTGTAAAATGGTGACTCATTTACATTTCCAAGTTAAATGGTTCTTGCTGTTGGTTGAAGAATCAGGAATCCTTTTCTTTTGCCTTTTTCCAGCTATCAAACCAGAAAGAATAGCAGTTTCATAGAGACTAAAACACCTTAGGAAGCTGTATGATACACCAAGTAGCTGGAAACCTATTTATAAGATGTTTAGATATAGGAAATGTAATAAAATGGACAAGTTTGTGTTAATATCTTCTAAATAGTATAGGGATGATACACACACATGCTGAGCTCAAATGTTCAGTAAACGAGTATCCAAGAGTCGGGGGAAGTGAGGATAGCTTCCTTCCAAATGCCACGTAAAGGTATGTTTAGGAGTTAGAAGGGAAGGAAAATGAGGTTAAATAAATAATTTTCCTCTCCCATTATTCCATTTCAAACTTGTTACTAATATTTGTTTTACGAAATTGTTATTTGTGAACTTGATTATAAATATTTAATTTCTTGACATTTAAAAGAGAAAATAATGGAAGGCATAATAGTAGTGGATTAGCTTATTTCTTCCTCAAATGCTTGGAGACCAACAGGTTGAAAATTTTTGGTAATATTCTCATTTTCTTCTAATCCCAGTAAAAATACTACCGGGCATGGAGAAAATTGTCATTAAAGCTTTCCTTCCCTCTCATAAGCCTAAGCTGTCTGTTTTAAGATTCAATACACCATTGGAATCCCAATGTAAATTAACTGGGAATTCATGAAATATTTTGTAGTGTGTTGGCAGCAAAGAATCGTGGTGATGCGGCTTACAACAATTTTATGGATCACACTTATCTAGCCGACCGTAAAACAACAATTCGCGAGTATCTGACAACAACAGGTTCTGGGATCATGGAAGATGAACCACCGGATTCTCTCAAGCAACGTTATGGAGGTTGATAATCTAATCCAAATTGTAATTTTCCATTTGCTACAAAAACATAGTCCTTCTTATGTGTTAGGTGGCAACAGAAAGAATGATTTGTTCACCGTCATTATGTTTTAACTTTGAACAGTGGGGCAATCGCCCAAAAACAATCATCCATAATCTGACACCACTCAGACCAAAAACAATCATCCATAATCTGGCACCACTCAGACAGGAATATGTTTAGTTATGGAACATTCTTGGCCTAAATAATAATATACTTGTTATCCTTCTTGCGTGAATTTTTTTTTCCTTATGTTTCTTAAATTTGATTGATTTCAACTAGGTTCTTCAAAAATTTTGTTTATTTTTCGTTAATTTGTCAGGGGAACCTCTTGCAGAGTATTTCAGCAGAGATATTGGATCGCATATCAATTAATCCTGTAAACCAACCTCAGTAGGGTCCAAGGAGGAAATTTACGTTTTCAAAGTTAGAAGGCGAAATGAAAAGAAATAAAATAGATTCATCATTTCTTGCTCCCTTCTCTTAAAGTGAGACGAAGACCATCCACAAATTAAGAATTCAAATATAATTCGATAAAACCATATAGGCTCAACAAACCCATTAAACCGAGGCTTAAAAAGGAGAAAGATAAGAGGATACTGTTCATCAATCTTCAACATCCGGATTCCCTAATTACTAGTTAGGGAGGTATCGCACGACTTTGGTCGTTAAGCTTTAAATGGTTTCCTGCAAATCACGTTACGGATAGTCGGATATAGCTATTAAAGGGTTAAATTAATTCACTCGTGGGTACCTTGAGAATTTTCTATACATTCAGATGACTATTAGAAATATTAATGTCGATTTTGATTGTGACCACACCTGACTCGGCCACATTCGAGGACTGAAGCCTAGGACAACTGATATTTGTATTCAATTATATAATTTTTCCCCTCATCTGCTGTACTCTTTACATATCAATACTACAATCAGTCTCCTTTTCAAGTCCTCGGATAAGTAGTTCCATCATCTTCTTATACATAGGCATATAATGATCATTTATCATGGTTTTAGAGAGCCTGAGCTTGCTGTACAGTTCTCTAGGTGTTTCATATAAGCAGACATGTTCCTCGACGGGATCATCAGAAGTTGAATTTGAATCATCTGATGAAGGAGGTAAAGAGACAATATGCATGATTCTGCCAGGGGGGTAAAAATGGTGGTTGTCCAAACTGTCGGATGTTGTAATTGGGTTACTCCCTTCAGCAGCATCAGCAAGCTGAATCTCTTCCTCAGTGATCTCTTTTGCCGCCGCTGCCTCTTCTTCCTGAGCATGAATATTTAGGGTATTATCCTGTTTTTGAAGCTCCTTTTCCAGTTCATACCACAATTCGCCTTCGGTAAAGTCGGCTACGGTAGAAGTTGTGATATCTTGATTTGCATGGATGAGTTGTTCCTCTTCATCTATGTCATCAGGGTCAAATCCACCACTTGATGAATCAGGTTCACTTGAGATAGGATCTCTGGCTACCTCTTCAGTCAAAAGAGATTCAGTTGTTCCCTCAGATATTACAGCGGCTTCACCTACACTATCCATTATAGATTTAGGAGAGAGGGCAACACTTCGGCGGCGTGCACTCATGCAAGACCATGATGACAATGATGAACGAGTTCTGACAACAGCCTCAGCAACACTTTGAGCACTCTTCATCACAACCTGCAAATAAAAAACAGAATCTAAGACAAACGATGAATTTTATGGGGAGAACTCCCAGACAGGATGAATAGTAGCATCCCAAAGAATCAATGGTATGATTTCTCTCTCATATCAGATGCATGAAACCAGTAACTAACGGTAAAATCTTGCCATTGCCAAAAGAAACCATACTTTGATAATCTACCCAAGTCTTGAACAATGGCAGTGCCCCAAAAATAAATCTTTCCAAGTTTACCGATAAAAAAAGATTCCAAATTTTCTATCACAATGCCAAATACAGACTACAGAGATCACGGCTAACCTGAGTGCCACTGGCTACTGGCCTGAAAATAGCACCTGCACCAGCTACCTTGGCTTTTGCACTAGATATTGATGGGAGATGTGATCCAAGTGCAGTTGCAGAGCGATAGACAACATTCAGGACCTTCGTGCGCTCAACTTGATCCCGCAAATCATTCAACCAAGAAGATGCAGTGACCTAATGACAACCAGCTTGAGTGAGGATTAAATGATAACATCCAAACAAATGCAGAAAATATTAACATCATCTAGAGTCGAAAGAAGTAATTAGAGGCTAGGGCACCTCAGAACGTAGATCATCAATGGAAGAAGTTGAAAATGTTGGCACTAAGTCCGAACCATTTATAATAGTAGTGATAAAGTGCTTCCCTGATTCTGCTAACTCCCATGTCATGCAGGCAGCTGCAAAGGTGTTTCAGTAGTGCTTAGTCCAAGAAGACAGGCAAGATTCTTATATTCAGAGAAAATTCAACAGCATAAAGTGATGCCACGAACAGAAAAGTGTGAACAATTTAGTTTAAAATGAATGTATTATACGTTAAGAGTAAAGATTTCATTATATACTCATCTTCCGTTTCTGGACCAGGAATATCTGAAGTTTACCATCAAATTAGGCAAGCTTGCTGTTAATGTGTTACAGACAACCTCAATTTCTCAGATACGTCATCAGGCAAATGAGACAAGATGTCAAGATACATGGAAGTAGTGCATCTCACTCTTGTAAATCACAATATTTATTTTTGTTATCTTATGCTTTTAAGTCACGAAAATAACGTTTATTGTAGTAATTTGAAAACTGAAAAGACTACCCAAACTGATCGCCACCAACATATTTGGCCATTACAACAAGTTTAAGGAAAATTTTACTTAATTTGCGCAGTTAGCTACCAACATAAATTCCATGGCTTCTTCTGAAATTAATCAAATCTAAAAATGAGAAGTTATCATGAACAAAAACTACAGAATTAATTTACAAACTTGCTAAAGTAATATTTCAAGGTATAAAGAAAACGGTAGCTTAGCATGCCTGGGGCAAATGTGACACAGGTAGTTGAGGAGAACTCATTTTGCTCTCTAAGAATGTAGGTTAACAGTGCTGCGGTACCACCACCTAGTGAGTGCCCGACAATCTAAATAAGATAAAAGGGCAATTGTTTAGTAAACTCAGTTATACAGGCAAGCATAAAATGGATTCACATGACGATTAAAAAAAATTTAAAAGCGAGAGAATAAGGCAACTAGAGCAAAAATAGAAAGGAGGAGACAAATAAATAGGAAATAGAATTGCTAGATTTTTGTTGTTCATTTAGTTTTCAATTCAGTATAGAGGGTTGTTCCACTGTGTCGCTCATCATACAATGAAAAAAAAAATACCTTTAATTTGTAGTCAGGATATTCGCCAAGTGCCTTAAGTAGAGAAGGGGTGCAGAGCTTTGCAATCCAACGTGCAGCTGCAACCATGCCACAATGTGCATATCCCAAAATTAAGTTGCTTATGCCACCATCATTCAGAACTGAATGATGGAAAGGGACCACGGCACCAGTTGCAGCTGTCAATGTGTCTTTAATGCTATGAGTACCTCGAATCAAGAGAAGGAAACATTTTGATCTTGTATCAAGTATGATTGTGAAAGCAGGCTTCAAAAGCTGCAGCAAGAATACAGGACATCACGTCGGTTTAGACTTACAGTGAACATAAGAATGATGAAAATCTAAAACAAACTAGTATTTTTGAAAATTATATGGTGGTCAAATAAGAAAGGAAGATATAAGTAACGGAAACATATTTCCCATAGATAATATCTATATAAGACCTTATTAGCTAGCAAATGGATATAGACTTGCTGTGGAAATATATTCATAATAACTCAAGAATTAAAAGACATGTCAACTATCAGCATGTTCAAAGCAAAATGATACAAATAGCAACCACCATTTATCAAACATTTATAACTCTTACCCGTTTCCCCTTTGTACCCGCTGAGGATTTACTTCTATCAAAATATATGATCCTCATACAGTGATAAGGAAATATAAATTACCCATATTTTATTCAGAAACTATTTGAAGAGAGCAAAATACAAGATCAGTCTAACAGACAACATTATGTCTGTGAAAGTTAGAAGATTAAAATGAAAAAAATGGATTGGAAACAATACTGGAGGATTCAGATTTGGAAATCAAGAGTCCAGATGCTTACACACCCTCTCAATCCCTATAAATGCCAAACCTAATGCATTTTTCTTTATTTCTTTCTTTTTTTACACAGACACATTCAAAGACGCAAATTCCAGACCTTTTCATCCATAGATGTTTCCTCTTAATGCTGGCAGGTAAGAGGCCACAGATTTTAAACCCCAACAAGCTGAATGACCGTGTTCTTGGGAGAGACACGGCCTATTATTCTCTACTTCAACACCAGATAAACAAAAAAATCATATATTTAGGACAGAACATAGAGATGGTGACAGAAAGAATTTAAGGGCCGTACCCCAGCTTTGGGTTTCTGTAGGAGGACATCGTCCAATGAGAATCCCGCAGATTCTAAAAATACGGGAAAAGGTTTCTTCGAGAAGTGCATACATAGCGTCAACAACCTCAAGAGACTGTGTAACTCCGCTATGATTTCGGGGCCTTTGAGCTGCATACAATCATTACCCGCATATACACTTGCAACTGGTAAATTGCCCTGCAAGAATTTTATACTAATTGAAATCTTCAACCAGAGGCAGAACACAAACTTACCGCAGAACTTTTAAAACCCATGTAACACAAAACCGTTCAAGCAATGAATTTGAATGCCAGCTATAAATTTCAGCTTCGTTCTCAGCATCAATTCAAATAAGCAAAAAGCCAGAACTAACAAAAAAGTGAAATGATACGAAATTTTGATTTCTGGGCGAACCTGCTTGCGCATGAAATAATTAATGCCAAAAGCCAAGTCGCCGATGGGCCACTTGCCCAAAGTCTCCGAATAAGTGAACCTCAAAGTTTCGGTTAACGTAACAATCGATTCCAACAGAGTCGCCGGAGCTTGAGCTGGCCTACGAGCAAGCCTCTTCCGTCTAACCGATCTGCTGGATTTCGACAAATCCCCATCCGGATCCTCGTCGTTAATCCCTTTCCTCGCGAGCCTCCTACTCAAGACATAATACAGCACCACGGCCGCACCGGCGGCGGTCGCCATTGTACCGGCGGCCATGGAATCTTCTCTGAATTACCCAGAAGAAGACAGCCAACGGAAGATCAAGAAAAGAATAACGCCGTAGATGGTAAAAAGAAATGCGATGAAGAAGAAAACAACTCAGGGATAAAGACAATCAGAGAATAAGAAACAATATTTGGGTTCAGGATTTGAACTCTGAACCGTAGTTGAGAGAAGCGGAGAATGTGGCTTCCTGGGAGAAGTAACACCAGAGAAGCAGGATGATGATCTACTGTTTGCACTGAATGACGAAAGCACCCTTTCTCATTTAAATTACTCCATAAATTTATAATTATCCCTTTTTATTTTTCAATTTCTGATTAGGGAGAATGACAGAAAAATATCATTTAAATTTTAAAATCTCATTAATAAAAATAATAATAGGATTAACAACACAAATTCTTATCAAAGGATTAATTTAAAATTTTAAAATTTAAATGATATTTTTCTGCTATTCTTCTTCTTCTTTTTTCTTCCCTTCTATTTATGTCGCTTGTAGGAGAGTTCAATCCTAGTCATTGCTGACTTGTGTGTGCTTCTTGTTCTCATCTTAGCTATGTAAAGGGTTTTGTGTTTTTTTATTGATTCGGTCTTTAATATAATATATATTTATTTAGATTAAAAAAATTATTTAATATAATATATATTTTTTAAAATACCCCAATCATTTTTTTTAATTCTCTCTTTCCCTATCATTTTTATTATTGTTGAGAGAACATAAATAGGAGTAAATTAAGAAAGTATTGATACATATAAAAACTTTATCTTATATTTAATTTAATTTAGGACCAAGTTTAATTCTTTAAATATGTCTTATATTAAAAACTAGATGGAGTATATGATATAGTTTTCAATCTCAAGATATACAAGGTATACTTTTTTAACAATAACTAATTTATGACTAAAGTCGTGGTGAGTTGTGAGTATGGTTTTTTATATTTACCTTTTTATGTGTTAGGTATATTGTGGTTTGCCCGGAATTTGGGTTTGTTTTACCGGAAAGATGTTTAAGGTGGCACAGGGATGGAATTTCCATGGCCATGAGTAGAGCCACAGCTTCTGAAGCCTTGCTTCAACAACAAAAGCCAAATTTGACAGGGAGGACAACAGCATGAGAAGATCGGTTTAGGAAAAAACAACTCGGACAAGCCCTCTTGCTACTTCTTCAACAACATTCTGTGATGGAATATTGGATTATACATGATTAAGGTTTAATTGAGATATTTAGCGATATTCATCAAGATATTTATCTATTAGAATTAGGATTTATTTATTTATCTTTGAATATTTGCAATATCCCAATAAAATAGGATATCTAGTATCTTTTTTTTTATTTAGAATTTGAATTTGAATTTTAAACTTAAGACTTAGATTTAAATTTGAGTTGTTATTTTTTTTGTTTAAGGGTATAATCCCTTTTCGAAGCTTAGAATACAAGGGGCTTTTATTTCTCTCAATTAATACGTTTCTCGATATTCAAATTATTATTTCCCAAAACTAGAGTTCTAGATTGTATTTAACTTGGAATGATTTGAATAAACTATTATTGAGTTCCACCCTCTCCTATAATCTGATTTCTCCCCTCCCTTCCTCCAATCTCTCTTCTCTCCCTCTTCCTCTCCTCTAACTATTTCTCTATTTCTTTCCCTTCCCCTTTCTCTTCCTCTCTCCTACATCATGTTGTCTCCAATCCTACATGTTTTCTATTGTATGCTAGGCTTTAGGGTTGCACAACATATACATTAAACCCAAATCAGAACCAACCCAAAGTCTAGTCGGTTTTTATGGATAGATTGGGTCTGGGGATCTATAATCATGACTGGTTCAATGGGACTTGAGGTCGAGTTGGATTGGACTTGGTTTGATCCAGGTAGTTCAATACCTCAAATTATCTAATATTTTGCATTTTTCTCTTTCAGAAGCCAAGAATTAAACTTGATAAAAATAATTAAGATAATACAAATACCTACAATCATATAAAAATCATCCCACAACAATAAAACTTAATTGTAAATCCTTAAAAAGACTCCAACAACATTAAATAAAAATAAACATATAAATTAGAAAATATTAAAAAGGTTACCTAGACTAGATTGGATAAAACCAAGTGGTTTGATCACCTAGTCTTGAATTTGGTCCAACATGACCACCGGGTTTTTACACAGCTCTCCTATCTTCTTAAGACCCTCTGCGTTAAGATACTTCAACATCCAAGCATGGTTCCATGGAAATTCCAACATGTGTGCGTGAGGATATATGGACCATGCTAGGGATGTTTTCATGTTACACTTTTATTATTTTAATGTGTAATGAAATATATTATTGAAAAAATAACTAAATTGGGTTTCATACCTTTTTTTTCAAAATTTAATGAATAAATCATACTATTCATAATTTATAGCAAAAATCATTTTTGAGATACCTATAGTTTCTTTCGATTTTTAATTTGGTGCCTATATATTTTTATCTTATTATTAAATCTTTTAGTTTTATTCTATTAGGACAATTAGCTTCTGTGCTGACAAAATATAAAGAGTAAAATTACAAGGGCTAACGATGCTAAAATATTAAAATTGGAAAAAATTAATAAGAAGAATATTATTAAATATTATGAGGACTAACGGCGCCATAAGATTTAATTATAAAGTTTTGAGTTTAAATTTATGTAAATTGAATATTATTAAATCTTATTTAGAGAATTGTTTTAATGTTTAATTTTGATTGCTTTGAATAAGAGGGACCGAATGTGAGATGGTTGTCTCCTCTTTTCTTCCTATCATCGTTCCCCTCTTCTTTTTCTTACTTGCAAAATAATATTTTAAAAGATCAAAGTTATCAATGGGGTTTGGTCTAACGAAATGGGTTAGTTCAACACAACGACGTGAACGAATGTTCGAATCTCCATTAGGAGAGGTGTCCATATTTAATACCCGACAATACCTCAAATAAAAAGATACATATGTTTTGCGAAAAAAAATGATCAAAGTTTAATTTCTTGAAAAGTATTATTATTAAATTAGAAAAAATAAATAATAAAAGTATAAGATACTATAATTGAATCTTAACCTTTTAAAATTATTTTATAAATAATTTAAAAAATTTAACATGTGAACTATTAAAATACCAATCTAACCATTAGAAAAAGAAGAGAAGGGGAAGTGGAGAAGAGTTGGGAGAGAATAGCAGAGACTTTCCCCCAAGCCTAGGAGGAAAGAATCACTTTATTGCTAACTTAAATATGCCTTCCTATTAATTTAGCATGATTTACTATTATATATTAATGAGGATTATTTGGAAGGGCAAAACAGGAAGGAAGCGGAAGTGAGAATGAGTGGGAGAGAGGACACGCCAGGGATCGAGACGGAATAATAATTTGGAGGCAGAGAAGCCTATGAATAGAGGAAGATAAGGACAATTGGCAAAAAAAGAGGAAGATAAGGACAAAATGGAGAGAGGGACCCACACCCACGAGGATGCAAAGTGGGCCCCACAGTTTCGGGTCGCAATCTTTTCGAATTCTCTGACTGCCTTTTGCCTGGATCCAACCCGAAAATCTTCTTTGTCATTCCAAATACATATAGGGCTAGGATAGGAAGTAACTTGTGGTTCAACTATCACATTTTATTTTGACTTTCCATTTATTTATCACTTTACACTGCATGTTCAGTGTAATAATATCATTGCATTATTATTATTGTCAGTAATAATAATTTTACAAGAAAGCCTTACTATCCTTGTACGAGGTAGAGGGTTTTGACCTTTGACTATTTTATTTTGACATTTTTACCTTACAGAAAAAAAATTTTAAATAAAAATTTAAATAACTCATCCGATAGTCTATTTTTCCGTCACCAAATCATCCAATATATGAAGTCCGATCTTGGATTGGAAGAGATGAAACTACACGTAAGCTTTCATTTTCAAATGCATATGAAACGTGGCCATTAATGAGTTAATTACTTTTAAAATCAGATTAAGATGTAATTCTTTGTTTTTATCAACTTTTAACTTGTAATATATGCAGAAGATTTTTATAATTTTATACATGCACACAAATATATATGTCGGTGTTGGACTTGAACTATAGAATCCCGTCCAAACATAATGGGTGTCGTTTCTTTTTT
The DNA here is from genome assembly GCA_963242795.1 of Inga leiocalycina. Taxonomy (NCBI): domain Eukaryota; kingdom Viridiplantae; phylum Streptophyta; class Magnoliopsida; order Fabales; family Fabaceae; genus Inga; species Inga leiocalycina. The sequence goes on along the minus strand of OY725327.1, from coordinate 10,658,514 downwards.
TTGGATTACAAAGATAAGAGAGAAACTCTTGAGACCACGACGGACCGAAAATACAGATCTACATACTGAGAGAGCAAAACAAAAAGCAAAAGACCACAATGGGTGTCGTTTCTATAGGGGCAAGTGGCCTTTGAGATGTCAAGGATATTTTTTAGACAAAAAAAGCATAAGAAATTAGACATAATTTTTTCACTGAGATGGCATTATTTTATTTTATTTTTTTCCAATTTTTATAGCTCACATAATACTTTCTTGTGAAAAGAACATTAAAAACATAATAATATGATAACAGATAACAAGTACGTGTGTATAAGTATGGTAATATCCAGAGGCAGACAAAAGAGGAACCTCAAAAGAAGGAGCACCACAAATTTTCGCTTTTTTGAAAGGTATGTTTGGCATTGGTTGTATGGTATTTTCATGTGGCCGATGATTAAAGAGTAGCGAAAATGACAATTTAAGGCCACAAATAAATTTTGGTGTACAAAAAGACACCAGGGTAGATGGTTGGGTCCTTTAAATATGATAAATCATAAGTTCAAATCAGGCTTTATGCATGGAAAAATGTTTTGTTAGGAGAGGCAAAACTCACTTTGATGATCTCTACGTCTCGAGAAAATTTTTCTCTAACTATCAATTAGGGGATATTGTCTGGATTCTAGCAAAAAAAAAAAACAATTTCGTGTATAAAAGGGTTTGATATTTTTTTGAAATGTCCATTCATGCCCTAAGATTTTCCCCCATTGGTCTGAGCCTAATAATAAATTAAGTTAATATAATTTGATTACTGGTGGTGAACATTGAAAGGATGATGGACAATCTAAACGTGAAATTAATAATTATATGTGTTTTTAGACGCTAAAGAACCCACCACTAACAAAGAAGCTAATTTTTTCAGGGCAGATGATTGATTTATTTTTAATTGGATTTGCTTCATATAGAAGGACTAAAAAAATGAATTAATCTCCAATCATTTAAGTAACAGACAATAATCTTTGTCACTCACCTCAGCCTGAATTAATAAAATAACTGTAATTAGTAATTACTTTTGAGCAAGTAAAAGTAACCTTTGACTATAATGTGCTCTTTTGTTTGTTGTCCTTTAATTTATATTTTTAAGTATTAAAATTATGGGTCTGATCACCTTTACTAGTAGTTATCCGATCCTTAATATTCACTTTGTAATTCAATTTGTTTATTAAAATCAGTCTTGTATTAAGAACTAGAAAATTACTAATTGAGTTTATGAGAATAAGTCACATACTCTCTTGTTTATTTTCGGTTATACTCCTAGATAATACATGAATTTAGATACTTTCAATATTTGAGAGTTAGGTTGTTGATGTTATATCTGTAAATTCCACAGCTTACCTTTTTGTTTGTTTATAATAACGAGCCGGAACTTCCCGTGCGTTGCACGGAATGATTTGGCTCTTGTCAAATTTTCTTAAATATATTTACACCCACCATTTATACGTAACAACAATGAACAAATGAAAGTTTAACATTGACATTTCAATTTTTGTAGAAGAATATCGGTTGTTCACTTTCTCATAGCATAAGTGGACACCTAAGTATTTAGGTTTCTAAACACTTCTTCATATACAACATTATTTGTCATCTAGACTCAAAATAATTCATATTCATTCATACAGTAAGGATATGAAATGTTGATTGATAGATAAATTTTGAGAATGAAATTTTTTTCCATGGCACAGTGTAATTTTGAGAAAGCATTGATGTCTTCATTTCACATGCCTCCATTATTGCATGCAAGATAAAACGGGGGAAAATGCGAAAAAACTCAGGTTAATTAAAAAAATGATTTTAATGTACAAAATTGTTCTCAAATGGTATACTGGAATTGAAATATTATCTTCTATTTTTCACAACTAACCAACAAAATATCAAAGTAAGACAATAATATGAGGCTATCAGCAAAACAACATAGAATAATACTTTTTAACAATGATGAGATTGAATGCAATAATAATATTGCTTCATAATATGAAGAAGTTCAGATTATCCATAACAATGTTATCTTTAAGCAAATTGACCTCTTACTTTTCTGTCTCAGCCACTCCACATCATACTTCCCACACTAAAAAATATAACAATAACACTCCCTACATTTGGAGTCATCTATCGTCTTCTTCATCACCAGCGTTTTATCTGCTACAACAGATAACAAACTTGAACCATAAACAAACAGAGTTATGTTCATTTTCCAGATAGAGAACACATTTCCTGCCTCCAGAACCTTCAGACTGCTGGTCCTGCATCCTCATGTTCTTCACAGTCAGAAGGTATAAGAACTGATCATCTTGGATTGTCTTCACCAATATTTTCTTTGCCTATTTGAAAAGGGAAAACACCAATTGGTAAACTTGCACTAATGTATAATCATTTAGAAAGATTCCGAGCTTGACATTTTAGATTTGGCATCCCAAATATGTAGAAATAGATTGCAGCATGCAGGGATAATCTTCCTATTGGTATGTCTGGACAACATTTCCAGATAGGATGACCAATTTTACCTCCAAAGGTTCTTTCTCATGTTCTTTATAAATGGAAGTCTGTCTCTCTGCAGTTCTTGCCCAACACATTCCTTCTGCAAATGGAAAGAAGCAATGAATGCTGTTAGCTTTTTTTTGCTAATTAACATAAATTAAGCTACTTAATCTGATAAGCTTATGTTTCAATAGAAAATTAGATTACCAACAAAAGCTGAGAGTCCAACTCCAATCCCAGCATAGAAAAGCCTTAAAGCATACTGTAAAAACAAAATGAAAAACCTCAAAAGCTGTTATTGCCTTATTTATATGGGAAGTTTATGTACATGGCTGTGCTGTGTACAGAATTGAATACTAGAACTGAGATTTCAATTGAGAAAGCTAACCTTGTTTATATCATGCATTGTCAGAACGACATTTGGGTCTCCATAAGCATTTATCACATCGCTAAGAATGAACATCATGAGAGGAGTTTGAATCCCATCTCTAAAACTTCCTAACATCCCAAACAGCATCAACAACTTGCCCACCTTATCTGCATATCGAAACATGCTTTGCTGCCCCATTATTCTCTCGCCCTCTTCACACAAAAACCTTCATCACCCAAAGTCTTGTAAATGCATAGATATATATAATATAGCCCAGTTATATTTTTACCACATATCAGCAGGGAACGCACGGCATTTTTACCCTTGTCTTTTTAGCACAAAGCTGTGATTTGGCTTCGCACATATGGATTTAGCTGCTGTATTTTGCTTAGGCTGCCGTATGTAAGTGTTTGTTCCTAAAAAAAGTACTTCTGTGTGACCCTCGTTTGAAATGATCAGTAAAGAAACAAAGTTCTCTTCGGAAAATAAAAGAGACAGAGACACAGTACATATATAACAGAGACACAGTCAACCTACTTATTAAAAACAGTACATATATAACAGAGACACAATCAAAAGATATTTATGCCCACATATGCTGATCTTCACCCCAGCCAGAAAGTTAATTCCCAAATGCATTCATTGAGCAACTTCAATCCGATAAGTTATTTGGAGACTAACTTCTCAACATAATGCAACCAAATTAGCATTTCCATCAGATGTAAAAGCACATTCCTAAAAATAATTCTCTCCATGCATAGATATAGAAAATAGACGAAAAAAAATAAAGGCAAAAGTGAGCAAAGTCAGCAAACCATATGCTTATCTGCACTAATTCCAGTACAATTGGAAAGGAAGAAATAAGAACCAAGCTCCCCAGAAATGGTGGGTTGGATCCTTGACTAAATGGCGGGTTTGATTATGAAAAATTTGAAGGAAAAAAAACAAAAGGACTTTGAATTATATCTCATTGACATGACAATACAAGGAATAAGAAATTACTGTTTATTCCTAATCAACAACTGCGGGTTAGGTGACCTAATATTTCAATGGTTGGTAAGAGAAGGAAAGTGTATTGTCAGGTAAAAAGCACTCCAAGTGATAGCAACTATCATGTGACGGTAATATATGGACAAATTGGGAGAACATGACTGCCATAAATGTCATGGACCAAAAGAGAAAATAGTTTTTAAAAGTATGTTGAAATTCAACTCTTGATTGATTGACAATGTATACTGCATATTTGGTATTTCGAAACTCCTTGAACATATATAAATTTAAATACAAGATTTGTGATGTGACATGATAGTGTTGGCCGGCTGATGTAATGGGAAGCTTGTCCCAAAAAAAGTGAGTGAACAAAATATACAATCAGATACTCTAAATTTAAGAGCATTAAATTATGTTGCTGTCATGCAGATTATATTAGATATTGCTGGCAAACACAAAAACACACATTATATCAGGACAATACTATCACACCATAAGATAAATTGCAGGGCACGTTAATGAGTACTGTTGTAATAAGATGAAGTGATATAAGTGCATACAAAGACATTGCTGGCCAAAACAACTTTGCTTGTCCAGAGGGTTTTGACTCCCAATTTGGAGCTACCTTACAAGTGCATTTAAACCCAAAATCACAATGAAGGGTGCATATTGCAAACCCATACGAAAATGGAAATAAATGGTGCATATTATAAACCCATATGAACCTCAAACAGGTCCCTAAAAAAATCTTGTGCATTCAAATATCAAATATCATTTTTAACTTACCATAAAACACAGTATATACGTTTCGTTAGCTCCTCCTTACGGTCACTGCATATTAACGCTCCAGTTGAATTTTGATCATAGTAGATACGCCTTCTGCCAACTACGAACTGAACTTCAGCCATTCTTGGATAAAAATAGCAAAAGAAACAACATTATATCCACAAGTGAAGGATTTATAATCTAAGCTTCTAGCCAAAAGAACACTCCCTAATTAGGAATAAGTTAACAATAGACTATAAAAAAAATAAGAACACTCCCTAATTAGGAATGCAGCATCTGCCGATTCTCACATAGCACCAGCATCTTATCCTCTCTGCAGTTTAAAATGACTGAGAGAGCAATACAATCATCACTTATTCAGATTGTTACAAAGTAAGTGAATTCAAAAGATTAATAAAATTGAGAGTATCACAACTGGTGCTATGTGAGATTAATAAAAATAGAGAAGGTGGTTAATCCCATTCTCCTAAACCCGAAGTCATAATAAAGGGTGCATATTGCAAACCCTTTAGAAAATGGAAATAAAGGGTGCATGTTGCAAACCCATATGAACCTCAAACAGGTCCGTAAAACAATCTTGTGCATTCAAATATCAAATATCCTTTTTAACTTACCATAAAATTTGATCTTCAGGATCAGTCAATTCTTTTTTATCTCCCTGAGGTTCCGTTAGCTCTTCCTCACTGTCACTGCATATTAACGCTTCAGTTCTATCAATTGGCTCAGAGATTTTATACGGCACGTTTTCATTGCAACACCTCAACAAAAAGTTCACATAAGGTAAATGAAGACAAATAATCAGCTACCTCATTGCATTCGTGCTGTGCTGAAAAGAGCCATTGCTGCCCGTGCTGCTGAATAATTCTCATATTTCAGGATGTGAGGTGCGAGCTCAAGGCTACAAAGAGTTGCCTCAAATCCCAGGACGCCACATTCGGGGAGAATGCAACGGCTGTAAAGGTCAAACATGTCATACGCCCATGGCTCGCGATACTTTGCTGTAGTCATAGATAAATTAAATCCTCTGAAGTCAGAGCAGCCCAATTATTACAGGTCAGGGGTATTGGCAAGCCCCTCTAGATGTTCTGAATTGATAACATAATGGATTAAAATTTCTGAGAAACTTCTGAGAAACTACCTTTTGTTTAAAATTTCTTGGAACTTCCCTCAAGTATATGAAAGGCAGCTATTAAGTGGATAGTAGATTCGCATAAGAGGCAGCAAATGAATCAAAAGAAGATTAGGCTTTCCGTGATTGATAAAATTAAAGCTTTGTTAATCTACCTTACTCCCAAGCAGAAGCCATATTCTTATATAATCAAAGTTCAGATTGTAATATGGACAAGAACCTGCATTCCCATAAATAAATCCACATGCCTGCAGCAGCAGTTATAACACAAGGCTTTGTCAATTTAGTCTTTCAAGTCATAATATGATGTAATGATATCACAGTTGGAGTTTCACATCAAATTGACTAACACAGTTTAGATTGCACCATATTCATATCATATTCTCCTTTAGAACTGCACACAGCTCAATTGACTCAAACAGAGACTAGACATGTTTGACGATGGACAATTTGATTAAGTAAAACATGGCAAAATCATTGGACACGTGATCGGAGGAAAGGAGCAAAACTGATATCTGAGTTCATCTGTGATTCCTTAAGTTGTCTTAGCTGGGCTCAGACTTGTCCAGAGCTGCAATCAAATGTACAATCAGTTCAGCCTAAACAGTAAAAAAAATGACACAGGCCAAGACAGAAAAACAGAGTAGGAAGAACTACCATTGTAGTTCAGAAGCTTCTCAATGAGGTCAACATGGGTCATCAGCATGCGTCTACAGCAATAACGGACCAAACCCAAAGCATCTAGTGCATCTCTGCACATATACCATCATATATAACAACTAATATAAGCAAATTTGTACCCTGTAGTGGTTGAGGAATGAAGTATTGCAGTCACGCTATTTAATAGTTATTAACGGTTTGTTGTAGTTTTAGAAAAGCTACTCAATATGAGGTAATTGAATAAAGAAAGGTTTGCAAATCCCCAAAAGATGATCTTGGCATCAGAAATCACTTTTCAACCTTGAGAGAAACTGAAATAAGCAGGGACTATGTCCATGTTTAAAATTACAAGGCCCAAATTATGTAAACGGCAGTTAGCATACAAGTTATGAACACTTGAGCATAACTGCAACACAATTATAACTCGTTAATCATTCCAATTATTACAGGTCAGGGGTATCGACAATCCAGTATTTTGAGAAACTACATTTTGTTTAAAATTTGTTAGAACTTCCCTCAAGGGCTTGGTATCTAGGGCAATTTCTCTGCGTGTTCAGTCCAATCTTCAGAAAGTTGTTTAAGAATGGAAACACTTGCTTCTATGTAGTCCGGATAAATTTTTTCCTGTCCATAAGCAAGAAAGAATGAGTGTAAAGAAAATGAAATTGCCCTTAAAAACATAAAACATGCAAGAATTTTCCTGGGATTTGAGGAAACTATTTGTAGCCTTGAGCTCGCAGCTCATCTTCTGAAATATGAGAATTATTCAGCAGCATTCGGGGAGAATGCAACGGCGGAAACAACAAATAAAGCAACAAAAAACAGTTTACATACCTTCTCCTGCTGCCATGATCGCAAAACTGAATATTTGCGGTGAATTTTGCCTCATTGCTTTACTTCCAGGTGAACCTGCGAGAGATCTGTTCGGTAGCCTATACAGAAAGAGCACATGACTTGAGTCTTGAACCCTAGAACGCGTTGGAAATAAGAGCACGTTGTTCAATAATGGGAGACGAAGGCATAGAAGGTTGAACCGGAGGAGCACAATGAGGCGGTTATCTGCGAAATCGAAATGAGAAGCGGAAAGACGATTAGAAGCTAGAGGAGACGCGCGCCGCAGGGAAGGAAAACGCGGTCGATTGGGGAGAAAGTGGAAATAAGAAAAAGGTGGTGTGCAACATCTGGTGACAGCGAGGATTGGACAGATTCACTGAGGAAAACTGAGAATGGGAAAAAAAAATAGCATAAAACGCAAGTCCACAGCAAGCCCAATGTCTAGCCGAACTATTCATCGGCTTTACGGCTTAGGAACAGTACTTCGCTATCTCTACAAAACGGAAGAGAAATTTATTATATATTGATGTCTCTTGGAAGTTGCAACTATGAGTCTGTATATCTTTATCCTTACTGCAACAACAATTTCATTGTCTGGTTGCATTTAAATGAGTTGATCCTTTTTTTTTTCAAAATATCCATAGTTATTTTTTATTTTAAAGGATTAAAAAATATTTTTAAAATTTTTAGCAAATGAATTGTTTAAATAAAAATAAGTTACTGATGTGTTAGATGCACACAAAAATTACTCTATGATATTTACATGTTACTGACAAAAGGGTGCTGCATATTAAAAAAAAAAAAGTTTATTACATTGAGTGTCACTGAAAAAGTATATTAAGATGTTGGATGTTTATTGCACTCAAAACAAAAGTATACCTTTTGAACAAAAAAAAAAAAACAAAAGTATACCTTTGAATAAAAATATATATAACTCGGCGAATTGTGACTCGCACTGAGTCCAATTGCCAGACAAATGATTAATGATTATCATTCTCTACTTCAACACAAGCCCATAAAATCAAATCTTGTTTAAAAGCTAGCCCACGTATTTATTTAATATCGACTTGGAAATTCAGCCCACTTAAAGGCCCACAAAATAATTTCCTCAAAGTCTCAATCACATTCAAATTTCAAAATAAAGGCCATCAACTTTACTTTCCTCTCCAAAAAACAAAAAAACTTTACTTTCCGCTCCATTTTTTTTATTCTTCTCTCTTTTTCCAAAGGTGTATGCTATATTTTCACAAAACTCAATGCTTCCATGTTTTTGTCACCAAATTATTTTTAACTTGAAAAATTGGCAGAGAGATAAAATTTAAATAAAAGAATCATGTTGAAGAGGACTCGTTTTTATCCATAATAATTTTTTTTCCCGATTATCCATAATAATTAATAATTTAAAAATTTTATCCTTTCCAATTTCTCCAATATGCATCGAGCAAGTTGAAAATGTTGACTTTGTGCTGGGAGGTGAATATTTTCATTTGGGGTGTCAGAAATTTATATTGGTATTATAAATTAAATATAAAGTTTATGCCTTGGGTTTTGATTTGCTTTGACCTGTTTATTGGGCCATGAGAGGTGACCATTAATTAAATTTGCATAATTGTATCCTCTTAGTCTATAGTCTACATATAAACTATTCCAACTGGAATTTCACCCTATTAAAAAAAACAAAAAAGCTACCTTCCATGCACTTGCTGCTACGGTCCAAGAAAAAAAAAATGCACTTGCTGCTAAATTCTAACAAAACTTCACTTCCCAATGCATTCAAAATAATTTCATAATCTTTTTGACTTGCCTTAATAATGGAAATGAGGGCAATCCTACAGCATAAAGGTAAATTGAGACGCAACTTCTTTCACATATTTACTTCGTATACCGTAAATCATGATTGAAAAGTTATTTTTAAGCATTCCAATCACTAATCCAAACAAGCACTCAATCCACCACAAATAAAACTTGCATTATGCACAAGGGAGAGCCCTGACCCAAATTTTATTAATTGATTAAATGTTATGAATGAAGTACTCTTTCCTATCCTAAATATAATATCTAATTAACTATTAATTAGTTTAACAAATATTAATAAAACTGATTAAGTTGGTTATTTGTTATTATTGAGTGAAAAATGTGTCATTTGTTTCTAAAATGTCATGACTCTGATCTTTATTATAAGTCACTTTCAATTTATTTTACCGAAACTATGAAAACCTTAAAGCTTATTATTTCTATATAAAATTTTAATAAGTTTTGATCTTGGTATTTATTAAATATACATACTTTAAAAATTATATAACATACCAATGCTCTTGTGGTATGGTGGTACTGAAACTTGCATGTAAGTGGGAAAATGCATGTATGATCCCCTTGAAATTTATACCTTTATAATTAAAAAAAATTGAGGCCTTATATATATATATATTGACCTGAAGAGGTCTTTATATTTTAAAACAAGACAAATTCTTTAATTAAGTTTTATATTTAGTGCTAAAATGGTAGAAAGTAAAAAATTAATTGAATAAGACTAAAAAAAGGGTGACTGTGAGAAACAAATCAATCCAAATTTACCAAGCCAAAGTTACCAAGAAAGGAAAAATCAATCCAAAATGGGGAAAATGCAAGAGGACTAATCAATAACCAACTAACTTTCCCATAAAAGAATGAATTTCAACTAAGATCCAACTAACACAAGATAATGAATCCCAAGAAGAAGTGGGAAAAATGAAACTAACTTTTGAACAAGAGGTCAATAATTTTTATGACCTACTATGATTACCTTTTTTTCATTGCCTGTTTCAAGTTTCAAGTTTCAAGCAGGCATTATATGTATGGGTCCCCCTACCCCACACTCCCAACTTCACGTGTAAATTAAAGGATATGGTACCAGATATATTAATATTGGCATCTACCTACCTCAATGTGGCTCCTTTCTATAAATGCTTTATTGGTTTCTTTGTTTCCATGATCAACTAAACCCTGCATATACGCTACTTACATCCCAAAACAAATTTGCCTTCAAAACTACCCTTTACCTTTATCTTTCTCACAGTTATGTTTTCTGCTTCTGTGTGTGTTGCTCTAAGAAATGCAACACTAAGGGCTTGTTTGGTCTGGGGGGAGGGAAGGGGAAGTGGGCGGAAGGAAAATTTTTTTGAGTTGAATTTAAAAAAATTAGAGAAATGTGGTTAAAAATTTTTAATTAATTTTTCTTACTCTTTTATCTTATATATTCTCTTTATTAAAATTTTATTACCCCACTGCTTCAATATTTTAAAATTCAACTTATAAAAATTTTCCCTCCCCTCCCCTCCCCCCAAATCCCTCACACCAAACATTATTTTTTTGCCAAGACACACCAAACATACCCTAAAGCTAACTCTTCATTCCAATTTTGAAGGGAGGCATTGAATGTAAGCCTCTACTAAATTTTGCTTTCTGATTTAAAGGGGTAGACATTAATCATTATCAACCTAAAAATACAAGTGATATTGAACCCGTGAGTCGTGACCTCTAACTAGTAGTACAAAATTATTAAGTATATGTTTGAGTTAACGTTTTAAAAATACTTTTACATAAGAAGAAACAAAACTCTTCTCACATATTTATCTCGTACACCATAAATTACGTTGGGAAAATAGCTTCTACCACTAATTTAAACAAATATAAAGGAAATATGGTAAATTTTAGATTTTAGTGCTGAGAAATGAGATTCAAATTTGAAGTGAGATATTATTGAGGAAGGAGGGGAAAAAAAGTAAGAGCTAGAATTGGCCTAGTAATTCTCGAGTGATGCCATGTGGAGAAGGTAACGTTAAGGTCTCTCTCCATCTTATTCTTACCAACTGATTCCACTTTCAAAAATCTCCTCCTCCGCATAATCTGCTCTTTTTTCTTAACCGCTCCACCTCTCCCTCTCTCTGCTATTGCTCTCTCTCTCTCTCTCTCTCTCTCTCTCTCTCATTTTCATAATTGATAATTCACACAATTCACTGTCTATTCTTATCCCCCTTTTCAAGTTTTGATCTTGGTTTTCAAAAATTCCCCAAAATCATTTCTTTCTCTCACTAATCTCAACAATGGGGAGAATGGGACAACAAGAAGAAGAATCAGATTTGAAAACCCGGTTAGTTTTGGACATCTGCTCTATCTCTACTCGCTCTGTGGTATGCGTTCATAGGCTTCTCTCAAACCCAGCTAACCCACCTTCTTTCATCGATTGGTATCACATTCTTGGAGTAAGTTTATGACTCTTGCTTCCTGTAAATGCAGAAAAATTTGAACCTTTTTCCTGGATTCTTTCTGTATGATGTGCATTTCTATATTGTGGGTTCTCATTTCTCATAGGTAGAAGAAAATGCAGGGTCAAATTCCATTCGCAAGCGATACCATAAGCTAGGTAGGTTGAAGTTTCCTTTTCTTGTCGTCTTTTGTTTTTCCCAGCTGTATCTGCAATTTGCATAATGTTGAATTTTCTTGTCACAGCTTTGCAACTTCACCCAGACAAGAATAAACATCCCAAGGCCGAAATTGCCTTCAAGCTTGTCTCTGAGGTTCGTTTTCTGATTTCATTTCTTGGTTGGTCTGGACGTAATTGAGCTGTGACTAAGAAATGTCCATACTAGAAATTTTGAGAACAAAAATGTGGTTTATATATTTAATTTGAGTGAATATAATCGCAACCCCAGCATCTTCCCCTTTTCATTTTCTGCAGGCATATACATGTTTGTCTGATGCGGCAAAAAGAAAAGCCTTTGAGTTAGAGAGATGGAAGAATTTCTGCTTTGACTGCAAAAGGATCCCATACTCATCATCATCTTCAGGTGTCCCTCGAAATTCCAATGGCGGTTCGAGTTTCAAGGTGTGGAATATTATCAGCAGGTCAAGATCCTATAAGCTTTGGAGACAGATAAAGGAGATTAGAGAAAGATTCAAGGAGGAGGCTAAGGTGATAGAGAATTGTTTGAGGGCAAATTCAATGCCAAGGAAAGAATCTCCAATTTTCAATCCAGTAGATCATTTAGAAAAAAGCAAGTCTCAACATAGAACAGACAGAGAAACCCCTGTGTTCAACCCATCAGACTATTTGTACCAAGGCTATCCTCATCTGAGAAGCCAAATTTTCAAGAATTCTGATAAGTTTTGGTACTTGCAGAATGAAAATAGTGTGCTTCATGAAAGAGGAGGAGCTAAGTATGACTCCCCAGTTTTTGAGGTCAGACCAGAAAGGAGAATGTTTACCAGCAAATTTGCTTATGTTCCATCATGAGGCCAAGGCAAAAAACTTTTTTTCTTTTTTACATTCGCTATGTAATTTTCAACATTTGATTAATGCAATGCGATTGCGATTGCAGTATTCAGGCTTCCTCATAGGATAGATTGTACTCCTCCGGTTCTAAATGTAGAGCCTAATTTGTAGTGCAAGGTCCTACACAATAGTATTCTTCATCATGCTTAGGGAAAGAGCATTGTGCATAGACCTCATAGCAGGTCTGTAGAAATAGTCTGTTTTGACTGATGCATATAAAACGACACATGTAAACTCCGATAATTGAGAGAGAACTGGAATTTGCAATAATCAGAGGAGTGTTACTAGCATTAATTAAATGTTGGCCAGAAAAGAAGTTACAAACATTAGTTAATGTTTCATTTATGACAACATCTACATTGATATAGAAAATGGACCTTTTGTCTCTAAATTATTTATGGAAGAAACTGGCCAAGATATATCTGTGGCATAATTGGTTCTTTCCTTTTTAAAAGTTCTGTCCCACAAGGTGGAATCAAAACTGGGGCAACCAAACACAGTTTTCTGATGGTTCAACAGAACTGAGAATTTTCAAGGATATGAGACTCAGATATTGCTCCAAGAGATCTATTGCTTGGTGAAGGTAAATAATCCCACCGATTCATATGTCAGTGAGATTTTGCAATCATGGTAAGTCACAGAAGTCACCCTATCAAACACAAATTCACAATTCATACATATTCAAACTGGTTTCAGATTTGCACCATCTCCAATCCCCAGTATAGTTGCAAACACAATAATATAGAATATATATGAGTTTAAAGGGAAATAGCAGTACTAATTTACTGCACAGATGCACATAGAGCAATTCAGAATGCCTCTTTTGCTTAAATGATAAATATATTTGAATACCTTTTCAATCCACTTGTTATTATAATAACGAAAAAGTGATGGCATATTACTTTATAATCTTAATACGAAGGAACAGTTCAGTGGAATAAGCAAAGAATATTCAAATGGAAATGAGAACAAGGGCCTATCTTATAATCATCAAGGAGAAAAAGGGCAGAGTAGCACCTGGAAGTTTAAAGATACAGGTGCTAATTTAAGATTCTCATCAGTGTCTATATTTAAAGTGATTTGTAAGGAACTTCCAATTTTATGTTAGGGATAACAACATGATCTCTTTTCATTGCAGAGTAGAGATCCTTGTTTGTTCTGCAATTTTTTTTTTGGGGTCAAATTTTGTTTTACATTTTCATATGAATATTTGTTTTACAATTTCAAACATGCTGTTCTAGAACATATAGAGAAATTTTTTTCAAGTTGTAGGTTCATATATATATGAGAAGTAACTTTTGAATCAATAGAGCTGCTTATGTTAAGAAAGCACATCTAACCTTTATGTGAGCGCTCCTCAAGAGTTGCATAAATTTTGTCTTGTTTAACATTTTTAATGCTTTATCTCTTCAAATAACTTCATATACCAATCATGGCTATATAAAAAATAAGCAAAAACATAACTTAAGCATGCCCATTTTGACTGAGTATGGGTGGAGCTGAAATTAGCAATATGTAGTTCGGCATTATTATTATTATAAAAAAATAATATGTATTAGTTAATTGTACAAGATATCAGATAAATCTCCTTAGATCTGCTGTGAACAAATATAGTTATTAGGTCAAGTCCTTACCATTTCCATGATAATGAATAATAATAACCTGTTTTGTATATCTCACCTCTTAACCCTTTTCCATCTTTCTTTCATCCAAGGGAAAATAAAATGGGGGAACAAATTACAACCTCACATTTCTATTATTAAAGAAAGAAACTGCAAAAGGTTCTCTTGAAATTCACACAGCTAAGTTTTACACAGAAAAAACATCCAATCTTGCTTCCACCTTTCATACGAACCAAGAACAAGGAATGGACTGGATAATCGTTGGATTCTTTCCATGGAAGGGATTTTCACAAGCTCAATTTATAGATAACAGAAGAGTTAAAAACCATAGCCAAATGTGTTGGACAAACAGGAAACTTGCAGAATTATTGGGGAAAGGGAGACAACCTAATTATCAATGCCAACATTCGGTGTGACAGGGGTCAAATGTTTCAATTCTCTAAAATCACCCAAATCACTTGAGAGATACATTGCATTAGTGAGACTTTCAGGTAAGCAAACTTGGAAATGGTGTCCCTTTTTTGGCCATAACGTGGAAATGATATCCAATAAAATATGAATTTATAAGGCAAGTAAATGAATAGAGCAAGACAAGTACAGAATTGTTAACGTCGTGCAGATCTAGTCAAGACCAGTGAAATTAAGGGATCATGTGACACCAAAATACTTTGTACATCACCATCATCAGAGTCAAGTAATAAATTAACCACAAAACAAAACCTATGGGTTTATATAAATCAATCTATAAAGATTGCACAAAGTTTTTTGTTTGCTTGTAGTTAATATTTTAAGCTTAATTAGGCGACTATTAAATAACATTAAAAACCATGGTATATATGATGGACTATATTTAGAACTACTCACATATGTGAACTACTGATATATGGTAAATTATAAGAAAGTTCCTGTGTGTCTTGAAGAAAGTCAATAACTCCCAGTTTCTTGAGCTGCACTTGTCCTTACTCCCCCCAAGTACCTATAAAAGGGGAAAATGTGTCCTTTTTAATTCACATAAAAAAACCCCACGTTTAGGCCATAATTACATTAAAAAATATTTCTTCAGCCTAGATTACCCTTTAGCGTGAATAGAGAAGAATAGTGAGAGAAAGAGTGCCTGTGTCAAAGAAATACTACCTCCGGTCCTAAATATAGGACATAGTTTATAGTGTAAATTGCACTACAAACTATGTCTTATATTTAGGACCGGAGGGAGTACTATCTTAACCAGGATAATTAAACCCAGACCAGTTAGTGAACCAGCCGGGGTACTAAGTCAAGGGTTAGTGGATTAGACCAAAGTTAAATTGGAGCTAACCTGGGATCAAATCGATCAGAAATTGAAGATTTTATATTTATTAGTATGAAATTCTAAAGAAAAAAAATTAAAAAAATGATTTTTTAAAAAAATAAAAAAGTTGACCCATACCGAACAGGTCTACAGGCCGGTTGGCTGGTTTCTGGTTCGGGTATGATGATCTTAACTATTAGGGTTTTTACTATAAGTTATAATATAAAATAAAAAGCCTTGCAATATGTAGGAAACAAATGTTTATAACTAAGAAGGAGATCAGGCATACCTGGACGAATCCATGTTCGGATCCGGGTCAAAGCTCCAATACTCCATACTTGTGCCCACACAATTATTAGACTACTAGAGCCTAATTGTGATTTGCACAGCAGATCACCAGAACCAGAAAGATGGTAGGAGAGAAGGGAATTGCCAGAAAACTCAATGGCGGGGCGAGTTGCAATTGAGGAGGCACACCCTATTTATAGTGGTTTATGGAGGCCACTAATTAGGAAACTTGTGCACTCCTTCTTGCCCTCCAAGATAGGAATTAATTGTCTCTCAATTAATTCCCTAATTATGGTGATTTGTTCCTCTTTTGACAAATCCATAATTATTGCTAAATATTCCCAAATCTGCATTTTATGCTGATTTTATTCTTATTTGATTAGGCTACTTATTTCCTAATCAAATAGTCCGGCCCATCAAGGGCGGACTTGGACCCAAAGTCCAACATCTCCCACTCGCACTTGATGGGCCTCCCATCGTGCGCGCATTACTCTTTCTTGTTTCATACTTGGCGTCTGCCGTGACTGCGTGGGCAAAAATGTCTTTCAGATTTGGTGCTTGCGATACTAGAAATCCTTTATATCGGACCAGCATCCAAGGACACCCTTCATATATAACCGTAAGTTATATGTTCATTGCCTCATATGCCCCAGATTCTCCCATACATATTACTCATGGCATATCTAATCCCTCTCGAGTTAATATGTTGATTAACTCAGATTGCCTTCCACGTACATAGCATCCGCACTTACTAGCTACACATAGAGCTAGTAAGGGGTCGACCACAGATACTAGTACATCTTATATATCTAGGAGTAAATCTTCCTTTTTGACTAAACATCAGTCCATCTTGACTTGGTCGCTTTCCTAGTTTTCACTCGTCTGACCGAATCGAGTGTGATCATGGAGCTTCAGCTAAAGTAGCTGTCACCAAACCAAGCTTTCATGATGCCGCCTAAGTCTTAAGGGCATCGTGGAATTATTCTTCCTTCCTGGGACTCACACTGTGGTGAACTAGGGATCTTTCACCCACATCCCGTGTTGCAGTTTAACTCTCAAGCACATGCAGTATGAATTGCATGCTACGGTGAATGGTCTGAGGTGTACGTCGATTTCTTTATCTTTCACTGTACAGACATTAGTTCCAAAATGTACTCAACATTCGAACCAGAACTTCCTTTTTCACAATATCTCTTATTTTTGAAAAAGGGTTCTTTGCCTGGCTACAGGTCTATATTCATGCTTCGATCCATTTTCTGTGTATATGCACACATGTAGATCTCATCTCAGTCTAACTGAGGCGACTCAAACGCAAAGATTCTTCTCAACCATTTCATGGTGATCATTTGCTCGTCTTACCTTCCCATGCCCCCGTAAAACATGGGAAGACGGTTGTTCGTGTGAGTGAACCAACCTCTTTTGACCTGTACGACATACAAAATGTATACCTTTATGTATTTACTCATAACATACATACCATTTCTTTTATCTTCATATAAAAGAAGTTCACGACCTTATATTTTATTTGCGCCCCTAGATTTTCACTAACTCAATGAAAATCAAGCTATGGGCTCAATAAGGGGATCTACCAACATTCTGTCAGTAGAAGGTCATTGAACTATCGCTTTCCCTCTTTGAAAGCATATCTCTCATAGAGATGTATCAAAAAGGTATGTTTCACCTTGCTGTGATACTTAGGATCCTTATCATACGATGTTATCGTTTGGATCCTTCTATCCACCATTCATTCCCAATCTCTCATAGGAATTACTTTAGCCATATGGCACTTTGAATGATGGCAGAACACGCCCTGCGTTCTATTTTCATGGATAAAAAGGAAAAAATACTATGTATATTTCCTTACTCCATCACCATTTGCCTAGGTCTTGTATTGGAGTATCCTTTCAAAAAAAGAAAGTTGTTGTCTTGACAACTTAATCCACGGTTATTCTCATAACCCATTTCACAGCAGGACCAAAAAGCAACTTCTAAGTCTGACCAAAAACATTTGGTCTTATGTACACCAATGTGTACATTCATATTACCAACTATAGTCTCACATGGGACTCTATCCACCTTGTTTATGTTGGATTCCTCATAGGACATATAACCTCTTTAGGTTTATGCCCTTTACTTCAGGGGTGTCCATGGGTTTGCACTTTGACATCCTAAGATGTCTAAGGATGACACTTGTACATGTCTTAGGTTGGAAAGATTGTATCTTTCTTGTGCAACTCCGTTTATCTTGTCATTCAAGATATTTGTTCAACCCATGACTTTCTTAACTCAGAATTTAAGGATTCTCTGATCCTTTATTCCTTTGACTCCCTTGACACTTGTTTCATTTGTCACTTGACAAAGGATGACTTCACAAAGAATCATCACTAGACCATTTGGAACTTATGTAGTGTTCTTCGATTATTTCGAAGTTGGTGAGGCTTTCACCTTGTGAAAACTTCATATACTACTATTTAGGTGATTGTTTCTACGAAGCCCTTAAGCTGCTTCAGTGTAGAGTTCATCATCCAATTTCCAAAATTCCAAATTGGAAGGTGGTCTTTACATCATCTTGATGCAATTTTTAAGACTAAGCTTGTTGTCATAGCCAAAGTTCAGAGTTAAAACACACAATGGACAACCTTCCATTGTATTACCTCCTAGCCACTAAGTGTTTTAGGTTCTACATGCCCCCAACAGATTTGAGAACCTACTTGTTCCCAATCACCTCTTGGCTAGGTGACAAATTACCCAAACACGTATTTGGCTTAAAAGGAATCCAAATCCTCCTGCATGACACTTTGCAATTCATCTTAGCAGGTCCTTCTAGTGTCTTTCAGACACTTATAGGTACTTATCATCACCTTCTAAATGATGAAGGGAGCATTCAATCCATTAGGGAATCTATCCCTTATAGTCATTCGCTAGATGACAATTTGCTCCGAGGTGGATTTCATAGGATTCTTTTCCTATGTATGAGTGAGGTAATTCTCTTGTAACTTACCTCTTACCTCTTTCATTGTGAAAATGGTCTCAATCCTCCTACTCGGATCAGTGAACTTAGGAACACTTGGTTATTCCTTGTTACTTGTGAACCTCTTGAAGAGATTTATTGTGATTAATGCTCATTGTCTGCTAGGAAATCTGGGTTTTATAAACGTTGTGTCCCACGGTTTTCTCTCAGTCACTGAACCGCCATCATTTTCACTAATGAAGACGTGTCATGTCAAATTCTCATGTCATCTCACAAAGAGATACCTTGTATACCTTAGCCCTAATCTTCCTTACTCATAGGAAGAAGTATGAATATAAAGTTGATGACCCTTATGGTCTTAACAAACTTGGTCCTAGTCTAAGGCCCATCCATGATTCATAGGGTAAGGTCGTGACTGACATAGAAGGCATTTGGTTAAGTGTAAATATAATAGCTATGAGTCCACCTACCAACATATGGCTGATAGCCTCATTGGTGCCATTATGTTCATAACCAAAACAAGGAGAGGTCTATCTCTCCATTTCAACAACTCTATTATGTTGAAGAGTTCTAAGTATTGATAGTTGCCTAACAATGCCTTTCTTGTACACAAAACAGCTTGAACTAAGCACATGGGTGTCTTTAACCCTTGTTAGTTCAAAAGGTCTTATCCTTTCAGTTTACTGATTCCTGACTAGTTCAGCCATTATCTAACAGCTTCACATTTGCCAAAAATCAAGTAAACATTACTGTATTTCGAGTAAACGTCCACAACGTTAACGAAACACCAAGCTGTTTGTGTTTTGCCCTCACGTTTATTGGTTCACCAACGTCATAATTTGCCAATTGCAGTGGATATTCTCAGAAAAATGTTTCTTTGTCTTTCTTGCCAGGCAGAATGAGTTCTGAACTTATTCATAAGGGTATTAACCCTTTGACACACGTCATTTAGCAAATACTATTTTGCTAGTTTGATCATTCCCATTGATCAAGGTGTACATGTGGCAAGAAATGGAATCTTTTATCCCTAGGAAAGAAACATCAAAATCCAATAAAGGATTTGAGAATCATAGTCCCATCGATCTTTAACTAAAGAGATAGCAAAGATGTGATTCTGTCAGTTGCAATTGCATGGAGTGAATCAGGGTGGTTTATCAGTTAACGTGCAAGTTCCAATCCCTTGATTCTCTCTCTTCATCGCTTTGCATTTGACATAAAGCCATATGCTTCATTTGAAACATCCACAACTTATGTGGATTGCTACTTTTACAACCCTTAATGGTTAATCAATGTAGCATTTCATCTTTTGCAGAAACCATTTGATCTTTTCTAGATCAAGTTTTCCTCATAGGTTCCTTGCCCTTGGGCTTAGAGGATGAATCATCCCACTCTTTAGCTAAGTTCGTCTGACTGATCGATCTTGGATCCTTCAGTCTCTCACACTGAAGTTCAATGTGGTGAATCACATTGCTGAAGGTTACAATATGCATATCAGGGGCAATATATACTATTGTATATGCCCACTCACTGGAAGACATGGCTCACTCCCACTCACTAGGAGACATATCTTCCTCCCACTCACTGGGAGATGTCTTATCACAACATACACTTGTTGTTTGTTAGAAAGAACTTGGCATTTAGTTTGTCTCAACTTCTTGTTTGACATCTGCCTCAAGTGTTGCCTAAACAACATGTTAGGACTTAGTACACTATGTTAAAACTTAACTTAGTTTTAACTTTATGGAAGAAGATCACTTATTTCACTATCTTCCAACACTATCCATATGGCTTGGATAAGGTTACATTGCTCATACCAACATAAGTTTGAGCAATGTTGTTCTTTCTATGCTTGATAGCATAAACCTTTTGTATCCTTCAATTGCTTCAGCCTCTAAATGCTGAAAACTAGTTGGTAGGATGTCCCTGACATCTCATTCTTCTTGAATGAAAGAGATTTGAGAGTTTATAACTCCACAGATATCTCTATTGAGCTTGTCTTCATAAGCTCAGTCAAATAGACTTGGTCATAATTGGTCACTCAGACGATTATGGTATACAAATCTTAGTTGTTCAAATAAGACAAAGGATAATTAGATGATAAGTTCACTAGTTTCATGTTCAGGAGACAACTATGTTGACTCCCATCCCAATCATACTAGTTAGCTCATCACCCTTTTAACCACAGTCTTCATTTGAACACTTTCCCCTTTGGATTTCTAGACGTATTCCAGAAAAAACTCCCACTCAATCAAAGAGCAGTTATATTAACAAGATAATAACACATTATCATCTAACTAGCATGAATGTTCAAGAAAACAAGAAGAGAATATACCGAATTCAATTCTATAAACTAACAGAGAATTTAATCTTAAATTCAATGGGAAAAACAAGAACATTCAAAAATTTAAGCCTCATATTGTTGTCTCTTAACTAGGTTCTCCTTCTCATAGGCCCTTCTGACCATATTAACTCATGCAGCATCTAGCTACAATGTCAAGCTCCTCTTTGCCATGTTTACATCCACTCATTTGGATGTATTTGCAGCATACCTCCCACTTGATGAGATAATTCTCATATCTCTATCTCTCTTGTCCTTTGTCACAACATATGTGATAAAAGGTTGACTTTTAGAAGTCATTGCTTCAATCCAAGTGGATCAATGTGGTTAGAAGCATAGGAAGACTTATTATTATTCAATAATTATTGAATAATTTTAAGTTGCTGCAAGTTTTCAGGTTTTTATCTCTAACAGTTTGAGTGAAGGTTGGATAGGATTTTACATTAAAAAAAAAACATTTGAATAATCCCTTACTTTTAAAGAATCTTTCAGCATTAACCTTATGTTGCAACTGAAATTACTCTTAAAAAACAAGCCAACATGTCCCAAAAAACAATAGAACCAACATTGATTCATTTCCAACATTTTTGGGATCTTCTAAGTGCACATAAGCACCTTTTTGACTCAAATCATATCCAAACGTGCTTCAAATATATGCAAATTATATATCAAATTGAAGCTCTCGAATTTAGGGATTTTTAGGAACCAACCACATCTCAATCGGAGGTCCCACGCGCTCTCACGCGCCCCTAGAAGGTGTCTGGATGGAAAAATCCTGAAAAATTAGAAATTTCCAGCTTTGGCCACTCTCAGTGGAGGCGCGTGATATACACGCGCCGCCTTACGGCCGTCTGCCGGCGACACGCGCCGGCTCCCAAGAATCCACGCGCCGTCCTCTCTCCGACGGTGCTTGCCACGTGTCAAACGGAGACCCCAGTGGGCCCCATGCGCCATGTGTCACACTATCCCTTTTTTTTTTGGGGGGTCAACAGTCAACGGATGACTGTTGACCGTTGACCGGTCAACCGTGACCCGTCATCGATGACGTGTCACTGACATGGCGCTTGACGATGACGTGGCGGCCGCTCATTGGTGCCACGTGGCATTGGTTGACCGATGACGTGGCGTTGACTGCCACGTCATCATCTTCAACCTCCAGCCGGGTCAACCCGACCCGGTTGGAGCTCCTACGGGTCATCTCGACCCGCCAACTTCGGGAGGCCATATCTCCCTCGTTTTAGCTCCGTTTTTCGCGTTCTTGGTGTCGTTGGAATCGTAGTTCAGCGAACTACAAATCCATGGCATTTATTTGATCTTAAAACCTCTGTTTCATTGATCAAATCGTGAGTGAAGTTGCGGCGGCGACTAACGACCCGCGAACTTCTTTCCTTTGTTTCTCCCTCATCCGGACTCCGTTTGACGCGTTCTAAGCATCGTTGGAATCGTCTCTTCGAGCTCTACACATCCATGTCCTTACTTTGGGCAAAAGCACCGAGTTTCAAAACACCCAATTTTTCTCGACATTGTCGGCGCGACGTAATTCGACCGGATGTGTGTCTTTGCGTTTCAAAGGCTCTTCTAACCTTTGAGGGGTTAAGTCTTTTTCGTTTTTAGTTCCACATAGGTTCCAAAAACGTAACTTTAAGAAATCGAAGATTTGAGGAAGAGGACGAAGGAATTGTGCCATGAATATATATATATACACATGCGCATATGTATATTATAGTCAGAGGAGCAGAGAACGCAATCACACAGCAACAAATATATATATCATGTCTGGATTTTTCAATCATGCGGAAGCTTAAAACGAACACGTCTTTGGTTGCACACAGACACGCATATATACATAGCAAAGGCAAAAACAAAAATATATACAAATATATACATGTTCACATTTTGAAAAACATATACCTAGATTCCCAAAAATATTCACATATGAATCAAAATTTCAAGCAATAAAATCAAAGCATATAAAGCTTGAAAAATATGTACAGTGGCACATATTAACATTATATATTCATATATATAATAGCACAGCGGAATTAGATGGAGATATAAACAAATTATATCATTTAGTTTATTCACATAGAATAATCACAGCCTCAAGGATCAAATGGCTCTGATGCCAATGTAGGAAACAAATGTTTATAACTAAGAAGGAGATCAGGCATACCTGGACGAATCCATGTTCGGATCCGGGTCAAAGCTCCAATACTCCATACTTGTGCCCACACAATTATTAGACTACTAGAGCCTAATTGTGATTTGCACAGCAGATCACCAGAACCAGAAAGATGGTAGGAGAGAAGGGAATTGCCAGAAAACTCAATGGCGGGGCGAGTTGCAATTGAGGAGGCACACCCTATTTATAGTGGTTTATGGAGGCCACTAATTAGGAAACTTGTGCACTCCTTCTTGCCCTCCAAGATAGGAATTAATTGTCTCTCAATTAATTCCCTAATTATGGTGATTTGTTCCTCTTTTGACAAATCCATAATTATTGCTAAATATTCCCAAATCTGCATTTTATGCTGATTTTATTCTTATTTGATTAGGCTACTTATTTCCTAATCAAATAGTCCGGCCCATCAAGGGCGGACTTGGACCCAAAGTCCAACACAATATAATAATATTAATAATATATAGTATTATAACTATCTACCCCTGTTTCCATTTCCCTATTATAATGAGATTGTGATAGGGAACTTATGATCACTGCCCGCCTACAAGTTGGAGCCTCTACCCAAATGGGTTGATGTGTGACTCAATCAATCGTAGAATACATATCACTACTATAGAATTGCGTACATTGGATGCTTCATATTTAACCTTTTTCATGAAACTGTTAAGTATAAAGAAGCGGAATTATAGGGAAAGAAATATATAACAGTTATTTAAAACAATAGTTAAGTATGTGAGACAATATTTGACATTTTATATGACCACCGTGATATATAAGTTTTTTTTTTGGGAAAAATGGTATCATTTACTTGACGGTCGTATATAAAAAACCGTTTAATATAGGCTATCAATATATGACGGTTTTTTATCAAAACATCGTGAAACTTGTATATTTGACAACTTTTCAAAATAAATTGTCAAATATAAATATTTAAAATCCCTTTCTAAACCCTATTCTGTCGCGATTTCAAATTTTTCACCATTTCTCTACACTCTCGAAACAGCTCCAACCACTTTTTTCCAACACCCCCACCTTTATTTCGCTCTCTGTTGTTGCTGGACTTGTCATTCTCTTCCATTGCGTGTTTGTTGCAGTCCGTGAAGGCATTCATCGTTATTCAAATCTCCATGTTTGAGTTGCGCATTCATAAAGGCGAGTTTTTTGTGGTATAACTTTGTTGTAAAGTTGAAATGTGAACTAATTGCTATTTATAGATGATTTGTTCAGTTAGAGTACTTATGGGTCTGTTCTAGATTCTGGGTTTAGGGTTAAGAGTAGCCATTTGGTTTTGTTTTGAGGGACTATTCTTTTGTTTATTTTGAATTGAAATCCTAATATTGCAACTTTGTCTAATTATTATATCAATTTAGAGTAGCCATGTGGTTTTGTCTAGTGTGTTGGAGCCAAAATATATTTAGCTTATTTGTGCTTGAGGCTGAATATGTCAAAGGAGGTCAGTATGTTGCAGACTTGGATTCAACCATGTCTCTGATTGAAGATCACTTTAGCCTTGTCAAGCCCTTAGATGATGGTTTTGATGTGGTGTGGTCGAGATAGATGGCCTCTTCCCTTCATATCCTTATTCTTCCATTGGTTTCACCGATAACTTCAAAAATATTAGCAGCGATCTATTTAACTTTTTAAAATTTAAACCTCAATAGTTAGGACAATCCCCTTTTGCTTTTCAAAACATAGTTTCTTTAAGAGATTTTGATCTGGGCATTTCAAATGGAAAAGAATTCGACGATGAATTATTTGTGCTTAATCTCTGTGATGAATTATTTTGGTTATAAGCTAACAATGGGAACAAAAATCAAATTGATACAAACCTTGTTTAAGCTCTTTGATGATGAGTGGCAAATTGGATATAAATTTTACTTTATTGTCTCAAATTTTTATTTGCTTATGGTTGGAGAAGTTATAATGATGATTTAAGATTTGTTATAGGTTAATATGTCAGCATCCGATGGTGGTTTAAGTACTGAGGGTCCTAACCCCTCCACTAACCCTTCTAGTACACAACAGGATGACAACGACTCACAATTTATAGAGCAAGAGCAAGGGCCTTATTGTGATAAAGGAGGCCCATAAAGCAAAGAGAGAGGGGCGAAAACTTAATGTGAGATAGAATAGAAAAAGGCAAGTTGTGAAATCGGACAAATTCATTAGCTACCTCAGGTATGCAGTAAAAAGCAACGTGCCTATCACTTTAAACAGTTGGAAGAAGGAAACCGAGTCAATGAGGAAGGCTATTTGGGATGAAGTATTGCTATATTGATAAGACATGATGCTACATAGTTAATATCTTGTTAACCAATATACCTAACACTAACAATGATTTGTGTGTTTTGTAATCTGGATTCCACATAGATGAGGAGAAGAAGGATTATTTGCTTGGGAAGGTTAGCTGGGTACTGCGCTCGTTCCAAGGGTTTATGATGAAGAAATTTTTGTTGGAATCCGACTCTGGAGATAAGTCGGTAGTTCCAATGCTGCTAAAAGAAGTTGTCAAATAGCTCAAATAGGCTGCTTTTGTATGGTAATGACAATCTCCAGCTTCAAGGCATTAAGCATGGCAAATTGTGAGAGGGTGAAGAACAACAAATACCCATACCAAAGAGGCCACACGAGGCATGTGAACATCAAGCATCAATTGATAGAGAAGCAAGGGTCAAGATCGGATGTGACTATCAACCGTAGAGTGTTGTGGGCTGTTGTGAGGTAAAATAAAGAGGGCATCATTGACAATCCTCACGTCGAAGAGGTTTTCTTAAGAATGTGAAGTACTGATGATTTTGATTTAATTATAATTGAATTTTTGTTATAGAAATGTATTAACCTTTCATTTTGCTACAGGAGACCTTGAGTCAAGAATTAGAGTGAGACAAGCTTCTTAGGAACGAGGATGTCTTGGAAAAGGCTCTGAATCCTAATCATGGTAGTATTTTGAGGGGTGTCGGTTATGGAGTCTGCAGAAAAGAATACTTTGGGAAGCAGAAGAGGCCGACAAGGGTGTCTAGTCAAAAGCTTCAATAATATATAGAGATGACCGAGATGCTAAAGCAGTAGATTGAAGCATAACAAGCTGTTATTGATAAGTTAATGAGTTGAAACACCATGGAAAAGCAGGGAATGACTCACACCCCAAGTGCCAAAGATAGTTACACATTCCCCTCTCAGACTTTACCTGAGATAGTATAACTCATGCCAAAAGCATATGCTTTATTTATTTTTGATTTACACTAATTGTATTTTCTCTTTGTTCAAGGTGAGTCGGAGGTTAAGTGTGTGGTAGATAGCCTCAAGCAGCATACGATTGCTATAGGCCACATGTACAACTTACAGGGAGAGAACATGATTCACAACTCACCTCTCCCTCATAATCATGTTAGAATAGAGCTAAAGACAGCCATCAATCCTAAGTATGCCGTTCTAATACCCACCCCAAGTGCAAATATAGTAGAAGGGGTTGTACTTAGTTTTGTTGCATGGCCAGATTACCTTATTATAATACCATCGAAGACAAAAAAAGGTATATGGTCGTCTTTTGAGCTTGCTTATAAAGTTTATAGTAATTATTTTCTTAACTTGTCAACTTGTTCAGCCGAAGATGAGGAAGAGCAATCTGGGAGCTTAATTCAACCATAATTTGGTGTTTTGTGCACCGAAGAAGACAGATGAGCCTGTGCATGTGCCTTAACCGCCAGTTTCACCAATTTCCAATAAATACTAGATGATTCTTGAGGCACATGATTGCATAGTGTAACCCCCGCTTCAATAATCAAGCCGAAATTAGCGTTTGAACGCGTTTAATAATTGGATAAGAGATCCGGAGTAAATAAAATTTTTTTAAAACACTTGTACAAATAGATCTCTGTTCATTCATTTATAAAATCAATAGGCCTATTCGGTTTGTCACATATATAATATCAGAATATCAGCACAATTCTCGACGTTCACCCCGGATAACAACAATAATCCAACAGTTTATACAAGGCATCAATGCCCATCTCAATATCCATACCGGGGATTACGCAAAACTATAATACTATAAATCTATTCAATATATACATTTGTCCAAAATGATAACCAATTCAGTATAAAACCAAAAAAACCAAAATATCTAACTAAGACTACCGCTGGCAGTCCTAATCGTCAATTGCTACTTGCTTGCTCTTCGATTCACTTGCCCTGTCTAAAAATATTATTTGGAAAGAATGAGATTCTAGAGAATCCCAGTAGCAATAGTTTACGTATATGATGCATATATACAAATCAAGTAAACATATATCACAATGTAGCAATCAATATTTGAGACCGGGCTTTCGCCACGTTCCCTTCACTATATACGAGGTCGGGCTTACGCCACGCCCCTTCACTTTATCTGTATTCGAGTCCGGGCTTTCGCCACGTCCCCTCACTGTATCTGTAATCAAGGCCGAGCTTTCACCACGTCCTTTCATTGTAACTGTATTCAATGACTAATGCAAACAAGCAATGTAATATACATGATACAGGATAAAGTGTCATTACCTTGTTCTTTCCATCATTGATCAGGCGTAGGCCTTCTACGATCCGGGCAAATATCGAATCCTATATCATAATTAAGGAAGACGCGTTATCACTTATTCCAATACTCAAATGACTTCAAAACACTTGGTTTTGGTTATCATTAAAGTCCCTTAAGTAGCTATGAAAGTCTCTAACAATCGCCTAAATGGATTAGGAAGTACTATCTCAAATACCACCTTTTTAGTGTGCCTCGTAAAACGTGCCGCTTCCGGCTTCTGACTCGATCCTAAAATATTAAATGTACAAGAAATAGGTCATAATCTATCCAAGTATCATTTTAGACTCTTCCATAGTGTTTCTTATGGTTATATTAGCCTACAGTGAAAATGTACCAAAATGCCCCCGGGACCCTAGCCCGGCCGTACCCGACCCAATGGCACGTTTTCCTAAAATTTTGACCAAGGCTATTTTGATGTATTTTTGCCCAAGGAATCCATTTCCGGGTTTGAAATCACCAAAATCATTGTAAAATTATGAAAATACCCTTGACAGCCCCTATTAGGGATTTCAGTAGCGTTTTCGTAATTATGTTTTTTCGGCCTTTACTGAAAAAGTGCCCAAATGTAACCCCACATATTTTTGCCCACTGAGTCTAATGGAACCATTTATTTCATGAAAATCCAACTCCTACTACCAGATATGGTCCTGGCCGAAATATTGAAGGAAAAATCGAAAAATGGAGTTGTGTTTTAGCTTCCAAAACTTATATTTTTCCACTTCTAATCCTTGATTAACTCACTTAAACACTTCTTAACCATGATTCAAAGAAATTTGGGCAGCATAATCCCTTAGGATTAGGGCTTTCCAAATTTACCAAATCAACCAACCAATACCAAACCAAGCCAAGAACAACAATAGCAACAACAATAAACCACAAGAGTTGATGTTCTTGAGATTACCTTGGTTTGCTTCACTTTCTTTCTCTAAAAATCGTCCTCCCTTTCTCCCCTAAACCTTGAGACTTTGCTTGCTACCCCATGTTTTCCATGAAGATCAAAAGGTTAGAGAAGCTATTTGACAAAAAGGGAAGCTTAATCACAACATCTACAAGACTTACCTTTGGATTTTGCTCCTCCTTCTCTCTAGCTTTCCTAAACTTCTTCTTGAAGCCCCTCTCTCTCTCTCTATGTTTGGTCATGTAATGAGAATGAGAAAGATGAAGCATTAGCTTCATAAATATCTTCCTATTTTTACTCAATTTATTTTACTTCCAAAATTAAGTTTTATGACCTCACCTTGTACTTTGATCTTATCCTCTTCCAACTTGAGCAATTATAATTTTAATCTCTTGGCTTTGGATGATGCCACTTGGCATATTTATCTTCCAAGTAAATATTTCCCTTCTGCTAAATATCCACCAATAAAAATATGGGCTTTTACTTTATTCCACAAATCTTAATTTATTCCACCAAGAAAATTCAATTTATACATTTTCCTTTATTTTCCTTAATTAATTGAAATTAACTCCAATTAATTGAAAAATAATTAATCTTGGGCTAAATTGGCAAAATTATGATTTTGCTATCACCTTTGTAATTTAATTCAATTCTTGAATTTATTTGTCCATTTCCTTATAAATATGAATATTTCAAAATTCACAAGATCTAATTTCTATGAATATTCACTATAATCATCATTAGCCCTTAATCAAAATTAGGGACGTTACATATAGTCGCCGAAATAGACCATGAGCGAGAAGACTACACCAAACAAGTCCCCTTTGAGTAAGATATCTATGGGGAGCAAGGCATATTTGATGCTATCAATCATGTATTAGTCAAAGAAATCCTCACAAGCGATATGGCTAGCTTGAGTACTTGTAACTTTTATATCCGATATTTCTTCTATTGCCAATAAATACTTAGCTACTCATAGCATTTATAGATACCGATTTGTTGGTTTTTGTATGTAAGGTACCTTCACAAGGAGCATGTAGCCCACAAATGGTCTATAGGACATGTTCCTATTCCTCAACCCCCACCTCTATTTAGGAATGTTGGATGTAGGCAACAAGGAAGATTTTATGGAGAGAAAAGCAAGGGGGCTAGCGGATATGGTCATTAGAAGGGCACAAAAAAAGAATGACAGTTTTTTCTTGGTGCCGTACTCCCAAGGGTAAGTGTTCTACTTCATTGAATTGGATGCTCATTATGCCTTTTTCTTAGCTTATTCTCATTATGTTTATGTACTTAGGGGTCATTGGATGCTCATCATGCAAAATCCCTTCAAGCAAAGGATTTGGTACTTTGATTCGGTTCACAAGGATATGGACAATCAACCATAAATGGTCGAGGGTTTCAATAACTAAGTTGATGGATTTAAATTTAGTACTTTAATTTCTTATTGTCCTGACATAGTTTATTAAGAATTTAGTGCTTTAATTTCTTATTGTGATCTTGTCAGAGTTGTTTACTATTATGCTACGGATGAAGGCCTCGGCTGCCCCTCGTTAAAAGGCAAAGGCATTACATCTGCTTACAAGTAAAAGAGAGTAGCGATAGTTCACCAATATTTACCATTTTGTGTTAGACTTGTCAGAGTTGGGTTTTTGTGTTAGAATGATACATTCCAGTTGTTTGCTTATAGTGTTCGCAGTAACCAGATCAGAGCTCTTATTGTGTGTATTGTGTCATGAAGGACATAGCCACCCATAATCCCGACTTAATTAATGCAGAGGGGGTGTGTGTGTGTTTAAGTTAAATTATAAGTCAATTCATGTGTGTGTGTGTGTTAACATACCTTGTTTTTACGTGTAGTACTTTGAAGATAATTATTCTGAGCAATATTTGTTCGGACAAATTGAAGAAGTCATAGAAGAGTTGACTATGACAGTTTATCGTCAATAGATGGGAGCATAACGGAGTTAGCTATAGAGTACCATTTTTTCACTTAAGTGTATGTTAGGTTCTTAGTTTAGCTAGTTTATATTTGGTTTTGCCTTCTGTTTTGGTTCCTACTTTTGGTTTATGTTTTGTTTTCTCTTTTGCTTTAACTGATTTGCTTTTAATTGGTAATTTGGATTAGCTTTTAGTTTCTATGATGTAAAGTTTTGTGTTTGTACTTTTTGATGATTGCATGGAATGGATATGTTTAATTGGTTTTTGTAATGGATTTGTAATTGGTTTCTGTAATATACATATGAATGTAATATGCATATAGGGGCTTTATAAAAAATGGACCCCAATTTTTTTAAAAAAAAAATTGTCCACAATACTTTACTGTTATTAGCTAATAATCGTCATATATTGACATATATATTATGGTTTTTTAAAATAACCGTTAAGTGTATATATATATATATATATATATATATATATTTTACGGCTAATTACCAACAACTATCAAATATACACCTTACTGATGACCAAAACTGGTATCGAATACTTAACCGTTCATCATTTGATCGTAATGTATTCAACAATATATTTCATGATTTTTAGTGAACAACCGTTGAATATAGTCTATTATATGTAATAGTCATTGACAACCGTGGTTTCAGAAGCCCTTTTTCGTCAACAAAGACAAAGCTCCTCTCACATACTTACCTCGTAAATTGTAAAAGCTATTATTTAAAAACTAATCCAAACGTACACTAAAAGCAATCAAATATGGGGCCCTATAAATAACGGTTGTCTTTAACAACCGGGAATATAGGGCCCTATATTTAATGGTTGACAACCATTAAATATATATATTTAGCATTCGGATAACCGTTAAATATAAGTAAAAATAACCATTAAATATAGACAAATTTATAGTAGTGTATAAAAACATGACTTAGTGCCTATTTGTTTTAACTTTTAAGAAGTGTTGTAACGATTTACGAAGTAAATATGTGAGACGAATTTTTTCTTGCTTCTGAAAGCATGGTTTGGGGGTCTCCCAGACTAATATGTTTTAACTCCTATTCTTAATATTTAATCAATACTAATTAATTAAAATAAAGATCAAATATTTTCATCAATTACTCAATACTACCAATCCACATGTTTATTAAATTTAACAAATTTAATCTACTCCCTCCGGTCCTAATTATAGGACATATTTACCTAACTTTGGAAAAATTAAGAATAGTAGTTAAATTAGTTAATCTTATTTATTTTCCTAAAATACCCTTATTTAATACATACAAGAAATCATGTTTTGTTGATGTTGATCACTTGCCTTGATGTAAAGCAAATGACCTTGCTTGTCATTAAAATGGAGTTATGCCGGTTTGGTTCGAGTGGAATTAAAAAAAAAAGGAAAGTTACAATTTTTAAAAATAGAGATGATGACATTGATAGTGTTAAATTGATTTTCTTACCCTTTATTCTTATAAAATAAAAGAAACAATAGAATTGAGGTATATGTGACATTAATGAATTGCAAGTATTACTTACTTTATAGAATACATATGTGTATTATAAAACTATTATTGTGTTTCATTATTATTGAGAAAGTATTAATGGGGGTATTTTGGGAAGAAATTGACAAAAATTAAAACTTTGTCCTATAATTAGGACCAAGATCAACTTTCAAATATTATCCTATAATTAGGACCGGAGGGAGTATCAAATATGGCTAAGTTTGGACCCGTTTGACTTGGTTTTACATAGTTTATTGTATGCATGCTTTTAAGGGTCTGTTAGGCTGAACTGAGAGAAAAATTGGGCCAAAACAATGTGAAGACAAGGAAAAGAATATGCCCACATCGGGGATCATCTTTTCATCTTGGGCTGATGATCTTTTTAAGAATTCATATATTTGGAAGTTCGAACTAAAATGTGAGGAAATGGAAAGAATACATACAAACCCAGCTTGACGAATCAAAAGAAGCATTAGATTGTAATTATTTTCTCATTATAGGAACATACTTAACTCTCCCCTGTCTGGTAATATCTTACAAAAGGGGCATTAGATTGTAATTAATTGGCAACCTTCACTGCACGAAACTTCACTCTTGCCTCTTGAAAAGCTCTATAATAGCTTCCTCGTGAGATTGGCCTCTTTGAAAACACTAATCTTATGAACATTAGTTTAAAGAAAACATTTATCTCAAACATTTATCAGTCGTGAGAATTTTTAAACTCATAAACCACACTTCTGTTATTAAACTCGTGGGATGGACCTGTAAAAAACTATGCGCTCGTTTGGATGAGTGATTGGAATGCTCAAAAGTAGCTTTTCAATCATAATTTACGGTATACGATGTAAGTATGTGAGAGGAGTTGTATCTCGATTTACATAAAAAGTAACTTATAAACAATCTGATTGTCAAAACAAACATGCTAATATGGGTTTACATTCTCTCTTCTACTACTTTCTCTTATCTATCATTTCCTGCCTACGTACCAAAACATTGCGTGTTGCACAAGCATGTTGATGTGAATGTTCGCGCGCACTATTCCTAATCAATACACATCGGGGGCGTTTGCATCAGCATTTCAAGGCACATATCTATTTCGATTAGGTGAAGCATCAAGCTCAAATATTCAATGTCCTTGATCCATCGTAGTTAGTTCCATGTAAGAAGATTTCACTTGAGTTGTTCGATAATGATAACGTTTCACTTTCATTTTAACTTTATTAAATGCTAGCTTTGTCCTCTTGTTCCATGTTAGTCAGTATGTTTGGTTGAGCGATTCGATTGCTTATAAGTTGCTTTTTAATAGTGATTTACGGTATACGAAGTAAGTATGTGAGAGGAGTTGTGTCTCGATTTACGTAAAAAGCAACTTATAAGTTTTTATAAGCTCAAACAAACATGCTTAGTATCGTTCTTGGATCTGGATCCAGGACCTACAAATCCTGGCACTTAATATGTGGCATTAGGTGGCTTCATTGGAACCGTCTATTAAATCAACGCTGTTCAGTTGGGCTGGACATTAAATGAAACGATTCTTATATTAAGAACCACCCTCATATGAGAGGAATTTGGGGTGTCAGCTGTGCCATTCTCAACTGTCCTTGCTGCCTCTCGAATTTGGAGTCATTCCCAAATGTTGTTTTTGTAATTCTTTTGATCATTAGATTCTATATGAAATGAGTGACATTTTGATGTCTTATGGACAAAAAATGGAATTATTTTCAATTTTTTATGATTTTTTAAAGATTTAAGACTCTAAATTAAAAAAAAAAATTACATAATTTTGGCAGCATAAATCTTTGAAAAATAGTAAAAAATTGAAAACAACTCCATCTTTTGCACATAAGATATCAAGATGTCACTTATTTCATATAAAATCTAATGATCAAAAGAATTACAAAAAAAAAAAATATCTAAGAAGGGCTTGATATTTAAGGGGCAGCAGGGGTGCAGCTGATACCCTCTACCTATATGAGAGATATTGCTCCTTATAAAAAAGGCCGGAGTGAATATTTATTTATTTATTTTAATTTCTTAAAAAAAGTCAACTCACTCTTATATTAAGGATTTAAGAGTACATTGCTGCATTATTACATCCTCGTTCAGGCGTGTGTGGAATATAATTGAGAAATCTGATCTTTTGGTTTTTTGTTAGGCTGATTTCAACTCATGTTGATCAGAAATGTCTAAAGTATATGCAACTTGAGTCAAAGTCCATCAAACGTTACGTACTTAGAGGTTTCGTGTTTGGTTTTACTCAGTGAATGATGTCATTATCAAGAAGACGAGAGTTTCTATTCTTTCTTCTTTTTTAAAAGAAACAGAAAAAGTTACGACAAATTTGTGTAGTTAATTTCAATACAAGACATTATCTTTTGGAATATGCATCTATAATCGATCGAACCTACAGTACTAAAGAATATGATACCCGTGGGTTCTTTAAATTGCTTTGACAGTGAGATGCGATATGCGATTACCCTGGTAACGAAGCATAATTTTTTAATTTTGTTTTAATACGATGAATTCATTATATTCTCGCTATGATAAGGGGAAAAAAAATATCATTAAAAACATGTTTAATTCTAATTGTGTAAGATTAAATAGGGTTGGTGGCAAAAAAAATTAAATAGGGTTGCAATGAGGGTAGCAATTCGAGGGAATAATATTGAGAGAAAATTTAATTAATATCATAATTATCACTTCATCAGGTATTTTTAGTGTGTATATATATGATGCTGAAAATGAGGAGTTTATCGCCTTTGTAACAGCTAGTTCTATAATTTTTCTAGGTTCAAGTATTCTATATTTCATTGCAGTCCCAATGATACAAACCTCCTCCCTTAGTTTTTTTTATATGTGGGGTTGCGAGTTTAAAAATATGAAAATTTACTGCAAAAGTAGTACTAATTAACCTAATTTAATATAATGTGCTATATATATTCGCTATGAGTTAATTCCAAGGTATTAAAACCCGGACCGGGTAGTGAACCGGTCGGGGTACTGGGTTAAGGGTCAGTGGGTCAGGCCGGGACCAAACCGGAGCTAAACCGGGACCAAACCGGTGAGAAATTGAAAATTTTAGACTTATAGTATGAAATTCTAAAGGAAAAACTAAAAAAAAAAAAATTTTTTTTTTAAAAAATGGAAACCGGACCGGCCGGTCCGGTCCGGTTTCCAGAACACTGGTTAATTCACATAAATCAGTTTTCGACCAAAAAAAAAATTCACATAAATCAATAAAGTTGATCAAGTTAATTATTTATTAAACAAAAGTGGGTTACTTTTCCTAAAACACCCTTCATTGACAAAAATTTCATTATTATCAACCTGATTTATACCTTGTACAATAAATTTAACTGCAGACATAGTTTAAAAAAAAATAAAAAATATGATAGACAAAAGAAATTGAGATTTTACATTTTTTTTATATAACCATCTAACCAAATCAAATTCAAGTGTTATTAAATTTGGTTGAGTAACTCTTTCAAAAGACATTTTTTTGTATTCACAAAAAGTCAAACTTGAAACATTGAACTTAAGCTGCCAGTGTCCCTTCCACCAGAATTAACATGCGGGTAGTTGAGATTTTGCATTTAATTTAATACAAAAACAAATTTTCTCAATCATTTTTTATATGATTGGAGACAAAGGGAGTAAGAGCTTTTTGTTAATGGACAATGTAAGATTTCTTTTAAGTTTATCTTAATAATAAATATATATTTTTCTATTTCACCCTCAATTAATTTTTTTTTTTGTCAGTACCCTCAATTAATTATTATATTATATACATTTCATCATTTTCTTATTATTATCCTCTTTCACCCATTCATTAATAGGGGAATTTTGGGGGGGATTAGATTTCCTACAGAATTATCATATTTAACCACTTTTAACTATTTTTTAGAATATGGTGAATCAGTTGAAAAGCTCTTATATATTGGATGAAAAGGAGTATTTTTTCTTGATAATATATGTTATTATTTAATATACTATTACTAGTTCACCAGTTCTCACAGGGCAGAGAGTTAGGAGAAACAAGAAGGAAAAAAAGATGCTTAATATCTTTAAGCTACTCTCACTTATCCTTATATTCATATAAGAGATATTTACTTAATTTAATTAGATTAAGAGATTAATAAGTGTTAATAGCTTGAAAACATTCACACGCATATAGGAAGCTTCCTTCTACTAACGCAACGACAAAATATGGCCGCTCTCGTCCGTCGTCACACACAATGTTTAGTGGATAACTTTTAGACCCACTATTGACTACCCCACTTTTAATTATTTTTTAAACTACTTTAGATTACTTTTTTTGCCGTAATCGATTTTTGTCTACTCCCCTTAGATTTTTAGGTTATACTATTGAACAAATTATAAATACCGGGTCTTGCTAAAGTTTGAATATTTCGTAATTTGTATTAAAACTATTATTCCCTTTTGTTATCAATATTATTATTGGGTTAATATAACTTTTGGTCCCTGAAGTTTGATCCAATTTTGGTTTTGGTCCATGAAGTTTGAAATCGGTGGTTTTGGTCCCTGAAATCTCACTCGATTTTGATTTTGGTCCATGAAGTTTGAAATCAGTGGTTTTGGTCTCTGAAGTTTCACCCGATTTTGGTTTTGGTCCCTCAAGTTTGAAAAGGACTTGGTTTTCGGGTCGGGTCGGGTTTTTTAATTGGATCGCCAGGTCCTTTTTAAATTTGAGGGACCAAAACCAAAACCGGGTGAAACTTCAGGGACAAAAACCACGTATTTTAAATTTTAGGGACAAAAAATTATATTAACCCATTATTATTTCTTACAAGTGATAACGACACGCGCGCACGCTTGGGCCGCGCATGCCAGTATAAGTAGGGTTTATCCATACTCTATTAATTAGATAAAATTATTCTGACAATATATATATAATGTTTTTTTCGTGTAAATTTAAATCTCCCAACTCTAAGTGTTCAAATCATAAATTTAATAATTTTTTTTATAAGTTGAGAAATTTTTTCCCATATTTATTTCATAAACTGTAAAAACAACAAGGTAATCAAACCTGAACCGATCATTGAATCTATCGGGGTACTGGATTAAGGGTTAGTGGGTCAGATTGGAGTCAAACAGGTACTAAACTAGGACTGAACCGATTATAAATAGAAGATTTTAGAATTATTAATATGGAATTCTAAAAAAAAATTTTAAAAAAAATTGATTTTTTTAAAATAAAAAACTCAGACCAGATCGGATCACCAAATCGAACCAATCTAATACCCAGTTCAGCAGTTTCTGGGTCAAACTGGCCGATCTGATCCGATCCGATTCTGAGAACTCTGAAAAACAGTTTGTAAAAAGTTAAAACGGACACTAATATGATTGAAAAGCGTCATGCTCCTGTAATAGAAATAGCGGCCTCACCGAAAGATGAGTGGTGATAAACTGATAATGCCGCCTAATAACGGGATGGTCCAATAAAGAAAGTCACCTGTCAACATGATATGCCTGGTTTGGTGACAACTGTTTTTGTGACATCAGCAATAATATTCTGAGAGAAAATTGGGAAAAAAAACTCCATTTAAAGTAACCAAATAAATTTTTATACATAAAAAAAAATTATTGTCACTCCACAAATTTTACACACAGAGTACCTGGAGTACGATTAAAAGTATTTGTTCTTTATAAATCGTATACTCAGAATATCAGTTCCCTTGTTAAGAGTATTGGTTATTTGCAAATTTTGTATTCTGGGTACATGTACTATAATTTATGTCATTATCACTAATAAAGTTTTTAATGATGATTTTTCCTGATATCCCCCCTCTGATATGTTAATTGTACTCCTCTTGAAGGGAAGATGAGGGGTTATAACCTGTTATAAGTCACTTCCAACTATGAGGAACTTTAAATTTCATTAAATTTATTTGAAAATTTAGTGACTTTTTAAATTTATTTTTATTTAATATATAATATATG
Source organism: Inga leiocalycina (assembly GCA_963242795.1). Classification (NCBI taxonomy): domain Eukaryota; kingdom Viridiplantae; phylum Streptophyta; class Magnoliopsida; order Fabales; family Fabaceae; genus Inga; species Inga leiocalycina. The sequence goes on along the minus strand of OY725327.1, from coordinate 10,620,353 downwards.
TTAATAATATAAAGTCAATATAATAATAAATGAAGGTAAAATTATACATTCATGAGAAAAATTTAATGATATAACCTATAAATATGATAAAAAAAATAATCCCTCTCTATTTTTTTATATGAAAAAATCCTTCTCTTAGCCTTGGCCTAATAAACAGGAAAACAGGATTAATGATTAACTAACTTAATAATATATATACTCAGTCTATAAAATTATGCTGGGTTCATGCATTTGGACATCAATCGTTATTGGTTTAGTGATAATTTACAATTTTGGATTGAAAATTAAATTGGGCAGTATAATTTTTATATATTTTACATTGATTTTTCATGACATTGATAATTGTTGATTTATTAGAAATTATACAATTAAAAGATATTAAATAACATAATTACATTGTACTATAATATAACATTACTACAGAAATGACTTTTAACATCCGTTTTTATGCTCTTTAGATGACTGTTTTCAAGAGGACGTTTATATGAGTGTCGTTGAAAGTTTTAAAATAGACGACAATTTCAAAACAGTCGTTATAAGTGATTTTTAATGACTGTTTTCAAAAACGGTCATTGAAAGTCTGCACTTTCAACTATCGTTTTTGGAAAACAATCGTTGAAAGACAAGTCAAAATTTCAAAAATACCACCGTCTCATTTTTAACAACCACATACGTTAATTAGTAACATTAAAAGTACTTTTTATAGTAGTGTAGGGAGAAACTAACATATGTAAGTTTATCCAAAAATCTGGAGTCAGGTCAATCGCTAAGTTTTAAACTTCTTATTTTCAATAAGAATTTTTTAAACTTCCCACAAAATAATTACGCAGGGCACTAAAAATATAACATTTAATCTAATTGAAAAATTAAGTAATAACTACAAATTTTATTTTCTCCGTCCCTTAACTATCAACCACCCAGCTAAACCGCCCTTGACTATCAATTTATGGTGGAGTTAACAAGGAAAAAAAAATCAAGAGCCCGTAGAGTACTATCTTAAAGTCCTCTACAAATGATATACAATATTTAAGACTAGAGAGGTGATATTTGATATATATATATATATATATATATTAAAGGTTTTGTAACGTAATGATATAGATACTCTCTTGCTAGTAGAAAGCTGTGGATTTCGATTCCATTTATTGTAATTCAGGTTATTAGTGCCTTTTTATAATTAAAAAAAAAAATATTTGATATCCCCCACCACCATATCAAAACTAGAGATTTTTTATGCCACGCAATAATATAAAGAGAATTTGAAGATAATCTATGTATATAGAGGGAATTTTGCTGCCAATCAATTAAATTTTAACCACGAGCCTTTTTTTTTTCCCTTGAAAATAATAATATAATGTCTAAAACTGGAAGAACATCCTAGAAAAGTAGAAAAGTGGGTTAGTTTAAAGTTGAAACAAAGACTTTAACATGTCACTTATGAAAAGATGAAAAATATCAACTATGCACATTAAATCCGGTTTTTTCCCCATACTTCTAATAGTGAGTATTATTACCACAGCCTTGAACAATTATGAAACAAATAATATAAATAAATCATCATTCCAGCATAATCACCCTTTTTATTTCCTGCATCAATTTTTTCCGCAAGGGCTCACACACGTGACACGTTTCTAGAAAGATGCATTAGAAGAATGTTAATGCTTTTTCTCACGTTGAATGCTTTGGAACTTGGAAGTCCTGAAACGGGCGCTCAAACTCACAACTTGCCGATCTGTTTTTTTTTTTAATAAAGATGATATTTGTTCGGAGTCCTTTGACTTAATCAACCATAACTATGATATTTTTATTTTAATCACTCATACATTGAAGTTCTATACTTCATTCGATTCTATTTATAAACAGTTTTTTTTATTGAGTAAAATAAAATGATAATTAAAAGTAATAAGTGTGTCAAAAAATATAATATTTTTTTTCCATATATGCCCCTATATATGAAAAGAGTATAGGAGAGAGAATAGATAAAAAATATGAGAGATAATGAGTATTTAATAAGGGTAAAATAGAAAAAAAAAACTTACATTTTCAGACAAAAAGTGAAAGTTGCTTATAAAAATGACTAACCCTATTAGAGAGAAAATTATTTATAAATAGGACTAGAGGGAGTAGTAACTAATTTAAAGGAATTAAAAAATTTAATTAAGTTAGTTATTTATAAAAAATGGGTTGGTTTCTTGAAGTACCTTTTCTAATTATTTGCATGACAAATTAATAAAAACTCCCTTAGCATGTATAATGACTATGGAGGGCTTAGGAAAAAATTAGGACACAACTCAAGTCAAATTCTCTAACAAGTATTTGTTATTTTGCTATTGGTAGTTGTTAAAATGTGCTCTTCCACTTGTAAATTCACTTATAATTACTTCTAAATTTTTTTGGTCAAATTCTCTAATAAATATTTGTTATTTTACTATTGGTAGTTGTTAAAATGAGCACTTCCACTTGCAAATTCACCTATAGTTCTATTTTTTTTTTGTATAAGCTGTTATAATATAAATTATGATTTATATAAATTTTTATATGGACATTTGTTATTTTACTAGTTTTAGTTGTAAACAATTATAATTTATAAATTTTCATGTGAACACATATTATTTTATTATTGTTAATTTAAAAATGTGCAGGTACACTTGTAAACTCATACATAAATTTAACTTAATGGATATAAACAATTTGATTTAAATTTTGTCCAAAAAAGCATTCATTAAAGTCCTATATATAGATGTTACAGAAAACTGATTCACAAAATGGCTTAAATACAAAAAATGGGTAAGAAATGTGATTATTTTTCTAAATATATCTTTAATTACAGGATGATGGGTAGGAGTTTGACAAAATGTGTAATTAATTAGGGTAAAAATAAAAAAATTGATTTAAATTTTAGACAACTATAGAGCAGGGAAACATATAAAATCGATCAGTGTTACTCTAAAAAAAATTGTAACTTATAATTAAGATCGGTGAAGTACGAATTTAGGAAATAAAATCGATTAAAATGCAAACCCATATCCTGATTTAGGATGAGAGAGAAGTTAATTAAAAGTACTTTAAAAAACTAATAAAGCAAAGGGTTTTGTGTCAGAAGCACGTAGGTAGGATTAGGTCGCTTGTCAATTAGTATTTGACACTAGTTCAGAACACGAAGAGTCAGTGATTTTGCGCTTGGCAGGAAGGGCTTTACCGTAATATTAAACAAGTGATAAGGGTATTTTGGTCAGAATATGTAACATCAACTATTCAACCCGACAGCAACCACAAAAATTTTTAAAAAAATGATAGAAATGGCTCTCTAGCGTGCCTGACTCGCTGCATATATGCGTTGGCCAACGTGTCCATCAATCTTTTCTCTCTTGCCTCCTTACGAAGAAATAAGTGACTGCACTTATCACTTTGTCGTATATAAGTACGTTCACCTGTCACTCATTTCGAAAAAAGCGAGAACGAGTCATTTCTCTCTTTCTCTTTCTGGCTTCTTCTTCTTTTATCCTTTTCTTTTTCTCGGCAGCTTTTTCTTCTTCTCCTTCTCCTGTATTCGTTGAACCACAAGCAATGGAACTGCAAACCCTAGAAACCACCTCGCCCCTCGCTGCTGTGCGTTTTCAACCTTAGATTCCCACCGCACTTCGCCTCCAGAAGCTCGGGCGGCGGAGAAGCCGTCGTTCGGTGCTGGATTCATAAAGGAATACAATAAAGTTCAAGTTTTTCAAGCTCTTTCCGGCTGTTTTTTTCCTTTGCCTTCCATTCAAACCCTAACTAGTAAATCTTCGCATACTCGTTCTAATCTGTCAATTCACTCCAGTCTCTTCTGATTTGGTTGCGTTCGGCGGCAAAAATGACGTCTCTGAGCCGGGAATTGGTGTTTTTGATTCTTCAATTTCTAGAGGAGGAGAAATTCAAGGAGGCTGTGCATAAGTAAAGCCCTGCTCTTCTACTTCTTGTGTCGGTTTTTTATTTTTATTTATGTTGTTTTGCCTGCGGTGAATTGAAAATGTATGTGTTGGAGTTTAGGCTGGAGCAGGAATCAGGCTTTTTCTTCAATATGAAATATTTTGAGGAGAAAGCCCTGGCGGGAGAGTGGGACGAGGTTGAGAAATACCTTTCTGGATTTACCAAAGTGGATGACAATAGATACTCCATGAAAATATTCTTTGAAATTAGAAAGCAGAAATATCTTGAGGCTCTGGACAGGTATTTTGATTTTTTGACTCTTCATATGTTCTTTCAATTGTAGTATTTTGAATTGCTCTTTTTATGCTGATTAACTATTGCTGATGACTATCAGTACATAGTCCCGTGGCTTTCCCTTCTTTCTTTTCTTAAATTTTTATTATTTGTGCTCAGGCATGACAAAGCGAGGGCCGTTGAGATTTTGGTGAAGGATCTAAAAGTATTTTCAACATTTAACGAAGACTTGTACAAAGAAATTACTCAACTTTTAACACTTGACAACTTCAGGTAATTTAGTTTTGTTTTCATTGATAATTTGCATAAAGGTGTAAAATGAGCACAAGATTGTTGCTCTGAAATCTGGGATTTGATTTGCTGCAGGGAAAATGAACAGTTATCAAAGTACGGTGATACCAAATCAGCGAGAAGCATAATGCTGTTAGAACTTAAAAAATTGATAGAAGCAAATCCCCTCTTCCGAGATAAGCTTATATTTCCCACCTTGAAGGCATCAAGGTTGCGAACTTTGATTAATCAAAGGTAACAAATGTGTATTTATCTTTAATTTGTTATGGGTTTCATATATTTGTTCATTCTTTTCACATACTGTTTTAACTCTATATGCTAAAGCAGTTGACATGTCTATCCTTTAATGACTTCTCTAATTATTTGTAAGTTAAGTAAGCATGTTTCTTCATAGTTAAGTCTCATTGATGTTTGCTATTCAGTTTGAATTGGCAGCACCAGCTGTGCAAAAACCCAAGACCAAATCCAGACATAAAAACTTTATTCACAGATCACACTTGTTCACCCCCAAATGGAGCACGAGCTCCTACTCCTGTAACTTTTCCTGTTGCAGCTGTTGCAAAGCCTTCTACTTATGCTCCACTCGGAGCACATGGTGGAGTATGATCTTGGCCTTTCTGGTGTTTGAAAATTATTGCTAACACCATTTGTTATCACAATTTTTAATTTCCATCTGTTACTTATGTGCAGCCATTTCCTCCAGCCCCACCAGCTGCCAATGCTAATGCTTTAGCAGGATGGATGGTGAATGCAAACCCTTCTTCATCTATTCAATCATCTGTGGTTGCTTCATCATTACCTGGTCCTCCCAATCAAGGTATTTTTGGTTATTTTGAAGTTATGAAATCTGGTTCTCTTGCTGAGGCAAAAAACATCTGGAGCAGAGATCATCAGAGACCTGGATGCAGTCCTTACCTTTGCCCTTCATCATATAGTAATCAAATAGCTGAAGAACTAATGAATTTTTTGTATTGTCAATTTTCAATATACAGTTTGAATAGATTCTTTTGAATATTGTACGTATCCTTTATCATGCTCATGTTTCATTCAATTTCTTGCAGTCTCTGTCTTGAAGCATTCAAGAACACCTTCTAATGCTCTTGGAATGATGGACTATCAAAATAATGATCATGAGCAAATAATGAAACGGTTGCGGCCTGCACAATCTGTTGATGAGGTATTCATATCATAGACATCGTTTTAATGCATGTTTTCTTTTCTATGTTGCTAAATGCTTTTCTAATACTGCAGGTTACGTATCCGGCACCACCCCAGCAAGCCTCTTGGTCAATTGATGACCTACCTAGGACTGTTTATTGTACACTTCCTCAGGGATCAACTGTGATAACCATGGATTTTCATCCTTCCCTTCATTCACTACTGGCTGGTATGTGGAGACATGGAGGCTGAATGCATCCATTCAATACAAATTAGATGACTCTATAGACTGACTAGGGAATATTGTTTTAAAACAGTTGGCTGTGGCAACGGTGAAATTTCACTGTGGGAAGCAGGGCAGCGAGAGCGGCTGATAACAAAGCCTTTCAAGATATGGGATATAGCCGCTTGTTCTGTCTTATTTCAGGTTTACATTACATTATTTAACTGTAATATTTCTCAAGTAACAAAAAAAAAAAAAAAGTAAACACTAGTACATAAAGAAATGAGACCTACCCTAGCAACTATTTCACTCATAAGTTTTGCCCAGGAAGGAGAGTAAGGGAGAGGGGAGAAAGTGGTAAAGTTTTTGGCATTGGAGACTGCAGTACTAGAGATAAACCATCCTATCTGGAGCCTTGTTTGGCTGGGCTTTATTAGTGGAACAAAGGAAGTTTGTAATATTTCTTGTAAATTGCAATTAGCTTAGTATAATTAAAAAATAGAGACAGAAAAATTATATATAGGGGACTCATAGGATGCTCAAACTAGAGTGTCCAAATATTATTCATTATTGTCTGCTGACAATTAGCCTGATTTTCAAGTTCATATCTTTCCTCCTGCATTAGTTCTTCCCTCTTATCAGTGGACATAGTGAAATTTTTGGGTCACCAAAGAGTATAGCGTGCCTCTCATCCTACCTCTCCCTTTCCCAGATTCTGTAGTAAATTTAATTATATATATCATAATGCTAGAAGTTTTCTCAAATAAATGCTGCAATCTAGTGATAGTGACTCCTTTCAGGCTGCAATTGTGAAGGACTCAGCTATATCTGTTAGCCGTGTGTCATGGAGTCCAGATGGCAATTTTCTTGGTATGTGAAATGTTGAAACGTGATTTAGATTTCTTGCTTTTCTTTTCTTTTTCTTTCTCTTAATTAATTTTTTTATTTTCTTCAGGGGTTGCGTTCACAAAGCATTTGGTTCATTTGTATGCTAATCAAGGGCCTAATGATCTAAGGCAGCATTTGGAGGTATGTTCTGGTTACCAATGACCTAATTATCAAGGGTTATTTTCTTGCATGAATTTCATATTTATTTATAATCGCTTGCTGATGTTGCTGCTTCATCACAGATTGATGCTCATACTGGTGGTGTGTATGACTTGGCATTTTCTTACCCCAACAAACAGCTATGCATGGTAACTTGTGGTGATGATAAGCTGATAAAGGTAAGAAAAAATCGCCTTCTACTTTGCGTTTAGTTTTCTGTTTAGATGTATACTGACTTATAAACTGGGTTACAGGTGTGGGATTTGAGTGGCCGAAAGCTCTTTAACCTTGAAGGTCATGAAGCACCAGTTTATTCGGTTTGTCCTCATCAGAAGGAAAATATCCAGGTTAAAATGTTATCCTTCTCCCATTTAGGCTTTGTTATTGGATATCCATGATAGGATATTATGGCCTTTACATCACCAACACTGAATATTTTATTCCTTACATACTCATCAATGGTTCTGAAACGCACACAATCAGATGATTTTGTTTTGTTAATTTTCTATACTTATGTGCTACTTCCGTTAAAGCTTAAGGTACCCATAGTTTTGTTTATTTTCTCTGGTTTTTTTTTTACGATATCTTGTTCCATGTGTTGTTTTGTGGCGATTGGAAAGAAATAGGTACACCTGTATAATGCAAAATAATGACATTGCTTCGTAATGAAGTCTGTTGTGTACTGTGGTGACTTATTGATGGTTTGAAACATTTTGTTGTTGTTTCATGTTTCTGCAGTTTATATTTTCAACTGCTGTTGATGGAAAAATCAAGGCCTGGTTGTATGACAACATGGGCTCCAGGGTCGATTATGATGCCCCTGGGCAGTGGTGCACCACAATGCTTTATAGTGCTGATGGAAATAGGTAATATAATGGAGAATAATGTTGGATGTGTAACCCTTTAATTAAATGCTTTCAACCCTTATGGTGTTGAATTTTGAGTTGAAGTTTCTCCCTCCTATTTCAGATTGTTTTCTTGTGGGACAAGCAAAGATGGAGATTCCTTCCTAGTTGAGTGGAATGAAAGTGAAGGAGCAATAAAGAGAACATATTCTGGGTTTAGAAAGAAATCTACGAGCATTGTGCAATTTGACACAACAAAAAACCGCTTTTTAGCTGCTGGTGAAGATAACCAGATAAAGTTTTGGGATATGGATAATGTCAATGTTCTTACCAGTACAGATGCTGAGGGTGGTCTTCCTGTGAGTATTGCCTGTACTGTCTACAATTTTTTATTCATTCTTAAATAGTTTTCTAACGTGGCTGGTGCCTTACCTCAGAGCCTTCCTCGGTTGAGGTTCAATAAAGAAGGAAATCTGCTTGCTGTTACTACAGCAGACAGTGGCCTGAAAGTCCTTGCAAATGCTGAAGGCCTCAAGTACTTAAGAGCCATTGAAGCTCGGTCTTATGATGTGTCTAAACCGCCACTGGAGACTAAGGTTTTTTTTAAGCCTTGACTTTCACTCTGTTATTCATTAATTTTTGTTCCTTGGTTTTGTTAGTGTCCAGAGCTTGATTATTTCAATTTTACTGGATCAGGCATCTGGTTCTTCTCTGGTCGCAAATATCAACCCACTCATCAATAAAGTAGAACGTGTTGACAGAAGCTCACCTACTGGGCCTACACCAATCCTTGTATGATAAACAAAATACCAAATGGACATTGACACTCAGTAGTTCTTAATTCCTATTGATTGAAACCTGAAATGAAAACTGTGCATCCTATGTTTTGTGCAGAAAATTAAGTTAATGCAGTTTGCCATAGAGCTGTTCTAGTCTAATGTCGATTATGTGTGGATTGGACTCATTTTGTTATTTATTTCAGAATGGAGGAGACTCTTCAGCTAGAAGCATAGAGAAGCAGAGAAGTCTTGATGATGTGTCTGATAAGTCCAAGCCTTGGGAACTGACTGAGATTGGTGATCCTTCTCTGTGTCGAACAGTTACCATGCCAGACGGTACTGATCCCACCAACAAGGTATTCCCTGGGACCTATCCTTGATTGCATATGATGTTTCAAGTAGTTCATATCTATATTTTGTCAAGAATTTTATGATTGCTGAACCCTATTCATTTGTTTCAAGGTTGCTCGTCTTCTTTACACAAATTCTGGTGCTGGCCTTCTGGCTCTTGGTTCTAAAGGGATTCAGAAACTGTGGAAATGGAGTCGTAGTGAACAGAATCCAGGGGGAAAGGTGTTGTATTCTGAAAGATCTTGATAGCATATGCCTGCATTCATATCCATTCATCTGTTACACTTGTGCATCTATATTTTTGTTATGGCTGCCACAAATTTCTGAGCCTGTTTTGCTTGTTCTTAAAAGGCCACAGCAAGTGTCACTCCACAACATTGGCAACCAAACAGTGGTCTCCTGATGACCAACGATGTCCCAGACAATTCTGAAGAAGCAGTTCCATGCATAGCACTTTCAAAGAATGATTCTTATGTTATGTCTGCATGTGGAGGAAAAATTTCTCTGTTCAACATGATGACTTTTAAGGTAATTTGACAGTTTTTATTATTTCAATGCCTGCAGTACTGTGTTGTGGCAAGTTGTATCTCAGCTTGACAATATTGTTGGGTTGCAGGTTATGACGACTTTTATGCCACCTCCGCCTGCTTCAACTTTCCTTGTATTTCACCCCCAAGATAATAACATCCTTGCAATCGGAATGGAAGATTCAACTATTCATATATACAATGTCAGGGTTGATGAGGTAATTAGTTTAAGCAGTTCTTGTGATGTTTCATTTCTGTCAAACAGTTAGTAATGCAACTTGCTTTGCCTGTAGGTCAAATCTAAATTGAAGGGTCACCAGAAGCGCATTACTGGTTTAACTTTCTCAACTAACTTAAATATCTTGGTTTCATCCGGTGCTGACGCTCAGGTATGTTTGACCATAACTATCATCATCGTTTTTATTCTACTATTAGCCTGTAACTGCATTGTGCTTTTGTTTATTCATGGTTTTTGAGCTTTAAGCAATGATTGGAACTAAACTTTCAGTGACTTGTAATTTACAATTTGATTAAATAAAGGCAAAATTTTAGTCATGTCTTGATGGATTTTCTTTTCTTTTGTTTTGGTAGATTTGCTTTTGGAGCATTGACTCATGGGATAAGAAGAAATCGATATCAATCCCAATGCCTATTGGTAAGGCACCTGCTGGTGATACTCGAGTGCAATTCCACTCTGATCAAGTACACTTACTGGTATGCCATGAGACACAGCTAGCAATATATGATGCTTCAAAAGCTGAATTAATTCGACAGGTAAATAACTACCCCAGCTCTTTTTTTGGTCATCATGAATCATGAATATATTAATAGCTTTTTGTTTGCTTGCGTTCAGTGGGTGCCTCAAGATACATTGTCTGGTTCCATAGCCTCTGCAACATATTCCTGTAATAGCCAACTAATTTATGCTGCTTTCACTGATGGAAATATTGGAGTTTTTGATGCTGACAGCTTGAGACTCAGATGTCGTATAGCTTCTTCTGCTTATTTGCCTCAGTCATCAAACAGGTGTATACAAAATTTCACTGTCTATTGCTCTTAGTGGTCTATCTTTTCATTGCACCTTTCTATTGATGACATTTAAGTGGTGCTAATGCTCCTTATAACCGTACAAATTTGTGCACATGCTTCATATTTTTCTGGGTCGAAAACGTGCTTAAGTTTCAGGAGTCATCTGGTATATTGTTATCTTGATCCTGACATCTTGTTTGTTTGTCAAGATTTAAAATGCCTGTGTTTTGATGCCAAAAAAAAAAAAATGCCTGTGTTTATTACAATGATGATCTTAGTCCTAAGATGGTGGGAGACATCCAAGATATAGTGGGTCATTATGGGTATCTTATATCAATCAAAAGCCATATAATTACAATACATCCCAAACATGGCAATTTTTTATTCATACCAAATATGGGGATTTGTAGTAGAGCGATATCCAACAAATGTGGCATTACAATGTATCAAATGTCTTATAATTGATAAGTTTCATGTTGATGATTCTAGGTGATAAAAGAAGTAACATTCTCTTGTTCCTTTCCTTGATTTGTTGTTTTACTCAACAAATTCTCAACTTTTTTTTTTCTTTTTCCCCTCTGCAGCCAAAATGTGTACCCTCATGTTGTTACAGCACATCCACAAGAGCCAAATCAAGTGGCTGTTGGGCTGATAGATGGATCCATTAAGGTTTTAGAGCCGTCAGATTCTGAGGGTAGGTGGGGAGTTAGAGCACCTGTCGATAATGGGACGCCAAATGGTAGGACAGCCGCCGCATCACCGTCCATCAACAACAATTCCACTTCTGAGCAGCTCCAAAGATGATGGTTTGTCTGCATAATTTTTTATTTATTCATGTATAATAGTAAAACTGTTAGGTTGACTGTTACTTATTGTTGAATCAGTGTTGGGTGAGCATAAAGATGGTTAGGTAAAAGATAACATATACGTAAAATACATGTAATATCTTCTCCAGCAAACATCACATTTGATTATTGCTTCTAGTATCTTTCTCAGTTCAAGTTGCTAATGGCATCACTCACTGTGTTCCGTCCATGTTTCTTATCTATATCAGATTAGATACATTGTTCATGGCTCTTGAAAAATACTTGTTATATACAGTATTTTATTATATATAATGGCTGACTTCGGCATAGGTATTGTTTATTTGAAATCGGAATAGTTTCTTCAACCTTAGTTTGGGAAGAGTTCTGTCACTTTACCATAGTTAGAGTATCCTCGCACTCAAATGTTACATTGAAAATTTCTTTTGTACGGGAAGCCCCCCAAACCATGGTTTTGAAAGCATTTTAGTGCAAGTCGAGACAAAACTTCTTTTCACTTGTTATTTAAGTGTGCAAGATGTAATAAAAAATGGGTCTACGGGGCGATGGTGCTGGCTAACTGCTATCACATTTGCAGAAACTACAAAATCCAAAGAAACAATGCATGAACCCTGTAAGAGTAACTTCGTTCATACCATAATGAAGCAAGAGTGCTTTCCTTCCTTCCTTCTATCCCCACCTTTTCCCCAACCTAGAATGCTTGCTTGTATCATATCGGAATGAGTTTCGGTGCTAAGCGGATTGATAAAACCAAAGAGCTTATCACAACTGTGCTAAGCTGATTGATAAAACCAAAGAGCTTATCACAACTGCGCATCATCTAGATCTAATTTGAATGGTTTAAATTGATTTTTTTTAAAAAATATTTTATGTGTATAAAATATAAAATAAACTTATAAAGATAATATCTTCACTTAGTTTTTTAAAAAATTATTTTTTGATTTATAAATCATTAGTTAAATCCGAACGTTGAAGCTATATTTAAACGGTACATATCTCAAGGCAACACACCATTACTATAAGCACCAAAAGTGACTGGATGGGCGAAAAAAAGAAAAAGAAAAAAGAGCACCAAAAGTTATTATATGTAACTAGTATCCGATCTCCATGCATGCTCAAGAGACACCGGATGAGCATGGAAACATTATACTAGCGCAGTCAATTTTTTAGAGAAAAGCATGGAGACGATAATGAACTTTGAATAAAAAAATTAAAAAAAAGAAATTGCTGAGTTCCCTCTTATGCCATGATGAGCTTATAGGATCCAACTCATCTAAATCTTTTTTTTTTTAAGAAAAAAAAAACTTTGGTGGGTTTTTGGGCATGGCCCTCGTCTCATACTAAAAAATTAAAATAAAGCCCAGAAAATCTTTTCCCATAAAAACATCCACCTTTTATTAGTCTCACTTTGCATGTTTCCCTAAAATGCATCCTGCAATTTGTCCAAAAAAAAAAAATGCATCTTGCAATTAAATTCTGAGAGAGGAATAATTTTTCTCTTATTTTTGGTTTAGATAAGAAAAAAATAAAGACAAATGCTGAAAAACATTAAATTAAATATAAAATATATAAAATATTAAATGTCTATATTGAGAAAAATCATCCAAAAAAAATTAATTTCAACTAAAAACTTGATTTGTATTAAATTCCCAAAATTTAAGGTCTTAATTCATGTCTAAGCCCAGAATAATTTCTCAGAACGAACAGGTCTCCGCTAACCCCCTTATGCAAGGGCAGTATGCACACCGTCTTCTCTTCCATCGGCGTCGCTCCACTGGTTCATCATCTGAGGTGGTTTTCTGGTCAGTGAAGTCTTCTTCTTCGTCCTCGTCGTTCCTTGTGACTGTCGGCCGCTCATGAATAGCAGAATTATAACACATTAGAAAGGATATCAAATTTAGGTACTTCTTCCTCGTCTTTACTCTTCGGTGTCAATTACGGATCTGTACTTGTCTAGATTCCTCTTCACTGTTGTTTTGTAGTTCAGTCAGTGTGTTCCAGTAACTTCTTTTTTTTGGACTTGAGGTGTGTTCCACTAATTGCTTTGGTAAAACATATGTATAGCATTGTTCGCTTTGAAAAGTGAACACACCTTTTCTCTGTTGGCTCTTGGAGAGCAATATTTCCTTTTCTGCTTGCTTATTTTTCATTTCTTACTGTAAAATCATGCCTGGATATGGAAGAGTGTTAAGATAGGTTTTATCATTAATTTATTAAGTCCATTGTGTTATGTTCTGGTGTTTAGCTCTCAAATATTTTTAATTCTTAATGCAATGGCATGACACTGGATCATTATTTCTGTTAGTTCATTTATCTCAATGTTTATCTTTACACTTTTTTCTTTCTTTTTTATTGTGTTTAAATATTACTCTGCCCAAAGTTGTCGCCCAGCTGTCTTGGTCAATGGATTGAAGGTTATTTAACTTGGTTTATATGTTTACTTGTTTGGTTTTGATTTGGAAATGCTCAAAACTGTCATCTTGAATGAATTACTTTCTGAGCCTTTTTGTTAATATGCTCAACCCGCCAAGAAAACCAAGAACAGAAAACTTAATCAATCATGTGGGTATTGTGTTGTTGGGATGTAGGCATATATGATATTGCCCTCACCTGCATTTCTAATGTTCTCATTCCCTCAGTGTTCTGTTGGGGAAGCATGCGAATACTGGGAACCATTGTACGAGAGAGGCTCATCCAAGCAATTCATCGAACTCCTTGTGCTACTGCTTTGAGTTTCATTCAAATCCATCTCAAATTCAAATTCCTATGCACTCATACAGCTGAAATTATTCCAGAAGACAATTCCAAAACCTTAGATAACCCTAAGTGCTTATCTTACAGAATCGAGAAACTCTCCAAAGGAGAATCAGTTGGGTCTGCTTTCCAGAGTTGGATGGGAGATGGGTTCCCTATTCACAGAGGGGACATTTTTCATGCCATTAACCGTCTACGGAAGCTCAAGATGGACAAACGTGCACTTGAGGTGACATCCTTTATTCCTTTGTGTTTTTTGTATCTGTGACCACTAGATTTGCAGTTGGGCTTTATCCGGTAGTTTTAGTTTTTAATTTAATTTTGCTCTGGTAAGTGGCTAAGTCAAGCAAAAGCCTCTCTATGATCAATTTCATATCAATTTATTGGATTTTTGACCTATCATTTTGATACGAGAGTGAAGCTGTTATGACCCAATCTAAAGATAGTGGAAATAACCCAAGAAATGAGTGAACATTCAAATATACTGCCCTCTTAGAGTAAGAGAAACAGGTACAATCTGTCGAGAAATAATCTCACAGCCTAGTAGGATCTGGTTACAATGAAACCCAGCCTCCTCCTCACAATACTCTCGTACAAAATATGGCTTACCTCCCCAAAACCGCCCCACGTCTATTATATACCAAAAGGTAGTCAACACCGTCTTCAAGGGACTGTTACAAACGACAATACAAAAGACAAACCTAAATTCTATCACTAACTCTACTAATCAGCCCTTTACATCAAAATAGTGGGGAGTGTCAAAGTCAACCTTAATATATCAGAAAGCATCTTTTCCTTTAGTGTGCGACTTCCTAGATTTCCTTTTATAGGTCTGACCTTCGAATGGGGTTCTAACAGAAGGGTACTTTCCCTCTCAGGAGCTTGCGTATACTGTTAATGTATGAATTGAAGTAGAATATGATAAAGCCAGTAAGAGTATTCAAATAGTGAAAGAACTTGGTTGTCTGGAAAACTAAAGAATTAACTTGTCTGTATGGATTTAAGATGCTGTTAAAGATAAGTGCTCATCTTTTGTAAATGCATGGGTATTGATAGATGATGGAATGGGTGATCAGAGAAAGACCATACAGGCCCAGGGATCTAGATTACTCTTATCTCTTGGAATTTACAACAAAGTTTCATGGAATATCACATGGTGAGAAGCTCTTCTCTCATATTCCTCCTGAATATCAGAACGAGTTGCTCTACAACAATCTAGTGATTGCATGCTTGGACAAGGGTGTGATTAGGCTTTCACTTGAGTACATGAAAAAAATGAGGGAATTATGTTATTCCATCTCACACTTGGTTTTCAACCGCCTTATAATTTTACACTCCTCACCAAGCCGCAGGAAAATGATACCAAAAATACTTGCTCAAATGAGATCTGATAAGGTTACCCCACATGTTTCCACCTACAATATTCTGATGAAAATAGAAGCTAATGAACATAATATTGAAGGTTTGGTGAAGGTCTTCAGTCAAATGAACCAAGCAAAGGTGGAACCAAATGAAATATCTTATTGCATTTTAGCTACTGCACACGCAGTGGCTAGGTTATATACTGCAGCTGAAGCATATGTTGAAGCTGTTGAGAAGTCGGCTACAGGCAAGAACTGGTCAACATTGGATGTCCTACTTATGTTGTATGGGTATTTGGGGAAGCAGAAGAAGCTAGAGAGGACCTGGGGCATCATTCAAGAACAACCATTGGTTAGATCTAAAAGTTATATGTTGGCCATTGAAGCATTTGGTAGAACTGGGAATCTAAATCGAGCTGAAGAATTGTGGTTAGAAATGGAGTCAAGAAAAGGATTGAATTCTATAGAGCAATTCAATTGCATGATGTCGGTGTTTTGCAAACATGGATTTATTGATAAAGCTACTAGACTTTACAAGCGTATGGAAGCAAATGGATGCAAACCAAATGCCATAACTTATCGTCAGCTTGCTCATGGCTGCTTGATAGCAGGTATAACGGAGCAAGCCCTGAAGACATTAGAGTTGGGCATGCGTTTCACAGTTAGCAAGAGAGTTAGAAATTCTACTCCATGGTTAGAAACCACTCTTTCAATTATTGATATTTTTGCTGAGAAAGGTGATGTAAGAAATGCTGAGAGCTTGTTTGAAGAACTTCACAAGGCTAGGTACTGTAGATACACATTTGTATATAATACCTTGATTAAGGCTTATGTAAAAGCCAGAATTTATGAACCAAATCTTTTGAGAAGGATGATTCTTGGAGGAGCTAGGCCAGATTCTGAAACTTATAGTCTTATGAAACTTGCTGAGCAGTTCCGACCCTGATTTTCATGTGTCGTTTTGCGAATTCTGTGTATCCATTTGTTGCCTGTCTACTACAATTACTAAACCCATTCTTGATCACGTTAAGATGGAAGCGATATATCAAACATGTATCACTGCTGCGAGGGGTGCTCTTTTTGCTTTCCTTTGTTTTTTTTCCCCTATTCCAATGGAACCACGGGGATCTGACGCTTTTTTTCAAGATCATATTATCAAGTATTTAAGTAACTAACTAATTCGACTCCTACCGAATGAGGGATACTTGGTTGAGGTATCCCAACGAAAGTTTTCTCTATATACCCAAAGATTGAATTCGAAATCATGGTTGGGGGGTCAAGGTACTTATCACCTGAGCTAACCCTAGTTGGTTGCTTGCTTGCCTTTACTTTTGAAGAGATGCTGAAAGAATAACATGTTGATTCTGAGTCTGGCTTGAGCCATATTAGCAGAAAAATAGTGATGTTTTAAAGGCTCATTTTTCTCTCCTAAAACTGCATTTTTACCGTCTACGTTATGTAGTGGTGTTTTAAAGGCTGATTTTTCTCACTTAGGTGTTTTAATTTTGTCTTCTAGTAGCAGTGTTTTGCTTCCAAGAAAATTGTTGTACTTGTGATCATACTTTCATTTCTTATCTTTTGCCCATCAATTATGATCAAAGCGACAATGAGAATAGGTGTCGGAGAATTATGGAAGGTACGCATGCCCAGCCAAATGACATCATCCATGGTGTTATGTATATGTCGTTGGAGTCCGGCTTGTATGATACTTTCAGACACCAGATATCTCACATTCATGACGGGAGTGAGGAGGCATGGCATCCACCACCAGAAGGAGCTGTTCGGTTAGACACAGATGGCTCGGTTACCCCCCAGCACCTAGCGGCCTGTGGGGGCATTGTACGCGATGCACAGGGACATTGGATTCTAGGCTTTCAGCGTCTCTTGGGTTTTGCTCCTTCTTCCGCAGCAGAGCTCCTAGCGCTATTGACTGGGCTCCGAATCTGTAAACAACAGAACTTCCCCAGGGTCATTGCCTATACAGATTCCCTGGAGACTTATCACCTCATCATGCGACATGCTGGCCATACTCACCCGTTGAGATCAGAAATCTGTGCGGTCAGGGATTTGCTATACTCTGATTGGGATATTGAGATTCGTTATGCTCCCAGAGATCACATTCGTTGCGCCGACTTCTTGGCCAGGGACGCCCAGCGCTTACAGGAACATTTTGCTATTTTGCACGCCCCACCCCCTCAGTGTAGCACTTTTATGGCCCAGGATCTTAATCCGCTGGCCTGATTGCATCCTCTGAACCTCTTTTGTAATCTCCAAGTTTTCCTTGGCCGTCTTGTTACTTAAAAAAAAAAAAGCGACAATGAGAAGGTTACACGCACTTTTTATTATGGAAATGAAAATAAAAATGAAAATAGAAAATATAAAATGGAGATCCCTTCAATTTTTGTTCAGTTGCTAAGTACTCTGTGTTAACCCTAGAGCCGGGAAAACAGGCCGAGCCCGTCGGGCTGGCCCTTCAAGGGCCGGGTTTGTAAATTGTAGCCTCAAAATGAAGTCGGGCTTAAAAGAGCCAGCCCTATAGGGCCTCGGGTTTAAAAGGGCCGGCCCTTTAGACTCGTTTATTTTTTATTTTTTTACTTGGAAAGGAACCATATTACATTTTTGAATTACCTTATTGAATCTATATGTCACTCTGTCCTCATATTGTATAGAGTATGATTTTTGAGTATATTGTTTTGTCTAATTAAATCATATTGTGATTTTTGAGTATGATTTTTGAGTATATTGTTTTGCCTATTTAGACTAAAATCATATTATATACTATTCTGCCTGATAGAGTATGATTTTTTATGGAGGTTGTAATTATTTTATTACTTGAACCTATTGCTCAAAGTGAAACACAATCAAATATCCTTGAAATTGATGATAGTGGCGAAGAAGGTGAAAATGATAGTTGTCATACTCATGTTGTTTAGAGGTTAGAGTATTTAGCTTCTTGTCTTCTTATACTTTGACCTTTGTGTGAGTTATTTATGGACATGATTTTACCTTTGATTATATATTAGTAACTGTGTTTGTTTGTTGCAAGAGACGTGTTATTTAAACCTTAATGTTGACAACATTTATGTATTAAATTAGAGCTTTAATCGTTGTTATTTACTAATTATATTTCTCTGGGGAAAATATGCAGGAAAAATAGTTAAATATTGTGAAAAGGATTTCCCGGCCCTGGCCCTGATGCTCTCGGGCCGGGCCTTGAAAAACTACAATTTTTCTAACCCCGAGCCCTTTAGGGCCGGCCCTGTTAGGCCCTGGCCCATCAAGGGCCAGCCCTGTAGGGCCGGGCCGGCCCTGATTCCCAGCTCTAGTTAACCCCACATAAAAAAAATCATGTTTACAGAGTATTTGTGCATGTTTAAGTTAACATTCAAAAAGTACGTTCACATAAGTTAAGACAATATTCCTTTTACATATTTAGCTCTATATCGTAAATTATATTAGAAAAGCAGTTTCTATTGCTAATCCAAAGAGACACTTAAACCATAGAGTAGAGTTGTTTCTGCGTTTTATTCTTTTTTAATATGATTTGGAGTGGCAAACAAGTAATAGGGCTTTTAATGCCAATTACTACTTTCCCCTTAGTATAAGAGTTAGATGAGAATTAAATTTGGTTCTAAATATAATACCTCATTTCTCGTTGTCTCTCTAAATCATAATTGCTTTCCTAAGTATTTTTATTGATTACACATACTAAGGGTTTTTCATCTAAGAGTAATAATAATAAAATATGATATTTTAAGAAAATTAACACACATTTGTTATATATAACTAATATAACTGATTTTCTTAATCTACTTAAATTAGTTATTTAGCTTTTACATTAAGTAACATTTTTTTTTTTGTGCTGGGTACACGTATCTTCCTATTGAAAGCAATTTTGTTCAAAGCACTGTCGGGTATTAAATGTAGGCACATGTATCCTCTTATTGAAAACAATCTTGTTCGAAACACTACTGGGCACTAAATGTAGGTACCTTGGGCTTCGAACATTGGTTTGTTATGTTATGAGAGACTAACCCCTTCCATTAGACTCAACCCCTGTTGATTAAGTAACATAGTTTTTTTTTTTTTTTTGCTAAGTATAGATATCCTCTTATTGGTGACAATTATATTCAAGGTACTGTCGCGCCCAAAATATGGCACCTCTCCTAATGAGAATACGAATCTTGATTCGTCATGTTATGAGAGACTAACATTTGATGAGACCTGAACCAGGACCAGAGTATTTGAGAACGCTCATCTTATGTTGGCCAAAAAAAAAAAGGGAGAACACTCGTCTTGTAAAAATTCGGGTTTTCCTGTAACCGTATCTATGTTTGAGTAGACAAATCATGAGCCCAAAACTGATAAAAAATAGAATTAAAAAAAATTAATGCACGCATATTAAAAATTAATTTAAAAAATATTGCAAAGCAAAGATTTTTGACATAATTTTGTCCCCCGAACTGATTCACCGGCATGGGCAAAGCTCTTCTGGGCAGCTGAACTCTTCATCGCCGAACTAAAACTACCGTCACTCGGAGGCTGAAGCTCCGCTCGCACGTTCCGACGGCTGAAGACCGCAAAAACTCCTGCTGAATTACCCAACCAGGGCACAGCCTTTCGATCTTCACCCCGTCGATTTCTTCACACCAATATTATGAGTTTTTGGCCCCTCCGGTTGAAGTTTATTTTCTCACTCAGGAGGAAAGTGTTGTGTGAACGGGAATGACAAGAAACTTTTTTCTGAAATGAATGTGCATTTCGGTATTGTACTTGCTGCTTCTGTTAGCTTTTTTTAGCTGCTAGATAACATAGATACATGACGTAATGAGGATTCTCCTCTTTTTCTTATTTATTTTAACCATGTCAGTTAGTTTCACTGTTAAGCGCTGAACTTGATTGTTGAGGTATTATTCAGAGGTAGCTATCAAAGTTGATCAAATTGTCTTTTTTATTTGTTCGGAAGATTAAAGCTAAATTCTGAAACTTTGACCTCCATGCATGAGAAAATTAGCCTTGCAGTCTACATGCTCGAGAAAATTCTGCAATGAGAAACCTCTTGAAAAGTTTTGTTTTAAGGATAATTTAATGGAAGACAACTTGCCTGAATTTGATTTAATGTACATTTTCTGACTGATTTTTCATTTTGTGGCATTTCCTTTTGAAGGCGTTAATCTTCAGAGGGGTATAATGGAATAAGCAGGTGGTCAGACTCAAGAAGCCGCTGCTTTGTTAAAGACAATTGCACATTGAGAAACAAGTGAACAGACACAAATGTCGGTGTTCCGGCCAAGATCCCTTAAATATATAGAATCTTTGGCGAAAACTTCTACATCCAGATGGCCTTTTTCACTTCATTTTTATTGCTCGGATGCTCCTTCCAAGAAATCCAAACTTGCTCCTCTGCAGGTTGATCTTCTCCTTTGCCAGCACTTCTTATAATATAATGCATTATAAGTTTGGACATTTGCAATTTCTTTCTATTTCTGAGAAATGCATTGGGATTTGGGGTCGTCATTTGCAGGAGAGAAGAATGATAGATAGGTTTAAGATATTTGCCAAAGGAGGTGATGGTGGTAATGGTTGCTCTAGCTTTCGCCGTAGTCGCCATGATCACCAAGGCCGACCTGATGGTGCGCTTTTTTTTGTTTTTTTTTTGAAAGATATATCTATATGCTCCTTCTGGTCTTTAATATAGCATATATTTGGAGAGTTGATCTTAATTTTAAATATACCACCAATAATTTATATTTGTCAATCTTTTTCTAATTTGTCCCTATTGATTGATACTCTCTACAATAATTAAGGGGGAGAGGAAATGAGAAAATTAAGGAAGATGACTAGGGTGTTTTAGAAAATACATTTTATATTAACTAATTTAACGAATTTTATTAATCTAATCAAATTAGGTAAATAGGTCTTATATTAAGGAGCAGAGGAAGTATAGTTTTTTTCCATTTTAATTTTCTGTTCCATTTTCAAATAGTCTTGCTTTCAGGGTTCGTTTTCTTTTTCATTTCTTACTATTCTTGTTCATGAAAAACTTGACAGTTTTTCTATGCTATTATTCAGTGGGTAGAAATACCCTATCCCTAATATTGTCAGATTAAAGTTAAAAAAATTGAGTGGTGCGAATGGGGCTTATGACGTTGCTACTTGTATGTTTGTGTTTAATTATAGGAGGAAATGGTGGAAGAGGAGGTGATGTGATTTTGGCTTGCTCCCCCAAAGTTTGGGATTTCAGCGGCTTGCAGCATCACCTGGTATGCACAGATATCATTTACCAAACCTCTATGAAGTGATCAAATATCTAATGCAAAATACTAGTGATAATTATTTTGATGAGCAGATAGCAGAGAGAGGTGGACATGGAGCATCAAAGAACATGATAGGAACCAGAGGCACTGATAAAGTAATTGATTTCACTTTATTCTTTCTTCTAATTGTTTCAAGACTGTCCTTTTCTTTTTATGCTCTCGTGTTTTTCCCTTTATACAATGCAGAATTGATGGATTCTCTCTCAGAAACTACCTTGTTTTATGTAGGTTGTCCATGTACCAGTTGGCACTGTGCTTCATCTTGTCAAAGGTGATATTCCTGCCACAGTGAAAATCCAATCTTCAACAGATGCTGATCCTTGGGATATTCCTGGTGCACTTGTTGATGATCTTTCTGACCTTGGCGATGGTTTGATCCATAATACCACGAGTGGCAAAGAGGAAGTCGAAGCAGTTCATCCTACCGGCAGCTCTTCATCAGCTGATGCATCACCCAGAACTTCCAAATCGGGAACAGTGACTGAAGGAGAACAAGAGGTTCTATACAATGTAGCTGAATTAACTGAAGAGGGTCAACAAATTATTATTGCTCGTGGAGGAGAGGGTGGTCTGGGTAATGTTTCTGCTTCGAAAGATTCAAGGAAGTCCATGACGGTTAAGGCAGCCGGTAAGGACAGTGCGTCCAATCTCCAGCATTCTGGTGATGATAGCTCATCCCTTAGTGCTGGTTTGCCTGGTTCTGAGACAGTTCTCATATTAGAACTCAAGAGCATTGCTGATGTGAGCTTTGTGGGAATGCCTAATGCTGGTAAAAGCACCCTCCTTGGAGCCATATCAAGGGCTAAACCTGCTGTTGGTCATTATGCCTTCACAACCCTTAGGCCAAACTTGGGGAATCTGAACTACGACGACTTATCAATAACAGTGGCTGACATACCGGGACTCATAAAGGGTGCTCACCAAAATCGCGGTCTTGGACATGCATTTTTGCGCCATATAGAACGCACAAAGGTTCTGGCTTATGTAGTAGACTTAGCTGCTGCTTTGGATGGAAGAAAAGGAATTCCACCATGGGAACAATTGAAAGATTTGGTTTTAGAGCTGGAGTTCCATCAGGAGGGTTTATCCGATAGGCCTTCGTTGGTTGTGGCAAACAAGATTGATGAGGAAGGAGCCGAGGAAGTGTATGAAGAGTTGCAGAGAAGAGTGCAAGGTGTTCCCATATTTCCTGTTTGTGCCGTCTTGGAGGAAGGAATCCCGGAGCTTAAAGATGGCCTTAGGATGCTTGTCAATGGTGAAAAGTCTTGCAGCCTTTGCTTAGATCAAATTTTTCTCCATTAGATGGTTATAATTTACCAAAAAAAAAAAAAGAAGCCCCTCCTAACATTTATCATCGTTGTTGGTGGGAACTTGTATAGAGTTTAGCATGGCGTTTTTTTTTGTGGCCCCGGCGCCCCGCCCTTTTCTGGGGGCTTATGCCTGGGTTTTTGTGTTTCCATTTGCATTTATACTTCTCTTATATGCTTAATATAAGATTTATTTATTTAATTTGAGTAGATTAGGGATACAAAATAAATTACTGAATTATAATATATACGATATAATCTCTCTAAAATAATTCTTTATAACACAAGATTATATGGCAACTTATAAGTTAGGCAACTTAATTTAAAATAAGATGATAAATATGAGAGATAAGATAGCTAAAGGTCTTATTAGGACCTAAATTTGCCCTCAAATTAAAGTCGGCTGGTTCTATATTTAGGACTAAGGAGTATATTGTTTCCCCAACAGGACTGTTACCTCAGATCTTATTTCTTGACATGTCTTTTTGGTCGGCTCTGTTTGTCACTAACGTTTGGCGAGCTTCATTCTGACTCTCACAAGATTACTTTTTGAACGCAAAAACAAAATCATCAAGGTGTTCGGTACCAATAGAGACATAGCATTTATACAAGAGCAAGATGCGAATAGGGATAACGTGTTCAAACAGAAACAGAACAAGAAGCATAACTGATAATTCTGTTGAAGCCTTAGTGTTTGGCTTAAGCAGAAGCAGGTAGAAATATAAAACGAAAAACCAATCAGGTAAGGTAATTTATGAATTCTGCAGCTGTAGCAATGGCTGCCCCTGTAATGGCATCTATCACAATCCTGTCTTTCTTATGGTCGCACACTGCTGACAGAACCGCCCCTGTCACTGCACCCCCAATCATCGCATTCTTCTGTTTTACATCCAAATTACAATGAAAATAAAAATGATTCAGATCAGAATCTTGATTGCTGCCAAAAATAGAAAGTTAATATATTGATGCTTTTAAAGACAACAAAGCACCCATAATTGATGTCTGAGTTCTGAAGGAGATGGATATGGTGGTGCCAAAACTGGCCTGATAGCTGATAATATATCAGAAACTCGATAATAGAGATACTGACGCTTTATATGGATATCATGGCAGAAGAAAACGTATAATATTCTCAAGTGTTGTACTATTATCTTTTTTAAATTCTGGATTGTTCACAACACATAATGGATCTCTATTATTAATAGTTATAACAAGAGGATTGTCAGAGATGTTTGGATGTGGAGTAAACTTACCCAGTCCCTGATGCCACGGATCCTCTCTACCCCGTACTCGGTTCCAACATATAAACCAGCTACTGTTCCTGTTAGAATTAAAAAAAGGATTCTTAGTGGTCTGAGTGACCATGACAGATTTAACATAAGTCATACATGCAACACAAGTCTCACCCCAATATGCACCTTCTTTACACATCTTCTTCAGCTGCAATAACACCCCTCAATGAGCATAACATGTTCAATGAAATGTAAATGTATTTTACCAATGAGCTCTGGCTCAATGTTATATTAGAGTCTTTAGGACTAAGGGATTTGAGTTTCAATCCCAAAATCAAAATAGACCATAAAAAGGTCAATGTTCCTTATATAAGACAAATCTCTAAAACATTAGCTTTTTAAGTCTACTGCTTTCATCTTTTTGTTACTCACCCCAACAATTCTTTTTCAAAAGGAAGCATCATGGATAGGTAAGATTGACTCAACCATTCTTATTTACATAATTTACAATGCTTTAACTTGAGCCTAAAAGCACCATAATGCCTTTTAAAAAAAGAATGCCTTCGCAAAGGAAAGGAACAATCAGAACTTACTCCACATTGAAAAAGAACTTACCATGTGCTCAAAATTGTGACGTGAAACATTTCCTGGAACAAGGGTGATTTGTTAGTCTCAAAAAGAATTAACAAGTGAATGAAATGACCCGAAACAGAGCTGGAAGTTACCGAGAACATAATCAAGTTTTAAATGAAACTAACCAGAGTCTACATAACGTAAAAGAATCAATACAGTAATTACATTACAATGTCATAAGAACAAGATATTCCAAATGGCAGAAACAATGTGACAAAACAAATTAAGCGTTTTCGCACAATTTAAAAGATGGTGTCATTTCCAAGACAAGCATGCAACGAACTCGCGTCAGTTCATAGAAGATATCATATAGTTAAAATGCCAGCCTTAGAACACCTCAATCTGAAAAATATTTCCAAGAGCGAAAAATAAAGTACAGTAATGAAGAGGGATTGAGAGATGAATGACCCCTTTTGACAATATGATAGGTATCCTCAGCAGCAGACCTGGTGGCAGCGACCTGAAGCAGAAAAACAAAACAGTGAAGTTAGATTCGTCCAAATTGAAAGGCGAAAGGGGTAAGAATTGAGAAAGGGTTTTTACAGTTCCAATCTTCAAGAAACCATCGAGGGTGAGATTCAAGAATGGATTGCCCATGTCGATTGCTACGTCCACCTTCGGTGATGATATTGACCCTGAAAGTCTACTCCAAGGCATTTTCCCCTTTCCGCTCTGATCACTCTTTCACAGTCTCACTCCCACTTTCTAAGCTTCGGAGCTTGAATCTCACTTTTGCTTATACCCTGCGATTCTCTCTATACATCCAAGCGAAGCTTAAATTTGAAGCTGCTTAAACGTGATTAACAAAGTAATATAAAATTATAATTGATTATTTCATGATTTTTCCCTTCTTCTTTCTTTTGTCGTGGAATTATTGTGAAGATTTTGGGAAAAGAAAACTGATCTATCAGGATAAGATTTCGAATGAGCCATGGCCACGCGTGCGGCTCCTCTCCCTTGCATGTTTTTCCGTCCCTTTCCTCTCCTCCTCGATCCAGTTTTCATCTTTTTCCTTTTCATCAGCTTTCTGTCCTTCTTTAATTCGAATCGTTGGATTGAAATCATAACGATTCATACCTTCCCTTTAAACACAGCGGTCCAAACTTTTCTTTTACTTATAATAATATTATTAGAATAAAAGAAAATTATGAATCATTGATATTTTAATCCAACGATCCAGATTAAAAAAAAAAAACAGAAAGCTGATGGGAAGGAAAAAAGATAGAAGCGGATCCCTCCTTTACCCAAACTACATTATTTTGAGTGTGAGAAAAAAAGGCAGGTTGTGCCTATTTTTTCTTTTAAAAACAAGATTCAGTATTCTAAAATATTTTGTTATCAACATCTAATATCTTGAAATCATTTTTTTTTGCATTTAACACTTTAAAATATTTTTCTAATTGCAACGAGCAGTCTGAACTTAAGATGCAGAGTGTTGATAAAATAATATTTTAGGGGATTAGATGCAAAAAAAAAGAATTATTTTAGGATATTGGGTGTTATTAAAAAAATTATTTAAGTTGCTGAGTAAACTAAAATTAATTTATAATATTGGGTGTTACTAAAAAAAATACTTTAAAGTGCAGTTTGTTAGACAATAATTACTATTGAAAAAATATTTAAAGATAATTAGTGTATTAAAAATTATTTTATGATATTAGGTGTCACTGAAAAAATATTTCAGAGTATTAAATGTTAGTTTTGAAAAAAAAAAATCCAACCTCACTTTTTAATACCCAAAACGGTATAATTTTGGCTAAAGAAGAGAAAAGGGCTGGGAAAATATGGGAGAAGTGCCGGACTCAATGGCACAAGCCCACAAGGATATATAGTGGCTCTAAATCCAAAGGCTTTAAAAAGGCAACTGTTTTTTCCTCTTAATTTCATGTCTTTCCCTATAACTCCACAAAAAGGCTTGTGGTCTTGATCTTATTCGTGATCCAAGATCTTGGAAAATATTAGAGTGACGGTACAAAAATACACATGAGCTTTTCCCCAAAGTGCGTCCAGCACCAAATACTTTTCGAAGGTGCAAAAGTAACTATGAACTTTGAAAATTGGGGCAAAAAACACATTTCCGTCATGTTGACCGTTAGTTTGACAGAGAACGCTGATGTGGACAATGACTCAGCTAATTTCAATCTTAACTGGCAATTTGATGGGAAAAACACACCTTTGAACTTTGTTTTTTTTTTAAACTTCCCCCCTCTCATATGATCACTGTTCTTATTCTCCTAACACAAAAAGCGTCTTGACTCTTGTACTACCAGAGAAATCAAAACCCATAGGCCATAACCATCAAGAACACATCATCAATGAACATACTTAAAAATCAAAATGCAAACCAGCAAATCAAACTTAGCTATCAATAAGAAGGCAAGAATCAAGCCATATATACAAAATCATATCATCAAAGCAAAAAGAATATCAGATCCACACAAATATCTCCATGTCATTGAAAAAGATGGGAAAAAAACCAGAAGCTTCAAACACAGAAGCACCGTCTACCAATCTCTTCTTCCCGATTTTCTTCCATCATCTTCTTATACTTGCCATATATTCATTGAAGCAGGGGAGTAAAGAAAAAGAAGCACAGCTCTGCCCTTACATGGAAGAAAGAAACTAGAATTTTGAAATTTGGTTTTGTACCTAAAAAACCTTGCGAATCATTCTAAAAATCAGCAACAAAACAATTACAGCTTCAAGGAGACTCTGATCCGAGACTCGGGTTGGCGTAATCGGAAACACAGGCAATAGTTGGGGCTCGACTTCTCTGGGAGTGTTTAACGACAAGGAGGAAGGAGGTAAAGGGGGACTAGGGAAGGGATCTAGGAGGAAAACATGGAGACAAAGGGAGGAAGGGAGACACAAGTTAAGAGATAGAGAGAGGACAGAGACGAGGTCAAACCATGGGATGTAACAACGAAAATGATGTCCAAGAGGAGGAGGAAGGTGTCGAAGGCATGCGGCGGAGGGGAGGAGGGCAGTGAAGCTAGGTTAGGTTAAAATTTTTTTTATTTCTTTATAATATTAAGTTAATATTGGGGGCACATGTGGATTTTTCTTGTTTCTTCCTTTTTCCTTTACACCCAACAAGGACAAAAATTAGCTGAGTCATCATCCATGTCAGTGTTCTCAGTCAAACTAACGGTCAACATGACGGAAATGTGATTTTTGCCCCAATTTTCAAAGCTCATAGTTACTTTTGCACCTTTAAAAAGTATTTGATGTTGGACGCACTTTAGGAAAAAACTCATGTGTATTTTTGCATCTTAACCCAAAATATTAATGCTTAAATAGTAAAAGTACATGTGAACTTTTACTAAAAAGATGACCCCATGTACATTTTGGATATGTAAAAATACTTATAAATATTTAAAATAGGAGTAAAAATATCACTATAGTTAAATATAATCTAACACAGTTACATATGTATATGTAAAAAGAGTGTGGGCTTCACTACAAAAAGTAACGGTAATTGGTCAAATTTAACTATGTTGGGATTTTTGCTCCACATTTGAATGTTCTTGGGTATTTTTATACTATCAAAATGTATATGATGCTGAGCGCACTTTTAATAAAAGTTCATTGATATTTTTACACAGTCACTCTTAATTTAATATGCAATAATTTTTAAGTAAAAATTATTTTCCCAAAAATTTATATTAATATTTCTCCTGAACTAAATATAGGACTGAGTTTATAGTACAATTTTCATTATAAAGTAAGTATTATATTTAAGGCAACTAGTATTATGTGAATTTGTTAGTAAAATATTATGTGAAATTTTCTCCAAATTAAATATGAATGGCAAGTGATGTTTGGGGGGTGGGGGAATTTTGCTTTGAAGCCTGTTTGCGATGGCGTTTTGCCATCCCAAATGGTTTTTATTTTAAAAAATCATGATAGCTTTTGATTTTTTGAAAATTGAGGTATTTAGGTTGGTGTTTTGGTAATTGGGTTTTTCCCCCAAAATCAGCATTTGAGAAGAAACTCAAAAATATGGTTTTTTGAAAAAAAAAAGTTACTCCTGTCACCGCCAATCCAAACCCAAATTATATTTATAATCTAACTTTTATCCTACATTAAGTTTGTCAAAGTTAGATTAAAAAAAAGCCGCTTCTGTTAGTGCTAATTCAGACCCTAAATGTTAATTTTGATAGTTAAAATTGACTAATTTATCCATGCCGCCTCATCTTTCTATCTCCACGTAAGACTGTCCACCTAAGCCTTCCTTTGATCTCAGTCCCTACTGATCAACACACCCTTTCCTTCTCTCTCTTCCGATGAACACACATAACTTGCTTCTCCCCTCTGTTATAAAACTGCACCGTTTTGGCTTAAAAATTTGAAGCAGAAGGCTTTTTTTTTTTTTTTGAAAAACAGTATTCAACATTTTGAAGTATTTTTTTAATATCAATCAATTCCTAAAATATTTTTTCAAGTTCTTAAAACAATTTTTTAATATTATCTAGTATCCTCAAATATTTTTTTTATTATTTTTCAGTACTCTAAAATATTTTTTGTGCAATATTTTAGGATATTGGATGCATGAAAATTTTTTTTGATCCGCTTACCAGCCTAAAATATTTTTTAATACCACTCAATATTTATTTTCAGAGTTATCCAAACACTCACTCAATATACTAAACTAATTTATACATTTCTCGGCCTTTTGGCTAAGATCAAGTATACTAAACTAATTTTTAATACATTTAGCACCCTAAAATATAGTATCAAAAATTAGTTTGAAACACAAAGTGTTGCCAAAAAAATATTTTGAGTGCTAGATGAAATAAAAATTAGTTTTGAGATACTGAGTCAATGTTAATAAAAAAATATTTTAAAGTATTGAATGTTAAATATTGTGTGATATTAAAAAATATTTAAGGAGGTGAGCGGAATAAAAATTTTTTTGATTAAAAGTTTTTATAGGATACTAAATATTATTTAAAAAATATTTTAAGAAACTAATTTATACTAAAAAAAATATCTTAGAGTATTAAATAAAAATTTTTTAAAAAGAAAAAAAAAATCTTCTGCTTTAGCTTTTTGCGCCAAAACAGCGCAGTTTTATAACAAACGATGACAGCGGACGCTAAGGCAGAGGAGAGAAGCCGGTTCCATGAACACACCCTCCCTCTCCTCTCGCTCTCCTCCGATCACGCCTGTACAATAGATCTCTACTCCATCTTTACAATTTTGACTCCATGCTTGACCAACGGCGCCTGAACATGGGTTTCTTTCGAGAATCACTGGCCCGAAATCGACCACCCACCCGCTTGAAAGCGTGCCGAGAGAGTGCCCTTAGAATGGTGAAGGACTCGCCGTCGAGAAACGCCTGCCCCGAGCCCCTGTGCTTGGGATGCCACGGACTGAAGGGTTGTGATTCGAGTTTCGATTTCGTAAAGGATTTATGGTTTGCGTTTTCTGAACTTTAGGGATTCTAGCTTTGCTCATCTGGTTTGATTTTGAGTTTCTAGCTTCATGGTTTACGTAGTTTTGTTCTTTCTAGACTTCGTGGTTTCTGGTTTTATGTCTGTTTTTGTTAGTTTGTGGTTTGACCGTTTGAAATATATAAGAGGAAACGTCTTTGTGAAAGGAATCATGTGTCATGAGTACTTTCTTTTTCTCTAGCAGATTTTGGGGTTTTATTGGTCAGCCCATGAAATTAATAAACCCATCTTTTGAAGTTTTCTGGAGCTTTTTGTGTAGATTTTTCTTCCTTGATTGCAATTATTGCAAAGCTCATTTCTAGGGAACATCTTTGTGTTTGGGTTATTTGTGTCGCTACTTGCCCATGTAAGTTTGCTTAGAAGTTGTTTGAGAAACTTTGTTGAGCTTCGATTTGATGAGGGATGTTAACAGGGTGAGCGATGATGAGTGCTGCTTCAGATGGCAATGGCGTCCGCAACTTATCCCAGAAACTTTAATTTTTTTGTTATAATTTCAGTAAGGATGGCGATGACCTGGCATATTACATGGCAGGGTCAACTCAGTAAATTGGTCAATTAACTGTTGACCATTTGATGCCGTTAAAATAGGCCAAAATTGCTACCATTTTGTAATTTATAGGATAAAATTAACCCTTTAAAAACTTTTGAGTATACAATGTCTATCCGTTAAAACTTCGGGCACATTTTTATCCCTTTCCCACACACACACACACACTTATATGGGATATAGAAATGAAACTTGCAGAGTAAATAGTTGAAAGATAATCTTTTCGGTTCTAAATATAAGATATAGTTCCTTTTTTTTGAAAAGATTAAGAAAGCGAAATAAGTTAATTAATTATATCATATGTTGTATATCCTTAGATTATATATTAATTTATTAGTTAAACTAATTAGTTTTGAGAAAAAAATAAAAATAAAAATATTATAAAGTAATTTAATTAATTTCCTTAATCTCTCCAAAAAAGTTAATTTTGTCTTATATTTAGGACTGGAGGGAGTAGATAGCTTCATAACGATCAAAAATTGAAAATTTACATGAACCAAAAATATGGAGATATCGAATATTGTGACTCTATATATTGAACTACATTTCAGTGGTGCACTAGTTTTGAACGTTTTTGCAGCACAATTTTGGGTAAAGAAATAGAACAATTCAAGTGTCAACGGCTATTACACTTGCATGCTAAACATAAGAATGCTATCATAAACAGCTACTGATATATTTCAAAATGAGCAAGGGTTAAGACAGAAGACCAACATGTTTTTTTTTTTTTTTTTGCCAACTCAGAAGACCAACATGCTACACACACAAGTTTAATCATAGTATGATTTGGATTTACACTCATACATGAGAGAGTAAAATCATAAATTGTAATGTATCAGAAACGTACTAATTAAAGAGATGATACGTAAGTTTAGAGAGTTTATCTTCACTACCTTTTGGGTGCTCATCACACCCAAATCATCATATTTGAACGATGAAATGAATAAAATAACGGATTAGTCCTTTTTATTGGAGGTATTACCTTTTTCTTCTTCTAAAAAGAACTAAGAAATACTCACCATAACCACCCGTGTAGATACAGTTTGTAAAATTATAGTAAATATAGGGGTACCGTATGTACTTTTAAGTAGGATTGCTCGTATTTATTGTCTTAATGGAGTAATGGATGTTTAGATCTAGAATTTTCAATTAATACTTTTTAAATAAAAATAATCGTTTTAAAAAAGATAGTTAAGAAATTATCATTATTTTATATTCTATACGTATTAACATAATTTTTTATAAAAAAAATTAAAATTAAAATTTGGACAATCCAGATCTGATGAACTTAGGGGTAGTGAGCATCCAAACTCATTTTCTCTAATAATCAAATTAAAGACCTGTTCCCAAACAATTAATTGTTTGCGTGTTTGGTTTCACTACCATAGCAGCCTATTTTTGCCTGCTTGAATTCTATATATATACGAGTCATCGTCACTGCAACTAGTTGAAGTTAAATCAGAGACTTAGCCTCATTTTCTTGATCTGATCGTTTCCAAATTACGAGTAGTGTTATTATTGGGTCGTCTCTTTCTAAGCCCACTACTAGAGTCTCTTTTTGGAATGAAGTTGTTGTCTGTTTATGTTGAGCTTCTTATATGGCATGTGCAATACATTCACTCACTACCATATGCCAGCAGCAATATAATTACCTCAGAATATTTGTGGCCTTATTGGATATATATAATTAAATCTCTTTTGCATGCATATAATTAATTAATTTGACCCCTGATCTTGGTTTCTAATATGCTGCTTAATTCCTACTGTATTCATTCTTTAATTAATTTGGAAGAGTTTGTGTTTGGTGAGTGATACCTTAATTTAAATGTTGATGGTTTTGGCCTTTTCATCAAGTCAGGCCATTTATCAATATTTTTTTAACAGAATTCAAGTGGTATCCCTCAATTAATAGCTAATAGCTAGAGACTAATCCTCTTAAAGTGTAGAAATCATTGAACCAGATTTTACCTCTCCCAATAAAGCTTTTTCTATATGCATGCTTGGGACATTACGGTTAAAAAACGCAAACTATTATTTACCAATCGTGTCAGACTTTGTTGGTAATAATATTTAATTTACGGTAAGTTTCTGCATTAGAGTGATCTAATGCATGTGAAGGGACTGTGTATATTTTCTGCTTTAGGATGTGGTGGAAGAAAGAGGATACTCTATTTTGCTGTTCCTACAAGGGCATGTGATTTTGATTTGGTCAACCAAAGACTGTCCCTTTAAAACATAGATATGACTCTTGCACATGTCTCCACTGTGACCGAAAGTGACCTAATACTTTCCTCCCCCTTTTCTCATTCTCCATTTCCGTCAATCATCTCTCAAATAATTACACACAATCAGCTGGAGCAAATACTGAGACATATGTATGAGGCCAAAATTCAAAAACATACATACATAGTGTATATAAATCTTGAGTTAACTTGCAGATACATGTAAAATTTGATATAATATATATATATATAGGTTAAGGAATTAGAGTGTGTTAATTAACTTCTAAAAAATAGTTTCTGGAGAAAATATGATTTGAGAGAATAGATTTTAGAGAATAACTTCTAAAAAGATTAAAAAAAAATAGTTTCTAACCAAACCATGGTTTCTCACCTTAAACTGTGGTTTCATTTTCAAAAATAAATTCTGGAGAAATAAAGAGTATTTGGATTGTTATTCTTAAAATCATGGTTTTAATGGAAAAATAGATTATGGAGAAATAAAGTGTGTTTGGGTTGTTTTCTCCAAAACAATGGTTTTATCTCCAAAACCATGGTTTTAAACATCATCCAAACATACACTTAAGCTGGTTTTGGGTATTGTCGACGTACGTGAACGTCTGTTTTACCTATTGATCTAAACAACTACGTACGTACGCGTCTATATAGTGAGAGTTTGGGATCACTTTTTTGATCCAATAACCCCGTTTATACACCAAAAAGCCCAAATGTTTTTGCAATACGTTTTAATGGTGTTTGGTCCAGCGTTTTATAAAAAAAAAAAAGCCCGATTTACACCCCGTTTTAACAAGCTCGAAGGAGAAGCTTTTTGAATTGCGTTTTGGTGTTAACCCCTGCAACAGCATCTGAAAGCGTACGAAATGCATCAGTCCCCCCTCTCACCTTTTTTTTTTTTTGGACAAATTCCCCCCTAAACGAGTATCTTTTTGTTAAGATATATTTAGGATTTATATATAGACTCAATGAGAATAGACTTTGTAGCTTTTTATATACACCTGACTCTGCATTATCCTTGAAACCATTTGTTCTTCGGTGGGATAATATATATTTA
The DNA here is from genome assembly GCA_963242795.1 of Inga leiocalycina. Taxonomy (NCBI): domain Eukaryota; kingdom Viridiplantae; phylum Streptophyta; class Magnoliopsida; order Fabales; family Fabaceae; genus Inga; species Inga leiocalycina. The sequence goes on along the minus strand of OY725327.1, from coordinate 10,586,181 downwards.
TATCTATAGTGAATCTGCATTCAAAAAATGCTTCCGCTCTGATTATTATAAAAAATTCCACTCATTAATTACTAAAAACCTCCATTTGCATATTTTACCCAGTGCACTGCTGCCATTTGTTCTTTCTTTTTTTGAATGTGCATGTAATAACTTTGTAATGTTTTTAATTTAATTTTTTGTATATAACGATTGTTTATCAAACACAATTCTAAGCAAGGTATTAAAACCCGGACCGGGTATTGAACCGGTCGGGGTACTGGGTTAAGGGTCAGTGGGTCAAACTGGGGTTAAACCGGGACCAAACCGGTGAGTAATTGAAGATTTTAGGCGTAGAGTATGAAATTCTAAAGGAAAAAGTTAAATTTTTTTTTTTAAAAAAATTGGGACCTAGACCGGACCGGTCTACTAACCGGTTCGGCGGGTTCCGGTCCGGACCGGCCGGTCGGGTCCGGGTTTTGCTTTAATTACACGGACCTCCCATATATTTCGAAAATATGCACTTAAGTCCAAACTGTTAACTCTGATAAGAATTTTTATTTTTTAATTAAAATTTATATTAAAATAAATTTTATTTACTAATTTATCCTTCATCATTACTAATTTTCTAATTTTGACTCAAATTATTTAAGTAATTTAAGAGTTTTTTTTTTATTTTTCTTGCCTTATTGTTTACTTTTGTAAATAGTTATATGTTAAATGAATTGTTTACTTTTACCTATAATTGCACTTCTTTTACGATTTACAAGTTTGCATTTTAGATATCTTCCAGGCCCAAATGATATGTTACTGTTGGATATCGCATATATGATCTATCTAAAATTTGAAGACTATACAAATGCCCTTCAACTTTTTATTTTTAAAAACGCACTTATACAATCGCTAATCCAAACATGTTTTCACTTATGAAAAAGCACGTTTTCAATTGCTTATCCAAACATAAATCACGAATCAAAAATTCACTTTTCTTTTAAGTCATTTTTAATAAGTCAGAATCACAATAAGTCATTTTTCCTACCGCTATCCCAAACACACACATATTCATTCTTTTTTTGCCAGCGTCTATATATTCATTCATTCATTCAATATGTATATATAGCTTGTATACCTATATATACATAGGTGAACTGTGGCGAACATGTGACAGCTCTATATATATATATATATGTAAATAGGACTTAGCAGTGCTTTGGCTGTTCAAGCCAGCTCTCTTGTGTCTTGTTCAGGCCCATGAATTACGACACACCACAAATGACCACAATTAATATTATTAACTTTAATTTGAAACATATTGATTATTGAGACACGTCGCTCTCTCTCTCTCTCTCTCTGGGTGTGCCTGACAAGCCACTTTCCAGCAACAACCAGATTAAAAACGGCCAAGTGATTTTATTAATAATAGTAGATTTAGTGAAGATGTGAACATATATATAGGGCTCATTGGCACGTAGCTGGAGGGATTAATTCTAATTCTAAAGTAGTTGAACAGATCACAGCTACCACATAGTGGTGTGCAAGCTAAGTGCTTTTCATATTCTCGTCTCATGTATATGTGGCTGCCACTCCTCTCAAATACTAACTCAGATTCAAATATATGCTGAAATATTTGTGTTGCTCTTCATTTGATCCCCATCTATTGAAAAAAAACCTCACAATATGTTGTATATATGTAGCTTATGTTTAAAATACACTGCTCAATTTATGCTATAATCATATAATTCCTCGTAAATTTTATTTTTATATTAACATATTGACAGTAATGCATTATTGTTGTTGTTAATATGTTTTTCAGTCTTTAATGTAGGAGCAAGTTGAAAGATTTGCTTTCATCAAAGTAAGTAGGAGTATTTAAGCACAATTTTTATATACAATTAACTTAATTAATTTTTTAATATATACAAATTAATTATTCGACTCCTATATTTAAGAGCGGAGCAAGTAATTAATTATTGGAGATTTGAGGGAATGTCACATGTGATAAGAAGGAATTCCTTATCTGCAAGATCAATCGGGGTTGTGTGCGCTCCCACGCACTCCCCAAAAAGAGAAATAAAAAAAAGGAAGAATTTTCTCCCTCTCATTGTTTTAAATATTTATAGTAATTAAAATGATAATCAAGAATTTAAAAGTTATATATCAAAATAATTATTCCCAGCTAATACATATTTATTTGCAACTATGGACACAAGTACACACGTATACCACTCTATGTCTAAATGTAAGTCATTTACTTATAAAAAAAAGTTTGGTTCAAAATATAAGTTACTTATAGAGTGATTAATGACTTTTTTCTCAATTTTACCCTGTCTTATTTCTATTGGAAAGCGAGAAAGAAAAGAGATTTGCGTGAAAATTATTTGGAAAGTAAAGAGAGGGAAAAAAATTTAGTAAGGAAAAAAATAGAAAATTTTATCAATATAATGCCTTCATTGATATATGAAAATATGGTACAAATGACTTATATGTGGGTACAAAGTCGTGTGTAATTATGAAAAAATATGAGCCAAATTTCTTATAATCTATTATGCCAAAATCTCGCACGTGGCATATATATTTGATATGGATTTTATAGTTAAATGATAATATTTTAAAAATAGAACATATAATGTCAAAATCTCGCACGTGGCATGTATATTTGATATAGATTTTGTAGTTAAATGATAATATTTTAAAAATAGAACATATAACTATATTTAAATAGACAACTTAACATAATAGATATAAGAACTTAACCTACATATTGCATTATAATTATATATTATGCCAACAATATAAAAGTTTGTAAGAAATTATATTCTTAATGTATTTATTTGGAATAGCGATTGAAACCATTAAAAATAACTTTTCAATCATGATTTACAATATATGAAGTATATGAGAAGAGTTTTATTTTAATTTATGTGAATATATAGGATTCCAAACATGATTCCAATTGTAATAGCTTCTTCGGCAACACCAAATTCACACTCAAATATCGACAAAGTCATAACTGCTAAAAAGACTCCACGCTTCGACCACTTCTTACGAACAGCACAATGCCGACAATCATAATGTGAGGTAGAGGTGGTAATACGGTCCGGACCGGTGGGTTCGGGCCAACCCGTCACGGGTTGGGACCATATGGGTTCGGTCCCAAAAGAACCGCATCAATATGGGTTGACATTTAGCCAACCCAACCCATAACCGCTGGGCTGGCGGGTTGGGCGGGCCAACCCATATTTATTTTCCAATTTTTTTAAAACAATATATTAGGATTGTTTTTTTTTATATACAATAAGCCTTATTGAATAAGGTTGTTTTCTCTACACACTTAAACATGACGAAATTAAAATACATTACAAATTAAACATTCATCATAGGTTCATACATAACAAAATAAAATAAGGTTGTTTCAATTTGAAGCACGATGTGAAGCCGTATCTTGAACTCGATCACTTTGCTTTTGCCCAGGTAAATCAGTCACTGCCACAGATATTAAAACAAAGTGAAATATAATATTATGCTAATTTAGTAATTTTAAATGAACAAATAAATGACAATGAGATAAATGAGTAAATATAATTATATTACCATCATCAATAACATCTTCTGTTGGGAAACCAAGCATCCAATTACGTGTACAGATAATGGCTTGAACATTATCAGGAAGAAGAGAGCTTCTATACTTTGTGAGAACTCGTGAACCAATACTGAAAGCTGATTCACTAGCCACTGTAGTTATTGGAATGCTTAAAATATCAGACGCCATCTTTGAAAGACAAGGAAAACGAGCAGAGTTAGTCTTCCAATAATCCAAAACTTCCATGTCTACATATAAGTTAGGATCAAGTGTTGCTTCTTCCAGATAGTAGTCTAGTTCAGACTTTTCCACTGATGCAATGTCTTTACTCTTGCATTTAAGATAAGTCTACAATATAGTAATAAAGTATTAGTAAGCTATCAATCAAAATAACATTAATAATTCAACTAATCAAGAGTTGCAAACTTACCCCAAAAGCAATATTGGATAAATTTGCTTTTCTTCCACTGCTTGCAATCGAATGAAGAGGAGGTCGGCCAGATATTATTGTTGGAACATTTCCATTGATAGTAGGAGTAGAACTTGAACCAGCTGATGTAGCAATATCAAGGGCTGAAGATGATGATGATCCTACTCCTATCACACTCAAACTTTTGTATTCATTGAAAACACAATACAACTTACTCTTAACATGTTCAATCTTCTCATTGTAATCTATGGGATCAAGTTGAGAATAAGTAAACCTTATTATATCAAACTTCATCCGTGGATCAAGAATGATTGCAATTGCAAGGATAATGCTACAATCACTCCAATATTTGTCAAATTTTACAATCATATTCAGAGCCATTTGTTGAATCACTGGGTCATCATTATGCACATGTTGCTTTAGCAATAACTCAATGGTTGATATTTGCACAAAATACATATTAGCAGTTGGATATGATGACCCAGAAATCAACTCAGTTATCACTGCAAATGGAGCCAAGAAGTTGCACATCTCCACTGCTCTAGACCACTCTTCATCTGTTAGAGAAAGATTATAACCGGTGTCATGGAAAGCTAAAGTAGCAAAAGCATCTCGATATGTAATTGCACTTTCTAACATTGTATGTGTTGAATTCCATCTAGTTGCAACATCCAACCTCAAACCCATAGAAGTTGTAATGCCAACTTGTTCCACACATTTCTTGAAATTGATAGCCCTTGCCTCTGATGCCCTTACATATCTAATGCTATCCCGAATCTTTTGCACAGCTTCACTTGTTACCTTCAACCCCTCCTGAACTATGAGATTCAAGATATGGGCACAACATCTCACATGAAAAAACTCACCATTACATACCAAACCTTTACTCAAATTCAACCTATCTTTCAATATCTTTTGCATACTATCATTTGCTGAAGCATTATCCAAAGTAATAGAAAACACTTTCTTTTCAATCCCCCAATCAACCATTAAATCATACACCTTTTTAGCCAATTCAACTCCAGAGTGTGGAGGTTCCATGTGTGTGAATGCAAGTATTTTGCTATTAAGGTTCCATTTGTCATCAACAAAATGAGCAGTCAAACAAATATATCCTTCTGCGGTTATTGCAGTCCATAAATCAGTAGTTAAGCAAACTCTACTAGGACATGTTGCAATTATTTGTTTCAGCTTTTCCTTTTCTCTAAGATACAGATTCCAAACATCTACCACAGAAGTTTTCCTAGTAATAAACCTACACTCAGGATTCAAAAACTGATTTATTTCCCTAACAACATCATATTCAGCATAAGAATAGGGAAAATCATGTACAACAATTGCTTTAGCAACCAATTCCCGGAATTTTTTATGATCAAGATGTCTACTTCTCACCTTGACAGTTTGGTCTAACATCATGTTACCAATGTCATGATATTTTGGAATTTCATGACATGAATCCACATGACGCCAAATGGTTGAAGTGCCATTCTTACTACCCACAGCAAACTCTTTTCCACACCCTTTACATTTAGCTTTTTCTTTCCCATCTTGTATGCCAAGTTTAGTATAATACCTCCAAACATCAGATGTGCATTTTTTGGCCCTCTTTGCAATACTGTCATGCGCAGAAGAGCCAAGTTCAGAGCCTATTCCATCTCTTCCTTCTGTAACATTAGTCTGATTCTCATTTGCAACATTCTTATTCATCTCAGTCTCAGACATGTTATTTTTCTACAAATAAATAAGCAGAATAGGCATCAACCACAATAGCTATCAAATCACATTTTCTCGTAAATCACATTAGGTTAGGCTACAAAACAGAACGCAAAATCAAATCACAGTCTCGCAAAATCAAATCACAAACTCTGAGATCCGAGTGAGTCGAGAGAGTGGGAGCCTGAGGTGTTGAGCACCGAGATCTGAGATTCACCGTCGGTTTAGTGTGAGTTGAGAGAGTGAGAGTGACGGACTGAGTGGGAGGCTCCGAGCCTGAGATTCACGTGACAGAGAACAGAATCACCACTCGGAGTCGGAGGCCACTCGGAGACTCGGGGCTGCCGTGCCGAAGCCGAACTGGGTGGGAATCGCCGATTGCCGAAGCCCGTGACAGAGAACAGAATCGCCGTGCCCGTGAGCCGTGAGGCCGTGACAGAGAACTATGGCGGCATTTTGATTTCGCCTTGCGCCCGTGCCTGTGACAGAGAACAGAATCGCATTCGGACTCTCGGAGACTCGGGTGGGAACTGGGAAGCGAGACCGAGAATCTGCAGTTTCGCACCACCACGCTGAGCACTGAGCAGTGAGCTGAGACGGTGAGACCTGAGAGCCTGAGAGGATACACACTAGGGCACTACACAGGACTGCAGGAGAGTAAGGAAAGGATTGCCAAATGGGCTTTGGAACTTTGGAGAATTGGACTTGCGTTTTGGACTTTGGAGACTTGGATTATGGGTTATAATATGTATGATTGTAATGTATCATGGCTCTGCCTCTTCGTGAGTTCCTTCTCCTTCTCCCTTAAAAAAAAAAAAAAAAAAAAAAAAAAAAAAAAATGGGCCAACCCGTCAACCCGGTGGTCCAACCCGTGACGGGTTGGGACCATATGGGTTCGGGCCAAAAAGACCCGCACAAATATGGTCCCAGTTTTGTAGAACCCAACCCGCCCATTTTGTCGGGTTGGGCGGGCTCGGACCACGGTCCTAACCCATATTACCACCTCTAATGTGAGGTATAGTTGGGAATACGGGCCAGCCCGCGGGTTGCGGGCTGGCCCGCACCAACCCGCGGCCCTCGCGGTGCGGGCCTGTGCAGCCGGCACTTCTGCGGGTTGGCATTTAACCCGCAGTGTGCGGGTTGCGGGCCAACCCGCGGGCCCGCATTTTTTTTTTGAAAAAAAAATTTCATATTTTTTAAAGAAGATTGAAAATATGAGATACATATATACGAGTAATTAAATTTACTTTTCTAGTATCAATCATTGCTTTTATAAAAATTTAAAAACATAATCTAAAATTTAAGAGATAAAGTTATCAAATTTGTTAAAGTTTATAAATAAAACATAAACTCATCCTCAAGCAACCAATATATAATAATTTTGTTTAAAGAAGAAGAAAAGAAGCTAAGATTTTTTCTCTTTAGATTGGGAGGTACCAAGATAAGAGTGAAAAACTTATAAGTTTTATAAAATTTTTATATGTAAAAAAAAATAAAAAATTTTGCGGGCCAACCCGCGGGCTGGCCCGCATTAACCCGCGGGTTATGCGGTGCGGGCCTGTGCGGCCCGCATTTTTACAGGTTGGGATTTTCCCAACCCTAACCCGTCAAAACCCGCGGGCTCACGAGTTGAGCCCGCGGGTTGAGCCCATATTACCGGCTCTATTGTGAGGCCCGTATTTAGTGTGAATATATTTGATGACTTAGATATTAAATTTAAAATGTTATAGTTCTGGCTTGGGTTCGCTGTTATGTGGTTCGATGTCTATCCTTTTCTATAAAAATTATATCATTTTGGTGTAGTTTTGGGTGTAAAATGATGGGGTTGATGTTTTTTTTAAATAGTATCTAGTATTTTGAAGTATTTTTTTAGACGTATTTAGTATTTTAAAATATTTTTTAAGTAACATGCAGTATCCTAAAATAATTTTTAGTACTTTTAACCTTTTAAAATATTTTTTTAGTTATATCTAGTGTGTTAGCAGACTAATTACAATTTTACCCTTAATATATTTTTTTAGCTCCAAAAATTATTTTAAAATATTTTTTAGTGCTTTTAACCCTTTAAAATATTTTTTTCAGTTGTATTTAGTATTTTAGGAGATTGACTACAATTTTACAGTTAATGTATTTTTCTTAGTAGTAATGAGCACCCAAAAATTAGAATACTGATTTATTAATTTTCATCCACTCTAAAATATTTTTTCAGTAGCAAAAGTGATTTTTGAAGCTAAAAAAATATATTAAGGGTTAAATTGTAATCAGTTTGCTAACATATTGGGTATAACTAAAAAAATATCTTTTAAGATTAAAAACACTAAAAATTATTTTAGGATACTATATATTACTTAAAAAATATTTTAAAATACTAGATATATCCAGAAAAATAATTTAAAATATCAGATGTCACTTTTTAAAAAAAAAAATTCAGCCCATCATTTTACCGCAAAATGATGTGGTTTTGGGAGAAAAAGATGGGCGGACGACCCAAACCAGATCCAAATGTTATATATTGAGAATTGAAAATATTTGTGATTCATTTCTGGCAGGGTAATGGAGACGGATGGTGTAGCAGAAGCCAGAAGATCAGTCAAGATCTTGAAACGTGGAGCAATTACAGTCAAGGACAAACCATAAAAAAAAAAAGTCAAGGACAGAGCGGTGACGTGGTGGAAGGGCCGGTATATCGATGGAGTCCAGGCTGGCGTGTTGGCGATGATTGGGGGTGGGTCCTCACCATCCCTCTTTCCTTTTCTGTTCAGCCCACCTGCCCATTGCGTATTGCCTTCATTCATGTTCCATCCCATGCACTCACACCTTCCCCTGACCCCCTCCGACCCCACCTCATCGTCTTCCACGTGTCCATGATGCTGTACATGCTGCCACTAATTATTATCACTCATGATGCTGCTGCTAACCTTAACGTTTGTTTATATCCTCACAGTTTAATTTACACAGTCGTAGTTCTTTAGCTACGTACATTCTCCACACATTTATAATGATAAGTTTATGTTTTTATAAAATGATTTAATATTATATATAATTATTCAAGGGGTGAGTGGGTGATTTGATGTTTCTAGGTAATCAGGTAGGGTCGAGTTAAGCTCTGAATTTTTTAACATATAAAGCAGGGTCAAGCGTTTCGGAATTAGATAATTTTTTTACGTAAACAATTTCAAACAAGTCTGTCGGCGAGAGGCGTTACAGAGCCAAGATAATCGCATTTGGTTTACGCACTGTTATTACCAATTATTGTCGTTTCATAATATTGTGCCCCTCTCTTTTCTCTTACCCCATTATTCTCCTTCTTCCACTTGCCCCACTTTCTCTTCTGTTTCTTTCCTCCCACCTTTCATTTGTTTTTATTTTTATAAAAAGCCTGTCAATTTTTTTATGCCTTCGTACCCATTTTGCTTCTCTTTTTTTTATTTTTTTTCTTTTCTGTTTGCTCTTATCGTCTACCCCAAAACTACATTGTTTTAGAGTAAATGAAGCAATGAGAACACCTTTTTTTTAAGAAAAAAAGAGCATATAGTACTTTGGATTAATTTTCAATAGCATCCAGTATTTTAAATTAATTTCTATTATATTTAACACTTTAAAATATTTTTTTTCCGACATCGACTATTTATTAGAATATATTTTAGAATATTGGATACTAGATATTATGTGCCATTAAAAAATTACTTTAGGGTGTTGAGTGTACTGAAAATTAATTTAGAATATACTGAAAAATGTTTTAGGCTGATGGATTTTTTTTGGGGTTAAAAAAGGTGCTCCTCTTAATTTAACTGTGTTTGGGATTACTTAATTTTAGAGAATAAGTACTTATTACGTAAGTTAAAATAAAACTCCTCTCACATACTTACATTGTATACCGTAAATCATGATTTATAAGTACTTATTGTCTAAAAATAAACTATTACAAACCAACACTTTATTTACCTTAAAACTACTTAATTTTAGGATAAAAGACGAGAGTGAAACGGAAAAGAACGGGAGTGAAGCGAACTCCACCCTCATACTATCATTAAAATATTTCTTAGAATGTACTAAGAATTAAAATATTTCTTACGCCCTCGTTCCTCGTGTCTTTTGTACGGTCATTTTTCTGATCAATAATGCTTTTATTCTACTTCCTCAACCTCTTTGCTCAAGTAGTTTGCTCTTCTCTTGTTGCTCGTTCTTCTACATCTGTCTCTCTCTCTCTCTCGCTCTATCGCCTCTGCTGGCCTTGGCTCCTGTTCTTGTTTTGTCTTTCTTGTTCGCCACCATTGTCAGAGACTTTGACCAGCAACATGATAGTAAGTACGTTTCTCTTGGTTCATTTCTTTCATCTTTCTGGGCATTTGACAAGTGAGGTCTCTTTGTTGTCTCTTCAAAGTTTCAGTCTTTGATTCAATGTGAGATTTTGGAGTCATTTTGCATAGCAGTGTTCCACTGCTCTGCGTTCTCCTTTATGTTCTCCAGATAATGGAAGTTCAATTTTAATCCTTTTACTTCCTCTTGATGAAAGGCTTCGATCAGATTCTATGATCTGTACACTCTCTTTGCCTGCATGTAATTTGTTCGAGCTTCCACTTCATATTTTATATTGCTCCAGCAAGTCTCGGTTTTTTGCTTCTTTTCCTATTTCTTCTTAATCTTCACATTCATCGAAAAATTCCAAATGGTGGATTCATCCTTAACAGAGAATTGCCTTGAAGCTATTTGAAACATGGCCTCAAAGAAGATTCTCTTCACCTCTGTTTGTATTAATGTGCTCACATATTCCTATGGTTATATCTATTGTATTAATGGGATATCTTCTGAGAATCAGTGGATTTGCCTTTTTAATTTCTCTTTGAACCCTTTTTTTTTTCAGGTGGCGTTGCTCTTGCTGCTGGCATTGAGTAATGCCGTAAGAATCAATGGCGATGATGGTGGTGGTGATGGGCAATGTGATTTTAAGCCAAAACTAGACCCAAGACCACACAGTGTTTCCATTTCAGAGTTTGCTGCTGTTGGAGATGGAAAAACACTCAACACAATAGCGTTTCAGAATGCCATTTTCTACCTTAAATCATTCGCGGACAAGGGTGGAGCTCAGTTATATGTTCCACCTGGAAAATGGCTCACTGGAAGCTTCAATCTTACAAGCCATCTCACTCTCTTTCTGGAGAAGGGTGCTGTCCTTATTGCATCTCAGGTAACACTTGTTGTCTCATTTATCTTTGTGTTTTTGAGAGCCATGGCTTTTATGTTGTCTGTTGAATGTACAGGTAATTCACCTTCTCATTCTGGGGCTACTCAGAAGCTAAATAAAGCAGCAATGCTTTGAACAAAGTAATGTGTATGCGATTAATACGTGGCAAACAAAAAAATATTTAAAGTTGTTGTGTCTCTCGAATCAATAACTCTTTTTTTCTGTATCTGGAATGGTTTTTCTATTATATTCTATCTTGCGATAAGTGACACAATAAAACAGGTAATTTTAAGTGTTGCTTTTGGCTTGGTAACTTTGGTTGATATACATCAATGCTGTTTTTGAATTAGATCAAAACTTGATTAAAGTAATTTATTTTTCAGAACTCATGGAAACTTTTTTGTAAAGGTCACTGATGTAGTGCCAAAGAATAAAAGGAATAGCCAGCGAACATTTGAAACACAACATGCTAGTTTTGTCTGTTGAATTAGCAGTGCTTCAGCGATTAGAATTTATAATCTACTTTTCACCTGGCAATCTTCTTACTTTGCGCAGGATCCTCATCACTGGGAAGTTGTTGAACCCTTACCTTCTTATGGGCGAGGGATTGAAGTTCCTGGAGGAAGGTATCAGAGCTTGATCAATGGGCACGAGTTACATGATGTGGTCATAACAGGTTTTTTCTCCTTCAAACTTTATAAACTGTTTGACTATTAGGTAAAGAAGGGAAAGGGAAGGGAAGTACTCCCGAGAAAATGGTGTGGCCGAAAAAAAATAAAGGATAAGAGTTGGGTAAAATATATAATTTCTCTTCCCAATTTCTCTAAATTGGGAGCATAACAATATAGAGTTGAAAGGACTTATGAAGGATTTTGGAAGATTGGTTATCTTTCCTTCCTTAATCCTGCAACTTTCTGATTTGCCGTTCGTCTGATTCTGGCTTTAAACTTTGTAACCTTCAACAGGTAATAATGGAACCATTGATGGCATGGGATTGGTTTGGTGGGAGTGGTTCACCTCTCATTCCTTGAACTACAGTCGTCCTCATCTGGTTGAACTTGTAGCATCTGATTCTGTGGTAGTTTCAAATCTTACATTCCTGAATGGCCCTGCATATGGAATCCACCCTGTTTATTGCAGGTATGTTCTGTGCTTCTTTGAAAATTTAGGTAATTACTTGCTTTTGGTAGAGATAAAATTATAACTGATTTGGTCTGGTGGATGTAATGCAGCAATGTAAATATCCAAAACATCTCAATCTCTGCTCCTCCAGAATCCCCTTATACTGTTGGTATAGTACCAGGTTTGTAATAACTCATTACCTTCAATTTTTGTCCAGCCTAAAACACACTGTGCAGACTTATAAACACAACTGAAACTAGATATGTGTCCACACTGTGTAGACTAGAGATAGAGACAGTCAAAGAGCTTAGCTAACGATTGGCCACTTGATATTTTCAGATTCTTCAGATAATGTTTGCATAGAGGATTGTACCATTACCGTGGGTTATGATGCTATTGCGCTCAAAAGTGGGTGGGATGAGTATGGCATTGCATATGGTAGGCCCACAAAAAATGTGCACATCAGAAGGGTGCATCTTAGAGCATCTTCTGGCTCCACTCTTGCGTTTGGCAGTGACATGTCTGGTGGCATATCCAATGTTCTTGTGGAACAGATTCATCTTCGCGACTCCAACGGTGGAATTGAGTTCAGAACCACCCGAGGCCGAGGAGGTTACATTACAGAAATTGTCATTTCAGACGTGGAAATGGAGAATGTCCATACAGCTTTTGCTGCCACTGGCTATTGTGGGTCTCACCCAGACGACAAGTTTGATCCTAATGCTCTTCCATTTTTAAATCACATTACCTTGCAGGATGTGATTGGTAGAAACATCACCATTGCTGGAAGCTTCTATGGGATTCTAGAATCACCTTTCAGTAATATATGTCTTTCCAACATAACCTTGTCCATAAATCCTGTTTCTTCCAGTTCATGGGATTGCTCAAATGTCTCGGGTTTCTCTCACTCTGTGCTCCCAAAGCCCTGCCCTGATCTTCTGAACCCATCAAATTCCTCCTCTTCATCCTGCTTTTCCCTGCTGAGGATCAATGGACAAATAGCAGTTCTCTGATTGTTTTTTTTTCCAGCGAAAAATGAAAAGGAAAGAAAGAATCAACCATTTGCCGTCTCAGATAAGGCCATATTCTTCCCTCCAATAAGACAGTTGTCAGGACTATTCTTTTTGTTTTTTCCCCCTATTGCTTTCATCCTTTAGAATTGCATTCTTGCATGTTGCAAACCAGCATATTATTTGTACAGCTTCATATCTTCATTCATGGAGTAATGAAATTTTGGTAGTGCATTAAGAATTCCATAGCTTTTTTGCATTAGTTCATTGCGATTTTACTGTAAAGCATGTAATGGATTTGGGTGATACTTAAATTAAAGGAAGTTCATTGAAGCTTAGTTTTATTCATTTTAGTTGTTAGTAGCTTGTGAAGCGTGTTTGAGCTGAGCAAATCTCAATGTTCCTTTACCATCTTAAATTACAAAATTACTCCTAACTGTAACAATGAAAATATTTGGTGGGTCATTGAGACCCTGATTCTCTGCTGCACATGACAGAGATACCACGCACACGTCATTGGTAGAACGTAAGAAAGAAAACCTCTGTATCTTGTTTTATATGAAATACCATTTGTCCTCTGACATTTAAGGAAGGAATCTGGAACCATTCCTTCTGGTACCCACACGCAAAGAATCTGATTCCTGTCCCCTGAATCTCACAAGTCACATGCATACCCAAATAATTCTATTTTCCACCCCCCCCCACCTAAACAATTTTACTAATTGTTGCCATCACCTCATACATCAATCTACCTAGCAGAAATAGTCTTGTTGACTTCTGATAACTATCTCTCGGTGATATCTAGACTATGGTACATGAATTGGGATTTTCATCACTGAACATGGATGTGAAACTTACATTTTCATTATAGTATTCTCCACTGTAATGTTCCATACGGCTGTAATGCGTGTGCTGCTGATATGATCTGACATATTCATATTCGGTAACGTAAGGTGGTGCCTGGTATGTGTTGTAGCAGTGTGTCGCATGTATTGGTGTTTGTGGCTCTTGTAGAAATACTTCCCTATGATATTTGTGCCGTGGTTCAACACATTCATCACAAGAGGCATATCTGGATCCATAATTAGGTGGATGCTGATACATCTCATGAACTTCTGCCTCATCTTCTGATTCTGGACGACTCTGTGATTGCTGACTTGAGCTATCCTCTGTGAGTTTGGGCAATGCCGCCGCCTCAGGTGGCTGTTCAGGTGGTGGTGGTGGTGGTTCTATGTGTGGTTCTGCTTGCAATTTCTCAGGTGGTCCATCTTCTTCTTGTTGCTTTTGTGTTGCATTATCTGGGGCTTGTTCTGGTGGTTGAGATGGAGACTGTGTGGGTTCAATATTATAAGGTGAGCAAATAATGGTGGCATTCCTCTTGGTTCTTCTGATGGCTTGGATGATATATTCTGGGTCTGCCCAGCCAATGATTGTGATTTTTTGTTGAGGGAGGTCGAAGTATATATCATTTATTCCTGCAGAAAAAAAATGAAAGCTTTTTTCAAGCGGGTAATAGGCAGATTCATGGAAGAGTAATCATCATATTATGCTTACCATCAATGTTGTTTAGAGTTTTCTTTATCCTCTGCACACACCCATTACAGTCCATCCGCACCTGTATCTCTGTGACCCGAGGTCTCTGCATTGTCAGAAGTCAAGCTTCAAAATAATGAAAGATCATTGGTTCATAGGTACTGAAATGAAATATGCGTATGGATTTTGGGTGCCGTACCTGCAACTCGAGAGCCATGAGGAAAATGTATGAAATTAGACAAAGCAAGAGGTAATATTTTGTTTGAAGGCGGTGGATAATGGTTATAGAATCTGTTAATTGGACTTGTATATATGAAAAACGGTAGGGAATCTTTAAAAGCCAAACGATGTAGGACATGCAAGGAATCTCGTTTTTTGAGGGTAGAGAGAATTGGGATTACTTCATTAGGATATATGGAAGTCATTTAAGCCTAGATTATAGGTTGTAAGCTCACAATTCTGTGGTTTTTAACGTTAAAAGCTTGTTAAAAACATGTCTTGTTAATTGTAATCTTGAGAGCTGAAACTTTTAAAAGAGGCGTGCGTTTTGAGTTTCGAAGATCACTGCTTAATGTCATAAAGCTAGAATTTTTTTTTTAACTTTATCTGGTTTACAGTTAAAGCAACTTCCATGGATGAAGCGAGGAATGATTTGTTGATGAAAAAAGTTTCGGCTTCAAATTAATCTTTTATTATGATATGGGATTGATAATTATCATGAAGACAAACTGAACCTTTCCAACTTTCAAAACATGTTTCAATTTATTGGTAATTTTTTTCCAAGTTGCTTTTGACAAGGGTGGAAAATTCCGTTATGCCTTTTCTGTTCAAAAACCACTCGTACTTTTTCATGTGGACCAGCAAAATAGTCATAAAGAACATTATCTCATACCAAGATGGTTGGGTCCAGTAAGAAAGGGTTAGTCCCTCTTAATAGTAAACCAAGGTCTAAATCTTTTTCTGAAGAGGTATCCTTATTTAGTACCCAATTATGTATACTTAAATTTAAAAGTAATAACTATTCTATGGTCCTATATATTTGTTGCAAATAACCGAATTAGTAGATCAAAAAGTTGTTTAAAATTGATTAAAGATAATAAATGTGTAAGAAATATAATTCCCCCCCCAAAATATATCCTTATGGAGAGGCAGAGTGAAAGTGAAAATGGGTGGGAAAGAGATGAGAAAAAAGTGAATTAAATGTTTTTTTATACATCTAATTGGGTTATTCAAGCATTTTCAGGTTAATTACTTTTAGCTTTTCTAAAGGTGTTTTCTACTTTCACATGATTCAAATTCGATACCTCATATTTAAATTATCAAAGCCTCTTCTAATAAAACTAGCGCAAGTGGTAAAGTGAATTAAATTTTCAGATAAATATAATGTGTAACTTATAAAAATAACAATGGCAAAAAAAGACTTATAAAAAGAACCAGACATATGTGCAAAATTATAACTTATATTTAGAATGGGAGTTACAGAAAAAATAAAAAATATTTGTATAACGGATGATATGAAAAGGAGGAAGCATTATGTACTCCTATTGATGGGCCCGGACAGGTTAGATTGGGCCGTACATGGCAGTGATATAGGAGAAGAGCAATCATTCTGTAATAAATACAAATCTCTCACACACTTCATTCGCACACCTCTATTTAAAAATGTTGAATGGGTTTTAGCATTTGGTAAAACAACACACAAGATACAACAAAAAGCAATATGAAAGGAATAATTATGAATTTTACATATCTAAGCACAAGCTTGTGGGTTTTCTTGCAGGTAAGATTCGACAACTCTGTAGATTCCAATAGTGCTTTCTCTTCCATCTTTAGCGTCTTCCTCACTGACTTGTTCATCTCCCACTGTGTAATATTTTGTTACCATCTTGCTCACACAACCTCCTTCACTTGTTCCTTCAAACTTCACCTCATAACCTATTGACTCAACCTTCTCTCCCAAGGGACCTCCTTCTATCATTGTGTATTTGCACACCAAGTTTTTCTCATCAACCTCATCGATCCTGTGCTTCAGATATTTAAAAGGCCCTTCTGCAACACACCACCACAACAAAAGGAAAAAAACCCCATCATTATTAATTACTTTCTACTCATACATACATACATACATATATTATGGAATCATTTGCTTTAAATTAGTTTGATGAATAGGAACAAACCTGGAGCGAAGTTAAATTGTTCAATGGTTCCAGGTCCTCCGTCACCTTGAAGAACACAGACATCTTTGACGAACTGAGGCACGAGCTTTGGGAGGAGAGTGTTGGCATCTATGATCAATGCTTTGAACAGCCTTGATGCTGCGATTGGGCTTGAATATTCCTGTGTGAACACTGTCACTCCCATTATTCTGAATATTTATTTTTTTCTCTTATATTGTTTTAATCTTTCTGCACATTCCCAGACTCTGGCTTCCATGTTTTTATAGGTGCAGAGATGTTTGGAGGTTGAGGTGAGTTTCGTGGAAAAGATGGTCTTAGAAAAATTTTGAAAATACGACTTTTGTTAGGTATAAATTAGTATATAACCAAGGGAATTTTGTTCAAATTAAAAGACCTGTGGATTATTATGTTGGGGTTAGCTAGGTAAAGCATTTTTGGTTTCACATTTAGTTTGAAGGTTTTAATGTTATGAAAGCACACAAGGGCTGCGTCTGGGTTAAGAGAACAAGTCAGACACAATCAACCTTACCAACCCCTTATACAGTCCAAGAAAGCCGCAAATATGTATTGTTAATTTGTTATTCATTTTCAAACCAAAATGGTCTCATATGTACCTTTTCAAGCCAGCGTAAGCAAGTTAATTTTTGCTAGCTCCAGTTGTTAGTACGAAAGTTACTCAACTAATTTAAATAGATTAAGAAAATGAGATAAATTAGTTAACTATAATAAATGTGATCAAATAATCTCCCTAAAATAACTGTGTATGTAATATTAGATTATATTTTTTTTTTATAAAGCTTTGAACTATAGGCTTTGAGACTAGGATGACTCTTCTCAAGAATCTTTTTAAACAATGTGATATTTGAACTCGATTCGCCAACTTTGTAATCTTGATAGTCCACCACCACTAGACCAAATACCCTTGGTTAAACATTAGATTATATGTCATTTTATAAGTTAAGTAAAGAATGATATATATATATATATATATAAGGTAAAATAAACTGAGATATTATATTTAAAATCAAATTCAATTCTAGCCAGATCTTGTATTAATAACTAGAGGGAGTATTAAAAAAAAAAAAAAGATATCATACACCATGTGTTATCCTTAAATCACACAACGTCAAAAGCTGTTGGGATGCCAAATGACAATTGAACCGAACAAAAGTAAGAAAGTTACCCACTGATTTAAGTTAAGAAAAGCGTACATAAGTGAAATAACCCATATATCATTTTTTATGACAAACACAGGCATGATCCAATACCACTTGGTTAGTCAGGAGCAAAATGCTCACAAGCAATTAAGCAAATAGTACTCCCCCCCCTCCCCCAATTATATATAATGTCAAATATCTCGTGGGGCTTGTAAACTTAAGGAGAAACATAATTATTGAAGGGCATATATATTTAGAAACTTGACATTTAAACTAACGCTGATTACTTAAACATAGATCAAACACTATGGACTTATTAGGAGAGTCTAGAAGTTGTGATTGGGAAGAGAATTAATGAAATCAAGCATAAACATGAGGATTCTGAAGGAGATAGGCTTCCACAACTTTGTAAATACCCAAAGTCATTTCCTTGCCTCTCTTGATCTCATCTTCACTCATCTCATAATCTCCTTTTGTATTATAATTTATGTTAATCTTGTTGTTGCTGCCGCCATCTGGTTTTGTCTCAAACTTGATTTTATAAGCAATGCTCTCAAACTTGTCCTCTAATGTGTCTCCTTCAACTGTTGTGTACCTGAATGTCATAGCCTCCTCGTTCATCTCATCTATTCTGTTCTTCACGCTTTTCACTTTGTCACCTG
This sequence comes from Inga leiocalycina, assembly GCA_963242795.1. NCBI lineage: Eukaryota > Viridiplantae > Streptophyta > Magnoliopsida > Fabales > Fabaceae > Inga > Inga leiocalycina. The sequence continues at coordinate 10,567,636 of OY725327.1, read as the reverse complement.
TCCAATATCTCACCATTAATTAATTAAAAAAATAATAATAGGATGGAAGATTTGGACAAGTTTGGGATGCAATATTTATTGAATTCATCATGTACGTGACATGAAAATTTTGTAATAAATCACACTATTTATAACTATGTACAAGGTGCCTTCTATATGTATCGAGCCAATTATGCTTATAACAATTAAAGTCTTGAGTTCAAATCTTGTTTCTGATGTGAGAACATTGTTGGTAGACAATCTATAAGTATTTTTTTAAGCTGCGAGTACTCGGGATCCAACTCACCTAAACTTTTGAGTATAAAAAGATTTGAAGTAGTGGGAAATGAATATCATTAAACAACTAATAAAGCAAAGTGTAATTTGAGCAAAAACATGCCTTCAGTGAAAAGAATCTGCCTAATGCTGCCAGGGCCACCATCTCCGTGGATGACTTGAATGCTCTTCACAACTTGAGGAAGAAGCTTTGGAACAAAGTTTTGAGCATCCGACACCAATGCTTTGAACAACCTCGGAGCTGAGATTTCTGATGAATACTCGGCTTCATCACTGTAAACACCCATGCCTCCACCAAACTAATTAACTTAATTAACCCACAAAATCAGGAAATTTATTGCTTTAACTTGTTGAGAATGTGAAGCTGATGCTTGATACATCGGCCCAAAATCCTAATTATTTAAAAGCTCCGACATACTATCGACTAGACATTCTTGTTTGCCTAATTGTTCCAAAAGGCTGTTACATAGGCCTAGGGAAAAACAACAGACGTCCAAGACAGCGTTGTTTTCGGTATTCAATTTCAATTTAATTATTTATTTTTCTTGGCAACATCGACAGTAAAAAATTGTGCGAATAAGTAGCTTGCTACATAAGAACTTCCTTATTTTTTTTTTCATCATCTAACAGCATGGTACGAGGGATTTGAAGGGAAGGGGAGGGGAATGAAAATTTTTATGAGTTGAAGTTAAGATAATTGGAGAGGTGGGGTTACAAAATTTTAATAATTAAAGAGAAAATATAAAATTAAAGAGTAAGAAAAAATAATTAAAAACTTTTAACCACACTTCTTTAATTATTTTAAATCCAACATAAAATTTTTTTCCATATGCTCACTTTCCCTCCCCTCCCCTCATACCAAACAAGCTAGGTGTATGTGGGGAAGATGATACTCTTTTTGTTCTCTCTCTTATTTTCTTCTCATAATCTTATATCCACACCTTTACATCATGAAATGGATGATTTATATTTAATATTTTATAAAATTAATATTATTATATTTTATAAATTAAAAATTATTTATTTTTTCTATATTGCAGTTATGAACGGTGTAGATAAGGTCTTAAGAGTGTAAATTTATTTATTTATATTTATAGTAATAATTTTATAAAATATTGAATCTAAATCATTTATTTTTTTTAAACTAACACGTGGATATGAGATTATGAGAAGAAAAAGTGAAAGAAAAAGTGAGAATAACCTAACCCCTTTATTGTGTTTGTACAAGGGCTTGCTTGGGAAGACGATTGGGGGCTAGAAAAGCACAGTAGAAAGGGAAAAGAATGGTGGAAGTAAAATGAGGTGTTTAGATTGCCATTTTTTCAAATGGAATTTTAGGCCAAAAACTACTTTTAACTTTTAAGAAGAAACCATTAAGACCTGCTTTTCACAGTACAATCGGGCTTCTACTATCGCCAATCAAAACATAAATCACATTTATAATTTGACTTTTATCCTATTTTAAGTTTGCAAAAGTTAGATTGAAAAAAAGTCACTTCTATCACCATTAGTCCAAACTAACCCTGAATATTAATACCGTTAAAAAGGGTATTGCCATATACACCTCTTTGAATATTATATATACACTAACATATCCTGAGATTCTCGACATATTCTCATATATACATATAATATTATTATACACACAAGCATGAATATATATATGTATATGTATATGTATATGTATATGTATATGTATATGTATATGTACATGTTATTAAAATAATTACAGTTTTAGTGTGATGATCATAAGCCACAGGAAGAGCCAAATCCCAAAAACTAGCCTATTGGACAGGAGAATCCCTTAAACTCATAAACTCATTTCACTTGTGAGACTTTCTGATATTGCCACCCTTGACACTTCACTCGTCCTCTTATCGGCCAAAATCTTCCGTGGGTAGCCCTTTACGTGAACATCATCAGGCTCTAAACAAAAGCACCAATATGATTATTGTAAGCCAAAAGAGAGACCCTAATCTTAAAAGACTAGCCTATTAGGGGGAGAAATCCCTTAAACTTGTAAATCCACATTGGTTTTGAACTTATAAACCCACGACACTTCACTCGGCTTCCACAGTCAGAAACTTCCATGGGTAGCTCTTTTTGTGAACACTAGGCTTTCAATGAAAGAGCTAATGTGATGTTTATAAGCTTGAACAGAGAATCCAATCCTAATAGATTAACCAATTAGAAGGGAAAACCCCTTGAACTTATAAACCATTCTCTACTGATGAGGTTTCCCTATGTGGGACTCATAGCATTCGGCTATAAGTTATGACATGTAAACAATATTAATAATCTATGATAAATAATAATAATTAGTAACGCTCTTCAACGGAAAACTAACTTCACGTAGCCACGTATATTTAAGATAGGAGGATAAAGAAGGGTGAGAAAAAAAAAGGGAAAATTGCATTTAAGCCTCGAATAAGAGAAAATATGATAAAATGGTTCCTTAAAATCTCAAAATTACATTTAAGTCCTGTGAAATTTTTTTAGAATAAATTTCAATTGTCAATTACCCATGAACTTGTTAATAAACGCTCATAGACTTGTCAGTGTAAGTACCCATGGACTTGTTAGTGGAATTGGAATATATTGTAAAAAAATCTCACGAGACTTGAATACAATTTTAAGATTTCAGGACATATTGTCATATTTTCTCTTGCCTATGACTTAAATGCAATTTTCCCAAAAAAAAATCCCATTTCATGAAGAATTATGACCACACGTACAGAACGTAACCGCATGACTTTTCGAACCTATATAGAAGTTAGAACCTCCTTAGCTCCTTGTCGTGTCGTTCTTGTTCTATTCTTTGTCATAGTACAAATTACAGTTCCAATTTTGATTCTTTTTTGTCCATATTGGCACGTTGGTTTATACTCTGTTGGATTTTCGAACATATTCCCTCTCTCACTTAAGAAAAAAGTCTCTATTTTTTCGTTTGATTTATATCAGAAACTGAAGTGCAGAGAAGTGAGGTTATTCATTGAAAATGGTCAAAAGCAGATATGTAAGAAGAGAGAAGACAAAAATAGAAGGGGGTAAGATTTCTAATGGAAGCAAAGAAGTATGGAGACTTGAAAGTTAACCAGATGGTGAAGGAGTTTTTGTTGTTGCTTTTTTTTTTGGGGGGGGGGGGGGTGGCTGCCACATAGTCAAAATTTGGGTTTGAATTTTATTTTTTTGCCTTCGGGTTTGAATGAACGTTGTTGAGTTTTATTTCTTCTCTGAATATTCTCTCCCTCCCTCTATTCGTCTTATTTCCTTCTTTTTCGTATTGTCCTTCCTCCTCTAGTCTCTCTATCTCTCTTCTATTCCCTCTTCTCTCTCCCTCTCTTTCCTATTCTCGTCTTTTACGTCAAAAAAATGTTAATATTTAACATTTTTAACCACTAGGGTGATATCACTCATTTTTTTAACACTTTCGGACAATATCCATTCAGCAAAAACTTCTGGATACCTATAGTTCATATATATGCAATAATTTCCAGGGCAAAATTAGAACTGAACCTTAAAAAGTCTTCCAAACAACTTTAGATTTTTGGAAGCTTTTCAAAAGAATTGTTGGTTTACCAAAACCTATAACCAAACATGCCCATAGTATTCATCGATACTACGTACGAACTACCTCGCCTTCACTTCTCAGTTTTTTCACCAAAGGTGTTCGCTGAATTTATGATCCTTTTGAAATTTCATTGCCAAACGAGAGAACGACTTTTTTTTTTTTTTTTTCTTTTGAAAAATCCAAAGTATGAACTTTTGAAGATAGACTAACAATTTTTCCCGCTTCCATCAGAAAATCCTCATAGACTATGTATGGATTAGTCAAGGAATACGGTTTGAATTCAATAACAAGCTGATGGCAACCACTGACCAATATCAATTGTTCAAACTTTGAAAAGCAGTTAAACCTGTTTGTCCCAAAATCTTGACCTGTTAGAATTTTTAATCCTCATAAAACTAGATCCATAATACTATTGAGCCTGCTATTTTGTCACTTATGATTTCTAAACTTTTTTTTCTATTACCCAAAAAAATTCTTGACTCTAATATTCTGCTACAATGTAATTAATGAAAGAAATTGATTATTGAAAGCAAACTTGTAAAATCACTACTACAAAAAACACAAGTTGCGACGCTTAATTTAAAGAATATTATGGTGCTTGGGAAGCATCGTTAAAATAAACTACGACGCTTCTTGAATATATGGAAGCTCCGTAGCTTGATTATTATTTTTTTAAAAAAAATATCGCTTCCTACGGTGCTTCTCCAAGTAAATGACTTCCTATGGCACTTTCTTGGAGAAGCATCCTAGGAAGTCTTTTATTTAAATTTTTTTTTATAACTTACTACAACACTTCCCTGGAGAAGTATCGTAGGAAGTCTTTTATTTTTTTAAAAAAATAATTTTATGACCTCCTACGACACTTCCTTGGAGAAGCGCCGTAGGAAGTCTTTTATTTTTTTACAAAATAATTTTTCATAATTATTTTATTTTCCTGATGAAAACCTCCATTTATAATTCAAAATCCACAATTCATAGCAATTCACAATACAATCCACGATAAAATGAAAAAACATAGCATGTATTTTTTGCAATATTGTTATTCATGTATCAAGCATAAAAAAACTCCAGCATTTAAGTTGCTTAAACTTGAGTAAGAACATGTTACTTCTAAGGAGATTAAACTAAGTATTATTATATTTGTAAGCTCAAAAATTAAAAAACTTATAATGTATAAGAAGTTCAAGAAGATAGAGTGTTGATACTTCAAATAAATATCTGAAAAAAAATTATGACCACACATATAAGATTTATGACAGATTTTAACTAAAAGAAAATGTTAACCAAATGTTGAAAAAAGAAAAACACTTACGGGCTAGAGAACTTTTGAAGGAGGCTGAGACAAGAAAAAAAAACACATGGGAGAGGAAGCTTTTTACAGCAATGGAGTTCTGGGAAATGGGGGATCTAGAGAGAAAGTGGGAAGATGAAAATGAAAACGGCAGGTTATTGAAATTAAATTATAAGGTGGGAGAAGCTACGATGCTTTTTGTCAAAATGCTGAAGATTTTTAATTTTTTAAAAAAATACAGTCAATTTAAAAAAAAAGAAGAAGACAAAAGCTATGACGTTTTTTCTCAAAACGCCAAAGCTTTTCAATTTAAAAAAATAATGACTAATTTTTTTAAAAAAGGTGTTAGACGGCACTTGATTACCAAATGCTGTCTAAAACTGAGCTTTGAAAGGCGTTTGAAAACCAAGCGCCATCCAAAATTCTTAAAATATCAGGACTTGAATATTTAAGGCACCACGTGATGCCTTGAAAATTCAAAGCACCAAGGTGCCTTAAATTATCAAGGCACACGTGGTGCCTTGAACCATCAAGGCGAGGCATCACACCAGGATTAAATGGGGCCTTAGTTGGCACTTTGAAATAAAGCGTCGATTAAGGCCTACCTTAGCCAGCATTTTGTTCTAAAGCACCAGTTAAAGCTCTTTTATTTTAAAAAAAATTAAAATCCTTTTCTTAGCCGGCGTTTTGTTTTAAAGTGCCGTCTAAGGCCACATCTTGTACAGTACTTTATTATGAAGCACCGTACAAGGGTTTTTATTAAAAAGAAATTAAAATTCTTTTTGATAGGGATGATTTATTTTTAAATTTTAATCTCTAAAGCGATTTTAAATTTAATTTTTATTTCTTAGTATAGATAAACTTTCTTAAGAAAGCATCTCATCATATTAATGGAGCTTTGACACTTATGGAATTTCTATTATTCCATAGTTGCCACAACTTTTTTTTTTTATGATAGTAGTAAAGGGATTATTATTATTTTTAAAAAAAATAACACCTTGTATGGCGCTTTTTAAGGCAAGTGCCATACAATATATTAAGCAACTATGGCGCTTTTCTGCTCAAGCGTCGTAGCTGTCACATATATTTTTTGTAAAAAAAATTAAAAGTCTCCTTCGGGGCTTGGTTGAAGAAGACCATAAGATTGACGCCGCTAAATTCATATTTTGTAGTAGTCACTGTTCAATTATTCTGCCTTTTTTAAGAGAAAAACTACTCTGAATTTTTTTTTGATCCACAAGGACAATTTAATAATTGTCATCCTAACCTTATTTTCATCCAACTTTGTAACAACTTCATATCCTTAATATAAGAACTAGTTGAAAATTGAATTTAATTTTAAATATAAGACCTCATCAATCTACTTTGTACCCTAAAATTATATTTTTTTTCCTAAAGCATCCTTATTAATTACAAACATTAATAAGAAGTTTCTATCTAACGGTATTGTCATGACCCAAAATCTAAGACATGACCGGCACATAGACTAAGCTAATTCAATGCCACTTAATCTAGCTAGCCTAATTTAAAAACGCACCCATACCATATAATCAAGAAATAACCAAAGAAGATAGCCTTCCCCTATATTAAACTCGTTACAATTCCGTACTACAAGCCAAGGTACCAACTCAAAACGATAACTAATACTGCTTAAGCATTGTTCAAAGGAAAATCATAAATGACCAACATAAATTTCAATAGACACAACCCTAACTTCTTCATAGTAGTCAAGATATGCAAGTATTGCTCTACTTTCACTTGTATACGTCCCAAAACTATCTCACTTATATAAAATTTCTTATAACATATATCATGAAACTCATGGTGAGGAATAACTATCTCATCTATATATATATATATATATATATATATTTAATATTTATGTACCATATGCTATATATCATATAACTCTTGGTGGAGAATAACCTTCCCATTATATATACACTTACACATCTCATGTATATAGTACAGATTTGGGGAATAACCATCCCATTATATACACTTATACATCTCATATACATAGAGTATAGATCCCATCTATTTATATATAGATACATTCCAAAAAAGAATTTTCCTTTCTAAAAAATCAATTTATGTATTTTCAAAAAAAAATCATAAAGTTTCAAAATCAAATTAATTAAAGGAAGGGAGAAATTGAACGAAAGTAAATAATAGTTGAAAGAAAAGAAAAACATAATTTCTCTCCATAAAAAAATCGGATCAGTTTAATATTTTTATTAAAAGGGGAACCTTTGAAATCCAAGTAATTATAAAAGAGAAAAACAGTAAGAAAAACATACTAATGGAAATAAAAAAAGAGGAAGGATATGCGATAATATAAAGGTATTTCAATAATACAATATCAACGCTAATAATGAGCACTATACTAATATTGCACAAACTTCATATTTGAGAATTTTAAAAGAATTTGTTAAAGCAATCCAACAAAATTAATGGAGCAGGTGAAAATTTGACATAGATATATCCTTCTGATCTAGAAAGATCTAAGAGAGGTAAAAAGGTAAAATAATTTGGATTTGTTTTCCAAAAACATCGGGTTAGAAATACAAACATTTCGGTTAATTAAAAAAACATAATACCACTAAAGCGAATGGTGTCATCTTACTATTTATACACTCACCTGTTGGGATCAATGGTAGACACCATTTTTAAACCCCTTTATGACCGAACACCTGTTAAGGAGTCCTCACAAGTGTCTTTTGGCTTATAGGCATGTGTGTGTATATAATTTGATGATTGTTGGTGGTGCGACGTGATGGCTCCTAAGGCTTTTTGGTGGCGTGTGAACGAGAGAGGTTGTGCGGTGAACGGAAGAATTAGGCATAGCTTTTAGGAAGTAAACCTTATATAAGGTTTTACATTTAATTAGAAGGAAAATAAAGAAAATAAATATTATTATTAAATGCTACAAAAATCCAAATAATCCTTCCAGACAGCTCTCGCAGGTAATTGCCGATACGATGATACTTATAATACTAAGGGTTTGTTTGAGTTAGTGTTCAAGGAACATGTTTACTTAAGTCAAGACAAAACCTCTTTACAAACTTATCTCGCATACTGTAAATTATGTTAGAAAAGCTATTTTTACCGCTAATCCAAACAGGCACTAGCTATATATATATATTGATATGATAGATTTGTCAATACTAACTACTTCCTAAATACAAATTATTATTTGCAATTCTACTATTACTCATAGCAATAACTTCTTATTATTTCTTAATTAAATTTCTTCCTACATTAATTATACAGGTTATTACAGGTAGTCATGATTGGAAAATCAACTTATATTTACTAAAAATAACTAGTTTAACTAATTCTTATAATCTGCCTAAATTAGCCAACTAAATTTAGTACTGCATCATTATACAAGCAATTGCTTGGCGTGAATACTATGAATATATAATTAAAAGTCCTTCCATCTACACAGAAGGGCGTGACACGACATGGATCAGCAGTCCGAACTACATGTGTAAACATTAAAGAGTTAAGGGTCAAAGTGGAAAAAATACCCACAAATTTTTTCTCAACAGTGCATTCACCACTGTAAATTTTTTTGTGTGTGTAAAAGTAATCATGAACTTTCAAAAGGGAGGTAAAAGTGACACTTCCGTTAAAACTAACTAACGGCCGTTAACTCCATTGCAAAATTATCAAAATACCCCTATCTAAAGAAAGGTTAAGGGGAAAAAATACACATAAACTTTTTTCAAAAGTGCTTCTACCACCATAACATTTTTTTAGATAGGAGTGTTTTGGTAATTTTGCACTGGAGTTAACAACCGTTAGTTAGTTTTAATAGAAGTGTCACTTTTACCCTTTATTTGAAAATTCATGGCTACTTTTGTACCAAAAAAATAATTTATGTCTGTGGATGTACTTTTAAAAAAAATTTATGGATATTTTTACCCCTTAACCCAAGAATTAATTACCTTTCTGTGTAAATTATGGCTTGCCAGAGACTTCGCCATTTTAAACAAAGAATTAATGCCTCTCTGTGTTATGCTGATCCCGATCCACGAAAGCATTATAAAAACGAAAACCCACAGTATATGATGTACATACAGTTGAATTCAAATAAAAGACCATCTTATTCGACACCAAAAGTACCTTTTTTTTAAAAAGTAATTTCATACCAAAAGGTAGAGTCGGGAATGCGAGCCACACGACCGCACTTTCACGGGTTAACAAAATGCCAATCCTAACCCTGCAGTTGCGGGTTGGCGGGTCAACCTGTGGGCCTGCGTTTGTTTAAAATATATTTTTCATGTTTTTTTAAGATGGCCGAAAGTCGGAGACATATATATATGAGTTATCAAATTTGCCTTCTTGGCAACATAATCATTTTACTTATAAAAATTCAAAAACATAATTCATAGTTTAAGAGATAAAGTTATCAAATTTGTTAAAGTTTACTTACAAAAAACTTCAAATCATCCTCAAACAATCAAAATATAATAACTTCATTTAAAGAAAGAGGAAAGAGGCTGAGATTTTTTTTTTTCTTTGGAATTAGAAGGTACCAAGTTAGAGTGTAGAACTTATGGATTTTGTAAAAGTATCATATTTTTCTAAAAAAAATGTGCAGGCCAACCCGCCAACCCACAGGCCGACCCACATCAACCTGTGGGCCATGTTGGTTGGGCCTTGTGACCTGCACTTTTGTGGGATGGAAAATCCCCAACCCTAACCCTGTCAAAACCCGCAAACTAGAGGATGAGCCCGTATTACCAGGTCTACCAAAATGACTCTTAATTATAACACTATTCCTTATATATTATATTATATATATATATATATATTATTCATTAATATAAGAGTTAGTTAACTAATTTAAATAAATTATAAAAATCAAGAGTTAGTGTGTCAGATCGGAGTCAAACCAAAGCTAACCCAGGACTAGACCGGTTAGAAAGTGAAGATTTTAGGGTTATTTATATGAAGTTCTGAATAAAATTAATAAAAAAATGAATTAATTTGATTTTTTTAATTTAAAAAAGGTTGGATTGGTCAAACTAGTCTAATCTACCAGATTGGTTGGACCATCGGTTGGCCAGTTTCCGTTCCAAACCGGCTGGTCTAGTCCAGTCTTTGAAACACTAATAAGAACATAAAATAAATTGGTTAATTTTCACTACTAGAAAAACGGCCTTTTAGGCTAGTTGAAATTGGCCTTTTAGACTCGGTTTATGTTCGGCTTTATATCGACCAATTTAAAAGTTTGTCCTTATTAAGATTGGACCTACAACAAGTTTTAAAAGTTACTTTTTTAAATCGGTTGGTTAAACGATCTGCCTTAAAAAGTTTCAATTTAAAATAAAAAATGGCTACTCTTTCGACTAGATAATTTCTTCCCTGGTCTAAAAGTGGACTTTTTTTAAATGTACGTTTTGTTTTGTTTCACAGAAATCCGGTTGAATATTATTATATCTAAAAGCTATATTATGCAATAAATTCTACACGCAGCCCTAAAAATTCAAATGCAATCTATATAAAAAATAATTATAACTAATAACCATCAATCTAAGCTTTAATTATAGTATTAGATAATTATTGAATCTTAGTTACAAACCATGCATTGATAGCTCCCAGCACACGTCGGGGTTAAAATTATCACTACTATAAAAATAGGGTATAGTGACGCAACTTTTGTGGCACTTCTTTAAAGAAACGCCACAGCTTCTTCTAGATTTTTTTTAAAATTTTTTTTAAAAAAACACCTTAGGTGGCACTTCCTCATAGGTGCTAGTTGACCTTAGGTGGCGTTTCCTCAAGGAAGCGCCACATAAGGTGTTTTTTTTTAAAAAAAATTGAAGCAACAGTTGTGACGCTTGCTCAAGGAAGTGCCACAGCTGTTACGTACTTTGTGTGACACTTAGCTTAGAAAGCGTCACACAAAGTAATATTTTTTTAATTTTTTTTCAAACCCTTCTCTCTCTTATGATTTGCTTCCATCACCTTTATCCTCTTAGTCTCCACTCTTCATCCAACATGTATCATCACTTCTTATCCTCACAGTTCCCACATTTCCTAAGAGCGCCAAAGATGACGATTATGCCTCCGCTCTCAAACTCTCAATGCAGTTCTTCGATGTACAAAAATGTAACGCTTCTTGTTCTATTTTTTAATCCGTTTCTCCTTTTGTATAAATCATTTTTCGCTTTCCTTTCTATCTATTACTTTCCTATGCAATTGTCAAGATTCTATTCCTTTTCTTCATTCTTTTCCACCCTCCACCGGGAGTGAGTTTCATTTTCTTGGGTACTATCTGCCTGGTTGTACATATGCCATAGTTGGGATCTGAAAATTATATGAGCTACTTATTTCATTTTTGTTCCAAGTATTGGTGTTTGTTCTGAATCGTGCTAGTTGAGCCAACAAACCAAATATCAAAATCTGTATTTTTTTTCCTGGTGTTACTTATTTTTTTTTACATTCATGCATCCTTTTTTGTTCTCTATTTTTATTTATTGAAAAAGTGGTATACTGCTCCTCTGGTTTGTTGGCCTTTCCATTTTCCTTAAAATCATGGTTTGCTATGCCATTGCTTAGATTTCATAATTTTTTATCCCTATATCTTTATGGAGTAGTTGAATTAAAACCATTATTCCTCAATGCAGCTGGTAGGTTGGTGAACAACAAAACATCCTGGAGAGGGGACTCTGCTCTTAAAGATGGAAATAATATGGATAAAGTTGGCCAGTTGCAGCCTGCTAAGGAATCGCTCAAGTGGATCACTGACTATCTCATTAGTTGCATTCACTGAATCGCTTTCAACTTTCAATTTTTTTTTTTAAAAAATACAACTTCTTGTGGTGCTTCTTTTATGAAGTGCCACACACTACTACAAAAAAACACTTTTAACATATGTTTTTAGCCCTTTCTGTTGGAAATTGTGCCCTAAGGGCCAATCATTGTACTTTAAACATGATTATTTTAATGAAATTTCTCCATTCTGTTATCATATTATTTGCATGTTAACTGTGATAATTGTATCATTGGATAATTCATAAAGATTGTCCTAAAATGTCCCTGGTTGGTCATCTATGCGGGATCAGAGATGAAACAAGACCAATATGACTTTGATAAGATATGGAGATACGAATCAAAGTCTTAGGCACTTGTAAGAGTACAAGGTGCTGGACCGACCCACTATGAGAAAGCTACATGGATCAAGTCATAAGCCTTTCTCATATATAACCACGTCACAATGCCCTTAGACCTGAGGTCATCATGGATTCCTACATGAAAGTTGCTAAGCTTTGAACTAGTCAAAAGTCACTTTTGACCGGGTGATGATAAAGACTACGATCAGGCTTGGTGGTTTTTCATGTAGAGGAATATGAATGATCAAGATGGAATTTGTCCCTCACATTAGTAGAGAGATATTACTGGGCCCCTCGATGAGTGAGTCTGAGAAATGTATGGCCATACTATGATGAAAGGAGTTTCTGTCTCTGTTATCAGGCTACTCAGGAATTGAAAAAGTAATGGTCAGGAACAAGAGGATGACATTTTCCATGCATTATCCTTGATCGATATATCGTGTGACAAAAGGGACGTGACATGGTTGTATGACAAGTTGCATCGTGATAACGATCCTCATATGAATTGGGTAGTTGTAATGTCTTGCTAGAGGCCGTTTGCGACTTTTGGGTTAGTGTAGTTATTGGCCCACTGCCAACTTCATATGGGCCTACAGGGTTGCACACAAGAATGGCCCAACACGAGATAATGTTTGATTTAGGGTGGATGAAATCTATATATATATATATATATATATAATATAAAATTCATTAATAATATTATATAGATATATATATATTTTTTCGAAATATATATCTTATATATATATATATATTATATTATATTATTATATTTAATAATATTATATAGATATATATATTTTCGAAATATATTATATATATATATATATGTATATATATATTATATGATATTATTATATTGTGTTGGTTTTAAATTTAATTTATTAAGATATATTAAATTGAATAACTAACATGATAGAGATATAGTATCTCAGATTTAATTTATGAAGATAAATTAAATCTAATGGCTCTTTATTTAGATTAAATAAATAGGTTAAATTAAAACTGTTGGACAGATTTAATTTAAACTGAATTTATTTAATTAGCTCATCAAGATAATTAATTGTTAATTAATTTCGAAATTAATGATGATTAATTTTGAAATTTGAAAATAACCCTCATGGGTTATAAACTTGATAGAGCTGATAGACTCAGGGTACATCAGAATTGAGAGCCGCAAGTTAAACCCTTGGAGACATTAGAGGCGCTAGCACACAGTCTCGGTTGGAGAGCATTCGTGTGGATACTGGTAGAGGGAGCGGACCTTACGTGTTGGCTCCTAGAGATCGTGAAAACTCTTAATCATAAAAAAGGTATGAATCCTTCCAATTTGGTTTAAATGCCGTTGATAGATCCTCGATTAGGATCGGTGAAAATTTTTTAAATTCTTCCGCTGTGCTTACCGATCCTACACTTTCTACATCTTTTTATAGGGGGACGCCTATATAAGAGACATAGTAAAATATGACATTTAACGTCCATTTTAAAAAAAAGGATGCCTAAAGTATGTTAGGGTGTCCCTTATTCATTAGGGACGTTGAAAGGTTTTTTGTTTCAATTTTTTTTTAATATTTTCACTGCCCAGCAATTTTTTATAAACCACAGAAACATGATCGAAGAGAATTATTCATAAACAACAATGTCCTTACAGATAGTAAGGAAACATCCAGCACTGATTAATTAAAGTGTTAACTCCTACTAATATGTACAATAATCACCAAAAGCATTACACAAAATCTCATTTATTCAGAAATTAAAATAATCTCAAGTAATGAGGAAAAAAACACAACCATACTTGAGGGGCAATGAGATTCAATAACAAAAAGGGAGCGAGGAAGACGACCTTCAAGTCATTGTGCATTGAGAAGATGATAATGGGAGTGTGAGTGAAGACGACAAGCTTCAACAATGGAGTATGTGAGTGTCAATGTAAAGAGAAAGAAAGTAGATGATGATGGTGGGAGTGTGAGCTTTGAGCTTGAACAATGGAGTATTATGTGAATGTGAGTGCAAAGAGAAAGAGAGAAGATGATGATGTTGTGAGTGATTGCGGGGAGAAAGAGAGAAGACGTGTGAGTACTAAGTATCGAGATAAGAGAGAGAGAGAAGAGGATATGACCCAGGTTATCTAATCCGGACCGGACCGGCCGAACTGAACCGAAAACAGGCGACCCAGACACTAAACCGATCTGGTGACCTGGTTCGGGTTAAGTTTTTTAAATTTTTCCTTTAGAATTTCATACTATAAGCCTAAAATATTTCATTTCTCACCGGTTTGATCTCGATTTAGCTTTGGTTTGACCTACTAACCCTTAACCCAGTACTCTGATCAGTTCACTAACCGGTCTGGGTTTAATTACCTTGATATGACACATTAGAGGGAGTGTTTGACTGACATGCCACCTTTAGGCATCCCAAACCTCATTTTGGGACGTCTAAAGGGCATATCTAGGCACCAAAAATGTTGCTTTTGGTGACCTTTATTCTTTTGAAACGTTTTAGGCATCCCAATTTATTTTTGGGACACCTAAAGTTTAATTTACACTACTACAGAATTGAGATATAACCACCCCCAAAGACGTCCCAAATTGAGAATTGGGTGGTTAAAAAGGGAGGCGGTGGCATTTTCGTAATTATTTATGTGTAGGGGAACCTTTAGGCGTCCCAAATTTGAATTTGGGACGCCTAAAGTGCTTCCTGGCGCGAAATATAAATTTTATAAATTTTTTTTAGCGCCAGGAGCCCACTTTAGGCGTCCCAAATGCCATTTGGGACGCCTAAAGTCCCACTTTAGGCGTCCCTGCATGTCAGACACTTGTCTGACATGCGGTCTTCTCATCACCATCACACCCTCACCTCACATACTTTACTCTTCTTCCTCCTCTCCCACCCACACCGTCGGCCCTCCTCCTCAAGAATTTTTTTCTTCAACTCCTCCCTCCTCCCTTGTTCAAGCTCCCTCCCCCACCATCGGCCCTAGCTTTGTTGAACTCTTCCCTCCTCCCTTCTTCTTCTTCCTCTTGAACGGCTGCAACCTCACCTCCTCCACGGCTGCAACCTCACCTCCTCCACAGTGGGTTTTGCTCTCTCCTCCATTGTTGTGCGTGGGTGGAGCTCCAACATCTTCTCAACCTCTCAAACATAGTAGCTAGGGGGCGCCCTCAGGTTGGTTTATTTTCTTCAATTTTTTTTTGTAACAGAACATGGTTTATTTTGTTTTTGAAAAATATTTCCGAATGGTTGACATAGTGCTTATTATATATATATTGCTTATATTGAGATATCAAAGATTAGCCTGATGTGTTTGGTGTGGTTATATTGTTTAAATTGCATTGATTTGGGAATGGTTTATTTTCAATTTACTTGTGTATAATAGAAACAAGTCTTCTTAGTTCTCACCCGTTCCATTGTGTTAAATATGAGTAAAGTTTAAAATTTACTCCCTGTTTCAATAAATGCCTCTCGTTAATTATTGAGTAAACTTTGTTCTTATAAGATAAAATGTTATATTAAATAGGGATGTAGTTAGAAAGGTTTTAAATTTAAAGGTAGAGTTAATGAGATTTAAAGATTTCTTTCACTATTGTGATCATGTTAAAAGTGACTTATAAGAACGATTAGAAGTAGAGTATTAAATTTTAAGACAAAGTTTTTGAACTTTTATTTATTTATTTGTTCAAGTGTAACATAATGAAAGTGGCTCATAAAAGTTTCTTTCAATCATTGATTAGTGTATGCCACATGAAACCAATACAATTCATAGTTGTATTAAAATCCTGCACCATTAATTAGTATATATAATAAAATAAAATATGATTTATTTAAATTAAAGAAATTCTTGTATTAATTACACACAATTGTTTTGTTAATTCCAAATTCTTGAATTATGAAGAATAATTCAAGCCAAAACTTAAAAAGAAAACGATAACCCCAATATTCATTAAATGATTTTTATCTAAATATTTTCAATAAAACAATTTTATTTTTGGAAGAACTCAACTTAAAATTGTTTTGTTAATATGAAACTCGTTTTGTTTTTAATTCTTCCAAACCTCAAAAAAATTCTTTAATTTAATCTTATTGTATTTATTTTATTATACATTAATTTTATATACATATACTTATTAAAAAAATAAGTTACATAGCACTGAAACCCTTTTAATAGGAGAGATGAGGCTAGGAGGGGGCAATAAAGTTATTAAGCCCATATTTTAAAATCCTAAATTGGGTTGATAACTTAATTAGGCAATCCCATCATATGTCCTTGAGAATTGTACTAAACGTGTGAATGTTATTGGTAATGCCTTAGGTGGTAACAAAATGGATCATAGTTGGATGAATGCTTTGAGAACTAGTGAGGAATATGAGAAAGGGGTGGGCGAATTTATTGAATTCGCTAAAAAGAATGCTCCTGCAAGAAATGGGAAGTATTTTTGTCCTTGTGTCAATTGTTTGAATGAGAGTAGACGGGATGTTGATGTCATAAAGGATCACCTACTTTGTGATGGAATAAATCTGCGATACACAAGGTGGATATGGCATGGTGAGGAAATAACTGATTGTCCGTCACACAAGAAGGGAGCTGTGGATGTCATAGATGAAGATAGAATGGAGAGAATGATTAACGATGTTGAGGCAGAATCCTTTGCGCAGTCGCAGGAGTATGAGAGCCTGCGGAGTGATGCAGAGACACCATTGTACAGTGGTAGTAAGTACACGCGGCTGACAGGAACATTACATTTGGTTAACTTAAAGGCAACTTGTGGGTGGACCGATAGTAGTTTCACATTGCTGCTTGAACTATTGTGTGATATGTTTCCGGAAGATAATGTACTTCCAAATCGTATGTATGAGGCCAAGAAAATCCTGTCTACAATGGGTATGGAGTATAAGAAGATACATGCTTGCCCTAATGACTGCGTACTGTACAGAAATGAGTACGGAGGTCTTAGTGAGTGTCCTAAGTGTAAAACTGCACGATACAAAGTGAAAAAAGATGGTGGTTGTGGTGATGTGACAAGTAAAAGGCAACCTTTAAAGGTTATGTGGTATCTTCCAATAATACCACGTTTTAAACGTTTGTTTGCGAGTGCAACAAAAGCGAAGAAGTTGAGATGGCACTCTGATGAGAGAATATCTGATGGGAAATATCTTCGGCACCCAGCTGACTCTCCACAATGGAAAAAAATAGATGAAATCTTCCCTCAATTTGGCAGCGAGCCGAGAAACCTACGGCTTGGGCTTTGTACAGACGGCATCAATCCGTATAGAACTCTTACTAGCACACATAGTGCGTGGCCGGTTCTCCTTGTAATATACAACTTGTCTCCCTGGCTATGTATGAAACGTAAGTATATGATGCTATCTATGATGATTTCTGGACCAAAACAGCCAGGGAACGATATTGATGTCTATTTGGCGCCTTTGATTGAGGACTTGAAGAAGTTGTGGGAGGAAGGCGTAGATGTGTTTGATGCTTATAAGAAGGAGTCTTTTAAGCTACGTGCAATGATTTTCACAACGATAAACGACTTCCCTGCGTACGGAAACTTGTCAGGGTACAGCGTGAAGGGTCACAAAGCATGCCCAATATGTGAAGCAGACACACACTTCCAACAACTAAAGCATGGAAGAAAAACTGTCTACCTTGGCCACAGGAGGTTTCTTCATCGGTACCACCCGTATCGTAGGCTAAGAAAGCGGTTTAACGGCTTACCGGAGCATGGAATGGCTCCAAAGTCACTAACCGGAGAGGAAGTCTACAGTCGAGTGGAACGTATCCATGTCACTTTTGGTAAGAATCAGAGGGTTACGGGTGAGAAGAACATATGGAAGAAGAGATCCATTTTCTTTGATCTTCCATATTGGCGTTCGCTAGACGTGAGACACAGTATTGATGTGATGCATGTGGAGAAGAATGTTTGTGATAGCCTTATCAGTACGCTTTTGCACATACCAGGGAAGACTAAGGATGGGATTAATGCGAGATTAGACCTTGTCGATATGGGAATAAGAGAACGATTACATCCACAACTAAGAGATGATGGTAGGAGGGCATACATGGAGCCAGCAGCGCATACACTATCAAAAGCAGAGAAAAGAAGTTTGTGTGGGTGTTTGCATGAAATGAAGGTGCCGCAAGGGTATTCCTCGAATGTGAGAAGATGTGTCTCAATGGACGATTTGAAGTTAGTGGGAATGAAGTCCCATGATTATCATGTGTTGATGCAACAACTATTACCAGTAGCTATTAGAGGCATAATGAAAGATGAAGTACGAAACACAGTGACAAGATTGTGCGTTTTCTTCAATGCTATCTGTAACAAAGTCATTGACACTGAAAAGTTGGATGAACTAGAAAAGGGTTACATTATTTTGTCACAACTAGAGATGCACTTTCCGCCTTCATTTTTTGATATAATGGTGCATTTGGTAGTTCATTTGGTGAGGGAGGTAAGGCTATGCGGTCCGGTTTACCTGAGGTGGATGTACCCTTTCGAGCGATACATGAAGATCTTAAATGGGTATTCTAAAAATCCTTATCGACCAGAAGCCTCAATAGTTGAAAGATATGTAGTTGAGGAGGCTATGGAGTTTTGCAAAGATTATATGTCAGGGAAGAAGGAACAATCTCGGCATGAAGAAGGGAGAAGCAAGGGAACACGAGGACTGAAAGTGAAGAATGTTCCTCGTGAAGAGGTGTTGCAAGCCCACTTGTATATCCTGAATAATATGGAAGAAGTTCAACCTTACATAAATGAACACAGAAACACTTTGAAGAACAAGAATCCAAGGAAGAATGACATGCAGATTGCTATTGAGCAAAACAAGACATTCATGCAGTTGTTCGAGGAAAAGGTTTTGCACGAGATCGGTGTGTCTGAGACAATCGAGTGGCTAGCTTGGGGGCCTTCGTTTCAGGTCATTACTTGGACCGGTTATGATATAAATGGCTATTCCTTCTATACCAAAGAGCAAGATGACAAAAGTACCATGCAAAATAGTGGGGTCATGGTAGAAGCTGAATCTATGCACTTTTCCAGTTCGAGAGACAAAAACCCCATATTAGCGTCTATGGCCTATTATGGAGTTATAGAAGAAATATGGGAGATGACGTACAACAAGTTCAAAGTTGCTTTATTTAAATGTAAGTGGGTTAGCAACAATGCCGTGGTAATAGATAAACAATTTGGTTTTGTCTCAGTCGATCTTGGAAGAGTTGGCTATAGAGACGAGCCCTTCATTTTAGCAAGCCACGCGAAACAAGTGTTTTTTGTCACCGATCCTGCCAGAAAAAATATGTCCATTGTCCTTAAAAGTAAAAAACAGAAGTATGGTGATCCGACCTTCAACCTTGATGACACACCACCTTTCACAACAACTACACCTCGAACAAATGAAGTTGAATTGGTAGATGATGACGAATATGCTGTAAGAAATGACCATGGTGAAGGACTATGGGAAACAATCTAGAGTAAGACCTTAATTTATAAACGAGAACTATGTTTTTTCTGTTTTACTTCCCGCTTACTATATACATGTGTTTTCATTGCAATTTACTTACGTTTCTGATGATGCTTTTTGTGTTAACAGGAATATGGACAACGTTAGTGATGACGAGAGGCGTGGAGATGACGAAAGCTCTAGCAATGACGAAATTCCTAGAGTTGAACCCCCTGCAAGAAGGAGGGTTAGAGGCTGTACAAAGATGGGAGCATTGGTTGCACGTCATGAACATCAACAGGAGAGGCTGCATATAGACTTCGATGACAATCTGAATCCAATTGGTCCTGAGGAAGACCACTTCATTAGCTACATAGGGCTTTTGGCTCGAAGCAAAGTGCGCATTACCTACGATAATTGGAGATTGGTTCCCCCAAAAACGAAAGACATGATTTGGCAGCAACTTTTGGTATGTAAGTTTTGATGCATTGTAGCTTTGTTCTTATTGTTTCAAATATAATAATCTTATGTTTTACCTTGCAGCAAACATACGATGTCCCCGACACCACAGAGATGCATAGGCACTGGATGGATGAGGTTCGTGTACGATGGAAAGGTTTCAAGAACAAGCTAACAAAGCATTACATTCGAGGGGCCCTTAGGGGTAACGATCCATGTGCACAGTATACATATTTATCTCCAGAGGACTGGAGGTTGTTTGCGGCATCACGAGCAGATCCTGAGTTTTTGGTAAGATTTCTGTCATGATATAGAACTACTTATATATTTGATTTCATATACTTTATATCGTTGATTCATTTTTTGTTGTTTTTCATTCATAGAAATTAAGTGCAGCAAATGCCCAGAGGCAAGCAGAAAATAAATATCAACATTTCATGTCTCGCGGTGGATATCGGAAGCTTGAGCGGCAAATGATGGCAGAAGAGTTACAGAAAATGAAGGAAGCAGCGGAATCTGATCCTAGCGTTGTTATCCAGCCACCGGCACCTCCTCCACGTCACAAAAAATGGAAAGCAGGGAGGATTAAGGCTGGGAAGTACATAAATCCGACTGTTGCTGAGGTTGCAGCGAGGATTGTAAGTAGTTATACCATAAGTACCTAATTTTTTACATGTCGCGAGTGGTTTCGATACATTTACAATAAACTGCATGCTACAGGATGACCTGGACGAGCAGAGTAGCCAAGGTTCATTCAATCCAAGTAGACGGATGGACATCTTGTCAACGGCTATTGGGAAGGCAGATGACCTTGGTCGTGTTCGAGGAGAGACACGGGGAGTTAGTGCCGCGAGGTATTTTGGACGACAGCCACGTTATTCGTCACAAGCTGGACCTAGTAAGGACGTTGTGGCCAAGATTCGAGAGGACCTCGAACGAGAGATCGAGGCCAACCTTCGCGACAAGCTCCGACAAGGGCTGTTGCCAGAGCTTCAACTTGAAATGGCAAAGATGTTTGAAGCACAAAGGGCAAGGGACGAGGCTCGAACTCAGGAATCCCCTGCCTTCAATAGCACCAGAGGAAGTTACAACCCTCTGGAGCAACCACTTGGCCACCCTTCTCCCACTCCAGTGTCGGGACCACTTGGCGACCCTTCTCCCAATCCAGTGTCGGGAGACCCTTGCACCCTCTATTTGGATGATCCACTGCTGCGTGTTGTTGCTGATGCTCTCGTTCACATATATGCTACCACCCACCATAATCAGCAAATTCCGGAGGATTATCGTAGGGTGAATGTGACGAGTGTTAGAAAGGGGGAAGAAGGTACAGCCATCCCTGTTCCCGATCCAGAGGTTGGCACGTTAGGTCAAGCGATAGGATCTTTCATCCTTTGGCCTCACAATCTTATTGGTTCAGACGCAACACCTCCAATGGTAGGAATTACCTTACTGTTACTGAAAATCTGTTGGCATCCTAATAACAATTTGTTTTTTGATGTTCTAAAAGGATGACGAAGCTGCGAGCAAATGGCCCTTCTTAGCACGGCTGCAACAGATCTACAAGGGCATTAAACAGATTGACTTGAAGATGCCTCCAGGGATTGTGGGCCAAGTGGAGTATCCCTACACGATTGACAATAAAGATCTCAAGCAGTTTATCAGGTTGGAGGAGATAGATGCAGGCTGGGTCAAATTTGCAGTCCGGTAAGTTTTTTTTTCAATTTTCCCATAGAATTCATTTAGTGGTTTTTTGTTTTCATACATTCAATCATTGATTCCTTATTTTAATTCTATTATAGCACCTTGCACGATCTCTGCGCAAACATGGAAAGAGGTAATTGGTATGGATTCTTATGTCCTGCGAATACGACAGGGGATACTTGTACTGTGGCGCATAGGACTCACTATGTCGGCTACCAAATGGCACAACACAAACTTCGTTGTTATCTAGCACCCATTGTCCAACGGTTCGTATTTACATTTTGTCAATTTCAGAAGTTTACTAAATAATTGTCTTCTCACTCATCTAACTTCATTTTAATGTGTACATGTTGTTAAAGAAACCACTGGACTTTGTGTGTTATATGTCCCCGCCGCAACATAGTCTATTGGTTTGATCCCTTGAGTAACAAGCCAGACAGAGATACAAAATCCGTCTTCGACACGTAAATTATCCTGTTTGTATTTCATTGACAACAAAATAAAGGAATGGTTCTAATTTCTGTTCATTTTGCTTTTCATGATAGTGCTTGTCAAACATATAGAATCCTAGGTGGGTCACGCGAGGGTGCAGTTGTTAAAAAGCCAAAGTGGTTTTATCCCATAGTAAGTACATTCGATCCTACATAATTGTTTCATTGACGGTCCTTTTAGACATACCTTTATTGATTTTAACAACCAATTGCATCCCTTTGATTAAAAGTGCCCTCGGCAACCTGGCAACACTGAATGCGGATATTATGTTATACTTTATATGTATAACATAACTCAAAGTGGAATTACTAGCGATTTTGAAAAGGTAATTGCTTCTTCATTCTCAAATGATAATATTTTTGGTGTTCTAATCGAAATGCTAATTAATTCATTTGCTTGAGATTCATTTCATCTAAGCTTATTACTTTCTAATTTTTAGATTTTTGATAATGAAGATGCCTACCTACGTGAAGACCTTGATTTGATCAGAGATCTTTTGGCTGGACATCTTCTTCAACATATAGAGCAGTAAACTTGTTATTTTATATCAGTTTGTACTTGTGTGATGACAGCGTTTTGACACTTTCTGGTTGTTTTTTGTTGATATATATAGTAGTAGGTTGCATGAAAGGTTATTGTATGTATATATAGTAAAGATTGTAGTGCTGGATGTCCTTACCAGTTTGTAACGGACAGTGTGGTTTATGAATCCATCTTTTATTCTGTCTCTGCAGTTTCAATTCGTTGGGTAATACAGAATGTAAATTATGGTATAAAAAAAAATCAAACTTTTAGACGTCCCAAATTAACATTTGGGAGGTCTAAAGTCCCCCAGGTGGGACTTTAGGCGTCCCAAATTAAAATTTGGGAGGCCTAAAGTAACCCAGCGTGGGACTTTAGGCGTCCCAAATTAAAATTTGGGAGGCCTAAAGTCCCCCAGGGTGGGACTTTAGGCGTCCCAAATTGTAATTTGGGACGCCTAAAGTCCCACCCTGTGGGGACTTTAGGCCTCCCAATTCTTAATTTGGGACGCCTAAAGTCTGACCTTAGGCGTCCCTATCATTTGGGACGTCTTTTGTTTCAACTTACTACGCCCCTAGCATCTACGTCCCCCCGTTTTGGGACGTTAAAAGTGCCAAATTTGGGAGGTTAAAGCCCCTTTTTGTAGTAGTGTTAGGGATGCCTAAACCTAGGGGTTTGGCGTTGGTTTGGTGTCAGGAAGGAACTTTAGGTGTCCTAAATTTGAATTGGGACACCTAGAGTTTAGTTTAGGAGTCTCAAGTCAAATTTGGGACGTTTAAAGTTTCCCACTAGTACCCATATTTATAAAAATATCACTGCCTTTTTTTTACTTCCCTTTTCTAAAACGGGATGTCATTTGGGGTAGTAGTATCTCTATTCTGTAGTAGTGACAAGAAGTACCCCTTCCTGTGGAGGAAGTGCCACAAGAAGTCCCCCTTCCTCCAAAAAGCGCCACAAGAGGGGTTTTTTTAAAAAAAAATATTATCCAAGCACCACAGCTTCTTTTAGTAGCGTCTTGATATGTGGCATTCTTAAGCACTACATCTTTATTTTTTTGTAGTAGTGTATAATCGACACTCCCACTAAATACTCAATAATGATATAAGCCCTTTCAAGGAGAGGGCATCCAAACAAAAAAAATTGAAATGAACAAAGACATGACAAATAAGATTCAATTAACATATGTGTATGCAAACTTTTATCAATGTAATCCATTATGGTTGGGATTGCAAAACTTGTTATTATGACAATGATGCAATTTCATTACATCATTCTCATAATGATAGGTTTTGCAAATTCAATCATCACGAATTCCATAGACATAAGTTTGCATACACCAACTATAACAACCACAAAGAATATCGAGGAAGCAAAAAAATCTAAACTTTTACACTCAAGTGAACATACATGAAGGCAAAAAGCATGAAAGGAATATCATATTTATACCTATGGAAGGAAAGTTTTTTTTTTGTTTTCCAAGTTTTACAGAAAGGGCTTGTATGTATCTGCAACCTCCAACTGCGTTCATCCCCTGTTTTTAATTACAAAAAATTATATATTAGATTAGATTATTTAATGCTCTTCACATATCTTTTTGGTGCTCTTCATACTTCTTTCTATAATTAAAAAATAATAAATTTGTAATAAACAAATTAAATACAAATCCATTGTAATGAAAATAAAGTTGTTGACTGACTCATGAATATATATGGTTTGTTTGGCACTCATCCGGCCTCTGTCCAAATGCAATGGAGCTCATCAACATGTGTATTATATAACAAAATTATTGCATATGTAATGTACTACATATATTAACAAACCACATTGCATTTTGAGCAAGCAACAAATTAATTAAGCAATCTTGGCCTCTTCATAAACTCTTCACACTCATGAATATATGGTCTGTATGCATGTCTTGTGCAAATTTCCATCGTAGATTGAACCTTGTGATACATGTGGTGGTGTTAGAGAGCTTGAATTAATCACAATTAAGTGATTAGGGCATATGCCTCAATCAACACCACTACATATATCACAAGGTCAACCTGCCATGCAAAATTGAAAATATAAGAGAGAATATCGATCAAGTAGAATACTTTAATTTATGTGGATGTAAGACAAAAAAGCTAAACTCTCCATCAGGGTTTACAACGAAAGATAACAATAACAGAAGAGGGCTATCGAGGGTTTGACTTAAATTCTGTTATGCCTTTTTTGTTAAAAAACACTTGTAGTGTTATGATTTGTGTTGGGTCTAGTGAAATGACCCAATAACCCACAACGTAGTGAAATAATGTTTGAATCTCTATAGGGTGAGATGTATACATTTAGTGCCAAATAATATAATGTATATTCTTTGAGTCTAAAATCAACGAGTAGTCTTTGATCTTATATATAAGTCACAAATAACTGAATTGTGTAGATAAAAAAAATTAGTTAAAATTGGTTAACCTTAAATGTAATAAATTAAACGTGCAAGATATGCATTTTTTTTTTCTAAATGTTATTAATGGAGATACTGTGTGAAGTGAGAGAAAAGTGAATTAAATGTTTTTTTGATATGTATGTCTACTTGGATTTGAAAATTTTCTGGTCAATTAGAGGTGATTCTCCCAAAGACGTTTTCTGCACTTGCTCGATCTAGAACTCAAGACCTTTTATTTAAGTGGTCAAAGCCTCTTCTACTAGGACTAATTTTTGTTGGTAAAGTGAATAAGATTTTTAGACGAGTACAAAGTGTAATTTGTGAAAAAGAACTAGACCTATCGCAAAAAGTACAACTTATATTTAGGAGTGGAGGGGCCAAAACATAAAAATTTATAATAGATATAAATTCAAAATTTTTAATATGTTATAAAATTTATTAATTTTGAATATATTATAAAATTTATAATTTTGTTATTTTTCTTCTATCAAAACTTATTTAATTAGATTTCTTTTAAATGGTTAAAATTAGATTTTAAATATATTTTATTTCGTCATAGAGTATAAATAGAATAAGTTTGACTGTACGGGAGATTATGTGAATTATTTAAATTTATAATTCTTAATTTTCGAATAAATCATTAGGTTTTCACCGAAAGTACCAATGTGACAATCATAAGATAAAAAGGAGAGTCCATTTTCAAAACACTAACCTATTAGGAAGGAGAACCCATTAAACTTGTAAACCCACCTTGGCCTTGAACTTATAAACCCACCTCCACGGTTAGAATCCTCTATGAGTAACCCCTTTCACAAACATCCAGGCCTCAATGGAATGAAAGCCAATGTATTGATTATAAACCTAAAAGGAGAGCCCAAATAAGCTTAGGTTTGTTTTAAACATTGTATATATTGATCCAACTTCAATCAATTTATTATAACTTTAATATGCTTAATAAAATATTCTAACAGATCGGGGTGGGTGGCAATGTAACCTTCAGGGGACTTGAAGAGACGTGATCCCTTCTCCTTGCCGTTCTAGGGCACGATAGTGTGAGTGTTTGAACAAAGCGTTGAACAGTCTAGCGGCAACACACCCATGATTCCATTACAAAGCACAGGGAGAATACTAGTTTTGGGACGAAGAAGATGATGATGATGAGGTTGGGCAAGTTCGTGGTTTTGGGAGAAGTGGAATATGCTATTTATAGCCACACCTCTCCACCTCGTGGTACTCCTATTAATTAGCCTAAGATAAATGCAAAGGAGGCAGGGACCAGTCTTCATTGATCTCTCTTTCCATTTACTCTCTATATAAGGTCTCTACCATTAGATCAACTTTTAATGATTGAGGTTTAATGATAGATATAAAAATATTACTATAATTTTAAATGTTTAAAACAATCTATCATTAAAAGTTGATTTGATGGTAGAGACATTAAATTGAGAGTAAACAGAGAAGGAGGACAATGGAAACACCCTTCTCCCTGTAGGGATTTGGGAGACAGGAATTATATTAGTCAAGAAGGGCGAATTATTGGCTTTTAATAATGACAAGGTTATCAGCATGGAGGCACCATGCTCGTAAGCGAACAAACACACCATCATGATGATGATGATTAATGTTATTATTATTAGAGTAAATCAAGCACAGACCCCGCAAGTTGCGTGGGAGCACACACCACCATTTCATTTATTTTCTCACATTCCTGTTTGTCACTTCCTTACCAAGCATAATGTTCATACAACCAACAACAAAGGACAATAGTAAAACAATAAAACATCAAACAACATGCAAATGTCAGCGATAGCTAAACAAATAAACATCACAATGCATAGCACACCAGTGCAGTTAAAATTTCAGTAGTAACAAATTGAATTTAACTCAAGCACCATCCCCGCGCGTTGTGAGCGAGACCAACAACTTTAATTCTTTCTGCACAAACTTACCTTCATGCATGCCCAGATATTTATCCCTCACTGCCTTGTAAATCATTAATGAGTTACACACTTCCTTCACACATCATCATCATTCCATTCTTTCTTATAATGCTCCATTCAAAAAGACATTACACACTTGTCATTTCAGAATAATAGTAAATTTACCAACTTTTAAGTCTTTATACCATTGGCTTTGCTTCTATCAAGCACCAACCCCCACGCAACACTGCATATCTCGGCTGATAATGCCGCCTCTTCCTTCTCCCCTTGGATGGCTCGTTTCCCACCTCTGGACAGTCATCAGTTTGACCTTCTCCATAGGCAGGTTTCCCCGGTTGAGATCAAGAATGCGGCTTTTGAGATGGGTGCCTTCAAAGCTCCGGGTCCTGATGGCTTGAATCCCCATTTCTTTCAAACCCAGTGGGATTTGATAGGGCAGAAGATTTGTGAGCTGGTTATCAGGATTTTTGACTCCCCGGATGAGGTGAAAGAAATCAACCAAACTAACATTGTCCTTATCCCCAAGGTTGATCCATCCGGTCTCCTTCAAGGATTTCAGACCCATCTCGCTGTGCAACGTAAGCTATAAAATTGTCAGCAAGGTTATTGCCAACCGTTTTAAAGTTGTCATGGACTACCTTGTCGCTGAGAACCAATGCAGTTTTATCTCCAGGAGACAAAGTGTGGACAATATCATCATTGCTCAAGAGGCTATTCATACCATGAGAAATAAGAGAGGGAAAAAAGGCTTTATAGCTGTGAAAGTCGACATGGAGAAAGCTTTCGACAGGCTGGACTGGCGCTTCTTAGAATTCACCCTTAATAGCCTTGGTTTGGGTGCGGACTTCATTAAGCTGATTATGAGCTATGTTTCCTCTGCCTCCATGAGCATTATCTGGAATGGAACTCCGTCAGACCCCTTTATCCCTTTAAGAGGTGTGGGGCAGGGTGATCCCTTGAGCCCTTATCTTTTTGTCCTATGTATGGAGCTTCTCGGCCAGCTTATCGACCATGAGGTAGATTTGGGGAACTGGAGACCCCTTCAACTGAGCACCTCTGGCCCCCGTATTTCTCATTTCTTCTTCGCCGACGTCCTTCTTCTTTTATGCGAAGCCTCGAATGACCAAATGGAGGAGATTAGAAGCATTATGGAATTGTTTTCCAGGGTTTCCGGTCACAAGATAAATTTGAATAAGTCTAAAATGTTTGTGTCCGAGAATGTCCACTTTAACAGGGCCCTTGAGATGAATCAAACTGTGGGGATTGGGCTCATTGCTGACCTTGGAAAATATTTGGGGGTCCCTCTTCTTCATAAACGCATGATCAAGATGACCTTTGCCCCGCTTCTTCAAAAGGTGAGATCAAAGTTGTCCAGCTGGAAAGGCAAATATCTGAGCATGGCAGGCCGGACAGTGCTCATCAAGTCAGTTCTCTCAGCTATTCCTCAGTATCAGATGCAATCAACCTTGGTTTCGAAATGAGTCCTTTCGGCAATTGAGAAACTAAGCAGAGATTTTTTTTGGAACCAGCATGACGAATCCAGGAAAATGCATCTGATAGCCTGGGACGTTCTCAAAAAGCGGAAGCATGACGGAGGACTTGGGATTAAGGATCTTCGCTACCAGAACAAAGCTTTACTCATGAAACTGTGTTGGAACCTTGTCTTAAAACCGGATGCTCTGTGGGTCAAATGCCTTCGTGCCAAATACTCTTGTGGTTTATCCTTGGTTCCTCATATGCAAAAATGGCGCAGACAATCGGCCGTGTGGAGTGGAATTGTAGCGGTTTGGGAGGATTTTCAAAGGGGCCTTGGCAAGAATCTCAGAAGTGGGAGAAACATGTATGCGTGGCAGGAATGCTGGGCCCCTCTGGAAAAGCCTTTGGAATTTTTTGTGGATAGAAACTTTCACCTTATAGATATGGAAGCTCCTGTTAGCTCCTTCACCACCCCCTCCGGTGATTGGGACAGAGCGCATTGGGAGGCTTTCCTTCCTAATTGGGTGGTTGATAAAATCATGTTGCTCCCCCCTCCTACGGGCACTGTTGATGACTTAGTTTGTTGGCGCTATGCTCCTGATGGTAATTTCAGCGTGAAATCTGCCTACGATGCTATCTACCACCAACAGTCCTTAACTCATAGCCAGTCTTGGCGGCATCTTTGGCATTGGGGTGTTCCTGAAAGAGTCAAACACTTCATGTGGCAAGTTTTCCATGAGAGGCTCCCAACAAATGAGATTAGAGCGAGATTTAATCCGAACGCCCTAAACACTTGCCCCTTTCAGTGTGAGAGTGAGGAATCCATCCTTCATGTTCTAAGAGACTGTGAGCAGGCCCAGAGAGTGTGGTTTTCTTTAACTAACCAATTATACTCTACTATGTTTGCTTCTGGTAATTTGCAGGATTGGCTTAAATGGAATTCACAGCATTCCCCCGGAAACAGAAGAATGGCTAGATGGTCTTGGCAACAAGTTTTCAGTACCACATGTTGGCTCCTCTGGAAGAACCGCTGTTGTCAGGGTTTTGAAGGTAAAGCTGCTACTCCAAAGGAGCTGGTTCACAAATACATTTTCCACCTTTCAGAGAGTGTGGAGAGGGGACACTTTCATCACCTGATCTTCCAAGCTCCGGAGAGAGGTCTTCTTAATTGGCTTCCCCCGGAAGAGGGTTACATTAGAATTGACGTTGACGGTTCTACTGCTAGCGATGGTCTTTCAACCTGTGGTGGAGTCATCTGCGATCACCAAGGCAACTGGATTTGTGGATTTCAACAGAAGTTAGGACTCTCTTTCCCAACTGCTGCGGAAATCCACGCAATCCACCGAGGTCTTCAGCTTTGTAAGCAGTTGGGTTTCAAGAAAATCAAACTGTTTACTGACTCTCTTCAGGCCGTTCATTTATTGTCAACTCAATGTGCAAGCGATCACCCTTTGCACGACGTCATCTTGGATACCAATTCCCTCATCTATGTAGATTGGGATTTGAAGATTTCCCACACTCATAGGGAGAATACTCGTTGTGCGGACTATCTTGCACGATCGGCTCACTATAGCCATCAGATCTATACCGAATTCTGGTCACCACCGGCGGATTGTGTACGACTTTTTGTGTTAGACGTGGTATGCAGCCACATGAACAATATTCGGGGTCTAACCCGTGAATTTGTAATACCTTCAAGCTTTGCTTGCCTTTGTATTTCAAAAAATAATAATAATAATCAGCTCTTATTTGTTAGGTAATACCTTAAACCCCACACATTTTGCAAATGAATAGACTATCTAATACAATGGAGTGATAATAATTACTCGAGCATTGTATATACATATATTGGCCTATTAGCCGATTCTTAGTTCTTTAATCCAATGAACTATCCGGAAAAGTGCCTTCCCAAAAAGTCATAGAACCACTCATTTTAGCTACAACACAACCACAATGAGGCTATAGTTACCCAGGCAAAGCCCTCCGCCATTGCTGTGCTTGCATCTACCTGAAAAGAAGCATAACAAAGCCACTTCTTTCAACATCTTATCTGAGGAGGCAAAATCATAAGTAACACAATCAAGTGAATAATAATAAAGATCCATATGTCCCCTTAAAATGAATGCCACAAAAGTAAATAAGATATACAAACCAAAAGTTGTAATAATCTCACCTCAAGATGCTGGAGCTTGGCTTGGAAAATTTTTTCCTATTCCTCCTGTAACGAAGCAACTCATCCTATAATGAAGCAAGCTCAACTCAAACACAAATATATCATAATCAATGAAAAAAAGAAAAAGAAAAGAACTATAAATTTACACCATTACATAAAAAGGATAATGGATCCATATATATCATAATATATATGGGTTGCAATATTAATGTAAGCTTCATAAAACAACATAGCTAAGTTGTTATTCCTGTGAATTGCCAATAAAACTGGACATGAGAAGCAAATATGACATAACAGAGACAAACCTGTTTCCACAATAATAGAGCCTCCCCCACCACCACCAACCCCCTTCCCCCCCAAAAAAAAAACCCACCCACAAAAAAAAAATGGTGATTTTAGTAATATCATCCAGTGGTCTAAATTTAAACTCAAACATGTCAAGAGGTTCATAAAAGTAAAAATAAACGACAGCAAGTTTACTATCTTGAAGGAGGAAAATATATCTCATAGCTTAAATTGCACTTCATGCGTCTCCAGTTAGTGTAAGCAGAATTATCTTGTCCAATTCACTTTAGTGGACAAAAAAAATAATCACATTAACATGTTTCCATAACATCATAAACACAAAGACATGAACCACCCCTGCAAAGACCTCACCAACATTACACACTTCTACACAACATCCTTCCATTCCCCATTCATAGTCTTTCACATACATCTGCTTCATTCTGCAGCACAACTCTCTACAGTCAATCTCAGTGATATCACATATTGGCCAGTTAATTCTCAAAAGATAGAAGATAGTGTCAACTATTGCAAATTTAACTATTATTAGATCCGAATGAAAGCAGAACTCAGATACTTAAAGAGATCTATAAATTAGATCTTAAATTTCGAACTGTTTTTAGTCACAGAACTCAAATATATATGAGATCTTAATTAAGAAAACTTGAATTTCAGCATGTAATCTTATTTATCAAAACAATGATGCCTACTGATAATTTCTGTCAGTCCTGTAAATTCGTTTTTAGGTTTTGGTCTTAATTTACATATGTGCACCAGTATAACCAACATGAAGCTATGCATGAAGAATCAATAAAAAATATCGAATCTGTGAAAGAGCTAAGAGTTTATATGAAACCAATCAAATTAATCTATGAATTTCATGCAATAAACTAAATTGATTAAGTGGAGTGATTTTGTTGAAATCAGACAAAAGAGAAGGAGATTCTTAATTTATTAAACAAAAAGGAAATGGAGGAAGACATTCTCCATTCACCACACCAACACAAATGATGATTTTACTATATTAGTTGATTGACGATTGATTTGGTTGCATTAATTGGTATGGAATAAAAGTATAATTAAAAAAAAATGAGCCATACATCATGCTCCACTTGCCACACCAACCCAATTTAAAATCCATACAAATCAAGTTTTGTTCTTAATCATGATGATAATCCTTAGCAAGTAAAGAACAATTAAATAATGCAATCCTTTGACATTATTGCCACTTCCAGCAAGTTATAAGCAGCGCCAGAGTAATGGAGGAAAAAAACCTGAAATCATCTGTCCCTGATATAAGCTTAAATGAAAGAACAAGCCTACTTTACAAATTACAAATAGAAAAGCATAGTCAGCAAAATCAATAAAGAAGTCCTTCAACATCAAACTTCAATACAGAGGTATAGGTTTACTTTACATGTTGCTGGTAGTTGGAGAAGAGCAAAAAGAAAAAGGACGTAATATTTTATGCGTTCATAGATGCTGCAAACAGGCATAAAGAGATTAATCAAACATAAACATTGACTTTGTTATCCTCACTTTTCACTTCAGTTGTTAGCTCAGAATTTCAAACTTCAATTGTCATAAGATCTTGGGCAGGAAAATGAAACACAAAATAACAGACAAACAAATTTAGAACTTGAAACATGTTATAAAAGAAAAAACAACATAAAGATACATCACAAACCTTAATATCATTACTGCCATATCTGAATTTTTTGAAAAAATCAAGTATGGTATCTTCGGCATTCTCCTTAGTTTTTCCATATAGATTGATTGGGACCTGAGATATAGAAAAACACTGGTGTCACCGCTATGTCCTCACAGGCATCATTGAAGAACACAATCAAGACATTAAAGCTGAAAATGTTTTAGACACCAACATAATGAAAAAGTAAAATACATTTCCATTACTTTTCGCAACCTTTGGCGTTTCTTCCGTAATGAGCATCATTTCAGGTCCCTCATATGTTGCACAAATGCTAGAATAATATATCAATACCTTCACACGATATTTCCCCAGCAACTAAAATGATAACAGCCCAAAATTAAGCATATTTTTCCTCGAACATGTAATATCCCAAATTTAGTGAAGCTTAAATTTTCTAAAAAGAAAATTTAAATGGGAATTTGATAATAAGTCAAATTATGCAACCTACAAAATTTAAGGAATCTTAAATTAGATAAAGGAAAAAATTAGGGCCTAGTGTGTGTATCTAATAGGATAAAATTATACCTATATATATATATATATATATTAAAACACACACACCCTTTTTACCGACACACACTACACTTGGCATTCTATAAGAGCACACCATCAGCCACTACCTTGCACTCATCATTAAAAATTGCATGGGCCATTAACAAACACACAAACACATTTTACGTGCCCACACTCTCGACACCTCACATCACTTTTATCCAACCATATGATTCACATCTGCACCCACTCAGCCATTTAATTATACATTTACTCACCTCTCCATTCACCAAGTCTGCCAGAGAAAGAGAGAGTGAAAGAAAGAGAGAAAACAGAATAGAAAAGAGAGGGAGAGACGTGAGTGAATCGGAGGAAGTTATGTTGGAGTAGAGGAAGAAGGAAGCTCCAAACCTTACATGCAACTACTGATCCTTGTATAGGTGAGTCTCCTACACATTTATCTTCATTTATTTTCCCATTGGATTTGAGGTTTTTTTTTTTTGGTTGTTTAGTTGCTGGAATTGAGGAAATTCGCCAGAAAATTCTGTCACCGAAAAGTTGTTAAACCAGTGATTGTGTGACCATTTTGGGGTTCTTTGGTTCTGAAATTTGATCATTAACCTTAGGACATATATGTAGGCGAGTATAGAATTAAAATTCATGAGGTTTAGAGTATAAATTCATGTATACATGTTAGTTTTCTCAATTTTGTTTTGCTGTCCGAAAAACAGAGTACATACCTGAAACTTGTAAAATCTTAAGCAGAGGCTATAGATGGAATTTTCGAATGGGTCTTTTTGTATAGATATTTAGGATGTGTAGTTGATGATAGAATCAAGAAAAGTACAATTTGGAGTGCAAATGGATGAGTTTTTGATTTTTGAAGTCAGATTGTCAAAACTGACGTTTTTGGGAGTCAATTAGTTTTATGTTGCGTTTTGATCAGACAAACCTTAGTGAAAAATTATGAAATTTTACAGGAATATCATAGACATTCATAGCTTTCCAATGAGTCCAAGAAGGCATTATTTTGATATCTGTAGAGAGAGTTATGATTTTTGAAAATTAAGTTATTAACAAAGAACATTCTGGAAGTTCA
This sequence comes from Inga leiocalycina, assembly GCA_963242795.1. Lineage (NCBI taxonomy): Eukaryota > Viridiplantae > Streptophyta > Magnoliopsida > Fabales > Fabaceae > Inga > Inga leiocalycina. The sequence goes on along the minus strand of OY725327.1, from coordinate 10,533,153 downwards.
AGTCTAGCAGTTATGATTTTCGATAATTCTGGGAACTATTAGATAACATCTAGTAGTTTTGGGTATTTTTTCATGAAACTAAACTTAAATATCTTTCCATAAAATTTTAGAACACTCCATTTCGATTTTTGCAGAATTAGTTATGATTTTTGGAAGTTGAGCTCTGTTTCTGGAATGCAATCTCGAACAGTAGTAGCTGGCCAAATTTCTAGGCAAAATGTGTAATCAAAAATTATCTTTGAATATTTTTTCATGAAATTAAATTTAAATAGCTTCATTTAGGCTTTGGAATAAGTCAATTTGGAATTTTCTAAAATTAGTTATGAATTTTCAAAGTTGACTGAAAATTTGTCAGTTTATGGAAAATTATGAAACTGTCGTTTGGTAGTAATTTTGCAAAAACGGAGGTAAAAAATGGATTCCTTGGGCGAAAATATGTCAGAATAACCTGAGTTAAAATTTCTGAAAAAGTATAGTTCTACCGGGTACAGTAGGGCCGGGGACCAGGTTCCTAGGGGCATTTTGGTAATTTTTTTTATAGACTAATATAACCACAAAAAACACTATGGAAGTCTCTAAAATAATACATGAATGAGTTTTAACCTAATTATTGTACATTTGGAATTTTAGGACTGGAATAATCACCTGAACCGTTGGCACGTAGTTCAAGGAACTATTCTTATGTAGCAAAAAGGGACATAAGGTAGTAACACTTTCTTTCATATACTATGTAATAATTTATATGCTTTGTGTATGCCATATTTTGCAACATGACAGTGCTTTAGGCACACGACCTAGCTGTGATCAGGGATCCAGTGATGGTACACACGGATAAGCCAGGGTCTAAACATGTCGTTGGACCATGGACACGAGTTCAGCCAGGGTTGCAAATAGTCGTTTGGCCTTGGACAATGTGGACACAACATGAGTTAGCATCTTACATGACATAGTGCATTGCATATTTATTTTCACATTTTATATGTTGGAAAAGCATGTTACTACTGATATTCACTCGAATCTCACCCTTTATCAAACTGAAAAACATTTTAGCAGAAGCTAGTAGCTCGAAGGGAAAGACAGAGGCTATCGGTACATAGAATCCCGGTGTGTACCAGAGTTGTTGTGGATGTCTATATTTATACTTTTACTTTCTTTTAAGCACTCTGTACATTTATGTATGTATTTCAAACTCTGCAAGGATTTCCTGTATTATAAATAAGTACCTAATGTCAATATGTATCTACTATTTCTGTATGCCTTAGGGATCTATGCGCTTAATACTCTATAAATATCAAAATGTTAAGGGGTTTGATAGAACACACACAGGTAAATCTCGATCAAGGTAAAACCCAATGAGCATAAAAGATGCAGAAAAATTTAATCAGTTCAAATATGAGGCGGTGATTAAACTCAAGCTATCACTGTAGCATGAGCCGGCACTGTAATTTTGAACGGTAAAATGAGTGAGGAGCCATCGTAGAAGGAAAACGGCTTGGCTTAACTTGCAAATTGGCCTTAAGTTTTTATTGATACATTTTACCTAAATTATAAAACCCTCTCCACTATTTTAAAAACTTTTATAAACCTCATTTAAAATTAAAATGCATATTACATAAACTTCTTTGGAATTTTTGAAATTTTATGTTCGTTCATCTAACTGTTAGCTGTTAAGTTTGACTCTTAAACATGTATTTTGACCAAAATACCCCAGCTTAACATAATAATTATTTAAACATTTATGTTGACAAAACAATTGTACAACCTAAAAAATTTATAAAGGGTATAAATTCAAAATTTTAATATATTTTAAATTTTATTAATTCCGATTATCTTAAAAAATTTATAATTTTCTTATTTCTCATCACCTTTATTAAAACTTATTTATTTATATTTATTTTAAATGGTTAAAAGTGGATTTTAAATATATTTTATTTTATCACAGAGTATAATATGAAATAAGTTTGACTGTATGAGAGATTATGTAAATTATTAAAATTTAGGCTAAAGTATAATTTTAGTCCTTTAAGTTTACATGAGGCATGCTTTCAGTCCCTTAACTATATAAATTATGCTTTTGGTTCTATAATTCTAACCTCATTAGTATTGCTAACTGAGATAATCAAACCTGGACCGGTTACTGAACTGACAAAGATACTGGGTCAAGGGTTAGTGAGTTAAACCGGAGTCAAACTGGAGCTAACCCGATACCAAATTGGTGAGAAAGTGAAGATTTCAGGGTTATTAATATAAAATTCTAAAGAAAAATAAAAAAATCAATTTTTTTTAAAAAAAGTTGACTGGGTCGATGCCCGGACGGGATTAGTTTCCCAACCGGTTCACCGGTTTCAGGGCTGATCTGGTGGTTCAGTTCGGGTTTGATTATTATGTTGCTAACGGAAGACGCTGATGCAACAAACTTAAGTGATGAGATGTAAACTTAAGTGATAATTGTATAAATAAATGCTATTAATCTTAAATTTAAAATATGTGTAAATTGAAAAATATATAAAGCCTAATAAAGCAGTTAATATCAAAACCTCATTCATGTTAAAAAAATTTAGTTTAATTATCTAAGTATATTAGTTTAGTAACTAAATAGCAAAACCTCAATTTTATTTACAGTGATTTCTCGGTTTATTTTATTTTAACGTCTAAATATATTACATTAAAAATTAAACTTAAATATACTTTGTTAGCTGCATAGTTATCACTTGAATTTGTTTCATCAACATTTTTTGTTAGCAATATTAACGATGTTAGAAATATAGGACTAATAGTATACTTTATAAAGTTAAGGGACTAAAAGTATACCTCATATAAAACTTAAAGGACTAAAAGTATACTTTAATCAAATTTATAATTGATAATTTTTGAACAAATCATTAGGCTCTCAATGAAAGTACTAATGTGATAATCATAAGACAAAGGGACTTGTCAGGTTCTCAACCAAACTACCAAAGTGATGATCATAAGGTAAAAGGGAGAGCCCAATTCCAATAGACTAGCTTATTAGGAAGGAAAACCCATTGATCTTATAAACCCTTCTCTACTTATGAGGCTTTCCCACGTGCGACTCATGATAAAGTAATCATCATATTACATTTCTTTGAAATGGTAAAAAATAGATTTTAAATATATTTTATTTTATTATAGAGTATAAATGGAATAAGTTTTGCTGTATGAGAAATTATGTAATTTGCATAGTCAGAAGATAGACCATGATCTAGTCAAGGAGTACGGTTTGGATTCAACAAGTTTATTGCGACACTTCTTAGCTCTGACCTGTATCAATTACAAACTTGAATAGAAGTTAAAATCAATTTTTTAAGAAATTGGATAATATTTAACCCTTTCAAAACACCATATGTCTCGCGGATATTGAATGAGGTGGAATTGCTTTCATTATTTTGGATTTATTCTTATTACAAAATACAAGCAAGAAGTACAAAGTACGGTGAACACACTTAACAACCAGTAATCACTCACGGCAAAAATACAAAGACCAAATGAACACTGATCATTCACAATTAATAAGCCGCAGAAGCCCCATAATTATATGGATAGGGCGATGAAAAGAAACACAAATAAGATTAAGTTTGTTTTCAACATCGTATATATGGATCCAACTTCACTTTATAACATCAATATGCTTCATAAAAGACTCTAACAGAGATCGGGGTGGGCGGCAATGTAACCCTCAAGGGACTTGAAGAGATGTGATCCCTTCTCCTTGCCGTTCTTCAACACCTCCTCCGGCGGTGGCGCATCGCCCTTGGTGCAGTACCTGATCACCATCTTGATGACGGATCCCCCGGCAGCACCGTCCACCACCTTGGTCTCGAAAGAGATCTTTTCCAGTGGCTCCGGCAATATATCTCCTCCCACTATGCTGTAGTTGTACTCATAGCTTGCCTCATCAACTACTTCCACCTTGTGCAAACCGTGTCTAGGGTTCCCACCTTCATCGACGGAGGAAACTTTGATGACACTTCCGGGGCCGCCAGTTCCCTCGATGAGGTCGATGCTTTTAATGTCGGGAATGACCTTGGGAAGGATGGTGTGAGAGTGTTTGAACAAAGCGTTGAACAGTCTGGCGGCCGGCACGGCGGAGGCGTGCTGGTCCTCGAAAGTGAACACACCCATGATTCTATGCAAAGCACAAAGAGATAAGCTAGGCTAGCTTTGAGACGAAGAAGAAGATCAGAGGAAGATGATGATGAAGTTGGGCAAGTGCGTGGTTTTGTGAGAAATGTGAGATGTTATTTATCACCACCTCGTGGTACTCCTGTTAATTAGCCTAAAAGTTCATTGAATTTGCTTTGTGGGAAAATGCAAAATTAGTCAAGGAAGGCGGATTTAGATATTTTCACAACTCTAGCTAGCTGCCACACTCTTGTAGAATTATTGGCTTGCAATAAGGACAAGGTCGTTAATTAGCATGGAGGCGCCACAGAGAAGCTCTCTTGCTCAAAAGCGAACTAAATAATGGTGGTGGTGGTGGTGGATGATTAATATAAAGTTAAGCAGAAGAAGCTCATTAATAAATGCAATGTCTGGAGATGGTGGTGGTGGTGGTGAATGATTGATATAAAATTAAGCAGAAGAAGCTAATTAATAATTGCAATGTCTTGAGATGAAGAAGAAAGATTACTAGTTTGTCAGTGTGTTGTGTGATTTTCTGAGGACTGGGGAGAGTTAACATATCACAAGAGTTGATGCTCATACCTAGGCCCAGTATTCTGGGCTGATTCCATGAGCCCATTATGTGCGTTTTCAGTGATGAGAATGTCACTCACCCACCTCCGTAATGAAAATTAAAGGAAAGTTGTCCGATCAAAAATCAAATGTGTCTTTTAGCGATGGGAATTGGTCCAAATGATAAGCGGCTTGGTTTTGTTTAATCAAAGTCTCAGGTTCAAGCCTTGTGTATGTAGAAAATTCCCATTGGGAGACTCTTCCACCATAGTCAGGTGCGTAACGCAGGTCGGATCCGGATGTAGTCGGGGCAAAGCTCCGGTGAACCGGGTAGGCAACAAAAAAAAAAGAAAATCAAATGTGTCTTTTGAAAAGTAATTCAAATTAATCAGCTTTTGACAAATGCATGTACTTTCAAATTAAAAATATTGTCAATGGACTTTCTGAAGTAGAAAAAAAAAAGGATTAAGGTTCAATTTTTGTCCAAGTGGTATCTAAAAGTTTTTGTTGAATCAATATTGCCCAAAGAATGTTAAAAAAATGATGATCAAAATCGTTCTTACCATTACAATAATGAACGTTAATCATTAATATTTTTAACGGTGAAAGTGATATTACTCATTTTTCAACACTTTGAGACAATATTCATTCAACAAAATCTTCTAAATACCCATAACTCCTACGCAAAAGTTTTGAGGGAATAATTGGAAGTTAACCTAAAAAAAATTATGCAAACAACTTTAGATTTTTGAAAGTTTTTTCAAAAGAATTGTTGGTTTCCCAAAACCTCTAACCAAACACGCCCATAGCATTCATCGATGTTACATAAACTACCTCGCCCTCACTACCTCAGTTTTAAACCAAAGATGGTCCCTGAATTTATGATCCTTTTGAAATTTCATTGCCATACAAAAACGATTTTCTTATTTTTGCTTTTGAAAAATCAAAAGCATGAGCTTTTGAAAAATCAAAAGCATGAACTTTTGAAGATAGACTAACAATTTTTTTTCCCTTTAATCAGAAAATCCTCGTAGACTATATATGGATTAGTCAAGGAATACGATTTGACAGCAAACTTGTAAGATGTTCAACTATTCTGCCCTTTTTAAAAGAAAATTTACGCTGAATTTTTTTTAATCCAGAAGGACAATTTAATAACTGTCATTCCAACCTTATTTACGTCCAACTTTGTAAGAACTTCAGAGCTATAAGCTATTTATCTATATTTAGTGAGACTTATACTCGGTGAGATTTTTTTATTTACATTTCTTCATTGAGACTTACTTGTGTATCATTATATAAGCAATTGCTTGACGTGAATACTATGTATATATAATTAAAAGTTTTGCGCTCTACACGGAAGGGCTTTACACGACATGTGCCAGAAGTCTGAACTATATATGAATGCATTAAATAATTAAGTAAATTATGGCGTGCTAGATACTTCGTCATTTTGAACAAAGAATTAATACCTTTCTCTGTCATGCTGATCATGGTCCACGTAAGTATTTTTCTTTTCTTTTCTTTTTTCTGTACAAAATGGCAAGCTGAAGCTTGAATAATTATAAAAAAAGAATGTCTCCATTAATTTCTCTCAATTTAATTTATCTACCATTAGATCAATTTTCAATAATTAGAATTTATTCTAGATAACATGTAGATTTTTATTATATTCATTATTATCTCAACTATTAAAATTTGATCTGATGTCTAGAGAGAAGGGGGCCCACACTCCTATGGAAAGCAGCGGTATGCGGAGAATTTTCCGCAATTTGTGAAATCTAACTGAGCAATATGGCGTGGAGCGAGAAGACCTATGAGTTGTTAACTTCTTTTCTATATTTTGGATCTTAAAATTTTTAAAAAATGACTTATATTTAAAGCTCTAAGCAGTATCATATTTGTACTGTTAACCTTCCATTTTTTTCAGTTAGAACTTAGACGTAAATTTTAGCTAACTAAAATTACTGATTTGTTTTTTTTGCCAACATAACTAAAATTACTGAATTACACATTGCATTGTTTGATTTCCAATAATATAAAAAATTATCGGTATTCGTTCTAATGTTTTCCCTAGCCTATGAAACATCCAATTGGCTGCAATATGTTGACCCCCCAGTCTTTGAACATATCGTGAATTATAGTCAAAACATTAATGAAGTTCGAATTTTCATTTTAATAAAGTTGTTTCTCCCACATATAGTGTGTGTTTTCAAAATTTGACTCAAAGCAAAAAAAACTATTACCAATAATATTCTATACCAGTCTATCCCATGGTTTGCAAATCCGGACCGGAAACCGCCGAACCGGCTGGAAAACCGGTCTGGTTTGCCACTGAACCGGTCAGACCTGGTCAACTCGGTTTGACCCGGCTAACCCGGTCTAACCCGGCTGGGTTAGAGAGTCAACCCGGGTCACTTTTTTTTTTTTTTTTCTTGAATGCTGAACCAATCGACTTTTTTTTTAAAAAAAAAAAACCTAAATGGCTAAACTGAGGTCTTCGCTTTCTCAATTCAATTCTCAATTTCTCACTTCTCACTCTAAGAATTGAAAATAGGTTGTTGCTTTCTTTTATAGTTTCCAGATATTCGGAATTTAAAATCTGTGTCTTGGTTTTTCATTGACAAATCTGGCAAATTTTAGTTGTTTCTCTTACTATAATACAGTAGTTGATTAATAGATATCCTTAGTTTTACTTTCTGTCATTGTCATTTGTTCGGTATTCTTGCTGCAAGTATTGCTCTATTGGTTAAAATTATTTTTTAATTTTTTATACCTCACCGGTCTAAGCCCTGTTTGACTCTGGTTTGACCCAGTACCCTGACCGGTTCAGTGACCGGTCTGAGTTTCAGAACCTTGGTCTATCCTAATTGAAATTAAAATAAATTGATAAAAAAAAGTGATCAATAGCTTATTATGAAAACGGAAAAACATACATCGCGTGCCCTTGTTAAAGTGGAATTGCTTTTCAATACTTTGGATTTATACTTATTAGTTATTACAAATTAAATACAAGTAAAAGTGCCAAGTATATGGTGTCCTAAGCATACGCGGTGAACACTTGACAACCCAACACTTACAGCAAAATATGAACATACACCAAACAAAACGCTCACTCAAAAAAGGACCTTCAAAAGGAGAGTACCATCACCAAAACACAAACGAGGTTGGTTTTATTTCCAACTCTCCATCTTATTATTACTTGAAAATCAATATTTTTTTTTAAAATTAGAAACCTAAGATTTTAAATTTTATGATTCAATTTTATTGGGATAAAATGTATTTTAAAACCACTATCTTATTACTTTAGATTTTATTTCAACCATATATATTGGTTTATTTAAACTTGTTTTTTTATCGATGATTTGAAAATTATTATTTAGGAGTTAACTATATTTTATTTTTGATTTGAAATAAATTTTATATTTTAAATTGATTAATTTTGTTTTGAAAAATCTGCTTATCTTTAATTTTAATTTTTATTTGAAAAATCTACGGTTTTAACATACTTTATCTTATTGTTTTAAATTTGATGATTTGCAACGAACGTTTTAAATTTACTGTTTCAATATTTTTTGATTGTAATTAAGAAGCTTAAGATTTTAAATTTACTGTTTCAATCTGATTGGGATCAATCTTCCAATTTTTTATTTGTTTAAACTTTATTTTAAAACTGCTATCTTATTATTTTAGATATGTTAATCACCAACTGCCAGATGTGTTAAGGAAGGAAAAAATCATCACTGTGAAACATTGTGCCGTGTCATTTTTCCGGGGAACTGATACATTTTTTTAAGTAAGGTTTGAAACAAAGTTAAAAGCTCTTTTAGTCACAATTGTCTCAACATTGGTTTCATTAAGTAGGAACGCAAGTAGAGAGGAAGAATGAAGCAGAGTGTAATTTAAAATGCAAGACTGAATTGCTTGGTTAAGGTACAAATTAGAACTCAAGATTCACATTTGTCTCAGGCCTGTGTTCATTTAATTATTCATGCTTTCTTGAAAGAGGTAACACGGCAAGGTACATAATGATGCCATCATTGTTCAATATAGTCGGTTATAATTAATATATGTTTGGATCAGTATGACGGTGAATATAAACAACTGGTTCAGATTAAAAGTGATTTGAAATTGTAGAAACGTTGGCCATTAATCTTTATACACCCACTGGTTGCAGTAAAGGGAAGAACAAAAGATATTGAAATACACCATGAAGAAGAAAGGAAGATGGCATTTCCAGGGGGAAGTAAACAGGTACCACGGATAGGTACATAATGATGTAAGGGATTTTTTATTTGGCCAAGCAGAGACATGTATGATTTAAAGCAAGGCGGAAGGGAAAAAAGAAAACTCCTAAAACCCAGTGGGTTCATGGGCTTGACTATTGCTTGGCGTTGCTCGTGGATATGAAGCAGGTCACGTTTGCAGCGAAGAACTCTGTTTTCAGGCCACGCCTCCAATGCTGCAAGATCAAATGAAAGTGAAACATTAAATAACAGCAACGTTTTTTTGGTGCGATTAGAAAAGTCTATGATTTGAAGTCTTAAACAGGACATATATGGCAGGAGAAAGACCAAAGAAAATAGGCAGGAATGAAAAGACGTAACACCAAGAGGGTTAATCATTTGCACAATCACTTCGTCTTACGGTCCCGCGTATGCCCACTCAGTAAAGTTTGCAGGCAACACCTCAAACACTGAAAAAACGAATGGTAGAGGGACATGAAGCTAAGAAAGTTGGGAATATGAAGAAACAGAGGTAAAGCTAGCCCAAATGAAGATTGTGCAAATAACATGAAACTGAGGTAAAGTGATATCTTAACAGAGGACCTTAGGAAGATGATATGACTTGCCACTGGACATACACGACATGAAAAGAGAGGCAAACGGCAATGGTAGAAGGGCTAGAAAGCTGCAAAATCAAATGATAGGGTGACATTAATCTCAGAAACATGGGAATATGAAGGAACAGAGGTAAAGGTTAGCAGAACAGAGGACGTTAGAAATCCAAACATGACTTGCGTCTGGACATACACGAAATGACCCAGGAAGCAACCTCGTATGTGGCAGGCATGGTGGTCATAATCGGAATCCATGAGTATGTATCTATGTAAACAGAAGAATAAAAGTACCTCAGTGGCTTTGCGGAAACGATCAGTGCAGGAGTCAACTTTTTTGGGTCGAGCATAAATTGGTGTGAGGAGTAGAATATAACCAAATGGCAGCGGTAGAAGGGCTTATGAAGGGAGAACGAATTAGCGGGAAAAGTTAAAACTTTTGAATTTCAAATGGGACATGGCAACACGGGTTTAATTTGTAGACAAACGTCACTGACTTTGAAGATGAAGATTTGCAGTCACGGAGCCCAAAAAACAGGGGTGACGGCTTATGAACAGTGTTTTGTGCCTGGAGCCGAAGGATAAGCCGTGAAGCTGTATGGCTTGGAGGAAGAGTAATATATGATATATTGATGCTTGTATTTTTCATTATCTGTTTGATGGAAAATTCAAATGATGCAGAAAGACTAGAACTGGTCAAGGAAGGCAGGTTGAGATAGACGTCTCCACAAAGCTGCCATCATTCTTCTAGAATTGACTTCCAATATATAAGGGTTATTAAGTATTTTATTGAGTGCAGTAACCAAGACGGCGATAATGCAGTGCAAGTGTATTAGAAAAATATTGCCCAAATTTTATTTTACTATTTTTTTCCCTTTTACAAGTGATGCTACTTGTTAAAATAAATATTTAAATTTTTTAACGTCTAATGAAGAAATCAATTAGGTGACATAATTTTATTTAACTATTTTTTTTTTCTTTTGACCTGCTACTGTTTCATTCCTGTGCAGGTAGAGGTTGTATTATGAAATTTTCTTGAAACTTCATTTGGACGGAAAGGGACTTGTGATTACGTTTATAGGGGTGCTTGATTTTTTGGCCACAAAAGAAAGTTGATTGATTTGGATTCTCCAAATTTTATATGGTGATTATTTAGTTTTATTTATTTTAAGGGATTTTGTGTTGTGCACAATAAATATATGAAAAATTTTTATCTCGTAAAATAGAAAAATAATTTCTTTTTTTGTTAAACCAAACTTTGGCATGGTTAGACTAAAGTTACATTTATCTCCCGTAGTTTTGGGTAAGAAATTTTAATATTTCTTAAACTAAAATACTATTCTTTCTTTTCATTTTAGAGATATTTTAAAACATACGATGACATTTATTTTAATAGAGATATTGTTATAATTTATATACAGTATAAAATATTATTAAAGATGTAATTAACCGACACAGCATGTTCAACCATGTGAAAAAAACGGTGAACTTGAAAATCATAAATTAGTCTTATTGTCTATAAGAGTATTGGCATTGGCCACAAGAATATAGCAATTAATTACTTATTTTAATAGGAAATCATTGATTTGGGATCTTGAAGCTCAAGTAGTATTTTCTTATTTTTTTTTCCCCTTCAATTATTAGCCTTGAAATAAATTAAAATTGTTTTTGTTAGACATAAGTATTCTCTTATTAGAGATAATGCTATTTAAGATACTATTAAAATACTAAATATAAATACATCTCCTAATAAATATTCGAATCTTAATTCACTATATGCTATTAACCCTTTCAACTATATCCAGCACATTGGTGATAAATTAAACTTTTGAGTTTTCGCCAATGTGTGTGGGTGCGGATCACTATCAGCGCCCTGCCATAGTCAAAGTCCAAGCGGGCACTTATGACCAGAATTAAAATTAATACTGGTAAAACGGGCCGTCGTGGGCTGCGGGCTTGACGGGTTAGGCTGCATCTTTGAGGGCCCGCCTCTATTTTTGGATTTTTTATATTTTTACTGTTTTTTTAATTCTCACTCCCTTTCTCTTTCATCCACTCATATCATATTTCTTTTTTTTTTTATATATTTATGTTAGGAAACTAATTTCATTCTTATTTTTCTTTTTTTTCATATACTTACATAACAAAAACATGTAAATACATCTATTTTAAATTTAATAATAATAAAATAAATAACTATAATATAAATAGAAAAGTGTCAAATAAAAATATGACGAATTAATTAAGCACAATATCAAAGGAAAGACGATAAAAGGATATTCGGATTTATTTTATTAAAAAAACTAAAAAACTTCAAAAAAAATAATAAAAGCAGGCCAGCCCAAGTCAGTCATTTTTGGCGGGCTGGCAGCCCAACCCGTTTTACCACCTCTAACTAGAAATCACCAGTGCAGTGTAATGGGGTCCACATGCTAAATGAAATGTTAGACCAGAATAGACACTTCAACTATATATTACTGAAAATAATAAATAACAGTTAAATCATTTAATATGTCTTGAAATGTAAATATTTTTTATTTTTATCTTTTTTTAAGGATTGTGTTTAATTGTATTAGGAATGTTCTTTTAGATAGAGATGAGATATAATAAGTGAGCAAAGTTAGAAAGTGAGTATTAATTATAAGAGTTAAATAGGAAAATGAGCATTAATTAACATGAAAGTGACTATATTCTAGAGGATACCATTTTTTTTTAGAAGTGTCCTATATTATGGGTTGAGTAGTACTTGGTACTCTGTATTGTAATTTTACTAATTTAATTAACGAACTTTTTAATTGATTGATTCGAGTTCAACCCAAACAATTATCAGCTTTTGAGTGAATTTTGAAAATTGCAGCCTATCGGTCTGCCCCTGCCAATCCCGCCTAATAGCTTTCACCTCAATTTGTTTACTTAACATATTTTTATGATGACTACAGCTTCCAAGATTAATATTTAAAATATAAAACTTATGTAGAACTGCGTCATTCAAAGATATTAATACTAGAATTCTTTTTTGGGTTTCATTTTTCTCCACTCCCTGCACATATTCCACACAAAATTTGTTTAATTTTTTTTATTTGTTAATATTTCTAGATTTAATAAAATTTAAATTGAAAAAGGTGACTATGAATTTTTAATATTATTCAACATATTATTTTTCGGTCCACTAAGACTTGATTAAATGCCCCGTATTAATTTGTCTACTACCCTATCCGATCGGAAGACAATTTTTTAATATTTATTTGGTTGGCCAAGTGGGACTCCTCCTTTATCCGGAGAAATAGTTCTCAGTTCTCGCTGAGTTTGTCTGATTCTTTTCCTTTTTAATTGAGCTATATTCTTGTTTTCCATTTTGAAAGTCTGCAAATTAATACCGTTAGGGGAAATGCTGATACATGAACCACTATTTTTCATTACATTTTTTTATGGAAACATGTTTCAATTGATGCAGAAAGACTTGAACTAGTCAAAGAAGGCGGGTTTAAATTAGACGTCTCCTTCTAGAATTGACCCGCAATAATATTGATGATATACTACTACAGAATTTATATTTTACGTCCCTTTTTAAAAAAGGGACATAAAAAATAAAGATGATGGTATTTTTGTAATTATGAATGAGAACTGAATAGTTTTAGACGTCCCCAATTCAAATAGGGACGTCTAAAGTGTGACTTTACAAACTTTAGAAGTCCCTATTTGAATTAGAGACGTCTAAAATTTAAATTTTTGTTTTTTTACTTTAGACTTCCCCAATTCAATTAGGGACGTCTAAAGTATGTAAAGTTACACTTTAGACACCCCTATATATATTAGGGACGTCTAAAGTTTTTTTAAATTTTTTTTTTTTTAATGAGGGACACCCTTTGGCATCCCTCATATATATGGGGACGCCAAAGGGCGTCCCTGTTGCGGATATATATATGTTCGGGGCGTCCCTAACATATATATATCCGCAACAGGGACGCCCTTTGGCGTCCCCATATATATGAGGGACGCCAAACGCTGTCCCTCATTAAAAAAAAAAATTAAAAAAAAAATTTAGACGTCTCTAATGTATATAGGGTCGTCTAAAGTGTAACTTTACATATTTTAGACGTCCCACTATAAAAAAAAAGACTTTCAAAGTCGCCGTTGAAAGACTTTCAGCGGCGACAAAAAGTCGCCGCCTATGCGACTGTCGCTGAAAGTTTTAGCGGCGACAATTTTTGTCGCCGCTCAAGGTATAGTTTCAGCGGCGACATTTGTGTCGCCGCTGAAGGTATAGTTTCAGCGGTGACAAAAGTCGGCGCTGAAAGTGTTAATTTTTTTATAAAAAAAAATTCAAAAAATAAAATTTTTTATTAAAAAAAGGGTTAATATAACTTTTGGTCCCTGAAGTTTGATTCAATTTTGGTTTTGGTCCCTCAAGTTTGAAATATGTGGTTTTGGTCCCTGAAGTTTCATGCGATTTTGGTTTTGGTCCCTCAAGTTTGAAATATGTGGTTTTGGTCCCTGAAGTTTCATGCGATTTTGGTTTTGGTCCCTGAAGTTTAAAAAGGACTTGGCGACCCAATTAAAAAACCCGACCCGACCCAGAAAAAAAACCAAGTCCTTTTCAAACTTCAGGGACCAAAACCAAAATCGGGTGAAACTTCAAGGACCAAAACCATCGATTTCAAACTTCAGGGACCAAAACCAAAATCGCATGAAACTTCAGGGACCAAAACCACATATTTCAAACTTGAGGGACCAAAACCAAAATTGAATCAAACTTCAGGGACCAAAAGTTATATTAACCCTTAAAAAAATTTGAATTTTTTTTAAAAAAATTTAATTTTCAATTGACACGTGTCTCCTCCCCATGCTACCATGTGTCGCTTCCCCGTGCTGCCATGTGTTGCCTCCCCGTGCTGCCACGTGTCGCCTCCTCGTGCTGCCACGTGTCGCCTCCTCATAATTCCTCCATGTGACTCTCCTCCAGTTCGAACCCGCGACCTCAGAGAGCCGATGCCTTAGCGCGCGAGTCTCTACCAGTTGCGCCGGAATGAACCTATGTCATATTATTACATATTATTATATATATAATATTATCATATATATAAACATATATACATATAATTAATTAATTATATACATATAATTAATTATTAATTAAATATAATATTATTAAAAGTAATGAAAAATTAAATAAAAACGAAAAAAATATTGATATTTTTAAATTTAAAATTTTTTTAATTAAAATTACTTAATAAATAATAATTTAATATCATAAATATTATTTTTAATAAAAAATTATAAATCAAATATTAATAAATAATAATATAATTTTAATAATTAAGGTTAAATAGAATTATTTAATAATTAATAGTTAAATTTTATAAATATTATTTTTAAAAAATATTAATAAAAAAAATATGAAAAAGACTTTCAGCGGCGACACTAAAGTCGCCGCTGAAAGTGTTTTAAAATTTTTTTTTTTAATTTTCGAAAAACACTTTCAGCGACGACACTTTGTCGCCGCTGAAACTCACTTTCACAGGCGACACTTTGTCGCCGCTGAAAGTGTTTAAAATTTTTTTTTTTTAATTTTCGAAAAAGACTTTCAGCGGCGACAATAAAGTCGCCGCTGAAAGTGTTTTAAAAATTTTTTTTTTAAATTTTCGAAAAAGATTTTCAGCGGCGACACTTTGTCACTGCTGAAACTCACTTTCAGCGGCGACTTTTAATAGTCGCCGCTGAAAGTGTTTAAATTTTTTTTTTTTTATTTTCGAAAAGACTTTCAGCGGCGACACTAAAGTCGCCGCTGAAAGTGTTTTAAAATTTTTTTTTTTTAATTTTCGAAAAACACTTTCAGCGGCGACACTTTTGTCGCCGCTGAAAGTGACACCTTTAGCGGCGACATTAAAAGTCGCCGCTGAAAGTCTCACTTTTAGCGGCGACATTAAAAGTCGCCGCTAAATGTCGCTGCTGAAAGTGATTTTTTTGTAGTGTCCCTAATTGAATTGGGGACGTCTAAAGTAAAAAAAAAAATGGACAACTTTAGGCGTCCCTAAATTAAATTGAGGACATAAAAAAAATATTCAAATTTTTTCTGACAGTCTTTATTTGTCAGCTTTATACTAGTTTTATATTCATCTTTCTCTTCCCATCGCAGTAAACATAAGAAGAGCCACTACCACTACGCATTTTAACTCTTGCTTCTTCTTCTTTATATGCCCTTTTTACTCTTGCTTCTTCCTTTCTCTCTCTTTTTTTCACCGCCAGATCTGCTATACTTTCTTACCATCTTTTGTATTTTATCTTCTTTCTCTTTTTTCTTTGAGTTCCCCTTCTATTTTATCTTCTAACTTGTGTTGTTATGGCTTGTAGATCAGAACTCTGAAACATGCTTCATGACCACGTTCCCGCTGAGAAAACGAGGTTCATCTCTTCCTGTCGCTCTTCTCTATTCATTATTACGAGAAAATAAATTTCAATAATAGAAGGAGATAAGTTTTTTGTAACTAGTTCCTCTTATTATTTTCATCTTCTGCCTATAAGATTTCAGCTTTGGAGTTATTATTGTGTAGATTTTGGATTTCAGATACTAGATCTGTAATTTTATTGACGATGATATATGATTTCTGGTTTTAAATACTGTTTAGTCCAGATATATAATATAAATGAATTTGTTTTTAAAAAAAAAAAAGCACTTTAGACGTCCCCACTTTAAAGTGGGGACGTTTAAAGTGGGACTTTAGAAGTCCCCACTTTAAAGTGGGGACATCTAAAGTCCAGACCTTAGACGTCCTTTTATCTACGGACGTTATTGCCATTTTTTACTACGTCGCTCATATAGACGTCCTTTTGTTTTCAGATGTTAAAAGGCCTAAAATAGAGACGTTAAAAATGTTTTTTGTAGTAGTGAATAAGATTTTTTTTTTTGGATAGAATCCATGTGGTACCCCGCCAATAACTATAGACTACTCCTCCAAAGATATAGAAATCATTGAAGTAGGTTTTATCTCTTTCAATAAAGCCTTTTCCATGATTACGGCCTCGGATAAGGTTAATTAGTGCAGAAATTAATATAGGAATAAAGCAGTGTGATTGATTTATGAAGAAAAATATGGGAGAATCACTCTTAGATTTTGAAGGAAAATATTATCAGAAAAGTCATTCGGGTTTATAAAATACACTCAATAGGTTGTGAATACACGCTCTGAGGTTGTAACCAGGGACTTTTCTGATAATATCTTCCTTCTTTAGGACCTAAGAGTGATTGTCCCGAAAAATATTGCTTTGATTTTATTGGATGATATTTTACATTGTTTTTACAATATATAAGTTGAGATATCGGTGGTCGACGCTAGTTGTTAATACTTAAAATAAATATTTGGATTTTTTAGCATCTAATATGAATAAAGTAGCATAATTTTATTTCATTTATTCGTTTCATTCCATCCAGGTGCAGGTTGTATTATGAAACTTTCTTGAAACAATTAATTTGGACGGAAAGGTGGCTAGCAACATGCTTATTAAACTAAAGTTACATTCATCTGATCTAATTTTGCGGTTAAAAATTATAATGTTTTATAAGACAATAGTCTCTTCTTTCGTTGATTTATGCCTAATTGACAGTATGTTCCATCTATTGACAATATATTCCTTTTTTTAAAAGCGTTGCTTCGTTTGACCGTTTCCCAACCGCCTTATTTGACTAATATGCTGGAAAGAAAACAAAATAAAAACATATCATCCCAAAATATAAAAACGAAAGATTCGAAAACTATAAACTCATCAACGACTTGATGAATTAAATAAGTGGCGGCTTCACCTAAAGAAAGAGGCACTCACACTGATCCATCGCCTATAAATACAAACATACTCTACCCTCTCAAACCACACACAAATAGCCTCAATCTCCTCGAAAGCCCTCCCTCGTACGTACTTCTTTGTTCTTATATTTTTCTATTATATCATCTCATCAATCACCATGGGAGCTTTCACTTACCAAAACCAGAACGCCATAAGCGTGCCCCGTTCTAGACTCTTCAAAGCTGTAGTTCTAGATTCCAAGAACCTCCTCCCAAAGATCATGGAAGGCGTTAAGGTTGAGTTCCTGGAAGGCAGTGGAGGACCTGGCTCCCTAAGGAAGACGACTTACCAAGAAGGTGGGGAAACAAAGTATGTGGTGGAGAGAGTGGAAGCAGTGGATGAAGCAAACTATATATATAACTACAGCATAGTGGACGGGAATACCTTACCAGAGGGAGTGGAGAAGATATCATATGAGACGACGGTGGAGGAAGCAGCCAATGGAGGATGCCTTGGGAAGGCCTCTTTCACTTACTTCACCAAAACCGATGCTCCTCCCAGCGATGACGTCATCGCTGCTGCTAAAGCCCAAAGCGGTTACTTCGTCAAGGTTGTTGAGGATTACCTTTTGGCTCATCCCGAATACTAAATAAGCTCTTTCTTATATATATGCTCACACCACTTTGCTTCTATGTCATTGTTGTTCTGGTTTGCTATGTTTTTGTTTTTTTTGGACTGAGCTCTGGTTTGCTATATTTGTGATGAAGAGAGTGGACCTCTAAAGTACTCTGGTGAAGTTATGGAGAGATAGGAAAATTAATGAATGCAAAATTAAGCCTATCACTTTATTTCTTCTCTCAAGTATCTTAGAGTATCTATCCAGATATATGTTTGTCATTATGGAATAATAATAATGATGAGGAGGAGAAAGTGTTTTCTTTTTTGTCCTGTCCTGTTTTATTTGACTTTGGATTTCTCAAATTTGACTTCAAGATTAAGGAGTGTTGAGAGTGAATTGGAGGGTGTAATATAATTTAGTTTGAATACGATGAACATATATATGTTGTCTCTGTGCGCGCGCGTATTAGTGTGTAATAATCAACATGGTGTACTTGAATGAAAATGAACTGATGTATATATGTATTAATAATAGTGTGTTCAATGGGATCCGGCTCCTCTCCCTTGCGGTTCTGTCCATTTAATTTTCGTCTCCTTTACCTAAAACTACACCATTGTTTTGAGTGTAAAATTGGGGTTGGTTTTGTTTTTTTTCCTAATTTTTTTTAAATGTGGAATATTTTTTCAGTAGCACTCAGTATCCTAAAATAATTTTGCGTGCCTCTAGCACTTTAAAATATTTTTTTAATTACAACAAACACCCTAAATTTAAGATACAGAGTGTTGATAGAAAAAAATATTTGATTTATTAGATGAAAAAAATATTTTAGGATATCGGGTGTTATTAAAAAAAATTTTAAAGTGTTAAATGAGCTAAAAATTAATTTATGATACTGGATGCTGCTAAAAAAAATACTTCACGGTACAACTTGCTAAATATTAAATGCTATTGAAAAAATATTTGATAGTCAATGTATCAAAAATTATTTTAAAATACTGGATGCTACTGAAAAAATATTCTAGAATATTTAATGGTTTTTTTTGAAAAAAATGGACCAACTCCATATTTTACACCTAAAACGGTGTAATTTTGGGGAAATGAGGGGGGAAATGGACGGCACCACGACGGAGAGGAGCCGGGCGCGTGTTCAATGGGGATGAGAGAGAAACTGAGTCAGAATTGCCAGATTTTGGGAATTGAAGACAAATATCAAAACCCCTTGAACAAGGCTTTTTGACCTGCTGCTGGTTCACGATGAACATTGTCCTCAATTACATTTCCTTATACTACACGTATTAGTTTATGGATTTATCTTCGTTGATCTTAATTCATTTTGTCTAATAAATTTATAATTTTTTTTCCCCAAATCATCAGGCCATATAGTAAATGTGGGCTTTCGTCAATGGAGATTGTAATGATTAAAGGGTTTAAGAAATCACCACATTTGGTCCATGTAATTTTAAGGGAGAATCCCAAAAATATACCACTTGAATTTCAAAAATTCTAAATTGGTTTTGTTGATAATAAAAGATTAAAAGTAATGAGATTGACAACTCATGTTTTTATTAAATCATTGATTTGAGATTTTGAAATTTAAGTGGTATTTTCTAGGAATTTTTCCTAATTTTAATAAGTTTTGGTTTTAGTCCCTAATGGTATTAACTCAGACTAATATAACAAAAAATCATTATTTTAAACTATATGGACCAAAATTAAAATTTAATCAAATTAAACTGTAAATTAATGGTATATTAACCCATATATATACTCTTCTGGTGGTCTTATTTATAACGTACTTCCAACATATTTCACAAATATCAAGAAAATCTTAAACTACATTAACTCTGTCTTAAAATTTAACAATTTTTTAATTTTATTCCTATTTAATACACATTATACCATATGAGAACAAAGTCAATGTAATAATAAATTGAGGGAATAATTGTGCATTCAAATACAGAATTTCTTTTTCTGCCATGTAAATGTACCCTTTAAATAGGACTCGAGGGGTATATATTTATATATCATATATGTATGTAAAATCATAATACTATTGTTTCACAGACCAGTAAGCTTTCCTCCAACACAATTTATATCTTACTAGATTTAAATTATCAGATATTAGATGTTTATTACAAGCGGCAAATTCCAGCGAACACAAAATAACAACAGAACGCACAAATCATTGAGCCACGACAGAATGCCCAGAACAAAAAACAAAAACAATCAAGAGAAAGAGAGGCCAAGCAACAAGCACCTCAATCTCACAAATATCACAACCACACGAAATGAACATAGAAAAATAGATTCGATGAATAATAATAAAAATAACAATAGAGCTGGAGATTATTGATTTTGTGTGGTCTAGTTATTGTAGAGCCCAGGATTTGCCAGCAGGTAGGCTTCCACAGCCTTAAGCAGCCCCAAAGCCTTGTCTTTGTTAGCCTTCACTTCTTCTTCGTGAACATTATTATTATCACCTTTGGTCACGTACTTGATCGTTCCCTTAATCACAGATCCTCCATTATCAGATGCCTCTAACCTAGTCTCGTACGTTATCTTCTCGTACTTGTCGGATAAAGCATCTCCCCCTATCACACTGTAGCTGTACACCAACTTTTCCTTGTCCACTGCTTCCACCTTGTGCGTCGCGTTCTTGTATGGGCTCCCTGCAATAATATAATTTCCAAACATACCAATACATTAATAATCGTTAATAATATGATTATTACTCGCTCCGGTCCTTAATATAGAATTTATTTGGAGAGTTGATATTGGTATTAAATATAAGATTTATTTTTATATTTATCAATATTTTTCTAATTTACCTCCGTTGATACTCCTTTAATAATAATCAAAGATGAGAGGAAATGAAGAAATTATGAAAGATAACTAAGGTGTTTTATAAAATATATGTTATATTAACTAACATTCTTAGTTAAATCAAATTAGATAAATAGGTCTTATATTAAAGACTAGAAGCAGTTAAAACAGACCTGGGCCAAAGTTGATTTTCCTGATGGTACCAGCACCACCATTACCTTGAAGGATTTCAGTGCTTTGGATGGCGTGAGGTACAACCTTGGGGATGAGATTATCTGCGTCAAGAATTAGTGCCTGAAATAGCTTACCCGGGGCAATGCCTGAACTGTTCTCGTACTCGAAAGTGAAAACACCCATAATTATTACTACTAATTAACAATTAGTTCCAATGGAAGCTTAATTGTGAGTTTGTTTGAGCATGTAAATTCATAAACTGGCCTCGTATTTATACTGTGCTCGTTAGTCGTAATATCAGTTATTAAATATGATCGTATCAGTTTGTGATTTGTTTAGGTACCGCATTTTCCACACGCTCCTCGTTATTTAAATCATATATTTTGTCTCCTCTGCGTTAGTACTGTGCTAAATAAATGCAATAAAATCAAAATCTTCATGTAGGATGCTAATTATGTTTATTATCAAAGTGTTTTATGAACTATAGGAACTATGTGCGGTGCAATATTTTACTCAAATATATGCGAAAATTATTAGCCTTGTGGTAACAAGTAACGGAGAGAATTAGCTACAAGTTAATTAAAACATAACAGTTTTTTTTCCTGACCTTGTAAAACATACAAGAGTTGAACGATGTATTAATTAACTTAAATATGCAAGCGTTATCAAATATTTGATTTATTAGCAGAATTTTAATTCTTCATCCAACGTTTGTTTCCCTTACCATTTCAATAACTCATCAGTTTCATGTGGATGATCGCAGTTACGTAGGCGCCATCACCCGACTCTAATATACTCCATTGAATTAGAACCTTTTTTTTTCCAAAAAAAATAATCTTGTGACAGTAAAATTACTTATGCAGTTTGATTTGTATATTCATCTTGGTCTAAGTCATTAGAGACTACTAATTAGTACTTACGATGAGAATTTTATATTATCCATTGCAGGTATTGTGTCATACAACTAATTAACCAAAGTCACATGGGAACAGCTTCTGATAAGTCACATGGGAACAGCTTCTGATGATGCCTTTTAGTAATATACATTTAATTTAATTTAATAATCCACATCAACGTTTGCTTCCTGCAGTCCTCAATTATATTATATTACATATAGCAAGCAACAAATTATCATACCTTACTCTAAGATCATTTATTAGAGCTATCAAGTTGAAAATGAACCACTAATATTCTTTAGAAATCCCAGAAATCACTAACAATTAAAAAATTTTTCTCAAACATTTCAAGTTCTAATACTTATTGTTGGAATGGGATTTTCTAATAATTTTAAAAATGCATAACTAATTCCTTATAATTCTAAAAATAGTGGTTTAAAGCTCAAACATAAGCTCCTTCATTGCATTTCATGATCAAATTAAGACCTGGACTCAACATGGTCTAATTGGGTCGAGAATCTGCTTAAAACTCTTATTGTTCATAGGAATTTTGGTAGAAAATTCCAGAATTCTAACCCAATTTAGAAAATTCATAAATTTTTATCTACACATTCAAAAATGACAAATTAGTACTTATTTTAAAGCTTAGGATGTATACTATTAAACTGAAGCATATGAAGAAATAACTCGAACGTTTACCCTGTCTAAAGTCAGACTCAAAAATGATGTTTCAGCACGCAGGTGCAGCTAATTATCCACAATAATATGAAGTCTTACCATGTTTATAACTACTCATCTCAAACTCCTTATAGAGACATGTACAACCCAAAACAAGCATAAAATTTACATGCCATGGTAATTATAATAAGCCATACTATTGCAAAATTAGCCTAACAAAACATGCTTACTTCCAACCATCTTTGCTAAGCCTCCACGAGCTTCTCCTTTCCTTTAGATGAACTTGTCCCTATGGTTAATACATAGAGAGAGGGGTGAGATTGGGAAATCTCAGTAGTAATAATCATATTTCAGTATATAATGCATAGTAAACAACTGAGCAACCAAAACTAGCCATAGGGAACAATACCTTACAATAACTAAATATATATATATATATATATATATGTAAAATTGAATAACTGAAACAATTATTACACATGGCCATGACAATAATAAAGTAAGTAATTTACATGTTCTCATGCTTAACTACAGGAATAATGGCACAATGAACATGCAGCCAATGAAAATATATGAAATTAACGATTAAGGCTACTTTTATCCTGCTCTCTCACGCTTGCACTTCTTTCTTGGTGTCTTCTTGGTGGATTTGGACACAATCAAATCCTAACATTCATTTGTATACATGACGGTTAATATTGCTATCATTCACAACATAATTTAAGCAATTAACTATCATATGGACTCAACCAGTGCCACTAGGCGCACTGGTTACTAAAGTGCTGTTCCAACCTTGTAATCCAAAAAAACTATCATATGGACTCTTCCAATTCTCATATAACTCTCGCTGCCAATCTGGAAATTATTTTCCAGCCTTGAAAACTACCATTTTTAATCTTTTACCTTGCTTTAACACCTTAAAACACTTGTTTAGCAGTTAAAACATCACTTGCACTAGTTCACGTTTATATTATCAACTGAATCATCTTTAAAATGCCTCCAACTAAGGCTTGAACACCCAGACTGATTGTTTGACATTTAAAGGCATTCAAACAGTAAACTCTAATCTGTTTTAGCTTCAACTCTTCAAACCTCAAGAGATTCAGAATATATTCTCAACATTTCAGCATCATTAACAATGTTTGAACCTTCATTTTAAAATCTCTAAGCATGGTTTAATTGCCTAAGATATTTAATCAGCATGTGGGAATGCCAAATACAGTAACTTCCTTATAGATTCAATCTTAAAATCTGAACTTATAAGCTTCCAACAACATGCATACACACATTCTCATATCTCGCATTAAGTAATCATATGCTCATTCTCTATCCTCCAAGACAGCCCTGTGTAGCTTTCTTTATAATCTGAAAATTGAAACTCAATATGCAGTGGGGGTTTCCCTTATGTAAAACCAAAACAGCAATTAACTACAACAATAACAGTAACAAGCTTACCCTTCTTAAACTTGTTTCCATATTATAACATTTCTAACGGTCTGTTTGGTGTGAGAGATTTTGGAGGGGAAAGGAGGGGAGGGAAAATTTTTATGACTTGAATTTTAAAAAATTGAATAAGTGGGGTAATAAAATTTTAATAAAGAGAATATATAAGATAAAAGAGTAAGAAAAATTAATTAAAAATTTTTAACCCCACTTCTCTAATTTTTGTAAATTCAACTCAAAAAAATTTTCCTTCCTCCCACTTTCTCTCCCCTCCCCTCAAACCAAACAAGCCCTTAGGTATCCCAGCAGCCTTCAATCATGTGGATTCATTAACATCAACACTCAAAAGTTTCAGCTCAAGAACGCTAACTCAGGGTTATTAATCATGTCTAAATTATCTAAGATTTCTATTTAATAACACCAAGCAGCACTGACTGAAACTCATAAGGTACTGATTCTTCTAACAATATAAACTAGCAACCCCCAAAAACTGATTTTAACTTGGGAACAACATACATACATAACTTTTAAAACTTCCCTTCACCTTCCCCCACAAGACCCGACTGTATAAGCATCCATTAATATATATTCAGAGGAGTTACTATTATAATGATATATTTTTTTTAACAATTTTAATTAATCCTTGTGACGTAGTTAGAAGTATCTTCTTTCATTTATGTAATGGTATATATATGTGTGATAAATATGTGTGTATGTACTATTATAATGATTTTTTTTTTTTTAACATCAACACTCAAATGTTAATCAATTTATAATAATAAGAATGATTTTCCCCTTTTCTTCTTGCATAAGATAAGTACTGATATCACTTTATAAGTACTATACACATAGATATATAAATTATAAAGTGAAGATTTAAGTGTGATGATGTGACCAATTTCAGCAAGTTGTTACCAGAATTTGGATTAAATATAAGCTTTTTTCACTCCACTTCTTATTTCAATTGTTCAATTAGCTTTTGATATGTTAAATATTAGAACAGTAGATTTTTTTTTTTTTCACTTCATTTCAGCTAAAGTTTTAATCCATTTAAAACGGGTTTTAACAAAATAGATTTGTTATTCATTTTTTATAATCAACTAATCAGAAAAATAGAAGTAAAGGGATGCTGAGCCAATAGGGGTTGGGTCTAACGGAAAAAGACTAGTTCCTTACAACATGATGCTGAAATTGGTCACATCATCTCACTTAAATCTTTACTTTATAATTTATATGCCTCTGTGTATATTTTATAATGAAGTCAAGACCTGGGAAATAAAATTAGATTAAATTTATGTATGGTCAAATTGAATTTGTTGAAAATTAATTAATTTATATATAGTACTTATCAAGTGATATCATTACTTATCTTATGCAAGAAGAAAAGGGGAAAATCATTCTTATTATTATAAATTGATTAACAAGACTATGAAAAAAAAAATCAAAGAAGATATAAACGTACATACACACATATATACCATTCCATAAATGCAAGCAGATACTTCTAACTACGTCACAAGGATTAAGTAAAATAGTTAAAAATAATATATATCATACTTTTAAAGATTACTCTCCAATTAAAAATAATGTATTTTAATCACTTTATTTGTGAAATAAAGAAGAATTTAATCCTATTAAATTTTTATAAAGTGACTTATATTTAAGACCATAAAAGTCTTCTAGATGCGGCATATATATCAAGGAGGATGCTGCATTAATCTTAATTATTAGTTTATGATCTGTTGCCCGAATCAATTATTTATCATGTTATATTAACTAATTTTTTTAATATAATTAAATTAAATAAATATATCTTATATTAAAGATGAAAAAAAATACCTTATAAATAGAATAAAAAATATTTTCGCTCTGCTCTATAGATAAGAATATAGGAGTCTCTTGCAACTGGGGGAGTTGCCACATTTCATCATTTCGCATGTGGATCCCATCACACTAGTGATTTCGGGTCAAAGTGCGGACTTGGACTTTGATTCTAGCCGGCCGCTAATATTTTCTATACAATTTGGAGGAAAAAAACAAAAATTTAATTTATTTTAGAGTAAAATACTCTAACCTCTCTTATATTTCATCTTAATTATACAGATCTCTTCTCTATTTTGAAAATATACACTTAAATCCAAACCGTTAACTTCGTTAAGGATTTTTATTTTTTGATTAAAATTTATATTAAAATAAATTTTATTTACTAATTTATCCTTTATTATTATTAATTCCCTAATTTTGACTAAAATTGTTTAAGTAATTTACAAGTTTTTTATTCTTTTTCTCAACTTATTTTTTTTACTTTTGTAAATAGTTATATGTTAATTTTTTTCATATTAAGATAAATACTTAATTAATTAATTTAATTAATGTAGACATAGAAAAATTAATTAAAAATATGATTAATCCTATTAGTAGATTCATACTAAAAAAAAATGTTTATAAATGTTTGTGCAAAAAATATATTTAAAAAGTTAAAATTTAAAATTAGTATAAGTCATATACTGTATCAAATTTATATTATTAATAACATATTGTAAATAAAACATATTTCTTCTTTTTCTTTTTGCCTTTCAAATTTTTAGTCATTTTAAAGAATACTAAATAAATAAGTTTCAATAAATATGATAAAAATTTAAAATTTAAAATTTTACAATATAATAAAAATTAAAAAAATTTATAATATATTGAAAATTTTGAACATACATGTATTAGAATTATTTTTTTATATAAAAATTTATTTTTAAACAAATATAAATGTTTATTTATTTGTTGAAAAAGGGATATTTTAGTCAAAATAAGTGTTTAATAGTCAAACTTAATGGTCAACTAAGGTTTGATGGATAGAAATGGAATATCAAATATGTAAAGGAGGTTTTTACAACTTGCACTTTAATTTCAAGGGAGGTCTATATATATTTTTAAAATAGAGGGGAAGTTTATGTAATTTAGGCAAAATAGAGGGGTGGTCAATGTATTTTACTCTTTATTTTATTATCATTACTGTTTTTTGGATGGCTGAAAACCAAAACTAACTTTTCTCCTTTTCTTCCTATGAAAAGAAGGGTTTTTTGTCAAATCTGGACCATTGGATCAATATCTCAATGGTCCAAATTAGTTTTATAATATATTAAATCTGAACTGTTGAGATATTGATCCAACAGCCTAGATTTGACAAAGACCCTTCTTTTCTTTAAAGAAAAGGAGGAAAGCTAGTTCCAAACCTGCCTGCTGGAATTATTTTGACAGCCCCTGATTGATATTAGTTTTGGAATGCATATGTATATTTTGACGTAGTTTTAGCTGGTTATGTAATGTATAGTGAAAACAAGTGTATAGTTTTATAAGTTAATGAAATGTTCAGTTCGCCAAAAAAAAAAAAAAGAGTCTGACTTGGGGAAGGGCTCAGACCCAACTCACATAAATTTTATTATCTCTTGATGTTAAAAAACTCTTAATTTAATTAGACAATTAGATGGAATACTTCGCCATCTAACCATATAATATTTTAGTCCTAGTGATCCTAAACATAATAGCTAAATAATTAATTTGCATATATAAAAGAAACTAATTAAGTTAGTTGTCTATAACAAATATATGTTAATACTCTTAAAATACCCTGTTTAATTATTATAATCTCCATTGATGAAAACACACTTTAAATATATTTCCGTCATTAATAGAGATGTTTTGGCAAAAATTTTTAAATTTGGGAGACAAAAAAGTTAAAGTCTTATATTTAGAATAAAACCAAACTATGAACTAACTGCTATATTTAGGACGAAAAGTAGTATATGCAATTGTAATTAAGGACAATTTTCATCTCTTGAACTAGCAACAGGTAAAAAAGACTTGATTGAGGGGGTTTTAATATTTGTCTTCAATTCCTGGAATCTTGCAATTTTGACTCAGTTTGTCTCCCCCCCCCATTATTAATATATATTCTTCATTTTCATTCAAATAAATCACGTTAATTATTGCGCAATATAGAAAGAGTGACAAATATATATTTCAAATTCAAACTAAATTAGGGTATGTTTGGATTAGCGATAATAGAAGTGACTTTTTTTTTTTTCAATCTGACTTTTGTAAATATAAGATTAGGTAAAAGTTAGATTGTGATTAATGCAAAAGTAAGTTTAAATGTAAAATGACCGGAAAGGTTATGAATTTAATAAAAATAATAATATTTAATATATTATTGGAAAATATTTGAAAATACTAAGTTACTTAAATTTTAGAGAAAATAGGAGAAAAGTCTCCCTTTAAAAATTCTTCATATATATAACTTTATTAGGTTCGTCACATCAATGAAATTTCTGATTGGGGGAGTTTTTCCCGATTTCTCTTAAATTTCATCATTATTATTTTTTGGAAAAATCCCTATAAAATACCCTTAAAATAGGAAAATCCCTAATCAGTACATTAAAATCAAAAAATCCGGATCAATCACGCGTCAGTACGGATGAACAGTGCGGGTGGTGCCAAAAGACGATTTTGCCCTTTAGCCCTCATTCTCACCACTTCAAAAATAACAACACACGGTTTTTAATTAACAACTCCGTATTCTTGATTAACAACTCTAGTTTCATCTTTTTACTTTCACAATAACAACACTGATCTTGTTATTAGCAACTCCGAATTCTTGATTAACAACTCCGCTTTATTCTTCCACATATTCGTATCTCAAAAATATAATGTTGTTAATGTAAAATACGGTGTTGTTAATAAAGAAAGAGGTGTTGTTATTGGCCCTGAAACTTAAATTACGAAGTTGTGAAACAAGAAATAGGAGTTGTTAATGTAGAATATGGTATTGTTAATAACAACACTGGTGTTGTTATTGTGAAAGTAAAAAGATGAAATGGAGTTGTTAATCAAGAATATGGAATTGTTAATAAAGAATACTGAGTTGTTAGTCAAAAATCCGGAATTGTTAATTAAGAGGGCGTGTTATTAATAAAAATAGAGGTATTGTTATTTGCCTTGAAATTTAAATGAGGAAGTTGTGAAACAAGAATACGGAGTTGTTAATCAAGAATCCGGAATTGTTAATTAAGAACCGCGTGTTGTTATTTTTGAAGTGGCAAGAATGAGGGCTGAAGGGCAAAATCGTCTTTTGGCGCCGCCCGCACTGTTCATCCATACTGACGCGTGACTGATCCGGATTTTTTGATTTAAATGTACTGATTAGGGATTTTCCTATTTCAAGGGTATTTTATAGGGATTTTCCCTTATTTTTTCTTTGGATACTTTTATAAATAAGGATAAAATTAAAAAACAATCATTATTAACCTTTAAGTGGACATATATTTAGGACTAAAATTTTCATATACACTTAGACTTATAATAAGAAGGGTTAATATAACTTTTGGTCCCTAAAGTTTGATCCAATTTTGGTTTTGGTCCCTGAATTTTGAAATATGTGGTTTTGGTCCCTGAAGTTTCACTCGATTTTGGTTTTGGTCCCTGAAGTTTGAAATCGGTGGTTTTGGTCCCTGAAGTTTCACTCGATTTTGGTTTTGGTCCCTCAAATTTAAAAAGAACTTGGTGACCCAATTAAAAAACCCGACCCGAC
Organism: Inga leiocalycina; assembly: GCA_963242795.1. Classification (NCBI taxonomy): domain Eukaryota; kingdom Viridiplantae; phylum Streptophyta; class Magnoliopsida; order Fabales; family Fabaceae; genus Inga; species Inga leiocalycina. Next base: position 10,503,628 of record OY725327.1, on the reverse strand, counting down.
CTGGGGAAAAAAAAACCAAGTCCTTTTCAAACTTGAGGGACCAAAACCAAAATCGGGTGAAACTTCAGGGACAAAAACCACCGATTTCAAACTTCAGGGACCAAAAGTTATATTAACCCTAATAAGAACTAGAATATTATTCTAATAAAAGAATGTGGGACCCAATATTTTTTCTTCATGAGACATTTAATTTCTTTTCTCTCCATGATAAAAATGAGCTCCATGGTGGAAAAGGTAAAAACAAGAAATTTTAACTTTTGCCTTAAAGCAACTTTTTCTTTAAAGGTGCAAATATCTCATTGCCAATCCAAACACAGCCAAATCAACCAATCCTAATTCTTTCCTTGTAATCGCACGTTTGGGATGCCCAAACGAGGTCCCAAGCACAGCCTTACACCCTCAAATTTACTCCAAACACCCCGTATCTTGAAGTCAAATTAGAGAAATCCAAGGCCAAAGAAAACAGGACAGAAAAGAAAAGCAAACACTTTCTCTTTATTATTATCTATTATTATTCCATAATGACAAACACAAATCTGGATAGATTCTCTAAAATACTTTGAAGTAAAGGATAGATTAACCCTTCATAACTTCATCAGAGTACTTTAGAGATTAACTCTCTTCATCACAAACACAACAAACTAGAACAACAATGATATAGAAGCAAGGTGGTGTGAGCACATATATAAGAAAGAGCTTATTTAGTATTCGGGATGAGCCAAAAGGTAAGCCTCAACAGCCTTGAAGAAGCCACTACCTTGGGCTTTAGCAGCAGCGATGACGTCATCACTGGGAGGAGCATCGGCTTTGGTGAAGTAAGTGAAAGAGAACTTCCCAAGGGATCCTCCATTGGCTGCTTCCTCTACCTTCAACTCATACGACATCTTCTCCACTCCTTCTGGGAAGGTATTCCCTTCCAATTGGCTGTGGTTAAATACATAGTTTGCTTCATCCACTGCTTCCACTTTGTCCACCACATACTTTGTTTCCCCACCTTGATCATAAGAAATCTTCCTCAGGTTGCCAGGTGGTACTCCATTGCCTTCCAGGATCTCAACCTTAACTCCTTCCATGATCTTTGGGAAGAGGTTGTTGGAATCTAGGGCTATAGCTTTGAAGAGTCTAGAACGGGCCACGCTTGAGGTGGTCTGGTCATGATAAGTGAAAACTCCCATGGCAATTGATGAGATGATATAATAGAAAAATATAAGAACAAAGAAGTACGAACGAGGGAGGGCTTTCAAGGAGATTGAGGCTATTTGTGTGGTTTGAGAGGGTACAGTATGTTTGTATTTATAGGCGATGGATCAGTGTGAGTGCCTCTTTCTTTAGGTGAAGCCGCCACTTATTTAATTCATCAAGTCGTTGATGAGTTTATAGTTTTCGAATCTTTCGTTTTTATATTTTGTGATGATTTGTTTTTTATTTTGTTTTCTTTTCTGCATAGTTAGTCATATAAGGCGATTGGAAATTACGGTCAAACGAAGCAACGCTTTTAAAAAAAGGAATATATTGTCAATTAGGCATAAATCATCGAAAGAAGAGACTATTGTTTTATAAAACATTAGAATTTCTAACCGCAAAATTAGATCAGATGAATGTAACTTTAGTTTAATAAGCATGTAGCTGGCCACCTTTCCGTTCAAATTAAATGTTTCAAGAAAATTTCATAATACAACCTGCATCTGGGTGGAATGAAGCGAATAAATGAAATAAAATTATGCTACTTTAAAAAATACAATTAATAAAGCGGCTGATGAGCATGTATCATTTTCTTATTTATATATTACATAAGAAAATGATATTCTATCTGGTTTTTCCTTTATACATTGACGTTAAAAGAAGCTTTAATGAGAACAAATTTTTAACGAGCACAAATTTTTAAAAGAACCATGCCTCAAAAAACAAGAGGTTGGAGTTGGAGAGCTCAAAACTGTATAAGACTTTTTTTGTAACCTTCATAATATAGAACTCATGACAATTAAGACTAGATACTACTCCCTCTATTATTATATATAAGGTCCTTTCAACAAAATTATGAGATTCTAAAAAAAAATTAAAATTAATTAAAAATAATAAATATGTAGGAAATATAACCCTCAAAAAAGCCTGTATTTATAAATGAGTGAATGAGAGGGAACGTAATGATGAGAAAATGAAAAGAATAGAATGTATATAATAAATAAATGATTTGTGGGAATAAAGGCAAAATAAGTAAAAACATATTTATTATTCATATAAAATCAAATGAGATAGAAATGAAATATCTTGCTCCAAATCTCTCCACATGCGGAGAATAGAAGAGTTGGGAAGAAAATGGGGTGGGTGGCCTCATGACCCATTTTCTCCCCAACTTTTCTTTCCCCTTCCTTTTCCTCCCTCAATTGTAAGTAAGGGAAATCTATCTCTCTCCTCTATTTTCTTTCCTAGTTTTTCTTCCTCCTTCTCTTTTTTCTCAACCCAAACAAGGGTAAATCCTTATACTAGAAAAAAAAAAAACCCCAAGTTCAGATCCTTGTTACTTTCAAAACCAAATAAATATTAAAAAATTGTCTTCCAAGTTCCAATTGGATAAGGCAGTAGACAAATTAATACGGGACCTTTAATCTATAAAAGTTTTAGTGGACCGAAAAATAATATGTTGAATAATATTAAAAATTCATAGTCACCTTTTACAATTTAAATTTTATTAAATCTATATATATTAACAAATCACAAAAAATTACACAAAGTTTGTGTGGAATATGTGCAGGAGTTGAAAAAACGAAACCCAAAAATAATTCTACTATTAATATCTTTGAATGACACAGTTATAATTATAAATAAGTTTTATATTTTAAATATTAATCTTGGAAGCTGTAGTCATCGTAAACAAATTGAAGTGAAAGATGTTAGGAGGGATCAGTAGGGGCAGAGCGATTGGCTGCAATTTTCCAACTTCACTCAAAAACTGATAATTTTTTGGGTTGAACTCGAATCAATCAATAAAAAGGTTAGTTAATTAAATGAGTAAAATTAAAAAAAACAGAGAACCAAGGGCTCCTCCAATCCACACAGCACTTTTAAAAAGAAGATATAGTTCAGAATATAAGTCACTTTTAAAATAATTGATATTCCTATGTTTTGTTTTATATTTATGATTAATACTCATTTTTTAACTTTAATCACTCCTTATATTCCATCACTCTCTCCCTCTCTAAGATGACATCACTAATATAATTAAACATATCTCTTAAAAAGGATAAAAATAAAAATATATTTATATTTTAAGACACATTAAATAATTTTTTTACCAACGTTTTAAATGACTTAACTATTTTTTATTATTTCCCGTAATATAGTTAAAATATTTTACTGCGTGGACTATCGTTTCATTTAGCATGTGGACCCCATCACACTGCGCCGGTGATTTCTGTTCAAGGGGTTTTGATAATTGTCTTCAATTCCTAAAATCTGGCAATTTTGACTGAGGTTCTCTCTCATCCCCATTGAACACGCGCCCGGCTCCTTGCGGTTGTGGTGGTGTCCATTTCCCCTCTTTACCCAAAACAATATTGTTTTAGGTGTAAACAGGGGGGTTGGTTTTTTTTTCTTCTTCAAAATAAATATTCTGTGAAATATTTTTTTAGTAACACTCAATATTTTAAAATATTTTTTCAATAACACTTAACATCCTAAAATAAAACAACTATTTGCTTTGAGCCAAATTTTAAAAACACATACACCATATGTGGGAGAAACAACTTTATTAAAATGAAAATTCGAACTTCATTAATGTTTTGACTATAATTCACGATATGTTCAAAGACTGGGGGTCAACATAGTAAAGCAAACTGTATGTTTCATAGGATAGGGAACCCAAGAATGAATACCGTTTTTTTTTTATATTATTGGAAATCAAACAATGCAATAATTCAGTAATTTTAGTTATGCTGGCAAAAAAAATTCAGTAATTTTAGTTAGCTAAAATTTACTTCTAGGTTCTAACTGAAAAAACGGAAGATTAACTGTACAAATATGATACTGCTTTGAGTTTTAAATATAAGTCATTTTTACAGAAAAGAAGTTAACAATCCATACCATAGGCCTCCTACCTCCATGCGACATTGCTCAGTTAGATTTCCCCCATTCTAGAAAATTCTCCACATACTGCTGCTTCCCATAGGAGTGTGGGCCGTCTCTGAACACTACAAAAAAAACGGATATTAGAGACGGAATTTAGCGACGGAAATTCCGTCGCTAATAATATTAGCGACGGAATTTCCGTCTCTAATCTGTTAGCGACGGATTTGCGACGGAAAAAGTTCCGTCCCTAAAAAGGGCGTTACTAATTCTGTTAGCGACGGAATTCTGAATTCCGTCCCTAATTTAGAGACGGATCAGCGACGGAAATTCCGTCTCTAATCTGAGACGGAAATTCCGTCTCTAAATCAAAATTCCGTCGCTAATTTTTTGAGACGGATTAGAGACGGAATTTCCGTCTCTAATTTTTGACACGGATTAGAGACGGAATTTCCGTCGCTAATATTTGCCACGGATTAGAGACGTAAATTCCGTCTCTAGTTTTTGCCACGGATTAGCGACGGAATTTCCGTCGCTAGTTTTTGCCACGGATTAGAGACGGAAATTCCGTCTCTAATATTTGCCACGGATTAGCGACGGAAAGTCCGTCGCTAATTTTTGCCACGGATTAGAGACGGAATTTCCGTCGCTAAATCAGAGACGGATTTTTGATGTTCCGTCACTAATGTGCGTCAGTTGGTGACGGAATTGGTAAGATTAGCGACGGAATTCCGTCGCTAATCCGTCGCTAATCCGAATTTTTAAAAATTAAAATTAGTTTTAATTTTGTGAATAAACTTTCAGATTTCTTTTTTAATTTTTGGCCAATAATTTTGTTGTTAGTTTGAATTGAATTGTTGATTTATAATGGTTAAAGAACTGAAAGTGGAATTAAATTAATTGCAAATAAAATAAAGTTCAAACCAAATGATAACAAGTTAACAAACTACAAAGCCATGAAAGTGTGAAAATGTATATCATGTATCAAACAAACAAACCACACAAATATTTAATGTAGTCAAACAACCTAGTGACAACTATCTTATGGTGGGCTAACATCAGCATTATGAGCTTCAGAGTTTGAGTTGTTGACAGCTCCAGAAATTTTTTGCTCAAGTGCGTCCAATCTTGTTAAGATAATTTGATTCTGTTGCTTAAGATCGTGATTCTCCTGTCTAAGCGCTGTGACAACATTTTGAAATTCAGGTTGGAGCACTGTGTTGTTGGAAGGAGGAGAAGACCCATAAGAAAAAGCTGAGGAATCAACATTTTTGGCCTCAGATCCTAAGCCAAATATACGACCCTTCTTGTTCTTACCACCTGCAGCCTCTAAATATAGCTTCATTTCTTCTTCATCTAGCTGATTTGATTGGACATCACTTGGAGAATCTGTATTAGAACTTCTAGATGCTTTGATCCTCATGTAATGATCCTATCAAAGAAAATAATGAGTAAAAAAAGTCAAAAGATATGAATAAATATATAAAATAAAGGATGGTATGCAACCACTAAGATGAAGATAATAATGTCCCTATAATCAAGATCCTAAAATCAAGGAGCAACTAAGTGAAAATGGGGTTGAAATAGGGCCAGAACTTGACAATAAAGGTGAAATTTGAATGCAATGCTTATTACAATTATTAACAACCAAGCAACCAATGATACTGAGTCTAACAATCCAAAACTCAATGGCACAAGATGTGTGGTAAGAGCTTCAAGCAAGAAAATGAGCAAATATTGATAATAGTATCACAATTCACCACAATGACAGTAGTAACCTAAATATCCCAGCAGCAGCAAAATTTCTCCAACATTGGTGGGATATATGACAACACTAAAAACCAGCATATTGTTATTCCATGAGAACAGTTATGATAAGATGCAAAGGAAAAACAAGAACAAACCAGCATCAACAGTAAGCATGATAAATGTAATAATCTTACTGGGAATGAAGAACAAGCAATAATCATCTGTTCATAGACAACCTAACAAAATTCTTGGCAACCAAAAGGACAATCAAGTACACAAGTGCAGATGTTAATTTTTCATCTGGTTAATCAGTGGGTTAACACCTCACCTATCAGAAATAACACATTTCCTTTACCACAATCCGCTGCTTTGTTTTTACAGCCTCCTATCTAAATCATTAATATGAGAAACGTACTCATTTTCAAAAACTTTATCTATAATATAATGAAAGGTAAATAGATTTGCCACCCAAATTCCCAAAGAGAATCCAGTGCCTTTCTTCGTTTCACTCGAGCTAGGATCCATGAAAGAGTACGATCCTTCTGATTCCAGGTTCAGTCGTGAAGCCATAAACTGAAGCAAACTGGAATTCCCCTCATCAGCCTCTCTCATTCCTTCAATTCAACCATCTGATGATGACGATAAGAACCACTTTTTCCACAACAAGGCTGTTCAAATCAGGAGAGATCTAATGTCAGATTCAGAGGACCATTATTCGCATGGAGATAACACACCAACCCTCCGCATCGCAGAACCTGGCGGCAGCTGACAACCACCGACTGAGTCCACTCTAGCGACAAGACAGTAAACAATGGGGTACAAAGAATTCCATCTCCAGAGTAAATACATCGCTCTAGCAGAGTCCAAGCTAAAACCAATCGTTCGGAGGTATGCTCGACTACAATGACCACAGAACCCAAAAGCCAAAAAATTGATCTCAGATTTGGATAGGGGCCGCGCGAACGCAGTAACCTAATTGGGTTACTGCGTGCTAATTATATTCTGTTTAATGACCTTAATGTGCTGCTTGCTAGGTATGACATTGGCTGATTTGTAATGAACTCTAGCTTTTTAATTAACGAAGTTCCCTTTTCGATCCAAAAAACTAAAAACCAGGTTCCTTACCTTTAAATGATGGACAAATAGTAAGAAGCGTGACTGAACAGCACAGAAGAAAGACAAGTAAATAGCAGAAATTTTAAGCAAGTTTGAAGGAACTTGATGGACTCCAAGTCCAACAATGGCAAGTGACATGGCAGAGTGGAAAAAGCCAAAACCTAAGCGTTACAATAGTAAAAGCGTAAGAGCTTTTTCTCCACTAGTGTGTGAATACTGAATTTATTATTTCCATGTCTACACACACACAGATCTGAGTTAATCGGAGTTAGAATATTGAAAAGGCTACAAGAAAAGACTGAAGTGAAGACCCCACAAAGAAAGAAAGAATTAAAAAAGGTAAAAAGGCAGAGATCACTACGCACAACTATCATGTTCCAAAGTTATTTGTCACCTATTCTCACAAGACATTCTTATAATATTCACACCCACCTACAAGTCTCATATGCTATTGACCTATTGTCTGCCTCTATGTCTTTCATCAATTTTCCCGCAACTATACTTTCCTTTTTCTCATATGCTATTCCTTTTTAATTTGTTGGTTTCTCTCTCACAAAACTGTCATGGAAATTCATTTTTACAAAAAATATTTAAATTTTCAGTTTTTCAAATAAGACCAGCATAAAAAAAAACTTAATTTCAACCAATTTTCAAAGATATCATTCTTAACAGTGTTTCTGAGTTGCTTTCACTTAAAACCAACGTGAAAATTGGGATGTAAAAGATGTTTATTAAGTGAAATAATAGAAACTAGTAACTCTATATATAAATTGTTCATATAATTCTTCTCTCAATCCCAACAATGTGGAGAAAAAAATAGAAGCCTCGCCAACAGTAAATTGATGGTCAAGAAGTTGTTGGGGTGAAATTCCAAAAACTTGAAATTATTAATTAAGAGAGACCACAAGAGATTTGTTGCCAAATATTTTACAGTTACAAACATAAGACACCAATTTATTTTTTTTTTTTAAAGAAAAACTTATAATAATGTTACCCTAGCACAACTGAGGCCTTCACACAGAACCAGAGACCAAAATATTCCTTTACTTGCCAACATTGTATTAATAAGGGTAAAGGGATAAAAATACCAATGTTAATATCTCAAAAGAGTTATTGGCATCATATTAAAGCTTTAGGTGCACAAATGCTTATAAGGACTTAAAAAGCATTCAAAAATGCACCTGCGGTTAAAAGGACCAGACGTCCATTAAATAGCTAGTGTGGGATCAATAACAAATAGGTGCATGTTGGCCAAAAAAAAAAAACGAATAGGTGCAGTCAGTACGCTTAAGTCAAACCACCAGCTACCTTCACATGCCCCTTTTATCTTCTCTCTATATCAAAAAATCATATCCAAAGGTAATTAAGTGCTTGGTTTTAAGGCCTCAAGAAAAATCATGTCTAGTTTTTTTAATCCTATTGCATAAATAGTAACTCAAATCCAATAGACAACACTATAACAAACATATACTTACAGATACTTCAGCCGACCTCTGATCCACAAACTCGCCAGTTTTCTCATCATAATGTGTCTTTGTGAACAATTCAAAAGGAGTAGGGTTTCTTCCCAAGTGCTCCGCCTACAATAATTTATAAACAAGTATTAAATCGTGTATAAAAACAATGAACAAATTTAAAAATAAATTCTTACCAGCCTTCTCTTATGTTCTGTATTTGGAATGCTACCTCCTTTGTGTTGCGTGCCTCCTGTGGAAGAGGCCCGATTATGTTTAGCTATGCCACACTTAGCCACATAACCTTCTGATGTCCAAACTCTCTCCAAATCTTCCATCACATTAGGAGGAATCCAATTAGGCCTAATTCCTTCTTGAAAGAGGTCGTATCTAACCTTATGCACTGCATGCCTATAGATATCTGAACCCTTTGAATTCCAGTTTTTCTTAATAGCAACTTCATCTTGTGGAAGCCATTTAAATTGTTTCTACATAAACAAGAAAAAAAGAATAAAAACTAAAGTAGAGTAAGAGAAAAAAAATCAAGACATAACACAAATATAATAAAGATATACCGCCCATTCCTTAAACCATAATTCCTTCAGCTGAAGGGGTGTTGCCTTCCAAGTACCACATGCTTGTTCAAATTTTCCTTGAATGATAGGAAGAATAGTGCGTACAGTAGCAACAGGAGGATGAAACCTGATAACAATCACATAAATGATGACAATTTTAAAATATGACTTTAAGGTACTAAATGAAAAAATCATATAAAGTAACGTTGTTTACTTACGTGTTTTTCTCAGGATATATCCATATTCGACCATATAAGGGATCACGGCCCCATGGTCTGCAAACATTGGACTGACCTTGTGGAGAAGGCGGATGTGAGAAATCTGTTCCAATAGATGGGATTGAAGGAGATGATGCAGGTGATATTGAGGGTCTCCTAATTGATTCAGTCATGGTTGGAGATGATGCAGGTATAGATGATGGTACCAATGGAGGTCTAGTAGATGCTTCTTGCACATTAGGAGCAGTTGGGGGTATAGATCGTGCATCCCTCGGGGGTATAGTGGATGGTTCTCCCATATTAGGAGCAGATGTACCTTCAATACGGTGTGCATGTGATATAGGGCTCAGTAAGACTTTACGCTTGACAGAACGATTTGACATCTACATATTCAAATTTGAACATATGGTTAGAAATAAATAGTGTTGAAATGATAACAAAATTAAATCTAAATTAAAAAAATTCATACAAAGTCAACCTCAATGTTAAATAGAATTGGAATATAATAAGAAAACCATCATTTATGTATCGTCGTCATCGTCGTCATTGTCATAGTCATCACCATCACTATCACCATCATCTTCCATATAAGAATCTTCTTCATCTTCTGTATCTTCATCATCTTCTGTATCTTCATCATCTTCAACTTCTTCATCCTCTTCTTCCTCATCATCTTCTTCGTGATCATCTTCTTCTTCATCTTCTTGACCAACCATGGCATTAGTTGGTATATGTACTTCTTCGTACTGAATTTCAAAGTCTCTTTGGTTATTCAATTCATCATCATGGACAATTGCAGGTAGTATTACTTCCAAGTCATCTACTTGGAATGCCCATATGTGTGTTTCAGATGTAGGAGCATCAATTATGCTACGAGCCTTGACCTTAATAACAGATAACCAATTTGCCTTGTGACGACAACAAGGATAAGTCGCGTAGTACACTTGCGCAGCTTGTTGAGCAAAAATAAATGGATCATACTTGTTGTACCTTCGTTGCCCATGAACTTCAACAATCCCATATTGTTCATGAATCCTTGTACCACGATTTGGAGTTGGATCAAACCACTCACAATTGAATAACACTAATCTCTTCAGAGGAAGACCCATATATTCAATCTCCACAATCTCATTTAAAATACCATAAAAGTCATGTTCTGATTGTGCATAATCAGCTCCCTTAATGCACACACCACTATTTATCGTTGATTTTCGAACAGCCCATGAATGTATGTGAAATTTATACCCATTAATAAAGTACATAGGCCATGTTCTAACTTTTCTCTTTGGCCCCCAAGCAATATCTTGCAAAAATGGATCCATAATATTGTTGTTAGGGTTGTGCACCTACACAACGTGAATGATTAATAGAGTATTTTGTAAAATAAGGGCTGTTATGTGATACAAAATTAAAGCCATGAGCAACTTACATAATTTTTAAACCATAAGGGAAATCGTTCATTGATTTGAGATTCTATATCATTTCCCATAATTTGAGAGTTCTCTTCCTTCAATGTTTGTACAAATAAACTGCATATCAAATAATGTATTAATTATAAACATATATTTGACATAATGTTCAAGTTTATCATTTTTCTAATTAACTTACGTCATGTAAGGTTGCACCTCATCACAATTCATTAAAACATATCTTGTAGCAGCTTCTGCTTCCTCATCCGTCAAGTAACGACATATACATTTCCCAGAAGGTCTTCCTGGATAGTTAAATACAGAAATTGCTGGCAAATCAAATTCCCCCCCATAGTCATTTCGTAAAGGTCTTGCTACTCTTGGTGGAGCACCTGAGTCAAAGTAGTGTGAGCAAAACATTGAGGTCTCCTCAATTATATAAGCTTCACATATAGATGCTTCAACCCGAGCTTTGTTTTTGACTTTTTGTTTCAAGGTATATAGGAACCTATACAAATGGTTGTAAATGGTAAGATTAATTATTGTATGTATCATATATTCATTATCAAATCATATGGATAGCTGTAATTACCTTTCAAATGGATACATCCATCGATATTGAACCGGTCCTCCAACTTTAGCTTCATAAGGAAGGTGGATGGGCAAATGCTCCATTGAGTTAAAGAACCCCGGTGGAAAGACCTTCTCCAGCTTACACAAGGTCACAACAATATTTTGCTCTAGCAACTCTAGTTGATCTATCATCAAGGAAGTGGAACAAAGCTGTCTAAAGAATTGACTAAGCTCCGCTATAGGATTGAATATATCTTCAGGCAAACTAGCAAAGGTAATAGGAAGAAAGCATTCCATAAACACATGACAATCATGGCTCTTCATTCCATACAACTTTCCTTCCTTCATGTCAACACACCGAGCTAGATTAGATGCATATCCATCAGGGACCTTCAAGTTCTTTACCCATTCACAAATTGCTCGTTTCTTTTCTATGTTGAAAGCATATTTTGCAGTTGGTTTCATTATTTTTCCTCCTCTTTCAACAAGTTCATCTGATTTTCGTTGACAATATTCCTTTAAGTCCATTCGAGCTTGTATATTATCTTTTGTTTTTCCCTTTGTGTCCATGACTGTGTGAAACAAATTGTCAAAAACATTCTTCTCAATATGCATGACATCAAGATTATGCCGAATGAGGTTACTTTTCCAATATGGCAATTCCCAAAATATGCTTTGTTTGGTCCAATGATGAGTGTCATGATAGCCTTCAATTGGTATAGTTTTTCCATACTCAGTGACCTTTGGCAAATTTTTTACTCTTTGCCAAACTTCCTCTCCGCTTAACCGTGGTGGAGGCATTGATTTCTCAACTCTATTCTTGTAAAATGAGCTTCTATTTCTCCTGAAGTGGTGATCAATGGGAAGGAATTGACGGTGACAATCAAAGAAAGATGTTTTCCTCCCATGCTTCAATTGGAATGCGTTTGAGTTCTCCATACATATAGGACATGATAATCTTCCCATTGTTGTCCAACTAGACAACATACCATATGCAGGAAAATCATTGATTGTCCATAATAACGCAGCGCGCATATAAAAGTTTTGTCTCAAAGAGGCATCATAGGTCAACACACCCTCATCCCACAACAACTTTAATTCATCTATTAGTGGTTGTAAATACACATCTATTTTTCCTTTGGGATTATTAGGACCAGGGATGATCAATGTCAAGAACATATATTCCCGTGTCATGCACACTTCAGGTGGTAGATTATATGGAGTAATAATCACAGGCCAACAAGAATATTGTTTTCCAGATTGCCCAAATGGCGTGAATCCATCAGCACATAACCCAAGCCTCACATTACGTGGATCATAGGCAAAATCAGGATATGTACTGTCAAACACCTTCCACGCTGCACCATCAGAGGGGTGAGAAAGTACATTGGCGCCTCGACGATTCTCATAGTGCCATCTCATGGCCTTTGCGATTTTTTTCAGAAGCATACAATCGTTGCAATCTTGGAATCAAAGGTAGAAACCACAACTGTTTTCTTGCAACCTTTTTTTTCCTTCCATGAGACTTTTCAGTATAATATCTTTCCTCACCACAAAACTTACATTGGATTGTACTATTATCATCTTTATAGTACAACATACACCCATTCACACAACAGTCAATCTTGTTATAATTAAGACCTAACTTTGCCACTAACTTCTTTGTTTGGTACAAGTCTGTAGGCATACAAGTGTCTTGAGGTTGTGTCCTCCTCATGAGCTGAGAAACTAAATTGTAGCCTTGTTGTGACATGTTAGTTGTTGCCTTAATACTTAATAATTTCAAAGCTGCTGAAAGTTTAGATTCCTCTTTGCAACCTTCCCACAGAGGTTGTTGTGCAGCATGTAACAAGTCATAAAATGCTCTAGTATTTGAGTTAGGCATCTCTTCAACATCTTCATTATAGTTATCCCTAAAACTTGGCCCCGCAGCATCCATCACCATGGTCTCATATTGACTTTGTTCGCTACCTAGTAGCCCATGTGAGGAGTGCAAGACACTTGGTAATGGAGACATGGGTGGATGGAATTCAGTTTCTATTTCCCCATGACTATTCCATATATAGTAGTTCGGCATGAATCCAACTTTATAGATGTGTGTCTTAACCTCGTCGACATTTAGATATGGCCTACATTTACATTTTACACATGGGCACCTAATATTCTTTGAGGTTTGAGAATAAGATGACGCTCTCAATGCATAAACAAGAAACTCCTCGACACCTTCTATGAAGTCTTTTGTATACCATTTTGTTGTTCGATCTACTCTATTATACATCCATGCTCGATTTTCTGGAACTTCCATTCTACATTGCATGACATGATTTAACACATAACATACATGAAATTAGCATCTAAAATCTATATTAACACATAACATACATGAAATTAACATACATGAAACTAAACTGATGTATTAGTTCCAAATTCCCTTAATTATATTACATGTATCAAACCTTCTTATAATTAACTCTACTCTTCCATATATTATCAAAAAATTAATTAAAAATTTGCATAATGCAAAACACAACAACATATATACACGTACCTTTTTTAGTTAATTCACAACCTATATTGATACCACTCTGCTTCAAAATTGACAATTGGTAATGATGGTCTCACAAAAAGTGCAACAAGTAGACCTGCTACCAAAGAATCATTGAAACCAAAAGCAAATAGATTCAATCAACTTATTTTCAATTCAAACTTTTAAACTCTTACAGCAGCACCAAAGAGAGACAAATAGTTACACCATTGGTTTGTGCTAACAGGTGTAAAAGAATATTCAAATAAAAAGAATCAACCATGACAGACTTTATTTAACTAATATTGAATTTTAATGAATGAATAAATATTTGTAGTTAACTTAATCCCTCTTATTTTTCACAGACTTTATTTAACTTCCCCTGAACGATCCCCGTAAGTGAAGAGGAGAGAGATAGGATCCTTAATAGGGATGGTTACATCAAATTTTAGTCGACGAGTTTGGTCCCCGTGACATCACTAATATGTCAACTTAATCATTACAAAATTATGATAATCACTGCTAATCTTAACCTTAAACTTGCTGTGAACTCAATGACGCTGCACAAGCTACCACTTGGCCAAACACTTGAGATTTTAACCAAAAAAAGGGAAGTAAAAAAACAGAAAAAAACCCCTCTGTTGTGTAAAGCAGTGAAGGATCAAGACCATAAGAAAAAGGGAGTAAAATTAAATTAAATATTTATACGAAAAATTAGCACTAACTGGTCTATATCTTATCTAAATTAAATTAAACCTCAATACGCCAAAAAAAAAAACAGAGAGAGAGAAAAGGACTAAGATGGTAAGATCAATGCTTAAGTATTTGTGAGTGTCTTGTGTCTTGGCTGGATTATAGGTTTAAACTATATTGGTGTGGCTAACGTATAGATTTAATTAAAAAGTTGTTTAAGGGGATAAAGCTATGGACAAAAGCATGTGACACGTACTGGGAGGGGTCTACAGGAACCATATATGATTTCAAAAAAATTTGATTTATCAAAAGTGTGGTGTGAAATTGAGGATGAAGGTTTGGAAAGGATGGGAGAGCTGATTTTGGTGATAAATAAAAAATGAGGATCAAGCTTTAATTAAAGATTAGGGGTTTTTAATTAGTTGGATCTCAAATGCTCTCATGCTTTAAGCAAAAGCAATCGCTTTTGTTCCCAACAGAAGTGTACCGCAAGGTATGAGTATGACAACAAGTTAGGCACTCTTTCAAACTGATTTAGCAGCACTCTTTGTGCAATGATGAACATACATCCTAATTAATTAAAGGGAGCCAAGGGCCTGCATCATAAGAGACTACTAATTGCAATATCCATCGTAATGAGAGATAATAAGAAGTAATATCATAAAAGAATACACAGTGCATAAGAGGATTGAGTATAATTAACGAATTAATCCTGATTATTTCTCTCTGTATATATATAAATTTTTTTCGTACTAAAAACTGTGCAATCATTTAAACCACACCACTATCTCTCATATATATGAAGCATGGCTGTATGATCGTGGTGGACTCAACAATGACAATGAATTGTTGAGCTAATTTTTAGAAGCCAAACATGTAACACTTTATAGGTTGAGCTATAACTTTGTAAAAATAAAATATTGATTATCTTTTACTTTAACATTGTAATTGATATATCTCATTGTTTATTTTAATTAGAAAGCAGTTCTAAAATTGAAGGAGGAAGAAAATAGAAAAGAATGGGAAAGTGCAATTAGGTGGAAATATGAGATCCTCCCATAATAGCATTACCAAAAAAGCCAATGAGGCTAAGAAATGTAACAGATATTCAAATTTTGAATATCTCATCGTTCAGTTGATATACTAACATATCTCCTCATTTTGTCCCACCCCAAACAAAGAAATTGTGTTTCCAAACCAGTGTTAAAGATTTGCATATTGATATATTTTGGGAAATAATAAAGAAACAAATAAAGGCTGTTGGTTTATTTAAAGACTATCAGCTCTCTGGAATAGTTAAAACTGTGCAATCATTTAAACAATTCATTGTCACTGTATGATCGTGCTGGACTCAACAATGACAATGAATTGTTGTTTTTTGTAGTCCCCCATTTTAAATGTATGGGCATGTTTTTTGTAAAACTCAAATGTTTCAATATATAAAGCATTCCTAAATAACTACTTTGCAGATAATTAAAAAAAAAGTCAGTTTCAACTACACCAATGCTTAGATCTATTGCCCTGAAATAGTGAGGTTCTCATAAATTTAGTGCAGGTGCGAACTTTAGTATAGCACTTTCACTCCAAACATAGTTAAAATTCAGAACCCTTGGCTCTCAGAAGTCTGAGATTTTGTCACAGCAAAAAGGGCCCAAAACTCAGCAATTATGCACAACTTAGCCAAGCATAGTGCATCCCATCCAAGACTCTTTAGAAACTGATTTAACAGCACTCAATTATGCAGCAATTAATGCAAACCACAAAATATCAGAATGCAAGTGGCTTAGACTTTAATATTTAAGGCTGTTAATAAGAAGATCCTTTAGACACTATAGCATTGCAATTGAGCAACAGAACGCATTTTTTTAAACCCCGCAGGCACATAAATGATGCACTAGTACAGCAAGGAATACGATTAATGAATCAAATGGTGTGTGAATATTCAAGAAAGCAATTTAATCAGCAAACCACCTTTCCTTCTTAAACAAGAGCAACAGCAACAACACAGGGTCAAGGGGAATTTGCTATATGGAAAAAAAAAAACCCATGATGGATGCATGGGCGATTATAATAATTTGATTACAAAGCAATCAGTATTACTAAGTCATATTTAAAAACTGTGAAATCCAATTAGAAGTAGCTATTTCATCATACCTTTTCTCATTTGTAGATTTTATTCAATTATTAATAATATTTAATTGTGATAATCTAACTATCAAAGGTTTCAAACGTGAGATCTGATTGAGTTATTATATCTTTAAATGACAATCATGTTTGTTGAATGTAAATTTTTATTATTACATAATGTTATGGATCAGAGTTGAAATATGTGCAGATTTTTGAAGGTATTATTGAGTATAAAAGTAGCTACAAAATTTTAAACTCTTATTTTATTAATCTAATGTTAGGTAATATCGCAGGGGAATAGCCAATAGGAACTAAAATCAACTCAAGGGGAATAGCCAATAGGAACTAAAATCAGATCATTTTTTCTTCTTGCCACGGCACCAATGTATAAGCTCAAATTCACAACCTCAATTCACAGCAGACTTAAGACAGCTACATGCTCTTCACAGTGACTATACAACTTAAATTTAGACCAAGCAATGCACCGATATATCATGACAATGTCCCATCAGCTAACTATGAAACAAAATGGTACAACAAGAAGTATGAAATCTTGAGTTCATGCAATTAACCGAGAAGGACTGCAACATCCTTAGAAATAATCAGCTGCTACAACAAAACTAACTAAAATTGTAAAAGAAAAACTGACATTTGACTGAATGTTTTACAGTGCCCGTGCTCTTTGTTCACCCACATGCTTGTAAACAAGAAAGGAACAAAAATTACCTCAAAGCTGATATACGAACACAGCATCACAGACACGACAGCACCAGGTTTCGTTGACTGAAATGGCAGAGATGACCAAGAATCAACGTAGAGCCACCAAGAACTGAAGTTTGACAGATCGTGAATAAAGAGGGCTGGCGAAGGCTGGAATAATGACGGAGTGAGGAGGGAATTCCGGCAATAATGTTACCGAAGTCTGGCTCCGACAAGGACAAGAAACAGAGACGAATCGTGGTCGCTGGGGTTACATCGAAGAGGAATGGGGAAAGGGTGAAGTTTGAGAGGGAATGACGGAGGAGGAGGGAGTTCCGGTAATAATGTTACCGAAGTTTGGCTCCGACAAGGACAAGAAACAGAGACGAATCGAAGAGGAATGGGGAAAGGGTGAAAGACGATGGATGATGCGGTGATGTAGAAGTTGGAGATGGTAAATCTAGGGTTTTGGAATTAGAGAGGTCACTGAAGAAGAAGAAGGGAAATTACAAAATGGTTTTTGGAATTTGATATTGGGATTGAATGTTGTCCCAAAAATGGATCAAGTTCAGCCGGGTAAAATAGGAATAGAGTAAAATAATGAAGGGTAAAATTGAAAGATTAATTTTTATTTATTTATATTTTCTTTTAATTTCGTTTTTTTTAATCAGAAGCAAAGTGGTTAGAACTATGGTTCTAATTTTAATTTTTGACTAATTAAATATATTTTACTTTATTTTTCTAAATTATAGTGAATTTTCAAATTGTATAACTTAAATATTGAGAGTCTTAGTCTAAAATACAACAACTCATTATAGTGAATCTTCAAATTTTACTCTGACTAATTATTTACTTTGGCCTATTGACTACCACTCTAATCCTACTTATTAGTCTCAATTAAAAAATCAAATGAGTATTTAATATTGAACCAAACAAACCCGATGAGGAAGAGAGACTTTGAGAGAGGAGAGTTGCAATGGCTGACGGAAAAGGGAGAAGACAGTGACTCAATGATTCCGACAGAGAGGAGAGCTGTGACTGCCGATGAAGAGAGGAGAAGGTGGTGACTTTGTGAGGCTGAACAAGTGACTAGGAGAAAGAACCAGAGATGCCAGATCTGTGATAGAATGAGAGTGCCCTATAAATTAAGGAGAAGTGGGATTTGGCCAAAAAAATGCTCAAATATGGAGGGAATTTGGAGGGGAAATTTTTTTAGTCTTATAAATGAAGGGAATGTACAATTTTTTATATCCACCCTAGAAGTTATTGTATCAATCTAGTCCATCATGTTATTTGTAGCATAACCAATAAAAATACAACAATTCATGAGCTGATTTGGCACCTCTTAAATATTAGTTGGTATATTAAAAAACTTTCTAGAAGAACAACATAAGAAAAAAAAATTACAATTTCTAAATTTTAGACTAGACTTATATTTTGAAATAGATTGGCCAAGTTGCAAGATTGAACTTTTTTTCGATACAATTGCAAAATTGAACTTATACTATCAATCAAATGAGTATTTAATTACACATTCATATAATATATGTAGTAGTAATTATTTACATGCTTTTATGTATTATTTGAAATGGTAGAATACATTATTGCAATTTGTCACAAATTCAATATTTTATAAATAAAATCCTATGCTTTGCATAAAACTCAAAGAAACAAGTGGTGACGTCTATACTTTGTAAATTATATCATGAGTTGTTATGAATTTTAACTTTTATATATTAGTGTTCTTTGTTTGTATTTTTTTTTTCATTTTTTATCTACATATTTCATAACTATATATAGCTTCCAAAACAACTATTGCACTTTAATTTTGTTAAAGAAATCATATTAGTAACATTGATAAATACGTGTACGAATAAATTGATTAGCAGTTTAATAAATTTCAAGAAATTAGCACTACAATTATTCTTTCTTCATTTATTATGTTAATTTCTAAAAGAGGGTAGGGGATATATTATTTCATTTTTTAGAGACGGAATAATTCCGTCGCTAATTTCCGTCTCTAAATTTTTAGCGACGGAATTTAGCGACGGAATAATTCCGTCTCTAAATTCCGTCTCTAATCCGTCTCTGATTCCGTCTCTAAATTTTTAGAGACGGAATTTAGAGACGGAATAATTCCGTCTCTAAATTCCGTCTCTAATCCGTCTCTGATTCCGTCTCTAAATTTTTAGAGACGGAATTTAGAGACGGAATAATTCCGTCTCTAAATTCCGTCTCTAATCCGTCTCCGATTCCGTCTCTAAATTGTTAGAGACGGAAATTAGAGACGGACTTATTCCGTCTCTAAATTCCGTCTCTAATCCGTCTCCGATTCCGTCTCTAAATTTTTAGAGACGGAAATTAGCGACGGAATAATTCCGTCTCTAATTTCCGTCTCTAATCCGTCTCTGATTCCGTCTCTAAATTTTTAGAGACGGAAATTAGCGACGGAATTATTCCGTCTCTAAATTCCGTCTCTAATCCGTCTCTGATTCCGTCTCTGATTTTAGAGACGGAATCAGAGACGGGTTAGAGACGGAATAGCGACGGAATTAATTCCGTCGCTAATTTCCGTCTCTAATTCCCTGTTTTTTTGTAGTGGAAGACATTATATCAAATTTTAAAAGTTGAAATTTAATATTACATAAAAATATTATAATAATGAATATAATAAAAATCTACATGATACTCCCTTTGATCCACAATATAGGACATTTATAGAAAAGTAGCTTGATTCATAATATATATTACTTATAAGATAATTAATGTTTATTTTTCAATTTTATCCTTAAAATTAATGTTCATTTCCAATTTATCCACTTATTAACTTTTGAAACACATTTTCTAATAAAGGTAAAAGTGAAAAAACATTTTAATTTAAGACAAATTTATTGAGTGAACTATCATTTCTTATTTTCTGTGACTTAGTTAAAATGTTCTATATTGTGGATTGGAGAGAGTATGGAGAATAAATTCTAACCATTAAAACTTGATGATACACCCTCTAATTCACTCTCAACACTGTTTACTCTTGAAGTCAAATTAGAGAAATCCCAGGCCAAAGAAAACAGGACAGAAAAGAAAAGCAAACACTTTCTCTTTATTATTATTCCATAATAACGAACACAAATCTGGATAGATTCTCTAAAATACTTGAGAGAAGTAAACAATAGATTAACCCTCCATAACTTCACCAGAGTACTTTAGAGATTAACTATCTTCATCACAAACACAGCAAACCAGAACAACAATGACATAGAAGCAAAGTGGTGTGAGCATATATATAAGAAAGAGCTTATTTAGTATTCGGGATGAGCCAAAAGGTAATCCTCAACAACCTTGACGAAGTAACCGCTTTGGGCTTTAGCAGCAGCGATGACGTCATCGCTGGGAGGAGCATCGGTTTTGGTGAAGTAAGTGAAAGAGGCCTTCCCAAGGCATCCTCCATTGGCTGCTTCCTCTACCGTCGTCTCATATGATATCTTCTCCACTCCCTCTGGTAAGGTATTCCCGTCCACTATGCTGTAGTTATATATATAGTTTGCTTCATCCACTGCTTCCACTCTCTCCACCATATACTTTGTTTCCCCACCTTCTTGGTAAGTCGTCTTCCTTAGGGAGGCAGGTCCTCCACTGCCTTCCAGGAACTCAACCTTAACGCCTTCCATGATCTTTGGGAGGAGGTTCTTGGAATCTAGAACTACAGCTTTGAAGAGTCTAGAACGGGCCACGCTTATGGCGTTCTGGTTTTGGTAAGTGAAAGCTCCCATGGTGATTGATGAGATGATATAATAGAAAAATATAAGAACAAAGAAGTACGTACGAGGGAGGGCTTTCGAGGAGATTGAGGCTATTTGTGTGTGGTTTGAGAGGGTAGAGTATGTTTGTATTTATAGGCGATGGATCAGTGTGAGTGCCTCTTTCTTTAGGTGAAGCCGCCGCTTATTTACTTCATCAAGTGGTTGATGAGTTTATAGTTTTCGGATCTTTCGTTTTTATATTTTGTGATGATTTGTTTTTTATTTTGTTTTCTTTTCTGCATAGTTAGTCATATAAGGCGATTGGAAATTACTGTCAAACAGAGCAGCCCTTCTCGAAAATGGAATGTTGTTTTCTGCTTCGGATGAATGTATTGTCAATTAAGCAGGAAAAGAATAAATAAATATGCTGAGATTCCTTTAAAATTAAGGGCCTTCAAGTTTTGCCTGGCTTTCTTATTTACAAACGAAAATATAACTCTTATAATGCTTGTTTATAGAACTTATGCCTATCTTTTCCGTTGACTCTTTTTTTTTTCCTCGCTAATGAAACTGGAAAATTAATTATTTTCTTTTTTTTCATTTTTATTTTCATCTTAACATGGAATGAATGATTTCAATTTGGGACTCCATAGTTTCACCATGATAGCTTAAATAATAAATATAAAAAGTATCCAAATGGTGGCTTGATGTATCAATGTGTGTGTGTGAGTGACCATGATAGCTTAAATAATAAATATATTGATTCGCTGGCATCAATTAAATACATGCACCTGCATTCAGAGTCAGAGACACATCAGATGTTATCATAACTAAATGTGTGTTTTGATTAGCTTTTCAGAATAATTTTTATAATTTATAAAATAAATGTGTCAAAGGAATTTTGTCTTAGATTCCAGAAATCTAAATTTGACATGAAATTATCAAATACTTACTAAATAAATCGAATAAACTAAATGGCGGGCCCATACCTTGCGGGAAAAATGGGGTGTATCAATATCAAACCGCTTGACCATAAAATTATCGAAGGAACCGAAAAATCATAGATAAATTTAAATAGACGCCCTTCCAGAAAGTGCATTTAATTTTCTTAAAAAAAACAAGAGGAGAAGTTGGTGTTGGAGATCTCAAAACCTTATAAAACCTTTTTTGTAACTTTCATGATATAGAACTCATGATAATTATGACTAAATACTATTCCCTCCGTCCCTATATATAAATTCCTTTCAATAGAATTGCGGAATTATAAAAAAACAGTTAAAATTATTTAAAAATAATAAATATATAGGAAATATAATTCCCATCCCCAAAAAGGCCTCTATTTATAAATGAATGAGAGAGAAAATAATGATGAAAAATGAAGAAAGAGAATGTAAGGAAAATCCCTGTAAAATACGCTGGAAATAGGGAATTCCCTATTTGATACTTTCACTATAAAAAAAAAAGTGATTTAGTAACGGTTAAAAATGGGTATTAGTACTGGTTTTAATCGCTACAAACAACATTAGTAGCCGTTAGGAAAACCGCTACTAAATTGTATGTTGCAAACGGTTTTGTAGCGGTTATATAAAACCGCTACTCAAGGAAAATAACCGCTACATCCTTTGTAGCAGTTCCACCCAACCGCTACAACATCCCCGTGAACGAAATTTTTTTCAGAGATATTTGTAGCGGTTATATAACCGCTACAAATATAAAAAAATTGAAATTTTGAAGGTGGGAAAAGGAAAATGACATTTTTTTTTCAATTTTGTAGCGGTTAATAAACTGCTACTAATTTTGAATTTTTATGAAATTTGTAGCGGTTATAAAACCGCTACTAATTTCATGAAATTCAAATTTAGCGCCAAAAAATTTAATTTGAGTTTAAAAAGGCGCGTTTGTTAATATCGGTTTAATAACCGCTACAAATATTTAAATTTTTTTTAAAAATATACGATCATTTGTTTCTGTTTTTTTAATATTAAATTAAATATTTTATTTTTTTTATTAGTTTATCTAATTTAATTAGCTTAGTATTCAATAATTTAACTTATTAATAAATTAAAAGGAAAAATTTAATTTGATTGGATTAGTATAAAAATTATATTAATAATATTATTAAGGATACGTAGGTAATAAGGAATTATTATGTTGTCTAATATAATGTAATTGTGTATGAAAAATAGATGAAAATGAGATACAGCTCTGAAATATCTGAAAAAAAAATGGTGAGAATAAATTTTATATAAAGAAAAGAAGTATTGTAAAAAAATTAAAAAACTTGTTACCATATTTGATTGGTTTTTATAGAACCGCTACAACTGTATATGTTTGTAGCAATTTTTATTGTAGAACCGCTACAATCATATATATTTGTAGCGGTTTTTATTATAAAACCGTTACAAATACATATATGCTTTATTTTTTTATTTTAGAAATATAAATAATACTGTTGCAATTAATTTGCAAATTCAACAACGCAGTCTAATAATATAAATATAATTATGGAATAAGAATTTAAGTTCTGAAATAAAAAATTATATATATTTATTTACAAATGTTTCAACAACAAATAAAAAAAAGATGTCCTAAACTAAGTAGCTGGGGGCTGATCATCTGGTACTCCCTCAGGTGCTGCTGGATCAGGCTTCTGGGCAGAGTGAACCGCACCATCATCATAGCAGGAGGAGGAGGAGGAGGAGGAGGAGGAGTTTGGACAACGTACCGAGGGACAGTGGGAACCTGTGGATGCTGCTCGTCCGGGAACAGGCGACCCCATGACCGCTCGAGCATGTTGTTCGCGATATCATGCCACTGTGTCTGCTGAGCGTAGATCAAATCAGCTTGCAGCTGCATCTGCTGCAGATGCAGCTGGTGTATTTGCTGCTACTGCTGTGCCATCTGCTGCTCCAATCTAACCGCAGCTGCTCAATAGACTCATCCCTCATATGTCTGACCCCTCTAGAGCTGCCAGCCTCATAGGCGGCTCTCCTGCCGTAGACCATGCTAGGTCTGGTGCCTATCCCCATCCCCCGCATGCGTTCGGGGTGCTCAGCCTGACCCAGACCCGCCTTCAAAGGAGCCGTCGGGTCCAATGACCCCTGTGACTCCTCGGC
This sequence comes from Inga leiocalycina, assembly GCA_963242795.1. Lineage (NCBI taxonomy): Eukaryota > Viridiplantae > Streptophyta > Magnoliopsida > Fabales > Fabaceae > Inga > Inga leiocalycina. Next base: position 10,479,573 of record OY725327.1, on the reverse strand, counting down.
CTGGGTCTCTCGCAGCTCAGCCTGCGACTGCTGCATCCGCTCCTGCCATTTTATGAAACAATTACTAAATAGCATTTTTCATTATTAAGTTGGTTTTATAAAAATTATAATAATAAAATTACTTACAATGGCCACCTCTGCCTGCTGAGAGGTCGCAGTCCCATCACGGTGTCTGTGTGTGATGGCGTACAACTCCCCATAGTCCGTCTGACGGTTCTCCTGCTGTGCCTTCTTCCCCTAAAACAATTATAAAATTCAATTAGTATTATGAAATAACCAGCTAAAAGTCAGTGATATTTTGCAAAGTTACCAGCTCGCTGTAGGTGACAGCAAAGGTCTTCGATCCTGCTGTGTGGTGGATCGTCTGCTGCCCATGGATCCTGGTGTTCCTCTGAGAAAGCTCTTGGAAAAAAAAACAATATTAAATGTATTTAAACAATAAAAAAAATTTAAAATTAATAAAGTTCAAATTAAAAATAATTAAATTGAAATTATAATTTAATAATTAACAATTACAAAATTATATATAAAGAATCTAATAAATACATTGCCTGCCCCTCAGGGCTCCTCCTGAACTGGAAGAAACTCGCCCAGTCGTTCGGCTGCACGCCGTCCGGGACGCTCTCGATCAGCTGCTCCAGAGGCATCGTCCCATCCTTATCCACCTTGTGGAAGAGACGGTTCCTCTTGTTCCTTCAACCATCACCCATCTTCACGAGGGTGTACCTCTTCCGGTTGGCCCGGACGGCAAACCGCAGCTGCAAAAAAATTATTTAAATATCAATAATTACAAAAATCCTATTAAAAAATATTAATTAAATAGAATTAATTATAAAAAAATATTAATTAAATACTATTAATTACCTGAACCACCTCCTCCCAAGCATGGTCCTTCGGCCCCTTCTGAACATGCCTCCACGTCTTGAAGTGAAGGGGGAACCGCATCTAATTCGCGCCCAGCTCGTTCAAGAAGCGGTTGAACAGGTGACCCCTATTGTTGATGGGCTGGTCAGTGCCCTCATTCCACGGCATTATAACTCGCAGGGTTCAGTACATGCTGTTCAGACCGGCCACGTCCAGCCACCTCGTCGACACGTTCCCCTGCTCATCTGTATAGTTTACCGCACGTTAGATAAATTGTAATTCAAATTTAACATTTTGAATTTAAATAAATAATTTATTAAATAAAAAAATTATTTACCTTGGACATGCACCTCAAACCCAGTGGATCGCGAAGACGACCCTCGTGGGTTGCTTTGCTCCCGAGCCTCCTCCTCATCGAGGAACTGCCCCATCTCCCTGATCCCAATCGGGATCTCGAAGTCCTCCTCGTCGTAGTCCTCGATGTAATATCCCAAAAAGTGATTAAGGGCTAATGACTTCAAAAGTGGATGTAATTATTGTTGAATAAACACTTTTGAAGAATGTGTGATGGGAATTTGGATATTTTAATGATTCCAATGGATTCCTTGTGAAAATTTATGTGAGAATGATGTTTGGTATGAAAATGGAACCAATGGAAGCAAAGATGCAAAATCTAAAATTCTGTCCAGTGAAATTCTATTCTGGGCAGTCCGTTTGTGTGAACGTTTTTAATGATCAAATGGTATCTAAAAATTATGAAATTTTCCAGTCTTATAGTTCACATCTCAAGCTTCAAAATGGACATATAGTTTGTTCCATTTCGTTTTGTGAACCAGGAGATATAACTGTCCAAAGTTTGGGATGGAAACTGAACTCTGTTTTGGGGCAGTTATGAGTTTTATGTAATTCTGGAATTTTGTGGTGATTTTTATTAATGGAAAATATTTTTCCTATGAAGAGGACTTAAATATCTTTCATTTGGCTTTGGAATCACCTCATTTTGATTTTTCTAGAATTAGTTATGATTTTTCAAAGTTTGGGCAGAAAATCTGCCAGAAAATCCGAAAATGGGAATTATGACATCATCTCATTAAAAGATGATGTCAGCATGGATTATTAATCAAATTGCTCATCTTCTTCAGCCATTTCACGCCATTTCCAGCTGAAGATAGTGAGAGAAAGTTGAGAGCTCTTAGAGAGAGAAAGAGGAGAAATCTCGCAAGGTAAGCCGATTTCTCCGACGATTTAGCTTCTAACGCGTGTAACTCCGATCCTAAGCTACTCCTCTTTATTCTTTAAGGTTGTGAAGCTCAAAATTTGGTGTTTCAAAGAGGCTAGGGTTCAGCCAAGTTTGGGAAAAGCCAGAGGGAGCTTGAGGTAACTTCCAAACTTTCGTATATTGCTTATTCTGGCTGCTGTGGGCAATTTAATCGGTGAAATTTCGCCGGATTGCCATTGGTTTTAAAGTTTGGAAATTGAGTTTCCTAGGGGTTATGCTGCCCAAATTGGGTCTTAATGTTAGTTGTAACCTAATGTAATGGTTAATAAAGTGGTTAGGAGTAGAAAGGAACGCGTTTACGGAGCCGAAATCGTAAAACCCCGATTTTCCCTGGAGAAGGCCATTATTTCGGCCAGCCCTAGAAATGGGTCTTAGAGTTGGATTTTCAATTATTTGATGGTTCCATTGAGTTCAGGGGCGAAAATTAGGTGGGGTTACAGTTGGGCACTTTTTCAAAAAAGGCCGAGAAAGCATAATTACGGAAACACCCCTAAAACCCTAAAAGTAGGGCTGCCAAGGGCAATTTTGTAATTTGATATTGAATTTGATAATTCTGAGTACGGAAATGGATTCCTTAGGCGGAAATATGTTAGGATAGCCCATATTAGAATTTCGAGAAAAGTGCAACCGGTCCGGGTATGGCGGGCCCAGGCCGGGTCCCCGGGGGTATTTTTGTAAATTTTTATTATAGACTCATATAACCCTAAGTAACACTATGGAAGTGTCTAAATAGTGCATTTGGAATTGTAGGATTCGATATTTGCCGCCCTCGTGAGCCAACTCAGCGAACGTCAGAAAGGAACGAGGTAGTGACTTTTCTTTTGTACCATATATGATGCATTGTATGTGTGTTATATCGTTGATTTGTAATGAATTCGTATGCTGCGACATCTGTGGATTTGTGTTAGCACTGTCATTCCAATAGTCCCTGAGTAGCTAACAACGGTTCGGGTTAGGGCGGTGTGCCTTCCCGGCGGAGAAAGGGGATGAGGATGAGGTGTGATATATGTGATTATGTGAGCCGAAAGGCTATTTGTGGAGGCCGACGGGCCATTTGTGAAAGCCGAATAGCTGTATGGGCTATAAGGCTATATGTATGCACTGCCACACCAATAGTCCCTGAGTAGCTAACAACGGTTCGGGTTAGGCAGTGTGCCTTCCCGGTGGAGAAAGGGGATGAGGGTGGAGTGTGATTTATGGTGCTGCTGCTGTACGATGATTTGCTTACATGCTGTGTGTTATGTGTGGTATAAATGTTTTGTTACTACTGGGATTCTCTTGAATCTCATTCTTTCCTTTAACTAACCTTTCAGACAGGGCGAGTGGCTCTAAGGAGAAGCGTACGACCCGGAGCGGTTAGAATCCTGTAGGGGCATTTATTTTGGTTATGTTGGTTAAACCTGTTGGACAGGGTGTCTGTATATTATGTTGGTTGTAAAGAATAGTTGAACGTAGTTGTGTAGTCCCCTATATGGAGGTTGTAAACCCTTTTTGTGTATGAACGGAACCCGGGGGTTGCCGGGATTGCTATTAGATATTCTGATATGAATGAATGTGAATTAACTGCACAGGTGATTATATTCGATAATTGAACTTGAGACCGGAATAGGAAAGAAGTTTTGAAAATTTTATAAAGTCCCTACTTCACAGGGAGTTCTAAATGAGTTTTGAACTATTCGACGGTCTCTAAACCAATTTAATTACGTAATATCGAATTATAATTACGCTATTTAAGGCAGGGGGTTACATTTTGGTATCAGAGCTGTAGTTCCTGGCAAGGGTAGAGGTTGCTAGGATAGCTCCCTTAGTTGGTTTTAGGGATAGAAGATTATCTGTGAACGATTGTTGTGTATGCACATGTATGTTTATTGATGTGGACATATATGGGTTTTATGACTATTGTGCATACTATTTCTGCTGAATTAATGGGGCAAGTTGTTTGTAGAATGAAGAAAACAAGAGGACGCCTCAATATTCCGCGTGTAGACCCTGAGGTGGAGGTTGTTAATGAAAACCCACCGGATGCAATGCAAGAGCTTATGGGTCTAATTCGGGATCAGAGAGATATGATCACTGAACTGAGGGAAGAGCTCAGAGCTGAGAAGGCGAAGAACCAGGAAGGTCCGGTTCAATCCACTCCGGAGGAGACTCAAGGAGAGACTCGACATGAGGACACTGCAGAAGGATCAGCACGATCTCTGGAATCCCCACCTCGTGCTACCTTGAATCAGGAATCATATGGGATGCCACCCAGGGAGGAAAAAGACCTTCAGTATTGGGTCACCCGATTCTGCAAGCATATGCCTCCGGCGTTCAGAGGAAGGTTTGACCCTCAGGCAGCCGAAGATTGGTTGTACAGACTGGAGAAGATATTTGAGGTTCTGTGTTGCCCAGAGGAGGTGAAGCCACGGTTGGCAGTGTATAAACTCGAGGGGGACGCGGATCGTTGGTGGCGGAATATCGCCCTGACATTAAAGAGCAATGAAACACCATTGACTTGGGAACTGTTTCAACAAGAGTTCAACGAGAAATACTTTCCCAAATCAGTGCGGCTCGAGAAGGAGACAGAATTTCTCAACATCAAACAAGGGGATACAGAGAGCTTTGACGACTATTTGTCCCGTTTTGTCCGGTTGGCTCGGTACTCCTCTTACCTCCGGTTTAAAGATGATGAAGAATGGAGTTCTGATATGCTCATCCGCGGTCTGAGGCAAGAATTGAGAAAGCGATTGGTTACGAACCAATTCACTAAGTTCAACAAGGCTGTGGAGCAATGTCGAATTACGGAGAATAATCTGAGGGAGTTGAATCCTACCAGAGCTATTGGCCATCGCAGTGAACCCAGTAAGGGTAATGCTTCCCAGAAGCGGAAAGGCCAAGGATCCTCTTCATACAAGGGCGGTGATAAGAAGCTCTATCAGCCCAGAGACCGTGAGCCTCAGAGGGCTGTGACTGAGTGGAAATGCCCTCGCTGCAACAAAACACATTATGGCCAAAATTACCGGGGAGAATTGGTCTGTTTTAACTGTAAGCAGCCAGGACATTTTTCCCGAGATTGTCAACGACCACGAGTCGAGCAGAAACCGAGGACACAGGGCCGAGTATTCACTATGACCCATGAGGAGGCTCGCAAATCTCCTGAGCTGATACAAGGTAAACTTCTACTTCATGGCCATCTGTTGCAAGTTTTATTTGACTCGGGTGCAAGTCACTCCTTCATTGCTTATGATTGCGTGAAGCGCCTGGGATTGCATGTACATAAATTACCATTTGATTTGGTAGTGTCAACCCCGATGGGTATTAAGGCCTTGACCACAGAAGCTTGTTTGAGTTGTGTCATAACTGTGGAAGGGCATCAATCTATTGTAGATTTGATATGTTTGCCTCTTAGTCAATTAGAAGTCATTTTGGGTTTTGATTGGTTAATGGCAAATAATATATTACTTGATTGTGGAAACAAGAGGATAGTATATCCTGTATCTCAGAGGGCTGAAGATGTGGATTCTAGTATGAATTTTCTTTCGGCAGCCAAAGCTGAAAAGTATCTTGAAAAGGGTTGCCAGGGGTATGTAGTGTTTTTCTCTGTGCAAGGGGAAAATGGCGAAACCTTGAATAATATACCCGTGGTAAATGAATTCCCTGAGGTGTTTCCGGAGGATCTGAGCGGATTACCTCCAGAAAGGGAAGTTCAGTTCCCAATTGACATTGTACCTGGAGCTGGTTCTATATCCAAGGCCCCATACCGCATGGCCCCAAACGAAATGGCGGAGTTAAAGAAACAAATAGAAGACTTGCTTGAGAAAGGGTTCATTAGACCCAGTGTGTCGCCTTGGGGAGCTCCAGTGTTGTTCGTAAAGAAGAAAGATGGGAGTCTTCGATTGTGTATTGATTACAGAGAATTGAATAAGGTTACTATTAAGAACAAGTACCCTCTTCCCCGAATCGATGACCTATTAGATCAACTCTCTGGTTCGTGTGTGTTTTCAAAGATTGATCTAAGGTCAGGGTATCATCAGTTGCGAGTGAAAGCAGAGGATGTTCCGAAGACTGCTTTTCGGACCCGGTACGGTCATTATGAGTTCTTGGTGATGCCATTTGGGCTAACCAATGCGCCTGCGGTATTCATGGATTACATGAACCGTATCTTTCGACAATACCTGGATCAGTTTGTTGTTGTGTTTATCGATGACATTCTGATATACTCCAAGAGTATGGAAGACCATGAGCATCATTTGGGAGTTGTATTGAATATATTGCATGAGAAACAATTATATGCTAAATTGAGCAAGTGCGAGTTTTGGCTATCAGAAGTGAAATTCTTAGGCCATGTTATCTCGCAAGAAGGGGTCTCTGTGGATCCTAGTAAAGTGGAAGCAGTACTGGACTGGAAGAGGCCAGAATCTGTGGCGGAAATACGCAGTTTTCTGGGTCTTGCTGGTTATTATCGGAGATTGATCCAAAATTTCTCCCGTATTGCGTTGCCGATGACCAAGCTCACGAGAAAGGATCAGCCGTTTGTGTGGGATGAGAAATGTGAAAACTGTTTTGTGGAGCTGAAGGAGAGGTTGACTACGGCACCTGTGTTGATTTTGCCCGATCCCAGTTTGACATATGTTGTGTATTCTGATGCCAGTGGGCAGGGATTAGGGTGTGTCCTTATGCAGCAGGGACGTGTGGTGGCCTACGCCTCTCGACAGCTCAGACCTCATGAATTGAACTATCCCACTCATGATCTGGAGCTTGCGGCCATTGTGTTTGCTTTGAAGATTTGGCGTCATTACCTGTATGGTGTGACTGTGGAACTGTACTGCGACCACAAGAGTCTCAAATACTTGTATGATCAAAAAGAACTGAATATGAGACAGCGCCGCTGGATGGAATTGCTTAAGGACTACGACTTGGAAATAAAATATCATCCGGGTAAGGCAAATGTAGTCGCTGATGCTCTGAGTCGAAAGACTGTGCTCGTTGCCGCTATGATGATACGAGAGAAGAAACTGATTGAAGACTTTCGTGATTTGAATTTGACAAACCAGATCATTTGTGCCAATTACACTGTTTCTCAAGAGGAAAGTGATCTGAGAACTGAGATTGAAGAAGCTCAGAGGCAAGATGACTGGATACAGCGCAATCTGACTCGAATTGAGCGGGGAGAAGTTCTAGGATATGACCTATCGCCTCGTGGATTAGTTTGCTATCAGAAGAGAATCTGTGTTCCACTTAAGGCAGAGTTGAGGCAGAAGATTCTGGATGAGGCACACAAGAGCCGATATACTATTCATCCTGGTATGACCAAGATGTATCAGAATCTGAAATCGGTGTATTGGTGGCCGGGTTTGAAGAGTGACGTGACCAAATATGTTGCAAGGTGTCTCACTTGTCAGAAAGTGAAAATCGAGCACCAGAGACCGCCTGGTTTACTTCAGAGTCCTGAGATTCCGGAATGGAAATGGGAAAGCGTGACCATGGATTTGGTTGTGGCATTACCCAGGATCAGAAACTATAATGCGATCTGGGTAATTGTGGACCGATTAACAAAGTCAGCCCACTTCATACCAATCGATGCTGGTTACTCTCCGGATAACCTAGCAGAGATTTATATCCGAGAAATTGTGAAACTCCATGGTGTACCGAAGAATATCATTTCCGATCGAGATCCCCGATTCACTTCGAGATTCTGGAAAGCATTGCATGAAGCCTTAGGTACTCAACTGAGATTCAGTACGGCTTATCATCCTCAAACGGATGGACAATCTGAGAGAACAATTCAGACGCTGGAAGATATGTTGCGAGCTTGTGTTCTCGACTTTAAAGGAAGTTGGGATCGTTTCCTTCCACTGGCTGAGTTCGCTTACAACAATAGCTATCATGCGAGCATCCAAATGGCTCCGTATGAAGCGTTGTATGGAAGACGGTGTCAATCACCTTTATGCTGGAATGAATTATCCGAAAGGAAGCTTTATGGGCCAGATTTGGTTGATCAAACCTCAGCACAGATTCAGATCATTCGTAAGAGGCTCCTTGCAGCGCAGAGTCGACAGAAAAGTTACGCTGACAAGAGGAGAAGGCCTCTAGAATTTGAGGTTGGTGATCACATATTTCTGAGAGTATCACCAGTCACTGGCATTGGGAGAGCTATCAAGCGAAAGAAGCTAAGCCCAAGGTACATAGGTCCTTTTGAAATCCTTGAAAGGATTGGGCCTGTTGCTTATCGAGTAGCCCTACCCCCAAACTTGAGCAGACTCCATGATGTGTTTCATGTTTCCCAACTGAAGAAGTATCAACCAGATCCATCTCATATTGTTGAATATGAAGAAGTTGAGTTACAAGACAACTTCACATATGCGATAGAGCCAGAACAGATCATTGATAGAGAAGAACGACTGCTCAGACACCGAAGCATTCCATTTGTGAAGGTGATCTGGAAGGGAATGACTAAGAGGGAAGCAACTTGGGAAGCAGAAGCAGATATACGGAGACGTTATCCAGAGTTTATGGCTCAAGTTGTGTGACAAATTTTGAGGACGAAATTTATTTTACGGGGGGAGAAATGTAATATCCCAAAAAGTGATTAAGGGCTAATGACTTCAAAAGTGGATGTAATTATTGTTGAATAAACACTTTTGAAGAATGTGTGATGGGAATTTGGATATTTTAATGATTCCAATGGATTCCTTGTGAAAATTTATGTGAGAATGATGTTTGGTATGAAAATGGAACCAATGGAAGCAAAGATGCAAAATCTAAAATTCTGTCCAGTGAAATTCTATTCTGGGCAGTCCGTTTGTGTGAACGTTTTTAATGATCAAATGGTATCTAAAAATTATGAAATTTTCCAGTCTTATAGTTCACATCTCAAGCTTCAAAATGGACATATAGTTTGTTCCATTTCGTTTTGTGAACCAGGAGATATAACTGTCCAAAGTTTGGGATGGAAACTGAACTCTGTTTTGGGGCAGTTATGAGTTTTATGTAATTCTGGAATTTTGTGGTGATTTTTATTAATGGAAAATATTTTTCCTATGAAGAGGACTTAAATATCTTTCATTTGGCTTTGGAATCACCTCATTTCGATTTTTCTAGAATTAGTTATGATTTTTCAAAGTTTGGGCAGAAAATCTGCCAGAAAATCCGAAAATGGGAATTATGACATCATCTCATTAAAAGATGATGTCAGCATGGATTATTAATCAAATTGCTCATCTTCTTCAGCCATTTCACGCCATTTCCAGCTGAAGATAGTGAGAGAAAGTTGAGAGCTCTTAGAGAGAGAAAGAGGAGAAATCTCGCAAGGTAAGCCGATTTCTCCGACGATTTAGCTTCTAACGCGTGTAACTCCGATCCTAAGCTACTCCTCTTTATTCTTTAAGGTTGTGAAGCTCAAAATTTGGTGTTTCAAAGAGGCTAGGGTTCAGCCAAGTTTGGGAAAAGCCAGAGGGAGCTTGAGGTAACTTCCAAACTTTCGTATATTGCTTATTCTGGCTGCTGTGGGCAATTTAATCGGTGAAATTTCGCCGGATTGCCATTGGTTTTAAAGTTTGGAAATTGAGTTTCCTAGGGGTTATGCTGCCCAAATTGGGTCTTAATGTTAGTTGTAACCTAATGTAATGGTTAATAAAGTGGTTAGGAGTAGAAAGGAACGCGTTTACGGAGCCGAAATCGTAAAACCCCGATTTTCCCTGGAGAAGGCCATTATTTCGGCCAGCCCTAGAAATGGGTCTTAGAGTTGGATTTTCAATTATTTGATGGTTCCATTGAGTTCAGGGGCGAAAATTAGGTGGGGTTACAGTTGGGCACTTTTTCAAAAAAGGCCGAGAAAGCATAATTACGGAAACACCCCTAAAACCCTAAAAGTAGGGCTGCCAAGGGCAATTTTGTAATTTGATATTGAATTTGATAATTCTGAGTACGGAAATGGATTCCTTGGGCGGAAATATGTTAGGATAGCCCATATTAGAATTTCGAGAAAAGTGCAACCGGTCCGGGTATGGCGGGCCCAGGCCGGGTCCCCGGGGGTATTTTTGTAAATTTTCATTATAGACTCATATAACCCTAAGTAACACTATGGAAGTGTCTAAATAGTGCATTTGGAATTGTAGGATTCGATATTTGCCGCCCTCGTGAGCCAACTACGCCAGCGAACGTCAGAAAGGAACGAGGTAGTGACTTTTCTTTTGTACCATATATGATGCATTGTATGTGTGTTATATCGTTGATTTGTAATGAATTCGTATGCTGCGACATCTGTGGATTTGTGTTAGCACTGTCATTCCAATAGTCCCTGAGTAGCTAACAACGGTTCAGGTTAGGGCGGTGTGCCTTCCCGGCGGAGAAAGGGGATGAGGATGAGGTGTGATATATGTGATTATGTGAGCCGAAAGGCTATTTGTGGAGGCCGACGGGCCATTTGTGAAAGCCGAATAGCTGTATGGGCTATAAGGCTATATGTATGCACTGCCACGCCAATAGTCCCTGATTAGCTAACAACGGTTCGGGTTAGGCGGTGTGCCTTCCCGGTGGAGAAAGGGGATGAGGGTGGAGTGTGATTTATGGTGCTGCTGCTGTACGATGATTTGCTTACATGCTGTGTGTTATGTGTGGTATAAATGTTTTGTTACTACTGGGATTCTCTTGAATCTCATTCTTTCCTTTAACTAACCTTTCAGACAGGGCGAGTGGCTCTAAGGAGAAGCGTACGACCCGGAGCGGTTAGAATCCTGTAGGGGCATTTATTTTGGTTATGTTGGTTAAACCTGTTGGACAGGGTGTCTGTATATTATGTTGGTTGTAAAGAATAGTTGAACGTAGTTGTGTAGTCCCCTATATGGAGGTTGTAAACCCTTTTTGTGTATGAACGGAACCCGGGGGTTGCCGGGATTGCTATTAGATATTCTGATATGAATGAATGTGAATTAACTGCACAGGTGATTATATTCGATAATTGAACTTGAGACCGGAATAGGAAAGAAGTTTTGAAAATTTTATAAAGTCCCTACTTCACAGGGAGTTCTAAATGAGTTTTGAACTATTCGACGGTCTCTAAACCAATTTAATTACGTAATATCGAATTATAATTACACTATTTAAGGCAGGGGGTTACACTCGACGCTGATATCTGCCCCCAAACTTAGGCACCTCTGGTGCGGTCGTCTCCTGTGGGATCGTCTGCGGTGCTTGTGGTAGGGCCGACTCCTGTGGGGGGATGGGCTGAAATGCCGCGGTCACCTTGCCTCCGCACTGCCCCTTGCTCGGCGGTTGCCACCCCACAAAATCGGTCTGGGGACCTCAAGGGCCTTCCCCCTATCCTCTCTAAAGCCATATCAACTGTAAAAATTCAAAAAAAAAATATTTTAGTCATATTATTATGTAAAAATATAATAAAAATAAAAATACAAATAAAATATGTTTTATCTACGTACCTCAAGTGCAAATACTGAGAAATACTGCAGCAAAAACTCCTTCACAAACGTCTGAACGCTCAAATCTAAAAGAAACCACTCAGAAAAACTTTAGGAAACAAAATGAGCAAACGGAAAAAAGGAGGGAGGCAACACCCTTAAATAGGCCAGCAATTTGTAGCGGTTGTCCCAATAACCGCTATGTAAACCGCTACAAATCACCAAGGGCGACTTAAATTTGTAGCGGTTTTATAATAACCGCTACAAAGTATAAAAACCTTTGAAATTCTATAGCGGTTATGGTCTAGAATCGCTACAAACATGGAGACTCCTGAAATTCTGTAGTGGTTATATCCTTATAACCGCTACAAATACGCGACGTTTGGGATTTTGTAGTGGTTTTGTTGCTATAACCGCTACACTGTTGGCTGGTCTTGGTCGCGCCAAGTGGCGGGAATATTGTAGCGGTTCTTATTTATTAACCGCTACAATTGAACTGCTACAAGTTTTAGCGGGAATTTCTCGCCAAATTTGTAGCGTTTTTTTCTACCTAACCGCTACAAAAAACGCTACTAATCTGTCGCGCCACTTGGCGCGTAGCTTGCCGCTACAAATTTGTAGCGGTTTAGGTTAAAACCACTATAAATGTTAATATTTGTAGCGGTTTGGTATAACCGCTACAATGTCACCGCTACAGAATACCATTTTTTTGTAGTGTTTGAAAACCCAAATCCCTGATTACTCCTGCGATAGGAATCATAGATTTTAAGTTTCAGTGCAAATGACACAAATAGCCCTGGACAAAAGCCTGACGAGCTGCATGCGCGGGAAAGAAAAGAAGGCAGATGTGGAGTCATAAATGATTTTCCCAAATTTTTGTTCTGAGTGACCTTGAGCATTTCGAGCTTGTGCATTTAGACCGTGTGCTAGGGCAGAGTGAAGGGGGCGAAAACACTGAAGGCGGAGGGGACGAGGGAATTTCTGGTCACGGTCGTTGGCGGAGTTTGGTCGCTGACGGTCAGGGGAGAGATGGTGGGGGGTTGTCGGCGAGCGAACGGTAGGTTCTTCGTGGGGGGCGTTGTCGGCCAGGAACGAGAGGTTTTTCGGTGGGATTCGGCTGCGGTGTTCGGCGGAATTGTAGGGACTTCGAATGATGGGTTCTTGGATGAGGTTTTGAGGTGGTTTTCAGAGTTGAGACCGGTGGGTTCGGTGAGAGGCTTACGGCGACGTTGTGCGGAGTTTGAGCATCCTCGATAGTTGTGGGTGTGCGTGGAGACGGTCGACGGCGGTAAGTTGGCATTTTTTTTCAAATTTTCGCTTCATATAATAATTTGAAGATGCAATGTGAAGACATGTGCTTATTTGTTGTCATGTGTTGCCTTTTATTGTTTGTGATTGTCTCTGGTGGTGCTGGTTGCAATTGGTGAACAATAATGTGATGAACTTGCTTCATGTCATATATTGCCCTTTTCCCGCATTGAGAACATCCTGTATGTAGTGGGTGAAGGGATTGTAATGACTTGGGTTTTCTATCAAATTCTTGATCTGTGTCTTTGTCTGATGTGTATATGGAGAGGGAAGTGGGAATGGGAAGTGTTTAACTCTTCGTTTGTTGTACAGTAACTACACCTAGTTAAAAAATAACAACTGTGGCATAATGTTTAACAAGTGTTTTTGGACATTGAGAAAGACATGCCCAGGGGTAGTTGTGAGAGTACGAAGTTGGGGGGCCATTAACAACTAAGGTTTCAACAATAACAATACCATGTAAGAAAATAACAACTAGTTTAACAACGACTAATGTGGAAAACGAAAACATGGCCAGTGGAACTTGGGAGACTAACAAGTAGGGGGATGAGCACTAACTTAAGTTTCTACAGTAACATCTACATGTTTAAAAATAACAACCTGTCGTTCATGTTTAACAGCTGCTAATGTGAAAAACCAAGGAATGGCAGGGAAACTTCTGACACTCACAAGTTGGGGGCCAATTAACAACTTAAGATTCTATAGGTACAACACAATGTTAAGAAATAACACCAATCCATCCTTGTTTAACAACTTATGACTCGAAAAACCAAAACATGGCCAGTAAAACTTATGAGAATAACAAGATGGGGGGAAAATAACAAGTTCAGGCTTTACAGTAACGACACAACTATGAAAAATAACAACTTTTCGTTCTTGTTTGAGCTATGTGACGATGAGTTTCCTACTGTAGTTCCTTCGTTATTTATCGTTTTGCTCTACTGTTTTAAAAGTATATGTTTTGGGGGTTTGAGAGTGTTATGATGTTTAAATGTAGATTCTTGCCTGAATGATTTGCAAGGCTAGTAGCTCAAACCTCAAAGTCCACTTGAAGGTATTGATCTTCAATTGGTCCTTATCTCATTAACGTTCTTTCAACAAATGTATGTAATTATTGTGGCATATTTATGGAGGGGTAGTTATTTTTTGTCATCCTTGATCAGTTCCAGCTTCATATTTTCAAATGATGTGTTTGTATGAATAACATGTGGAATGTGCGTCAATTGGTAATAGACACATCATTTTTGAACATTAGTTTCCTAAGAATGGAAGCTGTAATGTCTATGATGTTAGATAAATAATGGATATTTTTTTACCAATCAGTTATGGGCTTGAACTTTGTATAACTCTGTTTTGCAGAAGAAGATGGTGGTTGAACAAGGGCAGGAGGGGGCTGAAGAGGGGCAGAACAAAAGTGAAGAAGGGCATATGGTGGTTAAAGAAGGGGAAAAGGTGGTGGAGGAAGGGCAGAACTTAGATGAACAAGGGAAGAAGGTGTTGCATAAAGGGGATACATGTAAGGCCTTAAATAATGGGTTGCAGTTGTTTAGAATTGAGTTTTTTAAGAAATTTAAGTCACAGAAATCTGACAAATGTGTTGTGCACAATGATGAGGTCCTAAACGTATGGAGAGCATTGAGTGACCAAGAGAGGAAGGAATATTGTGAGAAGTCTAAATGCACTAAGAAACCTAAGAAAGAAAGACAAGAGAAGAATAGTACAAAGAGGAAAGTAGCTTTTATCACTCATAGCTTAATCTGGCAATTCAAGCAATTAGTTGACTTCATAAATAAAGATGAAAGTTTAAAGGAAAGGGTGAAGAAATTAGGATTAAGCAAGCTGCTAGAGGTTGGAGGTTGCAAGAAACTGCCAAAAGATTTGATTGTGTCAATGCTCCGCTCATATGATCCAACAACACGCCAATTCCGAATCAGGGGCAAGACACATGAAATTTCTGCATTAGATGTGAATCAGTCACTTGGGCTTCCCCACTGTGGGGATGTGGTGAGGACTAAGGTGGATGATGACGACTCGGTTTATACAAAGTTACAGAGTGAATATTCAAAACGCCTATACAATAACATTATAGAGGCTATTGTAAACGGCAGTGACAATGAAAATTTTGAGTTCCTTTTTATGTTGTGCACACTTGGAACCTTTCTAGCTCCCACTGCAAGCCCAAAGATTAGTGAGCGGTTACTGAAGGTGATAAGGTTGACAATGAAGGGATTTCAGAAATTTGATTGGGCGACCTTTATCATTAAGGACTTGTGGAAAGAGATGAAAAACTATGTAAGGGATGTGAGAAACAACAAGAGGGGCAACTCCAATGTCGGTGGATACATGTACTTATTGTTGGTATGTACTTAAATTTATTTATGTTATGGTACGCTTTAAATGGCAAGTATTTAAGTTATTGTTATGCTATTTGTTTGGTAGATATATTTTGGTGAGCACTTTGCAATGATGCCAACTGAGAAACATGAGTATGTTGATGCTGTTAACTACTGGACTGAGGATCGATTAAAAACCATGGTTAAGTTAGAAAGGGACGCAACATGGGCATAATATTTGGAGCAAGGGCATCTAAAGTGAATGTTGCTGCAAAGGGAAATGTTGGAATTGATCATTTGGACTAGGTATTTGTTGATTTGTAAATGTTTGTATGCATTAATACAAATGTGTGTGTAACAAGTTTTGATTTAATTTTTTGCTTCAGGACCTGAAGGATATGTATAGACGGTTGATGAGTGTAATTACAGAGGAGTTGATAAAGGTTCAAGTGATGAGAGGGGAACATAAAAAGGTTGGAAGAGAAGGAGTGGACCAACAAGAGGACGTTGTCAATGTTGAAGAAGAAGAGAATGATGGGAAAAATGAGCGGCACTCAAATGAAAGTTATAAGGACAAGGAGCAGACATTATGGAGAAGGAAGAGGTTACCAAGGATAATGTGTTACGAAGATCAACTAGGGTTAGAAGAGAAACGAAAATTGAGTCCCCCTTTATCATGCCTAAGGTCATATCACAAAAGAAGATGGTGGTTGATGACAAGGAAAGATTTTTCACAATAATTTCTCAATATCCTCGACCCATTGATGGCTAAAAGTGAGCGATTTATGTATGTTTCATGATGTACTTGTAAGGAAGAGGACGTGCAAAATTTTTCTTGCAACGTTGTTGTATTGACTATTTATATAAAAAACTATTACAGGGAATTGGTTACATTGCAAGATGAATACGTCACTCGGGATGAGCTGTATTCTTTGGGTGGAATCCATAAGGTTAACAATCGGGTTAGTATTACCATGGCTTCATAACTTTGTATTTTAAGTTTATAGGGACAACTTCATTACATACTTGTACATTTCAGGTGGTGTCCGTTGTTTGCAAGGCATTGATGGTAGATTTGAAACTACATAGACCAGTGAAGAGGCACATTTTTTATGCTGACTTTATGGTAAGCTGCAAATAAATTATGGGTATACATATGTTAGCTTATTGGGTACTGATATAAATTTTGTTGCAGATGCAAATCGTTGCTAAAGGAAAGAATTGGAGACCTTTAGATTACAAGGGCCAATTATTACCTGATCGATTAGGGTACAATCTTACAGATTGTGATTTGCTGTTAAGGCCTGTACTTGTCCGGGAACACTGGTTTTGTGTAGGCCTGGAACCAAAAACACAGAATTTCTATATTCTGGACTCAATGAAACCCATTGTTGACACCACAAAGAAAAGGAAGAAAAATAGCGCCTTAGAAGATCCGCAATCATTGGCAGTAAAGATATGTGTAATGAACTTTTTGCTTTAACATCATCATGAACATTAGCAATTAAATTTCCCTGACTGAACCCAAGTATTTGTGTTTTTTTGTAGAGGGACAGATTTATTGATATAGTGGATTTCGTCAGTAACAATTGACATGGGAAGAAGCAACAGATAGACATCATTCGTGGTCAAGTACCTCAGCAAAATAATCTGTAAGAATTGACTGTTGTATTTTGTGTATATGACTGTTGTATCCATTTTCTTATTTTTTTGCGTATATGACTGTTGTATGGATTTTGTAGCCTTGACTGCGGTGTTCATGTCTTGATTTGGTTGTTCCAATGGAGTCCATTTGCGGTACTGGATTACACAGAGGTATCCACAATAGTTCATATGTATGTCGACTTTTGTCTGGTTTCGAAAGTATAATAAACTGAACTATTGTTGTTTGGGTCGTGTACAGGCTCAAGTCAAACAATACAGGAGGGACATTATATGGTGGCTGGTGAATCACCATCAAAATTCATCAAGACTCGATACTCTGGATCTTTTATCCCGGCAGCCAATCAAACGTCAACATTTGACACAATAGTTCTTTGCTTTATATTAGACATCTATAGGGAAACTTTATGCATTTGTTGTTTTTTGACCTGGGATGTGTTCTTTTGTAAGTTTCAATATTATCGTACTGCCCAGGGTACATGATTGTAATGTAGATGAGTATACATGCCATGAGACATGTGTAACAACCCACTGTTAGGAAGTTCATATTTAACAACTTCAATTTCTTGTTTTACAACTTTCTGATCTTGTTTGCCAACTTACACATCTTAACAAGGAGCGTTTTTATATTATCAACTTTATGTAATTTTTTAACAACTAGTTTATCTTGTTTGACAACTTAGGAGATTGAAACACTATACATGTCGCCTGTAACGTGCTGCTCTTTTTGACATCTAACTTGACTTTTTTGACAACTAACCAAATTGAGAACTTCTAACTGATTTATACCTCTGAAGACAACTGCAGGTGCCAATAACAACTTGGGCTTCACAATTAACAACTATACCTTTGTATTAACAACTTTCGCTTGTTGTAAACCAACTCAAAAAGTTCAAAAAAGGGCATGTTGAGGGTAGTTTCGAATAGCAAAAAGTGGGGTACCATTAGCAAAAACAATTTCATCATTAACAAATATGCACACATTTTTGACAACTTTCTTATCTTCTTTAATAACTACACACTCATTTTTCACAACTTTGTTATCTTCTTTGACCTCTGAAAAAAGAGTTGAAATAACAACTTCAACTTCACTATTAACAACTACGCTTCCATTATTAACAACTGTAGTATCTTGTTAAACAACTTCAAGAGTTCAAAAAAGTACATGGCGTTGGTAGCGTGGGAGTTCAACAAGTGGGGGACCATTAACGATAGAAGGTTCATATTTAACAACTATACTCTTATTTTACATAACTTTTTTTATCTTCTTTGACCTATCAAAAAAAGAGGTGAAATAACAACTTCAACTTCACTATTAACAACTACGGTTCCATTATTAACAACTGTCGTATCTTGTTAAATAACTTCAAAAATTTACAACAGTATAGGTCAAGGGTAGCTTGGGAGAGCAACAACTGAGGGACCCTTATCAATAATAGTTTCATAAATAACAACGTTACTCTCTTTTTTAACAACTTTTGTAACTTGTTAGAAAATTTACATGATTCCTCTGAAAACAACAGCGATGCAATAACATCATGACTTTCATTAGTAACAACTTTTTGGTCTTGGTTAACACTATAGCTTTCTTGTTGAACAACTTTAATATTCCTGTTTGCCAACCTACTTTGTAGGAAAACACATATATGGACAGGGGAAATTCAGCCACATTCTGTGTCACACAACACAGTGATAACATTAACATAATAGGATTATATGTGGCATAATTACATTAACCTTATATCATAATGTCTTGCATAATTACATAACTATATAAGGTATACCCTTAAAGTTGTGACAGTAGACATTTGGCACCTGCACATCTGAAATGACAAGGGAACATTAACATTGCACTTCACCCTAATGTTTCCTTGTCACAACCAAAAAATTAAGACATATGCAGCAACCTATTTCCCTAAAAAAGAATTATACATATTACTTCAATAGACTTGCTAACTATGAGCAGGGTAAGTTCATAAAATTTACATTAGTATCAACATGTTTACTTCAAAATATTGCAGCTCCTTATATCTGCAAAATGCTTACTTCAAAAGCTGATTTTTGCCAAATTCAGTTTGGATTTGGATTTGTGCATTTCCGTATAGTATGCCCCGCTTCATGGCATCTTGTACAATGGTAAATCTTCTTATTCTGGAATTGTGATTCACGCCTATTGGTTCTTGGCCTTCCAACAGGTATACTTGTCCTAGGTGGTAGCAACAATGTCTGAGCAAACAGATGACCCATCATATAGTTGTTTGGGTCTGGCTTGTCGATTGTTACTACTGGAGTCATGGAACGCTTATAAATCATTTGTTGGGTTGTTATTTTGTAGCATCCTTGCACATAGTCATAGACATTGCCATGGACATGCTTGATGGCTGCACAAGCATGAGCATAAAGGATCCCTGACATTTGCCACACTTTACAGGTGCAACCATAAAAATGAAGATCAAGGATCCATATTTGGTATGGACACAAATCCTACTGCCTCCATAATTAACTGGTGACATATGTTCAGTATGACAAACATTTTCCTTTACTATGGACTCTATGTTGGGCCCAACACCGTTTTTCCATTTCAGCATTGCCATACTCGATGCATACATCTTCTTGGCAACCTTCTCACAATGTTCATGGATAAGTAGTGCGACATTGTGCTTTCTTTCCTTCACCAGCCACGCATTAAATGATTCGGCTATGTTGGTTGTAATCTTATCCTACCTTTGAAACGGAAACTTACTCAAGGCTCACTTATTGATATCTCCATGGTGAATCAACCAATCAGCCATCTCTTTATAGGATTTACGCATGTAATCCATTGCCTTCTCGAAATCTGCATCCAACATTGCATATGTAATATTATCAAGCAACCGTAGTGCATCTTCCTTTGAGTAGCCGCTTGGCTTCCACTTGCCTCTATTTAATTTAAGCAATTCTGAACTGAAATTCTCCTTCACATGCCTATAACAATAAGCATGCCGTTCTCTACCAAAAATTGTTTGCACTGACCCTTTAATTTCATTGTAACGGTCTGACACGATTGTGAGTTCAATTGACCCAACTATTTGTTTAATTTTATGTAAGAACCATGACCAATCCTCTAATGTCTCCCCCTTTACAATTGCTATTGCAAACGGCAACATTTCATTGTCCACATCATAACTAGAAGTTGAAAGCATTGTTCCCTTGTATGGTTCGGACAAGTGGGTTCCATCAATGTATAGCACATGTCTTACACCAGCCATGAATCCCTCAATACAGCACCCATATGCAATAAATACTCTCTCAAACATGTTATTCCCACTTGCTTCCCACTCAGCAATAGTTTTGTCATCTGCTTCCTGCAATTGCTCACAAATCCAAGGTATTAACATATAAGATTGTTTTGGTCTACCTTGTATGTCTTCCATCGCTTTTTCCTTCACCTTGTATGCTTGCTTGTATGTAAGGGTGACACCATATTCTGTCTGCAACGTCTTCCTTATTTCATTGGGACATTTGTCAATGTGATTTCTCACCTCATCAACTATAATGGAAGATGTCAAAGTAGATCTTCCACCATGGGTCAACTTAAAATTGTCTTGTGCACTATGATAATGTTCGTCTTTGAATGTCGTCACACGTAGTATTGGAGTTGTCTTTCCGATAGCATTTGCTGCAACCCTCCAAGGACAGCCTAAACTCCTACACTTTACTGAAATGCTATGCTTTCTATTTCTCACATAATCAAACTCAAACTTGTGTGCTATGCTGTACTTGTATAGTGCCTGCTTAAAAGCATCTGCGTGTGCAAATGTTTGCATCACTCCTGAAATTATCCCCCTCCATTTTGTGCAGTTCAACTCTGGGCTAGGTGTAGGTGCACTCTCTACTCCACAAAGTAGCTTATTAGATCCTCTAGCAATTTCAGCTGTTGTACACGAAGCAACACTTTCATAGTACCACGCTTCATCTTGGTTTTCCACACTGGTTTGACAATCAATAGATCTTCCTTGTGAGAGTCCCAAGGAATTTACGTACCTGCAGTCAATTACAATAACAACTTTTGTTACTTAATAGCAGACAACAATTTCACAAATAACAACAATCATCCCTACAAAATTTGCACTTACATTTGTGGGTCATCTGATATGTGGCATACATCATCATTTCCTTTTGCTTCTATATACACATGACCACTCCTTTCATTATATTCAAAAAGGTTTTCAACTTCACCATCATCATTTAAATCTATTAGTATGCTTTCATCAAACCTCACTGTATACTTCATTTCACACATGTTGCAATCAATACCAAGCCATGATGATATCATCAACCTCAAATCTCTAAGTGTTATCACCTCTTTCAAGCACTTCAACTTCACATAACCACCATTATATTTAATTTTACCTTAATCATTCCACACAAATTTTCCTCCAACATGGAAATAACAAAATAGTTCCTTCATAGATTTTGAGCCTTTGTTGCATGTCATTGTACGTGCCTACTTGCAGAAAAAACAAAAAGAGATAATTAATTAAACAAAGTCACTTATCATTATGTAGTTTAGTCACATATCATCACCTGTATCTATTAACAACAACACGTTATATTTTACAGTATGTTTTAACAACTCTGTATTCTCATTTAACATCACAATTTATTTCAACTTCTCCATCTCCATTATTAACAACGCACCCTATCATCACCTTCCATGAACTATTAACAACAACACCATTCACTTTAACATCTCCATATTAAGTATTAACAACACCCCTCATAGCATTACCCTCAATGTACCATTAACAATAACACAATATCTTTTCACATCTCCTTCTTCACTGAAAACAACACCATCCCTCAACCAAAATGCCTCATGTTTATCATCGCTCGTAGTGGCCATTACGGTTCACAATAAAAAAAACCCACAATCTTCACCATTCCTACAACCAAACACAATGAAATCCACCGCATAACCATCAACAATCTCCCATTACCTTAAAGCTGCAACATTTCTCCATCTTCAACAAACGCCCCGTTACCCATAAAAGCAAGCATCCAAAACTAGAAATCCATCACAACTATTCACAATCTCAGAAGACGAAGATGGAAGATTCACAATACAAACATCATTTCTACTTTAGAAGAATTACTTACCGTTGGTTATCTCTGCTTTGTCTTCAGCTTTCAAGCGTTCCGAAACTTACGTCTTTCTCGCGCCACCGTCCTTTCTTTCCCTCATGCTTTTTTTCCCTTCCTTTCTTTCCCACTCTTATGCATTTCGGGCAGCATTTTTTCCAAGGCTAGTTGAGTCTTTTCCACTGAAATTTAAAATCCCTGATTCCTACTATAGGAGTTATTAGGGATTTTTGTTTTCAATGTACCAAATAGAGAATTCCCTATTTCCAGCGTATTTTACAGGGATTTTCCCGAAAATGTATATATATAATAAATAAATAATATAAGAGAATGAAAGCAAAATGGATAAAAATGCATTTATTATTCATATAAAATCAAATTGGATGGAAATTGAATTTCTTACTTCAAATCTCTCTACATGTGGAGAAAAGAAGAGTTTGGAAGAAAATGGGGTGGGCCTCAGGCCCTCAGCCTCATGATCCATTTTCTCTCCAACTTTTCTTTTCCATTCCTTTTCCTCACTTACCCAAGTAAGGGAAATCCATCTCTCTCCCTCATTGTCTTCTCTAGTATTCTTTCCCTTCTCCATTTTTTTCTCAATCCGAAAAATAATATGGTGAATAATATTAAAAATTCATAGTCACCTTTTACAATTTAAATTTTATTAAATCTATAAGTATTAACAAATAAAAAAAATTACACAAAGTTTGTGTGGAATTTGTGCAGGAGTTGAAAAAAGTGAAACCCAAAAAGAATTCTTTTTTTTTATTACAAACTGGAAATCATGCATAAAATATCCCAACAAAACAATCGGACTGAAGTAATCTATAATCTTTGACCATCATCCACCTCCTGGGAAAGAGTCGGAGGATGGTCAAAGATACAAAAAGGACTGACACTCCTATGAGCCGACTTGGCCAAGGAATCCGCTAAGGCCAAATCTTCCCGAGGGACGTTAATCAAGCTTATCTGCCAATCTCTGTGAAGAAGACTCCTAGCTTCGTCAACTACATCCCGGAACGGGTAGTCGTTTTCACATCCTCTCAACGCCAAATTAATGGCCTCAATACAGTTCGAGAAAATACAAATCTTCCTGAACCCACACCACCAACATAGATGTAGTCCATGAATAATTCCAATCAACTCAGCTATAGCGGGTGGCACCGCAATGAGTCTGCAAGAGAAACCATAAACCCATTGCTGAGTGAAATCTTTAATGACACCACCACAGCCACTCCTGCCGTCTCTCAGAACCGAACCATTTATCTCTAAAGAAAAATAATCCTGAGGTACTCCCGGTCGAGAGCCCCGGGGAATATTTCCTATGTTTGTGAAAGATCCACGGTTTAGGAGTTCCTGATCCACACAAGCTCTGAAGAAAGAAGCGGTTCCACTCAGATCTTCAACAAGATTTGCATCCCCAAACAGCTTCCTGCATCTCATCACCCAAATGTCCCAGCATATGTATCCAAAGAGAGTCGACCAGTTAATCTTCTTTGTGTAACCTTTGCCCGCTTCAGTAGTCAGGTTCCATCTCACCCATTCCTTACCTTGAAGAGAAAAGAAAGAACTCCAAAGATCCTGATCTACCACTGCTTTCCATCTATCTCTCGCATTTGAACAATCTCTCAGAAGGTGCATTGAATCTTCCCTTTGGTTGCACGAGAATGGACAAGAGTTTGAGTCCTGAATTCCCCTGCTTGCTCGAAGTTGTGCCGTATGGACCCGTCCATGAGAGAAGAACCACATAAGAGATTTTATCTTCTCCGGTACCGTCCATCTCCATAGAACCTTCCAGATAGAATCATCCTGTCCTTGTGTACCTGCAATAAGAGAAAAATACGCAGATTTAACAGAGAAGCGGCCATCCGAAGATGGCCTCCAAAAAAACATATCCTCTCCTCTCTCCTCACAGGGTGGGTGAGCACAGGTAATCCGATCAATAATCTCTGGTGCAAACCATCTTTGGAATCTTCTTCTATCCCATTCCCCTACACTCGAAACATAGTCCGCAACCGTTTCATTTCTGTCAATGAAACCTTCAAAACCAGGAATCAAGTCAATAAGGGGCATATTCAAGTTAGACCAATTTTCAAACCAGAACGAGGTATTTTTACCATCACCAATCCTCTTCCCCAAACATTTTTTAAAATGATCCCATACTTCACAAATGCCCCTCCAAGTGAGAGAAGCGCATGCCTTTTTCTCCACATTTGGAATCAACCGATCGCCACAAAAATATTTGGATCTTAACACCTTAACCCATAGAGCATCAGGCTTAGTGATCAAACCCCAGCAAAGTTTCATCAAAAAGGCTTTGTTCTGCTTCCTGAGATTCCTTATCCTTAGTCCTCCCTGCTTCTTCTCCTTCGAGACCACATCCCAGGAGACCAAATGCACTTTCCTGGTTTCATTCTGATCACCCCACAGAAACTTCCTATTTTGGCGCTCGATCTCCGTGATTAACCCTATCGGAAGGAGCATAGTCTGCATGTAGTAAGAAGGCATAGCTGCTAAGACAGATTTAATAAGAATGGTCCTTCCAGTCATATTCAGACATCTACTCTTCCAACCCGATAGTCGCTTCCGACATTTTTCAAGAATTGGGGCAAAAAGAATTCTACTATCAACATCTTTGAATGACACAGTTCTACATAAGTTTTATATTTTAAATATTAATCTTGGAAGCCGTACACGTCTTAAAATAAGTTAAGTAAACAGTGGAAGGGAAAGCTATTAGGAGGGATTGGTAGGCGCAGACAGATAGGCTGCAATTTTCAAACTTCACTCATAAGCTGATAATTGTTTGGGTTGAACTCGAATCAATCAATAAAAAAATTCGTTAATTAAATGAGTAAAATTAAAATACAGAGTATCAAGTACTTCTTCAGTCCATAATATAGGATATTTTAAAAAAAAAAGATATGATCCAGAATATAAATTGTCTCTAGATTAATTAATGTTTTTTTATCCTATATGATTAATACTCACTTTCTAACTTTATCTGCTCATTATATCTTATCTCTCTCTTTTTGATAACATTCTCAATATAATTAAATACATTTTTTAAGAAAGATAAAAGTGAATTTTTATTTTATTTTAGGATATATTAAATAACTTAACTGTTATTTATTATTTTTAGTAATATGGTTAATATGTTTATATTATGGATTAATATTAATTTAAATGTGGATCCCATCAAAGTGCATTGGTGATTTCTGGTCCAAGTGCCGACTTGGACTTGACCATATCAGGCCGCCGATAGTGATCCGCACCCACACACATATTGGCGAAAGTTCAAAAGTTTAATTCATCACGAACGGGTTTGGTGTGTATTTGGCGTACCGATTGAAAAAATAATTTTTTTAATTTGATTTTTTATAATATTATTTTTGATAACAAACAGATTATGTAATGTGATTTATATTTGGATTGACGATTGTATAAATAATTTTGTAAAAATAAAATTTATTTGGATTAACTTAAACATAAGTGACTTTTATGATAATGGTAAGAGAGAAATTAAATTTGAAATTAAAAAAAATTATAAAAGTTAAAGTTGGGAAATTTGGGAATTAAAATTAACACAATTTGATGAAAATATTACATAACTAATTGGATCACATGTCCTTTACAATTTGGTCTCTAATTGAGTTACAAATATGATTCATTTGGGAGTAAGATCACCTATCATAATTTGTGATGGAAGGTTGTTCATCTACACTATTATTATCTACAATTATAATTTTAGACAATTCAAAAGAAAATAAAATTCCTGGTCTGACAAACAACTATACTCCTATTAATGTGATCACCCGTACACGTGGCGCTCCGCTGGAAGTTATTGCGAACATCATCCCCTAGGTCCCACCTCCCTTCACCAACATCACCCCTCCTTCCTTTCGGGCGATTGCTAACTTAAAGCAAAAAGCTCCTGCTAGTAGCTTTATTCAAATTAGGGGTGTTCAAATCCCGGGACGGGACCGGGAATACCCATTCTCGGTTCCCGTGCGGGGATTTCCCGGGACTAGGATCTCATTCTCGGTCCCGGGACAACCGGGACCGGGACCGGGATAGGGAATTCCCGGTCTTAATAATATAATTATATTAGTTAAATTTTTTATAATCTAGTGTTTAAAGTAATTATTTAACACCTAATAAGGTCATAAAAATCACATAAATTAAGTTAGAATTGAAAAATAACATATTATTATCACATTCATCATTTTTGTTATTATCTTTATACATGATATAGTTAGGATTTGTATCACGATATATACAATTTAACTCTAACTAAATATGTGATATACATTTTATCAAATGATAACTTAATTTATGGGGTAAAAAATACAAAAATAAAATAATAACCTATTTTTTAAGGAAAAAAGAAAAAAAAACCGGGACCGAGAATTCCCGGGATCACAAGGTGTGATCCCGGTCCCGGGTTTTTACATCCCGGTCCCGGTCCCGGCCGGGACGGGAAATTCCCGGGATAAAATATCTGGGATCGGGCCGGGACAACCGAGACCGGGATACTTTGAACACCCCTGATTCAAATCGTGTGAATATAAGAAAAGTGAGAATGTCAATTAGTGCTCACCAAACACTCACTTTTTTCCATTCCCTCTCAATCGCACGATTTGACATTTTTCGCACGATTTGGCTGTTAAAATGTGTAACCAAACACTCACTTGATCTGGACAAAGAGATTAGTCCCTCATAATATAACGAACTAAAGTTTAAATTTTTATTAGGAGAGGTGTTTATATTTAGTACTCCGACAGTGCCTTGAATAGAATTATCTCCAATAGGATGATACCTATGCTTAGCAAAAAAAATTTCTTAATTTATTTAAAGGCTAATAATTCAAGGGAAAATTATAAAAAAATACCACTTGAGCTTTAAAATCTTAAATAAGTGATTTCATACTAAAATAAGTAATTAATTGCTATATTCTTATAGCCTATGCAGATACTCTTATACTAATTTAGAATTTTAAAGTTCAAATGATTTTTTTTTGTTCTTTTCACATTATTGAACATGTTGTGTTGGTTAATTACATCTTTGATAATATCTTATATTATATATAAATTATAACAATATCTCTATTAAAATAAATGTCATCGTATGTTCTTAAATATCTCTAAAATGAAAAGAAAGAATAGGATTTTAGTTTAAGAAATATTAAAATTTCTTACCCTAAACTATGAGAGATAAATGTAACTTTAGTCTAATAACCATGCCAAAGTTTGGTTTAACCAAAAAAAAAAATTATTTTTACATTTTATGAGATAAAACTTTTCTCATATATTTATTATGCACAACACAAAATCTCTTAAAATAAATAAAACTAAATAATCACCATATAAAATTTGGAGATTCCAAATGAATCAACTTTCTTTTGTGGCCAAAAAATCAAGTACCTCTATAAACGTAATCGCAAGTCCCTTTCCGTCCAAATCAAGTTTCAAGAAAATTTCATAATACAACCTCTACCCGCACAGGAATGAAACAGTAGCAGGCCAAAAGGGTAAAAAAAGCAAATAGCTAAATAAAATTATGCTACCTAATTGATTTCTTCATTAAACGTTAAAAAATTTAAATATTTATTTTGACAAGTAGCATCACTTGTAAAAGGGAAAAAAAATAAATATTAAAATAAAATTTGAGCAATATTTTTCTAATACACTTGCACTGCATTGTCGCCGTCTTGATTACTGCACTCAATAAAATACTTAATAACCCTTATATTTTGGAAGTTAATTCTAGAAGAATGGTAGTAGCTTTGTGGAGACGTCTATCTCAACCTGCCTTCCTTGACCAGTTCCAGTCTTTCTTCATCGTTTGGATTTTCCATCAAACAGATAATGAAAAATACAAGCATTTTCCTTAATAACGACATTAAAACCAACCTCGTTTGTGTTTTGGTGATGGTACTCCCCTTTTGAAGGTCCTTTTTTGACTGAGTTTTTTGTTTGGTGTATGTTCATATTTTGCTGTAAGTGTTGGGTTGTCAGGTGTTAACCGTGTATACTTAGGACACCATATACTTGGCACTTTTACTTGTATTTTATTTGTATAAATCCAAAGTATTGAAAAGCAATTCCACTTTAACAAGGGCACGCGATGTATGTTTTTCCGTTTTCAAAATAAGCTATTGATCACATTTTTTTATCAATTTATTATTAATTTCAATTAGGATAGAATGGTATAGAATATTATTGGTAATAGTTTTATTTGCTGTGAGTCAAATTTTAAAAACACACACTATATGTGGGAGAAACAACTTTTTATTTTTATTACATGGGAGAAACAACTTTATTAAAATGAAAATTCGAACTTCATTAATGTTTTGACTATAATTCACGATATGTTCAAAGAGTGGGGGACAACATATTGCAGCCAACTGTATGTTTCATAGGCTAGGGAACACTAGAATGAATACCGATAATTTTTTATATTATTTGAAATCAAACAATGCAGTAATTCAGTAATTTTAGTTATGCTGGCAAAAAAAATTCAGTAATTTTAGTTAGCTAAAATTTACTTCTAAGTTCTAACTGAAAAAATGGAAGATTAACAGTACAAATATGGTACTGCTTTGAGTTTTAAATATAAGTCATTTTTTAAAAATTTTAAGATCCAAAATATAGAAAAGAAGTTAACAATCCATACCATAGGCGTTCTACCTCCAGGCGACATTGCTCAATTAGATTTCATCCATTCCAGAAAATTCTCGACATACTGCTGCTTCCCATAGGAGTGTGGGCCGTCTCTGAAGGCATTATATCAAATTTTAATAATTGAAATTTAATATTATATAAAAATATTATAATAATGAATATAATAAAAATCTACATGATATTCCTTCTGATCTATAATATAAGGCACTTATTAAATCTTATTGTATTTCATCAATGTTACATATGTCTATATTTATATACAAAATCAAACATATGAATCAGACAAGACGTGCCTAACTCTAACCTAACTCTAAGACTTTCTACGTTCACCATTGTTGACTACATCTAACACTCCCCCTCAAGTTGGAGCATATATATTGATCATGCCCAACTTGTTACAAAGATATTTAACCCGTGTCCCATGTAAGGCTTTTGTCAGAAGATCTGCCAGTTGGTCATCGGATCGTACGTGCCTTGTAGATACAACATTTTCTTTGATCTTATTACGAATAAAATGACAATCAATCTCAATATGTTTTGTTCGTTCATGGAACACAGAATTTGAAGCTATATGAAGTGCTGCTTTATTGTCACACCATAGTTTTGCAGGCAATATCGTGGTAATGCCAATTTCCTTCAAGAGTTGAAATACCCACACAATTTCTCGTACTGACTGTGACATGGCTCTGTATTCTGCTTCTGCACTTGATTTTGACACAACTAATTGCTTCTTACTTCTCCAAGATATCAAATTTCCACCAACAAACACACAATAACCAGTAGTGGATCGTCTTGTGGCTTTAGATCCTGCATGATCCGCATCACAGAAACACTCGACTTTAGTGTGCCCATAGTCTGTATAAAGAATACCAAAACCTGGAGAACCTTTCAAATAATGCAAGATATGTTCTAAAGCTTCCCATTGTGCCACTGTTGGTGATGCCATGAATTGGCTAAGCCTACTGACTGAGAAGGTTATATCAGGATGAGTTACTGTTAGATAATTCAGTTTCCCAATAAGTCTTCTATATCTCTCAGGAAATGGAAATGGCTTTAATTTCTCTGGATCAATCTTCTTCTTCAAATCATCAGGAAGCTCATCAAACATACTAGCATCAAGATCTAGAAAGGGATTTGGAATCATGGGGATGCTGCTTGGTGCAGCTCCAAGTTTTCCAGTCTCCTTTAAGAGATCAAGAACATACTTTCTTTGAGTTAGAAGAATACCTTTCTTACTTCTCAAAACCTCAATACCAAGGAAGTACTTTAATGATCCCAAATCTTTTTTCTGGAAGTGAGAGTTCAGAAAGATTTTGAGTTCTGAGATTCCAGAACAATTACTTCCTGTAATTACAATATCATCAACATATACTACGAGAAGAATCATGCCTGTATCAGATTGTTGGTAGAACACAGAGTGATCACACTTGCTTTGACATAACCCAAACTTCTTGATCACATTACAAAATTTATCAAACCAGGCTCGAGGACTTTGATTTAGACCATACAATGACTTCCGGAGGTAGCACACTTTCTTATTCTCCCCCTGAGCAACAAACCCAGGTGGTTGCTCAATATAAACTTCTTCCAGAAGATCTCCATTTAAGAAAGCATTTTTAACATCTAATTGATGCAGATCCCAATGATATGTTGCTGCCAAAGAGACAAGTAGACGAACTGAAGTGAGTTTGGCAACAGGAGAGAAAGTCTCGGAATAATCAAGACCATAAGTTTGTGCATATCCTTTGGCAACAAGGTGAGCTTTCAGTCGTTCCAATGAGCCATCAGCCTTAGTTTTGACAACAAATACCCACTTACATCCAATGGCTTTCTTGCCTGGAGGGAGATCAACAAGAGTCCAGGTACCAGCTGTTTCTAATGCCAAAAGTTTTTCTTCCATGGCGGCATGCCAACCAGGGTGAGCTAGTGCTTGTTGAAGGTTATTAGGTGTGGAAATGGAATCAAGGGTGGCCACAAGACAAGATGAAACAGTTGATAAAGACCGGTAAGAGACAAAAGATGAGATAGGATAGATACAGTCAGCATATCGTTTGGGAGGATAATGTGAACGTGTACCTTTACGAAGTGCAATGGGTTGGTCATCAGAAGTATCAACAGTAGAAGCAGGAACACGTGGTTCAGTAACAGCAAGTGGAGGATCGGCGGAAACAGAGGCAGGAACTAGGGAGACATCAACAGAATCAATCAGTGAAGTAGGAGGTGGCGACTGTGAATCATTAGTAACATCAGCTTCAATGATGAGTTCAGGTTCCGGAACAGCTGCCTGTACTGGTGAGAGAAGGACAGGATAAACCAGGATATCATCTGAATTCTCCATGACAGAATGAGACTCAGAAACGGACATAGTCTTAAAGAAAGAAGAGGACTCATGAAACATAATATCAGTGGACACAAGGTAACGACGGAGATCTGGAGAGTAACACCGATAACCTTTCTGAATTCGAGAATAGCCAAGAAAAACACATCTCAGGGACTTTGGATCAAGTTTGCTAACACTTGGACGGACATCTCGAACAAAACAAACACAGCCAAAGATTTTAGGATCAACAGGAAATAGCTTAAAGTTGGGAAACAGAACAGAGTAAGGAATATCTCCACCAAGAACAGCTGAAGGCATGCGATTGATGAGAAAACAAGCCGTAGAAACAGCATCAGCCCAAAAACATTTAGGGGCAGAGGAATGAAACATGAGAGCTCGTGCAGTTTCTAAGAGATGTCGATTTTTTCTTTCAGCAACACCATTTTGAGCAGGGGTATCAACACAAGAGGATTGGTGAAGAATACCATGGCTTTGCATGTAATCGTGAAAGTTGAGGAAAAATATTCTTTTGTATTATCACTTCATAAGATTTTCACAGGAGTATTAAACTGGGTTTGAATTTCAGCACAGAAATGACGAAAATGAGTAAACAATTCAGAACGCTGTTTCATTAAGTAAAGCCAGGTGGTTCGGGAAAAATCATCAACGAAAGTTACAAAATAACGATAACCAGTTTGAGACAGAATTGAACAAGGACCCCAAACATCAGAATGTACTAACTCAAAGGGGGACGCAGCCCGTTTATTGACACGAGGTGCCAAATGAACACGATGGTGTTTGGCAAAACGACATGACTCACAATTTAAAGTAGACACAGTAGAAAACTGAGGGTACAATTTTCGGAGAGAGGACAACGATAGATGACCTAAACGACAATGAACTTCAAAGAGAGACGACCCACCAGAACAAGCAACAGAACGTGGAACCTGATCATCAAGGATGTAATGTCTACCAGATTCATAGCCTCTACCAATAATCTGCTTCGTCGATAGATCCTGAATTAAACAATAGTCAGGGAAGAGTGAGATAAAATAGTTTAAATGGCGAGTGAGTTTACTTGGAGATAAAAGGTTAAAGGTGAGATCAGGAACGTTAAGAACAGAAGATAATGAGAGGGATGAGGTAGGTTGAACAGTGCCAGAGCCAGTAACATGGACGGGAGAACCATTGGCGACAAATATGGTGGACGGGTTGGCATAGGGGGCATATGAAGAGAATAAGTGATGATTACCTGTCATGTGATCGGTGGCACCAGAATCAATGACCCACTTAGTTGAAGCAGTAGTAAGACCAGAGGATAGAGTACCTGTGGCTAAGGCCCCTGCAGAAGAAGACCCAGAATCTGAGATACCAGGGTTCTGGGCAATATGAGCAAGGCCAAGCTGTTGATCACGCTGTTGTTTATTTTGCAATTTCCGACAATTTTTCTTAATATGTCCAGGTTCCTTGCAATAATTGCAGATAATACTGCTAGAAGGTATTGTCTGAGGATGGTTGTGTTGTCTGTACCCATAATTCCTATTCTCAAAGGGACCACGCCTAGCAAGAGCACTTGCAGTGGGATCAACAGAAGGGTGAATCAGGCTATCTGCACGAAGAACCTGAGAGAAAACATCTTCCAGAGAAGGAAGCTCTTGACTAGACAGAATCTGAGAACGAATAGTCTCATAGGACGGGTTAAGAGCTTCAAGAAAACTCATAATAGCCTGAAGTTCCAAGTTCTTAATTCGAGTTGAGAGATCTGCTTGCGGAGACATAAGTACTTTCATTTCCTCATACATTCTTTTGAAGTCTAGAAAGAAATCTTTCAAGGGACGATCTTGCTGTTGAGAACGATAAAAACCTTTGCAGATTTCATGAACCCGAGTAATATTTCCTTTTCCAGAAAACATAAATTCAAGATAGTTCATGATTTCTTTGACAGAATTACAATGACTAACAGAAGCCAGAATTCGAGGTTCAATGGAATTTCGAATTTGAAACAAAAGTTGAGCATCTGCTCTTTTCCAAGTCAAAAGTTTGGTTTCATCACCAAAAGGAGGATCCGCAGTTAAATGGGTTTCCATTGCAATCCCCAAAATATAAACGTTAACAGTTTTGTTCCAATCACTATAATTTGTCCAATTTAACTGTGAAGCAGTAATCCTCGCAGACATAGGCAACATATCGGAATTTTTAGAATCAGCCATAATGAATAGTGGTACACGAACAATTCTCAAAAAATCACAAGATCACCAAATGTGTAGGAATAATCACGATACACAACCAACCAAGCGAGATTAACTTAAGCAAACTGCAACACACTGAACCCAGAGATATGAAGTCAAGGGATATATAGTACCTCAATCAAAGGCAAGGGGGGACCCGCAGACAGAAATACTAACGTCAAATATTTGAAGTTAGTCACTAAAATGCAATCCACGAATGTTGAAATCGGATCCGAAGAGCAAAGTGCAAAAAATCAAATGGTGTCGGATGGCCACGAAACTTCAGGTGGAGGAAGAGGATATTTAATCGATCAGAGCGCAGCAAACCACGTCGCAAACGGTGGTCGGAGACGCCCACACGCGCGGCGCGTGTACCGGCAAGGCGGAGATAGTGGTGGCGCGTGAGACGCCACGCGCAGTCGTACGGTCGTCGGACTTGGGGATCGGACCTGTCTGGAGGCGGCGGACCCAATGATCTGGCGCGTGTGAGAGGTTGAGTGGTGGTGACTGAAGATCTGAAGCACCCTTTTGTTCACCGGAAAAGAAAGAGGTCACCGGAAATTATGGAGGTCTGGCCGGAAGTTGCAGATGGATTCTGAACGTGAAAGTAGCTTGATCCATAATATAGATCACTTGTAAGATAATTAATGTTTATTTTTCAGTTTTACCCCTATAATTAATGCTTATTTCCAATTTACCCACTCATTAACTTTTGAAACACATTTTCTAACAAGGGTAAAAGTGAAAAAAATTCAATTTAGGACATATTTATTTAGTTAACTGTCATTTTTTATTTTTTGTGAATTAGTTGAAGTGCTCTATATTGTGGACTGGAGGGAATATATAGAATAAATTCTAACTATTAAAACTTGCTCTAATGATAGATGCGCCCTCTAACTCACTCTCAATACTCCTTAATCTCAAAGTCAAATTAGAGAAATCGCAGGCCAAAGAAAACAGCACAGAAAAAAACAAAGCAAACACTTTCTCTTTGTTATTATATATTATTATTCCATTATGACAAACACAAATCTGGATAGATTCTCTAAAATACTTGAGAGAAGTAAAGAATAGATTAACCCTCCACAACTTCATCAGAGCACTTTATAGATAAACTCTCTTCATCACAAACACAGCAAACCAGAACAACAATGACATAGAAGCAAAGTGGTGCGAGCATATATATAAGAAAGAGCTTATTTAGTATTCGGGATGAGCCAAAAGGTAAGTCTCAACAGCCTTGACGAAGAAACTGCCTTGGGCTTTGGCGGCAGCAATGACGTCATCGCTGGGAGGAGCATCGGTTTTGGTGAAGTAAGTGAAAGAGGCCTTCCCAAGGCATCCTCCATTGGCTGCTTCCTCTGCCGTCGTCTCATATGATATCTTCTCCACTCCCTCTGGTAAGGTATTCCCGTCCACTATGCTGTAGTTATATATATAGTTTGCTTCATCCACTGCTTCCACTCTATCCACCACATACTTTGTTTCCCCACCTTCATGGTAAGTCGTCTTCCTCAGGGTGCCAGGTCCTCCATTGCCTTCCAGGATCTCAATCTTAACGCCTTCCATGATCTTTGGGAGGAGGTTCTGGTAATCTAGGACTATAGCTTTGAAGAGTCTAGAACGGGCCACGCTTGAGGCGTTCTGGTTATGGTAAGTGAAAGCTCCCATGGTGATTGATGAGATGATATAATAGAAAAATATAAGAACAAATAATTACGCACGAGGGAGGGCTTTCGAGGAGATTGAGGCTATTTGTGTGTGGTTTGAGAGGGTAGAGTATGTTTGTATTTATAGGCGATGGATCAGTGTGAGTGCCTCTTTCTTTAGGTGAAGCTGCCACTTATTTAATTCATCAAGTCGTTGATGAGTTTATAGTTTTCGAATCTTTCTTCGTTTTTATATTTTGTGATGATTTTTTTTTTATTTTTTTTTTCTTTCCTGCATATTTAGTCAAATAAGGCGATTGGAAATTACGGTCAAACAAAGCAGCCCTTCTAGAAAATGGAATGGTGTTTTCTGCTTCAGATGGAATATATTATTGTCTTTTTTTTTTTTGTCAATAGATGGAATATATTGTCAATTAGGCATAAATGAACGAAGGAAGAGACTATTGTTTTATAAAACATTAGAATTTCTAACCGCAAAATTAGATCAGATGAATGTAACTTTAGTTGAATAAGCATGTAGCTAGCCATGCACCTTTCCATTCAAATTAATTGTTTCAAGAAAATTTCATAATACAACCTGCACCTGGGTGGAATGAAACGAATAAATGAAATAAAATTATGCTACTTTATTCATATGAGATGTTAAAAAACCCAAATCTTTATTTTAAGTATTAACAACTAGCGTCGACCGCCGATATCTCAACTTATATATGGTAAAAACAATGTAAAATGTCATCGAATAAAATGAGAGCAATATTTTTCTTGATAAATCAATAGCACTGCTTTATTCCTATATTAATTTCTGCACTTAATTAATTAACCTTATCCGAGGCCATATTCTTGGAAAAGGTTTTATTGAAAGAGGTAAAATCCACTTTAATGATTGCTATGTCTATGAAGGATTAGTCTCTAACTATTGACGGTAACCGTCTGGATTCTATTAAAAAAAAAAAACCTTATCATCAATATTTTTGCAAGCCAATTCTAGAAGGAGACATCTAATTTAAGCCCACCTTCTTTGACTAGTTCAAGTCTTTCTGCATCCTATTTGGAATATGTTTCCATAAAAAAAATTGTAATGAAAAATAGTGGTACATGTACAAACATTCCCCCTAACGGTATTAATTCTTAGACTTTCAAAATGGAAAACAAGAATATTTGAGCAAAAAGAATGGAAAACGAGAATATAGCTTAATTAGAAAGGAAAAGAATTATGCTTTATTTGGTATGGTGGAATTGGAGACCTGGATTTGGAATTGGAATTTGATTCCATACCCATAACATGTTTGGTATGGTGGAATTGACCTCCGATTTGGATTCCATGTGGAATTGAAATAAGCCCAATTCCATAATTCCATCTAAATATCTTTAATTTACAAATCCATCTCCCTATTTCCAATCTTACCCTCACTCTCAATCATCACCCACTGTGCTTGACCAATACAGCTCCTTCGATCTCTCACCGTGGCTTGCAGTCCAAAGATTGAAGACCACCGTGCTCCGGCCTCCCTCATGACAGCAAGATCTCCCATGATAGTGAGGATGTGAGGCCATCACCAACAACCAGATTTGAGGACTATCACCGGAAGTTGCAAACCTGTTCGACAAGAGACGACAAGGAAAAGATGGTGAGCTGCGGACCTGTTCAAGCAGCGGTGGCTTTTTGCTGGAGTTGGAGTTCGGCGCCTCCACTTTCAGGTTTCCTCCTTCGATTCCAGTGACCTTTCTGGAACCAACAATTTACCTATTCAAGTGTTCAACAGATTTCAAGTTTCCTCATTCGATTCTGGAGTTTAAGTCCGGCAACCTTTCTGGAACGCTAGATCTGTTTGAAGGGGAGGAAGAAGAGATGAGGACAATGGAGAAGGAGTAGAGGCACGGTTGGAGTGGAGAAAGGAGAGGGAGGGTATAAGGAAGATGATCTACAGATTTTTTATATTTTAATTATAAGGGCATTTTGGTCTTTCCGCATAAAAATTAGGACTCATTTTTATGACATACCAAATATACTTTTAAATCTCATATCCATTTCCATTTCCATTTCCATTAAAATCAATTGCACTGTACCAAACGGGCCCTTAGACAAACTCAATGAGAACTGAGAACTACTTCTTTGGCTAACGGAGGAGTCCCACTTGCCCAACCTCATCTTCTTCATCATCATCATCATCATCATCATCTCTGATCTTCTTTATTTTACCATTTTTCTATTTTCAATAAGTAAAGAACATATATAATAATTGCAGGGGTTATATTTATTTTTCATAAGAATAAGAATAATTTATTGATTGGGGAAAACATCAAAATGAATAAGAATAATTTTTTATTGGACATCAATGATGTATCTAATACTCAAGTAAAGAGTCCCTGAATTATGTCCTCAATCATCAGATACTGTTTTTCAGTTGAGTTAGTCGTGAAATTACATGAGTTGAGTTGGTTAAATAAGCATGTACACACTTTATTTATATATTACATAAGAAAATGATATTCTATCTGGTTTTTCCTTTATTCATCGACATTAAAGAAGCTTTAATTTATATCCATTTCATAAGCTGTCTGTATTGCTATAACGAGCACAATAACCATGTCTCAAAAAACAAGAGGTTGGAGTTGGAGAGCTCAAAACTTTATAAGATTTTTTTTGTAACTTTCATGATATAGAACTAAATACTACTCTTTCTGTCCCTATTTATAAGGTTCTTTCAACAGAATTATGGGAGTCTAAAAAACAGTTAAAATTAGTCAAAAATAATAAATATGTAAAAAATATAATCCCCCCAAAAAAGGCCCCTATTTATGAATGAATGAGAGAGAGAAAATAATGATAAGAAAATGAAGAAACAGAATATATATAATAAATAAATTATATGAGAGAATAAAGACAAAATAAGTAAATATATATTTATTATTCATAGAAAATCAAATGGGATGGAAATGGAATTTCTTACTCCAAATCTCTCCACATATCACTACAAAAAAAAACGTGATTTAGTAGCGGTTAAAAATGGGTATTCGTAGCGGTTCTAACCGCTACAAACTAGGTTAGTAGCGGTTACCCAAACCGCTAATAAATCGTACGTTGCAAGCGATTTTGTAGCGGTTATATAAAACCGCTACTCAATAAAAAATAACCGCTACAAACTTTGTAGCAGTTCATAGTAACCGCTACAACACCCAGAGGTATTTGTAGCGGTTATATAACCGCTACAAATATAAAAAATTTTATTGAGAGCTTTAAAAAAGAATTTTTTTTTGTAGCGGTTTACTAACCGCTACAAATATAAAAAATTGAAAATTTGTTAAAAATGACATTTTTTATTTGTAGCGGTTAAGAACCGCTACTAATTTTGAATTTCATGAAATTAGTAGCGGTTTTAAAAACCGCTACTAATTTCATGAAATTCAAAATTGGCGCCAAAAAATTTAAATTTAGCTCTAAAAAGGCGCGTTATTTAGTAGCGGTTTAATAACCGCTACAAATATTTAAAATTTTTTTTTAAAAATATACGCTGATTTTTTTCTGTTTTTTCAATATTATATTAAATAGTTTAATTTGTTATTATTTTATCTATTTCAATTAGTTTATTATTCAATAGTTTGACTTATTAATAAATTAAAAAGAAAAAATGTAATTGAATATGATTAGTATAAAATTTATATTAATATCATTATTAAGGATAGTTAGGTAATAAGGAATTATTATGTTTTATAATATAATGTAATTGTGTATAAAAAATAGATGAAAACGAGATAGAGTTATGATATATCTAGAAAAAAAATGGTTAGAATAAATTTTATAGAAAGGAAAGAAGTATTCTAAAAAAAATTGAAAATCTTGTTACCATATTTGATCGTATTATTCAGCTCCTCTACTCATACGAAAGAAGTTGTAAATGAGAGGAAATGAAAGAAGGGTAAGGTGAAAAGAAATTGGGGAGTGTTTGAAATGAGTTGTGATAAAGGTATTTATAGGGATTCACGTATTATTTGTAGCGGTTAATGTAGCGGTTATTAATTAGTAGCGGTTATTTATATTTTTGTAGCGGTTTAATTATTTGTAGCGGTTAATGTAGCAGTTATTTATATTTTTGTAGCGGTTTAATAACCGCTACAAATATTATTTTAATTTTTTTTTTACATTTTTTTTTTACATTTTATTTTAACACAAATTTTTTTCATTTTTATTAAAGACAAATTTTTTACACTTGAATTTGATCACTCATCGTCGCCATCCCTACAGAAATTTTGTAGAAAAATTATTGTTATTGATGTATTATTAAATTTAAAACATTTAATTGAAATGACGTGGACTTAAAAAAACTCACCGCAGTAAAGGTAAATTGTCATCGCCTTCAAGGAAGTAGTTTTCAAAATCGGCTGGCTGAAATGGCTCACTCTCGTAGGCGATGTTATCGCATTCACCCATGTCGTAAAGGTCTCTTGGCTTTAAATGAACGACCATGTGCCAATCCCTATGCCTCTCGTCCTCGACATAATAAACCTGATGTGCCTCTGAAGCTAGAATATACGGCTCATCATCTTGAGAAATACCAGTATGAATCGGGCGTGAGAAATTGACTGATGTGATCCCTAGGTCGTCAGTTGTCAGTCCCCGAGAAGTAGTGGTATTTGCCCACAAACACTTGAACAGCGTCACGGTGAAACGACCTTGATAATTAAGCTCGACCACATCAAGAAGCTTGCCATAGTAAGGGACGCCTCCGAACTGCATGTTGGCGTCACTGCTGCTCGCATAACTCCTTGTCCCAAATGTGTCATAAACACCCGAATTCTGTGTTTGCAATCCTTGATCCCGTGAAACCGTGCAAAACTTAAAACCATTGACATTGTATGCTGTAAACCGTTTTGCATGATCAAGAGGGCCGATTGCGAGAGCTCTGAAATCTGGTGAGTGTGGGTTGTGGTCATTTAGTATTCTGCGCGCAAACTAGCTCGGGAATTCTCTGTGGACCCTCCTATCAACTTCCGAGGATGTCTGTGTATGGATCCTGAACTGACGCTTGACATGACTTCTGAATTCCCTGCAATTAATAATGGAAAGGCGTTAGTGAAATGAAAGTGAGAAATGTTACGAAAGATATAGATCGAATAACATACATGTGAGTGTACAATTCTTACCGTATGAAAGGCTCAACTTGAGTGCAATTAATCAAGACATGTCTATGTGCTTGGACCTTCTCAGTTGCCGTTAGTTTGAAGTTCTCAGTTGCTCCAACTGGTTTACCAACACGAGGGATAAATTCTCCTGATGTCGGTGCAGGTTCAAGACAATCGTCAACACGAGGCGGGCGGTTGAAAGCCGTCTCAAGATCATCAAAGTACCTTGAGCAAAAATATAGCACCTCATCCCCTATATAGCCTTCAGCTATAGAACCTTCTGGCCACGCCTTATTCCTCACGTAAGATTTTAATTTCCCAAGGAACCTACGAAGTACATAAGAGAAAATTGATATAAAATGATGAAAAGGACGACTAGCAAACATTAAATACGGACAATAAATGAAAGCACATATTTAAAATGAGTACCTCTCAATCGGATACATCCAACGATATTGTACTGGTCCAGCGAGCTTTGTTTCATGAACGAGGTGGACTGTGAGGTGAACCATCACAGTAAAAAAGGACGGAGGAAAGATCATCTCCAAGTGACAAAGCGTAAGAATGATTTTCGACTGCAGCTGATCGAGCTCCTCAACGATCAAAACCTTAGAACACAACTTCCGAAAGAAAGAACAAAGTTCCACCAAAACGATGGAAACATCGGGAGGAAGTGTATTCTTTATAGCCAGAGGGAGTAACTGCTGCATAAGAACATGTGAGTCGTGACTCTTCAGGCCAGCAACCTTTCGAGCTTGCAAGTCGACACATCGAGAAATGTTGCTTGAATACCCATCAGGAACTTTTAATTTCTTCAACGTCGCGAGGAACACATCCTTGTTCGGTTTTGTGAGGGTAAACTTTTCCGGTGTAAATCTGTCATGCTCATCTGGCCAAGCGTCTTCACAAACTCCCATGTCGCGTAAATCTTTCCTAGCTTGAAGGTGATCTTTTGTCTTGCCGGGTTCGTTAAGCAGCGTATACAGCACATTGTCGCAAACATTCTTTTCAATGTGCATTACATCAAGACTGTGGCGAAGTAAATTAGATCTCCAATACGGAAGCGTGAAGAAAATACTTATCTTCTTCCACTGCTGAGGCGCCGAAGTCCTGCGCGTCTTTTGGCGAGTTTGTGCTGAATCGTCGCTTTTTCCAAACTCGAAGTCAACATGCTCAAGCTGCTGTAAGATATCTGTACCGGACAAAGTCTGAGGTGGTCCTCTTTTCTCTGGTTTCCCATTGAAGCGATTGCGTTGCAATCTGAACTTATGAGTTCCATCGAGAAACCTCTGATGCCCCATAAAGCACCACTTTCGGTTGTGGGGAAGGCGCAATGCGTCAGAGTCGAAATTGCAAGCTGGACACGCCGACCCAGTATGCACATTCCAACCAGATAATGTGCCAAGGCCAGGAAAGTCACTGATCGTCCACATCAAGGCTGCACGCATGTTTAACAAAGTCTTGCTATGAGCGTCGTATGTCTCCAAGCCGACATTCCACAGGTCAAGCAATTCCGCAATAAGCGGTTGGAGATACACATCGATGTCATTGCCCGGTGCCTTTTTGCCTGGAATGATCATACACATCCAGGGGGTAAGTTGTAGGGAACTAATACTACCGGCCAAATGCTGTAACTTGTGCTAAGATTCCCGAAAGGATTGAAACCGTCGGTCGCCAACGCAAGCCGAACATTTCTGGGGTCAGTCGCAAAATCTGGAAAGTCGTTGTCAAACGTTTTCCAAGCAGCTGCATCCCGCGGATGTCTTAATTTACCATCTTCGTTTTTATCAACGGCATGCCACCTCATGTGCTCAGCAGTTTTAGACGACATAAATAATCTTTGTAGACGAGGTTTCAAAGGGAAATACCTGAGAATCTTTGCAGGTTTCTTCTTCTGCTTTTTCCCCTTCCGAATTGTCTTGTACCTCGATGTGTGACATCTCTTACATGTCTCCCTGCTGGAATCGTCTCCCCAAAACAGCATACAATCATTTGGGCACGCATCAATCTTTTGATAATTCAACCCCAACCTGTTGATGATCTTCTTGGCCTCGTAGAAGGTTGTGGGAATCTCGGCGTCGGGGAATGCATCTTGTAATAAGTCGAGCAATATCGACATTCCCTTATCCGTGATCCCACACAAGCACTTGATATGATACAATTTGATCAAGAAAGATAATTTAGAATATTTGCGACAACCTTGATATGAAGGACGATCTGCCTCATCCATCAAGCTGAAAAAATCCCGAGCTGCTTCATTCCCCATAAAAGCCGGCTCAGAGCCGTGCACTTCTTCGTTGAAGTTGTCGCCTTGAAATCCAAACGCATCACGCACAGCATCATTCACAGGATCATCTTCATCTACTTGAACGCCTACTTGAGAACTTCGAGGAAGAGCATCGTTATATCTAACGCTGGCCTTCTCACCATGAACTGCCCAGAACGTATAGTCCTCAGGGAAAGGCTTCACAAGCAAATGTTCCTTCACAACATTTCGTGGATGCCACTTCTTGAACTTGCATTTCCGACACGGACAGAAGATCTTGCCGTTACAGCTGGCGTGAGTGAATACGAAATCGAAGAAAGTGTTTAATCCGTACAAATATTCAGGAGAATTGCGCGGCAACCTTATCCATGATTTATCCATAGCTACAAGTGAGAGAGAAGAAAGTATAGAGAAGAAGATGAGTGAGAAGATATTGACGAATGCCTAGAACCTTATATTCTGAAATTCCAACGTTTATAATTTTGTAGCGGTTATTAAACCGCTACACCAACCGCTACAGAGATTCCAACGTTTATAATTTTGTAGCTGTTATATATATAAAACCGCTACTAATATTCAAGCCATTAATTGGTGGGAAATTCAAAATGTACTTATTGAGTATTAGTAGCGGTTATATATATAAAACCGCTACTAATGTTCAACGTATTAGTAGCGGTTATATATATTAAACCGCTACTAATATTAAAGCCGTTGGACATTAAATATAAAAATAATTTTCTAATTTGTAGCGGTTATACATAACATAACCGCTACAAATGTGCACAAAGGAGGCAAATTTCAAAATTCAAATGATTTGAGTGTTTGTAGCGGTTATTAGTGTATAACCGCTACAAACATATATATTTGTAGCGGTTTCTGAAGGTAAACCGCTACAAATATATATGTAAATTTGTAGCGGTTATGAGTTTATAACCGCTACAAATATATATCTTTGTAGCGGTTATGCACTAATAACCGCTACAAACATATAGATTTGTAGCGGTTTTAACTTAAAACCGCTACAAATATATATATAATTTTTTTTTTTAAATTTAGATATAAATCATTCATAAATTATTTCAACGCGATCTAATAATATAAATATAATTATATAAAACACAATAAGAAAATTCTGAAATAAAATCTCATATAAATATTTACAAATGTTTAAACAAAAGAAAATGTCCTAAACTAAGGAGCTGGGGACTGATCCTCTGGTGCTCCCTCAGATGCCGCTGGATCGGGCCGCTGCGCAGACTGAACCGCACCATCGTCATCAGCAAGAGGAGGAGCTGTAGCAGGAGGAGTAGTACTCGGGACGACGTAGCGAGGGATAGGGGGAACCGCTGGATGCTGCTCGTTCGGGAACAGACGACTCCATGCTCCCTCGAGCATGGTGTTCGCGATCTCACGCCACTGCGTCTGCTGAGCGTACATCATATATGCGTGCATCTGCAGCTGCTGCTGCTGCTGCACCTGCATCTGCTGCATCTGCTGCTGCGCCATCTGCTGCTGCGTCTGCTCCAAATCTGACCGCAGC
Source organism: Inga leiocalycina (assembly GCA_963242795.1). Classification (NCBI taxonomy): domain Eukaryota; kingdom Viridiplantae; phylum Streptophyta; class Magnoliopsida; order Fabales; family Fabaceae; genus Inga; species Inga leiocalycina. Next base: position 10,435,780 of record OY725327.1, on the reverse strand, counting down.
TGGTCAATAGACTCGTCCCTCCGACATCTGACCCCTCTAGAGCTGCCAGCCTCAGAGACGGCGCTCCTGCCGTAGACCATGCTGGGTCTGGCGCCTATCCCCATACCCCGCACGCGTCCGGGGTGCTCAGCCTGAGCCAGACTCGCCTTCAAAGGAGCCGTCAGGTCCACTGACCCCTGTGACTCCTCAGGCTGGGTCTGTCACAGCTCAGCCTGCGACTACTGCATTCGCTCCTGCCATTTTATGAAACAATTAATAATTACCATTTTTCATTATTAACTTGGTTTTATAAAAAATATAATAATAAAATAACTTACAATGGCCGCCTCTGCCTGCTGAGAGGTTGCAGTCCCGTCACGGTGTCTGTGTGTGATGGCGTACAGCTCCGCATAGTCCGTCTGACGGTTCTCCTGTTGTGCCTTTGTCTCCTGAAACAATTACAAAACAATAATTAGTATTATGAAATAATCAGCTAAAAGTAAGTGATATTTTGAAAACTTACCAGCTCGCTGTAGGTCACAGCGAAGGTCTTTAATCCTGCTGTGTGGTGGATCGTCTGCTGCGCCCGGATCTCGGTGTTCCTCTGAGAAAGCTCTTGGAAAAACAAATAATTAAATGTATTATAATTTAAAATTAAATACAAATTAAATTGAAATTATAATTTAATATTTAACAATTACAAAATTATATATCAAAAATATAATAAATACATTACCTGCGCCTGAGGGCTCCTCCTGAACTGGACGAAACGCGCCCAGTCGTTCGGCGGCACGCCGTTCGAGACGCTCTCCTGCAGCTGCTCCAAAGGCATCGTCCCGTCCCCATCCACCCCTGTGGAAGAGACGGTTCCTCCTGTTCCTCCAGGCGTCGCCCATCTTCACAAGGGCGTACCTCTTCCGGTTGGCTCGGACGGCAAACCGCAGCTGAAAAAAATACATTTAAATATCAATAATTATAAAAACCATAATTTAAAAAAAAATAATTAAATAGAATTAATTAAAAAAAATATTAATTAAATATTTTTAATTACCTGAACCACCTCCTCCCAAGCCTGGTCCTTCGGCCCCCTCGGAATGTGCCTCCACGTCGGGAAGTGAAGGGGGAACCGCATCCAATTCGCTCCCAGGTCGCTTAGGAAGCGGTTGAGCAGGTGACCCCCCATTGTGGATCGGCTGGTCAGTGCCCTCGTTCCACGGCACTATAACTCGCAGGGACCGGTCCATGCTGTTCACACCGGCCACATCCAGCCTCCTCGTCGACACGTTCCCCTGCTCATCTGCACAGTTAACCGCACGTTAGATAAATTATAATTCAAAGTTAACATTTCTAATTTAAATAAATAATTTACTAAATTAAAAAATTAATTTACCTTCGACCTGCACCTCAAACCCAGTGGACCGCGAAGACGACCCTCGTGGGTTGTTTTGCTCCCGAGCGTCCTCCTCATCGAGGAACCGCTCCATCTCCCTGAACCCCATTGGGATCTCGAACTCCTCCTCGTTGAGGAAGTCCTCAATGCTAATCTCTGGCCTCTCCACCTCAGGCACCTCTGCTGCGGTCGTCGCCTATGGGATCGTCTGCGGTGCCTGTGGGGGGATGGGCTGAGATGCCGCGGTAGCCCTGCCTGCGCGCTGCCCCCTCCCTCTGCCCCCTGCCCGGCTGCTGCCACCCCGTAAAGTCGGTCTGGGGACCTCAGGGGCCTTCCCTTTATCCTGTCCTGAAGCCATATCAACTGTACAAATTTAGAAAAAAAATAGTCCATTATTATGCAAAAATATAATAAAAATACGTGTTATATACGTACCTCAAGTGCGAATACTGCGGAATACTGACCAAAAACTCCTATAGAGACGTCTGAACGCTCAAATCTCGAAGAAATCACTCAGGGAAACCTCAGGAAACAAAATGAGCAAAAGGAGAAATGAAGGAGGTGGGGGTTTAAATAGGCCAGATATTAGTAGCGGTTATTAAAATAACCGCTACTCTAACCGCTACAAATAATTAAATTTGTAGCGGTTCTACAATAACCACTACAAATCTTCACAACGTTTGAAATTCTGTAGCGGTTATTGCCCAAAACCGCTACAAATTTGGAGTCTCTTGAAATTCTGTAGCGGTTTTTGCCCAAAACCGCTACAAAATTCTGACCTTTGGTATTTTGTAGCGGTTTATATGCATTAACCGCTACAAAATAACCGCTACAAGTTTTGGCGGGAATTTCGCGCCAAATTTGTAGCGGTTTTTTGTAGGAAATCGCTACAAATAATATTGCCGCTACAAATTTGTAGCGGTTTAGGTAAAAACCGCTACAAATATTATAATTTGTAGCGGTTTAATATAACCGCTACAAGTGCACCGCTACAAAATACCTTTTTTTTTGTAGTGTATGGAGAAGAGAAGAGTTGGGAAGAAAATGGGGTGGGTCTCAGCTTCATGACCCATTTTCTCTCCAACTTTTCTTTCCCCTTCCCTTTCCTCCCTCATCCAAGGGAAATCTATCTTCCCCCTATTTTCTTCTCTAGTTTTTTTTTCCTCTTTCATTTTTTTCTCAATCCTAACAAGGATAAATCCTTGTACTAGGAAAAAAAACCAAGTTCAAATTCTTTTTACTTTCAAAACCAAATAAATATTAAAAAATTGTCTACCAATCGGATAAGGTAGTAGACAAATTAATCCGGGGCCTTTAATCAATAATAGTCTTAGTGGACGGAAAAATAATATGTTGAATAATATTAAAAATTCATAGTCACCTTTTACAATTTAAATTTTATTAAATCTATATATATTAACAAATCAAAAAAAATTACACAAAGTTTGTGTGGAATATGTGCAGGGAGTTGAAGAAAATGAAACCCAAAAAGAATTCTACTATTAATATCTTTGAATGACACAGTTCTATATAATTTTTATATTTTAAATATTAATCTTGGAATCTATAGTCATCGTAAAAATATGTCCAGTAAACAAATTGAAGCGAAAGCTATTAGGACGGATCGGCAGGGGCAGACCGATCGGCTGCAATTTTCCAACTTCACTTAAAAGCTGATAGTCTCTTCGTCCTATTTATAAATAATTTTTTTATTAATTAAATAAAATAAACTGATAATTAAAAATAATAAATATATAAAAAATATCATTTTTTTTCATATATACCCCTATTTATGAAAAAAGTATAAAAAAGAGAATAGATAAAAAGTATGAAAGATAATGAATATAATATATGAGAAAGAATGAATATTTAATTAGGGTAATATAAGAAAAAGAAGCTTATATTTTCAGATAAAAAAAAAAGTTACTCATAAATAGAACTGGAGGAAATAATTGTTTGACTTGAACTCGAATCAATCAATAAAAAAGTTCGTTAATTAAATGAGTAAAATTAGAAAACAGAGTAGTAAGGGCTCCTCTAATCCACAATATAAGATAATTTTAAAAAGAAGGTATAATCCAGAATATAAATCACCTCCAAAATAATAAATGCTCTTCTTCCTATTTTACATTTATGATTAATACTCATTTTTTAACTTTAACCACTCATTATATCCTATCTCTCTCTAAGATAATGTTCCCAATTTAATTAAACATATTTTTTAAAGAGGGTAAAAGTAAAAAATTATTATATTTTAGAACATATTAAATAATTTTACTGTTATTTATTATTTTCAATAATATAGCTTAAGTGTTTTATAGCGTGGAGCTGTGGACTATCATTTCAATTAGCATGTGGACCCCGTCACACTGCACCAGGGATTTCTTGATCAAAGTGCCGACTTGAACTTTGACTATAGCAGGCCGCTGATAGTGATCCGCACCCACACACATATTGGCGAAAATTCAAAAGTTTATGTAAGAAAAATATAAGAAGAGAGAACTGGCGTATCGGGGTCAATCTATTCAGATCCGGATTAAAGTTCCAATATTCTATAATAGTGTCGACATAATTATTAGATTATTAAAGCCTAATTGTGATTTGCACACTAAATCACCATAACAAGAAAGATGATAGAAGAGAAGAAATTGCTAGAAAACTCAATAGCAGGGGTGAGATATAACTGAATGATGCACCTCCTATTTATAGTGGTTTAGGGTGGCCACTAATTAAGAAATGTGTGCACTCCTTCTTGCCCCTCAAGACAGTAATTAAATTAATTGATTCTCAAATAATTTCCTAATTATGGTGACTTGTTCCTCAATTAACAATCCCATAATTATTACTGAATTATTCCCTAATTTGAAATTAATGCTGATTTTATTCTTATTTGATTAGGCTACTTATATCCTAATCAAATAGTTTGGCCCATCAAGGGCAGATTTGGACCCAAAGTCCAGCATCTCTCACTCACACTTGATGGGCCTCCCATCGTGCGTCCGTTACTCTTTCCTGTTTCATACTTGGCATCTGCTGTGACTGCGTGGGCAAAAACGTCTTTAAGATTTGCTATTTGTGATACTAGAAATCCCTCATACCGGATCAGCATCCAAAGACACCCTTTATATCTGTAAGCTATATATTTATTGCCTCAGATGCCCCAGATTCTCCCGTACATATTACTCATGGCATATCTAATCCCTCTCGAGTTAATATGTTGATTAACTTAGATTGCCTTCCATGCACATAGTATCCGCACTTACAAGCTACACATAGAGTTAGTAAAGGGTCGACATAGATAGTAGCACATCTTATATATCTATGAGTAAATCTTCCTTTTTGACAAAACATCAGTCCATCTTAACTTGGTCGCTTTCCTAGTTTTCACTCGTCTGACCGAATCGAGTGTTATAATAGAGCTTCAACTAAAGTAGTTGTCACCAAACCAAGCTTTCATGATGCCGCTTAAGTCTTAAGGGCATCGTGGAAGGATTCTTCCTTCCTGAGACTCACACTATAGTGAACTAGGGATCTTTCACCCACATCCCATGTTGCAGTTTAACTCTCAAGCACATGCAGTATGAATTGCACGCTACAGTGAACCGTTTGTGGTGTACGTCGATTGCTTTCTTTTTCACCATACAGACATTAGTTCCAAAATGTACTCAACATTCGAACCATAACTTTATTTTTCACAATATCTCTTCTACAATCTCATTTGTGAAAAAAAGTTCTTTGCCTGGCTACAGGTCTGTATTCATGCTTCGATCCATTTTCTGTGTATATGCACACATGTGGATCTCATCTTAGTCTAATTGAGGCGACTCAAAAGCAATGATTCTTCTTAACCATCTCATGGTGATCTGTTAACTAATAGAAATTGATAACATTTTAGCACATTTTCTTATCTGTTCACTTACTTTTAAGTATAAATTGTGTATATATAGAGGAAAATGTGATAGAACAAAAGAAAAGTTCAAATCATGAGTTAAAAGCATATAGGTAGAATTATCCATTCAATTTAGAGCTTATGAAGTGTCTCTTATAGGTAAAGATGACAAGTGCTAAAGCTTTCAAAGACCAAGGAACATCTCTATACACCAGGAGGGAAGCTGCTGTGTTGTTGGCTTCAGCCAATAATACATGTGTTGAAGTCAATGGGAAATTGCATTCACTGTGTCATATGCTTCAGCCAACAGCATATATGCTGAAGCAAGCGAGGTCAGAACTTACTGTGTCATATGCTTCAGCACCCAACCCTTTGCTGAAGCCAACTAGGACCAGAACTTACTGTGTCATATGCTTCAGCACACACGTATGTGCCGAAGCATACGACAGACTATGCAACCATGCGTTTTACTTATTGAAACGCATGTGGAGGGTATTTAAGCAAGGGATAGGCTGAAATTAGGTCACTCTTCAGTTTTTAAGTGTTTCTAGGAGCTGGGTGTGCTAGGATTTTGCTTCCTTGAAGAGTATTGAGCTTGGGTTGAAGTCTAGAAGAGATTTTGGGCTCCAATCCTTGGTTTTTCTCATTCCTCTTCTCTTTCTTTGTTAAGTTTTTGATATGGCTGTAATTATTCTGCATAGTTGTAGCTTTTTCATGACTATGTGTAGCTAAACACCTTGTTTTAGGGTTGTTTTGAACCCTTTTATGGATTAAGCACTCATTTCCCCTTTATATTTGTGATTAATGATGAGATTATGCTGATTTTACTCTTTTCTTAATGTTTCTTATTGATTGGCCACTAATAAGATTGTTGGGTTCACTTGATTAACGCTTGAGAGGGCTAGATTGAGTGTAGAACTTAAGTTAAATCGTGTGAGAGCTTGAAATTTGTGAATTGAATGGATAGCTTTGTTAATGAGGTAGAGATACACTCATTGACCTCACATAGCCAAATAGGATTTGCAATGAAATCAGGGTTTAATTAGTTAATTAAGAGATTAATGAATTAATTAAACTATACACATATTTTATAGACTTGAGAGAGTACTTATAGGTAAATTAGTATCCTTGGCCAGTATAATCTTTCATTAAGTAGCACATATAGGGGGATTTAGTGAATGCTTTTAAAATACAAGGGGGATAAATAATCCTAAGTTTCATTCAATACTTGAATTCAAAGAATCATTTGCTTTTATAAATTTTCCGTTGAAAAGTAGTTTTAAAATTTCTTTATCACCCAACCAACATGTTTTGTTCCAACTTGATCAATTTCAAATGAATCTGTTCAACCTAATTGAACACATGATTGCATTCGTTAGTTCGCTTTCGTCGTAGTCCTCGTGGGAACGATCTTTACTCATCACTTTATTACTTGCGACCCGTATGCTTGCTGAAGCTAAACGGCGAACATGATCATTTGCTCGTCTTACCCTCTAATGCCCCTGCAAAACATGGGAAGATAGTTGTTCGTGTGAGTGAACTAACCTCTTCGAACTTGCATGACATACAAATTTGTATACCTTATATGTATTTACTCATAACATACATACTATTTCTTTTATTTTCATATAAAAGAAATTCACGACCTTATCTTTTATTTGCGCCCCAAGATTTTCACTAACTCAATGAATATCAAGCTACGAGCTCAGTAGGGGATCTCCCAACATTTCGTAAATAGAAGGTCATTAAACTGTCACTTTCCTTTTTTGAAAGCATATCTCTCATAGAGATATATCAAATGTATGTTTCGCCTTACTGTGATACATAGGATCCTCATCATAAGATGCTTTGGTTTGGATTTTTCTATCCACCATGCATTCCCAATCTCTCATAGGAACTTCTTTAGCCATATGGCACTTTGAATGATGGTAAAACATGCTCTGTGTTCTATTTCCAAGGATAACAGGAAAAATACTTTGTATATTTTCTTACTCCATTATCATTTGCCTAGGCCCTGTATTGGAATATCCTTTCATAGGGAAAGTTGTTGCCTTGACAACTTAATCCATGGTTATTCTCATGATTTATTTCACAGAAGGACCAAAAACAGCTTACAAGTCCGACAAAAAACATTTGGTCTTATATACATCAAAGTGCACATTACCAATCATAGTCTTACTATGGGATTTTATCCATTTTTTCTATGTTGGATTTCTCGTATGACATGTAACTTCTCTAGCTTTGTGCCCTGGACTTCAGGGGTGTCCATGGGTTTGCAGTTTAGCATCCTAAGATGCCTAAGGATCATACTTGTACATGTCTTAGGTGGCAAAGACTGTATCTTCCTTGTGCAATCTTTGTTTACCTTGTCATTCAAGATATTTGTTTAACCTATGATTTTTCAACTCATATTTTTTTAAGGATTCTCTAATCCTTTATTCCTTTGACTCCCTTGACACTTCTTTCAGCTAAACATTTGTTATTTGACAAAGGATGACTTTACAAAAAATCATCACTAGACCGTTTGGCACTCATGTAGTATTCTTCGATTATCTCAAAGTTAGTGAGGCATTACCTTGTGAAACCTCATATACTACTATCTGGGTGATTGTTTCCATGAAGCCCTTAAGCTGCTTTATATAGAGTTCATCATCCAATTTCCAAAATTTTCAAATTGGAAAGCGGCCTTCACATCATCTTGATGTAATTTTAAGACTAAGCTTGTTGTCATAGTCAAAGTTTAGAGTTAAAATGCACAACAGACAACTTTTGCATTGTAGTGCCCCTTAGCCACTAAATTTTTTAGGTTCTACATGCCCCAAATAGGTTTGAGAACCTACTTGTTCCCAATTGCCTCTTGGCTTGGTGACAAATTGCCTAAACATGTACTTGGCTCAAAGAGAATCCAAATCCTCCTGCATGACACTTTGCAATTCTTCTTAGCAGGTCCTTCTAATGTCTTTCATAAACTTATAGGTAGTCATCATTACCTTCTAAATAATGAAGAGAGTATTTAATCCATTAGGGAATTTATCCCTTTATAGTCATTTGCTAGATGGCAATTTGCTCCGAGGTGGATTTCATATTATTCTTTTCCTATGTATGAGTGAGGTAATTTTCTTGTAACTTACCTCTTACCTCTTTCGTTTATGAAAATGGTCTCAACTCTCCCACTCGGCTCAGTGAACTTAGGAACACTTGATTATTCCTTGTTACTGTAAACCTCTTAAAGAGATTCAATATGATTAATGCTCATTTCCTATTAGGAATCTAGATTTTATGAACGTTGCGTCCCTCGGCTCTTTCACAGTCTCTGAGCCGCCATCATTTTCACTAATGAAGATGTGTCATGTCAAATTCTCAGGTCATCTCACAAAGAGATTCCTTGTATACCTGACCTTAATCTTCCTTATATATAGGAAGAATTACAGATATGAAGTTGCTGACCCTTATGGTCTTAATGAGCTTAGGCCTGATCTAAGGCCTATCCACAATTCACAGGATAAGGTCATGACTGACATAGAGGGCATTTGGTTAAGTGTGAAGATAATAGCTGTGAGTTTACATACCAACATATGGCTGATAGTTTCACTTATGCCATTATCTACTTAACCATGTCAAGGAGAGGTCTATCTCTCCATTTCAACAACTCTAATATATTGAAGGGTTCTAGGTATTGATAGTTGCCTAACAATCCCTTTCTTGTACACAAAGCTGCTTGAACTAATAACATGGGTATTCCTAACCCTTTTTAGTTCGAAAGGTCTTATCCTTTTAGTGTAACTGATTTCTGACTAGTTCAACATTATCTTACAGCTTCACAGTTGCCTAAAATCAAGTAAACATTACTTTATTTTGAGTAAACGTCCATGACGTTAACGAAACACGAAGCTTTGTGTTTTGCCCTCGCGTTTATTGGTTCATTAACGTCATAATTTGCCAATTACAGTGGATTTTCTCAAAAATGTTTCTTTGTCTTTCTTGCCAGGCAGAATAAGTTCTCATCTTATTCATAAGGGTATTAACCCTTTAGCACACGTTATTTAGCAAATACTCTTTTGCTAGTTTGATCATTTCTTTTAATCAATGTGTACATGTGACAGGAAATGAAATCTTTTATCCTTAAAAGAAACATCAAAATCCAACAAAGGATTGAGAGTCATAGTCCCATTGATCCTTAACTAAAGAGATAGCAAAGATGTGATTTTGTCGTATGTAATTACATGCAGTGAATCAGGGTGATTTATTTATGCAAGTCCTAATCCCTTAATCCTTTCTCTTTCTTGCTTTGCATCTGATATGAAGCCATATACTTCTTTGAAATATCCACTCCTCATGTGGATTGCCACTTCTACAATCCTTAAAAGATTATCAATGCAGCCTTTCATTTATTTAGAAACCATTGACCTCCTCTAGATCAAGTTTACCTTATAGGTTTTTTGCCCTTAGGCTTAGAGGATGAATCCTCCAACTCTCTAGCTAAGTTTGTCTGACTGATGGATCTTGGATCCTTCAGTCTTTCACATTTAAATTCAATATGATGAATCACATTGCCGAAGGTCACAATATGCATATCAGGAGCAGTAGTTCCTTTCGTATATGCCCACTCACTGGAAGACATGCCTTCAAACTCACTGGGAGACATAGCTTATTCCTACTCACTGGAAGACGTCTTATCACAACATACACTTGTTTGTTAGAAAGAACTTGTCATTTATTTTGTCTCAACTTTTTAGTTTGACATTTGCCTCAAGTGTTGCCTAAACGACATGTTAGGACTTAATACACTATATTAAAACTTAACTTAGTTTTAACTTTATGGAAGAAGATCACCTATTCCGCTATCTTCCAATACTATCCATACGACTTAGATAAGGTTACATTGCTCGTATCATCATAAGTTTGAGCAATGTTGTTCTTTCTATGCTTGATAGCATAAAATTTTTGTATCCTTCAGTTGCTTCAGCCTCTAAATGTTGAAGACTAGTTGGTAGGATGTCCTGACATCTCATTCTTTTTGAATGAAAGAGATTTGAGAGTTTCTAACTCCATAGACATCTCTATTGAGCTTGTATTCATAAGCTCAGTCAAATAGATTTGGTCATAATTGGTCACTTAGACGATTATGATATACAAATCATATTTGTTTAAATAAGATAAAGGATAACTAGATAATAAGTTCACTAGTTTCATGTTCAGGAGACAACTATATTGACTCCCATCCCACTCATGCTATTTAGCTCATCACCCTCTTAACCATAGTCTTCATTGAACACATTCCCCTTTGGATTTCTAGACACGTTCTAGAAACTCCCACTCAATTAAAGATAGTTATATTAAGAAGATAATAATACAATATCATCTAATCAACATGAATGTTCATGAAAAAAGAAGAGAATATGCTTAATTCAATTCTAAAAAACAATGAATTTAATGATTAAATTCAATGAAAAAGAACATTAAAAAATTTTATCTCATATTGCTGTCTCTTAACTAGGTTCTCCCTTTCATAGGCTCTTCTAATCATATGAACTCATACAACGTCTAACTACAATGTCAAGCTCCTCTTTGCCATATTTACATCCACTCACTTGGATGTATTTACAGCATGCCTCCTACTTGATAAGATGATTCTCACATCTCTATTTATCTTATCCTTTGTTACAACATTTGTGATAAAGGGTTGACTTTTAGAAGTCATTACTTCAATCCCAATTGAATCAACGTGGTTAGAAGTATGGGAAGACCTGTTATTATTCAATAATTTCAAGTTGCTACAATTTTTAGGTTTTATCTCTAAAAGTTTGAGTTAAGGTTGGATAAGACCTTATATTCAAAAACGAATTTGAATAATCTTTTACTTTAAATAATCTTATAACGGATGACGTGGCCGACGTTGACCGATGCTGACGTGGCTCTGAACATTGACGTGTCACCTTCTCATTGGTGCCACGTGGCTTTGGTTAACTGATGACGTGGCAATTGATTTCCACATCATCGTCTTCAACCTCCAGCCGGGTCAACTCGACCCGGTTGGAGCTTCGGCTGGTCATCGCGATACCGCCACTTTTGAAAGGCCATATCTCCCTCATTTTAGCTCTGTTTTTCATATTTTTGGTGTCGTTGGAATCGTAGTTGAGCAAACTACAAAACCATGGCTTTATTTGATCTGAAAACATCTTTTTCATTGATCAAATCATGGCTCAAGTGGCGGTGGCGACATACAACCCGCAAACTTCTTTCCTTTATTTCTCCCTCATCCAAACTCCGTTTGACGCATTCTAAGCGTTGTTGGAATTGTCTCTTCAAGCTCTACATATCCATGGCCTTACCTTGGGCAAAAACATTCAGTTTTGAACACCCAATTTTTTCTCAATGTTGACGGCGCTCTGTAACGTGACTTGATTGTGTGTCTTCTATGTTTCAAAAGCTTTCCTAGCTTTTGAGGGTTAAAGTCTCTTATTTTTTGTTGCACATAGGACCCAAAGACTCACCTTTAATGGGAATGAAGAGGTGAGGAGAAGAGGAGAGAAAAAATCTATGCCATGAAAATATATATATATATATATATATGCGTATATATATATAATAATTAGAGGAGCAAACAATTAAGAACCCAGTATCATATTTGTGCATATTAAGCTCAAGTCGAATAGCAAATATGAGAAGAGGAGTTTGATACACACAGAACACACAGATGCATATATTGTTATTCATATATACCACATATTGCATTCATTATATATTTATAACACAGTTTTATATGCATATAGAGGTAGAGACAACGATTATTCTTTAAAACGTGACACACATATGAACCGTAGAGGAGAAGATTTTCAATGTATCAATATATAAATAAATTATATATGTAGTAGCACAGCGGAAAAATATGATGGAGATATAAACAAAAACATATAACATAATTATTCACATAGAATAATCACAGTCGTAGGATCAACAAGCTCTTATGCCAATATAGGAAAAATATAGAGGAGAAAGAACAGGCGTACCGGGGCGAATCCATGTTCGGATCCGGGTCAAAGCTCCAATGCTCCATAATAGTGCCCATACAATCATTAGACTACTAGAGCCTAATTGTGATTTGCATAGTAGATCACCAGAACAAGAAAGATGGTAGGAGAGAAGAGATTGCTAGAAAACTCAATAGCAGGGGTGAGGTATAACTGAATGAGGCACATCTTATTTATAGTGGTTTAGAGTGGCCACTAATTAGGAAACGTGTGCACTCCTTGCCCTCCAAGACAGTAATTAAATTAGTTGATTCTCAATTAATTTCCTAATTATGGTGACTTGTTCTTCAATTAACAATCCCATAGTTATTACTAAATTATTCCCCAATATGTAATTAATGCTGATTTTATTCTGATTTGATTATGCTACTTATCCTAATTAAATAGTCCGGCCCATCAAGGGACGGACTTGAACCCAAAGTCCAACAGTTAAATTTATCACTATCGGGTTTAGGTCTAGTTGAAAGGCAATGTTGTTAAGGCCGGACCGGATTGGACAGTTGAATCGGTTTGGCCATCGACTGGAGGAATTGGTGACTTGAGTCACATAGATAGGTCATTCAGAAGGTTAGCTCGCTTCAGACCGTCCAGAATCGTCTTTCAACTAGCGAGCCGGAGTTGAGCCGCAACCCGGAGCGGCTATTGAAAAGTCGGACGGGTTAAACACAGTTTACCAGACCAAAAAAAAAGGAGAAAGAGAATATCAAAGAAGATAGAAGAAGATGAAGGAGAGAAAATGTACACTGCCATGTAAGCGATTTCTAGCTTGACCGCCACTGCAAAATTGAAGTTTCAAGGTAGGAGTGAAGAAGCCTATCTCCGATCACTTTTTCTGTTTTCCTACAAGATGCTAACAATGAATAGAAACTGAAATAGGGAATCGAAGAAAGATAAGCAAAGGAAGTGGAGAGAAGAAAAACTTTATTGGGAATGGAAAAACATGTGCAAGTGGACAAGCAAGTTGCAGGTTAGGGACAGTTGTCATGTATAATATTATTTTATTAATTTCTAATTATCAACGTCTTTTCATGGCAAAAATATTATTAATACCTTTTGAAATTTTTTAAAATCAAAACGGTTTCAGTAAAATCCGTAGGCAATTTGTTTTAAAATAACATCAACATATAGTCTTTTAATGCATAATAAGATCTTTTTAAATGTTACTCCTTTTGTCCTAAATATAAATATAAGATAAAGTTAATTTTTTTAGAGAGATTAAGGAAGCTAATTAAATTATTTTAGAGTATTTTTATTTTTTCCTCTAAACTAATTAGTTTTACTAATAAACTGATATATAATATGAGGATACAACATATGATGTGATTAAGTAACTTATTTAGCTTTCTTAATCTCTATAAAAAAATCAATTTTGTTTTATATTTAGGATCGGAGGGAGTCGTTTTAAATGGGGAAATTAAATTAATTAGAAGATTTCATCAAAAGAAATAGTTAGAAGATATAATTATATACATTCTAATATATATATTATCAATTTTTTTGTCAAAAAAACTTATAAATAGGACCAGAGTGGTATGGTCTAAATGTCTTTTAAGAAACTCATGCTTGGATCAATCAAGTGCCATCAATATTTGATATGTCATGAAATCATTATTGTTAATACATTTTGTTAGGTTGATGATAGATTTAATGTTCTTCCTTAAATGGTATTTTGTGACTTTATTATCTTAATATGAAATTAGATTGAAGATTAATTGTAATATATAATATATATTATTCTTAAATTTAATTATTACGTCACCGGTCTGAAGATTTAATGTTCTTCCTTAAATAGTATTTTGTGACTTTATTATCTTCTTTTTTTTTTTTTTTGCCTTCAAGACTTTATTATTATCTTCATATGAAATTAGATTGAAGATTAATTGTAATATATAATATATATTATTCTTATATTTAATTATTATTTCATCGGTCCGACCGAACGGCTCAACCATTCCAACCAGTTGAACCATGACCCGCTGACCTTTCTGACTCGACGTCCGGTTCGGCTTTTAAAACATTGTTGAAAGGTTAATCTCTCACAATATAGTGAATTAAAGTTTGAATATTTATTGGGAGATGTACCTATATTTAATGTCCCAACAGTACCTCGAATATGATGATACTTATGCTTAACAAAAAAAAATTATTTCAAGGCTAATAATTGAAGGAAAAAGACAATAAAATAACACTTAAACTTCAAAATTCTAAATCAGTGATTTTCTACTAAAATGAGTAATTAATTGCTATACTCTTAGTCAATACCAATACTTTTATAGACAACAAGACTAATTTAGGATTTTAAAGTTCAAATGATTTTTTTTTTATCTTTTTTGAGTTCTTTCCAAACATGTTATGTTGGTTAATTACATCTTTATGATCCAAAACTACACCGTTTTAAGTGTAAAACCAACCCCCTATTTTACACCCAAAACGGTGTAGTTTTGGGTAATGGAGGAGAAATGGACGGCATCGCAACCGAGAGGAGTCGGATCCCATTGAACACACTATTATTAATGCATATATACTTCAGTCTGGGTAGACTAGAGAGAAGGGCTCTGTCTTTTCCTTCCCAGTTCTGGGCAGTCCCCAGAACTGGACCCACGCAGGAAAAGCCAAAAGTTTCGTTCCTCGAAGAGCCATATTTGGCTTCCAACAGTCAACCACCAGCAAAGAATTATCTATAGGCCAAGGTCCGTTCTGAACCACAAAATCCCTATCATATAAGTTGGTGAAATTGATGATGAAGAAGCGATCTATTTTGCCTTCCACAACAAACCGATCCCGAAGAAGCCACAAGGATCTTATCCACAATGAGAGCAATCGCATAAGAAGCATAGTTGGCTCTGCGATGGTTGAGCATGTCTGGGTCAATGTCAAAGGAAGAACCAACAGAACGGTTCCGAGGGGGCTGGGAGAAAAAGGACATTTCTGGGTTTAGGTATGGGAGATTTAAGCAAGTGAAGAGCCAAAGGAGGGGAGTTAAAAAAGGGAGAAGGAAGGAAAGCAAAGACGAAGTAGGATTAAGAGAGGAGCTGGAGTAGAATAAATAGTAATTCATCCAGAGCAGAAGATATATGACACTATATGAGTATTTATAGGGTAGAATTGGGAAACTGAAAGGTTGGAGTAAAGACGAACTCTATGCGTGGATGCACAAGACGAAGCGAAAAGAAGGATGATAGAGGTTGAATACGCATGGGTAAAGGTTTTTTTTGCAGTACGCAAGCAGATGAGAAAGGATCGGAAATCACATTACCAGGCCAATTCCAGATAATAGACTCAAAGAGAGGAATAAAAAGGCAAAAACCGAAAAAGGAAATTTAGGAGAAAGAGTGATGCACCGTCTGGTAAGACCAATGGGAAAATTAGAAAATTGGAAAAGGTAATCTGGGGGGCTAATTAATATTGGCGGCTAAAGCAAAGAGAAGAGATATAATTGCACTTCTGAGGATGGGAATAGAGTAGTAATAATTGATATATCACCAATAAAGGGAAAGCTAATGAAAAAACATTTTGTGGAAAGGATCAAGGCAAACAAAAGATTTGGAGAGAGATGTGAGGTTTAAAATTTTAGAAACGATGATGGAGAATGAATATTGATTATCAATTGCATGATCTCTACTGGGAAGGAAAAGACATAGCCCTTTGAAGACAAATTACGATGGAAATTTTCATCGAAAAACTTTGTGAAGGAAATTTTTGCTGGAAATTTTATCTGAAATTGCCACGGAAAATTTTGTCGGAAAAATTTGTGACAGAATTTCCGTCAAAATTTGCCATGAAAAAAATTCCGTCATAAATTCCGTGTTTTTTTTATAGTGTATATATATGTTCATCGTATTCAAACTAAATTATATTACACCCTCCAATTTACTCTCAACGTAACACTCCTTAATCTTGAAGTCAAATTAAATTAGAGAAATCCAAGGCCAAAGAAAACTTGTTTGGAACCCCTCCTCTTCTCTTCTCATCCTCTTCCCTCTTCTTTCCTTTTTAACCACTATATCGATATTTGAGTGATTCAGATTTAGTTTTATATAAATTATTACTTTTAATTTTTTATAGGACTATTGAATTATTCATGTCAAAATTTAGCAACTTGCATTTAATTAATTATTTTTTAATTTAACATTTTAATAATAATTTCATAAAATATTAAATCTAAAACTATTAACAAATGTTGATCTAATGGTTAGAAAAAGGAAGAGGAGGGTTCCAAGTCAAAAGAAAACAGAACAGAAAAGAAAAGCAAACACTTTCTCCTTTTATCATCATTCCATAGTGACAAATGTTGTATATAATGTGTGTGGGTGTGTCAAAGGAAGAGTCCCATATTGTGTGGGATTATGGAGTCCAAGTAATAACAAGTGATCTTGGGCTGGTAAATGGCCAAGAGGAGGAATAGACTTACTCGCATGACAATGGACCACCGGTAATGCAGTTGAAATCCGGCAATTTCCCCCTCTCTTGTGTGAGAGTTAAATGCAGGACACCTTTTATGGAAGACATTTTACAAAACCATAAAATTGATTTTGTATCGGTTTTATGGATCTGAACGTTGGTGACATATTATAAAATGTATTGATGATGTCCTCAAACTGATATTTTCAAATGCATTAAGGCTGTGTTTGGTTTGAGGTGAGGTGAGGTGAGGTTAGGTGAGAGAGGGTGGGGAAATTACCTTTTTGGATAAAAGAAATCCAAAATTTACCCTCTCATTTTTTTAAATTTTGGGTTCCCACCCAAAATTTACTTTCTTATTTTTTTCAAAATTTTGGATTCCCGCTCAAAATTTAAATTCCTTTAACCCAAAAAGGTAATTTCCCCACCCTCTCTCACCTAACCTCACCTCACCTCAAACCAAACACAGCCTAAAGGATTTTAATATGTTTTATTCTCTTTAACGTTATATATTCAATTTCATAATGGAATTTCATGAGCCTATAGTACCCAACGCTCAGAAACCACCCAATCAATGTCTTCATTGCTGCACGTTTGACAATTAGAGTTTTAATCACATTTAAAGTGACCGTGTAGTGCTCAACGGTGCTGTACATGGTTGCCTATAAAAGGTGCTTCAAGTTAGAGGTTAAAAGTGTGTTGATGTTGAGCTTTTGAGCAGTACCCTTCCTCCTCTTTTGCATATACTTTAACCTGTTGAGTTCTATTATCTTCAGTAGTTCTGCTCACCCTGTTTTGTAGGAAGAGTTCGTTTAATCTTGGGGAGTGCCGCTTCTTATCTGCCGGTAGTTGCGGAATAGCTCTTAAGGACAGTGTCTTTGGGCACGACTCGAATCAACTCTATCATTTGCAGGCGATACCGCTAACAGGATCTGCATAACACTAGGAGGAGCTGGAGAATCCACTAAGTTACGTGACAATCTAGGAGCTACCGCCAACAACAAACACAAATATACTCTGGATAAATACTCTAAGATACTTGAGAGAAGTAATAAAGTGATAGGTTTAATTTTGCATCCATTAATATATATTCAGAGGAGTGACAATATATATTCATCAAATTCAAACTAGATTATATTACACCCCCCAATTCACTCTCAATACTTCTTAATCTTGAAGTCAAATTTGAGAAATTCAAAGCCAAATAAAACAGGACAGAACATAAAAGAAAACACTTTCTCCACATTATTATTATTATTATTATTCCATAATGACAAACACAAATATGGATAGATACTCTACGATACCTAGAGAAGAAATAATAAAACTGCGGAATAAAGTACTTTTGCATAATCCATATATTAATTTTCCTATCTCTCCATAACTTCACCAGAGTACTTTAGAGATAAACTCTCTTCATCACAAAAACAGCAAACCAGAACAACAATGACATAGAAGCAAAGTGGTGTGAGCATATATATAAGAAAGAGCTTATTTAGTATTCGGGATGAGCCAAAAGGTAAGTCTCAACAGCCTTGACGAAGAAACCGCTTTGGGCTTTAGCGGCAGCGATGACGTCATCGCTGGGAGGAGCATCGGTTTTGGTGAAGTAAGTGAAAGAGGCCTTCCCAAGGCATCCTCCATTGGCTGCTTCCTCTACCGTCGTCTCATATGATATCTTCTCCACTCCCTCTGGTAAGGTATTCCCTTCCACTATGCTGTAGTTCTATATATAGTTTGCTTCATCCACTGCTTCCTCTCTCTCCACCACATACTTTGTTTCCCCACCTTCTTGGTAAGTCGTCTTCCTCAGGGTGCCAGGTCCTCCATTGCCTTCCAGGATCTCAATCTTAACGCCTTCCATGATCTTTGGGAGTAGGTTCTGGGAATCTAGGACTATAGCTTTGAAGAGTCTAGAACGGGCCACGCTTGAGGCGTTCTGGTTATGGTAAGTGAAAGCTCCCATGGTGATTGATGAGATGATATAATAGAAAAATATAAGAACAAAGAAGTTCGTACGAGGAGATTGAGGCTATTTGTGTGTGGTTTGATAGGGTAGAGTATGTTTGTATTTATAGGCGATGGATCAGTGTGAGTGCCTCTTTCTTTTGGTGAAGCTGCCTATTATTATTATTTTTTTGGCCAATAATTAAGCTGCCACTTATTTAATTCATCAAGTCGTTGATGAGTTTATAGTTTTCGAATCTTGCGTTTTTATATTTTGTGATGATTTGTTTTTTATTTTGTTTTCTTTTCTTCATATTTAGTCAAACAAGCAGTGACTCCCCCCGCGATGGCGGGTGCATTAGCTAAACCCTTTTAATCGCAGTTTGATTGCATGCTACATACACCTATAAACAAACAAAAAAACACAAATACTACAAAAGGAGTTTAAAAGATTAATTGTTAAAAAAAAAGAATGTTATGTTCTATATACCATAATCTGGACTGAATAGAAAAAAGACTCTATCGAGAGACAACCACATTTTGAAACACCTCCCGGTACACAACATTTGTCGTTTTGTTCCCCAAAGACCTTCCATCATCATGCAACAATATCTTAAGACCGCCCATGCTCCTAACCCTAGAAAGAGCAACATATAATTGGCCATGAGTGAAAACAGGCTTGGGTAAGTAAAGGCCAACGTAACGTAATGACTGGCCTTGGCTTTTATTAATGGTCATGGCAAATGAAACAGTTATTGGAATTGCCTCCTTTTCATGCGAACAGGCAAGCGGCTGTCCGATGGATTCATGTCCATCCTATGAATAAGCACTTTTGCATTCGGCTTTGATCCGTTCAACGTTCTAGCCTTAATGACAGATTGCCCAAGAAGTGTTACACGTAGTCGTGTTCCATTACAAAGACCTGCAGCTTGGTCGATGTTCCTTAACAACATAATAGGTGTGCCAACCTTAAGGGAAATCTTGTGCATGGGTAGGCCAGAGCAAGTGATTGTGTTTAGGATCTCTGGAGAGTACAGGTCTTCAATACCATCATGATCATGACATGTCTTGCAAACAGAGTCACAGCTAAAATAATCAACCGGTTCACCGGGCAACAATGAGCACATGTACTCATTCACCTGGTTAACAATTTCAATTGTGGGTGCTAAGATGGCCCTATCATTGAAATACTCAGTGCTGGATATGTTGTCCAACAACTCTGGATATGTAGAAGAGACAATTGCACTAATAGGATCAGTGTAGTTGTTAATCAACAACTCTTGAGGGATGTCTACATCTGTGACCCCATCATGTGGCAACCCTAACTTCCCATCACTGACGTCCAACAACCACCTCGAGAACTTACTCAACTTATCAGGGTTTTCCCCAGAAAGTGTCGATGACAAACGCATGTTTATTGTCAACTGGAAGACTGTGCAGTGGTCCCAGAGAAAAGATGAAGAAATGCATGCATTGACAATGTCAGCCCTCGTACCTTTAGGTATAACAGGAAGGATTTGACGAAAATCACCTCCAAACAACACATACTTGCCACCAAATGGATGGTTGCATTGCATAACATCCCTCAATGTGCGTTCAAATGCTTCGATGGAATGACGCTGGACCATTGGTGCTTCATCCCATATGATCAACTTCGTACATTATATTAAGTTAGACAATGGTGAATTTTGCTTGATGTTACATACAGATTCCTCACTAACTTGTATTGGGATCGCAAACCTAGAGTGCGCGGTTCTTCCACCAGGAAGCAATGTAGCAGCTATACCACTAGATGCAACTGTAAGAACAATGTCTCCCCTTGAACGAAGTGTTGATATCAATGCATTCCATAAGTATGTTTTGCCTGTCCCACCATAACCATATACAAAGTAAAATGCCCCAGACTCACGAGATGAAGAAGACATTATGGCATCAAAAATTCTTCTTTGCTTAAAATTCAAATCTTTTATTAATTTTGTTGACTCCTCACGCAATGCATCCCGATCATAACTTGATTCTTGTAAAATTAAATGGTTTTCAACATCGAAATATACAGATGATGGTGGGTAAGGAAGTGAGGGGTAATCCAGCAGCCTCTTCCCATTTTCTTGGAGTAACATATCAATCTGCCTAAGAGCTGCATGCTCCTTGTCTGAATCAAGTATGCAAACACCTGTGGAAACCAAATAAATAACCATGTTACGAATGTGGGAAAAAAATCATGCAACCAAACTACATACTTTATTAGTAATTAAAATTGTTATATACGTGCATCAAATAACAAAAAGGAAACTTAATTGAGTCAATAATAATAACCATTGAAGCAACTTACTTTCATATAAAGGATTAACTCGTGGTATGTATAGCATGTCCTATGACATTATTTTAGAAGTTTCATTCCAGACAAAATTAGGCCGACTTAAGCAAGAACAAAGCAACATGCTGACAAACATCCTCCGTAATGCATTCCCTGATGCCCAAACAGAAGCCTCCTTGATTGCACAAACATACTCATTATCATCGTCAAGCAAACCCATCGCATAACATGCATCCCTGTAAGTTGGGTGCAAAACACCATTGACAGTCCTAATGTCTTCAAAAAACTTGGGCCCACGAACCTTGTTTAGTAAAATCTGAAGGAAGTATAGCTCCCCTAATGGTGGTGCTATATGAGTTATCCTACCAATGACAATCCCTTTTTCCCGTCGTTTCCAAGACCGTTTGTTTCTTTGATAGACATAGTGTTGTGGGAACTCAGAATATGTAAGCGTCCTAGCAAATGAATCATCATCATCAGCATTCATTTTCATCCAGGCAAGGAACATCGACTCACAAACAGTAGTCTTGTCTAATAAATCCGCCACATCAACAGTATCAGAATAAATCACATATTGCTGATTAGGTAGATGAAAACTTAGTCTTTCGATAGCAGGGTGCCTACGGTGAATATCATACGAAAAAATACGCCAAGCAGCTTCACATGCAGATATATACCTAAAGTTGTAGTATTGTTGAATTTCATCAACTAACTTCTTAGATTTCCCACCTCTACCCATGTCAAACATTGCTGCAACCACTCTATCATTACCTTTTGTTATATACTTAAATAAGTACTTAATGGTAGTAGACTGGTTGTACTTCTCAACATTAATATGTGCATGAAACATGGACAATAAGGCCGGATTGTATGGCACCACATACCTATTATCCAAAGGAAAACCTTTAACTTGCACCGTTTTCCCATCATCCCTCCTTCTGTAAGTAGGATAACCATTTTCATCAACAATTGTGTTAGGGCAAACTTCTTAAGGAAATACTTCGTACACTTTCCTTCTTTCATGCTAGGAGCTTTAGGCTTCAAGTGCCCACAAGGGCTATGAACCATGAATCTTTGGACAAGATCATACAATTCAGGATATGTATGCTTGTCTAGTATCTCTGCTGAAATTATCTTGTCTACCTCAGTTGGATGTTTGAACCGATCACGATCATCAACCCACAACAGAATATGTGCATGTGGTAGACCTCTTTTCTGAAACTCTATAGTGTACACATCTGCATGTAAAGGTAATATTACATCATCGAAATAGTTTAACACATAACAACTGACAAAATAGGTAAAAATTGCAATACACACCTGCAATTACTTTCCCAAATATATGTTTCTTCTTGATTCTTGACATTAAGGATTTTAGCTTCATGTGAAAAACTCTAGCTAATAACTCTGGCCTATTAGCTGCAGTTGTCGAGTCTCTGCCACACTCACGAACAATTTCTGGCCAGGCAGGATTGCAAGTGAAGGTTATGAAAATACTCGGGTATCCATAATGTCCACAAATGGCCATTGCATCCTTGTAATTTTGCATCATATACCGAGCACCACCTTGAAGTTGGGAATCAAGTTTTATATAATCTTGAGCAACATCACTTTCTTACTGAATTGTTAAGGTGATCAACAAACTAAACGACCTTGAAGTTTATTGACTTAACTGTTTAAAAGGTCTATGAACATCTTTAATTTATTGCAGTATTTTTTAAGTACCTTTCTGTCTTTGGTATGTGTATGTCATTCTGGGAGAGATTAAAAGCAGTGTGTGGCAACCATTGATGCATCAGATATTTTGAGGAATTTGAAAAAAAAAAATTAATTAATAGTGTTTTATGAGTTTTATATATATTTTTTCTTTTATTATTGATTTCTTGGTTTTTCCAATTATGCAATAGAAAAAATTTATATGATTCCAACTCTGAACAACATGATATGTAACACCCCAATTTTCAATTAAAGGCTAATGGTAATTATTGAGGATAATTATCGAATTAAAGTGGAATAATTATGGGTTTGGTGGCTATATTAATTAATATGGCATAAGAGTTGGAAAATTGAAAGAATGGAATTATTGGCATAAGTTGGTAATTAATGGGAAATTAATTACTAACTAAGAGAAAAATGAGAAGTGTGATCAAATGGTTAATGGATGGATTAGAGAGATTAATTGGTGACTAAGTGTGTGAGAGCCAATGAGGAGTGGACACATGGCAAGCCCACATGTGAAGGGATTGGGAGAAAAGTCAAAGGGAATATTTAAATGCATTTCTCTTTCCTCTCTTCCCTCTTGTGCGCTGGAAAACTGAAATGAAGGGAGTATAATCATTTTTCACTTTCTTCACTCCACCTCCATCCCTCATCTCTCTCGTTCTCTCTCTTCTCTCCTTGGGTGACGCCATTGTTGCAGAAAATAGAAGAAGTAGAGCTTGCAAAAAGGTAAGGAAAATGGCTTCTATTGCTCAAACTTCCTTCTTTAATGTTGATCCTTGAATGAAGAGCTTCATTTTGATGGTTGTAATGTGTTCATTGGTGTTAGTTTGTGACCTCAAGAGATTGTGAAAGTTGAAGAATCAAGAAATCTCTTTGGCAAAGTGAAAGAGGTGAGTGTTATATCCCTTTTGATATATATATTGTGGTTGTTGGTGAGCATTGATTTTTCTGGAATTTTCTGCCCTATTTTCGAAAATTAGGGTCTTAGTGAGTTTGGCATGTTGTGATCATGGAAATGGTATATTGTGATGTCTTTTGGACAAATGGATTGGTTTGAATCATTAAAAGTAAAGTTTGGGATCTTTGTGATAGCTTTGGTGCATTGGGCAAAACAGGGCATGTGATTGGGTGGTGATTTTGGTCATTTTGAGGTTACCATTGTGTTCCTTGAGTGATTTTGTGTGGTAATAAGCTTGGTTATTAATTTTGGAGTTATTGAACACTTTGGTAGAAAATTGGAAATCTGTTTGGTTTAAGCTCTGTTTTGCGCAGTAATTTTGTATGAGCGTTTTGAATGACCAAATGGTATTGGAAAATTCTGAAACTTTCCAGTCTTAAAGTTCACATCCCAAGCTTCAAAATGGACATATATTTTGTGTCATTTTGTTGAGTATCCTGTGAGATATGGTTGTCCAAAGTTTGGGATTGGAACAGAACTTTGTTTTGGAGTAGTGTGTAGTTTTTGGTGATTCTGTATTTGTGTAGTGATTTCTAGTGATGGGCTATATTTTTCCTTGAAATAGGACTCATATACCTTTCATTTTGCTTTGGAATCACTCTGTTTCAATTTTTCTACAATTAGTTATGGTTTTTCGAAGTTCAGCCAAGAGTCAGGAAATTTCTTGGCCGCAGCCCAAGGTGGCTGGCCGCAGCCCAAACCTTTCTGGCCTGATTCGGCCCATGAGTGGCTGGCCACAGCCCACGGCCTTCTGACCATATTTGGGCCGTAGCCCAAGGAAGCGCTGGCCGCGGCCCACCCTTCTGTTCCAGCACTTGGTGTTTTCGAAAAGTGACCTTCAACCTTTTGTTTCCTAACCTTTTAGGGCTTTCATTAGAGACATTTGTGGCCTCTTAAGAGTCCTAAATGATAACCAACTTAGTGTATTATGTATATAAGTAATTGGAAAAGAGATTGATCAATTGTCCCTAATTTGGTATAGGATTTGATATTTGCCGAACGCGTGAGCCCACTGTGCCAAAGATTATCAGGAAAGATACAGGTAGCGACTCCTCTCTTATACTTTGTGTAAATGTATTGTATGTTTGTCCGTCATGCATTGAGTCGATGCTGCTGCTGCTGTTGCCTTGTGATACCTTGTGCATTGAGATGATTTGAGATGCTTTGTGGTGCTTTGTACTTCGTGTTGCTGCTACATAGTGTTCACCGCGAAAGCGGGCGTTGTGCATAGTGATTACAGCGAAAGCTGGCATAGTGTTCACCACGAAAGTGGGCGTAGTGCATTGTGATTACAGCCGTGAGTGCTGTCGTATGTGGCGCAAGCCAGAGATCATTGTGAAGCTGCTGAACATGATGAACATACATACTTTGTGTTTATATATTGTATGAGTGACTTGTTGCTACTGGGATTCTTTAGAATCTCACTCTTTCTTTATGACTAACCTTTTCAGACAGGGCAAGTGGCTCGAAAGAGAAGCGACCAACCTGGAGTGGTTAGGATCTCTTAGGGACATTCAGGATGTTGGGATTTTTGGTTATTTATTGTAGATTTGGGATTACTGTATGTAAATTGTTCATAGTGAATTTTGGATATGTAATCCTCATTTGGAAAATAGTAAACCCATTTTATATATATATGAACCCGGGGATTTTAGTTCCGCACTATGATATTGTGAATGTGAATTAATTGCTCAGGTAATTGTATCCGATAAGTAAATGTGGGACCAGATCTTTGCGTTTTGAACTGTTTTGTGAAAACCCCATCTACAAGATGAGGGATTATAAATAATGTTATCTTGTCTTATTGGTCTCTATTCCACTTAAATTTCGTAATTCGGATATGATTACCGTGAGGGGGTTACATGATATATGCTTTTTTTAAAACAATTCTTTTTTTCAAAAAAAATCAAATATAAAAATCTCTAATCTATAGAAATCGTAAGGAGCAAACAGGGATGATTGGCATAAGATTGCTCATGTCTCTTTTGAGCCTGTCCTATTGGGCAATGCTATGTCATAATTATCTTGATTTTTTTGCCATAATATTTATCTTGATTAATAGTATTACATCTGCTATTAGTGTTGGCACAAGGTAGGTCTGTTACGTTTACCTTATATCAAACGGTTTGAATTATGAAGACAGTATGCATGATGAACACATATGTCTTGTAATTCATTCCCTTAATCCGACCTTGTTTGATTTATAGAGGAAGCTCAGTGCTTTTATGTTGGATTTTCTTATGTTTCTATTAATCTGCTGATGTTAATCAAGCCTAACCTTATTGCTCTATTTTGATTCAGGAATACTCAACCACGATTTCAGTTTATAGTGATGAATTGTAGAAATACTGGTTAGTGAGTCCACCTCCCTTGTGTTTATTGCCTTCACTTATGAGAATCCAAAATTATAAATTTTTGTGGCCTATTGGCAATTCAGCAAAACAAAAACACATATCTACACTCTGCAGTTAACTTTCACGCATGATATATACTTGTCTTAGTGATAGTATGGATTATGAAACCTTTATCTTAAAGAGAAATGTATTGTGGGGATGGTCTACACCTACACTCTGCAGTTTGCTTCTAAGTCTTCCATCTAGTGCATTCACTATTAAAGATAATGTAGTATTGATTTATTGTTCAGCTCCTTGAGCATGAGAAATATTTTCAGAAAGATTCTTGTCTTATATTTAGTATATTGTGTGCTTATTATTTTCTTAGGTAGGATATACTATTTTTGTTGTCATCAGGTGTGCTTCTGCCTTAAAATTCTAGGTCTTGGTAGATTTTGTTGTCATTCATTCTCTTGCTCAGCAATTGTTTGCATCATAATAAATTTTATAGCTTCCAATTGAATGAATCTTCAGGTTAAACTTGGATATAAAAATGACATTATGAAAAAACAACCTAAGATGTTTTTTAAACTGAAATAAGTTTGCCTTTACATATATGGGGCTTCCCATGCTGCTTTAAACTTATCAAAAAATATATGGGTCTTCCTATGCTGCTTTATTTAGATGACAATGTAAGAAAAAAATGACATGATTAACAATCAATATAATTTTTTCCCTACAACCTTCCAACAAAATAGCTCTGGATAACTATTATATACTAATGATGAGTGAAGCAAAAGCATAATGACAATATATACTTAATAACTACCCTTCCATACCAAGAATACCACCAACAATAACGTATATGCAGAGAAACAATAAAGATACAATTAAATAATAAAGAATCATTTCTTCCTTACCATATAAATAAGTCAATATTGGACTTTGTTGACTTGTACTTGGAATTCTATGTCTATCAACATAACGACTGTCATTCCAACTTGGTTCAGCAGAAACACCCATAGCTTCCTTCAATGGTCTATCCATTTGAATATCTGATACTCATAATGGAACGAATATACTCTATCATTTCGCAACACTAATGACTGTGCAAATATTGAATATATCAAATAAATTTAAAATAGCAACAAAAAAACGTATATATCTGCACTAACCTTCTGATTTATGTTTGAAAGAATTGATAACATTGGGGTCCTTGGACAACCACTCCTTTGAAAAACATGACTGACTACATAATGAATGCTGAGTACCTTCTGAATTGTTTCCATCTCTCGTACCATATTGATTAGACCTTGGTAGCTGGGACATATTAGGATCATAATTCTCAAATGCACGAAACCGAGCACTCCTACGCCTTACAACACTATTTCTGAACTCCAACTCCCCTGAAAAAGTAATCTAAAGTTATAACCCCTACAATAAATCCTTCATTACAGTCCAACATAATCCTGGCTATACAGCAAGAACACAAAGACATAAAAATCAGCTTACCAGTTTTCGTGTAATTTGAGAACTTGTCATCCAAGTTTGTTGCCAAGTTACTAATGTCTTTCAAAGGAGACCATTTACCTCTACTCTTAGATTTCAACACACCACTGTCTGGGATTGTTGACATGGAATTAGTCTGAACCATGCAGCTCTGAACTTCAGCATCCAAATTAACTCCACCCATAGAAATTTGATCCCATGATATATCTCGCTGGTTATACACCTCTTGTGGTGAAAAACAAAGGTGATTCAACGCCTTCCTCTTCATTTCAGTAATTGTGTATGAATACAGAAACATACACTAATTAAACCCTTTTAAGCAGGTTTACTAAAAAAAACTACAAAATCTAAGGAGTATGACTATCACCAACACGCTTTCCCCAACTTAGTTCTACTATGTTCAGGATTTTACACATCACATCAACTACAGTGCACAGGTTTCCACTCATCTGTGTCATTGTTTTATCCATTAAACATAACATGTTCATACTTTTTACACATCAGATCAACTATTGCATGCACATGGATCAGCCTAACAACAGTTTTTCTAAATACCTGTCATATCAATCCCCTTGTCAGACATTATGAGAAAAAATGACCACTCCCAAGTTAACATCTTTGCCACTTATAATTGGGAACAATTATCTCAACCTAACTAATTTTCCACTGATAACTTACACTAAGGAAGCCACTCACTAATAGTCTTCTTTGTATATGAAATGATATCCACTTTGAAGACAGATTTTTCATTGATAGCTTACACTAAGAACTGGAAATTTTTTAGTTGTACATTTTTTTGTATCCAGAATTTCACTTTCTGTGTTTTTCTTAATTCCATTTTAGTTTAGGAAAATACTTACCTGGTTTTTGTTACGAGTTTTAAGGAAAATCCCATGCTCTTCATAAGAGGGTGGAGCAACTCTGCACTAGAGCAATCAGATGGCCTGGATTGAAAAGAAAATCAAAGGTAATTGCTAGTTTCTATGTTGTAAGAGTCATATCCAGTTCAAGCATGTACTGATAAAATCTAACTGATTAACTGGACTGGAACTTGACTTGAACATTGTTTGCTAAAAAATTCAAATGCACATCACTTTTACAGCCTGAATATTAGATTGCGATTATTTTTAGCAGTGGCTCGCTAAGTTAGACCTTAGTAACTTCACAAGCTTATTCTAGTGGAACACATTAGTTAGATAAAGTCATAACCAAACATTATGTAACATTAGCTTGTAAATAAAAAGCAAGCCACATTAGATAGATAAAATAAGAACCACACAGGATTTCACATTCATTAGTCTTCACATTACATAACCTACATTGATCTGCCAGTAAGGCCCACACAACACAAAACGGTACATCACAATTAAATCCAACATAAAGTTTGCAAACAACCAGCCAAACTAAATCAAACACTAAACATAGAGTGGCAATTTAACATAAGTGCCACAGATATCCATGACCGACATAACACAAGTATTACATAAACTTACAACACTTAAAACTTAACACAGACAGACCCAAAAGACGATGACAATACTTCAGTAGCTAATCAATTCTTCTCTTGCTTGATGAACTTCAAAGGCTTAACATATGTCTTAACTGGTGAACCACTACCAATATCCACTAATTTCTCCTTCAATGCAGCTGACTTCTTCCCGTAGCTCTTCCTCTTCACTTTGGTTGCCCCTTCACTTATTAGACTACAAATAGGCATATCCTCTAACCCACTTACTTCCTGGTCAGTGGCAGGTACAATTAAGTTCTGGATATCAACATCAGTAGTACCCTTGGCATTCTGAGTTCCAACAGTGACATCATCGATCTCCTATTAGAATTAGCATAAAAGATGCATTATAACATATCAAACCTTAATACCAAGCATAGTTCTTGAACATAGAATGTTTGAAAATACCTGCTCAACGACATCCACCTCAGGATTCGTAGCCTTCATGTAACAAAACAAAAATTTAAATTTTGAAACAAACAGAATATTGTGTACAAATGATAAACAACCGACAAAAACACTTCCAACAAATTTCATCACTACTTAACATGCCTGGTCAAAGTCATTCAGCAGATCAGCCATCTCTGTATAAGATGCAACTGAAATTGCTGAATTAGGATACTCCTTATTGTATTTGTTTAGCTTCAACTTTAGGAGGAGCCTCTTCCCAACCAAATTGTCCAGCTCATCAGGGAAATCATATCCACGTTCCTCTTGTGTCCACAAAAAAAAACTTTGTAAGCATGAGTCCTTTACATGAAAAAAAAAGCAGACAATGTGGTACCCTTTTGAGCTGCTGCTTCAACTTAGCACCACTTTTCCCAACAAACTGAATAGCCAATTTTTCAAAAAACACAACTGAAGCCTTCCCAGACGTATCCTCCACAATATAGTGCACCTTCATCCTAACAATAGTTTACAACACCTTGAATTCAAACTAATAAACGTCAAGGCAAGTCCTATGGATGAAATAACTTAAAAGTTACTTACTTTGGCTCAACAACAAATTCCTTCCCCTTACACATATTCCTAATGCATATGGCCTTCCCTCCAACAACTTTTACCTTACTTCCACACCTTGCACAACCATCATAGTACCATCCATGTCTAGTATCAACCTTGATGACCACACACTCTATCAGAAAGTAATCATCTTGAAACATGCCCCTAATCAATGTAAGTATCCTTACATGTAAATGAGTAAATTTTGAATGAAAACAATATGAAAATGTCACACTAACTCCATATTTCTCCGGAATCTCAACAATATTGATGACAGGATGAGAGCGAGTCAAAGTAATGGCTGAGACATTAGAAGGTTGGGTTCCAGGGCACAATGACATTGTACTAATTGTAGGATATGGGATGGTCTTAGCACTGGCAAAACAAACTACAAAATAAAATGATATGCAAACTAATATATTAAATTAAAAAGTTAACAGCCACATAAAGAAATGTAAACCTCTCAACAAATTCCTTCACTTCAGGAAACATAAGGTTGAAAGACACCTTAGTTGCATTAAAAGAACTACATATTTCAGGAGTGCCTACATATAAGAATAACAGAATTACCACGGTTAGTTGTTAGTAGGCATTCTAAAGAAACGTATCAGAAAAGTTAAGAGTTAAAATATTGAAAAAAAACACTAGAGTAACACTCACCATCCTCTACAAACCCAACCCTGCATAACTGAATGAGGATAACCACTGGTGCTTCCATCCTCTCGAAGTCATGCATGCATACAGTAAGTGCACACTCATCATACAATACACATGACACACTGATCCCCCTGTGTAACACAGTAAAAATATAACCAACAATAATGAACAAACATTCCAACCACAGTCAAGATAGCACTAACATTCATCCTAGTCACAACACTCACATTTCATCAGCAATTGTTAGTCTGATCTTATTCTTTATCTCATTACCAGAACGATAATCCTCAAGGCAACCAACCGAGGTCACAAAGCCAATCACATCTGCATAAAAAAAACCACAACATGCAAAGAAAAAGGTGGAATATACGTAAATTTCCCCAAATAAACTATCTAACAACTTACAAACAATACATAATAACATAAATTACCAATAAGGTAGTCCACTGGGGTCTTCATCTCCTTCAACTCAACAATGTCAGTTATGGGGAAAAACATATATGAATACTCCGGTATTGAAACACTTGACTCAGTTATGAATGTTTGGCTACCAATTGTTAACTTAAATGGATGATTCGTAGCCCTATACTCCTTGTTATTCTCTGACACTCCGAAATTTGCCATGAAATAAACCTTGCCTTCAGCCAACAGATCATCAAACATACAGAACGAACCTTTGTTCAAAATAGACGCCTGAATCCTAGACCCCTGGTAGAAAGAAATTAGAAAGGCATTACATGTTTTACACACGTCTACATCGTAATTATAAATATTGTGCATGACATAAGGATATCATAACCTGTTGGTTGCCGCAACAACACTTACCTCTGCATCGACCAAAAGCATTGAGATGCAGAATATCTCCTTAGGATTTTCTTTCTGGTACACATTCCACCTCCTAATCACCCTAACATAAACCCGCCACCTATCAGTTGAGACATTGAGGTCCTTGATCATTGACAACTTGGTTGGTGGCATTTTGTGAAGGATATAGAACTAAAATAGGTTCAGGGGAATGGTATTCTGAAATGTCGTTGTGGAGTAGGCAGAACTCAACAAAGGAACATACTAATTTATAGCCCACATCAGCTGGGTATATGGGGATGTGAAAGCGAGAAACCAAATAGTGTAAATGCTAAAAATCCATATTAGATGGTTGTCATTACCAGGCATGGGTTTTTCACTAGTGATGCTAATACAACATACACAGTAATCAACAAAGCAACCAATTACCCAGTTAAAACAAACTACTTTCACTGATAAACCTCACATCACCTCTGTCAGGCACATCCTAGTATCCAATAAGTCCAATAAGTTAACCATAAAACCCCTCTCTCCTGTCTCATTGATATCAAGCACTGCATACGATGTTAGGTATTCTCTGAACCACAGCATCTTAACCCAAATTATAATCAATGGAAGTACAACCAGGCCTTATCACACACTAAACAATTATACAACAGACTTCCTATTTTAGTAAGGGGGTCAATCCAAGACGGCCATCAGGTCAGGCTTGCAAAATCAACATTAGTTCTGACATGAGAAGATTTTAGTAACAGATAGATCTTTTGGGGCTCAATACAAACATTAGTTTACACGCAACAATAACTATTTTGCACTTTGCTTTACTGCCTTCTTAAGCATAACCTACCAACCTAGTATCCAACACCTCAAGACCGTAAATATAAATTTACGTCCTCCCATAACCATCAGAAGAATTCATCAGTATCAAGGTAACATCCCACCCTTTTATCAATATAGGTGTACGCTTCAAAATATAAAAAGAGATCAGTAGAAGTATCCTCACCCATATGTCAAAATTCAACACAAAAATGATGCAATTACACATTAACGCACTCATACAATCACCATACTTTTTGTGTAATTACTCTAGTTTCACGATCAACACTTTCACCCATTCCGGTTCAAAGCACTTTTATACTCAAATTAATTAACCCAATTCAGGTAAAAAAATTCTGAATTATAATCAAAATACTTCACTTATTCCTATTCAAAATACCTTTATAATCAAAATATTTCCTATGTAAATGAACATGACATACGGTGATGCAAAATTTTGTCCTCTTCCCGTGAAAAGGACAAAACCACTTCACTATGTATACTTGGATGGGATGAATGTCTTTTCAAGTACAGAATGGCATTATAGGTGTCCTGACACTATAACCATTGGATTATCTCTGGATAAACGAAATATCACTGGATTATCGGGTAAACAAAACATCTGCTGGACAAAAAATTTACAATACAGTCATCAACAAACAAACCCATTCATTATATCACAACACATCATAAGACATCAAACGGATTGGTATCCACCAAAACCAATTTTTGGAGCCATATCACAATGCATCAACATGCAAAATAAATTATACCTATTCATTGTAAGAAAGATTTCAAATATCTTTTTGGCAATGACTGCCACAGATTGATCAAAAACACCTACCAACATGATGTCAATATTCTTGAGCCATAAAATAATGCATCAGCATGCAAATCTTATCATGATCTCTACACTCAATCCAACTACAGACTAAAAAGGACACCGACACCCTTCATATTTAGTATCAACCTCAACTTTCAGTTCAAAGCCATAATCATAGTTTCAAGTATCGTAATAACCTTCATTATAATGCAAGAAACAATCCTTTGACCAATAGATTTGAAATATCTTATTGGATGACTCAAAATTCTGAATACTTGTCATAACTTGAGTTATGATCTCCATATCATGTTTAACCAAATATCTTGTTTCAATGAAAAATCTTCATTATCCCACAAGTAACAGTCTTTTAACGAAAGATTTCAAATCTCTTTTTGTCAATGACTGCTATAGACTGTTTCTTTTACACCGGGAAACATGATCTACATATTCTTGAGCCACGAAACAATGCGTCATCATGCAAAAATTATCATGATATCTACACTCAATCCACCGCCATACTAAAAAGGAGACTAAAACCCTTCCCATTTAGTACCAACCTCAACTTGCAGTTCAAAACCATATCATAGTGTACACAAATTGAACTATGACTGCTATAGATTGATTATCAAAACCTACCAACATGTTCTCCATCGCATTGAGCCACAAAACAATGCAGAGGCATACATATTTTATCATGATATCTACACTCAATCCATTTACACACTAAAAAGGAGACCGACCACCTTCCTCTTTAGTATCAACCTCAACTTTCAGTTCCAAACCAAATCATAGTTTCAAGTATTGTAACGACCTTCAATATACTGCAAGAAACAATCCTTTGACCCACAAAGTTGAAATATCTTATTCGATGGCTCAAAATTTTGAATGATTAGCATAACATCTGGTTATGATCTCCACCACATTGAGACCCAAACAATGCACCATTTGCAAGTAACCAACAACGATATGTAAGTTACAACCTGAGATTGACTCTTTAATTGGCTACGTTGATTTTTTCTTGTATTACCAATCCAACGACTTGAATCATGTCCCCCAAAATTAACAATTTGTATCTTTGCTGTCTTCACTCGAATTCCATCATTTTTTAGTCCTGCCTTAAGTTAACAATTTTGATATTTACTCGAATTCCATCATTCTGTCAGTGATTCCTTGGATTAATGGTGCTCAACACTTGATATGGCTTATGTATGAAATAACCAAATAGCTTGTTTTAAGACAAAATAACCACACAGCTTGTAGTCCAAAATAAGTTAACCAAACACAACAACATTGGCATTCAAAATCTTCAATTACATAGACTTTCACAAATGACCAGTGCATGAAACAAAATGGTACTAATGGTTGAAGGCAGTCCTACATGCCCACTATCCCAATCCGTTACACCCACGCTACATACATTCGGTATCATAACAGTAAATGAAATAAAGTTCAAAAAATGACTACATCATTTGTGAATCAGACGCCAAATAGCCACTAACACGTCCAATAAACCTTGCCATTGTCATGATGTTACCGAAGTCAAACCCTCATTCCTCTTCCAAGCAACTCCCTTCTGGTAGTTTCAAACTCATTGAAGGTAGGGTTCCAAAACACTCTGGTTGCATAATTGAAGTTGGCTACCGAAACATCATCTGTACCATTAGATTTCAATTTTAAACAAACATTCTATCCATAATAAATAGAATACAATATAATTTGTGTGGATGTCACACCTGCGTCCTTCTTCACCAAGCCAAATTGCACCATAGCCACAAGTTTGTCCATGTGTTTGAAATGCTTGTAGGCTAACCATGCGTGGACGACACAGTCACCCAACAGACACACAACAATCTTACTAGACCTGAGACATCATGTAGGAAAATGTTACACAACATATTTCAAATGGTGGATTTAAAATTGAATTTGGTTTACATTGATCACTGAACTTAACTAATTTTCCAGCTCAAATTTCAACTCCCTAGTAATGACTCCATGGACTCGCTTCCAGCCAAATGTCATAGGTGATGTCAGTATCCCGCAAACATCTAACACAAATTGAAGAAACATGTAGCGCAATTAATTATGGGATATCTCATATAGTAAATGTGTATGTACATTGACTTATTAACCAAATGAAGCGGACTCATAAGTTAAAATGCCATAATATTAGCCCAAGTTTTCATGTAATGCCTCTATCCAATACCTGCAACAATTTGTGAACGATCCACCTTCACTAATATCCTCCAACTTTTAGTCCCGGGATAGATAGTGTCCAGATGACTGTATGGTGCAGCCATGGTTGGAGTGAAGAGAATTTGAAAATCTGGAAAAAGAAATGAAAGTGCTCTGGAAGGCAGGTTATCAAGTTGTAACCAGATGTATTTTTTGAAGGACTGACATGAGTTAGGTATTTAACAGTGGCTGTGTGCATTGGCATTGATAGGGGGCGTCCATGTAACCACTGGACCAAGCGATAAGGCAAAAACAATATACTAAAAAACAATATTACTATATTAGGATTAGGAATTAGGAAACAACTAAAATACCTGGACAGACGACCCTTCATAGGTAAACAGAGAGAAGAGTTGAACCATGGAAGGGCATGGATAGGAAAATAGAGAGCACAGGCAATTGTTACAAGGACAGGTGGCCTTCCCTGTGCCAACTACGAGGAAATAAGGGATAACTGATGGTAAACTAAAATGAAATTGTCCCCACACATGCACAACCACCACTTAAAGACGAAATGAATAAATACAGCTCAGACCAGGGGACCATGTAAATACCCAATATATGTTAGACGGAACCAACAGGAGGCGCCATATAACCCATTCGATGTTAAGGCACGGAGCCACAAGCATGCCGCTACTGTTCTTGTGAACAGTAAAATGAGAGAGTAGCCTTAATAAGTGGTGGCTTGGCTCGGCTGAATACGCATACACTTTTATTATATTAAAGGGATAAGGCGATTGGAAATTACGGTCAAACAGAGCAGCCCTTCTCGAAAATGGAATGGGGTTTTCTGCTTCGGATGAATGTATTGTCAATTAAGCAGGAAAAGAATAAATAAATATGCTGAGATTCCTTTAAAATTAAGGGCCTTCAAGTTTTGCCTGGCTTTCTTATTTACAAACGAAAATATAACTCTTATAATGCTTGTTTATAGAACTTATGCCTATCTTTTCCGTTGACTCTTTTTTTTTTAACTCGCTAATGAAACTGGAAAATTAATTATTTTCTTTTTTTCAGTTTTATTTTCATCTTAATAACATGGAATGAATGATTTCAATTTGGGACTCCATAGTTTCACCATGATAGCTTAAATAATAAATATAAAAAGTAGCCAAATGGTGGCTTGATGTGTCAATGTGTGTGTGTGTGTGACCATGATAGCTTAAATAATAAATATATTAATTCGCTGGCATCAATTAAATACAATAACTAAAGGGCGGGCCCATACCTTGCGGGAAAAATGGGGTGTATCGGTATCAAACCGCTTAAACATAAAATTATTGAAGGAACCGAAAAATCATAGATAAATTTAATTAGACGCCCTCCAGAAAGTGGATTTAAATTTTTTTTCTTTTAAACAAGGGGTTGGTGTTAGAGATCTCAAAACCTTATAAGACTTTTTTTGTAACTTTCATGATATAGAACTCATGATAATTATGACTAAATACTATTCCCTCCGTCCTTATATATAAGTTCCTTTCAATAGAATCGCGAGATTATAAAAAACAGTTAAAATTAGTTAAAAATAATAAATATATAGGAAATATAATTCCCACCCCCAAAAGGCCCCCATTTATGAATGAATGAGAAAGAAAGTAATGATAAAAAAATAAAGAAAGAGAATGTATATAATAAATAAATAATATAAGAGAATGAAAGCAAAATAGATAAAAATGCATTTATTATTCATAAAAAATCAAATTGGATGGAAAATGAATTTCTGACTCCAAATCTCTCTACATGTGGAGAAAAGAAGAGTTGGGGTGCGCCTCAGCCTCATGACCCATTTTCTCTCCAAATTTTCTTTCCCCTTCCTTTTGCTCACTTACCCAAGTAAGGGAAATGCATCTCTCTCCCTCCCTCATTGTCTTCTCTAGTATTTTTTTCCTCCTCCGTTTTTTCCTCAATCCAAACAAGGATAAATCCTTGTAATAGGGAAAAAAAAAACCAAGTTCAAATCCTTGTTACTTTCAAAACCAAATAAATATTAAAAAATTGTCTTCCTATCGGATAAGGCAGTAGACAAATTAATATGGGGCCTTTAATCAATAATAGTCTTAGTGGACCGAAAAATAATATGTTGAATAATATTAAAAATTCATAGTCACCTTTTACAATTTAAATTGTATTAAATCTATAAGTATTAACAAATCAAAAAAAATTGCACAAAGTTTGTGTGGAATATGTGCAGGGAGTTGAAAAAAGTGGAACCCAAAAAGAATTCTACTACTATCAATGTCTTTGAATGACGTCATACAGTTCTATATAAGTTTTATATTTTAAATATTAATCTTGGAAGTTGGAAGCCGTAGTCATCATTAAAATATGTTAAGTAAACAAATTGAAGGGAAAGCTATTAGGGGCATAGGAGGGATTGGCAGGGGTAGACTAGTATCGGGAATTCGAACTGGCCCGTAATGGGGTTGGCGGAGCCCGAGCCAGCCAGCTTTTTTTTTTATTTCACTTCTCATTTTTTTGAAAATTTTTACTCCTTTTCTCTTTCATCCATTCACATCATATTTCTTTTCTTTTATATATTTGTGTTATGAAGTCAATTTCATTCTTTTTTTTCTTTTTTTCCCATCTACTCACATCACAAAAACATATAGACACATCTCTTTTAAATTTAATAATAGTAGAATAAATAAATATAATTTGAAAATAAAATTGTCAAATAAAAAGCATGAGGAAGTAGTTAAACATAGTATCAAAGGA
Organism: Inga leiocalycina; assembly: GCA_963242795.1. NCBI lineage: Eukaryota > Viridiplantae > Streptophyta > Magnoliopsida > Fabales > Fabaceae > Inga > Inga leiocalycina. The sequence goes on along the minus strand of OY725327.1, from coordinate 10,397,748 downwards.
AAGGCGATCAGGGTATTTGGATTTATTGTATAAAAAAAATTAAAAATAAAAAAACCTCTAGCCCGCTGTAGCCCGTTTAGCCCAAAATTAAACGGGCTGCCATTTCATTAGCCCAAACCCACCAAAATAAAGGAGCTGATGGGCTCAACCTGCTAGCCCTGTCCAAATTACTGGCTATAGGGCAAACCGATAGGCTGCAATTTTCAAACTTCACTCATAAGCTGATAATTGTTTGGGTTGAACTCGTATCAATCAATAAAAAAATTTTGTTAGTTAAACGAGTAAAATTAAAATACAAATTACCAAGTACTTCTTTAGTTCACAATATAAGACACTTCTAAAAAGAAGGTAAGGTCCAGAATATAGTCGTCTCTAGGTTAATTAATGCTTTTTTTTCCTGTTTTGTCCCTAGATTAATACTCACTTCATAACTTTGTCTGCTCATTATATCTCATATCTCTCTAAAATAACATTCCCAATGCAATTAAATACATTTATTAAGAAGGATAAAATTGAAAAAAATTTATATTTTAGAATATATTAAATGACTTAACTGTTATTTATTATTTTCAGTAATATAGTTAAAGTGTTTATATTGTGGATTAATATTAATTTAGCATGTGGACCCCATCAAACTGCATTGGTGATTTCTAGTCAAAGTGCCGACTTGGACTTTGACTATATTAGGCCAAATCCGGGACTAGGACCGGGATCCCCCAATCCCAGTTCCCATCCCGGTATGAGGCCGGGAGTGGGATCTTGTGTCCGGTCCCGGTTCCGGTACCGGTCTCGGGACAGTCCCGGTCTCAGAACAACCGGGACTATCCCAGGACCAAGATCGGGAATTCCCGGACTGACACACCAACACATGAAAGGCTCTTTGGGCTTTGGGCTCGTGATAATGAAAGTTTCTTTGGGTTTTGTCTACATATAACTAGTCTAAACAAATAGAATCCATCACCTTTGACAAACAACCAACTGAATCATCCAGTCCTTATTTACAATGAATCACAGAACAAAGAAACAAGACCAAAATTTAATAATTGTTGCTCACAGGACAAAGAAACCAGTACAATCATCCAGTCCAACTGATGCATGACAGGACTTTACTAAAATGACAAAGGTCATCAAGCAATAGGGAAAAACCACCATATTAGAATAAAAGCACGATAAGTTTGATAAGCAAGATAAGTTCAAGAAGCAAGATAAATTAGAGATTTGAGGGGGATTTAGACAATATCTCTCAGCCATGACTGAGAAGGAGAAGCCGAAACTGAGAATGCGAGAGGCCGAGAACGAGAATGGAGAGCCGAGATTAAGAATGCGGGAGGCCTAGAGCGAGAACAGAGAAGCTGAGACTGAGAATGCGGGAGGTCGAGAGTGAGAATGGAGAAGCCGAGACTGAGAATGCGGGAGGCCGAGAGTGAGAACGGAGAAGCTGAGACTGAGAATCGGAGAGGCCGAGAGCGAGAATGGAGAACCCTAGTAGCTAGCTCATCGTCATTGACGGTTGCCAGGTGAGACTGTGAGAGATGAGAGTGATCAACTAAAGCCATGTGAGACAGTGAGAAACTGTGAGATCAGATCAGCCAATAGTTAATTGGGTTCATTTTTTTGTCACAAATTGGTTTTTATCAGTTTTGGGCCTATTTTGACCTCATTATAACCAAAACCCAAGTCATTAAAATCTAACATAACAAAACAAAATGTATACATAAGTTATCGGGACCGGGAATCCTGAAGGCTTGACCAGATCCCGTCTCGGTCTTGGTATCTTTTACTCCCGGTCTTGGCTATTCCCGGTCCCGGTAAGGCCCGAATTTTTTAGTCCTTGTCTTGCTGGGATCGAGCGGGGACTGTAGGGAGCGGGATCATATGGACACCCTTATTCACACCGGCACACATATCGGCAAAAATTCAAAATTTTGATTTATCACCAACAGGTTTGGTCTAGACGAAGAGATTAGTTTCTTATGATATAATGAATTAAGGTTTAGATCTTTATTGGGTTAAGGTGTAGATTGGCCAACAAAGTTTTACACTGGGAGCACCTAGCACAAATAAGTTTTAAAGGGGGCAAGAAAACCAATCAACAATTTTAAACGGGGCAACTAGCACAGCACCGTTAACTTCAGGCTAACGTCCGTTTCTTTGTGAATTAAATGTTGTCTAAGTGGTAGGTGAGAGTGTGGAAGGAACAATACGTGGAAAGTGAGGGTCTTAAAGAGAGTTGAATGAATAATTGAATAAAAGAATAGTTGGACCTACCTCCATCACTGCAACTCTATTAGGCGATCGAAGAAGGATCGAGGAGGGAAAGGCGATATGGAAAAGGGGGCTTTGATGGCTACATCTTCATCATCGTCAACCGGAAGATGTAGGTGGAGGGTCGTGCTTCTTCGACAACCCAGTCATGAGGATGCGTACGAACCTTCGACGAGGTACTGTCATCATAGAATGGTGGCGCCGAGATGGACAGCTTGAACTGACGGCAACCCAAGTCGAAGGTTCTACAGCTGCCCATACTACTACCAGGTAAGCACATGAAATTGAAACTGGAAAGGGTGTGGTGGGTCCTTGGTAAAATTTGTCATATTATGCTTATTATGAACATAGGATGGGGGTGTAGATTCTTCTCTTGACATGATAACGACTTTAGTGAGAGGGAAAATACGGTGATTAAGGAGTTCTTAGACGACATTGACAAATTATATGATGAGAATTGCATTCTTTGAAGAGTAGAGCATGGGCACAGAATGTATGATGAGCTTGATGCAATACATGGTGAATTGAGGAAGCTTAAACGTAGACATGAGCTAAAGGATGGGGAACTTAGGAAGGGGGAAAAGAAGTTTAAAGTAGCAATATCATTGTTGTTATTTACATGTGTTTGCTTGTGTGTGTTATATATGAGGATGTAAGAGTGTATGAAATTTGTTATGTCAAGTCGGTACTTATTAAGGTTAAAGAGTAGAGTATGGATATTTACTTAGTAACTATGTGCTCTTTAGATATAACTTAAGAAAGCACATATTTTAAACAACCAATAGCGTGTCGGGCTATAGAAAATGCGAAAATTGGGAGGATTCAGTGATCCTAATTTCATAGCAACTGGGATAGGAGAAAACTAGATAAGCCTCTATCAATCATTTTTTTGATGGAAACTGAGAGCTATTGCTGCTTCTTTTCTAAAAAATGCTTCAATAACAAATTGATCATAGTTGTAAATTGATTTATCAAAGTGGCGAATCGATTTAGTTCGTAAGGCTTGGGTGAAGTTTGAAGCCTTTGTAAATTGATTTGCACCCTTTGTAAATTGATTTGCAAAGGTAGTAAATCGATTTAACCCATTGATAGAGCTCAATATTTATATATTTTTATTAATTAATCTTAGGCTTTTGTGGGACTTAATTGAATATTTTGGCCATAATCAAGTGATAATGTGAGATAGTAATGATAGAATAATTTGGGAATTATATTAGTTAAATTGTTATATTTTCAATTAATATTTGTTATTCCCATTACTTCTTTAATTGTGAGCAAAAGATATTACCTTTGTGAATTTAATTTTGTAGGTGATGATGTGGCACAATCTACTCATTTAGCCTAAAGAGAATTAAAAAAAAGTGAAGCACCGAAATGAAATAGGAAATGATTAAACATTGAAGAAAGTAGAAAGGCGGTAGCTATTGAAAGAGGACCAGCACCGAGTAGACAATGAGAGGCTGTGAAGAAATTAGAGAGAGGAGGCCCAATGGATTAAAGGTAAGAATGAGGACGCTGCTGGACCAAATAGATAATGAAGTATTGGAGATAAACCCATGGACCGAACGAGAAGATTGGAGGGCCGAAATTGTTGACCCAAAAGGGTTGAAAAAGTCAGAACCGAATGGGAATTAGGGTAAAAAAAGCCAAGACCGAAAAAGAAAAAGGGGAAGGAACACGACTTGAAGGGACACGATGGAATAAAGCAAGGAGTAGAGAGGTGGCTGTGGGCAGAATGGAATAAAGAACATGATAGAGAAAAGGAGAAGAGAGGAGTATTGCGCTGTGATAGTGTGAAAAGGAGGAGGAGTAATAACTTGGTTGACCGATGGAGTTGAAGTATGGAAGGGCTGTTCGGTGCTTCATTTAGAGGGCTGTTCGGTGCTATTCATTTGTTCTCCATGGCCAATTATTTCTTTCTTCATCAAGCTTCATCTTCCTCTTCTTCCATGAGTAGCTAAAGTGTTGATGATTTCCTTGAGTTGGGTAATGGTTTGAGCTTCTAAACTTCAATGGAATTCCTTTAAGCTCTCTTTTTAGTTCATGATTATGTAGCTTGGTTAAGTATGTAATTGTGATCTAGATTGTTATGTATGCCAAGTGAATAAACTTGGTGGTTGAGCTAGGAGTTGATTAATTAAGCTTTGTATGATTCATATTAGGAGTAGGTTGAATTGTTTATTCCAACTTGGTTAAGTGGATTTAAATGATTAAACTGAATGTTTTGAATTGTTGTAATGGTAATTACAATTTAGAATTGGAAGTTGGTTATTCATCTCCTTGAGTCACTATTAATTGATAATACTCATTTAATTGCTTCGGTTGAATGAATTAAATGATTATTGCAAGTATGGAGCTAGTGGTAGCTTAGTTCCATCATCTTGGCTCATTATGGAATTCAAATCATTAGCAAGCAAGGAAGACTACAACTCCAACTCAAGGGAATCTCGTCTCATCATTATATTAGTTAATTGAATTTATCTTGTTGTTAGTGTTAATTTCAATTCCTTTTGCTACTTTGTTTTAAAAACTGAAAAATACAAAAATATTGCTTTATCTTAGATTACTTCATTATTTTAAAAATCAAATTCTCAAAATGATTTCTCACAGCTTTAAAGTTTTTTTTATCACTTTACTACTTAGAAACTTGAAAATTAATCTTCTCACAAGAACGACCTAGGTTGAGCTACTATACTATATTTTCTAACCTAGTTTTATTTTGAGAACTCACATGACATGAGTTCATCAAATTGGTGCCGTTGCCGAGGAGGATGATTGCCAAGGTTTTAAGTAGCTAAGTGTTCTTTTCAGTTTTCATAGTGTGTCTTAGTTTAGTAGGAAGTGTGTAGCTCTCATTTGAATTTTGGCGAAATTCTAATTTTCGATTAGCACTGTCTTACTGGAACTGAAATACTCTTGCTCAAAAAATTCTGAAATTTGACATGTGAAAGTTTTTCAGCATTCTATGCAAGACTAATAGCTATAGCTATTAGGTCTGCTGGATTTTAGCCAAATTCGAAGGTTTGCTATACTTTTCTGAATTTTCTTTCTTTCTTGGTATTTTTCTAAGTTTTTGATTTAATTTGTTGTTTGGGTTTTCTTTGATTTTTCTTCGTTGCTAGTGTGTTTTTGAGTTTGTCTTAGTTAGTTGTTAATTGTTGGTGTGTTTGGTAGTGTTTTAGGTTAATTTTCATGTTCATAATTGTTTTCCATTCCATTTGCATCTAGAAAAAAAAACAAAAAGAAATTTACATTTTGTTGCTTTGCTATCATGTTCTTAGTGGCCATTATATGGTTTACTATTGTTTTGTGGTGAGCAATTTTGCATTCTTCATCTTTGGGAAGCTCTTGGTCATACTACCAAAATGGAAGATCCTCTTTCGTAAAACTTTAAGGACATACAACATCAATTAGAGCTTGTTCAAGCCAAGTTGAAGAGTCGAGAGAGAGGTTCCAATAGTCAAGAATATGATTCATCCTTCCACAACCTATATCATGAACCCTATCTCCAACAATCTTTTCCACCACATTAACCTTTCCATAGTCCTTTATTCCCACCACAACACCCATATAAACCTCAACATGAATTTTGTTCCCCACCCTACAACCTAAATTTTGACTCCATCCCTTCACCACAAGGACCACCTTATGAACCATCCCCTCTTCACCATCTACCCTCTTACTCCCCATACCAACCCTCATTTCAATCTTCATTCCAATTATTTCACCTACCACTTTGTGAACCTTCCCTACCATCCTACCTTGAACCTCCACCTCCATTTCATGACCTACAACCTAGTGGATTGGATACCATTTTCTCCCCTCATAACATGGATTACTTAACAAGTGCCTTAACAAGAAAGTATGAGACACTCCAATATCAATACCTTCAGTTACTTATGTATCAAGGAACAAATGATAACTCTAAGGAGAGAGAAGAGCAATTGAAAGATATTGATGAATTCTTCAAGGCCTACTATGATTACATGTTATGGGTAAAGACAGGAGGTGAAGTTGGAACCTATTTTGCTCAAGACCTACAAAAGGAGGAACAAGGAACCCAAAATCAAGAGCTTCATACTACTTCACACGTGGAGAGTTCTCAACCTTCAATGATTCCATCAAATGCATCTATCCAAGCATAAGAAGTGAAGCAAGTGCAACAAAGCAATGAAGAGTCTTCCTTACCCTTTGGTAACAATCCTATCCTTACAAAAGTTGACTCTCCTATTACTTTGATTGATGAAGTAATTCATGATTTGAGTGATAATGAGGTGGATGAGGAAATAATTGTTGAATTCCCTTTAATGCTTAAACATGAATTGCTCAACCCATTGATTCTAGTAGTGGTAGCTTGGATGAGCCTATGCCTTGTAATGATTCTACTCCTTTGCATGATACTTTGAGTGATGATTTGGATGATAATGATAATGCTAGTGCTGAATTTACATGTTCTTGTGATAAAAATACAATGTGTATGGATTGCATTGATGAGAAATATTCTAAATTTGTTGCAATGCATAGAAGTAGAGATGACCATCCTCTAGAACTTTGTGATATGCATGCCATGCATGATGTTGAGAATCAAACTTCTTTGTCTTTCTCTTCTTCTCCCTCTCTTACTTGTGAAAGTGACTTGATGCACTCCAATTCTATATTGGATTATGCACTTTCCATTTCACACAAGAGTGAAGATAAAGATGTTAAATCATAATTGATCACTAATCCTGATGTCAATCTTTGTTTACAAGAGTTCAATGTGCACATCTTTTATGTTGACAAGCATGTACCTATTGTTTCAATTAATAGAGCTTTTGATTTGGCAAGAGAGATTCACCTTGATTCACTTGAATTGCTTGGACCTAGTTTTGTGCTTTGTGATGATCATACTTCTTTACTAGATGATGTCAAGCATATTCATGAATCATACTCCCAAATCTTATCATGTGATTTACCTCCTGATTTATTGGGATTTGATGTTGTTAGTGATTCTATGGACTTGGATTGTGCTATAGATGGTAGAGTAGTGCTTGATTATGTCACTACCACTACTAAATGCAAATTGATTCTTTGATACCTAGTGTTGCTTGCTGTATGCCACTAGTTGACTTTATTAGTTGTGAGAAGCACTTGTTATCGAATGCACCCGACTCTAGTCTTCTCACATTACATACACCATCATGTCATTTCATTGGTCCTAATGCTTTCCATGGATTTAAGTATTTTGATTCATGTTGCATCCTTGGAGTAGGTACTGCTGTTGTTTTGGTTAATTCTTTGCAGGCTAATTCTCTTGATGGTTGCCTTCATGCCTATTATCTTTGGGTTTGGGAACCTTTATTCCTACTTGGGCCTAAACTGTTGAGAAGCAAAACACTGAGCTTCCTTTTGATTTTCCTATCTAGCTACAAGCACCATGATTACACGGTAGTCTCTTTCCTTACCTTGTTTCTTATTTTATTTGATGATATATGCAATTGAACAAGTGTGGGGGAGGGACTTATCAATAGTAAAAAGTAGTATGTCTATTTGGCATTTTTCATTTGAATAAACTCCATATTGAATCATACTCTTGTGCTTAGGCTTATCCTACACTCACTACAAAAAAAACGTGATTTAGTAGCGGTTAAAAATGGGTATTCGTAGCGGTTCTAACCGCTACAAACTAGGTTAGTAGCGGTTACGCAAACCGCTACTAAATCGTACATTGCAAGCGGTTTTGTAGCGGTTTAATAAAACCGCTACTCAATAAAAAATAACCGCTACAAACTTTGTAGCGGTTCATAGTAACCGCTACAACACCAAGAGATATTTGTAGCGGTTATATAACCGCTACAAATATAAAAAATTTTATTGAGAGCTTTAAAAAAGAAAATTTTTTTGTAGCGGTTTAATAACCGCTACAAATATAAAAAAATGAAAATTTGTTAAAAATGACATTTTTTATTTGTAGCGGTTAAGAAACCGTTACTAATTTTGAATTTCATGAAATTAGTAGCGGTTTTAAAAAACGCTACTAATTTCATGAAATTCAAAATTGGTGCCAAAAAATTTAAATTTAGCTCTAAAAAGGCGCGTTATTTAGTAGCGGTTTAATAACTGCTACAAATATTTAAAATTTTTTAAAAAAATATACGTTGATTTTTTTCTTTTTTTTCAATATTATATTAAATATTTTAATTTGTTATTATTTTATCTATTTCAATTAGTTTATTATTTAATAGTTTAACTTATTAATAAATTAAAAAGAAAAAATGTAATTGAATATGATTAGTATAAAATTTATATTAATAATATTATTAAGGATAGTTAGGTAATAAGGAATTATTATGTTTTATAATATAATGTAATTGTATATGAAAAATAGATGAAAATGAGATAGAGTTATGATATATCTAGAAAAAAAATGGTTAGAATAAATTTTATAGAAAGGAAAGAAGTATTCTAAAAGAAATTGAAAATCTTGTTACCATATTTGATCGTATTATTCAGCTCCTCTACTCATACGAAAGAAGTTGTAAATGAGAGCAAATGAAAGAAGGGTAAGGTGAAAAGAAATTGGGGAGTGTTTGAAATGAGTTGTGATAAGGGTATTTATAGGGATTCACGTATTATTTGTAGCGGTTAATGTAGCGGTTACTAATTAGTAGCGGTTATTTATATTTTTGTAGCGGTTTAATTATTTGTAGCGGTTAATGTAGCGGTTATTATTTAGTAGCGGTTATTTATATTTTTGTAGCGGTTTAATAACCGCTACAAATATTATTTTAATTTTTTTTTTAAATTTTTTTTTACATTTTATTTTAACACAAATTTTTTGCATTTTTTGTAAAGAAAAATTTTTTACACTTGAATTCTACAAATATTATTTTAATTTTTTTTTACATTTTATTTTAACACAAATTTTTTGCATTTTTTGTAAAGACAAATTTTTACACTTGAATTTGATCACTCATCGTCGCCATCCCTACAGAAATTTTGTAGAAAAATAATTGTTATTGATGTATTATTAAATTTAAAAAATTTAATTGAAATGACGTGGACTTAAAAAAACTCACCGCAGTAGTGGTAAATTGTCATCGCCTTCAGGGAAGTAGTTTTCAAAATCAGCTGGCTGAAATGGCTCACTCTCGTAGGCGATGTTATCACCTTCACCCATGTCGTAAAGGTCTCTTGGCTTTAAATGAATGACCATGTGCCAATTCCTATGCCGCTCGTCCTCGACATAATAAACCTGATGTGCCTCTAAAGCTAGAATATACGGCTCATCATCTTGAGAAATACCAGTATGAATCGGGCGTGAGAAATTGACTGATGTGGTCCCTAGGTCGTCAGTTGTCAGTCCCCGAGAAGTAGTGGTATTTGCCCACAAACACTTGAACATCGTCACGGTGAAACGGCCTTGATAATTAAGCTCGACCACATCAAGAAGCTTGCCATAGTAAGGGACGCCTCCGAACTGCATGTTGGCGTCACTGCTGCTCGCATAACTCCTTGTCCCAAATGTGCCATAAACACCCGAATTCTGTGTTTGCAATCCTTGATCCCGTGAAACCGTGCAAAACATAAAACCATTGACATTGTATGCTGTAAACCGTTTTGCATGATCAAGAGGGCCGATTGCGAGAGCTCTGAAATCTGGTGAGTGTGGGTTGTGGTCATTTAGTATTTTGCGCGCAAACCAGCTCGGGAATTCTCTATGGACCCTCCTATCAACTTCTGAGGATGTCTGTGTACGGATCCTGAGCTGACGCTTGACATGACTTCTGAATTCCCTGTAATTAATAATGGAAAGTCGTTAGTGAAATGAAAGTGAGAAATGTTACGAAAGATATAGATCGAATAACATACATGTGAGTGTACAATTCTTACCGTATAAAAGGCTCAACTTGAGTGCAATTAATCAAGACATGTCTATGTGCTTGGAACTTCTCAGTTGCCGTTAGTTTGAAGTTCTCAGTTGCTCCAATTGGTTTACCAACACGAGGAATAATTTCTCCTGATGTCAGTGCAGGTTCAGGACAATCATCAACACGAGGCGGGCGGTTGAAAGCCGTCTCAAGATCATCAAAATACCTTGAGCAAAAATATAGCACCTCATCCCCTATATAGCCTTCAGCTATAGAACCTTCTGGCCACGCCTTATTCCTCACGTAAGATTTTAATTTCCCAAGGAACCTACGAAGTACATAAGAGAAAATTGATATAAAATGATGAAAAGGACGACGAGCAAACATTAAATACGGACAATAAATGAAAGCACATATTTAAAATGAGTACCTCTCAATCGGATACATCCAACGATATTGTACTGGTTCAGCGAGCTTTGTTTCATGAATGAGGTGGACTGTGAGGTGAACCATCACAGTAAAAAAGGACGGAGGAAATATCATCTCCAAGTGACAAAGCGTAAGAATGATTTTCGACTGCAGCTGATCGAGCTCCTCAACGATCAAAACCTTAGAACACAACTTCCGAAAGAAAGAACAAAGTTCCACCAAAACGATGGAAACATTGGGAGGAAGTGTATTCTTTATAGCCAGAGGGAGTAACTGCTGCATAAGAACATGTGAGTCGTGACTCTTCAAGCCAGCAACCTTTCGAGCCTGCAAGTCGACACATCGAGAAATTTTGCTTGAATACCCATCAAGAACTTTTAATTTCTTCAACGTCGCGAGGAACACATCCTTGTTCGGTTTTGTGAGGGTAAACTTTGCCGGTGTAAATCTGTCATGCTCATCTGGCCAAGCGTCTTCACGAACTCCCATGTCACGTAAATCTTTCTTAGCTTGAAGGTGATCTTTTGTCTTGCCGGGTTCGTTAAGCAGCGTATACAGCACATTGTCGCAAACATTCTTTTCAATGTGCATTACATCAAGACTGTGGCGAAGTAAATTAGATCTCCAATACGGAAGCGTAAAGAAAATACTTATCTTCTTCCACTGCTGAGGCGCCGAAGTCCTGCGCGTCTTTTGGCGAGTTTGTGCTGAATCGTCGCTTTTTCCAAACTCGAAGTCAACATGCTCAAGCTGCTGTAAGATATCTGTACCGGACAAAGTCTGAGGTGGTCCTCTTTTCTCTGATTTCCTATTGAAGCGATTCCGTTGCAATCTGAACTTATGCGTTCCATCGAGAAACCTCCGATGCCCCATAAAGCACCACTTTCGGTTGTGGGGAAGGCACAATGCGTCAGAGTCGAAATTGCAAGCTGGACACGCCGACCCAGTGTGCACATTCCAACCAGATAATGTGCCAAGGCCAAGAAAGTTACTGATCGTCCACATCAAGGCTGCACGCATGTTGAACAAAGTCTTGCTGTGAGCATCGTACGTCTCCAAGCCGACATTCCACAGGTCAAGCAATTCCGCAATAAGCGGTTGGAGATACACATCGATGTCATTGCCCGGTGCCTTTTTGCCTGGAATGATCATAGACATAATGAAAGAGCTTTGTTTCATACACATCCAGGGGGATAAGTTGTAGGGAACTAAGACTACCGGCCAAATGCTTTAACTTGTGCTAAGATTCCCGAAAGGATTGAAACCGTCGGTCGCAACCGCAAGCCGAACAATTTTGGGGTCAGTCGTAAAATCTAGAAAGTCGTTGTCAAACGTTTTCCAAGCAGCTGCATCCCGCGGATGTCTTAATTTACCGTCTTCGTTTTTATCAACGGCATGCCACCTCATGTGCTCAGCAGTTTTAGACAACATAAATAATCTTTGTAGACGAGGTTTCAAAGGGAAATACCTGAGAATCTTTGCAGGTTTCTTCTTCTGCTTTTTCCCCTTCCGAATTGTCTTGTACCTCGATGTGTGACATCTCTTACACGTCTCCCTGCTGGAATCGTCTCCCCAATACAGCATACAATCATTTGGGCACGCATCAATCTTTTGATAATTCAACTCCAACCTGTTGATGATCTTCTTGGCCTCGTAGAAGGTTGTGGGAATCTCGGCGTCGGGGAATGCATCCTGTAATAAGTCGAGCAACATCGACATTCCCTTATCCGTGATCCCACACAAGCACTTGATATGATACAATTTGATCAAGAAAGATAATTTAGAATATTTGCGACAACCTTGATATAAAGGACGATCTGCCTCATCCATCAAGCTGAAAAAATCCCGAGCTTCTTCATTCCCCATAAAAGCTGGCTCAGAGTCGTGCACTTCTTCGTTGAAGTTGTCGCCTTGAAATCCAAACGCATCACGCACAACATCATTCACAAGATCATCTTCATCTACTTGAACGCCTACTTGAGAACTTCGAGGAAGAGCCTCATCATATCTAATGCCGGCCTTCTCACCATGAACTGCCCAGAACGTATAGTCCTCAGGGAAAGGCTTCACAAGCAAATGTTCCTTCACAACATTTCATGGATGCCACTTCTTGAACTTGCATTTCCGACACGGACAGACGATCTTGCCGTTACAGCTGGCATGAGTGAATGCGAAATCTAAGAAACTGTTTAATCCGTACAAATATTCAGGAGAATTGCACGGCAACCTTATCCATGATTTATCCATAGCTATAAGTGAGAGAGAAGAAAGTATAGAGAAGAAGATGAGTGAGAAGATAATGACAAATGCCTAGAACCTTATATTCTGAAAATCCAACGTTTATAATTTTGTAGCGGTTATTAAACCGCTACACCAACCGCTACAGAAATTCCAACGTTTATAATTTTGTTGCGGTTATATATATAAAACCACTACTAATATTCGAGCCGTTAATTGGTGGAAAATTCAAAATGTACTTTTTGAGTATTAGTAGCGGTTTTATATATATAACCGCTACTAAGGTTCAACGTATTAGTAGCGGTTACATATATGAAACCGCTACTAATATTAAAGCCGTTGGACATTAAATATAAAAATAATTTTCTAATTTGTAGCGGTTATATATAACATAACCGCTACAAATGTGAACAAAGGCGGCAAATTTCAAAATTCAAATGATTTGAGTGTTTGTAGCGGTTATTAGTGTATAACCGCTACAAACATGTATATTTGTAGCGGTTTCTGAAGGTAAACCGCTACAAATATATATGTAAATTTGTAGCGGTTATGAGTTTATAACCGCTACAAATATATATATTTGTAGCGGTTATACACTAATAACCGCTACAAAGATATACATTTGTAGCGGTTTTAACTTAAAACCGCTACAAATATATATAAATTTTTTTTTTAAATTTAGATATAAATCATTCATAAATTATTTCAACGCGATCTAATAATATAAATATAATTATATAAAACACAATAAGAAAATTCTCAAATAAAATCTCATAAATATTTACAAATGTTTAAACAAAAGAAAATGTCCTAAACTAAGGAGCTGGGGGCTGATCCTCTGGTGCGCCCTCAGGTGGGGCTCCCTTAGATGCAGCTGGATCGGGCCGCTGCGCAGACTGAACCGCACCATCATCATCAGCAGGAGGAGGAGCTGTAGCAGGAGGAGTAGTACTCGGGACGACGTAGCGAGGGACAGGGGGAACCGCTGGATACTGCTCGTTTGGGAACAGACGACTCCATGCTCCCTCGAGCATAGTGTTCGCGATCGCACGCCACTGCGTCTGCTGCGCGTACATCATATCTGCGTGCACCTGCAGCTGCTGCTGCTACTCCACCTGCAGCAGCTGCTGCTGCTACACCTGTATCTGCTGCTGCTGCTGCGCCATCTGCTACTGCGTCTACTCCAAATCTGACCGCAGCTGGTCAATAGACTCGTCCCTCCGACGTCTGACCCCTCTAGAGCTGCCAGCCTCAGAGGCGGCGCTCCTGCCGTAGATCATGCTGGGTCTGGCGCCTATCCCCATCCCCCGCACGCGTCCGGGGTGCTCAGCCTGAGCCAGACCTGCCTTCAAAGGAGCCGTCGGGTCCACTGACCCCTGTGACTCCTCAGGCTGGGTCTGTCGCAGCTCAGCCTGCGACTGCTACATCCGCTCCTGCCATTTTATGAAACAATTAATAATTACCATTTTTCATTATTAACTTGGTTTTATAAAAAATATAATAATAAAATAACTTACAATGGCCGCCTCTGCCTGCTGAGAGGTCGCAGTCCCGTCACGGTGTCTGTGTGTGATGGCGTACAGCTCCGCATAGTCCATTTGACGGTTCTCCTGCTGTGCCTTCGTCTCCTGAAACAATTACAAAACAATAATTAGTGTTATGAAATAATTAGCTAAAAGTAAGTGATATTTTGAAAACTTACCAGCTCGCTGTAGGTCACAGCGAAGGTCTTCGATCCTGCTGTGTGGTTGATCGTCTGCTGCGCCCGGATCTCAGTGTTCCTTTAAGAAAGCTCCTGGAAAAACAAATAATTAAATGTATTATAATTTAAAATTAAATACAAATTAAATTGAAATTATAATTTAATATTTAATAATTACAAAATTATATATCAAAAATATAATAAATACGTTACATGCGCCTGAGGGCTCCTCCTGAACTGGACGAAACGCGCCCAGTCGTTCGGCGGCACGCCGTCCGGGACACTCTCCTGCAGCTGCTCCAGAGGCATCGTCCCGTCCCCGTCCACCCTGTGGAAGAGACGGTTCCTCCTGTTCCTCCAGGCGTCGCCCATCTTCACGAGGGCGTACCTCTTCCGGTTGGCCCGGAGGGCAAACCGCAGCTGAAAAAAATACATTTAAATATCAATAATTATAAAAACCATAATTTAAAAAAAATAATTAAATAGAATTAATTAAAAAAAATATTAATTAAATAGTTTTAATTACCTGAACCACCTCCTCCCAAGCCTGGTCCTTCGGCCCCCTCGGAATGTGCCTCCAGGTCGGGAAGTGAAGGGGGAACCGCATCCAATTCGCTCCCAGGTCGCTCAGGAAGCGGTTGAGCAGGTGACCCCCATTGTGGATCGGCTGGTCAGTGCCCTCGTTCCACGGCACTATAACTCACAGGGACCGATCTATGCTGTTCAGACCGGCCACATCCAGCCTCCTCGTCGACACGTTCCCCTGCTCATCTGCACAGTTGACCGCACGTTAGATAAATTATAATTCAAAGTTAACATTTCTAATTTAAATAAATAATTTACTAAATTAAAAAATTAATTTACCTTCGACCTGCACCTCAAACCCAGTAGACCGCGAAGACGACCCTCGTGGGTTATTCTGCTCCCGAGCGTCCTCCTCATCGAGGAACCGCTCCATCTCCCTGAACCCCATCGGGATCTCAAACTCCTCCTCGTTGAGGAAGTCCTCAACGTTAATCTCTGGCCTCTCCACCTCAGGCACCTCTGCTGCGGTCGTCGCCTGTGGAATCGTCTGCGGTGCCTGTGGGGGGATGGGCTGAGATACCGCGGTAGCCCTGCCTGCGCGCTGCCCCCTCCCTCTGCCCCCTGCCCGGCTGCTGCCACCCCGTAAAGTCGGTCTGGGGACCTCAGGGGCCTTCCCTTTATCCTATCCTGAAGCCATATCAACTGTACAAATTTAAAAAAAAAATAGTCCATTATTATGCAAAAATATAATAAAAATACAAATATAAATAAAAATACGTGTTATTATACGTACCTCAAGTGCGAATACTGTGGAATACTGACCAAAAACTCCTATAGAGACGTCAGAATGCTCAAATCTCGAAGAAATTACTCAGAGAAACCTCAAGAAACAAAATGAGCAAAAGGAGAAATGAAGGAGGTGAGGGTTTAAATAGGCCAGATATTAGTAGCGGTTATTAAAATAACCGCTACTCTAACCGCTACAAATAATTAAATTTGTAGCGGTTTTAAAATAACCGCTACAAATCTTCACAACGTTTAAAATTCTGTAGCGGTTATCGCCCAAAACCGCTACAAATTTAGAGTCTCTTGAAATTCTGTAGCGGTTTTTGCCCAAAACCGCTACAAAATTCTGACCTTTGGTATTTTGTAGCGGTTTATGTGCATTAACCGCTACAAAATAACCGCTACAAGTTTTGACGGGAATTTCGCGCCAAATTTGTAGCGGTTTTTTGTAGGAAACCGCTACAAATATTCTTGCCGCTACAAATTTGTAGCGGTTTAGGTAAAAACCGCTACAAATACTATAATTTGTAGAGGTTTAATATAACCGCTACAAGTGCACCGCTACAAAATACCTTTTTTTTTGTAGTGACTATCCTTTTCTCTTATCCTTATGCCTAATTTCTGAGAACTATTTCCACTTATGTCTTGTCCTCTCTCTCTCTCCTTGTGACGATGATGTGTTGTGCTTCAATCTTGAATTGGACTTCACAACATTCACTTCACCCAAGAGATAAGTACGTCTAAGTTCTTTATTTTTGTCCATTACATTGAGGGCAATGTAAGGATTGAGTGTGGGGGAGTGTGTTTATTCTCATGATGGATTTCACTGTTATATCATATGCCTCTATCTCCTGCTTGTGTCCTTTGTTGTTTTTTGTCCAGTTCACTGAGATTTTTAAAGCCTTTAGTGATGATCAAGTATCTTAATTACTCTTAGTTGGATTCATGGTTGAAACTTGCTTTGAATTAGTGACTTGCCACAAAATTCAAGTGTTTTAATGATACATGGTTTAATTTTAATGAGTTTGTTACGAAACAAAAAGCCTAGTTGGAAGGTGTTTTGGGCCTAATTGTTCATTTCACTGTGTGATTTATCCACCTAGATTATTGCTCTCTAGAACTTGTTTTGTTTCTTGCTTGAGGCTACATTTTGCAATGGTATGGATAGAGATGACATTGGCATTCATTTCATCACCCATTTACCCAAACACAAACCATTCATCATTTACCTTTGTTTAACCCCTTGAGCCCTTCACTTTCGTTTCCATTTCATTATACAAATGCTATGTTTACATCCTTTATCAAGTTCTCCATAGCACTAAAAAAAATAGTACTATTATATATTAGAAAAGAAAAAGAAAAAAAAATACCATGTGAATAGCCAAAAGAAAGAAAATAGAAAATAAGAAAAAGAAGAGAAAAAGTGTGAAGAAAAAAAAAATAAAAATTCAAATAAAGAAATAAAGTTACAATGGTAGAATATGTAAATTAAGTTAGTTCCATAGTGCTAAGTGATCTAGCAAATTATTTGGTGCAAGCATAGTGTTTGTTATATTTTCCATTATTTGGCCTATTCAACATTACAACCCTACAAAGTCCTTTGGATTTATTTATGCCATTGTTGCAAGTAGTAGAGAGCCTAGAAATACTACAAGTCTATGTAAAGTGTGGTTAAAGTGGATGCGAGTGAAAAACTACCTTATATGAGAAAAGAGTGCTAACACTTGTCTTAGTTAAGGTTTCCAATTAAGCTCATTGTAATTAAACTTTGCATTGTTTTAGCTACTTCAATTTTTGGTATGTTCATTGGATTTGGATAGGAGGATACCTTGTTATTTGACTAAGTGTAATTCTTGAAGCTTGATCTTGCCTATCCTTTCAAATTTCAGTCCTCTTTGCCAATGTTGAGTTTAATGTTTTGCTCAGGAGTGCAAAAGCTTAAGTATGGGGGAATTGATAGAGCTCAATATTTATATATTTTTATTAATTAATCTTAACTTTTGTGGGACTTAATTGAATATTTTGGCCATAATCAAGTGATAATGTGAGATAGTAATGAAAGAATAATTTGGGAATTATATTAGTTAAATTGTTATATTTTCAATTAATATTTGTTATTCCCATTATTTCTTTAATTGTGAGCAAAAGATATTACCTTTGTGAATTTAATTGTGTAGGTGATGATGTGGCACAATCTACTCATTTAGCCTAAAGAGAATTAAAAAAAGTGAAGCACCGAAATAAAATAGGAAATGATTAAACATTGAAGAAAGGAGAGAGGCGGTAGCTATTGAAGGAAAAGAAAGATGACTGAATTAAAAGAGGACCAGCACCGAGTAGACAATGAGAGGCTGTGAAGAAATTAGAGAGAGGAGGCCCAATGGATTAAAGAAAAGAATGAGGACGCTGCTGGACCAAATAGATAATGAAGTATTGGAGATAAACCCATGGACTGAAAGAGAAGATTGGAGGGCCAAAATTGTTGACCCAAAAGGGTTGAAAAAGGCAGAACTGAATGGGAATTAGGGTAGAAAAAGCCAAGACCGAAAAAGAAAAAGGGGAAGGAACACGACTTGAAGGGACACGATGGAATAAAGCAAGGAGTAGAGAGGCGGATGTGGGCAGAATGGAATAAAGAACACGATAGAGAAAAGGAGAAGAGAGGAGTATTGCGCTGTGATAGTGTGAAAAGGAGGAGGAGTAATAACTTGGTTGATCGATAGAGTTGAAGTATGGAAGGGCTGTTCGGTGCTATTCATTTGTTCTCCATGGCCAATTATTTCTTTCTTCATCAAGCTTCATCTTCCTCTTCTTCTATGAATAGCTAAAGTGTTGGTGATTTCCTTGAGTTGGGTAATGGTTTGAGCTTCTAAACTTCAATGGAATTCCTTTAAGCTCTCTTTTTAGTTCATGATTATGTAGCTTGGTTAAGTATGTAATTGTGATCTATATTGTTATGTATGCCAAGTGAATAAACTTGGTGGTTGAGTTAGGAGTTGATTAATTAAGCTTCGTATGATTCATATTAGGAATAGGTTGAATTGTTTATTTCAACTTGGTTAAGTGGATTTAAATGATTAAACTGAATGTTTTGAATTGTTGTAATGGTAATTACAATTTAGAATTGGAAGTTGGTTATTCATCTCCTTGAGTCACTATTAATTGATAATACTCATTTAATTACTTCGGTTGAATGAATTAAATGATTATTGCAAGTATGGAGCTAGTGGTAGCTTAGTTCCATCATCTTGGCTCATTATGGAATTCAAATCATTAGCAAGCAAGGAAGACTAAAACCCCAACTCAAGGGAATCTCGTCTCATCATTATATTAGTTAATTGAATTTATCTTGTTATTAGTGTTAATTTCAATTCCTTTTGCTACTTTGTTTTAAAAACTGAAAAATACAAAAATATTGCTTTAGCTTAGATTACTTCATTAGTTTAAAAATCAAATTCTCAAAATGATTTCTCACAGCTTTAAAGTTTTTTTTATCACTTTACTACTTATAAACTTGGAAATTAATCTCCTCACAAGAACGACCTAGGTTGAGCTACTATGCTACATTTTCTAACCTAGTTTTATTTTGAGAACTCACACGACATGGGTTCATCAAATTGGCGCTGTTGCCGGGGAGGATGATTGCCAAAGTTTTAAGTAGTCAAGTGTTCTTTTCAGTTGTCATAGTATGTCTTAGTTTAGTAGGAAGTGTGTAGCACTCATTTGAACCTACTTTCCATTACCATGCCATAGACAGGACCAAATATTGAACCATGAAAATTCAACATTTCAATTTCCAATTTCATAGTATGGATATTTGACAGCATTTGATTACATGTGTTTGGAGAAAATTAGAAACATGTCAAGTTCATTACTAAAACCTCTTTCACAAAATATACATGGTCTTGAAAGAATTGCATTGGAACCTTAAATACAAAATATACGTCATGCATAGCAAGTATGGAAATGACACCAAAAAGTTGCAATTGCCATCATAAGTCCACACACAAGAATACGATGTTTCTTGGTTCCCCATATATCCCAAAAGAAATAAGCCAAAAGAAAAGGCATATAATATGTTAGCAGTCTAGATGTTGGAGTTGGCCCTCTTCCTTATCATCATCTTCTGCCTTTGTAGTTGGAGTTGTGAGCTACTAATACTTCTATATCATCAACTAACCCAACTAATTCTTCTATATCATCAACTACATCAACATCTACATTTTGCACTGACCTTCCGTCATTTTCAATTTGACTCGACCATCTCTCTCTCTCTCTCATTTTCACTTTTGCTCGACTGTGATACTTGTACATCATCCCAGACGCTTTTAACACATTTCTCTTTAGTTTCACGCACACTTTCTTTCGCAATAGAAACCACTTCACTTACCTTCATAAGATGAGACAAGTACTTCTTTTGCAATGACTCGTTGTTTTCTCCCCCTATGATGTCCACGTATTTTGTCACCTCTTTGACAGATTTCATCACCGTTTTAGCTACAAGAAGTAAATCAAGAAATTAATCAAGGGCTTTGACAGTAACACACTGTAAACTCTAAAAAAAATAATTTTTTGCCCTAATCGATGGTTACCTGTCAACCTTGTCCTTTCCCTTTGTCGAATACCCTAGCTGAATCTCGATTATCTCATTGCAAGTGTGATTTTCTTTGGCTTTTGCTCATCCACTTTCTCACTTTCTCACTTTCTTGCTCTTAATCAGTCCGACAATCTCTCAGTCTTTCGCTTCCATTCCTTTGATCTAGTCAGTTTCGACTTTAAAAGCTCATGGCTTTTGAGTTTGGATTCACGACACTTCTCTATTTCTGTCTTTTTGTTTTTTCCTTTTGTGTTAAAGTCTCTTGTCTTTTTCACTTGACAATTCCATGTATTAAAAAACACATACAAGACAAACACGAACGACAAAACCCAGGCCCTTACACTACCACATCACCATTTACACACTGCCACCTCACCAATTGAAGTCTAACATTTCCCACAACTGACTATTTAACAGTCAAAGGCTACCATTTTAACGGGATTGTGCTTGTTGCCTCGTTTAAAATTGTTGATTGGTTTTCTTGCCCTCTTTAAAACTTATTTGTGCTTGATGCTCCAAGTGTAAAACTTTGTTGGCCAATCTGCACCTTAACCCATCTTTATTAGGAGAAGTGTCTATATTTAATGTCCGACAGTGCCTTGAATAGAATTACCTCTAATAGGAGGATACCTATGCCTAGCAAAAAAATTTTTTAATTTATTTCAAGGCTAATAATTCAAGGGAAAAAGATAAGAAAATAGCACTTGAGCTTCAAAATATCAAATAAGTGATTTCCTAATAAAATGAGTAATTAATTGTATATTCTTGTAGCCAATGCTAATACTCTTATAGACAATAAGACTAATTTAGGATTTTAAAGTTCAAATGGTATTTTTTTTTTTTTTTTGTGTTTTTCACATGATTGAACATGTTGTGTTGGTTAATTACATCTTTGATAATATCTTATATAATATATAAATTATAACAATATCTCTATTAAAATAAATGCCATCGTATGTTTTAAAATATCTCTAATAAAATGAAAAGAAAGAATAGTATTTTAGTTTAAGAAATATTAAAATTTCTGACCCAAAACTATGGGAGATAAATGTAACTTTAGTCTAATAACCATGTCAAAGTTTGGTTTAACCAAAAAAAAAATTATTTTTACATTTTATGAGATAAAAATTTTCTCATATATTTATTGTGCACAACACAAAATAATAAGACTAAATAATCACCATATAAAATTTGGAGATTCCAAATCAATCAACTTTCTTTTGCGGCCAAAAAATCAAGTACCTCTATAAACGTAATCGCAAGTCCCTTTCCGTCCAAAACAAGTTTCAAGAAAATTTCATAATACAACCTCTACCCGCACAGGAGTGAAACAGTAGCAGGCCAAAAGAAAAAAAAAACAAATAGTTAAATAAAATTATGCTACCTAATTGATTTCTTCATTAAACGTTAAAAAATTTAAATATTTATTTTAACAAGTAGCATCACTTGTAAAAGGAAACAAAATAAATATTAAAATAAAATTTGAGCAATATTTTTCTAATACACACTTGCACTGCATTATCGCCGTCTTGATTACTGCACTCAATAACATACTTAATAACCCTTATATATTGGACGCCAATTCTATAAGAATGACGTTAGCTTTGTGGAGACATCTATCTCAACCTGCCTTCCTTGACCAGTTCTAGTCTTTCTGCATCGTTTGGATTTTCCATCAAACAGATAATGAAAAATACAAGCATTTTCCTTAATAACGACATTAATTGTGAAGGTGCTAGAGTGTTTTTTTTTTAATGGGGTGATGGTTCGATTTGGTTTTGAAGCAAATTCAAGTTACAATAAGATGGAGAATTGGAAATAAAACCAACCTCGTTTGTGTTTTGGTGATGGTACTCTCCTTTTGAAGGTCCTTTTTTGAGTGAGCGTTTTGTTTGGTGTATGTTCATATTTTGCGGTAAGTGTTGGGTTGTCAAGTGTTCACCGCGTATGCTTAGGACACCATATACTTGGCACTTTTACTTGTATTTAATTTGTAATAACTAATAAGTATAAATCCAAAGTATTGAAAAGCAATTCCACTTTAACAAGGGCACGCGATGTATGTTTTTCCGTTTTCAAAATAAGCTATTGATCACAGTTTTTATCAATTTATTATTAATTTCAATTAGGATAGAATGGTATAGAATATTATTGGTAATAGTTTTATTTGCTTTGAGTCAAACTTTAAAAACACACACTATATGTGGGAGAAACAACTTTATTAAAATGAAAATTCGAACTTCATTAATGTTTTGACTATAATTTTTTTTTGGTCAAAATGTTTTGACTATAATTCACGATATGTTCAAAGACTGGGGGTCAACATATTACTGCCAACTGTATATTTCATAGGCTAGGGAACACTAGAATGAATACCGATAATTTTTTATATTATTGGAAATCAAACAATGCAGTACTTCAGTAATTTTAGTTATGCTGGCAAAAAAATTCAGTAATTTTAGTTAGCTAAAATTTACTTCTAAGTTATAACTGAAAAAATGGAAGATTAGCAGTACAAATATGGTTTTGCTTTGAGTTTTAAATAGAAGTCATTTTTTAAAAATTTTAATATCCAAAATATAGAAAAGAAGTTAACAATCCATACCATAGGCCTTCTACCTCCACGCACATGGCTCAATTAGATCTCACCCATTCCAGAAAATTCTCGACATACTGCTGCTTCCCATTGGAGTGTGGGCTGTCTCTGAAGACATTATATCAAATTTTAATAATTGAAATTTAATATTATATAAAAATATTATAATAATGAATATAATAAAAATCTACATGGTACTCCATTGGTCCACAATATAAGGCACTTACAGAAAAGTAGCTTGGTCCATAATATAGGTCACTTGTAAGATAATTAATGCATATTTTTCAGTTTTGCCTTTATAATTAATGCTCATTTCTAATTTGCTGACTCATTAACTTTTGAAACACATTTTCCAACAATTTAGGACATATTTATTTAGTTAACTGTCATTTCTTGTTTCCTGTGAATTAGTTAAAATGCTCTATATTATGGACCGGAGAGAATATTTAGAATAAATTCTAACTATTGAAACTTAATCTAATGGTTGATACACCATCTAAGTCACTCTCAACACTCCTTAATCTTGAAGTCAAATTAGAGAAATCCCAGGCCAAAGAAAACAGGACAGAAAAGAAAAGCAAACACTTTCTCTTTATTATTATTCCATAATAACGAACACAAATCTGGATAGATTCTCTAAAATACTTGAGAGAAGTAAACAATAGATTAACCCTCCATAACTTCACCAGAGTACTTTAGAGATAAACTCTCTTCATCACAAACACAGCAAACCAGAACACAATGACATAGGAATTATAAGCACTTATTGTCCAAAAATAAGCTATTCTAAACGAGCACTATATATAAGAAAGAGCTTATTTAGTATTCCGGATGAGCCAAAAGGTAATCCTCAACAACCTTGACGAAGTAACCTCTTTGGGCTTTAGCAGCAGCGATGACGTCATCGCTGGGAGGAGCATCGGTTTTGGTGAAGTAAGTGAAAGAGGCCTTCCCAAGGCATCCTCCATTGGCTGCTTCCTCCACCGTCGTCTCATATGATATCTTCTCCACTCCCTCTGGTAAGGTATTCCCGTCCACTATGCTGTAGTTATATATATAGTTTGCTTCATCCACTGCTTCCACTCTCTCCACCACTTACTTTGTTTCCCCACCTTCTTGGTAAGTCGTCTTCCTTAGGGAGCCAGGTCCTCCACTGCCTTCCAGGAACTCAACCTTAACGCCTTCCATGATCTTTGGGAAGAGGTTCTTGGAATCTAGAACTACAGCTTTGAAGAGTCTAGAACGGGCCACGCTTATGGCGTTCTGGTTTTGGTAAGTGAAAGCTCCCATGGTGATTGATGAGATGATATAATAGAAAAATATAAGAACAAAGAAGTACGTACGAGGGAGGGCTTTCGAGGAGATTGAGGCGATTTGTGTGTGGTTTGAGAGGGTCGAGTATGTTTGTATTTATAGGCGATGGACCAGTGTGAGTGCCTCTTTCTTTAGGTGAAGCCGCCACTTATTTAATTCATCAAGTGGTTGATGAGTTTATAGTTTTCGAATCTTTCGTTTTTATATTTTGTGATGATTTGTTTTTTATTTTGTTTTCTTTTCTGCATAGTTAGTCATATAAGGCGATTGGAAATTACGGTCAAACGAAGCAGCCCTTCTAGAAAATGGAATGGCGTTTTCTGCTTCAGATGAATGTATTTTCAATTAAGCAGGAAAAGAATAAATAAATATGCTGAGATTCCTTCTAAATTAAGGGCCTTCAAATTTTGCCTGGCTTTTTTATTTACCAACGAAAATATAACTCTTATAATGCTCGTTTATAGGACTTATGCCTATCTTTTCCGTTGACTCTTTTTTTTTTCCTCGCTAATGAAACTGGAAAATTAATTATTTTCTTTTTTTTCATTTTTATTTTCATCTTAACATGGAATGAATGATTTCAATTTGGGACTCCATAGTTTCACCATGATAGCTTAAATAATAAATATAAAAAGTAGCCAAACGGTGGCTTGATGTGTCAGTGTGTGTGTAATAAATATAATAATTCGCCGGCATCAATTAAATACATGCACTTGTAATTAAATAAATTCAATAAACTAAATGGCGGCCCCATTCCTTGCGGAAAAAATGGATCTGGCTTTTTGATGTAGTTTTGGGGTAAAATAGTGGAGCTGTTTTTTCTTTTTAAATGATGTCTAATATTTTAAAGTATTTTTCTGGACGTATCTAATATCTTTAAATATTTTTTAAATAACATGCAGTATCTCAAAAATAATTTTTAGTGCTTTTAACTCCTTAAAATATTTTCTCAGTTATATTCAGTGTGTTAACAGACTGATTGCAATTTTACGCTTAATATATTTTTTCAACTCCAAAAATTATTTTAAAATATTTTTTGGTGCTTTTAAGCCTTTAAAATTTTTCTAGTAGCATCTAATCTTTTAAAGTGATTTTTGGAGGCGAAAAAATACATTAAGGGTTGAATTGCAATCAGTCTGCTAACACACTGGGTACAACTGAAAAAATATTTTAAGCGGTTAAAAGCATTAAAAATTATTTTAAAATACTGCATGTTAATTAAAAAAATACTTGAAGATACTAGATACGTCCAAAAAAATACTTCAAAATACTAGACACTATTTAAAAAAAAAAATCCAACTCCATCATTTTTCCCCCAAATGGGAGAAAAGGATGGACAGCGGGCCGCAACCAGATCCCAAAAAAATGGGGTGTATCAATATCATACCGCTTGAACATAAAATTATTGAAGGACCGGAAAAGTCATAGAAAAATTTATCAAACCCTGCGGGGGAAAACCTGCGATGTAATCAAGTACTATATATCAAAATATCAATATATTTACACTATTCCTGTGATGCTCACCGAACTACGTGCAAGCACTCTAAAACTATGGAAAATAAGGTTAGGGTATGACACATTCAAGTATACCAAGTTCATTATTACGCGATAATATATATTCAGAGGAATGACACTATATATTCATCAAATTCAAACTAAATTATATTACACCCTCCAACTCACTCTCAACACTCCTTAATCTTGAAGTCAAATTAGAGAAATCCCAGGCCAAAGAAAACAGGGCAGAAACGAAAAGCAACCGCTTTCTCTTTATTATTATATATTATTATTCGATAATGACAAACACAAATCTGTATAGATTCTTTAACATACTTGAGAGAAGTAAAGGATAGATTAACCCTCCATAACTTCACCAGAGTACTTCAGCGATCAACACTCTTCATTACAAAACACAGCAAACCAGAACAACAATGATACAGAAGCAAGGTGGTGAGAGCATATATATAAATATATATATATATATATATTTATATAAGAAAGAGCTTAATTAGTGTTCGGGGTGAGCCAAAAGGTAAGCCTCAACAGACCTGAAGAAGCCTTCACATTGGGCTTTAGTAGCAGCGATGACGTCATCGCTGGGAGGAGCATCGGTTTTGGTGAAGAAAATGATACAGGACTTCCCAAGCGTTCCTCCATTGGCTGCTTCCTCTCCCGTCGACTCATATGTTATCTTCTCCACTCCCTCTGGTAAGGGATTCCCTTCCACTACGCTGTAGTTGTATATATAGTTTACTGCATCCACTACTTCGATTCTCTCCACCACATGCTTTGTTTCCCCACCTTCAAGGTAAGTCGTCTTCTTCAGGGTGCCAGGTCCTCCATGGCCTTCCAGGAGCTCAATCTTAACGCCTTCCAAGATCTTTAGTTGGATGCTGATGAGATCTACGGTAAAAGCTTTGAAGAGTCTAGAACGGGCCAAGCTTGAGGTGATCTGGTTAGGGTAAGTGAAAACTCCCATGGTGATTGACAAGATAATATAATAGAAAAATATAAGAACAAGTACGTACGAGGGAGGGCTTTGGAGGAGATTTAGGTTTTTTGTGTGTGGTTTGAGAGGGTAGAGTATGTTTGTATTTATAGGCAATGGGTAGTTTGATTGGGTGAAGTTAACTCTTATTTAATTCAGGGTGAGTTTAAAGAGGCTTTAAATTTGAGTACGTGTGAATGCAAAAAATGTTTTTTGACGTAACAATGATCAAATCTGATCCAGCCTAATAGGCATATCAAAATATTTGTGATGATATATACATGCACATTATGTATTGAAGTTTCCTTCCTGAAATAATTATTTCTAGCTTTAGTCAATGAAAATGAATTGCGTGTGCGTGTATACACACACACACGCACACGCAATTCATTTCCATTCAACCATACCAAGTACTGCGCATATTTATCAAAGTCAAACCAAATTACATCGTCCAATATATACTCTCAACGCTCCTTAAACTTGACGTCAAATTTGAGAAATCCAGAGCCAAGAAAGTAGGACATGAAAGAAAAGCAAACACAAATCCGGGTAAATACTCTAAAATACTTTAGAAAAGTAAAGTATATAGGAGAAAAAGAAATAAAGGGATAGCTTGCAAGGTTCCATATCTTTATATGTGAATCCCACATGAGTGGGCTCAAATATCCATCTTCCTTTCTCTCCCCATAACTTGAACCATAAAGTACTTTAGATCGCGATCAATCTTATTCGTTACAAACACAGCAGATTGAACCATAACAACAATAACACTTGGTATATATAGAAGCAATGCGTGACTATATAAGAAAGAGGTTAGCATTGATGAGGATGAGCCAAAACTTAAGCCTCAACATCCCTGATGAAGCCCTCACAAATGGCTTTTATAGTAGCGACCACCACATCAGAGGGAGGAGCATCGGATTTGGTGAAGAAAGTGATGGAGTCCTTCCCTACGCATCCTCCATCAGCTCCTTCCTCTAATTTCTGCTCAATAGTTATCTTCTCCATTCCCTCTGCTAATCCACTCCCTTCTAATAGGCTGTAACTATATACATGCTTTGCTTCATCCGCTGCTTCCCATTTCTCCACCACATACTTTGTTTCCCCACCCTCACATACACATAACCCATTGCACGACAAAAGATCTTATATTAAAGATAAGAAGGAAGTAGTGGAAATTAGCTTGTTCTCGGTTGAATCAAATATTAGGTTAAATTTGTGTGCATGATATGATGATGATGTGTTTCACACAAATATGGAGTAAATGATTTGAATTTGGGACTCCTAGTTTCACCATGATGCACAGTAACGTCCAGTAATATGTAAAGAAAGTCAGGCGCGATATTTTGTAGCCTACTCTCCTATGCCATACGCATGCATCAATTAAATACAAGCACTTGTATTTGCCTATTACGGAGTCAGACACACATCACATGTTCGGATAATTAAAGAAACTAAATGGTGGACCCATACTTTGCGGGGGGAAAAAATGTTAAGTATCAATGTCATCCTGCCTGAAGATAAATTAACGAGAAACCGAAAAATCATGGATAAATTTAGACGCCCTTCTAGAAAATGAATTTAATTTTTTTCGTCAAAAAAATGGATTTTTTTATAAGGTTAATACAATCCTTGTTCTCTCGTTATTGTCCTTATTTTAGTTTTGATGTGTCTCAAATTTCAAATCATGGGTTTTGGTTTCTCAAAAGACAAAATTATCCATGTTTTTATTAAATTATAGAGAACAATGTTTGAAACAGAATTAAATTTAAGGGATCTAAACCCATGATTTAAAATTTAAGCAATTAAAATCAAAATGAGACCAAACATGAAAGATTTTGCTATAACGTGTCGGTTACGATCGAGACGTCAATCATTTATTTAAGCCAACATCCACAGAATGGATAACACGAAACAACAAGTCCAACTTGATTTTTTCGTCAAAAAGATTAGCATATCTCTAAATTTCAAAGAAAATTACCATGATGAACAATATTGTCCAGACAAAGGAAACAAGAAAGCACCCCCAGTTCTTTAGTTATCGAGAATTGAATAAGGGTTAATACAATTTTTAGTATCCTATTTTAGTTTTGGTCGTTCCAAGCTCAAGTTTCAAAACATTAGTGATTTGACCGTGTTTTTATGTCTTGGGGTCACATACAAAATATTTAATCCAAGAATTGTAGTACAATATAATACTCGAGTCGTTCTCTATTCCCAATGAGTCTTCTATTGAATCTTAAATAATCTAAATGCCACGTAAATGCAACAAAACAAGAGAGATGATTTTTTTTAATTAATAACTAAAATGAAAATGCAATTTAATTAAATGCATAAACAAACACGCCACTCAAATTAATTTAAATCAATAAAAAGGTGTATATAAATTTCACAAGTAAAATTTAATCACACAAACTCAATCCACAATTTATACAAACAATTATAAAATTTCACACAAAAGAAAATATATAATAAGAAACAAAACTAAATCAAACAAGAAGAATGAAAAAAAAAAGAAATAAACTCCGTTGTACGCATGTGTTTGGTATCACTTATTTTTGGATAATAAGTCCTTATTACGCAAGCCGAGATAAAACTCATCTCACATACTTATCTCGTATACCGTAAATCATGATTTATAAGCACTTATTGCCCAAAAATAAGCTATTCCAATCGAGCAATGATCTACATGCATGAGCCATGAAGTCATAGTAGGAGACACGCACGGTTTCACTGCTGGAAGAGAAATAAGAACATGATGAATGGTGAATGATACTGTGGCTTTAGCGTGGTTGGAAGATTTGGCAGCTCCCCTGTTCTAAGTTCTCAGCTCTGCAATTTTGTGAGGTAAAGAGGTCACCGGAACTGGGGAAAGGGGTGCCGGAAAAACTGGGTTGTTGCCGGGAAATTTGCAAAACTCCACCGTAGAATTTCAAACGCAGCTGGAACTTCACAAAGAATGCTAATGGATGAGGATGCCGTGGTGTGAGACAGAGACGACATTGGAACTGTGAAGGAAGAGCTGGCCGGAAAAATCAACTTCGCCGGAAATGGGGGCTGGAAAGTTGTAGAAACGTGCCGGCTGTCCTAAGCTCTCTTCTCTCTCTACAGCTTTGTTTCCTGTGGTCTCTCCTCTCTCCCTCTAGTGCCAACGATGAAGGAAGAAGGTGAACTGTGATGGAGTGGTTGTTGGAGAAGAAGAAGAACGTCGGAGGTGCTCGACGCTGTAACGTCGGCGCTGTGTTTTCCGACCTATCAGTTGCAATGATAAGTTCTGTAAACTTGCTTCAAGCTTTTAAGTTGCAGGAGAAAGGGATTGTGAGAACGGAGAGAATGAACAAGGACGGAGGAAGTTGACGGAGGTGACGGTGGTGGTTGAGAGAGATGATTATGTACTATGGTTATGAAAAAGATGGTGCTGACAGTGATAAAAATAATGGAGAGGAAGATGCCGAGGCTGGTAAAGGTGAATTATGGTGATGAAGAGAAGAGGTCGGTGGTGATAGAGATGACCTCTTTCTTACTTCAACTTCTAGTAAGTCGGCAAGGAAACTAGAAAAAAAACTGAAGATATAAGGGAAGGCTGATGATCGAGGGGTGTCGCCGGCGGCTATGGTGAGGAAGAGAGTGCCGCCGGTGACAAGAAAAGAAGAAGAAGGTCGTGGTTTAAGATGGTCGTCAATGTGATGCTCTGTATTTAAGGAATGAAAAAGGTGAAGTGATGATGATGATTATTGGAATACATAAAGAATAGTCCCATATTGATTACACAAATATTAGAATGAAGGTATATAAGCCAATGGTAGATCTCATCAAATTGACTTAAGTCATTTTGATGAAAAGATCAACCTAATATACATATTTTATTAAAAATCTAATATGGTATCAGAACCATCAAATCAACGGGACCAAAAAAAAAAGAGGAAGAAGAAAGAAAATGAATATTGAAAAAATATATATTGTGAATCTGAAGCCTCTGAAACTAAAAAAAAAGTACAAGCCCAAGCAAAAAAAAAAAGAAGAAGAAGAAAAAAGGAAGTAGGGAGAATATTGGAATACATAAAGAATAGTCCCACATTGATTACACAAATATTAAAATGAAGGTATATAACCCAATATTAGATCCCATCAAATTGACTTAAGTCATTTTGATGAAAAGATCAACATAATATATATACTTCATTAAAAATCTAATAATGATAAGATGGCCAGATGATGAAGATAAGATGCCCACCGTCAAGCCACTATCGGTGTCAAGCCACCATCGGTGTCACCACTGGAGTTCCAAAGATCAGATTGAGCCTTGAAATCCATTGACTTCTTCTTCCTCTGCTCTCACTCTCACTTTTAACTTCTTCACCAACTTCACCATCAGCAACATCCTCTGTCCAAATCGTGGCTCCCCTGAATTATTCTATGTTCACTTTCAGCCACCAAGCTCCCTGGATTTAGTGTTAATTGGTTTCTTTAATCAGTGTTCTATATGGTTAAGGATTTGATTGTGTTTGGAGGAGCTAATTTGATGGTTGTACGTGGCTAATTTCTCTTCTCTTAGAGTAATGAGTTAATTCTTGAGCTTGGAGCTTCAAAGGGGAGTGTTCTACTATTTAATGTCTATATCTAATCTTTTGTATTAGTTAAATTATAGGTTTAGAGTTTAATTAATATATTGGATTAGAGTTTTGTATTGCGCTTCCATACAATTCTCTAGACTAGATGTGTATTTAATTTTAACTTTGTACATTTGATACTTTGAACTTAATTAGTAGCAATTTCTTGTATATTAACTTGGTTAAGCTTATGCTTGGGGTTGCTGCCACGCCCTTATTTTAATTTCACCTTTACCAGAGTATTCGCAGAAAATGATATGCAGTTCGGTGGGCAACACAGAAATAACATAAATATACTAATAATATGAGCATGATTATAGAAAATTCCCATAGGGGTTCATACAAGATAATTACCATCAATGTAGCCGCACAGGACTGCTAAGGTATCTAAACCCGTCTCAGTGAAATGGATACATCTTCCCGTCTTCGTTCCACTGCTGCAATCCCCTCGTACGGTTCTCTTCTTTGCTTCTCAACATATCTTCTATCTCTTCCTGTCTAATTTGTTGGTAGGGGAGGGTGAGATTCGAGAGAATCTCAGTAGAAAAATAGTACCAATATGCATGCAAGATAAGTGCTTAATACATTACATGCTTGCATTACATAAACTCATGCTCACACAATGACATATCTGCGCGCTCAATGTTTCGTGCAACAAAACTATGGCCTCAAATAAACAGAAACAAAGCTTCATTTATTCAAATATGCTCGACACAATCAAGTAAAGCAATCACATACGTCACTACACAAGCAGAGATATCAAATACATGCAAATAAGGTAAGTTCCCTATTTTAATCGCCCTTGCTTGATACTTAAAAAGGTTCCTCGATTTGCGTGCCTCATAATGCGTGTCACATCTCGGCTCTCCACTATATCCTACAATTCCAAATGTACCATTTAGACATTTCCATAGTGTTTCTGGTGGTTACATGGGTCTATTATGAAAATTTACCAAAATGTCCCTGGGGACCCAACTCGGCCGTACTCGGTCTGGATGTACTTTTCCCGAAATTCCAACATGGGCTATCCTAACATATTTTCACCCAAGGAATCCATTTCCGAACTCAGAATTATCAAATTCACTACCAAAAGATGAAATTGCCCTTGATAGCCACTATTTAAAGGTTTCAAGGCTATTTTTGCAATTTCACATTTGGGGGCTTTTCTCGCAAAGTGGTTAACATCAACCCTACACAATTTTCCCTCCTGAACACAATGGAAACATCAAATTGATGAAATTCCAACACTTAATGGACGAAAATACCCCTGCCCAAATCTGGAAAATTTTAGGGAAATTGAGTTCTCTTGATTTCAATCCATTAAACACCTTGTATACACTCCTAATCACATGTTTAACTATTTAAACACTAATTGTACATGATTAGAGTGAATTTGGGCAGCACCTCCGCTTAGGGTTTTTCATTCCCAAAATTACAAAATCATGAAAACACACCACAACAAGCCAATACCTCCAACAACTACTAATATCAACCAACGTACATCAAGATTCATCAAGCTATTGGAGTTTACCTTTAGTTTCCTTACTTTATCTCATATGACTATCCTCCCCTCTCCCTCTTCCTCTTGCTATTTGCCTTGCTAAACATAAATTGAAGAAGGATATGAGGTTTAGAGGGTGTTTCCATGGATTTTCAAAGCAAAATCACAAGTTTTCCATAAGAGACTCACCTTGGATGACATCTTAACCTTTGCTTCTTGCTTCTTTCCTTTCAAACTTTCGTCCTCTCTGTCTCTCTCTATTTGGCTTCAGCTGAACCAATAATGAGAGCCCAAGGAAAGAGAAAACTTATAAAAAAAATATCTCCTTCATCTTTTAGTTTTATTATATTTTATAGCAATTTTAACACATGCCATTTAACTTTGTCATCATCTCTTTTTCCTTTAGCCATTATGCTTGGCCGAGATGGAAGATTAGGAGGGAATAAAATATACATTCAATTATCTCCTTTATCCTCTTCTACTCCTCTTCCACACAATTTATTTTGAGTTGCAATCTTTGACTATATCCCTTTTTTTTTTAACCTTATCCCTTACCAATTCTTGTGTCATATTTTCATTATTATTTTTTTGTTGCCCACCCGATTCACCGGAGCTTTGCCCAACTACATCCGGATCCGACCCGTATCGCGCACCTAGCTATGGTGGGAGAGTCTCTTAATAGGAATTTTCTTCATACACAAGGCTTAAACCCGAGACCTTGCTTAAGCGGAACCAAATCGCTTACTACTTGGACCAACTCCCATTGGTATTTCCATTGTATTTGAACCAATGTCTCCTCCCTTTAATCAGCCCATATTTACGTCACTTAAGGGCCCAAATTAGAGCAGAATAGGATGATCACAAATTACCTCATAATTACAACGTTGCCATCACCAATTTTTCCATTTTCGGATTTTGTCTGGCAGATTTTCTGCCCAATCTTTAAAAAATCATAACTAATTCTAGAAAAATCAAAATAGGGTGATCCTAAAGCCAAGGGAAAGCTATTTAAGTCCTCTTCATTAGAAAAATATGGATCAATGTTGTTCATAACCACAAAAATACAAAATTATATGAAATCCCATACTGCTCTAGAATAGTTTCCAGTTCCAACCCCAAACTTTGAAAAATCATAACTCTTAGCTCACAAATTGAAATGACACAAATTATATGTCCATTTTGAAGCTTGGCATGCGAACTTTAAGACCAGAAAGTTTCAGAATTTTTAGACACCATTTGCCCATTCAATGGTACCACCTCTCGCCAAACCCTTATACTTACCCCCAGGGTAAGGATTCGAGATGTGGGGAGGCAAGAGAAAATCCAAAGGGGTGGGATTATATCCTTGTGAGTCCACCCTAGCCCCTTGGAGCGGTTCTCCAAGTGGGTTGCTGGGTGGGGTATGACAGGTAGCACTTTCAAAGCGTCCCAACTCTTCATTCGAACCGACATGCACCAACGAGTTGTCACAAATCATTAGCCTCATTAACCCACTCGCACCGAGGTCCACCAGATTATTTGCGGTATTGGGCGCTAGTGCATAGGAAAGATGCTCAAGGGTATTGACCACCTATTCTATACAATCCAGGCCTTCATAAAGTTCACTACCCTCCTTTAACTTTTTACCGTGATCTCTCCCCATTCCCTCACTAACTTGTGGCCCACCATTATTCAAGCCCATCTCCATCTTTAAACGTAGATGCTCATCCATAGCCTTGCTAGTCGAGCCCACTTCACTACCTCTTCCTACTTCAATTTTCCTAGCCAACATTGAGGGCCCCACCTCATGCCTTTCATCTCTCTCTAACTTTATTAACATCCACATTCGCATGTACCGTAGGTTTCGCCATAACTATCACCCCTGATTGTATTACGTCCATATCATCCTTCTCCACTAAGGCTGAAAATCGTGATCCCTTTTTCTTTGCCCATTGATCATGCCGACGTTCCCTCTTGATTTTATCCCCCCATTATCTCAAATAACTCCTTTCTAAAACCGTCCCCTCTGTACTGTCATCCATGCCCTGTAAGTTCCGCTACCATCAGATCCCTGAGTTGACGGCACCTGCTTATCCTTTCCGTTTCCAGTCTGACTATAAACCAAAAATGTTCGAGCCCCTCCCACCGCCACTAACCCCCAACTGTGGACTACTCTCCTTCATGCTTCCCGTCACCATCCTGAACACGCATCGAGAACTATCATGACCACAATGTCCGCATGTAAAGCAAATGAGGTGAATGCCTTCGTATTCGACCTTTCTCTCTAAACCATTAATCAAGATCATTGGTAGTAAAGGCTTAGTTAAATCCAACTCTACACACATTATATTCTCGCAAAGTGCCCTTTACTATGCTTCCACATAGTTGTATCAAGCTTCAAAACCTCTCCTATATGAGAGCCTAAAGCATAAAGAATACCCCGATCATAATAATCCATAGGAAGCCCCGAGATACGTACCCAAGCAGCGATGCGGCTGATCTTCTCCCTTTCAACCACAAAATCCTCCTTCCACAGTTGTACCATGAGATAATGAGCCACGGACCCCCAGTCAAGGCGTACTCATAATTTGCACGTTTCTTGAAATAGACAATAAAGAATCTTGACCCCACATCAATTGTATTAAAATGGCCTCATGTACTCCCCAGATTTGTTGCAATTTCATTACTAGATGTTTCTCACGAATCATACGGCCCACCAACTTCACTATGAGGGTCAACTTCCACCTTTGAGCCAGACGTTTCTTCTTCTCCAGTCTCTAATAAGACCAGAGGACTATATTATCTTAAAATTATTTTGGAATAAGCTCGTGGGTATGTAATGTTCAATTCTCTATGTCTTAGAGCCTGCCCTGACCTTAACTTGTTATAATATTTTTAAAATGAAGAAATTTGTTCTTTAAAAAGTCATGTCCTTATGGATAAAGGAGTTTATGTGAAGGATTATGTAGGAAATTATAACAAAAATCAGTAAGCACTACTATAGAATCTTATATATATAATATTACATAAATAACGGTTACCGTGAATAAGCGTCGTGTATGTCAAGGCAAAATTCACGCAAGAATATATAATATGCTAATACTTAATAATTAATATACATATATATATATATACACTTCATTTACATTCAAGTATTTGTCTTCAATTCCTGAAAATGAAATCTTGCAACTTTGACTCTATTTGTCTCTCTCTTCCTTGAACACAATTATTAATATATATACTTCATTTTCATTCTATAATATCCTGAATTTTGGGATCGGAGGCTTGGGAATAGGCCTGAATTAAGTGGACTGCTATGCCCCAGTTTAGCAGGTGTCACAAATCTATTCCCTAACATTTCTTATATATTTGCAGTATTAAAGGGAATAAAATGGTGAATATTTATGGCCATAGGAATTAAATATTGGAAATCGAAAGGTGAACAGTGAAATCACCTACGAGGCAGTGAGTTTGTCATGTGGTTTTGGATTACCAAATGATGACAAAAATTTATGAAAATTTTCAGAATGAAAGTAGACATCATAAGGTTTAATTTGATAGGTCATATGAATCATTTAAAGTTATATACAAAAAGTTATGAATTTTTTAAGTTTACTCAGTGAAATTGGAAAGTTTCTGGAACAACATTCAAATATTGGAATTCTGGGAATTGTGAGCTTCCAATTGGCTAAAGGTTATATTTTTTTCTTGAAACTATACTCAATAAGGGTTCTATATCCTTTGGAATCACACCAATTCAATCTACAAATTTAGTTATGATTTTTCAAAGTTTGGACAGAAAATTTGTCAGAATTTCCAATTAATCCAAAAATGAAGGAAAATTATGGGATAAATTCATATCAGCTTATTTCTCCTTCTCCTATAGGCTTGGATGTGTTTGAGAGCTAACTAAAGAGGAGGGAATATTAGTCACATGCTAATGGGCCTTATGTCATAAAATTACATGAAGATAAGTCCATGTGCACAAAAGTCAAATTTTTGAAATTTTGGCTAATTAAATAAATCATGAAATAAAGGCCAAATATTATAAAACACATTCCATCATCTCTTTCCCTTCAAAACCGTGCAGCCATGAGAGCAAAAGAGAGAGAGCTTGTGTTGAGTTCTAGAGAGAGGGAGGAGCAAAAGTCACAAGGAAAGTTGATTTCTCTAGTGATTTAGCTCCTAACTCGTATAATCTTTCTTCTAAGCTTTCTTCTATATGATTTATGGTGTTAGGAAGCAAAATTTCAGTGTTAAAGAGGCTAGGGTTTTGGCCACACCAGAGAAGAGCAAGATGGAACTTAAGGTAACTTCTGAAACTTGAATATTGATTGTTTTGACTGCTGTGAGTAATTTAATCAGTGGAATTCTGCTGGACTTGTTCTATTTGTAAATTTGGAAAAAGGTGTGGTCTAAATGTTATGCTGCCCAAATTGAGTTTAAATGGTTGTTTTAACGTAATTAAATAGTTAATAAAGTGGTTAGGAGTATAAAGGAGCAAGTATGCGGAGTTAGAATTGGAAAACTCCAATTTTTCCCTGAGAATTGGGAATTTCGGACAGGACCAATTGGAGGGGTTAGACTTAGATTTTTAATGTCCTGATGATTCCATTAAGTTCAGAAGAGAAAATTAGGTGGGTTACAGTTGATCACTTTTCCAGAAAACCTGAAAAAGCATAATTACAAAAACGCCCCTGAAACCCTGAAATATGAGTTGCTA
The DNA here is from genome assembly GCA_963242795.1 of Inga leiocalycina. NCBI lineage: Eukaryota > Viridiplantae > Streptophyta > Magnoliopsida > Fabales > Fabaceae > Inga > Inga leiocalycina. The sequence goes on along the minus strand of OY725327.1, from coordinate 10,360,145 downwards.
AGGGCGTTCTGGTCTATTGGCAGTGAATTTGATAATTCTAAGTTCAAAAATAGATTCCATGGGCAAAAATATGTCAGAATAGGCAAATTCAAAATTTCATAAAAAAAAACAGTTGGACCGGGTAAGTTAGGGCCAGCCGGGTCCCCGGGGGCATTTTGGTAAATTTTTACAATAGGCTCATATAACCACTAAGAACATATTGGAAGTGCCTAAAATAGTACATGAATGGGTTTTAACCAAATTCTTGTACATTTGACATTTTAGGACCGAGTTAAGAGCCTAGGTTATTGGCATGCAAATTAAGGCACATGTTTCGAGAGGAAAAGACTTGAAATAGTAACATTATCCTTCATACATCATGTCATAGTTCATATGACTGTGTGGTTGCCATTATTTGTGCTTTTATTAATCAACATGGTTTCCCCAGAAGGGGCGGTCTGCCGAGAAGGGGCAGCAAGTGCGAGAAGTGCACTCTACCTGGTTGTGTTGTAACAATCCAACCATGGTACTCAGATAGTGGTGGTGAAACCCTATCCCATGTATACTATACATGTCATTTTTATATTGTTCATTAATTTGTGCATACATGGCTCATAATATATTTACTTTCCACATTTTTTATGAACGATAGGATGTTGCCACTGGGATTCCTCAGAATCTCATTCTTTTTCATAAACAAAAATGTGCCAGCGGGAACTAGCGGATCCAAAGGCAAGGTTATAGATGCAAGGAACTGATGGGCACGAATCCCAGGGTAAGGATAGGTGGTTATATGTAGTCGCTATTTTGGACATTTAGTATAAAATTGTAACTTTTATCAAACCTTGTGGGGCAAAACCTATGATGTAATCAAGTACCATGTATCAAAATATCAGTATATTTATACTATTTCTATTATGCTCACCAAACTACTTACAAACACTCTAAAAATATGGAACATAAGGTAAGGATATGGCACATTCAAGTATACCAAGTTCATTATTACTCGATCATATATACTCAGAGGAGTGACCCTATATATTCATCAAATTCAAACTAAATTATATTACACCCTCCAACTCACTCTCAACACTCCTTAATCTTGAAGTCAAATTAGAGAAATCCCAAGCCAAAGAAAATAGGACAGAAACGAAAAGCAACTCCTTTCTCCTTATTATTATATATTACTATTCCATAATGACAAACATAAATCTGGATAGATTCTTTAACATACTTGAGAGAAGTAAAGGATAGATTAACCCTCCATAACTTCACCAGAGTAATTCAGAGATCAACCCTCTTCATTACAAACACAGCAAACCAGAACAACAATGATACAGAAGCAAGGTGGTGTGAGCATATATATATATATATAAGAAAGAGCTTTATTAGTATTCGGGGTGAGCCAAAAGGTAAGCCTCAACAGCCCTGAAGAAGCCACCACATTGGGCTTAAGCAGCAGCGATGATGTCATCGCTGGGAGGAGCAACGGTTTTTGTAAAGTAAGTGAAAGAGGCCTTCCCAAGTGATCCGCCGTTGGCTGCTTCCTCTACCGTCGTCTCATATGTTATCTTCTCCACTCCCTCTAGCAAGGGATTCCTTTCCACTACACTGTAGTTATATATATAGTTTGCTTCATCCATTGCTTCCACTTTCTCCACCATATACTTTGTTTCCCCACCTTCATGGTAAGTCGTCTTCTTCAAGGTGCCAGGTCGTCCATGGCCTTCCAGGATCTCAATCTTAACGCCTTCCATGATCTTTGAGATCTACGATAAAAGCTTTGAAGAGTCTAGAATGAGCCACGCTTGAGGTGGTCTGGTTATGGTAAGTGAAAGCTCTCACGGTGATTGACGAGATCATATAATAGAAAAATATAAGAACAAATAAGTACGAGTGAGGGAGGGCTTTCGAGGAGATTTAGGTTATTTGTGTGTGGTCTGAGAGGGTAGATGTTCGCCATTTAGCTTCCGCAAGCATACGAGTCGCAAGTAATAAAGTGATAAGTCAAGATCGTTCCCACGAGGACTATGACAAAAGCGAGTTAACCAATGTAACCATATGTTTAATTAGGTTGAATGGAGTCATTTAAGATTGATCAAGTTTAACCAAAAAACATGTGGAATGAGGTGAAAGAGAAATTCAAAGCAATCTTTAGATTAAAATTTATAAAAGCAAATGATTCTTTGAATTCAAGTATTTAATGAAGTTTAGGATTGTTTATCCTCCTTGTATTTCAAAAGCACTCACTAAATCCCCCTAACATATGCTACTTAATGAAAGATTATACTAACCAAGGATACTAATTTACCTATAAGTGCTCTCTCAAGTCTCCAAATAGGTGTATAGTTTAACTAATTCATTAATCTCTTAATTAACTAATCAAACCCTGATTTCATTGCAAATCCTATTTGGCTATATGAGGTCAATAAGTATATCTCTACCTCATTAACAAAGCTATCCATTCAATTCACAAATTTCAAGCTCTCACACGATTTAATTCAAGTTCTACACTTAATCTAGCCCTCTCAAGCATTGATCAAGTGAGCCCAACAATCTTATTGGTGGCCAATCAACAAGAAGTTTAAGTAAAGAGTAAAATCAGCATAATATCTTCATTAATCACAAATATAAAGGGAAAAATGAGTACTTAATCCATACAAGGGTTCAAAACAACCCTAAAATGAGGTGTTTAGCTACACAAAGTCATGAGAAAGCTACAATTATGCAAAATAATTACAGCCATTACAGAAACTTAATAAAGAAAGAGAAGAGGAATGAGAAAAACCAAGGATTTGAGCCCCAAATTGCTTCTAGACTCCAACCCAAGCTCAATACTCTTCAAGGGGGCAAAACCCTAGCACACCCAACTCCTAGGAACACTTGAAAACTGAAGAATGACCTAATTTCGGCCTATCCCTTGCTTAAATACCCTCCACATGCGTTTCAGTAAGTAAAACGCATGATTGCATAGTCTGTCGTATGCTTCGGCACATACGAGTGTGCTGAAGCATATGACATAGTAAGTTCTAGTCCTCGTTGGCTTCGGCACAGGGTCGAGTGCTGAAGCATGTTACACAATAAGTTCTGACCTCGAATGCTTCAACACATATGCTTTTGGCTGAAGCATATGACACAGTGAGGGCAATTCTCCATTGGTTTCAGCACATGCATTGTTGGCTAAGGCCAACAACCAAACAACTTCCCTCCTAGTTTATTGAGCTTTTCCTTGGTCTTTTAGAGCTTTTTGACTTGTCAACTTTCACCTACAAGGAAGAGGATATCATGAGCTCTTAATTTTAAGAGATAATCCTACTAATGTGCATTTAACTCATGATTTGAACTTTTCTTTTGTTCTATCACATTTTCTTCTATATATGCACAATTTGTACTCAAAAACAAGTGAAAAGAGAACAAAATATGCTAGAATGTTATCAATTTCTATGAGTTATTAGTAGAATATGTTTGTATTTATAGGCAATGGGTTAATAGTTTGATTGGGAGAAGTTAACTCTTATTTAACTCAGGGTGGGTTTAACGAGGCTTTAAATTTGAGTAAATTTGAATGCAGAAAATGTTTTCCAACATAACAATGATCAAATCTGACTCAGCCTAACAGGCATATCAAAATATTTGTGATGATATATACATGCGCATTATTTATTCAACTTTCCTTCCTGAAATAATTATTTCTAGCTTTAGTCAACGAGGGCGATTTGGCAACGTTCAAAAAGAAGGAACAATATTGTAGTGTTGTGTTAATTAGAAATGACGTTGGAGTAGAGCAAGATGGGTGAGCCTAGGTTTCTTCCGTTGTTAGGTTTCTTCCGGAGGTTTGTCTCCGTCTTTCTCCAAGGGTGAGCCTAGGTTTCTGTTCTCTCCTCTTGTCATCTTCTCCGCGGCATCTGTTGGAGTAGAGCAGGATGGGTGAAGGCAGTTCGAGGGTTGGTGATGGGGGATGGGTGAAGGCAACACAAATGGCAACGACCGGGAAGGAGACCACTGAAGAGACTCTGATTCCAATACTAAAAATTGGAGGGTTCCTTATGCACCTGAAGGATCTAAGGGTTTGAGGCTTTCTTCTAAAGACTTGGTTGGCTGAAGGGGGAGCAACTATGAAGATGATGGAAGGGTCCTCATTTCAGATTGCTGCATTTCCTAACTTATGAGGTCCTCTGAAAGCTACTATAAAGAATCTTGGTGGCTGGTCTACAGCCACCCATGAACCTTGAGTCTGTTTTCTTGGAGTTGTCGGGTTTGGGGGTCTCTCTGGCAACATCTTCTGTTGTTTGGTTTGCCCCTGTTTGGTTTTAGGATTTGTCTTTGTAGGGTGTTTACTTTGCTTCTTATGTGTAGGTTGTTTTGTTTTAGCAATTACCCTGTCCTTTGGGTTAATTTTGGTGGCGGCTAGTTTTTGTTTGCGATGATTTGCTTTGAATCGGAAGTTTTTCTTAACTTTCAATTGTTTCTTTCTCCTCTTGTGATTGCAGGGGTTTTTGGAGTTGCTTGTTTTGCAACATTGGCACCAAAGATTGTGGACTTCTTTGAAGCTAGTCCTTAGACTACCACTTTCTATAGTCATTACTTTGATCATAGCAGATAGAAATGTGTCATTGCTCTTTTTAATCCATGGGAATTAGGTTCTGTTTGTTTTAGCTTTGTCTCCATCTCTGTTTGTGTCTCCTTGTGGAAAAAAAATATTAACTAAAAAAAAAGGAGATTAGGCGTACCTGGACGAATCCATGTTCGGATCCGGGTCAAAACTCCAATACTCCATACTTGTGCCCACACAATTATTAGACTACTAGAGCCTAATTGTGATTTGCACAGCAGATCACCAGAACCAGAAAGATAGTAGGAGAGAAGAGAATTGCCAGAAAACTCAATGGCGGGGCGAGTTGTAATTGAGGAGGCACACCCTATTTATAGTGGTTTATGGAGGCCACTAATTAGGAAACGTGTGCACTCCTTCTTGCCCTCCAAGACAGGAATTAATTATCTCTCAATTAATTCCCTAATTATGGTGATTTGTTCCTCTTTTAACAAATCCATAATTATTGCTAAATATTCCCAAATCTGCATCTTATGCTGATTTTATTCTTATTTGATTAAGCTACTTATTTCCTAATCAAATAGTCCGGCCCATCAAGGGCGGACCTAGACCCAAAGTCCAACACTCCTAGTGTTTGCTGGGTCTTGTTTAGGCATTTTGTTGGGTCTTATTGCTACTTTGGTGTTGTATCGTTTATAACGAAAACTCTTCAACATGTCAAAAATAAAAATTAGAAATGATGTTCTCTTCTTGAGAATATTACAGACAATCGGCGTTGGAGAACAAGGCCAGATCGAGTATTGTGTTACGGTTATACAAAAGTAAGTTTGATTTTTTTTTTTTTCTTTTATTTGGTTAAGGATATCCCCTTCCAAGGCTTAGTTTATCTCTCTCAATAAACGCGCTTTACTACATCAACCAGCAGCAGCAGCTTATTGGTACGAGCTTGATTTGTTAAACGCAAGATGTGATGTCCAACTTCTCTTGGACTGATATTAATTACTTCATGAACAACGATGAAGATCTGACAATCTCTGAATATAATAATATTTCAGGATCTCTAGTTTTGTTCTTCCTTAATTATTCAAGTCTTTGTTATGCTTCCTCCATGTATAATGGATTCATTTAATCAAGAAGTAAATAAAATTATTATACAGGTATTGCATTTGAGAGTCATGTTTTAAGTTTTAACCACCCATGATAATGCCTCGAATAATTTTAACTAATTCGACCGGCATCCCTTCCCTTCCTTAGAGGAATCTACAACCTTTTCATAGTTTCTTTTGGTTTCTCTCTTCTTCGTTCACTCTTCCCTCCCAGCTTCTATTTCTTTTCTGATTATTTGATTATAAAGAAATGAATAAAAAGTCTAAATGAATTGAAAAAAAAAAAATTTTATTACCTAACCTATCCAAAGTTAATTGAACAATTCCGAAGTTAATTTAACAATCCAAATAAAAAGTGGAGAGTAAGAGAAGAAACAGAGTGAAAAGAAACCAAATCCAAATTCTGTTAACAATTGCTGAAAATTGGTCATCATCAAACTTACACCTTCTCTTTTACTTTATAATTTATAATTATGTGTGTATTTTATAATGAAGTCAAAATATATATATATATATATATTTTATTACCTAACCTATCCAAAGTTAATTTAACAATCCAAATAAAAAGTGGAGAGTAACGTAAGAGAAGAAACAGAGTGAAAAGAAACCAAATCCAAATTCTGTTAACAATTGCTGAAAATTGGTCATCATCAAACTTACATCTTCTTTTTGACTTTATAATTTATAATTGTGTGTGTATTTTATAATGAAGTCAAGACCTATGAAAATATTAGCTGATTAAATTTAATTATGGTCAAATTGAATTAGTTGGAGATTAATATTTTTATATATCGCACTTATCAATTGATGTCAGTATACTTTTCTTATGCAAGAAGCAAACGTAAAAAAAATCATTCTTATAAACAGAAACTCTCCTAGCTCTAGAACTGTGCATCCAAATAACTGCAACTTGTTAGACAAAAGAACAAAGCCCTCTCTTCCTCAGATCTCCGTTTTTAAAATGGAACATCAAATGAATTATATCAGACAAATTATAATGTAAATCTGAAAATCACCAATAAACCAATTCTAATGTCTCTTTCAACAGAAAATAAACTCGTGGTTTTTCTGAGGTTTGGAGAATTCCTGTGAACTTCCAGAACCACGATTGCATAATTGATCTTTCTCGAAGTAGCCTTGGAGATAGAGAGGAATCTACAGTGCTAGAATCAGATTGAGGTATAAAAGACATCTTCCCATGAGAAATTGACAGAAGAATCAACTAAAGAATCGGATTCGTAATAAAAAAATTTAGAACATAGCCTCATATTCTTTACTTAAAAATATTATCTTCGAATTGATATGAATAAGCTCATTGATGTGAATCTTCTATATATAATCCCTCTACTTCACAACAATATAAGTCACTTATAAAAGAATGCGTGCATAATATAAGTCACTTAAAGAATAATTAATTATACTTATTTATCAATTCTGCCCATATAATTTATGCTTAAAGCTAATTTGAATGGAGAGAAAAATGAGAAGAAAATTAATAAGAGGGAGGAAATACTAAGAATGAAATTAAAACTTCCAAAAATGAAAAAAAAAAATTACTGTTTTTGAAAGTTTTCCCTCCAAATATTCTTTTCACTTTAATTTTCTCTCCATTTAATCATAGGGTAAATGTGACTTTTTTATTTTCAATTTCTCCTTCAAAACCTTATTTAATATGGGTAAAGATGGGAAAATTTTTCAATTTAAATTTTAAGGCATATTTAATAAGATAACTACTAAGAGTTATGCATGGTGGTCACAATATGTAAGTCACTTCAACTAATTCATCTTTTTTATTTAAAATTTGTTATAGAGTTGGACAATGGAGATATGCTCGGTATGATGAGCTCCCAAAGGGATTTGATTTCAAGAACTGAAGAAAAATATCAAAACCCCCTTAATCCAGTTTTTTTGACCTGTTGCTAGTTCATGAGATGAACATTATTGGCCTTCATTACGATCCCAAGGTGGAATATTCGAATCTGAAAGCAAGCTGGATGATGAGCTCATATATATGTATATACTCCCTGCAGTTATTATTATAAGAAACAACAGCTAAAATCACACAATTTAAAATTTTAATTAAAAATAATAAATATATAAAATATGTATTTTATGTTTCAATTATACTCTTATTTATTAAGATGATAAATGAGATATAATGGGTGAAAATTTAGTGGTGAGATAATGAGTGGCTTATATTTAATAAGGGTAAAAATAAAAAGACTAATTTAAAATTCCAGAGAAAAGGAATTTGTTCCTTATATTAAGAACTATCCTATAAAAGATAATATTGCTTACAAAAAACAAAAAATGATAGTTAAGAAATTATTTATATATATACATTTCGTTTTCATTCCCACCAATTTAACACACTATTATTAATACACGCACGCACGCACACGCAATTCATTTTCATTCAACCATACCAAGTACTGCGCAATATACGGAGTGCGACAAATATATTTATCAAATTCAAACCAAATTACATCGTCCAATATATACTCTCAACACTCCTTAATCTTGAAGTCAAATTTGAGAAATCCAGAGCCAAGAAAATAGGACATGAAAGAAAAGCAAACACAAATCCAGGTAAATACTCTAAAATACTTTAGAGAAGTAAAGTTTGTAGGAGAAAAAGAAATAAAGTGATAGCTTGCAAGGTTCCATATCTTTATATGTGAATCCCACATGAGTGGGCTCAAATATCCATCTTCCTTTCTCTCTCCATAACTTGAACCATAAAGTACTTTAGATCGAGATCAATCTTATTCATTACAAACACAGCAAATTGAACCATAACAACAATAACACTTGGTATATATAGAAGCAATGTGTGAGTATATAAGAAAGAGGTTAGCATTGATGAGGATGAGCCAAAAGGTAAGCCTCAACAGCCCTGATGAAGCCCTCACGAATGGCTTTTATAGTAGCGACCACCACATCAGAGGGAGGAGCATCGGATTTGGTGATGAAAATGATAGAGTCCTTCCCTACGCATCCTCCATCAGCTCCTTCCTCTAATTTCTGCTCAATAGTTATCTTCTCCATTCCCTCTGCTAATCCACTCCCTTCTAATACTCTAACCATATACATACTTTGCTTCATCCGCTGCCTCCCATTTCTCCACCACATACTTTGTTTCCCCACCCTCATGTACACATGACACATTGCACGACAAGAGATCTTATATTAAAGACAATAAGGAAGTAATGGAAATTAGCTTGTTCTCAGTTGAATAAAATATTAGGTTAAATTTGTGTGCATGATATGATGATGATGATGTGTTTCACACAAATATGGAGTAAATGATTTGAATTTGGGACTCCTAGTTTCACCATGATGCACAGTAAGAGCAAAAATTAGGTAGATACCTTAAATGAATAAAAAGGCAAAATGATAGCACGATGTGTCATATATATACTCCTTTAGTCTTATATATAAGTTAGAGAGAAGTTTTTTTTTTATCATATTTATAAACCATGTTATTAAATTTTATATATAAATATATAATTTTATTATTGATTTATTATTGTGTATATTTTATACTAGAGCCGAGTATATATTAAATAGAAGTAAAGTTGAAAGGTTATTAAATTTTAAACCATAGTCTAATAAATTTAAAAGTTTTCTGAATTTTGGTTAAACGTAAAAAAATAACTTATGAATAGGATTAGACAGTAACGTCCAGTAATATGTAAAGAAAGTCAGGCGCAATATTTTGTCGCCTACTCGCCTATGCCATACGCATGCATCAATTAAATACAAGCACTTGTATTTGCCTAATGCCTATTACGGAGTCAGACTCACATCACATGTTCGGATAATTAAATAAACTAAATAGTGGATCCATACCTTGCGGGGAAAACAAAATGCTATGTATCAATGTCATCCTGCTTGAAGATAAATTAACCAGAAACCGAAAATCATGGATAAATTTAGACGCCCTTTTAGAAAATGAATTTAATTTTTTTGGTTAAAAAATTGATTTTTTTTATAAGGTTAATACAATCCTTGCTTCCTCATTATTGTCCTTATTTTAATTTTGATATGTCTCAAGTTTCAAATTATGAGTTTTGGTTTCTCAAAAGATAAAATTGTCCAAGTTTTTCTTAAATTATAAAGAACAATGTCTTAAACAGAATTAAATTTAAGGGATCTAAACCCATGATTTAAATTTTAAGGAATTAAAATCAAAATGAAAATAAACTTGATGGACGAAAGATTTTGCTATAACGTGTCCTAACTCCCGTTTTCTGGGCAAAATTGATGTTCATATAGGGTAGTATATCGCTCCGCCGGTTACGATCGAGACGTCAATCGTTTAATTGGGCCAACATCCACAGAATGGATAGCACCAAACAACAAGGCCAACTTGATTTTTCGTTAAAAAGATTATCAAATCTCTAAATTTCAAAGAAAACTCAGAATTTTATTAAACCGGAAAATTGAATCCTTATTAATGGGGCTGAAGGTATAGGAGTAGCTTGATTTATTTAACTATTCGTAATTCTGAGAACTTAGTTCCTAAAAAGTATATTTTCCGAAGATATCAAATTTTAGCGTTAACGAAGTAAATATGCTTATTTCAAGTTTGAGGAACTTAATTATCAAAAGCATTTTTAAAATTAATCTAAAACAGTTGGGAAATAATACCCCAAAATTTTATGAGAAGTTATTTCTTATAGCCCGTTTGGTTTGATTCTATGGGAAAGGATTACATGTAATCCTGACACAACAGACCGATTACAGTGTTTAGTTGGTCTTATGTAATGTAAAGATTATTACATTTTAGTAATCCTAATTACATCATTTGATATAATTAGGATTACACTGCTATGACTGATGAATGAGAATGCAGTCATCCTTTAATCAAGTGAAAAAAACATTATTGCCATTATAATTTTTTAATTTGACCAAAGTGCCCACCCATAAATGATGTTAAATATAAAATAATTACCACCATTAGATATTTTAAGAAAATAATTAATTATATAAAAATATAAAAAAAAATATTCCCCACTAAAAAGAGTTAAAATTTATATTCGACCATTAAAAATATTAAAATATCTTATTAAATAATATTCCCACAAGTAATTAAAAAATTACCATGAACCCCTTCATAATATTTCCACCATTAAATATTAAAAAACTATTATGAACCCAACGTATACACTGCACAAATTGAAAAAAATTACTTTGAACCCAACATGTACATTATACATATATATGTAGATAGGGGTAATGTTGTCTCTTACTATATTATTCTCATATATTCTCATTTTTTTATATAATTCAACCAAACGTTTTTATGCACATACATTATCTTTCCTTAATAGCGAACTAAACAAATTCATGTAATCATCATTATATTTCATTTCATTATATTACACTACATTCTATTATTTTAACTCCGATTCCGTGAACCAAAGAAGCACTTAGTTTACACCGTTACTCAACCCAACTGTAGAAGCATACCATCAACTTTTTAAAAAGTTCTGCTTTCCCTTCTCCCTTGGTCCCCACCAATTGGCCCAATGGTTCAGAATCCGGTGGCTCAGACAAAAATTTATAGGAGGTTGTTACCTTTCAGCTACTTGTCATAATGGAATCGGACTAAACCCTAAAATATCAAATTGTATTTCCTTCTATATTAACCAAGACAGACTTTATACTAGTATTATCCACCGTGGCATTTGACGATATTCTGAAATGAAAACCCAGGAAGTTCAACTAGTAACAGAAAAGGACGACCCATTTAAGGCTATAATACAAGAGATGAAATTTCCGCAAAAGGCTCAAATAATTTAAGCGCCCCCGGTCGTCCTCACACATAACTTTTCCTCCAACTCGCTAAGAGCAACTAGCATAGCCATGTAGAACACCAGCCGAATTATAAAGGTTTCTTCCATCCTTGTTCTATAACATAAACTAGACATACATACACTTCCTTGGCTTTACCACCAGCTGCAATTCCCAATCATAAGTCATCGTTCAGAATAGTAGACATCAACAACCCTTGCACGAACTCAAACCTCCGAGTTTTCTCTTGTTTATCTTTGTCTGACAGCTGCAACTCTTGGGATTTTCTGTAATCATACACTCTTGTCAGACTATAATAGCTTTTTAAGTTTTGAAAAAATTGTGAATGTTTCACAAGGAGAAACAACGAATTCCCCGGTATGAAAATAATCCAAAAGCCAGAACGACTGTTACAAGTTTCTGTGAAACCGCCGCATCACAGTTTATCATAAAAAGGGAGAAGAAAAGATCTATTACAACCAGTTCTTAATATAAGATACACTTTATAAATACAAATTGCACTACAAACTACATCAAAGAAAACAGGACAGAAAAGAAAAGCAACCACTTTCTCTTTATTATTATATATTATTTTTCCATAATGACAAACACAATTCTGGATAGATTCTCTAACATACGTAAGAAAAGTAAAGGATAGATTAACCCTCCATAACTTCACCAGAGTACTTCAGAGATCAACCCTCTTCATTATAAACACAGCAAAAGGAACAACAATGATACAGAAGCAAGGTGGTGTGAGCATATATATATATATATATATATAAGAAAAAGCTTAATTAGTATTCGGGGTGAGCCAAAAGGTAAGCCTCAACAGCCCTGAAGAAGCCATCACATTGGGCTTTAGCAGCAGCGATGACGTCATCGCTGGGAGGAGCATAGGTTTTGGTGAAGTAAGTGATGGAGGCCTTCCCAAGCGATCCTCCATTGGCTGCTTCCTCTACCGTCGACTCATATGTTATCTTCTCCACTCCCTCTGGTAAGGGATTCCCTTCCACTACGCTGTAGTTATATATATAGTTTACTGCATCCACTGCTTCGATTCTCTCCACCACATACTTTGTTTCCCCACCTTCATGGTAAGTCGTCTTCTTCAGGGTGCCAGGTCCTCCATGGCCTTCCAGGAGCTCAATCTTAGCGCCTTCCATGATCTTTAGTTGGATGCTGATGAGATCTACGGTAAAAGCATTGAAGAGTCTAGAACGGGCCACGCTTGAGGTGATCTGGTTATGGTAAGTGAAAGCTCCCATGGCGATTGATGAGACGATATAATAGGAAAATATAAGAACAGAAAAGTACGTACGAGGGAGGGCTTTCGAGGCCATGTAGGTTATTTGGGTGTAGTTTGAGAGGGGAGAGTATGTTTGTATTTATAGGCAATGGGTTAATAGTTTGATTGGGTGAAGTTAACTCTTATTTATCTCAGGGTGAGTTTAACAAGGCTTTAAATTTCAGTAAGTGTGAATGCGGAAAATGTTTTTCGATGTAACAATGATCAAATCTAACCCAGCCTAACAGGCATGTCAAAATATTTTTGATGATATATACATGCACATTATTTATTCAACTTTCCTTCCTGAAATTATTATTTCTAGCTTCAGTCAACGAAGGCGATTTGGCAACGTTCAAAAAGAAGCAACAATATTGTAGTGTTGTGTTAATGAGAAATGACGTTGGAGTAGAGCAGGATGGGTGAGCCTAGGTTTCTTCTGGTGTTAGGTTTCTTCCGGAGATTTGTCTCCTCTTGTCATCTTCTCCGCGGCATCTGTTGGAGTAGAGCAGGATGGGTGAAGGCAGTTCGAGGGTTGGTGATGGGGGATGGGTGAAGGCAACACAAATGGCAACGACCGGGAAGGAGACCACTGAAGAGACTCTGATTCCAATACTAAAGATTGGAGGGCCCCTTATGCACCTGAAGGATCTAAGGGTGTGAGGCTTTCTTCTTTGAAGCTAGTCCTTAGACTACCACTTTCTATAGCCACTAGCTACTTTGATCATAGCAGACAGAAATTTCTCTTTGTTCTTTTTAATCCCTGGGGATTAGGTTCTGTTTGTTTTAGCTTTGTCTCCATCTCTGTTTGTGTCTCCTGGTGTAGACATTGTTTAGACATTTAGTTGCGTCTTGTTTAGGCATTTTGTTGGTTCTTATTGCTACTTTGGTGTTGTATCCTTCATAACGAAAACTCTTCAACATGTCAAAAAAAATTAGAAATGATGTTCTCTTCTTGAGAATATTTCAGACAATCGGTATTGGAGAACAAGGCCAGATTGAGTATTTTGTTACGGTTATATACAAGTGAGCTTGATTTTTTTTTTTTTATTTGGCTAAGGGTTTCCCCTTTTAAGATTGAGTTTGTTTCTCCCAATAAATGAGCTTTACTACATCAACCAACAGCTTGTTGGTGTGAGCTTGATTTGTAAAACTCAAGATAAGATATCCTTAATAAGAACATCTCTTGGACTGATATTAATTACTTCATGAACAACGATGAAGATTTGACAATCACTGAATATAATAATATTTCAGTATCTCTAATTTTGTTCTTCCTTAATTATTCAAGTCTTTGTTAATGCTTCCTCCATGTATAATGGATTCATCTAATCAAGAACTAAATAAAATTATTATACTAGTATTGAATTTGAGAGTCATGTTTTAGGTTTTAACCGCCCATGATGATGCCTCGTATAATTTTAACTAATTCGACCGACATCCCTTCCCTTCTTTAGAGTAATATACAAACTCTTCATAGTTTCTTTTGGTTTCTCTCTACTTCTTCGTCCACTCTTCCCTCCCAGCTTCTATAATTCTTTTCTGATTATTTGATTATAAAGAAATGAATAAAAAGTGTAAATGAATTGAAAAAAATAATCTATTTTATTACCTAACCTATCCTAAGTTAATTGAACAATTCCGAAGTTAATTGAACAATCCAAATAAAAAGTGGAGAATGAGAGAAGAAACCAGATCCAAATTCTGTTAACAATTGCTGAAAATTGGTCATCATCACACTTACATCTTCTCTTTTACTTTATAATTTATAATTGTGTGTATATTTTATAATGAAGTCAAGACCTATGAAAATATTAGCTGCATTAAATTTAATCAGGGTCAAATTGAATTAGTTGGAAATTAATATTTATATACATATAGCACTTATCAAATCATATCAGTATACTTTTCTTATGCAAGAAGCAAAAGGAAAAAAATCAAAAACCAATTCTACCCATGTAATTTATGCCTAAGGCTACCATGTAATTTATGCTCAAGGCTATGTTTGAATTGGGAGAAAAGTGAAGGGAAAATAAGAGGGAGGAAATACTAAGAATGAAATTAAAACTTCCAAAAATGAAAAAAAAAATTACTATTTTTTAGAGTTTTCCCTCCAAGTATTCTTTTCCCTCTAATTTTCTTTCCATTTAAACATAGGGTAAATGTGACTTTTTTATTTGTAATTTCTCCTTCAAAACCTTATTAATATGGGTAAAGTTGGTAAAAATTTTAAATTTAAATTTTAAGGCATACAGAAAAATATAATTATACTGATAAAAGTATTCGTTCACAATCCCAACATCTTTCGTCAACGAAATACAAAATACAGCGGAAGTTTTAATAATTACAGGATATTCCTAAAATATCTTAATAATAGACTAATTATAACCACCGTACTTAACCTTGTCTCGAGACACGTGCGCACGCGCATGCACACTTACTCCCTCCTGTCATAATTACAAGAAACAACGGCTAAAATAACGCAGTTCAAAATTTTGTTAAAAGCAATAAATATGTATTTTATGTTTCGATTATACTCTTATTTATTAAGAAGATAAATGAGAGATAATGAGTGAAAATTTATTGTAGAAATAATGAGTGGCTTACATTTAATAAAGATAAAAATAAAAAGACTAGTTTAAAATTTCAGATAAAAGGGATTTGTTCCTTATATTAAGGATCACCCTATGAGAAAGAATGTTCCTTACAAAAAAGACCGCGGGAGCATATAGCATTAACTACTAAGAGTTATGCATGACGGTCAAAATGTAAGTCACTTCAACTAATTTATCAAAATCAAAAAATGGTAGTTATCTTATTAAATATGCATACAGAAAAGTACAATTATACTGATAAAAATATTCATTCACAATCCCAACATCGTTCGTCAACGAAATACAAAATACAGTGGAAGTTTTAATAATTACAGGATATCCCTAAAATATCTTAAGAATAGACTAATTATAACCACCGTCATTGACCTTGCCTCGAGACATGTGCAAATCACTTCCCTATAATGCGTGGTGCACACGCTCTATAAGCATGTATAATCAAGGGATGAAGTACATAGTGAGATAGGATTAATCCCCAAGTTGTAGACGTTCAAATTTCGAGAATGAAATTTATTGAATGGGGGGAGAAATGTAATATCCAAACTCTATCAATAGAAGGAATCTATCCCAACTACCTTTGTAATCAAGTGCACACGCCCTTAGCATATCCTCAAGAGTTTGAATCGTTCATTCTATCTGCCCATCAGTTTAAGGATGGTATGTCGTGCTAAATCGGAGCTTGGTACCCAAAGCTTCATGAACCGCCTTCCAAAACTTGGAAGTAAAAATTTATAGTACATGATTATATTGAGGAATTCCCTTCAGGGTTAGATAATATATACAATTTCTCAAAATATTTAAAATTAAAGACTAGATAAAGACTATATATAACCACAATCTTCATCTTAGGAAACGTGCCCGTCACTTTCCCTATCCTCATCTTTGCCTTTTGAGCCGCTGGCACCCGCTGCGGTATTTTGTTTAGAAAAGGGGGAGAGATTCCAAGGAATCTCAGTAGAAACATACTATTGTCCCAGGCCTCAGAACAATTGAAGTGAAATTTTCGAGTGAAATGACAGAGTTAAAGAAGCAAATTGAACTACGTCTCTGTATTGATTATCGAGAGCTGAATAAGGTGACTGTCAAGAACAAGTATCCACTCCCTAGAATTGATGATATACTCGATCAGTTATTTGATTCCTGTGTATTCTTGGATATCAACTTACGATCGGGATACCACCAATTGAAGGTAAAAGCAGAAGATGTATCGAAGACAGCCAAAAGGGTAAATTTGGAGAGCTAAAGTGCATAATCTTAGTTCAGGCTTGTTCCCAAGCCTGCAATCCCAAAATTCGGGGTATTACATTTTCCTAATTAGATTCGGGGTAGAAATTGGACCTGTTCTAGGCCTCAAATCAATTAAGAATTACACTTCCCTATCTGGAGGTAATCTATCGACATCCTTCGGAAACATATCTGAGAACTCATTTGCTATAGGGATACTTTCCAAGGATACACCGGCCTCTGATTGCATAGAGCAAAACACCACATAGCCCTGACACCCTTTCTGTAAACATCTCTCAACCTTAGCTGCAAAAAGAAGGTTAAGAGTGATTTCTATGTCAGCTCACGGTTGTGGATTCAGATATATAACTCTCTTCCTTTTGCAATCCAGTAACACACTATTCATTGTCAACTAGTTAATCCCCAGAATCACCTCTAACCCTATAGTGGCAAACATATCAGATCTACATGAGACAGCGCAGATAGATGGAGTTGCTGAAAGACTACAATCTAGAAATCAAATACCATCCCGGAAAGGCTAATGTCGTTGCTGATGCATTAAGCCAAAGATTAGTGCAGGTGGCAGCCATGATGATCTATGACATAAACTGATCAAGGATTTCAAGGATTTAACTCTGTCTAGTTGATTCTGTTAAACAATAATGCTATTCAGATGTACAATGATCTGAGGGCAGTAATTGAAGAAGCCCAACTGCAGGATGGTCGAGCACTATCTATCAGAGGTATGATTGATAGGGGGAAACTCAGGAATATGACTTGTCACCCAGCAGACTAGTCAACTTGGCCAAGAGAGGTAACTAAGTTTGTTGCTCGTTGCCTAACATACCAAAAAGTGAAAGTTGAACATCAGCGACCATCGGGGCTTTTAAAGAATCCTGAAATTCCTAAGTAGGGTAGGAAAGCATTACTATGGATTTTGTGACGGGATTGCCTAAGGTCAGAAACCATGACGTTATATGGGTGATAGTTGACAGATTCACAAAAACAATTCACTTCCTGCCTATTAGCATTCACTATTCTCCTGACAAACTGGCAAAAATCTACATTAAGGACATTGTGAGATTATATGGTACTCTAAAGAACATTATCTCTGATCGAGATTCACGGTTCACTTCTAAGTTTTGGAAGGTGGTACATGAAGCTTTGGGTACCAAGCTCCGATTCAACACGACATATCATCCTCAACCTGATGGGCAGACAGAGCGAATGATTCAAACCCTTGAGGATATGCTGAAGGCGTGTGTACTTGATTACAAAGGTAGTTGGGACAAATTCCTTCCGTTGGCAGAGTTTTCCTACAACAACAGTTATCATTCAAGCATCCAGATGGCTCTATATAAGGCACTATATGGGAGGAAGTGTCAATCTCCCTTATGCTGGATTGAGTTGTCTGAGAGATAGTTCTTGACCATGCTACAATTGGGCTTCTTCAATTGCTGCCTCATATCATTGTATATCGACTAGCACTACTGTTTAACAGAATCTGACTAGACAGAGTTAAATTCCTAAAATCCTCGATCAGTTTGTGCTCATAGATCATCATGGCTGCCACATGCACTGATTTCCGGTTTAATGAATCAGCAACAACATTAGCCTTTTGGGATGATATTTGATTTCTAGATTGTAGTCTTTGGTCAGCCTGTATGCCACAACTTGGCCATGTTGCATTAACACACGTCTCAATCCATACCCACTGGCATCTGTATACATAATATACGTAAACTATGGATCAGGGATCGTCAGCATTAGTGTTGTAGTCAACCTCTACTTCAACTCTAGGAAGCTCTGTTCACAATTCTCGTCCCACATAAAATGTTGAGCTTTCCGCGTCAATTTTGTCAATGGTAATGCAACTCTAGAGAAATTATGTATAAATCTTCTGTAATAGCCAGCTAGACCCAGAAAACTACGCACTTAAAATACAGTATCTGGCCTCTTCCAACTCAGTACTACTTCCACCTTGCTAGGATCGACAGAGACTCCTTACTGTGAGACAACATGGCCTATAAAATTTACTTCTGAAAGCCAAAATTCACACTTAACTTGGCATAGAGTCGCTTATCCCGCAATATGTTCAATCTGTAACTTCAAGGTCCTAACTCGGTCCTAAAACATAAAAGGTGAAAACCTCTAGAATTTAAAGTCGGCGACCACGTGTTTATGAAAGTATCACCTGTTACAGGTATTAACGGAGCATTGAAAGTAAGGAAACTGCAACCAAGGTACATTGGTCCGTTTGAAATCTTGGCAAAGGTTGGGCCAGTAGCGTACCGCATTGCTTTGCCACCGAATCTACACAAACTACATGATGGTTTTCATGTTTCCCAACTAAAAAAGTATTAACCTGATCCAGAACACATAATAGAGTATGAAGACGTGGAAATGCGCGATGATTTAACATATGAAGTCACACTTGACCAAATCATCGATCAGCAGGAAAAACAGCTCAGAAACAAGAGCATTTCATTTGTCAAGATTGCCTGGAAAGGGTTATCGCCCAGAGAAGCTACATGGGAGACAGAGGAAAGTGTCAAGAAACGTTACCCGAAATTTATGGCTGTATAGGTGTAGCAAATTTCGGGGATGACATTTATTTAAGTGGGGGAGAACTGTAACACCCCAAAATTTATATTCACCAAAAATATTGTAATTATTTGGAAAATTCAATAAAATGGTGAATATATATGAATTTGGAATTTATGAATTTTATAAATGTTCATTTTCATGAGAAATTGGGCAAAAATAATTATGGAATTGATTTGGGTAATTTTAAAAGCCCATTATTAAAGTCCAAAAATGGAAAAATATTAAATAAAATGTTTGGTCCAAAAATATATGAAAATTGGCCAAAGAAAAATAAGAAAATAAATTGGAATAAAAATGTAATGGCAAAATCGTAATTTTGCCAAAATAGCACAAAATAAATTATTTTCCAATTAATTGAAGTTAATTTCATTTAATTAATAAAAATAAAGGAAAAAACTATATTTATAATATTTTGGTCAATTTAATATGAATTTATGAAAATTTTGAGCAAAAAGTGTAATTTTGACCAAAATTGAGACTCTACGTATATACATAACCGGAACAAGTTGTGAAGCCAATTGAGATCAAAGGGTAGGACCCCTAGGTGTCTCCTACATGTTGCAAGAGGAAGGATATATTGGTTGGATTTAATGAGCATGGTTACATGTACATAAGGTTTATGTACATAAAACTTGATTTTTGGAATTTTGGAAAATTGTTAAATAATTGAATAAAGCATAAGATATATTAAAAACACATCATCTCCTTCCTTCCTCCAACCTATTTTCACATCATTTCAGATTTGAGCTAGAGAGTGTGTGTGTTTGTGTGTGTGTGTGTGAAATTCTAGAGAGAGAAAGAAAAGAAATACTTGCAAAGGTAAGTGATTTCTTCGGTAAATCCGTTCCTAACACGTATAACTCCGTTCCTAAGCTATTCTTCTATGTGTTTAGGGTTTGGGAAGCTCATCTTTGGGTGTGTGGAAGTTAGGGTTTTCAGCCTTGTTGAGAAAAGTCAGAGGGAAGCGAAAGGTAACTTTTAAACCATCGTATATTGTCTATTCTGACTATTGTGGACAATTTAATCGGTGAAATTTTGCCGGATTGCCATTGATTTTAAATTTTGGAAATGTGTGTGCCTAAGGGTTATGATGCCCAATTTTATTTCAAATGGTTGTTATAACTCAATTAGATGGTTAATAAAGTGGTTAGGAGTATAAAGGAACGCGTTTAAGGAGCCGAAATCGCAAAACCCCGATTTTTCCCGGAACATCCCATAATTTTGGCCAGGGCTAGATCTAGGGTTAGGAATTGGATTTCAATGATTTTATGGTTCCATTGCATTGAGGAGGGAAAATTAGGTGGAGTTACAGTTGGTCACTTTTTCAGAAAAGGCCGAAAAAGCATATTTACAAAAACGCCCCTGAAACCCTAAAATAAAGGGCTATCAAGGGTATTTTCGTAATTTGACAATAAATTTGGTAATTTTGAGTTCAGAAATGGATTTCTTAGGCAAAAATATTTCAGAATAGCTCTAGTCAAAATTTCAAGAAAGTACAATCAGACCGGATACTGCGGGGTCAGGCCAGGTCACTTAGGGCATTTTAGTAATTTTTTAATATAGACTCATATAACCCTCAAAAACACTATGGAAGTGTCTAAACGGTACATTTGACATTGTAAGATCAAATATGGAGCTAGAGCTGTTTGCACATAGATTGAGGAACTATTTATATTTATCAAAAGGGACACAAGGTAGGGGACTTACCTTACTTGTATGTATTTGATATCTTTGCTTGTGTGAAGATATATATGATTGCTTTACTTGATTGTGTAGAACATATTTGAATAAATGAAGCTTTGTTTCTGTTTTCACTGTGGCTATAGTTTTGTTATATGAAACATTAAGCATGTAGAAATGTCATTATAGGGATACATCTAGTTAAAACTAACATGTCATACACAAAGTATCTATCATGCATGCATTATGGTATCTGTTTCCTACTGAGATTCTCTCAAATCTTACCCTCCCCTACCAACAATTTAGACAAGCGAATATAGAAGGTACATGGAAATCAGATAAGAGAACTACACAAGAGAGGGTTGCAGTGGTAGAGCGAAGACAGGAAGATGTCTCCATTTCACTTGGATGGGTTTAGACACCCAAGTAGCCCTGTATGGCTACATTGATGATAATTATCATGTACGAACCCTATGAGGAATTTATGTAATCATACATATATTATTGTTAGTGCAAGCATTTCACTCAAGAGGGGGTAAATTGGGTGATAATAAAAATTTAAAATAAAACAAATCAAGACTGGAAGTCGATAAGGAGAAAATTAAAAAGTTAGGAAGATTTCTCCAAGGTGTACGCCGGGGGTTATACTGGTTCGGTCTAAATCACAATGACCTACGTCCAGTCCACAGACAGAGCCTGTGCTTTCACTATTCCTTCCAAGATTTAGTAGGTTTTTGACACCTTGTACATAGCGATCTAATCCTCTCTTTGAATACTCGCTCCCCCTTACTTTACGTAAGTAGGTACCCACCTTAAAGTCCCACAACTTTAAGTTATCTCTTAAAACAAGTGTACATAATCAATAAATGTTCTCTCTCACAGAGTTGGTAATATAAACACTGAAGCGTATGATACAAAGAGGTAATAATAGCTCAGAAATGAATATTCGTCAGTTTTGTAGTTCAGCGTCTTAACTCCCGCTTTGAATGCCTTTGCTATTTGTAGTTGGAAAGATCTTAATGATCGTTGGGGACATTCAGTTTTCCCGTTACTCACTGAGCATGACTCAGAACATTCTTTATGTTATTTGGATATAGCCGTTGAGGTGAAGAGAATGTGTTGGATGAAAATCAGATTGCATTTAATGTCTCTGACACAGTATATCTGCTTTTCTTGGAATCTAGAAATCTGAAGTATCAATCTCCTGTAACTTGCTTTGAGAATGTTAATCATGAATAAAAATGATAATAAGCAAGATTAATGAAAGTACTTAATGATTCTGAGAAATTTAGATTTAGATATGATGCTCTGTTTTTCATGAAGAACAAGTATTCGAATACTATTATAATTATCAGGATAATTTAAGTCTTTTCAGATAACATACTATTCGAATACATTTTTCTCTATTTGGATAATATTTGAAATTTTACACTGAGATTACTTGAATAGTTGAGATACCTATTTGAATAGTAATCTCTTAAACTCAAAAAGATTATCCTAATACATGAGTTACTATTCAAATATTTGCTTCAAGTTTAACTAAAACATTTTCTTTCAGCTTTCTATATTATTCGAATAGTTTTCTTGCTATTCGAATAATTTCTCATCTCAATCTCATAGTCTTGATGTTGGTTTTGAAATGCTATTTCGAATATTAATAACACTATTCGAATAGTGGCTTTACTATTCGAATAGTCTTCTTATTAATCGAATAATATAACTTGAAAATTCTTTTGAGCATACATTTATTATTCTGATAATGGTCATACTATTCGAATAATGTATTTGATGTTCACTTTGAAAAGTATAAATCCTATTTGAATAATATACCGACTATTCGAATACTTTCGTTTTGAAAAAAAAACTTTCAACTATTATAATAGATTATACTATTTGAATAGTCTAAGGGTTATCAGAATAAAAGTTTGATAGAAACTGAGTGTCAGTATTTGAATAGTAAGTATACTATTCGAATACTTTCTTAGTAAAAATCTTGATGATAAAAATGCAGAGACAAATTAAAGTAGACTTAGGCTTGTTATCATCAAAACTCTGAATCTAACAATTATCAGTATAATTATGTTATTCCTGTGTTGCCCACCGAACCATATGTTAATATTCCGCTGCCAATACCCGTATCTATACATTTTATGTTTTAGGACCGAGTTAGGACCCTGAAG
Organism: Inga leiocalycina; assembly: GCA_963242795.1. Taxonomy (NCBI): domain Eukaryota; kingdom Viridiplantae; phylum Streptophyta; class Magnoliopsida; order Fabales; family Fabaceae; genus Inga; species Inga leiocalycina. The sequence continues at coordinate 10,337,118 of OY725327.1, read as the reverse complement.
TTGGCACGCTTTCAAGGCACACCAAACATGGTAAAAGTGACTTGAGGTAGGGACATTGTCCTTCATACATCATGCCTTAGTCTATATGAATGTGTGGTTGCCATGGTTTGTGCTTTTATAAATTAACATGGTATGCCTAGATAGGACAGTTAGTGCCGGAATTGTACTTACACCTGAGGGATTAGATGAGAATCCAACTAGTGTATGAGTAGTAGGGTTAGAGCCCTACTTATGTATACATGACGATATGTTATATTATTTATTAATTAGTACATTTATGGTGCATATCATATTTACTTATCGCATGTTATGTGAACAATAATATATTTCTACTGAGATTCCTCAGAATCTCACCCCTTTTTTCTAAATCAAAATATCTCAGTGAGTGCCAGCAATTCAAAAGGCAAGGACACAGTTATGGAAAACTGATAGGCAAGTTTCTCGAGACACAGTCGGAGGTTATATTTAGCCTGTACTTGGAATATTTTGGGACATTCTGTATATATTTGTAATTATTAGTGAATTTTACTCTGTTAATGACTGTCTGTAAACAAATACTTATTATCAGTATAACTATACTTTTCTGTTTGCCTGTGGAACTTGTTCATTATTGCCCTACGCATATCAAAATAGAAACGAGTGTTGACATTTTTGGTATCACTAAATGTACACCGGTTGGATTCTTACCCAACTCCCAATATAAGCGCACTTCTGACACTAACTGCCCCTTCTAGGCAAATCATGCTGATTAATAAAAGTACAAACAAGGCAACCACACAATCATATGAACTATGGCATGATGTATGAAGGATAATGTCCCTACATACCTTTAACACCACAGGGTTACTAAGGATCATCACTTAGCATGGAGAAACTTCAAAATATTTACTATGTCTCAAATTTCCATAACCTCGTCAAATGGACTTTTCTGGGCAATATTCACCACGACAGAGATGTCCCTATTTAAAAGTGATTATTGATGAGAATATGACTATAGTGTTACATGGCTTGTGAGCCTGCACATGATAATAGAATGAGATACGTTATAAGGCTAAGTATATTGAGGCAGTGTTCCAACAAGGCAATAAGGCATAGGATAATATACTGAGCGTCTTGATGGACAATTAGTACAAAATGGGCTATGGCCACAGCAAAAATAGAAATAGAGCTTCATTTATTCAACTATGTTCTACATAATCAAGTAAAGCAATCACATACATCATTACACAAGCAAAAAAATCAAATACATGTAAGTAGATAAGTCCCCTACCTTGTATCCCTTTTTTTTTTGTGAACACCTTGTGTCCCTTTTGCTAAACAGAAATAGTTCCTCGATCTACATGCAAATAGCTCAAGCTCCATATTGGATCCTACAATGCCAAATGTATCGTTTAAACACTTCCATAGTGTTTTTAGGGGTTATATGAGTCTATAGTGAAAAATTACTAAAATGCCCCAGGGGACCCGGCCCCGCAGTATCTGGTCCGATTGTACTTTTCCTGAAATTTTGACAAAGGCTATTCTAACTTATTTTTTCCCAATAAATCCATCTCTGAACTCAAAATTACCAAATTCACTTCCAAAAGATGAAATTGCCCTTGGCATCCCTAATTTCAATGTTTTAGGGGCATTTTTGTAATTATGCTTTTACGGGCTTTTTCAAAAAAGTGGCCAACTGTAACCCCACATAATTTTCCGTTCAGAACTCAATGGAACCATCAAATCATTGAAAATCTAACTCTAAGGCCCATTTTTTTCCATTTTAACTTCGCAGACATGCCCCTTTCTACTCCTAACCACTTTATTAACTATTTAATTAAATTACAACTACCATTTAGACCCAATTTTGGCAACATAACCCCTAGTCCATGTCATTTCCAAAAATTCAAACCAAAGACAATCCGGCGATAAAGTCCCTATGGAAATTTCAAAATCAGAAAAAGTCCCTAGGGAATTTTCTGTGATTAATTGGCAAAGTGAAATGACTAACTTGCCCTTAGTAATTTAAAAAAGAGTGTGTTCAACAGTTGTCACAATAGCTTATTTGTATTTTAACAACTTCTTTGCCTTTTTTTATAACTTTATGAGTCATATTTACTACTGCTTGCGTTATTCCCAGAGTGTCTGTCACAACAACTGATTTGTATTTTAACAACTTCTTCAGCCTTTTTTACAACTTTATGAGTTATATTTACAACTACTTGCGTTATTTTCGGAGGGTCTGTCACAACAACTGATTTGTGTTTTAACAACTTTTTCAGCATTGTTTTACAAATTTATAAGTCATAGTTACAACTGCTTGACTTATTCCTACAGGGTCTGTCACAACAGCTGATTTGTGTTTTAACAACTTCTTCAGCCTTGTTTTACAACTTCATGAGTCATATTAACAAACGGACGAACTAAACTATCTGCATGAAGAACTTGTGAGAACACATCTTCAAGAGATGGAAGTTTCTGACTAGACAAAATCTAAGATCGGATGGTGTCATAAGATGGATCAAGAACTTCAAGCAAACTGATGATAGCCTGAAATTCCAAATTTTTTATAGGTGTATGAAGATCTGCTTGCGAAGACATAAGTACCTTCATCTCTTCGTACAACCTCTCAAAGTTTAAGAAGAAATCCTTCAAAGGACGACCATACTGCTGAGAGCGATAGAAACCTTTACACACTTCGTGAATCCAAGTAAAATTCCCTTTACCAGAGAACATAAATTCAATATAACTCATAATTTCTTTCACAGTATTGCAATGACTGACAGATGACAGAATTTGTGGTTCAATAGAGTTTCGAATTTGGAAAAAGAGTCAAGCATATGCTCTAGACCAAGCCAAATTTTTTTCATTATCACCAGAAAGGGGATCCTGAGTTAAATAGGCTTCCTTCTCAATACCCAAAAGATGAACACTAACAGTTTTATTCCAATCACTATAGTTTGTCGAATTCAATTTTGAATCAGTAATCTTAGCAGACATGGGCAGCATATTAGACATCTTAGATTCACCCATGGAAGAGTAACCAAATAATCACAATCAAAAAAACAACAAGCACGTTCAAGAGATGAACCAGCAATCAATAGAAACATCAAACAGCGAGCACAATCGCTAACCACACCAAAATACCAAAATTTCATATGCCAAAGGCAAATACTAGTTTCAAAGTAAGGAGAACAGGAAACCCACACCTGAAAACGTGAAACTAGAGCGTGATAACCTATAGAAGTAGGCTGGGTGAAACAGACCATGAAAATATGAGCAACACCGGATGAACAGTACCGGATGAACACCAAACGACGAACAGGATGAACAATTTTAGAAAGCCCTAGGCTCGATACTATGATAAAGTATTTGATGAGAAATGTTTCTAACTAATATCATTTACAAGACTTACATAAGTATTTATAAAGAGCACTTATTAAATACCCTCAACTACTATCCACCAACTACTATCTACTACCACCTATTATCCACCTAACTACTACCTACCACCACCTACAATCTACCTACTATTATCTACCACCAACTACTTATTAATTACATCATTTAACACTAACAGTTACCTTCAATGTAAGTGATCTTCCTGAGATTGCCAGGTCCTCCATTGCCTTCAAGGATTTCAATGTTCAAAGCCATTTTCATGATCTTTGGGATGAGCTTGTCGAAATCTAGGAGAACCCGTTTTGGTCCCTAGCTATCTTTTGGATAGGCACTTGGCGCTTGCCCCATCTGAACTGTCCAAATGGGATTTGGACGGTCCATATTTAATTTTTTTAAAATTGGTTATGTTTTAATAAAAAAATGATTTTTTGAAAAATATTAGTTAAGATATTATCTTTATTTTAGTTTTTGTACATATTAAAATAATTTTTTAAAAAAAGGTAAAATAAATAAATATGAACCGTCCAGATCCCATCTGGATGGCCCAGATGGAAGTAGCTCTTTCTGCTCATCCAAAGGATGAGCTGGGAAGCTCATTCCAAATCTAGAACCACAGCTTTGAAGAGTCTATAACGGGTTACGTTTGTGTTGATCTCATCATGGTAAGTGAAAACTCCCATGGTAATTGATGAGGTTAAGAACAAAACTGATACGTACAAGGGAGGGTTTTTTAGAAGATTTGAGGTTCTTGGGTGGTTTGATGAGAGGCTAGAGTATGCTTGTATTTGTCAGTGTAAGCGCCTCATGTAACAAAAGAAGAGTTTCCCATTCCTTAGCCGGAAAGATATGTGGCCATGAAATAGGGATTAAGTGAAACAGAATTGACTGGGTGGTAGAGTCGTGGAAACACCAGTTTCTTCCATATTTTAGACCTTAGCTCCATGGAACAATATGCTACTGCGGAAACATGGAAGAATTGAAATCTTAGATCAAAACATTATGTATGGATGGTATGACCTGCCTAAACAAGAATTCTTGAAGAGCGAACAACCAGAGCTATTACTCACTACATCAAAAAATTTCCATTAATGAAAGATTCAAATCCTCATTCATCAGGACGTTGATGAGTTCATAGTTTTCAAATATTTCATTTTCTTCTTTTTGGAGTATTTGATTTTCTTCTTTTTGGTAAGTGAAAACTCCCATGGTAATTGACGAGGTTAAGAACAAAACTGATACGTACACGGGAGGTTTTTTAAGAAGATGTTAGGTTCTTGGGTGGTTTGATGAGAGGCTAGAGTATGCTTGTAATTATCAGTGTAAGTGCCTCATTCATCAGGACGTTGATGGGTTAATAGTTTTCAAATATTTCATTTTCTTCTTTTTGGAGTATTTGATTTTCTTTCACCGTTCTTGGGAAATAATACCCCAAAATTTTATATGGGAAGTTATTTCTTAATTTGCACCGTTACTCGACCCAACTGTAGAAGTGTATCAACTTTTTAAAGTTCTACTTTCCCCTCTCCCTTGGTCCCCACCAATTGGCCCAATGGTACAGCATCCTGTGGCTCTGACAAAATTTTATAGGATGTTCTGACCTTTCAGCTATACTTGTCATAATGGAATCGGACTAAACCCTAAAATATCAAATTGTATTTCCTTCTATATTGACCAAGACAGACTTTATACTAGCATTACCTACCGTGGCATTTGACGATATTCTGAAATGAAAACCCAGGAAGTTCAACTAGTAACAGAAAAGGACGACCCATTTAAGGCTATTAATACAAGAGGTGAAATTTCCGCAAAAGGTTCAAATAATTTAAGCGCCCATGGTCGTCCTCACACAACTTTTATTCCAACCCGCTAAGAGCAACTAGCATAGCCATATAGAACACCAGCGGAATTATAAAGGTTTCTTCCATCCTTGTTCCATAACATAAACTAGATATACATACATACATACACTTCCTTGGAATCTAGCTACCATCAACCCATAACAATCTGAATGAACTCCTTCCTCGTGTTCATAGAGATCCTGCTCCTACTCCAATAATTTACCACCAGCCGCAATTCCAATCACAAGTCATCGTTCAGAATAGTAGACATCAACAACCCTTGCACGAACTCAAACCTCCGAGTTTGCTCTTGTTTATCCTTGTCTGACAGCTGCAACTCTTGGGGTTTTCTGTAATCATACACTCTTGTCAGACTGTAATAGCTTTTAAGTCTTGAAAAAATTGTGAATGTTTCAGAAGGAGAAACAACGAATTCTACGGTATGAAGATAATCAAAAAGTCAGAATGATTGTTACAAGTTTCTGTGAAACCACCACATCACAGGTTATCAAAAAAAGGGAGAAGAAAAGATATATTACCTCCAGTTCTTAATATAAGATCTACTTTGTAGTAAAAATTGCACTACAAACTAGATCATAGATCATATATTAAAGATCAGAGGTAGTATCATCACGGTATGACATAGTTTTCATTTTTAAACCCCACACATAAAAACACAAAGTGAGGATGATCATTCTACAGCCAAATTACTAAACAAGAACCAAAGCATCACTCCTGCAAAACATAGCTTGCTTTCGTCATTTACTTTTTAGCGACATAAAATTGCAACAAATTTGAACCCCATAAATGCTGTAACATCGGCACATGCAACCATGCAACATCTTAGCATGCTAAACAATTATGCAACTATAAGGGCAAATTTTCTTTTCTTTTCTCAAGCAAAGCAAAAGCATAATTAAACAACAATCCCCACCTTTCCAAGAAATCATCTTTTGAGCTTTCCTTCACCAGGGTACTTTCAACCGATGGACTAGGTTGTGGACTAACAGATTCATCAGCAGCAGCGGGGTTATAGATAAATGATGAAAGCAGACGGTCAGGCTCTGAATTGGAGGAAGCTACATATGAAGAACCTCCAAAAAGAGATTGCAATGTTCCTTCTCGCAATTCTCTTCTCAATAGTGAAAGTGTTGAACTAGAGCCTCCTTTCCTATACCTCCTCTTGCGCTGCACGTAATCTCTAGTTAAGGACCAACAGTGAAGTCTGACACAGTCATAGAAACTAAGACAGCAAACCAAAGGCATTGACCCAAAGGATGAAGTATCTCTTGATGCGATGCAAAGACCAAAAGTTTTAACTTTAAGTTTCAACCAGAGGCTCTAGGAAACTGGGACTCTCTTTACGTATTTTACACTCAGTGACAGCAAATATTAAAAGGAACCGAAAACAAAGAACCCACTACCAGGCCCAGAATCAAGTGCTAGAGAGTTGAGATGTGCACCAGGATAACAGGCCACAAGAAGACATAATAAACAGGCTATAATTTGTTAAATATACCAGATTAATGAGAGAAGTCAGAACCATTGTAAATGTTTAAACAGAAACAAGCTTGAAGTATACGATACCCAAACAGGCTACCTCAGGAGTAAGAGGGAGATAATGTAAACAATAAAATTTTCATCATCCAAAACCATATGCCAAGCTTCGTAGCACCTCCCTATCATATATGCAACCAATTTTTAAATTCCATGGTTGTTCTACAATTTCAAGTACCTACTTCAAATTTTCCAATAACTTGAGAAGAATAAACACTGTCCAAAATAGATCATTTTTTTATGGCAAAACAAAAAATAGGTCATTTTTTTCATTCAAATAGATTGCCAAAGCCATATGAATATACCACTTCCTGCATGATGAGCATGGATTGGTTCATGTAAGGAAAAGATGACAAAAACAAAACATTAAACAATGCCAACTTGCAATAAGGATATCTTTAAGAAATTCCCATGTTGCATCGTAATATGGCCAACAAGATCCATTCCAACCTTTTTCCCGCAAACTGGACATACCTGAAGATAGGCAATGCCAAATAATAGATCATGGCTAGACCACAACACTTAAAATGATAAATTGTACAAAGAAAGAAATGAAAAAACTTCATCCTACTTAAATTGAAGTACAAAACACTCAAACAAGTTCCCATACTCATTAAATTGAAGTACTTAAATTGTCTAACCCCTCTCTCCTCTAAATCCCATACTCACTAAAACCACATGAACCACTTAAAACTTATCTTTATTCTATAAAAGTCAGATAGACAATCCAAAACTTCACTTTTTTTTGTGGAAGGTTATAAAGAGATTGTCATAAATCACTAGAATCCCGAATGCATAATTTCGGTAGCAAGATATTTTCTTTTCCTAACGCATACATAACAGCAGTAGCATATTTATGAGACAATAGCATACATAACTGCAGTTGCATTTTAACTCGACAGTCCTACAGCAAAACACACATAAAAGAACTAAAAGAGAAATAAGGGAACTATAGATTGACGCAAACTGGAATTCACCACAAACACTTCTGATAATCAATTAAAAGTACTAAACAATTCACCCAAAAATGAAGTTGCAAATTGAAATAAAAAGGGGGGGAAACGGGCTAGTGTTTAATCAGGATGCTCAAAAATAAAATTAAAAAGAAATACAAACAGATACCCCATTCTTAGCTTCCACGGGATGCTCCTCATCAATGTGACAGCAAAGCCCAACTACGTCGTAATCCTCGGCGCAGAAAGGACAGATAAACTCCGCCCGCAAATCATCGTCTCCCTCCAAATCTTCATACCCACCAAGGTACAGATCTGTAACAAGACCCACGCAACTCGTTCAATAAGTCCAGACAACCATAATTCGCTCAATTTCTCGGAAAACAAACAGACGAAGAAGAACAACATCACAGAACCGAAAGTTTCCAAGAAACAAAGGAAAGATAAAAGAAAAGGAAAACAAACCAGATCGAGATTGATAGCGGCGTGAGGAAGTCGAGAGACGAGCAGAAATCCAGGAATCGGAGTCCATGATAACACAATTCGATCGGGAAGGAAAGAGTTTGGGAATGGAAATGATCCTTGTTGGATGCGAAAGGGGCAGTTGGGTAAGTTTTATGGAGAACTTAGACCCAGATTGGAAAAGAGCGTCAACGATAAAACCCTAAGGAAGTAAAAGAGCAGAGAGAGAGAGAGGACGGAGCCAACCAGAATTTTACGAACAGGGGAGAGGGAGGACAGATACTCGCTACCGCCCTTCTAGGCCGAGTAGCCACGATGTCCTCTCTTTTTATGAACACGAAGCTTCCGACAAAAACCCACGTTTTTCTTTAAATTACTAATGTGCCCTTAACGACCTTTTCCTCGGCGCCATTGGAAATTTCCCAGGCGGGGATTACGGTCCACAATTGATTTAGTTATTTAAATAAACAGATGCCATCACGCGCTGCTCTCGTAGCTCAGTTGGTTAGAGCACCCGTTTAGTAAGCGGGAGGTCTTGAGTTCAACTCTCAACGAGAGCATTGTTTCCCGTTCACATACTTTTCTCAATTCTTCTTTCGCAACTTCAAGCCCCTCAACTCCGATGACCCAATAGAAAATAGGGTAGGGCTCTGCAAAAGTTCATTGACGGAAAGCTTCATGGTATGTTTGGTTGAGCGATTCGATTGCTTATAAGTTGCTTTTTAATAGTGATTTACGGTATACGAAGTAAGTATGTGAGATGAGTTGTGTTTCGATTTACGTAAAAAGCAACTTATAAGTTTTTATAAGCTCCAACAAACATGCTTTCAATCTTTTAAGTTACAAGCCCTAACTAACACTTGTGATAGCAAGTTCACATCTGATTCGATCCTACTCGTGGAATTTTAGTATTCACCAAGTGCTCTGATAGGTTCCATTTAAATTTTTAAGAAATCCAGTGGGTTCTGTAAACAAAACATGAATATAATTGTCTCAGCAAAAAGTTGTAGAGAAAGATTTAATGCAAAGCTGAATTCTCTGTTCATATTAATTTCTCCAATGTCGGGCACAACACAAACCATACGTGTCTGAAACAACATAAGTATTCAATGCAAAGCTATAATCTCAGTTGTTATACTGTTGGCAGCAAAACTTTTGAAAAAACCTGTTTAGGGTTCACTAAGTTTTGGAAGCAATTGTTAAATCCCCCTTGAAGATCTCTATGTGAAGTCTAGTGGTTTCAAGATGAAAAAACACGTAAGGCTATGCCTCAGGTCCTTATGTTTCCAGCATTTTATTGAACAAGTGATATTGATTGACCCGCCAGTGTTGAATACAATAATTCCTGGCTTGCATTAATTACTTGGTTTCCTGCATCTAACAGTAACTCCTCTGGTTCTACATTCTTAAGCTCCAACTATAAAGCATATGTTACAGAGACCTCCAATAAGACTCTTTAACACTATTCCTGCTACAGCAAGAATGACAATTTTATTTTCTTGGGAACAAAGTTATATGTTGGCTTTATGCTCTACATTATTCCTGGATCATCCATCATCAAACATATTGTCCAATTTTGAGCGATAATATCTTTCACTAAGAGAATCATTCTTTGAAGTCTATCGTTTCTTCTCCAACAACTATTTTCTCCTCAGTATGTAAAACGTGGCAATGAGGCACGCAGAAGAATACGCTACAACCCTACTATAACTATTGCCCTTGGACTTGGACTTGGCTTTGACAAAAATTCTAAAATAAACGCTGGATTACGCATTCAATGGCACCCCAGATAGATGGAGAAAGCGGATAAGGACAAAATATATTTACTAAGTTAAGCAAAACCGAAGAACAAAACAAACTGAATAGAGAGAGAGAGAGAGAATGTATTGAGGGAAAGCAAAATGCTGTTGAGGGTAACAGTATTGAAGCCCGTTGAGTTCATCTCGTTCGCTTGAGATTGAGGGTGACTTGCGACTACCCTTCAAGCCTAATTATTGTCTTTCAAGCAAATAAGGGCCAAAGTGAAAAAAGGATTGTTATTGTGTGAATTGGGCTTGTCAAGGAAAACCAGTCCATTGCATTTGGGAGATCAAATTTGATCCTCCCGTTTTTGTTGGGTCTGAACTTCCATCCTCTTCTCTTGGGGCCATCACTCCAATTATTATCATCAAGGTTCATCAACCTTGGACCGAGTACTAACTGATCGGGGTACTAGATTAAATGTCAGAGTCAAAGCGGACCAAATCAGAGCTAACCCGAGGTTAAACCGGTGAAAAATTGAAAGTTCAGGCTTATTAATATGAAATCCTAAAAAAATTAAAAAATAAAATAGTGAGCCAAATCGGATCGGTTTACTAGCCGGTTCGTCGGTTTCTAGGTTAGACCAGCTGCTCCAGTCCGGGTTCCAGAACACTGATTATCATTGATTGTGAACTTTTTTTGGCCAAGAAAGGACAAAAATAAATTCAATCCATATTCCTGCACGCCCACACAATCTTTAATTTATATACCTATAAGTTATAAATCTATATATGATAAAAATCTACGGAAAAAATTACGTTATTTTTTAATTATGAAAAGTACAATTTATCTTCAACCCAATAGAAAGCACAACATTTGGAAAAAAACAGGTTATTGTTATTTCATCATTTTAGTATAATGTCTATAGACTAACAAGCTCAATCAAAATTAATTTTGTTTGAATAAAGTTTACTTGTAGTAATACAAATAATAAAGTTTACGAGTATAAAAAAGGTAAATAAAATAAATTTTTTATCCAAGTAATTATAATAGTAGAATAAATCTGGAATTTTTTTTCTGTATTCAGTGATATTTAATTGGTAGATTCAAATGAATAACTTTTTCAATGTGATTTTTTTATTCATAGCTCCATTTAAAGGCGCCAAGACAACCCACGCCAAGATCCTTAAATTAATGCTTTTATGTATGTCAACTCTTGAAGTATATGTGTGCGTGTGGGCTAGGGGGTGTTGTATTAGTACAAACGATTTCAATCCAGTGTTAATTAACCTAGGTATGTTGCCTAAGTATTGTAATTAAGCTAACTTGTTTTATTATTTTAAAGGGTTAAGGTGTAAATTTGCTCCAAAAGTTTTTGCCAAGGAGCAATGTTGCTCTAGAAGTTTTTTTAGGTTCAATGTCACCCCAAAAGTTTCAAAACGTAACAATATTAACCCATACCATTAAAAAAACTAATGTTGACCGTTAACTTTTTAATGGAAAAAGGCAACATTGTTCTATTTTAATATTTATGGGGCAATACTGAACCTAAAAAAACTTTCAGGGTAACATTACCTCTCAGCAAAAACTTCCAGGAGAAATTTACACATTAACCCTATTTTAAATTAATTCAATTAACCTAACTCTCACACCGGTCACTCGTCCTTTCTTGGTTGCAAATGCAAGATTCGTTAGTCCTTTACATTAGACTCTATATATAGTATATACTTAGTGCTCGTTCGAAACAGCAATTGGAGTCTTTAAAAGTAGCTTTTCAATCGTGATTTATGGTATACGAGGTAAATATGTGGCAGGAGTGTTGTCACGACTTATGTGCATAAGCACTTATAAGCCTTTCATAAGTGATGCCAAACATGCACTTACTAGATGTGATAATCAGACACATACGGCCTCTCGTGTTTAAAACTCTCACAAAACGAAGGTCTCCATGTTATCTATTTGCAGCTCTATGTGTCACTCTTGCACAAACTTATGCATGGATGTGGAATATAGAACATGAGATATCAGTAGCCAAGCTATAAGCACAACTACAAAAATCGCGATATATGACAATTATTAACTACCATACATCACAGTTTCAAACCGTCATATATGCAAACACTTTAAAAGCTCGGAACAAATATATTATAGCTCCAAATCGTTATTTATTTCAAACCTATTATAACGGTTATAATTTAACACCCATTATGTATTGAAGTTTGGTGAGGCCATGATCTACCCATTGTTGTGATAATAATTAACGGATACACGTAAACGATCGTTATAATATATGATAATGCCTACATGATACATAACAGTCTCATTTTATAATCGTTCAGTAACATATATAACAGTTTGTATAAAAGAACCGTGACTTTTAATAAACTTAATAACAATCTCACGTAGACAACAGTTATGAAATAAGTACATAAATAACAATTTATAAAAAAGAACCATGAACATTTATAATATATGACGGTTTTTATATAATAACCATGATGTGTGGATATAAGACTCTTTAAGTTAGAGTTTCTGAGCTAGTTGACATCCTTTATTTATATAATAGAACAGCAGTACCTCCAACACAATGTGGCTATGCAATTTGGCATTGATCAAGACATTCCAAGCTTTGTGGGGAGAATCAATGGCAACTATTGACATATATAAGTGATAATGTAACTGATGACCTATATATAATTGCGTCTCTTCACAAGAATTAACCCTGGGAAAAAATATATACCCCCTGTTAAAAAGGGCGGAGGGTCATGCAAACCCTTGAGTTCAAGGGTTTGCATAACCCATGCGCCTTTTCTGATAAGGTAATTTGTTTTTCCCAATCTTCCTTTGCTTTCCAGGCTTAATTGCTAAAAAGACACAAGGTATAAGTGAACACTTATATAGATTAGGAGTGCGATCGATTCTAGCCATAAAGCCTAGAAAAACTTGATCCATCCAAATTGTATGGCTACCTGATGTTGAAAGTACTAATACATTATATATATATATATAGATATATATATATATATATATGAGACGAGGTAGCTTAGAAACTCTCACATTGAATAGTCTATGACTGATCACAATGTTGAATTTCATAGCTTTTAACTTGGTGCCACATGTTCAATAGAAACACAAGAGATGTACCTTCAATCAAAGCAATATGGGATTTCTAAACAAAAACATAACTTCATAACAAGAAATTTAATATGTCACCTGAACTAGTTCATTTTCTAGCAAGTCTTCAGCATGGCATTTTATCTTGACGACTGAAAGAACAGAGGAGGATAATAATTATAAGGAAATTGGGAGTTTATATATATTGGAAGTGATGGGTTTAGACCATCATTGCACAGTTGGAAGCTAAAGAGAAGCAGTCCCACGCAGTGGTGGTAATGAAAGGGTACTTGGTTCTCATGCTGATCATCGAAGAACAAAGAAGCATAGAGTATTCCCACCATGAGCGTAAGGAAGGGGAAAGGTTTAGACTGTTTAGTTGATGGTTGTTTAAGAGAAACCGTTATATTGTTTTTCTGATATGAAGTTGGAAAACAAATCGTTTGTATATTCATCTAACGTTTCATGACAATTTTATCGTAAGAACCGTCAGACAATATATGATGGTTTCAAAGTACAATCATTATGTATTTGCATGGTATTCTAAAAAGTGACAGTTGTTACTTAATAACCATAATGTATATACCCTTTTTTTTATTTTGGTGGTTGATTATACACCTACCATTTTACAAAAAAAAAAAAAAGATAAAGTAAATAAACAAAATAAAAATAAAAAGTTACAAAGATGTTTTAAGAATCTGATGCATCATCAGATTCTTCATTTTTCAGTAACTTATCCACCTTCTTGTTCAAAGAGAATATGAGAAAGGTAAGTTCTTTCAAGGTTTGGTTCATACGTCCTTACTCTCGCAAGTGAACCTTGACCATGATGGAGCTCATAGTTTACTGAATGAGACCTTCAATGCTTATTGGTAGAGGGAGTTCATCTGTCAATTTTTTGCCAGATGATGAATCAGAAGTTATATTGTCTTTGTTCGTGATGTTTTGTTGAATCATAAGTTGGTTTTGAGAAGTTGAAATGGAAGTAAAGAAGTAGAGTTCAGCTTTCAAACATTTATATAGAAAGGGTTTTGTAGATTATCGAGCCATCACGTCTTTTAGTATTTAAGATTATTATATTTTATAAATGGCTACGATTAATTCTTAATAACCGTTTTGTATTTGACAATTTTGTTTTAACTTGTTGGTGTCTCCTATTAATTGCATAATCAACCACAATATTAACCTAGAACCGTTAAATATGCTTGCAAAAATACTTTACAGTTCTCAATTAATAACCGTGAACTAGTAATTTTTAACTTCATTTTGCTCCTCCGATAATGAGGATGAGTAGGATGAACAGGATGATGAGGATGGCAGTAGTGATGATTGTCGTACTGTTCATCCTCCTCTTCCTCGTCCTCTTCTTCATCCTCATCCTCATTCTCATCATCAGAGGAGGGAGATGAAGGCCAGGTCATAGTATTATCATCAACGTGGGAAGGGGAAAGGTTTAGAACCATCACTGCATTTGTTGTTTCATGACTTTTTTTGCTTAACGACCATCATTATTATGAGATAAAATATGACAGTTACTAATTACTACTATTATTTTTTTGCTTGGACTTCTATTAAGTGATGGGTTTCATTTAACAACCGTGATATATCTCAAGTAGGAATCTCCGCCCCCTCCACCAATCTATCCATTTTGCCAAATGACGAGATAGTATAAGAGAAAAGAGCTATGAGAAAGGATCTTGTTGTCATAAAAGAGATCCAAAGCAAATTACAAGAAAAGGGAGGAAACTTAGTGTGAAGTGGAATAAGAAAGGACAAATTGCCAATTTGTCAGATTTTAAAAATTGACCTTTCTTGTTCCATCTACAGTTAGTTTCCTCCTTCTCTATTAATTTTCTTTTTGGACCTCCTTTATGACAACAAGATCCTCCTTTGGTGCTCTTTTCTCTTGTTCCATCTTGTCATTCAGCACAATAGATGGATTGGCGGAGGGGGCGGAGGCGCTAGCTACCGAGGAAGGGGGCGACATGATTAGGATCCACATACTTGAGCCATTTGGTGCCACCAATATTATGCCTCGGCTAAGAGGGGTGGCGGCGACAGAGGAGTTCCTTGGAATCTTAACATGATGAAAGAGAGAAAGAGGAGGCCAATAAAGAAAAGTAGTAAGAATCACAAGAAATAGTTGAGTTTAAATAGAGGTCTAACAAATTGTGAAGGGTTATGAGTTATGAGTTATGAAGGTCTAATGGGATTACAAATGGTTATGATGAGTTATGACATTGAAAGTCCGAGTATTACAAAGGGTTATGAAAGAGTTAGATGGCGGTTGTTTTTGAAGACCGTTATGTTTTATTTTCGTTGATAAAAGTGTTTGGAAGACGAATCATTTGTAAGTGTTACATAATGGTTGTTTCTTAAGAACCGTAATTTTTGTCACTAAATAAATGACGGTTATTAGCTACAACAGTTACATTTGTGTTTTTGTAAATTCTGCCTTGTAATACAAGATGGTGCACATAATTAACTATTATGTTTAAGCGTTATATATCCTTGCGCTACCTCTGCCTCAACATACATATCACATATTAACTCTGTGTTGATGAGAAGCCTCGAGGAGGAGGAGGAGGAGGAGGAGGAAGATAAGAATGACTTGAGATATATATATATATATATATATATATGAATCTAAATTCTTATTATTGATTCATGAA
Source organism: Inga leiocalycina (assembly GCA_963242795.1). Lineage (NCBI taxonomy): Eukaryota > Viridiplantae > Streptophyta > Magnoliopsida > Fabales > Fabaceae > Inga > Inga leiocalycina. The sequence continues at coordinate 10,321,401 of OY725327.1, read as the reverse complement.
ACAAATATAGTACAAGTGTATATATAAAACATTAAGTATTGACAGCTGACATGTAACTAACTTACTTAACAACTTAACAAGCTAAGCAATAGTTGCACAATAAGTTTTACACCCCCCTCAAGCTAGAATGTGTAAATCAAACATTCCTAGCTTGGACATGGAACAGACTCTATATTTACCATATAATTAACTATTTCAAATAACTTATAACCAAATCTAGATATCTCAATTCATTATTCACCAAAACATTTGTCTCAGCCCATAATAGAATGACCAGTATACTTTGAATTGTGAAGTATACCAAATGGGCCATAAAGCTTGGTAATATACATCAATTAGAACATGCTAAGTAAAAAAAGGCTTTACAAAGACGACTGAAGAAAACAAGCCTCACATGACTTCCCCGTGAGTCTAAATCCTTTCCTAGGAAAAAATAATAATAATTGGGATGAGTCACATGGACCCAATAACCACAATTCCAATTTAACAAGTGTGCAGGGAATGATTACAAGATAGTTAAGAAGGCAATATATACAATCATATAACCAAGTCTATATGGTTTTTCCAAAAATATTATTAGTTCAAAAGTCATTCAAAATGCATGGAACTCCCTTAACCATCCCTATAACCTCCTTATAACCACTGATAGAATCCATAGGTTACGATACATAATAGGATTAATCTCTTTAACAAGACTGCACTAAGCTCTCCAATGATAAGGTTCAGCCCGACCAAAGACTACAAAACTCATATCAAACCATGGGTTCCCTTTCCGTCGAATATGGAAAGGTTTCACCTGTCCCTTGAGCTGACCCTTAACCTGGCAAAGGAAATATTGATGCTAAGGGCCCTAAGAATATCAAGGCCAGCCAGTAAGCACCAAGTGGCGGTTATACCACGTGGTATAATAGCATCAAACCTCTCATATCCGCAACTCCGTACAATCCAACACAACTCGATATACAGTCCAACAATTCAACATCACAAATCCAAAATCATCATGTTTTTCTCATAATCAGTACTCAATGCCAAGCATTATTAATCATTTAAATAAACTCTTCAGGCCCACTTAACTAAAGTTTACTAAAAACATAATTCATACTGTCATTATACATTTTTCATATATAAAATACTATAACATATTTATAGCAATTAAAAATACTAATATACACTTATAATCACCCCATCAACTATACAAGGTAAATTGGAAAGTGGTTATCTCGGATTTGACATGAGAACTAAACTTGAGAATTCAAGTCCAACAAGCAAATTTAAACTCACTCTGCAATAAATAAATATATAATTACATGTTAATAAAATTAATCATAATTGCTAACTAATACAAAATAGCAAGTAATAACCTCCATAAATGATTCTTTAAGCTTCTTAGAAGATTAACCAATTTATATATTCCTCAAATTCCTTTCAAATCTCAAATCCTAAAATTTCCTAACTCTATTTCACTCAATAAAATATTTAACAACAATAATTCTCTAATCACATTAACAATCCAATAGTCATAAAATCATCAATATCAACATCCTATTCCAATTAAATATCTTTTCTAGCTTATATGAGCATAATCTAATTATTAAACAACATCTGAAACCTCCACACAATTAAATCATATCTTATAATTTTATATAACTCAGAATCTATAAAACTAAACTGATTAAAATTTCAATAATAACTCAAATAAATTGTTTCATCCAAATTTAATCAGTCAAAAACATCCTAAAAGTATAATTTATGATTTGTTTTAAAAAAATTAATTATAAAATTACTAAACAACTAAATGATAAATTTAAACTGATTAAAATTAGTTATTCGCCTACCTCTACATATCTATAGTTATCTATTGACAAAACTCTCTCAAAATTCTAACCCCAAAATTTCCACTAATCGGTACAATATTACCATCAATAAAAAGAGAAAAATACTTAGAACAACTGTTATGAAAGAAATTTGATGAGAAAAAGTCATTTTGATTACCTAAATTGTCCTAAGAGTTTGAAACCTTACCAAAGATGATGGAAACGCACTGCACCTCTGCTACTTCTTGCCAAATGAATCTAATGAATGAAAAGGTGGGGTGGGGGTATTTAATAATACCCTCCACCGCCTTAAGCTAAAGGGCCATGTGCCTTAGCTTTTTTTTTTCTAAAAAAATATTATTTTATTATTAATTTATATTATTTTTATTTTTATTTTATTTTTTTAATCTAAACCCCCCTTTTTCTAATAATTACCTGCTAATCCATTTTTTATAAATATTTATTTTCTAATTATAATCGCATCTTGAAAATAAAAATAAGAATGTTACAGGTCACAACGTCTATAAAGACCGCTAGATCTAAAGATTTAGTGTAAACATCAGCAAGTTGATTCTTGGATCTAATAGGTAGCAAACGAAGAATGTTGGCTTTAATCTTGTTCCAAACAATGTGACAATCTATTTCAATATGCTTGGTGCTTTCATGAAAAGTTGGATTTGTAGCAATGTACAGCTGATTAGCTATCACAATAAACCAGAGCTTGAGAAGTATGAGGAATATGAAGTTCGCCTAAAAGATACAATAACCATTGGATCTCACAAGTCAAAGAAGCTAATTATCTATCCTCAGCCTCTAAAGAAGATCTAGAGACTGTAAGCTACTTCTTAGAGTGCCAAGAAATAAGAGAGTTCCCTAAGAAAACACAATAGCCAGTAACAGACCATCTAGTACCTAAACATCCAACCCAATTAAAATCACTAAAGAATCACTGAAATCTTTCAAACGCAAATCAGAAGAAGCAAGGAAGAAAAGACCTTTACTAGGAGCTTATTCCAAATATTAAGTACCCGATGTGCAACCTTAAGATGAATATCAGTGGGGCAGGACATAAATTGGCTAAGCTGTTGGATAGCAAAAGCAATATCCAGTCTAGTATTGGTCAAATAAAGTAAACGACCAACGATGGTTTTGTATTGAGTCCCACCTAGTAAAGGGTGATCAATATCCTTAGAGAGTTTGGTGTTGCGGTGTAGGGGCGTTTTGCATGGTTTACTTTGCAGAAAACTAATTTCATTAAGTATATCTAAGGTGAACTGTTGTTGATGCACATAAATGCCTTTGTGAGACCGAGCTACCTTAAGACCAAGGAAGAATTTGAGATCACCAAGGTTTTTAATCTTGAATGCGGAATCCAAAAGTGACTTGACTCCTTAAATTTCACCAAGATCATCATCAGTGAGAAGAATGTCATCAACATATACTAAAAGAGTTGTGAAAGAATTATTAGTGTGTCTCACAAATAATGAATAATCAAACTTAGACTAAATATAACCAAAAGAGATCAAAACACTGGACAATTTAGAGTGCCACTATCAACTAGTTTGTTTCAACCCATATAAAGACTTTTTTAATTTGCAAACCATGTTTGGAGAAGGAGAATGAAACCCAGGTGGTATCTTCATATATATTTCCTTATCCAAGTCACCATGAAGGAAAGCATTGTTAACTTCAAGTTATTTAAGATGTCAATTTTGTGCAGAAGCTAAAGAAAGTAATAACTGAACTATAGTGAGTTTAGCAACCGGAGAAAAGATATCAAAATAATCCACTCCCTTAGTTTGTGTATAACCCTTGGCAATAAATCTTGCTTTTGCTTTAGGGTTAAGGAGCAAATTTACCAACGAAGTTTTGTCTGAGGAGTGTCTGACACAAATATATTTTAAAAGAGGCAAAAATACCAATAAACAATTAAAAAGGGGCATCCAGCACAAAAATCGTTAAATCCGTACTAATGCCATTAGGGTTTTCTTCTCTTATAATGTAATGCCGTTAGTACGAATTTAACGGTTTTTGTGCTGCATGCCCCTTTTAATTGTTCATTGGTATTTTTGCCCCTTCTAAAACATATTTGTGCCAGACGCTCCTCAGACAAACCTTCATTAGTAAATTTGCTCCTTAACCCTTTGCTTTATCAAGACTTCCATATGCACAATACTTATTTTTGTAAAGCCAACGACAACCAACAACTAGTTTCCCATGTAGATGAGGGGTAATAGTCCAAGTATGATTCTATTCTAATGTTAAAATCTCAACAGCCATGGAATTACACCGAATCTCATGTTTCATAGCTTAAGAGTATGTTTTTGGTTCAACATAAGTAGAAATAGACAAACTAAAATGTTTATAGGATGGAGAAAGGTGAGCATAAGAAAGAACAGAATCAAGGGAATGTGGAGACAAACTTAAACTAATAAAAGAAAGTGGTTGAGCTAAGGAAAGAAGAACATGATGATAATCCCTCAAATAAGATAGAGGATGTCGCTACCTAGTTGATCTCTATAGTATAATAATAGCAAAACCATCTGATGGGGAATCCTTTGATGCCAAATGCTGAATAGGAAAGTCAAGTATAGGAGTAGATTGTGGCATAGGAATGTCAGATGAAACAGAATCAAACACAAAAGACTTATAAGGAAAGATATGCTCATAAAAATAAACATCCCTAGATACAAATATATGTCTAAAAGTGAGGTCTAACAGAATATAAACTTTAACACCGATTTGGAATCCTAGAAATATACATTTGCTATCTCTTGTATCTAATTTGGTACGATGACTAGAAATGGTAGAAGCAAAACACAAAGATCCAAAAACCCAAAGAACCTTAAGATTAGGGTGAATATTATGAAGACAAAAGAAAGGAGACTGGTTATTGAGTAATGGTGTGGTCAACCTATTAATGAGATATACGGCATGTATAATGGCAAAGGACCAATAAAGCTTAAGAAGACCATATTGGAACAACAGAGACGTAGCCACATTTAATTTATGTTGATGTTCCGTTCAACAATACTATTTTGTTGAGGAGTTTCAATACATGAGGTTTGATGTATAATTCCTTTAGAAGCATAATAATCAGGCATGGAAAATTCAAGACAATTATCATATCAAATGATCTAAATATTTTCTTGATATTGAGTTTCAAAAAATGTAATAAATTTGTATAATGCTTGACGAGTTTCAACCTCATTATGCAACATTAGAACCTATGTATATTGTGAACAATCATCAATAATTGTTAAAAAATACTTGTGGTCATAAATAGATGCAAGATGATATGGCCCCCATAAGTCAACATGTAACAAAGAGAAAGTTTTATTAGAATGAGATTAACTAACAAGAAATGGAAGATATTTTTGCCTAGCTAAATGAGAAGAATCACAATGATCGAATGATTTATTTGAAGAAACATAAGGATGTATTTGCCGAATACACTTGAAAACGGAATCAGAAAGATGTCCAAGTCTAAAATGCCACAAATTAAAACAAGAAATGGAAGATGATTTTAGATTAGTTACTGAAGATGACAAACAGTGTGCACTCCTTTGATGAGAGAGAAAATATAGGTCTTCTCTTTCCTTAGCTAAACCAATCATCCTCCATTGGGACATGTTCATTAGGAAGCAAGTGTTGCTTTGAAAAATGGCACAAGACAAGGAATCAGTGAGTTTTCAAACGGAAATAATATGAAACTGGAAATTTGATATTAAAAGGACATTATGGATAGTAAGTGAGTCATAGACACATACTGAACCAAATTAAGTGGCAGTAATGGATGAACCATTAGGAAAAGTAACTACAATAGGTGGTATAGAGTTAAGAGAAACAAAGAATGAAGCAATAGAATATATATGATCAATAGCTCTTGTATCTAAGATCAAGAAGTCCTTGAGAGAAAAAGAAGCTGATGAAACATTGTTACCTGATGCAATATTATTGACAGAGTGAGTCAATGTAGAAGAGTCTTTTTAAACCAATTGTATTAACTTGTGCTATTGTTTAGCCATGAAACCAAGATGAGGTAGAACACCTTGATGCTAAGACTTTGACACTAAAGTAGAAGAAGCAAGATTCTCTTTATTTTCTAGCTCATGAGATACATTGTTGACAGAGGAAGAATCGTGAAAATTAAATCCCAGAGGGTAACCATGTTTCTTATAACATGTCTCGACAGTGTGGCGTGGCTTACCACAATAAGTGCAATGCTTACCACCATAATCTGCATTCTGATTATTATAATTTCTACCAGTTTTAGCCAAAAGCACACAGTTGACTCAGTAGGAAGAGGAATAATTCCCATTTCCCTCTTTTATTACAAAACCAGAGAAAATACTCAATTAATAGATGGAAAAGGATTGAGAATCAGTATCTGAGATTTAACCGTGTTATACCTATCAATAAGCCCCTTCAAAAAAATGCATCACATAGTCCTGTTGTTGATACTTGTTGATTTTATCAAAAACACCACATGAGCAGTGATTAGAGCAATTACATATTGGTGAAGGATGAAGATTCAGCAACTCATCCCAAATAATTTTGAGTTTGGTAAAATACTCACTAACACTGAGATCTCCTTGCTTGAGAGAATGCAATTCGTCCTGTAGATCCACAATTCGGAACAAATCACACTATGAGTATTAACTCTTAAGATCCTCCCAAATATCTTAAGCATGATCCATCCACAGAATAATTTGTGTAATCATAGAGGAAATTGATCTAGTGAGCCAAGCCACGACCATAGCGTTGCACCACTCCCAAAACGGAAACAATGGGTCATTCACAAGTAGAGCAAGAAGCGTTCCATCAATGAAATGAAACTTTTCTTGGGTTGCAACACCATCTTCATGGCTATGGACCAAGAATGGCAATTTGAACCATCTAAGATAGGAGAAACAAGAACCAAAGATGGATTCTCGTTCGGATGAACATAACAGGGATTTGACGGATTTTGAATAGCTTCAACAAGTTGAGAGAAAGAGGAAAGGGAATGTGCCATTTCTAAAAACGAATCAAAGAATGTGAGCTAAGATTGCTCTGATACCATATCACAGATTAACTCTACGTTCATGAGAAGCCTCAAGGAGGAAGAAGATAAGAATGAATTGAGAGAGAAATGAATATGAATTATTATTATTAATTTGTGTAACAAATATAGTAGAAGTGTATATATAAAACATCAAGTATTGACAACTAGCATGTAACTAACTTAATTAACAACTTAACAAACTAACTAATAGTTATGCAGTTAGTTTTACAATACATGACATTTATTAGCTGTAACTGTTATATATTAAGTGTTATAAATGCCCAAATTTGTAGTAGTGAGCAAAAAAAAAAACTAGAAAAGTCTATTTTTTTTAAATTTTTTAATTCATACATCAGAAAAAGAGGATAGTATAAAGTTAGCTCAGATACTAGGCAACTAAGTGCCTCTTTGGATTAGCGGTAAAAGCTGTTTTTCTAACGTGATTTATAGTATACGAGGTAAGGTTGTGAGAAGAGTTTTATTTCGACTTACATGAATATGCTTTTCCACCGCCAACTCAAACAGGCCTAACTATATGTCCATAATGCAAGTCATGGTGCATAAGCTTTCTTTCTACAATTCACTTAAGTGTTTAAATCACAAAAAAATGAAAAATCAACTTTCATGTTGTGAGCATGATGCAAAATTAATAGAAAAAAAGTATTTTGATGCTATTATTTAGAATATTAATTATCCATATGTGACATATATGTTCCATTTAACAAAACAAAAATTAAGGTGAATTAGGTCATGATGGCTCATTAGAGCTAGGACATACCTTAAGCTCACAGAACTCTTATAAAAGTACTTATTAATTGCGTGTCAACAAAGCACTCACATACCTTAGCCTCTTAGAGCTCTTATAAAAGTACTTATTAGTAGCTAAGTTTGAACATATAACCTTATTGTTATAAATGAATTCCTTACCGATTGAATAAATATTTATTAATTATCACATGTTTTAGTTTGTGTGAAAAACTAAACAGGTCACGGGAATGTGGAGGAACAAAACAATGAGTAACTGAGGGTCCGTAGGACATTAATTAACCTTATGCAAAATTGAGTAGCGATGCGGATTAAAAACAATTAGTGTGTGTTTGGAACAGCGATAGAAAAAATGGAGTTTCTCAATTTAGCTTTTGGTAATTTTATTTTTGGTAAAAGCCCGATTGTGTAATGTGATTCATGTTTGGAACAGCGATTGTATAAATGACTTTTGCAAAAGTAAAACTTGTTTGGATTAACTTAAACACAAGTGACTTTTGTGATAATGTAAGAAAGAGTGGGTGAAAAAATATTTTAAAGGGTTAAAAACACTAAAAAATAGTTTAAAATAATTTTTGGAAATGAAAAAGTACATTAAAGATAAAATTGCAATCAGTCTAATAACACATTGGGTACAGTTGAAAAAATATTTTAAGGATTAAAAGCACCAAATAATAGTTGAAATTAATTTTTGTAGCAAAAAAAGTACATTAAGGGTAAAATTGCAATCAATTTGATAGTACACTGGATACAACTGGAAAAATATTTTAACCATTCTCACTCTCCCCAAAAGCTAAATCAGTAAAAGCTAAGAAATGGAGCTTATGGCAAAAGCTATTAAGATGAAATAAAGCTCAATTGCTCACTTTGGAAACCAAACACTCAAAAAAAAAATTTCAAATTACCCATTGAGCTTCTCAACCCAATTGAGCGTTTGGGGGGTTCAAACGCTCCCCCCAAACACACACTTAATAAATGGGAGAATTTCATTTAGCCTCAAGAATGTAACTTAATTTCAGTCAGCCCCAAAAAATTCTGAAACTTTACTGCATCCACTTATGTCAAAATGAAATTAGGTTTTGTGGGTGAAAAAACAATAATATCCTTACTTTATTTATCTTGTGAATTTTCATATTTGTCTTGTAAATAGTCAAAATGTTTTTAATTTCCTAGATTCTTTCAAATCATTTATTTGTCTTGTGAATGAATGTCTTTATTTCTTTTGTAAATATCCATATTTTCCTTATGAATTTTCATGTTTATCTTATAAATGGCTAAAATATTTTTAATTCCCTAGATTCTTTGGAATTCCCCTTTTTTTGTAACTATCTTTACTTGATTTGTAAATCTATTTGTTTATCTTGTAAACACTCTTCTAAAAAAATAAAAGTAGGGCATAATTATTTTTAAAGTATAAAATTTAATTTAATTTTAATTCAAAAGATGCAATGAGTTTTCAAAAAAAAATTAGGATTGATTGAAATTATATGACAGCTAAATGAAATTTTCCCTCAATAAATAGTTCAAATTCAAAGGGTTTGACTTTTTAGCAATCATTGTGTCCTTGGTTTGCAGACCATGTACGAGTATGATTGGAGAGGGCTGGCAGCTCACAATCCAACTGGACTCGACACGTGGCATACTCCCGCAGTGGGCCAACCATACAAAAACTCTACAAAACCAAATTCCAAAAATACCAACAAAAAGAGGAAAGTGATTGAGAAAAATGTGATGAGCTAGGATGAATCTTGTTGGTGTGTAAAGATAATTTATGAATATTGCATTCTTTGACCGCCTGTGGAGTTTTCAGTGTTCGTTTGTGATAATTTATTTTTGGATTATAGATACTTATAAATCGTAATTTACGATATACGAAATAAATATGTGAGAGAAGTTTTATCTCAATTTACATAATACAGACTTATTACCTAAAAATAAGTGATGTCAAATATGCTATCAATACTACTTAAATCACCTAATTAATTTTGTTATTAGAAAAAAATGGGTAAACAATTTTAAAAAAGAAGAAGAGTGTGAAGAGCATGTGCAATTAATGGGGATGCATGAGAAAGGGAATACAAAAATTGCTGCTACCTGACCAAGCCCTGCAGCTCCCAACCCTACCCCATTCCTTCATTAATTCCCAACTTCCATCATCCGTCTAACCTCATTCATTCTATTATTGTCTGAGCCAACGCTTTTCCTTGTTGTTGTTATCGGAGACAATCATATTTAAGATACTATCATAAATTAAATATAAAGATAGGCACATCCCCTGAAAGGTATTTTTACTTATTTCTAGAGCTGCTATTGCTACCACTATTAGGATACTGTCACTATTACTCCCTTTTGTTTAAGGCACACATGTATAAAACATCTGCTTCATGATGATCCTGAAATTTTTTTTAAAAATAGTTATTCTTCTTAATTTCATTGCAAATTGATTTATTTTTCTGTAATACCCTTGTTATTACGTTTAAACATCTTCCTGGTGACCACAGTGCATGTTGAATCATAGACACGATTAAAAAATCTCTTTAATACAAATTAAATATGGTAATTTTTTCTTATAATTAAGACAAAAATGTCTTACAATTTTCTTGTCTATAAAATTAAAGGGGTGTTTTCTTGAGAAAAAGTAGTCTATTTAATTTATTAATCATCAAAAGCACTATTACACACACTAATTAATCATCAAAGGGAGTATTATTATTAGTTGTCATATTCCTTATTTCCTTCTTCATTCCCTCTCCTTCTTTAATTATTGTTGAATGAGCATCATTAAAAATAAATTATGAAAACGTTAATAAATATAAAAATATCTTATATTTAAGATCAAGATCAATCAACTCCTTAAATATATTATATATTAAGAACCAAATAGAGTATATAATACCTTATATTTTGAGCCGCATAAAGTATAGTATAGCATAAATTACTTTGGTGGGTGTTTTACGTACAAACAAAATGATTATTAAAAAGCGGAGGGGTAAAAGGGATTTGGCTTGTGTCTGCTGCTCCTCCCGTTCGCTGCCAGTGTTTTCCCCAAAACTACACCTTTTTGGTGTAGTTTTGGGGGTAAAAAATGATGGGAGTTGAATTTTTTTTTTAAAAAAAAGGTTTCTAGCATTTTGAAGTATTTTTTTGAATATATCTAATATCTTAAAATATTTTTTAAATAATATGTAGTATCCTAAATTAATTTTTAATATTTTTAACCCTTTAAAATATTTTTTTAATTGTACTCAGTCTGTTAGTAGACTGATTTTAATTTTACTCTCAATGTATTTTTTCAACTCCAAAAATTACTTTAAAATATTATGTGCAACTGGAAAAATATTTTAGAGTGGGGGGAAATCAATAAATCAGTGTCTTAAGTTTTGGGCGCTCGTTACTACTAAGAAAAATATATTAACTATAAAATTGTAGTCAATCTCCTAAGACACTGGGTACAACTGAAAAAATATTGTAGAGGGTTTAAAACACCAAAAAATGTTTTAAAGTAATTTTTGGAGCTGAAAAATATATTGAGAGTAAAATTGTAATTAATCTGCTAACAGACTGGATACAACTGAAAAAATATTTTAAGGGGTTAAAAGTATTAAAAATTATTTTAAAATACTACATACTACTTAAAAAATATTTTAAGATATTAAATACATCTTAAAAAAATATTTTAAAATACTAGACACCATTTTAAAAAAAATTTACACCCAAAATTACACCCATACGGTATAATTTCAGGAAAAGCACTGACAGCGGACGGAAGGAGCAACGGACGCAAGCCTAATCTGGGTAAAAGGGAACACAACACATGGGCATGCAGCAAAAGAAACCTTAATAACGCCAACACTTGTATTCACATGGATGGTTTAATTTGTACCAAAATTAATGAATCGTATGTGTTTGTGCAAACCAATAAAGGACCTTCATTATTTTTGACAAAGCACTGTACTTTGTGTTGTTGGAGTCTGAGAAAACCCATGACAAGAAACACCAGAACATCATGTAGCCAATTATTATTATATTAATTAATTAATTACAAATTAAAATAATGTGGTGACACATGCATGTGAGGAAATTAGGGGAATAAAATTATTTGTAACGCATATGCTCGTACGTGATGCACTTGCAGGGATCGAGCCTTAACTAAAGCTCTTAGCTAGCTTCGTGTGTATATATGTGTGTTGGTTGTTTAATTATAATTGTAAGTGTCTCCCTTAGTTTCCAAGTTGTCAACTTGAAGAATTATATGCTTTATGCACCATTTTCATCGGAGACATGCATGTGATCTCATCAACCGGCACCAACTTTTATGGCTTGTTTGATTTTGTCTTCTATTTTTTTTTCTCATAGATAGTTTTATCAAATAGTTTTTGAAAACAGGTTTTAAAAATAAAAAAATAAAAAAATTTGTTTGGATAGATTGTTTTAAAAAATCTATTTTTGAAATGATATGGCAGTGCAGTAGCTGGTGGTGATATGATGATAGTCGTCATTAGTAATGTAATATTGATAGTGGATAAATAGTAGCCTCAAAAAATAAAAAATGGGAAAATAAAAATAAGAAAATGACTAAAAACTGTTTTTATTTTTTAATTTTTAAAAACAAATTTTTGAAAACAGTTTAGCAAATAGATTTTATTATTTTATTATTTTTAAAAACAAAATCAAACAGCTCCTAATAACGCTTGTTTCTCTCAATATTCCATCGGTTGGCATTGTGCAATTTCCTCCCATTATTCGCAATTTACGCCTCCTTTCTTCAATAATATATTGTAGAATTTAATCTTTCAATTCTTACAGTTTTGACTTAATTGGGTATAACTTAGCCTTCAAAATTTTTTTTATTAGAGTAATGTTTCCCTTTTCAAGACTTAGAGCGCGCCTTCCACTTGTAGTCGATGTAATTTAATCTATATAATTTTGATTTAATTGAAACTTGAAACCCCACCCTTGAATTTAAACTCATTGCAACTTAATCCTTTTAGTTTTAATAATTTAAAACTTTAGTACCTAAACTTTATGAAATATACTGCCTCTTGTCTTTAGTGTAAGGACTAAATAACTAATTTATAGGTATTTAGGAAATTACCTAACCTAGTTATTTGTAATAATGAGTGTTTGCATTCCTAAATTACCTCTTTAATTATGTGCATTATAACTAACCCTTTTAATACATGCAAAGTGAATTTATATTCCGGACTGAAGTGAACTTTTGTCTGGTTCTTATATATTAAGGACGGGAGGGAGTATAATTTGATTTCCTAATATATTGAGACTACTATTTTAAAATTTTAAGCTATAAAAATTGTGATACTTAAAGTCAAAGTTCAAATATTAAGTTATTTACAATTGAATCAAAATTATAGGGATTAAAATACATTAAGTCAAAGTTTAGACATGTCCTAAAAAGACAGCAAGATTAATTTTTATTCAACGTAGTATATTCTTATATTTATGACATCCTTGATTGAACCTGAGTACTATTTGTTCAAGTTAACAGGAGTGTAGACCAAAATTGAAAGATCCCGTTAAAAGGAGACAATCAAATAATTTGTCAGTGAAATTTAATTTTTATAGGAACAGATGGTTACACGCGCCCGTGAGAAGTTGTCCAAAGCGGATATTACGTCCGATCCTAAATATAACATCTGGTTAAATCTTTTTGAAGAGATTAAAAAAATTAAATAAGTTATTTAATTATAATATACTATTTTATATGCGCATAAGTAAATTATATATTAGTTTATATGTTAGAAAAATTAATTTAAGAAAAAATGATAAATATAAATGATTTAAAATAATTTAATTAAATTCTTTAAATTTTTTAATAAATCTATTGAATTTTATATTTTACAGCAGAGTTAGTAATATGGATAAGGGAGAATTACAATAAGGTCCCAAGGAAAAGGAGAAATGAAAAAATGATCCATGTAGATTGCAAAATAAAAAAATGATCCTATGAAGTTGTCAATATAGGCTCCTGGAGTTATTAACGAGTTGTCAATACAGGCTCATAGAGTTATTAATGGGACCATTTTTTCATTTTATAATCTACAGGGACCATTTTTTCATTTGTTTCCTCTCATAGGACCTATGTGTAATTCTCCCTATAGATAACCAGTTGACCACGTGCATCAGCTCTTCCCGCAGTAGTTCAAAAATCACTATCAATGAGACTAGTGATGATTATCACTATTTATTGCGTACATTTCGTGAAAAATAATACATTTAACTGGTAAAAAAAGCCAAAAAAGAGAGGAAAAAGAAATAACGTGCAAACAGGGAAATCAAAATGTTAGGGCATTATTGGTTAAAGATAAAAAATCTGGGATGGTAGGTTTTGATTATGTCTGCAGAATAGCATCTCAAAGCTACAAGTTGGGCGTGGTTTAGGTCCCCAAGAGGGCGTAAATCTGAATTATATATGTTGTCATTTAACCTCCCGTGAATACATATATATTTTTTAACTTCATGTTAACAGGTTAAGGGCCTATTTGAGAAAATAGTGAAAAAATATATTTACATAAGTGAAAATAAAACTCTTCTCATAAATTTATTTCATATATCATAAATCATGTTAGAAAAATTGTTTTACTATTAATTCGAATAGACACTAAGTTCCAGGTCAAAAAAGAATAGACACTAAGTTTATAGGCAAGATTAAAGCCATAATTCCTCATTTGTCGGGTGGTTTTCACGTCATTGGGCCATAAGAGCGTTGACAATATATAGATAATATTTCAACCAACTATATCAAACAAAAGTTGAAGGTTTGAACGTTGTGAGAGAGAAAAGTTGTTAATAAAGGTTAATCCAGTTTGTAAGGACTTAATGCATTACCAATATGATCATGAGTTCAAATCCCACTATCAATATAATGATTTTATTTTATTTTATTTTATTGGTGCACGATTTATAAGTTCTTTTATAAATATTATTTGAGATTAGAGGTATGTTCTGATTTTGGTAAACTATTATGATCCAACTCGCATAGACTTAAGAATGATAATATTTGAATTTAACATGATAATATTGAATCCCAGATAAATGTATAAAAAATGTTTCATGAAAAAAGATAGGGAGAATTACACTTAGGTCCCATGGAAGAAAAAAAATGAAGAAATGATCCTTGCAGATTATAAAATGAAAAAATGGTCCCATTAACAACTCCATGAGCATGTATTGACAACTCATTAACAACTCCAGGGGTCTGTATTGACAACTCCATGATACCATTTTTTCATTTTGCAATCTATAGGGACTATTTCTTCATTTATTCTCTTCCATGGGACCTAAATGTAATTCTCCAAAAAGATATTCCCCACATCGATTTTCACACACACACATATATTCAATTCACTTCTATCTTTTAAAATTGTATATTATACATAATTAAAAATGAAATAATAATGTTCCAATTAGAAAAATAATTAATTCTGAATTAAAAAGATGATATGAATACTGATTTTTGTCCTTTTAGTTATGATTACAGTACCTTATCTAATTCAAATTTAAGTATTGTCAGACTCATTTCGGATATCCTTCCCAAAAACATTTTCTGGTTGCACAACTGAAGAGCTCCTACTTGGCTGTTTAATTTTTGTATTTTTTTGAGGCTGTGCGTAGCTTGAGTACTAGGACAGCACTAACAGACTAACAGTTCACTCAGCACTGAGCTCATGGCTCCGCAGTTCAGTGTAACAGTATTTCTAAATTTACATTATCTTTGTTTCAGCGATTAGATTGCTTATAAGCTGTTTTTTACATAAATCGAGGCACAACTCCTCTTACATACTTATTTTGTATACTGTAAATCACCATTGAAAAGTTGCTTTTAAATATTTCAACCGCTAATCCAAATGAACATATTGACTCCTGAGCTAGATCTTGTACTTGCAGCAACCTAACATTTGTGCCCCAGTACTATATGTACAAAATGTTTCAATTGTTTTTTACATATTTAAAAATAAGATAATATTTAAATAGAAAAATCCTTAAAAAAGAATTTGAAAATTGTAAAATGATAAATTATGTTTTTTATCAAGAATTGATTAGAAAATTTCAAAATTTAATAAACAATTCTCAACTTATATTTTGAAAAATACCTGATTATTGGATTATGAATAATCTTCGGTCACTAAATATAAACTTTAAATTTATTCATAAATTTAAATTTTATGTCTAAAAACGAAGGAAGTAATAAATAAATACATACACAGCAAGGTTTGTGAAGAGGCGCAAGTTTCAACGCTAATAATCACTCCCTCTTGTTATAGGAGTTGATCTTCCTTATAATGCAAAACATTTTTTTTTATTTGTCAATTTTTTAAAAATTATTTTTATTGATGATTCATCAATAATAATCAAATAAGAGATGGAATGATGGAAATAAAGAAGATAATCCGATACTTTATAAAATATATTTTATATTAATTAATTTAATTATCTTATTTAATCAAATGAAATTAATTAATTAATGATGTTTTATATTAAAGAATCGAGGGAATAGTTAAGTTGTCAGCTATGACTGTCCCACATCAGCGTTGCGGGACCCTCTCCCCACGTGTCACTCACTTTGCTCCTCATATTGACTATTGAGTTGTTGACCCATTCCCATGTTAGTAATATTATTTACATAATCATTTTACCTGGATGTTTGTATATTACTTCACTTAATAATCAATTAGCACATTTGGCATTACTTATATTTAGACAATAAATCTTTATTATATAAGTTAAGATAAAATCCATCTCACATACTTATCTCATATATCATAAATAATGATTTATAAACATTTAAAAGTAAAAAATAAGCTATCTCAAACAAACAATTGACGATTAGACAATTTTTGTCCAAAATAAAACATCTTAATAATATGGGTTTGTGTCTTTATTTCTAAAAAGATATCTTGACATATCTCATATATTCATACATAGCTTGAAATAAATCACATTATTTATTGTATATGACCATGTTTATATCGATAAAAAGAGAAAAAATATACAAAGATATAATATAAAGGGAATTTTTCTTATTCTAAAAAGTATTAAATTATCTTACCATCATTTTATGTTAAAATATTTTCAAAGCATCCTATTGTTTATATTTTAAATAATAAAAAAATCTTATTATAAAGAAAATGTGAAAAATAATTATAGTTACCAGCTTAATGATATCATGTCATAAATATAAAATTTATAACGATCGAGTTGAATTATTCACAAATTATAAATCATATCCACATCTCATCATATATATAATTACATGCCAAACACATCTCGCATCAAGTTATGTGTATTTAATTATAAATAATAATGATAATGAAGAAATTTGACATTTTGTGTTTTGTCTTTTCTTAATTTGGGTACGGCATATATATTATACACCTCCATTGAATTGATTATTTATGCATTTGGTTTAGAATGGAAGAACAAAAATCTAAAAAGTCATAGAAGCCTCGATTGCACGTGACAAATGAGCCTTTCAAGTTTCAATCATACTTAATTTGGAGACTAAAGTGTGCATATTTTAAAATAGTCACTCCTTCAAATTTCTATTTCTTCCTTTCTTTTCCTTTTTTCCCAATGATACATGAAAGTAAACTACCAAAATAATATTAAAATCTATATGATTTCATTAAATAATTGTATCATTAACTTCTTATTGACGAAATCTAAAAACATTAAACAATGTCTTTTTCTATGGAGACATATATTGATCATGCTATTCATCTTGTTTATTCTCCGTACAAGTTAAAATGTCAAAAGAGTGCTAGCTAGCTGTAACACTAGCTATCAAAATAAAAAATGAATTTAATTTTGTTTCACCGAATTTAGCACAATCTAATTTTGTTTATTGATACACCAATGGGTCCATCTTTAAGTTCTTAATACTATATTTTAAACATTTTTACCTATACAGGATATTCAAAGACCAACAACTTATATATCATTGGTTATACAAACACACTTGAAATTAACTAAAATTCTTATTATACAAGTTATACAATAAATTGTTGTTGATATCTCTCATAAATCAAATATTTTGCTGTACGTGGAAGCTTCTCTTATTACCATGCTTTGATATTCACGTTCACACGGTGAGGGAGAGTAAATTCAAGTTACAAGAAAGGTTACGTTTTTGGTCAACTAATTGCCTTCAGGAGAAACGAAATTGCAATAATGTGGGAATATATATTAACGTGACAATACAATATCAATTATGTGGATATTAATGTATAAATAGTAGGGTAAAAGCAGTATGATATTTGATATTGATATTATTGATTATTTTATTGATGGGGATAATTAATATGTGGAACAAATAATGAAATTGTGGAAGGAAAGAGAAAAGAGAGGGGGTAAAAAAATGGAGTGATAATGTGGGGTTTTGTAACGTAGCAAGTGTAATGAAGTAGTAGTAGGTGTGCATGCCAAATGAGTACTTAATGGTGTCGTTATTAGGTCTAATCATGAACTGGCTGTCACTATTTGTTGCTTTTCCTTCTATCTATAGATCTATTATTCCCACATTGTCCCCCAACGTCCACTTATAATTCATCATCTCTTTACTTTATCTACTTCCCCAACCATCATTTTAAAACCGATCTTTAACCATTTTTACTTGACCACAACTATTGAAGGAAATGCCATATACAAGTCAAAATAGCGCATTGTAGCCCAACAACTTGCATCATTTTATTGGAGGACACTTGATCTAGTCGTGGACTAGTTAAACAACAAAATAGATAAATAGAGTTTGAATTTCATCTTGTTTTAAAAGACCTCATGGGAGGAAACATCCTGATTATAAAGTCTTGATCCAAATTAGTTAGTTGCTCAGATACTTAATACTCCCTTCTGGTTCTAATTATAAGACACATTTACCTAACTTTGGAGAAATTAAGGATAGTGGTTAAATTAGTTAATCATATTTATTTTCCTAAAATACCCTTATTTAAAATTTAAAATGACATTCAATTAAATTGATTCTCTGTTTTTTCTTGTACCTCTCTAGCCTCACATACGACTTATCCAAGCTCTCATACAATCTGGCGTCGTCAACCTCCCTCAACAGCTTCCGATCTACTCTTATTAAATTATTATTGTGTTTAATTATTATTTAGAAAGTATCAATAGGGGGTATTTTGGGAAGAAGTTGATAAAAATTAGAACTTTATCCTATAATTAGGACCAAGATCAACTCTCAAATGTTGTCATATAATTAGGACCGGAGGGAGTCATAAAATTCAGAAAAAGCATCAGACAAGGAAGGATCCAAAGGGTCATAAAAATAACTTTCAACATTTTTAGGGTAGTTTTTCCTTTATCTAAACTCACTTTCTCAACCCAAAAAAAAAAATCAATTTAGGTTTAAAATTAAGTTTGTGACCCCTATGAGTAAACGACTTATAGACTATAAGTGAAGTTGAATTGAACCGATTTTTTCCTGTTTTCGATTTTCTTCTTCTCAAATTTTCAAAATATCATTTAAACAAGTTTCTGTTAAATTGGCTTTTATAAAAGTCTATCCAAAATAAATCAAATTATATTAATTAAATTTTATTGTCATTTTAGTTTGCAAAATTGCTAAGGCAAGGTCTCGTGCTTAATTCTTACTTGTAGCATGCATCATGTTAAAAGAGTTATGGATTAATTCCTTATTTTTAAGTAAGAGTTGGACTCTATAGATACTATTTAGATTGAACTCAGCTGAGTCCAATGTAGTTGTTGGATACTGGATGCTTCAAATAAAAATAAAGTATATTTTAATTTAGGACAAATGATATTTAAATACACAGCAATATGTAGAAATCCAGAGGAACAGGACATGGTAGAGGGTGAGAATTATATAATATCTGTCTCATTATTTTGTCTTCATTTCTTTTAATTTTAAATCGTTGCCCGCATAAGTGGACAAGATTGATCTAATTACACCATCGCAAGGAAAAAAAATGACGAGCTAATCAATCAATACATTGTTCTTGTTAAATTCTGTTTTATATTATGCTATTAATATACTGATCAATTATCAATGATCATTCTATCAAATTTTATTCATGCTTGCGATAAATTTTACAGGGTTATATATATCACATTGATTAAAAGCATGTTTGTATTAGCTTATTTTTCAAGAATAAGCATTTATTATATAAGTCGAGATAAAATTCCTCTCACATACTTACTTCATATACCGTAAATCACGATTTATAAGTATTTATTGTCCAAAAATAAATTATCCCAAAAGAGCATTAATTATTGTGCAAGCTTCTTTTATCAATGATTGTGCAAGTTGAACAATATATTGTTTTAATTATCAATCATCAATGTCACTATGTTCATGTTACAAAAAAAAAATATCACTATGTCCATCACTGGCCAAAAAAAGATACCACTATGTCCATAAAATAAATTACATGGAACTGCATTATTTTATGATTTGCCTATGGTTTATCTGAAGTTTCTGCATGCGAGTACATGAACCATCATAATTTTCCACAAATGACTTTAGTTGAAATTTTCTCAAAAAAAAAAAAAGTCCTAATTAATTATTTAAGTATAAGAAAAACCATTAACATTTTTTGTATAAAAAAGCCACTAAAAATATCAAAGGAGATTGGTGATTAATTAACCGTGTTTCTGATGCAGGGGACAAGAAGGATAGAGAAGAGAAAGGAGAGAGATAGAGAAGGGGATAGAGAAGAGAAGAGATACAGAGACTAGAGGAGGGAGGAGAGCAAGAAGGAGGGAAAACTAGACCAACAGGGAAGAAAATATACAAATGAGGGAAAACTCAACAATTGTTTATTGAATCATCAAAAGACTCATTATGATTAAGAACCCTAATCCTAAATGTTTAGCTTAAGAAATAACAAAATAAAAATAAAATATTCCTTTCCATTCTAAATATAAGATAAAGTTGACTTTTTTTAGAGATTAAGGAAACTAAATAAGTTATTTAATAATGAATGTTATGTATTCTTAGATTATATATCAGTTTATAAGTTATAGGCAAAATAGTTTGGAGAAAAAAATGATAAATATAAATATTTTAAAGTAATTTAATTAACTTTCTTAATATTTCTAAAAAAGTTAACTCTGTTTTATATTTAGGATCAGAGGGAATAACAATTTAAAGTTCAAATTTAAATCCTAAATTCAAAGTCCAAATCATAGGATACTAGATAGGGAAAAAGAAAAAAAAAAGAAATTTGAAATTGCAAAATTCTAAATCAGGCATTTCCTAATAAAATAAGTTGTATATTGCTTATCAAGGTTTGTCATTCCCTTTATCAACTCTTTATAACAAACTTGATTTAGAATTTTGCAATTTCAAAATTCCTTTTCTATCTTTTTCCCTACTTGATATTCTATTTTATTGAGATAAATAAATAAATTCTGATAATAACTAATTCTTTTCTCATGCTTCCCAGTTTCTACTGTCCATTAAAAAAAAAGCACTAAGGCCTGAATTAAAGAAAATAATATTAGAAAAGTCTCATAACTTGTTAATGACAAGTAAAAGAGTAACCATTAACAAAGAAATACGTTACTATTGATAAGTTTAAGAATTTTCTTATATTATTATTTTTTAATTGGGATCTTAATGTCATCTTCCTTAAAAAAAAATAGTTTCTACTCTTTACCCTTGCGAGAGAAAATGATTAAATTGACCCATAGCTATAGAAAAAGAAAAAGGAGGAAAAGGAGGATGTGTATATAAATAACAGTAATACCTGAAACTGAATTAACGTTGGAGTAGATTTAGATAGATGCTGGTTTTTTTGTTAATCGTAATCCAATCAAATGAGCTGGATACACTCTTTCAGTTTCAGGAGGAGAAAGAGCGACCCAGCCTTGAGTATTATATCCAGTGACAGCACTCTCAAACATTAAAAAAATAAATCCACTAATTTATTTCACAACTATTATTAAAATCCCCCCTCACCTGAAAATGCAGCCTCCAACAGGTACATGCCAAGTTTCTAAGCATTTCAAAGTTCAAAGCTTTACCCATCCTGAATCCTGAACAACTCAATTTTTCTCCATACCAATAATTCTCTCCTTTTTTTTAGTTTTTTTTTTTTAATTGTACTCCCTTCTTCCCCGATTCTTGCGGTCTTCAGTTTCGCTTTGCTTCGAATTCTGAACTCACCTGTATAAAACATCCATTCACTTTTACCCCAAATTCAATTATGTGGAGAGAATCAGCGTTCTGCTTCGTGTTTTATTATTCTCTGTGATTCTTGAGGTGGGTTTTGGATCTCTGAACGATGAATCTGAGCAACAACGTTAAGGGATCCATGTCAACGGCCAGTTCTAGTTCCGCTCGGAAATCCGGCGGTGACGGCGCCGGTGCCGTCGACCAGTTCCCGGCGGGGTTGCGGGTACTGGTGGTCGACGATGATCCTACTTGCCTTATGATCCTTGAGAAGATGCTTCATACTTGTCTCTACGAAGGTAATTAGTCAATTTTTGTTCAATTGGGATTCAACCCTCTTTTAGTGTCTTCGATTTTCTTTGACTAATAAATTGGTAATAGAAGAAGTAGAATTTCACCTTCCTAACTACGCTTATGTGGAAAACGAATAGTATTCGATTATCTCTAAATTTTGAAATCTGTGATATGAAAGGGTATTGCAGACAAAAACCCTTCAATCCCTGCTTTATGGCTTTGGCTGCAATGAACTGAATCAATTCCTTGACTTTTGTATACAGTTTCTAATTCACCTTGAGCTGTCAGATTTGTCTATATTGGGTCTAGATTTTGATGCTAGATTGGATGTCAGATTTGAGTGTTGGCTCAAAATTTTGAGAATTCATATGTAATTGCTTGATGAATGATTTGCAGTAACAAAATGCAATAGAGCTGAAGTTGCATTGTCACTTCTGAGAGAGAACAAAAACGGGTTCGACATAGTTATAAGCGATGTGCATATGCCAGACATGGATGGCTTTAAGCTTTTAGAGCACATAGGGTTGGAGATGGACCTTCCAGTTATTAGTAAGTATCTTTTTTTTACAGATTAGGTAAAACTAGATCCATTGATTAATTACATTTTGCCGGAGACTGACGTTTTTTTTTTTTAATCTTATACTCACAGTGATGTCGGCAGATGATAGTAAAAAGGTTGTTATGAAAGGTGTAACACATGGTGCTTGCGATTACCTAATAAAACCTGTTCGTATTGAGGCTTTGAAGAACATATGGCAGCATGTGGTTCGGAAAAAGAAGAATGAGTGGAAGGATTTGGAGCAATCGTATAATAGCACAGAAGAAGGAGATCGGCAGCAAAAGGTGTCAGATGAAGCCGATTACTCGTCATCAGCGAATGAAGGAAACTTGAGAAATGCTAAGAAGAAGAGAGACGAGGAGGAAGATGCAGAGGACAAGGATGATACTTCCGCATTAAAGAAGCCACGCGTCGTTTGGTCTGTTGAGCTCCACCAACAGTTTGTAGCAGCTGTGAATCAACTGGGAATTGACAGTATGTATTCTTCATTGATATTTGCTGATATATAAGAAAATCAGTCTTTTGGCAATTTATTAGTCATTAGTATCATAGTTTAGATCCTGACTCGGATTTAGGCACTATAAGTAATTTTGTCTGTAAATTAGTTATTCTCCCCCTACAAAATTATTCACTTGTAGATCTTATCTGCGAAGAATTATAGTGTATGAGAAATTGTTTTTTTTTTTTTGGTTTTAAAACCCCCCAGTGTCCCACCCCCTTTGGGGGCAGACTAATCTGGAGTCGCCCCCTGGAGGGGACTTCCCACGGGTCGAGGCCTCGACCTGGTAGGCACTTTCACTTGGCACTACCAGCGGCGCACTCGCCCGCAGGCTGTATGAGAAATTTGTTTGAGCTGTTTCCATATCTTATGCCTTCAAATTTGGTATTTTTTTTAAAACAGAGGCTGTTCCCAAAAAAATTCTGGAATTGATGAATGTTCCTGGGCTCACCAGAGAAAATGTTGCTAGCCATCTCCAGGTACTACCATAGTTTACACCTTCGTTAGTTTTTCTCTTTTGTTCTTATCTATTCTATCAAGCAATTACTTGAAAGAAACAACTTTTAATTGTCTGGTTTTTGGTACAGAAATACCGTCTATATCTAAGAAGACTCAGTGGTGTTTCTCAGCACCAGAGTAACATGAACAACTCTTTCATCAGTCCACAAGAAGCAGCCTTTGGGACAATGTCTGCTTTTAATGGAATCGATCTTCAAGCTCTTGCAGCTGCTGGCCAGCTTCCAGTACAGAGTCTAGCGGCACTTCAGGCGGCAGGACTTGGTAGATCAACTGCTAAAGTTGGGGTATCTGTGCCCCTCGTCGATGAAAGGAACCTTTTCAGTTTTGAAAACCCCAGATTAAGATATGTAGATGGGCAACAGCAGCACTTGAGAAGTACTAAACCAACAAACTTGCTTCATGGAATCCCTACCAACATGGAGCCAAGGCAGCTCGCCAATTTGCACCAATCAACACAATCCCTCGGTGGAATGAATGTTAGAGTCAATGCATCTACTGCGCAGAGCAACTCTTTATTGATGCAAATGGCTCAATCTCAACCAAGAGGTCAGATGCTCAATGAAAATACCGCCTCGCATGTTCCAAGACTTCCATTATCTGTTGGGCAGCCTACTGCACCGAATGGAATTTCTAATGCTGCTCTGGGAAGAAATGGGATTGCTGGTAATAACAGAGGTGCTGCTTATAATCCAATTCCACAAACTACTACTTCGATGACAAGTTTCCCCGCAAACCAAGCCACAGAAATGTCTGCTAGCAGTTTCCCGCTTGGAAGCACACCAGGCATATCTAGTATCCCACCGAAAGGCACGTTTCAAGAGGAAGATACCTCAGGAATTAAAGTATCCGGAGGATTTGTTCCAAGTTATGATATTTTTGATGAACTGCACCAGCGAAAGCCCCATGATTGGGGACAAAATGTGGGCCTCACATCATACGATACCTCACGGCGTGTAAATTTACACAGTAACATTGATGTCTTGCCATCGGTTATAGTACATCAGAGCTTTTCTTCGCCCACCCAACAGACTGGACAGAATAGAGATTCTACTCTCATCGGAAAAGCCATGTACTCACAAGGGAAAGGTTTGCAACAAGGAAACCTCCAAAATATTGATCAAAACCTCCATCAACTTGTTGAAAATCCTACAAGGGTCAAGACTGAAATAATTTCTGATGTAAACTCTCATTCTAACTTCTTCCCTGAGCTTTATGGGCAGGATGATCTCATGAGTGCACTTCTGAAACAGGTCAGATCACCTTACCATTCTCTGGAATCTCTCTCTCTCTCTGTAATTTTCGATCGAATAGAACATTTACATAATTTTTTATGGGTATTGTTAGCAGCAAGAAGTCATTGGAGCAGCTGAGAATGAATTTGACTTTGATGGATATTCATTGGACAACATTCCGGTTTAAGAACAGGCCCTGCAAGTTATCTGTCTGGTTGCTGTTGCCAATGTAAATAGTTGCTGCTGTTAATTACAGACTTGATCATTCTACAATTAGCTTAGTTTCGAAATTGAGTTTATAATTGCTTTTGATGTCATAAAAGTCAGTCTGCCATTGAGACGGTTTAGGTTGTTGGATGAATGATGATCAGCATCATCCTTAGTTGTCGATTGTGAAGAAAATCAACAATTTACTGTCACTGCATGTGTGCAAAATGCATATATGCAAATTTTTGACAGAAAAAGATTTCCGAGTTGGGGAAGAATTCAAGAAGGTTTGCATAAAACTGTAGACATGTAGGAGCGTTTCTAACTTAACTGCTAAATATGGGATTCGTTTTTTTTTTTTTATATAATTTTTTCTTCGATTTCTGAAAAATAACTGCTACTAAGCATGGAATTATTTCGTTATTCAGCCTATCGATTCTTTGCTGGTCCTTTCTTTACTGTAGGTGTTACATGTGCATTTGTATTTTTCTTTGATAAAAATCTTAATCCAGTCATTCAAAAATACTATCATTGCTCCATGCTTTTATTTTTCATGTCAATATAATACCCCTATGAGTATAATTTTGTTTCTGTCCCACCTTAAATGTTTAATTATTGAGAACCAAATAATTAGAATAAAAATATATCAGATCGTTTCTTTTTCTTGAATCTTGTTTCATTCAGTTTTACTTTGTCGTTCTGTAATATAAGGCTCAGACTTTTCTTGAAAAAGAGGTCAAGACCTTACAAATTTCTTATAGAACTGTGGAAATAATAGTAAACTTAAGTCGCACTTTCAAAGTGGCAGAAGACTGAAGGTAGAGAGATTGATAGGTAGACGACTGCCATGAGGTTTCAGAAGCACCCCAATTTTATTTTGTTTTATTTTTTCATTAAGACAAGAAGTCAAATCAATGTCAAGTCTGTCAAAGATTTAATCACATTTTTTTCTCAAAATTTGTAATATCATCTTAAATACTAATATATATATATATATATATTTTGGATATTTCCTAAATCTAGATTTGCGTAAATCAAGATAAAATTTCTTTCACATACTTATCACATAAATCATAAAAATTATTTTCAAGAATTAATCCAAACACACACTAACATATGAATAACGAAATTTAACAAGATATCATTACACGGAAACTAACGGTACTAGATAGCTTGGAGTGGCATGGATGCTTAGTCCAATACTTGTGCCACTCAGCGACCAAATTAACTTCAGACACTTCATCCATTTTAAATGTTAATTATAGCTAAGAAAGAAAATAGAGAGAGCAAGGGTTAAAAGAATACTAGCTTCGACTAGCAATGGATTGAAGAACAGTAATAGGATGGAAGGTGACGACGAATAATTCCAGTTTTAGATAGTAAACGTTTATAGTGAAAACACAGTTCAATGTCATCTGATATTCCTCTTCTACCAAGACAAACAAGTGACGAGTCCTAAAGAAACCAATTTTACTATTTCATACAGAAAAAGGAAAGAATACATTTCTATCATCTAAGACATCTACATTCATCTGTATCACAGTCACTCTGAAAAGAATCATATCAATGGGAACATGAAGGATCTCCAGAATATCAAAAGCAGACATGAAAAAATACAGCATTGAGTATCCTTATTGCCACAAAAATAGCAGAAGAAGTAGTGTCAAGATCGTTGAAGTAGCCAGGGAAGATTCCTTCTTAAATCCACTGGTTGGAAGCACAGAGGGAAGAGAGCATTCCTCCCCATTGAAGAACACTTTAGTAGGGAACCCATCTCCACCCACCACATTGATTCCAGCAGTAGTTCTCTTTGTAAATGAGATCACCGACTGTTGTTTACCGGGAACCCTCGGATCACTTGCAGGGTTTGCCCCATCAGTTTCTGCCACAAGGTAGTTCAATCCTGGAAGACCTTCCATGAATATTGTGTT
The DNA here is from genome assembly GCA_963242795.1 of Inga leiocalycina. NCBI lineage: Eukaryota > Viridiplantae > Streptophyta > Magnoliopsida > Fabales > Fabaceae > Inga > Inga leiocalycina. The sequence goes on along the minus strand of OY725327.1, from coordinate 10,294,367 downwards.
ATTAACACCAGCTAAGGTACTTCCATTGAATGAATACGTCTTCTCAAAACCTGCAGCTGCTTTATCCATTTGGACAGCAGCAAACCAGTCAGCAAAACTAGTGTCTCCCCAATTGAAAAGTGTGATCCTTGCACTCCATCCTCGGCTATAGTCTGTAAGAAGATGCCAGTTTAGTGTCACGCCGCAGTTATCACCACACGGCAATGGCTTTGGTACTGATAGATGCTTCAGACTAGCCCAAGCAAGAGCCTTAGCAGTCCGATTCACAAAAGGAACAAGAAGTGCCTCTGGGGGAAGAAACATCGCTGGTGCAGTAGTACTGCAAGTTTTCCCCGTGTTACTGGGGCACCCACATGCACATGTTTTGCAAGGAATGACAGATTCGTTATAATATGCAGAAAATGAGACGCAGCATTTACGTGCCGCCCCTTTGGCCTGTGTTATATTACACACAATCTGCCAGCTTGCCATGGCAGATTTGTTCGATGGTATGCCTGAAGGATCTGGGGTTTCACTAGGACTTACCCTGATGGGTGCGCCACATTTGTAGTCAGGGTTTAATGTACCGCTTATCTTCCAGTTCTGGGGTGGTGAAAGCTGGGAGCGATTAAGGTCTGGTGGCATTTTAAAGACCTGCATTTGGAATCTTGAAGATGACATGCTTGGGTCCATGAATGGTGGCAAGATAGTACCATTTCGGCAGCAAAAAGGAATCTTACCCAGGTCTGTGTCATTAAACTTTGTGGGAGGGAGATCAATTATCGTTGGCCTTCTTTCACAATTCAATACATTGGAGAAGTCAAGATCCTTATAGTATGTACCTTGCCGGCCAAATATACAATCAGAAGAATCCACATTAGTTGGATAAGCCCCCTTCATTGAATAAATGAACTCATCATTCCTCCAGTCCCAGTTTAATTTCCAGTTGTCAAGACGGCCAAGGGGGTTGTGATTTGAGATTGTAACCTCTGCCCAATAATTGGAATCATAAGTTCTGATCACATCATACATTATTGTAAGATCGCCATTCTGGCGGGGCAGGAATTCTTCATCCGTGGTTATGTTTGTCTTGAATTTGGGATCTTTTGTACAACAGACTCGAGTCACATTCTTACCTAAAAATCAAACATGTGTTTATCAAAAATTGGTCTCAGGCCAAAAGAGGATCAAATTTCTCTCAGTTTAAACAGACAGAAAGAAAAACCAGAAGCTCTATCAACCAAAGGATACAGCTAATGGACAAGGTCGGAACTAATTAATGATAATTTCTCCTAGAGTATGGCAGCGTATCACAAAATGAACCGAATTCAACCTTGTAAAATCATACTCAGAAGCATAAAACTAGCTGCCATTCAGGGCGATATAAATCTAGCAGAGAACCCAATTTAACAACCATATAATACCAAAAAAGCTGGTGTTACTTCTTCACGGGAAGTAAAAGGAGGAAAAAAGCCAAGCAGAATCATAAAATGAACCAATGAATCTCCACATAAGCTCAGAACAACACAAATCCAAACTAATGCAAATCAAATGAAGCAAAGAATAGAAAGCAGGGAAATCACCTTGACCAGTGGGCTTACGACAGACGAATCCATCGTTGGCGAGGGTGATGTTTGCGGGCATCGGCACATTGGGAGGCGCCACGCCAAACACCGTGCCCACCAAATCGATCTGAGCCTGCATCTGCGTCAAGTCGCCAGCAGTCTCAACCGCCGTCTTGAGATCAGTCATCGGATAGCCAGTGAAGACGGTTCCGTTTCCAACGCCAGCAGGGAGGCTAGTGCCGTCGCCGAGCACGGCATTAGACGCAGAGACTAAGAACTCATCGTGCTGGAAGCCCACAAACACCTTCCAGGACTTGAGCTCGTCGAGTCCATTGTTGAGCACAGTGATCGTGGACTCGAAACGGTACGGCTGTTGCTTGGGATCGGAGACATTGGGCGGCAGCTGTATGCCGCCGGTGTAGGCGTAAGACACGAGTATGCCGTTGCAGGAGGTGGCGGTCTGCGCACGAGAAATCGAAGGCAGTGCGAAGAAGATGAGGAAGACGACGAATTGGAAGGAGAAGCAGCAGCAATGGGAAGCCGAAATCATGTTTGGGGAATAAGCACGGGTTTGAAATTCGAAACACTACAAAGAAGTAAAGAGAGATGGAGAGAGAGAGAGAGAGAGAGAGAGAAATGAAAGGGAAGTAAAGTTAAGCTGTTTTGAGAGAGAGAGAGAAGCGCGTAGTAAGTGTAAACAGCTTGGAGGAAGCTGTACACGAGAATGGCAGTGTAATGGAGAACATGATGTGAAATCGAGAAAGGAGAATTTATTTAATTAATTTAAAATTTAAAATGATACAAAGCATAGGTCGCGTTCCTTCCCGTTTCCGATACTTTTATTTTTAAAAAAATGCAGTGCAGGAAAAAAAAGAAAGGGACAGAGAGAAAAGGTTGTCATATGAACGTTGAGAGTCAATGTCAACATTCCTATATTTATACAAGTTTTAGGATTTGCAGTAAGATTGATGTAATGTACAGAACTCAACTATAGTTACTTGAATAATGATGAGAAAAAATTGTATTGATTTTATTTTATGAGAGGGAGGGGAAGGCAGTTGTTGGTCATTTGTTGAAACTTTAGGTTTGATATTGGTCTGAGGAATTTGACCAACCAAAAAAAAAATAAAAAAAAAATAAAGAGATAGTAATTGTTTGAGAGGAGGAATTTATTTTTTGGGGGCATGGTTAGGAATAAGAGACGAGGTTAGGAAGGAAAAGCGTGTAAGATTGCGAATCCGCGGCTTATGTTGCGGTGGCCACGTCTTTATCTATGTCTCTCTCTCTCGCCTCTTTTTATGACTATAATCATTACTCCGTTCCCTTTTATAAACATTTTTTTCTTTTTTTTTTTGGCCAAAAATCAATTTTATTAATATTCAAAAAATTATTACAAACCCCAATAGCCGAAGCCAAATAAAATTCTCTCAAAAAAACCTATGAATACAACCTAACTCTCAGACTAAACCAGAAAAAATACAACTATATTAGACTCTTACTATTTAACTAGCTACCTTCATTATTATAAGAATCTTGTTGTTCAACCAATTCCACTTCTATCAAGCCGTCCATCCTCAGCTCCTATCATTCCACCCTTCATTTTTTTCCCTGCAGGTCCACAGTTCACTGCCTCAGCATTCTTCCAACTACTGATATCATCAGCCAAAATCTTGGCCAAAGGACGTGATGGCGTTTCTACCCACCCCACCGGGTTCACATCCTTTCTACAACTTACAGCAATCCAGTCTGCTGCTCCATTCCCCTTCCTTGTAATCAGGGAAATTTCCACATCCTTTAATACATCCAAGGCAGAAATAATATCCTGCATTTCCTACCTCACTCTCCAATCAATTCCCTCAGCTGAGTGTTTATTACAACACCAATAAATCGCAGAACAATCAGTTTCAAGAATAACATTTTTCATATCAAATTCTTGCAGTAAGCATAATGCTTTCCTAACTGCCAAAACTTCTGCCATTACTGCACAATCAGCCCTCACTCTTTCTCCGAATCCCCACATATAACTCCCCTCCTCATCTCTACATACTAACCCAATTGCAGCAACCTCTGGAGTATAAGATCCATCACAATTTATTTTAATGCATCCTACTTGTGGAGCTCTCTAACCTTTATACTTTCCAAAACTCATATAAGACATTGACCCTATATCATCCCATCCTTTCACATTCCAGAATTCTGCTACTGCCCTTCCAGCAGAATTAATAATTTTCTCTGGTTCAGGAATCCTGCCCTCAAACACCATCCTATTCCTTTCCTTCCATACCAACCACATTACCCAAACAAAATAGGATAACTGATATTCATCAAACACCTTCTTACTAATCACCATACTTACCCACCATTCCCTAAACCTCCCCATATCCCTTTCCTCAAATTTGAGAGCTAGATTACACCCAAACCATACACTTCTAGCCCAAGGACACAAAAAAATAGCATGTTCAAGTGTCTCAGTTTCAGATTCACAAATAGGACATACCTCCGAGGTGCTGCACTTCCTTTTGGCGAGATTTTTCTTCACTGGTATAGCCTGCACTAAGCATCTCCAAAGAAACTGGCTAATCTTTGGCAGAACCCTTATTCTCCACATATGACTCCAAACCTCCTTCGGCAAGTTCCCCAAAGCATTGTCTCTTCTATTGTTTTCCCTTCTTCTACTTCTTTCAGTATGGTATCCTTTCCTGACCATATATTCCCCATCATTTGCTCCTACCCATACAGCTTCATCCCTTCTCTGAACGTTAGACAAAGAGATCGCCTCAATCTTCTGCAGAATCTCCTCCAGTACCAGACCCTCCAGTCTTTCCACTGCCCATCGCCCATTATGTATGATATCTGAAACACTCCATTCCCTCTTCTCTTCTGGAACTTCCACAAACTGAGCTAAATTGCCCTCTACTCCTTTTATCCACTTATCCCTCCATAACCTCACTTCAGCCCCACATCCCACCCTCCAAAACAGATCCTCTACTAAAGTGTCCCTTCCCTCCAAAATGCTAGCCCATACCCATGAAGCCCTTCCACCTTTCTTATCATCTAGAAATGGAGTATTTGGAAAGTATAGTCCCTTTAATACCTTTACCCATAGGTCCTGAGGATTATGTAAAATTCTCTATGCAGTTTTTGCTAACATAGCACTATTAATAATTTCAAATTCCCTAAATCCCATTCCTCTTTCAGACTTAGGATCTGTCATTATATCCCATGATCTCCAGTGAATTTTCCTTCCCTTCTCTCCTCCATTCCACCAATACTTAGCAACCAACCTATCCAATTTCTTGCAAGTCTTCTTAGGGAATTTAAAACAGCTCATTGGGTACAAGGGTACTGCAGTGATGACAGATTTTATCATTACTTCTCGCCCTGATTGTGTTAACAGTCTCCCACTCCAACCCTTGATCTTCCTTCCAAATTTTTCCTTGATATATGCTAAGGCTTGATGCTTTGCTTTACCCCACATATTTGGGATACCCAAGTATTTACCTTGTTCTTTTATATCTCCAATACCGAGAATTGTGCAAACCTTGTTTCGTGTTGCAGTTGTTGTGTTATTAGAAAAAACAATCCCAGACTTAGATAAATTTGCTTGCTGACCAGAGGCATCACAATAACTCTTTAAAACATCAGTTAGAACCCTACAATTACTTTCTTCAGCATTCATGAACAGCAGCATGTCATCAGCAAAGAAGCTATGTGACAAAACAGGACAATCCCTTGTGATTCTGATCCCTTTCAATAATCGTCTTTCTATCTTCTTGTTAATCATTCTTGACAGCACTTCCACTACCAGAATAAAGATGTAAGGTGATAGAGGATCCCCTTGCCTCAACCCTATCTCTGGGATTACCTCTCCAACCTTCCTTCCTGAGAGGCAAATATTAAGTTTCACAGTAGTGATGCACCTCATAATCAGCTCCACCATCTCTAGTGAAATCCAAGTTTAGATAGGATCTTCTCAACAAAATCCCATTCTACCCTATCATAGGCTTTGCTCATATCCATCTTTACTGCAAACTCACTTCTCGCCCCATTTTTCCTCCTCTTTAAGTAGTGAAATATTTCATGTGCTATAATCACATTATCATGAATTAGCCTTCCTGCCACAAATGCCCCCTGATTTCTTGACACACAAGAATCTAGCCAAGGTTTTAATCTGTTTGCTAACACCTTTGAGATGACTTTATAAGCAAAATTACAAAGACCAATAGGTCTAAACTGATTCACCTCTTCTGGCCGATCCACCTTTGGGATTAAGGTGATATTAGTCCAATTCAACCTTCCAACATTCCCACTGCCTTCAAAAAAACCCACAACCATCCTCCATTTTTCCTCCTGAACCACATCCTAAGAAGCTTGATAAAATTTCCCGCTAAATCCATCAGGACCAGGGGCTTTATTCCCTCCTAACTGAAACACAACAGCTTGTACTTCAGCTCTATTTATGGGGGCCAACAAGCAGCTGTTCATATTTTCTGTAACACAACAGTCAACATATTGCAGCACATCCTCAAAATTTCTGTCACCTGAGGATTTAAAGAGATCTTTATAGTAGCTAACAAAGCAATCAGCAATTTCATTCTCATTTTCAACCCATACTCTACCTTCTCCTTTTATCCTCAATACTGCATTTTTTTGCCTTCTCTGGACCGTAGAGAGATGGAAAAATCGAGAGTTTCTATCTCCAGCTTGAATCCATGCCACACGTGACCTTTGCCACCAGTAAACCTCCTCTTTATGCCATAATCTTTCAATATCAACCTCAAGATCTACCACTTTCTTTGCAACTTCATCCGAAAACTCTCCCTTATAACAATCAAGAAGGATATTCATCAGTCTATCAATCTCTTTTTTATTATTAGGAAAAGCCTTTTTGCTCCATTCTCTCAACACTTTTCTGCAATTGGAAAGCCTTCTAATTACTTCTTTCACCACGTCCTCCTCACTACATCCTCCCACTCCCCATCCAGTCTTGACCACCTTATTATAATCTGGATGCTCCACCCATATTTGTTCAAATTTAAAGCTTCTAGGAGTTTTAACTCCTTCATATGCCAGCTCAACCAAAACTGGGGTATGGTCTGAACCTATTGGTTCCAAATGAAAAACTTGAGCTCTTGGAAAATTTTCTCTTATATCAACATTCCCAAGAACTCTATCTATCCTCTCCTTAAGATGCTCCTCCCTTTTTCTTTTATTACACCAAGTATACCTCAGTCCCTTAAATCCCATATCAATCAATTCACAATCAGCGATAAACTGCTGGAAGTTAAGAATCTTCCTAATCGATCTCGGCTTACCCCCCTCTTTTCTTCTTGAGCAACAAGATCATTAAAATCGCCAATGCACATCCAAGAGCCCATTATCTCCCCTGCAAACTCCCTCACTTTATCCCACACCTTTTTTCTTTCCCTTTCCTTAGTGGGACCATATACAAAGGTAATGAATTTTGGGAATTCAAACTGTCCAGAATCAATTTGCGTATGGATTAAATTTTTTGACTTGAATAACACCTTAATCTTCATCTCCTTGCACCACCACAATGCCAACCCCACCCCTATACCTTCCAGTTCTACAACAAAACCCTCCTCCATACCACATTTCCTTCTCACCCTCTCCACCACTACTTTTTGCTGCTTAGTTTCCATCAAAAAGACTACTAGAGGTTTTTTGAATCTTACTGTGTTCTTTAAATTTTTTATTGTCAAGGAACCTCCTAAACCCTGACAGTTCCAGGATAGAACACTCATGGTGCCATGGTGGCTGTTTGAGGCCAGCCACCACATCCTTCAGCAATATCATTCATTTTCATATCCTTCTGTTGCAGCCCAGCTCTGAACTCATAATTCTCTCCACAGATTTCATTCCTCCCCTCACTACTAGTATCACTACTTCCCATACTCCTCATCAACTTCTTTGGAATTCTATTCCCTCTTCTCACTACTCTTTTTTGCACAGGTTTTGTTGCATTAGCCTGATTCTGATTATTCTCATTAACCTCAGCCAATACCACCCTTCTTTTCTTTACATCTACTCTCTCTTCTTCATCAACCAAAGGTCTTTTTAAATCAACTTTTTTGAAACTTGTCAGCACTTCAGCCATAGGTGATATACTCCCATAGACTACCAGAGCCTTTGATATATCCACATTTTGCTGGCTAAAATTCACTCTCTCCACCTCCTTCTTTAGTTCATTCTCTTTATTCTCTTCTTCCCTCACATCAATCCCTATCCCCCGCTTTTCAACGTCTTCCCTATAATATCCCTTCACCACTCTCCTGTTAACCAAAAGATTATCACTACTCTCCTTTTCAAGCCCCTCCACTCTTATACCCTTTCCTTCTACTTTAGACATACTGAGCCTCTCCCCTTTCCCACCTTTATAACCACCACTCAGTCCTTCAACCTCCTCCCAATCTTCCTTACATACTTCAACCAACTCATCCATTCTTCTCGCAGCTTGCACGCTCAACCGGTTACCATACTCAGCAACAATATGCTCATCATTATTAGGCTTAAACAAACAACCTCTCAAATCATGTCTAAGCCTACCACAAACAAAGCATAAATCACTAGTGCAAAAAGTTAATTTGGCATCAGTTAAAATTACATTTTCACCACAGTATTTAGGGTGTAGCAGAATTAGCCGTAGCGAAAAATATATATTATGGCGTCACTTGCTTAAGATATGTCGCCGTAAATGAATATATTATGGAGTCAGTTGCTTAAGATATAACGCCGTAAATGAATATATTACGGCTTCGCATTGTAACTAAACCGACACTATAATAGATGTGTGACAAATGAATTTTCAAATCTAATGGATATTTTTTTATTTTAAAATTTTCAAATACCACATGCCACGTCCGTAGGAGGCCACCTCATCGTTAGTTCAGCCACGTGTCTCCTCCTCACGCTACCACGTGTCACCTCCTACTGCTGCCACATGTCCACCCTCCTTGCAATGCATCACGTGTCCCTCCTCGAAGTGCGCCAAGTGTCTCCTCCTTGCGCTGCCATATGTCACCTCCGAGCGCTGCCACATGTCCCTCCTTGAAGTGAGCCAAGTGTCACCTCCGTGCCCTGCCACGTGTCCACCCTCCTCGCAGTGCGCCAAGTGTTACCTCCGAGAGCTGCCACGTGTCTGCGCCTCTTAAATCTTGAAAATGCCTCCTTTCCTGTTCGAACCCGCGATCTCATGCTCCTGGTGCCTTCACGCTCAAGCCTTTGCCAGTTGCACCAAGATGAAGCTGCGATATTTTATTACATAATGTTATATATATAATATTATCATAATATAAAATTAATAATATATATAATATTAATAAAAATAAATAAAAATTCCAAAAAAATATTTATATATTTATGATTAATTAATTTCAAATTCAATAAATTTAAAATATTTAATAAATATTTTATACCTATATTTTAATCAATTTTCTAAATTTAAATATATTTTTAATTTAAATTAATTAATAAAAAATAATTTAATATTATAAATATTATTTTCAATATAAAATGATAAATATAATATTAATAACTAATAATTTATTTTTAAATAAAATTAAATAATAACTAATATAATAATATTAAAAATATTATTTTAGTCAAAAATTTTAAATATAGTATCAATAAATAATAATAAAATATTCATTAATAATAATTTTTTATTTTTAATTAAAATTATTTAATAATTAATTTTATAATATTATTTTTAATATAAAATTTTATACATTTTAAAATTTTGCGACGGAATGTGCCACGGAAAAGTTCCATGGCACCGTGGCAAAAAAAATTTTCAAAAAATTTGCGACGTAATTCTGTGGCTAATTTAGCCATATTTATAATATTATTTTTAATATAAAATTTTATATATTTTAAAATTTTACAACGGAATGTGCCACGAAAAAGTTCCATGGCACCGTGGCAAAAAAGTTTTTCGCAAAATTTGCAACGTAATTCCGTGGCTGATTTAGGCATAGAACTTTTTTGTGGTTAATTTCGTGACAAATTTAGTTACGGAAAAATTTCGCCGAAAAAATTTCCAATGGAATTTCTGACGGATTTTCGACAGAATTTGCCACGGAAAAAATTCCGTAGCAAATTCTGTCGAAAATTGAGTGTCTTTTTATAGTGCTCTATCTGGAAGCTATTATGTCAACAGTGATGAAGGGAAGTTGCGAAGTTAGCAGAGCTAGGGCGAAATTCATAAAGAAGCCGTGAAGTTAGCAGAGTAGTGGAGGTTTTTGTTGAAGGTATTAGGGCGTCAGATGGAGTGGGAATCGATGCAATATTTCCTTTTCTTTAGAAAAAAAATAGTTAATATATTTTTAAAACTTCCTTAGAGCCATATGGGTTATAATTAAGGTCTTGGTTTCCTATAGGACCCGATGCTATAAGTAAGCTCGATAAATAAATTATAAATTATGGGTCAAGTTCCACCCATAAATTGATCATCCATTTTTTTAATAATTAACTAGGTATAGTTAAGTAGTTAAAAGAAGTTCACTAATCTCTATCAGATGGTCCTAAGCTATAAATAACCCACTTAAAAAAAAGTTATTTGAAATATAACTATAATATAATTATATTTTGGGAAAAAATATTTTTTAAAATTTATTTACAATATTTAATTATGGTTATGACATGTTATATTTCAAATTTATCTATTTCACAATTAAATTCCAAAACTTTATATGAATTATGGCTCCTGGTGCTTACTAAACTGATTCCATAATTATTATTGTTATAGCATCTTAATTACGGCATCAGTTGAATATACAACCGATGTCATATTGTATATTACTGCGTCAGTTACACTTCAAACAGAAGCAAACTTATATCACATGAATTATCACTTTCATTCTTTAAGTAATTGATGTCATATTGTACCTTATAGCGTCAGTTACATGTAAAACAGAAGCGAAATTATGTTATATGAATTATCACTTCTATTCTTCAAGTAACTAATACAAAATCGTGTAGTTAAATTAGTATTTTGTACTAGTGAATATAATTATATTTTGAAAAAAATTATTTATAGTATTTAATTACAATTATGACATGTTATATTTTAAATTTATTTATTTCACAAGTAAATTCCAAAACTTTATATTAATTATGGCGTATGGTGCTCAATAAACTGATCCCATAATAATTATTATTATAGCATCTTAATTACGACATCAGTTGACTATACAACTGATGTCATATTGTATATTACGGCGTCAGTTACACTTAAAATAGAAGCGAATGTATGTCACATGAATTATCACTTCTGTTCTTCAAGTAACTGATGCCATATTGTACATTACGGCGTCAGTTACACGTAAAACAGAAGAAAAATTATGTCACATGAATTATCACTTCGGTTCTTTAAGTAACTGATGTAAAATCATGTAGCTAAATTAGTATTTTGCACTAGTGAATGTTGCAACCTCTCATACCAAACCTTAATTTCCACAGGTTCCTTATTTGGCCTTGGAGACCACATACCAGTTATTAGAGGATTTCTCAAATCAACCATCACCCTATCTCTTAAGAAACTCCTAGTCAACAAACCCTCTTTACATGGATTTTCAACCAACATTACCTCCCCTATCTTAGATCCTAATCTCCTTGCATTTTCCACATCCATAACGCCTAATGGTAAATCATGGAACTGAATCCAAAAAGGACAGAAATCAAAGTTCACCTCACTGGATGCCATATCTTCTTTCCATTGCTGTACATTAAGCAACCATCCGTTGATCGACCACGGTCTACCTCGCAAGATTCGCCGATAATCAAAGTTTTTCTCATTTTAGGTTGATACTTTTTAGTATCTTAAAATTTAGGTTCTTTATTTCTTTTTTATATCTATTAATTGTATATCTTTATATTAATTGTCTTCCACTCCTCATTAATATTCTTTCATTTAATCATTTACTATACATTTTCTTTCATATTTATTACCCACTCTCTTTCATATGCTCATTTCATATAAAAGGGTTTTTTTGGGTTAGTTTTACATAATAATAATAAAAGTTGTTTATAAAAAAGATTAAAGGAAGTATTAGATGTCAACACAATATTTATTACAGAGAATTAATCTGTTAATCCTTTAAATTTTAATTTAATTATAAATTAGTCGCTTAATTATTAGATGTCAACTCTTTAACTAACCTGGGAACAGGAAAGATAAAGGTTGGAGAGAGGGAAACAAGACGGTGGGATTGAGCCTGAGAAAGAGTTGGGTGAGCCACGAGTATCAAAATATAAGAAGCTTTCTAAGTTACACGCAGAATTTAGGCCGAGGCCCAAATTTTCAATTTGGACTGATCTTATCAGATATAAAAAAATAAATGGCAAATGACCACATCGCATGGATATTACCTGTCCAAGGACCAATCATGTGCTCCGAACAAAACCAATAAAGTTCTGGCCCAACAAAAAACTTCAGAGTAGCATAATTTTAAGTCGGTGCCCCAAAAGTCTAAGCAACATACTACTTTCGGTCTTAAATATAAGATAAATTTAATTTTTTTAAAAAAAATTAAGGAAGTTAAATAAGTTACTTAATCATATCATATATTATATATCCTTAGATTATATATTAATTTATTAGTTAAACTAATTAGTTTAAAGAAAAAAATATAAATATAAATACTCTAAAGTAATTTAATTAGTTTCTTTAATTTCTTCAAAAAAGCAAACTTTGTTTTATAATTAGGACCGGAGGGAGTATCTGATAATCTGAATATATCATATCTGTTTTGTGGGATGATAGTAAAATATTAAAATGGCAAGATGGACTTAATTTTATTGAATATCTCTAGACCATTCAAATTTAGTTTTATTCAATTTTAATGTGTTTTTAACACAACTATCCCATCTTTAATATCATTAAGTCAGATTTAATGTTAACGAGTCTAATTGAAGTAACCCAATTAACATGATTGCTTTCCCCCACAATGTCGATTCACTCAATTTCAATTTTTGCAAGGGAAAATTCCACTAAATTTTATTTCATAGTAGACAAGACTAGGGTAAAAATGATATAAATGTTGTAACCATCAACTTATGGAAAAGAAAAACAAATTAAAAATAAATAAAAAGTAATAAAGTGGTAGGGCGAAGATGCGGCTTGTCTACATCCTTTTGATCTGGCCGAGTCTCTTTCCACTGCATCTTGATCAAGGCATTAAAATTCAGATCGGGTACTGAATGGTTGGGGTATTAGATTAAGAGTCAGTGAGTTAAATCAGGACTAAACCGATGAGAAATTAGAGATTTTAGGTTTATTAGTATGAAATTTTAAAGAAAATATAAATTTTTTTTTTTAAAAAAATTAAAACCCAAACTAAACTGGTCTACCGACTGATTCATCGGTTTCCGAGCTGGACCGATCCGGGTTTCATAAGCTTGGTATTGATGGACAACATATCTATCACTCCTGCTTATTTCAAGGACGTTTTTTGCCGGGAAAAAAATTAAAAATCAGACACTAAGCGCTTGAAGTTACAATTATATGATCAAAGCATCAAATCTCCAGCTTTCCACCTACCTAAAAACTTTCACGTCATTAGATTACAAGAAGATGTTTGCTTCATTGCTTTGCCAAATACTTTTTCCGCCTTGATATAAGAAACTCCTCTTGTCTTATTTATAAATATTTTTTTTATAGACCTAATCCTTTTTATAAATAACTTTAATGTAAGTTTATTTTTTCTATTTTATCTTTATTAAATACATATATTTATAATTAATTATTACACACCAATAATTATCTTTCATATTTTTTATTCATTCTCTTTCTTATACTTTTTCATAAATAAGGGTATATATAAAAAAAATATGAAATTTTTAACACACTTATTGTTTTTGATAATTACTTCATTTTATATAATAAAAAAAAAGTTGTTTATAAATAGCATTGGGAAGAGTATATTTGTATAATTGATCTTCTTCCATTCGATTCTGTTAAAGTAAATTGGGGTCGGTGCCATATTCCAACCTTTTCTTTTGCTAACGTGTTGTTCATCTTTTCTCTTTTTCTCTCTGCAACATTGGCTGGTCATTATTCCATTGTATCCATATTTAACACATACTGATCTCTTTCTGCAATTTCCCATTTCCGTGTCTTCAATTGTTTCTGCAAAGTGCAGAGACAATGTTCACACTCGTTTTCATGCTTCTGTTTCCTCTTTATGTAACAATTTTAATAATGGCGGATGACCAGATTAAGTGTACATCCTGCTCTTCCTGTCAAAACACTTGCCATCAACTTCCATCTCCGCCGCCGCCTCTTCCGCCAGACTCCACCGATTCTTGCCCTCCCTCGCTTTCTCCCCCACCCACCTCTATCTATGTCTACTCATCACCGCCGCGGGGAAGCGGCAGCACCGTTGCGGCCTTTAATCCTCCGCCTTTTCACATGAACTACCCGGCGCCGCCTCCGCCTAACCCCATTGTGCCTTATTTTCCTTTCTACTTCTATAGCCCCCCGCCGCCGCCGTCAACGGCGTCCACGACGAGTTCTTCCTTCAAGGCGTTTGGTTTGTTTACATTTTTGGTGATGCTCTTGATTTAAGGGAGAGCGAAAGAATACCTTGAGTTGTACTCTTGAATCACGACGACCTCCTTTTATTTCTCTTTAATTTGTATATCTCAATATTTCCATCGGTTCATGTACAATGACAACCAATTTCTTAACTTTTTTATTTTGTATGTATCTGGTTCATCTTATAATCAGATTGCGAAGATTATTCACTTAATTTGTTCATTGAAATAATTTTCTGGCAAATCCATACTATATAGCCAGGTTTATTCACTTTTTTTTTTTTTTTTGGGATTACAAGAGGCAAGCCGGGGCTTGAAATCCAAATAATATAGAGCACTAAATGCTGGTTATGGAGGTCAGATCCCTCCTCTGTGATTCCAAAATCCCTCAAAAACAAGAATTTGAGTATTACACTCTCCTCACATTGTGATTCTTCAAAAATTTGCTTACATCTTGCTTTCCAAATCTGCCAACAGACATGGCCAAAGATTTTTACCCATAGCCATCTAGTAAATCTTGTCTTTCCCAAATTTTGTGTCAGGTTTCGCCTAAGCCATTCTAGCAAATCACAAGAAAAGCAACTATTGTATTGGTTAGGATTTAAAAATAGTTTCCACACCCCTTTGGCTCTCGTACAATTTCTCACAATGTGTATTACACCCTCCTCACATGAACACCCCATCGGGCTAAAAGAATTATCTGAAATTCCTTTCTTGGCTCTTAGTGAATTTGTGATTAATCTCTCATGAATTAATTGCTATAAGAAGAATTTGATTTTTTTAGGTCCCTACCAACACCAGATTTTCCGCCAGACCAACTGATTCTCTTTCTCCTCTAGTTCAGATAGAAAAAGTTACGCTGCTTTGACTGAGAATTTACCATCTGCAGCACTCCTCCATATTATAGTGTCTTCATTTTCATTTGAGGGGTGGATTTATTCACTTTGTTTTTGTTTTTTGGCCGAAAGAGGCCATGTAAGTTAAACACACACTCTCTCCCTTCACGCAAGAAAGCATAATCTTTCTCCGCTTTGCTGCTTTAGTCTTTACATCTTTTACTTTTTCAGTTTTGTGTTTTTTTTTGTTAGTTTTATACTGAAAAACGAATTATTATTCTATGTAAAATTGTTAAGCATGACTGTTTAATTAATCTAGTGGATTTAAATTTCAATTAAACATAACTATATGCATTTTCAATCATTAAAGAATGAAATACATTATTATTAACTAGACAACCAAACGTTTTTTAAAGGCATATGTGTCTTCTTATTAGAGACAATCTTATTTAAGGTACTGTCAAGTATTAAATATGAATTTCTTTCCTAATAGGGATTCAAACATTGGTTTACTAGTTGTTGGGAACTAGCCCATTTCGTTAAACTCTAAACTCAACCTCCATTGATTAATCAAAATTAATTGCAGACAAGTTTTCAGACAATAGCATGCCCGTTAATATGAGCCTATGAAGAGCTCACTTCATCCCATATTTTGGGCCTTTTAGTGAAAATGGACTTCAACAGAGTAGCCGGCCCATGTCAATTAATTTTAGAAAAAAGACAATAAAATACTATTTGAATTTCAAAATTTCAAATCAATCTTATTGCCTACAAAAGTATTGGTATATAAAAGTAGAGCAATAAGCGTCTCCTTGACCGACACATCAGCAAAATAATATGCTCAAAACACTAAAATAAAAACAAAAGATAATAATGAGAGGCGGTTATGAAAAATAGATAATGGAGAAGTTAGTTACACATTATTTTGTAAATTAATAATACGGAGGTAGATACAAAATATTTAGTAAATATTTAATTTAATATTTTAATTATTCCCTTAGAGATCTTTAAAAAGAACAAACATAATACTATAATTATAAAGATAAATATGAGCAAATGTGCAAATTTAGGGTATCTACTCAATAGAAAATATAAGGATTCTAATAAATTAATGTCTCCCTGGCCGATACATCAGCAAAATGTCATGCTCAAAACACTAAAATAAAAACAAAAGACAATAATGAGAGGTGGTTATAAAAGATAGATAATGGAGAAGGTAGTTACACATTATTTTGTAAATTAATAATAGGGGAGGTAGATACAAAATATTTAGTAAATATTTAATTTAATAGTTTAATTATTCCCTTAGAGATCTTTATAAGGAATGAATATAACACTATAATTATAAAGATAAAAATGTGCAAATTTAGGGTATCTACTCAATGAAAAATATAGGGATTCCAATAAATTAATTACAACTTTTATATAGAGTAGTTTTAAGTATTTTATGTACATGTTGAGAAATAAAAGTCAAAATTGCTATAGCGTCACCTCTCCACCCATATGTATCTTTATATGAGTCATAGTGTATTCCATATTATAAAATATTTTTTAAAATCTAAGTGATTTTTTACATAACAACACATTAATAGATACCCAACCTCTTACCCGCGCATTGCGTAGGTTTGGGCTAGTCGATTATAACAGTATAGCAATTAACCACTCATTTTAGGAAGAAATCACTTATTTAGGATTTTGAATTCGAGTGGTATTTTCTTATCTTTTTCCCATTAATTTTTTTCTTTTTAATACTTATGATGTCAAATTCAAAATAATTGACATACTTCCTTTTGAAGAAGAGGAAGGAGAAGATGAGTCATCCAAAAGATTGTACTTGGAGTCATTGACATTGAGTACAAGATTCAACTTGTTATTGACAGTGTGTGGCAAAGTGAAGAATCTTCTGAGGCGTATCTCTATACGAGCCACCCTCGCATTGAGGAGGTCAAGAACATGCCTCGCTGAAGGTTGCGGTGGAGGTTGTAGAGGTAGAGGAGGAAAAGGAGTATGAATTGAATGAATCATAATGCGTCTCACCATATTGATATTCGAGAGAAGAGAGAAGAAAAGGCTGGATTTGAAAAAATGAAAGAAATGAGGAGTTTAAATGGACAAGATGGATGAAAATTACAAGAGATGCGTAATTAGGAAGTTTACCTTGGAAGTTAAAGAAACTTTGAAACATTTAAAATCAGTTGTAAAGAAACGACATTTTCTAAAAGGATGTTTAAACCGGATGTATAAGCTTCTGGTCTAAAAAGAATATAAATTTTTAAATTTTCATAATATTTAATACTTATTGAAATCGCATTAAATTATAACTGATTTAGAAAGTATTATTTAAACTGAGAGGAAATGCGAACCCTTCTGAAGTTGTATCAATATTTATAAAAATGTCACTGATTATAGTTTTTAAACCTTCTCTATCTAATGGGGTCTAGATGTGGTGGTCATATATGTTTTTTTCCCTAGTAATGTAAGCAATATAGAGAGTTGGTACTGACCTGATGTAATCAATGATAACACTAAATAAACATGTTTTTTATGGGAATAAGTTGTTTCAAATACTCAGTTATGCCTAAATTAGAAACTGACAACTTATTTAGTGTTTTTGCACAATTTTTTTTTTCCAAAAGACTTGTTAATAATAAGTCAAATACAAAGAAGCTATTAGTAATTTACTAATTAGTCCGCTAATCTCATGCCTATACCTAATTTTTCCTTATATTTAATATTTAGTCCTTGTTATTATTAGCATGTGCTGCCCACCAAGTTGTTTCCACAATTGTATACACATGAAACTTCCCTGTGATGCCCCGTTTCAGAATCAGAACAAGCACTTTACTCCGCCCTTCAAAATATAAACACAAACAAAAGCAAAAAGCAAAAGACAAGAAAAAGAAAGAAGAAGAAGAAGCAGTGAGTACTACAATAATGGATTTGAACATGCAGTTGATGGAACAGTTTGGTAAACGAAGACTTAACCGCACTGGATAATTTCTATGTCAAATTCATTCACATATCAGAGTAAAGACACGAGCACATGAACAGTATTAATGCTGAATGCTGAAGCAAAATGTGAAGCAGAGTTAGACAGAGTGAGAGCCTCCATGTGCATGCAGCCTGAAAGCTTCGTACCAAACCAGACTTTAGCAGACAGATCCTCCTCGTGACTCTTCGGTTGACACTAAGAGATTAGATTAGGATCACATTTTTGCGTCAATTATTATGGCTTCCTGTACGTCGTACGTACCCTCATAAAACTCAAGGAGGAAGAAATGAAATAGAGTAATAATTAAGAACAGCTAGGTTTGATAGTGGTCCACTACTAATTGTACTATATGAGTTATATGAATTTGTTAATTGTTACGAGTTTTATCACGGACGAGTGGTTCCTTGTTTTGGTGTTTGTTTTGGCATTTTATTGGAATACAGCAAGCAAAATATGGATGGTCTCCACAGAAAGAGACCAACACAGCTAATTTGCACTGTTAGGTTGTGAGCAAAGCAAAAGGTTATTACTATTATGAAGCTGCCTAGCTTCCAATCATTCACTCACCATTATTGACTACTCTTTTTCACACACCCTTCTTCCTAAATTCAAAATGCATATATGAATGTTAATGTGTGTCTGTGTGTTACTATTGAGATTTTATGTATATTGAGAGGTTTAAATCTCTGTTGATGAAAAAAGATGCTGTAAATGTTCATGTGTATAATGACATGATAAAGGTTCTTAAGTATAATGCTAACAAGTACTATAATGACTGTTTTGGTCATCAAAAGCTCATTATATGGACACTAATATTTGGGAATCCATTTTGGAGTTTCCAGAATGTGGTTTTTTTCTCAAGCAAGAAATTGTTTTCAAGGGGAACCCATGATTTGGACAGGGTCCTGAACTCACCGTTGAGAGAGAAATAAAATAGGCTAATAACTTGAGTTAATATATATAATAAAATGACATCACTTTTTGAGATATTTATTACCTTTCTTAATCCTTATTGTATAAAAAAAAAATTAAATGGCTGATGGAGAATGCTAATACATTGGGAAAATCTAGGGCAGTGAATAAAAGTTGTAAACTCAGATCAAAAAATAAAAAATAAAATAAAAGCTGTGAAAAAGTCATGTGTTAACCTCTGTAAAGTTGAAAATTTTTTCTTTTATCTTGAGATCATGAAAGAAAAACAAAACGTATTTTACACGCCATTTCATCTGGGAGTTGGGACTATAGTTATAGTAGTGGTCCTGTAAATTTGCATATGGGTTTACAATATAAGTATGTACAGCATTACTTATGTCACATATTTTATGGATCCTGGAATCATGTCGGATCCATACAACACTCATATATGAGTCCAATTTTCTTTCTTTTTTTTAAAAAATTATTGTGAAAAGGAGAGGAGTGAATGCATTCCAATTTCAAACATAAAATACTAAAAGGAATTTATGATAATTCATGAATGCAACGTTGGTTACTATAATGACACCTGAGCTTTCTGAGAAGTCATGCCCCGTACAGTAAATTTGAGGCAATTTTTTATTTGTCCCCAATGATACTGTGCACCTTCTTGGAGATTGGTTCCTGTCTTTCTCAATTATGTTCAAATCATTGTTCTGTTCTGTGATTCTTAACCAAAACAGCCAAAATTAATAAACAATGAAAAAGAAGACAGAGAGAGAGAGAGAGAGATGTTTTGAAGGAGCCGCAAAACAGAGTCAAAGGATGTCATAACAAATCAGATGATAGGATTGGTTTCGTTGATTCATATCAGAATTTTTACAGTTACTTTGTTTTCTTTATTCGTTGTCTGTCTTCCCAACATATTCAATTTTGAAAACGACTTCCTCCTCCCTCCCCTCCCTGTTTAAAGTCACACACACCCTTCAAAGTTCAACCTCACTTTTATAAATTATACTGCCCTCTGTCCTTAATACACAACACTTTTTTTAAGCTGATCCAAACATCTTAAAGAAGGCCCATAAAATGGTCCTTGAAATCAAACTTTTCGGGTGAGACAAGAGTTCTTCAATTAGTATTTACGTGAATATAACAAAATATATTTTATACAAAAAAAAATATTATGAAACATTCATCAACAAGGATTTGTCATGAACTTATTAGATGCACATCATTGACCTAAACCTAATTTGGCCAGCTTGGGAATAAAAAAGTCAACCATAAACTTTTTGTGCAGAAAAGTTGTGGAAGTCAAACCAGCGGGAAATATGAAAATTCATGTTCCCTCCCTCCGTCTTTTCTCCTCCTTCATCTTTCCAAATTCACATCAGTTTCAAACATCCTACTTGCAGATACTATCATTTCTAGTCATTCAACCCAAAAAAGGACCCTTTTTGGAACCCAATTACACATTCCCAATTTCACCCAACTCAACAAGCCAACCTTCCATACAAATCCCTTTGGCTTGTGTTAAATGTCAATACCTTTCAGTCCTTTTAAGCGGAGATAATATTTTTGAACAACAAAGTGGAGCAAATGATGTATCGGATAGAACAGAACACAAAATTGGGGACCAATGTAATAATAAAAGGCTATTGCTACATTACCAAAATTGGATTTGAATCATTTCTTACAATTCTTAGTGAGATACCTAGGCGGCACCAAACACACGAGTCAGTGAACTAAAAATAGCGATCTATCACAGCAGAGACTAATCACCAAGAGGAAAAGAGAAGACAGACATTGAAGATTCATAGATACCCTTAAAATGTTAATGTGAGTGCATTCTAGAAGAAACAAAGAACTACTATGTCACGAATCTAAGCATAAACAGATCCATATGAGAGAGCCATTAATAGAACTGCTGCTTGTTCTTCCTCTCCCAGCTTCTTCCTCTGCCTCTCCGCCGTTGATCTCTGCATCAAAACCTCCCGTCCCAAAGCCATTAACCTCTGCTTCAAACTATCCCCAATCTTGCTGCTTCCATTGCTGTTATTATTACTGTTGCTTCTCTTCCCTTTCAGACTCAGAATCGCTCTCTTCTTCTTCCTGCTTTTGATTCCACAAGCGTTGCACAGTGACTGCAGGTAACCCAAAAAAAAACAACATTCGGTAACAGATCAGAGATGAAACACCACTCATCGATCTATAACATAATAACCCTAATCGTTGAGATCAAGCTCACCTTCGGCCCAGCTGGACCGCCGCGCCAGAGAGGGGTCTTGGTGGTGCCGCAATCGGCGCAAGTTTTCTTCTGCTCGCTCATTGTCGGACTCTCTTCGGGCGAAGCCCCATTTGGATTCCTCGCATTAGCGTCCTCTGCTTCCGATCCCTGCATCACAGCGCAAAATCAGCTGTTTTTGTTATGCAATCCAACACTAAGGGGCCAAATCTTCTTAAGAAAAGTACAGGATCACTCACTTTCCTACTGGGATCCATTATTTCCCAGATATGAGAGAACCCAGATGAAAAGTAGTGATTTTGAAAAGTGGGGGGTGAGGTATTATTGGATCAGAATGGGCGAGGAAGGGTTGGAAACAGAGCAAAGAGTGAAGTGATGAGCAATGAATGAGAGTGAGATAGCAAGAAGAAGAAGGAATAGCTCTATGAAAGGGAAAAGAAACCCAACATGCAGAGAGAGAGTAAAGAGCGACGGGGAACGGACCGCCAAACGTGCATCAGCCGCAGGCAGATCTAAAGGACCAGAGCTTTTATAGAAGTCGGAGGAGAAACCCCAAATCAGACGATGTGAAATGACGATATTGCCCCTGTGTGAGAGAGAAGGGGGGGGGGCGCGGGGTGGGATTGTTTGTTTAAAATAATGAATAAGAACAGAGTACTTGTTTTGGAAGGGTTATTTTATTGAAAGATTTGGCGATTGTAAACAGAGATGTTGTTTTATGTTCAAGTTGGAATGCAAATTGCCATCTCCGGCTCTCTCTGTTTGTCTCTCTGTGTCTTTCTCTACCTTTTCATTGGTCAACCAAAGATCCCCCTGTCTCAGTCTCATTACACTTATTGGGTTATTTCTCATTCTTGTTTGTCTTTTTTATAAATAATGCTACTAATAACAATGAGATGATTTTTTTTCCTGCCCTTCCATTTTCTCTGTGTCACCACTTTTCTTGTCCAAATGCCGCAGAATAATGTGTTTTGTTTGCCACTTTGAGTTTATGGAAATGGAAGTGGGAATACACTGATAAGTATTTTGTTGTCAGTTTCTTAGTTTTATTTTCTCTTTGCCAGAGCCAGAGAATGATGGTTCACAAGCACCAAATGTGGTAGGAGACTAGTAGTCATGCGCTCCAAATATCTGAATGATTGCTCGCAATATACACAAAACCTTCTCAAGTTTTGTTTCACCTTTAAAAATTTAAAAACAAGATTCTCCTATTTCATATTTTGACTGAAAAACACCCCCATTGTTAAAATTACAATTAAATTTTTAAAAAAAAAATTATGCCGCCTCACTATTTTTGTTAATCATAATTTTCCATATCAATACAACAAATCTCACAAAGAAGTTTGAGTATTTTATTAGTATTTAGTATTACATTTGGACACAAAAATGCCCATGGCTCACTACGCCATTTCTCCTCCTGATAATACCATACTTTCCAGCTTCATCTTCCCTTCCAAATCAATTCCCATTCCTTGATTCTACATATATTTTAAAAATACATTATTCAAGAGTTCCACGAGGTGAACACACAAATATTTTTTGTCAATATATGATATAGGAAGGTTCTTACGTTGTTAAACTTGTTAAGATGAAGGGCTGATTTGCAACTGACTCAAAATTAGATTTATGAGAGGTCCTTATATTAAATATATTAATTTCCGACAGTTCTATATTTTAACTTTTCATGCTGTATATCCTCCGTAGCTGTGAAAGCCTAATTATGACTTATGGGAGGTTTGTTGACAGAGCACTTGATGGACCACTTATGAGCATGTACTTTGAAAGGCTAAAGATATATATTTTAGCCCGAAAAATCCTGCCCATTTCACAAGTGATGGATTCAGATACACTGTTACTTTAATTTATTATTAATACTATATACAAGTATAGGGATTATGGAATTAGGAATTGAGTTTAGCATTTTGAACGAGGAAAACGATTAGACCGACTCAGGATAACCAAAATCCAGTTTAAGAATATCAAGAAGGGCCCTGAAGATGAGGCCAGAAAGAGGTGGAGAAACAGAAGCCTCCAAAAGTCATGTGATGAGCAGCACAACAAGGAAGAAAAGAAAGAGACTTGAAAATGAAACCTCCCAATGCCCTTATGGACCACGCCCAAACTTCCTACCCCTTTCCTATAAAATATCAACCTTTTTTACCAAAATAAGTTCGCTTGTAAAATCATGCATATAAAGCAAGGTACACTTGAATCATCAAAATATTATTATTGTTGGAACCCAACTGCTCTCCCAGCTCCGGTTCAGGGTGATTATACCCGCAACTTAGCCACTAATTATGCTAATCTTGCTTGTCAGTGGTTACATCGACACCAAATTTCGAAATAAAGCAGTTTGAAAACGTCGAAAATATTCTATACGACTTAAATGCTAAGTTGAGTGGCATTTTATCGGAGAAATCCAAATTCACCAAACAAGTATAACATCTCACTCCGTGCGCAAACTATCCGTAGCTTAGAGACTAGTCTTATTTTGACCAAGTTCATCCAGCCTGCATTGCAACCTAGTTCTTCAGATTGCCTACTTTAAATTTCAGGTGCTTGCGCGGAGCCTACGAAAGTCAGGAGCAAGAGCTTGGCAGTAACAAGAAGGATATTACGCACAAAAATAGCAATAATTCCTTGGAATACACTATATAGCCAGTTTTTAATTACTATACGCACCCAATTTTAAAATACCGACTCAGCAGAAATTACCAATACAATAATAACTAAGACTCTTTTAAAAAAGAAGACTTCAGAGCCGCACTCAAGAAACCCCCCCCCCCCCAATTGCCACATAATCCGGGTCCCTGCTAATGCAACATATAACCTCCTGGACACTTTTCCCAGGCACATAATAGTTAATACAACAAACACTGCTGACTAGGCCATTATGCTGCCGCCGACCCCCTGCACCTCATTTGACCACGGACACAAGACCAGACTGAAACCTCACACCATGAGGTGAGATGACCCGACCCCGACTCGACCCTGACTCGACCCCAACAGCCACCCCAGAATCAACCCCTTCTCCATCTGACTAAGCCCCTGCAATTGTTGCGACCAGATTCAGATAATGCTGCTGATAATTTAAACCATATGAACAACGCAGAAGTGTCATGCAAAGCATTTACCCTCTCCTGAACCACCCTTCAACTGAAGTTGAATCCACCAGATGGGACTGGATTCTCATTGCCTCCAAAATTGAAAGTAGTTTGCGCACCATCACCTGGAGGCAGTGTCTCATCCTCTTCTTCCAACCAGTACGTCTCAAGAATTTTTACAGCTTTCTCGTATATCTCATTGTTGTCATGACTCTGCAGGTTTTCAATCTTCTCCAATCCCTCAGCATCATCTATCATCTGCGCATACAAGTTGACATCTCCAGTGTTACCCAGGCTCTTCTCAGCTTCCCCGACCTTCAGAATATTCTCTAGGCCTTCTAAACAGACCGTGACAATTCTTGGGTCCGGGCAAACAAGCAGATCACAAAGCGGCTTTATGCAACCTTGACTCACCAAGTACCTTGTAATAAAGAGAGATTAAGTCAAAATCATACAATCGAAGATAAAATACCCAGGCAGCATAACCACAAAATAAGCATCAAATACTTTATCTGCTCATGAGTACCACCAGATGTGGCATTTGAGATCGCCCATGCAGCTTCCTTCTTGATATCAAACTCAGCATTTTGAAGGAGATTGACCAATGGAGCAATCAGACCAGCTTCAATAACAGCCTATGAGTTATACAAATTAAATTCTGGTGACCTTTTTCAATATAAATATCAACAGAACGAATTATACTTAATAAGAAACAAACAAAAACTCATCCTACGACAGCATGAAAGCATCTGGTGGCTACTTAACATAAAGGTTTCAAACAATGTTCATTATGAATTCTATCAACTCAAGATCCCTCCCAATAGTCTACGAAAATATAATCATGTTAAGTCAGGGGAGGACCAAAAACTATCATCATTCTATCCAGTTGGGAAATTTGCAAGACTAAATGTTGCATAAAAGTAAGAACCTTAGACGCCAGATCTACATAGCACCAAATCAGCAGACAAGGGGCTTCCATAAAAATTTTTAAAACAGTCTATTCATCGTAAGAGTTCCAATTTCTCCCAACAGATATCTCAAGTAAAAATAAACATTTTTTGAAAAGGAAAAAAAAACAGTAAAATTACTTCTTTTTTCAAAGCAAGAATATTATCCAAAAAAACTACTTAATACCTGTATTTGTTCTTAATAGTTAGCAACAACGGGCTCACCTGTATTTGATCTCTGTTTCCAGCAGTAATGTTTGATATAGTCCAGCAGGCTTCTTTCTTGATGCTTTTCTTATGATTATGTGTCAACAGGCTCAAAAGGCATGGCAGTGCACCATGGTTGATAATACTCTAGCAAAAACACATTAAATCAAACTTAGGAAATACCAAATATAAAAAGCAGAAGACCGTATAAATCAGTTAAGACATGTATAAGTTGAAAACTCTGGACGCTTAACAACCACATGCTAAACCAAAAGCAATCACCTGTACAAATATGCTAAATCAACACATCACCTAGTGGCTGCCCAGATATCCCTATGTTCCCGCATGCTCAACAAGTTGTATTTTATTTGTGTCTTGGTACGATGACTTTTATCATGGGTAGACTTCTGGCATTTTGCATAACATTTTTATTAAGATTTGGGATGAAATTTATTTTTATAAAAAACAAGTTAAGGCAGCAGCCATTCAAGTCAATCTTGGCCATGATAATGGTTTTAAGAATTAATGTTAAGCTGGCTCACTCAATCTGCTGTTAGTTTTACTAGGAAAATCTCAGAAAATTAAGTTTATCCTGGGTTGTCAGAAAAAGGGGAGCCAAGTATGTAGTTATGTTAAAAAAAACCACGCAAATTATACCAAAATTTTCATGCTGTAGGTTTTTTTTGGGAGGGGTGTGGGCCTTTTTTTTATGGGACGAGGCACTACCCTTTTTTGTACAATGCAGTTCGGTGCCTCCAACACCAACAAGGCAACAACTATTCCACAATTCATACTAACACAAACCCAATACTACTCCCAAGGAACCTTAAATATCCTTAGACTTTAATCTTATTCCTACTCAGAATTCTACTGTCTAAGTTCCTCAATATGTTGCTCAGCTGCTGGGAAAGTCGCAGCATGGTAAAGTGGCACAGAATCGCACAAAAGTGAAGTAAATCCATTTTACAGAATCCAAGTATCAATTATGCAGATTTGACATGCCCTTACCTGAGTCTGAATATCATCTCCAGTCACAATATTTCCCACTGTGCGAAGAGCAGGAATAAGAACCGAAGGCGATGGATGCCTGAAAAAGAATGTGTCCAATTTTATTTCTAAGACAAGAAACCATTAACGCAATATGTTCTTAGTTGATAATGTACAATTAATACTCACAGAAGGAGCTGCACTAATCGGCCACAAACACCTGCCTCAATAACTGCTTGGATTTTATCGTTTGTCCCGTCAGATAAGTAAGAAAGTGCCCAGCAAGCATCTGTCAGGACTTCTTCATCATTGGAAAAAACCAACCGCTCTAAAGCCGGAAGTGCTGGCCTCACCTGTCCACCAAATTTACAGTATAAAAAGAATGCCAAATAGGACTTGAATAATATTTTGTTCCACATTATAATGGCAATTACCGGCTTGAATGGGGGTTGTTATAATGATAATAGGAAATGATAATTACCTGCTCAAATGGGGGTTGTGGCTTGCCCCTGCAAAAATTGGATAGTGTCCACGTAGCATTTCTCAACATTGAAAGCTTTGCATGCTCATTCAACTGGGCCAATAAGGGGATTAGAGCACCATGACTGAGAACAAGATCACGGCACCTAGGGGAGTCACCAGCAACATTTCCCAGTGCCCACACGGCCTGCAAGTTCAGTAAATGAGTTCAGAGGAGTTCAATAACAAATAGAAAAGATAATTGTTGTACTGCTACACTCAAAATATCAAAATACCTGCTCCCGAACATCATCACTAGGAGAACTGAGCAGCTTAACAAATATTGGAACTGCCCCGTGATCAATTACCACCTTGGTGTTCTCAGACGTTCCAGATGCTATATTAGTAAGAGCCCATGCGGCCTCAAACTAAACACATACATGTGATATGTATGCCATTAGCAAACATAAACTCCAAACATGTTAAGGATTCAAAAAATACCACGGGATAAAGGAAATTCAAACCTGAAGTTGAGGGAAATCTTCCCTAACGAGAAACTCAACAAATCGCGGTACCACACCAGATTGGATAACTTCCTCAATTGGAGGGCTCCGCTCTATAGCAGAAACAGGGAAGATACAATCTCTAATTACTATAACAGCTCCATCGATAGAAATATTGGGAAATATTAAAGTAGACAAAATCAAGAGTTACCAATAGAAAGCAGCTTTCGAAATTGTGTAGTCGCTTCCAGCTGCAGACTGCTGTCATCCGACCAAACACCATTAACCATGGAAGGCAGACTCTCCAACTGCAAATAGGTATTGACGTAAAAATGAACCGATAGTTATCAGCCTATTGCATTGCCTAACAGATCAAATCCTATCAATATGTGCGATTTAACAAAAGAGGCAACTATTAAGTACACAACGCGTATCATATCAAATTAATCATCCCAGAATCTCACAGCGACGGATCCCGATCAAGCCCTAATTTCTACCAAGCAACATCGGCAATTAAAATGCATATATTATTAAATAGAAACAGAGATGCGAAGGGGAAACCTTTTTCTCAACAGTTGAAGTTTGAATAGGAGTGGCGAATTGCTGCTGAGCTTGCAGGCCTTCGCGACGCTTCTTCTGCAGACTCTCTTCGCGTTTGCTCTTACGGATCTCAACCATATTATCTTCTCTTCTTCTTCGGCCCTCATCGGCGTCCACCGCCACCTTGTAGCGGTTGCGGCGAACCTCGGTTCTAGCGTTAGGCCGGAGCGACATCGTTTTACCGTGAAAGCTCGATTAAGAACCCTAGCAGCAATCAGCGTATATATATACACGCAAAAGTAACTAGGAATTCAAAGATCGAGGAATGGAAAAGAAGAAAAACCCTAGATTTTGGATTAAGAAGAGGCAACTGCAACAGCAAACACTGATTTGCGAGAGAGCACTGCCTCCGATTTTTCGAGCAAATTTGAAATTAAATAGCACTGTAGGTCGCATCGGTTCGGATCTCGACTGGATGGGTCGGGTCGTAGGTCATCATTAATAACGCTGATGATTGGATTACGTGGACCGACGGACGGTACGGGTCACCACGATCTGTTTGTTTGTTGGGATTGACATTTATCTTCTTGGAAAAAGCCCTTTTAAAGCAATATGAAATATTAAAATTTTTAATTTGGGTTGCTAATCTTAACAAATTATCAACCAAGTCATATAGATCAAGGGATGATTTAGAAATTGGGCCAAATTTCTTTCATACCCCTGAGTTCTTAAAAAAACAAAATTAAAGTGTGAAGTTTTTTCTTTGGCTCTCCGCTCTCCCACATATCATTAAAAAAACAAATTTAAATGTATTAATCTCTAGACGTGATTAAGATTTAGCTACATGTGTGTTCTTATACCCTTAAAATCATGGTTTCAGAAGCACTTTTTCACAAATCGAGATAAAACTCCTCTCACATACTTACCTCGTAAAATGTAAAAGCTATTCTCCAAAAACTAATCAGAACACACACGTAGGACACAATGTGTGTGTATTGTTTATGGACTATCTTTATATATTCATCAATATTTTTTAAAAAAAATTATATGTCGATCCATTGTTGATATGGAAAACTTGTATTTTAGTTCCCAACCATCGCCTCACATATGCTTCCCCCATCCCTACGGCAAACTGACATCCATCATCCCAACGGAAGATGCTCTAATGGCCGTCTTATCATTGATTTCATCGTTAACACATATTTTGGACTTGACTGTTCTATCTGTTTATATCCCCAAATAGAGAAGGGACACAAGGTATACACTCAGATTTTTGTATGAAACTATTGTTGCTGTGCGGCTGAGTCTTTAAGTATTCCATTGGTGAAACCATATCAGGGAATTAAGAAGGTTGAAATAAAAAATTGGAGCAAAGAGGATGGGGTGAATTTTGCTGTTGCTGGAACATATAGATGTACAGAACTGCAAGGAAGTGTTTGAGAAGTCACTGGTGGGAGAAATTGGAGGCAATGCTTTCAATAGAACTTTTCAGTTGCAAAGGAGTTTATCAGAGATCAAAACTTTTGTGTCTCATGATTAATTCAAACTCTTCTACCGTAACAGTAATATTAATTTTTGAAGTGCTTTGCAATCATCTCAAGGACATATAAGAGGACTTTAAAGTCATTTTTCTATATTTTGAAATTTTAAATTAGGTCAATGACGCAATTAAGGATTTATTGAATTCATTGACAATTTTGAATTTCTCTATTTCAAATAGCTTTATATGAAATTTTTCCTATATTCTTTTTAGCTGTGGAGTCAAATTTCATTATTAGCCTTATACCATTTTGTTTAGGCATAAACATACTATTTTTTAATTATATTATGCTTGGTAAAAAATGCCATTATTTTTTATTTTCTGAATAATAACTTAATTTAGCCCAAAAAATTGTGGATTGGTGGTGACATAATGGCCCAAAAAATTAGATCAAGGGTTAATTTACTGTTTTGTATTTGAATAGGTACGTAAACTTTCTCTCTCTAGAACATGATTAAACCAGGACAACAATATAATGGCTCATAATAGTGATTTACATAAGTGTCCGTTTAGATTAACGGTGGATAATCATGATCATGATTTGCATAAGTAACATTGTTTAAAAGTGCCGTTGGTTAATCGTGATATATATTATTATTTTTTGGATATTTTTTTTACAAATAACTTTAAGAGCTGTGATTATATTTAGATTATATTTATTCAAAGCACTTATGTATAGTTACAAAAAATGATAGGAATTTTATAAAGTTATATTCAACCAAAGAAATATATGAAACTGGAACTAAAAAAACAGCAAAAACCTTGATGACAAGGTGTATATACAATTAAAAGAAAAATTATGCATGTTAGAGTATATTTTAGAGAGCATATTATAGGATCTATTATTATCACTAGATTTAATATATAAATAAAAAATAAATTGATAAATATGATAGCTAATTATTTTGCCAGAATTGCACGAGATTATGTAGTTAAGTTTATTTCTTCAATAAAGCTGTATAAATTTTTATGATTATATTTAATAATAAAGATAAATTAATATCTAATAATTATTATTAAATATGGGAAAATATAGAAAAATAAATTTGAAATTGTAAAATTTCAAATAAGATGTTTCCCCAAAAATGAGTTGTGATTATCAACTTTTGATAACAAACCTGATTTGAAATTTTATAATTTTAAAGTTCTTTTTCAGTCTTTTTCCCTATTAAATATGATTTAATAAATCATATGAATATTAAATATTTTTTTATTTTATAATTGGTGTTATTTAAAATAATTTAAAAATTCATGTTAAATAATGGACAAAACAATATTTTAAATAATATTATTTAAACTACTTTAGTTGAGAAATAATAAGTAATGTATGTGTAGAGAATATTTGGAGAGAATTTTGAAGAAGGGACTAGAGGATGAATTGGAAAATTTTTTATTGTGGAATTTTTATCAGGATTTTCTAATCGCATAAGCAACGTCCTTGTCACTTATGCTTAACCTGCACTTAGAAGGTGAAATCACGATTCATCACGGTTAATCAAGATTTTTTAAAAATTACCCAAACAAAAAGACAAATGGTTTTATAATCACTTCTATAATCGGGATTTTGCTTGTTTTCACATTTTGTTTCTCTTTTCGGTTTTTGTATGTAGTACAGAGAAGTTTGGACTTCGGGGAATTTGGAACTACAGTTACAAAAAAGTTTAAAATATAAAAATACTTACGATTTTTTTTTAAAATACACTTACCACCATAATTTTTTTTAAAAAAAAAGTAACCCTAAATTTTAAAAAGACGGCAAAAGTAACATGTTAAATTAAAAAATGGGTAAAGGTGTATCCACTACTCCGATTTATTTTTGAAGATGCATCAGCACATTAAAATATTTTTGTAGGTGCAATTAGCACCCTAATATATTAAAGATGGAGTAATTACACTCATTTATTAATAAAATACTAACTCTATTCGTTGACACAGTCTTTTCTTCCCTCTTTCATCGATCTTCAACATGTTCATCCCTTTTTGTATTTAAGGGTACAATTTTACCTCTAATATATTAAAAATGGAGCAATTGCACTCATAGAATATTAACTTAAGGTTTGAGGTTTATCTTTTTCATCATAGTTCCCCTATCATTATGTTAAAAGTATTTGGTTTTGGTTTTATTTTTGTTGAATCTTGAGACCCGGATAAAAGAAGAAGCTAAGTTGAAATCAGAGAGGACTTTTATTCATCGTAAATTATCAGTTTCAATCATAAACGCAGGAATATATTAAATTCCTTGAATAAAGGGGCGTAATTGCTTCATTTTTAATACATTAAGGTATTGATTACACTTCCAAAAATAGTTTAGGGTGCAAGTACTTTAGGGTGATGAATACACCTCTAAAAATAATTTAGGGTGTTGATTGTACCCTTAAATGCTTTAAGTTGTTGATTGCCTCTCCAAAATTAGATCGGGTGCTGGAACTCCCTTTACCCTTACAAAAATCTGTTAATATTTCTAGTATGCCCCATGCTATTAAAAAAATAAAAAATACCTAAATTTTTTTTTTAATTTCCTCCACTGCCCTTCCCTTTGCCCTCTCTCTCAAAACCCTCCCCACTTTCCTTCGACTACTATGTTTCTTCCCAGATTCTAACGATAACGGCGATGTCATCTATAGCCAACGACGGCGGTGTCATTTTTGCCACTGCACTCGGTGAGAGGAGGATGGCGACACCCCGTTGGAGGAGACAAAATTGAGGGTGTGGTGGAAAAAAGAGAAGACTACGACTCAAAGTTGTTACTGGCAGTGGAAGAAAATCAGTGGCAAGGGCCAATATTTGGAAGTGAATGAGTACGGGGGGCTAGGGGTGAATTTTTTACTGTTGGAGTTTGGATTTATACGCCTAAATCTATATTTTCACCAACCCTTCAATGATGTGATTATAGTTTTTCTTTTGGTCACTAGCGGTGTGTTTGGTTGAGGGCTTTTCTAAGTTAAGTTAGGTTAGGGGAGGATCGAAGATTAAAAAATCTCGTTTGGTTGAAAGCAGGGGAGGTGAAATTTTTTTTGTTTTGTAGTGCTCCCTCCTTTCCTTTCTCAAACCTCCAAATTTAGGGATTTTCCTAGGTAAGAGAAAATTTATGATTCATTTTGATCAAATTGCTCATGATGATTTTTTTATTCCTTTTTCCTCTTACTTTTTTTTTTGTCAACTTTTCCTCACACATGTACTCATTTTCTTCTCATCTTTTTAGCCTTCTGTTAATCATTGTTATTTCAAAAAAATTCTTTCAACTCTTTCCATTGCTTTTGGCTGGCGAACTTCTCTTCTTTCCACTGTAGTTATAAGAAATAATTGCATACTATTGACGCATGCGGTAACTTAAAATATATATGTTGCTATGTAAAAATTTAAGGAATGTTATATATGAAATTAAGAAATAATCATTCTATTAAAAAAAAACAATTGTAAAAGAAGAAAGAAAAATATAGATATAGAGAATGATACATTTGTCAACTTATAATTAACTTCCCTCACCTACCAATCTGAACCAAACAAGAAACCAAACCTCAATTCTCCTCATCTTGAACCATACTTGCCCTAACTTAACTTTAATAAACTTCACCTAATTAACTACACTTCCATTTAACCAAACATATCCAACATATATGTGGAGCAAATATTTGCATTTGAGGTCACCACACTTACATTGAACCAAACATACCCTATATATGTGTGGAGCAAATATTTTCATTTGAGGGTGCTGGGCTTTCGCACTCATCACCAGATTGAACTCTCAAGCAAGTTCCTGGGTCTTATGAAAGCTTTTTGTTTCTGCTATGGAGCTTCAATCTAAGTGACTAATAGGGGTTTGCTGAAAGACAAGAGCCTAAGGACGTGATGGAAGACGATTGGGCAGAAGAGATTGGCACGCGGTGTACGGTCGAGCATATGTTTTCTGGGAGATTTGTTGCTGATGATGAAGCGGAGGCTCCGAGGGAGAGAAATTTTTTTCCCTTCTGTGTTAGTTAAAATGACGTTATTTGTGCAAAATGTAGGGTTGCTTTTAGTGTAGATATATGGAAGATTGAAGGGCAAGTTTGAATGTACTGGGTTTCACCCAATTCTGATGAAGCGATGAAGGGGGACGGTAATGGAGTTTCTGCTTTAGCTTCTGATGAAGCAATGTATCGATGGGGTTCTGGGATGTGGAGGGAAGCAGCGCATGAGGTTCGATTAAGTATCAATCGTGGAGTTTTGAAGAGTGGCAAAGGATGGGGAGTTTGATGATGAAGATGCAGAAGACGAACGATAGTTTCCGAGGGAGACCCTTTTCTTGGCACAGATATTTTTGTGGCAGGGGGTATTTTGGTACTCTCAAATTATAGCAGACAGACGTCAGTTAGTTTATTAATTGGTTAGTCACTTTTACCCCTATTTAAAAATTTATGATTATTTTTATATTTAAAAAAAATGTATGATAAATTGATAATAGATACATTTTTAAAAAAATGTTGTAGTTATTTTTACACATAATCCTTAAAAAAAACAAATGGTGGTTGGTGGACATGAGGCTTGTAGGAAAAAGTGGGCGTGGGCATGTGATAAAATCACAGATTCAATTTACATAAATTGCAAAAAGCTATGTGGGGATTTGGCCGGCTGGTTTAAAATAAGTATTTTTTTTAAGGTTCTACAAAACAAAATTCTTCTATGTTATGATACAAAATCACTTAAATAAGCCCTAAAATTCATATCCTACACTAAAAAAAATAATTTAGGGCATTGTGTGCACATAAAATATTTTATAATACTGGATGCATTTGAAAAAAAAATATTTCACTGTGTCCTTTGTTAAATTAATTTTTCTACTATCAAAATTTGTCAGAATTTTTATTTTTTTTAAATTGAGTTGCTTTTGAAATTAGGAAATTTTTAAAAAAATGCCACTTAAACTTTTAAATTTCAAATTAGCGATAGGACAATAATTTTATGTTGTCAATCCTATTATTCTATTTATCAATCTCATTATACTTCTTATCAATGAAATTTTAAAATTTAAATGATATTTTTTTAAAATTTTCCCTTCAAAATTTTCGTCCTCAAGAGAGACATTGAATGAAAGGCGCGGGCCATGGGCCTTGTCATTTTGCTCGGCGGC
Organism: Inga leiocalycina; assembly: GCA_963242795.1. Classification (NCBI taxonomy): domain Eukaryota; kingdom Viridiplantae; phylum Streptophyta; class Magnoliopsida; order Fabales; family Fabaceae; genus Inga; species Inga leiocalycina. The sequence continues at coordinate 10,259,889 of OY725327.1, read as the reverse complement.
TACTGGGCCTTTACGATCTCATAATACCAAAAAAGAAAACCTTTTGGAAAAAAAATGACAAATTGATGAAACCAACAGAGGTTAGGTCTAACGAAAGGGACTAATCCTTCATAATGTGATGAATTAATTATTGCAACCCTGCTGGGAGAGGTGCATATATTTAGTGTCCGAGCTCTAATAGGAGGATATTTATCCCTCACATCTTGTCTCTCTTGCTCTTCAATCCAAAAGTATTGCGGCGAGAGACCAAAACGGGTTTGGGTTTTCTTAAAATCCTTTTTCCCCTTCTATTCTTAGAATCTCATCTCCATTATTGGATTAAAAATTAGATAATTCAAATTTCATATTTTATAAAACCATTATTTTAAATATAAATAAATAAATTTAAATTGTTAAAATATGATATACTCAATTCATAATTGTGATACAAACAAAATTTAAAAAAGTAATTTATAAAATACTATAATAATAGTTTTAGAAAATATGAAATCTAATTCATTCATTTTTTTTATCTAGGGGTGAAGATGATATTTTGAGAAGAAAATGAGAAAAAGGATTTTGAGAAAATCTGCTTCGACCAAAACAAAGTGTCAGAGGGTTAAATCGGAGTTAAACTGGAGTTAATATGAGGCCAAATCAGTGAGAAAGTGAAGATTTTAAGGTTATTAATATGAAATTCTGAAAAAAAATTAAAATAAAACAGTGAACCGGTTTAATGATTTACCTGGATCAGTTAGCTGATTGGTTCACCGGCTTCTGGGTCAAACCAACCGATCCTGTCTTGTCTGGGTTTAATAACCCTACTAATAATATAAAAACTCTCTCTCAAGATAAAGATTCTCTCTCAGCTCTGATTCCATTACTTCCCTGATAAGCTCTCTCCAGAAATTGAGCAATAATCAAGTACAAGCATATGAACACACAGACTAAATATACACATCACAAAGATAAACTTCCAATTATTTACAGTATTCTGTAGGCTTTATTAAAAGGGGTGGGAAACACAGACAAAAGATGATCACTAGTGTGATTCTCTACTGTGGTGGTTATAGGGTTTTCCCTAGGCAGACTTGAAATGGGCATGATTCTAGGAGATGTTACAGGAGAAGAATAAAGTGCAGATGTCTCAAGAACTTGTCTTCTAACATTTTCTTGCTCCTGAGAAATTTTCTGGGCACGAACAGCAGTTAAATATAAAGCAGCTGCAAGTAACACTGTGGTTAATGCAAAAACTCCAGCTGCTGCAAACAAACCCTGTTTGGTCACAAGACATGTCGTTTTGGGATTATCCCAGTTTCTGAGATGCCCTGATTCTACAGTCACTCCTCCTAGTAATAGAATCTCCCCAACTGCAAAACATATCCTACACAGGGAAAAGTGATGATTTTTAGAGAATATTTCTACTGCTTCTGGCTTGGTTTGAATTCAGAGGAAAATTGGTTATGTTTATGATTGATCTTAATTACCAAGTTGAGATGAAGAGGAAACCAGCTTGCCATGTTAGGAACCTTGCAGAAGAAGAATCATCAGGCTCCCATGAAATTAAAGCTGGTGATTTACTAACAGCAATCATCAAGTAAGCATGCTCCACAACTATGGCTATTGCTAGACCAACAAAAGCACATGAAGCACATAGTAATGGCACTTTCCCACTATCACTGTATACACATTCTGAGCTCCTCCCTCCCTTTCCTTCTCCTCTATTTATTGCCTGCCATTTCGCATAAAAATATGGCAATGACATAAGATACTCTCAATTGTCACATTGTGTTTGATGCAGATATCAGGTAATTATGGGGTTACAGATGAAGTTATGTTATCTAAATGTTTCCGTAGGTTTCTTAGGATATGTCAGTTATGAAACTTGATTGTAACTTTTTTTGCATATGCACCCGGTATCTCAGGCCAGCCCCTTGTCACGGGGAATTCAACGGGCCCAGACTAATCCGGATTAGAGACATGACAAGACCTTTTTTTCAGGTGGCTCCCTTATCACCTAACACTGTTGCATGCCCAAGTCTCAAACTCAAGACTTTTGGTTAAGCTAGAATAACCCCTTGTCAGTTGATATAAGTGTTTGGTGATAACTTGAATGTAACTTTAGATATAGCTTAAGAATATGGTAGGATAAGAAGAAGAAGAAGCAGAAATTGTACCTCTGAACGTGTGGCTTCTGCTATGAGGCAGAGAGTGAAGCAGACGAAGCCCAAAAGGATGGTGAAAACTACAACGAAGGCACCAGTCTTGCTTCTCAAATCGATTCTGCCATGGCTAGGTTCAAGATCGGCATGTGTAACTGCCATTTTGCGAGGCATGTTTGGGTCAAAATAGAACTAAAGAGCATTGGAAGATGAAGGTGAAGAAGAGGGAATCAAGGGCATTTAATTAAGTTCTGTGCATAAGAATATGGAGAAAGAATGAATTGGAATTTCAGAATTGCTTGGGCTAAAGGTTGCTTCGGATCAAAGATTCTTTAGGTTCTGGGGGAATTTATGCTAAGCATTCACACAAGGGAAATCGTTGCTTCACACTAAAATGTTCAGCTTTGAAGATATATCTGACGATAATGATCAAAAAGTTAGTGCTTGTCCACACAGCAACACGTGTACGTGTATGCCTTGCCTTTCAGTATTCAGTTTTTTTAGCTATATGAAAGTGTTAATGGAATTGCTTTCAAACACACCTTCATAATATGAAAACAATCTTGGGATGATGTTAGTATATTTTTATATGATCCTGCAACGCATTTTTTGGTGGTATGATCAAATCTTTCTGGAGAAAGAAGGAAAGGGAATATATGTAAGAGAAAGCGAATGAATTTTCTGCTTGGGATTTGGGGCAGAGCAAATAGAAAAGATGGACGGTTTATAATTATTCTTTGGGGCTTAATAGTTAATACTAATATTCTCTGTTCGGCGTCTAAAAGATAAGTGATGAGATGAGCATAACTACTAAGTTCCAAAAAGTGCTTTCCTAATAGCCACCTAATGATTGACACTGACATGTGTGGAAGTATATAGCAGGGTGGTAGTGCTCTTAGAATAACGAGTGTGGTTTATCTGTTGTATTGCATATAATACAAGAAAAAAAATTAAATATATCTCATTTAAACTTATAACATTATCCTAACCACAATAAATCCCTCACAAGTTGAATTTCATATATCTTATGCTTGTTTGAATTGACGTTTTGAAACCTCAATCCAGCTTTTCAATCATAAAGATAAATATAGGAGAAAAGTTCTATCTTAACTTACGTAAATATACTTATCATAAGCAAATCCAAACAAGTTGGTCTTCTTTCAGTTATAAAAGCGCTCATATGATTGTGAGATCATCTCCCATTAAAAGCACCAACTTCTCACTGCCTACAAGGACTGATTCAACGGAGCTTTTCAAAGTAAGACTTTGCTTACTATTTAAGATTTTCATGATGAAAAAAAGGAACTTTGTCTTGAGGTGACAGTGTTTGTTTTTGTAAACCACTCTTTTCACAGCTTCTCAAAGTCTCAGAATTTTAATGGGGAATCTAGGAAGCATCCGACCTGTGAAAAAGCTTGAGAGAGGTCTCATTTGTGCGTCGTATGTGTAAAATAGAAAATGCCAAAAGTGCATATAAATTTCTTAATATGCAAGGCAGCCAGGAAAAAAAAAACTTATTTCCCTGAGTCATGAGTGAATTTAATTTTATTAACAAGTGATTCCTTGTGCATGCGCTAAAGCTGGCTCTTCCTGTAAACCCACTTGTTCCCTTCATATATTCCCTTTTGAATGCCTACGGTCTGTAATCAATTAGTGGAAAAATATCTGCAGAAACCACCTTAAAAGCTGACACAACCCTAGCTTTCTCTTCCAATACCACAGATTCATCAGAGTTTGTCTCACTGTCATAGTTTCTTGATCATCCTGCTGGTTCTGCATCTTCAAAAGAAAACAAAAAATGGCTTCTGAGAAGGACAGCTCAAGAGGGTTTGATAGTAGCAGTGGCAACAGCAGCATGAAGCAAGGAATCTCTTTGGAAGAAGCATCTCACACAAATGGCACAAACAATTCCAGTATGGGGAAGGAATTGGCACGGCGAGCTCTTTTGAGGTCTTATCAACGTCGTAATGGAAGAAGGAAAGTTGCAAATAACAGTGTCAAATCTTTGCCAAGCAGGTTGAGCAAAGTTTCTCTGGCAGATGACTCAGGAGAATGAAGTCTGTAGGTATGGGGCACAACTCAGATGTATAATTTTCATTCACCGTTAGAAAACACAAGGCAAGCATATTGCCAGTTATGGCCGTTATGGAAGTTTAAAGTAAGATTTATTTTCAACTGACTTGGCAAATTTTACATTCATGGTAAGTTGTCCGGCTTTGATTATAAAAGTTTATGTGATAGGGATGACAGGCACAACCAAACAACTTTCTGAAATTTCTAAACTAAAAGGCCTCTCATAAATGAGTTCTTGCTTCAAAGAATCCAGGAAGATCAACTGAACATCTGTGGTCTGAACTAATTCTAAAGATTATCATACTTTCAGCAAATAAATGTGATCAAAATTTATGAAAGGCAGTTGTTAATTGTGGTAGAGCAGAGGAAATTCGATAGTTGACACAATCCTTAATTGTCAAGATCTACCATGAAGACAACACATTAAAATGGCGACAGCATTATACAGTTGCAAAACTAAAAGAACTAATTATATGTTAAATGAAACCAAAAAAATCAGAGATTTTCAGACATCGCGAGCCTATAAAATCTCGATTACTTGATCCACTTCCAGTTGAAGTACACGGAAAACTTTGTATACAGCAGGAAATCAACTACCACTTAGCATATTTAGATAAACAAATGCCCAAGGATACTATCAACGAAGCATTTTTATGTTACCTACAACTTGCATTTCCAGATCTGGATTCACAAGCCACGATATTCATGATTACAAACTGAAGGTTCAAAGCTTAATGAGCACCTGCTATTCTTACTCTTGATTAAGGAAATGCAAGTGAATAAATCACATCTATCTATTCCGGTAAATAAGCGTTTGTGAATGATCAAGGTAACCAGAATCGTGCTAGTATTTTGCTCACATGATAATTTGCGTTACTATCAAATTTGCAGGAGCTTAAGCACAGAAAAAGAATAATGGAAATTGATATTAATAATGCACTAACTTTGTACATGTGACGCCACTTCCCTCACTCTACGAGTACCCTAGTGCATCTCCATTCAAATTATCACCGGCCAGAGTCGAGCAATCAGATGCATCATGTTCATATTGCCCACACAATGGCCCTGAAATATGTCTTCGCTTCCTACTTATATCAACTCCATCTCTAGCCCTTCTCTCCTTTAGTTTCCCTAAAGTGATAGAATCATGGGGATTTGCAATTGTGAAACCATGAATTATACCATCAGCATCATCCACCTCCGGCAGAATCAATGAATCTGATTGATAGTTATATGCAACATCGTTCACTCCATGTGTTGACCTAGGAAGGGTTTTGATTCGTGATAAAACCATGGACATTTGCTCACAGGCAGCACTGAGGCGTTCCTCTGTTTCAATGGATTCCATGACAAGCGTTGAAGCCATGGATTCCAAAAATTGTATTCTTTCAGAATGATCCCTGGAAATTGTACCCCGGAAGGGGTTAGCAGAAGATGAACAGGTACTACGCCAACGGGCAGGTACATATTGGTCAGGAATGTGAAAACAGTTGTTATTTGACATAACTCTTAATATATGTCTGCACAAGATGCCTGAAAACTCAAACAGACGGCAGCTGCAGCTCATGTGTTCTTGGCAGGGAACCCAAAATACTTTGCATCCTCCATCCATCTGAGTGTGGTGTCTGACCTGAAAGCAACCTTCATCAACCAGAAATGATGCATATTGTGGTGCCAAAACTAGCTCATCCTGCAGTTTATTAAAGGCATAGGGAGTAAGCATTGTGGCAGCATGGGATTCGATAGGTGAACCAGTTTTAAGGCACACTTTCTGCAGTTTGCGTTGCATCTTTTGCTTTGATCCAGCCCGGTCATTAAATTCAACAATGTCAGCAACCTGTAAAAATTGACATTTGAATACAGAATCGAATATAGATAAAAACAATAAATATATAAATATAAATTACCATAGATAATAAAGAAAACGAATTATGTATCACGTACATGCTCTACAAAGCGATCTAGTTGAGATTGGGCACCCAAGAACCGTTGGATGAAAGCGTTAATGGACTCGGATTGACTTGTGCTGGTCAATCCGGCAAAGAAGTAGCACCTCAAGAATGGTAAAGCCCAAAATGTCCTTAATGAGTATAGGCTAACAATGTGCTTATTTGCATGGAGTCCATATTTATCAACCATTAGCCCCCAGACTTCCTCAAAATCTTCCACCAGTTCCAAATTGTAGAGCCGATGGAACTCAGCTTTCCACTCATCATAATGTGATCCAAGAAGTACAGAGAACCAGTCAGAGAACTTTGCAATAATGTGCCATATGCAAAAGGCATGCTTGGTTTCAGGCATTTCAACAGCAATGGCTTCTTTCAGCCACATGTTATGATCAGTTAACATGGTTTGTGGAGCCTTTCCTTCCATAAAGCTTAAGAATGCCTGCATATTTTGTCAAGAATTTTTTTTAAAAAAAAATAAAAAGGTGAAATGGTGTGTACATATAAAGGAATATTGGTGACCTGAAACCCCTGTATTAAGTATAAATGTATATAAGAAGGAAGGGACCACGTGCACTGAAAATAAAAGTCCAAAAGAAACTATGCTGCTTCACTTTTTAGTAAATTCTTCTATTGTGGAAGTGGACATTGGGGGGGGATCAAGTATTAGATTTCTCTTCCACAAATTTTTCGAAAATTTAGAATCAAAGTAGGTCAAGTAAATAACTTAAGCTTGCAATAGATAGCATACAATGGAGAAGGGAAATATTTGATCTTGACTGTTAACAGGATAGCTCCACAAAGTTCTTAATTACCTTTAGAGCCCATGAAAAAGACTGAATATTTTCATCCCGCAGAAGCGCACAACCAAAGAAACAAGTCATTCCATGATTGTCCACTCCAAGCCAAATTCCCAACAACATGTCATAGGCATCCAGACGGTGTGTTGTATCAAAAACCACAGCATCTCCAAATGACTCATACAGTTGAATAGATGAGGCATAAGACCAGGCAATATGCTCTAGCCTGTTATTACTATCAATCTTAAACTCATACTTGAAGTTATGATTTTCATCTTTCAATCTCTTGCACATAGCAATAAGATCAATAGCATCATTGTCTCTATCAACATTTCTAAATGACTGCAACAGGTTTCTCACGTCAATCTCTGTGAAAGGCAAACAACCAAGTTTGATGCCTTTCTCAAGCTCCATCAATCTTAACATTTGCCTCACTGACATTCCAGCTTTAGCAAACATGCATATACGGCTCTTGTCATCTGGAGATATTGTACAGTATGCTGGAAGAAGACGCACCTCATTGGATTTTAATAACTCATGGTTATGGATGTTGCTAAAGCCTGTCACTCGCCATTCAGGGACATCAAAATCTGCCCTTTTGACAATACGCATGTATGCTTGACAACCGCAACGAGAAGATTTGCGATTCCTTTGCATCTTTCCATCATCAGATGGCTTAATCTGGGGATAACCACCACGATGGCAAGTAAAATCTCTTCTAGTAACTCCCCGACCAACCCCATCCTTTCCTCGAGTGCGATGTCGTCTAATTGAAAAGCCACATTGTTTTGCAAAACTGCAGTAAAATTCATAAGCGGCTTCTTGAGAAATAAATCTTTGACCAATAAAAGGAACAAGGTTCACAGAAGTCTGTCGTGACAAAATTGACTCCTCTGGGGTTTCCTCAATGGTGCCAATATCATCCTGAGATAAATCTGTGCCATTTTCAGATGAGTCCAGCACCAGACTAGTTCCTTTTGACATTCTGTCCTTTGTAACTACAGCTTGAATGATTGGAAGATTTTTAACCAGCTAACCAGGCAAACGAGAAAGTTAACCACTAATATATGATAACAGAATATGAAATGACTTGACAGTTGCATTCCAGCATGTCGCTCAAGCTTCACTTACAGCAAAGTAAAAGCAACATAAATTGATAGAATTTTTACTTCAATCTGTTAACTTCTTTTATTTCTTTACAAATGGTCACATTTTACTTGAAGACAACATGAGGCGAAGCCTCGATCAAGCAGATAAGCCCAGTGCCAAGTATTTTCTTATCCTGTTTGGATGCATCAAACCCCCGGACCTGGAAAGAGCAACCCAGTACAGGAGCTCCAACCTTTTCAGCTAATAGAAACTAGGATCGACACAGAAATTAAAACTCATTTCTAAAAATGAACTAAGGAATATTGGAAAAATCTTTTGAGTAAAAGATATCAGCTGCTTAATTGAACAAACTAATCAGAACGGGCTTATTTATATCATACATTATAGCTAGGAAGTTGATAAAGTGGGAGAACCTTGTGGAAAATGGAACAAAACCAAGCCAGAATAGACGGTAGATACTTCAAGAAAGGAGTATTACTTTCAATTACAAAACATATGTCATACTAACAAATTTAGCTCACATATTATAAGATACTAAGTTGGACAAATTCAGTATGAACATGGACTAACTAAGCAGATCCAGATCACTTACAGTCGAGAAGTTTTTCACTGTGCTTCCACTTGCAACAAATTTGGATCTTCAATGCCTGAAAATTCATGGGGATCTCGCCTAAAATAATGCATATCCCAGAAATTACAATCAATCAGCACTCGTTACTAGCTTTCACAGATCCAAAAAAATATAAGGGCAGTCTCATCCAAATCCAACTCCTCCCAGACTCTGAGAACCAAAAACAATATATCATGCCGTGTGGCACGATACAGCCGAAAATTTCCGATATCCCAAATTAAACAAACTGAAAGACAGAGGAATTGCTGTATCCCATAGATCGTTAGATACAGTCAAATATCGGTCGAAATAGAAGGGCAACAATCGAAGCATCGAATTACTCAGGACTCCTGCACTGGTTGCTGATCCGGATGGGTAATGCGAAGAAATGAGACAAGCTAGAACTCTCTGAACCCTAATACAGTCTTAACACGAAGGAGGAGGAGGATGAAAAGACGAAGCGAGCAACAGTGACAAAAGTCCAAACGTATCGTTGCGTCACTGTGTATAGTTTTTCCATTTTTATCGTCCCTAAACAAAATTAACTGCGCCGATAAGAATCATAAGATGCTCCAAAAACCACATCCATGGACAGAGTCCGTAATAGGACCCAATGACATGCATCGTTGCTCCAAATATTTTTCATTGTTTTTTCTTCACATTATTTCATTTTCTGTCTGTTTCTTTGTTTTGTGACCAACGTTATTTCACTTTTCTAACGTTTTAATCTGTTCCTTTTATTTCCGGTAAATAAAAACATATTCCTTTCACCATGGTAAATTGATCAACAATAACTTTCAATGATGACTGTTTGATGATTCGTTTGAGAGAAGATTATAGTAGCTCTTTCCTTCTCCATTAGACAACGAGTGTGTTTGGATTAGCTTTTTTTAATAGCTTCTGGAGAAAAAATGAAGAATAGCTTTTGGAGAATAGATTATAAGAAGAATAGATTATGAGAAAAAAGTGATTTTGATAAAATGAGAGTGTTTGGATGTTTTGATCAGGATAGCTTTTTTCATGGTCAAATTACTAAAAAGGACATTAACTTTTGTGATAATTACATATAAAGAATAAAATTATATTTTATGTATTATTTAAGGGTTAATGTCAAATTTAACAGCCAAGTTTTTCCTGAAGAACGTCTGGTACAAATAAATTTTGGAAGATGGAAAATAACAATGAACAATTAACAAGGATGTAAATTTAACAAAACCGTTAAATTTGACCTAACGAAGTTAAATTATAAGAAAAGAAAACATCTAACGGTATTAAAAATGATACATCTTAACCTATTATTTAACATTAAATTTCATAATTAATACCAAAAATAAAATAATTTTGTCTATATGTAATGCTAATTAATTTAACTAATTTTTTTAATATAATTAAATTAGATAAATAAGTCTTAAATAGGAAAAGAGGGAGTATTAAAATTTTAAAATTTTTTTAAAAAAAAAGATAGAGAAAAAACGTTGAAATTCAAAAAAATAAAAAAGATGAGAGAGAGTGTGTGACATGGGGCCCACAAACAGAAAAAGAACCAATGAGATTGAGATAGTGGGGCCCACAAAGTTGAAAAAGTAAAAAAAAATGGATTATGCGCAAACCATGGTTTTGGACACCAAAACCATGGTTTGGGGGTCAAAATGGATTATTTGAGATAAGAGGGTGTTTGGATGTTTTTTCAGAAAACCATGGTTTGGGTCCAAAATCACTTTTTTTAAGTGAATCCAAACACCCTCAACTCCTCCCACCAACGTCCAATTAGTTGATTTTTCCCATTCATGGAACTTGTTAAAAATAACAGTAAATGATGTTATTGAAATAGTAAATATATTTATAAATGTTGTTGTTTGTATTGCAAGTACAATCATGATTAAAATATTATGTATATGTTTGGGTTGACTTATTTTTTAAGAATAAGCACTTATTACGTAAGTCGAGGTAAAATCCCTCTCACATATTTACCTCGTATACCGTGAATCACGATTTATAAGCACTTATTGCCTAAAAATAAATTATTCCAAACGAGCACTATATTCTTATACGCAATCAGTTTCTCACACTCTCATCTAGTACGAGACCATTGGTTAAATAGGAATAACCTAGACTCAGTTGATCCAAACACCTAATGATATAAATGACATTATTGGAATGATTAATAATCTTATAAATGGTGTCTCGTTACAAGTGTAATCAATGAGTAAAACATTATATTCTTATTTGTATTATATTTGATTATGCATTATATCACTCTGGTTTTATTTATAAATTTTTTTTAATAAAAAATTTTAATCTTATTTATAAATCCAGTTTCAATATGGTAAATGAAATTGTGACAATTTTGCCCCTATTTATTATACCAACAAAAAAATAATTTAAAGATAGATAAAAAAAAATTAAAAAGTATCCATTCATAAATGAAATGAGGGCACAGTTAGAAATTTACCTTATAATCATTAAATTAACTGCTTCTTTTTTATATGTGAATTCAGATAAAAAAAATGTATAAATAGGATCAGAAAAATATTAAAAAAAAAGCCACCAACCAAGAGAACAAATAAAAAAAAATTTATTTTCCTAAAATCAACAACCGATGTCAGAGCTCTAGCGGCTCAAAGTTGTCCACCCACTAGCATTCAGCTGTAGCTTTTACTCTGTATTTTTTAAAAAGAAATTCTAAAACACCAACGTTTTAAAATATCATATTGCTACCCTTACCCTAATCCATCTTTTTATATATTCACATGATCTTTCTTTCTTTTTTTACCAGAATACATGATCTTTTGGAATTTTATAATTCATGTGGTTTTTTTTTTGTTGAGATTTTCGCTGAAACGATGAATTGATGAATTTTTTCTATGAAAAAACTAAAAAAGACCAAGCCCCGCCCAACAAGGGGAAAAAGAACCAGCACTACATAGAGTAATAGATTTTAAATTTTAAAAAAGTCAACGGAAAAATGTAAAAAAACAAAATGGAAAACAGGGTTATAGGGTTATAGATTTGACATAATGAGGTGTCAAAAACCGAAAAGATGAACAGACCAACTCAATGTCCACCATCCATCATTCTATATCAAAGAAAGCGAAGCCCAGACAGATCAAATAAAAAAGTTTCCAACACAGCATTTGAGGTTTTCGCTGTACCCTCGTCACCCTCACGAGATCTATAGCTCAGCCTCGCCATTTTCATCCCATAGAAAACAATGCCAACATAAGAGAGACGGATACAGAATTCAAGACAAAAATACCCAACTCTCCTCCTCTACTTCTTCCGCCGCCAGAAGTCAGAGATGGAGGTAGACAATTATTACGGCGGCGGCATGTGGGCGTTCGAGAACAGTGGGATAAATGGGCGGCGGCGGGTGGGTAGGGCGCCGTCTTGGAGTACGGCGGGGAGAGGTTATATAGAGAGCACTAGTAGCCCATTAAGCAAGGCGGAGGCGAAGAGGAAGAAGAGGGTGGCCAAGTACAAGTCGTATGAAAGGGAAAGGAAGGTTAAATCTGCAATTAAGAAAGGGTTTCGTTGGTTAAAGAGGAAGATTGAGAAGATCGCCCACGTGTTCTAGTGTGTTGTTGTGGTTGTTTACTTGTTCTTCATCAACCACTTTGTAATCATCTCATTTTGTCATTTTCACCACTTGTTGCTCGGTCAGATTACCAGCCTCTGTATGATAGTTTAATGAAACTTTATATTTTATCCAAATTACATTTTTTCCCCTCTAAAATTTCATCTAAATTCTTTTTTTTTTTTTTGCCAAGAATCTAAATTCATGAATGTATGTTATGCCTTGTGTAATTGACAAATAACGGGGTTGTGAGAGTTTTTATATGCAAAATATGGATATACATTTAAGACAACTCTTTTTGTTCTTCAAGGTAAAAAAAAAAAAACACTCTTTGTTTTTAGGAAAGCTCCCTTCAACTTGAATGATCATTTTGTTAAGAACGTATTAAGGATGGGTTTTTTTCTTCTTTACTGAAAAAAATACAGTAATTTCTTTAAAACTATCATAAAAGAGATATAAAACCCAAATAAAAAGTTTGAAAATAAAAGCCCAGAAGGAGGAAAAACCCTAAAAACCTAATCATAAGAAAAGAGGGGGAGTTGCTGCCACCGCTAAGGCCTCTATAGCCCCGGTCACATCTTTATTAGAAAGAGAAGTTAGAAAAACATTGTTATCATGCATCAACACCATTGTAAGGTGTCTGATGTTTGAAGAACCATATATAGAATTCACTCCTCTTATCGACAAAAACCCATTTAACCTGATTGTCCGTGCCATCAATTATACAATGAGCTACATCGTTAGAGTAAGTATTTTCGACCCCTACACACAATTTGAACCTGTCACCGCCAAAAACCAAACAATATTCATGAAAACTTAAAATGACATTTATGTACATTAATATTTTACACAAAGAAAAAAAAGTAATAGAAATTAAGTATATGTTTGGGATGACATTTCTATCTCACTCTTTCTTCCTCACAAACCATTGTCACGGTAGTTGTTTACGATGTGACTAGCAATATAAATCCAAACCTCTCAAGTTGATTGAGATTTAATTTGGAGGAGGACAAAGGGTCTATTTGGGAACACGGCTGCAAATAAAAAAAGCTCATTTGGAACCCAAAAGCCCAGTTGGGTGGGGATGAAATGTTTGGTATAGTGTTTCAACGTAATGGGCTTTACGTGGAGAAGTTGGTTGAGAGAGCTTCTGTGCCATCCTGCGTGTCACCAGTCATGAAAGAAAAAACAAATTTATAGATGAAGTCAGAATTTTACTCGTCACCAGTCATGAGAGAGCTTCTTTTGTTTTTCAATAATAATTTCCCCTTTTTAATTTTATCAATTTTTTTATGTTTTTTGACTTCAATTATCACAATATATACAAATAACATATATATATATGTGTGCGCGCGCGCGCATATATACATATATACATATATATATATATGTAGTATTTAATAAGATTCATGCCTTTTTCAGTTATTTCTCATTTAAACGAACTTTTCAAACACTAATTCAAACAGGTTGAAGGTTAGAAAAAAAGTCACACCTGCCACCGCTAAGCCAAACACAAATCACATCTACAATCTGACCTTTTTTTTATCTAACTTTTCCAAAAGTCAGATTGCTATAAAAAAAAACTCATTCTCCACCATTAATCCAAACAGTCACAAACTCCTTTTAAAAAATGATTTCTGAACTGTGCATCAAAGCTATCTAGTCCCTATTTACATTCCTTAATTGAGTTAATTATAGGGATCAAAATCATATTTTTTTGAAAAAAAAGTTATTCAATGCAAACACTTTTATATATGCCAAAATCAATCAATCAACAGAAAACTACTAGTTTTTGGGAATGACTCGTTGGAAGTTATTTGCATCAGCAAAAGAAGAATCAACTTCCCTTTTCGAATCTTCTTATTCATAGCCCCCTCCTTTTGTTTTATAACGTGATTAATTTTTTTTGTTGACTTGTTATCACTAATACTTTGTAACGTTCTTATTTTATTAATATCATTTGACCTTATTATAAAAAAAAAAATCAAACACCTCTTTACTTCGTGATATTTGTGTTTTTTTTGGCATGATACTTCGCTACCTCTACTTCATTATATCTGTTTTTGGCCTGATACTTCGTTATATCTACGTTGAGCAATGTTCAAACTTACAAGATGAATTTCAAATTATCACAACACTCATTGCCTCATATCTATTGTCTTATTTATTTATTTGCCATCGCCTCATATATATTGACAAAAGCTACATAACTTCCCATTTGAAGGAAAATTTCAAAGTTGAGCTAGAGCAGGGCATCTCAACTAACAAAGAATCTCATATTTCCTTTTGGAAAGAAAATTTGTCCCATGTCACTTTTTTTTTGTCCAACTTGTCCCATGTCACTTACGCATACTCAACCAACAAAAAATGTTTCCCATCCTCCTCTAAACCAATGTTTTAAAAGCCGGATCGGATGTTGAATCGGGGAGGTTATTGGGTCATGGGTCGCATGGTCGAACTGGCGGTCGAACCGATAATATAATAATTAAATAAAAATAATATTATATGTATATATAATTATATAAATATAAAAAAAATATAAGAATTTAACATTATTTAAAAATAAATACATACAAAAGCTTATATGTATCATCTTTCCTAAATTTTAAGTTCTGATACATTGAAATCATTAAAAATAATACAATAACATGTCAATAATATCAATAAACAGTTCCCGGCTCAACAGCCAGTCTGAAACGGCCTGAAACGATCCAAATGGTGAAACGGTTGAACCATACTGAATGAGTCAAAAACCCTTCCGGGCACCGGTCCAACCGGTTTGACCGTCCGGTCCGGTCTGATTTTTACAATATTGCTTTAAACAAATGTTTAAACTTGATCAATTTTCAGCTTCAATATACATACGTCTTCCTTTTTCATTAATTAATTGGTTTTACTGGTCAAAATATAAATGATATGGGATTCCATGGAACAATTCCTTGTGTCGCTAACGAAATCAATAAGGTGCTGTTCGGGGGAAAAAAGCTTTTTGTTGGTTTTTTTTTTGGGTAAATGCATGAATAATAGGGTGGAAGGAAATGATCAAGGACCTAGGCACACGTGTCAGTCAGATACAGGTGCGTTAGAGATCCAAACGCACCGTTAAGGAACTTTATCAGGCTCCCTTTGACCCCTTTCATCGTTTCAGATTTGAAATAACCATTTTTTTTTTTTTTTTTTTTTTTGAATACAACGGATTTGAAATTTGAATTCCGATCCCTCTCCAGAGAGACGTTATATACTCTCTCCATTTCGGAAATAGTACGAACATATATTTCAAAAAACAATTGTTTATTTTTTCTTCAATAATAAATGCGCCCACTCTTCCCCAGTTCCCCTCTCTCCATACTCGATTCATTGTCTCTCAACGAGCCACCAGTTATCAAGACCCTTCGTTCCTTCTCATTCCTACAATCCTGCGTAAGAATTCTCACATCCGCATTCCTGTGAATGCTTCATTTCTCGCTCGGATACAGGAATATACCGAAATGCTGCTCATTGTTTGAACTTGTGGCTTGCTAGTGTTGAGCCTGTTGTTTTCACTTGTTAAGTCTTCAGTTAGAATGGGCAAGCAGCAATTAATAGTGTTCCTTTCAATCTTCTCTGATCTATCCCATTTTCCCCTGTAAGTTCTTGCTTCTATGCCACTCTAGAGTTCGTTTGTTTCCTGGTTTTCTTTTATGGGTTCTTTTTATTTATCGGCTTCTGGCTTTTGAGATTTGCTCTTGGTTTTTGTCACTGTTTTGATGAATGCAGTATCGGTCATCCATTGTTTCTTATTTTCTAGATTGAGTTTCTGTTCATTGACTACAATCTGGTGCCTTGTGGTAATGAGGTTTTTCGAATGATGGTTGCTTGATGAGGTTTTCAAGTGCAAGAACGATGAGTTAAAACAATATATATTTTTAGGTTTTCTACATTTATCTATTTCCTTCCATTTCAGCATATGAAGTCATTTGATTCTGATTGATTGATTGATTAATCTGATTCTGGACCCGGAACTGGTACAACAATAAATATAGTTGGTAAGTGTGATCTGCTCAAGAGAAGTAGAATTAGCAGCTTGTGGCAACTATGGTGTTATTGTGAACAAACTTGATTAGCGTAGTAATTCATATCAAGCTCACATGTCAGTGTAATTATTCTGGACCAGATGCTTGACTGGAAGGATTAGCAATGGCTGTACCCGTGCTTTGCAGTTTGTGTAGCATCGTACAAGGCTGCTGGGATAATTATTGATTTCTCTCACACAAGAGGTAGGAAGTATGACTTTTAATCTTTAAGGATAAACTCGGTATTGATCCCTTCATGTCTTGTTAATCTGCTGTTTCCGTTATTCTAAAGTCTAGTCAAATTGTTAACATTGGGCTTCTTACATCAAAAGATGAACATGTAAAATGAATATTATTAGTACGCTGACGATAACTGATGAAATCTTCTGGCCCTGTTCTTATGTGCCTTGGACACATCTTGATTTAATGCACTTACTTAAATGTATTATGGTTTATTATAGGCTTCTAGATCGACTTCATTTTTCTCTGAACTTTTAGGGAGCTATTTTGAAATCAGATGGATTATAATTTTATCTTGATTTAAAGGATTAATGTTTCTGTATTATCAAAAATATTTCATGAAGATCTTTTTAATTTTTCCTCAAGAATGGGATTTGAGAAAGAAGGAACAAAAAGTGGAGGAGGGCACGTTGGTGGGTTTTTCCAGTTGTTTGACTGGACCTCAAAATCTCGGAAGAAATTGTTTGCTTCAAAGTCTGATGTTCCAGGTACATGTGCTGTCTGTTTTGAATAAATGATATAACATGTTTATTTTTCTTGTCTTAATTCATCTCTTCTATCAATGTTTTATGGTGTTAGTTGTTACGGGTTTTGATTTTTATCTCTTTTTTTCTTCATCATTTGAAGAATCTTCGAAACAGGGGAAAAAAGCTGAAGGCAACTTAGCAATGGCACGGCCCTATGTCGGGGTAATATCACAATCACTTGCTCTCAAAATTACTGTGTCTAGTTATGAAATCCAATTAGTTACTTCTTCAAATGTTTCAGGTGAATGATGATGAAATTCGAGCCGAGGCAAGTGTTAGAGGAAGTGATTATAGTTATGCTTCATCAGTTACAGATGATGAAGCATGTGGAACAAGGGTCCCAGGGGTAGTTGCTCGGCTTATGGGATTGGATTCTCTACCCCCTTCTGGTTTTCCTGAGCCCTATTCTTCTCCATATTTTGATACCCGATCTCTTCAAGATGCTCAATATTGCAGGAAAAACCTGAACTATCAACATGATCAGGCCATTTACTCTGGAAATTTGCTTGAAAAAGTTGAGGGCTCTTCTAGGAACTTTATGGAGTTAAAGCCCCAAAAGATCCATAGCAGGCCAATTGAGAAGTTCCAAACCGAAGTATTGCCACCTAAGTCAGCTAAATCAATTCCTGTCACGCACCATAAGCTTTTGTCTCCTATCAAGGGTCCTGGCTTTGTTCCAAGCAACAATCCTGCTTATATAATGGAAGCTGCAGCAAGGATTATCGAACCTGGGCCCCAAGCTAATGCAAAACCTAAAACTCCATCGATAACTTCATCTTCTGTATCATTGAAGGTTCGAGGTCTTAAAGAAAAAGCAGAGGCTTCACAAAAAGGACCTCTTTCTGGGCTATCTACAGTAACATCTAGAGCCAGAGATTTGAAAGAAAAAAGAGAGGTTTCTCAAAGAACTATCAGGCTTTCTGAACCTTCTCAAAAAATGGTTGAGTCAAATGCTGTGAAGTATCTCAAGGGGCAGTCTTTAAACAAAAGTTGGAATGGATCTGTGGATTCATCCAATGGATCTACTGATGCAGGAGAAGATTTTTCTTTTCAGAACAAAGCGAAGTCTATTTCTCTTGCAATCCAGGCAAAAGTGAATGTTCAAAGGAGGGAAGGCTTGAGTTTGAATGGCAGTAAAGGTTTGGCGGGCCAGAAAGACCATCACGAGCTTAAACCCAACCCAGCATTGAAGACTAATGTTCAACAGAATTTGCAGAAAAAATCTTCTGGCAAAGGTACTACTAATGGTGTTCTCCGGAAAAACAATCAAAAACAGAATTGTTCGGCTGATAAGGGCAAGTTACCATCAAAGCCATTGGTTTCCAATGATAGGAAAGTTCTGTCAGGGGGCTCCTCCTATGGGCGTCACAGAAGTTCTAGTAGTAGATCTACTGGGAAATCCAAAACTGGTACTAGAAAGTCAAGCCTGGGTACAGCAGATTGTGAAAATGAAGTTTTATATACTAGTACAAACAATTTCCCTAGAAAGAAAAGGTCCACAGACAAGGACTGGAATGATCGGACTGTTGATAATTTATTCATTGACAAAACAAAGAAGCTTATTGAGTCTAATCTAGAAGGTAAGGAGGACAGTTTTAGTAGGCCAGGAGAAATCAAAAGGAAAGACATGGATGTTGTTTCCTTTACGTTTACCACACCATTGGCAAGAAGTAACAATGGTTTTGATGCATCTGGGCAAGTTGGTCAGAAAGGTAATGGTTGTTCCTTGGATCACCACATTAAACAAGTGTTGATTGGGCCAGACAGTGCAACAGCTCCAGTAGGATACAATGTAATAGCTGGTGATGCCTTGAGTATTCTTTTAGAACAGAAACTGAAGGAATTTATGTATGGAGAAGAGACTTCATGCAATAGCTCTTCCAAAGCCAGGACATCAAGCATTGCATCAAATTCAATAGATCCGAGATTGCAACTACAGGACCAAGACGTGCTATCTACAGATACATTATGCACCAGGCACTATTCTGATATCTCCCCCCCCAGTCTTCCTGAAGTAACATCAAAACATAAGTCATTGGTACGTGAGAAAAAAATCATAATTCTTATTTGCAATTGTTTAGATTGCTAGTTTTATTTATCTTGTTTTGTGAATGGCGACTGATAGGGTTAAAAGAGAAAACAGAGATATTTAGACTCGATTTGCTTTGACGTGAAACTAGGCTTAAAAGGAACATAAGATGTGATAGGCTAATTACTACTCTTCCCTTGGACTGTTCCAAGAAACAAGAGTTATTAAACAATTCATCCAACAAGCTTGAGTTGATAGAGGAGGAGCAAACTTAGATGCACTTTTTAGGTATTTTATATTTGTCCCATAAAAATTTGACAAAGGGAGGAACCATTTTCTAAAGAGTCGATAATGTGTGCCCATCTGTAAAAAAATTGTCCATGTTATAATTTTATTATAGAATATAGGAGAATTTAATGACAAACACTGCAAAGAAATTTATTTTAAGTTTTGTGCTTTGGAAAAAGCCCACAAATGATTGCTCTTATCACCTCTAACATACCCCTTGAAGCCTGTATCAAGATTGAATACATATGGATAGTCTTGTCTTCTGTTTTTTAGCATTTTGAAAAGTTTTTTCATCAAATTTTTAATTATTTCCTAGCAGCAGGTTAGTATTTAAATAGTTAGGGTGTTTGAAACATTTAGTTGGCGCTAATGCACGAAAAATTTGAAACATTTAGAATGGCACTGAAGTTTGCAGTGTTAAAAAAATTAAATCTTCAATGTGCATGCCCATTTCATTAACTAACGTGAAAATATTACAGGTTGTTGATGGGATGGAAGAGTTTAGGTCCAATCATTTGGAAACACAGCTATTCAACTGTCGACACCCAAGCCCAATTTCTGTTCTTGAACCTTCTTTCTCAACTGAAAGTTGTGAATCTCTAGTCAGCACAAATGCTACCAATAGCACAGGAGGTAAAAGCAGCATCTTTATATATATATATATATATATGCATGTGCTTATAAGGATGGGATTGCTAATCATCTTTATTGAATTTAGCTATGACATGACTGATCGGCACCTTATGTTTGCTATATCCAATTTCAGAAAGCAAGTTGTTTTCATTTGTGCAAGCTCAAGAAGTCTTTGGCCTGAACACTTCAAGGAAGTTTTATCATGCAGAAGCTGATACTGAGCTATCAGATTCAGCTTCTTCAACATCAACTGGAACCATTGTAAGGAAGCATACAGATACATTTTCTATCATGAAGTTTGGAAGATCAAGTACATGGGAACTGGACTATGTGAAAGAAATATTGTGTAATGTGGAACTGATGTTTATGGACTTTGCCCTTGGTCGAAGACAAGAGATTGTGAGCCCCCATCTATTCAATCAGTTGGAAGGTATGAAACAAGGATTTGAGAATGTTGCTGGTGAGTCGAGGATAAACAGGAAAGTAATATTTGATTGTGTAAGTGAATGCATGGAGATTAGATGTAGGCGTTATGCATGTGGGGGTTGCAAAATGTGGACCAAAGGGGTAATGATGGTGAGAAAGAATGAATGGTTGGCAGAGGAAGTGTTCAAGGAGATTTCTGGTTGGGGAGCCATGGGGGATTCGATGGTCGACGAGCTTGTAGATAAGGACATGAGCAGCCAATATGGAAGATGGCTAGATTTTGATGTTGATGCTTTTGAGTTAGGAGCAGAGATTGAGGATCAAATACTTGATTCTTTGGTCAATGATGTTGTTGCTGAAATCTTGTAATATTAACATCTAAATGCCTGTTACAATGGTGGGCCGAAGGAGATTTCTGGTTGGCATATGAAGTGTCCAAGGAGTTTTCTCTGGTTGGGGAAGTACTGGGGATTCAATGCTTGATATGGAAGATGGCTAGAACATTGAGTGTCCTATATAGTTCCCTACTTTGTGGGGTGTGTGATTAATAATATTTTTGGCATTGTCCCAAAGATCACATAATTCATTTATATATCTTGATTTTTCTGTCGGCCAAATGAAGAAGTACCTTGATTTTCCTTGTATCAGCCATCGTAGCTGTGACTCATTGTCAATCAAGCAGCGGTTTTCTCTGGTAAACTCGGTTTATATTTATTCATTCGTGAGTTTAATTTTCGAATGAATAAGAGCCAATAATACAAATTATTTGAGAGCCTGTCATGTGGGTCAAATTGATTAGTAATTGTTGCATATAACTTTGTCAATAACCTGCCTGTTAAATTCAATAACCATTAAGATTTACAAATTGGTGTGCAACATTTGCCGAAATTGAAAGAAAGAGATAAATTTGAACAAAAAAAGAAAGAAAGAGATAAAAACTTGAAATAGTGCCTTGTGCTTCTTATAAATCAATTCCCCTATAAAAACTTAAAAAATTCCCACTGTAGCTTCTCACTCATAAATATAACGTTCAATTCCCCTATATCTCCTATATTAATTGTTTTTTCAATAATACTATGTTTATTGTGGCTTTATTATGTTAGCCTATTAAATTATAATTGTTAAATGGTAGGGGAATTTTTGAAAATGTCACAAATTCTCTACATATTAATTATAGATAAGCATCTTAACTACTTTTTCAGATTTTTGGAGTGTATAAATTAGTTAAAAAGACCTTATGTCTGAAGGAAGTACATCATATTTTTTTTGAACAATTGATGACCTTTATTTTAACCTCAAAGTATATTGATGACTAGAACCATGATTGAGTTGCACATTATGGCAACAGAATATTAAGCATCGTCAACAACTTTCCCTTATCTATTTAGCCTAAAAACACAGCTTATTAGTCATCCTTCCTTTTGAATTCATCTTTTTGCTAAAGTACAACCACCTTTTTCTTAGTACCCATCAATATATATATATATATATATATATTTTCTTAGTCTTTCTTATAAGCAATTTTTTTCTTAATTGAGCAAAACGAAATAATGGTTAAGATTAGTTAAAAACAATAAATAGACAAAAAATGTTATATATATTTTTTCAAATATGCCCCTATTTATGAAAAGAAAATAAGAGAGAGAATGAGCAACAAATATGAAAGAGAATTAGTAATGAATATGGGATAATTAATATAAAGATATATATTTAATAGGGGTAGAAAAAAATTAATTAAAATTTTGAGATACAAGAAAAAAAATTACTTATATTACCAACCCCGAAAAAGATATCATTGTTTATAAAAAAGACAGAAGGAGTATATAAATACCCCTTGATGGTCTAGTGATTTGCATCACCAACCTAAAACTGTCCATTTTCAATCTAAATGCCTAGATCTCACATGTGTGCGATTTATTCCATTTTGAAATACTCAATCTGCCCTTAAGAGTACCTTTCGCCTCGTTTAATCAATAGGTCATTAAATGAGAGGCCCCATATGAGCCATGAGAAGCTTAAGGTAGCTTTCGAACACAGACACGCATGGTATAATGAATTAATTCATTACATGAACATGTGAAGAACCTTAAATAGCTGAATGCATGTGAACCATATTTGGGACCGTAAGGCCAACAAGAAATTACTCTTATATGTACTCCTCTTTCGAAAGAGCTATAGAACATTGTGAAATCTTAGCAATTTTATTATCAGATCAAGATAATAACTAATAATACCTGGTAAACACATTGAAATATGCTTCTTCCTTAGAATATACTATACTCTAAGGATTCTCTCTCTCTGAAGGATCAACTGTGAGAAACTGCAACTACCAGATCTCATGAAGCAGGAAGAAAAGAAAACCAGAATTCTATATATATAGAGCATTTATATTTATACGAATTAAACTCCCTCTCATGTACGCTACTCAGTGGAAGTTACTTACTTCACCATTTGCAGTGGCATCCCACAAACCAGCCATCATCTGGCTTTCTTCAGAGTACTGCAATTAATGGGATTGGGCACTTGCTGAAATATCCCAATCAGCCCACTGATAATCATAAACAGAGTTCCCTGATGATGAACTGCGACTATTATTGTTGTTGTTGTTGTTATGCCACTCCCCACTCTCTATGTAATTTAATTCTGAGCTCCAAACACCACTTGTACTATCCTCGCTTGTTGGAAGATTCATCCCATAGCCATAATCTCTTTCCATACTGTTATTTCCACTACTGGTTGGCTTCACAAGGATCCCAGTTTCAAACATGTAATTAAGTGTCATTACTTCATCATCTAGCCATTCAAATGGCCCCAAGGCCTCTCCTTCTCCATCCATATTGGTGCAAAATCCTGCTTTGCCATTTGTATCATCACTACTCATCTCACGACATGCATCCAAACCAATTCCATCAAAGGTCTCTTCTTGGTGGTGATTCTGGCTCCAAGATCTAGAACCCATAATTGAAATTACCTTAGCTTCATCTGGGTTTTCTTTTCTTTGATGCATTTTGTCAAACAGGTCATGGGCATTCATATCTGAGTGCGAGTATTGATTTGAAGTGTTGTTATTGTTCTTGTCCTCCTCTTGCATGGGAGCTTGAGTTGGTCTGCCTCGACCACCTGATCTTCCTCGTTTGGAAGAAGCAGCTGCGTTCAGAGCAGCAATGTCGATCGGTGGGAGAGTGTCGTAGTTGGAGGTTGAGGGTTTCATGAAGCAGTAAATTTTTCTTCGCAAATGAGAGTTCCAATAATTCTTTATCTCATTATCCGTTCTTCCTGGTAGATGCCTCGCTATTACAGACCACCTGCAGTAATTAACCAGGCCACCCATGAGAATAAGTCAAATTAGTTCATCGTGAATTATGATTATGGTAAAATAGGCATCGAGGAATAATATCCAAAACTACATTTTGTGGGCAGGGAGTGAAATCCCTATGTTTTTCTCACATGGGACTCTGACGACAAACAGATAAGAGAGGTGAACAACACGAAGGTGGCTTGGGGCTCAATTCAAAACATTAAATTTGGATCCTCAAAATTCAATTTTAATAGTCATTAGTAAAAATGATTGAAAAATACTTTTTAAACTAAAAAAACCTCGAAATGTATACTAAATTAGCAAAAGGATAAATAGGTGATCTGGTAGGAATCTAAGCTTCTCAGCTTGTCACTGTGTATACCCAAGTTGTTAATTGTTATTTTTAAATTATTATTGATTATATTTAGATTGTCAATATCAAAACTTCAAAATCTCATATTCTTATCAAATTACTTATTTATCGTTTTGCTAATTTAGTATACATTTTTGAGTTTTTGTGATTCAAATTTTATTTTTATGTCGTTGTCCCTAAGAATTATGTGTATATTATTGTTAGATTAATATTATTTTCTAAAAAAAGGAATATTATAATATTTTTTTACAATATTCTTTTATTAAAATACTGGCACAGTGTAAGCATTGCAAAATCAAATTAAAATAAAATTTCTAATATCAACGATCCAGGTAAAAGAAAAGGACAATATTATCATTATTATCACCCCTCAAACTAATTTTTAAAGCGTTTTCGTGTCTGTAAGTATATATGAGGTCACTTACCTCATAAACCAACATCTTGTTGGTTAATTAATCTATAAAATTTAAATTATGAAAAATATAGTTGACTATCTTTGAAATTGTGGTTAATTTGTCTAACAAAAAGATGACATGATGCTAATGTATCGATAATATTTTAATAAATTGTAATATTTAGTAACAATAGATACTTTATTCAATTTCAAAGTTAATAAATCATGATTTTAGAGATTGATACCTTAATAAAAACAAACTACAGTAAAATTAAAATTTTCATTCAAATTAGCCACAAGCTAAAACATGTTTCCTGGTAGGCACACATGAATTTGCAGTAGATTCTTAACAAAGAGAGAATCTTTTTGTGATAATGAAATATTTTAGAAAAGTCTTCTATTAAAAATTTAATTGTCAAGAAAGATGTAAATCAAAGTATTAATACTTTGAGTACAAAATTTACATAATACTATCACTTTCTCGTTTTAAAATTTAAAATTTTATCAAATCTTTTATGCTAATAAATTTTTAGTAAGAGACTTTTTTAATTTTTTTCTAAATTATGTAAGGTGCGCTGGCAAAACATAAAAGATAAATTAAATAAGGTACGACATTGCAGGGCCCACGTTTTAAGTACGAAATTAAATGCCATTTATGTCAGGTCCTCCCACAGCCTATGTAGGTAGATATCATATGGTACAACGTGGCATGGTTTCTGATTATACAATATTTCATTAATCAAGGGGAAAATTTTAAGTTGGGCAAAATGAACTAAACTAGTTATCGTGTGGGAAAGAAATTCATTTAGAAAGAAAAGTGTCTTGTGTAAGTGAGCTCGGCTGATTATCAAATTCTCTCTCTTGGAAAACGTGTCACTGGGAATTTGCTTTCAATGGATGATGTTTTTTCTTTGAAGATTCCGCCGGATTTACCGCCGGATTCCCAAACCACGATAGTAGAATCAGAAAATAGGCTCATTTCATGCACTTCATCAGAAAATCTCGACTTGGTTGGGATCATGGAAGGACAAGGAAAAGAGTTGTTAGCTGTTTCTGGAGACCCTGCATCCGGATTGCAAAGTGAAAAACAGGGGAGTCCCTCAATGTCTCCAAAGCATGTGATAAACTCCTCATACAAAGACTCTCTGCTGGGGTTCAAAAGATCAGAGTTTAATGGTATGGCTCAGAGTGCAAATGCATCAAATGAGGATCAGATAACATCAAGCTTATCGAATCAAAAGTGGAAAATTCCAGAGCCTTCAGAAGAAACCAAAAAGCTCATGTCTGTTTATCCCTCAATGGACATTTCGGCTGAAGAATTCAATGAAGCTTGTCAACCCTGGAATAAATCTCTTATCATCACAGTATTAGGTGCCCATTTCTATTTACTCAAGCTTAAAGAAATGCTTGGTCGGGTGTGGAGATTTAGTGATTTTGAACTGGTGGATCTCCCAAATAACTATTATGTTATTCGGTTCACAAATCATGAAAACTGGGAAGCTCAATATAAGCGTATACTCTTGGAAGGACCGTGGGCAATAGGCAATCATGCAATTTTGGTTCAAAAGTGGAACCCATATTTTGATCCTTTCAAAAATCAATTGGGGAAAATTGCTACTTGGGTGAGAATTCCAAACATTCCTCTAATCTACTACTCTCAGAAATTCATTTCCAGATTGGGGAATATGATAGGTAAGACAATCAAGGTTGATTTGCATACTCTCAACTATCGGGACAACTCTTCAGGCGTTGTTTCGAGGGGAAGGTACGCAAGAATTTGTGTAGAGCTAGATCTGCAGAAACGCCTTATACCAAGAATCATTGTTGCATCCACTATCTTCAATGTTGAATATGAGGGGTTGGACGCGATTTGCTTCACCTGTGGGAGGTACGGTCATAAAAAAGACGCATGTGCAAAAGGAGAAGTTGAAAATGGAATTCAGAAAATACAGAAACAAGCGTCGGTCACTGATAAGGGAATTCCGGTTCCGACGCCGGAGGGAAACTCACCAAGATCTGAGGAAGCTTTTGGTCCTTGGATGTTGGTGGGGAGTCAGAGGAAATCTCGGATTCCAAGGAAAGATCATCAAGAAGTCGGCGTAGCAGGAGGTAGGAATGGGTTGATCTCTGCAAGGGTCAGGGGGAGAAGGCAGCAATCATCAAGATTTGAGGCACTAGCTGACCTGGAAGAAGGGCGCGGGGAGCTTGAGGATTTCAAACTCGCGAAGACCCGTGATCAGACACGGTCGAATGCTGAGGAAGAAGGAAGGAAAGTGAAGATAAATGGAGCAAAGAAAAGTCAAAGTGAGAAAGCTATGATGGGACAAGCCAGCAGCACACAAAGAGATATTATCTCGCGCGCCCCAAAGCTAGCTTATCAGATCAAGAATAAAGAAAAAGTTGGACTATGCTTGAAGACTATTTTGCCTAAGGTTCTCCCACGAAGCCCAGACGCTGTTGAAGCCCAATCTCAAGGCCAAAAACAAGAGAAATCCGCTGGACTACATCAAGAGGTATCTATTGGGCTAAGTAACGAAGCCCAAGACTTAACTTCTGGCCAGCGCAATTTCGAGAACAATTCTTGCAAAAAGGGAGCTAGGCTGCATCTTGTAGTAGAGGGCTCAATGTCTTCAGCTACGTCCGAAAGCATAATCTCGTCAGGAACTGCAGAAACAAATTTGCTGGAATTAATTCCAGAACCTTCAAATTTGGATATATCTTCACAAAAGCTTAGCTCAAATTCCCAAATCATTGAAGAAAAATCTGATGCAGAAAATTCTAAGCCAGAGAAGATATTAGCGGACCACTCAGAAATTACCACAACACCTCTTGTGGCAACCTCAACTGAGACAGAATTGGATGTGCAAATCCTTTCAGAAAAGGAAAATGATAAATGCAAGCCAATCAAGAATTTAAGGGAAGTCAAAAGCAGAGGCAGATCTGCTTCAAAGCGCATTCCTCCCGATAAGTAATTCTTTTCTCTGTGCATTATTTTCCATTGTTATCATGATTATATCAAGTTGGAATTGTAGAGGTGCTTGTAGCAAAGTTTTCCCTCGTGTTTTTCGTGATATTGTTTCTAAACATAATATCTCGGTTATGTGCCTTGTGGAAACCAGAGTTAGTGGTCATAGGGCTGATTTAGTTGTGCGTAAGCTTGGTTTTAGCAATTGGATAAGAGTTGAAGCCACAGGTTATGCAGGTGGTATATGGGTTCTTTGGAACGAAAATGAAGTTTCTGTAGAGTATCTTAGTTCTACTTCTCAGCTTCTTCATTGTCGTTTGACTGATAAAATTACTAAGGATAGTTTTTGCACTTCCTTTGTCTATGGGGATCCAAGATGGAGTTATAGACAAGAGCTTTGGACTGATCTCCGTGTTTTAGCTGATAAAGTTTCTGAAGCTTGGCTTATTCTTGGTGATTTCAATTCGTTTTTAAATCACACAGATAAGATTGGGGGTGTGGCTGTTCCTGATAGATCCTTACACCCTTTTCAAAACTGTATTTATGATTGTGATTTATTGGATTTACCGGTGGTTGGAGACCGCTTCACTTGGTCTAGAAATGACATGAAGGAAAGATTGGATTGGGCCTTCTGTAATTTAGCTTGGGAAATGGGTCACCAAAATCATAAAGTTTTTCATCAGCTCCGTTATAAATCTGATCACAGAGTTTTGGTGATAACTTCTGGTAATGTTAATGCCAATCCCTCCACAAATCATTTCAAGTATCAAGCTGCCTGGAGCCTTGAAGAGGGATTCCAAGATTTAGTAAACTCCGCATGGCATAACAATGATTGGTTATCTGGATGTAATGTTTTCCAAAACAAAGCCTCCTGGTGGAATAAAAATGAAGTTGGCAGTCTTTCCAAAAAGAAAAGGATTCTGGTTAAGCGATTAGAGGGGGTCGATCGTGAAATCATTAATCGTTCACACCCTGGTCTGCTCAAACTGGAAGCAAAATTATGGAAAGAGTACACCAGAGTTGTAAACCAAGAGGAGCTCCTCTGGTACCAAAAATCAAGGTGCAAATGGCTCAAGTGTGGAGACAAAAATACCAGTTTCTTCCATGCCTCTACTGTGATTAAAAGGAAGAAAAGTAAAATTGAAGCTCTTCAAAATGCTCAGGGCGAGTGGATTACCGATCAAAACGAGCTTAAGAATTCTGCCCTAAATTATTTCCAAGAACTTTTCTCAACTGATCAAGATGTGCTAAATGTATCAGGTTGGCCGGTGGATTATAAAACTCTTAATGAATCCCAGCTTGCTGGAATTCAGAGAGATGTGTCTGAAGTTGAGATTAAAAATGCTGCTTTTGAGATGGATGCCTTCAAGGCGCCTGGTCCTGACGGGCTCCAGCCTCATTTTTTTCAATCTCAGTGGGAGGTTGTAGGTCCAAAGATCTGTGATCTTATCTTTTCCATATTTAGAGATCCAGATAAGGTTACTGAGATTAACCAGACCCATATAGCTTTGATTCCTAAGGTTGATAATCCTAGCTCGATCAAGGAATTCCGACCAATATCCCTCTGCAATGTGAGCTATAAAATCCTCAGTAAAGTTCTTGCAAACAGGATGAGGTCAGTTATGGATTACCTGATCCATCCTACCCAGTGCAGTTTCATAAGGGGAAGACAAAGCTGTGATAATATAATTCTGGCTCAAGAAGCAATCCACACAATGAGAACGATACGGAAAAAGAAGGGATTTGTTGCTATTAAAGTGGACATGGAAAAAGCTTTTGACAGACTTGACTGGAATTTTTTGCGATTCAATCTGCATAGTCTGGGCATAAGCGAGCAATTTGTGCGGCTTCTGATGAGGTGTGTCTCGACTTCATCCATGAAAGTGGTTTGGAATGGTTCTTTAACTGACCAATTCCAGCCAACAAGAGGTGTTCGTCAAGGTGATCCGCTGAGTCCCTATCTTTTTATCCTCTGTATGGAACGGTTAAGCCAACTGATAAACCGAAAAGTTGATGAGGGAAGATGGAAACCACTAAGACTTTGCAATACGAGCCCGAAGCTCTCTCATCTTTTCTTTGCAGATGATCTGCTTTTATTCAGTGAGGCCTCCTCAAGTCAGATGGAGATTATTAGAGAAGTGATGGCTTATTTCTGCAAAGTTTCGGGTCACAAAATCAACCTTGCCAAATCCAAATTATTTGCATCTCGAAATGTGCAGTTTCCCAGAGCTTTGCAACTTGCCCAATCCATTGGAATCAATATTTCAGGCGATTTGGGTAAGTACTTAGGAGTTCCTCTTCTTCATAAACGAACCACCAAGCTGACCTTCGCTCCTCTGATTTCTAAAGTTCAGAAGAGACTGTCAACCTGGAAAGGAAGATTCTTGAGTATGGCTGGTAGAACTGTCCTGATAAACTCCATTCTCTCGACCCTTCCGTCATATCAGATGCAAACCAACCTTCTGCCTAAAGGGGTTTTGCAAGATCTTGAGAAAATAAATAGAAATTTCTTCTGGAATCAAGGGCCGGATAAAAAGAAACAGCACCTAGTAGCTTGGGAGAAAATCAAGATGGGAAAAAAAGATGGGGGACTTGGCATCAAGGATCTTACTAGCCAAAACAAAGCCCTTATCATGAAGTTATGCTGGAACCTCATTGTTAGACAGGATGCCTTATGGGTGAAAGTTCTAAGATCGAAGTACAAATGCGGAGATGAGAATCTTCCAAGAGTTGAGAGGAAGAGGAATCAATCGGCTGTCTGGAAGGCAATTACAACAATCTGGGACGCATTCAGGCTAGCAGTGGGCCGTAAGCTTCGAAGCGGGCAGTCAACAAACGCTTGGTGGGACTTATGGACAAGCCTTGAGCAGCCTCTCATTTACTATGTTGACCGCAATCATAGCTTAATAAACCATGAAGAAGCGGTTAGCACTTTCGTAGGTCCAAATGGGGAGTGGGATCTCCAAAGATGGGGAACGTACTTACCTTGGTGGGTTGTTGAAAAGATTGAAAGAGTCCCCCCTCCATCTCAACCAGGCGAGGATACATTCTGGTGGAGGAAATCACCCGATGGAAATTTCAGCGTCAAATCTGCTTATACAATGATCTACTCGTCGTCTGAGGAATCCTCCGATCCTTTCTGGCAACGTCTCTGGAAATGGCCTATTCCGGAGAAAGTAAAATTTTTTATGTGGCAATTATTTCAGGAGAGAGTTCCTACAAATTCTATTCGAGCTAAGAGGGATGTGAGGATAAACACCGAGTGTCCTTTTGAGTGCAACTGCGAGGAAACAGCTATCCATGCTTTGAGAGATTGCGAATTTGCAAAT
The DNA here is from genome assembly GCA_963242795.1 of Inga leiocalycina. Classification (NCBI taxonomy): domain Eukaryota; kingdom Viridiplantae; phylum Streptophyta; class Magnoliopsida; order Fabales; family Fabaceae; genus Inga; species Inga leiocalycina. The sequence goes on along the minus strand of OY725327.1, from coordinate 10,229,081 downwards.
TCAGTGTGGCTTTCTTGTATTAACCCCATTTATTACTTTGCATTTTTTTCTGGCAATTTGCAGGTGTGGATCAACTGGAATACGCAACACTCGCCGGGAAATCATAAGATGTCTCAATGGCCCTGGCTTAGGGTCTTTGGTTCAATATGCTGGCTTATTTGGAAAAACAGATGTAGAAGAGCTTTCGAAGGAACTAGCGACATGCCACAGCAACTTCTTCACAGAGGTATACATTTTCTTCACGAGGGTACAGAAGATGGGCGGTTAAGGCACAAGATACTCAGAGTACCAGACAGAGATACAGCCAGATGGATTGCTCCACCTGCGGATTTTGTTCGAGTTGACGTGGATGCGGCAGTTGATGAGCACAGAAACTCTGCAATTGGAGGAGTGATTCGCGATAGCTCAGGAGCTTGGATTTGCGGGTTTCAACAGAACCTAGGATTCACATTTGGTTCAACAGCTTCTGAGGTTCAAGCAATTAGAGTAGGACTTCTGACCTGCCAATCTATGAATCTCAGAAAGATCAAGTTATACACAGATTCTTCGGAAGCTATTCGACTACTACTTCAGTCCGGGGGTCAACACCATCCACTACAGAATGAGCTCGAGGAAGTAAGACAATTAATCTACAAGGACTGGGATTTAGAGATCTCTCATAGTCACCGAGAAGCCATTACGTGTGCTGATATTTTGGCAAAGAATGCCCTTGATTTGAACAATGATTTGTCACTTCTGGACCATCCGCCAGATCTTTGCTTGATCCAAACGTTGGCTGATCTCAGCTAGCCATTGGATCAAATTTGATATGTTCATTTTGTAACTAGGATTACTGTATTGGCCGCTCCGGCCTCAAGAGTCTATTCTCTTGTCATCTTAATTCAAAAAAAAAGAAAGAAAAGTGTCTGTCAATCAGTTTTGTTTACTTCGCAAAGTCACCTAAATTTTTCTAAAAATATATAACTTTATACAATTCGTTATTTCACCTATGTTTTTCAAGTGAGGCAACAAAATCGACGATAAAATGAAAGATGCGTATGTGTATTATATATGTACTATCTGTCCTTGATATAATATATACTTAACTAACTAGAATATATATACAAAAATTAGATAAATTTACTATTTATAAAAAGTACTACCTCCGGTCCTAAATATAGGACATAGTTTATAGTGCAAATTGTATTACAAACTATGTCCTATATTTAAGACCGGAGGGAAAGTACATGTTAATTTGCTTAAAATACCCTTTTAAATAGTTTGTACTGAAACTACCTTTCGATACAAACTCTCTCAACATATGATTAACAGGGGTATTTTAAAAAATAATAAATATATGAGGACAAATTAGTGAATTGAATTTTTATCTTTAGGACAAAACCCAACCTCATTAATCTTGCAGTAAGAAAATGTATATCCCATGTTTGCAAAAGTAACTCAAAGCTATATCTAGGCCACCTTCAGTTTTCAATATATATGACCAGGGCTTTACTTTGTATATATAATTCTGAAATTTAGAGATTAACCATATATGCACATGCATTGTTAATGGGTAGGATTTTTAGGTTAATTTAACTTAATTGGATGATTTTTTTTTTTTGGTTCTTGTAGCTTTAATTATATTTGCAAGAAATTAACTTGATGATCAGTTATGAAGATGAGAAAGTTAACAATGAAACAAGGTAACACAAGTTTTCTTTTTCTTTTTTTCTTTTTGGCTTTGGGGGAAAAATGCTACCACTGGTCTTTGGCTAATATGGCCATGATGGGTAGTTTGGAACTGTGCTCTTGCTGAGCCTACCACATTTTCTTAATATATGATTTAAATAACTAATTTATATATTTATAAAAAAAATTAGTTAAGTCTATTATTTATTAACAATTGTATTTTGCTACTGCAATTTACCTTCTTTCATGATGTCTGTTGAAACTTCCTCGTGATAAAAACCCTTCATAGGTGCTGTAGATAGGGATATTTGGGTTAAAAAGTTTTGAATTTAAAAAACAGTACAATGAGGTTTTATACTTAAAATTAAGGTGAATGTGTTTGTACAGCTAATATATTTATCACCGGCCACCATCATATAATCTTCATCTTCTTTAAATCTTGTGAGTTGGGACAGTAAGAAATTGACTAATGAGCTAGGTTATCTAACCCGGACCGGAAACCGGCGACCTTGCCACTAAATAGGTTCGGTCTGGTGACTCAGTCCGAGTCAAGGTTTTTTTTAAATTTTTTAATTTTTTAAAAAATGTTTCTTTTAGAATTTTATATTATAAGCCTAAAATATTTCATTTTTTACAGGTTTGATCCTGATTTAATTTTGGTTTGACCCACTAGCTTTTAACCCAATATTCTAATCGATTCACTGACTAATCCAAATTTAATTACCTTAGTAATGAGGTGAGTTCTGCATTATATATTGCATGTTTGTTTGGAGCGTACTACTAAAAGTAGTTAGTTAAAAGAAGAAAGTTATTAGCTTATTATGTAGGAGTATTTGTTTAGGTACGAGTGTTGGGGAATTTATTGAATGGGTACGGTCAGCGAAGAAGGACATAAGACCAACCCCACGTAGCTAGCTCCGAAAACTTTTCAGACATTCTCATAGTACTAGAAGGGTCACCTAGCTAGGAAAGTTTTTCAGCAAGGTATTAAAACTCGGATCGGGTATTAAACTGGTCGGGTTATTAAATTAAGGGTCAGTGGGTCAAACCGGGACCAAACCGGAGCTAAATCTGGACCAAATCGGTGAGAAATTGAAAATTTTAGACTTATAGTATGAAATTCTAAAGGAAAAATTAAAAAAAAAAATTTTTAAAAAATACTAACCCGGATCGGACCGGGAACCGGACCGGTTTACCGTCCGGTCCGGGTTTAACAACCCTGCTTTTAAGACATTCTTATAAATTATTATTTATTATTACTAATTTAAATAATAATTGTCAGCGAAAATAAATAGCAGTGTAGCTCACCTATTACCGATGGCACCATGAAGCTTCACAATCATGGCCTCTTCCTGGGGCGTAATGTTGCCTCTCTTCACGTCTTCTCTCAAATAGTTTATCCATCTCAGTCTGCAACTCTTCCCACACCTCAACAGCCCTTCAAACACACATAAATCTCATTTCAACAGAAACCCTATATTTTGATTCTCTTTTTAATATTATTATTCACTATCGGGTTTGAGGTTCGTGACATCCCCTCTCAACACATGTGTCTCCTCTAGGAGTTAAACTCAAAAATAAGAGGAATATAATCTAACGGGGCCTTACACTGCATTACAAAAAAATATTAAATTTCCAACGGAATTTACTATGGAATTCGTTTCCACGGCAAATACCGTCGGAAAAGTTTCCGACAGAATTTATTCCGTAGCAAATTAAACACGGAATAATTCCATGACTAATTTTGCCACAGAATTATTCTATAGCAATTTGCCAAAGAAAATCCAGTCGGAAAAATTAAAATATTATTATTATTTAATTTAATTTAATTTTAAAACTTTAAAAATTAATTTTTATTAATTAATTTTAATTAAAAATAAAATTTAAATTCAGAAATTGGACAAAAATATAGTCATATGAAAATTTATTTAAGATGTAAAATTTTTAATTTGAAATTAATTTATATTAGAAATTATAAGAATATATAAAATTATTTTATATTATTATTACATTTATATTTATTTTTTATAATAATATTATTTATCTATAAGAAAAAAATATATATTTATAATTAATTGATTATATATATATATTTGTGTAATAATAAAACGCCAAAACATTTCAGCCAAATTGGTAAGGCATCGCGTCTGTACAAATGAGGTCGTGGGTTTAAACCAAAGGGGATCAAGATGAGTTGCATTTTCAGGAAAAAAGAAGTGGCGACACGTAGCGCCAGCGGAGCAACTGCGACATGTGGAATTCCGTAGCAAATTTGTGATGGAATTTGAATTCCATCAGAAATTTGTTTATCAGACTGTTATCAGCGCCGGAATTCATTCCGTTGGAAAATCCATTTCTGTTGCAAATCCATGACAAATTCCGTATGAAATTCAGTGTTTTTTTGTAGTGTTGTTAGAATAACTCTATATTGGTACCCGGCCTAGATTCTGATTCTGATGAGACGTGTATATATATAGAGAGAGAGATATAGTTACCTGCATTTTTGGACAAGGATCTCCAGGAGCCTTCGCCGTGAAGTTGAATATAGTCTGTCAAGAGTTTGTCTTCCTCGGAAGTCCACCGTCCCTTTTTGAGACCAACCTTGTCACAGCAAGGAGCTCTTCCTGTTGATACTTTCTTGGATCTGAATATCGTATCTTCAACAAGTGTGGACATTTTTCGAAAGTAAGAGGTTGGAGGCAGCTCTGGAGCTAGCTAGCTGATGTTATAAGTATTCATGAATGAATTAAAACGCCTTTGCATGGGGCCGCTTCTTCTGTACACTGTATATAGTCGCTGATAAGGACATTATTATTATTTACTATTGATTGGGAGGGGGAAAAAAGGAGCAGCAAAGTCCCTTTTATTTATCCATGACGATACACGTGGGAACTAATTTATTTATGGGAGTAAGAGAGAAACTCTGTGTTATATTATTATTCTGTCATAAAAACTGAAAAAGTGTAACTTGAAGGGCCTATTTTGTGCCACGTCTCCTATTTTTCCACCACACGATCAACTTACTTTGACATCACCCTTCGCGTCAAATTCCTACAGAGAGTACAGAATCACAGCAGGCTTTATTTGTCCTTCTTTTGTGAGTCATACGTTGTCACTGCCCTAATGGAAGAGTTTTTAGATAATTGAAAGTGGAAATAAAATTGAAATTGAAAGTGGAACTATATATAGAAATGGGGTTTAAAAGTGCGTTTGATATGACAGTAGAAGTGAGATATAATTTTTAATGAAAATATATATTTGTAATATGAAAATACCCAAATACCCTCCAACAAAAAAAAAAAAAACTCTTCCACCTCAGAGACCATTGTCACTGTCGACTCACGTTTCATCGGAAATTGACCATTGCTGGTAATAAATAATCAACCCGAAATCAATTCATCCATGATCAATCATCAATCTAAATAATTTACAAATTAAATCCAAACTCAAATCTCATCCATCAACATTGTATGAGAAACAGAACAACAAAACGCGATGGTTATTGTAGATCTGGAAAGATGGAGGTTCGAACTCGATCTCGTGGTGACCAAGGTTGAAGAAAAAGACAACCATTGAAGAAATTTAAGAAAGATGAAGAAGACAAATTGAAGAGGGCAGTGGTGACAGGAGTTGTTGAAGATGACAGGGAGCTGTTGCCGTCGACGGTTGAGGGTCGTCACCGATAGTGGAGTTGCAGATTGACGAGGAGAAGAAGTCAAAGAGGGAATAAAGTCACATAAAGAGGGAGAGAAGTCGCCGTTGTGATTTCAGTGAAGAAGTTGTAGATCATCATTGCCTCCGAATGTTGTCACCTTCGCGGTCGTCATGACTGTTGATGCGTCGTCATCCTCACCCCCTCTTCCTTCCTTAACACCACCAGTTGCCAGGGGCAAGAATGCCGAAATCTTGAGTTCCATGGAAGTGTTGAGACTTCCATGGGTTATGGGTTGGAAGTGAGTTCCATTGTATTTTATGGAACTCACTTCCACATGGAAGTGGATTCATTGATACCAAACATGATAAAATTAGACTTCTATAATCAATTCTATTTCCATGCCTTCATTTCTTTGATACCAAACTGGGCATAAATATTTACATGTATTGCGTAAATATATTCGTTTTCCCAGTTTGCCTAGGTTCCTTTTCATTCTTTATTCCTCTTCTTCTCTCTATCCTTACATTAATTCTCTCTGTTTGTCTCATATTTTCAATTGTACTTACCGCTGATGATGGTCTGGCAATTTCAATAAGGAAATATATCATAGCATAAATTTTCCACAATAAATAAGCTATTATATATGAGTCCGCACTACCTACTCACAGTGGATCTATGAGCTTATAAGCTCATTCTGCAGCACGACATTGTTTTGTTTAAGAGCTTATAAGCTCAGATTGGGTCTCTTAACCAAAACAACCTCATTTTGCCGAATGAACTTATAGGCTTATAGATCCACTAAGCAGGTAACGCAGACTCGATATATATATATATATATATATATAGCATTGTAATTTTTATTTCTCTAGTGGTCTCCCTCAGTTTGCAAAATTTGACAATCAATTTATTCAAAGTCTCAAGTTAATCCGATCATGATGATCTAGTTGTATTAGTTAAGGCCTTACATACCAATGACACCAAAGTCACCTTTTAAATCTTTTTTAATCATAAAGTTATGGGATCAAATCCTCTGTGAAGTGTAAGGGGTGCAAGATTTATGACCCAAAAAATCTCTATTTATATTAATTTTGAAATATATAAATGCACACATATAGTTGTGAGATTCACTTGAGTGGTAGATTTCACTTAGTTTGATATGATAATCTCTATACACTTACTGTGAAGCTTAAGAACTTACTATAAATGCACAGTACAAAGGAGGTATAGTGAGATGATGAAGAATTAAAATTGAGTACGGTGTGAAATTATTATAAATGCACAGTACAGTGCAGTAGGTATAGTGAGGAAGGTAGAGATAACTAAACCAAACCTAAACTAGAGTTGAAAATTGTCATATAAACCCCAGAAGGCAGGCAAGGGCACTAATGCAAAACATTATATTTGGCATCGGTTGAAAATGTATTATCGTTATAATATATAGGATGTAGTAGAAATTGGAATAACAAAAAATAAATATTATGGCGTCAGTTACAAGGGACCTTACGCCGTAAACGAATATATTACAATGTTAGTTATAAACGACATAACACCGTAATGAAATATATATAAAAAAAAAAAAAGGCTTACCCTTGGTGTTGCCATGTCACTAGCCAACCACTGCGTTCGGCCGGCCACATCGCTACCATTTGTTAATGCTACCTTGTGTCCATGTTAGTGCTTTGTTTAAGCAAATTGGAAGTATTTTATGACAAAAGGGAGGATTTGAACTCTTGACTTCGTGTACGTACTAATATGCCTTTGCCATAGTTGAGCTATGACGAACCTGCAATCTTTATTTACAAAATTATATCTATATGATATTTATTTTTAATTATTTCATGTAAGTATTAATAATAAATATATTATTTATTCAAAAAATTAAAAAAAAAATATTTTATAAAAAAATATTTATATTATATATTTTGATTTTGATTTGTATTTAATATTGTATTTTTATTTATATATAATATTATTGAAAAATTCACATATTTTAATAAAAAATGAGCAACAATAATTTATACATTTATTTTATTATTGTATTTATATTATAACTTTTATAATATAATCTGTTAGAAATTACCAACAGTAAAAATCACGCCTCTAACTTCATTTTTTTAATAGTGAAAGGACCTATATTACGACATCAATTAATAAAGACCTGACACAGTAAATAAATAAATGTATTACAGCATCAGACCAAAATACAACTGATGTCATAATATAAGGTAATTATTTAATTGATTATGATATATGTTCTTGTCTAAACTGATGTCATATTTGCATATTATGATGACAATTATAATCATAATTGACGTCATATTGGGAATATAATTATTTTAAACACGTTAAATTTATATAACCCCTCATTTAAGAATCTACTTCATATGCAACCAATTAATGTACAAGCATATAAATTTCCATCTTGAAAAAAGGTAATTTTAACGTAACTACAATATTTTTATTTTTAAAACTTTGTTTTCATTATTTAATTAAAATTTTCAAATGTTATATTTAAAATATATATTCATTTTTCAATATATATATATATTACAAAAAAAATTTCAAAACTTAATTCAAATCCTTTTAATTAATTATGGTGTTTTAGGCTTACTAAACTGATTCTATAAATGCTCATATGGCATCTGTTTGAAGTGCACTTGATACAAAAATATCATAAACCAAATTATGACATCAGGTGCTTATATAATTGATGTTATAAAATAAATTATGACATCAGATACATTTAAAACAGAAATAAAACTAACCATATCCATTACTGCTTCTATTCTTTATGTAATTGATGAGAAATCATATAGCTAAATTAGTATTTTGCACTGGCCGAGGATCTTTATTGTTGATTGAGATACAACGATCATTCCTAGCCAAGAAAATTCAATTATAACAAACCATCAATGAATAGATAACGACCAAATTAAAGTTGCAAAAAACTTGTGGACACAAATGTTTCTCTCTATTTTTCCCCTTTTCTATATAGGATATATATGCCTTTATATGTGCGCGTGTACACGTATATCTTCATTCCTAAGTATCAGGGCGATTTTTTTTTTTTTTACTGTTGTCTATATATATTCACACAAATCACCGTGCTGAAGTGTACTGACGAAAAAACCAAGTCCGCAACAATGACAGCTTAATTTGGAGGTGCGTGTGGTACAAAGAAAATTAATTTTGCATGTCCCCTCTAGAATTCATTTTCTTTAAATACAGTTTTAATTCTCCCATCTAACCTTACCTCTCTAACTTATTTCAATATCCAGTAATTAACTATGATATTTAAAATCCATAATAATGAATGTGTAATGTTTATAGGCTAAAGAATTTATAGATGAATAATCACATCATAGTTCAAATTGATTGATGGTGGACTTGGTTTACAAAGACCGCCAAATGGTGAACTAATTGCCGACAACAACTTTCAAAAAATTCCACATCACACATATTGCGGCCGAATCATAGTATTTTGGTTTAAGGGATCATTTGAATGTTTCTCACTGAACTTTTTAATTAATATCTATATGTATGTATAATACATATAGAGAGGGACGGAGGGTAACATTGTATCTATTAGGAGAAATGCTTACATATTCTAGGAGTGTCATGTTATCCGAACTATGTCCAGAGGAAAAAAAATATAACAACTCATGTCATTTTAATTCTGGTTATTGGTTGATAACTCACCTGAAATAATTCATATTTTATTTTGTGTTTTAGAAAAATATTGGCTGATATTTTGTTTTGTTTTTGTTTTTCAAATTAAGATGTTCATTTTCTTAAAAACAAAATAAAATGTGAATTATTTTAGAAGAGCCATTAGCCACATAAGATCAAAATGATATAAGTTATTATATTTTTATTGAATAAAGTTTAGATCATGTGACACTTCTAAAGTGTATAAGCATTTCTCATTTATTAGATTGACCCAACTGGATGGTAGATAATTGGGGAAACTACTTTCGGATATTTTCTTTTTGGAGGAAGCATGCAAGAGATTTTGTTTTAATTCAGGGTAAAATTATTATTTTCTCTTAAAAAAGATATTAAAGGTGATGATAAAGTTTAAGGACAAATTAAAGGAAAATAGATATTTCGGCCCCTATAGTTGCATTCAATATTTCTGAATTTATCCCTACGGTTTGCCAATATTCCTTGAATGAGTCTCTATATATATAGTTTTATATACCAATTTGATTTATTAAAATACCATCCCTCCAATTTTTATTCATAAAGCACTTATTGGCTTTTTTAAAAGGCATCAAATGGACTATATATTATGAAACGGAGGGAGTAATTTCTACTCTCTCTTACTAATACCGTACCCTTACTAATTAAGAGAATATAAGGAAGAAATATGATTCATGCTCTAAAAATATGTAATGCGACTTCTAATTAAGACAAACAAAAAATATAGCTTCTACAATGTGAGCTATATTTAGAATCAAATGAGTAATCATAAAAAATAGTTAAACAGTAAAAATATTTGTCCCTCTGGCTCCGCTCTGATCTGACTTAACCCTGTCTAATTAATTAAGAGACTAAGACACTGTTTGAGTTGGTATGACTCATAAAAATTCCGCTGAATGTAGTTACTAACCACACTTGTGATTTCTTTGATTAGTTTAATGGACCAATTTGCCAAGAGTATTTGGGAGTTGATCTAACAGTAATATAATAAGAGAAGAATATGTAAGATTGAAACATAAATTAAGGAGATATATATATATATATATATAGTGATTGTGACTATAGTCGAGGAGTTATTATTCTTGTGCTTTTAATTGGAGAGATGTATTACATCATGTCCTTAATATAAAGGTTAATTAGAAATTGGATTTAATCCTAAATATAATATCTTAACTCACTTTATCTCTGATATTAATAAACTCCCCCCCTCAATCACAATTGATTGTATGCGTTAAAGAGCCTATATTCAAGGGTAATCATAATGAAAGATACAAGCAGTATTTTAGAAAAACTAAATTATATTTGTTGCAAATAACTAACATAATTAATTTTCTTAATATACTCAAATTAGTCAATTAACTTAATTATTAAGGACTTATAACCAATATGACACTACTACAAACTAGACATTTAACGACTCTAAAGGATGTCCCTTTTTAAATTAGAGATACCCAAAGTTCAATATTTAGTGCGAACCATTGGCACTAGTTGAATTTAAAACAAAAAAAAATTGTACCACTTTAGACGCCCCTAGAGTTTTTGGGGACGTCTAAAGTGTGCCCTTTTATGCACTTTAGACGTCCCCAGTCAAACTGGGGACGTCTAAAGTGAGCTTTAGACGTCCTCATTTTGACTGGGGATGCGGAAAAGCCTGTCAGTCGCCCATCCCATCAGTAGCAGACCAGCAGCTTTACTTTACTTTCTCAAGCTTCATTCCGCCTTCCCCCGTGAGCTTCATTCCCAGCTGTCTTCCTCTTTCCCCTTTCCCGTGCTCCCTTTCCCATGCTTCCTTCCCCGTCTGCCTTCCTCTTTCTCATAATCATATTTCTATTTTTTCCTCTCTCTTCTTTGACAAGAGCACTGTCGTTTGTGTCTCCCTCTCACAACTGTCGTCTTCCCAGTTGGTAGCACCGTGAGTCGTCTCCATTTCCGTCGTCCACAGGTTTGTCTCTCACTCCCACAACTTTGGACACAAATGATTGAACAAATGCTTGTAACTGTTAATTTCAATCAGATTATGAAATTGGAAAAATAGAGTAACTTGTATGTGCATACTTTTAATCTGCTTCTAATTTGTTTGATATGAAAATGAACTGTCATTATTGCATACTTGTTTTTTTCGTCAGCAGACTTTAACACGGTGATGTGTGTGTGTGTGTGTGTGTGTATATATATGAGTTAAAAAAAATGACAATGATACTTAGAAATGAATTTGGTTTGGCTTAGGAATGAATTTAACCATTTGCTTTTGATTTATAGTGCCCTCAACAACCTGACGGCTGGGAATGTGGATACTATGTCTTACTTTATATATTTAACATTATTAAGATTGGTATTACGACAGATTTTAAACAAATAATCGCTTTTTCATTCTCAAAGGATAATATTTTCTAATTTGCAGATTTTTGACAATGAAGATGCCTACTTATATGAAGACATTAATTTGATCAGAGACTTTTTGACTGGACATCTTCTTCAACGTATACCAGAGTGAAGTTTTGATTTATATTAGTTAATTAATTAGTGGTTTGTGTAGGACACACTTTGTGGTGGCTGAACTGCTGTTGTTATGTTGTCTGCCTATCTCTTTTTTTATTTGATTGGTTAGTTGTTAAAGGGGATTCAAACGTTTTTATATTCCAAGGTGCGAATTAGAGTTGTGTTATTGTACATACTATTAGATTGTTGGATAACATTTTTATTAGATAGTACTGAACTGCTGTTGTTTCCATTCTGGTTGATGTAATATTTCTTCTATCCAAATTTCTGTAATTTAAATTTGCCGGACAGTGATGTATATAAAAGACCATAAAAAAAACTTTAGACATCCCCAGTCGTAACTGGGGACGTCTATAGTGTTTCTGAATCACTTTAGATGTTTCCAGTTTTCAACTGGGGACGTCCAAAGCTGACTTTAGACGTCCCTAGTGCAAACTGGGGATGTCTAAAGTGGTTCAGAAACACTTTAGACGTCTCCAGTTACGATTGGGGACGTCTTAAGTCTGACATAAAGATGTCTCTTATTTTAGGGACGTTATTGACAGTTTTTTTCTACGTCGATCAGATAGGCATCCCCTTGTTTTCAGACATTAAAAGGCCCAAAAAAGGGACGTTAAAAGTGTTTTTTGTAGTAGTATGATGAAGCAACTGCCACGTGGTTATTTTGTTGGGAGAATGACAGAAAAATACCACTTGAATTTTAAAATCTCAAATTAGTCATTTGACAAAGATTTACGTTGTCAATCCCATTACTATTCTTGTCAATTCCATTACTCTTCTTGTTAGCGAAATTTTAAAGTTCAAATGATATTTTTCTGTCATTCTCCCTATTTCGTTTGTCCTTCATTGGTCTATACATTAGATGATATTAAAATTACGAGAACTAAGATGCATCTCTTTTCCCCGAAAATCTTACCAAAAAAAAAAGCATCTAAAGAGTTAAATGATTTCAACAAGCTAAGAACCCGTTTGGTTCAACCACATTGCATGCATGCAATGGTAATCATGATTGCATTACCAAAATAAGAGTGTTTGGTTGGCCTTTAGCATGGTAATAGTGTTTACCATGGTAATGATGATTACCAAACAATTGGTAATCCTCATTCATACCTCCCCCCCTATGAATCCTCATTACCATCCCATTGCATGGTTTAAAAAGTCCAATTTACCCTTGAGTTTCCAGCGTTTTTATTTTACTTATCTCATTTCACTTGCTGTATCATGCCACAACCGCCACCGCCACCACCTCCTCCTCCACCTCTACCACCGTCGCCATCGTCACACGACCACTGCCACCACCACTACCTCCTCCTCCTCCGTCACCACCGTCGCCATCGTCACACGACCACTACCACCACCACTACCTCCTCCTCTGCCGCCGCCGCCGCCACCACCACTACCTCCTCTACCCCCGCTACTTGCCCATCGCCGCCGCAACTACCTCCTCCACCACCCTCCCACCACCACCTCCTCCGTCGACGCTGCCACTACCTCCTCTTCTACCGCCGCCGCCACCGTCACACGCTCACCACTGCCGCCGCCGCCACCACCTCCTCCTCTGTCGCTGCCGTCACCCACCCACCGCCGCCACCACTACCTCCTCCTCTACTGCTACCCCCATCGTTGCCGCCACCACTACCTCTTCCACCTCCATCTTTGCCGCAACCAACTCTTAACTTTTTTTTTTACAAAGATTATATTAAGGATAAAATAGACTTTGTGTAATATATTAATTTTAAACAATTATTAAAATATCAACTCATTGCACTTTGCTTAAAATTCAAACCAAACGCTACTCCTGTAATTAATATTGCATTGCACTACCATCGTATTGCATTGCACTGCATTGCAGGGTGTAATGGGATCGAACCAAACGGGCCCTAAGTATTTGAGTGTGGTCCTGAAATTCTTGATGAGGGCTCCAAATAAAAGTGTAAGTCGGCATAAAACGCCCTTAATTAATTAATTCTTAAAAATACGGTTTTTTTTTTTGGAACGGCAAATACAGGTTTGTTTAATATCCTTAAAAATGAAAAAAAAAGAAAAAAAGATTACATTTCAGCGTTGATGCATCTGCCACTAAACAATGTTTGCTTTCATACCTTTAAAACAGATGCATACCATAAGTTATCGTATATAAATATTTGATGTGATATTTTCTTAAATCCATCCCTATAATTGGAATTATATATATATATATTTATTTATTTATTTATATATGAACCTTGTGACGTGAATGTGTGGATGTCTTCCTCCTACACAAACGCACACGTTATATTTTTTTTATTCATAAATCATTAGAGGGCAATTCATTTACCAAATATTTGAAAATGCAATCGACCAGATCATCAAGCTATAATAATAAGTTGAAATAATATTTTTTAGGAAAATACTCAAGTCAAGTTTTCCATATCTATTTTGTTAAGTTCTCTAGTCATATGGGACTATGTCATTTTTAAATTATTATTCTATTTAATTGTAAACCTATATAAAAAATAAGACACATATTCATATGTGATTGAAGAACTTGATTTTTTTTTTTTTTGCTCGAATGATTGGAGAACTTAATATAATAGAGGTAAAGAACTTGATATAAATATGGTCTAATTTTTATCTATTATTTTGCTTTATAATAAAAAACACTGAAATGCTGTCATCTTTCAAAAATCAAAATTGTAGCGTAGATCTCTTGGAAGTTGTAAAATAATATATTTGCCGGCAGTCCAGTAAAGTTTTTTCTTTTTTCAAAGTTAGAAGCAAGGCTCCAAATTTTTTATCCAGCAAATATCATTTTATTAAAAGCAATTATGTTTGAGAGATAGTGGGATATCAAATATGCACATTTTTTGTTGTAAATATTATATATGAGTCTGTCAAAGAAAGAGTCTCTCTAATATTATGGAATATGTTTAAATGAAGAGATGCGTGTTGAGAAGTCATGGTCTTATGAATTAAGAGACTTGTGTTGTTTCATGAATCAAACTGGTTCATGAAATTAACAAATAGATATAACCTTTTAATTGAAGAGGTGTAGTCTTCAAGAGGCACCATTTTAAGGTATCAATTTAATATCTATAAATATCTCAATTGTGACACCATTTAGAGCAGAGAAATAGAAGTCTCGATAATCTCTTACTGAGTTACTTTATCTTTTGTTAGTTTTGTCACCCTATATCGTTACATAAAGAGTTCATTTAATCTTTGGGAGATGTCACTTCTTATTTACCGAAGGGGTTGCTGAAAATCTCTTAAGAATAATGTCCTTGGATACGACTTAAATCAAATATTTTTTGTTTCTTTGCAGATTTTACCAACAATCTTAAGATATTTACTGCTCTTCCTGTCGATACATTGTGATGAGTGTTCTGCAATTCGTTGGTTGATTACAGAGAAAATGAGATAAGCTTTTCATTCCATTCTCTGCCTCCTTTTAATTAATTTTTCAAGTTCTGATATATTCTTGACCCTTGAGGAATAATGATACATTATATATATATATATAAGACAGTTCTGGTTTCGCGGAATGGATCAGTTGGTAGTTTCGCTGAATGGATTCTTATCATCTGTAATCATGTTTTATTTCTTATATTGTTTTTGGTTTGAATTTTTAGCCGAGTATTAGAAGGTTGAATTTGTCTCTTCCCATAAAGACAAAAAGGAACTGGATTGGGTTTGAGAAATTGTTGCTGACTCTCAGTTCTTGTCGCCTGCACTGCCATTTAAATTGGCGTGAAACTCAACAGAAAGATCTGTATAAAAAATGATTGCATATTGCCCAACTGTGGGGTTCATATATGGCAAGCAAAGGAAAGAAAAATATGATGTCTAATGATAATTGAGAATGGAGGGAGTGAGAATTGGGTATGATGAAAGAATATTAAAATCAGTCTATGATCAAGGCGGACTATGTTCAGTACTGTAATGGACGGATATCCAATTTTTTCCTCAATCGGACTATTTTATTCTCTATGGTAAAGAGATTATGAAAGCATTGTGATCCTTGCAAAACTGACAAGTGGCAGAAAAGAAGTCTGCAAATTTTATTAGAGAAAGAGATTAAGGCGATGCAACTGTATGCATATGATCATCCAGAAAACGATGATGAAGGCACCGGGTCGCGTTTTTTCTCACTGAGGACGATAGGAATGATAAACCGATCTCTTCACAGGTACGCCTGCTTCATTAAGAAAAATTGGTGCGCATATGTAAAATATATATTATATATATAATCATGCCCGTTATATACCCGGCTCCCATCCTTTTCTTCAAAAGAAAAGGATGGTCCTTTTCTTCTTCGGACTGTCGGATCAAGATCTCAACGGTCCAGATTTAACATATTATTAAAATATTATTTTTATATTTTAATAAAAATAATATTTTAATAATATGTTAAATCTGGACCGTTGAGATCTTGATCCGACGGTCCTCAGGAAGAAAAAGGCCATCCTTTTCTTTTGAAGAAGAGGATGGGAGCCACTTCCGTCAAAGGCCGTATACTCTAACTCTACTACTACATTGACGGAGAGACACGACTTGGCCATTACATTTAGTGTATGTTTGGCACAACGACTTTTAGACCCATTCGCACGATTGTTGAACCATTTGTGCAATTGTCTACCTACTTTGAAATTTAGAGTGTTTAGTTAAGTCATTGTGAAATTGGGTTTTTAGAGATTGCAATGGTGAAACCCACGAAAGGCATAAGCTCTATCTTGGAGCTTTCAGCTCCAGCATATGGCTTTTTGTGAGAGAGAGAGAGAAATGGTCACGTGGTATTTGGAAGGGAGAGAAAGAGAGAGAGAGAATGGCAGGATGATGAGAGAGAGAGAGACGAAAAAGAGAAAGATGATGTAAGAGAGAGATAAAAAAAATATTTATATGTATTACTAATTTATACTCATTTCGGTCCTATATATAAGATAGAGTTGACTTTTTAGAGATATTAAGAAAGCTAATTAAATTACTTTAAAATATTTATATTTATTATTTTTTTCCAAATTATTTTGCCGAACTTATAAACTTACATATAATCCAAATATACTAACTCTGACATTAATTATCTACCATATTGTACGGGACATGTAATCCAATTAGTTATGTAATATTATTTCATCAAATTATGTGGTTTTTAATTGCCAAATTTCCCAACTTAGCTTTTTTAAATTTTTTATAATTTTTAATTTAATTTCTCTCTTACCATTATCACAAAAGTCATTTTACTAAAACCAATCCAAATAAATTCTACTTTTACAAAAGTCACTTATACAACCATCAATCCAAATATAAATCATATTACACAACCTGACTTTTACCTAAAAATAATATTGCAAAAAATTAGATTGACAAAAACCACTTTTACAATCGCTTTTCCATACACATATTTACTGGTTCCACCTAAGAACGTAACACTTGCTTATACCAGTTTTGGGGGGCCCTTGCATATACTGCATTATTCCCTTCCATCTCAAATATAAGGCGCCTTGTCGAAGAACTTATTGGTTTATAAGTCACTATATACTATAATGAAGTGTTTCTTTATGCTCTTAAATAAGCGTAAAGTTGAAAAAAAAAATTACTTTCAGATAAAGTTAATGAGTTAATCACCTTTCATTAGTTATGATGAAGTAGTTAGAAGTGACTTATAATATGAACATTGAGTAAATACATTTTCCCTGTCCTAGTAATAGTCGTGATTACCCAAGAGAATGGTCCTTTTGGGGCTCTACCGCACATTTGGAAGACCTAACGCCAGTAATTGCCACCAATTGAGAGGAATAGTGTGTCTGCCTTTTTAAATTCATGTGTTCGCATCAAGTGGGGTTTTGTGGGGTCTTATGGTAAAAACATTAAACACTTCTGCATGTTTGTTTTTCACTAGGTTTGTTTAGTGGGTCACAAGAGGACATGGCATTCAAAATTTCAAGCAAGCGTGGGAAGCTACGTGAATAGTTTTTATACAACATTTAAACGAATGGACCAAGATTGGATTTCTACGCTGTTCTTAAATTCCATATGCCTGAGAGTTAAAATGACGACAACAAAAAAGGCAATTAATTGATGAGTCTGTCTAAACTAAAGTTACAAGAATGTCTCCTAGAATTCTTGCTGGAGGAGATGAATGTCAAGTGGGTGACACAAGTTACAGGGATCCCAACCAGATTTTGTGCTTCTGTCCTGATGTTGCATGTATTAGAAAAAGGGAATTCCCATGCTGATAGGGGTAAAAAACCGACAAAAACTGTGATTTTGTTAGTTCTCAGCATGGTTCATAATTTATGAAATCTCAAACAGAGGGTGAAGTTATTAGAGCAGAGCATGTCTTTTCCAGTTCAGTGGGCAAAAGCAATCTCATAAGTAACTCCTTTCTTCCCTATTTGAGATCGTCAAATCAAATAACTTCATTCTTCCATCAAAATTGTGGTTTTAGTGGTTTGCAGTTACATTCGGTATAACTTCATCCTATGATGGTTTGGACATGGGATAAACACCACCATGAAGAATCAGAAATAAATGAATAATGATAAATTAACACTTCAGAAGAAAGAAAAAGAGACGAGAAGAAAAGGGCAAACTAGTGACCATGAACATGTCTATACAATGAATTCACCTTAACATTTGTCCTGTAGGCTGTGCATCCGATGGCACCCATCCAATTCATTGTGCCATCTTGCGTAATAACAGTTATCATGTTCCTCGTTTCTTCACCTCTAAATTAACACCACTATTTACACAATCATTCTTTTACCATACAATCATCTCGTGCAATTTCCCTGGTATAAGACAAAATCTCGAGGTGGGCAATTATTTTTCTCTAGATCATTCACCAAATACAAAAGAATCAGCATGGAAACATGCTGTTCTTGTTTAGGTCTGGAAAGTTGTTCTTACGCAAACCTTCCTGGATAAATCATCTCAACCGAAGGTCAACAACATCAAATTTGAGGTTAGCGTTCATAAAGACATGAGAGCAATGCTCATAAATTGGGCTTCCATCAGAAGGCTCCTCATGGGGATGAAATCCACGCTGCGGACAGTTTCGAATTACTGACACACCGCCAGGATCAGACAGATGAAATATGCCATGTGGACTGGATCACCAACAAATGCACAGATTCTAATTAGCAACAGTAAAATATAATATAGAGATTACTTGCTAAATAGTTTTTGGTTCCTAATGTTTCATATAAGTTTCATTTTGGTTCATCTAGTTTCAAACCAGGCAATGTTCCCAACTGCTGCACACATAAAATCCCTAAATAACTCCATAGCCAAAATAGGTCATGAACCAATTTCAATATGTACAGTGAGCACTCTAAATTGAAAGGGAGCAAAAACTACAATAAGAAAATGCACCTTTTTGTATCTGTAGGGGCCATGACAATTGCGATTGCCTCTGGTAACATGATCTAAAAAAGGCACAAAATATATTGTTTCAGCAAGATACGATCACAATAATATATAAGAATTATTTTGCCAAAAAGAAATTCTACATGAAGCACCCGACCAAAGTTAATCATAATTGAGGATCAATTAGCCAGTAGGTTCCTGTGCAAGCTAGGAAACCCTCCCCCAAAATATAGCTATTAGCAACTGAGGTGGAAGAACCAACATGCTAAAGTACACTATTGAGCAGCCCATGCTACTCAATTTGGGACTTAAATATCCCATACTTCCTTGCCAGTTGCCCCTATTATTAGCTAATAGCATAGTAATCAATTCATTGGGTTCATAAATTGACCAAGAAACCCCCTGTGAAACCTAACATCCAAATCACTCATTAAAAGATCTACATGAGGGAAGAAGAAAAGGATGGGGTTCAGCTAGAAGGAGGAATAAAGAAAGCACAACGTACAACACCAAGACTATAAGAATTGAAAATTAGTAAAGTAGAATTAAATAACTCGTTGCCACATTAGGGCTTCAAAATACACTTCATTTTAACCTATGAAGTGAAAAAGAGAGAAGAAACAAAATTATAGTCCTGTTACCTGGTATGAGTAATGTGTATGGAGATCCACTGATGACATGAAACAAGTCTGAGATGGGTGTGTCTGTCATCCAAATGAAAAATTAACAAAACAAAACAGATGACATTTAAAGCTTTAATGCCAAAGAAATTGATGAAAGAGATGGCCAAGAGAAGGGAAGGAAAAAAGGATAAAAACATAACAAATGCTAAAGAATTCGCCACAGAAGGTTGCTCTCTCAAAAGAGCCTGTCAATTGTGTTAAAACTACTCATACACTTGTCAACAAATCAACATGTTAAGGGATCTTAAGCAGTATGTAATAGTATGATCTGCACAAAGGAAGGCAGAAATGATCACCAATGATGTAGAGATAATAGACCCAGGATATTTTAACGGAGGCCTACAGATTCTTAAATTTAAATATCTCATCTCAAAGTTCTTTCTAATGCTCCAAAAATTCTTTCTTGTCAATTATCTTCTTCTAATAATTACTAAACTCACATCCGTTGCATTCTATGCAGTTCAATACAGTTTCCGGTTAATATTATTTGATAAGTGATATAATTCTTGTTGCCACCTCACAGATGCAAAGAACATATTATTTGATAGAATAAAACTGAAAAAAATAAGAAAACTTCCACCCATGAGGATAGAGGAGCACTTACATGTATCCAGCCTAAAGGAAAAAGTGATAAACGATCTTGAACTTCAAATATCTCTTCCTCATTCAATGTTTGGCACTGAAAAATAAAAGCAATTAGCTGCATAATTATACAACAACAACAGAGCCTTAATCCCACTAGGTGGGGAGCTGCATAATTATTAAATGGGAAAATAAAGAGAAACTATTGATGAGTGAAAGACAAGTAGATTAAGATGTTAATTAACGACAAAACTGCATTTCCTACAATCTTGTATTTCAAACAGATACGCATTTAATAATCAAATAATCCTATTTATAATCAAGGGATGTGATAAGCAGTATCTTATTTTCAATAATTGGCCACACCAATATTAATTTCATTAAAATAGACAACAGAACTATTTGTTTGAGTAGGATTCTCTCACATGATGTACAGTAGTAATGAAGTTTCTAGCAATACTTCCACTTTAAGTAGTTACGAGTTATCAATAATATCAATAAGCAAAAAATGCGAGATATCCACTACCCTAAAAAAAAAATGCAAGACCTCACCACACCTAGGCACCTCAAAAAGCCAATGTGGAGTTAAACATTATATTGTTCACCACAATGGGTCTAATAGAAATTAGCCTCTACACATGAAAGTTGACCTTTTACGCCTTAAATAGTAAGGGATTAGATCGCATTGTAATAGAGGGAAAGTAACACAGATCACAAACTAAGGCAAGAACTTAAAGACGATTGTTTTCTTACCGAGTCAGATGTTGATTCCTGCTTTGGGATTATGAGTGTAGTAATATGGAAAACCCTGTTTTTCTACAGCCCCACAGATTGCAAACACCAAAAGCTATTATTAGCAATCAAGACCACTAGAAAATGACAACACAATTTAAAATTTTGACTTCTCTTACCAGGGACCCTGCAAGAACACCACAAGTCTCTAGGTTTTTCCGTGTATTTTCCAGAGCCAATCTCAAAAAATCATCCATCATTTTGACAGGCTGCAAGACAAATTTACACAGAAGTAAAGATGACTTGGACCCAGAATAACAAACAAGTAAACTGACTACGAAACAGAACAAGTAATGATAATGACCAAGAGAAAGCAAAGAAACATATATACTTCCAAAAGAATCATTGCACTTACAATATGTAGGTGCTGATATGCAGCAGAACCAAGTGGAGAATCTGGAGAAGACTTGGCCGGTCCTGGTCTTGGATCTGCAACTCTTGAAGGAGGAATTGGGGCATATTCTGGCTGAACCTGAGCAAGAACTGGAGGAGATGAAGGTTGCCTAATGTTGAGCGAATGGAATTGACTATCCTCTGATTCATTCGATAGAGGAGGACATGACTCATCAGCAGGACGTGACCAACTTCCATCATCCAAGGAGAGCACTGAATCCATTGTGGACATGCCTGCTCCTGGATCACCCTCTTTAACTGCCACAAGATCATATTTTCCATCCTGATTCAGACTATCAACATTGACAACAAACATAAGTGTTACAACTTTACAGTTGGTAATATTTTGGGTAGAAAGCTGAATAAAACACAGTAAAGTGACTATTAACAAAGACTAATCTTCTAATACAATTGCTTTTTTAAAGAAAGAACAATTTAGATAAAAGAAAGGGGGCAGGGGAACTTCCATAAAGGAAGTACGCTATAATAGCCAGTGTAAGAACCATTAAAGTCAAGCCAAAAGATTAGAAACGATTAAAAAGGCCTGCTATTTTCATTCTGAAGAAAGAATGGATGTTCCTAACCTTGAATTCTCAGCAATAGTCAAATCACTACTGCTTGGATAGTTAACCTGCAAACATAAAAAATAATATCTATCTTTTATCAAAAGCAAACACTATCTTAATTTGCACAAAACTAGAATGCCACCCTGTATTAGTACCTTCATTCCTGCACTTGGTCCAAGCCACTGGCCCCGAAGACCATTTCGTCCCAAAAATGAGTGTCTGGATAGGGTCTCCTCCTTTGGAACAGGTAAACTAAGAGATCTGCACATTCCCACAAGCAATTATCGTATGCCAACAATAAGCATATGCCTACATGTACTTTTTTGAAAGTAAAATGTTGGCCCGCGGGGGGGGGGGGGGTCCAATATTTGTTGAGTCAAATCACAGCTCATACACATACAAGCTGCTGACAAACAAAAAGGAGGAGCCAACTGAAGATGTTGAGAGTGAACTAAACTTGAGTTGGGAGAGAATATATCAGCACCCCAAGATATGCAAATAAGGCATTGATATTTATTATAGTGAATACAAAAGGAGTATACAACAATTCTTTCAAAAACAAAATCAAAATCAAATGCTAACTTCAAACTGTTCTTTTCTCTATCTATTCTTTGATTTTTCCTTTTAGAGGCATGGGGGAGAAGGTTGGCACAATGTAAACCCAGAGACATGCAAAATTAAACTTATTTTACCGTGAAAACCACAAAGAGAACTTAACGATGAAAAGAGGAGTCAGAACTCAGAACATTGAAAACCAGCCATCCAAGCTCAAATTTGACAAGCAAAGTAATGATGTCCTGGACTGGAATGGCTAAAACAAAAGAGGTTCCGTGGAAAAATGTAGCTCTTACTTACATGCAGGCCTCATATATAAATAGTCCAAAAGAATATAATACAATTAGAACAAGAAACATACAGTTTCTGAAACTGCTTGTCAATAGGCACAGCATTTGAAGATACGTAATGACCAGAATTACTATTAAATTTCCATGAAGACTGCAGACCCAACCCAGCAGGCAGCAGCTGTATCAAGCCCAAAAAAGAAAAAAAGGATTAAAGGGTATAAACCGAAGGTAGGCAAGTAAAGCGCAAATATTTGAAGTCATGAGAATTAAACAACTGCATCACAGGCGAGTCATGAAAATTCAAAAGGAAATAAAATAAAGGGTTAAGGATAAAAAATACACGTGTTTATCTCCAAAGTACACCCAACATTAAATGCTTTTTGGAAGGGCAAAAGTCACCTTGAACTTGTAAAAAGGGTGAAAAAGTCACATATGTCCATTACCGTTAGATAACTGCCGTTACTTTTCAAAAATATTGCCAGCTGGTGTCCATGTGTTTTTCTTCCCTTGAAATTGACAGGAACGTGGCAGTTCGGAGAGGTATTGCCTCCATGAACCTGACACCTATTCCTGAACCACATATTTAATATCAAATCTCCATTGATAACGATTCAAACGAAGAGCAGGGAGAAGGTGAAATAGAGAGGAAGCTCGGACAGACAATTACACACATACACACACATAATTGATCTGTCTGGCTTCAAATCTTGATTGATGGTAAGATAAACATCAGCTTGAATGGCGAAACTGAAAGTAGGTAGTCCACCGCCATGGGTGGGGCTTAGAGCTACTGTGTGGATTCAAATAGCTTCTACAAACGCCTACACTTTCCCTCTCTACTCTCACTCTCTCATATTTGTTCTTGGTTTTAATAGCAACAGATTGTCTTGCTCAGTGTCACCAACAATATTGGTTTTAATCAACAATAGCTTCAACATCGGAAACAGGGCGCTCCTACGGATGATGAAAAATTCTTTGCCAATCCTACTACTATATAAGAGAGAAGAAAATTCCTTGCATCTAAGAAGAAACCTCCACGCCACCAAGAAATCAAACAATTCATTATTCATCCGCGAAGAACTCACGCTCAAAATCATCTTAAACGATCAACAAGAATTACGACCGACATTTTAGTTTAGCTCAGGATCGTAACTTAAGAAAACAGAGTATCACATAGAGATTAAAAGTAAATAAGCTAAATTCAGGAAACCAGAAACCAAAAATGACATGAAAAAACATGGGAGAAAAAACAAAAGATGAAAAATGGAGGTACAAAATAAAGCGGGATAGACAAAAGGAAAGAGTACCCTATGAGATTGACGCGTACGTGGATGCTAAGCTAGGTCGTACATCTAGCCTAGATCGGCAGCATTTCAGTGAGAATAGAGGAGTGGAGGTGGCCATGGGATGTCTGATGTACATTGCTACTATCTCAGTGCCACAACGCATCGGCAGCTTGAGAATTTCAACGTTCTCACGTTGATGAAAAGGGCTCAAAAGCAGAAACCCAGTAACTCCATCAGTCACCAATTTATACGACGGTGGATTCGGTGGGAAGAATGCGAACTTCGCCTAAGACGATGTTACCCCTCCCATCACTCTCTCACCGGAATAAATAATTCAAAACTTCACTGTTTCACTTCCCTCTCTCACACACTATCTTCTAAGAAGGAGAAACAAGAAACTGAGGAAAGAGAAAGCTGCTTTTTAGAGAGGGAGGGAAGTGAAGTTCAAGGTGAAGTTTGGCTCTTTCCTCAGTTTCCTGTTTCTCCTGAGAATTTCAGCTCTTCACATTCTCCAGGATTTCAGATCTGGATGAACAAGCCCAAGGTGCTTCTAGTTACTGGGTCTTCGCGCAAGCCTTGCGAAAATCCAGTAGGGAATCATTATTTGTTGAAGTTAATTAAGAACAAAATGGGAGAGATAGATGCAAATGCTTGCACTAATGGTTTGACCAAGCTGAGTTTCAAACTTCAGGGGAAGTGGATTGTTGTGGATTAATCAAGAAATAGAGAGAGAGTAGAGAAAGAAACAAAGGAGAGGATAAGAGAAGAGAAACAGAGAGAAGGGAACTGGAACTCAATCAAATCAGATGAATGAATGCTCTCACAATAGGCACAAGAGGTATTTATAGTATTCCCTCTCACTAACTACCGCCTCTTATTCTAAATCACTAAGGGCTTTATTAACTAGCCATTAACCCCTAATTATATATTACTACCTCCGGTCCTAAATATAGGACATAGTTTGTAGTGCACTGTATTTAGGACTAGAGGGAGTACATAACAATACCCCCCTCCCAAAACATCCTTGCCCTCAAGGATGATTGACAACTAACAAATCTGAAAGTAACAATAGGCTTGAAAAGGATGAAAACTTTTGCTGATCCTTGAAAAAAATTGTTGCTTGAAACATTGTACCCAAAAGCTTGTCTTTCAGATTGACCTGCAATACTGGTGCACACAAGTCCTTCTTTTCTTCCAACTCAGTGAACAAATTCTTCCATAAAACATTTCAATTAACTTGCCCTTGAACCAAATTTGCAGTACAACTTGTGTAGGAGAGAACTGAAGAAATGAGACTCCTTGCAACAACCTATTATTGAGAAAACCCATAGAAAATATGTAACCTATTGGGCTCTTTTGTTCGCTGCTATCTTCCAAGCCCATAAACGTATCAGAAATTATTAAACCCATTGTCCCATTAAGATGCTTCTGCTGTTGAAAGAGAATGCAATCCAGCTGTAACCCATCAACAATCTTCTGCCATAGAGAAAAATTGCAAGCTAGCTGTACCCCCTTCAAAATACTTCTGACCCTTGGAGAAAATGGTGGACAGCTGGAGGTTAGACTTTTCAACCTGAACCAAACCCAGCCATGTACACCCTAAATCTTGCCATTCAGCTCCTTCAAACATATTTTCCTTTGAAGCACAACTATTCCTCCCAACTTGCGAGAGTTCATGAACTGAAGAAATAAAAACGAACAGGGACTGCGAAGAAGGAAGAGGGAAAACAGAGGATGAGACACAAACGAAATCAACATTGGGAGACCTATGAACTCTAGATGAGCGATTCACATTCTTCCATGTTTCTGGGTTTTGGAAATCAGTTGCAAACCCACCAACGTCTGACTTTGCTTCCATCACCACCTCTATGTCCTGTTTCGCAATGACCATGGCTTCTTTATTTACTTTCGTTGCACATGCAGCCTTCTGAATGGAGCGGGAATTGTCGGCAACCAGAGTTAGGGCCTATGTAGCGGTTGGTTGCGCATACTCTGCTTTCAAAACATGGGGTCGCACATCTTGGTCAGCCTTCAAGTGATTCCTTTGATCATCTTCTACACTTTCCACAGAGTCTTGCGAGGTGAAGGGCGAACAGCAACCCAAGTCGACGAAGGATTCCTGGCCCTTCTTGAGACCACCATGGCCATCTTCTTCCATTGCATCTATTGCCATTAACACACTCTGGGAAGGTCCAAGAAGGCTCCAGCTCGGCATTTTTGTAACGTTTCTGGCTTCCTTTTGCCTCTGAGTATGCGCGACACACCTTACTTCCTCTTCTTGGGTGTTGGTCAAACACGACCCACCACTTTCTTGAACCTTGGAGGCTTCTTGAATAATTGTGGGCTGCTCTGGAATTGATGGCAGAGGAACCCCATCATCTTCTTGATCTTTCAAGACTCTTCTTGCCTTCTCCAATCACCTCTGCAGAAATATTTCTTCCGCTCTGGCGATAGAACGAGCCTGTTGCATCGTGAGAGGGTAAAACAATCGAACTGAATCTGCTATCTCTTTCTTTAGACCTGCCACATATGGCATGACAAGATAACGTTCTGGCAGCTGTATGTTACGCATAGCATCATCAAAAAAGACATTAAATTCCTTCACGCTGCCACGTTGCCGTAGCCACATCTTGTTTTCATCGAAGTTTTGGACAGTAAGGGGAAGCATGTTCTTGAGTACAACCGAAGATTGTGGGACTACTTTTATTTTCTTTTTGGTAAGATATGTAGCAGAAGGAAGGAAATGCAATGGGAGTAGAGAATCGTCCGCTCTGATACCACTGTTGTGGATTAATCAAGAAATAGAGAGAGAGTAGAGAAAGAAACAAAGGAGAGGATAAGAGAAGAGAAACAGAGAGAAGGGAACTGGAACTCAGAAGTATTATTGCTAATCAAATAAGATGAATGAATGCTCTCACAATAGGCACAAGAGGTATTTATAGTATTCCCTCTCACTAACTACCGCCTCTTATTCTAAATCACTAAGGGCTTTATTAACTATTGCCCTTAACTAGCCGTCAACCCCTAATTATATATTACATAACATGGATGAACTTCAAACAGCTCGCAGCACATGGCAAGGTGTTATTTGATAAGGATTAAGAAGATATATATATGACATGGCAAAAATTCCTACTCACGGTCAACGTTTTGCCCATAACGGACATATGTGACTTTTGCACCCTTTTTAAAAGTTCAAGGTGACTTTTGCCCCTCCAAAAAGTATTTGGTGTTGGGTGCACTTTAGAGATAAACACATGTATATTTTTGCACCTTAACCCTAAAATAAATTGAAAAGCACAAATGGTATCTTGATCAGAAAAAATGAAAAGCAATCAAATAAATTGAAATTTGTGCAGCACACAGGTAACCAACAAAAATGATGCATCAACAATAGCTTACCTCTTTAGAATCCATTCTTGAGTAAGAATTATTATTGACAGCAGGCCATTCCAAAGATGGAGTCACTGAACTGTGCAGAGCCTTGCTGGAGTCATTAGCTTTAGGAAAGTAAGCATTCCCATGAAACTCATTCAATTCGTTAACCTTTTGTTTGAATTCTGGTTTCAAAGATTCAAGCTCATCCAGTACAGCTAGCAATCTCTGAGATGAAAGAATGAGAGGAAAATAAAGAAATTACCGCATATTGGACTGAATTTAAAACAAAAATAGAAAAAGGCAAGTTACATCCACCTAACAAAATGGCAAATGTTGCAGTTTCTAACCTTCTTATATGCTGCTTTTTCTTTGGGAAGTGAAGTTTGGTAATCTCGATGAAATGGTATAGTTTCAGAAACCAAACTTACGAAGAAAAAAAGTATGTACAGTTAGAGAAAATTATGAAAGTTCAAACACAATTTGACTGCAACCTTACCAGTTCATAACTGAGGAAATCGAAGGATATTTTATCATTTTACCTTGAAAATCGGAGAAGAATGATATACAAGTCGACTACATTGTTCTCCTCCCGATAGATATTAGCCTAATTGCAGAATATGAAATAATTACTCCATAAAATCACCAAGTAATATACTGAAAATCCAAAAGCAAGCACCAAATGCATAGGTCAAAGTTACTCTAATGGTAACTTATAAGTCTACAACTTATGATAGCAAAAAAACGTTCTTCCATGCAGATATGAGCAACTGTTTCCATTTGTCATACTCAATATAAAGATTAAAAAAAAAATCAATGGAAGCACCTCATCTGCACCACCTGGACAAACCTCAGTCACATCGTAGACATGTCTGGAACTCAGACTAGTTTGATAGAAAGCATACTTCTATTTATAACAATTTAGCATGCTTGAAGATGAAGAGCTTTTCTACACGAAACACACATCTCATTCAGTAAAAACAACAGCAATCTCAAGGTTATTGATTCAGTCTTCAATCTACCCTCAACTGTGAAGGAAATTATTGATTTTGCTACATAGAAATGATTGCCATGACTAGTATAGAGCAAAAGGTATCGTGCAATCCATATAGCCAACCCACCTAGTGGAATAAGGCTTTTTTGTTGTTGTTGTTGTTGTATTAGCATCATTCATCAGGCCTTATAGATCCATCATCCTATTATTTTCAAAATTCCTATTATTTTAAGGCCTATACATAGGACTTAAAATAATCTAATTATTCCATGTAAGTTCCCTAAACTCATCTGGATGTTGTCCAATCCCAATAAGAAGGAGATCAAGTTTCAGCACCCTCCAACCTTAGCTTATTGGTAATCTGCTCATTTTCTCTTATACCAACGGCGACCAACGGAAGGATGTAAAATATAAACCAGTAAAGAATAGAAACTAATATTCATATTGCCGCATAACAACTTCTCAAGGCATCTGCCTAAGACACAGGAATAAAAGTACCACCATTGCTCTTTAACTTATGAATTCGTTATCCGTGATTACAAAGGACCTCTTCCATATGCCCGAACAAATCACGGGTTTATCTTCACAGCTTCGGAAAACTTCGAGATGAAATCACTAACTAAAGAGAATTAAAACCCTAATATCCCTAAAAACCGACAATTAAAAAAAATCCACCACGACAAAGAAAAGAGGGAATCAAAGACGCGCTAGAGAAGAAATTTCAAACAATACCTGTTTGAGGAGATTATCGGCAATTCGGTAATAATAATGGAGGGGTATGCGATTGTCAACCTCCACTTTGCGAGCGACGGTGTTTACGTTGATCTTCATCTTCTCCGGCAACGAACGCCAGTGCCACAAAGCTTCAATTGACGATCCTGCGAGCCACGCGTACGAGTTTCTCTGTGAACGAGTACGGATGTGAGTTAAAAGAATGATCAAGCAAACAGTAAAGCGTGGGTGTCAAGTTTATGCTAAAGCTCGTCGTCGTTTCGGAGAAGGAAGCTGCGTAGGCGCATAACATGTCGAAAATTAATGACACCGTGAGGTAACCGAAATTAAAAGTTGATATCAAATATTTAAGAAATAGGGAAAATTCAAAAAAAAAAATACCTTGAAATATAGGAAAGAATAAATCAGTGCTCTGAAATTCAGAAATTTTAGGTCAATATTGTGTCAGTACGGAGGAGGAATTTGGGATTTTAAAATCTCGGCAAAAAGACAAATCTACCCTTCAGTTGTCATTCTCTCTCATCTCGAAATAACAACACCAATTCCTTTATGAACAACACTACATTCTATATTAACAACTCTTTTTTCTACTTTCACAATAACAATACCGGTTTCTTTATTAACAACACCGTATTATACATTAACAACTCGACTTTCTTGTTCACAATAACAACACTGGTCTCTATATTAACGACACCATATTCTACATTAACAACTCCATTTTCTTATTTCACAACTTCATAATTCAAGTTTTAGGGCCAATAACAGCACCTCTCTTTATTAACAACATTGTATTTTACATTAACAACACCATATTTTGATATACGAAGATGTGAAAGAATAAAGCGAAGTTGTTAATGTAGAATGTGGTGTTGTTAATAAAGAAAGGGGTATTGTTATTTCGAGCTGAGAGAGGGGGACAGCTGAAAGCACATTCGTCTTTTTGCCGAGATTTCAAAAGCTCAGATTTCTTCTCAACACTGACCTGGGATTTTCGGATTTCACCGCACTGATTTGTTCTTTTGCATACTCCAAGTTATTTTTTTGGATTTTTCCCTAAAAAATAATGAATATCATGGTTATTTTTAAAACTTTGTATTACACTTTCAAAAATTCAATCTTGTGTTATTTTCTTTAAAGGCGTGAGGCCCTTTACCTGTTAGTTTACAACTTCGTATGTTAGACTCTTGTCAATCCCATGTCAGCATCCTTGATAAAAAAAAGAAAAAGGGTTATAGTGTAAATTTGTTTTGAAAGTTTTTGCTAAAGAACAATATTGCTT
Organism: Inga leiocalycina; assembly: GCA_963242795.1. Lineage (NCBI taxonomy): Eukaryota > Viridiplantae > Streptophyta > Magnoliopsida > Fabales > Fabaceae > Inga > Inga leiocalycina. The sequence continues at coordinate 10,198,680 of OY725327.1, read as the reverse complement.
TAAAAGTTTTTTTAGATTCAATCTCACCCAGAAAATTTCAAAACGTAGTAATGTTGAGGTATTTCATTAAAAAACTAACGTTGATAGTTAAAAATTTGACATTGATCGTGAACTTTTTAAAGAAAATGAGTAATATTGCTCCATTTTAACACTTCTGAAGTAACACTAAACCTAAAAGAACTTTTGAGGTAACATTACTCCTCAGGAAAAACTTTCAGAACAAATTTACTCATTAACCCCAAAAGAAAAATTCCAATACAAAATCCCAAACTTTAAAAAGCCTATCATGGGAGCATGTTTTAAAACGGGAGGTTATATTTTATATTTTTACTTTTTAAGAAATCATAATTTTTATTCAAAATAAATATTTAAAAAAAACCATACATCTGGTGATTGCTATTATTTTATTTGACTTTAAATGGGATATCATTAGGGATGGAAATAGGTCAAGTTCTCAAAGGAACTTACGGCCTAACCTACATAAAGTCTAACCGAGCCTATTTAGTAAATAGGTCAAACTCAGGCATATTGCTAGGCCTATTTAGATAAACAAACCATACATCTAATTATTGCAATTATTTTATTTGACTTTAAATGGGATATCATTAGGGATAGAAATATGTCAGGCCCTTAACAGGGGCCTACGGCCTAACCTACATAAAGCCTAGCTGAGTCTATTTAATAAATAGGTCAGGCTCAAGCATATTGCTAGGCCTATTTAGATAAATAAATCAAGCATATTTTTATAAGATCTAGCCTACAAACCTATAGGCCTGGCCTATTTAACTTTTTTTAAAAAAATTATACTATTATATAAGTATATATAATATCATCTAAATAATTTTATAAATTATTTATTAACTTACCAACTTAATTTTAATTCTGAGTTTCATATTTCATCATCATTATACTTAACTCTTGTTTTCGCATAAATCATTCACCCCTACCTCTCTTCTCTTCGATCGCTCGAGATAGCAAGACTAACTCACTTTCTCTCCCCTAATTTGTGCCCTCTACTAAAGCATGATACTTGTTATGAGTTTATTTTAGTGTCAAATGAAATATTATAATCTTAATAAGAGGAGTTTGTCCCAATTTACGTGGAAAGAGTAAAAAAGGTAAAAGTCTAGTTTTACATGTTATTTGTTATGCTTAGTCGATTTTAAAAAATATATCTCATTAGTCAGCAGACGATTAGTTTTTCTTATTCCTATTTACTTGGATAAGTATTGTCACTAGACATTATTTTCTTTTCCCTACTAAGCCTTAATATTAAGACAAGAATATATGTTAGCCTTTTAAGACATAATGTAGGATAGTATATAAGCATGAAGGGTTATATATGAATTTGGCGGCATAGGTTTTAAAGGCTATTTAAAGTCCTACATTTTAAGTAGGCCTTCAAACAGGCTTCAGGCTTTCTGAAGGCCTAGGCCTAAAAAAAGGCCTGCATACAGGCTCAGCCCCAAACTCAGGCTTTGAATCTCTGTTGCAGGCCCAGGCCTATTTAGATAAAGCCTAACCTAGCCTAACATATTTCCACCTCTAGATATCATATTCAAGGTCTATAAATTAATAGTTGAATATTCACAATTCACAAATTTTTAATTCAATTTATATATGAATTTAACATTTTGTCGGTGTTTAATTAAATTTCACCTGTGTAACTAATTATATATGATTGAAAAAGGAAGGTGTAAAGGGTCTATGAACATGAACAATTAACCTGCAACAATTTTCACTTTTAATCAAGCTGCATCAATTGGACAGAATTACCGCTTCTTTGTTAGCTATTACAAACCGGTATTGAAGCTCTTTTTGTAGCTAAATTAATGGCTGTGATAGAAGCTGTTAAATATGCTGTGGAAAATCAAATTGATAAGGCGATCTTTGAACCTAATAATAAAAGTCTAGGTTGAGTGTGTAAATATAAGAGCTTTGATTGACATCTTTTTGAAAAGTAGCTTGAATTAAGGAATTTTTCATGGAATCACAAATCTAAGGAAGCAAATTCAATTTGATTGAAGATTGGGTGGCCAAAGCTTGATTAAGCAAATTTGACTTCCCAGCAAAGAACATAAACAACACCACATACTGAAATGGGGATGGATCGAATAACCCAAATTAAATAAAAAACAAGAATAAAGATCAAGTTCCTTGCTCAAGTCTGCTTGTGTCTTAATCCATAGCCGAGAGCTCAAAAGGAAGCAAATATTTCTATAAAGAAAACGACTGACTTACGTTACATGCTGGATCTGTTAATTAATTCCCTCCACGGTAAGAAATATGAACTTGTTTCATAAGAAGACTATAATTAAACATAAATTAAAAAATTAATTAGGTTTGATTTATTGGACTCAGGTGAGTATATGTTGGTGGGTTGCCCTTCAACTGCCCCATATATATAATATATCCGTCTCAGTCCCAGACCATTACTCAAGAGTTTACCCAGAAAATTCTCTCCCTCCAGCTCTTTCCAATTAAATTCACCAACCATGCCTTACACTCTTCAAAGTCATTCTCATTCCCATCTTTAATTATATTGCATAAGCAAAAAGGTTTTGGTAGGTAATATTGGTAGATAGATCAACTTGGAAATTAGTACCTACTTAACTAACCAGTCTGCTTAAACGGGAAGCACCACCCTTAATATTTATACCTATATAATGTGATCCAATTCAATGCCTTTTTAATGATGAATTGAAATCATATCCCACAAAATTAAAAGCTTCGATCCATTATGGCATTCCAAGGGAGTGTCAGACTCTGGATTTTAGCTTTAGCTCTGCTTAACATCACTCTATTCTCTAACAACTTCGGTACGCACGCATCCACAAAAAGTTCAGCTTGATTAATGTGTTCATGGTTTTATTAATCAGTAATCTTTTCACAGGTATTAATGCCGACGATGATGAGGCCACTGGGGTTGGAGGGTCTGGGGTGGCCGGAGGTGGTGGTGGAGCGGGGTTTGGTGGTGCTGCTGGAGCTGGTGGTGGCAGTGGGGCTGGATTTGGTGGCAGTCCTGGCGGTGGCGCTGGCGGAGGGGTTGGGATTGGTGGCGGTCACGGAGGTGGGGCTGGGCTTGGCGGCGGTGCAGGAGGTGGAGTGGCAGATCCTGGCCAAATTTCTTCCGAAGCCTTGCTGTGTTTCAATGATAAATATGTAAGCACGCAAGAGCTCTACTACGTGTGGATATAAGACACAGTCGAATTCAAATCAGGGGAGCAAAATTAATTATTTTAAATTATTTATATGTATCGTTTTTATACTAAACTAATTTATTCGATATATAATAAAATAATATATAATATATGATATAATTAAATAAATTATTTAATTTTATTAATCTTTTAAAAAAAAGTGAATAGGATCTTTTATCACGGACAAAAGAATAGTATCTAATATCTTTAAGTAAAATAATAGTAATAGCAATGATGGACGCTAATGAAGGAGAAATTAATATGAGTATGAAACAGATATATAGTAGCTGTGAAGAACAAAGTAGACTGAACGAGAAGGGGTACCTGAAGGTGCCGCCGGAGAAGACGGAAGAGTTCTGTGAAGGGCCATGTGCGTCGGAGACAAACCTGGTGCTGCACTGCGTCCAGAACATATTCAGTGACTTCTTGTTCGGCAACAAGGCAACCATAAACGACGTCGCCGCTACTATCAAATCAGGATGTGGATATGGCCCTGAAAGAGGTAATTAATTAACTTAATTAACACACACATATAAATAATTAATGAGTGTGGTGAGAGATTAAATAACGATGATGTGTATATATGTGCAGGAGACTTCAATGTGGCAGAGCACATAGAGGATTATGAAGGAAGCAGTGGTAACAAGGCCGCCAATGTTCAACTCACATGGGTGCTTGCCTTCATCATAATGGGCCGTCTTGCTTCTCTCGCTTTTCTACTTTAAATTATATTTATGCAACTCATCTTGCCTTCATCATAGTAGATAGTCATTTTCTTGATCCCTTGTTAACTCTACTTTTTAGTAACTGATAAAGGCTTAGTTAAAGCCAGCATTGTTAACTTTACCACGAGTCAAAATTATTTAACATTCGGGTCGCGGACGGCCATTTTGTCTTCTACTTCTGCTTATTCACATGATTGTTAGCATATTATTGTATTTAATTGAGGGGGAACTCTGAAAAGATGTAACCTTTAACAGAACAAGTTATAGACTAAGTTGCTTACAATCACAAGGAAGTTTACTTTAAAACAAAGAGCTTAATACAACTCCAAATTAAAGACCCATCATCCCACCTCACTTCTGTGTCGTCCACTTTTCCTAAATTTTCAGCATGGAGCTATCAGCTCACAACGACTTCGTAGCACTCATTGTGGGCGTCACCGGATTGACAGGCGTCAGCCTAGCCGAAACCTTGAGCCGCCCTGATTGTCTCGGAGGCCCTTGGAAAGTTTACGGCGCTGCTCGCCGTCCCCTTCAGCCATGGTTCCCACCCTCCCTCCTCCACTATTTCATCTCCTTCGACGCCATCGACACCGAAGACACACGCGCCAAGCTCTCCCCTATCTCCCACGAGATCACCCACGTTTTCTGGGTCCCACGTCAGCTCCGTGACGATGAACAGACCAACGAAGCCATCAACGGAACCATGTTAACCAACGTGCTCAACGTCCTCAGGTCCTCTCCTTCGTCTCGGCTCTGCCACGTCAGTATCCAAACCGGCACCAAGCACTACATGGGCCCCATTTACGACCCGGTCCGTTCTCACCAACTCGCCTCTCACGACCCGCCCTTCCGCGAATCCATGCTCCGACTCCCGTACCCGAACTTTTACTACGCGCTCGAAGACCTCGTCGCCACCTACGCGCCGTCCATCACCTACTCCATTCACCGTACCTCCATCATCATAGGCGCGTCAACAAGGGGCACGCACAACGCGCTGCTTATTTTGGCGGCTTACGCTGCGGTCTGCCGCCACGAAGGGCTGCCGTTTCGGTACCCGGGGAACAGGTACACTTGGGAGCATTTCTGTGACATGACGGACGCCGGGGTGCTGGCGGAGCAACACGTGTGGGCGGCGGTGACGACTAAGGCAAAAAACGAAGCGTTTAATTGCACGAACGGTGATTTCTTTACGTGGAAGAAGATGTGGAAGGTGCTGAGCGAGGAGTTTAATGTTGAGTTTGTGGAGTACAAGGAAGAAGATGAGTTTGATATAGTAGAGATGATGAGTAAGAAAGGCCCTGTTTGGGAGGAGATAGTGGAGAAACATGGGCTTTACAAGACGAAGCTGGAGGAGATAGCGAGGTATCTTCCTTTTAGAGTAGTGTCAAATTTCAAGATCCAACACGTGTCAAGCAGGAACAAGAGTAAAGAGCATGGGTTCTTTGGATTCGCTGATAGTTTCAAGAGCGTCAGGTTCTGGATCGCAAGGCTCAGGCACATGAAAGTCATCCCTTAAATTTCCATATATGTTCATATATATATATATATATATATATATATTGTTATATGTTCCTAGGCAGATTAATCCATACTTTTGTGTTTCTGAAGGTAATTAATTAATGAATGTTTCTGAGAGCGAAAATATAATGTTGTTTCAAATTATACGTGGTAAAAAAATAATGTTTTACCTTAAAAATAAAAAGTATTTGAAAAAATTGGATAACAAATTCAACATGAATTTCTAAATATGGACATGGGCATGATTTGACATTGAAAATAGTATTTTACTTTGATCTGCCATATTTATCCAAAAAAGAAAAGATCTGCCATTAAAATGTTATTAAAATTAAATCTCACATCATGAAAGAAATATTATATATGAGCATAGAAAGCGCACATTGCACAAGAGAAAGTGTTTCAATTTCTAGAATTAATTTATTTAAATAAATTTTAATTTTTCAAATAGCTGTAATTTTCTATTGCAAGCATATGTGACACGTTTCAAAAGGCCCAATTTATTTAGATTTTTCGGGTTGAATTAATTTAATTATTTTATTTCTTTTATTTTATTTGTTAATGGACTTGTGCTGGTCCGAAATCCTTCCAAATCTATTTTCTCTGCACTTCTATTAGTTACTTTCTCTTTTATATACTCTCCTTTAATTGCAGGATTTATTTAACACCAAATCATTATATAAATATATAACCCCCACTATCACATAAAATAAACGGAGTTTTAGAGGAAATATGCTTCTTTCCCATTGGGTTGATGGATTCATTGAGAGCATTTTAAATTCTACTGATTTTTTTTTGTGGGCCATGCTCTAAAGACTGTAATTTAACTCTGAGGCTTGACATGATGCACACCACATATTTATATCCAATTAAGTTTCAGTATCGTGCTGCTGATCTTATTTTGATAAGAAAAATGCTGATATTATCATATTCAACACGAGCCTCTGATGGAATCACCTTATATATACGACTGGAAAATGATGGGTTCGAATCAACTGATCCAGTTTAACTGATATCATTAATTAAAGGGTTAATAAAGTTTTTTATCCCAGAGAAGCAAAATTGTCTAAATTTTTATTAAATTATATAGACTAATATTTTAAAATTTAAACAGAATAAAACTTGAAACACCAAAACTTATGATTTAAAACTTAAATTGATAAAATAAAATTAGGATAAATTTGAGAGAACAAAAATGATATTTGTTCGGATATTATTATATCTCATATTAATATATATTTGATATATTCTCATGTTGAGATACTATATATTTTATGTTGATATTATTGTTTAATTAGATTTATTTAAATTAGATTAAATTATATGGTTAGTCTAGATTTGTCTATACAAAGGCTCTTACTCAATCCTTTATACTAAAGATTAGACATTGAGGATTCAATAATATTTTAAAGGTTTTTGTTTCGTTTCTATTTCAATCCTTCAAATTCTAGTACGGCAATAGAGAAAGAAAAATAAAAAGAATGGATAATGTCAATTCCTTTTCAACCATAATAGTAGATATACTATTTAGGTGACAAACTCAAGAAGAAGAAACAGAAGAAGGGAGCACACCCTTCCTTCTTGCCTATAATGGCAGGTTTACCATCTAGTTGTTGTACCTCCTTGAATATTAAAATGATCTTGAATTTAAAAAGGTGTTAAGATGATCTTGAATTTGCAAGTTAGGTTGGAAGTTAGGTTAGGTTGGGGTGGGGTTGTCTTTGTTTGGTTGGAGGTTAGGTTAGGTTGGGGTGGGTTAGAGGTAAAAAAGTAATGTTTGGTTGGAAAGAGGTTAGGTTAGGTGTTGGATGTTTTTTTGTCTTCTAGTAGTAACCTAACCTAGGTTGTGAACCCTCCAAAATTGGGGTTTTTCCTAGGTGAGAGAATATTTATCTTCAATTGTGACTAAATTGCCCATGACAATTTTTTAAAATTCCAACATTGCCCTCCCCTTTAAAACTTGACCTCCTGATTCAAGTATTCAATGAACTTTCCAAATAATAATAATTTTATAAATAATTATTTATATGCTTACACAAATAATTATTTTATAAATAATAATTTTATATAAATAATTATTATTAATAAATACATTATAAAAAAAAAGAAAAATATTTAGAAGGACATTTTAACCTCCTATAACCTAATTTAATTTAAATAAACCTCACTTAACCTAACCTTCGTTGAACCAAACAACATTATAACCTCTTCTAACCTAACTTAAGTAAACCTCACTTAACCTAACCTTCATTGAACCAAACAAAGCAAGATATTATTATATCTTATATTAATATTTGATATATTATTGTGTTGATATTATTATTTAATTAGATTAGATCATAAGATTAGTTTAGACTTGGTTATATAAAAACTCTTACTCAGTTATTTATACTAAGGATTAAGCATCAATAATTTAATAATATTATAAAGGCTCTTGTTTCCTCTCTATTTCAATCCTGTGGATTCTTTTTTTGGTTTCGTAGCAGAAACTACTTTCAAGACTTGCCTAATTGACTTAGAGCTGGGAAAATGGGCCGAGCCCGTCTGGCTAGCCTGTTAAAGCCCTGGCCCTTCAAGGGCCAGGCTTGCGAATTATGGCTTCCAAAGGAAGTCGGGCCTAAAAGGGCCGGCCCGTTAAGCCCGTTTTTTTTTCTTGAAAGGGGAAACCATGTTACCTTTTTAAATTGCCTTATTAAATCTATATGTCACTCTGTCTTCATATTGTATAGAGTATGATTTTTGAGTATACTATTTTGCCTAATTAAATTATATTGTGATTTTTGAGTATATCGTTCTGTCTATTTGGAATAAAATCATATTGTATATTGTTCTGCCTAATGAAGTATGATTTTTTATGAAGGTTGTGACTATTTAACTACTTGAGCCTACTACTCAAAGTGAAGCACAATCAAATGTCTTTGAAATTGATGATAGTGGTGAAGAAGATGAAAATGATAGTTGTCATACTCACGTTGCTTAGATGATAGAGTGTTTAGCTTCTTGCCTTCTTATGCTTTAGCCTTTGTGTGAGTTATTTATGGACATGATTTTACCTTTGATTATACATTAGTAACTGTGTTTATTTGTTGCATAAGACGTGTTGTTTAAACCTTAATATTGACAACATTTATGTGTTAAATTAGAATTTTAATCGTTGTTATTTATTAATTATAAAACATTGTGAAAAGGACTTCTCGGTAGGGGTGAAAACAGGCCAGGCGTGGCCCTTAACAGGCCAAGCCTGTTTTGTAACAAACAGGCCTGAGCCTGGCCTGTGGCCTATCATAGGCCTTTCTTTCAGCCTAAGCCTGTCCTGTACAAAGGCCTGACCTGGCTTGAAGCCTGTTAAGAAGCCTGTATTTTTAAATTAATCAAAATAACTTAATCAATCCAAAATTACAGTAAATAAACAAACTATACAACACCAAATACAACAATATAATAATTTTTATTACAATTACAGACCAAATCATCAACAAGTGACAATTTACAACACCAATTACAACCAATGGCTGTACTTAACATTATCAAACACACCACAACCTATCCAGCGTTCTTCATGATTTCTTTTGAACTCATCTGAAAAGAAGATGCAAGCATCACTTAGTTTGTCAAAAGGAATCAAGCCCTAAAAAGAAATTTTTAATACAATATATTCTAAGAAAAAGGAGATATGAGCACACTAACATGTACTTAAAAGAGTATCCACCATTAATTAGTTGCACAGAACAATCAGAAGCCTTTTAAATATGAAACATACACGTTAAGGAAGAGCTTTGCCCATGTCTATGTTTATGTTAGTATTGTATCCCATGTCCCTGTCAATATCCAAGTTTACTGGCTTTTAAAGCTGTTATGATAAGATCAAATGCTAATCCATTTTATAGGAAATTTTTTTATGAGTTCCAGATTTTCTAGAGCTAGATGCAACAGATACTAAATAATTTCACTTTATACATCACATTGATGATAAAATGAACGTTTTCAGAACAGATTCATTAACAGATACATTAACATTTCTTTTTCTTCCTGCCACGGTCACTTGCACCTAAGCATAATGGAAATAAAAAAGGAAAAGCATGCATACACGCAGCCTTTTAAGCATTGTAATTCACAATAAAGCATTAAAGTGTAAATGGGCTTCCTTATGGAAAAGAATTCAAGGATGCACCTAATGGAGTTCTGAAGAAATACCTAAACCATGGATATGAACAATAAAAAAAAAATCACTATTTTTCTTGCAAATAGAGAGCCTTCAATTACAATTTAAACCAAATCAGTATGGCCACCAACCACAACCCATCAATGTAATTTCCTCTTCTAGTTCAAAGATCTGGAAAAGAAGAAATCAAATACAATGAATTTCAGAGGCATACTTTGCGATTGATTAAGAGTGAGAGATTTAGAGTTAAGCATTCGAAGGTACCTGCAGTGGCTTGTGAGTGAGAGATCGAGACAGAGAGTCAGATTGGACGCAGATCAAAAGGGAGTTTTAGACACAGTTCACTGGGACCAATTTTGTTCATACCGCAAATAATTTCAGAACAGAAGCCAAGAAAAAAAGACAGCAAATCTCAGCCTGAGTGTTTTGACCCAAAAAAAAAAAGCAAGAGAAAAGAAAAACTCACCAGAAGCTGCATCCATGAACTTCCCACCGATTAAGAGCAGGAGGAAGTCGAGCGTGAGTAGTGCCTTCCATCTCCAAGCTCAAACAAAACCTTAATCCCCAAATCAGTTTCTTTTCTTCGAAAAAGAGGAAATAGCGAGGGAGAAGAGGAAGAGAGTAAGAAGAACTTACTAGAATGAAGAATGGACAGAACTCAGCGAGCTTCAAGACAGAGACGAAAGACTGGCGATGAGAGGAAGAGTCGAGGCGAGGAGCGATGGAGGGGGAGCGGGAGTGAAAGCGAGAGCGAGAGCGAAGGTTTGAGGGGAGTGCTCGGTGGAGAAATTAAAAAACATAAAGAGATATTGGGCTAACGCTGTTGGGCTGGGACAAATGGCTCAAATTTTTTTTTCTATATATATTAACAGGCTAGCCTGTTTAGTAAAACAGGCCTAGGCCTAGCCTTTTATTCTAATAGGCCAGGCCTGATCAGGCCGGAAACAGGTCAAGCCACAGGTCTCTGACAGGGCGCCTGCCCTGTTTTCACCCCTATTTCTCGGCCCTATTGGCCAGCCCTGGCCTACATGTTCTCGGGTTGGGCCTTGAAAAACTGTAATTTTTCTGACCCCAGATCTAAAGGAATCGGCCCTAATTCCCAACTGCATTGACTGGATTCCAGATCAATTGACACTTTTATTAAATTATTGCTCAGCGAATAAGCACACAAATAGTCAAATACCGTCATTTGCGTGATTGCGTCATGGACGGTCATTTTGTCTTCTTGGCCCACTATAATTAGCATTTAATAGTGCCATCAACTCCTTAATTAGTACAAGAGTTACAAAATTAATTCATGATATTAAAAAATTTAGTTGAGTTAGTTATTTAATTTTATAACATATGTATTTTTTTCAATCGAGTATACGTTATAGTATATGTTTGGGAACACTTATTTTTTAAATATAAATGCTTATTACGTAAGTCAGGATAAAACTCATCTCACTTAGGGCTTGTTTGTTTAAGCGTTTGCTTAAAAAATAAGCCCGTATTACGTAAGCCGAGAAAAAACTCCTCTCACATACTTACCTCGTATACCGTGAATCACGAATTATAAGCACGTTTTGGATAAAAATAAGTCATTCCAAACGAGCACTTACTTACCTCATATACCGTGAATCACGATTTATAAGCACTTATTATCCAAAAATAAGTTATTCCAAATAAGCACATGATCAATTGGATACTCTCGGAAAAAATTATGAATTTGGTAGGGGAAAAAATTACAATATCACCCACTCTACATAGAATATTGGGGGGGGAAATGGTTGGATATTTCTAGCATAAAAAACATCGAAGGCAGGGACATTAGAGTCCAGGACTCTGCGCTCATCGACTGCCGGCGAGTTGTTAAAAAAAAGATAAGGTTTGAACTAGGAATCAGTTTCCTTATTTATTTTAAACGGTCCGGCTTCAATTTTTTTTATTTTTCTTGAAAATATTATTTTAATGGATACAGAATTTAAAATAAAAATAATCATTTAATTAATATTTTTTTAAAAAATAATTTTTTATTTAAAAATCACCGACCTTAAAAAAATCAAATCTGGAAGAGCTCGTCTCGCCATCCAAAATTGATCCAGAAAATTCAATCTATATATTTTTGTCGACTTCGATGCAGTTACGAATAGCATCATCCTCTCCCACTTACTGTGTCGCCCAAAGTGGTCCTGAGACCTGAATTCTCAGCATGGAGCTACAAACTGACAACAACAACAACTTCGTTGCGCTCATCGTCGGCGTCACCGGATTGACTGGCGTCAGCCTAGCCGAAACCTTGATCCGCCCTGAATGTCTCGGCGGCCCTTGGAAAGTTTACGGGGCCGCTCGCCGTCCCCTACCGGCATGGTTCCCACCCTCCCTCCTCCACCATTTCATTACCTTGGACGCGCTCGACACCGAAGACGCACGCGCCAAGCTCTCGTCGATCGCCCACGAGATCACCCATGTCTTCTGGGTCACTTTCCAGATCCGAGACGACGAAGAAACCAACGTCGCCATGAACGGAGCCATGTTAACCAACGTGCTCAGCGTCCTCAGGTCTGCTCCTTCGTCTCGGCTCAGCCACGTCAGCATCCAAACCGGCACCAAGCACTACATGGGCCCCATCAACGACCCGGTACGTTCTCCCCAACTCGCCTCTCACGACCCGCCCTTCCACGAGTCCATGCCCCGACTCCCTTACCCGAACTTCTACTACGCGCTCGAAGACCTCGTTGCCAGCCACGCGCCTTCCGTCACCTACTCCGTTCACCGTTCCTCCATCATAATAGGCGCGTCAACAAGGAGTACCCACAACGCGCTGCTTATGCTGGCGGCTTACGCGGCGGTCTGTCGTCACGAAGGGCTGCCGTTTCGGTACCCGGGGACGAGGTACACGTGGGAGCATTTCTGCGACATGACGGACGCCGGGGTGCTGGCGGAGCAACACGTGTGGGCGGCTGTGACGGCCAAGGCCAAAAACGAAGCGTTTAATTGCACGAACGGCGATTTCTTTACGTGGAAGAAGATGTGGAAGGTGCTGAGCGAGGAGTTTAAGGTTGAGTTTGTGGAGTACAAGGAAGAAGATGAGTTTGATATAGTAGAGATGATGAGCAAGAAAGGCCCTGTTTGGGAGGAGATAGTGGAGAAACATGGGCTTTGTAAGACAAAACTGGAGGAGATAGCTTGCTATCCGCCGTTTAAAGTGGTGGCGAATTTCAAGTTTCAGCACGTGTCAAGCATGAACAAGAGTAAAGAGTATGGGTTCTTTGGATTCGCTGATAGTTTCAAGAGTGTCAGGTTCTGGGTGGCAAGGCTCAGGCACTGGAAAATCATCCCTTGAATTTTCATGTTGATTAATTAATATTATATCTGATCCTTGATGTAATATCTAAATCTCTAATTTGTAGTGAACGGGGGTAGTAGTATGTTATATTTCTGTATACATAGATTAATTCATAGTTTGTGTTTCTGCAAATGATGAGCATATATGTTTTCATGTTACTCTCTCTTCTCTTCAGTCATAATTATAAAATAAATTTGATTTTTTTAAGAAATTAAGAAAGTTAATTAAATTACATTAGAGTATTTATATTTTTATTTTTTCTCCAAACTACTTAGTTTGACTAATAAATTAATATATAATCTCAGTATATATAATATATGATATAATTAAATAATTTATTTAATTTTCTTAATCTCTTCACACAAATCAACTTTATGTTATATTGAAGATAAGAGTTAGTATGTTATTGTTTCAAGTACGGAATAAAAAGTTAAAAACAGAATCTTTGTGCTTGGAAAGAAGAAAAAATCAGCTGATGATGAGAAACAAGCCCGTGACTTTTGAGGGTCCCTACAGACGATGATATCTCAACACCCAGAAATCAAATGGATGACACCTATATATGTGTTGGTTTAAAATAGTTTATTTTTAGGTAATAATTACTTATAAATTGTGATTCACAGTATACGAGGTAAGTATGTGAGATGAGTTTTATCTCAACTTACGTAATAAAGACTTATTTTTTAAGAAAACGTTAAACCAAACAAACTTATGTCTCTCATTTGCCAATTGACCAAAGAGACAAGTTAGATAGAAATGAATCCGACTTCTCTCCATTCCCTTTCCGTTCCTTGCCTCTGTATTATCCAAAACACTGCCGTTTTAGAGTTTGGTAGGTGTTTTAAAAAAAATAGAAAAGAAAATATGTAGCATTCTGAAGTATTGTTTTAGTTACAACCAGTATCTTAAAATAATTTTTGATGCAATGATCACCCTCAAAAATTTTTTTTAGTAATAATTACTGTCTAGCAAACCGCACTCTAAAGTATTGTTTAAGTAACACCCAGTATCATAAATTAATTTTTAACTTACTTAGAACCTTAAATAATTTTTCAGTAATAACTACTCTCTAGATAACTGTACTCTAAAGTATTTTTTTAGTAACATCCAGTATCATAAATTAATTTTTAACTCATTCAACACCTTAAATAATTTTTTCAATAATATCCAGTATCCTAAAATAATTTTTTTTTTTGCATCTAATCCCCTGAAATATTTTTTTTTTATCACCACTTTGTAGCTTAAGTTTGGATTGTTCATTCTAATTAGAAAAATATTTTACCATACTGAATGTAGAAAACATTATTTTAAAATATTAGGTGCCACTAAAAAAATACTTCAGAATGCTACATAATTTTTTTTTTTTTAAGAAAAGGACCCAACCCCCGTGAGGGCAATGTTTTGGGTAATGGAAAGGCAAAGGACCGGAAGGCAATGGAAAAAAGCCGGATTCAAATAGAAGTAGAACATTGATATAGAAACATTGAAGATGGTTAGTTATGAATGTATATAAGGACAGAACTAAGAAAACAAATGGGGCCAAAATTTAAATCTTATTATCAATGAATTATAATCAATATTATTAAGTTAATTAATAAAGTAAAAGAATAGGAATCAACGATGAAATGTTATGAGATTTTAATTAATAAATTTTGTAAAATAGTATCCAGATAGCAAGCTAAGTATTAACACTTGTTAATCCCTTGATATTGGTGACATGATTCTAAATCTTGTTTGCCAAAATGATACTAAATTAAAAAATTCTCAAAAATACTACTGAAGTTTTGGAAAACTAGTAAATCAAGTAAATATGTAAATAGTTTATTTATGAATGGAGATGTAATGTTAATAATGAACATATTTTTTTGGGCCTTCTGTTAGGCCAGATATTAGGTCATGAGCCTCAGAAGGTCAACATTTTTTTGGGCACCAACATAAGTATAGGTGAGGAACAAGGGCACGGCCGCACCGCTGTGTGAAAAGCTTGAGGCTGGGCTCATCTTTCTAATAAAATGGAATGGCAAATGACTAATTAATGGACATTAAATCGGTATAAATGTAAAAATCATTTTTGAGAAATCTATTCTTAATTAGATTTGACAAAACTTGAATTCAACTCAGTCAAATGGTTAATTATATGAGGAAAGATGGAATAGCAAATGAAATCAATTGAGCCATATGAGCTACTAACTATTAGCGACATATCCAAGCTGTAAATGGAAATGCATAAGTTTGTTCATCATGGTCAACAGAAACAAACAAACATTAGACACATATTTATAAGATAGAATTATCTTCAGATCAATACCAAACAAATCTCATGCCTTCCTATGCTCAATTACGTAACTCTTAAAAACAATTACATAAAGGTTGATCACACGTGCCATACACAATATTTCTATTGTTAAACGTGCAATTTTATTAATGCAATATCACAGTATTAGGGTGTTACATGTAAAAGTGTGAGACTTGATTTATACGAAACTTACGTATTTTGAAGTGACTTCAATACAACAGCACAAATATGTTGTCTTGCACATGATTGTTTTTTTTTTTGGACATATAGTGCTTTAATCCGCATTTCCGTGGCTTGAGAGTAGTGATAGTTATGTTTGGAATAGCTTTTTTTTTTTTTTGGAAATAAGTGTTTACTACGTAAGTCGGGATAAAACTCCTCTCACATGCTTATTTCGTATACCATAAATTATGATTTATAAGCACTTATAAGTTAAAAATAAATTATCCCAAAGGAACACGGTGTGGGCCGACTATTCTCTTTGTTTGTTCTTGGGCCATTTTTTAACCTTTATTTCTTCTTCTTCTTTAACCAAAAAAAAAAAGGCTTGTCTTGTATATATGTCATTACCTAATGAAGTGATTAAGATATAAGCCTTAGTGTATATTTGGTATAGCGTTTTGCAGGCCCATTCGCACGATTTTTTGCCTTTCGTGTGATTGTCTACTACTAACGATTTTTGGAGTATTTGGTTTGATGATTGTGAAATTGGGCTTTTGAATATTGTGATGGTGAAACGCATGAAAAATATAAGTTCCATTTTGGAGCTTTTCAATTATTTTTTGGTGTAATGTATTATGTATGGCAATTTCTTTTCAGACCCCACCACTTTTTCTTAACTCTAAAATGACATAATCTACAGTTGCCTCAAGAAGAAAAGTACCATTTAATAAAAAGAAAGGAAAGAAACATATAACAACAACAACAAATGATTTTCTTTTGAGAAAAGCTTGCCATTATTATTATTCCTTCTTAAACTTAAAAGCTTCTATTTTAAATTGAAATCTCACAAATAATGTGTTACTTTGATATCATATAAAATTTCAAGAAAATCATCTTAAATTAGTATTGATAACTTTCTAAGTATATCAAAATATATGTCAAATCTATTAAAATTGGGAAGTCATCACACCCCACGTACATTAAATCTTGTCCTTAAGATTTTAAAATATCAAAACAGCCAAAGAAAATAATGGAAGTTAGACTTTTTAATTAGTTATGTAATATTATTTCATCAAATTGTGTTAATTTTAATTCTCAAATTTTCCAACTTTAACTCTTATAAATTTTTTATAATTTCAAATTTAATTTATCTTTTACTATTATGAATTATCACAAAATTCACTTATGCTTAAACCAATCCAAATAAGTTTTACTTTTACAAAAGTCATATATATAACCGCCAATCTAAACATAATCACATTACACAATCTGACTTTTACCAAAAATAAAATTGTAAAAAATCAAATTAAAAAAAATCATTTTTATAGTCACTATTTCAAACACACACTTAAAGGTTAAAAACGAGTGAGCGTGCGTGTGTGCATATATATAGGCTGAAAAGTCAAAAGGATGAAGTTTATTAAAACTAGAATTCATGGACTATGGGGAACCAGGGGTTAGTAGAAGAGAGAATTTATGGGGTTCCTTGCAAGATCTTACATAGACTATTGAAGGTACTTGGATGGTAATTGGGGATTTCAATACCTTCTTGACTCCTGCGGATAAGGTAGGAGGTACTGCACCTTCTCTTCGGGCTATGACACAATTTTCTAATTGCATTAGTAGCTTGAGTATGTTAGAGATACCTATTATTGGCAAGCTCTTTACATGGGAAAATCAAGGGGTTAAAGAAAGACTAGATTGGATGTTTAGCAATCTTGAGTGGGAGCTCAATCATCCACGAGGAAAGGTCTTTCACCACCTGCATTATAAATCTGATCATAGGCTTGTGTTGGTCACAAATGGTGCTAATTCCCCAACTCAACGTACAAAGCGTCGATTCAGTTACCATCCAATCTGGGCAATGGAAGATAGTTTCTCTGACGTGGTCTGTAAATCTTGGGAGAATAGAACTTGGAATCTGGATAGATTGATTTTTGAGGATGAGGCATCCAAATGGAATGCGAGGGTTCTTGGTAGCCTTCCTAGGCAAAAAAGACATCTTCTCAAAAGATTAGAGGGCATTGATCGAGTGAGACAAACTAATCCCTCTACTGGCCTTTACAAACTTAAGAAGCAGCTTTGGAAAGGCTATAGCAAGATATGTGCCCAGGAGGAGCTTCTCTAGTATCAAAAATATCGGTGCAAGTGGCTGGCTTGGGGGGACAAGAACACGAGATTTTTTCACACTTCAATGTTGATTAGATGAAAAAATAAAGAATTGAAGCCCTCCAGGATGATGAAGGAAATTGGGTTATTGATTCGGATAAGTTAAGAGAAATGACTGCCACGTTCTTTACACATCTCTATACTAGGGATCCTTAGGTTCCTCATTCCACACACTGGTATGCCAACTTTCCCTCGCTGCATCCCACTGATGATATCTTGCTTCATAAAGAAGTGGAGGATATCGAAGTAAAAAATGCTGCATTTTTTATTGGCGCTTTCAAAGCCCCTGGTCCAGATGGTCTTCAAGCACATTTTTTCAAACCCAGTAGACTCACATAGGGAACAAGGTCTGTGCACTCGTTCAAGAGATTTGGCATCAACCGGAAAAAGGTTAAGGATATCAATCATACTAACATTGTTCGTATCCCAAAAGTTGATAATCCTATAACCTTAAAGGACTTTTGCCCTATTTCTCTCTGTAATGTCATCTTTAAGGTTATTACGAAAATTATTGCAGAGAGAATGAAGAAGGCGATGCAGTATTTGATCCAACCACAGCAATGTGGTTTCATAGCTGGGCGTCAAGGGAGTGAGAATGTTATCATTGCGTAAAAAGCTATTCATACTATGCGGAGTAGGCGACGGAAAAGAGGAATGGTCGCAATCAAGGTTGACATAGAGAAAGCTTACGATCGTCTCGATTGGAAGTTTCTACAGTCCACTCTTGTTTGTGCTGGGAAACGGGAGGAGCTGGTGAATCTCATCATGGATTGTACCTCCTTGGTGTCCATAAAGATCCTTTGGAATGGATCCGAATCTCCAAGTTTCAGGCCTTCTCGAGGAGTTCGTCAGGGTGACCCTTTGAGCCCCTACTTATTTGTGCTCTGTATGAAGCGACTAAATTAATTGATCAACAACAAAGTTAGGGAAGGACATTGGAAGGGTCTTCGGTTCAATAACTATACTCCCCCAATATCCCATCTCTTCTTTGCATATGATCTTATCCTGTTTGGGGAGGCTACCCAAAATCAGATTGAGCTGATGCGAGACACTATGAGATCCTTTTGTGAAGTCTTAGGCCATCAAGTCAGCTTGACTAAATCTAAAGCATTCTTTTCCCTTAATGTCCATTTTAATAGGGCTCTTGAGTTGAGTCAATCTTTGGGAGTGGGACTTACTGGTGATGTTGGCAAGTATCTAGGTGTACCGATGCTACATCACAGGATCACCAAGGCTATTTATTTCCCTATTGTTCAGCAGGAAAAAAAGAGATTGACAGGCTGGAAGGGATGACATCTCACCATGGCAGGAAGGACGGTCTTGGTTAAGGCGGTTCTGTCAGCATTGCCAAGTTATCATATGTAAACAATGCTGCTTCCTAAAGCCATTATGGAGAAATTGGAGAAGATTAGCCGAAATTTCATATGGAATCAAGATCAACAGGGTTGAAAGATGCATCTTATTTCTTGGAACCAAATTAAACAACCTAAGGAGGAGGGGGCTTAGGTATTAAAGACCTTCAGAAGCAAAACATGGCTTTCATCATGAAACTTTGCTGGGGATTATTAACCCAACCAGAAGCCTTTTGGGTTCGTTGTCTAAAGGGAAAATATGGATATGGAGACATCGACTATCCCATGGTTTGTAAGAAGACCAATTCCTCTACTGCGTGACAGAGTATTACTAAGGTTTGGGATACTTTCTATAGTGGAATTGGTCGAACCATGCGCAGTGGAAATACAGCCAATGCCTGGTAGGATTTATGGACTAAACTTGATGAACCCCTCATTCAGTTTGTCGATCATAATTCTCATCGTTTAAATTTGGCTGCTAAGGTAAGAGACTTTGTTTTATCGAATGGAGAGTGGAACATTCCATGATGGAGGGAATTCCTACCAGATTGGGTAGTTAATCTTATAAGGTAGTTTCCCCCACCATGTCAATCTGGAGATTATCCTTTTAGCTGGAGAAACGCTTCAGACGGTAACTTTAATATCCGTGCTGTGTACTCTTTCATTTCTACTCAGTGGGAGGGGAATGGCTCGTCTCGGTGGAAGAAGGTGTGGAAACTACATGTTTCGGAGATAGTGAAGATGTTCTTCTGGCAGATTATTCATGAGAGCTTACTTACTAACTCACTTAGAGCTATGAGAGGTTTATCAATTAGTGAGGAGTATCCTTTTTAGTGTCACTAGTTAGAAACCATTATACACATTCTTCGGGACTGTGGGATTGCGAGAGTAGTGTGGTCACATTTTATTTCACCTAACTCTCGTTTTAGTTTCTTTTGTTCTTATTTGTAGGTATGTCTCAAAGATAATTTGTCACTTTCTCTAGGCAAGTCTTATTTTCATCGGTGGCCTTGGGTTCACATATTTAGCATCATCTGTTGGCTCTTATGGAAAAATAGATGTAAGGGCGTCATGGAAGGAGTCCGAGCTCAACCAAAGGAACTTATTCATGGTGGCCTGTATCAGCTCATGGAATCCAGCATGTTGGACAACCTGAAGCATCAGATTTTTTGCTACAATGCTGGGGATGATCATACCTAGAAGCTACCACAGGAGGGATATGTTCACCTAGATACTGATGGTTTAATGGATATTCACCGCAATGCAGCTTGTAGGGGACTTGTTCGGGATCAAAGAGGACATTGGGTTCTTGGTTTTCAGCGTCGACTTGGCTTTCTCCTGCCGACTACTGCTGAGCTTATGGCTTTAAACCAAGGCCTTCAACTGTGTAGACAATATGGGTTTCAGCGAGTGATGGCTTGCACAGATTCACTTGAGGCATACCATTTGCTTATGCAGGATAGTGGTCTACATCACCCACTTAGATTGGAAATTAACGTAGTTAGGGAATTAGTTTATTCTGAATGGGACATTGAACTCCACTATACACCAAGAGATACAATCCGGTGTGCTAATTACTTGGCAAGGGATGCCCATAATTTAGTCCAATGCTTAGTTTTCTTACCAGTTCCTCACCCTGGGTGTATTCCCATCATGAGGGAGGACTTACTACAATTCTTTTGATGTTTAGTATATTTTGTTGTATGTACTCTTCAAGCTAACTTGGCCATATTATGAATCAAAAAAAAAGAAAGAAAGAAATCATTGAAATTTGAAAGCATGGAAGCCCTAATGGCAAATGTACACATGATTGCATCATTTGAAGAAAAAAAACAGAGATTAGGCATGTCATCAACTGCATTCACCAGCTCCTTTACTTCTGATTCTCAAGTCTCCTCTACTGCTCGCAAATTAAAAAAAAAAACATCTTAGTTAGTAACTTTCTTAATTATTTGTTTACTTTAAATAATCAAGGCTCACAAATTAAGAAACTGATGAAACAAAATTAGGACCAATTTAAGAGAACAAAGATGGTATTTGTTCGGATATTATTACATCTCATATTAACATATATTTGATACATTCTCGTGTTAAGATATTATACATCCTATGTTGACATGATTGTTTGATTAGATTTATTTAAATTAGATTAAATTCTATGGTTAGTCTAGATTTATCTATATAAAGGCTCTTACTCAATCCTTTATATTAAAGATTAGGCATTGAGGATTCAATAATATTTTAAAGGTTCTTGTTTCCTTTCTATTTCAATCCTTCAAATTCTAACACGGTATCAGAGAAAGAAAAACAAAAAGAATGGATAATGTCAATTCATTTTCAACTGTAGTAGTAGATTTACTATTTAGGTGACAAACTCAAGAAGGGAGCACACCCTTCCTTCTCACCTATAATGGCAGGTCTACCATCTAATTGTCGTACTTCTTTAAACATTAAGATGATCTTGAATTTGAAAAGGTGTTAAAATGATCTTGAATTTGAAAAGGTGTTAAAATATTATTATATCTTATATTAATATTTGATATATTCTTATGTTAATGTTATTATTTAATTAGATTAGATCATAAGATTAGTCTAGATCTAGTTATATAAAAACTCTTACTCAATTATTTATACTAAGAATTAAACATCAATAATTCAATAATATTGTAAAGGCTTTTGTTTCCTCTCCATTTTTAATCCTGTGAATCTTTTTTTGGTTTCGTAGCAGAAACTACTTTCAAGACTTGCCTAATTGACTCGATTCCAAATCAGTTGACACTGACAGCGCGCGCTCTCGTGTTATTAAATTATTGCTCAGCCAATAAGCGCACAAATAGTCAAATACTGTCATTTGGGTGACTGCGTCATGGACGGTCATTTTGTCTTCTTGGCCCACTATAATTAGCATATTAATAACGCCATCAGCTCCTTAATTAATACAAGAGTTACAAAATTAATTTATGATATTAAAAAATTTAGTTGAGTTAATTATTTTATAACATGTGTATTTTTTTCAATCGAGTATGCGTTATAATCAATCGGATACTCTCGGAAAAAATTACGAATTTGGTAGGAAAAAAAATTACAATATCACGAAATATTACAATATTACCTACTCTCCGTAGAATATTAGAATAAAAAATTGGTTGGATATTTCTAGTATAAAAAACATCGAAGGCAGGGACATTACAGTCCAGGACTCTGCGCTCATCACCTGCCGGCGAGTTCTTAAAAGAAAGGTAAGGTTTGAATTAGGAATCAGTTTTCTTATTTATTATAGGAAAAAAAACAGAAAAACACCATTTAAACTTCAAAATCTCGCTGATAAGAATAATAATGGAATTGATAAGAATAGTAATGAGATTGATAACATAAATCTTTATCAAATGACTAATTTAGGATTTTGAAGTTCAAGTGGTATTTTTTTATTTTTTTTCCTTTATTTCAAACGATATAGGGGTAATTTTTTTAAAAAATAATTATTTTAATGGATACAGAATTTAAAATATAAATAATTTTTTTAATTAATATTTTTTTATTTAAAAATCACCGATTTTAAAAAAAATAAATCTAGAGGAGCTCGTCTCGCCATCCAAAAATGATCCAGAAAATTCAATCTGTATATTTTTGTCGACTTCGATGCAGTTCAAATAGCTTCATCCTCTCCCACTTACTGTGTCGCTCGCCCAAAGTGGTCCGGAGACCTGAATTCTCAGCATGGAGCTACAAACTCACAACTACAACAACTTCGTTGCGCTCATCGTCGGCGTCACCGGATTGACTGGCGTCAGCCTAGCCGAAACCTTGATCCGCCCTGAATGTCTCGGCGGCCCTTGGAAAGTTTACGGGGCCGCTCGCCGTCCCCCACCGGCATGGTTCCCACCCTCCCTCCTCCACCATTTCATTACCTTGGACGCGCTCGACACCGAAGACGCACGCGCCAAGCTCTCGTCGATCGCCCACGAGATCACCCATGTCTTCTGGGTCACTTTCCAGATCCGAGACGACGAAGAAACCAACGTCGCCATGAACGGAGCCATGTTAACCAACGTGCTCAGCGTCCTCAGGTCTGCTCCTTCGTCTCGGCTCAGCCACGTCAGCATCCAAACCGGCACCAAGCACTACATGGGCCCCATCAACGACCCGGTACTTTCTCCCCAACTCGCCTCTCACGACCCGCCCTTTCACGAGTCCATGCCCCGACTCCCTTACCCGAACTTCTACTACGCGCTCGAAGACCTCGTTGCCAGCCACGCGCCTTCCGTCACCTACTCCGTTCACCGATCCTCCATCATAATAGGCGCATCAACGAGGGGTACCCACAACCGCCTGCTTATGCTGGCGGCTTACGCGGCGGTCTGTCGTCACGAAGGGCTGCTGTTTCGGTACCCGGGGACGAGGTACACGTGGGAGCATTTCTGCGACATGACGGACGCCGGGGTGCTGGCGGAGCAACACGTGTGGGCGGCGGTGACGGCGAAGGCAAAAAACGAAGCGTTTAATTGCACGAACGGCGATTTCTTTACGTGGAAGAAGATGTGGAAGGTGCTGAGCGAGGAGTTTAAGGTTGAGTTTGTGGAGTACAAGGAAGAAGATGAGTTTGATATAGTAGAGATGATGAGCACGAAAGGCCCTGTTTGGGAGGAGATAGTGGAGAAACATGGGCTTTATAAGACAAAACTGGAAGAGATAGCTTGCTATCCGCCGTTTAAAGTGGTGGCGAATTTTAAGTTTCAGCATGTGTCAAGCATGAACAAGAGTAAAGAGTATGGGTTCTTTGGATTCGCTGATAGTTTCAAGAGTGTCAGGTTGTGGGTGGCAAGGCTCAGGCACTGGAAAATCATCCCTTGAATTTTCATGTTGATTAATTAATATTATATCTGATCCTTGATGTAATATCAAAATCTCTAATTTGTAAAGAACGGAGGTAGTAGTATGTTATATTTCTTTATACATAGATTAATTGATAGTCTGTGTTTCAGCAAAAGATGAGTATATATGTTTTCATGTTATTTTCTCTTATTCTAATTATAAAATAAAGTTAATTTTTTTTAAAAAAATTAAGAAAGTTAATTAAATTATATTAGAGTATTTATATTTTTATTTTTTTCTCCAAATTAATTAATTTGACTAATAAATTAATATATAATCTAAGTATACATAATATATGTTATTATTATATAGTATATTTAGTTTTCTTAATCTCTTAAAAAAATTAATTTTATCATATATTTAATAACGAGTTACTATATTATTGTTTCAAGTACGGAATAAAAAGTTAAAAACAGAATCTTTGTGCTGGGAAAGAAGAAAAAATCAGCTGACGATGAGAAACAAGCCCGTGACTTTTGAGGGTCCCTACAGATGATGATATCTGAGCACCTAGCTAGAAATCAAATGGATGACACGTATATATGTCTCTCATCTGCCAATTGACCGGGGAAACAAGTTAGATAGAAATAGAACACTGATATGGAAACATCGAAGATGGTAAATTATGAATATATATAAGGACAGAACTAAGAAAACAAATGGGGCCAAAATTTAAATCTAATTATCAATGAACCCTAATCAATATTATTAAGTTAATTAATAAAATAAAATAATAGGAATCAACGACGAAATATTATGAGATTTTAACTAACAAATTCTGTAAAATAGTATCTAGATAGCAAGCTAAGTATTGACACTTTCGATGCGGTTACTTTATTATAATTTCACTCCAATCACTAGTCTTACCTTTGGTATTCCCCTCCTTACGGTTAAGATAACGATTTTGGGTATGGCCAGCTCCCATAATATGACAGGCAATATATACAATATTTTGGAGTAATAGGGTGCAAGTATGATTTATACGAAACTTACGTATTTTGAAGTGACTCCAATAGTCCAATAAAACAATACAAATATGCTGTCTTGCACACAGTTTTTTTTTTGGACATATAGTGCTTAATTTATTCCGTGGGTTGAGAGTAGTTGCGTGGGCCAACTATTGACTTTGTTTTTTCTTGGGCAATTTTTTCCCCTTATTTCTTCTTTATTTTAACAAAAAAAAAAGATCTGGTCTTGTATATATGTCATTACATAATGAAGTGATTAAGATATAAACCTTAAAGGTTAAAACGAGTGGGCGTGCGTGTGTAGAGATAGGCTGAAAAGTCAAAAGGAAGGAGTTTATTAAAACTAGAAATCATTGAAATTTGAAACCATGGAAGCCCTAATGGCAAATGTACACATGATTTCATCATTTGAAAAAAAAAAAAACAGAGATTAGCCACGTCATCAGCTGCATTCACCAGCTCCTTTTACTTCTTACTCTCAAGTCTCCTCTACTCCCCCTGATCATCACAAATTAATCAAAAAACATCTTAGTTTGTAACTTTCTTAATTATTCGTTTACTTTAAATAATCAAATTGAATAAATTAGATCACCAGATTATCTGGCCCGGATGTACAGGCGGGTCTTCTTGGAGGAAGCTGCTGGTGTGGTGTTCTCTGCAAAATTCCAAAATAAAACCAAAAAAAAAAAAATTATAGATTGAGCTTTAAGCGAAGAAATAATAAAAAACGAAGACTAACTAGTAGGTCTTTAAAAAGCTTGAAATTCAAACCTGTAGTTTTGGTCGCAACGTCTCTATGGCTGCTGTGGATTTTTTATTCACTCCAGCACCTTGCTGTTTTTTCAAATATTAAAATTAAAACTATTCACATTTCATAGGCCAAAAAAAAAATTTAAAAAAAAATAGAAGGTTGAATTTGACCAAAGATTACCAAACCTTGCATAATGCCCAGTCTGCTGAGTCAAAAAATGCTCGTTCGTGATCCTTCACCACAATAACCACGACATTTTAATCAGTATCTTGTGTCCATATTTAAAATTATTTTAAAATATCACTACTATATTATAATGTTGGCGTCACGTGCATGGCACGGGATTTCTAGATAATATTAATACTAATATATTATTGGGCTTACTTTGGAAATTAAAGGCTTCTTCTTGGGAGTAAGGCCGCCGTATTTGTTTCCTGTGGACGCTTCCTGCCATTTGTTCACCACCAAAATTAAATTTTAAAAAAACACTAATTTAATAAAATTAATTAATTGTTTAACTCAACAAAGTTCCATTGTGTGTGGTAGATGCTAATGCTATATTGCTATGCTGTTTGATGAGTTCAATTTTGAAATCATAACGTTCAACCAATTTGAACATGCTTTGCTTTTTGTCTTTCAACTGTGTGAGAAGGAGAACACGACACACAACCACAACATTATTCTAGAAGTTTTAAAAACAATCTACCCCACAGAATAAAAAAAATGCAACCTAATAATTTGATTCCCCCAAAAAAAAAAAGAGCGAATCAGTGCCAAAAAAACAATCTTTTTCGGAGTATAATGCAATGAGAAGAATCTATAACATCTACAAAAGGAGACAAACAACATGATGATTTGATTATTCCCGTCATCATAGAAATTTGAATTTTATCAAAATTAATTAATTATTTTTTTTCCCTGTTTTTGATAAATTAAGTTAGACAATTCAAAATTACTTTCTCGACCTCCATGATCGTTCACCCGGTCCATGGAATTAGACCAAATCAATTCCCACATTATCGGTGGGCGCGACTTTTATTTATTGGAATTTTTCTTAATCGCAATCAAACATTCGCTTCTGACTAATTCCAAGGATTAGGCCATATGACAATATTTTAATGCTCAATTAAACTCGGGTATTACTTACCTTTTGAAAAAAAAAACATATTTTATAAAAGAGGAAAATATATAATATGTTCGCTCAATGACACCATTTAATTAATATGTTTCCCTGCAGCACCCATTTGCTTGGGGAAACAAAGTCATGTTGTGCCAAATAAAAATATAGTGAACATTTAATGTTTTTAAATGAGATCAGCTAGACTCAGATATAATCATAACGTCAAATTACATCCATGTCCCTACAAAAAAAAATCTAAAAACGTGTGGCAGCCTGCATTGCCACACCAAACAAAACCAAACTTTCTTTTTCCGCTGAGAATTGGAACTTTCTCTTCCTAATCCCCACATTCCGTCGGTGATGACTAGTTTTTGGCAACCACACTAAGAATGTATCACGTGAACTTTTTTTTTTGTTTTCTTGTTTTATTGAAATTATATAAATCTCATTATTTTCTAAGATACTTCTGTTATGATGTGGTAAGATACGATAAAGTGAAAAGTGTATAATTTAACCCTCATTTGAATGCCAAAGATTATTTCTTTCTTCTGGTTAATGATACCCATTTAGAGAATGTACGAATTAAGAGAATGAGATTAAAAAAGAAAGATCAGAGAAGATTAGGGGTTAGGTACCTCAGAGTCCTGGGAAGCAAAATACTCGTCTCTGCTGTAATCTGCCATCTCAGTGTTCGCTGTGGAAGCAACAGAGGATCATGCTTTGTCAGAACAAAACGATGATAAAATTCACATAATATACAATTACAAGACATCCCAGAAACACAACCTCGGGAATAGATGAGCAAAAAGAAGCAGAGTTAAGGAATTAAAAATCACAGAAAGAACAGAGCAAAACAGAGGAGAGCAGTCCAAATGAAGGAAGGAATAAACAATAACAGGAAGTGAACACTTTTTTATAGGGAAAGGGAGAAAACTGAGAAGCCAGAAAAGATAAGAAAAAAGAGAAGAAGCATATAAAGAAAGGATCTGGATAACTACCTTGGAGTTAGAGGAAGGAATCTGAGATGCAGAGAAAGAAAGAAGAAAGGAGGGGTGGGGTTGAGTGAGAGGGTAAGACAAGAATATGAATTGTATTAAGCAGCTATTGAGAAATGGGAAGATACTTACGTTACATTAATATGTATGGTAAATTATTAAGAGAGGATATTATCAAAAATAAATCCAATCTTGCAAACATTGGAGGAGTTAGGTGGAAGATTTCCATTGGATAGCGGACTTCTCCGATTCTTCTCTCAATTTCTATTTAAAAAAGAAAAAAAAAGAATTTTTGTTTGTGAGTGGGGAATATGAAAGTAGAGTTGAATTATTGAAAAAAGGGCTAAGAAGAAGGAGGAAGGAGGAAGGAATGGGATTGGAGGAGAGAAGAAAAGAGCCGTTAGAATATCAACATCGGTTGGTCATTGGCTTAACCTGCACCGTACATCCTCACACACGCCAATCATACTCGTTACCGACACTTCCAAGCTCCCCCCTTCCCTCCTTTTGTTTTTCAATTTGTTTTTATAATAATAGTAGGGATTAAAAGCAGGATCAAATCTGTGCGTTCTCACTAACATGTTACAAAGTTATTAGATTTTTATTGGCCCAAAACCAGACCTCAAACGACGTTAAATGATTAACTGGTTAATATTGGAGAACTAGATAAACTGGTTATAAAAAATTTGAGGTAAGTTTTGTCCTTAGATTCATTAACAAACTCTGCCGAGTCAGCATTTTTTTTTGTTAATGAGAGAGTAACAATGTTAATACTAAAAAAAAAATTTAAAAATATATTTTATAAACTTAAGGAACTAAATTAAAACTTGCCACTATATACTTAATAGATAAATATACGATTTGACCTTTGTTGAACCCATGCGCTTCTCTAGGTATTAAACTACTTCTTTAGTCCTTAAGGCAAGACTTTATAGGAAATTAGTATTGGTTCTAAACGTAAGATCTATTTTACATTTTTATTAATTTTTTTCTAAATTAATGCTACTAATATTCCCTACCAATAATCAAGTACGAGTAGAAGAGGGAGAGAGGGTATTAAGGAAGATGATTAAGATATTTTATAAAGAACATGACATATTAAATAATCTAACTAATCTTCATAATCCAATTAAATTAGTTAATTAGGCCTTACATTAAAGATTAGAGGAATATAATCATTTGTAAATTATCTTTTTACTTATATATAAATCTATATACTTTTTAGGTAAAATTGTGAAAAAATCCTTTATTGGCAACTTATTTGTCAAATAGAATCTTCACGTGCAGATTATCTTCCACGTGTGCAGAATATATTTCCTGGTGTGCATATGATCT
This sequence comes from Inga leiocalycina, assembly GCA_963242795.1. Lineage (NCBI taxonomy): Eukaryota > Viridiplantae > Streptophyta > Magnoliopsida > Fabales > Fabaceae > Inga > Inga leiocalycina. The sequence continues at coordinate 10,169,730 of OY725327.1, read as the reverse complement.
TCCCTGTGTGCAAAATTCTTCCCTATACATGTGCAAAAATCTTCCCTCCTTATGCAGACATCTTCCATCCATGTGCAAAATATCTTCTCAGATCCCACTTAGTAAATTAATTATCCATAAAGTCTTTTTTTAGCAATTCTCTCTACTTTTTACAACGTTTTGGTTTTATAATTTAATATTGCAGAATTATATGTTATAATTTAAATATTAATTCAATAAAATACAAAGGAGTTATAATTTATATTTTTTACCTGGATTCTAATTCGTATCAATCATAGTATTATTCGATTTTTTTTTTGTGTCTCTTATGTCTTCACTGTCACGCATTCTTTCGTTCACAAGTCACTGCCAATAATTTTGAGTAAATTTTCAGTTTGTGGAAGTACTTTCTTGTTTTCATTTAATTATTTAATTATTTATTTATTTGCAACATGCAATAATGGAAGCTGGAGCATGTGCTTTGCGTGTGGCATTAGGATTGTGCCCACATGAAGTTCACATATTTACATGATGAATCATTTCTGAGTCATGTTATTTGTACTCGACTTGGCCATTATTGATTCCCTCTGTTTTTTTTTTTTAAATTTAATAGTTACACCTTTACTTTTTCCCCCCGCAAAGGAGGATTTCTTGATTTTAAGATATTTTTAATTTGACATTTGATTCAATGTTTATTGTGATTTTGTTGGAAATCGATAACTATGAAAATCAATTGATCTTGGCTGGTCAAGAGATTGATCAAAGCAATATGAAAATCACTTTTATTTTTAAAGTTACTAAATCACTTTTTCAACTCGTATCAAAACATGCATGACTATGCTAAATAAAAAATATATATAAGTTCTGTTTTTAATTTTAACTATTTAGGTCATAATTTTTATGATAGCTCATATCTTAGGTATTTTAATTTTATAGTCATTACTTATTTTTATCAATTCAATCCTTACATCAATGTTGTGTGAGTAGGCAGTCTTTTATTTAATTGAACAATGGACAAATGTTTTTTTCCTTCTAAATTTGTCAATTCTATATTATTGATCTCTTCTTATAATATCAATAAGAATATACCTTCATGTCCAAAACAATTTAAAAAATTAATAACAATTAAAATTTCATTTAATCAAATAAACAAATTCAAACCAGAATCCCCTGAGTTTATAAGAATTTTAAAATAAGTTTCACTGTTTCTTCTAATATACAACTCCTTACACATTTTATATTTCACATTACTTTCATGTCAACTTATTTTTAGAACTAAAAAATTGATCATTCAAAAACTGAAAAGAAAAAACTTTTTTTATTGTATCATAATCAAAAGATTGGAATTATCATATAACTTACAAGTATGTCCTGATCATATGTTTTTTGTTTTTTGTTTTTTGCCAGTGTGTATTGTATCATTCACAGATTTGTTGTTATATATTTTATTGATGTCATAATTATGAGGTTGAAAGACAGAACAATGAAGAACACATGGTCCACCTACGTTTAGGGGTTGACACAGGCAAAGAAGATGATGACCGACACTTAAAACAGAGCCTGGCCTTTAAAAAAAATTGGTTTTTACAAAATTCATCTTCTCAACTAATTAATTCTATGAAAATATCCCCACTATGAAAAGTGACAATCAAACTTACCAACAACATTAAGACACATTTAAGTTTTTTTTTTTTTGTAAATATCTTGAGATATTTTGGCCCAAATCACTTGTAGTAGTGAAAGAGATTTTAAACTCTTCAAGATAGTTGGTTTAGTTTAGTGGGAACCATAACCCTATCAAGCAGTGCCAGTTGGGCATGTTAGCACCACAACCCTATCTTCTTCTTTGATGTTGCTCTCATCTAACGTAACCATCAAATAATTGAAATGCAAAGAGAATAGGGAATATCCCATAAAGGGAAAAAGATATTCAAGTGGCTAATAAGACTCTTGAAGCAAAAACAACCAATCAGGACTTTCAACATTCTAATTACATTGCTCCGTGTTTTTAGTATACGTATTTTCTTATAAGAAATAATCATGTTTGAGATATTATCTAATATTAAATATGGACATCTCTTTCAGCCGGTCGAAGAATTAACTCCTTTTGAGTGATCCAACCGCACTGTCATTTTATGATTATATAGCCCCTTTAATGCTGAGCCACAAGTGAAGGTTGGTGACATGAATAATGGCCGTTGTTTTCAAAGGACAAGTTTTAAATGTCCAAGAGGGCAAGTTTTAAATGTCCAAGAATAAGGGTGCAAGATAGCCCAGAAAAAGACCCAGTCTTGTAACCTTGTTTGGGCTTTGGTAAACACTTATGTCAGTTAGATGGATCAGAACTTCAAATAATATCCAATACTCATCAGTCATCAATACATCAACTTGACCAATAATGCAATTTGTTGCATCATGATTGGCTTACAAACTTATCTTCTCCTTCCCCTATTTTACATTTGCAGTAAAAAAAAGACACTCTGACTTGCTTCACCTGCACAACATCACTCGACCACATTACAAATTGCCCACCAATACTCTATGATACACTTGAGAATGACATTTATTGTCGGCATCTCCATTTGGTAGTAATAGGTAAAAACATAAGCTATATGTCTATCAACAATTGGGGCTGACAAATATAATCCTTTTCTTTTGTTAATTCTTGATTTGTTGGGAAGTTTGGACTGAAATGGAATGTTTGAGATCAGCAATGTGAAGCTCATGGTCACCGATTGGGATTCTTCGAACCCCAAACTCGTCCACGACACTGAGATGGTCACACACATGAACACCAACCTTAACTCGTTGTTTCGAGCCAGCAGGAACATGGACCTTGTGGAATACTACCAATTGCTTCATGTGGGACCATTTTCCTGAAGGTGGCTTTGAGTAAACGAGTATTGTGTGAGTACCATCCAGTTCGCCTTCGTTCTTCACATCAATGTGGAATCCTAATTCCAATGAATCACAATTTGCATGGCTCACCTTCAGTGCACTGCTTGAGATTGTGCTGGAGTTTGTAAGAGCCTCAAGGCTGACTAAAGGGATAGAGACTTGTTTTGGGGCAAGGGCTAGGGAGTGGCTGAATCTAGTGTAGCTGAGCCCATGCCCGAATGGGAACACCACTGGGCCCTTGTAGAATCTGTAGGTCCTACCTGGGTACCCTCTTCCAGGGTTTGGTCTCATGTCCATTATTGTCATTGGCACTTTCTTCACATATTCTTCTGGGTACCATGTCATTGGAAGCTTGCCTCCTACAATCATATCATAATATTAATAAATAAATAATCAATTTCAAAACACAAATAGTAAGTTTTTCCTTTCTTAGTTGATGCTCTACCCGGGTTTGTTCTGCCAAACAGGACATCGGCTATGGCAGTTCCTCCGGCTTGACCAGGGTAGCCCACCCATAAAATGGCACCAATCTTGGGGTCATTTTTGGCAAAAGTGACATCGATAGGCCCACCAGACATAAGGACCAAAACAACTGGGCCTCTAGTGGCCCGGGCCACCCTTGATACAAGCTCTTGTTGGAAGCCTGGCAGGAGAAGCCCAACTCTATCCCTAAATTCAGCTTCTATGGATTGGTCAAGGCCCACCACTAGAACCGTCGCATCCGCATGCCTCGCCGCCGTCTCCGCCGATGCAAAGAGCTGGTTTCCCGTACACATAACATTGTTGCATCCACTGTGATGAACAGTCTTAACATATCTTGCGATCCCTTTCAAAGGCGATGTGTACCCACAGGCCACACCTACATTAATTAACCACACATATTTTAGAATTAATTAAAAATAAATTGACTTGATAATAATGGATTGAATGAGCTTTACTTACCTGCATAGTTTCCTATCATAGTTGTGGTGACATCAGAGTTGGGTCCAATGACTGCCACGGTGCGGTGGCGTGTAGGGGACAGTGGGAGAGTGTTTCCTTTATTTTGTAGAAGAACTATGCCTTGTCGGGCAGCTTCAAGGGCGAGTTGTTGATGGGCCGGGGTGCACACATCTCTTGGGCCTAAGTGTCCATAAGGTTGGGCCGACGGCTCGCCGTCAAACATGCCCAGTCTCATTTGGACCGTAAGAAGGTTAGCCAACGCCAAGTTAAGGTCCTTCTCTGATATATGGCCCAATTTAATGGCATCAGCAGTGTGAAGGGCCAAGAAAGGCCCACAATCCAAGTCCAAGCCCGCTCTAATTGCGTCAGCGGCGGCTTCCTCAGGCGTTTGTGTGAAGTGTTGGGTGTCGTAAAGAACCCCAACTGAATCACAATCCGAGACTATGTAACTGGTCATGAAGCAAAATAATCAATGTCGTGTAGCAATTGGGCAAATATAAATGTATAAAAATTATTATAAATGAAAAATAAATGGGAAATGGGAATTGGGCTGACCCATTGAGTTTCCATTCGCCACGTATGGTGTTGCGTAAGAGCTCAGGATCGGCGCAAGTGGGCTTCCCATTAACTTGATTGTAGGAGCACATCACACTGGCCACTCCTCCATCGACAACACATGCTTTAAACGGCACGTCGTATGTGTCCGCCAAGTCTTGCTTGCTCACCTGCACCACCCCACACCCTACATTATTACCATCATTTCCCCTCTTCGAATATTCTTCTATGTATATTGGGACCATAATTATATTTAACGTCCCTCTCCCCAACTTGTGCTTCATTACAACCTCAAAATCAAAAGTTATAAAAGCGCTACAACATTTTTAAGTAGACGCCATCCCTACTTATCTATCAAACATGCACAAAACGACAACGTCAATTACTTTGTAGTTTCGTGGACCAACTCCCCTTTCAACAACTTGCACATGTCTGTGTCATAAGTGGGGGAAAAAAACAGATTTTTTGAAGAAGAATGACTTTGAAAAAATAGGTACATATATATTATGTACATAGTGAGATACCTTGGCATTGAAGTGGAATCGGTCAATGCCTTTCCAGTTATCAAGATCATAGGCGGTGTAATGTTTGCAGCAGGCGGCGACCTTCAAGCGGTTGCCGGGGTCGTCACCTTGGAGTCCCCGGACATAGTTGGCGGCGTACTTGGCCACCACCTGAGGGTCCTCGCCGGGAGTCTCCTGGCCGCGGCCCCACCGTGGGTCACGGAATATGTTCACATTAGGGCTCCAGTATGTCAAACCAGCCATTCCTCCGTTGTACATTGCCCTCGCCTCATCTGACACTACCTGCAATCATCATCACACACTTTGTTCTAATTTTCTTTCATTATGTTGCCAAACGCCCAAATATGTATATTAATATGAAGTCTTGTGTGTTTGCTAATGTGAAAGCGTCGTACGTACGTTCTTAATAATATCTCTAGCTGCAACAGTATATATATTGACGTTTCTCTAATATTTATTTATTCTTTTGTCCAAGAAAGAAGGACTTCGATTGGCCAATAATTATGCACATCTCATCCCTTCAGAGAGAAAGCGATAGGTTATCAGTGGTTGTAGCTCATTTGAAGCAAAAGCAACCAAACGGCCTTTAATGTGTGTGTGTGTGTGTGTGTTTGTGTAACTTCACTTTATTGAAGAAAGATGTGTCATATAAGTAAGGCTTACACTCTTTAATTTATTTATTTTGTATATTTTCAACACAAGATAACATTATGCCGGAGAATAATAAAGAAGGGGAAAAAAGAGGAAAGGTCCCATATATATAAAATTCAAAATTTTTAAATTTGCAAGTTGCATGGACTGGCTATTAGTGGGCAACTTGAAGAGATTTTCCCAGATTTAATAATTAAATTTGAAAATAAAAAACAATCATATCAAATCAACGATTCCTAACTTCTTGATATATAGATTCCGCTTTTGAATAAAAAAAAATCAATTTAATTTATTTATAAAAGATGCTTTTTTGCCTTAATACTAAAATGTTTTTTGAGTAATAGTTGAGAAGTGCCTGATCAGAGGTATGATTATAAAGTATATGGATATATTTAAAAAATTCATGTAAAGAATCTTCAGCTAAAAAGACTTCAACAACTTGGTTGGTTGCACATGACGTGATTTATTTTAATACTTTGCTAATAAATGATAATTAATAATCAGCGGGAGAAACCTTGTCTGTATCGCCACCTCTGTAATCAAAGTCATTAGAAATAACAAAGCAACGCATGCACAAGCATGGGCACCTAAAGCTCAATAATAGTATACATACTTTCTTCATCCCTATTTATTTACCCTTATACAAAAAAAAACCACACACCAGTAAAAAATAAAATAAAATTTATGTATACTATGTAAGAATTATATTTTAATTATTTTTATCATCTATTTAATGTTATATTATTTCAAATATTAATTACTTCCATTTGATAGGGGTTTTATTGAAAATAAATAATGATTAAACTTTCAATTCAAAACAACATATATGTCTGAAAATGAAATAAAAGTCTAAATCAAGAGAAGAAAATAGAGACAAACGAACTATCAATCTTAAGACTTTGATAAATTATATAGTAAATGGAATGATGTCACGGGAGACCAACCCTCATATAAGAAATTAAAGACAGGGACGAGCGAGTCTACTGTAGACACACGAACGAAGACCGACACTCCCATACTTTGTTGTGTTGTTTTTGTTATTTTTATGGTCGTGTGATGGAGTTTCAGATTCTCATCATCTCATTTATTTTATTTTTTTATTACCAGAAATCTCTTTTTAATTATTAAAGCCCCAAGAAATTAAATTAAAAATTTACATCAATCTCGTAATTAATTTTACTGTGACTCACATCGCATATGGGGATGGGATGGAACAAAGTATTAATTAACCATCCTTTCTTTTTATTTCTTTTTCACACACATCCATCAAAGTTACTTTTAGCTCTGATTCTGTCATCAAAGGTTTAAAAAGTAAACTTAAGAGCAAAATTTTTATCCCTAGGTATAGGCTTCATGTTTCAATTTAATGTAACCATAATTAACACTATATATTCATGTGCATGACATTATATGTTTGACCTCTGGCTACCTATAATTTCATTTCATCCATAGTTTAATCACCGCATTATAGAGATTATAATAACCGAATATTTTATAATTTATACTGCTGCATCATTATATGTTGTCTTAGTATTTAAAATATGCATAACTTTTGTTAAAAAAATATACAAAATAAAGTAAAACTAGTCAAATATTTAACAAAATATTGACAGAAATAAAATTCTAAAATATAATATTCAATTTTATAATCTGGTGTATGTATATATTCAATTGGATTACTATGTGTATTTATGAGTGGATAATTAATAGATCATCACGGTATGGCTGAAAAAAGGAAAAGGGCGAATATTTGGATTATAAGGAAAAAATAAAGAAGAAGGAGCAGCAGTCAATGGAGTAAACTAAAAGATAAATCTTACCCGTCCAATTTCGCGCCAGAGAGATTGGTTGAAGGAAGCAGCCGTGGTGATGACCTGAGGGAAGCTAGTGGCGCCAGGGAAGGCCCCACCGAACTTGGTACCGGGACCCACATTGGAGACGCCGTGAAGCGCCTCCGACCACCACTCATATCCCTGAATTCCCAATCTGGGCACCGCAATAGCATTATTCACCACCAGCCTTATCTTCTCCGGCAATGTCAGCCGTCCGATCAAGTCCTGAACCCGAACTTGAATCGGCACATTCGTCCGGCAAAATTTAAAGCTCCTCGTCAAACCGTTCTTCGGGTCACATGCAAACGGAACCCTCCCAAACCCAAACGACGACACACACCACAGAACCAGAACAACGAACAAGAAAAAGAGACGGCTCTTATTGTTATTATTAGCCATATTCATATATATCTCATAAAATGAGACACAAAGGTAAAGAAAATATGAAGAAGGAGGGTGTGGTTAATAAGAGCTTGAAGAATTTGGCGGTGGCTATGGCTATATATATAGATGTGTCCAGGGTGATATAAAAGTTGCGTCTTACACTCTTACCCAAGAGTTTGTTTGGCTGGGTTTGGGTAGAGATAGAATAATTATAATAATAATACAGAGAGAATAGAGAGTTCAATTCATGATTGGATTTCCACGTCGATGGAGTTTTTACAACGATTCAGAAACTTATTTAAATCCCAAAACTCAGATATATATATATTAGTATTATTTATTGGTATTTATTTACTTTTAATTTGCTAGAGTGAGTTTATCAGTGTAACACGCAGTTAGGCTCAGTGGGTTAGACATGGTTCGTGCCTCTCTCATACTAGTTGTTTTCCTGCGGTTACCTAAGATATTAAAAGTGCCTTTTGAATAAGAGTCGTCACAAAGTTAACATCTGAAACTGAAAGCAATCAACATGAATGGCTTGATAAAATAGTATTTATTATATTATAAGTTTTTTTTATACTATCAACCGGTATCTAGTGCTTTTTCTAGATGAACACTATAATTAAGTACCTGATAGCAATAGACTATTCAAGTTTTAGATTAATGTCTCCTCTCAGATAGGACACGAGACCTAAAGTTAGACCAACTCTATGTTGGTATTAATTATGTTATAAGTTAATTATAACTAAAGCTGCAATTAATAATGTTCTTAGATTCATGTTTGGTGTTTATATTTACGTTCTTATTTTCATCAGTTATTAAACGTTGAACGGGGTTCTATATATATATATATATTGAAATTAGGGTTTACTTTATGATGCGTGATCTAAATTTTATAATAATTTAGTACCATAGCTGATCTGAAACTGGTGAATGCTAGCTCATACCTAATTGTATTATTTAGCATATACGCCATGACTCGTATATCAGTTAAAAGGAAACAAAAACAGAAGGACTAAAAAACAAAGTTTTGAAGGTTATTTTCCATCTAGCATAGCTGGACGAGTCATGTGCGGCGTATTAAAAAAAATATTTAAACAATTTAACCAAGATGCTATTTTGAGTTGACGTGAAACATCATGAATATTATTATTATCACAAGTTGCAATTGATTTTTTTAATAATATTCTTCTTCGTGATATCCGAATTATAATTCTGTCTTTATTAAATATAGTAGAACTTATGAAGTTAATATATATAAGAGGAGAAAAAAATGAAGTGAAAGAGCCAATGAAGTCCAAATATTTGACTGTTTCTTAGAGTTCCCCTCACCAAATACAGAGACTTTTTTGACACACCAAAAAAAATTACTTTTAGGTGTTTACCATAATGACCAAAACAATTTAATTTCGTATATGATGTCACTTGAACTGACTGAGACACAAAAATTATTTGACCGACCCAATAATTTATATATACGAAGTTCTGAATATATATATTACAAGCTGTAATTTTGTTCTTTCTTTGCTTTCTTTTTCTTTGCCTTGTTATTTCTGTCAAGGTTGTTGTTTGCCTAGCTCACCAAAGAACGATGATAAAATTAAATTAAAATTATGTTCTTGTTGTATTGTGTGGACAAATACATGTACATGGTCATTTATTCAAAAGAATCTTGGCCACCTATTAAAAGGGTCCACAAGCAATTGATTGAGAAAGTAGACGAAAAAATAAGATAAACACAAATACGTGATTGGATAAGAGTGGCAAAGCATAAGATATCCATTTTGTTTATCTTTCCATGTGTTATAAGAAATAATTATTCAGAATACACAATTCCGATATATATTTATTTTAGTGACAGCAACGAGAGATATGGTATGATTAAATCAAGAAAAAGTGAGACGAGTGTACGCAATGGTTTTCGTTTTCTTGTTTTTCACAAACATTGTCAAGAGTACAGTTGTTGAACACTTAATCTGGTCTGGTGTAATATCTGTTCCCTGATGTAAAATTCCTATAAAGTTATTGATTGTAAAGTTTCTTTATAAGGATTTATTGTAAAGCTCTTACATATATAGAGTAAAAAAATGAAATGAAATAAAATGGTAGTATAGGTTTGAGCGAAATTCACCTTCTCTATGTTTTAACTACTCAATATTTTTTTTTATTTTTCTCACAGTAAACTCAACGATATTTCACTACGAAAACTCTCAAAAAATTAAAACACTATCAAATATTTTTTCTTGAACAAATCTAGAGGTCGCATCCTGTAAAAGTTCTGTTTTTAGAGGAATTAATATTTGTTTTTTTCTTTTGTTTTCACCATTTTTTAGATGGAACTAATTATTTACGTCCTTTAAGAATTTTGTCCAAATTAACAGAATAGGAACAATTTTTTTTTGGCTTCTAAAAGGCTACCTTTTATATATGGACGGTTGTTTTCAATATTTAGTTAAGCACCAATCATAAGGCATAATTGGGTATAAATGAGGACAAATTTGATCATATAATGAAAGGCACACCAACCAATTTTTGGAACAAACTTCAACATGAAGCATCGGCACAAGCATTGATTATAATGTGATATATTATATAGAACCCTTTTTATGCATGTGACGTACCTTGAAATCTATAAGACCACTCTCAAATAATTGTTTGTAGGAAAGTAATTGATCGCTAATTAAACAGCACAATGAATCAAATATTCCAAATTACTCTCATCACACATATAACGATCGAATAGCCATTTATAAGGAGGAAACTATCTATCTATGTATATATGACTTTTACAGATAAAAAAAAATAGTGAGGTTATTTTTAATGTTAGCCACAAATATGCATATATTCGTGTCGATGTAAATAAATTTATTTACAAAAATGTTTCTATATATATATATATATATGAAAGGATAGGTTTTGGGAATGGCAAAGGGGTTGTACTTCCCTGGAGGATCAAACTGATGGTAGGTGAACTGTTTGGTTGATGTCTGTGGGACCTTGGTGCCATATAACAGAATTCACAGAGACACTGTAACATATTTTATGTTGACACAACATCGGACAAGAGTTCATATAAACAGCTGTAACCAACGGACACTGTATGTGAGGGGACACAAGTAATAATGTTATGGTTTCATGATTTAACTTGTTAGTTGTGGACCATTTGGGATCTCGTTTGCTTGCCTCAATTGAGTTGCCAGCTTCATACGGTGGTTTTGGATCCATTATTCATTGCCCTATGCCTCTCCAATTACGTGTAAGCAAAATATATTTCCTCTTTTTTTCTTTTTCTTTTAATTCATGGTTGAAAACAAGCCATCAAAGGTCTACTCCTCTCATCTTATTTATAAGTTATTTTTAATATGTTTCACTGAAATTTTTAAAAAAAAATTAAATGTTAATAAATTTGGCTTAAAAATTTAATAACTTTTCAACTTTACCTTTATTAATATACTCCCTCTTATCAACAATATAAATCAATTACAGAAGAATGCATATTTTAGTCCACAATATAAATTATTTTGAGAGTAATTAATGTTTATTTGTCAATTTTTTATTTATGTTTAAATGTGAATTTTTTGTATTTTTCTTTCTCCTTCAAAACCTAATTTAATATGGGTATATCAAGTTGAAAAAAAATCAATTTTAGATATATTCAATAAATTAACTACTATTTTTTTGTTCTGATAAATTAAGTGACTTATGTTGTGGACTTAAGAGAGTACTTTCTACCTTAAGAATGCAAAATCTACAAAATAATAAATGAATAATAAAATTATACATTCATGTGAAAATTTAATGATGTGGCTAATAAATAGGGAAAATCCTATATAAAGACGGTTGAATTACCCAAATTATAATTTAGGTTATTAAAATTAAAATATTATTAATTAGGTTATACAACATAGTTAGGGATTTAGAAATCGGGTCAAATTACCTCCATATCCCTTAATTATTAAAAAAAAAGCAAAATTGGAGACAGAACTATATTGTTTATGCACTACATAAGAACCCTAACGGCAGAAAATTCATTGGAGATCTCGACACAGTCAAAAAATAGGCAAAGAAAAATACGGTAAGTTGGTTCTAATGTTAAATCTTCATTCCTTAATCCCTTTTAGTTCATATATGTATCTTTAGAGGATTTGGTTTTTTTATATTAGTTAGTCAGTGTCAATCGATCACACGATTGCAGCCTCGGTTTGCAGGGTAATTATCTGCTCACACTATTATTTTGCTACTCGATCAGTGGGTCCTTTGCTTGCATCCCATGAGAATTTTCTCACATTCAATGCCAAGAATCCTGTACTCATGTATATATGTACTAAACAAACCAGTAAGCCACGAATCTGAACGCACACGCAAAGAATAAATGAATCTTGACTTTTTTATTCAAAACAAAACAAAAGAAAAGAATGAAGGAAATGTTAAAAGTAATACAGAAATTAGTAGTATGGTTTTAAGAACTACAAATTTCATGAGTCAGTGGTATATTGTTCTGCAATAATTAATATTATAGAAATCTCTGTTGAATCGGACATGTAATTAATATTATAAAAAGTGTCTATATCACATGTTTGATTAAACAAACATTAAGACCGTATATATTGCTGCTGCGTATATTGGAACTGAGGCGGAATTGGAAAGGGCGGTGGGAGAAGGAGGCGAAGGCGGAAAGGCGAGGAAGGCGAAGAAGAAGAAGATGAAGTAGAGGCAGAAGGCTTAAGGTGGGACAAAGAAAAAGAAAGGGATTCCGGCGAGGAAGAGATGACGACGGAGGATTTGCTACAGAAGAGGGAAGCCGACGGAGAGAAGACTAAACTCTCATGGCATCGTTCACACTCCTCAGGGCACACAAGACAGAGACGATGGTAATTAGTCTGCTTTTCCTTTCCTCTGTTCTTTGGACCATAGGTTAGGGGTATTATTAAAAATTAACCAACATTTATATATCCTAAATTGGGTCATTGACTCAATTCAAGATTTGTGGATTTTACCAACCTTATATAAGATTTTCTTATTTTAACTGTCTTTATATGAGATTTTCCCAAATAAATACTCATCTGATCCTATTTATAAGGAAGAGCAAGAAAATTTTCACATAAATGATCAATTAACCCTTCATTTATTATTTTATTAAGTTTTCATGAGATATAATGTATATTAAATAAGGATAAAGTTGAAAATTTTTTGAGTTTTAAAGCAAAATTAATAAAGTTTAAAGTTTTTCTTATTGTGTATAAAACATGCTGTAAGTAACTTATAAATAGGATCAGATGAAAAAAAAAATCTTCTTTCTTTGTATTATAAATAAGACCAAAGAAGTGTTGAGTAGAATAAACACCCCATTCTAGAGGCCTGCAAGCAATTTTACCTAATTAATTAATGCAATGACTCACCCAACTAACTATAGAAATCTTCTTGAGAAGTGAATACAATGAATTCAAAGTCACAGCCACGCATGAATGAATGGATATCTTAACTATCCATGTCAAGTAAAAGATGGCAAAAATTGAAATGACGTTGTGGTCAGTTTGCTACAGAGAATTAGAGTGATTGAAATTACACGTAATAATGTGATGTTATGATATGATATCTTGTGGGGTGCCAAGCTGGAAGAAGCTATCTACTTTGAGTGTAATATAGCCTTGAAGCACCACTTCTCTGACTCTGAAACTCTCACAGAGTATTTAGAGAGAGAGACATAGAGAGAGGGAGAGAGGATTGAGTTTGATGAGGTGGCGAGGGAAAGTGGGAGAATGAAGGATAGAAGAAAAGGGCCCACATCACAAATCCTATCTGTTAGATCAGAGTAGCAACTTTGGATCATAAGCTTATTATCTATTTTGGATTTTGGATGCCCTCATGTGTAATCATCAACTTCAACTTTATTTGCCAACATCTGCCTCATGCCTATCCCCACATGTCTACTTCTATCTCACTCAATTTGTAAGTATTAAGAAAATTGGTGATTAAGTTATTTATAACAAATGTATGTTGATTTTCTTAAAGTATTGTTTTAATCATTTACACTGGAAACTATGTAACCATTGATCAAGACTCCATATGATATGGGTAATCAACAACGAGAATTATTTGAGAAAGGAATTACAGACTTAGAAGATAAAGGGGATTAACATCTTATATATAGGATCAAAACAAACTCCTTTACTAACTCTTATATTTAGGACATGAGAGAGTAAGGAATTAGATTAAGGCTTGTTATTTATAAATCATGATTTATGAATTCTTTTTTTAAATTACTACTCCTTCCCATCCTTAATGAAAAAAAGAGTTGAAATTTTTGCTTTAATTGTTCGATATAATATCACAATCTCCATTGTCTTCCTAACTAATTTATTATTACCTCAAATCCTAAATATAAGATTCATTTGATTTTTTTTGAGAGAGATTAAGGAAATTAAATAAGTTACTTTAAAATATTTATACCTATTGTTTTTCTTCAAACTAATTTGCCTGACTTATAAACTGATATACAATATAATAATACACAACATATTATATGATTAAATAATGTATTTAGCTTACTTAATCTCTCTAAAAAAAGTCAACTTATATCTTATATTAAGGACCAGATGAAAAATTTTAAAATATATTTTATAATTATACATGTTCACTATAAATTTACATTTTTCAATGTAAATGGTTGAGAGAGATTATCTTAAGAAAAAGATAATACACATTTTTTATAAATAACTAATTTAACGTATTTTTTTAATCTATATGAATTAGTTAAGTAACCATTACGTTTAGGGAAAGACGTCTGAAAAGAATTAAATACAGAATTCAGAGATAGAGTTGAATGGATGAGAACGAAATGAGAAAAGATGCATAGCTTCTCTTTTGATGCAACAAACAGTGGCTTGCTCTGTTCATGGGATTTGCCAATCAGCCATGATCCATAACATAACATTCTTATCCTTAAACGACAGTGACGTTTAGTTAGTTTTGCCTAACTTCCAACTAATTTACTACTACTTTTTTTCTTTTTAATTTAGCAAAAGGATGGTTTAGTATTTATGCAGCTAGCAAAGCATCCTACTTTTGGGTTCACACTTCATTGGCTTCTCTGCAAAAATTGCCCTTCCTTCGGATATGAGAAATTGAATTCTCCAATTTCTTGATTTATTTTTTATATTTGGAAGGATTAAAAAAAGTCTCATGTGTGTTTTGTGCGTGTGTGTGTTTTGTGTATTATTCTTTTTCAATTTTGAAGAAATTGCAAAAGAAGATTCTTGCACGAGATATGAAAAGATGTTTTCTTCTACCAAAAAAATATATGACGAGATAAACTCAACAAGAATCTCTTAGACTAAAATCAATATCTTTCGATTTAATTAGATAAAAGTCGTTGTTTAATTATTTGAAAATTAATTTTTCCTTAATTTGTTTGCCCGAACCCCGAAGATAGAACATTTGAATTTAAACCACACTGAAAATGATTATTTCATTAAAAAGTAGGCCATATAATAGTTTGAAAAAAATGACACTTGAACAAGTTCAAATCTTCATATGGACTTCTATTAATTACATGCTATGCTATTTCAACTAATAATTCAAGTGAATGTAAATTTATCTAATTAAGATCATAATTTTTTGGGCCCACAAGGATAAGTACAGTCATTTTTTATTAAAATTTGAAGTTGATGGGGTGTTCATTTTTAAAGCTCATATAACCTACCTTCTTATTTTATTTATTTATTGAAAAAAGTGCTAAAAATTGAAAGAGCTATTGAATTACAATTCAGTCCGGATTGAATATGAGTCAAATTCGTCATAGTTAAATTAATAAAATTTTAATTATACCAATCATAAGTGAAAAAAATGATTTCAATTAAGAAAATGGATGGTTCGGGCAATTGAAGCACCAATTTTCTTGATTTTTAATATTTTTCAAAAGAGCATATAAACCCATTTTAAAAAAGTTGGAGAGGGTGAGCGAAAAAAATGAAAACCAAAACTGCAAGCAATTAACGAATCTGTTTGAAAAATTGGTTCAAAACTACTGTAGTTTGCATATTCTAGTCAGCAAAAGTAAGCTATGTGCATTGATTAGAGACGTTACGTACGTTGTTTCATTTTCTGCCACGCCACTTTCACTATCCAGCATGCCTCACCTTCTAGATGTTACACCTCCTCATTATTAATTACTCTACTAATCACCAACCCAAAGCAACATTAATATAGAGATAAACTCAAATTCATTCAATGATTCTTCTACTTTTCACATGCACATATTATTTTCATGGTCTTTATTGGATGTAGGCAACAACTTGCTTCGTTGCCTCCACTAGACGTTCAAGGAATTGAATTTTCACGTCACGTGATTTCATTATTAAGCTAGAGGTTCATGTTTGATCAAAGTTTAAGACTTACCATTCTGGTCTTATTTATAAGTCATTTTTAACTAATTCTCACATACTAAGGAAAGTTAGATAACTCATTAACTATGGGTTAAATTTTCAGTTTTGCCTTTATCTATGATTGGTTCTAAAAATCTATATGAATAAATTTCTTTTGTTTATTGTAATTAATAGGGGTAAAAAAGTACAAAATGCATTTACTACCCTGAAAATGGACTTATAAATAGGACCAAAATTTTTGGTCAAAGATGACTTATAAATAGGACCAGAGTGGTATTTAGATTAGAATTTGATAAGAGTGGCCTTTTATCCTAATTGATTTTTACAAACTGAAGTTGGGGGAAAATCGAGTAATGTAATATAATTTATGCTTAAATTATTTTTGTAAAAAAGTTAGAAACTTGCTTGGATGAAATATTAAAAAAAAAAAATTTTGGAATGTTAAATTGCTAGAAAATTAAGTGCCTGTTTACATTAACCGTAAAAGTTGTTTTTTCAGCATGATTTATGATGTACGAGGAAAGTATATATATAAGAGGAGTATTATATTGACTTTTATAATTGTATTTTTTGAACGCTAACTCAAACAACTTATAAGTTTTACCTTAGAAGTCATTTGTGCAAAAACTATCCCAAACATATGTCACTCAATTGACCTTTTTCCTTCTTCAACGCGCATTCAACTCCCAACAACGCTAATCTAGACATGCTCTTAATATTTATTTGTGGCTATTATTTGATTGCTTGCAACACGGAAAAGGACAGTGTTGTACTGTTGGTATCATGCGGACTTGTTTGTCTTTTGGTCATGAGAGCTCATAATGTGGTTTGGAGCCTCTTAACCAAGTTTTGTTCCTGCCGGAGATACGTGATCTAGTTGATTGAGATCACATTAGTTGATTAATAATCGGAGGTAGTATATAATTAAAGAGGGTGCTAAACATAAATTAGGTGTGTATAGGAAGTTACCTTCATCCAAAAAGATGGAGGTTGACAAAGGTTCTCTCTCATGAGTCCCAAAAAACTCAAGTTTAGGAATTACCCATTGAAGGGGTTGATTAGTTTCTTGTCAACATTGATTCTTGACTGGTGAAGATTTTAAAAATACAACATTTTTTTCTTGGAAAAAAAAACGGGTTTGGGCTGAAAATTGGGGTTTCAGCTTTCAAACCCAAAAGTCCATTTCCATAACCAACATTTGCTTATAAAATTGTTTGTTTTGAAGGAGAGGATTTTGGGGGTCCATCTATCTTTACTGGATTGGGTTTATGGGCCGAATCCCAATGTCTAGTAGACCTTCGATAGGTTTATACTAGAGATAGAAGATAGTACTAAAATATCAGACATCCTTAAATTTAAATTTATAATTCTAAGCTTGGGTTTAATCTTTATCTCAAGGAAACAAATCCTACGTGCTTAAAACTCCAAAGCACTTCCCGTATTTAAGATCTTCCAATTATCGTTACTTCCTAATCATAATGGCCTTGGTTTGGATTAGGTGCTCATAGTCAAGATGATCCCAATTTAATTTTTTAAAATATTTTCTTAAAAAATGTGACAATTATAAAATTATCTTTATTATAAATTTTATAAATGTTAAATTTAAAAATATAAAAATAAATTAATTATGAAAATATCCCTACACTTTATGAGGGTGTCATGATCTATAAGGAGAAAACCAATCAACACATATTGGTTTTTTTAAAGACATTATCTAAATTAATCATCTAGTTTCTGGTGAAAAATAAAAAGTAACCCTCTTCTTGACACGCCTTGCAAGGGAATCATTTAAACAAATAATCTGACTCAGATTGGGGAACTCTGTTGAATTATCTTAACATTGACTTTCCCGCAACAATCCAAATTCAAACAAGGAAATATTAACAAAAAATCTAACAAGGAAGCCTGAGTTAACCGGAATTTTCGATGAAGGATTAAGCCTTGCTGCAAGTGCTAAATTTTCATAAACCTCTTATTAAATATAAACAAGGGAGGACAGAGCAATCTTAATCAAACAGTGCGACAAGGAAAGCATCCTAGTATAAATCAAAAGCAACCTTTTAGTCTAGTCACTACATAATTTTTAGCAAATAAAATTACAACTTGCTCAACTTGATGGGACCCATTTCCTTTGCCTTGGCCCTCAATATATGCTTCTGGATCTTCCCAGTGGCGGTCTTTGGTAATGGTCCAAAAAACACTGATTTAGGTATCCAATAAGCAGGCATCTTTTCTTTGCAGAACTTCATTATATCTTGAGCAAGAAGCTGCTCATTAGAAGTATCCACGCCTGGCTTTAATGTCACAAAGGCACAAGGAGACTCGCCCCACTTCTCGTCTGGCCTTGCAACCACAGAAGCCTCAAGTATTGCCGGGTGAGAGTAGAGAGTATTCTCAATCTCAACACTACTGATATTTTCAGCCCCAGAGATGATTATGTCCTTTGATCTGTCTTTGATTTCTATGTATCCATCAGGGTGTTTCACAGCAAGATCTCCAGAGTGAAACCATCCGTTTGCAAAGGTTTCTTCATTTGCTTTTGGGTTCTTCAAGTAGCCTTTCATCACGATGTTGCCTCGCATCATGATCTCTCCTATGGTAGTTCCATTGGCAGGAACAGGCTGCATGGTTTTCGGGTTTATGACGTCAAGACCTTCCAAACTAACGTAGCGAACGCCCTGCCTTGCATGGAGCCGGGCTTGGGTTTCAGGGGGAAGTGTTTCCCACTCGGGCTTCCACACGCATACAGTGGAGGGGCCATAGGTTTCTGAGAGGCCATAAGTGTGCGTGACACGAAATCCTAGTTGTCTCATAGCAGAAAGAACAGAAGGAGGAGGAGCAGCCCCTGCTGTATTCACTTGTACGATATGTGGAAGAGGAAGAATGGTTTCCTCAGGCCGGGCGTTCACTATTGAGTTCAGTACCACTGGTGCTGCACAAAAATGTGTCACTTTATACTTGGCAATGGCTTCATATACTGCCCTTGCTGTAACCTGCACCACAAGCATTCAATTGAAGGAAATAAAATAACTATAATTATCAAAGTAGCTATTTGGTAAAGAGAATGGATCTCAACAAGGATATCATAGTGTCCCTTAATTAACGAGACATAAAGGCTTTTGCTTTTCACAGTAAACAAAGAGCAGGTCATTTGAAATATAACAAAAGATTCCATGTCCTATCTCTGGTCCTTAATATAAGATCTACTTTACCAAAGGCAGTACTGTGTTTTAAAATGGGCATGCTATATCACTTGTTACCTACAGAGTAAACCAAAAGGACTAATCCAGAAGTAGAGTTCAGTTAACTCCAAGCAAAATATTAAGGTCAATGGTGTTGATCATAAGGGTAACTAGTCAACAATAATTTGTTCAGTCTAATCCATTGATGTACCTGGCGAAGGCATATGTTTGTGCCACAAAGAGCAGCAAGTGTCCAAGGGTAGCCCCAACCATTGCAATGAAACATAGGGAGTGTCCATAGATAGATAGCTCCTTCGTTCATTCCCCAAATGAGAGCTCCACTTAGACCCATGAGATAAGCCCCTCGGTGATGTAACACCACGCCCTTAGGACTAGCAGTAGTTCCAGATGTATAACCCAAGGCAATGCTCTGCCACTCATCTTCTGGTGGTTTCCAAGCAAATTCAGGGTCACCACTTTCTAGAAACTTGTCGTAGTCAATAGCTCCTTTCGACAAAGCGTACCTTAATGCCTTAGGATCACAGTTTTCATCTCCAATGACTATTAACAATGGAGGCTTGAAATTTTTGCTTTTCTCAGACCAGATTTTCAAAGCTTCCTCTGCCAAGGGAAAGAACTCTTGATCCACCATTACAACTGCGGCTAATGAATGACCAAGAAGAAAAGCTATGGTTGACGCATTTAGTCGAATGTTGACAGGGTTCAGTACAGCTCCTGCCATGGGAATTCCAAAGTGAGCTTCATAAAGGGCAGGAATGTTGGGTGCAATAATTGCTACCTGTTGGCAGAAACACACAAAATTACTTCAGTAATGAACATGACAGAATACAAAGCCCATCATATTAAAAGTTTAAACACAGAGAAAAGACTAGAAACAAGTCCCAAACGATTTGAGAAAGGTCTTTTCACTAACTTGTGAAGAACAGGTCCCCAGGTAGAACCACAGCAAATTTTAACCACACATGACATTCCTAAAGGCGACCAATATTTACTAAATGGTATGGAGCAGTAATTTTATTTCTATTCGTCATACAACGGAAGAATTCTTATCTCTGTTTTATAGTTTCCCTTACCCTTCACCATAGAATTACTTATTTTGTTATGAAATCAAATAAAATTGAAAAGTCAGAGCATACATGGGACAGAACTTAATTATCTACTTTAATTTAATTTATGAGATGACAAGATGCCTGGGAATTTTTCAACCTTACGTAACAAACTTGGGTCAGCGAAAACCAATTATTGCTTAATTTAATTTAGCTCGATAAAGATATGGAGTCTTATCCAAAGAAGCTAGATTTTAAATTCTATTCGTGAATTATCGGGAACTTTGGAATTAACAATCAAATTGTAGGGCTAAAACGAAGCCATTCAAGTTCAGTCAAATGATGAAAACACCAAGAACCCAGAAATGAATCGATATACGGCGATCATTGAATTTGGCTTGTCTCTACTAACACCCATTACAGAATAAAACAGAATCTGCAGTCAGATTTGTTCGTCTCTCGTTGGAAAGGCATCAAGTGGCAACAGCTAAAAGGACTTTGGGATGATTTAAATATATTTTATGAATGATTTGTTCCGCTTAAACTAGAAATGGAATCTTTTGTGTATCTTCTCTTTAAAGGGGCAGAAGTTCATATGGCATATTCAAAAGCTTCTCAAATTTTCTCACCCACAAATACAAACCTCACCCAAAAAATAGGGAAATCTTAAATTTCCAAAGAATCAAATCATGTGCATTAAAAATTGCATGTAATAAATACACTCTTCTTTTTTTTTTTAGCAAAGTAATAAATACACTTCATCAGCATCAGTTTTCAACTCTTCCCCGTAAAAATAATTTGATTGTTCCACCCGAAGGAATGAAAAAAAAAAATAATCAAATTCAAGCAAGCAATTCATAAGCCCCAGAATTCTGCAAGTACAGGCTAATCGTTTTTAAGAATTTAAAAACACTCCCTTGCAATTCAATAATATTTCTACGCACCCGAGAATGAGAGGTAACGCACAAATTAATTAATTTCGACAAAAATTCTTAATATAATTATATAATATAATTAGCATAATAAATACATTAAGGGAAAATCCCAAAAAAAGAATTTGAAATTTGTAAAATTCTAATTCAGATATTTCCTAAAAAAAAAAAAAGAATTAGGAATCGCTAATCAGATCTTGACATTTTTTAATCAACTATTATGAAAAAATCGGATATTTTATAATTTCAAAATTTTTTTTCAGGATTCTCCCCATATTTAATTAAAATAAGAGCAACTGATTTTTTTAAAAAAAATAAATAAATAAAAATTTTAATTTTTCAAATATGTTGTACTTGGATTAAAACTCAATGCTTTTTATCCGGCGAAAAAATTGATTCCGTTGCTAAAAATTATTTTCGCAGAAATAGAAAGAGAATCCCAGAGGATAAGGACGGAGCGAAAAAATGGACTTCGGCCGATCGAATTTCAAATCTCCCACCACGAAAAACAACCCGACACTGGCAAGGCTCTACGAAACTTATAATCAAAATGAATGAAAGAGAAGATGTATCCAGAATCTCATAGAATCATTTACTGTTGGAAAAAAAATCAAGTTAAAAATTCAGATAAACTCGTGAGCTTCCATCGATCAGTTCCGTAAAATCAGCGTAATGGGATCTTATCATAGGTGAAAGGTGGGAGAGAAATACCGTGGAGCCGACGCCGATGGAGCGAAGAGAAAGAGCAGAGGCCAACCGGCGGCAACGGTGGTAAGTCTGAAGCCAGGTATAGTGGCGGGGCCCATGGATCACCGATCTTCTGGAGGGATGTACCTGAGCTGCTCTTTCTAGAAACCACAAAGGCGTCAAGGCTGTGTAGTTCGCCGCGTTCTTTGGCAGGTCGTCTATGTCGCGCGCCACCACCATCGTCTCTGCCTCTCTCTCTCTCTCCCCCCCCCCCCTCTCTCACAGAATTTCTGTTTGCCCTCTCGCAGTGCGTCGAAGTTAGACGAATTGAGTTCAGTGGCGTTCTTTGCCTCATGAGTCGTGACTATATATATAGGAGGCCTCGGACAACGTGGACGCCTGATCCAACGGCTCTTATTGCCTGACGAAGCCAATTTCTCTTTTTATTTTTTAATTTTTCCTGTGTTCCGAGTTTGTCGTCATAGTATTATCATGGCGGTGACAGTCCTGGTAATGATTTTAAGTGTATGTCTGGCAATATTTATTTTTTGAATATAAGTATTTATTATGTAAGTTGAGATAAAACTCTTATCACATGTTTATCTTATATATTGTAAATCACAATTTATAAGTATTTATTGTGTAAATATAAACTATTACAAACCCACTGAATGTTTTAACTAAACTGGAATGTTTGGGGGATCTCGACTGTAGAGGTAACATGTACCTCGCGCTATATGTGAAATTTTTTTTGACCTGAAACACTAAATGTTAAAATTAAATTATCACAAAAAAAAAAGGAAAATTAAATCATCGTTTTTTTTTATGATAAACAATATTCATTTAAATATCAAATGCATATACATTAGGATTCTACCGTCTCAGACATGGACATGACTGCAGAAGTGGATATAAATATGGATGAATATTAGTAACTGATGAAAATTTATCAAAATAAAAAGGGTTTTTGGGCAAAAATGCCTAGGAGTTTTTCTCAAATATGCACCCTGCACCAAAAATTTTTGTTGGGTACAAAAATGCCTATAAGCTTTTAAAAATAGAACAAAAACATCATTTCTATTAAATACTTATAGTATGAAATTCTAAAAAAAAATTAAAACATGAACCCGGATAGGCTCGGGAATCGGACCGGTTTATCGGTTGGTTCGCCGGTTTTCGGGCCGGACCGGCCGATCCGGTCTGAGTTCAATAACCCTGCATTTTATGTTTCTGTAGGACCCACCTAATGTCCATGTGTCAATGATTCTCATGTTCTCTTTCATATCAGTCAACTCTCTCTCCCATTCCCATGCTCTCTCTTTCTTTTCTCTCTCTCCCCCCCTACGGAAACACATTCCATACTCCATCTAAATCACCACATTTTCTAGGTTCCCTCGAAATGAATTTTGCTTTATAAAAAAAATGAATTATTCATGCTTTGCAATAGTTGGACGAGATTTCATTTAAAAGAATGAGCTTGCAAGGTGTGAGTGAGGCTTTGTTTAAGTCAGAGCAAAATAATTTAATCACAAAAAGCAGAGTAAGCAGAGTATTCGTCTAGATGTAGTATTCTTTTTTGTTCATCATTCCACAGTAACTTTATTCTTGTAGATGGCAAAAATGGAGAACAAAAAATAAGAGATACGAAGTTCGAAAAAGAACAGAAATGGATTAAATCGATTTACTTTATGGATTTACTATATATATATATATATATATAGTAAATCCATTTACATGTGTAAATCGTTTTACTATATATAGTAAATCAATTTACTGTATTGTAAATTGATTTACACAGTGTAAACCCATTTACTGTGATGCTGCTCTGTTTTGTCTTCTATTTTCCTCAAATTTCATTGATGCTACTCTGTTTTGTCTTCTAAATCCTTTTCCTCACAAACTACACCGCTGGAATCCATCGGTGTCGAGATCATCAAAGTGATTTCTCTATCTCCATCTGACGCTTTAATTTAATTTTTGTGTGGATATATTTATCTTTTTCATTTTTCCTTCTGCAAAGGAAGATGGGTTCTCACCAAAATTGGTGGGAACTGATCTTCCCATATTTAAAAGAACTTGGGAGCAGTAAACGTATTAGTTATAATTTCACAAAACTAGCAGAACTCGCTAAAAGAAGCATCCAATGCATAATAAAAGTGAAAAGCGTCGAAAAAGGATGAATAAGTCATCATTTTGTATGTAATTAAGAAGACTTTGTTTAAGAAAAAGGGATAGAGAGAAAGCGACAGATAAAAAGAGCTATTCAAATTCACCATGGAAGCCAAACAAAGAATTTCAATGCCCTTCAACTTCTCCATTTTCGGAGGTCATGGTGGACAAAAGTAGAATGAGAATCTGAAGGAGGAGAGAGTATGACCATGAGAGATATATGGATACAAAATTTAGTTAGAGTATGGAACTAGACGGTGTTTCCATGGTGGGGGAGAGAGAGAGGGGGGGAAGGGAGAAAGGTTGAATGAGATGAGAAGACATGGGAATTGTTGACACATGGACACTAGGTGGGTCCCCTAGAAACAAAAGTGACGGACGTTTTGGATATTTAACGGACATGGTATTTTCACTATATTTTTAAAAGCTTTTAGGCATTTTTACATCTAACAAAAGTTTTTTGTGCTGGGTGCACATTTAAGAAAAGCTCAAGGGCATATTTACCCCTTAACCCAAATAAAAAAACCCAAGCATGAAAGAGATGTCCGGGAGAGTCACATTTGACCAATTGTCCCATTCTTCATATTGAGGCAGAAATCCTTTTTTGGATATGATATGAAAAGCGAGCATTTCATTATTAAATGAATTGTTGTTGGAGATATAAGCTGCATGTGGGTGTGTCAAATGGAACAAGTCCCACATTGTTTGGGAAAGAGAGAATAATAGTGTGTATATTACACCATGTGAATTTGGGCTAGTGAATGGGCCAAGAGGAAAAGTGGGATCGCACTCACAACAAAGGGCCATTAGGAGGCAAGCGTAGTGGAAATCCGGCGATTTCCCCCTTCGCGTGAATTAAATGTGGACTGAGCATTTTCTATCAAATGTTTTTTTGAAAAAATTTACAATTTATTTTCGTGAAAATGGCTTACCAGAAAAACCCAGTTTTGAGGCATCTGACTTTTGAAACCTCAATATTTCAATTACAGAGGTCATGAGTCTGATTTTAAAATTGCCAAACGTACATGGCCATTCAATGTTCAGAAACGGCCTCATCATGTGGTTTTATTGTTGTGTAACCGATGGTTTAATAGTATTTATGCGGATTAAAATGTTGCCCAGCGTTCAGATGCATGGAGGCCTATAAAAGGCGCTTCCTGCAAGAGGTTCAGGCACCAAGCTCAGACATCTCGAGCTCTCTCTTCCTCTCTAATATTCCTCTGCTTTCTCTGCCTTATAGTTGTTCTCGTTTTGATATTCTGTTCGCCCTGCATCTGCAGGAAGAATCCGTTTTATCCTGGGGAGTGCCGCTTCCAGTTAGTCAGTGATCGCTGAATAGCTCTTAAAGACAGCGTCCTTAAAGGTGACTCAGATTGCACGGTATTTACAGGAGTTCGCCAACAATTGTTGCTCGAAGACAGATTTGAGCAACATTTTGCTGTGAGGATACCTTTTTCCAAATCAAAGCCTAAATAGATTGACCTGATAGCAAAAATAGGAACGATGGTATCATAAAGTTCTTGAACGATATTTTTCTATAACAATGGTCCATCCTGTTACTAAAATCGAATTGAGGGGTTTAAGTTCTGTATTGGCTGTGATTCCTTTGAAACAAGCTTCCATCTTGATTTTGAAATGCGAAGGAAATGAGTTTAATGATTTGAATTATCATCTCTATATGACCCACCTTTTGCAGATTGATTAATGATGTTTTTAACCAGTGAGGGAAAAGCTGTGAAAGGAAATCTCATGGATAATCCACCAAACCAAACAGGCTTTGTCACCTTGTAATATTACTTAAGGAGTTTTTTTTAAATTTAATGTTATCTTGAAAGTTTTAAAACATAGAATATTACATCATACTGTTAAAAAATTAATATTAATCATTAACTTTTTAACTGTAAGGGACAATATTGCTCTATTTTAATACTCTATGACCAACATTAAACCTAAAAAATTTTTTGGAGTAATATTGCTTCTCATAAAAAACTTATAGGACAAATTTACACCTTAACTGTTGCATAAAAAACCTTTTAGAATTTTCAAATATTTGTAATCCACGTTTTTGCTTTAAAATGCTTTAATTAGGATTCTTTTGCCAAAACTTTAATTGGGATATTCCATATACTCCCTCCGATCCTTAATATAATACATATTTAGGGGTTGATCTTATTCCTAAATATAAGAGAAGATTTTTATATTTGTCAGTCTTTTCCTAATGTACTTTTATTGATGCTCCATTAACAATAATAAAAAAAATAGGGAATGAGGGGATTAAAAATGACGACTTGGGTGTTTTAGAAAATACATGTGATATAAATTAAATTCCCTAATCCAATCAAATTACATAAATATATCTTATATTAAGGATCAAAGAAATATAATTTTTATATGGCAAAAAAAGAGGAGTATAATTTTTTTGCACAATTGCCTGATGCATGCGATCCGCATAACTAATAAAGATATAATTTTTATTCTGCTTGCTTTCCGGACTTTTATTAACATAATTGGTGGGCATCGTTATTGCCTTGTTTCTTTGAGTAATGGCTTTTATTATTCATAATTTTGGTGCTTTTTTTTCGAAACTACGAGCATCTTCCATCCATAATAGAGTGGGGCCATATTTACTCGATCCATACATATACGAGTAGGTGCAGTTTGTTTTAAAATTTACAATACAGTAAATCACAAGTCCTATGCTTTGTATGGCGTCTAGAAATTAAATATAAATCTCATTACTTATAATTTGTAAATAATAGAACTTAATATAAACTTGCAAGCATGAAAGATACACTATTATTGATGCTGATTTCCTGTGCCTTGATATGAATATTAATTAATACGAAGTAGGTATATACACTTAGATTATATTAGAAACAATATAGAGGAACAAAAACGACATGTTATCATGTTCCCAATCATCTCAAATTTAACTTTATATTTTAAATTAGGGTTAATATAACTTTTGGTCCTTGAAGTTTGATCCAATTTTGGTTTTGGTCCCTCAAGTTTGAAACCAGTGGTTTAGGTCCCTGAAATTTCACCCAATTTTGGTTTTAGTCCCTCAAGTTTGAAATCGGTGGTTTTTGTCCCTAAAGTTTCATCCGATTTTGGTTTTAGTCCCTCAAGTTTGAAAAGGACTTGGCGACCCGTTTTTGAAACCCGACCCGACCCGGAAAAAACCAAGTCATTTTCAAACTTGAGGGACTAAAACCAAAATCGGGTGAAACTTTAGGGATCAAAATCACCGATTTCAAACTTGAGGGACTAAAACCAAAATTGGGTGAAACTTCAGGGACCAAAACCAAAATTGGATCAAACTTCAGGGACCAAAAGTTATATTAACCCTTTAAATTAATAATTTCAGAAAAAAATATTTTTAAGCTGTTTTAATTAATCATATATTGTATCATACCACTCAGATCCATTTATAAGTTTTTTTTTATAAAAAACTTTGGTCATATTTATAAGTCTATTTTTAGGATAGTAAATACATTTTGTACTTTTTTATCTTTATTAACTACAATAAACAAAAAGAATTTATTCATATTGACTTTTAGAACCAATCATATATAAAGGATAAATTGAAAATTTAATCTATAATTAATAAATTCATTAACTCTCTTTAGTATATGAGAATTAATTAAAAAGTAGTGCTCCGATAAAATTCAAAATTACCGGACAATGACACTTTACAATCAGAAGAGAGAGATTACTGCCATTATTGTTATCCTCGCGGTCATCATTATTATCAATGAAAAGGGACGAAAACAATTGAAATATCATTAAAAATTCAAAGTAAATCTATTTAAATCCTTTTATAGTCAATTGAAAATTTCAAAATAGTGATGGATAAAACTCTTGCAACTTTGATAAACAAATTAAATTTTTTTTTTAAATGACATATGCTACCTTTCTGAGAACCCAACGAATGAAGAGTATCTATCTTTCGAAATGCACAAATGACATAAAATAAATTTGTGCAGACTCAAGCTTTCAAACTTATACCGTTGACCAGTCAGCGGCCAAAACTCTAACGAGAATAAATGTATGGCAAAGGGGTGGGGGTGGAATTTGAACCCCCACCACTTGTTTTGCCAAAAAGGGTAAAACAATGGTGGCCACTAATACTTTACAATATATATCACACACACACACACACACATATATATATATATAAAAGTTAACTCTTTCTCTTTTGATTTAAGTTTATTCACAAATTTTATTAAAGAATTTATAATAATTTGTAAGATTTTAACGATTTTTTATTTATTTAGTAAAAAATTCACACTATTAAATCTTTTACAATTTTTATTAAGGAATTCATAAGTTTTTATTAGGTTTTAACGATTTTTTATTGGCCAGTAAACAAAATTTATAAGGAAAATTCTAAAAAATTACATTGGAAATAGCAAAAGGACAATTTAGTACATTGAAATTGCAAAAGTACAGATCAGGCCGTGTCAGACGGGTAGAGGAATCTGGCATTTTGAAATTTCGGCCAAATGACGAAAATGCCCTTCAGCCCTCAGTCGGAATAACAACATAGGAGTTGTTAATGGCGAGATCGATGGTGTTATTGGCCCTGAAATTTGTTAAGTGCGAAAAAAGAAAATGGAGTTGTTAATATCGAATCCGGAGTTGTTAATGGCGAGATCGGTGGTGTTATTAGCCCTGAAACTTGTGAATTGTAAAAGAAGAATTGAAGTTGTTAATAACGAATCCGGAGGTGTTAATTCTGAGGATCATGTTGTTATTCTGAAGTGGGCCTGAAGTGCTGAAGGGCATTTTCGTAATTTGGCCGAAATTTCAAAATGCCAGATTCCTCCTTTTTCTGACACCCGCCTGATTCGTCTTTTCTAAATTTCGATGTACTGATTTGTCCTTTTTATATTTTGAGTGTAGTTTTTTGGAATTTTTCCAAATTTATATTATAAGCTCATTCACAAGTTTTGTTAAGAAGTTCACAACATTTCATAAAGTTTTAACGATTTTCGTTTACCTAGTAAAAAAATTCACACAATCAACTCTTTCACAATTTTTATTAAGGAATTCACAATTTTTTATCAGGTTTGTGAATTCCTTATGAAATTTTTGAATTTTTTAACAAAATTTGTGAATGAACATGAGTCAGAGAAAGAGTTAGTTTATATATATTTGTGTGCATAATATATATTATAAAGCATTGGTGGTCATTTTGGCAAAATAAATTGTAGGGGTTCAAATTTCACCCCCACCACTTTGCCACATATTTATTCTTGTTGGAGTTCTAGCCCTAGCAAGGGGAGACCATCGAATGGCTACCAATCGGCTTGCGGAGTCCGATTGGCTAGTCACCGACGAGGTAGGGTAACATTTTTTTAAAAAATATAAGGGAATTTGCATCATTTCCACTAGATTCCAAAAAGGACAAATCATGTGCTAATATTTTTTTTTTTGTATTATGAATATTTGAAACACTATTTTATCTTTTTCTAGTTTTAAATTTCTTTTTCTTCATTTTTCTCTAAAAAAAACTCAATGACAAGTGAACAATGTTTATATTTTATCTAGAACTTGTTATTGTTTCTTAATTGTTACAAGTGATTAAATTTATTTCCTTTTATTTTTTAAGTCTGAATTAAAGTTATTTTGATCAAACTTTTTTTAATTTAAAATTACGTATGATAATGCTTATACTAAAAATTTAACCTTAAAAGCATCTAATTATAATTTTTAATTTTTTTTAAAAAATTTTCATCATAAAATGTATTTAAATTTAAGGAAAAATCCCTAAAAAATATTATTTAAATTTCAAAATCTTAAATTGGTTTTGTTGACAATAAGAGTAATAAGATTGTTAAAAAGGGTAATGAGATTGACAACTCAAATTTTTGTCAAATAACTGATTTGAGATTTTAAAATTTAAGTGGTATTTTATTGAAATTTTTCCTAAATTTAACGACACTATCTAAAATTAATTAATTAATTATAATTTTCGCTGTGTTGCTTATTTTTAGAACTTTGCTTCCAGTGCTTCTCGGTTCTAAGTTACGGTACGTCATCAACCTTCAAGGGTGGATCTCCTCTTATTTCGGGCGCGCCCGTGAACTTAAAAAAGTCTTCCGCTATACAACAACTAGGGATTTTGTCTGTAAGAAACTCATTAAAATATTTATATGTGTCTTGTCAAATTTTTTTTCTAATTTATTTCCTGAATATTCAACATTTCTAATGTTTTTAATATTAAATTAAGTGGTAACCAATTAACAATCAGATGAATGTATAGTAAAAATATAAGGTTCTAAAACCCAGACCGGTTACTGAATAAATTGGGGTACTGGGTTAAGAGTTGGTGGGTCAGATCGGAATAAAACGGGGCTAGATGGGTGAGAAAGTGAAAATTTTAGGATTATGTATATAAAATTATGAATAAAATATTAAAAAAATAAAAAAAATTAGTTGAACTGTCTAAAAATCAGTCGAATCGGGGTCAACTACCGAACCATGCCAGTTAAACCACCGATTGACTGATTTCTAGTTCAAACCAGCCTATCCAATCCGGTTTGATTTTCAAAATATGGGTAAACTAGCAAAAATATATATATTTTATATTAATATTTGATACGTAATACAGGGCATTCATTCAATTTAATTCTTTTTGTTATACCCATTCAATGAAAGTATACACTATTATTTACAATATTAAATCATAAATCATCCATACACAGGATTACACATTCAGGCACCAAGTTGAATCTTTCTTTCTTTCTTTCTTTCATGCACCAAGGTGGACCTACCACTTTCCTTTAGGAAGGCTTCAATAGCATGATTAATGATTAGCCTAGTAATAATTAATTTACCACGTCATGTCACGCTCTATTTCATAATAAAATAAAATATTGGTAATATTCATCCACGATTATAAGAATTTGAACTCCTGCTAAGTGCTAATGACTTCTTTAGTTTAGTAGCATGAAAGCTTTATATATATATAGGAGGTTAGAGGCTTAAGGACCTTCCCTTCTAAATTACTGCATCCGGTCTTAATAATTATAAGATAAAGTTAATTTTTTTTAGAGAAATTAAGAAAACTAAATAAGTTATTTAATCATATCATATGATATGTATCTTTAGATTATATATTAATCTATTGAGAAAATCCCTATAAAATACCCTTGAAATAGGGAAATCCCAAATCAGTACATTGAAATCAAAAAATCCGAATCAGTCACGCATCAGTACGGATGAACAGTATGGGCGGCACCAAAAGACGATTTTGCCCTTCAGCTTTCATTCTCGCCACTTCAAAAATAACAACACACGGTCCTTAATTAACAACTCAGAATTCTTGATTAACAACTCCAATTTCATCTTTTTTCTTTTACAATAACAACACCGGTCTTGTTATTAGCAACTCCAAATTCTTGATTAACAACTCCGCTTTATTTTTCCGCATATTCGCATTTCAAGAATATAGTGTTGTTAATGTAAAATACGGTATTGTTAATAAAGAAAGAGATGTTGTTATTAACCTTGAAACTTAAATTATGAAGTTGTGAAACAAGAAATGTGAGTTGTTAATGTAGAATATAGTATTGTTAATAACAACACCGATGTTGTTATTATGAAAGTAAAAAGATGAAATATAGTTGTTAATAAAGAATACGGAGTTGTTAATAAAGAATACGAGATTGTTAATCAAGAATCCGGAGTTGTTAATTAAGAGGGCGTGTTGTTAATAAAAAAAGAGGTGTTATTATTGGCCTTGAAACTTAAATGAGGAAGCTGTGAAACAAAAATACAGAGTTGTTAATCAAGATTTCGGAGTTGTTAATTAAGAATCGCGTGTTGTTTGTTATTTTTGAAGTGGCAAGAATGAGGGTTAAAGGGAAAAATCGTCTTTTGGCGCCGCCCGCACTGTTCATCCGTACTGACGCTTGATTGATCCAGATTTTTTGATTTCGATGTACTGATTAGGGATTTCCCTATTTCAAGGGTATTTTATAAGGATTTTCCCTAATTTATTAGTCAAACTAATTAGTTTGAAGAAAAAAAATATAAATATAAATACCCTAAAGTAATTTAATTAGCTTCTTTAATTTCTCCAAAAAAATCAACTTTATCTTATAATTAGGACCGGAGAGAATAATAAGAAAAGGAAAAAAACAAAGAAACCCCTTACTCCAGTCCCCAGTATTCGTCTCACTGTGTACCATTGCATCCAGGGTATTTTGAGATTGGTTAAACTCTTAGTATTAAAAACCCTTTTAACACATTTTTTTATTTATGATACTAAAATTTAATATGTTATTTGGCATAAATTTTGTACTCCTGAAGTATAATCATTTAATTGTTCGAATTAAAGAATGAAAATCCTCATCAGATCCATTGGTTTAACCAAACTACCCACAGACTAGTAACTAGCATGATTCAAGACTGGGGGAAGAACCAGAAATTGGTCCAAAATCGGTCAAACCTGATGAATCATGGAACCAATAATACTCCATCGGTTCTTAATATAAGACATATTTAGGATTTTATTTTGGTCTTAAATATAAGACATAATTTTCATATTTATCAATCTTTACTTAATTTATCTATATTAATGTTCTCTCAATAATGATCAAAGAGGAAAGGGAATGAGAGAATTAAGGAATATGGCTATAATCTTTTAGAAAATATACATCATATTAACCAACTCAACTAACTTCATTGATTTAATCAAATTAAAAAATATATATATTAAGAATAGGAGAAGTATCTTTTTACCTTTTTTTTTTTTTTGCCAATAGGAGAAGTATCTTTTTAATAGCTTGGTTCCAATTTAATTCTTATATTTGAGTATGAAAGGAAAGAAGCACAAGGGTAGACAACTGGGCCTTGCTGAAAATGTTGGGCCTATATCCTATCTCTGGTGGGCCCATGGATTGTTCATCCCCCTTTTTTTTTAAACAAAGCAAATGTTGATCCTCAGGCGTTCATTGATATAAATAATCGTGTTGGATTTGTCGCTGCTAGAGTGTTGAATTGACAATTGAGTCACGTCCAGCTTGGAATAGAGTGCTAGAGTAAACCATTTTTTTTAATGATGAGTTTTAACTCTTCCACGGATTATATTTGTGAGACACTTTCAGCATGTTTCTGTACCTAACATTACATTTCATCAATAGTAAGATTTAAAAACTTTTTAACTTTATTTCTATTTAATATATATATTGTCCCAGGAGAACAAAGTTGACTTAATAAAAAATTAAGGGTAAAATTCATAGTTATCGAACCCGGATCGGACAGGAAACTAACCCATCAATCAATAAATTGGTCTGGTATTTTTTATTTTTTTAAAATTGATTTTTTTCCCTTTATAATTTCATATCAATAACCTTAAAATATTGAATTTTACATTTGTTTGGTCCCGGGTTAGCTCCAGTTTGACTTCGATATGACTCATTGATCATTGACCCAGTACCTCAATTGGTTCAATAACCGACCCGAGTTTAATTACCTTGGCAAGCTCGTACATTAGCATGAAAATTTAATAAGAAATTGGATAATTTTTTAAAAATTTTCATGCCCTGTAAATAACACATGTATTCTTCTACGCGCCACCGAAAATTTGAATCTTGATTTATCAAGTCACCAGGGGTTAGGTGATTAGGCTCGAGGAAATAACGAAATATAACCATATTTGTGTATTCTGGTGGACTTAGTTGGCACATTTAAAACCGGCAATTTAATTTAATGGCGTTAACTAGGTTTTGGTCGCTAGCTGTGTGATCCAAATTCCAAAACACGTCAAGCACTGAGTTTGAATATGAAGAGGACATAGACGATACCAGACGTAATTCACAGCATATGATTGTGGCCAAGCATGAGTCCTTGTTTCTGCTTTTACTACTTACTCATCCCAAACACGTTTATCACTTACGAAACACATCATCGTTTTAGTGTTCGTTTGAAATAGCTTATTTTTAAGCAATAAGTGTTTATAAATCGTGATTCACGATATACGAAGTAAATATATGATATGAGTTTTATCTTGATTTGTGACTTGTGACTTGTGTAGTAAGGACTTATTCTCTAAACTTAAGTGATCCCAAACATAAGCTTATTTTACTATTTTCCCACTAATTTAGCATTAGCCCCACAAGACGACCGCCGACTGAGCTTATGAGCCAGAAAGAATGTTATATTATTGGAGTAGTGGTTGTTGCATGTTTTAGAGAGCCATAAGAATTTGATTTTGCTTTTGCTTTTCATTTGGGTGGAAATTAAAAAGTCTAAGAAATAATTAAATATTTGGGTCGTTTCCTTCTCACGAAAATAACTTGGCGCTCATAAAGTGAAACACAAGGGGCCCCGTCCCTCTATGTAAATTTGACCACGTTCCTCACATTGCTTTTTGTTTTCCCCCCCGGTACCGGTCCTTCAAAAAAGACTACTCCACTGGCCTTGCTAATTTACAGGTAGAGTTGAGTATTTTTCCCGCTTTATTTTAAGTCTTAATTAAATTTATCTTATAAATATACAAATTTATCCATAATTATTTGTTTTAAACTTCTCAATTCACACTCAGTCATTCATGTTAAATGGGGATAAAGTTAAAAAATTATTAAATTTTAAGACATTGTTAATTATAATATTTCCGAGTCATTGTCATAAGGCGCCTTTCAAAATAAATATATAGTAATTATTATAATTCATCAAGTGGCATATTAATTACATTTTTTTCAATGTTGACTCCTTTTTTAATTCGAATGTCACGTACTAACCACA
The DNA here is from genome assembly GCA_963242795.1 of Inga leiocalycina. Lineage (NCBI taxonomy): Eukaryota > Viridiplantae > Streptophyta > Magnoliopsida > Fabales > Fabaceae > Inga > Inga leiocalycina. The sequence goes on along the minus strand of OY725327.1, from coordinate 10,134,789 downwards.
TGAATTACAAGTAAGTCCGAACCAACGACTTGATGTCCTCTCACTTGCATGAGTAATTTTATGGGAATAGGCTATAAGATCAGTGGCCAGTATGGCCTCTATTGAAAATCTCATCAATTGCATCTCCCACACCATCTTACATGTAATTCATAGCGTTAAATATGAGCAGATTTTAATTTTTTTCTTTTCTGGATGAAGTTAATAATTTAATCACCCCTTCTTGATTTGATGAGGAGATCACAGGTGTAGGGATGAGCAAAAACCCAGTGGTCCAGCCCAATCTGGTCTGACCCGAGTTGGTCTGGTTTAGTCTGGTCCAATCCAAATAAACAATATAATGAAATCGGACCAGACTGATTGGTTGGGTTGAACCGGGTTCCAGACTAGGGGACCAAACCACCTAGACTGGTTTGATATGGTCCAAGTCAATTTCTTAAAAAATATTTTTATAATTTAGATGTTATTTTTATTTTTTATTTAATGTTGTTAGAGTTTTTGTAAGGATTTATAATCAAGTTTTATTTTTTATGATGATTTTTATACGATTATAGGTATTTTTATTATAGTGTTTTAATTTTTGGTGACATATTTTATATTATTATAGGTATTTTTGTGGTCCTAATTGTGTTTAATAGGTTCAAATTTTATCTTCTAAAGAGGAAAAAATAAAAATAAAAATATTAAATTTAGGTCCTGGACTACCTGGACCAGTCCAGGTAGTCCACCAGACCCGGTCTAGTCTAGCCCGACCTCGGGTTGGTACTGGACCAGACTAGACAACAGACTACTTTGTGCAACCCGAGATCTTCTCAAAACCATACCTCAGGTTGATGTCAAACCCGATCCAGTCCAGTCCATGCTCATCCCTACACAGGTGCTACTATAATATATCAAGGTACTGAAAACCGGACCGGGCATTGAACCGGTCGAGGCACTGGGTTAAAGGTCAGTGGTTCAGACCGGGGTCAACCCGGGGGTCAGACCGGGGTCAATTTAAAAAATATATATAATTTAAATATTCATACATATCTTTCAAAAAACTATATGAGAGTTATTTTTCAACTAATAATCCAATATAACCTCCTGAACCTAATACCTACAAAAATATCATTAAATATATAAGGATTTTTCCCCAACCAATGCTAAAAGTATTCTACAATCCTTTTAAAGCTTCTTATAAATAGAAAACTGTTAGGAAATTTTTTTTAAAAAAAAAAAGCCAAAATGACTTCATTTGGAGTAAAAAAAAGTAAAAATAAAAAAAAAGATCAAACCGTGACTAGTCCGGGTCAGACCAGTTCACCCCGGTTCAGGCCTGTTCAGACCGGGTTGACCGGTTCATCGGTTTTTTCCCCTCACCCGGACCGGACCAGTGACCGGTTCACCGGTTTCCTGTCTAAACTGGCCGGTCCAGTTTGATTTTCCATACATTGTAATATATACATTACATACTAACAATTGGACTTGTTGATGGGAAAAAAGGGAGAATTATTATACAGTCTCAAGAAAGTGATTTAATAATTAAAAAAATTCTGCGACAAGTGAACAATAAATATCTATTGTCGTTTTTGTACTAAAATTTATTATTACATATCTTTAATTATTATCAAACTTTTGGATAATTAAGTCCCCTGTTTAGACTTTATAGTAATTCAAAACGAAAGTAATAATTGTTGTAGTGTTGATCTTTTTGGTGGGCCAAATTTTCAGGTCTGTCTATGTCATATTCGTATGAATCACAGCCACCTCTCTGTTTTTTTGTTTTTTGGGCCAGATCATGCCCACTTCATTAAGTTCCGTCATTAATATAGAACTTAGTCTGGTCCTCCATCTTTTTTTTTAAGTTACAACGATAAGAGCAAGCTCTTGAGACTGGTTCTCCATCTAAACCAATATTATCCACTCTATATCAATTAATTAAAATTTAAGGATAAGTCCTTAAAATTTGTGAACCAACTCCAACATCATGATTTAGAATGGTCACACTCACACATAAATGTTTTAATAATAATGATATAAAATGATGCTAAAAATAGTAGGGTGAATATGCAAAAATATCCATAAATTTTTGTCAAAAGTGCACCCTATACCATATACATTTTAGAAGTATAAAAATACACATGAATATTCAAAATATGAGTAAAAATGTCAATTCTGTTAAATTTGGCATAACACGGTTACATATGCATGTGCAAAAAGAGAAAAGTAATGATGTTAGGTCAAATTTAATAGTGTTGGTATTTTTACTTCCATTTTGAATACTCGTGATATTTTTGCACCCCCGAATTGTATACAGTGTTGGATGCACTTTTAGTAAATGTTCATGAGCATTTTTACTCTTTAATCCAAAATAGTAATTACCATAATATAGTCAATTTGACTTTAAAGTAATTATGAAATATAGTACTAACAATTTTTGGAAAAAAAATCCTTATGGAACAAGGAGTTAACAATAATAGTTCTTTTGTTCTCAAAAGTCACTTGCTTTCCCGGTATAAAATTATTAAATATAAGCAACTTTTATGAATAGTCTAGATCATTAATGTATTTTTCCTTGACTCCTAAATGTTAGGTTAGAGAAGACATTAGGTTAATTCAATTTACAGTGTAAGGAAAGGAGAGAATCCCAAATAAATTTGAAAAACAATTGTGATAAAATACATTTTTTTTAGTTAAATCGTTTTAACCAACTTTTTAATAATTATAAAATGAATACCATTGACTTGTATTTAAGACGAAGAACATGCAATATTGCTCCCTCTCTAAATGTATGATCTAGTACGTAGTGCAACAGTTAATATCTATATATCTACAGAAAATTGAGATACTCTCTCCGTTCATAATATAAAACATTTAAATTATATTACGGAAAATAAAAATTACAGTTAAATCATTTAATATATTATAAAATATAATTTTTTTCCATTTTTACCTTTTCTGGAAAATGTGTTTAATTATATTGAGAATATTAGTTTAGATTGAGATGAGATATAATGAGTGGACAAAGTTGGAAAGTGAGTATTAATCATAGGGGCAAAGCAGGAAAAAAAGCATTAATTAAATTGGGGTTTACTTATATTTTGGATCATACATTCTTTCTAAAAGTGCCCTATATTGTAAATCAGAGGGCCGATTCACAATATGATAAGTCATTTAAAGATCAATTAATTTTTTTTTGTCAATTTTGTCCCTACATATTACTCATTCTATTTTTGTCTCTTATTCAAAACCTCATTTAGTATGAGTCAAGTTATTTTTTTTTTTCAATTAAAGACAAATTTGACGAGTTAGCTAATATTTTTTTATCTTGATGAATTAATTAAAGTGGAGTAATATGTGGTGAATAGGAGTACTCTTTTGGGTTCATAATATATATTACTTTAACTAATTTATCAGAATTAAGAAATAGTAGTTAACTCATAAAATTTGTTTTAAATTAAAAAAAGAAATTTTCAAATTTATTTATATTAAATTAGGTATTAAAGGAAAGAAAAAAAATACAAAGATTTATATTTAAATATTAATTATAAGATTAAAATTGATAAATAATCACTAATTACTTTTCAAATAACTTATATTAAGAACCAATTCATTTTTATAGAAACGACGTGTACTATGAAAGTGAGAAGGGAGTATTATGAGTTAGTGGGTGTTTGGATAACACCAAAATCATTGTTTTATAAGTTATTTTTTTTAAATTGAGATAAAAATATTTTCATATATTTATTTCATAAATTATAAAAAATATTCTTCAAAAATTAATCGAAACATATATTAAAGTTATGATAGGTGGCCACTACTGTAGCCACAGTGTTAGAAAAAGAAGACAAAAGGTTTGACCAGAAAGCAATAAAGAAGCAGTTCGGTGGCCACAGTGTTAGGTCCACAAATTCATGTCAGCCTGAAATGATGATTCGGATTCACACGCTCAAGCTCAGCCACTGATCAATCTAAAGTTATGTTTGGATTAGTGTTTGTTTGGGATAGTTTATTTTTAGATAATAAGTATTTATAAATCGTGATTTAAGATAAGTGAAGTAAGTATATGAGAGGGGTTTTATCTCGAATTACATAATAAAGACTTATTATTCAAAAATAAGTGATACCAAACACATACTTAATTTACTTTTAGAATATAAGTGTTTATTATGTAAGTTGAAATAAAATTCCTTTCACATATTTATCTCCTATATCATAAATCATTATTTATAAACATTTATAAATAAAAAATAAGCTATCCTAAACAAACACTTGTATTTGTTTAGAATAGTGGTTGAAGTTTTTAAAAACAATTTTTCAATCAATAATGATTTACGGTGTATAAGGTAATTATGTTAGATAAGCTTTATTTTGATTTATATGAATGAATGTGATCTAAACAAACCTTAAGATTGTGAATTTGGCACTGTTTAACTAACGGCCACATCAAATTCATTAAGGGACGATTACCCAGCAACTTCCTCCTAGACCTTTCCAGACTCTGGATTATTTTCAAACAAATTAAAACATTTGTTTCTATAATTTAACGAAGACTTGGATTATTTTATTTATTGGGGGAGAAAACCAAAATAATGGTAAATTTGAGGGCACAAATATCACATTAACCCAAAAATTTTGAACGAACGTCCTCAGATTTGACTTTTCATCCTAAATAACCTCCTCGGCCTCACGACCTCACGTACCGACTGGAGTCACATCTGATGCGAAGAATAATAAGTCTCTCTCTCTCTCTTACCCTAGATGAAAAATAAGTCTGAACACCTAAGTTGCACCTTCTAATTTATTTATACTTCACGTTCCTCCAAGACAATCACTTTCTATTATTTTTTAAGTACGCCATTTATTGCAATTTAGAAAAACTAAAATAAATGAATTTTTACAAAGTTTAAAAAAAGAGAAAATGATAAATAAATATCATTTTAATTTAAAAAATCTTAAAAAGTTTTATAAAATAGAGAAAGGACAAAAATGTGATGCAGTAGGAATGTGAGGTTTTTAAGTTTTGATTTTTTTAATTAAAATGTCCTTTTTTTTAGTAAGTGTTTGGAATAGCTTATTTTTCTGAAAATAAGTATTTATTATATAGATCGAGATAAAACTCCTCTCACATATTTATCTCACATATCGTAAATCACAAATTATAAACATTTAGGGTGTGTTCTTATTAGCTTTTAGAGAATAGATTATAGGAGAATAGATTATGGGAAAAAAGTGATTTTGGTAAAATCAGAGTGTTTGGATGATTTGATTAGAATAGTTTTTTTCATGGTCAAATTACTAAAAAAGACATTAACTTTTGTGATAATTACATATAAAGATAAGATTATATTTTACATATTATTTAAGGGTTAAGGTCCAGATTTAACAGAACCGTTAAATTTCACCTAATGAAGTTAAATTATAAGAGAAGAAAACCCTTACAAAATTAAAAAGGATACATCTTAACCCATTATTTAACATTAAATTTCATAATTAATACCAAAAATGAAATAAATTTATCTATATATAGTAATATTCATTAACTTAACTAATTTTTCTAATATAATCAAATTAGATAAATAGATCTTATATTGATAAGAGTATGTATTAAAATTTTAAAATTAAAAACAAAACTGACGAGAGAGAACGGAGAGAACATCGAAATTAAAAAAAAAGGATGGGAGAGAGAGTGGTGTGGGGCCCACGCAAGAAAAAAGAGAAAAAGCCACTGAAAATAGCTTCTACAAATAATAGCTTTTTCCCCTTCAAACCATGGTTTAGCCTAAAACGAGATTCTCAGGAAATATCAGGTGTTCGGCAGCTTTTACCCCAAAACCTTGGTTTTGACAAAAAAGCACTTTTTCAACTGTTAGCCGAACACACATTTATTGTCTAAAAATAAACTGCCCCAAACAAACACTAAAAGGAGAAAGAACTCTCTCTTTGGAGCCGTTAAGGGTGAGGACAGCGCGTCGTAGGCACAAGCAGCATCTTCAACGAATCAACGGTGGCGAATGTTCCGAGCTGCTTGCGGGGCTCGCAGAGCTCGACGACCCATTTGCCTCAGCTTCGCTACCTGACCCCGCGAAACCGAAACTTGTTGTCGGGACCACGTTTACCTTTGGTTTTGCGAGAAGAAGGACGATGAGTGGGCGTGGGAGCGGTGGCTTCAGGGGACTGAGATGAAGGGGATGAAGGGTTGACCATTGGTTGGGGATAGAGGATGCGGGTTCTAAAATAAAACAAGTCGAAGGGGAAGGTCGAGACGTTCCTTGTCCAGCGTTGTCTTCTCATCTCTCTCAGTTGGTTCAACAAGAGAGGCTCTTTTTTCCTTTTGTCTGGTGCAGGGCCATTGAATGTCAGCTCTATAAATGGTGGAATAGGCCGGCTCTCTCTCTCTCTCTCTCCCTCCCTCATCAGTATTCTAAAACTTAATGTTTGGAGAAAGAGATTGATGTGCTGTGAAGAAAGTAAGACAGGTGTGCATATAACTTGGGAATTTGGATTATTTGTTCGGGGAGCGTTTCTTCTTTCTTATCCTTTGGTAAAATCATCTGAATTCAATTTTTTTTTGGGGTGATATTTGAATTCAAATTTCTTGTTCACATTCTATGACTTTTGAGGTTGATCTATGACTCAGTGACTTTCTTACTGTTGTGGTTTAATTAGATTAGTTTGATTCATCGTCCTATGTATTCTGCAATAATATATCATCTTTTCATAGTTACTAGTATGTTTTCACAACTTTTGATAGATCATTCATTCACCCCACTTTCTAGTGACAATAGTTTTCATGATATCACAATTGAGAGAGTGGAAATGGAAGTATTTTGAAGCTACCGGTAAGGTTTACTACTTAGATATAGATAATGACAATCTAAGAATTGTGATTAACAATTTCGGTAAATAAAATAACAATTGGAAAAAAACTCTTGGCAAAAACAAAAAAACATCTCACCTAGCAATTATTTTTATTGGGCATCGTTGATAACTTGAGTACAAACAATTAACAACTTGGGTACTTAGGTTGTTAATCTCTATACCCAAATTGATATTTGCTATACTCAAGTTGTCATTACTTATACTCAATTTGTCAATGATGTCTAGTAGGGGTAGTTGCTAATTGTTATACTCAAGTTATCATTCCCTATACTTGAGTTATCACGATGCCTAACAGGGGTTAATAAGTTGAGTATAAACAATGATAACTTCAAAATAGTAATTAGCAACTTGAGAATACATAGTAACAACTTAGGGAGCTAAGTTGTCAATCTCAATACTAAAGTAGTTAATTGCTTTACTCAAATTGTCACTGAAGCTCTGGCCATCGGCATCGAAGCTTTGGCTATCGGCCCACTGGCGGGTGGTGCTGGTCGGCGGAGCTCCATCGCTGGCGTCCCCTTACCTTTTTTCTAAAACAAAGTGAGGGACATTTTGGTAAAAGAACAACATTTCAAAATCCAGATTCCCACTTTATGACCTATTTGTCTTTTTCATTTCTTAATAGACATTTTCGGGTTTTATAAATTCAAATGGTATTTAAGTGAAAATTTTCCTTTAAAAAATTCATAAAAATTAATCATAAATTTTATATAAAGCATAAATTATTTTATGTTCTGGTCATAATCATTAATAATATTCACTATTTAGTTATTTTTAAGTTTCATATTGTTTACGTATATTTCCATTCATTAAAATCAATTTATTATTTAGAGCTTTTCAAAATTTATGATATTTTCATGTATTTTGATATTTTTATAAGTGTTCTTTAAAGTACGTAATTATTATTCTTAAAAACTATTCAAATAGTCAAAATAGCTTCTAAAAAATCAAAGTATTAGAAACCATTTTTCATTTTGATTATTTCCATAATCTTAAACAAACTGAATAATTTTTTTTTAATACACATATACCACCTTGATCCTATTTATAAATCCATTTTGACAAAAAATTTTGGTCATTATTATAAATTCAATTTCAAAATAATAAATGTGTTTTTTACTTTTTGTCCCAATCAATTATAATAGACAAAAATAATTTATTCATGTTGGTTTTTGGAGCTAATAATAGATAAAGGAAAAATTAGAAATTTAACCTATAATTAATAAGTTAACTAACTCTCATTAATATATGAGCGTTAGTTAATTTGAATTTATAAATAGGATCAAAGTGGTACATGTATGTATCCTCCTGTCAGATAAAAGGTAATCCAATTTGAAGTATTATCAAACACTAAATTTAGGCACTTCTTTTAGTGAAGATCTGAACCTTAATTCACCACTTTAATAATAAACGCGGGTACTAAATATTGGGCACATATTAACTTTTTAAAAAAATGATTTTCCCCCAAAGATGATTTTTCATGAAAAACGTTAAAAAAAAAACCATTCTCAAAATCGTAATATGCATGTAATGCAAAATATATGAAAAGTTGCATTATAGCCATCATAAATTATGATCAGTATGATTTATTTTAGTTAGATTTCATATAGACTTTAAAACCACATTCTAGTTAATTAGGGGAAGCAGATCCTCTCATCATCTTATTTTCTCATCATCCCTCATGAGCCTATCTGAACCGTTGATTAGGAAGAGTAGCCCATCTGTACCATTGATTGAGAAGAGGAGAGAAAAGTTGAAGAAGTGATAACTTGATCATGTGGCTCATTTTTTACCTTTCAGATTTATTGGATGGACATGATTTAGAGATTATGAGAGATGATGAGAAAATAGACAATGAGAGAAACCGGACCTTTTCTCTAAACAAACCCTAATTCTTACAGCCCTATGGGGTTTAGTGTGTGTTTGGATGAAGTCCAAACCGCGGTTTCAAAAATCCTTTTTAATAAATCGAGATAAAACCCTTCTCACATACTTATCTCATAAATCGTAAAAACTATTCTTCAAAAATTAATCCAAACACACACTTAATTTGAATTAGGTTCGCTTCCTTCTTTTATCTTTTAAAAATTCGTCTATGGAATCCCATTAAATCTAATGCTAATGCAGATCATGCTATCCATGTTTCCTTATTTTATCTTTAAAAATACTACCTCCAATTCTAATTATAAGATAAAATTGACTGTTTTGAAGAAATTAAGAAAGTTAAATAAGTTATTTAATCATATCATATATTATGTATCATTAGATTATATCTTAATTTATTAGTCAAACTAATTAGTTTGAAGACAAAAATATAAATATAAATACTCTAAAGTAATTTACTTAGCTTTCTTAATTTCTTCAAAAAAATCAACTTCATTTTATAATTAAGATCAGAGGGAGTACTTATGATTTCTGGGTGCTTGCAATTTTTTTATTAATGAAAAACTTGGTGATTTTGAAAAAATAAATAACAACAAGCATTATCCCAAAAAGCGAGGGGGGGAAGAGCCTGTGGAGGGGACATGCATCGCATTAGACCCTCGAGCTATCAACATCCTCTAACCTTCTATATTTTTTAGGGAGTTTAGTACAAAATATTGACATAAATTAAAATAGAGTGTTGTTGATAAGTAGAATTGCTTTTTTTTTTTTAAAAAAAAAAGTTAAGGTGCAAATTTGCCTTGAAAAATTTAGCTGAGGAGCAATATTACCAAAAAAAATTTTCAAGTTCAATGTTATCCTAAAAATATCAAAATATAGCAATTTTGCCCCATACTATTAAAAAAATGGACGTTGACTATTAATTTTTTAATAATAGTAAGCAATATTACTTTATTTTAACACTCTCAAAGACCCTTCATAAAAAACTTCTGTGACAAATTTACACCTTAACCCAGCAAAAACTCTATGCTATGTGCTTATATTCAATTATGGTGTTGATGTTATTGTTCATTTTTATGGTCTTTCACCACATAATCTTGCACTTTAACACTATGTTTGGATGAAGAGAATATCAAAGAGGGAAAAATTATGATGGAAAACTCCAAAAACCAATAAGTTTTTTTTACTATTTATAAAAGTTTTTCTTCCTAGTATTCCCCCTTCTCTATTTTTTCCTCACTTTTCTCTCCATCCAAATATGGTAAAAGTTGAACATGACAACCTGGTGATATTTCGGGAAATGTAGCAAAAAAAAAAAAAACTTAAGTTCCTCTATTCATAATTATAAGACAAGGTTTTAGAGAGCTAGATGTTCCTACGCACAACAAAATTTATAAAATTTGAGGAACAATTAATAAATTTTTTGATTTGTAAATTTGATGTAGTTTTTTTAAAAAATCTCCCTAACTAGTAACTAGTAAATAAAAAAACTTGATTCATAGCAAGTTAGCAACATGATTTTAGTTGAGATATTAGTAACCACTCCCCTCTGAAAAAGAGAATAGAAGTTTGAATCAGGTAAACATCATAATTGAGAGAAACAAAAATATTTTAATGCTTGTTTCGTAAGTCAGAGATTAAATTCTTCTCATACACTTATTTCGCATGTTGTATAAGTAGCAAGATTACGTGGGAACTGGGAATAAATATTGAATCCCTATATCCCTGATTTGGGGCTTTTCCCCCTCTCTTAGGGTTTCTCTCTTCCATCGTGAAGATGCGTTACTTAGATTGTTAGGCAATCGTTTCTCCTTTTCTGGTGAAGATTGCTGTGGAATCGTCTAATGTTATCCCTATTTTGTGGTCTTCTAATGCTTTGGTAGTGAGGACGGGCTTCGACAAAGGTGAGAGGGAGATTGCGGGGCTCAACACATAGAGGCTTAGAAAGCTCAAAACTGTGTGGCGGCCTCTAATAGTGACCTCAAATGGGTGTCCCCTAGGTCCTCGGTGATGATTGATAGAGTGTGGTAGGGATTTCTTGGTCTTACTAGCAATATGAGGGTTTTGGCAATAGAAGTGTTGAGTACGTCTTCGGGTCTTCTCACTGATCTGGGTAAATCAAAGGTAGAGATGCCGAGGAGTTCAGATGTGATAACGTGGGGAGCCATGGACGCTGAGGTTTGTAATTTCTTCAAGACTCAATACACTCAATACCTCTCCATTGATGCTATCTTCAAATCTAGTTCTGATAATTGCACTATTGATCTTCTTGCTATTGGAGTCATTATGTTGAGTGATGCTGTTTGTTTAGAGGGGTTGAACCCAAACGTTTGGTTAATTTGGTATTATTATGTGGATTTTTGTAGTTATGCTTGGTTTAATGCATACCATAAGATAACTTTTTCTAAACCAATTGTCAGTACCCTGTTTGGTATGGTGTGCAAGGATGACCATGGTGCTTTAAATAGGGACTCTGATTCATCTTCTACAAATTGTTGTGATTGGCTTGAGGTATTTCTCTGTGGGAAGGATGTTAGCTTGTTTGTTGATCGAAGCTTTGAGGCATGATGTTTAGTTTAAAATCATCAACTTGTTCTTGTTCATAAGGCTTGTATATGCTATTCATCATTGGCTCGCAATGCGCCTATTCAATGTTTATATCAACACTGTTCACTTATGAGCTAGATATGGGCCAGTTCAACGTGTATAGCATTTCTGTTTATCTTTAGACTGGAGTTGTGATTCTCTTATTCATTACTATACTGACTATGTTTTCTCTATTATGGTGATGGATGTTGTCATCCTTAAGAATATTCGAGACTTAAGGATTTTGATCAGGAACTATCCTTACATATTTGTTCCAATGGAAGCATTTTTGGTAGTTGGGCGGATTGTCAGAACTTCATTAGACGGGTCTAGCCCTCTATTTTGGGTATCACGACCTTTGTCACAATTGCTGACCTTGTTGGCATTGCATTCCTTTTATCTAGACTTGTGTTTTTGCGGGAAGCTAATGTTTGTGTTTATTAGTTTGTTTGCTATTTGTTTGGATCTTTCATTTAGGGTTTGTTTGGGTTAGTATTGGGGAAGCACGTTTACGTAAGTTTAGATAAAACTCCTTTCACATACTTGCCTCACACATCATAAATCACGTCAGAAAAGCAGGTTCTACGGCCAATTAGAGGTGGGAATTCAGGCCAGCCGCAGGCTCGAAAGGGCACCAGCCCGCCAATTTTTTTTAAATTCCCATTCTCCTTTTCTTTCACCCATTCATATTATACTTCTTCTTTTTTATACATTTGTATTAGGAAGTCAATTTCATTCTTACTTTTTTTTGCTCATCTACTCACATCATATAAACACATCTTTTTTTAAATTTAATAATAGTAGAATAAATAAATATACTATGAAAATAAAAATATCAAATAAAAAAATAGGAAATAATGGAACACAACATCAAAAGAAAGACAATCAGTATATTTAAATTAATTTGATAAGAAAAATAAAAAATATAAAAAATATATATATATATTGGCCAGCAGGCTCGCCTGCTTAACCCGCAGATTAAACGGGGCGGGATGGCATTTAGCCAGCCTAAATGCGGACCCAACCCGTTTTATCAGTTCTACAACCAACCCAAATAGACATTTAGTCTTCTAGTTGTCTAATGGTTCTGTCTCTTCTTTTAAGTACAGTTGTAATATAATTAGTATAGTATCTTTTTGTGAGTAGGGTTGCTGTGTTTTTTGGGGGGGGGGGGTTTCAGCTGATAAGAATAAAAAGATCAGTCATGCAGACAATGAGAATCTTGGAGAGCGGAAACCGTAAATTGTCGGCACAAAAAAAAGCCATTTATTTATTTATTTAATTCAATTATTACCTTCAATCATAATTATAAGGTAAAGTTGATTTTTTTTAAGAAATTAAAAAAGTTAAATAAATTATTTAATCATATTATATGTTATATGTACTTAGATTATATATTAATTTATTAATCAAACTAATTAATATGAAGAAAAAAATAAAAATAAAAATACTCTAAAATAGTTTAATTAAATTTTTTAAAAAAATCAATTTTATCTTATAAGAGGAAATAATTTTTATACGCTGACGAAACTACGGTTTTAACCTTCAACTACAGGAGCCATGCCTGCAAATCCTTTTTTTATTGTTCCAATTTTAATTCGATGTCCTGCACGAAGAGCCACGGCTTTTTTTTTTTTTAATAAAGACACTGGATTTCATTAATCTAACAAGAGATTAATACAAGAACCACTTAAAAGAGAAATATCTAATGATCCATCATCAACCACCGCCTGCTAAAATAACAGGTGGTGGTAGATCATAGATGACAAAATGCTCCGTACTAATATGCGCTAACTTAGCTAACAAATCGGCTTGACCGTTAAGCTCTCTAGAGAAATGGCTAATAAGGACACACCAATCCTTAGCTAACCAACGTCTAGCCTCATCAATAACTTCCTTAAACGGGTGGCTTTCATCACACCCCCTAGTAAGTAAATTAATCGCTTCAATACAATCCGTAAAGAGACTGATATTCTTTAAATTTCTATGCCAGCAAATTTGGAGACCCTGGATGATTGCGATAATCTCTACTACTACCGGTGGGACAAGCGTGAGTTTGCCCATATATCCACATATCCAGCCACCATCCTCTCCTCGAATAACCCCAGCGCTTGCACTCTGACCCGATGCCAGAACTGATCCATCTGCTTCGAGTGTCACAAAACCCTGTCTCCTAATAATTTGGCCTGCATCCCCGCTATCAGACTGAGTGTAGAATTTGCAATGCGTGCTTAAGTCCTTATCCCAACTAGCCCAGAAGAGGTTGGCTTGGGCGCTTCGGTATTGATCCTCGACTTCTTCTCCAAAGAGCTTCCTGCATCTGTCCACCCAGATATCCCAACATACGTAGCCGAACAGAGTTGCCCATCTCACCTTCCTGGTGACATCCTTCCCAGCTTCATGCTTGAGGTTCCATTCTATCCACTCTATTCCCTGCAAATTGAAAAAATTATTCCACATGGCAGGATTAATTATGGAAATCCACCTGTCACGCGCGTTCGCACAATCCCTCAAGAGATGCATCACATCTTCCTCCTGCTCACACTGAAAGGGGCAATTAGCTAGATTAGATAATCCCCTCCTCGCTCTGAGCTGTGCTATATGTACCCTTCCATGTATTGCAAGCCACATAAATGATCTAATCTTCTCAGGAATTTCCCATCTCCATAACTTTCTCCAAAGGTTGAAACAGAATTAGAAGCACCTGTAGACATAAAATGATAAGCAGAACTCACAGAAAAACAACCATTAGAAGAAGGTTTCCAAAAATACTTATCTGCTCCTCTCACCTCACAAGGGGGATGAGCACATATAATTTTTCCAATTAACTGCGGTTGGAACCATCTAGCCAGCTTGTCTAAGTCCCATTCCCCCCAGGGATTAACATAATCACACACCCTTTCACTGCCATCCACAAAGCCCTCCCAGCCTGGAATTAGCTTAATCAAAGGTTGATTTAACTCCGACCAGTTATCATACCAAAAGAAAGCAGAGGCACCATTGCCAACTTTTACGCCCACCCCCTTCTGGAATTTGTCCCACACTGAGCAAATGCCTTTCCAAGTCGAAGACATGTTCCTGCGAGTCATAGGTCCACTTATCTGATCCCAACGATACTTCCCTCTCAACACACGAACCCATAGCTTTTCAGTATTATTCATCACGTGCCAACATAGTTTCATAACAAAGGCTTCATTCTGTTTACCCATGTCCCGAATCCCCAGTCCGCCTTCCCTTTTATCCCTAGTAATCTGATCCCAGGAAATGAGATGAATTTTTTTCTGATCCTCCTGCTCGTCCCAAAGGAAATTCCTGCTTTTCCGCTCAATATCTTTTAAAATTCCTTTCGGAAGAAGGAAGGTCTGCATCTGATATAAAGGCAAGGCTGACAAGACTGATTTTATGAGTGTAACTCTACCAGCGAAACTTAAACATCCTCTTTTCCAACCCAAAATATTTTTGACAGTTCTTTCTAAGAGGGGCATGAAGGTGATCCTGGAAACTCTCTTGTGAATTAGGGGAATGCCCAGATATTTCCCCAAGTCCCCAGTTAGTTGGACATCCATCTTCCGGCTCATGTCATATGCCCTGGCAAATTGAACCTTTCTTGAGAAACATACTCTAGTCTTGGCTTTGTTCATCTTCTGACCAGACGCGTCACAAAACTTCTGCATGCATTTAACCATAACCTCTACTTGACTCTCAGAGGCCTCCCCAAATAAAATGAGATCATCCGCGAAAAATAAGTGGGAGATTTGAGGGCCATTACTACTGAGCTTAATCGAAACCCACTCTCCTTCTGCAATAGCATCTTTGATAATATGATTAAGGCGTTCCATGCACAGAGTGAATATATAAGGAGACAAAGGATCCCCTTGACGAATTCCTCGAGATGAACTGAAATTCCCAGTGGCTTCCCCATTCCATAACACTTTAAAGGTCGGACTTGTAATACATGCCATAATTAACTCACAAATTTTTCCTTCAATGCCCACAGATTTTAAAGTGTCATAAATGAAAGGCCATTCAAGGCGGTCATAGGCCTTCTCTAAGTCCACCTTCACCGCCATCCATCCCTTTCTTCCAGCTTTTGTCTTCATGGAATGGATAACTTCCTGAGCAACAATTATATTGTCGCTACTCTGACGTCCAGCGATGAAACTGCATTGATGATCCCCTACCACTTTCGCCATAATATCACGAAGACGACGACTCAGCATTTTAGTAATGATTTTGTAACTAACATTACAAAGAGAGATAGGCCTAAAATCCCTAATTGTCTCTGGGTTATCCACTTTCGGAATAAGGACAATGTTTGTGCTATTTATGTCTCGGATACGCTGAGGTTCTTGGAATACATCCATCACCAACCTGGTAATATGATCCTCAAGAGTGTACCAATACTCTTGATAAAACACTGCTTGTAACCCATCCGGCCCTGGAGCCTTAAAGGCCCCAAGATCAAAAGTCGCTCTTTTGATTTCATCCTTAGAGAGACTTGCATTCACTTTGTCCAACTCTATCAAGGTTAAAACTGGAAAGTGATTTCGCGTAGTAATGGGGCAAACATTTGTCAATTCACTTCGAAAAAGCCCTCTATAGTAGGCAACAACCATACTTCTCAAGGAATCTTGATTAAACGTCCACACTCCATCATCGTTTTTGAGCCTGTCAATTCTGTTCCATCTCCTCCTTATCATTGCAGTAGTATGGAAAAATTTACTATTCTTGTCTCCCCACTTCAGCCAACTACATCTTGATTTCTGGTACCACAAAAGTTCTTCCTGAGCAAGGACCTTGTTATATTCCTTCCAAAGCTCATTCTCGGTTTGAGCTAAATGTTGACTATCCCGTCTAGCCCTCGTTCTTTCGATGCCTTCAATCCTTTGAATAATTTTCTTTTTCTTACCACTTAGGTTCCCCACCTTCCTTTCATTCCATTCGCGAGCTTCTTTCGAAAAATTTCCAACTTTATCGTTCCAAGATCCCCTATTCCATGATTGTTTGACAATGTCCCCAAAGCCCTCTTCCAAGAACCAGGCAGCCTGGCATCTAAAGGAAGGTTTCCCTCGACTCTGGTGATGATAAGGATAAGGCTTAACCAGGATTGGTCTATGATCCGAACCAAACTTACTCAAATGGTAAGTCTTGGTCAAGGGATAAAGGCTATTCCAATCATTATTAATGAAAGCCCAGTCAATTTTTTCTTTCAATACCCCACGATCCCAGGTAAAACGGTCACCCACACAATCAGTTTCAATAAGTTGAGACTTGGAAACACATTGTTGAAATTGTCTCATTGAGGTAAAATTCGGATTGGAACCACCGCTTTTATCGTCACTATAAAGATAGGCATTGAAATCGCCTACCACAAGCCAAGGAATATCAATCATAGAACTCACTTCTTCAATCTCATCCCACAATGGCTGACGAAGAATACAAGTGGGTTCAGCATAGATACAAGATAGAGCAAATTCCCTAGCTTCATTAGCAACCATAACCTTAACATGAATTGCTTGGGTTGAGGAGGAGATATACTGTAGCGTGAGCTCTTCACAGTTCCACAAAACCCATATCCCTCCCGCATAGCCAGTCGCTTCCAATCGAAGCCAGGTATTAAAACCCAATTTTCTAATAATTTTATCTGCCCTGTTCCCACTAACACGAGTCTCAGTGAGAATCATAATTTTAACATCTTTACCTTAAATCATGTCACGAACTCTTCCAGGGAAATATTTGGAACCCGCTCCCCTACAATTCCAAGCTAAAATATTTGTGTTAATCATAATTAAATAATTAGGATAAAAGGAAACAAACCTGGAAGCCTCTGTATCAACTTCCCCCATTTGGTAGCTCAACTCCTCCTTCAGCTTCCATGACTGGGTTACCTTTTGCACATCCCTGGTTTACCCCATCCACTTCATTAATTATCATAATTTGATTAACGCTCATATGTGCATCTCCGGTGCTAACAATAGCTTCTGGGACGTCCCCTATACTTAGCCCCAACCTCTCATGAGCACGCTGATATTCTTGAGTATTCACCTGGGCTATTTCCACACTGGTTATATCCTTTTCCTTCGTTAATTTCTGCATATCACATTGGTCAGGGCCCTTATGTTCCAGCGTGAGTCCATTTTCCATACAATGCATCCCTTCTAATATTTGACCCAACTTAACCGCTCCATCACACGAATTGGACCGAAAGACCAGCTTGTGGGCCCTTCCATTGGCGGCCTGCTTGTTTTTATTTTGGGAATTCGTGGTTCTTTTTTTCGCAAGTGAGGTGTTGTTCTTCCTTGCTTTAGATATACTCAAAGTTGGGCCCAACTTTGAGCTTTTGGCTGGCCCATTTCCTTTTTTCCCCTGCTGCGTTTTTATTCCTTCCTCTTCAGACCCATGCTACATCGGTACCTGCAGTTTCTGTCCTTCCTCCCCCTCATCTGTCATCATCTTCGTGTAGCTCGGCTCCCCCTTCTCAAACTTCGAGGTTTGTTTATCTAACCGTTGATTCTTCTTCTTCTCACCAGCATTTGGGCTGTGATTGACAGGATCTTTAATTCTCCACTGCATCTCCGTTTCTTTCTTCTTACTAGCCTTTACTATTTCCGGATTCCTACTCACAGATTCAAACCGTTGTAAGACACTGAATCTCGAGCCCATTCCGTTTTCAGCTTCTCTTCCACCTAATCGGACCGTTGATGACGTCCTGTTCTGATTTTTCCTGACCACTTTGGCCTTCTGATAGCGTGATCTGACATTTGATTTCACTTGCATCCATGCTCCGTACTCTTCCTCCACCGAGACCCCAGGTACCGAGACAAGTGGTTGTTTCTCGTCGTTTCTGTTCTTTTCTGCTGTCGCCGGAGAATTTTCCGGTGAACCCTGTTCTGTGGTAACTGGTGTAGCTGTTGTAATTTGTGGTTTATTTTCGCAAGTGTCTAAAGTATGCCCATATAGACCGCATCTAAAACATATTTCATTGAGCCCCTCATATTCCACCGTATAGACATGATTTCTAAGTATAAACCTGGATTGAAGCTTTCGATTCAGATCAACCTCCACACTCACTCTTGCATATTTTCCCCTCTCTACCGTCTGTTGGTTATTCTCTTGATTGGCTAGTGTATTCATATCCACTTTAAGCGTTTTGCCTATTAGATTGCCAATCTCAAACATGCAATCTTCAGAATAGATGTGCATCGGTAGCGTAGGTACTCTGATCCAGACTGCAAATCTTCTCATCTTATTACAGTACGGTTTAAAGTTAGGACTCCACCTTTGAACCGCAAAATAATGGCCCTGTATTAGCCATGGGCCATCAAATAGGAGCCTGGACCTTAGGGATTTGTCCGTCGTTCTGAAAACGAAGTAATTATTAGGTAGATCAATAAGCTCAAAATTTTCTGATCTTAGTAGCCACTTCACTCTGTCTCTCATCATATGCAAGTTTGCCCTCTTCCCTAGTACTGTTAATATAAGAGCCTCTCTCCGCGGTCTGCATAGCTCTTTCAATTTCTCATTTGAAATGTCCAGAGATGGGATTTTCCCCAGTTTCTCCTTCTCCTCCTCAGTTAGAACCGGCGCTAATTCTTCTTCTTCCTTGAGCCACTCATTCATCTGTTCTTCAAAACTCTTGTCAACATCTTTGTCCTCCTGGCCTAAAAGCTTAGCTTTATAGGAAATTTGATTTTTACTCAGCTGCAGCTTTTGACCAGGATTCGTTTGTAAGTTCTGTTCCACAGCATCAGCCATCAATATATCCATTTTCCTTGAATCCTGTACCTCCACCTTACTTCCTTCTTTCATATACCCTCCCTTTTCCAATTTCTTGATATTTCTTCCCAGTAGATCATCCTCCTCCTTGGATTTTCCTTCCCCTCCATCTGAATTGCAAACAATATCAGTTGATCGAGAACGATGCATCACCATCACGCCCACCAAACTTTTAGGCTCAAAGCTTCTAGAGCCGGTGAAAATCAAAATTGAGACTTTGCGTCGGCTTTAGTGAAACATGGCAGTCAGTTAATCATCTTTACAGTGGATGTTTTTTTTTTTAATTGTATTGGGTGGATGATTTTTTTATAGTAATGCGTGCATATCAAATCAATATGGATAAGTCCTTTTTTGGACTTACATAATACAATATGAATAAGTCCATAAAAAATTAGGGTGTGTTTGTTTTGACGATTAAATAAATAACTTATTTTTATTTAAATTTATGGAATCTTAAGATTAGAAAAAAGTTAGATTGGGTAAAATGATGAGTGTTTGGATTAGTGATTGGATAAGTAACTTAAAGTAATTTATGTAAAAGTGAATGATGTTTGGTTTGACTTTTGCATAAGTGACTTTTATATTAATTAAGAAAAAAAATTTGAAAATATTATGAAAAATGAAAAAATGAAGAGATAATTGTGAAAAAAACCTTCATTGGCAACTTAATTGTCAAATGAGACCTGAGAAGATATCTATACACGAAGGGATTTTTTCACAATTTTCTTAAAAATTAAATTTGAAAATTTGACAATGGTACAATTTTAAATAAAATTATATCAAACTCTAATTTAAATTGGTACTCTCCAAAAGTCTTTTCTATTGTGCACCTCAAATTTAAATTTTATAAATTATATCAAACTCCAATTTAAATATTAAATCATAACTCATATTTTCACATAACTCAAAATCTAACAAAATAAACCGATTAAAACATCAATAATACCTCCAATAATCCACATAAATTATTTAAACTAAATTTAATGGGTAAAAACACTATATAGAAATTAATTTATGACATGTGTATAAAAAATTAATTATAAAATCATAAAACAACTAAATAATAAATCTAAACTGATTAAAATTAATTATTAATTATTCTTTACATTTCTATAGTTATATATTAACAAAACTCAAAACTTGCCTAAACTCTTATCCCAAAATATTATCTAATTAGCAGAAGATTACTAACTAAAGAAGTAGAAAATTATTTAGAACATTTTATATAAAAGAAGTTTTGTGATTAGAAGTGATTTTGAGTACCTCATTGATCTCCAAAAATATGAAAATACTCCTATCAATATTTTTTTATACACACACAGGCACATAAGCTCCAATAAGCTTCATTTTGAGGCTCATGACTTTTTCCAACTTATGAATTTTTTCACCTTAAATCCAATCGCTGAAACAAACACCCATATAGATCCAGATCACTGTTCAATCTCAACTTGTCACTGTTTAAGTCCGATTACTGCCTCCAAACGTTAAAACACACACACAGAGTGAGTGTGATTGTTTCCACATTTGGTTAGGGACAGAAATCGGCCTTCAACAGTGTACAAAAAGGATTTAAACAATGATTTGAATAATATGAGTATTTGTTTCAGCGATTAGATTTAAGATAAAAAAATCATAAGTTAGAAAAAGTCATAAGCCTCAAAATGGAGTTTATTGGAGCTTATATGCGTGTGTGTAAAGTAATATTGATAGAAATATTTTTATATTTTCAGGGATCAATGAGGTATTCAAAATCACTTCTAATAACAAAACTTCTTTTATGAAAAATATTCTAAATAATTTTCTCTTTCTTTAGATAGTAATCTTCTGCTAATTAGAGAATACTTTGGGATAAGAGTTTAGGTAAGTTTTGAGTTTTGTTAATATATGACTGTAGAAATATATAGAATAATTAATAATTAACTTTAATCAGTTTAGATTTATTTTTTAATTGTTTTATGATTTTATAATCAATTTTTTTTTATAAACATACCATAAATTAATTTCTATATAGTGTTTTTACCCATTAAATTTAGTTTAAATAATTTATTTGGATTATTGGAGGTATTATTGAGGTTTTAATCGGTTTATTTTTGTTAGATTTTGAGTTATGTGAAAATATGAGTTATGATTTAATATTTAAATTAGATTTTGATATAATTTATAAAATTTAAACTCGATGTGCACAATAGAAAATATTTTTGAAGTGTACAAATTTAAATTAGAGTTTGATATAATTTTATTTAAAATCGTAAATTTTCAAATTTAATTTTTGAGAAAATTGTGAAAAAATCCCTTCATGTGTAGATATCTTCTTAGGTCTCATTTGGCAATTAAGTTGCTAATGAGGGCTTTTTTCACAATCATCCCTTCATTTTTTTATTTTTCATAATTTTTACAATTTTTTCTCTTAAATAATACAAAAGCCACTTATACAAAAGCTAAAATAAACATCATTCAGTTTTACATAAATTACTTATCCAATCGCCAATCCAAACACTCATCATTTTACCCAATCTAACTTTTTTTCAATTTTAAGATTCCATGAGTCTAAGTAAAAATAAGTCATTTATCCAATCGTCAATCCAAATACACCCATAACAACTCATTCACTGGCAAAAAAAAAAAAAACAAGTATTCTCTTCACAAATGATAAAGAGTAGGAGTTTGATTTTGTGGCCAACTAGTAAATAACAAGGCTCATTTCTTAAATATTACTAGGATACAAAACAAAGAAACACGGAAGGCCAAAAAAAAAAAACAAAGAAACACGAATCTTAATTTTATTTTTAGGTATTTTCTATTTCCCATTTTTTAAAAAAATTTTTGCTATCTTTTTTTTTTAAATTATACATATGTAATATGTAGACAGTAGACGAGTAATTGTACCGGAGACCTTGTTGAGTTATCTATAATCAAGAAATTTAAAGAAAATAGACTCCTTAATTATATATAGTATTATATACTGTGATGATAGTGCGTAACCACTGGCCAAGATAAATGTGGAACTAAAAGGGCCAAACAAATTAAAATTTTGGCCACAAACTTTAACTATTATTTTTGAGTTGATATAATTTTTAGTCTCTTAAATTTCATTCATTTAAATATCGTTGGTCTCCATATTTTAATAAAAATATAAACTATTTTACTTTTAAGTAACTATAACACATAAGTATATAATTTAAAATTTAAGGACTAAACTTAAAATGATGATAAATTTAAAGGATAAAAAATTATATTAACCCATATTTTTTACGAATTTACTGCTGTTGTATATATAAACACAGTAAATGATGAATATAATATATTGACAAATAACTTGTTGCCAGATTTTGTAATCTACGTCAAAAGATAAATTGTCCCGGCAAAAATAAGTCAAAAGTAAGGTTCATGAATTCGGACCGGGCACTAAATCAGTTGGGGTGTTTAGTCAAGGGTCAGTGGATCAGACAGAAGTCAAATTGGGAGTCAGACCGGGGTCAATTAAAAATATATATATATAATTTAAATATTCATCCATACCATTTAAAAAATTACATAAGAGTTTTTTTCTAACCAATAATCCAATATAACCTCCTAAACATAATATCCACAAAAAATATTGTTAAATACATAAGAATTTTTCTCCAAATAATGCCAAAAATATTCCATAATCCTTTAAAACTCATTGAAAATTAAAAAATTTAGGAAAATAAATTTTCTGAAAAAAAAAGCAAGAAAAATGTCATTTGGAGCATAAAAAGCAAAGTTTTTATTTTTTAAAAAAAGGCAACCCATGAATCAGCCGGATTATACCGGTTCACTCCAGGTTGACCGAGTCAGACCGGGTCAAAGCAGTACCGTTCTACCAGTTGAACCGGACCGACCAGTTGGCCGGTTTGCCGATTTTCAATCCGAACCGACCGGTCCGGTCCGATTTCATGAACAATGGTCAAAAGATAAACTGTCGTCCCTGAGTGGGCATCATAATGACACAGTTCGTCCTTGAGCAGTGAGTTTTAGACTTTTAGTAGTTAAGGGCCCGAAAATTTTTGTCCTTATATTCCGCCCGCCTAAAATATAAAACATAACAAACTCATTTCTATATTAAGAAATGTTAATAAATTTATTTAATATATCTTAAATTGATAAAATATATATTTTTTATATTTATTAAATAATATAATTTTTAAATATTCATTTATTATTTATCAACCATCTCCTTCTCCTGTAAGGGATGTAATTAAAAAACAATTATTAATTATATTATCAATCTCTTATATTTTAGAGCAAAATTCTCTCCCAGGAGACAGACTACTTATAATGGAAGCCAAAAGGAGCATAGTAGGTAATAAAGGTGGAGGTGTACTGCCTTCTAATGAGTAAATCACTAGAAAAATTGTTTGGGGTAAAATATATAAGTTACCTAGAGGTAGTTATTGTTAATGTTTAGTTATTAATTTTATCTCTATAATCAATGTTTAATTGTGAGTCTTTATATTTTTTTCCTTTTTAAAATTTCATTTAATGGGGGTAAAGTTGAAATAAATTTAATGAGTTAACCCATACCAAGTGGTTAAAGATGACTTAAATATTTCACTGGAGGAGAGGAAGTATCTCCATTGTTGTTAAACTCACGAGTTGACTCTCCGAGTTTACCGTTTTTACGTTTATAACTTATAAAATCGAGTCGAGTCATTGGTAAACTCGTGACCATTGTAAACTCGGTTAAATTCACGAGTTTATACATCGAGTTTACCGTTTTTACGTTTCTAGCTTACAAAGTTGTGTTAACGTACTCTTAAACTCGTGTTAACTTTTTCAATTTGGTTATATTCAACGGCTTTATATATGAATTTTATAGAAATTTCTTTGTTGAATACGATAAATTATAAATGTTGATAGATTTAATTTCAATTATTTGGATTTAAATTATATTTAAATCAAATTATTGTCAAATTTTTATATTTTAATTATTTAATTATATACTAATAATATCTATTTAATGGTAAAACTAAACTCTTACGTGTTTACGATTTGAGTTTACGATACGAATTTACATCACCATCACGAGTTTGCTTAAACTCGTGAGTTTGACAACCTTGAGTATCTCCACAACCATTAAATATTTAAAGGGAAAAATACAAATTTCAATCCTTAGTCTTAATTTTTAAACTTTAACTTGAAATATCTTAGTTATAATAATGTTGTGACTTGAAACAACTCAAATTATACTGAGGGACTTGAAGAAAAAATTAAGACCAGAATAATATGTCAGATGATGAATTAATTGAAAAAATCTTAAGATCTGGAGAGGAGATAAAATGGGTCCACAAGATAAAGGTGGAGATTTTATTAAAAAATGAATGAGCAAAGAAAAAATAACAAAATGACATATTGATAAAATTAACAAAGTTATAACTACTTAATTAGACCTATGGGCTTTATTAGAAATTTGTTAAAAATAAAGGCCTAATTCTAAAATTTTATATTTTAAATGGATTTAAATGAGATTTTTCTTAATTTTTTACTCATCCCTATAATTTCTTTTTCTTTTTGATGCTAAAACGGGGGAAAAGCCAAACAATGTTTCTAATATTAAATGTTTTCTTTGACAGGATTAAATAGTAATATTGTTCATTCTTTAAACGCATGACAGATCGAGGTCTAGAAATAACGCATCACAGATAAACAGTTATCATTTCTTAATTCTTAAATGTCCTAACTACTGCAATTTTGGTTTCTGGGGATTCATATGTTCAGTCGTTTGTCGTCGGATAATTTAGGAGCACTCAGTAGCTCGTCGTCCCGCGGTGGTGCAGTTCATAATTCGCTATGGTCTCGTTAAATTTCGGCTTTTATTTTAATTTTTCTGATAAGACATAAAAAAATTAATAAATTTAATATTAATTTTAATTGCAATTTGTTTGAGCCAGCCAATATACGACACTGGAAAAGTCGCTTTAATTAGTCCACCTTGCACAGACTTGCAGACAATAAGTCCATGAGCGAGAACCCAAACAAAAAAAGTAGCTCAAAGTTGCAGAACAGGGTGAGTGTATTTCATCTTTGATTCCCCTTTACGTTTCCCTCTCTTCAATCAGGTAACCTCCTAGTATTTTCTGTGGTTTCTCGGCTCATCCTTCGATTTTTCACCACCTGGTTTTCAGCTAAAATATGTTATCCTTTATAACTGGGATACTTTGTTTTACGAATTTTCTTTGTTTTTAAGGTTGTGAGTCTTGCAATGTTTAATTGAACACCGAGGGGTCTTTAAATTTTCTGAGAGGTTTCTACAATGGCAAATAACTTAACGGGCGAGCTCGTTGGTTCAGAGATTCATGGATTCCATACATTACAAGGTACATGCGCGCTTCTACTCCCTTCTTTTCTGATCCTGCCAACCTACACGACAAGGTTTTTTTTAAAAGCAAAAAGGGACCTGAAGCTTCAAATTTTAGTCTGTTCTGTGTTTTTTTTTCCCTGTTTATTGTTGTTAGTTTTGTTGTTTTTTTTGGGGGGGTATTTTTTTGTTGCTTTTCTTGAAAAATGCAAGGGTTAAGTTTAGGAAGCGGCCTTAAAGTGAAAAAGAAACATGGCTGGTCCTAAGTCATGTCTCGTGGGTGAAATAAAAATTGCTGGAATTTCTGGATAACTCCAATGGGATAATTAAATTTACAAATTAACTTTACCTTAATTATCAACAGAAATGAGTGATTAATATCGGGGGATTCTCTTATAGTGCACTTGAAATGATGTAGTTTCGGCAAAGATGAAACCCACTTGGAATAATTTTTAATGTTTCCTGAGAACAATGTGGGGATATAAAATGGACAGAAAATTGTTTATTGTAGTAAGGTAAAGTGCCTAGAATGCAGTATTTGATATATTTTAGTACCTCAGGTAGTGAGGAATGCAGGGTAATGGTGTTTGAAGCTTGGAATAGCAATATGTATGTTGACTTCCGCTAGAGGTTCAGGTAAAATGTGATAACATCAAGCTATGAAATGTCTCTACATCTCATAAATCAATTGAGATATCTTATTATTTCGCCAGTGTTTAGACCTTTATGAAAGGAAAGAGAGAAGTAAGATATTTGGATCTGGAACGGTGGTTTGTCATAATCCTAACATCCGGTTTGGCACAATTGTATATCATGGGGTTTAATACAATAATCCTAACCTGTACCTCTTGACATGGGGTTGAAAGAAAGCTGACAATTATTAGTTCACTGCGCACTTTTGTTTTCTCGGCTACAAATCTTTCCTGGACTACAGAGTGATTGGTTAATGATCTCTGACTTCAATTATCTGTATTGACCTTGTTCTAAAGTATTCCTTCTATGTGGCCCAGAGTTGGATGTTAAGAACACTATGGAGGAAGCAAAAAGCAGATGGCTTCGCCCTAATGAGATTCAAGCTATACTTAGTAATTACAAGTATTTCACCATCCATGTAAAGCCAGTGCATTTGCCTCCAAGTAATCATCTATTTCTGGCCGCAGTATGATTTTGGTACAGTGGATATGCATGCTTCATTTTTATATTGTTGTTCATCATATTTATTACTGCCTTTTAAATTTCCAATTTTCGATCAAGCACTTTCCCTTTTGATAGAATGGTTTTCCACATAACATAAGTGCTTATGACGTAAGTCGAAATAAAACTCCTCTCACATACTTACCTTGTATACCGTAAATCATGATTTATAAGCATTTATAAGTAAAAAATAAGCTATCCCAAATGAGTACATTGTCACATCTGACCATTTGTCAAACTGGATATTTGTATCTACATTTGCGTGTGTTGTGAATGAAGCAATAACATGCATTTTGATTGATAAAAGGTTGAGTGTATTCTTTTTAATTATTTTACATGAGTTACAAGGTTCCAGTTGAGCTACCATTATGTGATGTCAAACCAAGGACATAGAATACTGATATGGTTTTTTCAATGCTAAAATGAAAAAAAGGTGGTACTATTGTTTTATTCGACCGCAAGATGCTTAGGAACTTTCGAAAAGATGGATACAACTGGAAAAAGAAAAAGGATGGAAAGACTGTGAAGGAAGCTCATGAACACTTAAAAGTGAGTCTTCTTTTTTTCTTAGGGTGTTTATTTGCGTTAATGTTAAATTTATGGCACCCTAATGTATCTCATTTCTTTAACCTGTATTTAAAGAACATTAATCATCCTAGGGTTATGAAGGAATTTACCATGTATTACTATGATGAAATTCTTCTTTTTCTTCTGTATTTATGGGCTTTCTTGGAGAATAAATAATATTTTGGTTTACACTAAAGAAGTAGACTATGGCAACAAGTAGCCTGATAAGCCTTAGGTTTGGAAAATTCTTGATAATGCTTCTTTGTACTTTGCGAAGATTTTCATGTCTTTGATGTGCTTTCTTCTACAATTAAAAATTTCTTCTAGGAATTTTGGGATTTGCAAGGCTTAGGTATCAAGTACTTACGTAATTAATTGGGTGCTGTTGATTTACATGTCTGCTCTCTTTGCTTTGTAAGTTATAATTCATGAATCTAAACTTTTTGCACAACCATTCAGTCACATTTCTATCTTTCTTTCTGTGTAACATTTGGACAGCATTTTATCTCTTCTTTTTTAATTTTTTAAAGAATTTTCTGGCTAGCGGTTATTAATTTCTGTGCTTATATTCTTTTTTTAAACATTTTTATCCAATGGTAGTTTATAAAATGCACGATCATCTTTCCTTCCTGCGATTTTTATGTTGCAAGTGCTTTTGATAATGGCTTGAGTAATTGCCAACATTTGCAGTTTCTAGTTTTGGGCATTCATTCTGATAATTTTTTCCCCATCAATCAGGTTGGTAATGACGAAAGGATCCATGTATACTATGCACACAGCCTGGATAAGCCAAAATTTGTGCGTAGATGCTATTGGCTTCTCGACAAGTATGCTTATCTTTAGTTAGCTTAACTCTTGACACCTCAGTTGTGCATGTCTAAACTTTTGAAGTATGACTTATTACTAATGCTTGGATATTACCTGTGTGTTATTTGTTTGATCACAACTTCAATGTGACTCATACTGTTGTTTTGATTTTTCCTTTTCTTTTTGCTAGGAGTTTGGAACACATAGTTCTTGTTCATTATCGTGAAACACAAGAGGTAAAATTATTTTCTCTTCCCATCTCTTGCTTTCTTCCTTTAATTCATAAGATCTGTTTCATCCCAAAAATATGACCAAGGAAATTAATTAGCATGTGGCACTGCTCATTTGAAAGTACATATGCTTACCAACATGCAAGAGATTAACTCTTTTTCATAGCATGTCAACAATCATTTCAACCCAAAATGAAAAAGTTTGGTAGAGGAAAAATTTTTGTTCGTACTTAGCCAATGGGCTTAAGTACGGACAAAGCACAACCCGTTCCTTTGTGTTTAAAGTTGAACTTAATCAGGAGACTGGAGGGTGATGAGAATCAAACACTTTTTCATACCATGTCAACAGTCATTCCAACCCAAAAGCTTCAGCTGTTAAGCGGAGGCTTCTAAATAGTTTTATGATCATCAGTAACATATATAATGCCTTTTTCTTGTTTTTGTTTCATATTTTATGTGAGTTGTGGTATCCAACTTTCCTTGTGTGATTGAAAATTTTAGGTTATTCATGGCATAAAAATACCATGTCATGCTCAAAGTAAATATATTTCCCGTTCAACAGTATTATAAACTTGAAACTAAGTCTTTTCACCAAAGTTAATGGCACAGACTTTTGCATCCACACATTTTCCCCAATTACTTGCAGTCTTGAGCATTGTACAGTAAACTCACTCTTGTTTTTGTGTGTGTGTGTAACTCTTGTTCTGAGATAGCTTCATATTTTGGCACCAATATCTCATCTATTGTAGATTTATTGCTTATCTCTGTGTGTAGGAATACCTGACGCTGCTTTATAATTAGACTGACACTTACCATTAATTTAATCTGGATGATGAATATGATTTGGTGTTCTAACCTACATTGAGCTGTTGTTTATGATATAGTTGCAGGGCTCTCCAGTTACACCTGTAAATTCAAATTCAAGTTCGGTCTCTGATCCAGTTGCGCCGTTGATTTTATCAGAAGAATTGGATTCTGGGACCAACAATCCAAATGCTGGTGGTGAGAAAGAGCTTTTGGATTTAGTATAATTTATTGCAAATTAGACCTGTAAAGACTTCTTTGTCTGTATACATATATTATTAAACTACAAGATGCAGGACAGTGAATGATGTGGATTGAACGGCCCATACCTAATGACAAGCTGCATGTCTCTTTATATTGACCCCCCCCCCCCCCCCCCCGATCTCATCTTTCTCTCCCTTATCTTTCCAAAGATAGTCATTGATTGGAGTTTATTTTCGTTTATGATGCCATATGTAGTAGTAGTATATTAAAATATTTTTTTTGATGTTGTCGTCAATGTTGTTGTTGACTTTCTTTTATGAGCTATATTTCTGATCCCGTTCTCTGCTTTGGAGATAAGCAGAAGTTAATGACAATTTGACACTCAAGAGTCATGAACTGAGGCTTCTTGAGCTCAACACACTTGAATGGGATGATTTAGTGGTTACAGATGACCTCAACAATTCTACCACATCTATTGGAGGTAAAAGATTGTGGATTCAGCAAAATCAGTTGCTTCTCTGGAAAGCACAATGTCATCCTTTAAATCTTATATAACTTTTTGCAGACAAGGTTCCATATTTTGATCAACAAAATCAGTCTTTGCTGAATGGCAATTTAAGCAACGTAAGAAGATCTTATCTTTATTTATATGTTCTTTTTGGCTTATTTCTGCTGAAAGGACAATTAACTTCGTAATTTCCTGTCAAAGCTTCTTTGCTTTAAATGTACAAATACAACTTATTAAAAGAGGTGGTTTTATCATGCTTTTTTAGCAACAGAGTCAAATGATGGCCAAGAATTTAGCTTCCCCCGTTTGATATGACCCTTCACTATTAAATTCATTTCTCTTTGGATGATCAGAAGATATGAAACTACGTATGCCTTATCATAATACAATATTTTTCAAATCACGTGTAATCACTTTCAAAAAGCTGCGGTCAGCTGAAAGAGGCCTTGAAATGGCTGTGAACACATGATTGTTGGGCCCGCTTAATACTATTGTGGACTAGCTATACTCCCTCTTTTCTTGGTGTTCTCATTTATGGCTTAGACCTAAGTTTGCCTACCTTTACATAGTTATGCAACATAGAACATGCTTCACTGAATCGCTTGGATGAAGGCTAAAAAGTGTTGTTGTATATTTTATGCACAAAACATAGAGGGGATCGCTTCACTACATTAAATTATTTAGCTCAAAACTTTGTTTATACTTTGTCCTAGCTTCTGTAATTACTTCTATTGGGTTTCTGTCACCAGGTTACTAGCAGCCTGTCTGCTGAAATCCCTTCTTTTGATAACATAACACAACCTATTACTGGGAGCAGTAGTGCACCTTATGGTTTCCCAGAAACTGTAAATCTTCAGACCACGGATAATCAAGCAAATCTGAATGCCCAAAAAGGATATTCTGTCTCTTTGAGTGGTGTTGATTCCTTGGACACTTTGGTTGATGATACTTTGCAGAGTCAGGACAGCTTTGGAAGGTGGATCAACCACATGATTTCTGATTCACAATGTTCTGTAGATGAATCAGCTCTTCTATCACCTGTCATATCTATTCAAGAACCATATTCTTCTTTGGTAGAGGATCGTCAGCAACGTTCTCTGCCTGAACAGCTTTTTAATATCACCGATGTCTCACCTTCATGGGCATCTTCCACTGAGAAGACCAAGGTTTTTTTCTTCCTTCCTATTCCTATGTATCTACTTCCCAGTAATTATTCTCTATGTATTATTTGGTTTCATGGATGATTCTCAACCTCTTTAGCTTATAAAACATTCTTGTAAAACTTAAACGCTTTGAACACTGGGAGAAACTGCACGGCTGACTTCTAAGTAATTTTTTCATATAAGAAATGCATTTTCGGTTGGCATCAAAGGCAGTGCGACTCTTGCTACTTTGTTCTGTAAAGGTGCTTGCACGGTTCAAAAGCTTTAAAGACTAAGTTCAACTCTGAAATACAGATTTTCTCTTCTATCCCAATGCAAATGAATAAATTGTCTCTTGCACAACAAGTTATTCTTGGAAAATTCAAATGCTTTAATCGCTGGTAGCTAAACTCCCACATAGTTCCTTTTTTGGTACAGATAAATGCATTTGTGATTGGCATTGAAGAACTATCTCTAGCTACATCAATGCAAATTGTTACTTCAGATTTTACATATTTATTAATTGGCATGGAGTCGAGTCCCATATTTACTACCATCCATTTTTGCATTTGTTTCTGGACTTTCTGATGTTTGCATACTTCTTGCAGATCCTGGTCACTGGAATCTTCCATGATAACTATCTACATCTTGGAAAGTTCAATCTATTTTGTGTCTGCGGTGATGTAAGCTTTCAAGCTGAAATAGTTCAAGTTGGGGTCTACCGATGCTGGGTATCATCAGATTCCCCAGGATTCGTAAGTCTCTATATGAGCCTTGATGGCCATAAGCCCATAAGCCAGGTTGTCAAATTTGAGTATCGTACTCCAGTTTTGCATGACCCTACACCCTCTATGGAAAAGAAGTACGACTGGGCTGAGTTTCGACTTCAAACGAGGCTTGCTTGTTTGCTCTTTGGTACTCATAAGAGTCTTGATATTATCTCTACTAAAGTGTCACCTAATGCAATGAAGGAGGCTAAAAACTTTGCTTCAAAGACCTCACTGGTTTCCAAAAGTTGGCAATACTTGCTTAAGTCAACTGAAGACAGCAAAACTTCATTTCCTCAAGCAAAAGATGCACTGTTTGAAACCTCCTTGAAAAACGGATTAAAGGAATGGCTATTAGAAAGAATTCTCTTGCGCCGTAAGACTACAGAATATGATTCCCAAGGTCAAGGTGTAATCCATTTGTGCGCAATTCTGGGATATACTTGGGCTGTTTCGTTATTTTCAGGATCAGGCTTGTCACTAGACTTTCGAGATAAATTTGGATGGACAGCTCTTCATTGGGCAGCATATTGTGGAAGGTACATATTTATGCAGTCGGACATTCCACTAGCTTAATCCATTAAGTTTGTTGCAGCCAAATTGAATCAATTTCTTTCTGCCAATATGGTCCCACTGTTCAAAAGTCAATTTCTTTTCTATATCTTTTTCTCCC
Organism: Inga leiocalycina; assembly: GCA_963242795.1. Classification (NCBI taxonomy): domain Eukaryota; kingdom Viridiplantae; phylum Streptophyta; class Magnoliopsida; order Fabales; family Fabaceae; genus Inga; species Inga leiocalycina. The sequence goes on along the minus strand of OY725327.1, from coordinate 10,102,467 downwards.
TAGATAAACAGATTCAAATATATAATCACCTGAATATAGCATGACTTTTGTATATTACCCTTCCGTGCATTCCTACTTTCATACAACTATACAAGTTTTTCTCCCTTTGAATCCCGTTAGAATTTGGATGACCTTTTATTGTTCATCTCATGGTTGATGAGACTGAGATTGAACTGACTGATCAACCAGGCTGAATATACAATAGAACTGGAGAAAGTTCAAGCATGGGTCTTTATTAACCCAGAAACACAAACTAGGTTGGTCGAACTGGAGTGTTTGCAATAATGAAGTTTTATTTTGTATTAACTGGATGCTTATAAGCAAACATCTCACACCTAGGCCACGTGTTTTTCAAATATATATTTTAAAGTTAAAGACGAGTATTTTAAGGAATAATCCAACCAATGTGAGCCTTTGGTATAGTAAGTCGTGTTGGACTGACGAAAGTTGTAGTCCCGTTTCCTTGAAGTTCTTTTTTTATTTTTAAATAAAATAACGAACTTTCTAATATATATATATATATTAATCAAATTGAAACATGCCATATTTATGTTTCGTTTTAAAAATTTATTAAAGTTTATTATCTTATTATGATATGTTTAGTTAAAGTAGCCAATGCTAATAGAACAGTAAAGGTATATAGATATATTTATCAATACAAAAAATGTAGTGTCAAAGTTCTGATGTTTTCCTTAACAAAATGATCTATTTGACTAGTGGCCTGATGGTTGAACCAATGACACAATCTCCTCCCTAGGTTAGCACCTTGTCAGGTTCCAATATCTATCATTACTTGACTAAGTAAAATTTCTTTGTAGGGAGAATATGGTTGCATTGCTGCTGTCTGCTGGGGCAAAGCCTAACTTAGTCACAGATCCTACTCCACAAAATCCTGGTGGATGTACTGCCGCTGATCTTGCTTTTATGAAGGGTTATGAGGGCTTAGCAGCTTATCTTTCGGAAAAATCTCTGGTTGAGCAGTTCAATGACATGAGCTTAGCTGGAAATATTAGTGGCAAACTGGAAACAAGCACAAGTGATCCTGTAGAGTATGAGAATCTTACTGAGGACCAACTAAACCTAAAGGATACATTGGCAGCTTACCGAACAACTGCTCAGGCAGCAGCACGAATACAGGCTGCATATATGGAGCACTCACTAAAAGTACGAGCAAAGGCAATTCAGAGTTTAACTCCAGAGGATGAGGCCCGCATGATTGTTGCAGCATTGAAGATTCAACATGCCTACCGCAACTATAACACAAGGAGGATTATGGCAGCTGCAGCTCGCATCCAGCATAGGTTCCGTACATGGAAATTGCGTAAAGAATTTCTCAACATGCGACGTCAGGCTATCATAATCCAAGTAAGAGCTTCCCTTCCTACTTCTAATATTTCTGATTGCCTTCTGTGAATATATGTGGCATTGCCAATCCAATCTGCTTGTTGAAGTCTTATTTTGTACTAGAGCCGTTTGCACAAATCCTAACCTGATTTGTTTTATATGTTATGAAGGATCTTTTGCTCTTTCAAATTGTCTGCCCGAGATTCACGACTCAATCTCTTTTCTTCCTCATGCACTTAACTATGTTGATTTGTTTGTATTTAGCTTTTTTCTTTCATGCATTTAGAATGAGTAGAATCAAGGCATGTCTTACTTTTCCCTAAAAGCAGAAGGGTAAAACTGGAGCTTATACTCAAGAGAATATTGAATTAGTCCCTTGGAATGGGTTTCCAGCCTTCTATTGGTTTTTGCCCCATCTTTCAGCAATGCAAAGGGGAAAGTTTTATATGGGACCAGAAGCAGATTTTGTTTTCTATAATTGCATGTTCCTTGTTTTTTTAATCTTAATTCATGTTCAGGAAATGATTGATTGCATATTTCAATGCAGGCTGCTTTCCGGGGCTACCAAGAGAGGAAGCAGTATCGTAAAATTCTCTGGTCTGTTGGAGTACTTGAAAAAGCAGTCCTGCGATGGCGACTGAAGAGAAAAGGCTTCCGTGGACTTCAGGTTAACCCTGTCCAACAAGAGCAAGAACCAAAGCAGGAAAGTGACGCAGAGGAGGACTTCTTCCGGACTGGTCGGAAACAAGCAGAAGAACGCGTGGAGAGATCTGTAGTACGTGTTCAGGCCATGTTCCGTTCAAAGAAAGCACAAGAAGAGTATAGGAGGATGAAGCTGGCTCACAATCAGGCAAAGGTAACAACTTCATGCAACATATCTTCACTGTTTCAACTATTTGATTTGATCTGGATATTTAACTCTCTAGCATTTGCTTTCTGTAGTTGGAACTTGAATATGAAGAGCTGCTCAATTCAGAGGTTGATATATTATAGAAGGCATGCTGTGTGTGGCAAAAGGAATGGTATGTTTGTTTAATTCCCCCTTTGTATAGTGTGTACTAGGAATATAGAGTGTAGATGCTGTAAATTCCTAGACCTTAGTGTATGTTTGAATTGAATCCTTAGCCTTTTCAAATTGATTTATGTCCTGAAAGGGTTGTTTGTGAAAGTCTAAGTAAGACTCTTTTATTAATGCCTTTGTGTGGCATGCCTTGCTAGGGTTGAATTGACAGAAATGTTTGCTGCCACAAATCTGTTGGAGGAGTGTATATTATTATTCCATATCTTACATAATTCAAGAGAGTCTTCCTAGTTTGTTTGACAAGGTATTGCTTATGTATAACGTACGATCCACTGATATAATAAATATTAACAATTCATGACAATGGTGTTATTAAATTCCAAGTAATTACAACATATGTAATTCAAACACATTTTCAAATTTTGCTATATATATACTGCGTGTGTTAAGAGTAATGGACACATTACAGGATTCTTTCAAGGACTATTAATTAGTTCGATCAAATCACATTCAGTGTATACATAACAATTTACGACTAGAATACTGCGTGTGTTGGGGTACTTTTGTTAATAAAGCCTTGAGAGTTGAAGGAGATAAAAATCAAATCTAAACGAACGTCATAACCCTTTCGGTTGTATTTGGAACTTAAAAAAAAAGCTAATTTCGTTTAGAACCGAGAAGAATTTAGTCATGTCCCACTTATGAAGTCAGAAACGTGAGCGATTTTATCCACATAAAAATCCAGCAAGCAATTATTTTTCATTTTTTCTGATGGCCACATGAAGTTGAATGAGCTTATAGATGGTTACTATGAGATGAGACACTTTGCCGGCACCCAGTTCAAACTATGGCACCTGAATGGAGAGAACAAACTAGAGAGAGACAATAGAGAGCAATACAGAGCTTGTGCTATTGTAGTCTATCTTTCAAACTTCTTTTTTCTTCTAACAAAAACTTGAATCCAGTACCCTGCACTGTGAGAGTCATTGGAGGACTAACAAGTTCAGAATACCTCGACTGCAAGATGGATGCTTGAAATTTATAGAGATAGTCCATCTAGGGGTGTTCAAATCTTAGACCGGGATCCCCCACTCCCGGTCTCGGTCCCGGTACGAGGCCAGGATTGAGAATTTGTGATCGGTCCCGGAACAACCGGGACTATCCCGGGACCAAGACCGGGAATTCCCGGTTTGACACACCAACACCTGATTTTTTTTTTTTTTGCACAAAGAAAATCTAGATTGAGGAGACTCTTTGGGCTTGTGATAATGAAAGGCTTGAGCCCAATAACATATTACCATACAAGCCATTAAAGAAGCAAATATGACATGAGCCCAATTGAAGAATCAAAGTAAAAAAACATTTATATGACTTTTTTTTAGTAAATCACTAAAAGCAAGAGCTCAACACTTCTTAGAGACACCAACAGTCTTGCCCCTATGTCCAGTAGTCTTGGTTCCTAATTTTCTTCAGCCTTTCCACGTCATCTCTCAACTTCATGTCCAAAGCATTTGTCAAATTAAACATGAATTAAACACAGCCAAGCAGAATTGCAGATCATAGTCTTGAGAAAAAAAACTGCATGCTATTTGATACAACCTGAATTGCAGATCATAGTCTTGAAAAAAAAAACTGCAGAACCTAAAATATTCATAGCCAAACATGAATTAGACACAGCCAAACAACAACCATTTACACCAACAAAATGACGTTCACGACTTCAGTCCATGCTCTTCAGCTACAAAATTGAAAATAAAAAAATGGAAAGAAATGAATAATTATTATTAAGAAATTATTCTTCTTAAAAGGGAAAGATTTGACATTAACTTCATAAGGATTCCCATCAAAACAAAAGGTGACTAGATTTAAGCTTAGCATCCTTTGTTTAAGCACCCAAACAAAGGTTAAAATTCCAAATAATATCAACATTGTCAAGAACTTACAATTTGAAGTTTATTGGTCTTCCCATCTTGCTCAACAGTTCGAATTTTCTACAAAAGATAGCATGGCGGATAATAAGTCACAATATTTGTGTAATTCATAACATGAAATTGAAGCTTTAGGGTAAATATAAACGCTTACAAAGTCAACCCCAATGGTACTGATATAGCTGTCAAGGTATGAATCATCCTGCTAAAAAAAAAACATTATTAACAGTATTTCTTTCAATTCTCCGCATGTGTGTAAAAAATTGCTACTCACAGAAGATACCACCTCCAACCTTATCCATAAGAAACAAATGATAGTTGAATAGTTAAATTTTAACCATAATTTCTTTCTTATAAATAGGCCAAGAGATAGTATGTGTGTGTGTATTATAGGTTATGGAACACTAGGGAATGATACCTAAGAACCTCATAAAAAGGTTAATATCAAATCAGGACAATCAAAAGTTCTCAAATTCAATATTCATTTTTCTATATTTCAATATTGAAAATCTTAAAAAAAGAATTGATTTTGTATTAACTTTCTCATGAAATCCTTGGTTGTCGTTCTCCTAGAGATTAATCTAACTTAAAGGCACCTGATCATGAGTCCCTAATTATATATTGCTCATCTTTTTTTTTTTGACTTTTGAATAGTACAATATTGTATAAATTTCTATTAAAATTATATAATCAAACAATCTGTCATCAGTTTAAACAACCACATCAACAAAACAAAAAAGCAGATTTCACATGTGACATTGAGAGTCACGACAATATCAGTACATGGCCGTCTAGTGTAAACTCTAGAGAGTGGCGACTACATTTCATATCCTATTGTGGAATCCGCCAAAAATTTTGCTGCTAACTATAAGTATCATTGAAGCAGATCCAATAATATTAAAATATGGATGTAGCCTTCATTTTGATGAGATCTAAGTGAAGGGAAGGGTCCAAAACAATGAAGATGCATCAGATTCAAGAAGTAAGATAAATTAGAGATTTGAGGGGGATTTAGACAATACCTCTCAGCCATGACCTAGAAGGAGAAGCGGAGACCGAGAAGGAGAAGCCGAGACTGAGAATGCGAGAGGCCAAGAGAGAGAACGGAGAAGTTGAGACTGAGAATGGGAGAGGCCGAGAGCGAGAGAATAGAGAACCCTAACAGCTAGCTCATCGTGATTGATCGTTTCCAGGTGAGAGTGTGAGACCGTGAGACTGAGGTGAGGGACGAGAGTGATCGACTCAAGGTTCTTTTTTTTTGTCACCCAATTGAGACCGTTGTCAATTGGATTCTTTTTTTCGTTACAATTAGGTTTTTATTAGTTTTGGGCCAATTTTAACCCCATTATAAGCAGAACCCATTAAACACTAACATAACAAAAAAAATTTTGTATGCATAAGATACCGGGACTGGGAATCCTGAAGCCTTGACCGGATCCTGTCCCGGTCTCGGTATCTTCCACTCCCGGTCCTGGTCCCAGTAAGGCCAGGATTTTTTAGTCCTTGTCTTGCCGGGACTGCCGGGAGCGGGATCATATGGACACCCCTAAGTCCATCCAATACCAACCAAAATGAAAAGGATTAATATCTCTCTCTATTAAGTGGTAACCAATTATAATGCCACGTGGGCAAGTGTACTGGCTTTACAAGCGCACAACCCAAGAAATTTTAGTTAATCTGTTAGATTAGAACCAATTTATCTAAGGATATACAAGCTACATGTGTAACCTATAGTGCTTGTTGAAAAAAGTATACTTCCCTTTTCCTATTTCTTTCGTTCTTCTTTTCCTCTCACTGGCCTTACCAATTTGGTATCAGAGCCATTTCTCTGGCTTTATAACTCTAGAGGCTCATTCGTTCGATCGTCTATCTGAGATTGAGCAATGTCTCGAGCTTTATGTGTCGATGATTGACTCAACGTGGGCTTAACTTCAGCAGAATTCCTCTGATATTGGTAATATGAAAAGCTCTATTGCATGAATCAAGACCTTCCTAGAGAGTTTGATAGCAAAATTATTGCATATCGCTTCGATTGGTCATCTACTAGCCGGAACCTCGTCGTCTATTCCTAATCGTCAACCACCGTAGATTCCTCAGTTTGGGTCCTTCCGCACATCAAGCGGTTCTTATTTTCCACCCACTAACCACAGCCAAATCGAATTCCCTAAGTTCGATGGCACCGACTTCAGAGGTTGGGCCTACCGTTGTTGCTAGTTCTTTGCTATTGATGAAACTCCCACGGATCAATGAATTCGGTTGTTGAGTATTCATTTGGAGGGGGAAGCATTGAAATGGCATTTAAATTTCACGAAGACGCGTTCGGAGAGTGAATTGTTGTGGGAGGAATATTTCTAAGAACTTGAACGTCGATTTTCAAAAGTTTGTTGCATAAATGCTATGGTGGAAATCAAGAATTTGTCCATGACTGGATTGGTGGATGAATACATCAAGGTGTTTGATGATTTGTTGAGTGAGGTCAATATTCCTGATTTTGTAGCTACGATTGCTTTCTCGGGGGTTTTCGTTTAGATATACAGTTGCTTGTTGATGCCTTTAAGCCATCTTCCTTGGCTAGCATGATGCAGATGGCTTGTATTGAAGCAAGAACTCTAGACACAATGTATTCTCATATTCCTTTCCCTGCTTCCATTGCTGCAAAACGATTTAGTTTGTTTTTGACACCATCATCAGTGACGACAAGGGCCTCTGTAACCAAGTTTTCTTCCGTTATGCCTTCTCCTCCATTTAAATCATTCTCTCCACCCAAGACTAATATGACTACCTCTTCTTCCCTCTTTAGTTCCTCTATGAACAAGAAGCCATCTATTACATTGAGCAAAAAGAATATATAGGATCGTCAACGAAAAGGATTATATTATTGAAGCAATTATCATTACTCTATAAGTCATAAATGCAAAAAGTCGCAGGTGATGATGCTAGTCATTCCTGAAGACACCGAGGATGAATTCTTAGATGCTCTAGATTCGCTTCCCCTGGTTAATGTTGTTGATGCTTCCATCAACGCGGTTGAGGGCCATGAGGGGTGTTTTACCCTTAAACTCTGAGGCTTTATTAATCGATACAGGGAGTACACATAACGTAATTAACACTGCATTGGCTAAACGATTAAAACTTCCAATTCAAGATGGTCCTCATCTTCGGGTTGCAGTAGCTGGTGGTCGTCATCTGGCAGTGACTACTTTCTGTAAGAATATGTAAGGTTTATGTTTGAGCATGATTTTTCATATGACTTCTTAGTTATGGACTTGGTTGGGTTCGATGTCATTCTCGAGGTGCATTGGTTAAAGAAGTTAGGCAAGATTATTTTAGGTATGAATGATAATTACATGGCCTTTTACCTTGATAATTGATTTTTGGAGTTTCATGGGTTAGTTAAATCAATTTCACTGATTTCTAAGGTTTTATTACTGGAGGCTTATTTTATGGCAATTCAACGTTTGTTCCTGCTTTGTCCTTCATTTGATTTTGATAGGGACCTTATGCATATCTCGATCTCTATGGAGCTATCACAATCTCAACACTAGCAACTCTAGGAAGTCTTATCTTCTTTCAATGATGTCTTCACTGAACCTACTTCATTACCCCTTCTAGACCTTATAATCATCGAATTCATTTGCAACATGATCAACCCATTAGTTGCAAACCTTACATATATGGTCCCATTCACAAGAATGAAATCGAAAAGCAAGTGCAGCAGATGTTAGCTACTGGTGTTATTTGATCTCCAGTAGTGCTAGTTCAGAAGAAGGATAGCTCATGGAGTTTCTGTGTTGATTACAGGAAACTTAATAAGCATACTATCAAGAACAAATTCCCAATTTCACTAATCGAGGAGCTTTTAAATGAGCTACAGGGAGCTATGTATTTTTTGAAGCTGGACTTAAGGGCTGGTTATCACCAGGATCGCATGCATCCTGATGATATCCATAATACTGCCTTTTGCACTTATGAAGGCCTATATAAGTTTGTGGTAATGCCATTTGGTTTTACTAGTGCCCCGGCAACTTTTCAGGCTTTCCTTAGGAAATTCATCTTAGTTTTTTTCGATGATATTTTGGTTTATAGCACTTATTGGGAGTTGCACTTGACTTATCTTCGGTGTACCCTGCAATTATTGCTTGACAATCAATTATTTGCTAAGCAAACTAAGTGTTTCTTCACTGCTACTCATGTTGAGTATTTAGGCCATTTTATCTCTGCTCATGGGGTTGAGGTGGATCCTATAAAAATTAAGGCTATGTCATCTTGGCCTACTCTGACTTCATTAAAAGCATTGCGTGGGTTCCTTGGTCTTACAAGTTACTATAGGAGATTTGTGTGAAATTATGGTAATTTGTGTAAACCCTTGACTGATTTGCTACACAAAGGTGATAAATTTCATTAGACTGAAGCTGCAGAACATGCTTTCTCTACATCGAAGCAGGTTATGACTTCTACACCTATCCTAGCTCTTCCAAATTTCAATGACAAAGTTTGTTATTGAAACTAATGCATCGAAGATGGGTATAAGTGTTTTGGTATCTCAAAATGGGCATCCTTTAACTTTTGCCAACAAAGCCTTGTGAGGTCAGAAATAGTCTTTATCAGCCTATAAGAGGGAGTGATTGGCTATTATGTTTGCTGTGAAACAGTAGAGATCTTATTTGATAGGTCAATTATTCACTATCAAAATTGATCATTTGCCACTTAAACACCTATTGGAGCATAAATCTGTTACTCTAGACCAGCTCAAATGGCTCAATAAGCTGTGGGGTCTCTCGTATGAGATTGTATTTTTAAAGGGCAAAAGATCATGGAGCTGTAGATGCATTATCTTGACAATTTGAAGCTTCTGTTTCAGCCATTTCATAGGTTTTGACATATCTAACCCAACGTGTACGAGCTTCTTGGATTGTGGATGATCACTTACAGCAATTGATATCTACCATGGAAACTGACCCTTTGACTCATCCAAAGTTCACTTGGCAAAATCAACTTTTGAAGCTAATACCTGATTGGTGGTGGGTGCGAATCATTTGTTGCATGCCGAATTATTACAACACTTCCATGCTGATTCTATTGGTGGTCATTCGGGTATGACTCCTACATATCGTCGCCTTTCTTTCGTTTTTTATTGGAAAGGTATGGAGAAGGATGTCAGGGAGTTCATGAGGGCTTGCATTACTTGTCAATGGTTTAAAAATGAAACAGTGGCTTCTCCAGGATTGCTTCAACCTTTACCTGTTCCGGAGCATATTTGGACTGACCTTTCGATGGATTTTATAAGTGGCTTACCTCCCTCCTACTCTAAGACTGCTATTTTGGTTGTGGTAGACCGATTGAGCAAGGCTCCTCACTTTATGGCCCTCAAACATTCGTATACTGTTATGGATATGGCACCACTATTTATGGACAATATGGTACGGTTGCATGGTTTTGCTAACCCTATTGTCACTAACTGTGACCTTATTTTTTGTGGCAATATTTGGAAGGAGCTCTTTCGGCTATAGGGGTTAATCTTAACTATTCTTCAGCATACCATCCTCAATCAGATGGGCAAATAGAAGTTTTTAATCATTGTTTTAAGGTCCATTTACATTGCATGACTGGTGACTTCCCAAAACAATAGGGCAAATGGTTTCCTCTTGCTGAATTATGGTATAAAACCACTTTTGATTCGGCCATTGGAATGACACCCTTTCAGGTTGTTTGTGGTGTTTTTCCTCCTGCCCATTTGCCCTATATTGTAGGTGGTTTTGCTAATGAACTTGTTGATCGTGTTTGTCTTTCTCGGAAGCTCACTCTACAGATTCTCAAGCTTCATTTGCATAGGGCTCTGCATAGGATGGTTCAACAAGCTAATAAGCATCGCTCTGAAAGGGAATTCATAGTGGGGGATATGGTGTATCTCAAATTGCACCCCTTCCAAAAGAACCTCTTGAATAATTTGGCCTTACACAAGTTAGCAGCTCGCTACTTTGGCCCATTTAAAGTTCTCAAGCAAGTTGGGCAGGTTGCTTATGAATTGGAGTTTCCAAGTTCTACAAGGATGCATCCCGTTTTCCACGGGTCCCCCCTGAAGAAATATGCAAGCAAGGGTGTTCTAGTTTCTTCCTCCCTTCCTCTAACTGATTTCGACGGGTGTTTTGCCTTGGAACTAGCTGCTATATTGGGTCGCAAATTGATTAAGTGTGGTAACTTGCCTATCACTTAAGCTTTAGTCCAGTGGAAGCACTCCAAACCAGAGGACGCCAATTGGGAAGATTTGAGTTTTATTCAACAACAATTTCCTGAATTTGATTCTATTGTTGCACCTTCTCATGCCATCCTTATGGATAAGGATATTTTTCAAAGGGTGGGGGTAATTGTTACATTGTAACCAATTATAATGCCACATGGGCAAGTGTACTGCCTTTACACTAGCACAACACAACTAATTTCAGTTAATCTATTAGATTAGAACAGATTGATCTAAAGGTATATAAGCTACATGTGTAATCTATAGTGCTTGTTGGAAAAAGTACATCTCTCTTTTCCAATTTCTTTCATTCTTCTTTTCCTCTTAATGCCCTGTACCACTCTCTCAAAAGTCTGTTTGGTTCAATGGAGGGGAAGGTATAGGAGGGATTTTAATAGAGGGGAGGGGAGGGCTTTTAATATTACCTCATTTGGATTAATCGAATGGAAAGAGAGGAAAGAAATTTTAATGTTACCTTGTTTGGTTGAGAAGGGGAGGGGAGGGAAAATATTTTCATTTAGACAATTTTACCCTCATTTAATCTTGCTTTTTCATACATAGTAGAATGTTTAATAAAATATAATTATAAAGATTAAATAAATATAATCATAATTAAAATTTTAAAATATAGATAATAATAATTTTAATAAAAATAGAGTAATTATAAATATTATAATAATGAGGGAGGGAAAGTTTGGGAATAATATAAATAAATAGGGGTATAATAGTTTTCACATGACAAAATATCACAATTCCCCTCCAAATTCCCCCAATTTGGGGGGAGGGGATTTGAGGGGAGGGGAGGAGAAATTCCAAAAAAAATTCCCTCCCCTCCTTAAATTTTGTTGTTGCCAGACAAAAGGAGGGAAATGGGAGGGAAGGGAGGTATTTTGCTCCCCTCCCCTTAATTGATGGTACAAAAAATATAGGAGGGGAGGGGAAATTTTTTGAAATTTCCCCCTCCCTTCCCTCAAAACCCCCCCAAATTGGGGGGATTTAGAGGGGAGGGATAATATTTTATCATGTCCTGACCATTATGCCCATACTTGTTTTTAATATTCTTAAATTGCCCATTTCAAACCTAAAGTAGCTCTCTCTGCAATTCCCAGTTGCTCTCTTTGTGCCGATTTTCGAACTCCTCATTGCCTCCGTCCTCATTCTTCTTCAATATTTTCAGACATGTAGTAGCTCTTCAATTCTAGGTTTGTCACCTGCTCGTTGCTACTTTATGCTTTTGCTTCTCTTCCTTATTCTGCTCTGCCTCGCCTATGTTTCACTTCGATTCGACATATATTTTTTTCCTTCATTGGGCTTACTGATTTATGATGGAGTGTTTTGAGCTTTATCTTAATTTTAGCTTTGAAATTATTTGAGGCCCCTTTGTTGGCTGGAACCTCTTTGTAGGCTATTATTACTAAAGTCAATCATGCAACTGGGGCAGGAGTGCAAGGCTATAGTTTCACAATATGGAAAAACACAAGCTTTATGTTATGTATGTTTGGTTAGTGCGTAATTATAGAAGGACCAGTCTGAGTATGTTACGAAAAAAAATCACTTATAATATAAGGGTAAAGTTGTCAAAGTGAAAATAATTTCCCTCCCCTCCCCTTCCTTATCAATCCAAACAAAGGAATATTAAAATCCCTTCTATCCCCTTCCTTCCCCTCCCCTTCATTAAAATCCATCCTCTCCCCTCCCCTCCGTCGGACCAAACAGACCCTAAGTGTAAATGCCGGTATTCATTTGGACAATTTTCAATCTCCAGGATGAAATACTATTGTGGAAATTGATGAAGAGAAAGTAGTCAATTTTTAGAAGCTATAGTGGAAAAGCATTGTAAACTTTTTACTTCCGTATGAAAATCGAACAGCTATACCCAGATCTTAAAAAACACTTTATTAACTCTGCAATTTTAGCAACCAGTACAGACACACAAGCACATTGACCCTGCCCGAAAGCCCATATAACTACAATTAAGTATCCAATTTACACGGGCAGCCACATCTAAAAATTACAATACTAATGTGAGTGCATCAGAAGGATGATAATCCAAAACTACGCCGCACTTAAATGTCTATTCACCTGCCTTACTTGATGTACTGAGAGAGCCACCTGAAGCCTTCGCCATATCCCATCTTGCGTACAATACTGCACATGAACACTTCTAAGGGACGGACATTAGAGTCAGCCAGATTGACCTTGCCCTTGCCAGTAGTGAAGTTAGTCAGGCCCATATGATATCGCAGCTCATCTTCAGAGGCAGCATAAGGTAAGTCAATCTTGTTTCCCAAGACAAGGAAAGGAACATTTGCTATCGACTCATCAGAAAGAAGAGCATCTAGCTCCCTCTTTGATTCTGCAAACCTCTCCTTATCAAACGCATCAACGAGGTAGACTACAGCATCCACCTACATGACAGAAATTTCATAATTAAATGAAAAGGGATGATGCAACTCCCGTCTTAGCAACTATCCATTATATACAGACATAGGACTCAAACAGGTCACAAATAATTAGTTAACAATACAAGAATAAAGTCTCATGATTCTTTGTAGCCAATTAATACAAGCTTTAAGCAAGCTATGCATATCAGTGTATGATATTGGAAATATAAGAGAATCATGATGCACAACAAGCATCAAAACCTAAGCTTCAGAAAAACCATATCAAGTGCAATCATCTGAAGTGAGGGAAGCTGGCTTTTTCGGAAGCAAAGGTTTACAATACTAATCTACCTCTAAGCACCATCTTATTGTTATAGACAAAAAGTGCAAGATATTTTTCTCAAAGCTTTCAGCTAATCTGAACCTTGTAGAGAAGAATTGCAAAAGCTTGACGAGAAATCAAGATGATTGGACTAACACAAGTTACATTTTAAAGAACTAATCAGAGGTGAAACTCAAATATGAGCTTAGTGACTGTCAACATTTTCCCCTTTATCAAGAAAATCACAAAGTGCAAGAGCAACTTGAATTACACATAATTCACCAATTTCAGTAGAGAAAATAAGTTCAAAAGAAAATTGGGATTGTCAATTTAATCAATGATTCTCCAAGATGAAGATTTGAACTTCCGTCTAACCCACCCTAGCTAAACAGAAGACTCACGCAGAGGTGTATCAAGTTCAAAAAATGCATAAATTTATTACAACACACAGATCAAAACTGAGTTAATAATGGTTTTCAAGGAGTATAAACAAAGCCGCTAATTTGTTGGTATAATGCATGCCCATTCAGTTTGGCTGGAATTATCAAGACTGATGCTAGTTCTGTGTTGTCCGGTGCGGGGAGAGTGATGAATAGACAAGGATGGGTTAATATGTATCGTGTTTAAGGTGAAAAAGTATGTCAGGGAGGCGGTTAGTATATTTCCTTCCCTGTGTGACGCTGGTTCTGTCCCCGAATACTGTTGATCTTTTCAGGTAAATAAATACTTTTCTTTGCAAAAACTACATTAAATTAAACTAGAGACACACCTGAGCGTAATAGTCCTTCCAGACTCTGCGGGCGATTTGATGCCCACCCAAGTCAAAGGCCTTAAATTTTATCTTCCCAATACTTAACTCCTCCGAAGTCGGATACTGAGTAGGTTGGTGCTGGACTAATCTCTGCGAAACCACGAAAAACATAAATAACATAGATACATAGACTTCAGTTTATGAACAAGTGGCTAAATGGAATTACAAGTATTCTATGCGGTGACTCGCAGGAAGTAAGGAGTGATTGCTAATTAAAATAAGAACTTCAAGAAATCAAAAATCAATACAAGAAAACCGCCGCCCGAACCAAAATTTATTACAGAATAAAACACAACCTCGTCTTTCAGCATGTGAAGTAAAGTAGTCTTCCCAGAATTATCTAGCCCTAGAAATAGGATCTTGGCCTCCTTTTGCCAGAGACCCAGTGATGCTAGAATCCCATAGAACCAATCAACAAGAAACATTCTCTCGGGAAAACTGTACGGCGTTCCACCGAAAGCAAAAATCCGCCAAGAAGAGAGCGCCGACGAGATCGCTGGAAATGCAATCAGCGGTGCGAAGATGAATGATAGATAAAAAGATCGGGGAGAGAGACCAAGAACAACAAAGAATCAGTCACCAGAGACACCAAGCCAAACGAAGAGCGAAAATTAAAGAAATTTTGTGAGATGATGAACCCAGGAAATGAGACCGATCACCGGTGTGGCCAGTGAACAAGAGTGAAAAATGATTCAAATGAGGCAAGTGGGACCGTTTTGAAGACCAGGATAGCCGGTTAAGGAGCATGGTCCCAGTTGGAGGGATTTGATTGGGTGGTACGCGTCATATACATGCTACAGGAGGAGAGGCTTACGTGTCAGAAGAACAGAGGGGAAAGAGAATTAAACCGAAATACCGATTTACAAGCAAGGGATAATGAATTGCCTAATTGTAAAAACGTGAAATCAACAAAGTAACGCGATTCCTTTTCAACTGCCCTGGGTATGACCGATGACGTGTGCTGAGAGGTCAAATTACCCTTTTACTTCCTCCAGTCCTTAATAAGTTAATATCAGGGCACTTTAAATTTTTAATGAAAAAATTGAATTATAAAGTGGCTCCCATTTTAAGAATAGGAGGCTGTCAAAAAAGAAAAGAAAAGAAAAGGAGGCAGCATTATCTTTAAAGCTGAATCGAGGAGCAAATTTCTCAGTTTTTTTATAGGCTCAAACTCATTTCATGTATTTATATTTTTTTATTAAGTTTTTTTGTGTAAAATTTTTATTTTAGCTAATATACTTTTTTTCTGTTGTTTTTGTTTATTATAGGGTTAAGAAGTGCATCCTGCACACTAAGATATTTTTTTCAAGTTCATCAAGCATCTTAAAACATTTTATGGCGCATTCAACCCCTTGAAATATCTTTTAGATGCATGCAACACCCTAAAGTTTTTTTTTCTCCTACTATGTTACTGGATGCAAAATAAAAAGTAAAAAATATTTGGAGATGCTGAATGTATTTAAAAACAATTTTTGATGTAGTACAAGTATTGATAAAAATAATTACTAAATTTCATATCGAAAATTTTATTTTAAGTATTTTTTAATTAAAATTATAAAATAAATTATTCTGAATTGTGAACTACTACATCCGGTCTTAAATATAAAACTTGGATGATTTTTTGGGGAGATCAAAAAAGCTAGTTAAATTATTGTAAAGTATTTATATTTATTATTTTTCTTCAAACTAATTCATTAAACTTATAAATAGATATATAATTTAATCATATACAATATATTATATAATTAAATAACATATTTTCGATGGCAAAAGAAAGATTAAGTAACATATTTAAATTTTTTAATCCCATTAAAAAAAATCAATTAAGTCTTATATTTAGATTAAAAATAATAAAAGGTTAGAGTTGTTCCAAACTATTCATTAAAACTAAATTACCTTTTACACCAGGAATCATTTGCCACCGTCAAGTTCGGCTGCCCATGGTACGACAATTGAGTGATTCACATTAAAGAAACAAAAATCAAAGACAGCTCCCCTTTTCCAGTCAAAAGCAGCCAACAGAGAAAATAGGCAAATAAGATTCTTTCTCTTCTTAAAAATGGAGCACAGTAAGGACAAATTTTCAATAATATCACCCAAACAATACATAGAATGCAATTCAGTATTTCAATAATTGTCCCAAAAGAAAGGTGATCCTAAGTTTATAAGGAAAGATTTTACCCCCAAAAGAATGCTCTTAAGATACAGAATGCAGCACATAACATTACTGCTGAAAGATGTGAGATCAAATAATCCAATAAGTATTCAATTGTAAAACAGGGGGAAGAAACTCTTCTGAAAGCTGCAGACAAATAAACACCTCAAGAGGCCTTAGATTGGAATCTGAGAGATTGACCTTTCCCTTGCCTGTGGTGAAATTGCTCAGCCCAGATGATATCGGAGCTCATCTTCTGAAGCAGCCCAGTATGGGCTAAGCAAAAAATCAAATGAACCAAATGACACCAAATCTCCACGGACACGATCATAACTTGAGGAAAACTGGTCTCCCAAGATAAGGAAAGGAACATTTGCTAGCGACTCATCAGAAAGAATAGCATCTAGCTCCCTCTTTGATTCTGCAAACCTCTCCTTATCAGATGCATCAACGAGGTAGACTACAGCATCCACCTACATGACAGAAATTTCATAATTAAATGAAAAGGGATGATGCAACTCCCGTCTTAGCAACTAGCCATTATATACAGACATAGGACTCAAACAGGTCCCAAATAATTAGTTAACAATACAAGAATAAAGTTTCATGATTCTTTTGTAGCCAATTAATACAAGCTTTAAGCAAGCTATGCATAACAGTGTATGATATTGGAAATATAAGAGAATCATGATGCACAACGAGCATCAAAACATAAGCTTCATAAAAACTATATCAAGTGCAATCATCTGAAGCGAGGGAAGCTGGCTTTTTCGGAAGCAAAGGTTTACAATACTAATCTACCTCTTAGCACCATCTTATTGTTAATAGACAAAAAATCCAAGATATTTTTCTCAAAGCTTTCAGCTAATCTGAACCTTGTAGAGAAGAATTGCAAAAGCTTGACGAGAGATGATTGGACTAACACAAGTTACATTTTAAAGAACTAATCAGAGATGAAACTCAAATATGAGCTCAGTGACTGTCAACATTTTCCCCTTTATCAAGAAACTCACAAAGTGCAAGAGCAACTTGAATTGCACATAATTCACCAATTTCAGTAGAGAAAATAAAGTTCAAAAGAAAATTTGGACTGTCAATTTAATCAATGATTCTCCAAGATGAAGATTTGAACTTCCGTCTAACCCACCCTAGCTAAACAGAAGATTCACGCAGAGGCGATCAAGATCAAAAAATGCATACATTTATTACAACACACAGATCAAAACTGAGCTAATAATGGTTTTCAAGGAGTATAAACAAAGCCGCTAATTTGTTGGTATAATGCATGCCCATTCAGTTTGGCTGGAATTATCAAGACTGATGCTAGTTCTGTGTTGTCTGATGCAGGGAGAGTGATGAATAGGCAAGGATGGGTTAATATGTCTCGTGTTTAAGGTGAAAAGGTATGTCCGGGAGGCGGTTAGTATATTTCCTTCCCTGTGTGACGCTGGTTCTGTCCCCGTATACTGTTGATCTTTTCAGGTAAATAAATATTTTTCTTTGTAAAAACTACATTAAATTAAACTAGAGACACACCTGAGCGTAATAGCCATTCCGGACAGTGGGGGCGAATTTATGCTCACGAAAGTTCAAGGCGTAATCCCAGGCGTCATCGATCAACTCCACCAATCGAAACGGAGCAGGTTGATGCTGGACTAATCTCTGCGAAATCAGGAAAAACATAAACAAAATAGATACATAGACTTCAGTTTATGAACGAGTGGCTAAATAGAATTACAAGTATTCTATGCGGTGACTCGCAGGAAGTAAGGAGTGATTGCTAATTAAAATAAGAACTTCTAGAAATTAAATTTTATCAACACCCCGCTTCCATTTCAATAATCAAAGAGTAATAAAGATGGAATACAATGGGCATACAGAAAAGTACAATTATACTGATAAAAATATTCGTTTACAATTCCGATATCGTTCGTCAACGGAAATAGAAAATACAACGGAAGTTTTAATATTTACAAATATCACAAAAATATCATAAAATAGACTAAATTATGACCACGATCTTGTCCTCACCTCGAGACATGTGCCATTTACTTTCCGGCGTCTACATCTTTTCCCTTTGCCCCACTGGTACCCGCTGAGGTATTTGTTTAAAAATAGGGTGAGATTCCGAAGAATCCCCGTAGAGACATAATATTGTTCATAGAAAATGCGAAAAGTAAATATGTCATACGCCAAGGTATGCACAAATTAATGAACAATATAAACACATCATTGTCATGCATACATGAGTAGGGCCCAGCCCCACAATCTACACCAGTTGGACTGCTGCCAACTCCCGGTGTAAGTGCACCTCTAGCACTAACTACCCCTCTCTAGGCAAATCATGTTGATTAATAAAGTGCATTTACAAAACAATGACATCTACACAATCACATAACTTATGGCATAGTGTATGAAGGATAATGTCCCTACTTCCAAGTTTTATAATCCTTTATTTAATAGTGTCTCGTAAAGCGTGTTATCCCGGCGTCCGACTCGGTCCTAAAATATTAAATGTACCAGAAATAGGTCAACCTATCCAAGTATCATTTTATACTCTTCCATGATGTTTATTGTAGTTATATTAATCTATGGTGAAAATTTACAAAAATGCCCCCGGGAACCCGGCCCGATGGCATGTTTTCCCAAAAATTTGACCAAAGCTATTTTGACTTATTTTCGCCCAAGGAATCCATTTCCGGGCTCGAAATAACCAAATTCAGTGTCAAGTTACGAAAATGCCCTTGACAGCCTCTATTTAAGGATTTCAGTGGTGTTTTCGTAATTATGCTTTTTGAACCCCCAAGTGAGTGTTTGAGCCAAGAAGCTCAATAGGCAATTTGAAGAAAAAAATTCAGTGTTTGGTTTCACAGGTGAGCAATCGAGCTTAATTTTATCTTAATAACTTTTGTCATAAGCTCCATTTCTCAGCTTTTACTGATTTAGCTTTTAGGAAGAGTGAGAATGGTTAAAATATTTTTTCAGTTGTGTCCAGTGTATTATCAGACTTATTGCAATTTTACTCTTAATATACTTTTTTTGCTACAAAAATTAATTTCAACTATTATTTGGGGCTTTTAACCCTTAAAATATTTTTTCAACTGTACCCTTAGTGTTAACAGACTGATTGCAATTTTATCTTTAATGTACTTTTTCAGTTCCAAAAATTATTTTAAACTATTTTTTTGGTGTTTTTAACCCTTTAAAATATTTTTTCGCCCACTCTCTCTTACTATTATCACAAAAGTCACTTGTGCTTAAGTCAATCCAAACAAGTTTTACTTTTGTAAAAGTCATTTATACAATTACTGTTTTAAACATAAATCACATTACACAATCGGGCTTTTACCAAAAATAAAATTACCAAAAGCTAAATTGAGAAACTCCATTTTCCCTATCGCTGTTCCAAACGCACTGGGTATGACCGATGACGTGTGCTGAGAGGTAAAATTACCCTTTTACTTACATCGACACAATTTTTTCTTCTTCCAGTCCTTAATAAGTTAATATCAGAGCACTTTTAATTTTTAATGAAAAAATTGAATTATAAAGTGGCTCCCATTTTAAGAATAGGAGGCTGTCGAAAAATAAAAAGGAGGCAGCATTATCTTTAAAGCTGAATCGAGGAGCAAATTTCTCAGTTTTTTTATAGGGTTAAACTCATTTCACGTATTCTTATTTTTTTTATTTTAGCTAATATACTTTTTTCTGTTGTTTTTGTTTATTATAAGGTTAAGAAGTGCATCCTGCACGCTAAGATATTTTTTTCAAGTTCATCAAGCGTCTCAAAACATTTTATGATGCATTCAACTCCTTAAAATATTTTTTAGGCACATGCAACACCCTAAAAAAACTTAATACAAAAAAAATAAAAAATATTTTAAGATATCGGATGCATTTCAAAACAAGTTTTGATGTAGTACAAGTGTTGATAAAAATAATTACTAAATTTCATACAGAAAATTTTATTTTAAGTATTTTTTTAATTAAAATTATAAAATAACTTATTCTGAATTGTGAACTATTACATCCAGTCTTAAATATAAGATTTGGATGATTTTTTGGGAAGATTAAAAAAGTTAGTTAAATTACTTTAAGGCATGTTTGGATTAGTTTATTTTACAAGAATAAACACTTTTTACGTAAGTCAAGATAAAATTCTTCTCACATATTTACCTCGTATACTACGAATCACGATTTATAAACATTTATTATCCAAAAATAAGCTATCCAAATGAACACTAATTCATTTTACTTATAAACAGATATATAATTTAATCATATATAATATATAATATGATTAAATAATAAATTTTTCATGAAAAAAATGATTAAATAACATATTTAAATTCCTTAATCTCATTAAAAAAACCAATTAAATCTTATATATTTAGACGAGTTGTTCCAAACTATTCATTAAAACTAAATTACCTTTTACTTCTGGAATCATTTGCCTCGGTCAAATTCGGCTGCCCATGGTATGACAATTGACTGAATTGAGTGATTCACATTAAAGAAACAAAAATCAAAGACAGCTCCGCTTTTCCAGTCAAAAGCAGCCAACAGAGAAAATAGGCAAATAAGATTCGTTCTCTTCTTAAAAATGGAGCACAGTAAGGACAAAATTTCAATAATATCACCCAAACAATACATAGAATGCAATTCAGTATTTCAATAATTGTCCCAAAAGAAAGGTGATCCTAAGTTTATAAGGAAAGATTTTACCCCCAAAAGAATGCTCTTAAGATACAGAATGCAGCACATAACATTACTGCTGAAAGATGTGATATCAAATAATCCAATAAGAATTCAATTGTAAAACAGGGGGAAGAAACTTTTCTGAAAGCTGCACAAATGTGCCCATTAATTATATCAAGAGGGCACATAGTCTACTTGATATACTGTGACATCCACTTGAAGCCTTCCCCATATCCCATCTTGCGAACAATGCTGCACATAAACACCTCAAGAGGCCTTAGATTGGAATCTGAGAGATTGACCTTTCCCTTGCCTGTGGTGAAATTGCTCAGCCCCAGATGATATCGGAGCTCATCTTCTGAAGCAGCATATGGAATGTCAATCTTGTTCCCTAATATTAGAAATGGTACATTTGCCAAAGACTCATCTGAAAGGAGGCCATCTAGCTCCTTCTTAGATTCTGCAAATCTCTCTTTGTCGTAGGCATCCACTAGGTACACAACAGCATCCACCTAAAACAGCCAACACGTGTGTCATGTCTTGATCAATAACCGAGAGTTCAAAGCAGAGGAATAACCCAGGTAAGAATTAACAGAAAAATAGATTATTCACCAAGCTTCAGAAGTTAGTTGTAGCATTTCACATTATGAGTCATGTTAGACAAGATCGGAAAAGATCCATGAAATCAAATCTATATGTTTCAATTGTTAAGCATGGATAAGTGATGCATCTGATGATAGATAATACCTAACAAATTGATTTTATGCGAAAGTTGAAGGATAACAGTGCGTTAAATTATTACCACACAGAGACCGTTGACAGAGGAAAGTTGTATCATAATCTTTAATATGTTTGTTCATATGGAAGAAGTCAATTGGTCTGTAAGTGCACAATAAGCAAAATCTGGCAAGACATTGTGCTGCAACTTAATTTAACTAGAACCAGGGGTCACAAGGAATCCCCATCACTTAGTCATCTCGAAAGTTTGAATTGTCAAGTAAAAGCCTATAGTTATTTTCACTATAATTTCGGACACACTCCTTGCTCAAGGTGAATAACATATTGATTTCCGATATTTGATTCTCCTAATACATCCAAAGAATGTACACATTTTCCTTGAAAGCTAAAATCGAGAGCAAACCATTAACATGGCATGCAACTCTTATTTGTTCTTCCCACTCTATCTGGGTGTCATTGTCTTTCTAGTTAATCCAAAAAAAATATGGAAATGTTTGGAAAGCTACTAGTAAAACACCTCCTGCAAAGTTTAAAAGGGTGCTATCAGCGAAACTTCCATTGTCAATATTTGCCTCCCATGAATCAGATAAATACAAGGAACTTTATCTGGGATTAAGAAGGCATAGCATTGCCGAATTGGTGAGACCAAATAGTAACCATCATAGTTATTAGTTGGGGTTGCAAAATATAATTAAAATTACAGACAAGAAGAGCATATGGGATAAATTCGTGAAAACCATACTGGGGAACTTCGATGTTTACAGAACAGCAACAATACATCTACTGAAGTCTAGAGAAAAACACATAATGGCGTCCACATAGGAAATAGACACTCACAACAAGCCAGCGACGAAGTGACCATTCTACATTTAGATATCAATGCTATCCCAATGAGATCCAGAGATACGGATATGAGAGTTAGATTAATTCAGTTTGAAGCATCTAAGTTACACCATAACCTTATCAAAAGCAATTGGAAGCAGAATCAGTGAAAGATGACATGTTTTAAAAGACAGCCACTAACGAAGAACAATGATAACCCATCCCACCCAAATGAAAGCAAGTCTGCACTAAGGCGCTCAGAAAGCCCAATTGGAATGGAAACACTGTCTATAATATATTGCTAGAAAAGAAAATGATAAATTGCAACGACAACGTGATAACTGATAATCAAGTGGGACTATCATAAATCAAACCAACCAACAAATCTCACTTTTTAAGTACTACAAATCACATTAAGTTGATCATTGCTATTATCATTGAAGATCAACCATACAAAGGCAGCCAGAATCAAAAGAATAACCTTGGCATAATAATCTTTCCAGACTCTGCGGGCGACTTGATGACCACCCAAATCAAAAGCCTTAAATTTGATCCTCCCAATGCTCAATTCCTCTGAAGTGGGGTGTTGGGTTGGCTGGTGCTGAACTAATCTCTGCAAAGGAATAGCAATTACAAAATTCAATTCTCCAAAAGGATATTTAAAAAAAAAAAAAAACAAGAAGAAGAAAAACAGGATCGAGTTGTGTAAAAGGTACACCAAATCAACCTCATCTTTCAACATGTGAAGGAGGGTGGTCTTTCCAGCATTGTCAAGACCCAGGAATAGAATCTTGGCTTCTTTTTGCCAGAGGCCCAGAGAAGCTAGAATGCCATAGAACCAGTCGAAGAAGAACATGTTAACCTAGGATTTGGTTAAAAAGGTTCAGATCCAAACAAAAACTCGGAAGGAATTGCGGGATATAGTTCGAATCTGAGGGGGAAAGTTTCAGATCGCCGGTTGAGGAGGAATAAGGACCCAGATCCCACCGAGATCCTAGATCAAGCGTCGTGAACGCTTGATGGAGGAAGCGCCTAAGGTCGGGGTTTGCAAGAAGACGGTCACGTCGGGAGCAAAATGCTAAACCAAACTTGTGGCTCCCCTTGTTATTTTGATTTCCATATTATTTATAATAAACAAACAAATATTGGTTCTTTTGTTTTTACCAAAAAAAATTGTTCTCATTTATAGATAAACAGGTCGATCAGATACGATGTACAGACTGTATCTCGCACGAAATCTAAATAATTAGTGGCATACTCCTTAATTATTTTTACTTACAGTTCTCAAATTTTAGTTTTAAGCTTGATCGTGATTTTTAATTCAATGAGTTTCATAAGGGTTAGATATGATTTTAATGCCCTTAACTATAGTTGATGCCGTTAAATATACAAATTAGAAATATAAAAATTAGAACCAAAACTCACATGAATAAAAAATTAAAATTCGTTAAAAATATATAAATCAAAATTAAAACTTGTAAGGACTTAAACCCATTAAAAATATGGGGATCATATATAATCCAAAGCTTTGATCTCTTTACTTAACGATATTAACCATCTTTTACTAACTAAAGTATTAGACTCAAATTAAATCTTTATGAAACTATAAAAGTTAAAAATGTGATTTAAAACTATATTGACGAAAACAAAAATTTGATAAAATGGGTAACCACCGAGAAGGTAAAATAGTATTAGCCCTATAGTTTACATTATTGAGTGCTCGTTTGGAATAGCTTATTTTTTAATAATAAGTGTTTATAAATCGTGATTCACGGTATACGAGGTAAGTATGTGAGAGAAGTTTTATCTCGGCTTGCGTAATAAAGACTTATTCTCTAAAATTAAGTGATACCAAACATACACTGATATGGATTATTTCCGAGTTAAGAAAGATTTTTTTTGTCCGAGCATTGTAAAGGAAATTGTGACTTTTAATTCTCTCAAAATATATTTTTTCTAGATTTTAAAATAAGTTGATAGGTTTGACTGAAAATTAATTGTTGAAGGGAGCGTATTAATGAATTCTAAAGGTGAGATATTACTATATATTTTTATATAGCCTTTTTATTGAAAAGTCTGGAACAACAACAACAATGTAAAGAAGATATTAGTAATGCAAAATGAGGAATCCCTTATTGTGCGGCTTGGTGCTGTTATATGTGTTTTTTTACTTATATGTATAATTTAAATTAAATTTCATCACATATATCATGTATGTGTTTACAAGGTACTCCCTCCGGTCCTAATTATAAGACAAGGTTGATTTTTTTTGGAGAAATTAAGGAAGCCAATTAAATTACTTTAGAGTGTTTATATTTTTAGTATCCTTAGATTATATATTAGTTTATTAGTCAAATTAATTAGTTTGTAGAAAAAAATAAAAATATAAATAATCTAAAGTAATTTAATTGGCTTCCTTAATTTCTCAAAAAAATCAACTTTATCTTATAATTAGGATTGGAGGGAGTATGAATAAGATTTTTCTTTTACTCTTCTACGCATCTATTAATTAAAGTTCAAACGAGTAACTGAGCCTTGAGTCTGTGTTGTGCTGTCAAACCTTTTAAGGTTGCTTCTGCCTTTCATTTCGGTCTAGCCAATACGATTTTGGACCTTTTTTATATATTGAGAGAAAACACAAGAAGTCTGAAATTAAACGAGGGAAAAACGTAAAAAAGTTTGAACCAAAAAAAAAACGTAAAAAAGTTAAAGTAGTCTGGGGAATAATAATTTTTTTAATAATACTAAATAACATAACTAATACTCCTTCCAATTTTTTTTATAAAAGCCTAAAATTTAAATTATCTTGATTCTTTTTATAAAAATCCAACAAAAGTTGTTTGCACATTTAATAAGTTCTTTCTAATTTTTCTCCTCATTAATTAAAGGCACACTTAAAAAGAATGTTTATTTTAGATATATTTATAATTTTTAATTTTTTTTAACCGTTTTCTTAAACCGTATGATTTAATTATCAAATTCTTATAAATAAAATTAGAGTAGAAAGTAATGACAACAAAATCTGGCAAAAAGCCGCCTAAGAACACTTTTATCAGCCACCACCGCTTACCTAATAGGCGGGCTGACCAGAGATCAATAAATTGCCCTCCATAATGTGGGAGTGTTTAGTTAAATGATGTGAAAAAGCAAGGCTCTCTCCATGAATATGATACAAAACAATCTCAAAACCTTTATTTATTTATCTATTTTTTGGGTAAATGTATGTGAATGTGATTGAAACCTGAAGGGGGAGAAAATGGACCTTTAATTTTGGGTTTGTTAATTAATGATGAAATTGAACCAATTTTAATAAATTAGGAACAAAACTGTAATGCTTAATACCCTATAATGTTGAATACACCTTAAAAATGCTACCTCCAATTCTTAATATAAGATATCCATAATATTATTCATACTATGATAAACTCTTATATTATAAATCATAGGTAGTGGTTCTGGGTACCCCTTTACCCTTATATTTGTCTAAAGTACATTTAATTTTTAAAACTTTACATGATATTACATTTTAATCATTTAATTATATAAATCGTCTTCTCAATCATCCAACCCTAATGTTAATGAATTTCATAAACAAAAATATCAACATTGAAATTTTAAACGTCGTTCAAATGTTGACATGTTAAAATTTTAACTTTTAAGAATAAAAATGATTGGTGCAGAAAATCATTATTTGGGATGTTCAAATTAGAATATTGAAAAGATACGTTATAAGATGAAGCTCGTGAAGGGGTGAAATTCAAATCTTTTGAAAAATTATTACATAAAGAGTACACTTTCCCTTCTTTTTTTTTTTAAAAAATATGCTATATAATTAGTTGATGTCATTATAATCAAGCTTTCGGTCCTAGCATTTAAAAAATCATGGGAACATCAATATGAGGTGTCAAACTATAATTACCAAAAATTTCAATAATCAGTAAGTAGTACGAACTTATTATCATTTTTTGTACCAAAACATATTGTTGCATCTTGTATTTTGTATGCTCCATTATTGGAATTTAATTTGCTGTCAGTTGCTAGGTTAACAAAGGAACACTAGTGTATGGTTGTTTTTTTAACTCATTTTTGCTTCCTACAGGACCTACAAGATCGCAAGATGATGGTGACAGGCAAATTGACTGAAGGTTTATTCATTTTGAAAAATGCCAGCAGATCATGTAATGTGATAAATTCTGTTCAAAGTAGTACTAGGAGCCTTGACATAGACGAAATGTACATGTGGCACAATAGACTTAGGCATGCACCCTTTACTGTAATGAGACATCTTGGTTTTGTAAACAGTGATAAGGACATTGAGAATAATAAATGTGAAGGTTGTATTCAATCAAAACAGATAAAATATCCATTCATTTCAAGTTGCATTAAAAGTACTCGTTGTTTTGAATTGTTGTATCTAGATGTTTGGGGGCCATATCGGACTCCAACACAAAAGGATATCATTATTTCTTAACAATTGTAAACGATTATTCTAAAGCAACTTGGACTTTATTGATGAAAAATAAAGCTGAAGTTACAAACTGCATTAAGCATTTTATTGCCTATGTTATGACTCAATTTTCAGTTCCTGTTAAGATTCTTAGGAATGACAATGTGACATAGTTCACCAATAATGAGTTAGTGCATTATCTGAAGAGTAAATGAATTGTTCACCAAACTTCTTGCCCTTATACTCCCAAACAGCATGAAGTGGTGGAGAGAAAACATAGGACTATAATTTAGGTAGTTAGAGGTCTTATATTGCAATATAGATTGCCAATTAAATATTGGGGGGAGTGTATCAAAATGGCCGCTTATTTGATTAATAGACTTCCCTCTAGAATCCTAGGCTTTAAGACCCCTTTTGAACTTGTATATAGAGTCCCTCTGGATCTTAGTAACTTGAAAATATTCGGTTGTTTGGCTTATGTAACAACCTAAAAGGCAATGACAAAATGCAAGCTAAATATATTCCATATGTTTTCTTGGTTTCCCTAACAACCGAAAGGGATATCTATTACTTGACTTGAGAAACAAAAATGTTTTTATGACCAGTCATGTAAGCTTCCTTTCAAAGAAATTTCCTTTCAAAGAAACTAATCAATATGACTCAAGTGAAAATTGCAAGAAATTTAAACAGATGTTCTGGTTTGATCATGATGACGGGATTTATGAGCATGGGAAGGAACCTGAAATGAATGCCTAGCCTAGTCAATAGCCTGGTCCCATAACATATTTGAGGCCATCCAGCACACTTGGTGAATCATCTAATAAGGTAATACGTATACCTACTGGAGAAAGATAGGCACCAATCTGGTCTAAAGACTATATCTGATCTATGGTAAGGTCTAATCAACAAGATGTAGTCCCATAACAAATTCTGTGCATGAACCTAAGTATTATGAGGATGCTGTAAAGGATCAATGCCGGATTGATGTCATGAATAATGAGATTAAGGCCTTAGAAGATAATAGAACAAGGGACATTGTGCCATTACCTAAGAGTAAAAAGGCTATAGGTTGTAAATGGGTATATAAAATAAAATACCATTTCAATGGGACATTAGACAAGTATAAACCTAGGTTAGTTGCAAAATGATATAACCAAAAGGAAGGGATAGACTACTATAAAACATTCTCTCCCATTATTAAAATGTTAACCGTGAGACTTGTACTTAAGTTAGCAACTATGTATGATTGGGACTTGCATCAAATGGATGTATGTAATGCCTTCTTGCAAGAAGACCTAGATGAGGAGGTATACATGAAGGTTCTCCAAGGTTTTGAAAGTGAGGGGGAGCAAATGATATGCAAGTTGAATAAGTCCTTATATGGACTAAAATAAGCTTAAAGACAATGGAATCACAAATTGTCCGAGGCATTGATTCACGCATGTTTTAAGCAAAGTGAGCATGATTACTCCCTTTTTATTAAAAAATGTGATGATGGTGTTATGCTAGTACTTGTTTATGTCGATGATTTGCTTGCAACAGGTAGCAGTGTACAGGGAATAAAACAAACCAAGTCATTTCTGCATGATACTTTCAAAAGTTAAAGATCTTGATTTTATGAAATATCTCTTAGGGATAGAGATTGCTAGATCACGTAAAGGAATTATTTTGTGTTAAAAAAAGTATGTTTTGGATATTCTGGCTGAAACAGGGATGAGTAGCTATAAACTTCTTGGAGTTCATTTGGTGCAAAATCATAAACTCATGGCATTTGAAGAAGGAAGGAACAAGAAGGATGAGTTGCTGCCAAATCCAGAATGTTATAGGAAGCTGATTGGTAAGTTGATTTACTTGACTATGGCACTTCTTGATATATCCTTTTTTGTTCAAACTCTCAGCCAATTTATATAAATGTCAACAAAAGAGCATATGGTAGCAACGCTGAACATTTTGAGATGCTTAAAGGGGGCCGAGACTTGGAGCATTGCTAAGTTTAGAAAGAGCACTAGAGTTGGAGTGTTTCTATGACTCTGATTGGGCAACATGCGCCACAACTAGAAGGTCAATGAGTATGCTATCTATTGAAGTTTGGAGGGTCTCTCGTTATGTGGAAGACAAAGAAACAAGAAACGTGTCAACATCTTCAGCTGAAGTGGAGTACAGGGCACTTAGTATGGTTGTGTCTAAAGTGGCGTGGACGCCAGGAATGATAAGAGATCTTAACATTAGTCATACAAACCCTATAATGGTTTACTGTGATAATATTGCAGCATCAACACAGCAAGCAATCATGTGTTTTATGAGAGGATAAAACACATTGAGGTCGATTGTCATTTCATTTGAGAAAAATTAAAGAAGAGGATCATCAACTTAAAACATGTACGGTTTGAAGATAAAGAAGCAGACTTGTTGGCTAAACCTGTGGGAAAATAGGTTTAAAGGAAGCTGTTGGACAAATTGGGGACTGTCAATATTTTCCAACTCCCAACTTGAGGGGAGTGTAAAACAGCTATTATAGGAAAGGGTGTTTTAGTGATTTGCATATATTTATAATTATAGTTATACATTTATAGGTTTAAAGGAAACTGTTGGACAAGTTGGGGACTGTCAATATTTTCCAACCCCCAACTCGAAGGGAGTGTAAAACAGCTATTATAGAAAAGGGTGTTTTAGTAATTTGTATATATTTGTAATTATAGTTATACATTTATACTGTACTTGTTAGTTAGAATAGTTTATGATGGGTCTCACCGTCATTATGGTATATAAATAAGGGCTGAGCCCTCATTACTTGCTATACCAGTATTTTTGGCTCAATACAGGAATAAACCTATTGGGAAACTTTAGTTATAATTATTTTTTTTTCTTTTTTGTCATATTTTTTATAATTATATTCTTTCTTCATGATCTTGCCATGATTTTCCGTAATGCTCAGGGAACGAAGTTGAGAGAGTTGAAAAGGAAAGAGGGGCAGGTGGAGTAGTTGACCAGGAAGGGGAGGGTAGATATATCCCACAATGACAGATCGAGAACAGAAGGGAGCACGTGTTTGTCTTCCAACACCACTTCATCGCACGTGACACGGCCTTACCCCATCAAAAATACTTACATACTCCAGGAGTGCTACACTCCAGGAGTGCTACTTCATCTATATTCTGACTAATAAAAATATAACAACTCATCTTATTTTAATCCCACATGGCAGATAAGTCATTTAGAGAAATTCAAATTTTATAATTTTAACATAAAATTTTTAATTTAGAAAAACAAAAAATGAAATTCCCTTCTAAATTAAGAAGTTTAGATTTTAAAAATCATAAAATATGAATTTCTCCATATGAATCATCTGCCACTTAAGATTAAAATAAGATGAGTTGTTATATTTTTATTAATCAGAGTATAGATGAGGTAATGCACATGGAGTATAAAAGTATTTCTCTACCCTCACACCTTCAAATGTTATTAACATTCAATAATTTTTGGAAAGCATGGATTTGTTTTAAATTTAGAAATGACATTCATTCATATAAGACATATTTACTTAATTTAATTAGATTAAAAAATTTAATTAAGTTAACTAATATGACATGTATTTTCTAAAACATCCTACTCATCTTCTTTAATTCACTCATTCCTTCTTCTCCTTGATTATTGTTGAAGAAGTATCAATATGGTTAAATTAGGGAAATATTAATAAATATAAAAAATATGTCTTGTATTTATTACCAAAATCAATTCCATAAATATGTATCATATATTAAAGAGTGGGGGTAGTTTATAATTTATTGTACATATTAAATTACTGATATTGTGTATCGGTATACTACCTCCGATCTTAAACATAAGGCAAAGTTGACTTTTTTTGGAGAGATTAAAGAAGCTAAATAAGTTACTTAATCATATAATATGTTAAGCTAAATATTAATAAATATAAAAAATATGTCTTGTATTTATTACCAAAATCAATCCCATAAATATGTATCATATATTAAAGAGTGGGGGGAGTTTATAATTTATTGTACATATTAAATTACTGATATTGTGTATCAGTATACTACCTCCTATCTTAAACATAAGGTAAAGTTGACTTTTTTTGGAGAGATTAAAGAAGCTAAATAAGTTACTTAATCATATCATATGTTATGTATCATTAGATTATATATTAATTTATTAGTCAAACTAATTAGCTTGAAGAAAAAAAATAAAAACATAAACACTCTAAGCTAATTTAATTAGCTTCCTTAATTTCTCCAAAAAAAGTAAACTTTATCTTATAATTAGAACCGGAGGGAGCATTAATTAATATTGACGTTAGTAGGCTGTGGATAACAAAACATTACCCGAAGAAATTAGGGAAAATTTCATTGAGTCCTAAGGATGTGACATAATTTCAGTTAACTCCTAGAACTTTTTAAAACTTTATTACACCTCATAGGTCAAAATGAAATTAAGTTTTATGGGTGAACACACAATGATGCCCCTCTTTTATTTATTTTAGAACAGTATTTACAAGATAAATAGGGGCATTTAAAAGATAAATAAAGGGATTTCAAAGAACCTAAAGAGTTAAAATATTTTAGCCATTTACAAGACAAATAAAGGGATTTAAAAGAATCTAGAGAATTAAAAATATTTTAGTCATTTACAAGGCGAATATAGAAATTCATGAGATAAATAAAGTAAGTGTATCATTGTCTTTTCACTCCCAAAATTTAATTTAATTTTAACCCAAAGGGGTGCAATTAAGTTTTAGAAAGTTTTGGGAACTAACTGAAATTATTTTATATCCTTAGGACAATCGAATTTTCCTGAGAATTTATTACAGTTGGACTTATTCAAATGAACGTAACTAAAATTATAAGAGAAAAAGATATTTAAATATCACTTAAAATTTAAAATTTAAAATTTGTTTTATTGATAATAAGAGTGATGAGATTGATAAAAAGAATATAGTAATTAACAACTCAGATTTTTGAAAAATCATTGATCGAGGATTTTGAAATTTAAGTGATATTTTAAATATTTTTCTCAAATTATAAGGGATAGAAAAGTTCTACTACAGTACTACTCATCACTAAATATTTAGCACAGCGGCATTTTCAAATGAATCCAACTTATTGATGGATGGTGAGTAACAAAATATTGGTGATTTTATGTTCTTATTGTCAACAAAAGAAACTTACGTTATAAACAGGTCAACCGTGCATATTGGGTTTTTGGGCAGAGAGGCCCCACCGAGGTCGGATAGGCTAAAGTTGGAGAGGTCGAAGAAATCTAATATTGTAGCCATATGAGAAAAACATAGCTTCACATGTCAGTATTAGTAAATCGGTGTTTACGCACTCGTTGACCGTTAAATCGAGTTGAAATTTAATCAGTAAGTTCATAACATATGGTTTGTCTTTTTCAACAATAGGATAGTTGTTTGGAGGCTTGGTGTGTGAGAAAACGTGTTCATAGTTAGGGCATTTTTTCTGGTATTTTCAGCTGCTTTGTTCTTTACAAGCTTGTAACTTTGATTGTTTGGCTGTGTGATTGCACCTGTAGTTGATACTCGCTTGTATCCTATTTTGATCATAGTGGATTAAATTTTCATTTGTCTAGATAACCCACGGTTTTTACTCTTTGAATTGAGAGGTTTTCTATAACACCTCAAATTTTATTCACCAAGAGAATATTGTGACTACTTTATATATTCAATAAAATGGTGAATATTTAAAACCAAAGAAATTAAATATTGAAAATTGAAAGGTAAACAATGTTTTTAGTAAAATTGTTTATGAGGAAGTGAGTTTGTCATGTGGTTTTGGAAGATCAAATGATGAGAAAAAATTATGAAATTTTACAGAGTGAAAGCAGACATCCTAAGCTTTAATTTGATAGGTCATATAAATCAATTGAAGCTGTGGACAAAATGATATGAATTTTTTAAATTAGTCCAGAAAATTTAGAAAGTGTCTGGAGCAGCTGCTAAAGAAATGAAATATGGGAATGATATGCTTCTAGATGGTTAAAGTCCATATTTTTTCTTAAAGCTAGACTCAATAAGGGTTTCATGGCCTTTAGAATCACTCCAAAACGATGTCTATAAAATTAGTTATGATTTTTCAAAGTAATAGCAGAAAATCTGCCAGAATTGGCATTATTCCAAAAATTGAAAATAAAATGTGTTATAATTCGATTAATGGAATTAAAATGCCAAATGTCATGATCATATAAGAAGGGGATTAAATTATAATGAATTGTATGAGCACGTGTCAAATTGTATTAAAATAATGCTACATGGATAAATAATGATGAAATGGTATGCTAGCTTGAGTGCAAGTTTGGTTTAGTTAGAAGGACACTTGGTTTGGTTGGAGCAAGAGGGGGAGCACATTTTCTTTGGAGGCTAACCAAGGGAAAAAGGTAGTTCAATGATAAATGAAAGCAAATGGAGTAATTATGAAGGAAGTATGAGAGTAAGCATGGGTAGAGGTGTGGTTGGAGACAAGTGTCACCATAACACCCATGATGAAATCAATTGTGTAGGATGAAGGGAGCAATTTTATAAAGTCATTTCCTTTCCTCTGCCTTTGTGTATTTTGTCCAACATAAAGAAAGAAGAGAGAGAGAGAGCTTGAAGAAGACTTGGGTGCTAGAGAGAAGGAAAAAGAGAAAGTTAAGGTAAGACATTGTTCTTAAGCATTTTCTTTGTAAGCTTCCATGAAAAACCTCGTCTAAATCTTTCTCTTCATGAAATTCATGATCTTGAAGACACATCTTGAGCTCAAGGGGGGAGAGAGGAGATACATAGAGTGAGAGGAATCAAGAAGCTTAAGAGGTAACTACACCAAACTCAAATATATACTTGTATGAAGTTAATATTGAAGTTTGTTGTTGATTTGGTGATTTTTGGTTGAGTTATAAATTTGAAAAAGCCCTAATACTAAGAGGTTATGCTGCCCAAATTTCTTTTAATCATAGTTAAGATGTGTTTAAATGAGTTAATAAAGGATTAGAAGTGGAAAGTATAAGTTTTGGAAGCTAAAACACAAAAGAGCATTTTTCATTTTTTTCTAATATTTTGGCTAGAACTTTTCTAGGGGAAGGAGCTGGATTTTCATGAAATGGATGGTTCCATTGGATTCTGTGGGAAAAAATAGGTGAGGCTACAGTTGGTCACTTTTTCAGAAAAGGCCAAAAAACATAATTACGAAAACACCCCTAAAATCCCTAAATCGGGGCTGTCAAGGGTATTTTCATAATTTGACACTGAATTTGGTGATTCTGAGCTTGGAAATGGATTCTTTGGGCAAAAATACATCAAGATAGCCCTAGTCAAAATTTTGGGAAAACGTGCCATCGGGTCGGGTACGACGGGGTCTGGCCGGGGTCTCGAGGACATCTTGGTAAATTTTCACTATAGACTAATATAACTACAAAAAATACTATGGAAGAGTATCAAATAATACTTGGATAGGTTATTACCTATTTCTTGTACATTTAATATTTTATGACCGAATTGGAAGCCGGAAGCGACACGTTTTACGAGACACACTAAAAAGGGGTTTAACAAACTTCGAGGTAGGGATGTTATCTTTCATACATCATGTCATAGTTATATGATTGTGTGGATACCATTGTTTGTAAATGCGTTTTACTAATCAACATGATTTGCCTAAATAGGGGCAATTAGTGTTAGAGGTGCACTTACACTGGGAGTTGGTGGAAGTCCAACCGGTGTAGATTGTAGGGTTGGGCCCTACGCATGTATACATAATAACGATGTGTTTATATTGTTCATTAGTTGGAGCATACCTGGGCGCATATATCATATTTACTTTTCGCACTTTCTATAAACGATAACATGTTTCTATTGTGATTCTTCAGGATCTCACCCTATTTTTAAAATAAATATCTCAGCGGGTGCCAGTGGGGCAAAAGGCAAAGGTACAGATACAGAGAAGTGACTTGCATGTAACATCCTTAAATTTTTTGGGCTTAGAGTTAGTTGTAGTTTAGGTTTTATTTAGGCATGGAGTATAAAATGAATTAATAATAATAAAAAAATGTTCTAAATATTTATTGTAAATAAAAAAACAGAAAATATACAAAATGAAATACCTTCTTAGAGTAATTATTCTAAAAATACATATATATGCGTATGTATATATATCAAGCTATCGAAATAACTAAAATAAAACAAAAAAAAAAAGCTATTGAAATGTGTCTGTCATTATTATCTTATTATTTTTTTTAAAAAAAATTATTTTAATAAGTGTCCAACCCACCTCTACTCCTATAAGATCCCTTTTTTTCTCTAACCCTAACCACTCTCGCACCACATCACTCTTTACCAGGTGCATTTTCTTGCTATGTTCCTCTTCTCTCTAGCTTGTGTGGTCTTGTCAAACTTTTCAACATTTTCTTTTTCATTTCTTCATTCATATTGGGTGTCCTTTCAACTGTTCATATGTACTAAAAAATATATATAACTCCTCTTTATACACTACCTTCCTTCTTCAAATGTAGAGTTCAATGTATATGTTTTGTTATTTCTTATGACCCCATATTTCCTTAATTCCAATCGTGATTGTGTCCATGGTGCTTCAAGACCCACAATTTTCGTTATATTTTCTTGGGAGAATTACACTAATGTCCCATGGAAGAAGAGAAATGAAAAAGTGGTCCTAATAAATTGCAAAATGAAAAAATGTCCCATGGAGTTGTTAATACAGGCTCAAGGAGTTGTTAATGAATTGTCAATACAGGCTCCTGGAGTTGTTAATGGGACCATTTTTTCATTTTGCAATCTATAGGGACGATTTCTTCATTTTTTTCTTCCTTGGGACCTCATTGTAATTCTCCCTATTTTCTTCATTTTATATACTTTACTTTCTCTCTTGCTCTTCTCATTTAACTTATACACCTACTGTTGAGCCCTTTCTGCTGTTCAGTTTGTCACTCTAGATGTGTGTGGGTGATTGTGCTGTTATTATTGTTATTATTGTTATTATTATTATACCCATTGCCCTCTCTTGTTACCTCTTGAAGAGTCCCGGCTTTTCTCCCTTCCAGTGCATATATGTATATATTTCTTTTTTTAAAAAAAAAAAACTCACTCACAAACCACCAACTCCTTCTTTTTCATTGGTTGGTTGATATGTGCATTTCCATATATATATATATATATATATCTCATTCCTTTAAGTTACTACGGACAAAACGTACGAAGTCAGCCAATGAAATCGATCCACGATAAACGTCGCTGCTTTTTGGTTGACATTGACATGAACCATACAGCTCCGCTACCGTAACGGCCTCTGCTCTGTTTCTATGGGGTGACGGCCCCACGCGTGTGAGTGTGGCGTCCAGTGATTGGTCCAAGTTAGATTATTCCGTCACGGTAAGTAACCCTCGTCTCCACGTGTAATATTCTTCACACGGTAACAAAAAAGAAAATCGAAGGAATTATTATTGTTATTGTGCGCGCGCGCACTGCCTCCTTCAAATCCCAGGGGCGCGGGACCCACAAGAAAGAAGCGCGCCCGTGTAAGGGCGGGCACTAACGACAATGGTGTATTCGTGAGTTCGTCATATATTCAGGGGTATATTGGAGATCCTGTCTCGGCCATGCTCGCCTAATAGTTTTCTACTGCTCTGGTTCTCTTTCGCTTAATCGAAGATCGGGGACACACACCAGTGCAGAGAGAATATTAAAGAGGGGAGAGAGAGAGACAAGCGGGGAGGGAGAGAGAGAGAGAGAGAGAGAGAAGAGAGAAGGGGTGAGAAGAATCGGGAGTTCGCGCTGCTACGTCAATGGCGGTTAGGGTTTCCTGTTGATCCCCCGAAACTTAATTTCCTTGTCGTAGTACTTCTCGCTCATTCACCTTCTCAAAACCCTAATTTGAAGCCCCCACGATTCAGTGTCTTCGCGTTTGCTGTCAATTTTGAATTACACACGAAGCAGCTGTGATGGGCGCTCCAGAGAAATCACGGGCTAACAATAATTCGAGGCAGGCTAGTGACTAAAGCTTTCGACTTTGCCTTAGTTGTAGTCAATGCAGATATTTGCTTTTCGATGTTGTTTGAAGATTGAAGTTGGTCCTTGTGTCTACCTGTATTTGTGACTCAGTCATATGTTGTGGTTTGATACGCTCTAATTAATTGAATGGTGGTGGAGTTGGAAATATTTGATAGAGTTAAGAACTACTATTTGCGTTTCCTGGACTGTTTCCTTAGCTATCAGTCCGTTTTTCTTAAATATCCGCCTCAGCAGATTAGTAAAGTCCGGACTGTTGAAAAGTGAGATGAGAGTAAAGTGAAGGAAAGATCAAGACTCATAGTTACCAATTGGTGCCTGTCAAGGCCCATAGGTTAGTAAAAGGAAGGATAAGATTATGTAACTGTGACTCGCTTGCTAGGATTATGGCAGCCTTTGTGGAATTGTATTGCATTTGTAATTACTGTAAGACCTTTTAAGGGAAAAATTGTGAATTCAGATAATTAACATATGCTTCTTGGGACTTTAAAGAAATTTATAAAGTGTAGATTAATAATGATAATCCTGATAATTCAGCCCATGGTTGTAAACTAATCATCCTAGACAGTTTTGCAGCTGCCCTTTCCTTTTTAACTTATTCTATATTTCCTTCACATTGTTGCTTATGGTGCACTCCATTGCGTATGCATAGTGCACGTTAGTTGTATAATCCAAAATAACAGTTACGCACTGTTAAATGACTAATCTATATCAAATGCCTAACTCATGCTACCTCCATCGATCAGCCAAAGTAGTAGTTTATTAAGTATATTAAATTAAATGAAATACAAAAATCTGAACTCATGAACTTGTTGAAAAGTTTTAGAGAGGTGGGAGGATGCTAGTGTCCTTAACTATCATAGGCCTTGATTTTGGGGCAAGCAATCTAAAACTTCTCTGAGAGATCTGTATCATGGTTTTGACTTTAATTTCATTTGGCGCAACTTTTAACTACAGTGCTCTTTCCATCATTTTAGTCCCGGTTTTTTTCCTCTTGCCTATCATATCATAAAAAAGTATTGACGATTGAGAGTATTGTCTTTGTTTCGTGAAGTGATTACATTCTGTCTTAGTAGCCGCTGTTGCTTGCTTTACATTGGCCTTAATATTTTTATACTTAGAGTTTGTTTTTGTCGGTTTCAGCGTGTCAAGGTCTACCGGCTGGGTGATAATGGAAAATGGGATGACCAGGGTACTGGGCATGTCACTGTTGATTATTTGGAGGTTTGTCTATCTTCTTAATAAGGCATTTCATTTTAGACTAAAATGCTTATTATGTTTGTGTATGCTTCTTTTTTTCCAAGAAGTTTTTTTTTGAGGGGGGGGGGAGATATGCATGGGCAAGACCTCTATCTTTCTGATTTTGAACTATATATTTTAATAATGTTGCTATTGTTCATTATTGGGAGGTCTGTAAATCTTGTTAATAAGGCATTCCATTCAAGATTAACTTGCTTATTACATATGTGCATGCTTCTTCTTCTTCTTCTTTTTTGGTGGGCGTTGGAGTGTGAATCATGCATGTGTTTAACATCTGTTTATTCTCTGCCTGTTTCAGTTGTTATGCCTTTGACTCTGAATCATAGTTGTATTTTTTTGATGTTAAGTTCTCGTTGAGGGTGGTAAATGGTTGGTACAATAAGCATTGTCCTTCTTCTAATGTTTCTTTTACTATTAATCCCTTCCTTCCCAAAAATAAAACAGAAAGTTGTAGAATTTAGAGAAAGTGATGCATAAAGTAATGGGAAAAAGAGGAAGAGAGAGACGGTAAAGAGAGAGAAGAGAGAAGGGAGAGAGAGACAGAGAGGAAAAGAGAGTTGAAAGGAAAAATGGATTTTGCTTCATCAACCATCAACAACTGAATTACAAATGCGATAGGGTCTTATTTATAGCCTACTGTAGCCTATTGCTCTAACGGTCATTATTGACCTGTTAGTAATCATTCGTATTTTCATATTTACATAACAGAAAGCTTGTTGCTTATCAACGAGAAAATAATCTGATTGGTTACTATTATATTCATAACTTGAAAACTTTTTAGTTCTGCATTTTGAATGCGTTAAAATCTTATAATGCAGCAGTCCGAAGAGCTGGCTTTGTTTGTTTTGGATGAAGACGACAGTGAGACCATACTTTTACATGGCATCAGTTGTGATGATATTTATAGGAAGCAAGAAGGTAATTGATAACTTCTCATGCCTCCTCAAATATTATTTTTTGATCCATTAATTTGTTGTTTTTTGATGGGAGAGGATTTTTCTGTTCTTCAGATACAATCATCTCATGGAGAGATCCTGAGTATAATACAGAACTGGCGCTTAGTTTTCAAGAGACCAGTGGCTGCTCTT
The DNA here is from genome assembly GCA_963242795.1 of Inga leiocalycina. Taxonomy (NCBI): domain Eukaryota; kingdom Viridiplantae; phylum Streptophyta; class Magnoliopsida; order Fabales; family Fabaceae; genus Inga; species Inga leiocalycina. Next base: position 10,063,187 of record OY725327.1, on the reverse strand, counting down.
ACATATGGTTATAACTAAGCATTGCTTCTAATTAATCTTCACGATTTTGTGTCTTTCTTTCTTCTCTTGTGAAATAGAGTTTAATTACTATACTTGTTTTGTTCAGGGACCATATTTGCAGTGTGCAAAGGAATATGCAATTCAATAATCTAAGTAGTAAGTATTGGTTTTTCTCAAGTTATCAAAGGCCTGGAAGTTTTGGGTCTCATTGTGTTATGTAAACTAAAAAATAAATAAATAGAATCTGTTAGCCGTTAGGGTAGTTAGGGGTCATAGGCTATAAATAAAGCCCCTAAAGCTATTGTACTCAGTAGTTGACAGATTAATAAATCCAAGTGCATTTCCATTATCTCGAACCTCCTCTCCCCTCTGGTTCTATGTTCTCTCAAACTTCCATCTCTGTTTCTCTTTCCTCTTCGCCTACCTTTTACATAACACATTATTACGTCTCTTATGAGTGTGTGCATGCATATGTTGGCTTGAGCAGAATTTTTATCTTTGTTATTAAAAGTGTTAAGTTGATGATGTGTAAATGAATTTGGAAGTGATGATTATTAGCTTCTGCTGCATTAAAGTTTTGTTTGTCTGTATAAGTGAATTATGTGCATATATCTGGTGGGTATAACATGATTTGAACATTCTACTGTCCGGGTACCACGGACATCATACTTCATTTTGAGGTATCTGCTTAATAAAATGGACTGTTGAACAAGTTTAATAATATCTAGCTTCAATGTGGTTTTACACACAGAAATCCTGTCTGGACAAGAGTGGAATATTCTCTGAATGATGAATAATATCCAGGATATGACTATCTGGGTCTTATGCATGCAATTTTACATAACCATTTTGTTATGGTATATCTGCATGAATGACTGCATATGTCCTATCATGCAGCATCTAGCTTAGATTATAATTGGATGTTCATATCTGACATGCTGCTTGCTTATTTTGAATCAATTGGCTCCATAACGACATTTTGTCAATTGTCTAAATCCTGTCTAAAGATGGGCATCCGATTTGTGAAGGAGTTAAACGGAGTAGCATTTGTAATGGGTTGGAGTAAGGAGGAATTTGTATGTTGAGATATTTTACCACGCGGTATGCCTTCACTCGGTGCACAGCGGATGGCACTTGTCAGAGCCATTTCTTCCATGTTTTCCTTTGGCCGGGATTGCATTGGAGCTGTGAGACATGTGACACCTCCTTAGTTGTGTTCTTTTAAGGAGGGGAGCCATAGTCCAGACTTAAGCTTTGCACCTTTAGCCGGGTGTATCTTAAGAACTAGTGAGCTTGGGACAGTCTAGTCAAATAGATGGTTTTCTGTTGGATTATGCGTTAGTCTATGGTTCCAGTCAGCGGAATAAGGATGGACGGTGATATAAGGGAGGTTGCATCTTACATATTGTATATTGCATAATCGTATATTACACATGTTATGATGAAAATACAGATTGACATGATGATGATTAAACTTGTTTTTGTCTTGTATGAGAATCATAGTATATACAAATATATATGTAATCAATTCCTTCTTTTTATCATATGTGATTTACTTGTGTACGGTAGAAACTTTCAGTAGTTACTGAGACGTGGAATCTCATCCTTATATATTAACAGTTTCAGGTGATTGTTCTAGTAGGGAGCAAGGGAAGGCACCTATGGAGTGAGTCGGCTCTTTTGTGCCCTTAGAGTTCATGTTATGTTATTTTATTGCCATGACCCTAAGATTTTCGCAATTTATTTTATTTTGTTCAAATATTTTGAGGATTTGATTTAACATTGAGACGTAGGCTTTATTTGAACTGATTTGTATTTTGATGGTATGGATGTTGAACATCCTTATTGGTGATATTTGAATTACTATGGTTAAGTAATTGGCTGTTTGATTTGAGGTGTTACATGGACTTGCACATATCTCGAGGTGAAGTTAAAGACGGTGGTTATAATTAGTTTATGCTTAAGATACTTTTGGGAATCCTGTAAATATTATAATTTCCGTTGTATTTCTGTATTTCGTTGACGAACAACTTTGGGATTGTAAACGAATACTTTTATCAGTATAATTGCACCTTTCTGTATGCTCATTGAATTCTGTTTTTATTACTCTTCGATTATCGAAATGGAAACGGGTGTTGATATTTTTCACGTTAATAATTCTGGTATCTCTTGTGTCATTTAATCTCTACCATATATTTGTTTATTTGTTTCCTAATATATTCCTGTAAGTGGTAGGAAGGTTTAATATCCACTGCGCCCTTCCCAACCATTTTATCGTTTATAATGTAGCAATCTGTTTTATTTTACTACTAAAGAGCATATGTTCTTTACTTGGGTTATATTTTCACTTTATAAAACAACTTAACATTGATTTTTGAGAGAATCATTTCTGGCGAGAACAAGTTAATAGGATAAACAAAAACTTGAAAAATGTCCTATTAATGAGGTGAGAACCTAATGTTAACCTCTCCCCTTTAGGTAAAGACTCCACATGCCACAAACCTAAATCACACTATAAGATTCCTATTTATAGAATTTAGCCTTCCTTATTATGAACATAACCAGCTTAACCAAGATCTCATACCATGTCTCCAACATTCCAATAGTAGAATTAGGCAATTCATCCAAAGGAAACGCTCTTAAAACTAATTGTTCCTGATTTTGACTCCCAAATCCCAAACAGGCTATCCCCAGTCGCTTGAAGCCTCTTAGTGAGTGTTTGGGTTTCTTCCAAACTTAGGTTTACGCAACCCGAAACAAAACTCCCCTCATACACTTATCTCGTAAATTGTAAAAGCTATTCTCTAAAACTAATCTAAACACACACTTATAATAATATGGGCCTGGAGACAAAAATTTAAATTTGTTAACAGTTGGTCCAACCAAAACTAGAATTTTTCATTTCAATTTTTATAGCAGTTTGAGCCCAATGAATATGATAATGTTAAAATCTTGCCTCAATATCGTGAAGGTGAAGGCTTCTTATTTAGAGGGTTAAAGTTTAAATTTACCCATGAAGTAATGAAGAATTCTGTCAGGGCATCAGACATTATAAATTTTTTTTAGATGTCAAAGTAGACATGACATTTTCAAGATAATGCAAAAATACCATACTCATTAAATCAACTAAGTTGACCATTTAGCAAACATATAGATAAATAAAATGGAGTATAAATTTCATATGTATTTTAGCATCATTTTGAAAACTTAATTTTTATTTTTGTAGATTTTTTTAGCTGACATATTTGTTAAACGGTCAACCTTAGTTGGCGTATCGGTAGTAGCATTTTTGTACTATTTTAAAAACTTCATATATAATTTTGCACTCAATAAAAATTGATGGTGTTAGGTGCTCCTAACAAAATTCTTCAATGTAGATTTGCAACTTATCCCTATTTTAAATTGCCACTAGAAACATGGATTTAAAAATTAAGGGAAAATCAATGTCAAGTCCTAAGGATTATAAAAAATTTCCCAAACCGAATTCTTCTATAAAAAAATCCCTCAGGACTACATTGTGATTAATTCAGAATAAGAAATTACTTTGTTGCCCCAATTGAATAAAAAAGGAAATGAACAACATATGCCTTTTTTGACAAGTGTTTATTCCTATTTTGACAACTAGATGAACTGTTTTGACAAGTTTATTTTCCTCCCTGGAAAAGTTTTGAAATTTCAAGGGTATCTTTGAATTTCAAACAAATTTCATTACTTTCTTTTCTAATTATAGATGATATGATTCTTCAAAACTCTTCATAAGTTGTGCCTTCCTTTATGCATATTATTCTTTCTGGGGAGGAAAATGAACTTGTTAAAATAGCTCATGTAGTTGTCAAAATAAGTATAAGCACTTGTAAAAAAAGACATATATACCTATCAAAATTGACACATTTAATTCTGAAGTTTCAAAACTTGTCTAGAGAGAAAAATGAACTTATCAAAACAGCTCATCCACTTATCAAAAAAAGGCATTTGCACTTGTCAAAGTAGGGACATTGAGTTATAAAATTTCAAAATTTATTTAGGGAGGAAAATGAACTTGTCAAAATAGACATAAGCACTTGTCAAAAAAGGCATATGCATTTGTCAAAATAAGGACATTAAGTTCTGAAATTTCAAAACTTCTTCAGGGAGGAAAATAAACTTGTCAACATAGCTCATGCAGTTATCAAAATAAGCATAAGCATTTGTCGAAAAAAGTATATGCACTTGTCAAATTTGTCACATTTAGTTTTGAAATTTCAAAACTTCTCCATAGAAGAAAATGAACTTTTCAAAATAGCTCATGCATTTATCAAAATATGCATAAGCACTTGTCAAAAAAGACATGTACTTGTCAAAATAGGGACATTAAGTTCTGAAATTTCAAAATTTCGCTAAAGAGGAAAATAAACTTGTCAAAATAGGAATAAGCACTCATCAAAAAAAGGCATATGCTATTCCTTTCCTTTTTTTATTCAATGGGGGCAACAAAGTAGTTTCACATTCTGAACTAATCTCAATGTAGTCTATAGGGACTTTTTTTATAGGGGAATTTGGTTTGAAACTTTTTTATAATTTTTTATAATCCTTAGAACCTCACAATGATTTTCCCAAAAATTAATAATACACAAACTTTGGATATTCCGGTTGACCTCACGGGCATTAATTACATTGCCTCATCCCCTCAACCATGGTATTGCTTCATCACTTCAACCATGGCCTTCACGTCACTTTAACTATGGTATTGCTCCATCATTCACAGAATAATAAAATTATAAAAAGATTAATTAATATCTTAAACTTATTTTTATTTGTCCTGTTCTACCTTTATTTAAAGCTCAATTTTTGTTAATATTAAATGTTTTAAAAATTTAAATATGGTCAAATCCTTCCATGTATTTATTATGAAACACACATTTTAAAACTAAGGGATTAAACGGAAACATCATATAAAATTAGAAGACCAAATGTGCATTTTTGGCCGGTAATGAAGAATCATTAAATCATTAAAATAACAATCCAAAATAATTGTAACTATGCATATAACTGAGTTAATACTTGTATGGAACTGAATTCTTCTTTCATTGTGTCAAAATGAAATTCTTACACTGTTGTCCTAGCATATAACTTGGATTCTTATTTTCTAGGGAAAATTTCAGTTAACCCTCTTAGTAGGAAATTAATTTCACAATCAACCCTAGAACTTTTTGAAACTTCACCGCATCCCATGATCAAAATAAAATTAATTTTTGTGGGTGAAAACACAATGATTCCTTTACTATATTTATCTTATAAATTGTCTTATTTGTCTTGGTAATTTTCATATTTGTCTTGTAAATGACCATGATGTTTTTAACTCCCTAGGTTCTTTTAAATTCCTTTTTTTATCTTGTAAATACTCATATTTATCTTATAAATAGCCAAAATGTTTTTAACTTCCTAAGTTCTTCTAAATCCCTTTATTTATCTTGTAAATACCCATATTTTTCTTGTAAATGGCCAAAAAGTTTTTAATTCCCTGAGTTCTTTCGAATCCCTTTATCTGTCTTATACTTTATTTGTCTTGAAAATGCCCTTATTTATTTTTTAAATGCTCTTTTGAATAAAAAAGAGAAGAAGAAGGGCATCATTGTATTTTTACCCACAACAATTAATTTCATTTCGACCATGGGATGCAGTGAAGTTTCAGAAAATTTTGGGGTTGACTAAAATCAATTTACTATCAAGAGAGCTAACTAAAATTTTCCCTATTTTCTACCCCCATATTCTAAATAAATAAACAAACAAACCTTATTTTCTTTACCTGCACCGCAAGAATGTGACATCTTGGCCACTCGTACTCTGAAGATTTTCAAGCTAACATATTTAGTCATTACGCCATATCAACAAGCATCCCCATGTTTAGATATGAATCAAAGTCAAAAGCAAGCACTCACTCATCCCCAGGGTGAATAACATTTTATGACGTACCATAATGAGTCTTCCAATTATTGTATTCACCTACAGTTACGTAAACTCATTTTATCCACAAACAAACAGAATAGCATAACCGGGAGAGAAAAAAAACCAGAACTGCAAGAAGAATGCTTACAAGATAGTAACAGAATTTGACAGGGAGATGCAAAGTAATGTTCAGAAAAGAAAGAAAGATTCCCAAAAATATGTACTACTGTAAGATGTTCTTGATTGATTCAAGAAGAGGAAGTTCCAGAACTAAAGCCACATGAAAGAGTAAGTTTCATGACTTCTATCTGCATCTGCAATTCCAAGCTCCTATCTTGTTCATCTGCCAATGCTTTTCTCTGAATCTCTCGCTGGTAAGCTATTTGATCACCCTCCTCATCCTCCTCTGCTAAAATTTCCTCTCCACTTACCATATTTATCAGACTCTTAACCTGTTTTATTTCTGCTTCCAAGCTCTCTTTCAATGCCATCAGAACAGGAAGTGTAATTTCCTTGTTTACCCTCCACGCTCCTCCTCCGACCACCACTCCGCCTCCTCTCGGCGACAGCGGCGACGACGGCGACGGGGACGAAGACCCTCCTTGCATGTGCATACCCGTGTATGAACCACTCACCCCTTGTTCTTCTGACTCACCCATGCCTTTAATTTGTGGTTTTGCAAAGAACAAGAAGTAGAAGATATGGAGAAACTGAGAAGGAAAAATAACAGAGCCGTTTTTAGAGTTTCAACGGTTTTCTTGTGAGTGTTGGGAGGGAAAGGAAAGTATCCCGTGAAGTTCACGACCGAATGGTAGTTATTGGGCCAAAGAGCTTGGGCTGAGAGTTGATCCATTATAAACCCAATTCAGTCCACCAGGCCCATTTGTTTACTATCCAAGGTCATTATCGTCACTAAGGTGTCAAATATAGTCCATGCTAGGGCTTAGTATTAAGATCGGGTATAAAAGGTCATCTGTATCTTGTCTTCCTCCTCTGAAAACCCTAGGCGAGCCGGACTATCACATCTCCTTTGTATTTCGGTGCGTAATTTCGAAATTCGAATCACTCATATCACTACCGGTCATGATCTCCGTATTTCATTTACACGTTTTTCAATCGAATGTTGAATTTTGTGTGTTTTGATTGCAGAGATGGCGAAGTCGAAGAACCACACAGCTCACAACCAGTCCTACAAGGCCCACAAGAATGGCATCAAAAAGCCGAAGAGGCACCGCCATACTTCCACCAAAGGGGTACAATTTTATTTATCCATTCAATTTTTTTGTTTTGGTAATATCAAACTTCTGATGATATTCATTTAAGGAGAACTATTGTGGTTTTTTGATTTACTTTTATGGGGGAATTATTGCAGATGGATCCCAAATTTCTGAGGAACCAGAGGTATGCCAGGAAGCATAACAACAAGGCTGCTGAGACAGCCTCGGAGGAAGAGTAAGGGAGCACTCTTTCATGGAGCTACAAATTAGGTTTCTTGTTGTAGCGTGGCATCTTTTTTGTTTTTAATCAATTTATCCTTTATCAGTAGTATAGCGAGCTTAAACCTTTTCGCCTGTGTTTTGATCAATTCGAACAGATGGTACTAGCTTCGTAATACAGCATTGTTGTTATCTTCTATTTAAAACTCTTCAATTCGATCATCACTTTGATTTTCAAGGTGCTTGTGCTTTCTTTCGTTGCTTGTGTTGGTTTATGCATCCTGTCAGTGTTGATGTCTCGATTGAATAATCTCTTTTCATTTGTCTAGTCTTAAAAGTTACTTGTAGGAGCATGATGGATATATCCCTGCATGTTTCTATATTAAGGTTTGAAATTTGAATAGTAAGCTGGATTTGTATCATCCCATGTAACTGAAAGTACTGGTACGCAAGAACTCTGATTGTGGAACCGGAATTAGAAACGGATTCTTGATCCAAGTTTGTTTGGGTTGGTCCAATTTTAAGCCACTTCTGCCCAGGCATGTGTGCGACTTTCGAATGTATTTGCTTACATAGTTTGCCATTATATAGCCTTGAAACACTCTGGCAATGATTTTAAAGTTTAATGATGTGAACGACGACTATTCAATGGGTTTGATGGCCTAGCTATAAGGAAATTAAAAATATTAATAATAAAAATAATATTAGTGTCGTTTAGAGATAGTGGACGCTGTAAATGATTTAGGCATGAAGATTGAGGATATTAATTGTTGGACCCGGCAATAGTAGAATTTTCTACATGTTTCAAGGTGGTTTGTCTTCTAGGTGTGTGTGGGAAATATCTAAACCGTGGTTGCAGAAGCTATTTTTCGTAAGTCGAGATAAAACTCATCTCATATACTTACATAAATCTAAAGTTATTTTCAAAAGTTAATTAAACACACTAGCTTGTTTGGTAAACCCAAGAAGGCACTTTTCTAAGCATTTTTCTCAAGATAGAAGTTCTCTCATATACTTCATTCGTAATTGGTAAAAACATTTTTAAAAAGTTAAAACAAATGTTTACTAATGTTGTGTTTGAGATCACTTAATTTTAGAGAATAAGTCATTATTGCGCAAGTCAAGATAAAACTCCTCTCACATACTTACTTTGTATACCGTGAATCATGATTTATAAGCACTTATTGTCTAAAAATAAGCTATTTCAAATGAGCATTAAGCTTAGTGCCTGCTTGTTTTGTTTTTTAGAAGTGTTTTTTCGATTTACAAGTATATGAAAGAGGTTTTATTTCGACATACGAAAAAGGATTTCTGAAATTATGGTTTTGGGGTGACCAAAATATGCACTTACTCCTTCAAGCTCCCAAGGCTTTTGACCATTAGGACTTGCAATTACTAAACTAAGAATCAAAATGTTTATTAATTTTCTGTTGGGGGTTAAATTGATTCTTTTGCATCAATAACAAGTTAACAACTAAGGGCCACTTTGAGAAAGTGATGAAAAAGTATGTTTACGTAAATTAAGATAAAACTTCGCTTACAAATTTATCTCGTATATCGTAAATCACGTTAGAAAAGTAGCTTCTACTGTTAATTTAAATATGCATTAACTATAAGCGTAAGCTATGGACTAGTAACAATAAAAAAAAAGGCTACGAGATAGGATTATTCTGCATCTTAACTATATAAATTATGTTTAAAGAGCTAAAATAGCCATTAACTTATATTAAAAATGTAAAAGTAATCATGAACTTTTTAGGTGTGACAACTATAAATATTTTAAAAGGAGGCAATAGTGACCATAGAATTAATTATCTCAAATGTCAGGTACTTTGAGCCTTTTCACAATGAGTTAAGGTACTAAAATGAGCTCTTTTTTTTTTGGATGAAAAAATTTTAGGAAAGGGGTTAGGTTCACTCATGATCCAAAGGCAGGGCTTCAAGTTGGGATGCCTTCCCCAGCGTCTCAGCTGGATCACAACTAAGTGGACTTTCCCGGGATCCAACCCTCTCCCATTGGTAAGAGTGTTTGACCCCTTGGCCAACTGAACCCAAGGACAGGGGGTTAAAATGAGCTATTAACTTATGCTAAAAATGCAAAAATAACCATAAAACTTTTTTAGATACAAAAATATATATAATACAAAATTTAAAGAAAAACTAGTGAATTAATTTTTAAGAAGTTACATTTTTTAATTTTGGTGAGAATGACGAAACTTGGGAGAAAAAAGAAGGAAGGTGGAGGGATGGAGAAGGAGGGAAGGAATCCATTCCTAACACAATTTTGCAAGCTTGCATTTATTTTTTATATAAGTTAATAGTTAGTTTAGCACATTAATCCTTCATTAAAAAGACTTAAAGTAACGGATGTTTATAGGTTTTTTTTTTTTGCATCCAAAACAATTTATAATTACTCTTACATTTTTTGTATAAATTAATGGCTATTTTAATTCCTGAACCCTTTAAACTATATATACTGATTATTTTATTTGGACTGAATTGATGGAGTTTTCCTTTCATACATACAATTTGAGTTCAAGCCCACAACAATATCAGAGTGCAGACCAGTCGACATATGCAATTGATGTCATGTGGATAGTTTTTTATGCGTTTAAATACTTGTTAGCAAAAGGATAGACGCTAGAACACAAATAAAATAATATTTCCCATTCTTAATATAAGATCAACAATTTGTTCTACAAGGAAGATCTTATATTAGGGATTGGGTGCAGTACATTATAGGATAACTACTAAAAATCTGATTTCCTGAGAAACATAAAACTATATTATTCCATATATCATTTGCTCAAATCTTATATATTGAGAGATTAATAGAAAACATTTAATCGAGCATATGCTTTAAGTGGCTTCAAAACTAAAGTACCACAAAACATTAATAGGCTGCTCTAAAGGCCTCTCGGGAAGTTATCACCGTAATTCAAGAGGTGAACAAGTTTTTAGAACGCAATATTAATGAACATATGTAATTATGACAGCCACGAATAAAACTTATTAAATTAAATATCAAAACAAATAATATATGGCGCCCATCCATTCTCAAGCTGTTGGCTGATTCCCGCGAGTAGTTTTCTTCTTTTACAGGTCTGCTAATGTGCTCATGTCCTATGTCTGAAGATGGGCAACATCTTGGAACTCCCTATCACAAGCAAATTTCTTCAAAAATTTATACCCTGAAGATTAGACTGCAACTGTTTCACTTACTGGGCTAGAAGCCTGTGCTTTGACCTGCCTCAGTAATTGAAGAGGGGGTGTATTAATGAACAGGGCAGAATGAATCAGCTGTATCTGTGTGTGTGTGCATTAGTGAAAATGTATGGTGTTGCGTGCATTTCAACTATTCTTTTTCTATATGCAAATAGAACTTTGAAGTCGGGAAAATTTGCAAAGAAAATTCCTTGTGTGCTTTCAGAGGCACTATACACTAGAACGATGTTTTATGAGGCATCAGAGAATGAAGATTTCACGTGTTTTGGAATGGTACCAGAGAGGAACTTTATCAAATCTCAAATTAGATAGAAAACTTTGAGGTGAAGCAGGTCACTTATTTTGGTTGACAAGATTGGTCCAAAAGGAAATTTTGTTAACAACTACATTCTCAATGCATCACCATGCGGCAAAAAAGAACAAGGGAGACTACATTTGCTATGCTCATTATGATATAGGGAGAGGAAAATGGAAGGCTCACCTTTGCAGATTTAAATAGCTCATCAAGCACCTCAGACAAAGTTGGATGAGCATGAACTGCGAATTTTATGTCCTGCATTTTACCACAAACAAGTTCAAGCATATCTTACTGCAAAACTTTCTGAGACATTAACAGGTAAGTTTGTGAACAGACATGAACAAGAATAAGAAACTGTGACTCTAAAGATGCAATCAATATCTCAATATCTCAACAGAGATGAACATGTAACTGCGCAATCATTTATAACCACATGCAGTGTGTATAAAATGGTGGTTAAGGAAGGAAAATTCACCTGAATACGTGTCCCTAATGCGATTGCATTGGATGCTTCATGGATAAGATCTGCAGCATGCAGCCCAAATATGTGAACTCCTAGTATCTCTCCATTGTCAGGCCTGTATATCAGCTGCATGAAAACAGTATAAATGACATTCAGCAATCCATGAAGCTGGGTTTTAGGCCAAAAGAAAAATATCCACAGAGCTGGGTGAGGATATTAAAAATGCATCTCAAGGAAAATGAAAATGATGTAGATCAAGAAAAGCAGGAATCTCAATTCGTACAAGGGCAAATAACTTCCTTGTATCGTGATAGAAACTCCTTGGTAGATAACTCATTAGCAGTATTTAATGTGAAAATAGTCTTCTGTACAGGGAAACTAAAAGGAATACAGAAACATAACCTTGGCAAGACCCTCTGCTTCATTTTCTGCCAGGGCCTTCGTGTTAGCTTTAAAACTTGTTTTGGCAACGCTTACTTCAAACCCTTCTTTTTCACCTTTCTCCCTTGCTTGAGGCTGCAAATTTATATATTTGGTTATACCTCATTAGTTCATCTGATTGGAAGGCAAGGAATTGAGCCGAGATTTTATCATCTAACACATAAAGGAAAAAGAGTGGGAGAGCTGGAGGGAGATGCAGAGTTACCAACCATACATGAGAAAGAGGACTGAATTGAGATCTACTGATAAAAGTGACACGCATGTTCAAAATAAAAAGGTTCAATGTATACCTCCGTCAATCCGACCATGCTGATTTCAGGATGAGTGAAACAAGCAGCCGGGATGCTTAAATGATTGAGCACATAATCTCTTCCAGTGACTTGTTCAACCACTGTAAGATAGTTACTTTATTTAGGTGAAATGGGAGCCAAAGACTCAAATGTTAGTAGCAAAACTATATTACCACCTAGGCACTTACCTGAAATTCCTTGAGCACTGGCAGCATGAGCAAGCATCATCTTGCCATTTGCATCACCAATACAATATAAATGAGGCACCTATCATTCCATATCTTGTTTCAGTAACCACAGGTCACAGCTGGATAAAAATCATTTCTAGATAAGATACTTGGAACAAACCAGATTTCCTTTTGCATCAATTACTTGCATGCGCTCATCCACAGGAACAAAACCACGCTGTGTTGCAACATCAATCTGAAGGAACAAAGTCAACAAAATTGTTTAATCACTTCCTTCAGGGAAACTAATACATTGTAAACATTGGAACTGGAAAGACGTACATTATCCAAGCCAAGTCCTTGTGTGAATGGAGCCCTTCCAGTTGCTATTAGTGCAGCATCCACCTACAGTGAACCAGCATTGGGAGCTTATAACATATCCAAGAGTGATTAAATATGCAAACCGGAAAAAAAAAACAGATATGAAGTAAAGGCAGGTCATCAATGTGAATTATAGATTTTAACTGGGGCGTCACACTCATAAAGCCAGACAAAATGTTAAAAGATTTTGGTTCACAATAACATGTTCAACAGGGATGCTGAAGCAACAAGTCTCTGAAGCAATGCATGACCAATTATATGCCATTAGAAAAGGGGGAAGGGGAAGTAAAAGACTAACCACATGATCTGTTTATACATCAGCGCTTAAGATTTGAATTGTGAACCTACCTCCCCCTACATGCTCTAACTCAAGCTAATATTGGTTAATTGATGGCCAATACACCTGTTATTGGCTTTAGAAAATTTAATTTCATTGACAATTAACTCAATCTGGTCAGTTCATTTTTTCTGGGAGGAAATTTAACAGTTCAAGCAAAGGGAGAAAATTAGTAACTTAAAGGAAAAGGCCATGTCACCTCCAAAGTGTCCTTTGGTTCCTTGGTCTTTGCATCAATGAGCTCAATGATAACCGGGTTCCCATCCCTTGCAGGAGTGATCTATAGAAAATAAATGAGTATTACACATTAAAATAACCAACCAACAAAGATTCAATCAAGCAATTACAATTTGTAGTCAGTTACCTTGGAGGCAAAAACTCCAGTATGATAGTCAATATTTCGGGGATTTATCAGAACCCTTTGAGCCAACTTGCTAATTTCAGGATCAAATCCAGGCATAAGTTGATCCAAGGCTTCAACGAAAGTAACCTGCAGAGCACGTCATTGCTAACTAAACAACTTGTACAACTAATAAATTAATTATCTGCCAACTCTTGTGCTTATAAGAAGTATACTGAAGTATATGATTTTACATAGATTTTTTTGGTCCTATAAATAAACCTAGGTTCAGCTATTTGGAATTTTTACTCACTGCAGAAGGAAGAGTAACGGAGAACAAATAGAGTAACCCAAACAAGATCTACCTCGCTTCCAAGAGCAGTATAGACATCACTGAATTCAAGGCCAATGTAACCACTTCCTACAATTGCTATCCAATCAGGAACAGATTCCAGTTTGAGCGCATGATCACTGGTAATCACAGTCTTCCCTGCAGGTAATTACAAAGTAAATACTCTTAAAAAGCAACCATGGAGTCATTATTCCTTAACTCGTACATTGGACAAGAAGAAACCAGAAAATGGAATACAAGATACAAGATGAAAACTTTAGGCAACAGCAAGAGTTATACTAGTTGAAGATTAGAGTGATGATAAGGGCTGCTCAAGATGGACACAGAGCACAACAAGATTAACAACGATAAATTTTATCCCATTAGGTGAGGTTAGTTACATCGATTACATTACATGAATGTGCTTTATGAACAATCCACTTTTTAAATACACGGTTCACCAAACATCCTATTCAATAACTTTTGAGTCCAAAGAGCTAATTTTTTTAATATCCTATGTTTAAAAGACAGCTAAATTACAAGTTAGATGTCTGAAAAGTTAAAATTTTCTTCTCATTCTCATTCTTTTCTATTATTTTATGTTCACTTCCAATGATAACAAAGGTCCTAAACCTAGGTTAGCGGCATATTGCCTGAGGAGTTGACTGACAAATTTGTCATAGCTTCCTGAGTTGCAGTAATTGAATGTTTAAGTTGAAATGGCCTTCCATGCAGTTCAGGATTAATCACCAACATCTCTGTCTGAAATCACAATCACAATAATATTTTTCATCAGCACACTCACAACTGTGATTCTTCAGTATGTCTCTCCTGTGCTCAGGGTACACCTTCATAAGCAAGTGATTCTTTCCCCTCGAAACCTATTTACTTTGAATCTTCCCTCTTTTTCTTGTGTGTGATGCTTTTGACAGATCCACCCTCACTTTCCTCCTACTCGGTTGAGCTATCTCTTGTCTGTATTTTCCCCCGTCTTTCCACTCAACTGCTTGAATATGCACATCATCACTCAGACATCTTCACTTACAACATTAATGAAGTTTTGCTTCATAGGGATAGGAGGAATATGATGGTGATACTGCCATGTCATTACTTCAGGGTTACAAGATCTTTGGCCTAAGGTGATGGATAGGGAAGGGGCCAGTCAATCAAAGGACCAACAGAACCCCCAGTCTAACTTTCCATTTTCTAACCCACCAGAAAGATAATGAATTATCATTCTTCTTTCTTTAATAATATTCCTGCCATCCATAAGCTATCTTCCTCTGTGATTCCTTCGTCATATGCTCATATGTATTTCACTCACAGGGCATTCAGGTCAAGTTGCTTATAATCCGATGTAATTGTCACAGGATATTAAAAGAACAAGTAAAACCTCTGTCACCAATGGAAAAGGTGACTCAAGTGTAAGTTGAAATATTGTGCAGGCCTACTGTGATTGAGAATTATTTGTGGACACACATTTTTTCCTAACTTTCAAAAGACATGTGCTTGATCATATGCTGTATATTATGCAATTTTAGACAGGAAATTTGAATAATCAGTTTTTGGTTTTGGTATTTGAACGAGACTCTTCCTATCCAGCATAGGAATCTCAAGATGCATATTCCAATAGCCTCTTACGTCCCAATATGCATATTCCAATACCTCTTTTATCATGTAAAATCTCAATCAATAGAAAAAAGTTGGAAAGTCAGATACTGTATTAATCAACTCTGATTCACCATTGCAAGATGGCTGTACTTATCTATAGCACTATTATCGAACTCAATGCAGACTTGAGAAGTTCAGTAAAACACAGTATATCTAATAGCTGAATGACAAACCTGCTAAATCCTAAGTCTGCAGAATTGTGCAAAGTTAAAAAGGAACGACGAAAAAATTGTGTTGAAAAAGATAAAATAGTACCATCAACTTCAATGCCCTTGGGAACAAAAGGAACGGAACCAGTTGCAATGATTATATCTTTTGCAGTTACTATGTTGTTTGAAGAACCAACTTGCACCTTTTGAGGACCCTGCATGGATTCATAAATGAGGTGGTAAACAAAAACGTACACAGCCACGTTTTGCAGCCTCATGATTTAAGGTCAACTGGCCAAGCCTTTGCTAATGAAAACGTGGCTGATCTTTCCAAATTGACCATAACAGAAACGGAAGATTGCTCATAACACAATATATCACTTACCAAAATTGTTCCAAAACCTGTAAGTATGTCTACTCCAAGTGCCTTTAATGAATTGGTCAAATTACTCCGGATTTTTGAAGCAAGGTTATTAGCATGATCAGCTACTCCCTGCCTGTTATACCCAGCAGCAGAAACCTGAAATAAATAATGTCGGCAAAACAATTGATGGTGAAGCTAATATCTCCTAATCACACTGCAACACAGTGATATCTTCAAATTTAGTAAAACATGATTATATATTGTTTTTACCTGTAAGCCGAAGGATTTCAAATGATGGTCACTTTGTAGTTCACGCATACGTCCACTAACTGCCAAAAGAGCTTTAGAAGGTACACAGCCTCTATTTACACATGTTCCTCCTACAACATCTCCCTCAACAATGGCCGTTTTCAAACCCTGTAGCCACCACCATGTTATTTCAATTTCTCTTGCATAGTTTACTTGAGCTGAGCTTATTAATTAAAACAAATCAATATACAAGAAAGTCGTTCTAAAGAAAGCATTCAAATGCAGGCTGATTTAACATTTACTTCTCTACCAAAATCGACATCTCAGTAAATAAAAGCAACTTAAGCAACAAAATAATGATTTCACTTTGTTTGGGAAGATTCGTTTATGTGAGTATGTAACGAAAGTGAAATCAGTTAATGATTCATTATTAAGTAAGCCTGATGAGAGGAAAGATTTAAAACGGCTACGTAATCTAGCTGAATTTTTCAGTTCAGCACAAATCAGCTTTCGAATAAATATAGGCACAGAAGCAGGCTGCCTTCTTTATCAAAGTCCCTACTTTTATTCAATACCAATCTGAGTTGAGATCTGAGAAGTGAATATGGTTTTATAATTGCAAGTTCCACTGAATTCGAAACTTACAACCCCATTTCAGCACCAATTGAATCAATCCGTTCTGTTACCTTCTCGACGGCATGAAGCGCCGCACCGTGGCCTCCAACGCCGGCCCCAATAATCAAGAAATCGTAATCGAACGATTTAGGAGGAGCCCCATTGTCGGACAACGCAGCCGCTACTTTCTTGAAGTGCCAGCGGCTAGGGAGCTGCACTCTACGATTGTTATCGCCGAGCTTAAGAGAAGTGAATCCTAAAGCCTCGCGCCTTAAACCGCAGAAGCGGAAATCCAAAAGCCTCACATTATCACTGAGCGCGAAACACTGAGAATAATGGGGTGGTCTGGAAATGGCGGGAGCAGCGGAGCTGTGAGAGAAAGAGAGCGATAGAGAGGACTGCATTTTGGAGAAATGAAGAGAGAGGGAGGGAGAGAGTAATGGAAATGGCGAAAGGGGGAGAGTGATGCGAGGGAAGATTGGGGAGAAAACTGAGAGGTGTTTTGAAGAGAGGAAGGGAAAAACCTCGAGAAGTCCGTTGGGAGTTAGAAAAGGAGGGCGGATATAACAAAGAGCGGCGGATTAACCACTTTTCTTAGCCTTGCACTCTGCGGAGCCTCTGCTTTTTGTTCTGTTCCTCGTTCAAGCTCATTGACGAATTAAAAAGTACACAGTGACTGAAAATTTTCCTCACAATTTGTTTTATATTTTCCTTGCAATGAGTAATGGTGTGGCTCAAGCTCAAAATATTATTCGGCAACTCAATAAATTTGCGGGGTGATATATATATATATATATATATAATATTATATAAATGCATTTTTAATTATTTGATATTCATTTCTGTGTCATTTATGTAATTTTTCATCTGAAATGGATTGGTAATCCTTGAATCTCTGCTCCGAGGAAGCTGGTTGGCTTTTGTAACCGGTAAAAGAACATTAACTAGCTTTGACAATTTTTTGCTCGTCCAGTTTACATTTTTGAAAAAAAGAAATAGTCACTTTTAACATTTAATTTTAGTGGAATTGCATTTGATAATTTATAAGTGATATAAAATAAAGAAAAGTGAGTGAGTAGATAAAATAAAAGATAACAAGACATATCACCCCGTGCGTGCGAGCAGAAGAATTTAGCCCATGAAATAAAAATAGTTTATTCAATAAATAAATAAATAAATTTGATTCAACCAATTATCCTACCAAACAGCTTCTTTATTTAATTGAAATTCTGAAAAATTTGTAAGAAGAGAGTTGAGACTACATGGGAAAACCAAACCAATATTGGATTAATAATATGAAGTGATTAAAATCTGAAAAAGTAAACGAAGTATTTAATGCAGGAAAATTATGAAAAAAGAACATCGAACAAAATCAACCACTTCAAGCTAAAGTGATTCAAATTTGAAAGAGTAAACGAAGCATTTAATGCAGGAAAATTATGAAAAAAGAACATTGAACTAAATCAGCTACTTCAAGCTTTTGAGCTATTCCCATTGCCAGCTCGATTATTTATATGGGTTGCTTGCTCTTCTTTCTGAAACCAAGAGTTACATAATAAGAACAATTATATTGATGATATGGACATTACGCCGGGATCAATCAAGAAGAAGCTAGCATTATTGAATATATATATATATATATATATTGATGGCAATGATTGGGAGAAGGAGCATGGGAGTATTTTTTTCTAAAGCCATTAAAGTGTAATCTTCGATCCTTAATATAACACTGGTGAATAATTTGGAAAAATTAAAGAAATTAAATAAATTATTTAATTATAAGTATATATTATATGATTTTTCTAAAATCCTTATGTGTATAATTAAATTATGAGTTAAATATATTGACTATCCCTCTGTTTTATCTAAATTACACAAACATTCCCTCTATTTTGAAAACATACATAAACCTCCATTGAAATTAAAATACAAGTTACAGAAATCTCCCTTATATATTTAATAATTTATTTCTATTCACTCAACCGTTAATTGACCGTTAAGTTTGACTATTAAAAATTTATTTTGACCAAAATACCCCTTTTTCAACAAATGAATAAACATATATATATATATATATTTGCCTAAAAATAAATTTTTATATAAAAAATAATTCTAATACATGTATATTCAAAATTTCCAATATATTATAATTTTTTTAATTTTTATTATATTATAGAATTTTAAAATTTTATCATATTTATTGAAACTTATTTATTTATTATTCTTTTAAATGACTAAAAAATATGTCTTTCAAATGAAAGGCAAAGAGAAAAAGAAAGAAATATGTTTTATTCACAATATGTTATTAATGATATAAATTTAATACAATATATGATCTATATTAATCTTAAATTTTAATTTTTTAAATACATTTTTACACAAACATTTATAAACATGTTTATTTTAGTATGCATCTATTAATAGGAATAATCATATTTTCAATTAAGTTTTCTAGGTCTACATTAATTAAATTAATTAAGTATTTATCTTAATATGAAAAAAATTTAACATATAACTATTTACAAAAGTAAAAAATAAGTTAAGAAAAAGAGAGAGAGAGACTCTTAAATTACTTAAAACAATTTTAGTCAAAATTAGGAAATTAGTAACGATAAAGGATACATTAGTAAATAAAATTTATTTTAATATAAATTTAATTAAAAAATAAAAATCCTTAACAGAGTTAACGGTTTGGACTTAAATGTATGTTTTCAAAATAGAGAGGCTGTTTGTGTAATTTAGGTAAAATAGAGGGGTAGTCAATATATTTTACTCTAATATCGATGGTTGAATGCGTAATGTATCAGAGTGCTCATATTTTCTCTTAAAATACTTAAATGATTCTCTCTTTTATGTTTTGAAAGGGAGATTTTTTTTCTAATTTTAATTATAATACAAGCAAAGATCATTTTTTCCAGAAAGTAAAGACCATATTAAGCTTTATTTTACGTGACTTGATTAACCAATTCTCTATTTTTGCAACTGTGAAATCAATATCTTGTTAGGATTCTAATGGAAAGAGTTAGAAGATTAACTTATGTTGATTACGAGTTTTAGTCAAATTAATTATATGCACAAAAATTCGTATTAGCTAACATCCAAAATTAATCATTAATCAGCAATTAGTCATCTTATGGGGAATCCAACTCAGCTCCATGTGGATTTTACATAAAATATATATAAAGGTAAAACTCACCCATCGGACCACGCTCATCTTCCAACACCATAAAACCAAACTGCCCCGCTATTAATAGAACCCAAGCTTAATCCACACAGCACCAGAAAATTAGACTGCCCAGCAAGAAACAGAGGACAAGCTCAATCTAGCCACATAATCAACGCCTTCAAAAATATTAGGGACTGAGTTATATACAGAGTCAAACATTAAAAATTGAGTTATAAGTGAGTTGAAAATTTAATGACTGAAAGATTAATTTTTCCCTTTTTTTGGCCAACAATTTTCCCTTATTTATATTGGATGCTACTCCCTCCGATCCTAATTATAAGGTAAAATTGACTTGTTTGGAGAAATTAAGAAAGTTAATTAAATCACTTTAGAGTATTTATATTTTTAGTATATTTGGATTATATATTAGTTTATTAATCAAATTACTTAGTTTAAAGAAAAAAATATAAATATAAATATTCTAGAGTGATTTAATTGGCTTCCTTAATTTCTCCAAAAAAGTCAATTTTATCTTATAATTAAGACCGGAGGGAGTATTTAATACTTATTGCTGTGTTGTAATGAAGACAATTTAATTATAAACAAAATTATAGATATAAAATATAAAAAACTGATGTCAAAGCTAGTAACTCCTTAAATATTTCTTCCCTGCAATATTGGAAGAAGTAATTGCAAAAATTAATAGTTTAAATTGGCATAAAAAAATTCAGTTAGCAGTTGGCAAGAAACTATCAAATTAGTCTAATGGCTTAGTTTGGGAATAAAATGGTGAAAAATCTAAAAACGTATTCAAATACTATATCTAGTTCTGGAGATAACATATAGTTTAATTTGAACTCCAAACTATATCGTATAAATGATTTGTTTCTATGTCTACTATTAACCCAACGGGTGAAGAATATCTTATCTCCTCTGATCTCTCTTTCATCATTTCCCCTATATATATTTAATGTCTTCATAGTTAGTTCAATTTTCAATAGTTCAAGTTTAATATTTTATGAAAATATTGTTATAAGATTAAATATGATGAAAATTTATTACGAAAAATAGTATAAGTCTCAATCATTAAAACTTAATCTAATTGCCGAGACGTTAAATAGAGAGAGATCAATAGAAACATTACTTTTCCACCTGGGAGTGGTGCTAGTATAAGATATATTTACCTAATTCGATTAGATTAAGGAAGTTACTTAAGTTAGTTTTTTTTTTTGCCTTCTACTTAAGTTAATTAATATGATATGAATTTTCTAAAATACCCTAATCATGTTTCATAATTCCCTTAGTTCATTTCCTTATTGATTATTGTTAAGGAAGTATCAATAAGAGTAAATTAGGAAAAGGATAACAAATATGAAAACTATGTGTTATATTTAAAACCAAGATGAACTCCCCAATATATCTTATATTAAAAACTAGAGGGAGTAATATGTTCAAAATCCCAATCAAAATGTAATGGAAACTATTTCATGATCTAATAAAAAGAGGATAGGACCTTTTATAGGCTAAATAAGCAAATTTAATGTGTGTATTGAGATTTTTTTCAACACCCATATTCTTTTGGACAATACCCAACAACAAAACCAATTAATGCGGTCGGCAAGCTGAAGGGCGGAAATCTTACTTATACACATAAAAGCAAACACACACAGTCGATGTGGGACTTAGAGAGATCCCACAACGGGACCCTACCAAGCAACGACGACAAGCATCACTCTCAACAACACCAGCACACGTAATCACACATGTAGTACTTTTGGACAATACCCAACAACAAAACCAAGTAACGCGGTTGACAAGCTAAAAGGCGAAAATCTTACTTATACACACACAAGCAAACGTGCACACAGCTGATGTGGTTCAACACCCATATTCAATGAACACTAATTATGTGCTTATTGCCTGAAATTTCATTTTTTTTTCTCACAGTGATGTTAAGATTAATGAAACTAGTTACTCCTCCCCTAGTATATATTTAACCTGCTTTTAACTAGTTCATCAAAACTAAGATAAGTTAGTTATAACAGTATCTCTGTCTGATCGTTGGCATCACTTTCCATTTTTGCCTCTAATAATAACCTTTTAAACTACTTGTAAATTATATTGGAGTGTTGCAAGCATCCGAGGGCCTCCCAAATATTATTCAAGAGAAGGGTGTTCAGTAAACACCATGTGAAATGGAGACAAATACGTATAGGTCTAAAATAGGTACACGAAATTATGCAGCTACTCTCTCACGCCTTGCAAGCATCCAAGGGCCTCCCAAATAATACCTATGAACGTTTTAAAATGAAAAAAAAATGACATCTCAGTCCACTCTTTCTCTATCTCACCCTTCCCTGCTATCTCTCTCCTCTCTCTCTTTTATCGTCCAACTCTCCCCCCTCTCACCCTTCCTGTCTTCCCCGCTCTCTCTCTCTCTCTCTTCTCTCTCACGCTTTGAACTCTGAACGGACACAAAGAAGAGAATCCAAGAGGTTTTTCATCTCCTGCTTTCTAGCTAACATGAGTGAAGCCATCGAGCTGGTAGGTTGAAAGGAGTTGGGTGACGTGCAGTTTCTCTATAAAACACCAATAAGGGCCCATAAGAGGCATTGATGAAATAAGAGCTTCCTGTAGGTTTCATAATCGTAGATCCAAACTCTAGGCGATAACAAATTTAAAGGAGAGTTCATGGGTTTTGAAAACTTTGCGAGCTTATTGTTATTAGGATTTAGTCACAATTAAGATAAGATAGTGCATGCACCTAAACGAAGCTGCAGAAGAGGGTCATAATGAGTGAAGACAAGCCAGGTTCTGGAAATATTTAAAGAAGAGGTCAATTCAAATTTCAGAGTTCACGGTTCATTCATGGTTCAAGGTCCGTTTACACTTTAGCGTTCAAAGGCATGAGAGAGAGGAGGGGGAGTTGTACGGATATGAAGAACATGATGGGGGTTGACATGTGGCAATTCATGGGACCCGTAAATTAAAAGTAACAGGCTTCCTAACGAGCAATTAAAGCAATCAGACAAACCTAATGGCCCAGGCCCAACATTGAGACTAAAGAGCCCAATACTAAGAAGCTGTTATCTACGCAAAAGCTGTTATCATTTAAATAATAGATGCTACATATTAGGACCTGTAATTGTAACGTGCTCCTATTTTTGTGTATCTATTCTGTGAGATCTTAATTTCATGGATCCACCTTTTCATTTGTAATATTATATAAGTAATACATCAGAGGAGGCAAATACAAGCCATTAAAGAATTATTCAGATTCTCAAAACTTTATCTTGGTATCAGAGCCAATTAAGGCAAACGCCATGGCAAGCCCTACTGGTGATTCTAGCAGCCATACCTCTGCTTCACTGTTATCTAAAACCACTGAGAAAAACAATTTTCCCACTTTGATATGTTCTGTCAAGTTGGACAAGACCAACTATTCACTATGGCTTACCCACATCTTACCCATAATTAAAGGGTATAAGCTCAAAGGCTTCATAAATGGCACCAAACCATGCCTTCCATAATTCTTATTTGAGAAGGATCAAACTAAAGTCAATCATGAGTTTGAAGATTGGGAATCAACTGACCAGCTATTATTTGGTTGGCTCCTTAATACAATGACTCTTGATGTCTCCGCTGAGATGACGAACGTATCAACTTCTGCAGGCTTGTGGAATGCTGCCAAACAACTCGCCGAGGCTCAAAATGTTAGAATCGGTAGGCACAGCGGAAGAATTTTAAAAATTTTCACCGATCCTAATCAAGGATCTATCAACGGCGTTTAAACCAAGTTGGAAGGATTCATACCTTTTGATGATTCAGAGTTTTCACGATCTCTAGGAGCCAACACGTCAAGTCTGCTCCCTCTACCGGTATTCACACGAATGCTCTCCAACCGAGACTGCGTGCTAGCTAGAGGTGGAAACAGGCCAGGCTGGCTGACAGGGGCCTCCGGCCTGGCCTGTTATAGGCCTGTTCAGGCCTGGCCTGACAGGCTATCAGGCCAGGCCAAGGCCTCTTTGGAGGCCTATTTTCCTTAACAGGCCAGGCCAAGGCCTAGTGACAGGCCTGTCAGGCCTTCCTGAGCCTATAAGGTTTATAAAAAAAAAAATTAAGTAACCCCCACACTGCCAGTCTAAGTCTGCCACTCGCCCACCCCTCTTCTCTAATGTCTAAACCTAATTCCTACATCGACTGAATCAGTTCACTGTGCGCTCTCAGCTCTCAGCCTCTCACGGTCTCACCGGCTCACCGCTCTGCCTCGCTGGTCGCTGCCGTCGGCGCTCGCACAGTCGCACGACTCGGCGACTCCAGTCCCCTCGACCACCCTCTCACGGTCTCACCGCTCTGCCTTGCTGGTCGCTGCCCTCGGCCCTCGCACAGTCGCACGACTCGGCAACTCCAGTCCCCTCTGCCTCGCTGTCGCTGGTCGCTGCTCTGCCTCCCACCGTCGCACGACTCGGTGACCCAGTCCCCTCCGTCAAGCTCTGATTATTGATTCGGTACATGTTTCATTGTCTCGTTAAGCTTAAGCTATTTTGAATCTCTGTTCTGATGCGTCTGGAATATGCTATGGGTCGACATGTTTCTGCTTTTAATTGATGTTTCTGCTATGGGTCGACATGTTTCGCTGTGAACAACTCTCAATTTTGATTCAGTTTCCTTATTCTTTGTTTTGGTTGACTTTAGTTCTTCATAAGCTTCTTGATTTGTTTTGTTTGCAAGAGCTAACTTAGTTTGAAGCTCTGCTACCTTCAACTCTGCTTCCTTTATTCGACTCTGTGATGCCTCAAGCTGCTTTTCGCACTCAGCAAAGCCCATCTCTTTCTCAAGTCTGTCCGCTTCCATCTTTTCTAGCTTTTTCTCCAATTCAGTATTCTTTTGAATTTATCTATTAATCTATTAAACTAGTCTATTGATGTATATCATATCCTTCTATACACTCTCTCCTTATTTGTTTGTGATATACGTTGAGAAGCTGATGTCTATTTGGTTAATTAAATTATGAAATTTTGGTTGTTTTATGTTTTAGTCCTAGTGAATGTCATCTCCCTTTGAGAGTGAAACAATGTATGCAGGCAATACTAGTATATTATTGAATTATAAAATGTAAAGCAAAGCTCTGTTTATTTGCTACTTTTGATTCTGGTTATTTGCTCCTTTTGATTCATGCAATGGTGTTCTCTATCAGGAAAAAAAATCTGATAGTCCTAGGCCTGTGTTAGGCCTGTTTGTGTTGGCATGTTTTGGCCTGTTAGGTGTCGGCCTGTCGGCCTGTTAGGATCTTTTACAAATTCCAGGCCTTCTTAACAGGCCACAGGCCAGGCCAGGCTTAGGCCTAATAAAAAGCCTGCAACAGGCCACAGGCCAGGCTTAGGCCGTCTTGTGCCTTAACAGGCCAGGCCTGTTAAGGCACAAGCCTGGCCTGGCCTGGCCTGTTTCCACCCCTAGTGCTAGCGCCTCTAATGTCTCCTAGGGTTTCACTTACGGCTCTCAATTCTCATGTGTGTATCAATATATCTGCTTTATCAAATTTATAACCTATGAGGGCTATTTTCAAATTTCAAAATTAATCATCATTAATTTCGAAATTAATTAACTATTAATTATCTTGATGAGCTAATTAAATAAATTCAGTTTAAATTAAATCTGTCCAGTAGTTTTAATTTAACCTATTTATTTAATCCAAATAAAGAGCCATTAGATTTAATTTCTCTTCATAAATTAAATCTGAGATACTATATCTCTATCATGTTAGTTTTTAAATTTAATATATCTTAATAAATTAAATTTAAAACTAACACAATATAATAATATCATATCATATATATATACATATATATATATATAAGATATATATTTCGAAAATATATATATCTATATAATATTATTAATGAATTTTATATTATATATATATATATATAAAATTCATCTACCCTAAACTAAACATTATCTCGTGTTTGACCATTCTTGTGTGCGACCCTGTAAGTCCATATGTAGTTGGCAGTGGGCCAATAACTATACTAACCCAAAAGTCGCAAGCGGCCTCTAGCAAGACATTACGACTACCCAATTCATATGAGGATCGTTATCACGATGCATCCTGTCATACAACCATGTCACGTCCCTTTTGTCACACGATATATCGATCAAGGATAAGGCATGGATAATGTCATCCTTTTGTTCCTGACCATTACTTTCTCGATTCCTGAGTAGCCTGATAACAGAGACAGAAACTCCTTTCATCATAGTATGGCCATACATTTCTTAGACTTACTCATCGAGGGGCCCAGTAATATTTCTCTACTAATGTGAGGGACAAATTCCATCTTGATCATTCATATTCCTCTGCATGAAAAACCATCAAGCCCGATCGTAGCCTTTATCATCACCCGGTCAAAAGTGACTTTTGACTAGTTCAAAGCTTAACAACTCTTATGTAGGAACCTATGATGACCTCAGGTCTAAGGGCATTGTGACGTGGTTATACATGAGAAAAGCTTATGATTTGATCTATGTAGCTTTCTCATAGTGGGTCGTTCCAGCACCTTGTACTCTTACAAGTGCCTAAGACTTTAATTCGTATCTTCATATCTTATCAAAGTCATACTGATCTTGTTTCATCTCTGCTCCCGCATAGATGACCGACCAGGGACATTTTAGGACAATCTTTATGAATTATCCAAGGATACAATTATCACAGTTAACATGTAAATAATATAATAACAGTATGGAGAAATTTCATTAAAATAATAATGTTCAAAGTACAATGATTGGCCCTTAGGGCACAATTTCCAACACAAAACAGATCCCGTCTTCTCATGCTCCGTTCAGAACTGTAGCGTACAAGGAAGGGCACAATGAAAATGACAGAATACCTTACAAAATTTAAAGGAATAGCCGATCAACTTACTCTTGCCAGGAGCCCAATTTCCTTAATTGATTTAGTCATTCAGGCGCTTGTTGGTCTTGATGGAGACTATAATGCTGTAGTTGTTCAACTGTCCAATCAAGCAGATGCACTCAGTTGGATCAAGTTACAAAAAACTCTTTATACCTTCGAATCTCGGCTTGAACAATTGAACTAATTTACTCATCTCTCAATAAGCAATAATCTGGTAAATGTAGCTCGATCTAATACAGGTTCCAACTCTAGAGGAAACTGGCGTGGAGGCAGATTTAGAGGACGGCGAGGAAGAGGAAATTAGGGCAGTAGTAACCGTTTCAGCAACAATGAAAGCGATGATGAGGAAAATCCGCACTGCTAACTATGCAAGAGATTTGGGCACATTGTAGAGACTCGCTTTTATCAATTTGACAAGTCCTTTGTACCCTTTTCCAGAAAAGGGAATTCCAGAGGCAAGAAACTTCAAAATTCAGGCATCAACTCAGATTCTGACCGAGCCTATTAGGCAACACCAGAAACAGTAGTTGATGATGCTTGATACCTTGACAGCAGAGCAATAAGCCATGTAACCAATGATGTCAACAAGCTGGAAAATCCTATTGATATAAATAGTAAGATAAAAATTACAGGTGGTGATGGTCATAAGCATGGAGTTTTTTAAATTGGTGATTCTACCATTCAAAATGTTCCAAATAAGAATGTTAAGCTCCATAATGTTCTATTCACTCCAGAGATTAAGAAAAATCTATTAAGTGCGTACAAAGTAGCTTCTGATAACAAACATGGCATGATTTTTAATATTAAAGGTGTTTTTGTGAAGGATCAGGAAATAGGGGAGACACTACTCACGAGAAATCCAAGTAATGGTGGCATGTTCCAAGTAAGCAAATACCCACGTGTTAGTGTTGCTAGTACTGCAACTTTGGTATTTCAAGCTGCTGAACTTGTTGAACAGACAAAAAATAAAGACTATGTTAGCAGATTTTATTGGCACTGTAGACTCAGTCATATAAATGATCGAATTCTGAACAAATTAATTGACAATTATAGCCTGAAGATTACTAATAGCGATAAAACATCACTATTTTGTGAGTCATGCAAATTTGGCAAATCACACTCTCTCCCTTTTAAATTGTCTAGCTCTCATGCCACTAAACCACTTGAGTTGATACATACTGATCTCTGGGGACCTTCCCCACTCACTTCCATGAATGATTTTCGTTACTATATCTTGTTCTTAGATGATTTCAGTCGCTACTTTGGGTTTATCCCTTAAAGACAAAGGATGAAGCTTTACCTACATTTCTAAATTTCAAGAGACTAGTGGAGAATCAATTTGATCACAAGATCAAAACTGTTCAGAGTGACTGGGGTGGCGAGTACAGGAGTTTCACACAAGCACTGAGTGATTCAGGTATACATTTTAGACATTCTTGCCCTCACACTTCCTCACAAAATGGTAGGGCAGAAAGAAAACACAGAAACATAGTTGAAACAGGTCTTACCTTATTAGCTGAAGCAAAAATGCCTCTTTTCTATTGGTGGGAAGCCTTCCATACTGCCACTGAATTAATAAATAGATTGCCTACAAGTGTCCTCAATGGTGACACTTCCTATTTTCATTTGTTGGGCAAACAACCAGAGTACAACAATATGAAAATATTTGGTACAGCTTGCTATCCATGTCTAACGCCATACAATGATCACAAATTACAATTCAGGTCAACTAAATGTGTTTTCATTGGTTATAGTAACTCTCACAAAGGTTACAAGTGTTTGAATTCTACAGGTAGAACATATATCTCCAGACATGTAGTGTTCAATGAGTCAGAATTTCAATTTTCCACAGGTTTTATCAATAAGAAGAAGATATATGATGAAACGGTAGTCCACTCAACTGCCTTCTTTCAGCCTATGTCCTCATATCCATCTAACACATATTTAAACACCACGAGTACACCACCAGCCCATGATAGACCTTCCCTTGATAAGCCCAATTCACCCATCCAGGATCCTGACTAAACACATACAAACAAAAATGAATCAGTCAGACCACAAACACAAACTGAATGTATAACAGCCACTCACTCTCCTTCTAGTCCCAAAAATGATGCCATAGTGTCAATACAACCATATCCCATGGTGACTAGAAGTAAAGCGGGAATTCACAAACCTAAACTTCCTTGTATTGGCACTGTTTCCTCTAGTATGACCTCCTTAAAAGAATCATAGAGTGTCCAGGAAGCATTAAGTAATAGTGCTTAGAGGAAAGCTATGCGTGATGAGTATAATGCCCTAATTAGGAATCAGACGTGGATAATAGTTCCCAAGACAGAAAGAAGAAAAGTGGTAGACTGCAAGTAGGTGTTTAAGCTAAAACCAACACCAGACACAACTATCTTCAAACCTAAAGCTAGGCTAGTAGCCAAAGGCTTTCAACAAAGCCCAGGAGTGGATTTTGCGAAGACCTTTAGCCCAGTCCTAAAAACAACAACCCTGAGGTTTGTACCGACTCTAGCAGTCACGTTTGGTTGGCAAATTAGACAAGTGGACATCAATAATGCCTTCCTCAACGGGGACTTACAAGAACAGGTTTATCTAAAACAACCTGAAGGTTTTGTCTCATCTAAGTTTCCTTACCATGTGTGTCTCCTGAAAAAGGCACTGTACGGGTTGAGACAAGCCCCGCGGGCATGATTTGATAAACTAAGGACCACACTGGTTCGCTGGGGCTTTCAAAACTCTAAATGCGATACATTACTCTTCTTTATCAAAGACAAGAGGTTTGTCATTTTTGTACTTGTCTATGTGGATGACATTATTGTCACCGGAAGCTCAAACCATACCCTGGAGTTATTTATACAACAAATCAACTCTCATTTTGCACTAAAAAATCTTGGTACACTAGACCAATTTTTGGGAATTAAGGCCTACAGGGATGACACGGGACTCTATTTAAAACAGGAACGCTATATCGCTGACCTGCTCGATTGTTTTGGCATGGAAAACAAGTCCAGTTCCAACACTGATGATAGTAAATACCCACTACTTTAAAGACGACGGCACTCCAATGACCAACTCAACAGTTTTCAGACAAGCAATTGGAAGCTTACAATACCTGGTAAACATAAGGCCTGACATAATGTTTGCCATGAATAAGCTCAGTCGATTTCTCTCCTGTCCGACGGATGTACACTGGAAAGCAGTGAAGAGAGTTTTCCAATATCTCTGTGGGACCATGAGCCTAGCTTTCCATATTAAGCCAACCACACATCTCACACTCCATGGTTTCTCCGACGCAGACTGGGCCGTGTGTCCAGATGATCGGCATTCCATTGATAGGTATTGCATATATCTTGGAGACTTATTAATTTCATGGTCGGCTAAAAAGTAACTGGTGGTGTTCCGTTCAAGCTCCAAATCTAAGTATCGAGCGGTGTCAAACCTCTTAACGGAACTTGCCTGGATCCAATCCCTAATTTCCAAGCTCGGTGTTCATCTCAGATAGCCCCCAATAGTGTGATGCGACAATTTGAGCGCCACGTCCCTGGCTTCAAATATGGTTTTCCACGCGAGGTTGAAGCATATTGAACTCGACATACACTACATCAGGGATCGAGTGCTAAACGGCCAGCTCATTGTGCGCTACATCTCTTCATCAGAGCAAGTTGCAGATTTGTTCATCAAAGCTCTCTCTCATTCTAAGTTTTGGGCCTTCTGTAGCAAACTTGGTCTTTTGTTTTCACCGGGTCCAAGTTTGAAGTGGGGAGTTAAAGCAATCAAACAAACCCAACGGCCTAAGCCTAACACTGAGACTAAAGAGCCCATACTAGGAAGCTGTTATCTATGCAGAAGCTGTTATCATTTGAATAATAGATGCTACATATTAGGACCTATAATTGTAATGTGTTCCTATTTTTGTGTATCTATAATGTGAGATCCTAATTTCATGGATCCACCTTTTCATCTGTAATATTATATAAGTAATACATCAGAGGAGACAAATACAAGCCATTACAAAATTATTCAGATTCTCAAAACTTTATCTCAAGCTAACGAAGATGGTATTTTTCTCCACTTTAAAACGTTCATTGATATATTTGCACCCAAAAATTATTTATGGTGTCAAGCACAATTTTTAAAAAAAAATTCATGAATATTTTTACCATTTAACCCTAGATTATATACCATTTTATACAGTAGACAAATTAGTTTGAAAAAAAAAATACTCACTCCAATCCTTAATTAATACATATTTAAAGAGTTGATCTTAGTCATAAATATAAGACATATTTTTCATATTTGTTAATATTTTTCTAATTTACCTTTGTTAATGCTTTATCAACAATAATCAAGAAAGAGCATGGAACAAGTAACCGGACCGGATTGGCCATTTCAAGCGGAAAACAGGTGAATTGGGCTGTTGTCCAGTCTGGTTTGATGATTAAACTGGAGGACATGTGACCCGATGAAAACCATTTTGAACAGGGGTGACCCAGTCAAAAATTGCTTTAATTAGTTTGAGTGGGTGAGACAATTTGTTATTTTTGCCCTTTTTAAAAAAAGAGAGATCTAGGTCGACAAAGAGGCTGAAGAAGAAGGAAAACCATGCATCTAGACCGATAAGAAATGTAAAGAGGAAAGGGAGGGCGCTAAAGAAGAAAGAGTAAAGAGAAAACAAAGGAAACAAATGAAAACATAAGACTAAGGAGGACGATGATGGAAGATAAAGAACAAAAGGTAGGTGATAAAAACCATGAAGAAGAGCCTGCAGATTTTGTGGAACCATTAGAGTAAGAAACGTTGTTGTTGAGCTCCTAACATTGAAGATGACTTGTTTCGATGATTGATCAATCTCATATTGAAGATAAATTTGACCATAAAGACGACGGAGGATGCCGGCACTCATTTAGAATCTAGGTTAAAAATTTAAAATATTATTGAAAAATCTTCAGAGGAAAAGGTGTAGTTTTATTACGATAGATTTATAATCTTATTACAAACTTAAAAGTGAATTTTAAATTATAAGGGCAGATTTTAATTTCAATGCCATAAAAATTATAAAAAAAAAGAATAAATGAGAAAATATTATATATTATATGTGTGTATGTAATATATAATATTTTGACCAATTAATTTGATATGTTTCAAGTAATCAAATATAACATAATTAAATATTATATAATGTATACTATTATAAAAAATATTATATAATCAGATATAATCCCTCAACCGCTCCTCAATACACGTTTATCACTCATCATAACCCTTAATGCACGTACTCCATTACCCTAAAAGCAAACTTTAAACTTAACTAAAAATATTCATAATCAAATATAACTATTTTTAATTAAATTATATTATTTTAATCAAGACCGGTTTGACCTCAAGTTGTCTCCAATCTGACTGATCGACCCTTGAACCACTACCTCAACCAATTCAATGCCCGGTGCCTTTTTTTGTTTCTTGAGAAAGAGAGAGAAGAAAGGAATTAATGAAGATAATTATGGTATTTTAAAAAATACATGTCATATTAATTAACTTAACTAACTTTTTTAATCTAATTAAATTACGTAAATATGTTTTATATTAATATCCAGAAGGAGTAATAAATACTCTTTCTAGTCTTGTTTATAAGAGTTCGATAATCGAATTATGTGGTTTAAGAAAGCTGCTAAAGTTAATTAAAAATAATAAGTATGTTTGAAATAAACCTTTTTTTTCTAAGTATGCCCTTATTTATTGATGGTATGTGAGAGAGAGAGATAAGAGTAAATACAAGTATTGCTAACATTTTAATTAATGTAATATGTATAATTAATGAGGGGCAAACATGCAAAAAAAAAAACTCATTAAATGTTAATATAAATTTTATTGGACTATTATAAAAAAGACCAAAGCAATTCGAATTTTGGACTCTTATAAAAGAACTCGAAGAAATATAAAAAATAAAACGAAAAAAATTTACATTCAAAATCAAAACTCACTCCAAATTGGATTATATATTTAAGACTTTTGAGGAGTATTAAAATTATATTCTAATTGACAGACAGTCAAAAAAGTGCAGCGATAAAGAATGGTATTTGAGCGTGATGAAATTATATGCTACTCCTCTTATTCTTACCAGTCATGAGGATGACCTCCCCATGTTTTTTTATTTTCTAATGAGGGATTAATCATTATGCTTTGCCCAAATCTTTCCGTAGCTTGATGATAGGTCCAAATTGAATTGAGTTGACACCAAGTTGAGCTATTTTTATATTTCTTTTTAAGATTAATATGATGTCGGGTTCTAATAATCTACCCTCATTTTTATTTTAGTCTCTTAAGAAGTAAAATGATTCAGATTTAATTTGAGAAACCACAAGCAAATGAGGGTAAATTATACATTGTATTAACTCTTTATTAAAATTAAAGTATCAAAAATAAAATAAAAATCCATTATTTATTGAAAGGAAATTTCTTTTTTTCTTTAATTATAAATTATAAATAATCAAAATTACACAGTCTCTTCTGGACATGATTATTTAATTGCGTCAGCTTTGAGCATTATTAACGCTCACAAAAACCTTTTGTTTTTTTTGCATTCACATGGGCAATAGGAGATTTCGTAGTTAAACTGTACCATAAATCTCATTTATTTAGGACCAACAATTTATAAGACCTTCGCATATAGGAATATATAAAAAAACAATTAATAGGACCATTGTTTGGTATGGTAAATATAGACTCCTAGAAAAGGTTGAGAATTTGAGAGAGGTTAGAGAGAGAACGATGATAGAAAACGATGTAGCGGTCTCCATCGTGCAAGAGCCTCCATTGGCATTGCCACTTCAACGGAGGATAGAAAACGAGACAACGATGACAGAGATAGAGAGATCGATCTAGGGAGAGAAACGACAAGCTCACTCACATCGTTGCCAATACTGAATCCATAACTAAACAGAGTCAAGAACAATGAGTTACATAGACATCTCTCTTGGGGAAAGTAGCACAAAAAAAACCAGTTGTCGATGTCTTAGGCTTGCCTGGTAGTCAGAGGACCTAATAGGAAATCTAATGAGAACGCCAATGGTGAAGGAAGCGCACAAATCCAAGAAACATAGCGCTTTATTGACATGAAACTTTAAGAGAAGGACGAATCTCCCCTTACCATGATAACACTCGATCAACAAAGAAGACAAAGATACGTACCACCCAAAACCAGCCTGACTTGAATTTACTTTCTCATGATCCCATTCTCCCCTCCGATAAGGAAATGTCAGCAGATGAAGCAACTCTGATTCCAGCTAGTAAAGACGTTGTAATGACCACAGCCTGACCAGAGATCGATACACCACCCTCATTTAAGGACATGCTCCTTAGTTGCACATCAAAGCAAAAAGAGTATGAAAAAGAGCTTACTCTAAAAGACAAAGACATCACAGTGGACAAGTCTAGACCTTTCCCGTCAATTTCATTTTCTGCCAGAATCCACAAGCTACTTAATGATAGTATGAGGTATGTAGTGGTCATAAAGATGCTTGGTTGAAACATAAGATATCGTGACCTTCATGACAAAGTTATGAGTATTTGGAAACTTCTTAAGCCAGTACAACTCACAGACTTGGAAGGCAATTCTTTCATTGCCAAGATGAATAATGAGAAAGACTACCAAGAGGTGCTTCTAGGCGGTCCCTTGGTAATTTTTGGATACTACCTTACCGTTCAACCATGGGCATCTGAGTTCTCCCTACTTGCTCACCATGTATCACAGGTTATGGCCTGAATATGTATTCCCAGTCTTCCAGCAAAGTATTACCAAAAAAGTGTGATTTGAGCCCTAGGTGAGGTCCTAATGAAGGCAATACGAATTGACTATAACATTGCTTCTGGAGAGAGGGGAAGTTTGCTCGAATGGCGGTGCTTATTTACCTCTCTAAAGCTCTAACGTCAAAAATTGAAGTTGACAGCCAAGTGCTTCTTATGGAATACAAAGGACTACAAATGATATGCTTCCACTGTAGCTACTATGGCCACTTGGAAAACATTTTCCCCAAGAAAAATAGCAACCTAAGCACCAGTACTTCCATGGATGCCACCCTGAGCTTGGACCAAGTGGTTTGTGCTCCTCACATGCATACAGACGTGAGTACGCTCTACTACGCTTGGATGCAAGTTCCCCCATGATACAAGATATGCGACAAACTCGACAAAAAAGACCTAAGGAGTAGCTATTAAAAACATGCAAGCCAAGGCAACAAATTTGAAATATTGCTGACAGAGGAGGCCGCCTACGAGGATACTCCTCTTATGAAGGTGTCCCAAAGTGGGAATGTCAAACCCTTTGAGCATATTGAGCTTCCTACACCATAAAAAGGATTTTCCAAACAGATGAAACCTCAGACAAGCAAAAGCAAAAAAGAGCCTTATACTGACAAAACGTAGAAAATACACAGCCCCTCCACAAACCGTGATTCTCTCTTAAATAATAATGCATGTAAGCCAGAAAACACCCCTACGCTAGACCCCAGCCTAATTAGTGCAGTAACCATTCCTAACCCTAAGC
Organism: Inga leiocalycina; assembly: GCA_963242795.1. Lineage (NCBI taxonomy): Eukaryota > Viridiplantae > Streptophyta > Magnoliopsida > Fabales > Fabaceae > Inga > Inga leiocalycina. Next base: position 10,027,878 of record OY725327.1, on the reverse strand, counting down.
CCATCCTCAAGCCTATCTATAACCCAAACCCAACAACAAACCCGCTTTATCCTTAAACACTGGAAAAGAAAATATACAGCCTGTACCACTAGATAACCCTACCTCATTTGGGTCAATAACACAAAAAGGCATCCCACTTAAGAAAAACCCCAAAACCAAGCCCAAAGATCCCATTCCCACTTTAGTAGATGAAATCATCAAAGCCATAGCCAAGTCCCTTGATGTTTCGGACACCACTCTTAATGAAGGTTTCCATGATGATCAAGATGTAAAGAATGATGATGTAGTGGATGACCAGTCCCATTTAGAGTGCAAATCTTCGCCTTTCAATAGCTAATTGTGTCAATTTTCGTATGGAATTGCCAAGGCGCTGCTGCCAATAAGTTTCATGCTGTCTCGAAGTCATTTATTTAGGAGAATAGACCACAAGTTGTAGTTTGTGTTGAGCCTAGAATCTTGGGGTTTAAGGCAAATAAGGTGATCAAGAAAATTAGCATGTACCAATCCCACCGAGTTTAGGCTAATGACTTCTCTGGGGGTATTTGGTTTCTTTGATGCGATGTTGTTGATATTGAAATCCTTCCCAACCACCATCAATTCATCCACTCTCGGATATCTCCAAATGATAATTCTGGTAGCTTCCTCTTCATTGCAATATATGAAATCCCAAACCCCCAACTACAACTTAATCTTTGATCAGATTTATCAATACTCATGGAGAAAAATAACAAACCCTGGGCTCCAGCTAGTGACTTCAATGCCACACTTGCCTCTAATGCTGGATTCAAGGGTGCTAGTAGAGGTAGTAGCGGATGCATTCATTTTAAATCATTTTGTAATGCCAACAGCCTCCTAGATTTTGGCTTCTTAGGTCCACAGTTCACCTGGCGTCATGGCCTTACGATGGCTGGGTTAGATAGGTGTCTTGCAAACAATGCTTGGCTCACTCGGTTCTCAAACTCTAAGGTCCACCACGTGCCCCAAATAAATTTGGATCACAAGCTCATACTTCTCAATCCTAGGCTCAACTTAAGGATAGGTAATATTTCTAAACCATTTCGGTTCTTAGTTGCATGAACTAACTACAACTTTTTTCTCTAATGGTTCGTGATAATTGGAATAATAGATTGGACTTAGAGGAAAATATAAATTTTTTTACCAAAGTTGTAGGCACTTGGAATGATGATGTGTTTGACTCTATTAGGAACAAAAAGAGAAGACTTAAAGCATGTAATTAAGGGGTTCAGAAGGCACTTAAGGAATGATATCTATCATCTTACCTAAACAAACTTGATAATCAACTGCGGTCTGACTTTGAAGATGCATGGTTAAACGAAAAGCTCCTTTGGCTCCAGAAGTTGAGAAGTGAATGGATATGCTTGAGTGATCATAACATTATGTATGATCAAAAGAAGGCCCATCTCCGATGTTGGAATAATAGAACCACAGCTTTAAAACATGATGAAGGAACCTGGATCATAGACGAAGGTACCCTACTCCAAATGGTGAAGAAATATTTTGCCAATCTTTACATAGACTGTGATGATTCTTTAACCCCCTTCTCCTATAAGGGTCTGTTTCCTCAACTTCCAAGCTCTTCGTGGATGCCCCTAACTGGTTGACTCACATGGAGGAGATAAAGCATGCCTTTTTCTCTATGAAGCCATTAAAAGCACCAGGCATTGATAGGCTTCATGCATATTTTTATTAAAGCCAATAAGGAATAGTTGATGCCTTAGTTTATGATATGATTTCAAGAGTATTCAATGGAGGAGCCTTGGCACCATTTCACAACTGTATACTTATCACTCTAATTCCAAAGACTGAGTAGCCCCAAGGCCAATCAGTCTCAACTCCGTGGCTTATAAGGTGATTACAAAGATTATAGCCAATCGATTGAAACCACTTCTACCTAACCTGATTCTTCCCTACCAATCCAGTTTCATTGCGCGGAGGAATATAACGGACAACATCATTATCGCACAAGAAGTAATTCATTCTGTGAGAAAAAAGGAGGCAAAAAAAGGTGGATGACAATCAAAGTTGATTTGGAGAAAGCCTTTGACAGCCTCAAATGGAGCTTTATAGAAGACATTATCTATAAGGGATGCCAAGTTTATAGAAGGTGCCATTCAACTAATCATGCATTGTGTATGATGCCTAGTATTCAAGTACTTTGGAATGGAGTCCCATTGGAATCCTTTCAACCATCACGAGGTATTCGATAAGGTGATCCTTTGTCTCTATATTTAAATTTGCGCTTTGTATGGAGCGCCTCTCTCAAGCCATTGTGACTGAAGTACAAGCTAATACATGGGAAACTATTCACATGGGAAAAGAAGGCCCCCTTATCCTACTTGTTCTTCATGGATGATCTCATGCTTTTCAGCTCTACTAATCCAAGGATAATTAGGCCCATTAAGAGAATCCTAACAGATTTTTGTGACGCTTTTGGGCACTCAACTAGCCAAAATAATACACTTATCTTTTTCTCAAAAAATGTGGGAAGACACGAAGCCGATCATATCTGCAACCAACTTGATTACACCAAGACTGACCACTTGAGTAAGTACTTGGGAGTGCCTCTGCTACATTCTAGAGTAACCAAGGATACCTATTCGTACATGGTGGAGAGAGTATAACAGAAACAATCAAACTGGAAACCAAGAACGTTATCACTTGCCGATAGAATTACCCTTGCAAAATCAGTGTTGGTCAGCATCCCATATTATGCTATGTAAACCTCAATGTTACCCCCTGTGTGTCTTAATCAGCTCGAAAAAATTATTAGAAAATTTATTTGGGGAGTGGATGATCATCATAGAGGCATACTTCTTCTAAGTTGGACAAATTGATGTGCTAGTTGATTAAGAATGGAGGTTGTGGTCTTCGAAGGTTACGGAGCCTAAACTCAGCTTTCCTATCCAAGTTGGGATTTATGCTAGTGAGCCAACCTGATCTATTGTGGGTGAGGGTCTTAAGGACAAAGTGTAATTGGTCTCATGCAAGCAACTATGAGTTCAAAATAAAGTCATGATCTCACACTCGGAGTAGCATTGCCAAGGCTTGGCCACGAACCATACTAGGACTTGAATGGCAACCTGGAGATGGCCAACAGGTTCATCTTTGGATTGATAACTAGATTGGAGAACGCGGCCCCCTTAAGAACCTTGTATCCTCTGATTTGAGTGATTCATGTCTTCAAATGCCCATAGTCGACTTGATTAATGAGAATGGGCAGTGGAATTGGCTACTATTTCAAGACAGGCTACCCATGTCTATAAACCTTCTCATTGCTGCCATAGACCCTTTGAACCCTTCGATGGTTATGGAACTTCTTCAGCGTACTAATCATTAGAAGAGGATTCATGGAATGAAGAAGCTAAACAGTGGAAGCTTATTTGGAAGTATGGCCCGGGCCTCATCGTGTTTGATCTTTCCTCTGGCCAGCTTTCCAGCATAAGCTCCTCGGTAATTTAGAGAGAGTGAGAGGAAATCTAACATTGGAGACTTCGTGTGAACTTTGTGATGTTGGCCTTGAGACCTTAGATCATGTTCTACGTAAATGCCCCCTCGCCCTTGCGTGCTGGGAATCAATTATTCCAGGTCACTTATACTGGCCAGTTTCATCAATGAACCACTTAAAGACTAGTGGCTATGTAATCTTAGTACCGGACGTAGAAGTCAACGATGGGTTTTGTTATTTGGCATCCTCACTTGGAAGTTTTGGAACAATCGGAACAAGAGGTTATTTGGAGGTGAATCGTTCAGACTGGAGAAGATCGTCGCAGCCTTAGTTAACCACACGATCAAAGCTATGCATTTAATTGATGAAATTGTACTGCCCACCTAACTGATGAACATCCTGTGGAATTCTGGTTGTATATATTATGTACTGTGATTTGAATCTATGAATAAAACTCCCTTTCACTAAAAAATAAAAAAACAGGACCATTGTCTTCCATAAAATCACGATCACAATTTGTTGAGGCCTGTGGGAACCATAAAGCAGCTCCAGACTGAATTTCTTGAAGCAGAGCACTGCCATCGTACGAAGTCAGCCAATGAAATCGATCCACGATAAACGTCGCTGCTTTTTGGTTGACTATAAAAGTCATTTCACATTGACACGAACCATACAGCCCCGCTACCGTAACGGCCTCTGCTCGGTTTCTATGGGGTGACGCCCCCCACGCGTGTGAGTGTGGCGTCCAGTGATTGGTCCAAGTTAGATTATTCCGTCACGGTAAGTAACCCTCGTCTCCACGTGTAATATTCTTCACACGGTAACAAAAAAGAAAATCGAAGGAATTATTATTGTTATTGTGTCATTTGTGTGTGCGCGCATTGCCTCCTTCAAATCCCAGGGGCGCGGGACCCACAAGAAAGAAGCGCGCCCGTGTAAGGGCGGGCACTAACGACAATGGTGTATTCGTGATTTCGTCATAAATTCAGGGGTATATTGGAGATCCTGTCTCGGCCATGCTCGCTAATAGTTTTCTACTGCTCTAGCTCTCTTTCGCTTAATCGAAGGTCGGGGACACACCAGCGCAGAGAGAATATTAAAGAGGGGAGAGAGAGAGACAAGCGGGGAGGGAGAGAGAGAGAGAGAAGAGAGAAGGGGTGAGAAGAATCGGGAGTTCGCGCTGCTACGTCAATGGCGGTTAGGGTTTCCTGTTGATCCCCCGAAACTTAATTTCCTTGTCGTAGTACTTCTCGCTCATTCACCTTCTCAAAACCCTAATTTGAAGCCCCCACGATTCAGTGTCTTCGCGTTTGCTGTCAATTTTGAATTACACACGAAGCAGCTGTGATGGGCGCGCCAGAGAAATCACGGGCTAACAATAATTCGATGCAGGCTAGTGACTAAAGCTTTCGACTTTGCCCTAGTTGTAGTCAATGCAGATATTTGCTTTTCGATGTTGTTTGAAGATTGAAGTTGGTCCTTGTGTCTACCTGTATTTGTGACTCAGTTATATTTTGTGGTTTGATACGCTCTAATTAATTGAATGGTGGTGGAGTCGGAAACATTTGATAGTGTTAAGAACTACTATTTGCGTTTCCTTAGCTATCAGTCCGTTTTTCTTAAATATCCGCCTCAGCAGATTAGTAAAGTCCGGACTGTTAAAAAGTGAGATGAGAGTAAAGTGAAGGAAAGATCAAGACTCATAGTTACCAATTGGTGCCTGTCAAGGCCCATAGGTTAGTAAAAGGAAGGATAAGATTATGTAACTGTGACTCGCTTGCTAGGATTATGGCAGCCTTTGTGGAATTGTATTGCATTTGTAATTACTGTAAGACCTTTAAAAGTTAAAATTGTGAATTCAGATGATTAACATATGCTTCTTGGGACTTTAAAGAAATTTATAAAGTGTAGATTAATAATGATAATCCTGATAATTCAGCCTATGGTTGTAAACTAATCATCCCAGACAGTTTTGCAGCTGCCCTTTCCTTTTTAACTTATTCTATATTTCCTTCACATTGTTGCTTATGGTGCACTCCATTGCGTATACATAGTGCACGTTAGTTGTATAATCCAAAATAACAGTTATGCACTGTTAAATGACTAATCTATATCAAATGCCTAACTCATGCTACCTCCATCGATCAGCCAAAGCAGTAGTTTATTAAGTATATTAAATAAAATAAAATACAAAAATCTGAACTCATGAACTTGTTGAAAAGTTTTAGAGAGGTGGGAGGATGCTAGTGTCCTTAACTATCATAGGCCTTGATTTTGGAGCAAGCAATCTAAAACTTCTGAGAGATCTGTATCATGGTTTTGACATTAATTTCATTTGGCGCAACTTTTAACTACAGTGCTCTTTCCATCATTTTAGTCCCGGTTTTTTTCCTCTTGCCTATCATATCATAAAAAAGTATTGACGATTGAGAGTATTGTCTTTGTTTCGTGAAGTGATTACATTCTGTCTTAGTAGCCGCTGTTGCTTGCTTTACATTGGCCTTAATATTTTTATACTTAGAGTTTGTTTTTGTCGGTTTCAGCGTGTCAAGGTCTATCGGCTGGGTGATAATGGAAAATGGGATGACCAGGGTACTGGGCATGTCACTGTTGATTATTTGGAGGTTTGTCTATCTTCTTAATAAGGCCTTTCATTTTAGACTAAAATGATTATTATGTTTGTGTATGCTTTTTTTTTCCAAGAAGTTTTTTTAGGGGGGGGATATGCATGGGCAAGACCTCTATCTTTCTGATTTTGAACTATATATTTTAATAATGTTGCTATTGTTGATTATTGGGAGGTCTGTAAATCTTGTTAATAAGGCATTCCATTCAAGATTAACTTGCTTATTACTTATGTGCATGCTTCTTCGTTTTTTTTGGTGGGCGTTGGAGTGTGAATCATGCATGTGTTTAACATCTGTTTATTCTCTGCCTGTTTCAGTTGTTATGCCTTTGACTCTGAATCATAGTTGTATTTTTTTGATGTTAAGTTCTCGTTGAGGGTGGTAAATGGTTGGTACAATAAGCATTGTCCTTCTTCTAATGTTTCTTTTACCATTAATCCCTTCCTTCCCAAAAATAAAACAGAAAGTTGTAGAATTTAGAGAAAGTGATGCATAAAGTAATGGGAAAAAGAGGAAGAGAGAGATGGTAAAGAGAGAGAAGGGAGAAGGGAGAGAGAGACAGAGAGGAAAAGAGAGTTGAAAGGAAAAATGGATTTTGCTTCATCAACCATCAACAACTGAATTACAAATGCGATAGGGTCTTATTTATAGCCTACTGTAGCCTATTGCTCTAACGGTCATTATTGACCTGTTAGTAATCATTCGTATTTTCATATTTACATAACAGAAAGCTTGTTGCTTATCAACGAGAAAATAATCTGATTGGTTACTATTATATTCATAACTTGAAAACTTTTTAGTTCTGCATTTTGAATGCGTTAAAATCTTATAATGCAGCGGTCCGAAGAGCTGGCTTTGTTTGTTTTGGATGAAGACGACAGTGAGACCATACTTTTACATCGCATCAGTTGTGATGATATTTATAGGAAGCAAGAAGGTAATTGATAACTTCTCATGCCTCCTCAAATATTATTTTTTGATCCATTAATTTGTTGTTTTTTGATGGGAGAGGATTTTTCTGTTCTTCAGATACAATCATCTCATGGAGAGATCCTGAGTATAATACAGAACTGGCGCTTAGTTTTCAAGAGACCAGTGGCTGCTCTTACATATGGTTATAAATAAGCATTGCTTCTAATTAATCTTCACGATTTTGTGTCTTTCTTTCTTCTCTTGTGAAATAGAGTTTAATTACTATACTTGTTTTGCTCAGGGACCATATTTGCAGTGTGCAAAGGAATATGCAATTCAATACTCTAAATAGTAAGTATTGGTTTTTCTCAAGTTATTAAAGGCCTGGAAGTTTTGGGTCTCATTGTGTTATGGAAACTAAAAAATAAATAAATAGAATCTGTTAGCCGTTAGGGTAGTTAGGGGTCATAGGCTATAAATAAAGCCCCTAAAGCTATTGTACTCAGTAGTTGACAGATTAATAAATCCAAGTGCATTTCCATTATCTCGAACCTCCTCTCCCCTCTGTTTCTATCTTCTCTCAAACTTCCATCTCTGTTTCTCTTTCCTCTTCGCCTACCTTTTACATAACACATTATTACGTCTCTTATGAGTGTGTACATGCATATGTTGGCTTTAGCAGAATTTTTATCTGTTATTAAAAGTGTTAAGTTGATGATGTGTAAATGAATTTGGAAGTGATGATTATTAGCTTCTGCTGCATTAAAGTTTTGTTTGTCTGTATAAGTGAATTATGTGCATATATCTGGTGGGTATAACATGATTTGAACATTCTACTGTCTGGGTACCACGGACATCATACTTCATTTTGAGGTATCTGCTTGATAAAATGGACTGTTGAACAAGTTTAATAATATCTAGCTTCAATGTGGTTTTACTCACAGAAATCCTTTCTGGACAAGAGTGGAATATTCTCCGAATGATGAATAATATCCAGGATATGACTATCTGGGTCTTATGCATGCAATTTTACATAACCATTTTGTTATGGTATATCTGCATGAATGACTGCATATGTCCTATCATGCATTATCTAGCTTAGATTATAATTGGATGTTCATATCTGACATGCTGCTTGCTTATTTTGAATCAATTGGCTCCATAACGACATTTTGTCAATTGTCAGAATCCTGTCTAAAGATGGGCATCTGATTTGTGAAGGAGTTAAACGGAGAAATACATTTGAGCCAGTGCAAAAGATTGATGATTATTTAGTTTTTGACTTTTTTTAATAGAAGCAGCTGTCATTCAAAGGAATGAGAATACAATATTTCACTGGAAGATAGTTTATGATTTTTATAAAAGGAAATCAAATTCTCGCATAACCATTCTCATTTCTAGACTTTATGGCTTCAGAAGCATCTTTGATTGAATCCTACAGAATGAGGACATTGTTATATTTGTCACATTGGAATTTTTTGAACATAGTATTTATTGACTTGTCTTATTATGCACCTTTTGGGATGTTTTATGTGTTCAGGTGAGGCATATCGCAGTGTAAGCAGCGAGTTAAGTGAGCTGCCTGTTGTAGAGCTATCCACTCTTCCTTTAATTCTTAAGGTTTGTATGAATGCCTTAATCATCAATATCTATCGATCAATATATACTAAAAATCAGTACAAATATATTCGAAGTTGTTGGAAGCATGAAATTTGGCCCGTGAATACTTGCCCCATTACTTTGATTTTCACTTTCTCTGTAGTCTAATTTTCTATTATAGTTGAAATATGTTTATTGAAACAAAAAAATTCTGCCCTTGTGATGCGTGGGAAGAAAAAAAAAATTGTTATTGTAAATAGCAGGAAGAATAAAATATACCAGCATATGATGTATCAATTTATTAAATAATTAAATAATATACCAATATCAATTTATATATGACACTATTCAATTTCAATTCATTGTATAATAAATGAGAAAATTTATCCAGTTCATTTTATTTTTTTGTTTCTGTAGTTTGTAAACTCATTGTTCATCTTTATCAGTTGTTTCTCTTAACTTGTTAAGTTTTATGATCCAATGTTAGGCGAATTTGCTATAGCCACTCTGGATCTCTTGTATTTACCTACCAAAACCAAATTACTAGTGAAGTTTGGTCATATTTGGTGGAATTGCTTTACATCCTAGGTTACCAGAGAGGGTTTATTGCTTAGCCAACTTTGGGTGGTGATTTTCATAGTTTTTTGTATGACCTCTCGGCTCATTAAAGATGAATGTCAGCAGGCACTGTCTGAGATTAATGTGATGCACGGTGGATGAAGTGGTGTACGATTGGATTAGTTAATATTTGGGAACTAGGCTAATTTTTCTCTGTATAAAAACTATAAGGTGTTCCGATTCATTAATTTCAGTGGAGTTTTTGTGGTGAATTATTTGTAGAGTTTTCTGATAAATTATGAACTTTCAAATTTTGGATTGCCATTAATGTATTTTCTGATGACTCTAGATTTCTGTGTGTGGATGTATGTAGAAATAAATTATATTGCTATCGTGATCCTTGATTTCTTGTACTTGAAGACTGTCCTCCCCACAATAAATTATATTGCTATCGTGATCCTTGATTTCTTGTACTTGAAGACTGTCCTCCCCACAATAAGAAAGCTGCATCATAAATTCAATAGTATTTATTTTGAATTATTGTTCTTCAGAATATAAATTGAGTGTTTGTAAGCTTTGTGCACTTCTGTTGTGTTTTGTTTTTTATAGTTAAAAAATCTCAATAACCTAGCAAAGTATCTGTATAAATCATATGTTTACCTCTCACATTTGCAGACGGTGGTTGAAAGTGGTATTGCTGATCAGATGCGGCTTACAGAATTATTATTGAATGATGTAAGTTTATATGAACCTCTTGTACTTGTGTATGTTTTACATTCAATTGTGTGGCCGGCCTGGTGGCCTTCACTGTTCTGTGTGTGATATCTTACTATAGTTTTAGATCACCAGATAATCCAAGTTTTATGTTCGATTGCAAACCTTTTGATTTCTGTTCTTCTTGTTATGTTGATTTCCGTTGTTTTTGTTCCATTTGCAGTTTAGTATGCCATAATGGTGCATCATGGATATAATAGGCCTATGGCTTTGTTTTTCCAGTTTTATTTGGAGATTCTGATGTTTATAAATATGTTGACATATTCCCTATATGTTCTTAAAACTGAGGACGTTAAAATTAATCAAGCTTTCACCTAGTTTTTTTTACTTGTATGTATGTCAGGGAATATAGACATAAAGAATAGGATCGACTAGATTGTTATTAGTCATGGGAGACTAATACCCTACTATTATTTTGCTATGTTTGTGGTTTGTTATTGCATAAATTGAGGATTTTTCGTGTTCAAAAAATAATGTTGATTTGTTTTTTTTGGTTCAGCAAATAGAATGAAGTGTGATCATTTGATATACTTTCGTTCATATGCCTATGGCTATTGGGCATATGTCATTTTTATGATACGTGTTTCTTTAAATCATTATCTTATTATAAGATATTGGAGTTGAAGCATATGCCATCTTTGATGATTATGGTGCTCTAGTTCCACTATCACTATAGTTGCCTAAGGCTATTTGTTAATGTTTTCTATATTTGTATCATTGGCACCTATGTGGTTTCTTTTCTATTTCGGACTGGAGTGGTTATGCTGTTGATCTCTATTTTAGAGCATTAAACATATTTATGAACTCAAATATTTTGTTCCCTCCCTTTTGATACTGATTCTTTCAACTTTCACTATTTCCAATGCAGCAAGACTTTTTTCGAAAGCTGATGGAACTATTCAGAGTTTGTGAAGACTTGGAAAATATGGATAGCCTTCACATGATTTTCAAAATAGTCAAAGGGATCGGTTAGTATCGATATTTTCTTCATTTTGATTTCATTAAATCAATCCCTATTATATGATTTTTGTCATTTCTGAGACTTTTTGTTCTTGTTCTGCAGTTCTGCTCAATAGTCAGCAAATTTTTGAAAGAATATTTGGGGACGAATATATAATGGACATTATTGGTGCCCTTGAGTGTAAGTTTATTCTTCAGAAATTTATCTACCAATAAGGTTTCTTTCTATTTTTCTTCATTCTGTCCGTACTTAGACTTTCAAACCTCATTTACTGAAATTTGCAGATGATCCAGAAGTTCCTCATGTTCAAAATCATAGAACCTTCTTAAAAGAGCATGTTGTCTTTAAGGAGGTATGTTTTTGTACTTGGTTATTTTGTTATTTTGGGAGGAAAGCTGAAGTCAAGGAATGGAGGGGTTAGGCAGATCTACATTTTATAGTTCTCTGTCTTTTCTTTATAGGCCATACCCATCAAAGATCCTCTTGTGTTGTCCAAGATACACCAGACATACAGAGTTGGTTATTTAAAGGTTCCATTCCTTTCAAGTCTTGTAGTTGATTTGTTTCTTTTTAGTGCGACTCTTACCACTTCTAATTACTTTCAGGATGTAGTTCTTGCTAGAGTATTGGATGAGGCCACAGTTGCAAATCTCAACTCCATAATACACGGAAATAATGCCCTGGTAAAGTTTGATTATTTTCTCAAACAAGACTTATCTTTAATGTAAAGAGATTTATCTTATCTTTAACTGGCGTGTTATTTTGTAGGTTGTTTCTTTGTTAAAGGATGATAATACATTTATTCAGGAGTTGTTTTCCAGGCTAAACTCTTCCACCACTTCTCCAGAGTCTAAAAAAAATTTGGTAAGTTTTGTTGATCAGGAATTGTTTTTATTCTATGACTGATGACAGCAGGAATGTTCATTTTCCATGGTGTTATTTATTTCTGAACTTGGAAATTGTTCCATCTCGAGTGTGTGTTTGGGATAGCGGTAGAAAAAATGACTTATTATGATTCTGACTTATTAAAAATGACTTAATAGAAAATTCAGTTTTTGTAATGTGATTTATGTTTGTATGAGTAATTTATTTTTAGACAATAAGTGTTTATAAATCTTAATTTACGGTATACGAGGTAAGTATGTGAGAAGAGTTTTATCTCAACTCACGTGATAAGTGACTTAATAGAAAAGCTGTAGTGAGGAGCTTATTTAATAAGTAGCTTATTCTACCTATGATGCAATTAAAATAAGCTGAGCTAAACACTGCAAAAATGAAATACATTTTTATTTGGGCTTATTTCCGCCCAATAAGCTGAACCAAACACACCTTGAGTGATGTAGCTTATTTATATGTGTAGTGCACGTGGTTGATGACATTATACTTAAAGAAGAAACAGAATTTCATTATAAATTTATGCTAATAAGTGGTCCCTATTGTTCTGTGGCTGTCCTCTCTCTTTAGGTTATAACTCTAATTGCTATCATTCTATTGTTTCATAATTGATTTGCTCCAAGATTTTGGGAATTCAGAGATTGTAAATTGCTTACCTGAGCAGCATTTTCTAATTCAGACCATAGTACTATTGCTGTTAAAATTATATTAAAAAATTTCCTTTTACTTTATTGAATTACATGGCAATACCAATGCTTTAGAGCATCAATAACGAACGAGACTAATTAGTGATGTCGAACTCTAGTTTTTAACATGGTGTTACTACATGTTCCACCCATACAGCTGATACTATAGATATATGTCTCTATAATTTACCTTTTAGTTTAGATATGTCTTCAATAATTGATAGGGCTTAGAAATTCATTCACACTGTGTTCCCCGTAACTTGAAAGTACCAGAGAAAGATGATAAAATCTTTGGACGGCAATAGTTCTACCATGTGCCCCTTAATAATACCTTAGAGCATAACCTTATGATAAAATTTTCTGTTCTTTCATCCTTTTTTTTTCTGGTCTTCTAAAGTGTAATATTTATCAGTTTATCAATATACAAGAAGAGTGAGCTGGGGGAGAACTGGTTAAAAACACAGTTATATAGTGCCATAGAGAAGTGTGTGAATTTCTTTCTTTCAAAATAATCTCCACATGTAGAGATTTTACGTTGGATTATGTTCTTTTGTATTTTTAAAGTTCATAATGCTATCTTGGCTGATTCTACTGGATGACCTCACTATACATATATTATTATGATAAATTGCTTTTCTTTGAATGGTCAGGTATATTTCTTGCATGAATTCTGTACTTTAAGCAAGAGCTTGCAGATGGTCCAGCAGCTTCGTCTCTTTAGGTATTTTTTATATTGGACAGTACGTCTTAATACACAGCCCTTTCTGTGACTTGTTTTTCTTTCCCAAGGTTTTAAAATCGGATTGGAACATTTATTTACTGCTGTTAACCAGACACATCTCGATGAAACAGCTTCTAAATGGACTTTTGATTTTTAATGATGAAAGTTACCTACTTCTGAAATGTAAAGGTAGTCATAAGCCTGTACAATTTTTAAGTTCTTTTTGAAATGCTAAATTTCTATTTGTTCATTTCCTTTGGCCCATGCTTGTTTCCCTTGTTCATTGAATCAAAATTTAATATTTGTAGGGATCTGATGACTGAAGGCATCTTTGAGATTATCACTGATATTTTGCAAAGTGAAGACAAGAAGCTTGTGCTAACTGGGTACTGATGCCACTTCTCCCTTGATCCATACAACATTTTCAGCTTGTGGTGTTATGTTTTTGCATCACTTATATTGACTTACTGACAGGAAATTGTTGTCATGGTTGCAGAACAGATATCCTCATTCTTTTCTTGAATCAGGATCCTGCTATTCTGAGAACTTATGTTGTTCGACAGGAAGGAATCACACTCCTTGGACTGTTGGTATGCTTCATTTGCCATTGAGATCATGTTTTAATTTCAAAATGGCATGCATGTATAAGGGATCTGAAATTTAATAACCTTGCTGGTGAACCTATTTATTAAAATTCTACTGGCAAATACAATATAAATAGGAACCAAGTAATGTAGCTGAAGTCTGTCCTATCTGCTATGCTATTTTTTGAACTGAAAAATCAGTTTTGCTGTTTGGGCTGGGGTTTCACTAATTTCATTGCTGGGCAGGGTAATCAAGCCATCTCTTAAAGGAAAGAGCAGGCGTTTTGTTGATCAATTATTTAGTAATTAGTGAACAACCTGTGAAAATTCTAAAATGAGGCGCTATATTATCCGTGAACTTTTCAATTTAATATTTCTATTCTTTGTAAGGCCTTTTTTTGGGCTTTAAATCCTCTTGGATACTGCCTTATTGGGATTTCAAATGCATAAAGGCTCATCAAGGTTTGTTTGGTCTATAAAGAAACACGTGAACAATGCCATTGCAACTTGACGTAACATAAAATATGCATGAGCAGTTTTAAATCTCATTATCTTCAATACAATTATTAATGGACATAAACATGGCTACACTTTTGGGGTTTTATTGCTTTATAGGAGCTATTTGTGGAGTTAGGGCATGCTGTCGATGTCAATGAATATAAAATATGAAATTGATAACAAACATTATTAATGTCGACAGATTCCATGCGATTAATGAGGAAACATATCTAGTTTAATTTTAATAGTATAGAAGTGGAATCTAACTATAGAGTCCTTGGCTCTATAACTTTGACAATAGCCTTGTGGAGTTAGGGCTTGCTTTAGATGTCAATGAATATAAAATATGAAATCGATAACAAATGTTAGTAATGTCAAGTCTTGAACAGATTTCATGCTTTTAATGAGGAAACATATCTAGTTTAATTTTTATGAGACTCTAGGATCTCATTCTCACTTAATTCATATATTACAAATGATAAGAGGATTACAATGTATATATAGGGAAAGATATAGAAACTGAATACATGAAAGTCAAGAGGATAGGTGAGTGATAGACGGAGGTGTGTGAGTGTCAACTATTGCATACTATTCAGTGCTGATATTGCTGACATTTAGCACTTTCTCTCAACTCCTCAAGCTGGAGAGTATATGTCAATACCCAGCTTGCACAAAAACTTTTCAAACGTAGCTCTGCTTGGTGGTTTTGTTAGCACATCTGCAATTTGGTCTTCAAATCTGATGTAGGACATATTCATGATGCCTGCTTCAATTTTCTCTTTAACAAAGTGTCTGTCTATCTCAACATGTTTTGTTCTATCATGATAGACTGGGTTCTTGACCATTTCAATGCTGGTTTTGTTGTCACACCAAATTTGCATTGGTCCCTTGTATGGAATTCCCAACTCCTTCAGCAATCTGATGACCTAAAGTCCTTCATGTACTCCATGATTAATAGCTCGCAGTTCGGCTTCCGTACTACTTGGTGACACCACAGTCTGTTTCTTGTTTCTCCATGTAACAAGATTTCTCCACACATATGTGTAATATCAAGAGACTGATCTTCTAGTCTCTCTATCCCTTGCATGGTCTGCATCAGTGTATATTTCGATATCTTTGATAGTGCATTTCTTAAAGAAGATTCCTTTTCCAGGATTAAAATTTAAATAGTTTAGAATTCTGTATACAGCTGCCATGTGTTCTTCTTGTGGCTGGTGCATGAATTGGCTTGCTATTCCAACTGCATAGCTAATGTCTGGACGCATTTGGGTCAAGTATATGAGTTTCTCGACAAGTCTTCTGTATTGCTCTGTGTTGACTGGGACACCATTTGGTTTGATTTCTAAGTGACAACCTTCTTCCATTGGTGTTCCTTCAAGTTGTGGCCCTAGCATTCCAGTTTCATGCAACAGATCTAAGGTATACTTCCGTTGGGATACATTGATACCCTTTTTAGTTTTTGCCACTTCCATGCCTAGGAGCTTGATAATAGCACTTGGATGGTATTAAGCTTGGCTATTGGAGCAAATGTCTCCTGATAATCAATTCCATATGTCTGGGTGTATCATTTTGCAACAAATCTTGCCTTGTATTTGTTGATACACTCGTTCTTCTTCTATGATCTTCTTATGTATCTGAGCATCTTTGACAGTGTCCCATGGATGTGAATCGAAGAGATCTTGTTGTTACCACAATTTATGTAAGGTATTATAATAATTAGTAATTGTCAAGTTACCTTGTCTCAGATCTCGAAGTTGTCGCTTCAGGTGGATTAAAGCAGCGGTGTTATCAAGGGAAGAGTAAGTTTGCTTTGCTTCATCCCAGATTTCTTTTGCAGTGGTTGCTAGGAGATAACCTTCACTAATTTCATCAGTCATGGAGTTGCACAACCAAGTCATAACTTGATTGTTTTCGGCAAACCATGTATCGAAATTGGGGTCATTAGGAGAAGGCTGAGGAGCTGCTCCATTGATATATTTCTCCATTCGCTTACCACGAATATATCTTAGCACGGTTTGAGACCACTGGAGATAGTTTCTTCCATTGAACTTGTGGTTAATGGCCATAATTTGACTACCTAAAAGTCTTGGTGTAGTTATTGTGCTACTATTAGTGGAGTAATGAGAGGAGGAAGATGAATCTTGAGTTTCAGGATTTGTACCGGACATGAGCGCCATTAGTGTGGCTCTGGTTATGGTTGGATTTCTAGGAAGAGAGCCAAAAAGAGGAGAAAATTTGGAAGAATCCATGTGTTTTCTGGAAGAAATGGTGGTTGGAAACACTGTGGCTTGTTTTCTGGGAGAAGAATGGTGAACTGAAGCACTTTGAACGACGGCGCGTAGGGTCACACGCGGTGTACGGACGACTTCACGCGCCGGTGCACTGGTGGCGCGTGGATGTCACTCGTTGCTCAGATTGAAGGCGTGCTTCTGGGTTCCGCCAATCGGCGGTTTGCGGACATCCTTGGCCCGGCAATGTATGCTTAGTCGCCGGTGTGGGTGAAATCTCAAATCTCCGTCACTCCCTCTGTTTTTCTGTTTCTCTGTCGTTTCTCTCTCTCGCCTCATCGTCTCTGGTCGCTAGGCATTTTAGGACCACCTCTGATACCATAAGAGACTCTAGGATCTCATTCTCACCTAATTCATATATTATAAATGATAAGAGGATTACAATCTATATATAGGGAAAGATATAGAAAATGAATACATTAAAGTCAGAGGATAGGTGAGTGATAGACGGAGGTGTGTGTGAGTGTCAACTATTGCATGCTATTCGGTGCTGATATTGCTGACATTTAACAATTTTAATAAAATAGAAGTTGAATCTACCTAGAGAGTCCTTGGCTTGATAACTTTGACAATAGCCTTACCAATGAAGCAAATTTTATATAGTTGAGTTGAAACCTGTGAGTTTGCCCTATTCCTTGTTTTGTTAGTACGCGTTTCCTTATGATGTTGTGGTTATATTTTCTTCCTGTTTCCTGAGCTTCCATTTTTCCTTGTTCCCCACCATCTCTAAAACGAGTCGTCATAATATTTTTTGCTCAGCATTGTTTGCTATGATATACTGTTACAGACGGCATCTTTCTCTATTCATAGTGATCCCTGTTGGTATGCCTCATAAGGTGGGGAAGGGTTAATTTTTCATCCTGGGAGATGGGATGGGGACATATTTTCCCCTCATCAAAATATGGGTGTGGGGATACTTGAGAGTTCCACTGTTGCTTCCATTCTATTAGCGATTAGAAAAATACCAGCCATGGGTCTTCACTTAACGGCATAAACCCTTGGCTAAGTGGTCCATGACATAATATCAGAGCCTCTATGATTGAGTAGTCAGGAGTTTCAGTCCTTGGCACTCTCTATTCTCTTCATTAAATTAAATATCTCTTATGCTGGACTTTCCCTTAACGACTTAAACTTTTAGATATTTTGGTCCGTCATTGATGTGTTTTTTGAAATTTGTTTTGCATTCGTTTGAATGAGGCACATGATACATCAATACATGCACACAGTATACACACAGGCATTATTTCTAATTACTTGAAAACTATGGTGATTCCTCGAATTTTGTGACAAGTATTTACTCTTTTGATGCTTTGTATTTCTCTTTCATAATTTTCTATAATACTTTTAGGCTTTTAGCCATGATTTTTTTTCCTGAAGGCCAATCCTGAAGGTATTTATTAGCTGTTCTTTCATGTACAGGTTAAAGGAATGATAACAGATTTTGGAGATAACATGCATTGCCAGTTTCTTGAGATTCTGCGCAGTTTATTGGACTCTTGCACATTATCTGGGGCTCAGGTCCTCTTCCTTCTAATTTTTTGTCGCAGTTAGTCTTCCTATTTCTTATTTAGTTAGAGACGCATGGAATTTGATTTGGTGTTCTTGTATAGTTTTTTTAATGTACTTATTTATCGTGGTTGTTTATAGTTTTAAATGGCAGTTATTTTGCTGATTATAATTAATTTTGAAGTCTTTTTAGATAGTGCTAACTCTATTTTCTTTTTGGTTAAATGTTGTGAGATTAAAACTTCAAGTTACCTTCTGAAAAAGAATTCCCAGTAAAAGTATCCCCCGCAAAGGTATCATTAAGAATTTGTCATGGGTGATGTTAGACCTAAGATATCGTACTGTGGATATTCACTTTCCCACATTGCCTTCTGTCTTCTTGTGTTTCTACGAGTTGATGTGTGCCTAATGTGGTTGATTTTGTTGAGACGTCTTTAGTAGGTCCTCTCTTGGCTAAGTTGAGTATGGTAATTTTTATGTAGGAAGGTTGATTGATTGTGTTGTTATCTACCCTGCAGTTATCCACCAGCCCAGATACTAATGGTTAATATTTACATAATTTGCAGCTAATTAGTTTGGTATGTGCCCAATATGTTCTCAATCACCATGGATAATAGTGGTCACTATGTTCTGAAAGTGCTGTCAGTCATGTATGTGATTCATACGCTGTAAAGTGTAAACGATTAGCATCCAACTTGAAGCATTGGTATCATGTCAGTTTTTTTTTTTCTTTTTTCTTTTTTGGTTTTGGTGGGAAGGGGAGATATTGGACTGTATATGGAACAAGCTTTCTGTCGGGTTTAACGAGTGGTTTGAATTTTCTTGCTTTGTAATGGTTTTTTCATTTGGGGTCAACACATTTGAGTTCTTTTATGCAGGTTTAAATTTTGAATATTAACCTGTGTTTTATAATGTCTGCTGATTTGTTGGAAAACTTGTCGGTTTTCATGTAAGATGGAGGTCTCTTTCTAGGTTCGTTGGATTGTTATTACTGGACTGGTTTTATTCACTGTTTTTTTTTTCCTTGGCAGAGGGACACTATTATTGATATTTTCTATGAGAAGCATTTGGGACAACTGATCGAAGTAATAACAGCATCATGTCCTTCTGAAATTGTTGGTTGTGCAAGTAGCAGTTCAGTGGATCCTAGCCAAAGGGTTAAGTTTCAGATGGAAACAAAACCAGAGATATTATCAAATATATGCGAATTATTGTGCTTTTGTGTCCTGCATCACCCATACAGGATAAAGTATGTTGCAGCTGTGCATTATGTGATTGATATACCTTTAGGAATTTGCTTGCTGGTCTTGTTAATTTTGAGTGTGAATTTTTCTTTGCTGCATGCAGGTGCAATTTTCTTCTGAACAATGTGATTGACAAAATTTTGTTGCTGACAAAGAGAAGGGAAAAATACTTAGTTGTTGGTGCTGTTCGATTTGTCCGTACTATTCTCTCCCGTCGTGTGAGTTGATCTGCACTAATTAATTGTTCAATGAATTTTTGGGGAATGCAGGATGGGCGGTGATGGAGTTTGGAAAGAAAATGTTTCTAATTGTACTGGTCATTTGGTCTCCAATTTCATATTGGCGTGGATTATTGATGGGTTTTTTAATGGTCACTTAGTAGTATGGGACGCCCAAGTCCTGTAGCGAGTAGTGTGGGATGCCTAAGTCTCAGATTGAGTAGTAATGGGATGTTTAACAAGGTAATTATGTAGATTGGCCCTCCAATCTCGATAGTTGGCTTTTGGGGGAGGGTTCCTCATTTTACTTGAGCACCTATCAATTGTTATAACAGTTGATGGTCATCAGTTCCAGAAAGGGATACCTATTGAGGGTTTTAACTGGTGGGGGGTTCTAACTAGTGAGGAAGATGAGCGAAATGTTGTAGATTTTATCTATTAGGATCCCTAAATCTTGCATCAATTAGTATGGAACCCTCAATAGGGTATTTAAGTTTTACGTTCTTCCATCTTAATAGCTAGCTTTTGGAGGAGGGTTTATTTAGGATGGTTTGAACTTTATTTAATGACCCTGTATTTCCTTTTTGTTTCCATGTTATTCTGGTTTTGCTGCCAGTTTTTGGCAGATGACCCCTTTTAAGTATTTCACTTAACATTTTGGATTGCTGACCTGCAGGATGACCATCTGATAAATCATTTTGTTAGGAACAACCTTCTCAAACCAATTGTCGATGCTTTTGTTGACAATGGCCATCGCTACAATCTGCTAAACTCTGCAGTTCTAGAACTTTTTGAGTATATCCGCAAGGTTATTTCTTTTATGCCTATTACTGTGGATCGTAGATGTCTAAAGCAATTATGTACTGATAACATTGTATGATGCAGGAGAACCTAAAACTATTGGTGAAATATTTAGTTGATTCTTTCTGGGCTCAGTTGGAGAAATTTGAGTATTTGGTTTCCATTCAATCACTGAAAGTAAAATATGAACAGGTATTTTCCTTGCTGTTGCCCCTTCTGGTTTTGTCGCGCATGTTTGATGTTACATTCTTGCTTGCAGTGTTTGGATAATGGGGGGCCAAAAAGTATCGTTAATGTGACAGACTCCCGGAGACGAATTGATGAGCGGGCTCTAGAGAAAGAAGAGGAAGACTACTTTAATGAGGACAGGTACATACTATCTTTCTCGTGAATTTTTGGAGATTCCTCACATTATATAATGTAGTCTTACTCTGGTGATTGTATTAGTGATGAGGAAGATGCAGCTTCTGCATCCATCTCCCACAATCAGAAAGGAGAGCCACTACAATCTAATATATCTAATGGAGTTGCTGCGAGCTTATCACAGACAAGGTAGATTTAATTTTCCTCTATTATGGAAATTGAATTGTTTGCATTCCATATGTCCCAAACTCATGTTCATTTGGGATTATGGTCCAAGGTCTGGTAGTCTTGTAGACTATGAGGATGATGAGGATGATGAGGATTACAAGCCACCACCAAGGAAGCAGCCAGAAGCTTCGGAAGAAGATGAAGGGACTATGGAGTCTTTCAGGCTGAAACGGAAATTGCCTCCCAAAGACAGAGAACCCGATCATGTGAAGAAGCAGAAGTGGTTTAAAATGAATCCAAAGCCTAAAGATAGTGTTTTTGCCGCCCTGTGTTCAACACTGAGCCAGGCCGTGCTTCCTGCTAAGAAAACTGCAATCAACGTACATGATAGTCCTCACACAGCTGAAGGGAGAATGAGCTCTGGTGACGATGATCAAGAAAAGGAATCAAATGTTCCTAGAACCACCTCTTTGGAGGATAATAGCAGCGCAACTGCCGCCGAAGAGAATCATGTAGAGATAGAAACTGCTGACTCTAGAAACTGTTCTGATCACTTGCATGGCAGTGCGGATAATAGACAGTTGGATGGTGAGGAATGTCAACTGGCGCCACCAAAATCCTCACCGGAGATGGCTGTAAGTGGATCATGAGTTTTTGGAACTACGTGCAACAAGGCACGAATAGTCTTGTGTGTTATAACGTGGACTTGATAGTGAGCTGAGAGCTGACTGCCAAAGCAATATAAGCTTTGAGATGACTAAGGACAAAGGATATTGGGGGAAATGTCGCAAGGGTACCATGCCACTAAAAGAGGACACGAAGAGATAGCATAACGTGGCGCCTAAGAGGCGGGGAAGATATTTAATGCCATCACTTGGATCTTATCCTCTCCTCCAGCTCCTTGTCTAGTAATTTCTTCCTTTTTTGTATAACATTCATCAGCATTAATTTTCATCTTTTCTCCTCCTCTTCTGCTCTCTCTTATTTTTGCCTATTTGAGCTCTTTTGTTTTCATAAATCCTGCCAGCAAAGAGGGTGGGTTGGTTGGGGAATTTTTGGGGGGGGGGGGCGATAGAGTCCTGTTACCATCATTCCTTTTTTTTCGGTTGTTTGAGCTTGGTGATCCAGGGCATCAATAGCTGCCTTACATAGGTTTTCTCACTTTTTTTTTTTTGGTTCAAATGTTTATTTGCGGTGGATATGGTAACAGGAATGTGCAGTGAGTTTGTAGGGTCAATTTTTAGCCAATGTAACGAGTTAAAAGAAAAATCCGGTGTATATTTAAATATTAGAATTTCAATGTATTTTTCAACTTTAGATGTGGTCTATTTCTGGATGACCACACTTATTCTTCTTCCCCTATCAGGCACCCAATTTACTTCTGTTTTCCGTTATTCTTACGCTCGTGTTCTAATTTAAAATTACATTCTTGATCACGACTGTCTTGTTTTTCTCCCGTCAAGAAAAAGGAAAAACCTCCGGAGGACGGAGTGGCACAAATCAAGATGAAGAAATTGAGATAAAACTCAGTGTATTGGATTAAAACAAGTCTGTCAACACAGAATCCAATACAATCGAAAGCAAATCAGAGGAGGGAATCAAGTAACAGAAGAGAGAGAGTCAGTGAGAAAGGTATTCCAAAATACATCTACACTCATTCTAACGGCCACTAGCCTATATTAAAAATATTATTGTAATATTTAATATTAAATTATAATAATATTATAATAATAATATAAAATCTCAATTATTAAAAGTCAATTCAGTGGTGGAGAAATTAAGTGGATAGAGGGATTAGTGGAGACACTCATTTCCTTATTTGATATTAGATTTAGCAAACATTTCTCTCATAAAAGGAATTAATAAATATAATTTCCCCCAATATAATGGCCTATTAAGTGATTTGTTGAGAGTGATTTGCATCTTTTCCTACTTTTTTGTTAAATTAAGTGGAGACACTCATTTCTTTTTTGTTAAATTACAATTTTTTCTCCTTAAGCAAAGGTACCCTCTTAGTTGAGGTAATTTGTTTGAAGCATAGTGGGGTTCTTAACATTGTGTTTGGATGGAGGAGAAAGTAGGGGGAGAAGAAAAGTGGAAAGATAGTATTATCCTTCCTTGTGTTTGAATAGAGGAGAGAAAAGAGGCGAAAGAAAATGCATGACACATAAAATGACACTAACATCCTTATTAAATTTTTAACCCATTTTTCAAATAATGGAATGAAAAGTAAATTCAAAAAAATTAACAGCATCAGTTTATATATTGAAATCAAAATATAAACTACATTATCAAAATTTTCCTTTATTATTATGTATGAATAAACTAAAATTATTCCAATAAATAAGGATATAACGAAATATGCTAATAAGTACTGTTTTGAATTTCTGGTCCTTGGAACATGAGTGAGATTTTTCCAAAATTAATTGCTAAAAAAATAATTTCTAAAAAATTATAAAATGAATTAATTATTATAATCACTCCTATTAAATATCATAAATTAATTATTTTCATTTAATACAGTTTAAATTAATTGTTTCCATTTAATAATTCCCGTTAAAAGAATAAACGTGGTCGCGTCACTGTCCAACATATTAAATTACTGCAATTGAACATTCGGAAAAAAAAAACTAATTGTAAACGCTGGTAAAAATAAAAAAATGCAAACATTCGCGAGTTGAGGAGATGAATGCGCGCATGATTGGAAATGGTAGTTTTCTCCCCCGAAATCTCTCCAATTTTGGGGAGAAAATTTTGTAGTGTAATGGCATGGATCCCACACCAATTTTATCTCTTCACTTTTCACCTCCCCTTATTTTCTCCCCTAAACCAAACAAGAGAAAATCAATTTCCCCTCCATTTTCTTCTATACTTTTCTCCTCCTCTGATTTTTTTCTCCATCCAAACATACTATAAATATAATCATTTCACATGATGGATATTAGACCATTAATTCACCATGTCACGAGGAATTAACTTTTTCTGCAAAACTCAGCCCATTAACGGTTAGAGAAAGGATAATTTTAGTATAAATATAAAACAAAGTGCTGATCCTACTGAAATATATATACGGAGACACAAGCGAAAACAAAATAAAACCGCAGCAACTAGTGGGGAAGAAACGGTGTTTTGAAGCATAGAAACAAGAAGGAGGGGAGTGAAAGCAGATAGAGGATATTAACAAGGGTGAAGAAGCCTAGAATGGTAAAATGCAAGGCAAAATGGGTTGGCGACAGCAGAAACAGCCACTTATGAGTGATCGTAACACGTGTTATGGGAGGCCCGAGCTTCTTCCATTGTACCTGCATATCAAAAGCTTGTGTGTAGTAATGGCTTGAGAGCAATATAGCAGAAAAACAAGAGAGTGTGTTGTATCAGATCGAGTAAGATGAGTGAGTTGGATTCAACAACTCTGAAGGAGGAACTTCGTAGCTTTGATAATGAAGTTCCCCTCTTCGACTTTGGCCACCCTCTTCTCAATCGCCTCTCCAACAGTTTCCTCAAAGCTGCCGCCGTACTTTTCTCTCTTCATCTCTCTTCTCTTCATTACTTGCTTTTCATATTTGCATGCATCTCATGATGAACTCTCTCTTGTTCGTCACAGATAGGAGCCGTCCAAGCTGTGTGTCCGTGAGGCTTATTTCACCGCTGTTGAAGGTACGTTCATTGCTCTCTCTCTCTCTCTCTACTTCAATTCAAGTTCTTCCTTATGGTTACTTCACCGTTTTTAATTCGCTCCCTCCTATTCATACCTGAACATGATTTCTAGGTGCTGGCCTTGATAATGGTGCTGAACATGATTCCCGAAAAGTTCGTTTTCCCGGTCTCGGAGGTATATATGTGTGTGTGTGTGTTTCTTTCTTAATTATTTACTTTGCTTTAATATTTGAGGCCCTATTATCATGATGATTTTGCAATGATTACTTGTTGCTTAAATGTTTCATGCATGTACCCATCAGGA
This sequence comes from Inga leiocalycina, assembly GCA_963242795.1. NCBI lineage: Eukaryota > Viridiplantae > Streptophyta > Magnoliopsida > Fabales > Fabaceae > Inga > Inga leiocalycina. The sequence goes on along the minus strand of OY725327.1, from coordinate 10,003,049 downwards.
GAGATCAACAGCAAATCTCTTGAGGCCATGGTGAGTTTGTTTATAAGCAACCTTGTTATACGCATTTATCCCCGTACATGTTTCATACTTGGTTCTTTTTCTACTGTTTTTTTCCCCTCCTGCTCAGGTGAAAAAGAGCGGAAAGGAGTCCATTCAATGGGGTAATTTTTTCTCGTGTACTTTTATATAACAATCTGTTTAATGAAACTTGTACATGATCAATGGCAATGTCAAACTTATTATCAATATTTCTCCATGTTGAAAAATCTTTATGAAATCTGAGTGCAGGGTTGGCTGCGGATTATATTCAGGTCTCACATACGGCCTAAAGGAGGCTCGTGGAGTTCATGATTGGGTAAAACTTCTCAAACATCCATTTGCTTCCTTTCTAATTTTATTATAAAGCATGACCGATCTTAGGTTTCACTAAAAAGAATCAAACCTGATTACTTAATGATGTTTGGTGCAGAAAAACAGTGCAGTAGCAGGAGCACTCACAGGGGCCACACTTGCATTTGCATCCGAAAACTCCTCCCAAGACAAGATCGTGCAAAGTGCAATCACCGGAGCAGCCGTCACCACCGCCGCCAATCTCCTCTCTTGGATCTTCTAGCTGGGATTCCCTCTTATCAATACCCCACCCCAAAAAAAGGGGGAAAAAAATCTCCAGTCTTATATATATGTTGTTCATGTTTTAAATAAAGTTGTAACGGTTTGCATTTGAGTTTTGTAATCACCATTAATGACTTTCTTATCAGAGGCTTTATTGAACGTTCTTTCTTTTATATAACTCTAAAAGTTAAAACTTGAGAAAAGGCGACAGGTGAAGTGAGACACTTATTGGTTTTTGGCTTTTAGTTATATGGCTGATATCTTTCGGTGCAGAATCAGAATTCTTTTTATGCTAATACGATCTTATCTTATAACCAAAACCGTGTGCAAGACTCACTATTTGTATATCACCATTATTTTTCATTTCTTAACTCTGCAAGGTGTTCAACTTGTTTGATACCCAAGCATGTGAGGAAAAAAAAAATTCTCAAACGAATAAAGAATCCCACGGATAATAATTCAGCTTCGAGTTCACGCTGGCAGATAAACAGATAGATAGCTCCATGTTTCAAAGTGGTTCTAGGCAGTAACAGGAGTCAGAAACAGAGTCCATATGAGTTGGCAGCAGGGTAAGACCAGACAAGTTGCTGCTATGGAGGTTGACGACGGCGACGACCTATTTGGGACCAGCGACGATGACGAGGATTTCAATCTATTCGATAACAAACCAAAGTCCAAAAACCCCACCACATCAAAATTCAATAAAGCTAAGAGCATCTCAGAAGCATCGCCACCACCAGCAACAATGGCCTACCGGCACCACCACCATACGAATCCGGCAACTCCTGTTCTCAGGCCGGCAGTTACAGGTGTGTTTGCCAACACTGGGAAGCAAGACATCAATGGCATCACCAATGAAGGATTCATTCAAGGTGTTCTTAATGGAAGTGTCCTGTTGGGGCATCACAATTATATTACTGTCTACCTCCATTGTTAGGCTGTTGTATCCCTGTATATTAATATAGTACTTGGGTTTATGCGACTAACATTAGATCCTCTTGAATCTTCCTTCTGTTATGATTTGCCTGATCTGGTTTTTGATTCAATAAAGTTCTGATCCTTGGCTTCATATCAGCTTCTGTGAACAGAGGAAATAAACAGAGCATTCAAGCTCATTCTTCTTTCACATATTCAACCTCTTGCATCTGGTATTAACTCAACTAGATTCAGAAGATGACTTGTGGTGTCTGTAACCCACTACCTTAATAACTAAATTTATAGTTCGAGAATGCGTCATTGAGTTAAAATAGAGACCAGTGGTTAATTTAAAACTTTTCCAAAACTTGTTTAATACGGTCTCACATTCATATCTCGAATATAATTGGTCTGTCCAGTTCGGTTTCATTCATACATATCAGAATGCAATAAAAAATTCTCAACAACGCTCAAGTTTCGTTACTTAATAAAAGGGTTTACAACGCTTAGTTTCCCATACAGGGGATTACACAACACTATTCAATATATACAACATGTGCAACTAATTTCCAACAAAATATGACAACCAACTACTAAAATTAAAACTCCTAGCTAGGAGCTCTAACCGCCCTTCATCACTTGTTTTTCCTTTGAACCGCTCGCCCTTGTTGTAGGTTAATTATTGGAAAGAATGAGATTCAAAAGAATCCTAGTAGTAACAATTCACTTATAACATGTACAATTACAAAGTATGTAAGCAAATCACAACAACAACAACACAACAGCATTTCTGCAACAGCTTTCACTGCATTCACAACAGCACAATAACGGCATTTCACAACGGCAATGTTACATCATGGCATATTCAATGAAATGACATATATGCAAGGCATCATACACAGAATAAGAGAAAGAGTCACTACCTTGTTCTGTCCGCTCGTGCACTGGCACTGGTTTATCACGTGCAGGGCAAATTTCAAATCCTATAATTAGAATTACGGGCGACAGGTTATTACTTAATCCAATTCTTTAATTCGAATACTCAAGTTGGTTATCATTAGGGACATTTAATCAAATCAACTAAGGGGTTAAAGTGGTCAATTAATCTAAAAGACCAATTCCTAATCTCAAAGTTCAACAATACTATATTATGCCATTACATCTTCAATTTTCGCATAAGGGACCAAATCTGTCAGAATTTTCTCCAGACTTTGAAAAATCATAATTAATTCTACAAAAATTGAAATGAGGTGATCCCAAGCCCTATGGAAAGCTATTGAAGTCCTCTTCATAGGAAAAATATGAATCATTACTGGAAATCACCACACAATTCCAAAATTACACAAAATCCCACACTGCTCCAGAATTAAGTCTAGTTTCGACATCAAACTTTGGGCAACCAGAACTCACAGATCAAAAAATGAAATGATACAAATTATATATCCATTTTGAAACTTAGAATGTGAGCTTTAAGACTGGAAAGTTTCATAATTTTTAGAGATCATTTGGTTATCCAAAAACACCACACAAGTAGAGTACCTCGCTGGAATCCTGTTCAGGCTGAAAACCCAAATTTACACTGAGTTTCAATGACCCAAAATTCACAATCCAGGGCTATTCCCACATAATTTTTCATGTAGAACACAATGGTAACATCAAAATTAACAAATTCCCACTCATTCTCCATGTCCTGTTTTGGTAGAAAATTCAAAATAAATCCCAACAATTACCAATTTCTAATTTCAGCATCAAACTTATGTCAAATGGTTTCCAATCATCATAAACCACCAATAACATAACCAAAACATCATGAATTACCCAAACCCTTGTTTAGCCAAAATCAGGGAAGATTTGCACATGCCAAAATTCTCATTCAACCAACACAACCAGTAGCTCAAATTGATGCTAATACTCACCTCTTGCTTCTCCTTATGTTCTTTCTTTGATTCTTCAGCTTTTGTTCTTACAAGGTGGCTGAAAAATCCTCTTCTTCAAAAAAAAACCATAGAAATGAAGCTAAGGAAGAGAGAAACAAGTTTCATGAAGGACTCTTGAGCCATAGATGAGGTTAAGGAGGTAAAAAATCAAGATTAAGCTCACTTTGAAACTTTGCTTTTCTTCCTCTACGTTTTTGCTGCTGTAAACCGACTTTGAGACAAATGAGAGGGAGTGAAAGCATTCAGAAATTCTCTTTCCTTGGCCCTTAATATCTGACTGAAAATGGACCAAAAGAAATAAAGAATATGTGTGTTGAATAATTATTCCTTCTTGGTAAAAGTTGATGATAAATATAAGATGACTTCAATTTTAATTCTCTCACCTCTCTTGCCTTTAGAATTCTTGGACGAAAAGTTTGAGATAGGTGAGGAAATATATGGATAATACTTTCTCTCTTTTTCTCTTATATCCCTAGCCACTTTTATTGACTTTCATATGGAAAAGATGAAGTGTATGATATTAATTCTCTTTCCCTCATGTCATGCCAATATAGCCCTTGGAATAGCCAAAAGAACTTCTTCAATTTATCATAATTTCAACTCTTCAAATATTACTTCTTTAGTTGAAATTGTTGACTTAGTTATCATCTTTTACAACTTGGTCAAATTGCCTCCACATGTCATATGTAATAGCCTATATTGTTTCCTCTTGTCATACATAAGTCATGGCCCTTTGAAGAAGAAGATGATATGGTAAAATCTCATCTTGCAATATAATATTTAATTGCCAATTTTGCATGTGAAACTTGACTAAATTCATAACAAAATTTTCAGAGGTAATTCTGTCATTAATCCCACCATTTATTCTGTACATTTAGCCCTTGAATACATTTTAGGATATTACAATGTCGACAATGATTGATGTGATCAAATAGCGGCATTTGCACTTTGTAGATCCTATGCCACTATGTCAGGTACTCCTCAAGTTACAAATTTGGCAAGTTGATCTTTATATAAAATATAAGATATAATTTTCATATTTGTCAATCTTTTCATTTCTATTGATGCTCCCTCGATAATAATTAAAAAAGAAAGAAAATCAAATAATAAAGAATAAAGGAAGGTGGGTAGGGTGGTATAAAAAATATATATCACAATAACTAATTTAATCAACTTCTTTAATCTAATCAAATTAAATAAATATTTCAACCAAAATTGTTCTTACACTAGTGCGATCGTATCTAATAACCGAATCCGCGTGCAAGACTCAGCCAATCGTTCCCAAGCATGTGAGCAAAAACTCTCGATTAAAGAATCCCAAAGATAAATTATTCAGCTTTGAGTTCACGCTGGCAAATAAATGGACAGTTACGTGTATTGACGTTTCAAAGAGGTCCAAAACAGTCACAGGAGAGCCAGAAACAGAGTCCATAAGAGTTAGCAGGGTAAGACCAGACAAGTTGCTGCTATGGAGGTTGATAATGACGACGGCCATCTATCTGGGACCACCGACAAGGACAAGGACGACGAGGAGCTATCTGGGACCGCCTGCTTCTTTGTGAATAACGGTGGTTGCTTTCGTAACATACTTAAGTCCAAGAAGCACCCCTCATCAAAAATCAATAAAGCGGTTTCCAATAAGAAATCCAAGTCCAAGAGCGACACCACATCGAAATTCAATAAAATTGAGAACATCTCAGAAGCATCACCACTACCACCGGCAACAACGCCCTACCACCACCACGAAATTCAAATGCCGGCAGTAACAGGCGTGTTTGGAAGCAGTGGAGATCCAAACATCAATGGCATCACCAATGAAGGATTCATTCAAGGTGTTCTTAATGGAACTGTCCTTTTGGGGCATCACAATTTTATTAATGTGTATTATTATTATTGTTATTAGTATCCTTGTATATTATTCAAGGTAATTAAATTGAGATCGGCTATTGAACCGACCAGGGTACTAGTTTAATGGTTAGTGGGTCAGATCAGAGTCAAATCGGAGCTGACCTATGATTAAACCGGTGAGAAATTGAATATTTTAGGATTATTAATATGAAATTCTAAAAAAAATTAAAAAAAAAAGGACTTTTTTTAGAAATAAAATAAAGTACTAGATCAGACCAGTACTGGTCGGTTTCTGGTCCTGATTGGCTGGTCTGGTTCGGGTCTAAGTACCATGATATTATTGCACTTAGTTTATGCGTCTAACATATTCGTGAACTGTCCTGTTATGAATTGCTTTTGATTTAATAAACTAGTTCTGATCCTTTGTTTTGTATCAGAATACTATACTTTGAATATTGAGACGCTTGGAATTAGTATCCCGTTTCTATCTATTCTATGTGTTCGACTAGACTAAGTTAAGTCCCGGATAATGCAATACCCGTTTTCATCTAGGTCACGGTTTTAATGGTTTTCAACGTTGAAAACCAAACGTGCTAGTAGAAAGTGACATGGTCAGACTACTTTGATGATGCTCCAATTCCTTTGTGGATTCAGCAGAACAGGCCAATGAACAGAGGAAATAAGCGGCACTGAATTTCAAGCCCATTTTCCTTTCATAGATTAGTGCATATTTTTTTAGTTTTTTAGAAGTTATTTTATGATTTACAAGATAAATATGTAAGATAAATTTTATTTCGACTTACGAAAAGGTACTTGAAAAGTCACTTTGTAGAAGTTACCAAACAAGCACTCAACCTCTTGCATAATCTGGAATTTAAAGGAGAAGTTTGACGACATGACAATCTACAGATACCTAACAAGTGATCCATTTTTCTTTAGCTATAATGTGTTAAGGGCTAAAGAGAAAAAATAGATACCTAACAACCGATCCAATTCAATTGTATAGGACTTATTTAAGAAGTTGATCTTAATCTTAAATATAAAACCTATTTTTTATATTTGTTACTCTTTTCCAAGTTGACCCCCTATTGATACACTTTCAATAATAATCAATTAAGAAAAAGATAAATAGAATTAAGAAAAATGACTAAAGTGATTTAGAAAAACATATCATACTAACCAACTTCTTTAATTTAATCAAATTAAATAAATAGATATTATATTAAGAATCGAATAAAATAATATAAGTGCATTCACACTCTTTAGTGATTTTCCTTATACTGTGTATTCCTTTTGGTTTCTACATAGTATAAATAAGTTCTACCACAAAAATGTTTAGTGAAGTTTGAGTTCTTTAGGATCATGCTAGGTGGGTGAGGGCGAATGCAGGGAATTTTTTTTGTTGGGGGGGGGGGGGGGGGTTGGTTGTTAATTTAACATTTTTAATTTTATTTTATCATTCTAAATAATTATAACTTTTTAAAGTTCTCCTTAATAAATGTTATTTTTTTAGGTTAAGGGATATTTTTGTTCTGGAAATTTTCACCGAGGGGCAATTTTATCATGACCGATATCCCGGTTAATTTTGACCGTTAACAGTAAAAATTAACCTCATTTTTTCATACTTGTTGGACAAAATTGTCATCCGAAAAACTTTCAAGGCAAAATTGTTCCTTAAGTCCATTTTTTCCTATGTCTCTGTCTCTAATTCTCCCAAATCTCTTAAACATTCTTTTTGGTTTTTTTTGCTAACAATTTTTTAACCAGAAATAATAATCAATCGCATCTAAATCAATTATCAGTCATCCAATATTGTAGGGAACAATATACTCAGAGAAGTGTAAAGAGAGGACAGTATTATTCCTAACAATTTTTAAACCCCCTCCGCACGGGAGGGAGGGGACACCACACACCCCCTTCACTATTTTTTGTCACTCTACGATGTACGACTCAACTTTCTCGTAAAGTTACTGAAAATCGGATCGAACAGTGAACCGATTGAGGTACTGGGTTAATGGTTAATGGTTAAGACTGGGGTCAATTAAAAAGATATATATGTAATTTAAATGCTTATACATACTAGTCAAAAAATTATATAAAAGCTTTTTTCTAACTAATAGTCCAATATAACCTCATAAACCTAATACCCACGAAAATATCATTAAGTATATAAGGATTTTTCTCCAACCAATGTCAAAAGTATTCCACAATCTTTTTAAGGCTCCTTACAAATCAAAAAAATTTAGGAAAATAATTTTTTTTAATAAAAAAAAAACCAAAACAACGTGATTTTAAGCATAAAAAAGTAAAAAGAAAAAAGAAAACAGAAAAAAGGGGGCAATCCGGTTCACACCGGTTTGACCGGGTCGACCCTGGGTCGACCGGATCAGTTGAACCGATTTTCTAACCCTCAACTGGACCAGTCCGATTTTACATTCCATGCTTTCTCATGAGAATAGTTGGGGGTACTACTGGACAAAGATGTCCTTCAAGAACTCAATTTAAATGCGAAGTGCCCATAAGCATGTTAACTACATTTATTTAGTTATTTAATTATTATTCATATTCAATAATTTTTTATCGGCTAATCATAAAAATTTTGAATTTTATTTTTTTGATATATAAGCCATGCAGAAATAATTTTTTACTCCCTTCGGTCCTAATTATAGGACAAATTTAATTTTTTTTGGAGAAATTAAAGAACCTAATTAAATTACCTTAGAGTGTTTATTTTTTTTATTTTTTTCTCCAAACTAATTAGTTTAACTGATGAACTGATATATGATATAAGGATACATAACATATAATATGATTAAGTAACTTATTAAACTTCCTTAATCTCTCCAAAAAAAATCAATTTTATCTCATATTTAGGATTGAAAATAATATTATTTAAACAATTATAACTAATGCTCTTAACTTTTAAGTTTGTCGATTCAAGAACACATTACTTTATTTCACTGAGGCTTTGTTTGGTTTGAGAGGGAGGGGAGGGATTTTGCTCCCCTCCCCTTGATTGGTAGGCAAAAGAATTTAAGAGGGGAGGGGAAATTTTTTGAAATTTTCCCCTTCATCCCCTCAAAATTATTCCCCTAAATTGGAGGGATTTGGAGGAGAGGTTAAAATTTTATGTGCCATTGGACCAAAATGCCCAGCCATTTTTGTAATAACCCAACACTGCCCTTACTCCTTTTTATCCTTAGCCTCAGAACTTGTTATCTTCGACAGGTCTAGAACAAGGCGTAGGCCAGAAGAGAGCATAGGAGTAGTAAGTAAGGTTGGAGATTATGCATTCAAGGCATTCGGTCTTGGACTCGCTACCACCATTTACCTCACTGCCACTTTCTCTGTTAATGTTTACCGAGGCCTTTCTTGGCACACTCAATCGGTACTTTATCTTCCTCTTCCTCTTTCTTTACTTCCGTGCTATATCTAATGGTATTACTGTGACAATTTCTTTCCATTTTCTAGTGATTATAAAATAGCAAGACTTGAGGGCGAGGGATTGTGATTTATGACAATAGCCCTGTATAATCTAAAAATATTTGTTTTAGACATAGGGCGCGTCAAATTTTAGGTGCAAAGAAGCATGATAATTCTTTTTAAATGAGTTGATTAATTGAGATGATGATGCATGAAATAAACAACCCGTTTTTTAATTTTGAAAATGATCTTTTCTATTCTTATTTCAGAAGTCAAGACTTGTAATTTTTTTTTTTTGCCAAGAAGTCAAGACTTATAATTGAACTATGGAAAAGAACCTTTAATATCAAGTTTTAATCCATGTAGCTAAAGCGCTGAAGCTTTTTGGTTGATAAATTTGTATCGAGCTTGTTAAATTCTCTAAACACGTTACGCTATTTCTTGCATGGTGATGGTGATTCTGTGGTACTTACAAAGATCATTCTGCGAAGATGTTGGTTTGCAGTTCCTGTATTCAAAAACTTGCATTTCATTATACAATATACATTGGTTTGTTGCTAACTTTCAGCTTATTCATCCACCAGTATTATACTCAATTGAGCAAAGTCTTTCAATTCTTGAATTTTACATTAAAACCTCCCTTTCCTTCTAACAAGGGTAAAATTGTCTATATTAAAATAATTTCTTTCCTTTTTTCTCCTGAACCAAATAAGGTAACATTAAAATTTTGGCACAGCCTGGTCAAAAAAACAAAAATCTTGGCAAAGCCTGGTCAAAAAATCCTTCCTCTCTTTTTCCTTCCTCTCCTGAGCCAAACAAACAAACAAGTAACATTAAAATCTTGGCACAGCCTGGTCAAAAAAACAAAAATCTTGGTATAGATGCCCGCCAAAAGAGTCGAGGGCTACCCGCGAGAATCGAAAACCCTCGGCTCTTCTCAGCAAGTTTCATTTTTTGCTTTTGCTCCTTCCAATCTCCTGCGTCTCCCTTCTTCGTGGCCCTTCCAAGATGAGTACTATGAAGTTTTGCCGCGAATGGTTACTAGCTGTTTTCCTTACCTTCATTACGATGCTTTTACGACATTGAACTTGGGCTTTAATTTTCACTTCATTTTCTTCATCTTTTGATTTCAGCAACAACATTCTGTATCCTAAAGAGGACAAGGATCAGAAGATTCTTCTCTATGCTTGCCGTAACTGTGACCACCAGGTTCTTTTTTAGTTTAGTGTCTTTCCGCTTAATTTTCCCCCTTTCCCCCTTTAACCTTCCTTCTTGTTTGCGCGTTGTTGCTAAGTACTTATCCAACGGTTTTTAGGTTTAGATGACATCTTTCTCTTTTAGCAGAACGCCTCGTTACTGAAAGAACCTATGTGTTTCTGCTCTGATTTCTTACTCGTTTTGATGTATTTCTGCTTTTGGGTAGCTTTATTATAAATTTCGATTGACAATTCTACCGATTAAATGCTTCTAAAATGCATCCAGTTTGGATTTGTCTTTTTGGTGGTGATTAACCATCCCATCCAATACTACCAATTGATCTAGATTTGAGGTCGGTTGAGCCTCAATGAGGGGGAAGTTTTCCAATGTGGGTTTTTTTCCCATCCACAAAGCTCACATTCAAGATTTTGCTTAAATTGTACTAAGTCTCTTACCATTCAACCCAATTGCTGTTTGTAAATTAGAATACTTTCATTAACATCATGTTCACTTAATTATGTAAATGAAATCTAATCGGTTTGGAAGAAACTTGCATAAGACATTCCTCTAACATGTATTCCTAGTATTTGGGATTTTATAATTTTGATGCATGCCGATTCAAGGGCTGAACCCAACTTATGATTCAAGATGGTTGAGATTTCTAAGTTGTTCTTACTTTGTAATTTGTAATATCTTAAGCCGGAGATTGCAAACTTCAACCTTCTTGGCATGTTGTATACTTAGTGTGATTAGTTAGCTTCTGTGTGTCTGCTCTGTTTCCAGAATGTTTAAATGCCTAAAATCTTGGAGCCAATGAATCCAAGGTAGCAAGACAGATGGCTATGATTTAAAGCACAGTGGTTTGTATCAGAAAAATATTTTGGTATCTGCAGTAAGATGCTCACTTTTAGTGCCTATTGACGTGCTTCTGTGAAGCGTGAAGCATTTATCATTGGTGTTCTGGTGATCCCAGCGGTATGCCCCCTCCCCCCATTTTTCTTACTGCAGCTGTCAGCAGAGTAATGCACAAAATGAAAAAGTCTTGCCAAAGAAGGCATCAAATTATTGATGTAATTGGCTCATTTATTTCCTAAAATGAAGTTAAAGGACATGATTGTCAATATTTTAGACCTTTTGCTTCGAAATTGTTAAAAATAGAAATAGGTGGTGATTGTATTCAAAATTATTGGATTTATCTTATGAATTTGTCTTTCAATCAACTGTACTTGCTTTAAATAAAGCTCAGAAAATGGAGTTTAGTCCTCGTTAGAACTTATTAATTTATATTTATTTTGTTTAGAATACGTTTTGATTATAGCACTTTTCAAAGAAGGCCATAGAGTGTGTCGGTGAGGAGGGTTGATCAAGTAGTATGAAGTTCTCTAAAAAGAGGTCAAGGAAGACCGAAGTGAACTTTCAATGAGGTTATAGAGCGGGATCTTTTGGTCAATAAACTATCTAAAGATTTGGTTTTCGACAGAATACAATGGCGTCGTGTGATCCATGTAGTCGACCCCACCTAGTGGGATTAAGGTTTTGTTGTTGTTGTTATAGCACTTTGCCGAATCTGTGTTGGTTTTACCATCAACGCTTCTTTTTTCATTTTTTTGCACTTTGATTATGAAGTTTGGATTACACTGCTATGATTTGTTATCAAAATTAATTGCCTACGCTTTTTTTATGGAGGAATTGCATCCATTTTTATCATGAGTATGTTCAGCCACATACCTATTGATCCTTTACTCATCATTGTTCAGGAGGCTGCAGATAATAACTGTGTCTATAGAAATGAGATACATCATTCTGTTGGGGAGCGTACTCAAGTGTTGCAGGACGTAGCTGCAGATCCTACTCTTCCTCGCACAAAGTCTGTTCGTTGTACTCAGTGCAACCATGGAGAAGCTGTTTTTTTCCAGGTCAAATCTCTCTTCTACCTGTAGGCAGTTGTTTACTAGGATGGGAAGGGAGGGGAATGATAACAATTTGTGGCTTGGAAATAACATGAAATGATAACTTCCTTAATATTAGCACTAAATGTTAATCCTAACCTTCTAAATTTAGGAAAACTAGATTGTGGAGGGAGAACAGTTATGTATGCCTTCTTTTGTTGTGGAAACACAACATTGCTCAGGGTTACTCAGTGAAAAAACAATAACTGTAACTGAAAGCTAAGCCTGAAGATACAGAATATGCTAAAATTTTCTCGACAATGCAATAACATGTAAGAATTCAATTTTGTGAGTCCGTATCAAAATTCAAACGTGGGATGATGCAGTGTCATGACTGTTCAGTTATTGAACTGATAAAAGCACTAGTTTACAATTATTAGTTGTTGGATAGTAGTCAAATCAGTAAAAATTAAGTTCACTTATTATAAATTAAAAATAAGGGCGCTCACCCACATATTATTTAAAATCTATTATAATAGATACGAACATAATATAATTTTCATTGTAGCTGAATTTGATGCTCAAATGATGTTAAAAAATATCGTATATTTCAAAATTTTGGGGACGCTGTTACAATGTCCATTTACATGATACAGGTAAAACAGATGATATATGATTTAGGGTGATTCATGCACTTGATTTAGAACGCAACATGCTTTAAGAACACTGGTTTGGCCATCTTTTTCTTATGGCATTGAGTCTAATTTGTTCCACTACCACCAAAGCCAATAAGCTTGTTGAGTTAAACAGAAGTTGGAGAAATGCAATATTTTACTTGATTCTGATTCAAAACACATTTGAAAGAACTTGGATGTTAATAAGTTTTTGAATTCATGCAGGCAACGGCCAGAGGGGAAGAAGGTATGACACTGTTTTTTGTTTGCTGCAATCCAAATTGCGGCCACCGGTGGAGAGATTGAAAATGTTCCTCGCTCAAATCAAGCTTGGAGATCTAACATATCACTCTTTGTTATTATGTAAGACATGGTTGATGAGAGGATATTCATACTCAAGTATTGGGATCTTTTAACTGCACTTCCCAGAGGAAATTTTTCAGCCACATGATGCTTTATCAACACATTGAAAACTTTCTATATGTGATTAATTTTATCTTGAATGCTAACTCAATCAAAATAGACAACAATCATATTAATGATATATGAAACTGAAGGTGGCATTCAGCAGAAGGTATATGGCAAAAACTTTTTCTGTCCATCGTTCTTATTACCTCTCAACCTCCCAAGTTTTCAGAACCGGAGGAGGGAAGTTTAAAAACAAACATAAAATAGTACTCCCTCTGGTCCTAAATATAGGACATAGTTTGTAGTGTAAATATAGGACATAGTTTGTAGTGCAAATTGCACTACAAACTATGTCCTATATTTAGGATCGGAGGTAGTACTAAATAAGATACAAAGAACTGAAAGATCAGTTTAGCTAATAGAGAATATCATTAACTTGGTTACACAAGCATCTGATGAGATAAATTATGACAAACGCAGAAGAGATTTTCTAGTACATGGGCTTTATTTATAATATAAGTTGCTTTATGCTTATGCACCCAGAGTCGGAAGTGGTAGGATCACTTAATGAGGCTAGGGACCTTGAGAACTCCATTACCATCGCCGTTGAGGTTGATGTTGGTGTTGTTGCTCAGACCAATAAGCTTTTGATTATCACCGTTGAGGAAAGCAGGCGAAGATGGTGGCGAACTGCTATTCAGTATTTTTGGAATGGAATGAGATTGAGCTTCTTCACCATGTTTGCTCTTATTAGTATCACCACCATCTATGAAGTCTGCAAACCCTCGAACCAAACATGCCATTAGGGTAAAACTGTTTATGCAACTTCTCTTGGTTTTCCGTGCTCCACACACACTATCTTATAAGGGAGCTTGGCCCTTTAATATATAGAAGGCCAAAACAAAACTATAGCCTTCATCATGTAGCTTGAATATGAAGATAAAGTTCACAATATGCCTCTCTAGGAAGCGAGATTCTGCAATTCGTTCATAATAGTTTTGCAATGGCTTATCAATGTGACAACGAAAAGCATTGGAATCGAATTCTCTAGATATTGGTGTCCCAAGCATATGCTGTTGGATAAAACTGAATTTTATTTTTTTATTTATTTGTTCAAATACTTTGTACTGAACTACTGGTCATCTTGCAAGTTCGAGTATTTCTTATAAGATGTGTTTCATCTAAGCTTGAAAAACTTGATTAACGAATTTTGACCAGAACTTAATAAGCGAGTGAGATTTTAAGAAGAAAAAAAGGAGTCTGTTCTTTTTGGGACAGAAAAAAAGAGGTCTATTCAACAACACGGTTTAGGAGAATCAAAAGCAACAAATCACCATAAGTATTAAGTGATGACTTCATTTTATTTACAACGTTATTGAACTCTCACGGGAAGGGACCCAGTTTCGGTGCTTATATCTTTAATCTGACCATTTAGATTTAATATTTTTTAAATGATGATTTTTAAATAAAAAATTATTTCTTAAAAAAAAAGTTAATTGGGATATTATCTTTATTTTAGATTCTTTACCTAATAAAATATTGTTTTAAAAAAAACTAAAAGGTAAAAAAAATTAAATCTGATCCTAATTTAGACGGTCGAGATAAACTGAACTCATGATTTTGATAGGCGCCGAAAGGGCATTCCACGGGAAGAGTACAACAGAAGGCGTTTAGAGCGAATCATTTTGTCGTTTTCGGAACCAAGTCCATCAAATATTAATGGCCCCAGCAAGCACGCCGAGTGTCTTACCGGATATCGCAATTATCAGATTGGTACCTTCTTACAAAATTTATAGAGAGAATTGTAAATAAATATCTTTTTGATAAATTAATTATTGAATGGTGTCATGGAAGATCTATTATACATAAGGTATTAAAATCCGGATTGGGTATTGAACCGGTCGGGGTATTCGGTTAAGGGTCAGTGGATCAGTCGGGGCCAAATCGGAGCTAAACCCGTAAATCAGGACCAAACCGGTGAAAAATTGAAAATTTTAGACTTATAGTATGAAATTCTAAAGAAAAAATAAAGTAAATTTTTTTAAAAATAGTAACCTGACCGGTTTACCGGCCGGTTCGCCAGTTTCCGGTCCGGTCCGGGTTACATAACCCTGGTTATACATAACAGAAAATATTTTACACATAATGGAAGATTGTTTATAAATTTATATGAAAGATTTTTGCATACACGGAAGATAGTTTGCAAAAAACGGAAGATCGCTTGCACACATGGAAGATAACTTGTACACTTGATAACAATCAGCAATTAATTTACCTCCAAGGTATTTTTGGGCAATTCTCCCAAATTTATACAGATAAATTGGAGCATTTAGTTTACTATTTATAAATAATAAGACATTATAAATTGTTTATTGACCATATATTCATAATTAAACAGATAAAAAATAAAGATTAAATTTTACATAAGATCAGATCCTGACTTTTAGATTACGTGTAGATAACCGCTCAAAGTTTTAAAACCACAGCAACAAATCTTCTAAACATTAAGTTATCATTTATTTCGCTAAAATCATATAATATAGTCAAGAGAATTATTTAAAGCTTGAGCTACATTTTAAAAATTTAAAAAAAAATTAAATGGGTGGTAGTCACTTGATAATAATTTTTTTTAGTGAAAAACAAAATAATTGATCACTGAGAGTGAGAGTTGTCTACACAAAATAATAGACAGACTCATCATTATTATGAGTAATCACTTGGGCCTTGTTTGGTACAAGGTACTGAAGGGTAGGGATTGAGATTGGGTCAGGGACTAAGCTAATTACATTGTTTGATATGAGGGATTGAAAATAACCTGGGATTGCGAGTACCATAAAAGTGGGATTGTTGCAAAACCACCTCCCCTCAGGTATTGCGTTTTCAATCCTGGAATTGTAAATTTAAGAGACAAAAATATCTCTATTTATAATATTTTCTAGACAAAAATACCCTCTTTCAATTTTAACCTAAATTAATATAATTTCGCACATCGCCTTCCATCTTTGTCGTTTGCCACAGGGTTTGTGAACAGGTATTCAAAAACTCGATTTCCCAGAACTGATGCGACCGTGGCTTTTTCTTCATCATTCCACAACACACCTCTTTAAGAAATATTTAATTCCTTCCCATTCATTGTTTCCTAAAAAATCATTCAAACCCCAATAAAACTAAACCTCACAAAACTCAAAAACGTGCCCTTTATAGAAAGATGCTGGCAAATTCGTATACGCTTCGGAGGCAAATCAAAGAAAGCCTTGAGCTTTCTTCATTATGTCCATTGCTTGATTTTTGATTTGGTTTGGTACTTATTGGATGAGTTGTGTAATTATATTATTCTTTTGTTCATCTTCCTTCCTAATTACTTGATTTTGCAATTTGATGTTCCTTTCAGACATGATGATAATTCGGTACTGTAATCTGTATTGAGGAAGCCCTGTCTTTGACGAATGTATCTATACTTCAAAGTGCTAAAATAAATAAATTATGGGTAATTGCGATTGGGATGGAGAGGAAGATTGGAGAGGTACGGTGGTTCCGGAAGGGGTTTTGTACTATATTTTTTTTATTTATAAGGATAATATAGTCTTTTTATAATTTATAACTAATTATGAAATAAAATTAATTTAAACGGTACCTCCAAATATTACCTTATACCAAACATAATTTGATGCCTTAATCATAATCCTAGTCCCAATCCCAGTCCCAATCACAATCCCTATGCATCAAAATTTAGTATTTCATACCAAACAGTACCTTGGTGTCTTGAAGTATCAAGAATGGTCGGTAAAAATTAAACCAGGAAAAGGATATATAAGAGAGTAAGAGACAATGAAAGTAGAGTGAGATATGGATGATAAGAATCCATTCCATTGAATTGGTATATAACACTTGCACAGACAGCTCTTGAACTTGCAAATCTTGTATCTATTCGTAATAAATATGAAAATGGCCTATAAGAATTAAATTCATATACGTTCTCAGCAGGAAGAGCTCTATCATTCATTGGAGATCAGACACAACTCAGCCACTGTGAATATATATATATACACTCATAATCCACCTTAGGCCATAACATACATATATGCCTTCTATGTTCACAACCAGCTGCGGCAACAACTAACGGTGCCCCCATGGCTTCTCTACTTCTCCTTTTAGCTCTCTTCACAGCAAATCTCCGCATCACAGGTCATTCTCATCTCCCAGCTCTCTGCTTTGTAACCATATAAATATATGCAACTCACTCAGAATAGGTAGCATACATACATGTATAGTAGGCTCAGTTGATTAAAGCTATATAGAGTTGGAGAATATGTTAGAGATATGAAGGTGAAATTGGTTGGATAAAATCACAATGAGTCACTTTAACTCACTATGTTAGCAGAGTTTTGGTTATTTTGAATAGTTAAATCCTCACCAAGAGAGAGGTTAACATAGATTCTCACCTCATGAATCCTCAAATGTTTTGGGCTTAATTATTGGTTTCACCCAAGAGGATCGTAGATGCTTCATTGTTGTAATGCCTCCAATGGCTTGTAATTAATCATCTCACATGAAGAATTATACTCTCTCCGTGTCCGATCCTTAATATAAGATATATTTAGGAGTTGATCTTAATCTTAAATACTCCCTCCGGTCCTAATTATAGGACATATTTACCTAACTTTGGAAAAATTAAGGATAGTAGTTAAATTAGTTAATTTTATTTATTTTCTAAAAATGCCCTTATTTAATAGGGATGATTTAGGAATATTACATGAGTCTACCATGAGGCAATCCAACCATTATCTAAAGCAATGGGGGTATTTTGGGAACAAATGGACAAAAATTAAAATTTTATCCTATAATTAGGACCAAGATCAACTTCCAAATGTTGTCCTATAATTAGGACTGGAGGGAGTATAATATATAAGTTTTATATTTATTAGTTTTTTTTCTTAATTTACCCTTATTAATGCTCTCTTAACAACAATGAAAGAGGGATGGAAGAAAAGAATTATGGAAGATGGCTCATAAAATGACATCATATTAAATAACTTAACTAACTTTCTTAATCTAATTAATTTGGATAAGTACGTTTTATATATTAAATAGGGAGGGATTAATATTTAATTTCTTTTGTGGCAAATTAAAGCAGGGGGCCAAATAGGTGTTTGCTATGGCATGCTGGGAAATGATCTTCCATCAGCTCGTGAGGTGGTGGATCTTTACAAAGCCAACAACATTAAGCGAATGAGAGTTTACGGTCCTAACCAAGCTGCTCTTGAAGTTCTAAAAAACTCCGGCATCGACCTCATGCTCGGCGTCCCAAACACCGACCTTCACCGTCTTGCCACCAACACCGACGACGCCCATCAATGGGTACAAAACACCGTTTCCAAATTCTACCCCTCTGTCAACATCAAATACATCGCCGTCCGCAACGAAGTCAACCCCGTCGACGGAGCCAACCCGCAGTACGCCCCGCACGTCCTTCCGGCGATCCAGAACATATACCAAGCCATACGTGCAAGAGGCCTCCATGAGAAGATCAAGGTCTCAACCGCCATTGACATGACCCTAATAGGGAACTCATACCATCCATCTCAAGGAACCTTCCGAAACGACGTCGTATCATACCTTGACCCTATCATAGGCTACTTGGTGTTTGCAAAAGCGCCATTATTGGCCAATATATACCCTTACTTCGCCTATACTAGGAGCCAACCTGGCGGCATACCTCTGAACTATGCTTTGTTCACTGAACCAAACGTGTTGGTTCAGGATGGTTCGAGAGGGTACCAGAATCTGTTTGATGCCATGTTGGACTCGTTGCATGCGGCTTTGGATATTACGAGGATTGGGGATGTGAAGGTTGTCGTGTCGGAGAGTGGTTGGCTGTCTGCCGGCGAGGAACATGCGACCGTGGACAATGCTAAGACTTACTTGCAGAATTTGATTCCTCATGTTGCCATAGGTACTCCTATGAGGCCTGAACCTATCGAGACCTATCTTTTTGCTATGTTTGATGAGAATAAGAAGGTGGGACAAGAGACAGATCGAGAGACATTTTGGACTCTATGCTATCCCAATAAACAGAATAAGTACCCCTTTGGTTTTGGGGCATAAGATATATAGTACTGCTCAATGCTCATCATATATATATTATTCAAGAGAAGTAATATATATTTAGTTTAGGTTTGAGTAGTGATATAATAAGTACGATCTAGTCCTCTCTCTGTGTGAGATTGAGATGCGCCAGTTTGTCTTATGTTATAATTTATGCATATATCCTCTTTTACACTGTAAAGTGGCACCAACTAATAATGGCCATGTGAGCTAGAGATAGTGAGAGAGAGCGTTCATTCCTACTTTCCTATTAGCAGCTTAAATATGTTTGAATGATTTGCTTCACGCACTTACATCCATTTTGAAATTAGCATGGATACTAGGTGCTACAAGAATCTGACCAAAAAGGCTAACAAAAGCTGGTTCGGATGATAATGAGTTGACTCATTACCTATGAGTTCAAATCAAGCTCCCAATGTGGGATCTTATTTGTGAGTAATCTGTATCTGTGAGTTTATAATCTACTACCTCAAAGATGTTTGAATGATTTGCTTCCCCAACATCCATTAATTGTAATTATCGTGGACACTATGTGTTACTAGAATATGATTAGAAAAAAGTGATAACAAAAGCTGGTCCGAATGATAATATGAGTCGACTCATAACTCGTAAAGTTTTGTGTTCAAATCACGCTACTACTTTGAGGATCTTATTTATAAGTAATATGTATGTGTGATTTTGTAGGCATGCTTAGGACACAATCTACTACCTCAAATACCCATGTCAAACCAAATCACAGTGACGAGTATGGTCATGGATGCACAACAAATCAAGGTTCTGAAACTCGGACCGGGCACTGAACCGGTCGGGGTACTGGATTAAGAGTCAGTGGGTTAGATCGGAGTTGAACCGGGGTCAACCCGGGGCCTAAACCGGTGAGGTATAAAAAATTGAAAAATAATATAATTTCCCATCACACCGTTCAAAAATTCAAATACTATATATCATTTCTATACTTTGAATTACTAACAAAATAATTATATACTTCAATACTTGTCACATATTATTTACAATTTTCTTTACAAATTGACGGAGAGTTGGATGAGAATAAACATTTCATATAAATAAATAAATGTTGTACATTTATCCATGAATAATAATTTAAATTCAAATAAAGCAATCCAATTTTGCTAAGAATATAAAGAATAGATACCATAAATAACAAACAGTCTTTTACAATAAATATAAATAAAATTGGAGAAAAAAACAGCATTTTACCTCTTGTGACTAGCGACGCACGGCGACTTGGAGTACATGAAGTGAACTGAGTGATTTGATTTTGATTCCTACTGACCAGATGCTTGGAGCCCAATGCCATCGGTCAACTAAATTTTGAATATAAAAAAAAGTAAAAAACACCACAAACGACGTCGTTTCATCAAGCCTGTGGGGAAAAAAATATAGAGGCGACCCGGGTTAACTCGCCAACTCGGCCGAGTTTGCCAGGTTGACTCTGGGTCAACTCTTAACCCGGGTTCATCAGCAAACCAGACCGGTTTTTTGGCCGGTTCACCGGTTTTCGGTCCGGGTATGAAAACCATGCAATAAATACACTATTTATAAAAAGAGGGGAGAGAGCACAAACACTCGCATAGAAAAAGGAAAGAGAGTTATAAATTCACATTTGGAGTAAAACGTTTCACATTTAGCTAGGAGTTTACATATACACTAACTCACGGTGGAATAACTGCTCCTTTCAGTTTACTCCAAAAAAACACCCAGGCACGCACCTGCTATCACTCTTGCAATTTAATCAAAATGGACGTATATGTAACAATCTCTTGCCCTATATTTGTGTTATTTTTATTGGCATCCCAATAGCAAATAGACTTGGGTCTAATCCACCAAGATTGGATCACTCATAATGCAACAATACGTGTCTCTGTAAGCACTATTGGGCTATTCTTGTGGGAACTTGGAGGTATATGTGATTAGTTGGTCAATGAGTTTGAGCAGAATGGATCAATATTGGACTACTATTGTTGTTGGAACTTGGAGGTGGTGGGTTCAGCACTACGTGTGGTTGCTGACATATATGATCTAAGGTATTTAATTTCTTGACACTATCATTCCGCCAGCCATATTCAATATAATGGTGGAAAACTTTTGCAAATTGCAACAATATTTGAGTCAACCGTATACATTGAATTCAATTAATGGTAAAATGACGAGGACCCCATTCCCTTAATTGAGAAATTAATGCCCTGTAAGAATTTCATTTTTCTTGTACTTGCAATATATATATATATATATATATATGGGGGAAAAATGTAATTCATGCTTGTTTATAATGATAATGGTTAGGATGTCCAAATGAGTATTTAATTTGGACTCATATGAGAAGTTTCACATCTGATAAAATTGAACTTGATAAAAAATTAAAAATAAAATGGAAAAGTATCACATATAAACTTGAGTTTTGAATTAAGGCGTGGTGTCTTTCCTTTGCTCATTACCCAACTGTATTTTGTAGGGGACCTCGTTTCATAGTATGGAGAGCTAAGCAGATTTGGTCCAGATTTGATTTGGACTGTCCAAATATGAGTTTTTTTAAAATGATTATTTTTTAGATAAAAAATAACTTTTAAACATATGATAGTTAAGAACTCTGCCTATTTTATTTTAAAACGATCCTTTAGGGATCATATTTTTTTGTTCGAAGTGGGGATAATTTATTAGGGAACGTCGATATAAATTTACAATAGCACTAATTGAAGCACCCGCTTACACACACATGCAAGCATATTATATTATAATTTAGTTTGATTTTGTGGCTGGCGCAAAAAGAAAGTTTGATTTTTGTGAATAAGATAAGAAAGATTAATCGGATGAGTTGGAAAATCAAAGTGGGCTACTTTTTTTTTTTCCCAAGCCCTATCATTTGTTAGAATCGTGGACTGACCTCCTGTCTCTTGAGTTTTTTTCCCACACCATAATGCACAGCAGTCCAATTGAGCTGCCCACGAAGTTTTTATTTTTTTTTTGGTTGTTCACCCGGTTCACCGAAACTTTGTCCCGACTACATCCGGATTCGACCCGCATCACGCACCTGGCTATGGTAGGAGAGTCTCCCAATGGGAATTTTCTGCATACACAAGGCTCAAACCCAAGACCTTACTTAAGCGGAATCAAGCCGCTTACCACTTGGACCAATTCCTATTGATCCCACGGAAGTCTTTAGATATCACAGAAGATATTCCTTTTTTATTTTATACTATGTAAGTATGTAGTATGTTTTCTCGCGTTTATGTCCAAGACTCTCCAAGTACACATATATATAGGAACATTTACTATTTAATATTTTTATAAAATTTTAAATACAAATAATTTAATTTTAACATGATGGTTGATGGGAAAAGGTGAAAAATAAGTGGAAGGGAAGCAAGTCGAGATGATCCTAACCTGATTTTTTTTTGGGTGGGGGTTGGGGGGGGGGACCATGAGCTTCCTATTTATCATCAGATTATGATCTAAAAATGTTGAGAATAAAAGAAAGGAATAAATTTAAGTCTGAATTGGGAGAACTCATGGGATCCAAATCCTAAATCTAAACATTTTTGTAGAAATCCAGTCATCTAGAATGCCTATGACTGGATAGTAGTTAACAATATATGACAATTATATTGACTTTTAATTAAGCTATAAGTCTATAACGGCCATTTACTTGCAAATATATGTGAGGTGCATTAAATTAATTTTTCTTTTCGAATGATCTAAAATCTAAACGCTCATAAATGTAATTAAAATTGGGGTGAGCCATATGCATTGACTATAAATCAAGGTATTAAAATCCGGACTGGGTATTGAACCGGTCGAGGTACTGGATTAAGGGTCAGTGGGTCAGACCGGGGCTAAACCGGAGCTAAACCGGGACCAAACCTGATGAGAAATTGAAGATTTTAGGCTTATTGGTATAAAATTCTAAAGAAAATAATTTTTTTTTTTAAATTGGAAACCGGACCGGACTAGTCTACCGGCCGGTTTCCGGACCGGTCTGGTCCAGTTTCCATAACCCTGCTATAAATATAGAGAGTTGGAGGTTTAGAGATGAGAAAACCTCAATTTAGGACAAGCGATTGAGTAGTAATAATATCTTTAGAGATAATGACTTGTTTCTTCCTAACTGGAAAGGCTTCCTTAATGACTGCTCTACTCCTCCTATTCACACTCTTCATCTCAAATCTTCGCATCACAGGTGAGCCATCACAATTCACAATTCAATTTTATGATTACTTGTTAATTAGCAAACTCATTCATATAATATTCCAGTGGTTTTAACCAGGACAATATAAATATCTCTCCCCAGATTTTGTTACTCTTGAGTTTTGACAAATTAATACTCTCCAAAGCATCAGATAAGAAAACTTTCATCCTTAGTTAGTTTTATATATGTCCTTACTTTAATTTGTAAATACTTTAAAAAAATCATTTTATCTGATGCTTAGTTAAAATAAATTAATTAGCTTCTTTGATTTTGTAATCATCAACTTTCTTTGAATCAAAAACGCTTTTTTCCCGCACCAAGAAGGTGGTTCAAAGTTTAAATTGCATGTCGACACGAACGAAATCATCAACTTTCTTTAAATTATTATTATTCCCCATATTGATTACAACTCCATGGCAAGCAGATGCTCAGATCGGTGTTTGTTATGGCATGTTTGGAAACAATCTGCCATCCAAAAGAGAAGTGGTGGATCTTTATAGAGCCAATAACATCCGGCGAATGAGACTCTACGATCCCAACCAAGAAGCTCTCGATGCCCTCCGAAACTCCGGCATCGAGCTCATGCTCGGCGTCTCCAACGGCGACCTCCAAAACCTAGCCGCCAGCCGCTCCAACGCCGACCAATGGGCTCAACGCTACGTCTTCAACTACTACCCCTCCGTCAACATCAAATACATCGCCGTCGGCAACGAAGTCAACCCGGTTGGCGGCTCCTCCTGGGCCGCCCAGTACGTCCTTCCGGCCATCCAGAACGTGTACCAAGCCATAAGAGCCAGAGGCCTTCACAACCAAATCAAAGTCTCCACCGCCATAGACACCACCATCATTGGGACCTCGTACCCTCCGTCCAGGGGCAGCTTCCGAAACGACGTCAGATCATACTTGGACCCTATAATCGGCTACTTGGTCTACGCTGACGCCCCATTGTTG
This sequence comes from Inga leiocalycina, assembly GCA_963242795.1. Taxonomy (NCBI): domain Eukaryota; kingdom Viridiplantae; phylum Streptophyta; class Magnoliopsida; order Fabales; family Fabaceae; genus Inga; species Inga leiocalycina. Next base: position 9,978,886 of record OY725327.1, on the reverse strand, counting down.
GCTAATGTGTACCCTTACTTCGCCTATAAGGGGAACCCTCGTGACATATCTCTGTCTTATGCTCTGTTTAATTCTCCGAACGTGGTGGTACAGGATGGTTCTAGAGGGTACCAGAATCTGTTTGATGCCATGTTGGATTCGATTCATGCGGCTTTGGATAGTACAAGGATTGGGTATGTGAAGGTGGTGGTGTCGGAGAGTGGGTGGCCTTCGGATGGGGAGTTTGGGGCTACCTATGATAATTCTAAGACTTACCTGGACAATCTGATTCGCCATGTGAACAGGGGAACTCCGATGAGGCCTGGTCCTATAGAGACGTATGTTTTTGCCATGTTTGATGAGAACCAGAAGAATCCAGAACTGGAGAGACATTTTGGGCTGTTTTATCCCAATAAGCAGAAGAAGTACCCCTTTGGCTTTGGGACATAAAACAGCTGTGCCTATATATATACACATATATATAAGTGTAACGTATATCTTCCTGTTAATGAATAAGGTTTTGAGTACTGATATATGACAAGTACTCCTACATGTGTAATTTCGTATACGAAGAAAAATGAAGTGTCTTCTGTCTGAGTTTCGGTATCAAGTACTACGGAACTCTCATTTTAATATAAGATCCACCTTGTGCCTCATTTTCTTCATTAATGGATCTTATATTAAATATGGGAGAGAGTGAGTATATGAATTTACGCATCATTCCTCTTTTACACGTACAGCACCATCATTGATCGCATGAGCTGGAGACAGAGATCAGCATTCATATTTCTGAAACTTCTATGTTCAAGTACAGTGTTTTGCATCCCTCGACGACTAATTTTAAACTTTTCTTTTAAAGCAATTCCTATTTTAAGCTTATCATATATATATTCATCCAATTATGCATGAATGATTAATCTAACTATATTTCTCCCTGCGAAGTTATTACATTAAAGAAAAGGCTAATTAAAACTATAAAAAGAATCACTTTTTGGATTTTGCTCTCTCTTCTTATTATTTTCCAAGAAGCCCAGCTAATTAAAAGCTAATAAAATGGTTAATGATAGGTATTTACGCGTGGCTAGTTTAGCTTTAAATTTATAATTCGTGATGTAGTCCAATATTTTCGTAGGTCAACAAAACATCTTGAGTTTTGGGCATTTATTCGTTAAGACTTTTCTGAAGTATGCTTTATTTCGATGGTAAAATATCAAGAGTGAATCCACACCCCCCAAATATATATATATATATATATATATATATACATGTATGGTCTTCACTGTAATTAGTTTTCCCAGTGTTTAGAAAAATTTATTATCTTCATTTAATTTGATTCTTTATTTTGCAATTACTGGAGGTTCAATGCTTTCAACTGAATAAAATTTTGAGCAGTTTAATTTAATTTTCACCTAACATACTAGACTTTGTATAACTTTTTGCTTAAACCTATCCTAATCCTCCCCCATAAGGGTGGGTCTGATCCTCAAACACAATTAAATGAGCTACAAGAGACGGTCGTATGAGCTACGCCTCTGGCAACTACAGTCAGATTTTAGAATGTCAATTTAATGATAATTAGGTTTTCAATAAATTTTTAAAAAAAGAGGAATTGTAAATATCAGTTCAAAGTTTTTTAAACTTTAGAGCTTAGAGTCTCAATGACAAATAAAATATTTAATTTTCATATGTAACTTTCAATTTAATAATGTAACTTTCAGTTTGAAATTGAGATTTCATTTATAATTGTTTGGATTGATATTTGTGAACCATTTTTCAGAGAAATTTTTGTTGGAGACCTAAATAGAATCAAATTGATATTTTGAGATCTAATTTTCATTCTCTATTAATTAATTTAATGTTTTTATGATTTAATTGGTCCTTAAATTTAGGGAACAAATTATCATTCAACCTTTTTTCCAAAAAAAACCATTAAATTAGTTAATACCATATTCGATTCTTATTGTTCCTAAATTCGGTACAGGTCCTATAGTACTCTTAAATTTAAAAATTTAAAAATATCATATAAAAATAAAAACAAACTTTTTATTGTACAGAATTACAAAAATGCTACCGCCTTCATTTTTAACTTCTCTTTTTGAAACAGTGAAGTCCTTTAGGATAATAAAATATATATTTTATACTAGTGTTCTTGACTATTTGTATTGCTTATTGATGAATCTTTGAAGAAACAATTTTTTTGTTGGATTGCTCTAGATTGAATCAAGATTCAGTTCATAGTTTAACTGATTGAGCAATTCGATCATAATAGGGACAATTCCAGTTACTCTCTTGTTAGCAAATTAATTTGAGTCAACCCTCCAAACTTTTTGAAATTTCATTGTATCCCATGATCAAAATGAAATTAATTTTTGTGGTTAAAAGATAATGATGCCCTTATTTTATTTGTCTTATAAATTATCTTATTTGTCTTGTGAATTTTCATATTTGTCTTATAAATGACCAAAATGTTTTTAATTTCCTAGGTTCTTTTGAATCCCTTTATTTGTCTTACAAATGTTCATATTTATCTTGTAAATGACCAAAATATTTTTAACTCCCTAGGTTCTTTTAAATCCCTTCATTTGTCTTATAAATACCCATATTTATCTAGTGAATTTACATATTTGTCTTATAAATGGCAAAAAAGTTTTTAATTTTCTAAGTTCTTTCGAATCCCTTTATTTGACTTGTAAATCTCTTTATTTGCCTTGTAAATGCTCTTCTAAAAATAAAAAATAAAAGAAGGGCATCATTGTCTTTTTAATTGCAAAAATTAATTTCATTTTAACCATTAGGTGTAGTGAAGTTTCTGAAAGTTTTAGGGGCTAATTGAAATTTTCCTATCATAATAACCCGTGTAATTTTTTATACATAACATTGATTCAACCATATATATTGAATTGGATTGATGAGACGAGGATGCCATTGTCGAAGTAATGCACGTTTGGAATTTGAATGATAATAGCAGTCCTCAACTGAAGAAATTGCAGAAAGTCAACGCATTGTTGGGGATTTAATTTCCTTAGGAAACATCGATCATCGTTATAATAATTGAGCAAAGTCATGATCAATCCCTTGTAGATGCGGTTTAGCAATACCCTCCATTGTGAAATTCACTCTCTGCAGCAAGGAGGTTTGTCAATTTCTCATTACTATTCCAAACTTAAAGAGCTCTGGGAAAAATATTCAGCTCTTGTAGGAGCACCGGCTTGTAATTACTGTAAATGTAGTGCATCTAAGGCACAATCTAATCTTATGCAGCAACAAAAATTGTTGCAATTCTTTATGGGGCTCAATGGTACATGTAGTGTTATGAGGAGTCAAATTCTCTTAATGAGTCCATTACCATCGGTCAACCAGGCCCTTGCCATGATTGTAGAGGATAAGGCACACCGTACCATTGTAGCTATGTTAAAGAATACTCCAGTTGAGGGTATTGCATTGACTACCAAAGGTAGAGGTAAATGACGCGATAGGGGCCGAGGTGCTAGCACGCTTCCTGAATGAGGTAATTGTGGCAAACGTGGCCACACTAAAGACCATTACTACCAGCTGATAGGGCACCCTACTGATTTTAAGGGTGCAAACGTAAAACCAAGTCAGGATTCTAATCTGCATTGGGGAGTCGGTGAAGGCCTAGCTCGTGTAGCAAATATGGTCTCACCTTTGCTAACTCCAGATCAATATGAATGTTTGATGGAACTTCTGAAGAAGGATGCTGATGAGAATGCCCATGCTCTAACCAGTACAAGTTTGATTGATTCTCACCCTTTAAAGGAAGCACACATCACATGGGTAATAGATTTTCGGGCCACCACACATTTAGTTAGTAATTTGTCACTTTTGAATAATTATGCAGTTTATATCAAACTAGTAAAATGATTAAAATACCTAATGGGGAGTGGGTTCACATTACTCATGTAGGTAACATTAAATTCCCAAATGGTCTACTGTTGTCTAATGTTTTGTTTGCCCCACAATTAAAATTTAATCTTATATCAGTATCTAGACTTCTAAACAAAATTGTATGATTAGTTTCTTTCCTACTATCTGCATCATTTAAAACCTTTAGGGTGGCAAACTGAAGGTGACTGGTAATGTCATTGACGGTCTTTATGTTCTATGAATATCTGATAGTGAACATGTGAATGTGGCTGATAGTATCGATAAGAATTGTAGTAAAGTTGATGTGTCTCTATTACATAATAGACTAGGTCATGCTCCCTTATCTATGTTGAAACATTTGGCTGTTGTACATGACAATAATATCTCTTTAAATAAAACTTGCGATGTATGTTTCCAATCCAAACAAACCAAATAACCTTTTTCATCCGGTTGTATTAAATCTAAAGCATGTTTCAAGTTACTACATATGGATGTGTGGGGACCATATAAAACCCCCACACATCCAGGACATCAATTTTTTCTTACAATCGTAGATGACTTCTCTAGGGCTATCTGTTATCAATGCCTATGAGGCAGAACCTGAAATTACATGTATATGATGCAAAGAGAGATAGAAAAGAGGACATTCTTAAGGATTTAAAACCGTTTAGAAGGCTGGTAGGTAGATTGATTTATTTGACTACAACTAGACCTTATAGTTCCTTTTCTGTGCAGGTCCTTAGTCAATATATGCAAACCCCCATCAAAACACACATGGTTGCAACCAAGGAAGTAGTTCGTTATCTAATGCGAAGCATGGGATTTGGAGTGTTGTTGAGTTCTGAAGGCGGTCCAGTGTTGTCTTGCTTTTGTGATTCAGACTTGGGGGCTTGTGAGACAACAAGAAGGTTAGTAACGGGTTACTTGCTCAAGCAGGGTGGTACACTTGTTGCTTGGAAAATGGAGAAGCAACACACAGTCTCACGTTCTTCAGCAAAAGCGAAGTATAGAGCCCTAGGTTCAGTAGTTGCAGAGGTCATTTGGATGACTAGTTTGTTGAAAGACTTTAGAATAAAACGTGATAAGCCAGTAGAAGTTTGCTGTGATAGTAAGGCGGCAATTTACATCGCCTCAAATCCGGTGTTCTACGAGCACACCAAGAACATTGAGATTGACCTCCATTTTGTGAGGGAGAAGCTTCAAAGTGGCTTGATCAGCCTTCGGCATGTTAAGTTAGAAAACCAGGAGGCAGACATTCTGACTAAGGATGTTGGTAAAAAGGGTCAATATCGTCTCCTTGGCAAGCTGGGCACTATTAACATTTTCCAATTGGCAGCTTGAGGGGGAGTGTAGAGAGTCTGTATATGTATATGTGGTTGTAGATAGGATTGTGGATATTGCTGTGTTATGTTATTGCATATGTTCAGTTATGTAGGTTTCGGCTTTATGCTCAGAAGGCCCATTACCATTACGATTGTACTTATAGGGCCTAGGAAAAACAGTGTTGGATGGATTCTTCCCATCATTTTCGTCCAATGAAATTATTCAGTTTTCTGGGCTAAAGCTTTGGTGTTGACAGCCTTGTTTAGAACTGTTTGCCCCAGTTGACATTTTCATGAAAATTAAATGAGATACATGGGCTGTCCCCACTCTAGTTATATGCAAGCATTACTATATTATTTGATTGGTTGAAATGTATTCGGAAAATACATTAGTAATTAACGAAACTTTTGGTTTCGGTTTTTTTTTTCCCGCTTTTCTTCTCGTGATGGGCAATACTTTGACTGGAACTTCTACTGAGTTGGGGTTCAGTGGCTCTTTTGCTCTTTTTTTTTTTTTAATCTTGCCCAGCAGCGCTTTCTAGCCAAGTGACTGGAATCAGTTTCAGTACTCATCGGAGTGATGAGCTTTAAGAGCTTAGTCTCTACGGACCATTAGATCTATCTTAAATGGTTTAGATTCAATTTTTTTTTTAAAAAAATATTTTAATATATATAGAATTTAAAATACAGATAATATCTTAATTATCAGTTACTAAATTTTTCAAAAAACAAGTTATATCTCCCCATATGTTGCATGAGGAAGTATTGTACTTGAAAGTGTTAATTGCGATAGCAGTATATAAAGAGATATAATGTTAGGTAGTATGATTATCAAAATATGTTGATAGAGTAATAAACATGTGACATTGGCATTAAAAGTTAAGTGGAATTAATTTGATTATCATTATAAAAAAATGTCCGAGATTGGTTTTGGATATAAAGAGAAAACATTTACACCCTGAGCATAATTGTTTTTATCTCTAAATGTCTATTAGGTGATTATGATTTACAATTCATGATTTGGTGTCTATTTTCAGATTCAATCAAATTGAATTCATCATGTAATATCTATTGATGTCAAATTCAATTTATTTCATTACATTACTTTCAGACCCTAATAATAAAAACTTGCAATTAAATGGGAATAATATCCCAATAAATTCAAATAACTTGAAAACAGAATGCATAATTTTAGCCAGCAGTTATTATTAAAAAAGTTGAACTTTCTGGAGTAAAGGGAAATAGCCTATATAAGGGAATAATTTGTAATGATTTTTTTGAAAAAGAAAATTACTTTAACGATCATTAACTGAATGAGTATTAATGTAATTATGCAAAGTGAAGCACTAAAATTTAATTTATATAATTCATAGTAACTGATAGTTAAGAGAATATCTTTATTTTAATTATATACATAGTAAAAAAAGTTTAAAAAAAGAATATAAAACACAAAAAATTTAATTTAGACGGTTGAAATTTCAGTGTTCAATACTCATCAAAGATGATGATGAGCCCTGAAATTGAATTTGATTTGATCTGCGTAGTTACAAGTAATATCTATATATATATATATATATTTATGTTCAGTTAAAAAAAACAAATATGTGTATGTGTGAGATAGTGGTGGGAAAAATGACTTATTATAATTCTGATTTATTAAAAATGACTTAATAGAAAAGTCAGTTTTTGTAATGTGATTTATGTTTGGATGAGCAATTTATTTTTGGACAATAAGTGTTTATAAATTGTGATTTACGGTATACGAGGTAAGTATGTGAGAGGAGTTTTATCTCGACTACTGTAATAAGTTAATTAATAGAAAAGTTGTAATGCTCGTTTGGGATAACTTATTTTTTGTTTATAAATGCTTATAAATCATGATTTACGGTATATGAGGTAAGTATGTGAGAGAAGTTTTATCTCGACTTACGTAATAAGTACTTATTTTCAAAAAAAAAACTACTTCAAACATAGCTGTAATGAGGAGCTTATTTAATAAGTAACTTATTCTATCCGTCATGCAATTAAAATAAATTGAACCAAACACTTTAAAAACGTAACACATTTTTATTTGGGTTTATTGTCTAAAATTATTTGGGTTTATTGTCTAAAAACGGGCTTACTTCTACCCAATAAATTGAACCAAACACACCCATCAAACGCCTAAACGCGATAACGTATACAAATAATCCATCAAACGAGCAGTGTTCTACGATCATCAAAAGTTAGAACTTAGAAATCTATGGCTTTGTGGGGATCACTTCTTAGGAAACGTCATTACAAGTTAGTTCGATCTTTATGACGTAGGATAAGATTGATTGTTTGGGTGCGTTGGAAGCTTCATACTGCTTTAAAGCGTATGACAAAAAGACTTTTGATTCCTATTTTTCCAAGCTCTTAATTTAACAGTAAAATATTTTAACATCTCTTTCATTTTCCCTTAATTATATGTATTTTTCTTCTATTTTAAAAATATATACTTAGGTCTAAATCCTTAACTTCATTAAGGATTTTTATCTTTAATTAAAATAGATTTTATTTACTAATTTACCCTTCATCATTACTAATTCCCCAATTTTAGTTAAAATTGTTTAAGCAATGTAAGATTTTTTTTCTTGATTTATTTTTTACTTTTGTAAATAGTTATTCTGTTAATTTTTTTATATTGAGATAAATAATTAATTAATTTAATCAGTGAAAAATTAGAAAATTTAATTAAAAATATGATTAGTTCTTTAAATAGATATATACGTGTTTATAAATGTTTGTGTGAAAAATTATTTAAAAAATTAAAATTGAAAATTAATATAAGTTATATTATATCTCAAATTTACATTCTTAATAACATATGGTGAATAAAAATATTTTTTTAAAATTTATTTTCAATCATGTTGTTGTGGCAAAAAATAGAAAGAAATATGTTTTAGTCATTTAAAAGAACACTAAATAAATAAGTTTAAGTAAATGTGGTAAAACATTTAAAAATTTAAAATTTTATAATATAATAAAATTAATAAATTTTATAATGCATTGGAAATTTTGAAAAGTATTAGAGCTCGTTTGGTTCAACCGCATTGCATGCCGGCAATGGTAATCATGATTGCATTACCTAGAGAAGAGTGTTTGGTTGCTCTTTAACATGGTAATAGCATTTACCATGGTAATGATGATTACCAAAAAATTGGTAATCCTCATTCATACCTCCCCCCTATGAATCCTCATTACCATCCTATTGCATGGTCTAAAAAGTCTAATTTACCCTTTAGTTTTCCTTATCTTTATTTCACTTATCTTATTTCATTTGTCGTATCACATCACAACTGCTACCGCCACAACCTCTTCCTCTTCCACCACCGTCACCTCCACCCTCTATCGCCACCACTACCTCCTCCACCACCGTCACTTCCACCCTCTACCGCCACTACTACCTCCTCCACCGCCGTCACCTCCACCCGCTGCCACCCCTGGCCCAGCCACCGGCCCACCGCCCACCGCCACCGCTGCCACCTCCTCCTCTACCGCCGCCCTCACCCCCGCCGCCCACCGCCACCACCTCCTCCTCCATTGCCACCCTCACCCCCGCTGCCGCCACCGCCACCTCCTCCGCCACCGCCGCCGGCCCACCGGCCACCACCACCACCTCCTCCACCACCCCCGCTGCTACACCACCACCACCTCTTCAGCCGCCGCCGCCGCCAGCCCACCACCCACTGCCACCGCCACCACCACCACCTCCTCCTCCACCCCCGCCGCCCCCATCATTGCCACCACCACTACCTCCTCCTCCTCCATCCCCTCCATCATCGGCTTGTAACTATTTTTTCTATAAAGATTATATTAAGGGGTAAAATGGACTTTGTGTAATATATTAATTTTAAGTAATTGTTAAAATATTAACTCATTGCATGTTGCTTAAAAATCAAACCAAACACTACCCTTGTAATTAATATTGCATTGCATTACCATTGCATCGCACTGCACTGCACCGCAGGATGTAATGGGATCAAACCAAACGGACCCTTAGAATTCTTTGTTGTTGTTTGTACTACAAATTTATTTTTAGGAATATAAAACGTTTATTGATTTGTTGAAAGAGGCGTATTTTGGTCAAAGTAAATATTTAATAGTTAAACTTAACTGTCAACTAATAATTATGTGGATGAAAATAGAATATCAAATATGTAAGAAAGATTTATGTAACATGCCTTTTAATTTCAAAAGAGGTTTATAAACGTTTTCAAAATAGAACGGATATTTGTGTAATTTAGGTAAAACAAAGGGGCAGTCAATATATATTACTCTTAATTTTGTATTAAAAAAATACTTATGCACTTAACCTTATATACTTAATATACTTTGATTCAACCAAATTAAAATAAGTTAATTTTAAAATATTAAAAATATGAGTTGTTATATAATAAATAATGTATGAGGAATATGATGCAAACAAATAATGTATAGGGAATTCCCATGTTTTGGTTTCATTGGGCATAAGCAACTTAAGTATATAAGGTTAATTAAGTACTTAAGTTATTTTCTTAAAAAATAAAGAAAAACGTTGCTATACTTTATTGGAACTATTGTTCAAAAAAAAAAATAAGGGTTAAGGTGCAAATTTACTAACGAAGTTTTATCCGAGAAGCGTCTGGCACAAATATCTTTTAGAAGGGGAAAAAATGCCAATAAACAATTAAAAAGGGGCATTCACCACAAAAACCGTTAATCCGTACTAACAGCGTTAAATTATAGAAATACCTGGTGGAAACACCACAACCTCTCAGTAATAATTGGAGGAGATGTGTTTGGAAATTGAAAGTTCCTCAAAGGAACCGTATTTTCTTGTGGCTGTGCTTTCATGGTCGATTAATGACAAATATGATGCGTTACCATCGTGGTAGTCATCCGACGAGCATTTGTGATATATGCCATAACTCACACGAGTGAGTACTCCACATTTTCCAGGATTGTCCATTTACTTTTGAATTATGGAAAGGATTCTTACCGCCAGATTGGTGTGATCAATTTTTTGGCATATTTGGGAGAAATGACTGGCTTACATGGTGTGCGAGGAGAAAGGACGTAATACAGGGATTCGAGTTTCGTCTTTGGTTTACAATACTATGCCGGTATATCTAGTTGGTTCGTAATGACAGATGTTTTAATAATAAACTTGGAGTACACAAGGTATTTTAGCTCGTGCTCGTGTCTGCTTAACATGGGGTAATACAAGCTTGCTTCAAAATAGGAGTGCAGAAAAGAATCAACACCAATGGATGCCACCACCGCTTGGGTGGGTGAAGATTAATACTGATGGATCTAGGAATGACAACTTAGAGACTTGCATGTGTGGAGGTGTGTTGAGAGATCACAATGGTGACTTTTTGATGGGGTTTATGTATTAGATTGGGCAAGGAACGATAGTAACTGCGGAAGCTTGAGGTGTTTTGTGGGGACTTAAATTGGCATGGTATAGAAGATACAGACAAATGATGATTGAGTCTGATTGTAGTGAAGTAATGGATCTTGTTTAGGGTAAGGTATCTCGGGAACACCCTGTTTTACAACTTATGGTGGAGATTCACACGCTGCTGGATAGAGATTGGGAAGTGGAAATTTCACATTGCACTCGGGATGTTAACACAGTTGCTGACGCTATGGCAAAAGAAGCTTGGAAGATGACGATTGATCTTCATATCACATAATCGCCCCCTGATACTATTACCAACTTTTTAATAAATGATGTAAACAGAATGAGATTGCATGTTGATTCAGGAGGATAGCTTCTGATGTGTTTGTAGAATATCATTTACTATCAAAATAATGCATAATCACCTTTGGCCAAAAAAAATTACCAACTGATGCTATTGTTTTTCCTAACAATTGGCACAATTTATTTTTAAACCATAAACTTATTGTGGCTATTCTCTAATTTTTTATAATTTTATTTTTAAATTTTTTTAAATATTTTAATCTAGTCAAATATCATTAAATTTTAGTTTAATATAATCGAACTTATTTTTTTGTTTCTTTTCTAATTTTCCCCTATAATATTATGAGACAACTATTTATTTAATTTGAAGTGGCTTTTTAGAGTACTAATTAACAAATTAAACTCATGACAATATATTAATTGAACTCAAGATTTAAAAAAAGGCAAAAAAAAATGAAATGAAATATATAAACAAACAAGTTGCCAAGTGGTGGATGGGGGGAAAAAGATCCGAATATTTAAGGGTATCTAGGAAGCATGCGTTTACTACAATCGAGGCAGTTCATTGTACCAAAATAGACCGGGACTGATATAATTAATGGGCCCACTGTATTTTCATATATCATGATGTCGTTTTATATATGTGCGGGTCCCAAAGGAAATTATCAAAAATTCAAAAGCATTAGCAGCCTATCCTATAAGTCATTTCAATAATATTCATAGGACTTCAAGTTGTTGGTCAGTCTTACCAATCAATTGAGAGTTCTTCGATCGAGTGCCTTTCATGGTTTTGGTTAGACTTCCATAAATTTGTTTGTTAATTTTTTAATAAATTTTATGTATATTAAAAGACTGACAACTAATATTAATCAATCCCTCATAAGGTCACAAACAAATTAAAGATCCATTATAATTAAAACAATCATACTTTGATTTACAAATTAAAATTTTGACTAACTTATGCATATGGAAGAGGGCGAGTCGTTGCCATGACGTGGCAGCATATCAAGTTGAAGAAAGAGCTAAAAAGCTTGAATTTAAGTGGGGAGTAATTAAGGGCAAAACTTGAAATGGACATCGACTAATTAATCTGAGGTTCCCAATTTTTGGAGTTATATTTTTCTCTATATATTGATTTTATTATTATGGTTGCCTCCATTAACCTGACATCTACGTAAATATAATCCTTATTCTTCAACCACCATTTTTAAGGAAAGTTCGTTTTCATTGACATCAGCGCCTACTTAAAATAAATCACGTCAGTGTTTTTTTGAAAGATCATTCAATGTTTCTTTGAAAGAAACAGCAGTAAGTTTTTTTTTTTTTTTTGGTTTTTTGTATTTGATTTTATGCCAGACTTCAAAAATTAACCGTAAAAAAATAGAGCTGAATAAAGGTAAATCCGATATTGTCAATAGCCCAAAAGATTATTTTTATTTTAAATTTTGTATAAATTAAAAATATTTTTTAAAAAAATTAAAAAGGATAAAAAATTCAATCTAAATCATTTAAATTAAATTTCAACACTTGTAAAGCCGAATTCTTAGTGTTCATCATTGCAAGCAGGACTCAAACCATTTCTAATAAAAATTTGTTAGTTAAATTCAATACTTCAAAAAATATGGGCCCCCCATGATCGATATTCAATATTCATTAGACTAAAACTTGGAATTTTCCAGCAGCAAGGGTTATGAGTTTTTATCAAATTCCAATTTCATTTTCACACACACACACACTCCATTGGTCCTATGTATTTAGAGAGAAAAAACTTTTTTTTGTCATATTTATATGGTATTTGAGATGAATATTCAATTTAACCATTCATTTATTATTGTGCTGATTTTACTTTCATTTAATATTATATAAATTAAGTAGGGATATATAAAGTTGGAAAGTTGTTGAAATTTTATAGCAAAGTTAATAAAGTTTAAGTTTTTCTTTTGTCTTTGTGAAAAAAGTTTTTCTTTTTAAGACTTTATATATGGCTACGTCAATAGGGAAATATAGTAGTAGACAACGTTTTCACGCTCGGACCGGACGGTTGAACCGGTCCGACCATTGACCGGAGAAGAGGGCGGCCTGTCTCAAAGCATTTAGCCGTTTTTAAGGTTAGGCCGAAATGAGCCGTTTAAAACCGAGATTTGAGCCAATGGCCGGAAAAAAACCAAGACCCAGAGCAGGTATTGAAAAGCCGGCTTGGTGAAGAATGAACTCAAAGTCTCAAAACAATGAGTCAAATGTGAAAAAGAAGGAGAAGAAGTAGCGGAGAAAGAGAAATATCAAACCAAATCTACATTTCACGTCAAATAAAACTGATTTATAAGGAAAATGTCGAAAACCATACTGAGAAAAAGATAATCAAAGAGCTCCATTGTTTACACCATCCATGGTGCTTTGATGTCTGCAACTGCCGTTTTGCCTTTATCAGAGATGACCTTGTATTTTTTGGATTAAAGCTTTTCATATGCTTAGAGGAAAGAAGAAGGTGATTGCGATTTCTGAAGTAAGAAAAAAAAAAAAAGCATTGATCCTCAGTGCAAGCTGGCAGTTGTGTAAAAGAAAAAGAAACTAAAATGATTTTCTTGTTTTCTCTATTTTCCCACGTCTTGTTACCTATATGCCTACATGCAGCTATTTTTTTTTCTTTTTCAATGATGCTCCATCATAGTCACACGTTCACTGAGGCATTGGAAGTTGAAAATTTGTAAAAGCTTCATTACAGTCACAATCACATACTCTTTTTAATGATGTTGCATCACAGTTTTTTAATTTTTATACAGACATTATATTTAAATTATTTATTAACTCACATTTTATCTTATTTTTCATTTTATTTTTTGTTTTTAGCTTTATATTTTTTAAAATTTATTTACATATTCTCAATTTCTCATTTTATTTTCATTTTTTTATCTGAAATACTTAATATAAAATTAACCATGTGCTTATCATCGTCACTGTGGAAAAAAATTAAATATATGTTATGAGATACCATATAATCATATCAATTTATTAACTTATTTGAAAATTAAACTATTTAAGTTTATTATTAAATTATTGACCAGATATGTTCTTATTCTTTTCAAATAGCTCATAAATATACATTTTCTTGTTTTTTATTTTAAAAAGGTTAATATATTTCATATATACATATGTATATTTATTGGGCAGCAGGATAAGTGCTTCAAATCTGTCTTAGAGTTAGATGTACAGGTTTAGAATTGTTTAAAAAAAGAACATAGCAATTGAGTTATTTTATTTTAAACTTAGCTTGTCAATTGAGTTATTTTATTTTAATAATTTTATATCAAAAGAACATATTAACATAATCAGATTTGTATAACCTTTGAGTAGTGGATATTTTAAGCAATTATCCTGATAGGTGACAATTGATGAGGTTTTTAAATGGTATTTTGTGACTTTAGTAACTTCATATGAAATTAGACTAATGACTAATTATTGTAATATATATATATATATATATAATATTTTTAAATTTAATTATTACATCATCGGTCCAGCTAAACGGCTCAGCCGTTCCAACCAGTTGAACCTTGACCCGTTGACCTTTCCGGCTTGACGTCCGGCCCGACTTTTAAAACATTAGTAGTAGGATTAATAATGGAGGGGGTGGGTTGGCAAAAAAAATAAAAAAGCTAGTTGGCAAATAATGTGTGTTTGGAGCCCCAATTGAAGGGGTCAATTGGGCTTATTTTAGCCTTAAGCTCAATAGGTGGCTGAGAAAAAAAAGTGCATGTTTGGTTGACAAAATAAGCAATTGGGTTTTTGACAAATTAAGCACTATTCACATAAGATTGGATAAAGCTCAGTGTTGGAGCTTTTATCAAAAGCTCAATTGAAATATATCCCATGGTCCTATGTTTTTTTTTCTTTTCTCTCTCTCTCTCTCTCCTGCAATTACAATTAAGTGTGGATATTTTCTCTCTCTCTCTCTCTTGCCTGCAATCAAAATATTTTTTCAGTTGTGTCTATTATGTTATCAGACTGATTGCAATTTTATCTTTAATATATTTTTTGAGCTACAAAAATTAATTTAAAATATTTTTCGGTGCTTTTAACCTCTTAAAATATTTTTCCAACTGTACCCAGTGTGTTATCATACTGATTGCAATTTTACCATTAATGTATTTTTTTTCAGCTCCAAAAATTACTTTAAAATATTTTTTTGTGCTTTTAACCCTTTAAAATATTTTTTCAGTTATACCCAGTCTTAGGAGACCGGCTAAAATTTTACCTTTAATGTATTTTTTTTAGTAGTAAAGAGCACTCAAAACTTAGAATATTGATTTATTGATTTTCACCAACTCTAAAATATTTTTCTAGTAGCACCTAATATTTTAAAGTAATTACTTGATTTTTTAAATATTTTTCTAACCACTCTCTCTTACCATGATCATAAAAGCCCTTATGCTTAAGCCAATCCAAACAGGTTTTATTTTTACAAAAGCCCAATTGACAATCGTCAATCCAAACATAAATCACATTATACAATTTAGTTTTTATCAAAAGTAATATTACAACAAGCTCAATTGAAACAAGCCCAATTACCAATCATTATTCCAATCACACCCCACGTACGACTCACCGATCGAAATCAAACAAACTAGGGAAAGGATACAAGATAAGACGCTTTAAAATTAATTGATGAATGAAGAAGCCGAGACGTGGTTGAATTGGCAAACGTAGACTTCTATTGCAAATTAATGAGAAAATAGCCACTAACTTCAGTGTGTTTGTTTTGATGATTGGATAAATAACTTATTTTTACTTAAATTTATGGAATCTTAAGATTGGAAAAAAGTTAGACTGGGTAAAATGATGAGTGTTTGAATTAGCGATTGGATAAGTCATTTAAAGTAACTTATGTAAAAGTTAGAATGTTTGGTTTGACTTTTGCATAAATGACTTTTGTATTAATTAAGAGAAAAAAATTGAAAAAATTATGAAAAATGAAAAAAATAAAGGGATAATTGTGAAAAAAGTCATCATTGGTAACTTAATTGTCAATGGGATCTAGGAAGATATCTACATATGAAGGGATTTTTTCACAATTTTCTCAAAAATTAACTTTAAAAATTTGGTAATGGTACAATTTTAATAAAATTATATCAAACTCTAATTTAAATTTGTACACTCCAAAAGTCTTTTCTACTGTGCACCACAAGCTTAAATGTTATAAATTATATCAAACTTTAATTTAAATATTAAATCCTAACTTATATTATCACATAGCTCAAAATCTAACAAAATAAACCGATTAAAATCTCAATAATACCTCCAATAATCTAAATAAATTATTTAAATTAAATTTAATAGGTAAAAACACTATATAGAAAGTAATTTATGACATGTTTATAAAGAAAAATTGATTATAAAATCATAAAACAACTAAATAATAAATATAAACTGATTAAAATTAATTATTAATTATTCTCTACATTTCTACAGTAATATATTAACAAAACTCAAAACTTGCTTAAACTCTTATCCCAAAGTATTCTCTAATTAGCAGAAGATTACTATCTAAAGAAAGAGAAAATTATTTAGAACATTTTTCATAAAAGAAGTTTTGTGATTAGAAGTGATTTTGAGTACCTCATTAATCCTCAAAAATAAGAAAATACTCCTATCAATATTTTTTTATACACATACAGGCACATAAGCTCCAATAAGCTTCATTTTAAGGCTTATGAATTTTTCCAACTTATAACTTTTTTCACCTTAAATCCAATCGCTGAAACAAACACTCACTTTTAATCAAAACACTGTTCAAGTTCAATTGAACACTGTTGAAGTCCAATTTCCCCCTTAAAATACCGAAACAAACACGCTGATTATTGATAAATAATAAGCTCCCATGCCTTCTCTCTTTAGCTATAAGAAGAGCTCTCCATCAAGAGACATTGTTAATACTTACATCTTTACACATAATTATGGCTTCTTTCTCCACAACCAGAAAGAGGGCCTTCTTGCCTTCTCTATTTCTCCTATTGGCACTTTTTACCAAATCTTCGCATCTCAGGTGATCCATCTCCCTATTTTATTAACTCAATCATGAATAATATATAGATTCAGCCATATAAGCTTCGTATTTGTTAGTAATAACTAATAATTGAGAACCTTTGCCTAGGGGAGACACATACTACGAGTACCAAAAAAAAAACAGTGTATTAGTGATAAAATTCAATCACTAATTAACTATAATGACAGTCTATTTGATGATAAAATCATTAAATTTTGTTGCTAAATTCTACCTCTAATTCACTGTTTTTATTCGGTAGTATATATAGTCTAGGATTTTTCTTATAAAGGGGAATTTTTATGCTTGTTTCACATATATTTTTGCTTCTTCATTTCGTGGCGTTTATATATTGTCAACTCGTGAAGTACATTGTTTTAAAGGTACAAATACACACACACATCTGGGAGATCAGCATTAGGACAGTAGATTTTATTTTGGGAAAATATCACTTACCTCCTATGGAAGCAATTTTATTTCAATCAAATTCCAAAAGATTATGAAATTTTACTGCACCCTCTTAGGTCAAAACAAAATTAAGTTTTGTGGGTGATAAGATAATGATGCCCCTTGCTTTATTTTTTGAATTCCCTTATTTGTCTTATAAATGATCAACATTTTTTAACTCCCTAGATTTTTTCAAATCCATTTATTTGTCTTGTGAATACTTTCATTTATCTTGTGAATGATCAAAATGTTTTAGTTAACTCTTTGATTTTCTTTGAACCCCTTTATTTGTCTTGTAATTGGTTTTATTTATTTTATAAATACGCATATTTGTTTTATAAATATTCTTATAAAAAAATAAAGTAAGATATTATTGTCTTTTCAAGAACTGAAATAAAATTACTTCCATGGGCTAAATAAGATTTTCGCAGTTATTTTTTATTGAAGTAGACATCAACCTTCTTGAATTAAAACCAAATCGTGCTTTCCTTATTATACTTGCACATATTGATTACTAGTACCAAAAACAAACTTTTGTGGGCATTAATGCAGATGCTCAGATCGGAGTTTGCTATGGCATGTTGGGAGACAATCTGCCGTCCAAACAAGAAGTGGTGGATCTTTACAGAGCTAATAACATACAGCGAATGAGACTCTATGATCCCAACCAAGAAGCTCTGGACGCCCTCCGAAACTCCGGCATCGAGCTTATCCTCGGCATCCCTAACGACAACCTCCAAAACCTAGCCGCTAGCCGTGACAACTCCGACCAGTGGGCCCAAACCTTCATTTTCAACTACTACCCCTCCGTCAACATCAAATACATCGCCGTCGGTAATGAAATCAACCCCGTCGGTGGCTCCTCCTGGGCCGCCCAGTACGTCCTTCCGGCGATCCAGAACGTGTACCAATCTATAAGAGCAAGAGGCCTTCAGGACCAAATCAAGGTCTCAACCGCCATTGACATGACCCTCCTAGGAAACTCATACCCTCCATCTCAAGTAGCTTCCGAGATGACGTCAGATCATACTTGGACCCTATCATCGGCTACTTGGTCTATGCTAACGCCCCATTGTTGGCTAATGTTTACCCTTACTTCGCCTATTCCGGCGACCCTACCGACATATCTCTGCCTTATGCTCTGTTTACTTCTCCAAATGTGGTCGTTTGGGATCATTCTAGAGGGTACCAGAATCTATTCGATGCTATGTTGGATTCCATTCATGCGGCTTTGGATAGTACGAGGATTGGGTATGTGAGGGTGGTTGTGTCGGAGAGTGGGTGGCCTTCCGATGGGGCGTTTGGGGCTACATACGATAATGCCGAAACTTACCTAGACAATCTGATTCGTCATGTGAACAGTGGGACTCCGATGAGGCCTGGTCCTATAGAGACTTATATTTTTGCCATGTTCGATGAGAACCAAAAGAATCCAGAACTGGAGAAACATTTTGGGCTATTTTATCCAAACAAGCAGAAGAAGTATCCGTTTGGGTTTGGAGGACACAGGAACTGGGAGATTGGTGTTGATGATGTTGAGTTTAATGTGTCAATTCCTCTCAAGAATGATATTTAATTTCAATTATATGTGGAAACATATCAATTAGTAGAACCCTCGATAAAAGAAAAAGATGATGTATGTGAATCACTGACAAATTCCTCTAAATTATATGTATCCGTGAGATTAATTTCGAAAATTTGTAGGGATATCCAAGAACAAACGATTTTTATTGGAAACATTCCTCTAATAAATTCCTTGGGAACACATTAATTTCTGGCGGTCAGAGCTTCGATATTGCGGCTGTCAGTGACTTGTTGACTGATTATGTGGTCCTTTAATGAAATTATCTCTATTATTTATAACCGTAATCGCCATCGCGTGTACAAATCCACCATACAAGTAGTGTTCTATGATCATCGGATGTTAAAAATATATGGCTTTGTGGGGATCACTTATTAAGAAACATCATTGGGTGACTTTAAAATAGTGGTGGGAAAAGTGATTTATTTTTAATTTGACTTATAGAATCTTAAGATTGGGAAAAAGTAAGATTGGGTAAAATAATTAATATTTGATTGGCGATTGAATAAGTGCTTTTATGAAAGTCAAAAGGTGTTTGGTTTGGCTTTTATATAAGTGGTTTTTGTGATATTTAAGAGAAAAAATGTTAAAAATTATGAAAAGTGAAAAAATTAACTTTGAAAATTTGACAATAGTAAAATATATAATAAAATTACAATAAAATTGCAAATAAATCACATCAAAGGTCCCGTATAATTTGGTCCCTTATAGTGTCACAAACATGATTCATTTAGGTTGAAGATGTCTTAACATCATTTTTTTTTGCCAATTTTAAAGAAAAGAGGCATTTCTAAAAATTGTCTACTCATGAATAGCTCAATCCTCAACACATTACTGCACTCACCAATGAAATGGCCATCTCTTGGCCTTCCCTTTCTCTCTATCATGTTTAACCCTTCTTCTTCTTCTTCCTCGTTTCTTGCTTCTTATATATTTACTCATATAGGGAACAACACCATTACCCACAACAGAAGAAACCATTTTCGCTTTGCTCTGAAATTCAGATTGGATTAAATTTGGGTTTTCTCTTGATTTTATCTCTTTTATTGGTTCTTGCTTCTAGTTCATCCATCATCTTATTCTCCAAAAGTACTATCACCAAAAGAAAAAAAAATCTTTCCAAAGCAACTGGTGTAACTTCATTCTTCTTATTCTGAGCCAGAAACTCATTCATTCAGCAATGAAATACTATACTTGACCAACAAAGGATTTGCAAATGTCAAGTTCCAAAACAGAGTGAACAACAACCATAAGAGTGGACCGTTCTCGGCGAATCAAGAACAAGGTGCACATAAAGGAATCACGGATCTCATACCCACATAACATCTGCCAGAGAACAGGGTGCACATAAAGGATACTGCCAGAACACACTGTCGGCCTTTAAAACCAACCGCCGGACTTCAACGCTAACGTCCACTGTGTTAGAGCAAAAATGAAGAAGGCTAAGCCCATATCTACTGATATATCCCGATTTTATCATAATATTGAATATCATATTTAGGGATTTTATCATTAATTTTTGGGTTAAATAGCATTTATTATGATTAAATTGAATTAAAGATGATTGTGTGAAAATAAGTTTTAAAAGTATATATTTGTTATAATCTTGTAATTACTTTTTAAAATTTGAATTTTGAATAAAGATATTACAAGATATTGATCTGAATTGTAGGTCACATTGGAAAATGAGGAGCTGAGGGACTAAATTGTAAAGATTTATAAGGACTGAACCAGAAAATAAGATTCTACGTGTGGCTCCAAGAGAATTCTGATAGGAAAAGGGTACTTTTCTGTAATATTAGCTATCACTTTCAGGAGGAAAGATATCAGAAAAAATTACAGAAAAGTACCCCGAATTTACAAAACGCCACTTGGGTCCCAGAATGCGAAGATCACCGCTGGAACTGATTCACTTGCTCTCAGCGGAAATTACAGAACAGAACCCCGAATTCAAAAATTGCTATTTTGGTCTCCAAATTCGAACATCAGCGCCTTTTAACCTCTGAAACTGATTTTTTTCCAAATTCTCATTCAGAATCTTGAGGAAAATCAGATCTAAATATTTCCTGGAAGATTATATCCCAAATTTAAAGGGATTTGACCTAGATTTCAAATGAATAAAAAAGGGATCTAAAATTAGAGAGGGACGCGCACAGCCACAGCGAACTACAACAGCGGCAGATCTGAAGGAGAGCACAGAGGAGACTCGCGCACGCGCAGAGGAGTGAGCCAGCCGCAGCACCACAGACGCAAACGGAGACACCACAGACGCAAACAGCAGGCAGAGATGAGACTCACAGGCACGAGCACACAGCGTGGACGAAATTGAGAGACGAGATCAGAGGAGCAGCCCGCAGACGAGAATCGCTACCTACACCAGCACTACCGTCGATTCTTCAACAGCGTCTCCTCCTTCTCTAATCTTTTCTTTCCATCTTAATTTATGGGTTCTTGGTGGCTGCAACTCCTTGAAGCGGTGATGAATTTGATGATGAGAGGCTAAATTCCTTCTTGCTTCTTGGAGATGGAAGACTGGTTTGAGCTCCAGAGACACATTCAGGGGAGTTAATTGTTTTAATCTTTTTATTTAATTATGTAACGAATTTCCTGAGTTAGGATTTTATGTTATATGGTTAATTTACTGAGATTGTGAGTTGTTTATCTTAGTATTGATTGAACAATTGTGATTTAGATTGGTTTATGTGGTTTGATATTTAAATTTTTATATTTCCTTTTGGTTTAATGTGGTTGTCTATTCTTTCATAGTTTGAATGAGTATTATAACTGCTTAAATCTTGTTTGAATATCTCAGTTGAGTGTTCATTGTATAGAGGAACAAGTTGCATGAATCCAATCCTAAATTGCACACTAAGTGGTATTTAATAGTGTATTAAGAGGTAATTATCTAGCTAGAGTTCTAGGGGTAATCACCAATTAATATACTAGACTTAACGAGTTGTTAAGGTTTAATTTTTGACTTAGTGAGTGGTTTAACTCCCAATTCAATTTGAGCAAGGATAACCTATATTCCATTTTTCCAAGAAGCATTTATCATTAATTTGTTTAAATAAAAAGATTAAAACAATTAACTCCCCTGAATGTGTCTCTGGAGCTCAAACCAGTCTTCCATCTCCAAGAAGCAAGAAGGAATTTAGCCTCTCATCATCAAATTCATCACCGCTTCAAGGAGTTGCAGCCACCAAGAACCCATAAATTAAGATGGAAAGAAAAGATTAGAGAAGGAGGAGACGCTGTTGAAGAATCGACGGTAGTGCTGGTGTAGGTAGCGATTCTCGTCTGCGGCTGCTCCTCTGATCTCGTCTCTCAATTTCGTCCACGCTGTGTGCTCGTGCCTGTGAGTCTCATCTCTGCCTGCTGTTTGCGTCTGTGGTGTCTCCGTTTGCGTCTGTGGTGCTGCGGCTGGCTCACTCCTCTGCGCGTGCGCGAGTCTCCTCTGTGCTCTCCTTCAGATCTGCCGCTGTTGTAGTTCGCTGTGGCTGTGCGCGTCCCTCTCTAATTTTAGATCCCTTTTTTATTCATTTGAAATCTAGGTCAAATCCCTTTAAATTTGGGATATAATCTTCCAGGAAATATTTAGATCTGATTTTCCTCAAGATTCTGAATGAGAATTTGGAAAAAAATCAGTTTCAGAGGTTAAAAGGCGCTGATGTTCGAATTTGGAGACCAAAATAGCAATTTTTGAATTCGGGGTTCTGTTCTGTAATTTCCGCTGAGAGCAAGTGAATCAGTTCCAGCGGTGATCTTCGCATTCTGGGACCCAAGTGGCGTTTTGTAAATTCGGGGTACTTTTCTGTAATTTTTTCTGATATCTTTCCTCCTGAAAGTGATAGCTAATATTACAGAAAAGTACCCTTTTCCTATCAGAATTCTCTTGGAGCCACACGTAGAATCTTATTTTCTGGTTCAGTCCTTATAAATCTTTACAATTTAGTCCCTCAGCTCCTCATTTTCCAATGTGACCTACAATTCAGATCAATATCTTGTAATATCTTTATTCAAAATTCAAATTTTAAAAAGTAATTACAAGATTATAACAAATATATACTTTTAAAACTTATTTTCACACAATCATCTTTAATTCAATTTAATCATAATAAATGTTATTTAACCCAAAAATTAATGATAAAATCCCTAAATATGATATTCAATATTATGATAAAATCGGGATATATCAAATTCCCCCATACTTGAACCTTTGTACTCCTGGACAAAGATTATCAATTTAAAGCCGTCCAAGATGAACATCAATACAATTTAAAGATGAGCTATCTCATGGAATGAAAAACAATAAATCGATTAATTAAGCTCCACAACTAGCATAAGTCATAGTACCAAGCAATGCAAAGGGATTAGTCCACCACACAATCAAATGTAATTGAAAGAAGCACAAGAGAACTCTCTAGGATATTAGTGTTTACGCTCAACTCTCCTCATTAGGATCATATCACTTGGCTCACTTAACTATCACCTTACCATAGGCTTGTAACAACTCTAACATCTCTACCGTTAACAACAATAATGTAACGAATCAAGAGGACTTTCTTGGGTTGTAATAATGGAGAAGGCCACATGAATTAATTGAGTAAGAAACAAGTGTCATGCACGTATATAAGCTAATAACTCATCACTTAGCATCCAATTTACCACTTGAAGTGCATATTGTCATTTATAGAGATTCCCTAGAATTGCCTTATTTGAAGGATTTTTCTTTTCTTCTTTTTTTTTTCTTTCTTTCTTTTTTTTTTCTCTTTTTTTTGTTTTTTTTTGTTTTTTTTTGCATTTTTTTTTCCACAATTTTTTTCTTTTTTTTTTCTCAATATCTATATGTATGGCAACTCAACATTCATAGAAACTAGGAGTGATGACAATTTACTTATAACAAGATCGGATGCAAAGATACGTGAATGATATACACGTACATAACAACTTAATGAATGGCTCAAAGGGGTAAACAATGGATGATTTGAAAGGCTTGTGTTTAGGTCAAAAGGGTTTAGAATCGAATGCCTCTATCCTTTCCATCACATTAATGTAAATACAGCTTTGACACAGAGTTGAGACAAGTTCTAGAAGATGAAAAGCTAAGAAAGCATGCACACATATAAAGAAAAAAAATTAGGCTCAAATAACCTTCCAACAAGGGTTTTTCTCAAATGCTTATCAAAACACCCAATTGCATAACAAACTAACCACAACGCATTTACTCAGCTATTTCCAATGCTAGAGTTAAGAACAATAACTAATCAAAACATTGCAATTAACCATAATCAAGCTCAACTCTCAAATGTATTAATGACTTTGGACAAACTTTCATTTTTCAAGACATTCAAGTACCAAAAATTCAAGTACGGTTTTTTTTTTGTTTTTTCAAAACACACTCTCCCCCACACTTACTCAATACATTGTTCTCAATGTATTCAAGGAATACAATGCAACAATCTAATTAATCTTGAATGTAAGAGAGAATGAGGATGGCATATGATGAGAGATCCAAGGAAACATAGGGGGTTTTATTGAACTTAAAAACTAAACTACTAATCCTACTATCACTACTGGGAATGTCCCTCCCCCACACTTATCTCAAGCATTCATGTTCAACAAATTTCACAAGCAATTATATACATGATATGAGAGATTGAGAGAGGAAAGGGACAACCTGGCCTTAAGGCGGCTCGGTGCTACCATGATAGAGCTTGAGGAGATGGCCATTAACTTTGAATTCTGAACCGCTAACCTCATCCCGTAGCTCTACTGTTCCAAAATCATGCACCTTGGTGACTATGTATGGTCCTTCCCACCTGGTGTTAAGTTTTCCAGGTTTGAGTGCAAATCGAGCCTTGAAGCGTAGAACCTTGTCACCAACCTTGAAGTATTTTCTCATAATCTTTTGGTCATGTAGCTGCTTGGTTTTCTCCTTGTAGATGCGGGAGCTTTCATAAGCTTCTAATCGCATCTCCTCCAATTCCTGTAGTTGCAGCTTCCTCTCTAAGCCGGATTCTTCCATATCCATATTGCACGTTTTCACTGCCCAATAAGTCTTATGCTCCAACTCTACCGGAATGTGACATGCTTTTCCATAGATAAGCCGGTAAGGAGACATCCCTATTGGTGTCTTGAATGCAGTTCTGTATGCCCATAGTGCTTCTTCCAACCTTGACCTCCAATCTTTCCTTGAAGGCTTGACAATCTTTTCCAAAATCTGCTTGACCTCTCGGTTGGATGTTTCTGCTTGCCCATTCGTCTGTGGATGATAAGCAGTGGACATTTTGTGGGTAACTCCAAGTTTAGCAAGTAGGTTATTGACAACCCTATTACAAAAATGGGTACCTCTATCACTTACTATAGCCCTTGGCACTCCAAATCTACAAAAGATGTTAGTCTTGAGAAACTTGGAGACCGTTTGGGCGTCATCTTTCCTAGTAGGAATGGCTTCTACCCACCTAGAAAGGTAATCTACAGCTAACAAGATGTAAGTAAACCCAGATGATGGTGGAAAAGGGCCCATGAAGTCTATGCCCCATACATCAAATACCTCACAAAAGAGCATGGGTTGTTGTGGCATCTCGTGCCGCTTACCTAACCCCCCAAACCGTTGGCATTTATCACATGCCTTACAATATGAATACGCATCCTTAAACAGGGTAGGCCAATAAAACCCAGCCTCTAACACTTTCCTAGAGGTCTTGTTAGCACTAAAGTGTCCACCACATATCATTGAATGGCAAGCAGAAAGGATGGATTGTAATTCTTCCTCAGGTACACATCTTCGAATTATTTGATCGCTGCACATTCTCCACAGGTGTGGTTCATCCCAGACATAGTATTGGGCTTCTCGCTTTAATTTCTGCACCTGAAACGGAGACAAATATGCAGGAATTAATCCTAAGACTAAATAATTAACCAAGTCAGCAAACCATGGTTCTTTTAATTCCATAACACATAAAGCAATATCAGGAAAATCATCACAAACTAAAGCAGAACAATCAACTCCCCTTGTATCATTAGGAAGCCGACTTAGGTGATCCGCTACATGATTCTCTGCTCCAGCTCGATCCTTGATCTCAATATCAAATTCCTGCATAAGAAGAGCCCAGCGAAGCAGTCTTGGCTTAGACTGTGGCTTTTTGAACAAATACCTGACAGCTGCATGATCTGAGAAGACAACAACTTTAGAGTTGATTATATATGATCTAAATTTATCCAAGGCGAATACAATGGCGAACAACTCTTTCTCAGTAGTTGTGTAATTAATCTGAGCACTATCTAATGTTTTGGAGGCATAAGCTATGACCTTAGAGACCTTACTATCTCTTTGGCCAAGCATTGCTCCAACAGCACTATTAGACGCATCACAAGACAGCTCAAATGCAAGGTCCCAGTTAGGAGGAGCCAAAATAGGAGGAGTGACTAATCTATATCTCAACTCATCAAATGCTAGCTTGCACTTGTCATCAAAAATAAAATCCACATCTTTTTGTAGTAACTTTGACAAAGGCAATGCAATTTTACTGAAATCTTTTATAAAACGTCGGTAGAAACCAACATGCCCTAAAAATGACCGAAGGTCCTTAAGTGAAGATGGGTAGGGCAATGATGAAATCACCTCAATTTTTGCCTTGTCAACTTCAATACCTTTTTGAGAAATCAAATGTCCAAGCACTATGCCTTGAGTGACCATAAAATGACATTTTTCATAATTCAAAACAAGTTTCTTCTCAATGCATCGTGCTAAGACATGATCAAGACTAGACAAGCAAGCATCAAATGAGTCACCATAAACAGTAAAGTCATCCATAAAAACATCCATGCAATGCTCAAGGAAATCATAAAAGATTGATATCATGTAACGTTGAAAAGTACCAGGGGCATTACAAAGACCGAAAGGCATCCTCCTATAAGCAAAAGTGCCAAAAGGGCAAGTAAAGGTGGTTTTCTCTTGATCCTCAGGAGCTATAGGGATTTGAAAGTACCCAGAAAACCCATCTAAGAAGCAGTAATGACTCTTTCCCGCTAATCTCTCTAGCATTTGGTCAATAAAGGGTAGAGGGAAATGGTCCTTCCTAGTGGCATCATTTAGTTTTCTAAAATCAATACACACCCTCCAGGCATTTTGTACTCTAGTGGGAATCAATTCATTTTGCTCATTCTTAACAACAGTAAGCCCACTCTTCTTTGGAACCACATGAACAGGACTAACCCACTCACTATCATAAATAGGATATATGATCCCGGCACTAAGTAACTTAGTAACCTCTTTCTTTACAACATCTAAGATCAATGGATTAAGTCTCCTTTGGGGTTGTCTAACAGGTTTAGAACCCTCATTCAACAAAATTCTATGAGTACATATGGATGGACTAATCCCTGGTATATCAGCTAATGTCCAACCAATGGCTCCCTTATTCTTCCTAAGCACACAAAGCAATCTAGCCTCTTCATCATAAGACAAAGCATTAGAAATAATTACAGGCAGTTTATCATCATGCTCAAGGAATGCATACTTAAGATTAGGAGGCAAAGGTTTCAATTCAAGGGAGGGGGGTTGAACAGTAGAACGGATTAGTTCAGGGAGTTGAAGGGAGTAAAGAGAACTTCCCTTTGTAACCTCAGGTGGTTGGTGTGCATTAAACTCCTTTGCATTCATCTCTTGCTCCTTGACCTTCCCAAGTGTTGAGTCAACTTGAGGTTGACTAATAGCAGCAACAGACTTGGATTTATCATTTTTCATACCTGCATCACAGTTAGAGAGAATATCCTGCAAATATTTTATGGTATGAGGAGAAATTATAGATTTAGGAGCAGTGGGAAGAGAATAAGTCTCTTTAAGCCCATTATTCTTAGACACAGGTTGCTTCTGTTTCGGTTCAAATGTATGAGATAGTGGAACAGCTAAAAGGAAACCCTCTTCATCTTCCTGGTCAAGAGAGCTATTACAGTCACTTCCAGCTACATTCTCAGCTTCCACCTTATTATAAGTATCTGCACACTCAAGAAGCAAACCTTTTTCCAAAACAGAATCACTTGCAAAAGTGGGGTTAGCATCATCAGAAGAAAATGTGTAACCGGGTGAAGCAGGAGGGTTGCAACTAATATCAAAATCAGGGCATGTCACGTCACTAACACAAGCATCAGAAAGAGAATGTATAGACGGGAGAGATGAAAAATATGCATCATAAGCAGCTATATCATCATCAAGCTCAAAAGAATCATGTTCAACATGCATATGGAAACAGTAATCATCATGCAAGTTCAATTCATAATCATCTCTAGCATCCTCAATGGCCAAATCAATAGCATTAACACCTAACAAGGAATAATCCTCATAAGGATGTTTCATAGCCTCATACATATTAAAACAGATTTTATGATTCCCAACCTCCATGGTTATAGCACCTTCCTTCATATCTATGATGGTATTTGCTGTTCTAAGGAAGGGTCTGCCTAGAATGAGAGTCGAATCACGAGCTAATTCATTAGACACATCTAGAACATAAAAGTCAGCAGGGAACACAAGATCTTTAACTTTGATTAAGATGTCCTCTAAGATGCCATCTGGATGCCTAATTGACCTATCAGCTAGTTGTAACACGACACTAGTAGGTTTAATAGCCTTGATTCCTAGAGCAGTATAAACAGACTTAGGCATCACATTAATTGCAGCCCCTAAATCTAGCAAAGCAGTAGTTATGTTAACAGGTCCTATCGTACAAGGAATAGTATAGGCACCAGGGTCTTGGCATTTAATGGGAAGTTGGGGCTTAAAGATGGCTGACACATTAGAACTCAATTGGACTCTTTCATTAGGCCTGAATTTTCTCTTGTTTGTGCAAAGATCTTTAAGAAACTTACAATATGCAGGCATACTTTTAATCATCTTGAGAAAAGGCATATTCACTTCTATCTTGCTAAAGAACTCAAACATTTCTTTTTCAGTTTTATCATCATGCAATTTCTTACTTCTAAGGTAAGCTTTAGGAAAAGGAATATCAGAAATTTTTACCTCCTTACCATTTTGCATTAAGGCTCCTTGCATGCTTGATTCGCCCTTCTCATGTGTGTATTGAGCTTTCTCATTGACCTCTTCCAGAAGTGGTTGCTCCTCCACTTGAGGTTGCTCAACTTCCTTGCCATTCTTCTTCTCTAAGATCTCTTTCTCTTTAATGCTTTCAGAATCACCTACTTTCATAGGGCTTAAGGGTGGACTCTCAGCTTCTATCTCTTCATCCATATGGTCTTCACTATCTCCTGGGAAATGCACTATCTTGCCACTTCTTAACTCAATGGCATTGATAGATTTAGGATTGATCACAGTGGTAGAGGGTAGACCACTTCCATTCTTAGCTTGCAAGTCATTAAGAGTGTTGGAGACTTGAGTCAAGTGAGATTGCACCGTGTTATTCTTCATTTCTAACTCTTCCAACTTCTTGCAAATATTTGCCATTTGGTTGTTGTTACTTGCTCTATCACCTTGCATTTGCTGTAGGATTGTGGCAATAGAGGAGAATTGACTATCATTTAAAGCCTTATCTTCCTTCATCCGATTGTCCATATTAGTAAGCTGAGCAGCCATACTCTTTAACAGTTGGTTGGTCTCATCACTCTTTGGTTGGGAAAGTGTGTTATCTTGGAGTGGAATGACCATCTTTGAAGATTCTGGAAACTGGTTAGAAGAGATACCAGCTCCAATATTTGCTTGTTGAAAAAGATTTTGTCTTCTATTATCATTGTCTCTCCAACTAAATTTAGGATTTTGCCTCCACCCTTCATTATATGTATTTGAGTAGGGGTCCCATTTGGGATTGTTAGGGCGCCCTTGATACATGGCAGAGACCTGTTCATAACGAGATGGACAATTGCAGGAGATGTGCATAGATGAGCTACAAAGATCACAACTTGGGGCTACCAATTCCTTACCAACCGAATTGACTTCTTCTTGAAGGGATGGTTTAGAAGCAATCCGGTCTAACTTTGTCATTAAAGCGGAAATTTGAGCGGTGAAGGTGTCAAGCTGAGGAATGTGTAGAGGTGAAGAGTTAACATGATAAACTCCTCTAGAATTCCTTCTTGGTTCCCCATAGGTTTGCTTAGCTAGGGCCATCTTCTTGATCAATTCCCAAGCTTCAGGAGCAGTGAAATCAATGATAGCACCACCAGCGGCTGCATCAATCTTGTCTTGATCTTTCTCTTTCAAACCGTCATAGAAAGTTTGAGCCAGCTGCTCATCAGGAATCTGGTGATGTGGGCACCGAGCCAAAAGATCTTGAAAACGGTTCCAATACTCATACAAAGTCTCATCTGGATCTTGGAGGATTGAATTGATCTCCTTTCTCATAGCAGAAGTTCGAGATGCAGGAAAGTACTTCTCAAGAAAAGCTTTTTGCAAGTTTTGCCAACTTTGATATGCATCAGCTACATGTCTTGGTAAGCTCATGTACCATTCCTTTGCCTTGCCTTCTAATGAGTGGTGAAAGACTTTCCACATGACGTCTTCCACAGAAGCTCCAACTGGCTTCATACTCGAACAATTCAAGTAGAGCTCCCTTAGATGTAGATATGGATCCTCTGCAGACAAACCATGAAACTTAGGTAGTGAATTGATCAATAAACCTTTAATCTCAAAATCAGCATTCATGTTAGGTCCAGCATTAGCAAGATGATTTAAATCAATACCAGAAGTGGTGACTTCCCTAATTGTTCTTCTATGTGGAACCCCATTATTTTCTCCTTCATCCTCACCTCTTCTATGTGGAATACCATTATTTTCCTCTTCATCCTCATTATGGCGTTCCATATCTAAAGTTTGAGTAAATTGATCACCTATTTCAGAATGAAGTTCCCTAAAAGCACTAGGTTCAGCAGATATGTGATGTCCTAAGGGATTTTTACTAATACCCCTTGTTCCTTTTGCTTTATTCTTTTTCAGTTGTTCCCTAAGCTGTTTTAAAGTTATGTCAAGATCAAGATCACTAGGTACAACTTTTTTACCTCGGCGCATGCACACAAAATTCAACCACAATATGCAAAATGTATGATATGTGATACAAATGCAATCTAAAACCTATATGATGAATGAATGCAAGAAACTATAACTAACTAACTAACTAACTAAAAGGCACACAAAAGATTAACCCAAAGAATTTTTTTTTAAAAAAAATTGACACTTAGTTAAACAAGGAGTCAAATAAATTGACTCCCCGGCAACGGCGCCATTGATTTAAAGCCTTTAGTCGCCTCAGGTTAAATCAAAATAAACCAAATTATGCAGTGAAGGGCACAACTCGGGTCGTATTCTCTTGAGGAGCCTTTTATTTAATATCTACTAATAATGTAACATAGTGTTTCAAGCCCATTCAATTGTAAATAGCTCAGCCCAAAACTAGCTAGGGCTACGTGTCTAGTATCAGCAGGTTCTCCATTTATTTTACCGCACAAATGTAGCATAGCTTACTCTATAAATATCACACTGTACAGCACCCATTCTGGTATGTTGGGATTATACAGATTCATGATTTCTCGGTCTTTATACCTCTTCATGGTATCAAAGTCGTGAGTACCTCATCATGGATAGCTCGCCAACATAAGACTCATCAATAAGCACCTCACAAAATTCTGCTTCTGTTCAACAACATTCATCTTTATCTTCTTCTCCATCTCATTTTATCTCTATTAAACTAAACAATGATAATTATATAATTTGGAGAGCTTAAATGGAACCGTATCTTTATGAGCAAAGACTATTTTCCTTGTTGGATGGAACTTTTGATGAACCATCTCGTCTTTTATCTGATGGCACCACTAATCCTGAGCACACAAAATGGTTTTATCAAGATAAGTTTGTACTCTCTGTTCTAATTTCTTCACTTTCTGAGAACTTAGTTGGGCAGGTGATAAGATACAAGACAGCCAAATCACTATGGCTTGGTCTTGAAAAAATGTTCACCCAAAAATCCCAGGCAAAACTACTGCATCTTCAGAATCAAATTACAACCCTTAAAAAGGGATCTAAATCTATTTCAGAGTATTATAAAAGGGCTTTATTGATTGTTGAAGCTATGAACACTGCTGGAAAACCTATTGATGACAGTGATTTTATTCGATATGTTCTTAATGGTCTTAGATCTGATTATGAATCTATTATTCCATCTCTCACTACTCGCCCTGGTGTTCTATCCTCAAAAGATGTTTTAAGTTATTTATTGATTCATGAGGCTAGACTCACACATCTTTACTCCTCTGCTTCTTCTGAAATATCAGCAAATTTAACTATAGCCTCCAATACTGTATCTGATCGGTTTCAACAAATTCCTCGAGGTTCTTTTTCTTTTCAAAGTAGAGGAAGGCACAATCGTTTTGGCTCTTACAGGGGATCTAGAGGCCGCTTTAACAGAGGACGTGGCTATTTTGGTGGACGTTCCTTATCTGATCAATCTAATGCTGATAAATGTGATAAATGCCAACTTTGTGATAAATTTGTCCATACTGCACGTACTTGCTATCAAATGGCCAAACAATCCTACCAAGCAGTTCCTGCATCTCTTATGTAAGCCCACAACTCAACCTATTCTTCAGTACCTGATAGTGCTTGGTATTTTGATACTGAGGCGACAAATCATAGGACCTCTGATTTTTCTAATCTGAATTTACAGTCTGAGCCATACCTGGGACGTGAGCAAGTGCAAATAAGTGATGGATCTCCAATGTCTATTGCCAATCAAGGTTCAGGGAGTTTTTCTACATCTAACCATAAATTTCACCTTTCTAATTTATTACATGTTCCATCCTTATCTAAAAACCTTTTCTTTGTTGCTTGTTTTTGTCTTGACAATTCTGTTTTCTTTGAATTTTACTCTTCTCATTTTCTTATGAAGGATCTCAACACAAAGCAAGTTCTTCTTCAAGGACCAACTAAGAATCAGTGGCATGCCAGACTAGGTCATCCAGCTTTTAGGATTGTTAGACATGTTCTCTCTAAATACTCTTTACCGAATTTTCCACTCAGTCCGTGTCTTGTTCAGCTTGTAATAAATCAAAGAGTCATGTTCTTCCCCATCCCCCTTCTCCTCACCGTTCCCCGCATCCCCTTTTTCTTGTTTTTAGTGATGTTTGGGGCCCTACTCCAGTCCTGTCATTATCTGGTTATCGCTATTATGTAAGTTTTGTTGATGATTATACAAAATTTACTTGGTTCTATCCTCTTAAAGTAAAGTTTGATGTCACTCATGCTTTTCTAACCTTTAAAAAGCAAGTTGAGAATTTCTTCAATACTAAAATAAAGTTTCTTCAAACTGATGGCGGAGGAGAGTTTCAAGCTCTTCACCCACTTCTTCAATCTTCTGGAATTATTCATCGTATTACTTGTCCTTATTCTCACGCACAAAACGGGTTAGTTGAGAGAAAACATCGTCATATTGTTGAATTTGGACTCGCTCTTCTTAATCATGCATCTCTTCCTCATAAATTCTGGACTCACACTTTCTTTTTAGCTGTATATCTAATAAATCGTTTACCTTCAGCCTCTCTTCAGTACAAATCACCTTTCCAACTTTTGTTCAAACGTGATCCTGATTATTCTTTTCTCAAAGTGTTTGGATGTTCTTGTTGGCCTCATCTCCGTGCCTACAATCGTAACAAGCTGGAGCCTTGATCAACTCAATGTATTTTTATGGGCTATGCTACTGATCATCATGGGTATTTGTGTTTTGAGCCCAAAACTGCAAAAGTCTTTATTTCAAGAGATGTGGTTTTTTATGAAAATGATTTTTCTGCCGTAAAATCTTTGGTTCAATTAAATGGGCCTAATAATACCTCTTATACTTCTTTACCTATAATTCCACACCCACAGCTCAGCCCACTTAACTTGCCCTCCCTTTTAATTTTCTCTGACCCGATTACCTCTGCCCTTCCTGACTCTCCTTCCTCTTCCAATTTGTCTTCATCATCCCAAACTTCATCGATTCACTCTACTACTTTACCGACTGTCACATCCTCCCTATCTTTTTTCCAAACTTCACCCTCCGTACCTTCGACCTCTCCTTTTCAACCTCCTCGCATGGTAACTTGTGCTCAAACCAACTCTCTGAAACCTAAACAATTTACTGATGGCACTATCCATTGGCCTCCACTACGTGCTCTTGCCATATCACTTGACTCGCCTCCCGAGAGGCCCACATCTGTTGCTCAGGCTTTGAAATATCCAAAATGGCGAGCTTCCATGAGAGACAAACTTGCTGCTTTACTCTCAACTCAAACATGGATTCTGGTGCCTCCCTCCCCATCACAAAATATTGTTGGATGCAAATGGGTGTTTCGCAAGAAATACAAATTCGATGGTACTTTAGACAAGTATAAAGCACGTTTGGTAGCTAAGGGATTTCATCAAGCTTTAAGTATCGATTACCATGAAACATTTTCTCTAGTTGTTAAACCAGCTACAATTCGTCTTCTTCTTTCTTTGGCTGTCTCTTATGGCTGGTGTATTAGACAAATTGATATCCAAAATGCTTTTCTTCATGGAGACTTGGATGAAACTATTTGTATGAAATAGCCCCCTGGATTTCAAAATGTAGAGTATCCTAATTATGTTTGCAAACTTCAAAAATCAATTTATGGACTAAAGCAAGCTCCAAGAGCTTGGTTTGCTAAGCTAAGCTCATGTCTTATTCAACTATGTTTCACTTATTCTAAGGCTAATACTTCCCTTTTTACTATGTGAACTTCGTACTGCACCTTCTATGTCTTGGTGTATGTTGATGATATGTTGGTACTTAGGTCTGATACTATTGTTGTTCAACAATTAATCTCAACTCTCCATGATTACTTCCCCGTCAAAAATCTTAGTTAATTGAGTTTTTTTCTGGGTATAGAATGTAATTTTACTTCTTTTGGTTTATTTTTATCCCAGCGTAAATACATCTCAGAATTGTTACAGAAGACTAATATGGTTGATTGCAACTCTGAGTCAACACCTATGTCATCAAAAACTAAACTCTTTGCATTTGATGGCTCACCTATTGAAAATGGTGAATTTTTTAGAAGTATTGTTGGAAGTTTGCAATATTTGTCCTTTACTAGGCCTGACATTTCCTTCGCTGTTAATAAAGTGTGTCAATTTATGCATAATCCACTTGATACTATTGGAAGGCAGTCAAAAGAATCTTACGTTATTTATCTGGTACTGTCGATTATGCTCTTATTATTCAAAAACTAAACTCTTTGCATTTGATGGCTCACCTATTGAAAATGGTGAATTTTTTAGAAGTATTGTTGGAAGTTTGCAATATTTGTCCTTTACTAGGCCTGACATTTCCTTCGCTGTTAATAAAGTGTGTCAATTTATGCATAATCCACTTGATACTATTGGAAGGCAGTCAAAAGAATCTTACGTTATTTATCTGGTACTGTCGATTATGCTCTTATTATTCACAAGTGTTCTTCTTCTTCTTCTTCTTCTCTCACTGCTTATACTGAGATTGAGTCACCTCCAGATCTTAGTCCCCACTCTGATAAAGATAAAGACCTTGTGGCCTACTCTGATGCTGATTGGGGTGGAGATGTAGATGATCGACGATCTACTGGAGGTTATTGTGTATTCTATGGTCCTAACTTAATATCCTGGAGCTCTAGGAAATAACCAACTGTGGCAACATCCTCAACAGAGGCTGAATATAAGGCTCTTTCTCTTGCCACTTGTGATTTACTATGGTTGCAAACCTTACTAGTTGAGCTTGGCATTTCTCTTTCATCTCCACCAACTCTATGTTGTGATAATATTAGGGCAACATATTTAGCTGCTAATCCTGTTATGCATGCTAGAACAAAACACATTGAATTACATTATCATTTTGTTAGAGAAAGAGTCGCTACCAAAAATTTGCAAATTTCCATAGTTTCATCCAAATATCAGCTGGCAGATATTTTTACAAAACCTCTTGATGCACCAAGATTCAAGTTTCTTCGGTCAAGTCTCACTGTCAACTTGATGCCGCTCGACTTGCGGGGGGGCTGTTAGAGCAAAAATGAAGAAGGCTAAGCCCATATCTACTAATAATGTAACATAGTGTTTCAAGCCCATTCAATTGTAAATAGCTCAGCCCAAGACTAGCTAGGGCTATGTGTCTAGTATCAGTAGGTTCTCCATTTATTTTACCGCACAGATGTAGTACAACTTACTCTATAAATATCACACTGTACAACACCTATTCTGGTATGTTGGGATTATACAGATTCATGATTTCTCGATCTTTATACCTCTTCACACTGTAAGGGAGACAGAGAAGAAAAAAGGACGTGGCCAACCAAACTACAACACTCTCACCAACTATGACGGACTTCAACACTCACGCCCCTAAAAAGGATGCCGGAAAAGCAAGCTTTATGGCCAAATATGACCGTCGTCGCTGTAAGACATCCTCATCTCTCTCTTAGCTTTGGACGAGAATAGATCCAGACAAGACAAATAAAGAGGCAGAATAAAGAAAGAAAAAGGGAGCTGAAGGTTGGTGGGGAAATTTAGAAGGCATTCAATGATAAATTAACGGTCAATGGGCTTTTGTCTTAAGCCAAAAGCTTACTTGACTAGCCTCACGTTGATCTGTGATTGAGGGGAAAGCATTGTGTGTTTGTTTAGGTATTTGGGGCCCTTTTAGCATTGTGTGTTTGTTTGGGCGTTTGGGGCCCTTTAAGTCTGATTGAAGAGTAATAAGTCCAATTGGGGCTTATAAAAAAAAATTATCATGTTTGTCTGAGCGTTGGCTTCATCATTTTCGGTTGAAAATAAGTTGCTTTTCCATAAGCCCTACAGTGTGACTTATTATGATGCAACTTGCGCTAGCTTTTGAGGATTGCTTTCTTCTACCATTATTTCCCCATCATTTACTGCTTTCTTCTAATGTATCGTTTATGGACTGGTCACCGGAATGGGGGTCGGAAAAATTCAGAGCTCTCGCCGGAAAGTTACAACCACTATGGGGAATTATCAAGAACTCGTTATCGGTGCTTGGAGAATGGAAAGAGAAGAATGAATGGGGCTCTGGTTCTCTAGTTTAGCTGTGGTGATGCCGCCGGAAACTAGATTATGGTCGCCGGAAAAATAGAATGGGGTCGGAAAACACGGGAGCTCGTTGGAGGTGGAGGAAAACAAAGATGATATGGTAGTGTGTAGCTTCGACTGTGATGATGATGCTTGAGTGACGGTGTGAGCAAAAGAGGAAGGGTGATGGTGGTGTGTGGACGTCGGAAGGGAGTTTGAAGGTAGCAGTGGTAGTTGTTGATGAAGAAGATGGCGGTGAGGATGGAGAAAGGACGGTGACGGTAGTGAAGAAGAAAGGAAAGAAGACGATGAAGGTGATTAATGGTGGAAAGCAGACGATGAATAGTGGTAGTTGTTGATGAAGGTGATAAAATGGGGGAAAAATTAACTTTATAAAAAACGGTAAATTTATATAATTTCTAATTTATTCATATTTTGATTATAATTTTATCATGTATCTTACCATTGTCAAAAATTGTTATCTGGATGGGTAAGCGGCATGAAATTTTTGAGTATGGGTCTTGTGGTAACACTATCACCATTGGATAATTTAGATCAATTTATCATCAAGAATGCCATTTTTTAATAAATGAGAAGGAGGTGTAAACGACTGTCTTTATATATGCCTTTTGCATTACTTGTCATGATGGTCATAATTTTTAAATATTTTATTTAAAATTGTACCATTGTCAAATTTTCAAAGTTAATTTTTGGAAAAATTGTGAAAAAATCCCTCTATGTGCAGATATCTTCCCAGGTCCCATTTGGCAATTAAGTTGCCAATAAGGTCTTTTTTCACAATTATTCCTTCATTTTTTTTCATTTTTCATAATTTTTACAATTTTTTCTCTTAAATAATACAAAAGTCACTTATGCAAAAGCTAAATCAAACATCTTTCACTTTTACATAAGTCACTTATCTAATCGTTAATCCAAACATTCATCATTTTACTCAATCTTATTTTTTTCTAATTTTAAGATTTCATAAATCAAAATAAAAATAAATCACTTATCCAATCGTCAATCCAAATACACACATAAACTATACAATCAATGAACCAAACACATGATATTTGAAATAATCCAGCCAATCTTGCGATTGGGCCTCCAATCACAGGATTGGACTATATGTAAACGCTGAACGAAACACGCTGATTACAAGTTAGTTCGATCTTTATGATGCAGGATAAGATTGATTGATAGGGGGCATTGGAAAATGCTTTAAAGCACATGACAAAAAACTAGACTTTTGATTCCTATTTTTAACAAGTTCTTTCATAAAAGAGAATATGTGCGTATTTAAAAATTACTTGTGCATTAATAAATAAATCATGAAAAAAAATGCATTAATTAAAAAAAATACTACCTCTGATTCTCATTTATTTTTTAAAAAAAAATTATGAAAACTAAATAAATTATTTTAAAATATTTATATTTATCGTTATTCTTCAAACTAGTTTGTCTTACTTATAAATTGATATATAATTTAATTATACACAATATATAATATGATTATTTTATTTAGCTTCGTTAATCCCTCCAAAAAAAATTAACCGAGTCTTATATTAAGGACCGAAAGGAGTACTATGCACTTAACCTTATATACTTAATATACTTTTATATAAGAAATAATGTATAAAGAATTCACATGTTTTGATTTCATTGGGCATAAGCAAGTTAAGTAAATAAGGTTAAGTTATTTTCTTAAAAAATAAAGAAAAGCGCTACTTTGCATTAATTACTTGAACTATTTTTATAAAAAAAAAATGATATTTTCCTTCAATTAGAGAAATTTCTTATAATAAAAATTGGTGACTTAAATAATTTTGGTAAGCTTTCTAGTTTTCAATATATTTTCATAATTTTTTCTATTAATAACGAAATCTTCACATCAATAACAATTTTATCACTCCGGAAAAAAATAACAATTTTATCACGATTTTGTAAAATATGTAAATTGATCGTATCTAGGGT
The DNA here is from genome assembly GCA_963242795.1 of Inga leiocalycina. Taxonomy (NCBI): domain Eukaryota; kingdom Viridiplantae; phylum Streptophyta; class Magnoliopsida; order Fabales; family Fabaceae; genus Inga; species Inga leiocalycina. Next base: position 9,939,901 of record OY725327.1, on the reverse strand, counting down.
AACCTTGTTAGCAAATCGGACAATTTTTTTCATTTCTTTCCCTGAAGGCAAGCCGGCGGCGGCTGCTTTTATAAGCCTCTAACCTAACTACTCCCTCCGGTCCTAATTATATGATAATATTTAGAAGTTGATTTTGGTCCTAATTATAGGACAAAGTTCTAATTTTTGTCAATTTCTTTCTAAAATACCCCCATTGATACTTTTTCAATAATAATTAAATATAATAATAATTTAAGAATACACCTATGTATTCTATAAAGTGACTAATGCTCGCAACTCATTAATACCACATACACCTCAATTATACTGTTTTTTTTTTAAATTTTAAATTTTAAATAAGGGTATTTTAAGAAAATAAATATGATTAACTAATTTAATCAATATCTTTAATTTCTCCAAAATTAGGTAAATATGTCCTATAATTAGGACTGGAGGGAGTATATTATAGATATAGTTAATCATGTTTGTGTATAATAAATCAAACTATTAATAAATAATCACCTTTCGCCAAACAAAATAGTCACCGACTGACACTATTTTTTGCTAACAACTGGCACTATTTATTTATAAAATATAAACTTATTGTGGCTCTTCTCTAATTTTGAATAGTTTTATTTTAGTTTTAAAAATTCACATATTTTAATGCTGTCGAATAACATTAAATTTTAATTTATATGATCTAATTTATATTACTATTTTTTTAAAAAAAATTTGTGCATATAATCTTCAGTAACACTATTTATTTAATTGACCTCAAGGCTCAAGATTGAAAAAGACAAAAAATTAAAATAATGAAAATATAAACAAGCGACGTTGCCAACTGGCGAATATGGGAAATAAAGATCCGAATATTTAAGGGTAACTAGGCTGCACGCGTTTACTCCAATTGGGGCAATTCATTGTACCAAAATAGAACGTGGACTGTTATAATTAATGGGCACATTGGATTTTTATATATCATTGACCAACTTGTGCATATGGGAGGGTCGTCGCCATCACGTGGCAGCAGATCAAGTTGAAGAAAAAGCTGACAAAGCTTGAATTTAAGTGGCTAGTCAAAACAGTCAAACTCGGTGGCAAGTAATTTAAGGGCACAGCTTAGAAATTAATGGACAAGAAGAGATACGTCCGTGGTGTATCTATTATAATTCTGAGGTTCAATTCCCAAGTTTTCAAGTTATATTTTCTCCGATTGATTTTATTATATGGGTTGCCTCCATTAACCAGACGCCTACGTAAATCCTTATTCTTTCACTAACCATTATTAATTAATGACACTTCGTTTTCATTAACATCAGCGCCTAGTTAAAATAAAGGGTAAAGGTGCTAAAATGACCATAAATTTTTGTGAAAAGAGTAACTATAATCATGAACTAATTTTTGGAGTAAAAGTAATCATAAACTTTATAAAAGAGAGCAAAAGTAACCATGATGTTAATGTCCGTTAATATCAACTTTTTAAGGTGTTAAAATAGCCATTGACTAATGTCAAAAGTGTAAAAGTAACTATAAAATTTTTTTTGGATGCAAAAGTAACTTCTTGAACATTAATTCATAATTTTTTTTTTTACTTTTGTGTTGTGACTTGTGAGTGCTTTATCAATTTGAGGATTAAAATGACAAAACTTATTAATTAATATTCAAAAAGTCAACTTTTTTTATTTTGGCAAGAATGACGAAACGAAAGAAAATCATCACCTAACTCTAAAAGATAAAATTCAAGGTAATTAAACTTGGACTTGTCAGTGATTCGGCCGGGGTATTGGGTCAAGGGTCAGTGGGTTAGACTAGAGCTAAACCGGTGGGAAATGGAAAATTTTAGGCTTATAGTATGAAATTTTAAAAGAAAAATAAAAAAAATGTTTTTTTAAACAAAAATTAAAAGCTTAACCCAAACCTACTAACTAGTTAGCCGGTTTCCGATCTAGTTCGGATCAAATAACCATGATAAAATCCTTAACATTAATTATAAAATAGGTGACTTTTTGAACATTAATTTATCAATTTTTTTTTTTTACTTTTGCTTTTGTGTTGTGAATGTTTTATCAATTTGGGGATTAAAATGACAAAAGTAAAAAAAAAAAACTTATAAATTAATGTTCAAAAAGTCACCTATTTTATAATTAATGTTAAGGATTTTATCATGGTTATTTGATCCGAACCAGATCAAAAACCGGCTAACCGGTCAGTAGATTTGGGTTAATTTTTTAATTTTTGTTTAAAAAAACATTTTTTTTTATTTTTCCTTTAGAATTTCATACTATAAGCCTAAAAGTTTTCATTTCTTACCGGTTTAGCTCCAGTCTGACCCACTGACCCTTGACCCAGTATCCCAGCCGGTTCACTGACAGGTCCAGGTTTAATTACCCTGGATTTTATCTTTTGGAATTAGATGATAATTTTCTTTCGTTTCGTCATTCTCGCCAAAATAAAAAAAAAAAGTCGACTTTTTGAATATTAATTCATAAGTTGTCATTTTAATCTCTAAATTGATAAAACACTCACAACACAAAAACAAAAAAAATTATGAATTAATGTTCAAGAAGTTACTTTTGCATCCAAGAAAAAGTTTATGGTTACTTTTGTACTTTTGACATTAGTTAATGGCTATTTTAGCATCTTAAAATGTTCACATTAACGGACGTTAACGTCATGGTTACTTTTGCTCTTTTTTATAAAGTTTATGGTTACTTTTGCTCCAAAAATTAGTTTATGATTACAGTTACTCTTTTCACAAAAATTTATGGTTATTTTAGCACCTTTATCCTAAAATAAATACTAAATCATGTCAGTGAGTCTTTGAAAGAAAAACAGTAGTCCTCCAACCTTTTTTTTGGTTTTTTAAATTTGAGTTTATACAAGACTTAAAAAATTAACAGTGAAAAAATAGAACTGAATAACAGTAAATTCGGTAGATCAGATGGCTCTATAACAATTAATATAGGTTAGTCTAGCAATCTAAGGCCCTATTAAATCCTCATGGGTCATAACTTCAAATCTCAGAGAAATCACATGAGTTGAGAAGAACAACCATAAATCCGAATTAGATATTAGATGATAATATAAAGAAAACAGTGCTATATAACATTTTTGTTAGTTAAACTCAATACTTCAAAATATGGGCTGCCCACGATGTTCACGAGACTAGCTACTAGCTACTAGTAGTCTAATATAAGAATTTAAGACCACTTGGTATATCATACCCCAAAAAAAAAAAAAAGTACACTTGGTACATCCCAGCAGCAGCAAGTTGATATTAATTAAGCTGAGTCTTATTTTTAAGAATTGATGACTGAAATAATTTGATGAGATTCATGTAACTAACTATCTCTAATTTTATACGTAGAATATGCATTCATTTGTATCCTTTATTACTTTGATCCAATAACATGAAATATTTATTATTATTATTATTTTTTTGCCAATATATTAATTATTAGTTTATTAGACTGATGGAAATATAGTGGAATTAACAATGGAAGCAGCACAAAGCATACTATTTCGGGTGAGACGTTATATCTACCGCACGACTCACCGACGAAATTAAACAAACGAAAGAATAAGACAACTTGAAATTGATTGATTTATGAACCGAGACCCCGTGACCTGGTTCAATTAGTAAACAACGACTGCTATTGCAAATGATTGATAGGATAAGACTGCGATTGCGAATGATTCAGAGGATACTACTACTACTACTATTATTATTATTATTAAGCTCCGATACCTTCTCTCTGGCTATATATAAGAAGAGCTCTCCATCATCAAGGGATATCAGAGCCATTGTGCATACTTATATCTTTACACATAATTATGGCTTCTTTCTCCGCAACCAGAAAGAGGGCCTTGTTGCCTTCTCTATTTCTCCTATTGGCACTCTTCACTGCAAATCTTCACATCTCAGGTGATATATACATGTCCCTATTTTACTAACTCAATCATGAATAGTATGTTCAGCCATTAAAACTGCATAGTTGTTAGTCAATAATCGAGAACCTTTGTCTAGGGAGACATATATACTACCAAGAACATATAGAACTTGTCACTAATTAATTAGTGGTAGTCTATTTGATGAAATGAATAAATTTCATTGCTAAATTTTGCCGTTAATCCATTGCCTTTTTTTAAAAGTAAATATAGTGCTAGGATTTTTCTCATAAAGGCTAGGGGAATTTTTATGCTTGTTTCACACACATTTTTGCTTCTTTAGTCATTCGTAGCGTTTATACTATATAGTCAACTCGTGATTCTGCATTGTTTTTAGGAAAAATTTTAGATAAGGACGTAGTAAATTAATATCCATTATATCTCAATTAAATCTGAAATTTCATTGCAGTCCCGTGGAGCTACAATGAAATTAATTTGTGAAGTAAAAGATAAAAATAACCCTTTCAAAATTGAAGTAGAAACAACTTGATTTGTAAAGGCGATCACATCATGAATAAGTGAAATAGTCCTAGAAATTAGTGTAATTCCACTTTTTCACCAAGTACCATCATGAATTGTTCATAAGACTGTTCCACTTATTTATAAGAGTATTTCACTTATTTATGATGTGTTTGCTATTTACAGATCAGGTTATTTCTTCTTTAATTTTTGAAAGGGTTATTTTTATCTTTTTTATTTCACAAATTAATTTCACTATAGGCCCATTGAACTGCGGTGAAATTTCAAATTTATGATTGTATTAAGTTCTTAGTTGTAACTTAATGAATTCCAGTATTTCATTCAAAAAAAAAAATTTCAAATTCCTTTGTGACATGTTAAAAATTAACTTGTTACAATGGTCCTTGTCTGAAATTTGTCCTTGTTTTTTAAAGCTAGAATTATACCCACATTGTTCCCCTTCAGGGAGAAAAGCACTAGTACAGCAGATTCTATTTTGTTTGAAGTAGAAATCAACTTTCCTGAGTGAAAACCAAAGCTCGCTTTACTGATTATACTTGCACATATTGATTACTTCTGCCAAAAACAAACTTTTGTGGGAATTGCAGATGCTCAGATCGGTGTTTGCTATGGCATGATGGGCGACAATCTGCCATCCAAGAGAGAAGTGGTGGGTCTTTACAGAGCCAACAACATCCGGCGAATGAGACTCTACGAACCCAACCAAGAAGCTCTCGACGCCCTCCGAGACTCCGGCATCGAGCTCATGCTCGGCATCTCCAACGGCGACCTCCATAACTTGACCGCCAGCCGTTCCAACGCCGACCAATGGGCTCAACGCTTCGTTTTCAACTACTACCCCTCCGTCAACATCAAATACATCGTCGTCGGCAACGAAGTCAACCCCGTCGGAAGCTCCTCCTGGGCTGCCCGGTACGTCCTTCCGGCCATCAAGAACGTGTACCAAGCCATAAGAGCCAGAGGCCTTCATGACCAAATCAAAGTCACCACCGCCATAGATACCACCCTCATAGGGACCTCGTTCCCTCCATCCAAGGGTAGCTTCCGAAACGACATCAGATCATACTTGGACCCTATCATCGGCCACTTGGTCTTCGCTAATGCCCCATTGTTAGCTAATGTGTACCCTTATTTCGCCTATAAGGGGAACCCTCGTGACATATCTCTGCCTTATGCTCTGTTCACTTCTCCAAACGTGGTGGTCAGGGATGGTTCCAGAGGGTACCAGAATTTGTTCGACGCTGTGTTGGACTCGATTCATGCGGCTTTGGATAACACGAGGATTGGATTTGTGAGGGTGGTGGTGTCGGAGAGTGGGTGGCCTTCTGATGGGGATTTGGGGGCTTCGTTCGGTAATGCCACGGCTTACCTTGATAATCTGATTCGTCATGTGAACAAAGGTACTCCGATGAGGCCTGGTCCTATAGAGACGTATATTTTTGCCATGTTTGATGAGAAAGATAAGAGTCCGGAACTGGAGAAACATTTTGGGCTGTTTTTTCCTAACAAACAAAAGAAGTATCCATTTGGGTTTTGAGGACATAGGGACTAGAAGTTTGGTGTTGATGATGAGTTTAATGTCACAATTCCTCTCGAGTGATATTTGAGGATTTCACAGTATGAGTACTGAACTATGCTTTTATTAGCTGTGGAGCTTCGTGGATGAATAATTATGAGCAATAAATCTTTGTTTGTCTTTGTTTATGTGTACTCCCTTGTTATTACAACAGTGCCCCTAATTAATGTAGAGTGCATAAAACCAAGGGTTAAGGTGGATCCAACGTGGGCCGCAAATTAAAGCATTTTTTATTTTTTATTTTTTGATGGTTTATGCAATGGACTATTTTTGGCCTTCGGTGCACCCACCTTCCAGGTATCCGGCGTTAACCTGAAGGCCAACACCGGATTTACCGACATGGGCCCCCGACAACCGACTAGTCCTGGCGCCCCCAATCTGATAGGCCCGACAGGAATTCACCTCTTTGAGGCGCCCCAGGGGAGAGAGCTCCCAATGAAAATCTTTACACCTTTCGTTTCCTGGAATCGAACCCAGGAACGGATTGGTGTGGCGCAGATGCCTACCCATCTGCACTAACTTCCATTGGTCAAATTAAAGCATTTTACCAAGTATATCTAGCACCTAAAGAGTTTTGTGGTGCAGCATTCTAAGTAGTTTTGGAGGCGTGTGGAACACCCTAAAATATTTCATGCTGCATTTAATACTTTGAAGTATTTTTTGGGGCGTATCCAGCACTATAAAATATTTTTTTGACACATCCCGCGCTAAGGTACATAAACTATTTTACGATGTTGGATGCATCTGAAAAAAATACTTTAATTACTTTAGAGTATTGAATGTACATGAAAAAATATCTCAAGGTGCTGGATGTACCTTAACCTTAAAATTAATCCATCTTCAGTTATTTTTCATTAAATTTTGTATTAATTTAAAAAATAAAAAAGAGTATGTAAGATTCATTTAATGAATTTATTCACCCAATTTTTAAATTAAAAATTCAAAAGGGGAATGATTGAGAAATAAATTCCTATATTTTATTTTAAAATAAATAAATATCATTTACATTAATTTTTTCATTTTCAGAACAGATTGTTTTTTATACAATTTTCAGAACAGATTTTGTTTCAAGAGAAATTATCAAATGAGTTGGGCCACAAAGCTTCTGGTGAGGAATGACCAATGAGAGAGAAGCAATGCTCAAGCGTTTGGGCGAGGCTCAACTACAAATTTCCACAGTTGGGCCGAACCTGATGTTGATTCTTTTTTCGGCCTAAACCTAACCTGATGTTGATGATCGAAAGAAAATAGATAACATAATTTATGTATAAAAAAAAAAATTTAGATCATGGCATTGGCAAACGAAGCTCTATCTAGATCTCTACCTTATTGAATTGCCTTCAATAAGAGGATTTTTATGCCTAACCAAAAAAAAAAAAAAGTTCTACCTTATTGGAAGCATGCTCTTCTCAATCGAGGGTCTTAATTGCTAATGAGTGTATGGGATCCAATCGCACTTAGTTTTTTTCTTTTTTCTTTTTTTTTATTTCAGGTTCTAGCCCTCTTTTGTAAACGAGAAAAAAAAGAAGGATGGGAAACGTTAGCCAAGGGTCCCAAATAAAAATAAACAAATACAAATAAGTGTTGTAAAAGTATGTGTTAAGAGAGCAAGAGCTAAGAGAAAATTTCTAGAGAGAAGTTAGGGCCCGTTTGGTTCACCAAAAATGGAGGGAACGGAAAAGAAAATGGGAATTTGCCAGTGACGGCAACTGTTTGGTTCGAAATTTCCATCGGAAAACTTTTTCCTGCTTGCTCGAAATTTCAAATGCATAAATGAAATGTGGTTGCCACCAAAAATGGTGGGAAGCCATTTTGCAGCAGCGGGCAATTTGAACAAAAGTCCCATTTGCCCCTGATTTGACATTGAGGTAATCTAAATAGTCGGAGGAGCAAAGTAAAATGGACACAGGGGGAGCTGGAAAAATAGAGGGTGGTGACGATCAGAGAAGGTGAGTGGCATTTTACGGGCTACGGCGGTGCATCCTGAACAATAAGTGGGTTCCTTCTTTTCCATCGATGTTGCTTGTGTTACCATTTTTTGTTTAATTTGATGCACCCATAGTCCTTAGTTTTCAGTGTTGAACTAAGCAAAGATGCCATTGCTTGGGGGAGCTGTTTCAAAATAGGTGGATGTAGTTTAAACTCCATGCTTGCAACAAATGATGATCAACCATAGCCTGACCATGAAGTATCCATGTCATGAACATCATTTAGTTTGTGATGTTTCACGCAATGGAAGCGGTCTTGACTTGATGCAGTTAGTGGGCGAGCAACGGCTGAGAGTGATGTCAGATAATTGTCCTGTAACCATGAGTTAAATTATACCATAGAAAATGCATTTCCCCATTATTTAGAGAATTTGATTCTGTAATGCATAGTTATGTATGTAAGTTAACTCTCCATTGAGGGATGCATATGTTTGTGGTGAAGACACTTGTTTAAAAATATGCTCTGTTTTGGTGATAAAAAACAAGGGCAAACATAGCACTATTTCAACATGCACATGGGCACATAATAGTTTAATGTATATGAATTAGGGAAAATCCCTCATAAAGAACTTTGAATATGGTAAAAGACAGAAATGTGTTATAAAATTCCTAAATCCCTCAGAGGTGCTAGCACTTATCAGGGATTTACAATTTCAGGGGCAAATTACCATTTTACCCTTATCTATATTTTTATTAAAATAATAAAAAAACTTCCGCCGGCCGGCTACCACTGGTGGCGGCTCGCGGCCGCCCGGACTCGGCGGCAGGCGGGCGCAGCCGGCAAGCCCCAGCCAGGGAATATTCCGTCCTGACAAGGACGGAATATTCCCCCAAGCTTTGGGAAAAAATTCCCAAAGCTTGGTGGAGGTGGGGGATCGAAACCCTCAAGGTGCATGACCACTAGGCTAAGCTTGCACTTTAATATATATAGTGCAGAAAAAATATATATAGTAAACTTTGATTTTTAACTAAACCAACTAACAAGTTCAGATAAGGAATTGGTAGATTGATAAAAGAAATTAACAACTTCATATAATAATTTCACAATTTTCGTTTTTTAAGCAAAAAATTCACCTACTCTCTCAGACCATTCACTAGTTCAGATAAGGAATTCCCAAGTTCATATGACGAATTAACAAATTGAGATAAGGATTTCGCAACTTTTATTTAGTAAAAAAATTTTAAATTAAATTTTATTAATAAGCTCATTTTTGTTAGTAAAAAATTTTAGACAAAAATTCGTACAAACGGACAAACTCTCGGATTCTAAATCACTAGCGGGTAACCCGCTAGTGATGATCACCAAAGGGTTACCCTTTGGTGATATGCTTCATCACTAGCGGTTACCCGCTAGTGATTTCGTATCCCAAGAGTTCGTCCGTTTGTACGAATTTTTGTATAAATTTTTTTACTAACAAAAAGGAGCTTATTAATAAAATTTAATTTAAAATTTTTTTACTAAATAAAAGTTGCGAAATCCTTATCTCAATTTGTTAATTCGTCATATGAACTTGGAAATTCCTTATCTAAACTAGTGAATGGTCTGAGAGAGTAGGTGGATTTTTTACTTAAAAAACGAAAATTTTGAAATTATTATATGAAGTTGTTAATTTCTTGTATCAATCTGCCAATTCCTTATCTGAATTTGCTAGTTGGTTTAGTTAAAAATAAAAGTTTACTATATATATTTTTTCTGCACTATGTATTCTAAAGGGCAAGCTTAGCCCAATGGTCATGCACTTTGTCATGCACCACCAGGTGGGGGGTTTGATCCCCTACCCCCACCACACTTTGGGAATTTTTCCCTAAAGTCTGGGGGAATATTCAGACGAAATATTCCCTGGCCGGGGGCCCTGCTGGCGGCGCCCGCCTGCCGTTGTTGGCGGTCGGCGGAGGTTTTTTTATTATTTTAATAAAAATATAGGCAAGGGTAAAATGGTAATTTACCCCTGAAATTGTAAATCCCTGATAAGTGCTAACACCTCTGAGGGATTTAGGAATTTTGTAACACCTTTCTGTCTTTTAGCATATTCAAAGTTCTTTATGAGGGATTTTCCCTATGAATTAAGTAGCTTGTAATTCATTCACCCTATGGTCACCCCGTGGTTACGATTGACTCCCATTAGTAAAAGTCATTCACTCTGATAATGAAGTTAGCCTCGTCGGTGGATTCTCCTGGGCTGCCCGGTATGTCCTTCCGGCCATCCAGAATGTATAATATCCATAAGAGCAAGAGGCCTTCAAGACCAAATCAAGGTCTCAACCGCCATGGACATGACCCTCCTAGGAAACTTATACCCTCCATCTCAAGGTAGCTTCTGAGATGATGTCAGATAATACTTGGACCCTATCATCGGCTACTTGGTCTACGCTAACGCCCCATTATTGGCTAATGTTTACCCTTACATTGCCTATTTCGGTGACCCTACCAACATATCTCTACCTTATGCTCTGTTCACTTCTCCAAATGTGGTCGTCTGGGATCATTCTAGAGGGTACCAGAATCTATTCGATGCTATATTGGATTTTATTCATGCGACTTTGAATAGTACAAGGATTGGTTATGAGAGGGTGGTCGTGTTAGAGAGCGGGTGGCCTTCCGATGGGGCGTTTGGGGCTACGTACGATAATACTGAGACTTACCTGGACAATATGATTCGTCATGTGAATTGTGGGACTCCGATGAGGCCTAGTCCTATAGAGACTTATATTTTTGCCATGTTCGATGAGAACCAGAAGAATCTAGAATTGGAGAAACATTTTGGGCTATTTTATCCAAACAAGCAGAAGAAGTATCTGTTTGGATTTGGAGGACATAGGAACTGGGAGCTTGTTGTTGATGATGTTGAGTTTAATGTGTCAATTCCTCTCAAGAGTGATATTTAATTTCAATTATCTGTGGAAACATATCAATTAGTAGAACCCTCGATAAAAGAAAAAGATGCCGTATATGAATCACTCACATATTCCTCTAATTTATATGTATATGCGAGATTAATTTCAAAAATCTGTAGGGATATCCAAGAACAAACGATTTTTATTGGAAATATTGCTGTAATAAATCCTTTGGGAATACATTAATTTCTGGCGTTTAGAGCTTTGATACTGGTGGCTGTTAGTGACTGGTTGACTGATTATGTACCACTCTGGTTTTATTTATAAGTCCTTTTTTTATCCTATTTATAAGTCCAATTTCAGGATAGTAAATGCATTTTATACTTTTTTACCCCTATTAATTGCAATAAACAAAAAAGAATTTATGCATGTTGACTTTTAGAACAAATCATAGATAAAGGCGAAATTGAAAATTTAGCCTATAATTAATGAGTTAACTAACTCTTCTTGGTATGTGAGAATTAATTAAAACGGATTTATAAATGGGACTAGAGTGGTAGTCCTTTAATGAAATTATCTCTATTATTTACTATTCTGGTCCTATTTATAAGTCTTTTTTGATAAAAAAATTTGGTTCTATTTATAAGTCCAATTTCAGGATAATAAATGCGTTTTATACTTTTTTCCCCTATTAATTACAATAAACAAAAAAAATTTATTCATGTTAACTTTTGGAACCAATTATAGATAAGGGCAAAATTAAAAATTTAACTTATAGTTAATGAGTTAGCTAACTATTTTTAGTATGTGAGAATTACTCCCTCCGATCCTATTTATAAGCAACTTTCCTTTTGATTGCGCAAAATAAACTGGTAGTTAAAAGTAATAAGTGTGTCAAAAATACCATATTTTTTCCATATATGCCCCTATTTATGAAAAGAGTATAGGAGAAAGAATAGATAAAAAGTATTAGAGATATAAGATATGAGAGAGAATGAATATTTAATAATGGTAAAATAGGAAAAAAAGCTTATATTTTCAGACAAAAAATGAAAGTTGCTTATAAAAGGGACCAGCTCTATGAGAGAGAAAGTTGCTTATAAATAAGATCGGAGGGAGTAGTTAAAAAGGACTTATAAATAAGATCAGAGTGTATTACCCATGCGTGTACAAATCCATCATACGAGTAGTGTTCGACAATCATCAGATGTTAAAAACGTATGGCTTTGTAGGGATCACTTACTTTTTTCAATCCTAATTATTAGACAAAGTTGATTTTTTTTAGAGAAATTAAGGAAGCTAATTAAATTACTTTAGAGTATTTTTATTTTTATTTTTTTCTCCAAACTAATTAGTTTGACTAATAAAATAATATATAATTTAATGATATATAACATATAATATGATTAAGTAACTTATTTAATTTCCTTAATTTCTCCAAAAAAATTAACTTTATCTTATAATTAGGACCGGAGGTAATATTAAGAAACATCATTATGGGCTTGTTTGGTCTGAGGGGAGGGGAGGGAAAGTGGAAGGAGGGAAAATTTTTTTGAGTTGAATTTAAAAAAATTAGAGAAGTTGGGTTAAAAATGTTTAATTAATTTTTCTAAATTTTTTATCTTATATATTCTTTTTATTAAAATTTTATTACTATATTTTTTCAATCTTTTAAAATTCAACTCATAAAAATTTTTATTCCTCTCTCTTCCCCTCCAAATCCCTCACACCAAACAGACCCTATAAGTTAGTTCGATCTTCATGACGCAGGATAAGAATGATTGATAGGGGGGTCGATCTTTTTGATGCAGGATAAGATTGACTGATGGGGGGCATTGGAAAATTCAAACTGCTTTAAAGCACATGACAAGGAGCTGGACTTTTGATTGCTATTTTTAACATGCTCTTTCATTAAAGAGAATATATGCGTATTTAAAAATTACTTATGCGTTAATAAATAAATCATAGAAAAAATGCATTAATTAAAAAAAAAAATACCACCACCGGTTCTCATTGATTGTTTTTAGAAAGATTAAGTAAGTTAAATAAATTATTTTAAAGTATTTATATTTATCATTATTCTTCAAACTAATTTGTCTTACTTATAAACTGATATATAATTTAATTATACACAATATATACTATAATTATTTTATTTAACTTCCTTAATTTCTCCAAAAAATTAACCAGGTTTTATATTAAGGACTGAAACGAGTACTATGCACTTAACCTTATATACTTAATATTCTTTTATATAAGAATTAATGTATAAAGAATTCACATGTTTTGATTTCATTGGGCATAAGCAACTTAAGTAAATAAGGTTAAGTTATTTTGTTAAAAAATAAAGAAAAGCGCTACTTTGCATTAATTACTTGAACTATTTTTATCAAAAAAAAAAAACAATGATATTTTCCTTCAATTAGAGGAATTTCTTATAATAAAAATTGGTGACTTAAATAATTTTGGTAAGCTTTCTAGTTTTCAATATATTTTCATAATTTTTGCTATTAATAACGAAATCTTCACATCAATAACAATTTTGATCACTCCGGAAAAAAAAAAAAACAATTTTATCACGATTTTGTAAAATATGTAAATTGATCGCATAGGGCAACCTTGTTAGCAAATCGGACAATTTTTTTATTTCTCTCCCTGAAGGCAAGCCGCCGCCGGCTGCTTTTATAAGCCTCTAACCTAACTATATTATAGAAATAGTTAATCATGTATGTATATAATAAATCAAACTATTAATAAATAATCACCTTTCGCCAAACAAAATAATCACCAACCGACACTATTTTTTGGTAACAATTGGCACTATTTGTTTATAAAATATAAACTTAATTGTGGCTCTTCTCTAATTTTGTATAGTTTTATTTTATTTTAAAAAATTCACTTATTTTAATGCAGTCGAATAACATTAAATTTTAATTTATATGATCTAAGTTATTTATTAGTTTATTTTAAAATTTTTTCATATAGTCTTCAATAACACTATTTATTTAATTGACCTCAAGACTCAAGATTGAAAAAAGACAGAAAAATTAAAATAATGAAAATATAAACAAGCGAAGTTGCCAAGCAGGAATAGGGGGAAAAAGATCCGAATATTTAAGGGTCCAGGAAGCACGCGTTTACTCCAATTGAGTCATAATTCATTGTACCAACATAAGATCGTGACTATTATAATTAATGGGCCCATTGTATTTTTATATATCATGATGTCGTTTTATTACTTTATAATCGATCAAAAAAAGTTTTATTACTTTATATATATGGCAGCCCCACAAGAAACTATCAAAAGCATAAGCAGCCCCAAGTCATTTCAATAATTCACAGAACTTCACGTTTGAAAGTTCTTCGATCGAGTCCCTTTCATGGTTTTGGATAGACTTCCATAAATTTCTTTGTCAATTTGTTAATAAATTTTATGTATATGAAAGACTTACAGCCATTATTAGTCAATCTCTCATAAGGTCATAAATAAAGATCCATTATACTTGAAAACTATGCAATTCTAGATCGTAGTTGGCACCTATTTATAAATTATAAACACGTATATATAGGCCAAAAAACATTGTGCGGACTAACATGTAAAACATCATTAATATCGATCCTCAACATATTTGAGAGATTAAACTGATTATATATATATATATATATATATATATATATATATATATATATATATAACAAACTGAGGAAACTGGCAATAATGACTATATCCACACAACATTTGTATCTTTCTTTTTTGCCAAATTATAAATATTAATTAGGTCTAGATGGATGGCTAAGATAGCTTGCGGCGGATCTATCATACTTGATTTGCAAATTAAAATATTGACTAACTTGTGCATATGGGAGAGTCGTCGCCATGACGTCGCCATGAAGAAAGAGTTAACAAAGCTTGAATTCAATTGGCTAGTCAAAACACTCAAACTCGGTGGCAAGTAATTTAAGGGCAAAGCTTTGAAATTAATGGACAAGAAGAAATATGTACGTGGTGTGTCGATTATAATTCTGAGGTTCAATTCCCAAGTTTTCAAGTTATATTTTTCCTATTGATTTTATTATATGGGTTGCCTCCACTAACCAGACGCCTACGTAAATCCTTATTCTTTCACTAACCATTATTAATGAAAGTTTGTTTTCATTAACATCAGCGCCTAGTTAAAATAAATACTAAATCATGTCAGTGAGTCTTTGAAAGATCATTCAATTTTTTTTTTTTAAAAAAAACAGAAGTCCTCCAACCTTTTTTTTTTGTTTTTTAAATTTGAGTTTATACAAGACTTCAAAAATTAACAGTGAAAAAATAGAACTGAATAAAAGCAAATCCGGTAGATCATATGATGCTATAACAACCAATATAGAATTGGTCTAGTGCTGTAAGACCCTATTAGATCCTCCTAAATCATAACTTCAAATTTCAGAAAAATCACTGAGGGGACAATCACAAACCTGAATCAGATATCGGATTATAACATTTTTATTAGTTAAACTCAATACTTCAAAATATGGGCCGCCCACGATGTTCATGAGACTAGCTAGTAGCTACTAGTAGTATAATATAAGTATTTAAGTACACTAGGCATATCCCAGCAGCAGCAAGTTGATATTAATTAAGCTGAATCTTAACTTTAAGAATTGGTGACTGAAATAATTTGATGAGATTCATGTAACTAACGATCTCTAACTTTATACGTAGAATATGCATTCATTTTGTATCGTTTACTTTGATCCAACAAGTTGAAATATTTATTATTATTTTATTAGACTTATGGCTACGTTTTTTTTTTTTTTTTATGCCAGTGAACTTATGGCTACGTCGTTCATAGGGAAATGTAGTAGCTAGAATTAATAATGGAAACGGTGGAAAGCATAATATTTCGAGTGAGACGTTACATCCACCGCACGACTCACCGATGGAAATTAAACAAAGGAGAGGATAAGACAATTTCATATTGATTGATTTATGAAGCGAGAAGACGTGACTTGGTTGAATTGGTAAACAAAGACTGCTATTGCAAATTAATGAGAAAATATTAAATAGCCACTCGCGCCATTAATGATAATAATAATAAGCTCCTATACCTTCTCTCTAGCTATATATAAGAAGACCTCTGCATCATCAAAGGAGATCAGAGCCATTGTGCACGCTAATATCTTTACACATAGTTATGGCTTCTTTCTCCGCAGCCAGAAAGAGGGCCTTGTTGCCTTCTCTATTTCTCCTATTGGCACTCTTCACTGCAAATCTTCAAATCTCAGGTGATATATCCATCTGCCTATTTTACTAACTCAGTGATGAATAGTATGTTCAGCCATTAAAACTTCGTATTTGTTAGTCAATAATCAGGAACCTTTGCCTAAGGAAGACATATACTACCAAAAAAAAAACAAAGAACATGTCACTAATTAATTAGTGATAGTCTATGCGAAATAATCAAATTTTATTGTTAAATTTTGCCGCTAATCTATTGTTTTTTTTAGGTATATATAGTGCTACGATTTTAATTTCTTATAAAGGCTTGGGAAATTGTTATGCTTGTTTCATACACATTTTTGCTTCTTTATTACTTCGTGGCGTTTATACTAAGAGTCAACTCGTGATTTTACATTGTTTTTAGAAAACATTTTCGATAAGGACCACTGTAGTAAATTAATATCAATTAGATATCAATAAAATATGAAATTTCACTACAGTCTCATGGAGCTACAATGAAATTAATTTATGAAGTAAAAAGACAAAAATAATCCTTTCAAAATTAAAGAAGAAACAACATGATTTGCAAGTAGTAAATAACATCATAAATAAATAGAATAATCCTATGAAAAAGCGGATGAACCAGTGTCAATCTACTTTTTCACCTAATACCATCATGAAATTGTTTATAGGATTATTCCTTTTATTCATAAAAGTATTTTACTTTTTTATGATGTGTTTTCCACTTACAAATCAAATTATTTCTTTTTAAATTTTTGAAAGGATCATTCTTGTGTTTTTACTTTACAAATTAATTTTACTGCTGGCCCACTTGACTACAGTGAAATTTCATATTTATTTGAGATATAAAAAATTTAACTTGTTACAGATGTCCTTATCTGATATTTTCCCGTTTTGTAAAGCTAGAAATATACCCACATAGTTCCCCTTCAGGGGATAAGCACTAGTACGTGGATTCTATTTTTGTTTGAAGTAGAAATCAACTTCCTTGAGTTAAAACCAAAACGCGCTCTAGTGATTATACTTGCACACACTTATTACTTGTACCAAAAACAAACTTTTGTGGGAATTGCAGATGCTCAGATCGGTGTTTGCTATGGCATGGTGGGCAACAATCTGCCATCCAAAAGAGAAGTGGTGGATCTTTACAGAGCCAACAACATCCGGCGAATGAGACTCTACGATCCCAACCAAGAAGCTCTCGATGCCCTCCGAAACTCTGGCATCGAGCTCATGCTCGGCATCCCCAACGACAACCTCCAAAACCTGGCCGCCAGCCGCTCCAACGCCGACCAATGGGCTCAACGCTTCGTTTTCAACTACTACCCCTCCGTCAACATCAAATACATCGCCGTCGGCAACGAAGTCAACCCCGTCGGAGGCTCCTCTTGGGCCGCCCAGTACGTCCTTCCGGCCATCCAGAATGTGTACCAAGCCATAAGAGCTAGAGGCCTTCACGACCAAATCAAAGTCACCACCGCCATAGACACCACCCTCATAGGGACCTCGTTCCCTCCCTCCCAGGGTAGCTTCCGAAACGACGTCAGATCATACTTGGACCCTATCATCGGCTACTTGGTCTTCGCTAATGCCCCATTGTTAGCTAATGTGTACCCTTACTTCGCCTATAAGGGGAACCCTCGTGACATATCTCTGCCTTATGCTCTGTTCACTTCTCCAAACGTGGTGGTCTGGGATGGTTCCAGAGGGTACCAGAATCTGTTTGACGCTATGTTGGACTCGATTCATGCGGCTTTGGATAATACGAGGATTGGATTTGTGAGGGTGGTGGTGTCGGAGAGTGGGTGGCCTTCTGATGGGGATTTTGGGGCTACGTACGATAATGCCAAGACTTACCTTGATAATCTGATTCGTCATGTGAATAGAGGTACTCCGATCAGGCCTGGCCCTACAGAGACATATATTTTTGCCATGTTTGATGAGAACCAGAAGAATCCGGAACTGGAGAAACATTTTGGGCTGTTTTTTCCTAACAAGCAGAAGAAGTATCCCTTTGGGTTTGGAGGACACAGGGACTGGGAGATTGGTGTTGATGATGAGTTTAATGTCACAATTCCTCTCAAGAGTGATATTTGAGGATTTCACGGTATGAGTACTGAACTATGCTCTTGTTAACTCTAGCTGGAGCTTCGGGGACGAATAATCATGAGCAATATAATAAGCCTCTGTTTGTCTTTGTTGAATTTATGTGTACTCCCCTGTTACAACAGTGCCCCTAACGTAGAGTGCATAAAACTAAGGGTTAAGGTGGATCCAACGTACGCCGGAAATTAAAGCATTTTATCAAATATATCCAGCACCTAAAGAATTTTGTGTTAAGTAGTTTTGTAGGGGTATTTTGTGGTATATTTAATATCTTAAAGTATTTTTTTAAGTGCATCCAGTACTATAAAATATGTTTTTATAAAATATGTTTTTAGCTCGATCATCCGGCATCAAGAGACAAACTATTTTAGGATGCTATACGCACATGCATGAAAAAAATACTTTAACTACTTTAGAGAACTAAATGCGCATGAAAAATATACCTCAGGATGCTGGATGCAACTTAATCTTAAAATTAATCCATCTTCAGTTATTTTTTATTAATTTTGTATTAATTTAAAAAAATAAAAGAGAGTATGTAAGATTTATTTAATGAACTTATTCACCAAATTTTTAAATTAAAAATTCAAAAAGGGAATGATTGAGAAATAAATTCCTATTTTTTATTTTAAAATAAATAAATATCATTTACATTAATTTTTTCATTTTCAGAACAGATTTTATTTTAAGAGAAATTATCAAATGAGTTGGGCCACAAAGCTTGAGGTGCGGAATGACCAGTGAGAGAGAAGTAATGCTCAAGCTTTTGGACGAGGCTCAACTTCAAATTTCCACGGTTGGTCTGAACCTGATATTGACGATCGAAAGAAAATGGATAATTATAAACTCAAATGAGATGTAGATGATAATATAAAAAAATATTATTATAACATTTTGGTCACTGAAACTCAATACTTTAAAATATGGGCCGACCACAATGTTCAGGAGACTAGCTAGCTAGTAGCTCCTAGTAGTATAATATAAGTAATTAAGTATACTTGGTATATTGTTAAAAAAAAAAAGTACACTTTTGGTATATCCCAGGTCCCAGCAGCAGCAAGCTGATATTAATTAAGCAGAGTCTTAATTTTAAGAATTGATGGCTGAAATAATTTGATGAGATTCATGTAACTAACGATCTCTAATTTTATACGTAGAATATGCATTCATTTGTGTCGTTTACTTTGATCCAATAACTTGAAATATTTATTATATTTCTTTTTGCCAATATATTTATTATTATTTCATTAGACTTATGGTCACGTCGTCAATAGGGAAATATAGTAGAATTAATAATGGAAGCGGTGGAAAGCATAATATTTCGAGTGAGACGTTATATCTACCACACGACTCACGGATGAAAATTAAACAAAGGAAAGGATAAGAAAAATTGATAGTGATTGATTTATGAAGCAAGACGACGTGACTTGGCTGAATTAGTAAACAAAGACTGCTATTGCAAATTAATGAGAAAATACTAAATAGCCACTCGCGCCATTAATATTAACAATAAGCTCCTATACCTTCTCTCTAGCTATATATAAGAAGAGCTCTGCATCATCAAAGGAGATCAGAGTCATTGTGCATGCTTATATCTTTACACATAACTATGGCTTCTTTCTCCGCAACCAGAAAGAGGGCCTTGTTGCCTTCTCTATTTCTCCTATTGGCACTCTTCACTGCAAATCTTCACATCTCAGGTGATATATCCATCTGCCTATTTTCCTAACTCCGTCATGAACAGTATGTTCAGCCATTAAAACTTCGTATTTGTTGGTCACTAATTCGAGAACCTTTTCCTAAGGGAGACATATACTACCAAAAGAAAAATAGAGAATCTGTCGTTAATTAATCAGTGACAGTCTATTTGATGAATAAATAATCAAATTTCATTACTAAATTCCGCCGTTAATCTATTGTTTTTTCAAGTATATATAGTGCTAGGATTTTTCTTATAAAGGCTAGGGGAATTTTTATGCTTGTTTCATTCGTGGCGTTTATACTATATAATCAACTTGTGATTTTTCATTGTTTTTAGGACAAATTTTAGATAAGGACCACACTAGTAAATTAATATCCATTAGATCTCAATGAAATAAGAAATTTCACTGCAGTCCCGTGGAGCTATAATGAAATTAATTTGTGAAGAAAAAAGATAAAAATAACCTTTTTAAAATCAAAGGACAAACAACTTGATTTGCATGGTACAGATATCTTGAATAAGTGGAATAATACTATGAATAAGTGAAATAGTCTTATGAACTAGATAGTTCTACTTTTTCATCAAATAACATCATGAAATTGTTTATAGAAGTATTTCACTTATTGATAAGAACATTCCACTAGATTATGATGTGTTTAATTTGCCACTGACAAATCATGTTTTTTTTTCTTTAATTTTTTTAAGTGTCATTCTTGTTTTTTTATTTCACAAATTAATTTCGGTGGGCCTGCACTAAAATTTCAGATTTCTTTGAGACATAATGAAAATTAACTTGTTACAATGGTCCTTATCTGAAATTTTCCCTTGTTTTTTAAAGCCAGAAATATACGCATATAGTTCCCCTTCAGGGAGATAAGCACTAGTACAGTAGATTCCATTTTTGTTTGAAGCAGAAATCAACTTTCTTGACTTAAAAGTTAAAACCATAACGCGCTTTACTGATTATACTTGCACATACTGATTACTTGAACCAAAAACAAACTTTTGTGGGAATTGCAGATGCTCAGATCGGTGTTTGCTATGGCATGGTGGGCAACAATCTGCCATCCAAAAGAGAAGTGGTGGATCTTTACAGAGCCAATAACATCCGGCGAATGAGACTCTACGATCCCAACCAAGAAGCTCTCGATGCCCTCCGAAACTCCGGCATCGAGCTCATCCTCGGCATCCCCAACGACAACCTCCAAAACCTGGCAGCTAGCCGCGCTAACGCCGACCAATGGGCTCAACGCTTCGTTTTCAACTACTACCCCTCCGTCAACATCAAATACATCGCCGTCGGCAACGAAGTCAACCCCGTCGGAGGCTCCTCCTGGGCCGCCCGGTACGTCCTTCCGGCCATCCAGAACGTGTACCAAGCCATAAGAGCTAGAAGCCTTCACGACCAAATCAAAGTCACCACCGCCATAGACACCACCCTCATTGGGACCTCATTCCCTCCGTCCAAGGGAAGCTTCCGAAACGACGTCAGATCATACTTGGACCCTATCATCGGCTACTTGGTCTACGCTAACGCCCCATTGTTGGCTAATGTTTACCCTTACTTCGCCTATTCCACACCCCCTCGCGACATATCTCTGCCTTATGCCCTGTTCACTTCTCCAAATGTGGTGGTTTGGGATGGTTCTAGAGGATATCAGAATCTGTTCGACGCTATGTTGGACTCGATTCATGCGGCTTTGGATAATACAAGGATTGGGTTTGTGAGGGTGGTGGTGTCGGAGAGTGGGTGGCCTTCTGATGGGGATTTTGGGGCTACGTATGATAATGCCAAGGCTTACCTTGATAATCTGATTCGTCATGTGAACAGAGGTACTCCGATCAGGCCTGGCCCTACAGAGACGTATATTTTTGCCATGTTTGATGAGAACCAGAAGAGTCCGGAACTGGAGAAACATTTTGGGCTGTTTTTTCCTAACAAGCAGAAGAAGTATCCATTTGGGTTTGGAGGACATAGGGACTGGGACATTGGTGTTGATGATGAGTTTAATGTCACAATTCCTCTCAAGAGTGATATTTGAGGATTTCACAGTATGAGTACTGAACTATGCTCTTGTTAACTCTAGTTGGAGCTTCGTGGATAAATAATCATGAGCAATATAATAAGCCTCTGTTTGTCTCTGTTGAATTTATGTGTACTCCCCTGTTACAATAGTGCCCCTAATGTAGAGTGCGTAAAACCAAGGGTTAAGGTGCATCCAACGTGCCTCGCAAATTAAAGCATTTTTCCAAGTATATCTAGCACCTAAGGGTCTGTTTGGTTGGAGGAGAGGGGAGGGGAGGGGATGAAAAATGAGCCCCTTCCCTTGTTTGGTATGAAAAGTAAGAGGGGAGGGGCCCCAAAAAAGGGGCTCCAAATCCCTCCCACTCCCTCAAATTGGCTCCCTCCAAATTGGGGGGTTTTGGAGGGAGCCAAAAAGTTAAGACTATTTTACCCCCATAATCTTTTCATATTCTTAATTATACCCTATGAGTCTTCAATAAAAATATAACTTCTTTTATCATCTCCAGTGTTTCACGCTTGTGTGTGTTTTTTTCCAACCTTGTAGTTCAACCAAATCATGAGTATAAATATCTCCAGCGGAATGAATGGCGATAAAAATATAATTTTGGTGATGATATTTTCGCAGGTGAATTCGACTGTAAAATGTTATCCATAAATCTTTGTTTTTTTTACCAGAGTTATCCATAAATCCTTAATACAAGTGTGAGCGCATGAAATCTACTTTTTTTTTTTTGCAACTCCTCTGCATTGTTTTTCAATAGAAGGAATTTTTCATTTAATTTAATATGATAATTACTGGAATATTCATATAATAAGAAATTAAGTTGAGGGAAATTGAAAACTATTTCTATTTTATATCTTCATCTTTTTTTTATAAATTATATAATTCATATTGAAGTGTAAACTAATTTAAATAATTTATATAAGGAAAAATATATAAACTAATGTTTAAGGATAAAATGGTAAATTAAATATTATCTTCCCTCCCCTCCCCTCTTAAACCAAACAAAGGATCATTAAAAAGCCTTTCCCTTCCTCCCCCTCCAACCAAACCAAACAAGGTGATTCTCCCTCCTCCCATCCATCCCCTCCCATCCCATCCCATCCCTTTAAACCAAACCGGCCCTAAAGAATTTTGTGGTGCAGTGTTCTAAGTAGTTCTGTAGGTGCCCTAAAGTATTTTGTGCTCCATTCTCCTTGAAGTATTTATTTTAGGTGTATGTAAGACCAACAAATATTTTTTTAGCAGCACAACCCACACCAAGGCACCTAAACTATTTTAGGATGCTGGACGTACCTAAAAACAATGTTTTAAATATTTTAGAGTACTGAATGTACATAAAAAAATATCTGAAGGTGTTAGATACACCTTAACCTTAAAATTAATCGATCTTCAGTTATTTTTCATTCATTTTGTATTAATTTAAAAAATAAAAGAGTATGTAAGATTTATTTAATGAATTTATTCAAACAATTTTTAAATTAAAAATTCAAAAAGGGAATGATTTAGAAATAAATTCCTATATTTTATTTCACAATAAATAAATATCACTTGCATTAATTTTTTCATTTTCAGAACAGATTTTTTTTTTTTGGATACAATTTTCAGAACAGATTTTATTTTAAGAGAAATTATCAAATGAGTTGGGCCACAAAGCTTGAGATGCGGAATGACCCATGAGAGAGAAGTAATGCTCAAGCTTTTGGTCGAGGCTCACCTTCAAATTTCCACAGTTGGGCCGAACCTGATGTTGATGATCGAAAGAAAATAGATAAAGAGGATCCATTTGCATCCTCATTGGTCATTTGCAGAATCATAGCATTGGCAAAAGAAGCTTCTACCTTAATGAATTGCCTTCAATAAGAGGATTTTTACGCCTAGCCTAAAAAAAAAAAAACAAAAAAAAGATCTACCGGATTGGAAGCATGCCCTTCTCATTTGAGGGTCTTAGTTGTAATGAGTGTATGGGATCCAATCGCCCTTAGGTTTTTTCTTATTTTTAATTTCAGGTTCCGGCCCTCTTTTGTAACCAAGAAAAAAAGAGGGATGGGAAACGTTAGCCATCGGTCCCAAATAAAAATAAACAAATGTAAATAAGTTGTTTTTAAATTTTATTTAATACTAATAGATTTTTAAAAAATTAATATTTACAAATCGAATTTCCATTTTTACAATTCAAACTATGTTATTTATAAGTTAAACTTAGTAATTTATTATTATAAGTTCAATTGAATAATTCAGATCTATTAGTATTAAACAAAATTCAGGAAGCCTGTTTACGTTTAATTTTCTTAAAGATTTTTTTTTTGCTTAATTATTTGCACTCTCTTCAATAGTTTGGTAGAATCAATATATATATATATATACACATATATATAAGGTGTGGTTTCATATTTAACTTTTTTTTTTTTTGCCTTCATATATAACTAATTGCAAGTGTATGTGGAGGAATATATGCATCATGATAGTGGGCGGAGGAAATTCGAGGACTAATGAAATTTATATAATTAGAGCTCCACATGCAGACAAAAAAAGTGGGTCCTATTTGTTAAATGGGTGTATCAAATAGGACCCATATCATAATGTCTATTTCTTCTTCTCAATGTTATAGATTTTATATATAAAAAAGAAATATTATATAATTTTTGCATCAAGAATATAAAGATGGCTAAATGACAAATATTCATTCGATCGACAGTTCTATCGTTTATTTTTTGCACAACAACCCCAATCAAGTGTCGAGCGCATATGCCTTCTCTTGGTTTGGGTTTAGGTACACGATCTATTTTTTTAAAAATGTCAATAATGTGATCTATGACTGATATTGATAAGGTTCAATTAAACTATATAATTTTCCCATGTGTTGAATAAGATATTTGAAATTTAAAATATAAGAACTTGTAGTAATTCTGATGCATAATTTTCTCGTGGATAATCAAATGGGAAAAATCAATCAAAACATGAGATGACATCTAGGTGGTGGGAATGAATTTACGTACAACCTTTTTCTTCTTCTTTCTTGACTTCACCTCATGCAATTCTTTAGAGTTAAAGTAAATCTTTTGACCCCTGTGACTTCAATTTAACTTTTTTCCTTTAGTAAATGCAGACATAACATACAAAAAGATATTTTTTTGAAAAGATAAATAAAAAAATAGGCTAAAGTATATATTTAGTCCTTTATATTTACTCCAAGGTTCAATTTAGTCCTTTAAGTTTATAAAGTATACTTTTAGTCCCTCAACTCTAACACCGTTAGTTTCATCTAACGGAAAATGCTGACTGTGTAATTAAATAAATTATGCTTAAATTTAAATAATATAAAAGTTAAATTATTGTATGTTCCAACTGACTAATTAAAAAATATTAATAATTTAATAACTAGAATAATCATCATATCTTCTTCCCACTAATATACACTCCTCACTCTCCTCCATTAATCAATTAATGGCTTCTCTGCTCTAATATTCCTTCCATTTTCTTATTCTTCTACTGATGGTCCACACTCCTTCCACCTCTAATCCATTATTCTTCTCACTAGCAATTTATGAAGAAAATATGCGATAATCCGTTTTTTTCTAGTAAAATTCTTGAAACCACACAGAAACGCAAGAGTGAGAAAATGCAGGAGCTCCTCGCTCGTATCCATTAGAGCAATCTCACTAGAGAAACAACAGAAATTAGAAAATTTGCTTTCATGACTACAGTGAATTGTTGTCGAACTCTATTTGTTCTATGGATTTGGTTTGCTCTGATACAGTGAACAAGTTCAAAGAGGTAGACTCGGACGTCATAGCGGATGTTGGAAGACCAAACTTGGCAAATTATTTTCTTTTTTTTAAAGATGGTGGACCCATTGGACATCCAAAGATGTGTGAATGTTTATTTCGAGAAGGTGTTGAAGGTAACTCATAACTTGGTCAATTAGAGGATATAGAAGAGATAAGATAAATTGGAGTGGATAACTCGTTCATGGAGAAGAGTGATGAATGTATATTGGTAAGAAGAAGATGGGGTGATTGTTCTGATTATTAAATTATTAATATTTTTAATTAGTTAGTTGGAACGTACAATAATTTTTTTATATTATTTAAATTTAAATATACTTTATTTAATTGCACAGTCAGCATTTTTTATTAGATGAAACTAACGGTGTTAAAGTAGAAGGATTAAAAGTATACTTTATAAACATAAGGGATCAAATTGAATCTTGGAGTAAACATAAAGGACTAAATGTATACTTTAGCCTAAAAAAATACCACACAATAAAAAATAAAAAGTAGTACTCCTACTCCCTCTTGTTCTTATTATAAGGTACCAACTACCAGCAGTTTTTTGTCTTTATTATAAGGTACGAACTGCCTCTAACTAACTCATTTATCACTATTTTCTCATTATGCCCTCATTTTTACTTGACTCATTTAAATTCACATTATTAAAGGAGGGGTAAATTAAAGTTGAAAACATTTATCAATTTTAAACCAATTCAATGACTTAATGTCCATTTTTTGATATGTGGGAAATGGCAGTTGGTGGCTTATAATAAGAATTAGAGGGAATAGTGCCATTACATTAATAAATTTTATTTCTCATAGAAACATCAAACATTACCAGCAAAAAGTTTGTGGATTTTAGGATCACTCAGTCACTTTCAAACATTACGGTGACGAGTCTGTCGTTGGAGTGACAAGTTTTCATTAGTTAGACGGATCCTTCTATAAATGTGTTCTCTCCAAAATTCCAACCACTAGCGTTACAGGTAAATTTTATTTGGATGAACATAGAAATAAAGTATTCTTCTAGCCTTATTTATAAGTTTAGAGAGAAGGATTTTTGTTGTTGTTATATTTATAAGGCACTTTATTAAAGTTTTGAGGTGAAGGTACATTTTGACCCTTTATTTATTATTGTAATGATTTTGTTTTCATGTGGTATTATGTATATTAAGTAGCTAGGGGTAGAGTTGAAAAGTTATTGAATTTTATAGCAAAGTTAATAGGGTTTAAGGTTTCTCTTGTAATGTGTGAAAAATGTTAGAAGTGCCCTATGAATAGGATCAGATCAGTAAGTTTAATTTCTTTAATTTTATTCCAAGTGGAAAGGTATTTATCTTCTTTCAACACACCGAATTAAGCAAATCGATGCAGAAGAAAATCCGCCTTCCCTAACTCTATTATTGCACATCCTTTTCCTAATTCCTTCACACTTGTCCTACAGAAATATATGCTTTCATTGAATGATCTAACTTATTTTATTTGTCATTCTATAAGAATCTAACCTAAAATAAATAAATAAAGGCATCACATGCTTTTATGGAAAAGAAACCAATAAAAATAAAATACCATAATTGAAGTGGATAATAAAGATTCATTTATTCACGGTGTCTAAAGGAAAATAAATTAATTTGAGCCCTAATTTTAATTTATTCCAAATTAAAACTTCAAACTTTTTGTGGTGGAATTTTTATGATTATATTGTGAGTTTGTAACTGACCTCATAGCAATATGTCACCTCTATGTCAGCAGTCGCTTAAATATAACAGTGATATAAGAAGGAATTTTACATTTTACGCAATAAAAGGCAACTTTTTAATCTTCTAATAAACCATTACCTTATATCCGTGCAAATTTCAGCCACAAATAAAACTGAAAAGCAACGCGGTTGAGAAGCAGCCGGAGAGTTTTATCCATTTCCCTCTCGTTACTACATATATCTCACTTCCCTCCGTCAAAAATGTTTCTATTGTTTGCTGTTTCTTAATTTTTCAAAACCTCTCGTTAGAATGAAAAAACTATCAAGTGAGAGTAAAAGAGTGAAAATAGCAGCTAGCAGATCAGAAGGAATATAGAGCAAAACGTGTCGCATGATTGGCCAAATTTGTAATTTTATAATGAAATCCACATACTAGTGTAACACATTCCATCAACCTAGTGATCGCTTAACTAATAATCTAATATTCCTCTTGTTTTTTTTTTTTTTGCCTTCAAAACTACCATTTCATTAAAACTATAAATATGAATCCAACATGATAAAGTTCAGTAAATAGCAACATAACAACCAGAAATAAACACCCAAAACAAAAGAAATACTAGCCAGTATCTAGCACCACATCATTCAAATCCAGCATAAGCAACTTCATTAGATCTGGCGGAGGTCTTGTTATCCAATCAGCAGGACACGACCCCTTCCTTGAAGCTGTTGCAATCCAATCCACAACCTTGTTCGCTTAACTAATAATCTAATATTCCTCTTGTTACACCAAGTTTGGGTGTATTTTGGTTTTAAATGTAATATATTTGTCCATTTTATATATTATATTTATCATCTTTTTAAATTAATTTGTTTAACTTATAAATTTATATAAAGAAATCATCATATCATATATTATAATTAGGTGTTACCTCCGATTCTAAATATAAGAGCTAAGCAATGAGTTTACTTTGGTCATAAATATAAGACATGAATAAACTTTATTTCCAAAGTTTATAATTTTCCCCCATAAGCCTCCCATTAATTACACATAGTAATTAAGGGGATTTTCATCAAAAGGTGGTTATAATTAATTCACATGATTAAAAAATGTATTTTAGGGAATCTAA
This sequence comes from Inga leiocalycina, assembly GCA_963242795.1. Lineage (NCBI taxonomy): Eukaryota > Viridiplantae > Streptophyta > Magnoliopsida > Fabales > Fabaceae > Inga > Inga leiocalycina. The sequence goes on along the minus strand of OY725327.1, from coordinate 9,911,431 downwards.
ATCTCATTTTGTTACAAAAAACTAATTTAACTAATTTTTTTAATATCTGTAAATTGGTTATCTATCTCTCACTTCCTCCGGTCCTTAATATAAGACATATTTTGAGAGTTAATCTTGGTCTTAAATATAATACAGAGTTTTCATTTTTGTCAATTTTTTCCTAATGTACTCCTACTAACACTCTCACAACAATAATCAAGGAGGAAAGGGAAAGAGGGAATTAAAGAAGGTGCTAGGGTGTTTTAAAAAATACATATCATGTTAACTAACTTAAGCAACTCATTACTCTAATCAAATTAGGTAAATATGTCTTCTAATAAGGATCAGAGGTGTATATTAATGAGAACTGAAAGTAGAAATTTATTTATTTTCATTAATCTCCACAAATTAGCTAGACTAATAGGTCTTACATTAAGTATAAAAGTAGTAACTAATGCAGGAAAAAAATAAAAAATAAAAGTAGTAACTAATACCCATGCTTGTTAGGTATTAGAGAGATGGCCAATCGGATTCTTGTTAGAAAGATGCCATAAGGCTTCGAGTTGAAGATAGTGAACACTATAGATTCTTGTTAGGGCCTCTATAAAACGCAGGCGAAGTAAACAAGAGGAGACATCAATCGATCAAAACTTTCTGATCAGAAAATATATCATATCAGATAATTAATCAGTGAGATCAAATGGAATCGGAGCTTATGATGATGAGAAGGCTCATGGGGATGCTGCAGGAGAAAGAGGCTCAGGCTCAGGCAAGCAGAACCGCCGGAGGCTACAACAGTGGGACCCAGGGCTCATTCACCAACAACGGACCAGGCGGCCAAAATTTCAGAGACGTTAACTACAACAGCGGCGCTTACTCCGGCAACCGTAACTCATACCCTTACTATTACAACGACGGCGGCAACTTTGTCCACAACAGTGGCACTACATACGGCGATGGCAACGGATCCATTGTCAACAACAATAGCCCTGTTCCCTCCAACAGAAACTCATATTATTATTGAAGGATTGATCTATCTACGTATTTTATATACATTTGTTAGGCTTTATTATTATCAATAACTGGTGCTGCTAGCCAGCCAGCCCTTTAATTACTGGTTTGCTCCTTAATTATAGTGTGTGTTTGCTTTGTAATCAGGAGGTTCTTCATCCTCCTCTTTCATGTTACTGTTCCTAATAATAGTATGTCGTTTCGGTTAAGGGTTCAGTTGTTTACGGGTCTCTTTATTGTGTTTGTGTGGGCGTGCATGAAATCAGTCTTGTGCATGTGATATTATTGTGATCGATGTGAAGAATCATTTTTTTTTCCTGCCAAAACTTGATTAGCAAAAAGATCAGATAGTAATATATATATATACATATATATATATAGATATAGATATATTTGTTGAGAACACGTACTTGCTATGAGTATTAATAATTACCACCACGGGTTTTTAATCTAATATCCATTTTTAACGAAGAAATTGAACTACAAGGTGGAAATTATGTTAAAGGTCAGAGGGAGCATTAAAAATACCAATAGACGTTGGTTATAGTGGAAGCTGCTTTGATTACTTAAATATGAAGTATTGAGTTTGAGTTTGTATACAATTAGAACACATTTTTAGAAGAGCTACCTTTTTTTTTTTTGGTTACAAAGGCAAGCAAAGCTTGAAAGGGATAAAGCTATAGGCTAGTTCCTATAGAATGATCTTGAGGTGTCAGCCCACGATCCAAAGCAAAAAGCAGAATACATTCAGTAGGGGAAGTCCCTAATTCCTAGTATTCATGCGGAATCCTATGCGCTTCTCCTGTCAGAAAATCTGCATATCTAATACTTTCCCTATGGGTGTGGGAAATTTCTACCTCCCAGTCACTATAAATGAGTGATCTGGTATCCAAAATAACATCATACAATGGATGATCAGAATCACAACGATTGGATAAAAGGTGAATTGTCTGTAGTGAGTCTGTGAACAGCTTGATTTTCTTGAGTCCCGACTGCTTACATAGTAGAAGACCCCGACGGATTGCATGGATTTCTGCAGCAGCTGGGAAAGTACGTCCTAGCTTCTGTTGAAATCCACCTATCCAGTCACCTCGGTGATCTCAAATAACACCTCCACATGTAGCTTGGCCTTCTCTCCTTACCGATCCGTCAACATCTAGACGGTGGATTCCTGGATCTGGGGGATACCAGTGAAGTAGTCCTCGTTTTGGAACCTGGAATATCTGATGCCGAAACCTGCCATTCTCCACACCTTCCGAGAGATGGTACATGCATCTGTGAACTATCTGTTTAGGGCTGTCTGATGACCCTTCAAAGGCTTGACTGCATCGGTTCTTCCAAAGTAGCCAGCATGTTGAGCTGAATACTTTTTGCCAAGACCATCTCGCCATCCTGTTGTTTCCCGGTGAGTGCTGTGCATTCCAACTGAGCCAGTCCTGCTAATTACCAGAAAAAAACATACTATAATATAGGGGGTTAGTTAAAACTGACCACACTCTCTGAGCTTGCTCACAATCTCTCAAAATATGAAGTATACTCTCCACACTATCACACTGAAAAGGGCAGGTGTTTAGGACGCTCGGATTGTGTCTCGCTCTTAACTCATTAGTAGGAAGCCTTTCATGGTATACTTGCCACAGAAAGATTTTGACTCGTTCAGGAATTCCCTGATGCCATAGAGACTGCCAGCGAGGTTGGCGCCTGGAACCATGCTGATGATATATAGCGTCATAGGTAGACTTAACGCTGAAGGTCCCATCAGGAGCATTCCTCCAACAAACCACATCATCTTCAGTGCCTGAAGGCGGGGGCATCAACATTATTTTATCAACCACCCATGTAGGAAGGTAAGATTCCCATTTAGCTCTGTCCCAGTGGCCCGATTGGGTTACGAAAGATCGCACAGTGGCATTCACATCAACCAAGTGAACGTTATGATCAATATGAAATTCCAGAGGATTGTCCACCAGAGACCAGCACTCCTTCCAGGCTAACGTACTATGACCACTTCTCAAGCATTTGCCAATGCCTCTTTTAAAATCATCCCAGATAGTCACAATGCCACTCCAAATAGCCGATTGATTTTGCCTCTTCCGGACAAGAGGGTCAGTGAGCAAACCACATGCGTATTTAGCACGTAAACATTTCACCCAGTAAGCATCCGGTTTCTTAATAAGACCCCAGTATAGCTTCATGAGGAAGGCTTTATTCTGACAGTGTAAGTCTTTAAACCCCAAGCCGCCTTCACACTTTCTTTGTTTGAGCACGTCCCAGGAGAGCAGATGCAATTTTTTGGAGTCCTCATAATGATTCCAGAAGAAATCACGGCTAAGCTTTTCTATGGATAGAAGGACACCCTTCGGGACAAGAGTTGATTGCATATGATACTGAGGGATTGCCGAGAGGACCGATTTAATGAGAGTCGACCGGCCTGCCATACTTAGAAATTTACCTTTCCAGTTTGCCAATTTTAACTTTACCTTCTGTATGAGCGGAGAAAAGGTCCTCCTAACCATCCTTTTGTGTAAGAGAGGAACGCCCAAGTATTTGCCAAGGTCTGCAGTCAAGCCAACACCTACAATCTGACTCATCCCATAAGCCCTGTTGAAATGAACATTTTTTGAAACAAACATCTTGGATTTGTTCAGATTAATCTTGTGACCAGAAACTTGACAAAATAGAGCCATGACATTTCGAAACTCCACCATCTGCTCATTTGAAGCCTCTCCAAAGAGAATCAGATCATCAGCAAAGAAGAGATGGGAAATATTAGGACCAGAAGAGCTCAGTTTGAGAGGGTGCCATTTTCCCAGCTCCACTTCTTGGTGAATAAGTTGGCCGAGCAGCTCCATACAAAGGACGAACAGATAAGGACTTAGGGGATCACCTTGTCTCACACCCCTAGATGGGCGAAAACGCTCAGAGGCGATGCTGTTCCAAATAATGCTCATAGAAGTGGAAGATACACAAGACATAATCAGCTTGATAAAGCTAGCACCAAGACCCAAGCTGTGCAGAGTGAACTCAAGAAAGCGCCAGTCAAGTCTATCAAAAGCCTTTTCCATGTCATCTTTCACTGCAACAAAACCCTTGTTACCACGCTTGGTTCTCATAGTGTGAATTGTTTCCTGGGCAATAATGATATTATCCACCCCCTGTCTTCCTGCAATGAAACTACATTGGTTTTCAGCGATCAGGTGGTTCATGACACCTTTGAAACGATTTGCGATAACTTTGCTGACAATTTTGTAGCTCACATTGCATAACGAGATAGGCCTGAAGTCTTTTAAAGATAAGGGATGGTCAATCTTGGGGATGAGAGTGATATTCGTATGGTTAATATCCTGAATGACCTCCGGATTATCAAAAATCCTGGTGACCAGATCGCAAATCTTTTGCCCAATATGATTCCATTGAGTATGAAAGAAATGGGGATTTAAACCATCCGGACCTGGAGCTTTAAACGCTCCCATCTCAAAAGCAGCATTCTTAATCTCTGTAGGGGTAACCATGTGTTGCAGAGAGTCCAATTGTAGATCATTGAGCGGTGGGAATCTAGCCGGCCAAGGAGAAAAAGGAAAAGCTACCTTAGTATGAATGAAAAATACATCTTTGAGAAAACTACTCCAATTTGGTTTTAACAATATAATACTCAAGTATGACCCAATATTATTGGATAACATCATGTACTTTACAAAAAAATAAATTAAGATAATAATATATCCAATTTTTTAAAAATTAAATACCAAAATATTTAAGTGATATACAATATCATTATAATAAATAAATACTCCCTCCGGTCCTTAATATAAGACATATATAGGGAGTTGATCTTAGTCCTAAGTATAATACATATTTATCATATTATCAATATTTTTCTAATTTACCCCTATTGACGCTCCTTCAACAATAGTCAAGGAAGAAAGGGAATGAAGGAATTAAGGAAGATAATTAGGGTGTTTTAGAAAATATATGTCATATTAACTAATTTAACTAACTTCCTTAATCTAATCCAATGAGGTAAATATATCTTATATTAAGGACCGGGGGAGTATAAACCAAAAAAAAAAAAAAGTCTTCAAAAGTTATGAAACGCGTGAGCATATAGTGTTGATTTGGAGCTTTTATATTGGGTATGATAATGAGGAGCTTTCCCATCAAAAGACAAATAAATTGGACTAAATATTGTAGAAACTATTCCTTCCTCGACCAGAGTCGATCGAAATCAGAATCCAAATTATTGAAAGCATTCACCATTATCAACGAGAAGCAATATTTATTCTCTCAATTAAAGGAAAATACTTGAGCCCTATAATTGGAAGCAAATAGAATGTAGCATATATAATGGTTATCGTTCCCTCAAAGTTGGCACGCGACTTGCACCCTTTGACTTCTTGCGATCATATTCTTTTTGCCAGAAGAGTGACCCACCTCATAGCAATTTGCATTCGTGTCTATGGAACTAGGGCTTGTTTTGTTTAGATTAAAGTTGGAAAGATTGTCTCTTATCTTAACTGGCTTTTGCAAACTGAAATTGGGATAAAAGTTTTTTTAGTGTAATATGATTTATTTTTTGACAGACTTTTATTTAAAAAAAGTTTAGTTTGATATAAGTTCGTACAGATGATATATTAAAATAATTAGTTTCAAAAAGTTAAAATATGAATAAAAGGAAAAAGCCAAAAAAAATTTGGAATCCCGCTATGAATTTGAAAACTTCTTTTAGGGCTACCTAATGTTAATGAGTCGTCAAGTTCAATTCCTGGAGAAAGATATATAGGGACCATCAAAATATGGGAATCTCAAAACGATCCCTCAAAAAAGCTTAATTTCAATAAAGCCTTTAAAGATGTTACAGAATTAAGTTTTTTGTGCAATAATATAATTGCCGTCAACAAAATTAATTGTTACTGTCTTAATTGTTATTATTACTTATTAAGTTAAAGTTGTTACTTGTCAAGCCGTTGTTGTTATTAATATTCAGCCAGAAATTTCACTAAAGTTAGTTGTCCCTATCTTAGTTGTTATTTTCAATTAATAAATTAAAATTAAGGACATGAGGACCACCAGTCTAGAGGGACTTCACTGTATAATTAGAATATTTCGAAGTCCTAACACATATTTCAGGAGTATTTTTACATCATTCTCCCTTGCAAGAAAGTGAGCTTCAGAAATCTCAAGCATCCCGCCTCTGGAAGATTTTCAACTTTGAACTGATAGATATGTTGTGCCCTGGTGGCTAGATTCGCTACGGAAAGGGACTATTAATATATCATGGGGTAATCTGTGGGAAGCTTATCCCATTAATGATGCCATATAGCTTCGTATTGAAGCCAGAAAATAGTATAGAGTCTTCTTTTTGGCATCTATAAAATGCAGGCTAGCTAATATCAAGAGACACAAAACATCAAAGCCATAAATCAAAAAATTAAAAATTAAACACATATATATCAGGGAAGCTCTAGCTATCATCAGATCAGTAAGATCATCAAATTATGGAATCGGAGCTTCTGGTGAGAAGGCTTGTTGCCGGCCTCCTGGGAAATAATGATGACGATCAGCCTCAACAAGCCGGTAGGCCATCGGCCGGTGGCCACAACAGTGGGACTCAAGGCTCATTCACCAACAACGGAGCAGGCTCTCAAAATTTCAGAGACGTTAACTACAACAGTGGCACTTATTCCGGCAACCGCTACTCATATCACCGTCACGACGACTATGGTGGTAGTTTGATCCGTAACGGTGGTACCATACAGGGCAACGGTAACGGATCTATTATCTTTGGAGGCCTTGATTCGTCCACCAGATACTGATGAGAAATTAATTGCCACGCCCATGAGAATAAATCACAGCAATCATAGTAATAAATTACCTTACGTGTAACTTATATTTCTGAGGAGCTTCTTCAGCTAGCCTCTTCTAGCTTTCATGTCCTTAGTGAATTATGATTAAGCATATATAGATATATATTTCTAATCCGGTCCAACGTTTTAGAGTTGCCTCTGTACGCATGAAATCTCAGTCGTCTCTTATATATGCGCGTGTATTATATATCTCAACGGTTTTAGTACATTGTTTAGAGCATTAATTTTTTTACCTGTAACTAATTAACCAAATCCTTAACCCAACAAACTAAACAACTAAGTCAACCTAACCAATGAATTTTATTGAAGTTATTTTTTTTCCTTAAGTTACATTACGTGAATTATTGTTAATTGGAAATTACTCCCTCTATTTTTTTTAGAGATTAAAGAAGTTAAATAAGTTAATTAATCATTTTATTATATATTAGTTCATAAATTAGATAAATTAGTTTGATATTAAAAATATAAATATAAATATTTTATTTAATTTAATTTTCTTAATCTCTCTAAAAAAATATAAATGTGTCTTATATTAAGTACCCGGACAAGTACAAAAAGAATATGAGGCTATTCATCTAATGTCACTGAAAGAAAAAAAAAATTATTATGAAAATAGAAGTACAGGAAACTCGTATCATTAGAAGCTATCAGCTTGCTTGATCAAGATTCATTTTCTTTTAACTAAAACATAATTATACATAAAGGATTATTATTGAGGCTTCAGAAGAAGGGGGCTAGCTTGAGATCATTACATAATTGTTGTTAATTAATTCCTCCCGGTTCGGGTCGAGGTGTCAAAGGAACCGAAGATAATGGAACCATTTCCGTTGCCGGTGGTAAAGCCAGTATTGTTTATAAGACCTTTCATGTTCTGTGTGCCGGTGTTGCTGAACCCCGGAGCCAAGTTCGGTACTGGTGGTGCCGCCACGGGCCTTCCCTGAGGAACGTCGGCGGCGCCGTGCTGGGGATGTGTTTCCACTGGAGACGGTTGCTGTTCAAGGAGTCTGAACCAGCGAATCAAATCCTCCATATTGGCCATCTAGCTAGCTAGGCTCAATCTATTGGCCTTGAAACTTTGTCGCTGGGTGTAATTATTTGCCTTCTCTTAATTATACAGTTTGATAGGATCAATATATAAGGTGTGATTTTGATATATAACTAACTGCAAATATGAAGGAATATATGCATCGTGATAGTGGGAGGACAAAATTCGGGGACTAAAAAAATTCTCGGCAATAATATAATTTATATAATTAGAGCTTAGCACAAAAGTGGGTTCTATATTTGTTAAATGGGTATATTAATTGAATAGGACCCATCACAATAATGTCTATCTCTTTTTCTCATATAGGACCCGCATAACTGAATAGGATTCGAGTCATTCATATGCAGCTTTAAATTCTTTTTTATTGATTTTTTTTAAGAAAAGCATCAAGTGAAGAATAAATTTTCTTTTATTAGATCATGATTTTTCAATATATTATTTTCTTAACAGCGCAGCTCTAGCTATCTGTTTGATTTAAGAATCATGACTCGAAAAAAGAGAGGAAAAATACAGAGATTGGAAGATAAAGATGATGAATGTTTCATTAGGATGTAAGGCTTCTTTGTAAATAATAAGTTCAACAATAATCGGATGAAGTGAGAAGCTATACTTCTTACTTCTACTTAAACTTGCCCTGAATAATTCTTTAATTGTGCATGATTGGGATCTATCTCTAAATCTATGATTTTAAGGTGTGTCTCTTAACAACATTATTATTTAAATAATCAAATTATACAATAGCAAGTGAGAAATCAAGACATGTATGATCAAGTCAAGTCGCTGTTCACGTTGAAATCTTCATTCTAAATGCATTATATATCACACTCTGTCCCCAGAAAAATGCATTATCACGCGCTGTTAGATATTCTGAACGAATCTTAAACAATTCTTTATATTAATTATTGGTGAATAAATGAACTGTAAGAGGACTAAATGGGAATTATAGATTAGGAAAAATAATCTCATTTTAATTAAATAAATATAGATCATATGAGCAATAAAGACCTATAAATTTAATACTAACTTAAAGTATTTAATTAAAATATGATGTTAAATATACTTATATGCTTCATTTTTAACACTAATAAAAAAAAAGGAGCCAATGGTATATAAAGATCTCCCATTTTGTCTAATGCCAGCTGTTTCCGAGCGAAGACTTTTTGGAAGAGAAATATAATTTAGATCATATTATATATAATTGACTGAGATTCTTAACACAACCATTATAACAGGCTCAATAATTGATAAGCTCGAACAAATTTGTATGATAATGGGGCATGTGATCCCTCAGTGTTATATATATATATATATATATATATATATATATATATATATATATATATATATATATATATTACATATGTATGTATGTAATTTAGGGAAAATCACTTAAAAAGAACTATAAAATTGTGTTCCGAATATTTATAATGATAGAGAGGTGTGAAGGCCTGATTTGTCATTTTTAAAATTAAATAGAAATGACACAACTATCCCTCTAAATTTAAAAAACATGCTCCCATTTTTTTTTATAAGGGGGTTTAACAAATTCTGATAAGATTTTTATAAATATTCCAATTTAAAAATCATCACTTGTTATAATAGTAAGGTAATGATTCTCACTTCTAATAAAGGTCTAACAAGTTAGATAAGGTTTTAACAAGTTCTAATAATATTTTCATAGGTTTCAATTCAAAAATCACCACTTACTATAATCACAAGGTATTGATTCCCACTTCTAATAAAATTTTATCACAACTTGTTGAAACCTAATATAAACTTGTGAAATCTTTATTAGAAGTGGGAATCAATACCTTACCATTATAGCAAGTGGTGAATTTTGATTTAGAATTTGTAAAAATCTTATCAGAACTTGTTAAAACCTCGTTTGAACTTGTGAAACCTTATTAGAAGTGGAAATTAATGCCTTGCCATTGTAGCAACTAGTAATTTTTGAATTGGAATTTGTGAAAATCTTTTTTAGAATTTGTTAAAACCTTATATAAACTTATGAAACCTTTATTAGAAGTGGGAATCAATACTTTGTCATTGTAGTAAGTGGTGATTTTTTAATTGAAATTTGTGAAAATCTTATTATAACTTATTAAAACCTTATCTGAACTTGGGTATTTCTGTCATTTCTATTTAATTTTGAAAAACACAATCAAACTTTTACACCTCTCCAGTATTATGAATATTCATAATACTTTTTTATCTTTTAACATTTTTAAAGTTCTTTTTCAAAATTTTTCCCTATATTTTGCGCAACAAGAATATAGAGATGAGTAAATGTCAGTTCAATCTATAGTTCCATTTTATATTTTTGGCCTCAAAAATTCCAATCAAGTGTCGAGAGTATATGTCAGAATTATGCCTTATGAGTGCTGTTGGGTTGGCTTTCGGTACTCGATCTTTTTTTAATTGTCAATAATCTGATTGTCTTTAACTTTTAAAGATTTATTCATTATTGATTGATATTTATAATGTTCAATTAATCTATCTGAATTTCCCATATATTAATTAATAAATTTTAAACTGAAGAAAATAAGAAATTATAGAAGTTTTAGAAAGACAAATTACATTTTTTTTAAAAATAAAGAGGTCAAATTTAAAGGCTGTATTTACTACCGGAGGAGCGATGTTTATAACTGGCTGGCATGGTATGACTTTTGATTCATTGATTTGGATAAATCAAAGAAATAAGTTTATCTAATTTTATTCAAAGACGAGAGACACTGTTAATTCAACATGCCTAATTAAGCAATCAATGCAGAAGAAATAGTCGGTCATCCCTATCAGTTAGTTGGTCTAGTGATGTAAGACCTCACTAGATCCTTTTGGGTCTCAAATTTGAGTCATAGAGGAAACACATATATTGGGAGAGGTAAACATAAACTCCAAACCGAACACCGAATAATAATATCAAAAAGAAAAAAAATAGTCGTTCATCCCTATCATTATAGCACCTTTTCCTAATTCCTTCACGCGTGTCTATATATGGAAATATAGATGCTTTCATTTAATAATATTAATATATCTTCTTTTATTCGTCATTCTATAAGAATCTAACCTAAAAAAAATGAAATAAGGCAATAAACCAACAAAAATAAGTTACTCCCTCCGTTTCTAATTATAGGACAACATTTGAGAGTTGATCTTGCTCCTAATTATAGGACAAAATTTTAATTTTTGTCAATTTCTTCCCAAAATACCCTCAATGCTTTAGATAATGGTTGGATGGCCTCAACTGACGTGCGGTACCATGAAGTATCAAACATACACCAAATAAAATACCATGAAAGTAAACACAGAGAGGTGGATAAATGATACTGATTTAGATAATGGTTGGATTGCCTCATGGTAGATTCATATAGTATTCCTAAATCACCCCTATTAAATAAGGGCATTTTTGAAAAATAAATAAAATTAACTAATTTAACTACCATCCTTAATTTCTCCAAAATTAGGTAAATATGTCCTATAATTAGGACCGGAGAGAGTATCATAATTCAATTATTCTCGGTGCTAAAGGAAAATAAATTAATATGAGCCCTAATTTATTCCAAATTGATTAGAATCTTACACTTCTTGTGATGTGATTTTAATTTTCGGGCAAGCAAAAAAGTGATGTGATCTTAATTTGATGAGTGTGTCTGGCCTCATATCATTGCGTCACCCTCTACGTCAGCAGTCGCTTAATTGTAACTATAAAGCATTATCTTATTCACCCTCATCCTTTGTTTGGATTTACTTATGATAAACAGGACAAACACATTTACACAATTCTTAACAAAAATTCCTCTTATATAGTTACCTCATAAAATCACCGTTGAAAAGTTTAGGGAATCAACTCAAAGCAACGCAACTGAGAAGCAGCAAGAGTTTTTATTCATTCCCTCTAGTTAATACATAAATCTTACTTAACTCTGTCAAATATGTTTCTATTGTTTGTTTATTTTTACCAAACCTCTCTCGTCAAAATGAAAAGCGATCAAGAGAGAGTAAAAGCGTGAAAAACGCGGCCAGAGAAGAAGGAAAATACAGCAAAACGTGTCGCATGCCCGGACAGTTTTGTAACTTTAGAATGAATTCCTACAGTAACATATTCCATCAACCTATAGTGGTCGTTTAACCAATAACCAATAACCTTAGCTAGTCGTTGGTCAGCGAAATAAGATGGAATTGGAAATGTTGTATGTGAGTGAGTGAATTAAAAAAAAAGAGAGAGATACCATGCATAAACACAAAGCTTCTTTTTGAAGAAATGAAACAGCACAGATTCTTGTTAGGGCATCTATAAAACGCAGGCGAAGCAAGCGAGACGAGGCATCGATCGATCAAAAATCTTTCTGATCAGAAAATAATTAATCAGTGAGATCAGATGGAATCGGAGCTTATGATGATGAGAAGGCTTCTTGGGATGATGCCAGAAAACGAGGCTCAGGCTCAGGCGAGCGGAACCGCCGGAGGCTACAATAGTGGCACTCAGGGCTCATTCACCAACAACGGATCGGGCTCTCAGAATTTCAGAGACGTTAACTACAACAGCGGCGCTTATTCCGGCAACCGCAACTCATATCCTTCCTACCACAACAATGGTGGCAACTTTGTTCACAACACTGGCTATATGCGTGGCAACGGCGGCAATGGGGGCATCGTCAACAATGGAAATAGCCCTGTTCCCTCCAACAAAAACTCTTATTATTGAACATCTCTATCTCCATATTATATATACATATATATATTTAGGAATAATTAATAAAACTGTATGATAAAAACTATATATGTTGCTGATATGATACAAATATTAAAGGGCGGTTGCAGCTAGCAGCTAGCCCTTTAATTATTATAGTGTATATGTGTGTTGCCTTTGTAATCAGGAGGTTCTTCATCCTCCTCTTTCATGTTATTGTTCCTAATAAAACGTTTCTATTATTAAGGGTTCAATTGTTTAAGCGTCTCTCTTTGTACTGCATGCATGAGATCAGTGTTGTGCATGTGATGTCAAGAACCAATATTTTTCGGAACAATTATATTCAAGTCCTACACAAGAAGAAAAATAAAGAAATAATGATCCCTAAAGTTGTCAATGGACGCCCCTTGACTTATCATTAACAACTTCAGGGACCATTTCTTCATTTTTTCTCTTATGTGGGACTTGAATATAATTGTCCCATCTTTTGACCCTAGAGGGAAAAGTTGGAGGAAAATGAGGGGTGACAGTTTTCCCTTTTAGTTTCTTTCTTCTTTAATTTTCTTCCCATCCAAAAGTAAAGTTAGGGTATGATTGTATTAACTCTGTTGAGAATGGAAGCGGGAAAATTTTGGACGGTTGGAAATGCTTACTTAGTATGAGTAGTAATAACTAGCTTAGAGTTCTCATTCGGTGCTTATCGTTGAGATATGAACTTTTTAAATCTAATATGAATCGTCCAAATTAAATTTAAAATTTTTAATCTATGGTTTTTTAAATAATAGATTCATTTTTACAGAAAGTGATATTCATAAGATTATATTTATTTTAAATTTTACTTATATTAAATAAAAAATTTATTTACAATACAAAAATTAAATTAAATCAAATTTGGATAGTCCAGAAGCAATTAAAACAATCCAAATTGGTGATGAGCACACTATTCTCGTAAAAAATGATGAGCAGAAAATGTGTTTACCCTAATAATTATTAAAAATCTGATCAAATGCATGAGGCCCGTTCTAATCATTTTAAATTTAAATTTTAAAAATGGGAAGATATAAATGCCGGCTCCTTTGGTAATTGAGCTGAATCAAAACATTTGGTTATTCGATACTCAAATTTTTAAAAATGAAGAAAGAAGGAGAGGAGGGAGTATAATACTGATAATTATTTGTGTTTAGTTCTCAACTATATCAACCATTACACTTTTTTTAATATGAGTGTTTGTCTCTGGTAGATTTTAGCATTGGTTAGTCCAATTGAAGGCATCTCTTCCATAGGCGCTTTTTGCGTTCATAAGAATTTAAATTCAAAACTGCTCCCTCCACTATACCAAAACTCCTTCTATTAGGACTAATTAAACCCCTTCCACTATTTTAACCATTTCCTTTTAAAATACTTCAAGGAAAAAAAACTGCTCCCTCCAATTCAATATGTAAATATGTAATCATCATGTTGTTTTCATTTTTTGATATTATCATTTATTATTCAGTTCGGGGTTCTTGGTAGTCTTTCCTAACACAAATGGCTCCTTTAAGACTTGAACTCAAAACTTAAAAGAATTTGACATAATTTTACACTTCTAGACCAAATGTTGGTTCCATTTTTTTTTACAACAGTTTAACTAAGTTAGGTTCATCAAATATGGCCTCTAAAAAAGTGGATAGACTGGTGGACAGTAATGGGTTAAGAATTTAGCTAAGTATGGGCTCTGAAAAATCCAACACTAATCGGAATTATATTACAATTGGGATAATTAATAGTTGACTCTAGTGAAAGAAATTAATTAGTCACAACATACAACATGATAAATTAAGGTTTAAAACCCAATAGCACCTTCAGTATTCTATTGGACCATTATTAATAGGGTTAATATTATTATTAGTCTTTACATTTAGTTTCTGTCCTAATAATTTTAAATTGTTAATTTTAGTTCATATGGTTTTATAAATACTTAGTCTGAGCTTAAATATAGAGACCAAAATTAAAACTCATTAAAATTATTGAAATCATTCATTAAACTTGTATCAAATTCTTATGAAACTATAGAGATCAAAACCAACAATTTGAAATTATAAAAATCAAAACTAGAATTCGATTAAACTATAAAGACTAATAATAATATTATCTCTCATTAATAACAAAAATTACACGGGACAAAATCTGATTGGAGATTGTTTTTTTTCGGCCAGCGATTGGAGAATTAAACTAAAAGATACAAGCAAATGGAATTACATTTTGTCCTATATTTTTAATTCTTGTGAGTTGTGACTCAAGTCTATAACAGAAACTGAGTGGGTCGAGAGTGAAAATTTTAGAAAAACAGATTCAGTATTGGGAAAATTACAAACAAGGGACTTATTTATAAACAAATTCCCTAAATTTACTAAAATACTGTAAAGTGTTATGGAATTTGGTTGCACTAGTAATTAATTTTTCGGGTGTCTGATATATTAACAATATAATCAATCAAGTCATCATCAAATTATCTAATAGCTATTGCAAAATTAAGACATAATCAAGTCGCGTTCTATGTTGACTGTTGAGATGTTCACTCAAAATGCATTATCATATTAAATGAGTTGCATTAAAAAAAATAGTTCAGTAAAATGCATTAGACATTATCTTAAACAATACTTTATATTACTCTTTTGGTTTTTAATATAATACTTTATATTACTGAACTCAAAATGCATTATCATATTAAATGAGTTGCATTAAAAAAAATAGTTCAGTAAAATGCATTAGACATTATCTTAAACAATACTTTATATTACTCTTTTGGTTTTTAATATAATACGCATTTACATAATTTGATTAGATTAAGAAAATTAGTTGAGTTAATTAATATGAAATGTATTTTTTAAAACACCATAGTCATCTTCCTTGATTCCCTCTCCTTCTTGATTATTGTTAAAGGACTATCAATAGGGGTAAATAAGGAAAATATTGATAAATATGAAAAGTATCCTTTATATTAAGGACTAAGATCAACTCTCTGAATAGATTCTATATTAAAGAATGAAGGAAGTAATTATCCTTATTGGTGAGTACGTAAATGAGTTGTAAAGATTAAATGGTTGAGTAGGAAATAATTAAGGTCTCATTTTAATTGAATAATTATGGATCATATAGATAATAAAAATCTATAGATTAATACTTTAAAGTAACGGGTTAAAATATGATATTGAAAGATGGGGCATAAGATTCCCTCAACATTTATTTTTTTTTGACCAGCCAGACTCCCTCAATGTTATAAATTACACACACAAACGCCTTATGAGCTGCTGGTCTGGTGGGTCTAGGTGCTTCTTTTTATTTTAAAAAGATCTTTAAAATATTTTAACAACGTGATTTTCTTTAACTTTTATAGGTTTATTGATCATTGATTCATATTGATAAGGTTCAGTTAATGTATATAGTTTTCCCATATGTTAATTAACAAATTTGAACCTAAATATATAAGAAATTATATGTAAATCTGATATACTGTAAAAGTTTTAGAATGACAAATTACATTAAAAAACTTGAAATTTCTGTAGTAGCGGGAGGAACGTACGGTTTTTATATGATTGGATTTTATTTATTTTTTTAAAATCAAGGGCTTGGAGAATAAGTGGAGAAATTTTTTAACAGAATAAATAATTTGGAATTTTGAATAAAGAATTGTGGACTATATTTTTTCCGAATAATATCAAGTGGGAAAAAATCCAACACAAGTGATGTCTAGGTGGTGGGAAATGGGGAAAAAAAAATAAAGGTGGAACCTACAAGGCTATAACTTTTATTCTTCTTTCTTGGCCTCGCCTCATACAATTTTAGACTCCTGTATGCCTGCATCCTTTTTTTCTTAAATAAAAAATTAGTAAATACAAACACAAAATACCAATTAAATTAATTATAACATCTAAAGTCCATGTAATATCTTTTAAAAGGATAAATAAAAAATACAAGTATACAACACAATACAAATGCTTTAAGTTTGATAATTCAAATTTAAATTCTTTTCATCATGTAATTAAACAAATAAAATTTATTTCTCTAAACTATAAAGTGCAAATTTACATAATGAATTTTAAAATTTTATTTTAAAAAGGTGGATCTATTTATCATTAAAAAATAATAAAAAATATTACCTAATATTTATCACTTTAAAGCCAAATATTAAAACCCAACCTTTGACTAATAAAATAAAATTCACTTTTCTTTCTTTCACATTTGGTATTTGGGAGGCTATTTTTTTATATTATTAACCGATATCTAGTTTTGGGTTTGTGGCCACCCCTCCCAATATAAATGTCTTTTCTGGGAGACAAATTCAAAACTCAAAAGGATCTAATGAGGTTTTATACTGCTAAACCAACTTTATATTGATTTTAGGAGGCTATGAGTCACAATTAATCTAAATTAGAATTCGGGCGGTAGCGGCTGGTTAGAGGTACACATCTTTTAACCATGCTTTTATATTTTTTTTTAAAATCAAACTCAAAAAATCCTCATGACACTTTCCTTCCCCCATACCAAACAATCTCAGTGATCATTGGACTCAAGCCACTTTCATTTCATTGTTAAGATTTAATAATTTAGTAATATATATAATTACTTTTATAATGAGATTTATTTTCTTACTTTCACATTTGGTATTTGGGACAGTTATTCTAAATTAGAATTCTGGCCGTGGGACGGTTGGGCGTGTACCCCTCTTTTTAAAGATGTTCTCTTCAAGATTTCAATCTCCGACATTGCAAATAAAGCCTCTCTAGTTTTATTTGAAGACGCGTAAGGTACTTTTGATGAAACATATGCCTAATTGAGGGAATCAATAATGCAGAAAAAAGAATCATCCATCCCCATTATCACAGCCATAGAACGGGCCTTTCCTAATTCCTTTCAAACCTGTGGTACGTGTAGAAATAATATGCTTCTGTGGAGGCGCGTGGAGGTGTTTCATGGCGGTGCCCTACGCTATTCCTAGGTTTTTCGGCCTTCTGAACACGATGGTGAGGTCGGTTTCTTCAAAAAACGCTCCGAGATTGAAAATCCGACACCCCTTTTTCTCACGTTTTTTGTTTCTCACCCACTCCTCACTCTTTCGCTCTCTGGCACTCTGGAACTCAGCTCTGTTACCAAAATGGTATAGGAACCAATCTCAAATGTGTTTATTCAAATTGTGGATGTGTTTACAATGATTTTAGGCCCTATTTATACTACTAAACATGTATTAAAATAAGGAACAAAAATCCAGTATTCAACGTTGGTGTGTCTCACCAACTCTTCTTCTAGACCAACCTTCGGCTGTTAGCCGTCTTTCTTTGTTTCTTCTGTCATGCCTTACGTCATTGTTGCTCTGCTTTATTTCTGTTTCAATTAGAGAGATGGAATCGGAAATGTGAGTATGTGAGTGAATGAATGGATTAAGAAAGAAGATACCGTAAACACAAAGCTTCTTGTTGAAGAAAGGGAACAGTACAGATTCTTGTTCGGGCGTCTATGAACCGCAGGCGAAGCAAGCGAGATGAGACATCGATCTATCAAAAAGATGAGAAAATATATTATATATCAGATAATAATTAATCAGTGAGATAAGATGGAATGGGAGCTTATGATGATGCGAAGGCTTATTGGGATGACCTGAAATGTCAATTTAATAGACAGTTCCATCATTTATTCTTGGCCGCAACAATCCTAATCAAATATGCCTTATGAGCTGTCGGTTTGGGAGCTTATGATGATTTTCTTAAAATTTTATAGGTTTATTGATCATTGATTAATTGATATTGATAAGGTTCAATTAATGATAAGAAATTATATGAAAATAACTAAACATGATATATAGTAAAAGTTTTAGATAGACAAATTACATTCTTTTTTTTTAATAAACAAATTAAATTACATTCAAAAACTGAAAATTCTGTAGTTGCGGGAGGAACGTACGGTTTTCAAATGGTTGGATTTTATTTATTTATTTTTAATTTAAGGGCTTGGAGAATAAGTGGAGAAAGTTTTTCAACAGAATAAATACGTTGGAATTTTGAATAAAGAAATGTGTACACTATTTTTCTGGAACAACATCAAAGGGAAGAAATCATCCAAGCCAAGAGATATGCCTAGACTGTTTTGGGGGGGGGGGTTAAAGGTAGAACCTACAACCTTTTTTTATTCTTTCTCTACTTCACCTCAAGCAATACTTTTGTTTAGTTTCAAGAATTCAAAGGAAATAATATAAAACAAAGTGGACTTAACTTCACGAGCATCAACAACCTAGAATTATCTATTATCTTCTTATTTCATGAACCTATTAATTCACCCTCAATTAGCGATCAAAGAAAATATGTGTTTGCCTAAGATTCAAAGCTAATCGATTACAATCTCTTAAGTCAAAATCAACATCTATTTTCAAATAGCTTATTCAATTTCTTACAATGAGATAGTGAAAATATAATCTTTAAAAACCAATCTTACAATGACAACACTAAGCTAATAGATAGATTTCTTTTCTATTAACAAACCATCTGTCCGATGTTCGAAACTTGAAGTTTAATATGATTTTATCTGAGTTCTTAAACAAAATAATCTTTGCCAAGCATTATCTTATTCAACAAAACAACTAAGTGGTGATAAAGCACTTGGAGGCACTAAGTATGTACAAGATAAAATCAAAACATAATACTACCTCCGGTCCTAAATATAGGACATAGTTTGTAGTGCAAATTGCGCTACAAACTATGTCCTATATTTAGGACCGGAGGGAGTAATTTTTTAGATGTTAAAAGAGAATAAACTCAAGGTTCAGTCCATAACAGGTTCAAGATAATCCTAGAATAGGAGGTCTAGCTACTCATAATCAGAAAAGAACGGGAAACACATAGAATCTTCAAGTCTATACCAGAAAATAGGAGAAGAAAAACCATGCTGATATAAATTGGGAAGGGTAGCTTTGATCCAGTCTTTCAGATGATTAAAAGATGAAAACTGAAACCGCTCATATAAGCAGCCATATGATACTGCCTTAGTACAGGGCAGCTTAAAAACAAATGATCAAGAGATTCTGATTCTCAACAACCAAAGCACAGTTCCCATTGATGTTTAGATGATGAGCATTAAGTATATCAAAGGATCAAATCGCCTCATTAAAAACTTTCCAAATGACCAAAATATCTTTCATTGGTAATGACAGAGACCACAAAAATTTCCAAAAAGAGTCATTATAAGAAGCTAAGTTTGATCTTGATAGCAATCTGAAACCATCTTTTGAAGAATAAGCCCCTGTCGAGTTTAGTTTCCATAAGAGTTTATCATCTATGACATTTAGAGGGAGAGGGATGCTGGTAATTATATCAGCTGTTTGTCTAGGATATAAGGCTCTTACCAAAGTAACATTTCATCTGATTGGATGCCAAGAAGATGGAAGATGCACTAACAGATCACTAACATTAGTAACATTTACTTCCATTCGAGACCCAGACTGCATAGGCCACCACTGGGGGTGGTTTAATAAATTGTTATGCCAAGATCCCACTTACCCTTGCAAATGATCATTGTTTTTGCCAATAGTTCACCTGATGCTGAATTAAGAATTCGCCAAATTTGTTTTGCAAGCAAGGAATCATTAACTTTTGATATAGGCCTGAGTCCCAAACCTCCTTCATCTGTTGGCCTAAATATAAATTCCTTGTTTTTGAGATGAATCTTCTTTGCATCACCATCAGTCCCCCAGAAAAAATTAGTACATCTTGTATGAATTTGATTACAGATATAGTCAGAAAGCTTGATACAAAGAGAGAATGTAAAGGTTAACACCAGAAAGAATTGATTTAATCAAAGTAAGGCGGGAAGCTTGGGATAGCAATTTTTCCTTCCAAGAAGAGGTTCTTTGATCAATAGAGTTGAGCACCTATGAATATACCATTGTTTTACTCCTACCAGGGTCAATCCATGTGCCAAGGTATTTTCCTAACCAATCCGTGAATCTTACCCCTAAGAATCTCGAGTAAGCCATTTTTTGAGTATGAGCAATGTTTGGACTGAAAACAATAGAGAATTTGGTCCTATTAACCATTTGTCCAGACCACAAACTATACAAGTCCAAGGATGCTTTAGTGGAGTTAAAACTTTGATCATCTCCTTCAAAAAAGAAAACAAAATCATCAGCATATAATAAATGAGAAACCGGCTGAGCATTTGGTGGAGATTCCCTTTAGCCCTGTTAATTTGGAGAATAAAAAACTGTTCCCTTCTGTTCAATATTTAATTACCAGCCTTTTTTACTATATGAGTATTCATAATTATTAAAAATATCATCTCCAATAAATTAAATTAATTTCAGCAAGAGGTTGATCTTAGGGTAAAGGCTAGCCCACTTAAACACAATCTCAAGTTTCAGTCATGTGAATACAAAAGATGCATTTAAAAAGACACCTCTAATTAGAGTTCGCAACATCCCTACAAATTTAAAATAGGAAAAAACACATTTAAATACCACTTGAATTTTAAAATCCTCAATCAGTAATTTTCCAAAAACATGAGTTGTCAATTGCTAGCTATACTCTTATTATCAACAAATCCAATTTGGGATTTTGAAGTTCAAGCGGTGTTTAAGTGTTTTTTTTCCTTCAAAATATACGCTTCTGGAAAAGACATATTTATTATATTTATCAAAATTTTTTTCTAATTTACCTTTATTGATGCTTCCTTAATAATAATCAAGAATGAGATGATGAGAAAATTAAGGAAAATGACTATAATATTTTAGAAAATATATGTCGTATTAACTAACTCAACTAATTTTCTTAATTTAATCATATTAGATAAATATGTTTTGTGCTAAAGATTGGAGGGGTATATGGTATATGTCTTAGAAAGACAAATTACATTCTTTTATTATAAAAAAAGAAAAGACAAATTACATCCGAAAACTGAAAATTCTGAAGTCCCGGCAGGAACGTACGGCTTTCATATGGTTGAATTTTATTTATTTATTTATTCTTAATTTAAGGGATTGGAGAATAATTGGAGAAATTTTTTGAATAAAGAAATGTGGACCATAATTTTTCCAGAACAATAGCGAACGGGATAAATCATCCAAGACATGTGATATATCTAGGCGGTGGGGAAAAAAAGTAAAGGCAGAACCGGTAACCTTTTTTTAATTCTTTCCCGACCTCACCTCATACAATACTTTATGGAGATGATTAAGTAAATCTTTTGACTTCTAAGCCTGCATTTTTTTCCCTTAAGGCTAAAATTAGTAAGTACAGACATAACATGCAAATTAAGTATAACATCTAAAGTCTATATCATAATTTTTAAAAGGATAAATGAAAAATACAACGCAATTAATACAAAAGCTTTAGAGTTTGATAGTTCATATTTAAAATATTATTATCCTGTAATTAAAAAGATAATTATATTTAAAAGGAGATATAGCTTGTTTAAGATAAAATGATGAAGAGTGAAGACACTATTATGTGTATAGCTCCTCAATTAGGTCAATCCAAAGAGTTCAAGATTATTAAATCGGTCTACTTGCCACGTTGGGTGGGGAGAATTTTTTTTTATATAAATTATGTTTAAAAAAATTGGTTATAAAATTTTAATAAAGAAAAAAATATAAGATAAAAAAATAATAAAAATTAATTTGAAACTTTTAACCACGCTTTTATATTTTTTTTAAAAATCAAAACTCAAAAAATCCTCATGTCACTTTCCTTCCCCCATACCAAACAATCTCAGTGATCATTGGACTCAAGCCACTTTCATTTCATTGTTAAGATTTAATAAGTGAGTAATATATATAATTACTTTTATAATGAGATTTATTTTCTTACTTTCACATTTGGTATTTGGGACAGTTATTCTAAATTAGAATTCTGGCCGTTGTACGGTTAGGCGTGCACCCCTCTTTTTAAAGATGTTCTCTTCAAGATTTCAATCTCCGACATTGCAAATAAAGCTTCTCTAGTTTTATTTGAAGACACGTAAGGTACTTTTGATGAAACATATGCCTAATTGAGGGAATCAATAAGTTTTATTTTTATTTTGTAAAATTGTGCAATAAGCTCGTACAAAGTCACTACAAAAAAAACATAAAATTTTTGGCGGAATTTGTCATTAAAAATATTCCATAGTAAATTCTGTCTTTTGCCACAAAGCTTCCAACGGAATAATTCCGTCGTAAATTCCCTCACAATTTCCGACGGAATTCAATTCCATCAGAAATTTAAAAATTATTTTTTAAAATTAATTATTATTATTTAATTAAATCAAAATTTTAAAAAATATTTTTAAAAAAATTTATTATTTATTAATTAATATTTTAAGTTTAATTTTAAATTTATTTTCTAATTATTATTTTCTAATTTTTAAAATATTTTTAATTTTCAATCATAGGTTTTGGTCCCTGTAAAGACAAAATGATCATATAAAAATTTTTTTATAAAAAATAAAATTTATTAGTTATTAATTAATATTAGTTAATAATTATTTATTAGTTATTAATTATTGTTAATAAAAATTAATTTTAGAAATTAGAAAAAAATATAGTCATATGAAATTTATTTAATATGTAAAATTTTTTAATTTGAAGTTAATTTATATTAAAATTTATAAGAATATATAAAATTATTTTATATTACTTTTACATTTATATTTATATAGAATAGAAGAAACAAAATTCTCCCAAAAAAACAATTTCATCATGCTTTTCGGATCAATTCTATGTAGTATATGAATAGAATATTTATCCTTTTTCTCAACAGGCTTTTTCTCTCTGGGTGAGAGGCGATTCGTTTTGGCTCCTGGCTTCTCTCACGGTGGGAGGTTTTATTCATTTGAGTCTAGGTTTTCTCAAGTGAATTTCTTCTTTCTTCTTTACATCTGCAGTAAGATTATCGTCGAGTTCTAAGTATTCTGTAAGTAGTAAGGGGAACGAGACAGAACTGGGTATATGGAAATGGCAAGTTCGGGTATGGAGTTAGATGACTTCAACCCTCATATTATATGGAAAAATGAAGAACCTGAGGAGGGGAGTCGAACGGAGTTAGTGGGGAGGGTCATTTCAAAACTTCGTGTTGGCTATGTTGCGGTAAAAGAGAGTGTGATTGCTGCATGTAAAGTCAAAGGGAAGTTAGATATTGGGGGAATCGGCTTTAATATGTTTTCTTTAAAGTTCAGTGATCCTGAGGAAGCAGCTAGAGTAATGGCCGATAACCCTTGGGTTGTAAAACATCACATGCGGACTCTGCAGCGAAGGAAGCCGTTCTTGTGTGATAAGGAAACTCAATTGAACACTTGCACAATTTGGGTGCAGTTTCACAACATACCTCCGGCAACACAGATGCAGGAAAATTATCAGCTGTTTGCAAGTAGAATAGGTAAGGTTATTGCTTTAGAGGATCCTTGTGATGAACGGGTGATTTCTAGGAACTTTGGTAGAGCCCGGGTTGAGATAGATGTTGAACGTCCCTTGGTTACTGGTTTTTTATTAAAAAGACCAATGAATAGAGATCCAGTGTGGGTTAAAATCAAATATGAAAAGCTTTCTTAGTTCTGCTTCACGTGTGGAAGGCTGGGTCATGAAACAAAAAACTGTGAGGTAGCAGAAATGGAGAAAGGCGACGTTGACGGAGGCTTCGATTCTTTGCTTTGTGCAGCGTCGGTGAGAAGTGGTCGGTTGTTATCGGTGATAGGAGAAGGAGAAAAGTCGGCAAAGTCGGCACGCATTGATTGCATGCATGGGGAATGTAATAGCATTAAAACAGATTATGGAAAGAAGAATATTGGAACATTCCCCAAGGAAAGTGGAATGGGTTTTAATTGGGCACGTGCGTAGTTTTCGGGAATCAAGGAGGCAGAGAATATTGTGGGGACAACAGGAAATACTAAGAGCCACGTCATAATAGAGGAGGATTTCCCCAAACCACTGGATTAGATTCGGTTCACAATGGTTGAAAATACTTTATTGGGTTGCTCTCCGAAAATGCGGGCCTGCATGGTGAGATTGGGAGAACTGGGCCGTGGTGGGCTAACAACACATGATATATTAAATAGCTCGGGCCCAAACCAAACACTTAAAGCGAAATATGATACTGATCGAAAAGCTTTCTTGGTTGAGCTGGCTGAGGAAACTTCCAATAATGAAAAGGAGCCACGTACCATTATTTCTGCTGAGATCTGGCGTGACGTTGGGGTCTTAATTGAAAGAGTGGAGGCTATAAACTTGAAGCGTAGAGTTGATGTTTCCTAGGCATCTACTTCTTCTAAGCGACAAAAGAGCTTTGATGATGATTCGCCGAATAAAGTGGCGGAACGTGAACGACTGGAGCTGGAGAAAATAGAAGATCAAACTGCCTTAATTGCTTCCACTGAGGTTAGTAAATTCAATTTCCATGGTCCATTACATTTTTCTGAAGGAAAGAGAGATGAAGAGCAAAGGGATGATAGAAGAAAGAGACGAGCTGCTAGAAGAGCGTTATTTGCTTTTTACTCTGATATGAATAGTATTGAAAATGAAGTTGTGAGGAATTTTGATAATACAAGTTTGGCTGTGACTGATGGGTTGTCGAGTGTGCTCGAGTTTAATGCTGAAAGGGGTGGTGGTTGGCCTGCTCCAGCTACCCAAGAACCATGAGTTATATTGTGTGGAACTGTCAGGGGTTGGGAACTACCCTAACAGTTCATCAGTTACAGTTTCAAAGCAAGAAGCTTAAGCCTGCCTTAGTTTTCCTTTTGGAAACTAAGATGAAATTTATTAATGTTGAGAAAGTAAGGAAGAAACTGGGATTTGATAATGGAACTGTCGTTGAGCCTGAGGGGAGATTTGGGGGACTCACATTGTGGTGGAATAGTGATTTACAGTTTACTATTTCTCTGACTGATAGAAATTGTATCCATATTGAGAATGTTAGTACTAGGGGACAATGCCTGGGTACTATTTCCTTTGTGTATGGACTTGTCATTGAAGCATCAAAAGGTGATTTTTGGCCGAGAGAGGGGATTCCTTGGATGATAGTAGGTGATTTTAATGATTTGCTATATCATTCTGATAAAGAAGGAGGAAGAATCAGAACTAATGCAAAGCTAGATAGGTTCAGGAAATTCTTGGTAAATTGCAATTTAATTTACAAGAGCTGGAGACAAAAGGAAATCATTTCACATGGTTTAATAATAGAGATGGAGCAAATTTTATCAAGGAGAAATTAGATAGAGCAATAATTAACATTGAATGGAGAGAATGCTTTATGAAATGTCAATGTCAAGTTCTTGAAGCGATTGGGTCTGATCACTACCCATTATTTGTGGAATTTGAGCATGTCGAAAAGAAGGCACCATGGTTGTTCAAATTTGATGCTCGGTGGCTAACACATCCTAATTTGATTAATATTGTAAGAGATCACTGGAAAGGAAATCAGGATGAAGGGGTGTTGTCTGAGTTTGTCTTTAATATAAAAACTCTAACGGAAGTATTATCTCAATGGAGCAAAAAGGAAATGGGGAATGGACAAAAACTCTTGAATAAGCTGATTGAGAGGCTTAATATCTGTTTGGGCGGGCCATGGAATGATGATGTGGCCAAGGAAGTTGCTGTACTTAAAAGTAAGATATCTGATTTATGGCAACAGGAGGAACTCTATTGGGCACAGAAGTCAAGAATCCAGTAGTTAAAATGTGGGGATAAGAACACTAAATTCTTTCACTTGTCCACAATTAATAGAAGAAATAGAAATAAAATCACGAGATTAAAGAATGAAGCTGATGAATGGATAGATAATGAGGAAGAAATTGGCAAGTGCTTTTCAAGTTTCTATGAAGAGCTTTCTTCTTCTTCTGGCAACAGGAACTTTTTTGAAATAATGAACTATGTGGAACAATCCATTTCTATAGAGGATAATGTGGCTCTTATGAAGGAAATTTCTGATAAAGAAGTGAGAGATGCAGTATTTGATCTTGGTGCTTCAAAGGCTCCTGGGCCTGATGGTTTTTCAGGACTTTTTTATCAGCATCATTGGGACATAGTAGGCAGTCAGGTATGTGATATTGTGAGAAATTTCTTTTCCACTGGCTTTCCTTTAGATGACATTAATGAAACTGATTTAGTTTTGATTCCTAAAGTGGAAAATCCTATTCAGTTGAGTGATTTTAGACCTATTAGCTTATGTAATTTCTCTTATAAGATCTTTTCAAAAATATTAGCTAATAGATTGAAACCTTTGTTGAATAATGTGATTTTGGAAAGCCAGAGAGCTTTTGTTCCAAGGCGGCTAATTCAGGATAATCTTATTATTGTTCATGAAGTATTTCATCATTTGAAACGCAAAACATGTGGTCCTGAATTGGCTATTAAACTGGACATGAACAAGGCTTTTGATCGTATTGAATGGGATTTCTTGCTGGCTATCCTTCTGAAGATGGGTTTTAGCAAGGACTTGGTGGAAAGAATTTTCTGGTGTATTTCTTCAATCAATTTTTCTCTGATGCTCTCTGGCAAAAGATTGCTTAATGTTCCTTCTCATCGTGGATTGAGACAAGGGGATCCTTTGTCTCCTTATCTTGCTTTTAATCTTGCTTTGCTTGCTAAGCTAGGTTGGAGGATTTTGTAGGAACCTGAAAAATTATGGGTGAAGATTCTTAAAGCTCGCTATTTTCATAGATGCGGTTTCCTCCACGCAAAGAAAGGGACCTCGGCCTCTTGGATCTCGAATAGCATATTGGAAGGGAGATCAATCTTAAAGGACAACGTTGCTGTAAGAATTGGGAATAGGCTGAGGACGAAAGTCTGGAATGATCCTTGGTTATTAGATTTACCAGGTAAAAAATTAATTTATGCGTGTCCAGATCCTGCTTTTCAGAAACTAAAAGTAGCTGATGTAAGAATAAATAACACATGGAATCTATTTGGAATTGATGAGTTTTTAATGGATGAGGAAAAGAGTGCTATTCTTAATTCCATTTTATCCCCTAGTAATAGGGAGGATCGATGGATGTGGA
This sequence comes from Inga leiocalycina, assembly GCA_963242795.1. Lineage (NCBI taxonomy): Eukaryota > Viridiplantae > Streptophyta > Magnoliopsida > Fabales > Fabaceae > Inga > Inga leiocalycina. The sequence goes on along the minus strand of OY725327.1, from coordinate 9,883,854 downwards.
CTGGAGGAAGGAGGAGTTGTTATTGTGTAAAAGAAGGATACAAGATAGCTAAGGAAAGAATTCTTGATAGTGGAGGTGAATCTCCAGAATCTTCTTCAATCAGCAATAAGAAATTGTGGGATATGATCTGGAAATTGAAGGTTCCGTCTAAAATAAAGTTCTTCTTATGGAAAGTTTCATCTAAGGCTCAACCAACATTTGACAATCTTTTTAAAAGAAATTGCAACAATACAAATCTGTGTTTTATTTGCAAAAATGGAATTGAAGATGAATCTCATTTATTCATGCACAGTGATTAGGTGAGAAGAGTTTGGTTTGGATGTCCTTTGTCCCTTAGATTGTTAAGTCACTCTGATGATCTAAGAACTTGGTTGTGCCAAATCTTCCTTTTCTCTGGATTGTCTCCTTGGTATAAGAGTCTCCTTATTGTCCTGATGTGGTTTATTTGGAAAGGTCGTTGTGCTTTTATTTATGATAATATATCCATTGACCCCAGTTTTGTTTGTTGACAAGTAAGGAATTGGTTACAGGAATATTGGAATGGAAATGGCTGGAGTAATCAAATTCAACATGATGATGGGCATGCTGATCAGATTTTGAATTCGAAATGTAAGTGGACAAAACCTTTGGGAAACAGTATTAAAATTAATATAGACTGCACTTACATGCCGGAATCTAATCAAGCAACTATCTCTTTTGTTGCCTGTAATGAGCACGGTAATTTGGTTGATGGAGCCACACACAAGATTTGTGCTAGTGTTGCGCTTATGGCGGAGAGTAAAGCTTTGTTGGAAGCTGTTAATTTTGTTCACTATTATGATATTCATAATGTTACTTTTGAGTCTGACTGCTTGTCTTTAGTCAAGTGCATTAATGACTCTATTCCTTCTTCGGAGTGGAGATGTGAACTTTTTGTGGAACATATCCTCGAGATAAGGAAACTAATTAGGAACATGTTTTCGTATGGATTCCCAGGGAAGCTAACAAGGTAGCAGATTGGGTTGCCAAAGCTTCAGCTAAGGGGTCGTGTCCTGTTGATTGGATCTCAAGACCCCCGCCATATCTTTTGAAATTGCTGATCAGTGATTTATGAATGGATGTTCTAGATACTGGTTGATTTGGTTTTTTGGTTGTCTTATTAGTTTGCTGTTATGTTTTATTTTGTAGGTTGTAAAACTCTTTCGTTTTCGGTCGTTTATCAATGAAGTTATCTTTGTAGGCAAATATATATATATATATATATATATATATATAAGAAACAAATATATATTTATAAATAATTGATTATGTATAATAAGATTATATATATATAACTGTGTAATAATAGATCGCCAAAACAGTCAAGCCCATCCGGTAAGGCATCACGCGCGTACGGACGAGGTCGTGGGTTCGAACCAAGGAGGGGCAAGTTGAGTTGCATTTCCAGGAATAAAGAAGTTGCGACACATGGCGGATATGGGTGCTAGCAACAAGGTGGACTCCACTAGAGTTGCCACACGTCACAGCCGGTGATGACAGGGCAGTCACTGGAGTTGCCACGTGGCTTTGTTTATGACAGAATCTGAATTCTGTCAGAAATTTTTGTGTCACGCTATTATTACCGATGGAATCCATCCGTTGAAAACTCTAAATTCCGTTGAAAATTCAGTGTTTTTTTATAGTGAGTCTCATCTTCTTTTCAAGACTGAGTTCTCACCTCTTAAACTCGAACACACCACTCTCTACTTTCTACTAGTCGCAGTCTGTATGCCCACTCCAGCACTTTTTAATGTGCTCCCCAAATTTGCTTTTAAAAACAATTATTTCAAATGAATTTTTTTTTATATTTTTATTGTCAAATATAACTCTTTAGAATAATCATCCAAATAATTTTTTTATCTTGTTACTCTCGAATCTTATTATTTAGAAAAACAATTTTATAAATTTATTCAAAAATTAAAAACAGAATCAACCCAACAAGACCCAAAAAAATCATAACTGTAGTGTGGATAATAAATAATTATTTATTTTCGGCGTTCAAGGAAAAGTAATTAATTAGAGCCGTAATTTATTTCAAATTAAAACTTAACTCTTCTTTTTTTTTTTTTTCAAAAAACTTAACTCTTCTTTTGATGAGTAAGTTTTACGAGTGATCACCTCATCAATTCCATCGAGGTAAAAAGAGTGATCACCTCATCGCAATACATCACCCTCTTAATTGTGAAAGAAGGAATTTTTTTTTTTTTTTTGCCAATGTGAAAGAAGGAATTTTCAACCAAAAAGAAGATCAAGAAGGAATTTGACTTTTTTATGGAATAAAAGACAACTGATTATTAATCAGGTAATAAACCATTATCCTATACGCAAAAATTTCATCTATAAAACGCAGGCGAGACAAGACATGGTAGCTAGAATCAATTCCATCCAAAAATTAACTAAGTATTATTTAAGGGTTAAGGGGCAAATCTACCAATGATGTTTTAAGAAAAGAGCATCTGGCACAATTATCTTTTAGAAGGGGCAAAAATACCAATGAACAATTAAAAAGAGTCATCTACCACAAAAACCATTAAATCCGTACTAACGGCGTTAAATCATAAGAGAAGAAAACCCCTAACGACGTTAATACGGATTAACGATTTTTGTGGTGAAAGCCCCTTTTTAATTGTTCATTAGTATTTTTTCCCCTTCTAAAAAATAATTGTGCCAGATGCTCTTTTCTTAAAACATCGTTCGTAGATTTGCCCCTTAACCCATTAATATATACCGGTCAGTGAGATCAAATGGGATCGGACGTTGGTATGTGGTGGGAGAGAAGAAAGCTTTGTGAGGAAGAAGTGGCCCTGGCTCAACAAGCAACAAGCTCAGCCACTGGAGCTTAGTAAGGTAAGATTCAGGGCTCATACACAAACAACGGATCAAGCTCTCAAAATTTCAGATACGTTAGCTACAACACCTTTGGCGCTTATTATTCCGGCAACCGCCGTTTCTCACCGTATCCTTACTACCACAATGGTGACAATTTCATTCGCAATACATATGCTTACTATGATAACAGATCTACCATCCCTGATGATTTCCAGGGAGATATGTCTAGATAGTATGCTAGCTTCCATTTGATTTCCGTAGAAGTTGTTGTTTTCGTGCTTCCTAAACGCAAATCCAAACATGCCCTTAATTGGCCTGCTGTGTTAAAAACCTAGACTGATAATACTGGTGATTAAGACCTTTTTTTTATACGTTAGTCATGGGGTCCACAATAAAAAAATTAATAAAAAATTATGTATAGAAAAATCTAGGATTGCTCTATCTTTTCGATGAGTCTTTTGTTGATTTCTAAGTAATCTAAATATCATGCAAATACAATAAACAAAGGGGAAATTGGTTTTGGGTTTTTTTCAAATTAATAAACTAAGGACTAATGGAATTTAATTAAATACTAAACTATTGTTTTTGTTATTTTTTTTAGAAATAGGATGAATATGAGGAAATGAATCTTGGTAGCAAAGTAAATGATTTTCCTAACTTCGTCAAATGATTTGAGAGTTAATTTATCATCCAGTCAAAGTGAAAACCTCAAGCAAACGACACTTTGGCCGAACGGTGGTGTAGTGAGTGATGGTTCGTCGAGGACAGAGGTGGTGTGGAGAAAGGGTCGGAAGTTAACCAGGGTTAACAGCATTGCTATATACACTATCAAAAGAATTGATTATGTCTATTTTTACATCCCGAAATAGTTTATATATTGGGTGCTCATAGAAAAATAGCTCGTTGATAAATTTCCACCTTAACCCAAAAAAGAATAATTTGTTTTTAAAAGTGAAAAACAAAAACAACTTGTTAACTTCTATATATATCTTTTTTTTTATTTTGTAAAATTACCCAATAAGCACATGAAAAGGTCTATCTTCCTTTCAACACTTTACGACTTGAGTTCTGGTCTCTTAAACTCGAACTCGTCACTCGATCTATAGTCCCAGTTTATATGCCCTCTCCACTCTTTAATATGTTTGTTGCTCACTTAAGTTGATTTTAAAAACAATTATTTCAAATAATTTTTATATTTTTTCTCAAATATAATTGTTGAGAATAATCATCCAAATAATTTTTTTTATCTTCTTCTTATCAAAAAAATTACTCAGAAAACAACTGTATAAAATTATTCAAAAAAATTAAAAAAGAATCAACCCCAGTGTGGATAATAAATAGTCATTTATTATCAGCGTTCAAGGAAAATAAATTAATTGGAGCCCTCATTTATTCCAAATCAAAACTTAACACTTATTCGCAAACAATGGACCAGGCTCTCAAAATTTCAGAGACGTTAACTACAATGCCGATCCCGCCTCTCAAAATTTCAGAGACGTTAACTACAATGCCGATCCCGCCCCCAACCGCCATTCCTCATCATATCCTTACTATCATAATGTTAACAAAGTCGTTTACAACACATATCATTATCACGATAACAGAGTCACTATCCTTGATGATTTCCGTATGGAAAGAGATGTTTGATATCCTCCGAAATGTAAGCATAAGTTGTTTTACAAGCGTGACTTACGGTATACGAGGTAAGAATACGAGATGAGTTTTATCTCGGCTTACGCCATCGTAATTTTCAAACTTAAATGTGTTAAAATCCTAGGTTGTTGGTGCTGCTATAGCTAGCCCTTTCATAATTATATTTAGTGCATGAGGGTTATTCATATATATTCTTCTCTTTCAGATGTTATTTTTTTTATTTGAGTCTTTCTTCTTCTTTTTTTATGAATTGATTTGAGTCTTTCATATGTTATTTATTATTTTCTATTAATAGATCGTTTCGGATAAGACTTCAATTATTTCTGGGTCTCTACTGATGACTAATGCCAAGTTGCCTGAATTTGCATGATATAAGAAAGAATCAATTTTGTAGGGAAAAACTTAATTAGTAAAATGATCGATAAAAGTTTCTAACTCTATCAAGCACGAAAGAAGCTGAAAAATTTCTTATGCTTGGAAATTATACCAACTTAATACGAGTATTCATAATTATTAAAATTATTATCTCTAAATTTAGTAAATTAAATTAATTCCAGTAAGATGTTGATCTCAGGTAAAAGGTTTGGCCACTTAAACAGAGTCTTAAATTTGAGTCTACATGAATACAAAAGATACATATGAAAAACTACTCTCATTTGTGCTCGGCAACATCCGTAAGAATTCAAAATATACGCTTGTGGGAAAGATTCTTTTCTTTGGGTTTGATAATGTTTAAATCTGACCTAGTTGTATTGTAATTTTTAAAATTAGGAGGATAAAAATGTTGGATTCCTTAAGGCTTTTGGGTTTTTCTCTCCATCAAGGATGGGATCGATCTAACGAAATCCAACACTACTCGTAAAATTATATTCCCTCGGATCCTAAATATATATGAGACATAGTGTGTGTTTGGTTGCAACTTTTGGATGGCCTTAAGCCCAATTGGAGCTTCAAAAGCCCAACTGCTGGCAATGCTTTTTTTTTTTTTTCATGTTTGGTTGGTTAGATTAGGGATTGGACTTTTGAGAAAATTTACACTGTATATTCACGTTTGTTAAAAGCCACAAATAGAAGCTTTGAGCTTTTGCAATTGGGCTTTTATAAATCTGTGGGATCCACCAAGGTTTCTCTTTCATGTGAATTATCATGAACTTCAACTTCTATGGGACCCACCAGCTTATCAAGAATGAACAGAAATGTAATGGAGGTGGGGCCCGCATATCCGGAAGCTCGGGTTCTCATGAGTTCTGACATTGAATGTTTTTAGATCTTAAAATATTTTTCTAGTTGTATCCATTACCTAGTGTGTTATCAGACTGATTATAATTTTACCCACTTTCAAGTTATACTCACTCAAAAAATATTTTTTGAGTGTTTTTAATTAGATTGTGCATTTTTTAATTGTCTAATTTCCCAACTTAAACTATTATAAATTTTTTATAATTTTTAATTACATTTCTCTTTTATCATTATCACAAAAGCCCAATTGACAATCGCTATTCCAAACACACCCAAATTTTTTATTTTTGCAAAAGCTTAATTGACAATCGCCAATCCAAACACAAATCACATTACATAATTTAGCTTTTATCAAAAGTAATATCACAACAAGCCCAATTGAAACAACCCCAATTGACAATCGCTGTTCCAAATACACCCATAGTAAATTGTTTAGAAGATGTTAAGAAAGTTAATTAAGTAAATTATTTTAAAATATTTATATTTATTGTTGTTTCTTCAAACTATTTTCCCTAGTTTATAAACTAATATATAATCTAATGAAATATGACATATGATATAATTAACACTACTACAAAAAGGGTAAAAGGTGGCGCACATTTTGTGGCACATCTTTAAACAAGTGCCACAGCTTCTCTTTTTTTTTTCTTTACCTCTATAATATTTTTTTTTAATTTTCTGTACCAGCTGTGGCGCCTAATAGATTAAGTGCCACAATTGAGGAGGCCTAGTGTGGCGCCTGCCTACGCAGGCGCCACACTTGGGGCCATAAAAACAGCTGTGGCGCCTAACCCACCAAGCGCCACAGCTGCAGCATTGAAATTTTTTTTTTTTTTTAAATGTGGGCATGTGTGGCGCCTAATTAAATAGGCGCCACACATGCTAATGTGTTGATCAGCTGTGGCGCCTAATGCTTAGGCGCCACAGCTGAAGAGAGGCAATTGTGGCGCCTAATTATTTAGGCGCCACAATTGCCCAATTTTTTTTAAAAAAAAAAAAAATTCAACTTCTCTTTTTGACCACAATTATTTCATTTCCCGCGTAGTGATTTTGTGTCCGCCCCCCATTCTTTCTCTTTTTGACTACTACTCCACTTTAATTATTTAACTACTCTCTCCTCCATTAAACTACTTTCCCTTTCTCATCTTCTTAGTGGATCCGTCGACCCCCTCCCTCCATTTCCTATCATCTTCACACTAAAAAACACACCCACAAGCTCACTCGTCACTCAAGCTAGCATCACCAACATGGTCTCCCACTCCCTGCGCTGGTCAATTAATAGATTTGTAAGAAGAAGACTATTTCATTCTAGCTTGCTTTGTTTAAATTTTTTTTTTTTAGTCAAGATAAACCGTAATATAACGTTTTCCTTTTTGTTCCTAATTTAATAGGAAGGAATGAAAACCTAACTTGTTTCGTTTGCCTTTTTGCTTTGTTTAAATTTTTTTGCCGACAAGCTTGCGTTTTTTAGTAATCTTTTAATTTACTTAATTAGTTGTTGATGTACTGTGTTCACATATCAAGTTCTTGTATTGTGATATTTTTTATGTTAGCTTTGGAGAGTATTAATGTAAGAACATTATTGTTGGGGAACTTGAATTTTAAATATGAAAATTATATATATATATATATATATATATATATATATATAATAGGTTGAAATATAAAATAGAAAGATTGACAATTTGTGGAGATGATAAACACGAAATCCACTCATTTTATATAAAATTTCACAATCAGGAAGCATAAAAAAAAGCCACAGGAAAAAAAAGAAGAAGAAGAAGAAGAAGAAAAAAAAAAGGACCCTATTGTGGCGCTTGCTCAAGCAAGCGCCACAGTAGGGCCCCCCTACTGTGGCGCTTGCTCAAGCAAGCGCCACAGGAGGCCCCCCTCCTGTGGCGCTTCCTCAACCAAGCGCCACAGGAGGGTATTTTTTTTAAAAAAAAAATTTTAAAATGTTGTGGCGCTTCCAAGCGCCACAACTTTTTTTAGTGGCATCTAGATATGTGGCACTTCTCTAGCGCCACAGTTAATGCAATTATAAGCGCCACAGCTTTACTTTTTTGTAGTAGTGTAAGTAACTTATTTAACTTTCATAATCTCTACCAAAAAAATCAACTTTGTCTTATACTCAAATAATATGTTTGGTCCTTTTAGTGCGTTAATATCATCAATCTAAAATACAAACTCATCAATTGAATTGAACAACCGACAAAACAGACCTGAGATGCAAATTGCATCAAGACTGCAAGGTTTTTTTTATATATACAACAAAGTTTAAGTGAGTTGGGTTCCAGGGCTTATTAGGATTAGGGTATGCCTCCGGCTTCAAATTAAAGAACGTTTATAGAAGTACTTACAAATCACCTGCTAATAAGGTCCTCATATCGGTTAGATTTAAACCTACAACTTTATGGTTATAAACTAATCCCTTTACCAACTAGACCAATATTTGTTGGCAGATTGCAAGGTTTTTATATCCTTAATGTTTTTTTGTAATCCTTGCAAATCTTGAGTCTATAGCAGAAAATGTGAATCGAGAGTGAAAGCTTTAGAAACGCTGATTTTGAAAATTACTTATAATGGACTTATATATAACTTTCACAAATTTGATAAAATACAATCTGGTCTTTCAATCTTGAGATTTGATTGTAATGTGAAACAACACAAAAAGCCCTAAACCCACAAGGAGTGCCAGCTGGGCACCGGCAGAAGTGGACCAATCCAAGACTGGTGTTGGTGGGTTGCTAACAGCTTTTGATCAGTCACCGTCTCACCGACGACCATCAACTGATCAACCGTCTCACCGACGACCATCACCGACGACCATGTACGTTAGATCCCCACCCCTGTTCATGCTACGCCTTCCGTTCAAATTCCAAAAACAAATTTTTTTTATATTTTTATTAAAGTATTGATATTTCAATATTTACAAGTATCCACACTTAAAAAACATCGGATGAGTGACAAAACTTAACGGCATAATTAGATGATTCTATTGTTAATTATATCATCACTAATTGATTAGCGACAATATTCGGTTGCTAAGTCAAATTCAGTCACTAGTTCAGTTTTCTTTTTGTAGTTTTACAAGTAAAATTCTCATATTTAAAGGTTAACATTTTAAATTTACCAGTAAATCTTTTGAAATATTGATAGTTTGATATTTATAATGCATGAATATTAGTAATTAATGATTTAGATATATTTTTTTAATAAACTCCAACCTCTTGTGTTTTAGTAATTAACTAGATATTCTCCCATATGTTATGCATGGGATAGAGTTTATTGTTTATGTCATATTCAAAATATTGATTTACTAATAAAAGACGAATAAAATGATCATCTTAATTCAAGGGGTTTTATTAATCATCATTCACATTTGTTTATAGATATCATGTTTATCTATTGAAGACCTTATAAACAAATGATAATTAAACATGGTATATGAGAATAAAAAGTTGTTTTTAAAGGAAAACAAACTTTTCCTGTGCAGAATCATGTCAACCATTCAAGGACCAATGGATCTTCTTGCAATAAGTAATTTTTCTCAAAACACATGCAATAATGATGACCTAGGTGTTACTTCGATTGTCATCATGTTGTTGAGAAGATCATGAAGAATACTTGTCATGTATTGTAATATTTTTAATAGTTAAAGTAAAATGAGTAGAAATATGGCTTGCACGTGAACATAAACATAAATTGCACCAATTGTGCAAGAATTTTCCTATTACATATTAGTTAAATTAATTATTAGTTATTATTAATAAGTTTGCCTAGTTCTTACTCATTCTATTATATTAAATATGAGTAAAGTTTCAAAAGTTACTCATTTATTCTAATTTATGAGGCAAATTGGCAAAGAGAAAATGTTTTTTTACTCCTATTTATAAGCCACTTCATTTCATTTTTTACATATAAATAAACAATTTTACCCTTCATTAGTTATTGTATAAACTTTGTTCTCATGAAGTATAAATATATTTAATAGGAATAAAGTTGAAAAGTTATTAAATTTTAAGACAGAGTTAATAAGATTTAAGGATTTTTTGACCATTATAAAACATGCTGAAAGTAACTTATAAATAAGATAAAATGAATGTTAAATTTTAAGACAACGTTATTGAGATTTAAAACTTTTCTTAATTCGCCCCGGTGAAATATATTAAAATTGCCTTATAAAAGTTTCTACCCACTAATAATTAGTGTATGCCACAAATATATAATTGTTCATGTAAATATGAAATTAATTAAAATCTCGCGTTAAAATCCTACAATGCATTTGGGAAACCCGTTTACTACAGTGTTAACCTGTTCAATTTAAAGCTTCATAATAACTCCGTTATCTCCTTACCCTTTCTAAAACTGTTCTAATAATAGATAGATATATAGATTGCCCATTTGTTTTACCTTTTTAGGGCATGTTTGAGTTAACGTCTAAGAAATATGTTCATGTAAGTTAAGATAAAATTTATCTCATATACTTATTTCGTACATAATAAATCATATGGGAAAAGTAGTTTCTATCACTAATCTCAACAGACGCTTAAAAGTGATTCTAAGATGTTCGAGATAAAGATGATTTTTATCTCAGTTTATGAATAAATACTTTAAAAAGCACTTAAAATATCAAAATGATATTTCAGAAAAATGGTACATTTTATTTTTTATTTTGAGCATTAAATCTTTAGAAAATCATAAAAAATTGAAAATAATTTTATTTTTTGTCTATAAAATATCAAAATGTCACTCATTTCAAATAAAATCTAATAATCCAATGAATCACAAAAAATATAATAGAGAAGGCCTTTTAAAATGAAGGCGCAGCAATGAGCACGTAGGGGGCGTAGCACCCACCCTTGATCCCTCAAAGTGCCACTCGACACCTCGTCATCCTCGCTCCAGAAATTCAGTGTGCCACTGCCGGCAGTACCACCACTAGGCCGTCATCCCTACTCAGTTCTCGATTTGCTTGCTGTGAGGATGCTCCGATTCGACAGAAGTGAACAAAATCGCCCCTCTTTAGATTCCGCAAATGAAACCGTGCCCCCCTCTCTTCCTCTCAATGAAGATCCGACGGTGAAAATCCATTGAAAATGGGTGAAATCGCTGCTCTCTTTTCCCCTCTTCTCTTGAGTCGCTGCTCCTCTTGACGTGGCTTATGCGTGTGCAAACTTCAATCCGCCGCTGTGGGTGCCGAAGCGGCTGGATCTGTGTTCTTGTCCCCTATTTTGAATGATGAGAGTAATTTTCTTTAAAAAAAGCATATATGTGTTTGAGGTATCTCATTTTGATATGCGATTGATCAGTAACTTGCTCATTCTTCTTCTTCTTGTTTTTTTTTTGGCTTCTGGGTTTCTTCACTTTAGCTTCAATTTTCTGGGTTTTCTTTTTCTTTGGGTCTTCTTGGGGACTATGGACTTCGCTCAGGATTTGTTTGATTTCTTGGACCAGTATGATTTCTGGGTAATGTGGACGTCTAATCTGCCTGGTTGATGTTTGATATGCCTGAGAAAAACGTGTTCACTTGGAATGCAATGATAGGTGGATACTGCCAAAATAAACAACCCAATAAAGCTTTGGAATTGTTTCATGAAATGCGGAGAAGCGAATCGGCGGAACCAAACGAAATTACAGTTTCAATTTTCTTGCTGCTATAGCTTATTTGGGTGCTTTAGATTTGGGCATTTGGATTCACAAGCTTCCCCGAGGAAAAAGCATGACAGATCTGGTCGTGAATGTCTGCACTTTGTGTTGTGTTTTTTTTCGCCAGCACTTTGTGCTGTGTTTCAACCATGTGGATTTGATGGCGATGATGATGTGGCATGATACAAGGCATCATATCCTTGCCACTTCAGCATAAAATCGGTCAACAAACAAACGTTCAAAATTAACTTTGTTAAACGATAGTGTGGAATTGCGAGTTTTTAAACTTCTGGAGCAGATATTGAGACCAAAAAAAAAAAACTTCAAGAGCGATATTGAGATTCTTCAGATACTTTTAGATGGATTTTCACCTTAGCCCATTTAACAAATGTATTTGCAATATATATAAAGTAAAATACTCTAAATATTTCTCTATTTTATCTTAATTCCACAAACCTCTCTTATATTTTGAAAATATATATAAACCTCCCTTAAAATTAAAATATGTATTACATAAGCCTCCCTTATATATTGAAAATCTTCTTTTCATCCATTTAACTGTCAGTTAACCATTAAATTTGATTTTTAAACTTTTATTTTGACTAAAATACCCCTATTTAATATAAGAGTTTTTTAAACATTTATATTTAAAAAAGGGAGAATGACAAAAAAATACCACTTGAACTTCAAAAACTCCAATTAGTCCGTTGACAAAGATTTACGCTGTCAATCCTATTATCATTCTTGTCAATGAGATTTTGAAGTTCAAATGGTATTTTTCTGTCATTCCCCCTTTAAAAAACTACTTTTCTAATGCAATAAAAAAAATCATTATAATACGGAGATTTTTAAATTTTATAATATATTATAAAAAAATTTTATTGTGCACATTTTAAAATTTTTTATTACAATATAATATTTTTAGTTATGTAGATTTATTTTAATGATTTTTAAAAAATTTAAATGCATAAGTTGGCTAAAATAATATTTAAAAAATGGATCTATAAAAACTTAAAAACTCAATGAGTTAAGATTTTAATATAATAAGGATAAATTATTAATATAATTTATGTTTATTATACTTTGAATTTTTATAGTTTTGATATATTATTGTAAGTGAAAAATTAAATACCTGTATTATAATATTCACTTACGTAAGAGGATGCGTAATTTTTTGCTTATTACGTATGAAGGTTTTATAATATTCATGTATTAAAATATCATCAATTTTCTTAAAAATGGTTTATATTGAAGAGAGGGTACATATACAATTATATTATAACAGCAAATTAGTAAGTTAAAATATTTTAACTTGTTAAGGTCGAAAAAATATTTTAACTTGTTGATATTAATAACATTAATTATTTTATAACAATTAATAGGATATTCTTAACGGTGTCAAAATTGGACCATATATAGTGTTAGTTTTGAAAATTCAGGGGGAGCTCCAATGTAACTTCGACAAATTTGAAGAGAGGTGATTACATTTTACTCTCGCACATACACATATTTAATTTTTCACAGTTTTCTTTCCAACGAGTCTATCAATTGAAAAGGAAAATGATCTTTTGCTCAGCATTTAGTACGAAAAAATTTCTCACTTTTTAGATATATTTCTCATTTTCTTTTAGAAAACACGTTTTCTCCATCAAACATTATCTAATTGGATCCGTTTTCTAACCTTAATACAAATGCTTTAGGGATATGGGAAAGGATTTGCATGAGTTTGATTTTTTGTGGCATGGGTACGCGAACTTGCCCAGATAAAGTCCTGCATAATATAAAAACTTTATTTCCGTATCAAAATGAAATCTACTCATTATATTTAAATTTCGATTGTTGCATTCACTTTTTCTAACCCCCGATACAAATGTTTTGGAGGTCTAAACAATGATTTGCAAGAGCTGGACTTTTTTAGTACAAAAAAATATCTCATTTTTTAGATATATTTCTCATTTTCTTTTAGAAAACACGTTTTCTCTATCAAACATTATCTCATTGATAGGAGAGCTATATATAGTGCCCGTCTGAGTTAGCAGTGGAATATGCTTTTATAACGTGATTTACGGTGTACGAGGTAGGTATATATAAGAGAAATTTTGTCTTGATTTACATGAACAGGCTTCTCAAACGCCAACTCAAACAGACCAATAGTTGGTTGAGAACTTCTAAAACTATTGGCATATTTGGTACGAAGGACTGGAGTTGGGCTTGCAATTGGCTCAAGGATTGTGCCATGGGTTTTTCATGTTGCTGTTTTTCCTCATTTCTTTTCGATATCTAATGCGTCAAATAGGTCATTGGCTTCGAATTCAAATGGTTGAGTTTGTATGTTTACAACATATTTCAAAAACATTTTTAAAATTCCTGCGATTTTGTTTTGAATTGAAATTAACCCTATTATAAATAGGGAAAATGTCAGCTAGGTTCCATGCTAGGAAAAAAATGCCAAAAAAGTTCCTTTGAAAAGTCAACTGTCAGGAAAGTCCCTAGGGACTTTTCTGACATGAATTCCCAATAAAAATTTACCAAAATACCCCCAAGCAATTTAACCATTGTCATTTGTTACAGCATGTTATGCTATATTTATAATATCATAAGTCATATTAACAACATAATCAGTTACGTTTACAACATGTTACGTTATATTTAATGAGTTGTAAACGTAACTGAAGAGGTTATAAACGCAACACAATCACGTATTTTATATATATGTTGTAAACGTAACTTACGATGTTGTTAATATGACTTACGAAATTGTAAATATAGCATAATATGTTGTAACCAATGACAGTGGTTAAATTGCTTGGGGGGTATTTTGGTAAATGGTCATTGAGAATCCATGTCAGAAAAGTCCCTAGGGACTTTTCTGACAGTTGACTTTTCAAAAGGACTTTTTTAGCATTTTTTCCCTAGCTTGGGACCTAGCTGACATTTTCCCTTATAAATAAGTACTATTAATTAATCAACTTCCGTAATTAGTATAACTGTACTCTTTGCTATCATTATTTCCCCTAAAAAACTAGTAAATAATTTAACAAACTAAACCAAGAACTAACAAAACCAAATACTTCATCTGATTCTTAATATAAGACATATTTATTTAATTTGATTAGATTAAGAAAGTAAGTTGAATTAGTTAATATATTGGCAAAAAGAAAAGTTGAATTAATTAATATGACATGTATTTTTCTAAACTGTTCTAGTTATCTTCCTCAATTCCTTCATTTCTTTTTCTCCTTAATTATTTTTGAGAGAGCGTTAATAATAAGAACAGGAGGAGTAATTATAAACCAAGAGATAGAGATCTATAAAGTTAACTCAAATATAAATATGTTACACACAACAAGTGAAGCTCTTATTATTATTATTATTATTTCAATACTGATTATTTAGACAGACTCTGCAGTGAGCGTATATATAACACAACACAAGCTCTTGTTGAGAAGCATTATTCAATAATAATACGAAGAATTACATAATGTCACCAGAGGCAGTAAAACCTCCCTGGATCTTGGCCCCAGTGCCATGGCCCTTGAAGGTGCCATCTTGCTTGAGATTACCCTGAATGGAGTGAGTGCCGGAATTATTGTGGTGATGAGTTGGAACTGGCGGCGAAGGAGGATAGTAACCACCGTACTGTGGGGTGGCAGCAGGCGGTTGAGCCTGAGCCTGAGCATTAACGCTAACCGCAAGACCTGTAACACCGTGAACGACGCCGGCCATATTGATCAATGGCGATCGATGGATGAGTCTTACAGTTATATAATAAACTCTCTTTGTTTTTGTTTTCTTATTATCATCAGCTTGCTTTGGGATGACCAGTAGTGGTCCCTTTTATAGAAGGGTGAAATGATACTCACTTATCGACAAGGAATCTAATGCTGATTGCAAGTAAAGGCCTTTATTATATATTAATATTAGTATTTTATTATTATTATCATTTCATGGGCAAGGAATCAGAATCTGTGTGCGCGCGTCTTTGACGGACGAGGGTGAAAGTCATGTCGTGGGCAAGGAATTAGAATCAGGACTATGAAAGCTGATATAAAAAGAATATCGGATTTTTTTTTTCTAGATATTGGGAGTGGAATATTTTTTTTAAAAAAAAATATACTTAAATACCACTTGAATTTCAAAATCTCAAATTAGTTTTGTTGTCAATACGAGTAATAGAATTGACAAAAAAAATATAACAATTGATAACTTAGGTTTTTGGGAAATCACTAATTTAGGATTTTGAAATTCAAATAGTATTTATTATCTTTTTTCCCTGTTTTTTTCCTTGAGATTATTTGGATTCTTAGATTCTTTTTTTAAATAAAGAAGGGGAAAAACAAATTAAAGAGGCCTTCCAAAAAAATGACTCCCGTGTCATATAAGGCATCATTTCGATGGATTGATGCCATATTCACATTTAGTCGTTTAATTATCCTCGCTAAACGAAATAGGAAAAATTGGTTAAAAGTATTTTTGTTTAAAAAATTTTATTGGATACAAGGATAAGGTATAACTCATTTTCAATGGGTGGAACATGCCTTTAACTATATACAATCTATCTTTAGCTATATATAACAGTCTTCAAAATGAAAGTCATATTTACACATTGTTGAAGATATGTTACCCATAGTTAACAACGAGTCGCACACTTGCATCGCACCTATTTCAACTCAAGTATTTCTAACCAAAACAAATTTCAAACAGATATTTTTAACCAGTTTTTCAAATGTTAATTGTATGGATGATAAATTTGAATTAATTTTATTACTAAATTCTAAAAGGAGCAAAATTTATATATTTTTCCTTCTCTTTTTTGATTTAGTAAATAATACCCTACTTCACCTGTTCACCAAAATGCTGATCTGAAGTTTTTCATATTCATTCATCAGTGCCAATGTATGCGTACATGGTATTCGATTGGTAGTATAAAAAATCAGTTTTAAAAAATGCTACTGTACAAAACAGATGATCCGGCAAGAGGACAAACCGACAAAATGATTGGTAAATTAGTTGGGTTATTATTAAGTGTTTTCCCCACTATTATGTTTGGGTCCGAAGATTGAGTTAAGTCAATAATTGAATTTTAAGCCGATTTGATTTCTGATCATAGTCCGAAGCTAGTAGGGGTATAATTAGAGTGAAATATCATGTCGTTATATTAGACAAATACTGAAATTTAAGATTTTTAATTGATAATAATTAGAATTTTTGTGTTATATATATATATATATATTAGTAATTTGTATGATTTAGATATTCTTCTTCACCGACAATTACAAGAAAACAGTTCTTTCTATATAATGATCTACAAGCTAATACGTGCTGAATTATTTCAAGCTTTTTAAATATTTAATAAAATTTTACATATATCTCTCCTTAAATGCATTATGCATTTTTAAATTGTGTTTCAAATATCTAGATTTATTTCTTTATAATAATTTGTGATTTTAATAGATATAAGTTGGTATGATGAGTTAATTATCAAAGGCTTTGTATATAATATATGGAGCCAGAACAAACGAAGAGTGGCAAGAAGTGAAGAACTGTATTGTTGACAATATGATCGTACACGTTGCAATTACTTATATAGCAAACCATAATTTAATATTTTATTCGTTGTGGAAAATTACAATATAATTACATTACAAGGCATCTGATCAACACAATAATGTATAAAGAGCTAACTCAAGACCATTCATTAGCACTACTATTACGGTGTCTGTATTATCTGAGATATTAAGAAACAGAAATTAATTTTAATACGTTGTTTCATAATCCCTTTTTATTTGAGAAAGTCTCAATTAACAACAAAACTTTAAGGCGAGGACGCCGATCGACTTTCAATTAATGTCACCCGAAGCAGTGAAGCCTCCCTGAATAGAAGCTCCATTGCCATGGCCCTTGAAGGTACCATCTTGCTTGGTGTTGCCTTCAATGCTTGATGTTCCATAATTGTAATAATAATACTGGTTAAACCACCACGGTGCCTGAGCAGCGGCAACCGGGGTGGGCGCCGGGGCCAACGGTGGTTGAAAAATAACAGGAACAGGAAGAGGAGTGGGGCCGCCTCCGCCGGCGGGGGAGCCCTGGGCACGAGCTCCGATGCCATGGCCCTTGTATTCACCATGTTGACTGGTGCTTCCGCTGATGGTTTGAGAGCCACCAACATTAAGACCTGCCATTGATGAGTATGTGTAATTGAATTGGATCACTTTCTGTACGTAGCTTCTGGTTGTGTAGCTTGCTCAGTTCGTCATGAAGCAATTTAAAGCTAATGATGTTCATGCATTATGACTTATGATCTGTGGAAAAATCCAAAGTGATAGGAATATTATGGACGGTGATGAGGAAATATATACCTCCATTATTTTGTTATTATCGACAAGGTATCGCATTCTATATATATATATATATCTAGCTAGTGGAGGAATTAATTAATTAGGAAACAATTATTAAATAATGAAATCTAATTAAATAAATTAAACTATATATAAAATTAATTCTTGATCAGGGAGTGGAGTCAGATCCGCTGAGGTGAGAGCTGGTGTGAAATTTTCTGGTATACGATTTTAGTGAAGATTATGCAGGTGGCTGATCTATGACATATATTTTGTCTCTTGTCTCAACCACGTGGCCTGATCTACACCGTCTCAACGAATCTACAGCGGGTAAGAGTTACTACTTCAGAAGACTCACAAATTTTAATTATGCTACAGGATGATAGCAAGCGAAGATCAGAGTGTACAATGCAAGTAATTAAATTTTTAGAAGCCTTATACACCAAAAGACTTATATGTATATATATAAATATATATATATATATATGTTCATCATCAAAGCGTTGTCTTCTTTCCGAACGCATATCTATGACTCCAGTGCATGAACTAAGAGAATCTCTGGAAATTTCTCATTTAATTAAAACCAACAATCAAAGAATTCTCACCAAACAAATTAACGGCTTGCTGGCTTTCTCGTGGCTGGCATTTACATGTACGATCAAAGGCTAACTACTAAATCACCGCATGCTATGACTCACACACATTTTGCTCGCAGGAAACTTCAAATGTGATCAAGGACGTTATTTTCTTTCTTTCTTTATTTTTTTTTTCCCGTCTGAACTGTGATATGTGTGTGTGTATACAAGTATGCCATACATCTTATCCTTTTGGTGCTTCACGTACGGCTTCGAAATTGGATGTGGTGCATATACATATATGGCAAGAAATTGTTGTGCTGTTTACTGAAGTGTCTATTATTTATATAAGCGCCAGGTAAAATTAATTAAAATTCATAAAATTATATCATTCCAAGAAAAAACAGTTGTGAAATGTTGCGCATAGATAGTTGACGGTAACAACAAAGCTAGAACCAGAATAGCAATTAATGAGAACATCAAAATGTCGTTCGTAATTAAAGTGAAGAGATAATTAATAATCAAGTTTGAGCTCTTATTGGTTTATATATATAGGAGGGTACAGATAGAGTATAGGTAGGTAGGCATGAAAAGGCTTAGGCGATGGAGCCGGTGGCAGTAAAGCCGCCCTGGATGGAGGCGCCGATGCCGTGACCCTTGAAGGTGCCGCTCTGCTCAGTGTTGCCGCCGATGGATTGAGTACCGGAGTTCTGGTGGTGGGACCCAGGTGGGGTAGGGACAGGTGAAGATGCCGGAGGATATGGTGGCTGCTGCTGAAACTGAGGAGGGTAACCACCATATGGATAGTACTGATACTGATACTGGGGCTGGGGCTGAGGCTGAGCAGGGTATGGTGCTTGAGCTCCTACACCAAACCCTGCATAGCCATTAACGTTCAGACCTGCCATTCTTGATGATGATGATAATATGTGTATGTATAACTGATCTAATAAGTTTTCAATTTGGTTTCTTTTGCTTTCTTCATGTTAAGCTAGGGTTCCCGTCCCCCTTTTATAGATCCATATATGCATGCTACTTAGGATTATTCAGTGCCATAGTGATCGTGTCGTGTAGTGATATCATCAGGGAATATATCTCCACTCCACTTGAGGACGTGAAAGAAAGTTGAAACGTACCTCTACGTTGGAGCAATGTGATATATACATATATATATTCGTCTTTATCTTTTGGTTGTATTGTTATGGGATCCCATGCTCTCAAAGTGCATGGGGTTCTGTGTCACTTCCTTTGAGTCCATCAATAGAGGAAATAACATATGCTAAGTAAATATTGGACGAATGTTATTTCATTTGGAATATCATTAGTCGTCACTCGTCAGTTTAATAAATTTTTTTTTATTTTACAATAAAATGTAAGGTTAGGAACTTTTTGAGTACATGAATGCAGCAATTTTGTATAGGTGGAGTTTTTTTTTTTTTTTTTTGCCTCAATGTATAGGTGGAGTTTGGTTGACATAACCTTGGTGATAATTTGCACTACTGTTTATAATGACTTGTGAGTTGTAAGCGGGACGATTTTTTTATAAGAAAAATGTTTAATGTATATTGATTGAAGGCCCATATGAATTAATCTGACCATATGCAATTGCAAACATGCAGCCATAAATATATATATATATATATTGTTCAACAATATTCCACAATTAAACTTTTGTCTTTTTTACATTTTTACTTTAAAAATTTGATCCACTTCTCTATTTTTGTCTATATATAATTACCTCTTTTTTAATAGACACATATATTCTCTTATTAAATATAATTTTGTTTGAGACGTGGTCGGTCACTAAATATAGGTATCTCTCCAGCAAGGAATTGAACATCAGTTTGTCACGTTGTACATGATGGATTAGCTAGACCCAAACTTGTTAGTTATAATTACCTCTTTTATTCTTCATAACCAGAAAATGTCAGTCCAATGGCATTTATTGTTATATCATCGGTGAAATATAAGGCTTGTTGTAATAAGATTATGAGAAAGGAAGGGACATTAAGGATTAAGAAAAAGGACAGTGAAACTTGTCATCCACGAATAACAATAAACCCTCCAAAGGTAATAACCTTATTGATTTACGCCGGAAGAAATATTATTTCATTGAATAATAGAATATCTGTACATAACATATGGACCTATCACTTATTTATACATAAAAAACATCAGAGTACTGACTACACTAACAATATAAATGTTGGCTTCATATAGGCCAGCCCGCTACATTACAATATACAGAAACTAAAACTATTTTCTACACTCCCCCCAAGTTTGGGGTCAAATATGTCCAGCACCCCTAACTTGCTGAGGATCTTGTCTAAGTTTTCTCATCTTGGTGCTCTCGTTAAGATATTAGCCTCCTAGTTGAATGACTTCACATGTTCCAAATAAATCAGTTTATTTTGTAACTTTTCACGAGCAAAGTGATAGTCAATCTCAATATACTTCGTCCGCTTATGAAATACTAGATTTGAAGCAATATGAATTGCTACTTTACTATCACGACAAACATGGACTAGTAAGGGTAGAGCAATTGCAACTTCTTGAATAAGCTCACAACCCAAATGATCTCTGAGATAGGCGAGACAAGGGCTCTATATTCTGCATCTACTAAGGAACGAGAGATAGTTGCTTGTTTCTTTGTCTTCCACATGATAAGAGAACCTCCTAACTTCAATAGGTAACCCATGACCGACCTTCTTGTTGTCCCATATGCTGCCCAATCAGAATCACAGAAGCAATCCAATGAGAAGTGTCCAGTTGAGCTCATCCACACACCACATCCCAGATGCCCTTTAAGTTATCTGACCACATTCAGTGTTGCAGCCATATGCGCCTTCAAAGGATTCTGCATGAACAGACTCAAGGTTTGCATGGAAAAACATGTCAGAATGAGTCACTAAGATATATTAACCTACCTACTAAGGCTCTATACCAATATGGATTTTTCAACAAATCTTCCTCTGTGTCTCTACTCTCTTCATATGCAAGGAGTTTCACATTTTGCACCATTAGCACATCTAATGGCCTACAACCACTTAACCATGTATCACGCAATAAATCCAGTATATATTTTCTTTAAGACAACATTATGCCTCTTTTGGATCCAGCTAACTCAATGCCGAGAAAATACTTCATCTCTCTTAGATCCTTAATTCTACAACTGTAGTGAAATAACTGCATTACCTCCTTTATTCTTTGCTCATTGCTACCTGTAATCAAAAGATCATCAACATACACAAGTATATACACCATATCACAATCATAATGCTTAAAGAAGAGATAATAGTCACTTTTACTTTGGGTGAAACCCCCTTGAACTAGTGTAGTAGTTAATTTACAATTCTATTGCCTAGAGGCTTGTTTAAGCCCATAAAGGGATTTCTTTAGTTTACACACCATATTCTCCCCTTACTATTAAATCCCTGGGACACAACTATATATACTTCTTCATTTAAATACCCTTACAAGAACGCATTATGTACATCCATGTGATATAGATTTCATTTGTAAAAAGCAACTAGCTTAAGCATAGTTCGAATGGTAACCATCTTAATCACCAATGAGAAAGTATCATGGTAGTCAACTCCCTCCTTTTGAGTATAACCTTTGTCTATCAATCTTGTCTTGTATTTATCAATCTCACCATGACTTTTATATTTTACCTTATAGACCCATTTGCAATCCTTTTGAGTATAACCTTTGGCTACCTAATGGCATATGTAATCTTGTGACTGAATTGGTGCTTTTCTGTCTCTTGTTGGCCTTATGCTATGTGTCGTGGACATGGCAAGATCTCTAAGGTGATTTTCGTCCTCGTCTCCAAAGGGAACACCATTTTCCTCGCTTTTATTCTCATCAGACAGCTCATGATTATCAATATCAAGTAAAACATTTTCGTAGGCAGCAACATTACAATTCACATTAATAGTAGGCATATTTGCATCAGCATAAAAAAAAAATAATTCCCTTGATTCATTACTTACTCCCCCTTAGTCAACAGGTTGTCCATCCTTAAAGGGAAAACGATTTTCCTGAAATATGATATGCCTACTGACCAGTACTTGTTTTGTAAGCAAGTTAAGCAATAAGCATCCCTTTTGATGGCTTAGATACCCTAGAAATACACATGGAACAGATCTAGCTCTAAACTTGTCATTGTTAGTCAAATCAGTGGTATAAGCTAAACAACCAAATACTTTAAATGAATCATAATTAGGTTTCTTGCCATATACTCATTCAAAAGGAGTTTGATGATCTAAGATTTGAGAAGGGATACGATTTACCAAATATGCAGTCATTTTAACACTCACCCCAAAAACGAATAGGCATTTAAGATTGCAAATAAAAGCTCTAGAAACTTGCATAAGGATTCTATGTTTTTCTCAACAATGTCATTTTATTTCAGGTGTATAAGGGCATGTGGTCTCATATATTATACCCTTAACAAGAAAATAATTTTCAAGTCAAGATTAGTGAATTCACTTCCATTATTACTCTTACCACGTTTAACAGCAAAATCAAACTGATTAAAGATGTAAGTGATAAAATTCATTATATGAGTCAAAGTTTCAAATTTGTGTTTCATAAGGAAGATCCAAGTGGCTGTTGAAGAATCATCTACAAGGATAAGAAAATAATTGCATCCGGAATGTGTAGGTGCCATGTATGGACCCCACACATCCATATGAATCAACTCAAAACATTGCTTAGTCTTAATAAAACTGGGAGAAAAAGGGAGTTTAGTCTATTTTGCATGAAAACAAATGTCACAATTTGTATTCATTGATATGGTTTTATTGTCCACAGAATCCAAGTGTTTCAATGACGAGCGCATGACCAAGTCTACAATGAAGTAAAGATACTGTTTGCCATTTAGCTTCCCGGAAGCGCACGAGTCGCAAGTAATAGTATAAAGAGAAAAAGAGTGTCAATCCACAAGGACTATGAAGAAAGTTAGTTGATTATTGTAACCATATTCTTAACTAGGTTGAATGAAATCATTTGAAATTGAGTTGGTCAATTAAGGAATTTTGCTGAAAACAATAAGGTAAAACAATGGTAATTGTAAATTAAAATTGATTCTACTTCAAGACTTAGAGGCTTAATATTACTTCTTCCCCATTGTATTTCATGAAACTATGCAATTAAATCACTTATGCTAGTTAAATGAGTCTATATGCTAGTCAAAGATCCTAAAATCATCAACCAAGCTCTCTCAAGTCAAGATTGATATTTAATCTTCATTAAAAATATTCAATCTCTTGTTTATAATTAATAAAAACCATTTTTTCAAAACAATTCTTCAATAGACTATGCTAGATTGTTAGATATATCTCTATTCTAAGAACAAACCATCTATTTAATCATCAAATTCAAGTCTAACATGATTTTTCCCAAATTCTACAACCAAAATAGTTCTCTCAAGCGTCATTCAATTGAATTAATCTAATCATGTGGTGATCAAGCACCATATAGCATTAAGCATAGAGAAAAATCAACATATATTTTCAATAACTAGCAAAAGCAAAATAATCTAGTAGTTTCAATCCATACAATAGGTAAAAACAATCGTAAATGAGAGTTTTTAGCCACTCATGGTCTGTACATGTCAAAATTTCAGCACAAAAACATAATACATATCAGCAAAATAAGAGAAAAAGGGAGAAAAACAAGAAAAACCCAAGAATTGAAGCTTCAAATCCCTTCTCAATCTAATCCCAAGCTTTAAGCTCTTCTAAATGCAAAGACCTAACAGCCAAAACGTCCAAGAAGTCTAGAATGGGTGATTTTCGGCTTATCCCTTGCTTTTATATTGGTTTTTCTGCTACAGTTTTCAAAACGCACAGTATCAATTTCGCGCATTCACTATCGGTTTACTATCGCAAATGTCATAGCGAATTGTCAAACAGAAACAGACAGAAGCAATGCTTTTTCAGGTGGTTTCGCTATGACTTTGGCTATAGCGAATCCACAGCCAAAGGGTAGACAGAAAGGTAATCTTCTGAGGCAGTTTTGCAATGGCTTGACTATAGCATTTTGATTGCAAATTCAGGTTTCTCTTCTATAGTGTCTTTTTTCATCTTCTTCTTGTATTCTTTCCTTCCTTTCACAATTTTCCATGATATTTGAGAGCTTTTATAATTTGTCATCTTCTACCTACAAGGAAGATGACTTCATGAGCCCTTTAACTTTCATAATTAATCATAACTAATTGCATTTAACTCATAATTTGACAAAAGTTTGATTCTGCTTATGTCCTATCACATTTTCTTCTATAATCTCTTTATATGTACAATTTGAATCCAAAAATAAGTGAAAAATATACTAGAAAATTCTTGATTTCTATGAATTAATAGATACATCAGCATGTTTGGAATGAACATTAATAACATCTACAACACTTTTTGTATCAACATTGACAGCATTTACAACGTCATTAATTAACATGTTTAAATTGTAAAATGTAGAGTCCACCCCAAAGAACGTTGCAACACAATTCTGCTCTGTAGTTAGACGTGAATCAGAAATTAGATTGAACTATGGACCTGGGGCATATAAAACATTTTGCAATCGAAAACCATTATGAAAAACAACTTCCTATGTGAGTTACTGTTATTTTATCACAATTAGGAATCTTAATGTTCTTAATCAGTCCAATTATATATTGAGTGATGTTCTAAAAGAGATAGCTACTAACTAAATAAGTTGTTGCTCCAGAATCTATTACCCAATTTGTGTGTGTGAGAGCACAAAAGGGGGAAGTAAGCAAACATGTACCAATCAACGTGTCAACTGTGGAGCTCGCTTGTTCCTCTTTCTTTAAGAACTCCAGGAGCTTTTCATACTGCTATGGAGTGAATGTAGGAGCAACCACACTAGTGCCACTTTCTCTTTGTTACCCTTTCATATTTGAGGGAAATCCAATAATATGCCAGCAAGCCTCCTTGCTATGTTCTCTCTTTCCACAATGTGTGCAGTTTGGCAGTGATCCTCTCCTTCCTCTTCTTCTGCCATGCCCCCTTGCTTTGGTGGCTATGGCTATACCGTCAATCGGACCTTGCTATGTGTTTCTGAGCTTCATTCTCTGAAATCATCGCGAATGCTTGATTCACACATGGAAGAAGAGTCATAAGAAGTATTTGACTTCTAGCTACCGAATAGCAATCATTGAGCACCATAAAAAATTGGAGCAACTTCTGTTGTTAGGTAACATCAACATATATTTTTGAATTCTCACATCTACATAAAGGTATTGGGATGAGAGCGGACTACTCCTCCCACAACTCCTTCATCTTTATGTAGTAACTTGACACAGACAAGGACCCTTGGTGGAGACGGTTTATTTTTCGGTGAAGTGAGAAAATCTGAAAATAAGAGATTTTGTCATAACGTTCCTTGAGATCAGTCCATACCTAGTGTGCTTCTTGAAAATAAATCACGCTATTGGCATTTTCCTTAGAGATGTAGTTCAGTAACCTGGAAAGAACAATTGCATTGCATGGTTTCTACTGTTCTTAGGATGTAGCTTCTTGAGACGCTTTCTGGCATATGCTGTCCACAAATATCAATTTTTGTTTTCCTCTCAATGCAATCATCATTGCCCTACTCCAGACCTTGTAATCGTCACTCCCAGTCAGAATCTGTTGAACAATCATGGTTTCCTATGTGTCAGATGGATGCAGGTACAATGAATGTGTAAAGGAGAGTTGATTTGCGGTAGAATCGTCACCAGATCTCTTGTCCGACTTGTCAGCCATCAAGACACCTGAGATTGAAAATTTCCTTGTCAAAGTTTGAATTGAGATCACGAATCACCCTTAAATCACGGCACAATCTCATATCGCGAATGGGCTTCGGTTTCAGTCTCCAAATCGCAATTTATTAGGCAAGGACATTGCGATTCTCGATCTCACTTGAATCACCCTTGAGTCATGCCACAATCTCATATTGCAAAGGGGCTTCGGTTTCAGTCTCCTAATTGCGATTTATCAGGCAAGGACGATGTGATTCTCGGTCTCACTTTTGTTCAGAGGCTTCGATCTTCGATTTAGTTTTCTGTCAGATCAAGCTTGTGAGGCGGAGCGGGTTGTCTTTCTCCTATCAAATCTTGGGATTCAGTCAGGGTTCCGCCCTTTCCTAAACCCGAATCTTGGATTCTAGATGAGGCTTGGGTTTTCTTCCTTTGGGCCATCTAGACTCAATGGACATGATGAGATCTTTTGTTGTCAAACCTAGGGCTGTGATGCCATATTGATTTACCGAGGAAGAAATTTTATTTCATTGAATAATGGAATATATGTGCATAGCATAGGATCGATCACTTTATTTTTTGGATTGACCACCCAATTCACTGGAACTTTACCATCAAAATAAAGTTGTGCTTCATATGGGCCAGCCCACTACACTACAATATACAGAACCCAAAACTATTTTCTACAAACCCCTTTCTTAAAGGGTGACCAACAAATCCCAACGTGAACTCTCAAAGAACTAACACAACAATATCTCTAATGTTCCAACCCTTGTCAACAATATAGTATTGGTAGGCTCATTGAACGTAGGAGCCGAGAACAAAGACTCCAATATTGTGGCCCTTGTAGATCCCAGTCGATCTGGTTCGTGGCACGTTCAATGTTCCGCAAACCTACGTTGTATAAAATGTTGTGGTAGTACAGCGGTACGTTACAGAAATGTTGTTGTGAATGTTGACTACTTGAGACTGTTCTGGTTGAGGCCCTCCAACGAGTGCTATTATTGAACTCTCTGTTTCTTTACAGATTCGAAAAATTCCTCTGCTTTACTTTTGGGGTATGGGCTTAAAGTTAGAGCAAGCTGCTTCTTATAGTGGAGGACAAAAGAGGTGGCCATGCATGGCTCAACACAAATAAAGCGAAGTGATGAGGAATAATATTGATCTGTGGTCTATATCAATTGCGTGAATAGGCTTTATTTAAGATATTGATTCGTTTTTTAGGTCCCAAAAAGAAAAAGATGTTTATTCGCTTAGCATCACGAAAGAGACATCATAAACTCCTACCATTCATGCCAACTGAGATATATATGGTAGGTTAACATTTTATTTTTTCTCTTTCTTTAATTTGGTCACCTGATCAATGCAGTATTATATTCCTTAATTGCACAGTGATCTCTAAATTAAAATGTTATTTTAACTACTGTAGATTTCACGGATAGCAACTTTTCAGATACTTTTTCTACTTAGAAATATTTATCATTTAAGGTCATGATCATATATAGTTTAAGTAAAACCATTGATTAGATAGCCTGAGCTATATATGTTAAAGCTTGATGTTATTGAATGTGTTAACATCTCACTGAGGAACATAGGAATAAACCAAGTACCCTGTTAACACAGAAATTATTTGCTACATAATATGCTTAATAATTAGAACACACATCTTCAACTGCTTTAATTTGATAGCTTCCCCTTCCATGCACTCATCACGTTACAAGCGGTGTTTGATAATCACTGAATGTTTCCGGAAGCGGTGAAGCCGCCCTGAATCTTAGCTCCGGTACCGTGACCCTTGAAGGTTCCGGTCTGAACGGTGTCGCCTTGGATGGTTTCGGTGCCGGAATTATGGTACTGGTCAGAGGCGGCGGCAGCAGGCATTCCTGCTCCAGGAAAACCATAACCATAATAAGGATTATACTGAGGTTGAAATTGAGGCTGCATCTGAGGTAGACCACCGAAGCCCCCGTACATACCTGGATATCCTGCAGAAGCCATTGGTGTATAATAGGTCTCCTTGTTATAGAACGTCCAAGTGATCTTGAGATTGTTTTTCGCTTCTGGACTTGTCTGTTTTGGGTGATGGTAGAAGCTGGTTTTTTATAGTTGCAGGTTGCTGGTGTTGCTGCAGAAGAAGACAAAGTGACCATTATTAAGATTTTGCTTCTTGGACCATGAAAATGGTATCAAGTGCTGATCAAGTTGGGTTCTGCATAAGTTCTCATAAATCCCGCTTTCCAAAAGGTGGGATTATTTATTATGTTAAAGCTCAAGGAATCTAAGCAAAAGCTCATATTTTTAATCTGAGAATTTTTGCATAAGATGAGAGGATGTTGTGATAAAATGAAAGTGTGACAGATAGTCTTGGGGATTTAATATAGTAGACGATGTAGCGTCTTTATTCCTTAATTATGATGGGCGTTGGATATTTGTCCCTAGCATAATTCACACCATACCTAGTCCAAAAAAAAAAAAAAAGGAATTCACACCATACGTTGAAATTAAGTTGAAATATCAATAGTAATTTTGGTTTGATTCTATAGGAGATGATTATATATAATCCTGATATAACAAATTAGTTATAATATTTAGTTGGGTCTATGTAATGTAAAAAAGATCACATTTAAATTATATAATCAGGATTACACTGTTAGGACTGATGAATGGGAATGCAGAGATCTTGTAATCAAGTAAAAAAGACACCATTATCATTATAATTTTTAAATTTGGTAAAAGTGTCCACTCATAAATGTTATTAAATATTAAATAATAACAACAATTAAATATTAAAAAATTAATTAATTATATAAAAATTTTAAAAAATATTTCCCATTAAAAAATTATATTCCACCACTAAACATATTAAAAATATCCCATTAAGTAATATTCCTACCATTAAATATTAAAAATTACTATCAATCCAATATATACCCGCATAATATTTCCACTGTGAAATATTAACATATCAGCTACCAACCCATTTATTGTTTTCAAAACTTGGTTGTTGGCTATTCCAAAGATGGTTACATAGACCTTTGGACCTCAACAAGTTCTTGGGTATTCATAGGATACAGTTCCCTATCTCAATTGAGTAACTAGCATCTATCTAAATATCAACATCTGATTTTCAGAAGATTTGGCATTTGAAGTGTGACTTTACTTGCTCTGTTCTGGTCAGAGATGATTTATAAAATCCTTCTTTTAAACTGAGTCGTATATCCAAACTCATGATAATCAGACGAAGAAGAAAAGAACCAAAGTCTCTCTCTTTCTTCATATTCCCCTCCTTTTATTTCTATTTCTATTTCTACCAGATCTTCCCTGCGTTCTCAAGCAAGATCGCTTTGCTTGAAGAATGCAAAAAACTCAATAAAACATTCATAGAAACAAAAGGTCATAAAGTTTAATTATTTTACAATATTCATGACTACATCGATACAAATCACTTATTTCAGTAAATATATAGTAATATGCATCCATCAGCACATGCAGCTCTGCATATTTCAGAGTTGTTGCCTAACGAACCACGAAGGAGCCGTAGACGGTGGCTCCATTGCCGTGTCCCTTCACTATTCCAACCTGAGTAGTAAGCCCACTAATATACTGCGTCCCAGAATTCTGATAAAGGTCATTACAATGAGCCGGTGCAGAAATATTAGAGTTTGGATAACTATAATTATAGGGCTGGGATTGAACTTGATGAGCAGCACTATTATACTCAGTACCCACAGAGTTAGATGGAGCTCCAGGACGAACAATACTCGCCATTTTGCGTTTAACGCAGCTTTAATTTTCTCTGTATATTATCAGATAATAATTGAGAAGCACTCTGCTTTTATAAAAGAACGAGGAGGATGGATTTATATTTCTTTTTCAGGGAGAAGCGTGAATGTGACGTTAGTTCTTTGCTTGGATGCCTTTTCCTTGTAAGAATGTGGTATCTGGTTCTTCATTATTATACATGGAACAGTGAATAAAAATGGTTCTCTTAAGTGGGATTGTCACACCAGAAACCATAGAATCTGACAAGTTAATTAATTAACAGAAACATCCAAAATGGGAAACTGTGCAAGGGGAGCCATTCAATCACAAGCATCCAAAAATTTGGGGCAAAAGGGGGATGTGGCTGCTGGGATTCGAGCCCAGGTCTCCACGGCCACAACGTGGAATTCTTACCACTAAACTACAGCCACTTGGTTGTCAGTTTAATCGTTAGGAAACAATATCATCAGTTCTTTCAATCTTTTTTTTTTATATGAAAATTTTAGGAAAAGGGTTAGATTCACCCACGATCTAAGGGCAGAGCTCCAAGTTGGGATACCTCCCAAGAGCCTCGACTGGACTACAATTAAGTGGACTTCTCTAGGGTCGAACCCTCTCCCATTAGTGAGAATGTTCGATCACTTCGCCAACTGAACCTAAAGATAAGCGGGTAGTTCTTTCAATCTTTTTTTCAGCTCCAATGACAACTTTACGTGCCAATAGAATGGGCTAGGGCTCATTCTGTTTAAGCCTTATATTGAAGGAGAAGAACCATCATGATGTATCCACTAACTACTCTAAATTTGGTTGGTCCAAGTATGTAACCAGGTTGGTTCTTAGTGAGCCCAAAATTATGTACTACTCTATCTGGTGTTTAATATAAAATATATTCTATTTATCTAATTTGATTAGATTAATAAAATTAATTGAGTTAATTAATATAATATGTATATTTTTTATAAAAAAAGTATATTTTAAAACATTTTAGTCATCTTCCTCAATTCCCCCGTTCTCTCTCTTTCTTGGTTGTTGTTGAGGGAGCATCAATGAGAACAAATTAAGAAAAGACTGACAAATATAAAAATTATATCTTATATTTAGAATCAATATCAACTCCTAAAATATGTCTTATATTAAACATAACAGGAGTAGTTTATATTTAATAAATGTGTCGTTTTATGGGGGAAAAAATCATTACTCGTCAGACAGGTAGATAAAATCTCATACGAGACTATTCACATAAATTGAATGGTAGAGTAAATATGTTGTTCTGTGATCATTAGGGTCAAGTTTTAGTAATACTCTTGGAATTCTTACTCTCTTCTCTGCATTACAACCAATTGTGCCAATTTCATTCCCACCTATCTGCCATTTGTAGGAAATTATTAACACCAATTATATTCAAACTTAAGACCGCTCATTCAAGAATCACATACAGTTCTGCCACTACTAGGCCAACTAGTTGTTAACAACCAGTGATATTTTATTGTGTAACACAGACATGTGTATAAGTTGGCAGCCAAACTGGTCAAGAAGCAAATTAAAATCATAAATGGCTAAAATCAGTCATCAATAATTTTATATTCACGATGAGATATTTGCACCACAAGCCGTAGGCGGAGGCTCTGTGGTCTTATAAATAATGGGCCTGATCTCCACGAGGCAAACAGCTTATCACACAAGGGAAATAAGCTAATTATTTATATGAATGCAGTATTCATTGTAATACCCCGAATTTTGAGATTGGAGGTTAGTGAATAAGTCTGAAATAAATAGACCGTTAAGCCCCAATTTAGCAGGAGCCCCAAATTTATTCCCTAATGTTTCTTATATCTTCGAGGGTATTAAAGAAAGTGAAATGGTGAATTTTGGAGAATGTGATTATGCTTCTATTGAAATTTTCTGCGAGGCAGTGAGATTATTTTAGGATTTTAGATGACCAAAAGAAGTCCAAAAATTATAAAATTTTACAGGGTGAAAGTAGACATCCAGGCCTTTAATTTGATACGTATTATAAGTCATTTTGACTAGTGGATTGAGAGTTATGAATTTTTGAAGTTAGCCCAAAAAATCTGAAAAATCTTTGGAGCATTGGTCAAAGAAATGAAATCTGGGAATGATATGTTTCTAACTGGCTAAAGTCCATATTTTTTCTTGAAATTAGATTCAATAAGAGTTCCATAACCTTTAGAATCACTTCAAAAAGATGTTTACAAAATTATTTATGATTTTTCAAAGTTAGGACAAAAAATCTGCCAGAATTGGCATTATTCCGAAAATTGAAAATAAAATGTGTTCGCAATTATGTAAATTGTGGAATTAAAGATGCCAAGTGTCATTATCATATGAAGAGGGGAGTAGGTTATGATTTATGAAGATGAGCACATGTCCAATTGCATTAAAATAATGCTACATGAACATGGTAATTATGAGTAAGGATGGTAAGGGTACCTTGCTTGAGTGAAAGGTTGAACTAACTTGAGTACATGGTTGATGCATGATTGGTTTAGTTGGACTAGTTAGAAGAAGTAATTTGGTTAGTGGAGCATGAGAGGGGGGATGATTTTCTATGCTAACCAAGAGGGAGGAAGTTAGTTCAAAACCAATTGGAAGCCTAATGGAGTAAGTATAACATAATGTGAAGGAGGTATGGCTTGTGACAAGTGTCACCATCATATGCTTTGATGAAATTAAATGGTGTAGGGTGGAGGGAGATGTTTATGAAGCACTTTTTCCTTCCTCTTCCCTTCTTCATTTTCATCCAACACAAGGAGAGAAAAGAGAGCGAAAGCTCTCAATTTCATGGAATCTATGATTTTGAAAACATATTTTGAGCTCAGAGAGAGAGAGAGGAGACACCTAGAGAGAGAGGATTCAAGATCTCAAGAGATAACCTCACAAACCTTAGATCTAAATTAGTATGGTGTTGTTGTTGAAGTTGGTGGTTGGTTTTAGTGATTTTTGTCAAGTTTGTAAATTTGGAATGTCCTAATCCTAAGGGGTTATGTTGCCCAAATTTCTTTGAATCATGGTTAGAATGTGTTCAAATAACTTAATAAGGGATTAGAAGTGGAAAAGTACAAGTTTTGGAAGCTAAAACATAAAACAGCAATTTTACTTTTTTTCTTGACCAATGTTTCGGCCAAGACCAGTTCTGGGGGAAGGAGCTAGATTTTCATGAAATAGATGGTTCCATTGGATTAAGTAGGCAAAAATAGGTGGGGTTATAGTTGGTCAATTTTTCGGAAAAGGCCAGAAAAGCGTAATTACGAAAACGCCCATAAAACCCTAAATCGGGGTTGTCAAGGGTATTTTCGTAATTTGACACTAAATTTTTTGAACCCGGAAATGGATTCCTTGGGCAAAAATATGTCAGGATAGCCCTAGTCAAAATTTTCGGGAAAAGTATGGTCGGACCGAGTACGATAGGACCAAGTCGGGTTCCTGAGGGCATTTTGGTCATTTTTCAATATAGACTCATTTAACTCCCAAGAACATTATAGAAGTGTCTAAACTGTACATTTAACATTTTAGGACCGAGTAGAGAGCCCGAAGGATTGGCATGCAAATCGAGGCACATTATTCAAGAATCAGGGAAGGGCGATTAAAGTAGGAAATTTACTTCTCCTGCATGTATTTGATATTTGTGCTGATGTATTTATGCATGTTATTGCTTTGCTTGATTATGTGAAACATATATGAATAATTGAAGCTATGTTTCTGTTTATGCTATGGCCATACATATGTTGTTTGAAACATTGAGCACGCAGATATGTCATTGTGTGAACATGAGTTATATAATGCAAGCATGTTATGCATTAAACGCTTATCTTGCATGCATATTGATATTATTTTCCTAATGAGATTCTCTCAAATCTCACTCTCCCTTACCAACAATTTAGACAGGTGAAGACAGAAGCTATGCTAAGAGCAGTGAAGAGAACCGTATGAGGGGAATGCCATGGTGGAAGCCGTGGAACAAACACTGGATATGCCTCTGTTTCTCTTGGGACAGGTTTAGACACCCACGTAGAGGATCGAGGTTATATTATTTGTAATTATCAAGTATGAAACCCCCTTTGGGGAATTTCCGTAATCGTGCACATAATATCATTATATTTATACTATTCTTGTGTTGTCCACAAAACTGCGTATCATTTTCCACAAATACTTTAAAATAAGTGAAAATAAGATAAGGGTGTGACATCCATCTAGTTTTACAACGAGGCCATCCAATTTTAATTACAACCATAACATCAAATCAAGTAGAGCTAAGGGAATTTTGTCCCTTCCATATCTTATCATCCAATTAGAGCTCCTCAAGCTGATCATCATGATCTAACTCGGTAAGGGCACCCAATAAAACCATTAAATGTCATGATCCTATGACATTTTAAAACTTCAATGGTAAGAAACAAGATATCCCAATTCTTAATATAAGACATTTGAGGAATTGATATTGAAATTAAATATAATAACTATTTTTTATATTTATCAATCTTTTTTTAATTTACTCATATTGATGCTTCCTCAATATTAATCAAGGAGGAAAGAGAATAAAAGAATTAAAGAAGATGTCAAAGTATTTTAGAAAATACATGTCATATTAACTTACTTAATTAATTTTTTTAATCTAATCAAATTAAATAGATATATCTTATATTAATCACAATATCTAGAGCTCGGAAGCAGAGGGGAAGAACCACAAAAACAAGAGAGCGAATCTCTAGAGAGCAAGAGTCCACATGTATATTTCTAGTGAAGTTCAGGCCCATTCATTATTGACTTGCCAGTTAAGGCAGTGGCAAACCTTACACATGTTGAAGTTTTAAATATAATTACATGGCAACACCTGTTTCTTTTAAGTAATATCACACAAAACCCAGATAATTAAACCATACCGAATCATCAGATTATCAGAAGGTGAACTTCAATAATGTGAGAATTCACGTCGACAGGGATATGTCTCTCTTCCCCTCCCTTCATTTAACCCATAACTAAGTTGTTCAGATTAATTAGAACAAGCATTCTAATCAATTCACATTCGTTGTAGTGGTCAAAGGAATTTCCAGACAGAAAGAGAGTAAAGTGGGGTTCCCTTCCAGCCAGTGAGCAAACTACTTCCATCCATGTGAAAGGTGCAGGAATTGCCGCCGGAAAATGTCTTCGCCACCAGCTCCGCCTGGTACAACGACGACATACTCAGTTCTTCCTCCACCATCCCAAACCTCCCCAAGAAAGCCCTCCACACTTCAATCTTCACATTCCTCATCTTCCTCTTCTCTCCCTCCGCCGCCACAATATCTCTAATCCCATATCTTAAATACAATGACTCCAACACCCTCCTGTTCGGATCGTCCCCTCCCATGGATTCCTCCACACAATCGAAGAATGCGCTGAAGTAGAACAGAGCTTCCGTAAATCGCTTCACGAATGACTTTGAGTTGTGGTTCGCTTCCACCTCCGTCACCACCATCACGATCGGATTCAAATTTCTTATCACCCTCATCATCGCTTCTAGCTGATCTGAATCTGCAATCAGGGGCCTTAGTGCCAACATAGCGTAAACTGCGATTGTTTCCTCGCCGTCTAGCTCGAACAGTTCTTCCTTAAGCTCATTCATGTCGGGTACCGTAACTATGTTGAACGAGAAGGATATGTTTAGGGATTCTGCAAAATTGGTTAATCTCTTGCCCGTTTCCTCCAGTGTATCCTTCGGTGCCGTTCCTACTGCTGTTATTTTTAAGTGCTCGAGTGGGCATTCTCGTCGTAATGCAAGGGCTTGCATTAGAATTGTCCATTGCGATCCTACTCTTATTTCGACATCGATTATGTGAATCTTTTTCGAATTGCTTAATTTCTCTAACATGGCTTGGATTCCGGCGAACTTTGCAACCTGACAGAAAGGAAGCTGAAAGTGGCACGTGAGCATAGTAGGGCCTGGATTCTGCATTGACTTGTCTGGATCGAAAAGTGAGAATTCCTTTTCTCTGTATTTATAATAATGACGAGGGATTTCTCCCACCAAAGAAAATGGAGGAGCGCAATTAGGTCTTCCTGTTTCTCTGTTTATCCTTTCGCGTAGAGCGTCGCAGAAGTACGAGACGACGCGTTTCACGGCGTTCCCGGTCTTGGAAGACTTTGATTCGCAGTGGTCAAGAAATTTGGCTGCTCGTTCGAATTGACCTAACCCGACTTTCTCGGCACAAG
The DNA here is from genome assembly GCA_963242795.1 of Inga leiocalycina. Taxonomy (NCBI): domain Eukaryota; kingdom Viridiplantae; phylum Streptophyta; class Magnoliopsida; order Fabales; family Fabaceae; genus Inga; species Inga leiocalycina. Next base: position 9,847,819 of record OY725327.1, on the reverse strand, counting down.
CAAGAAGCGATTCAGCGAGCTTCACGTCCTCTTTTTCTCCCGCGGAAAGGTTAGAGTAGTAGCAATCATAAGGGTCGGGAATTAAAGAACAGTGTTGATCTGAAGATGATGATCGGATGAACATTGTTGCGGCGATTCTCATCACTTCCTCAGTTGAGAGCTTCTTCTTTCCTCTCAAATCATCAATACGCTGAACCTGATGAACATCATCTGCTTCAGTTTCGCCGTATAAACGCTTTAATCCATTACCGTAGTTTTTGAGAAGATCAAGTGAAGCTAAAGGAAGAGGAAAATTCTGGTTCTGGTAATTCTTGTAAGCTCGGGAGAGATCAGCCTTGGCTGAGATTTGATCATCAAACTTGGGGGCATAACCGAGCGGTAAAGAGACGACCATGTCGAACCGGAGATTATCGAACGAACCATAATCCAGATTCGACAATTGATCCTTCTGTTGGTTAGGGAAGGATAAAAGGCAATCTTCTGAGGACGAATAGTAATGATCGGGGAAGAATCGGATATTGTTGATAGAGCAGAGGGAATCCAATCCAACTGAGTCTCCCCAATCTTCTGCTTGAGAAATCTTAACGCCTTCCAGTACTTCATTATGATGATGCTGATCCAGTGGATCTGATGATGAGTTCCAGAAATCGTTGTCGGATGAGCTATGTTTGTCCTCAACTACAGCTTCAAAATTGAACTTGCTGAATGGATACAAGTCTTCCATTTCTGGGCTTTCTTTCTCTGTTCTATCTGGGAAATCTAATTAGGACGACTAGTCTGGTAATTACTTTCTTCTTTTTGAATCAAACCATACATATAAATCATAGATTCAAGACGAGTTTCCGATTATTCTAAGATCAATTTGACTTATTCTTACGTACATTTTTGTCGATAGGGATCATCGAGTGTGTCGATGGGGCGATATGATCGACGTGACCTGCATCCTGTTTGTGTTACCGAGAGCCAATTGTTTATACAGAAATTAGCAGGCGACGTAACTTCAGGAAGTATTTTTCTTTTGGGAAAATCCCATGTAAATACTATTTCAATTATCAAAACCCACAAAAGTTTTCTGTAATTTGAAAAAGATAGATAAGTGTTGAAGGACGAATCTGGATTACTGAAGTTTAAGGCTAAAAACCAAAATACCCTCCACGCTCATTTACTCACACACACACACGGATTCCTCAGTAGTAGGAAGGCTTCAGAAGCGTTGAAAAATCTAAAGAGTCACAGGCGAAAACCGAAACCCATGGCCGTCGTCGTCGTCCGCAAATCCTCAAGCGTGGGTGGAAGGCGTCCTCAAATTGATGAACATTTGATCTTCTTCCTTATTCAGAGTGATTGGCGTTCTAATTTCTTGCTGTCGGCGTCGATGTGGTGAGTGATAAATTAATTTGGGATCCCGATCTGTCTTTGTTTGTGGGTCGATTCTATTTTTGCAGGCACTCCTGAAATATATAGTCGATATCACTAAATAAATAGTGAGCTTTTGGGCTTGATTAGTGGAGAACAATCTGTATTTAGATAAAGAATGTTGGTCTTTGTGGCAATGCTGAACAAGTGATTGGTTTACTAAAAATAAACTCCACATGGAAGCTCATATATTAGTCTGTGTTATTATCTATGTAATTCTTTGTCGCTTCAATGGGTAGCTCCATGTTGTTCTAACGCTTTTTGTGCCATTGTATAAGTGTTAACTTTAATTTTAAATTTTATGTTTAATGCAGAACAGGGAAGGTATGGATACTAATCAGTTACGAGGAAAGTTATTATGAGTATTTTGGTTGGATATGCATATTTGCTTACTTCTTGGCATTTTTGATAAGTTGTTGAGCCAAAAGGAGCAACAAAGCATTTGTAATGATTTATTATGGCCCAGCAGTCACCTAGACTTTAACGCTTGCTTATTCTCTTGAACAGTATCCTTCTTTATCTTCATTATTCTAATTTTTTATTCTTGAATTTTGTACTTGACATTGAGTTTTTTTCTTTAACCATACTCTGTAAAAGCTGGGTCAACCCAAGCAACAAGGTTGACTGCTACTGGCCAAATCGGGGACATTGCAAAATCTCACCCTTAGGACTTGATTAGCATGCTAAAGAAAGTAAGAGTTACTCTTATATTTTACTCTCCCAGCTTTCGTTGCATTTTGAGCTGTTTACGTTAGAGTTTTCATCATACTTCATTATGTGTCAGTTTGGTGAGTTATTAGGTTTCAAAAATAATAATTAGTTCTTACCTCCCACCTTTCTCTTTTTGTTTAAAATTAATTGCAAAGGCAAAAAGCATTCTTGTGCTTCCAGCTAATTTCTTAGGCTTCTTAGATAGCTCTTGCTGATGTGGTATAAAAGCCTTGCCAATCTAATGGTCAAGAGCTCTAATCCTTGCCCCCAATATTTTTATCATATGATAACTGCACAACGTTGTGATAGGCTTGTCTTTATCCTTGTTTTAGATTCCAAAGGCTTTTATGTGACTGAATGTGTTAGACATTGACCTTACTTTGTTCTCATGACATTATGATACACTGCTGATTTTGTTAATTGTTGCCTTCTGATGAAAATAAGCATTTCTATATGTTATGTTTTTGTTAATCATTGCATCACTAATATTTGGAAGCATTTGTTTTTTACCCTTTATGCAGTCAGTGTAAGTGAAATAGAAGCACTTTATGAGCTCTTTAAGAAAATCAGTTGTGCTGTGATTGATGATGGGCTGATTAACTAGGTTTGTCTGTTTGATCATCTGACTATAATATTTTAGACACATTATATTGCCTTAAGTTAGCTTTTATGTTTTGTCTTGTGATAGAAATGATATTATCATATTTGATAATTCTCTGTCATATCATTATATTTTTAAGCTGGTTTATTTTTCAATTTTTGCTCTAACATCAGTTAACATCATGTGCAGAAGGATTTCCAATTAGCGTTATTCAAGAAGAAAAAAAAGGAGAGCTTATTTACTGATCGGGTATTAATTTGTCAAATTATTTAATATTTTTATTTTATCTTTAGTTTAAATCATGAAAACTTTTTGTTTCCATCACATAATATCAATACTAATACCCAAATATACACACTATGTAGAACTGCAAGGAATGAATTATAGGCCTTTCTAATCGAAAGGCTGAATGTGTGTTTTTGTATGTGCACAAGATTTTGGTTATAATATGGTTTAATGTTAGTTTTTCATGTCACTGTGTCATGCAGGTGTGACTGTGGCGTCCATGTGCTAATTTGGCTAAATAATTGGAAGCCAGGTGTAACCTTTGACTATGGTGCTGATGAGGTTGGGGCTTATAGGCGAAACCTAATGTGGTGGGTGGTTAACCATGAAATGAATTGCAAGAGGGAGGATGCATTGAGACTGATGACTTCATAAATGATGCTGACCAAGAGGATATGACTGACTGACAAAATTCTATTCTTAATGTAGCTTTTTGGTCTTCCTGAAACAATTATTTTTTTGAATTAACCACTGTTGTACAGAGATTAACACCTATTGTCTAACTTAGTCACCAAGCACTGCATTTTGGGGTGACATGGTAAAGTTGTTATTTTGATAACCGATCTTGTATACAGTTTCATAGCTATTCGCCGATTAGCTTCTGCAAGCGCACGGGTCGCAAGTAATAAAGTGATAAATAAAGATCGTTCCCACGAGGACTATAATGAAAGTGAGCTAACTAATGTAACCATATGTTTAATTAGGTTGAATGGAATCATTTGGAATTGAGTATGTTAATTAAGAGAATTTGCTAAAAACAATAAGGTGAAATAAAGGTGAATGTAAAATTGATTATACTTCAAGATTTAAAGGCTTAGGATTACTTCTTCCTCATTGTATTTCATAAAACTATGCAATTGATTCACTTATGCTAGTTGTGTGAGTCCATATGCTAGTCAAAGATTCTAAGATCATCAATCAAGCTCTCGCAAGTCAAGATTGATTTTTAATATTCATTAACAATGTTCAATCTCTTGTCTATCATTAATGAAAATCATCTTTCCCAAATCAATTCTTCATTAGACTATGCTAGATTATTAGATATATCTCTATTCTAACAACAAACCATCCATTTAATCCATAAATTTCAAGTCTAACATGATTTTTCTCAAGTTCTACAACCAAAATAGCTCTCTCAAGCATCATTCAATTAAACTAAACCAATCATGTGGTGATCAAGCATAAGATAGTAATTAAGCTTAGAGAAAAATCAACATATATTCTCAACAACTAGCAAAAGCAAGAAAATATAGTAGTTTTAATCCATACAATGAGTAGAAGTAATCCTAAATGAGAGTTTTAGCCACTCATAATCAATACAAACCAACAACTCAACATAAAACTCATAACCATATCAGCAAATAGGAAGAGAAGAAGGGGAAAACCAGAAAAAGAGAAGAAAATTTTGAATTTTTCCAAGAAGCACCAAAATCCTCCTCAAGCTCTCCAAGAAGCCTCCTTGTGGTTCTTGAGCTCTTCCTTGTACAGAATCTCTTCATTTCGGCGCCCCCATTAGGTTAAAAAGCCAGCTGAAGCATCAATTTTTCAAAATGCACAGTTGCAGTATCGCAACTTTGCTTTCGCTTCGCTATAGCGAAACCACAGCGTACACGGTCAGAAGGGCCTATTTTTTATGTGTTTTCGCTTTTGCTTCGCTATAGCGTCCACACAGCGTACGAGGTCAGAAGGGCCTATTTTTTATGTGTTTTCGCTTTTGCTTCGTTGTGGCATAGCAAAAGCAACCGGGGGCACCTTCAAGCTACTTTGATCTTTCTTTTTGGCTTTTGTTCTTCTTTTCTCCACCTCCAATGATCCATGTAAGCTTCCATTTCTTATCATCATCCTCCTACAAAGAGAAGGATTTTATGAGCTTTCCAAATTTTCTTCAATTCAACCTAAAACCCTATACATCTAGCTCAAAATTTGCACTTTTTCAAGTATCTTCAACACATCACATTTTCCTTCATATGTATAAAGTTTATGCACAATTTTAGTTTAAAACCACAAATATATAAGAAAAATGTGATGAAATACAAAAATTTCCAGAGAATAACAATAGCAGTGGCCTTTTGTGATGTAATGTTACTGTGTATGTAAATTTACTAAAGCGATAGTCCCTTTATTCCCATAGTATGGTAATATGCACTTTTGTTGTACAGGAAGCAAGTAAATCAAGAAATATTGTGTATTAAAGTGTTGGCCCAAACGGGGTGGCCTCTGACAAGTTTAATAATGAGAATGACAAAGTTAGTAATGGTTTTGATGAGAATGGTAATGAGATTGACAACTTAGGCTAACCAACTTTGTAAGTGGAAGTGTTTCCCTAACAGGGGAGGACGCTGACAAGTTCAATAATGGGAATGACAAAGTTAGTAATGGTTTTGATAAGAATGATATGGGATTGACAACTTAGGCTAACCAACTTTGTGAGTGGGAATGTTTCCCCAAAAGGGGAGGACGCTGACAAGTTCAATAATGGGAATGAAAAAGTTAGTAATGGTTTTGACGAGAATGGTAATGGGATTGACAACTTAGGCTAACCAACTTTGTGAGTGGAAGTGTTTCCCAAAAGGGGAGGACGCTGACAAGTTCAATAATGAGAATGATAAAGTTTGTAATGTGTTTAACGAGAATACTAATGGGAATGACAACTTAATAATTCCAAACATTATATAAGGAAGTGTTTGCCCAGAAGGGGGGACGCTGACAAATTCACTAATGGAATTAACAAAGTTTATAATGTGTTTGACGAGAATGGTAATGGGAATGACAAGTTTTATAATGATAATGACAAGTTCTGTTCTGACATTGACAAAAACCACAAATGTTTATCACAGAAACTATCAAGTAAAGAGTTCAAATGACAATTTAACATTACTCATTCCACCTACACTCAATGCATACAAGCCATGAGCCCAGAAGAAGGTGTTTCTTCAACTATAATTAAAGTACAATAAGCTGTCACAATTAATAACAGTTTCATTGGAAATGACAAGTATAGTAATGAAATTTACAAAACACCAGATTCTTACTGACAACAATTACCAAATACATTGTGAACAAAAAATTTAACATTACCCATTCCACCTACACCCAATGCATAGAAGTCATTAACCCAGAAGAAAATGTTCCTTCATGTATACTTTAATTACATCAACTGTCACCATTAACAACAGTTTCAATGGAAATGACAAGTACAGTAATGAAATTTACAAAACACTGGATTCTTACTGACAGCAACTACCATATACTTTGTCTAATGATTTTGTCCTCACACTTCCACCACTATATTTAACTTCACCTTCAACTTTACTTACAAACTCCCCCCCACGTGAGAAAAACATATAAGTGACTTTGACGAATGTGTTGCTTGAATATTTGATGTCATCTTGCATGATAACCTGCAAGAAAAAAATCAAATTTCATGAAATTGTTAGTCTCATACCAATGAAAATTCATCACTAAAAAAATTCCCCACAATTCACCTTCTTAAACCATTGACTACTTTATCAATATGTTTGATAATATCACTTTATTCCCAATTAATAACAAAGTTAAGCCTTTACTAAGTATTTAACCTCCAACTCTAGACCATTGTCATGACAGCATATATTTCTCAACGATTTTACTAACTTAGGGCCCGTTTGGTACGTTGGAATTGATTTTGATGGAAATGGATATGGATATGGAAATGGATATGGAAATGGAAATGGAAATGGTGTCTAAAAGTATGTTTGGTATGTCATGGAAATGAGATCTAATTTTTGTATAAAAATACCAAAATGTCCTTCAATTTTTTATTATTTATTTTTTTTGAAGGTAGTGGAGGGTAATAGATGAAAATGATCACATGGAATTGTAAATCCTAGCTTTTGAGATGGAATTTATTTGATGGAATTGGGCTTAATTGAATTCCACATGGAATTCAATTCCAAGGACAATTCCATCATACCAAACATGTTATCAGTAGGAATTCATTTTCAATTCCAATTCCATCTCCTCAATTCCACTGTACCAAACAGGCCCTTAATGTTGCTCTTGACAGAATCCGTTTTGGGATTCACAACAATAGTAAAGGTGTTGACAAAGTCTGTAATGGATTTGACAAGAATCACTAACTTATAACAACATGTGCCAAATGATTTAGCAACAGTTTTTCCTTGTCATCAATTAAATTATGTGAGTTATTGCCTGACAAAATGAGTTATCGCCTTCACTACTATTGTTAACGCTAATGACAAATCCTGTAATGGCATTGACAACAAACCAGATGTAGTAATGACAGCAACTACCATACACGTACATATATGCTTATAACATCTTCATTATAGATTATTCATTCCACTTACACCTACTCAACAGTTAGTAATCACATCAAGTCAATGCTACCTATTTCAAATCATTAACCTCTTCATTATGCTCCCTCTCACATCTAACAAGACCTACGACATAAAAAACCCACACCACACCGTCGATGCTGCCGTAGTTACGTAAAGTCCGAACCTTTAATCCCACTAAACCTATAAACCCACTTACCCACAACCAAAACTGCCATAAATAACCTACGATCGTAGCACCATCATCATTTCATAGCCCTCATTCACAACCCCAAATAAATTAGCTTCCATACACCATGTGACTGCCCATCTTTTACTGTTCATGCACCCTCAGACCCATCGAACCACACCCAATACCCACCAATACGAACAATGACGATAAGATGGTTATAGTCCGATTCATCTAAAAAAGATTATGTTTCTCAGAAAATTACTTACACTTGTCCAATTCAACCTTGATTAACGTCTCGTTCTTCACCTTCATCGTTGCTCTACAAACATCACACTTCAACTGTGTTTTTCTTTTTTGAAGCCTTTTTCCACAGCAGCCACCTCATATGTGAGACAAATTTTAAAAGGGGCATTTTGGTCTTTAGCCTTAAACTTTAGTAACCCAGATTGGTCCTTCAACACCTATCTGTCTTTTTCAAGTTATAAGAGACTTTTGTGGATTTTGACAATTGAAAAGGCATTTATATGAGATTTTCCCTTTTCCCTTTGGATTTTATAACTTAAATATAAATCCCTCTTTGTTAAGAGCATATATTTCCCTTGTTTTATTTAAACTAATGTACGTATATTTTAATGCTAAATACCAAAAACACTCTCACCGCATACATTTAAAATAGTATAATGTTATTGTACATATGATCTAATGGCATTTGTTTATGATATTGACGCCAAGATGCCAACTCAGTGATAGATCAACATTGAGAGAGACAGAAAATCCACCAAGTAAGAGATACCTCCTTTCCAAAACGGCAATCTATACGTTGCTATTTGCGCTAGATCTTATCCACAATCCTCTTCATTCTTTAAATCATTGGCCATTAGAACCAACTTGAGTGTTCTGGCCAAAACAAAACACACACAAATGAATTAACTTGAGTGTCAATCTCTTTAAGCATGTTTGGCATGAGGTTTGAAGGGGGAGGGGAGAAAAATTTTTTAAAGTTAGATTTTAAAAAAATAGAGAAATAGGGTTAAAAATTTTTAATTAATCTTTCTTTTTTTTTTTTTATCATTCGTCTTCACTAAAATTTTATAATCCAGCTTATTCAATTTTTTTAAAATCCAACTCAAAAATTTCCACTTCCCCTCCAAATTACCCTTACCACATGCCTTAGGAGAGCTCCTAGTTGACTATTTACACACACATTCATAATGTATATGTGTGTGAAGTGAACCAATTTACTAAATATGGGCATGATTAACTTGTACCCCACAATTAACCTTCCTGAAAAACAGGATATACAGAAGCTTTTGGCCCATTTTCTCTTTTTGCTTGGAAATTTACTAACTTGATTAGGGTCTAACTATATATAATACTACTATATTACATGAAAACAAAGGGATCGTGTCTCAGAAAGTGCAACAGTTTCTAGGCATTTCCACGGCTCATATTCCAAAACTCAACTTCAAGCTCAAGAACAGTAAGCAACGCAAGTTCAGATCTTTTGAGCTGATCATCCGAAGCCCTTTGCAAGCGCCTAGTAGCAATCTTTAGCAGAGATTGGCAATACTGACCAAAACCTTCATTTCCCCATCTCTCACATGTCTCCTTTAGTTCTGGTGGCGCCTTAGACCCTTCTTCAAGAACGTGTGCAAAGCTCTCCTGGTACACTGCTTCTATAGCCCATAATGCTGTCATAACCTCTGTATATTCCTTTTCTGGTCCCATCAATTTCTCCAGAAACCTATTATATATAGCACAGCATAGCATGCATGAAACCTATCACAACAAGTAGATATCAAAGCAATATGAACAAATGTAGAGATGTACATATAAGAAAGTTAAATAGTAGGATCTTTTTTAATCTTCATTCATCAAGCAGTATGCAGTATATGAACGAGATGTACATATAAGAAAGTTAAATAGTAGGATATTTTTCAATCTTCATTTGATCAAGCAGGATGGAGTCTCTTTTTAAAGGAAGACCGAAACAAACACTCAACGAGGATAATGTTAGAGAACAGAATATTCAAGTAAATAATCTATCCAAAGATTTAGTTTTTAATAGAGCACAAATGACGTCATGCAAATCAATCCTAGCTAATGAGATAAGGCTACGGCATGAAATCTATAATTTCAAAGTCTTTGTTAGCCATGAGCAACGTATTAGATAATATAAATTGAGAATGATGATTCATGGTTAATAAACTTTACCTGCAGTAGTTAATATTGGCCTGTTGAGGGGCGACGTCAGAAAGTGGAACATCCCATTTGGAGGCTTCTCTTTTGAACCATGATATCTCATCGTCCAGAGAAGCCATTCCCTTCAATATTACTTCCATATCTGAACAGTCATCTGATTCCTTCCAAGCTTTTATCAGTACACTGGCCACAAATGGGACAAAGGCTCTAACAAATAAGTAATCTTGTGCCTGCATAAACACGAAGACCACCAATAACACGTCAACCATGACTAGCTTCAGCCCTTACTCATAAGACTGTCCTTAAAAACACGTCAACCAGGCTCAAACAGTTCGTTCAAGTCTCTGTCATAAACAAACACATCCTTAATCCTCAATTCGTTTAATTCGGGAAACAAGATTAAACAGTAACTTCAAGATTGTGTCAACATCCAAGCACTAATCAATTAAGAAGGTGAATTGAATCCCATAACAAACACTTCCAAAGATGAAAATTGCAGGCAGTTCAGAACGAAGCAAGTCAAATTGGGAGAAACCAGAAACCCCATATGAGGAAAAAAGAAGTCTAAACGAATAAGTGATTAAAATGAAACAAATAACACAAAACGGTAAGTGAGGTAAGAACCAGCCATGTTTTGAAGTAAGCCATATCGACGGTGCCGTCGCGAATGGAGAGAACAAAAGGGTGCCTGGTAGCTCCGGCGAACTGTAAACGGTGCTTCCTCAACCACGCCTCTACAATCCCTATTTTCTTCTCCTCTACCTTTATTCTCTCCTCCATCTTCTCTTTCGTCTAGTATTCTCTGCTGGTAGAAAATTTTCAGAAAGTGTTTGTTTGACTTTCACATGGCCTCTGGGGACTCCATTTTATAGGCTCCACGAAAACTCGCCGTCACCATTGGGCTTACTTTTGCCGGGTTTTATGTGGCGATCCCCAGATGCAAAGTCCCATGCATTACCACATCGGGCATTCTTAATGGGCTTTGCTTTGGTGGGATAAGCCCACATCACAAAATATCCACTGTTCTTTTTTCTTTTTTATCGAAATATCCATAGTTCTCAAGTACTCTGCTTCTCAACCGGGCAAAGGCCCGTTATATCTGATAATTTATTTAGGGTACAGGTGCTTCCAACACCCCGATATATTTTTGAAGGTGTAATTAGTATCCTAAAGTATTTAAATGTGCAATCAGTATCATAGAGTATTTTTAGAGATGCAATCAGCACTCTAATGTATTTTAGAAGGTGCAATCAGCACCCTAATGTATTAAAAATGGAGCAATTACACTCCTTCACTAACAGAATACTAACTTCATTAGCTGACACTTTTTTCTTTCCTTTTTCGTCGATCTTCAATACGTTTATCCCTTCTTTTAGTATTTAAGGGTGCAATTTTGCCCCTGATGTATTAAAAATAGAGTAATTGCACCCCTTCACTAACAGAATATTTACTCAAGGTTTGAGGTTTAAGATCGATGAAAGAGGAAAGGAAATAATGTGTCAACAAATGGAGTTAGTATTCTGTTAGTGAAGGGGTGTAATCATTTCATTTTTAATATATTAGAGTACTGAATGCACCTCCAAAAATAGTTTAAGGTGTTAATTTCACTCTTAAATACCTTATGGTGATGATTGCCCCTCCAAAAATAGTTTAGGGTACTTTATGGTGATGATTGCACCTTCAAAAATATGTCAGGGTGCTGAATGCACCTTTACCCATTTATTTATGTGTTAAAGTGGCACTAAAGCATTTTTTTCATATGCATCAAATATTTAAGGGTTAAGGTGCGAATTTGTTCTGAAAGTTTTCATTAAGAAACAATATTACCTTGAAAGTTTTTTCAAGTTCAATGTCGCATCAGAAATTCAAGACAAAGTATTATAGTAATGTTGCTCATACCATTAAAAACCTAATGTTGATTGTTAAAAAATTAACGTTAATTATTAACTTTTTAATGAAAAATGGCAACATTACTTCATTTTAACATTTTCGGGGTAATATTGGATCTAAAAAAACTTTTTTGGTAACATTGCTCTTCAAAGAAAATTTTTAAGATAAATTTGCACCTTAACCCAATATCTAAAGTATTTTGTGGTGTATTTATCATTTTGAAGTATTTTTTTGAGAGCATCCAACACCTTAAATAATTTTTTTGATACATCTAACACCCTAAGATATTTTTTTTATATGTATCCAATACTCTATATTACTTAAATTGTTAAATATAAAATTACACAAAACGTTACTTTAGGATGATGACACGCATATGCAAATACGCTAGGATATCAGGTGTGCCACAAAATAGTTTAGACAAAAAATAACTCAAGTGTGCGATGCCCTGTATTTGGCAAAAAAAAAAAAAAAGTGCGATGCCCTGTAACCGTTTAATTATGTAAAGAAATAACATACCCAATGCATACAAGGATAGGGCCCAATTAATCATGAGTTAATTTTTCTGTTTTTGGATCGTAGGTAAACTCGAGCCTTCCTCAAATTCGTTCATCCAAAACAAACACAGATACAAGGGTAAATTAGTAAATTACCCAAACATGCTTTAATTTTATATATTTTGAATTTTTGTTGGAATTATAATTTTTGTTGGATATATTGATTGGCATGCTCCACCATTTCCAATAAGAGACTGACACGTAAGAAAACATCCGTCATATGACGTGTCAATCCGAGAGCGAACGTCCTCGTTTTCATGTCTCCTTCCTGATGCGTTTTCCACCCAGATAAATGTGCATAGCTTGAATTCTCGTCCAGCGCTTGGTGTTTGCCGTCGTTTTAAGCCGGGAGCAGTGGCGGTGTTACCTGAGGTAGTGTCCGGGAAGCTCTTGATTCAATAAATTTTCCCTCCAAATTTTGTATACGTTGTTTGAGGTCTACAATTATGGCGGAGAAGTACAACCTGAAGAACCCTGCAGTGAAGCGTATTCTACAGGAGGTGAAGGAGATGCAATCTAACCCTTCCGATGATTTCATGAGCTTGCCTCTTGAGGTATTATCTCTTTTCACCTCAAACTAATACTTTCAATGAGTTCCTGTTCTATTAGGGTTTACAGCCCAAGATCTCTCATCTAGTTCTTCAATTTCAAATTACGATTCTTCCTGATACCGCTGTGCATAGTTGGAGTTTTCTTTAATGGAATTATCAAGCAATGGGGTTTGATTAAGCTCGTGAGGCAGCCTCTTGTTATGGTATCTATTGCAATTAATATCGTTGTTTGATTGCTGTGAAAGCGTAGATGTAATCCATACCATCAACACAAATAGGCTTACTTGATTAAGCTTGTGGCTGTTACTGAATTGCAAATCTTGACTTCTTTACGATTTAAGAAAAAATTAGGATGCATTCCTTAATTTCCTTTACTGATCTGTGGCTGCGTGTGGAGAACGAGTTATTTCTTCCTTGAAAGAAACCAATAGATCCGACTCCTCATCAGAAGCATGTGTCTAACCTGCCTTCTTTATTTTCTTTGGTCATGAAAATTTCAAAATTCAAACTAGTTATCGGGTGGTTCCTTTGTTTTATACTTTTCCTTTTTTATACCATTGCGTTATCGAAGTTCAACCAAACAAGATGGAGTAACTGGATTATTTTTGAGCAATTTTAAGCTCATTCCACATTCCCACTGAATCATAATACTGTATGAACCAAAACAATGAAGGCTCTCTTTGTCGCTTTAATTTGTTTATTTTTTCTTCATGCGAGGGTGGAATGTTGTGCATGATTTTTCCCACATGGCTTGGTTCAGTTTATATTCTTAGTTTCTGGCATAATTCAAACTTTGCATTTGATTATGCAGTGGCATTGTCCTGTTTGTGCTGTCTTCTAGAAATTTTATTTAATGGACTCTGACATGATAATTTTTTCAGGAAAATATTTTTGAATGGCAATTTGCAATTAGAGGGCCTTGTGAAACTGAATTTGAGGGTGGTATTTATCATGGACGTATTCAGTTGCCCGCCGAATATCCATTCAAACCTCCTTCATTTATGTTGTTGACAGTAAGATTTCCCCCCTTTAGATAAATTTGATTGCTTTGTCATATTAATTTGCGTCATATCTTTTTGAGTTATTCTGCTTTAATTTTTTTTAACCACTCCTTTTCTGAAATTTTGAAACCTCAATTCTATCTTTCTTATGAGTTTTACTGTTACGTTGCCAGCCTAATGGTCGTTTTGAGACACAAACGAAGATTTGCTTGAGCATATCAAATCATCATCCAGAGCATTGGCAACCATCTTGGAGTGGTAAATAGCATCTCCTTTTTAGTTTGATATATTGCTACTCTGAATTATTTTGCAAGTCTTGCTGGGGGCAATTTAGTGACAAAATTTGCATAATATAAATTATATAATACAAGTATGCCTGTGTGGTTTTTAGAGCTACATGAGAGACTATGGTTGTTTTATAGCATTATGTCGCTTGTTGCCCTGCAGCTATAGGACTGCCTGAGATATTTGCTTGTGACCTTCATAATTCTTATGAAATATTGGTGCTCTCTTTGTAGCATTGGCAATTTGGCATTGCAATATTCATATGGATATAATTCTTCTCACATGAGAGTTGACAGTGTGGTTATTCGTGCAATGTCTTTTTTTTTCTGGTTTTGTAACATCTGATGCGTATATCTTAGCCAGGTAAGGAGGGTAGTCTTGGGGGGGGGGGGATTGAGAAAATACTGATCGTGCTTAAGTTATTGGACCTCAAGCATTTTATCATTGCTAGAGTAGATCTTTAAACCATTCTCATTCAGTTACTACAGAATATTGTCTCCGTACTCTGAACAGTCAATCATAACAATTAAAGGGTTAGAACTTCAAGCTTTTAACTGTGATGCCCCAAGGTTCATACCAAGCTGATGTAAATTTCTTTTGGCAGTGAGGACTGCTTTAGTTGCATTGATTGCATTCATGCCTACTAATCCAAATGGCGCATTGGGCTCATTGGACTACAAGAAGGAAGAGAGGCGTGCATTGGCCATTAAATCTCGTGAAGCACCTCCAAGATTTGGAACTCCTGAACGCCAAAAACTGATTGATGAAGTAAAATTTGTTTCGTATTGTTTTTTAGCTGATTCATGTTCTCTGTAATTTCTTCTTGTAATTTTTTATTTTGGATCCCAGATACATGAGTATATGCTAAGCAAAGCACCCCCTGTTCCCCAACATGGCCCGTCACAGGACCCTGAAGAACAACACCCTAAAGGTGGGGAAGATGAGACCCATGTTAGTTCTCCAAATCCTGAGACACCGGCCAGAGAGGAGCTTCAAAGGCTAACAGAAGTTGACCGAATTGTTGAAGAAGAACCAGAAAATGCAAATCCTCGTCCTGCTGGGGTCGAAGCTTCAAGAGAGATTCCATCCAGTGTTTCAAACAACCAGCTGCCCCAAGATTCAGATGAAAGGGCTTTGAATCCAAGGCCAGAAACAAGGGTCCAAAAAGCTGATGATCGTTTTTATACAATGGCTGCAATTGGACTTACAATTGCTATCGTGGTACTGTTGGTGAAGAAGTTCATCAAATCTGTTGAACATGGTGCAGTTTTCATGGATGGATCGTAGATGTGCCCGTTGTTCGTGCTGGCTTCTACCTCATCCAAAGTGAAAGATTTGTATATGTAGCTACCCTTTGATGCCTGTAACTATAAATATAAGCGCATTATACAGCTATTGCTTACACCGTGTGCAGTTTTTAGCGCACTTATTTTGCCGATTATTTTGGAGTACTCCATAGTCTACTTGCTGGACCAACTGCGAAATGTTAGGTAGACGACATTGAATCCCGATTTGGCAATATATTTAGTATTCATTTGGGATAACTTAATTTTAGGTAATAAGTGTTTATAATTCGTAATACATGGTATATGAGGTAAGTATATAAGAGAAATTTTGTCTCGACTTACGTAATAAATACTTATTTCCCAAAAATAAGTGATGCCAAACACTCGTAGCAATTCTGCTGTCGGTGTAGGATGCTCTCATTTATGAATAAACTTGCTATTTTTGCACATGAATTTGTAGGCCTTGTTTGGCTTTAGCTTTCACGTTTTGTGTGATGAGATTTTTTTAAAAAAAAATTAATCAAATATTTTTTGACCTGAAAATTTTGAAAATCTAATTAATTTTAGCATTGTAACGGGTACTCTTGTAGTACATTGATGAGTATAGTTAAAAGCCTATGGCAAAAAAAAAAAAAAGAGTATAGTTAAAAGCAATAAATATATCTAAGATTTAATTATTTTTCAAAATGTTCTTAATTATTGATTGTTTGAAACGAGGGCATCCTTTATAATTATGCTAATTTAATGAGGATAAAAAATAAAATTTTTAATAAATGTAAAGAATAGATGGTATTTGTTCTTGACAGTTGAGTAAAAAAATCTTATTTATTTCCTATAAAGATGTTCGGATATTTTCATATGTTCGGATTTTATACATGCATATATCCTCTCAAAGGGATGTATCAATATATTGGAAATATTATTATAGTAGTACTGCAGTAATACATGTGCGAATTTATTTTGTTTTACAAATGATGTTACTTTCAAAATTAATGTTATTTCGAAAATCCCGGTTTCCCATGTGAATACGGATGGCTCAAAATTCAAATCTAATCATGCAATGCTATGTCTTAAATAAATATAAAATTTGGCTAAATTATTATAATAAAAAAGATCTTATTTGGATTTTCTCTCGAATAACATATTCTTCATTATTCTTCTATCTTGTTTTAATCTTTAACTTACCCTCCAACCTTTGATATACATTAGTTAGTTTTTTCAAAATAAATAATAAAAGAACAGAGAACAAACTAATTTACATATTATCCCATATTAACTAGGATTGAAAGCCACCCTCCCTCTCTATATATATGAGATAAGGGAGAGCTCTATACCAAATCAACTTTTTGCGATTGAAGAGACACTAATGAATTCTCCAAACTTTGGTTCCATGAAAGTACAAGAGAACAACACGCATGAAGAGTACACAGTTTCTCCGAGAGACATAAACAACATAATTTTCTTGACGAGACTGATGTCGAAGAACGAAGCAAAAGCAATCCAAAAATTCTGTAGTTTAGTAGCGTTTAAAAATGTGTATCTTATAATGGTTTTAACCGCTATAAATATAATTAATAGCGGTTTTTTAAACTGCTACTAAGTGCCCGTTTGAATTAGCGATGGAGAAGTGACTTTTTTTTTATCTGACTTTTAAAAAAGTAAGGTAGGATTAAAAGTGAAAATGTAAATGTGATTTGTGTTTGGATTAGCGGTGGCAGAAGTAACTTTTTTTCTAACCTTGAACATGTTTGGATTAGAGTTTGAAAAGCCCGTTTAGATGTAAAATGACTGAAAAGGGCATGAATATTGTGTAATACTACATATATATATTATTTGTATATATTGTGATAATTGAAATGAAAAAATATAAATAAAATTTGATAATAAGCTACTTAATTATATCATATATTATGTATCCTCAGATTATATGTTAGTTTATTAGTCCAAATAATTAGTTTGGAGAAAAAATAAAAATAAAAATAAAAATAATCTATAATAATTTAATTAGCTTCCTTAATTTCTCAAAAAAAAATCAACTTTATCTTATAATTAAGGCCAGAGGGAGTAATATATTTCCAGCCTTTCTCTCTCTTCGGCACAGCCTTGAGGACTAGAGAAAATTACAGAAAAGTATCCCATGATTTATGAAAATTACAAGTGAATGAAGAAAAGGGATTGGGGAAATCACAGAAAGTGACCCAAATTGTTCATAAATTATAGTTAACCCTACAAATATTTCAACAAATTTCAATTTAATCCCTCCTTATAAACTTTTAAAATTTGCACACAAGTCCCTAGTCAAATCTAATTTGACCAAAGCATCTTCTTCTTCCTTGGAACCAGCGAAACAGAGCATCTTCTTCTTCCTTTGTGGAATGCGATGGTCACTCTATATATATATATATATATATATATATATATATATATATATATATATATTATTTGTACGACAGTTACACCACCGGAAGCTCTGATTCGAACGAAAGAGAAGGCTTTGTGCATGCACGAACCAACCAGCTCTAATTCAAAATAATGATTTTGGTGAGACAAAATAATGCTTCGAACGGTCTGCCTGCGAGCATTGATTGAAGAGAGAGAGCAGAAGCGCGGGGAGGATATGAAAAAAGCCACGGGCATGAGCTTTTACAAAAAGGCACGATGATATTAAAAGCGCAGGAAAAAACAACGCTTTGCCAAACATGTGAAAAACAGCCATCGTGGTTTTTTAGCTTCAAATGTGTGGTCACAGTAGCTTGCCGCTTTGCCAAACAGACCCTAAATCCACTATTGTAAGTGTATTTGTAGTGGTTATTTTTAACCGCTACTCAAACGTTATGAAAACATAACCACTACAAATGTGACGATCTTTAAATTTCTGTAGCAATTATGAATATCCAACCTCTATAAATAGTCGACCTTTAGTATTTTGTAGCGGTTCAGTTCGTTGTAACCGCTACAAAGAATTGCTACACTATTAGCACGGTTTGGTGGCGTTAAGTGGCTCGAACATTGTAGCAGTTTATTTATTGTAACCACTACAAATTAACCGCGAAAAATTTTGACGGGAATCTCGCACCATATTTATAACGGTTTTACGCTTTTAACCACAAAAAGAAAAACGTTTTCAATCAGTCGCGCCACTTAGCGCGTAACTTACCACTATAAATTTATAGCGGTTTGTTATAACCGTTACAAATATCATAATTTATAACGGTTAAAATTAACAGCTACAAAATCCCTTTTTTTATAGGGAGGGAGCAAGGCCTTTTGATCCCTTTTCTCAAGACCGATGTGAATACTTAGGAAGACGACCTTATGCTTCGTACAGGCAAAAATATTTGAGAGAGTACAATCCCATTAAGACCACCAAGAAAGAAACTCGATCGTCAAAAATTATGCATAGATTCAAGAAGTGTTTCGTCAAGACTTTCAAGCGCCAAGGCTGATTGATCCCTGCAATGGTTGAATCGTGATTCATCCTCAAGTTCTATCATCATACTCGCTAAGAATACAAGTCATATGTAGGCGTGACTTTTTCTTTTAAATCTTGATATGTATTGAGACCTCAACAATTGTTTTTATTTGCTTTATTCTCCCTCTTTTGATACAAACGAGGTTGTTTAATGAAGTTGACATTTTTTAAAAAAAAAAGATGTCATAAGTCGAGCCTTCCAACTACATTTCTTGATATATTTTTTATATGTTTTTTACATATCCTTACTTTCTAGTTGCTTTCAAATTTGATTTTCCCTTGATTAATAGCATTTTCATCTCCATCCATAAAGGTGAAACCCGAAAGTGTAACCATCTTTTATCTTTTTATTATTGAGTGTAATTATTTTTTCGCAATTTATTTATATAAATCTTGATGTTGGGAATTTTCCTGTCATGTCGGATAAATATAATTATGCTTCATAAACTTGCTTTATAAATTTACGGAGTATCAGTCTTGTGGAGTCTCGAGTGTTGAAATCTTTTAGACTAAGTGGGGTTATTTAGCTTGGTCTGACTTGTTAGGCTAAGTTGAGTTATTTGGCTTAACATATGTGCTGATCACAACACAAATTTTGAGCGGGACAAAATTATATCAGAGTTGTGTCCCTAACCAATATAGGAGTTTATAAGGGGGAAAAAATTTCAGGCGCAGATAGAATCTTGTTTGTAAGAAAAAAATTACATGCCGAAAGCTACACATCATGTAATCTACCTGGTTTCTTAGATTCAAGTCCACTAATTAAATCTAAATGAAATTTTTATTATTATCTTTATTTTTTATAAAATTAAATTAAAAGGGTCAAAACTCAAAACAGATTATATGCGGGAAGCTACTCAGGGTTTAAATTAAATTATATTTTAAAGGATTATTTGAATAATAGAACGACTTATTAGATATGTCCTTTACTTTTAATTTTTTGCTCCCTCTATTTTTTTAATATTATATTCGATTAGGAATATCTAAGGTTTAAGTAGAATGTTTAGGGTTAACCATGGGTGATATTAAATAATGATATTTATTCATATTTAAATTTAAATTATTATTTTATTATTTTCTAAGCTTTATAAATAGAGCTACTTTTCTCTGTTGTAATCATTTTTTATTGATATTAAATAAAAAATTCCTTCCCCTTCTAAATATTTTCTCATCTCTCTCTCCATTTGTTTAATTTTTCTCTCCTTCTTATTGTCCTCCCTCCTCTGGTCTCTCTCCTTCTCTTACCCCCGTTTCACATCAATTTTAGTTATCACATTTCTGATTAATTATTGAAAATATTGAAAATCTAACTAATTTTAGCATTCTTGTTATACCATTTATAATTTTTTTTTTTTTTTTTTTTGCCTTATTACTACTACAAATTTCAGTGCGTTCTTCACAGCTAGTCCACTGTCACATGTACGCACACCTCTTCCCTATGACTGGCAACCATTGACCGGGCAGTGGCCACCTGTCGACCGTCGCGGCACTATCAGGCTACACTTAGCAAAAGGGTGACGTTGATGACATTTCTGCCATTTCACAAAAATTAATTGCAACTAATTACGTAGGGGTGTCCAAAATGGCAAAAAAGAAAAAGAAAAAGAAAAAAAGGGGTGTTCAAAATGTCCCAGTCTCAATCGTCCTGGCCAGTCCTAGACATTTTGATCCGGGGAATTTCATATCCCGGGTGGGACCGGGATCTATTAGAATCAGGACCAGGACCGGGATCACACCTTGTGATCTTGGTCCCAGTTTCTTTTATTATTATTTTTTAAAATAAGTTATTCTTTTTTTTTATATTTTTTTACCTCATAAATTAAATTATCATTTGATAAAATAGGTATCACAGATTTAGTATGAGCTAAATTATATATATTGTGATATTAATCCTAATTATATAATGTATAAAGATCGAAAATGATGAAGGTGATCATAATAATAATAATAAAATGTTATTCTTCAATTTTAAATCAATTTGTGTGATTATTATGACCTTATTAGGTGTTAAATGATCACTTTAAACATAGAGTATAGAAATTTTAACTAATATAATAATATATTTTATATTTAATTTTTTTTATAAAAAATCAGGATTTCCTGGTTTGGTCCCGATCCTGATCCCGGGATTACGGGACTGGGACCAAACGGGAACTGGGATTGGGGGATCCCGATCTCGGATTTCAACACCCCTACAACTAACTCTGGAAAAATAAAAAATACTTTCATAAATTTATGAGACTTATATATAATTTTTTTAATTAAGACTTATTTTTATTCTTTTTGGGTTCTCTAATCATCTCTTCCACTCACGTAAAAATAAAATCCTTTTCAACTAGAAAGGATTTGAATCTCTAAGCATTCTAGAAAGTTAAAGTGACTAAAATAGTAAAATGTCTCCTGCATCCACAAACATAGTTAAAAGTAATAAATCCTCCTTTTAATCTTTATTATAAAATATTAACTATTAATTGTCACGGACTAAAGAATCACAATAAAGTCATTAAATTTTTTATAACTTAATATTTTAAAAATATTTTGAAAGATAAATTGGTAAGAATTTTAATATTTTTTACTGCCACGACGACATAATTTTTTATTAAAGGTGTGTAAGCAATTTTTTTTAGTATTTCACAAGATCAATACTAAATATCAAAATCTTCAGACCAAAAAAGAAATATAATCACTCTTATACCGAATCCATTCCATCAAACTCATTTAAAAAAAACAAACAAACAAACAAAAAATATATTTCTTATTTTGTTTAATTCCATCAAATTTGATTATCTTTCTTATTCATAATATTTTCATTTCATAACAAATATTTTGCAAACAAACAGGAGATAATGGCATTTAGGCACACAAATTCAGCAAAATAGGCACAAACACAGTGAATACGTGGTGGATCATAAAAAGTGCAACACAAACACTGACCATATATATATTCACTCAAATTCATCCAATACAATACATAAAGATCACAGAACAGCATTATTTTACTAGAATCTATGTTCATTTTGGAAAGGAGCAGACTACAACTTATCCGCCGGGCAAGATAATCCATGGCACAACCAGATGAAAGCTTATTCCTTGACTTAGAGCATATAACAGAGAGAAGCAGCTTTAATGGGAGTCTTCCTTCACCACTGTCACAGGGCAAGACGCGTTATTCACTACATAGTTGCTGACACTGCCCATTATAGCCCTGTCAATAATGCAGAGAATTAACAAAAACTCAATATCTGGCAGGAGTAAAAATGGACAAAATTCCTCAGTATATATCCCATGCCATTTTTACAATGTCCGGAAGAGTTTTTCATCCAAACTAAACTGTAAATCCATGTTTCACACAAAGTCAGAAATGAATCACAGAATTCATGGTTTGATGGTTTTTTCGTCCAAACTAAACTGTGAATGGCATATTTAAACTAGGTCACCTTTTGATGGTCCCAAGGCCTCTATTTCCCATGATAAGGCAGTCCAGAGGTATGGTATTAACTGCTTCACAAATCTTCTCACGGGCATCCCCCCAATAGATCTTCAACAGGACTTCAATCTGCGCCACATAAAAGAGTTGAAGCTTACTCTGATGAACATTGAATTTGAACAATCATCACTTTTAACTTTTGAGCCAAGGATATTATAATTATATCTATACCTTCTTCTGTCTGGCAGCAGTTTGGACAATATCCAGTGTTTCTGCAGCAGGTTTCACTCCATACTTCTTCATGATCACTGGATCACAGAACTCAGCCAGAGGAATCAAAGCTGCATTTGGGGTCAATACAAAAAAATTTATTAAGTACCAGCTCATAATAAGTATAGGAAAGCGGTTATAGTTTTGATAGTTCATAAAATATCCTCATCTTGAAAGGGGGGAAATACCATTTAGATCAATGAAAGGCTTAAAAGATCTATAACTAATAAGAGAAAAATCTTGCTTCGTTAAACAGTAGGCACAGTATATTATAGCCATCTCTCAAATTGGAAATGGCCACAAAAACTCTAGTACAAGAACAAAATCAGGACAAATAAAACGACCATGCTTCTCTGCAGTAGGTTTTCCGGTCCTTGAATTTGAACTCATACGATGCACATCACATAGTTTCAGTTTAATAGAAATCAGAGATTTATGAAGTACTGCTTAAATCAGCTAGATTCTGGCACAAGAAATAGCAGCATGATCGAGTGATTCAAGAATCTAATCGTCGAACTATTCGAAAAAAAGTGAACAGCGATCAATGTTGTTTAACCAAGTCACAAGGCCAATTAAAATTCTACGGTGCAAGTAAAGAGGGAAAAGAGACAGGAAAACAGAAGCAAAAGGAGGGAGTTCATTACGTGAACCAGTAGCTGCCCAGAGCTGAATCTCGCCATTCTCGTAATCCGATTGTTGGCTAACGTTGAGAAGAATGAGGTGATCCCCTTCTCGAACTAGGTTATCGACGGTCCATTGGAGAGCTTTGTTGCTGCAAGGTGAGAAATCAACTGCCACACCGACTCTCCTATGAGCTGCCATTTCTCGCTTGCGCAGACAAAGAAGGCAAAGTTCAATGTTCAGAGAAAACGCTTTGGATTTTTCGTGTGAAAGCTTCGCAGAGAAAGGCTGATGACGATGACCCCGCAACTTCTGAGGCGCTGAGGACGACTGGTGCGCTCTTCTATGCTGAAAAATAAAAAGAAATGGCAGACTTTTTGAGACCATGGCACGTGTTTCTGACCGTTGGATGAACGTGTGAAGTCAACTAGTCTCTGACAATCATTAATTATTGAACGGCGCATATGCAAGATATTTAGTGTTAGATTATTTTAATATACTTCTGTCATAATTATAAGATAAAATTGATTACTTAAAAAAATTAAAAAAATTAATTAAATTACTTTGAAGTATTTTTATTTTTATTTTTTTCTCTAAACTAATTAATTTAATTAATAAACTAATATATAATATAAAGATATTAAAAATATAAACATTTTAAAATAATTTAATTGATTTCCTTAATTTCTCTAAAAATATTAATTTTATCTTATAATTAGAATCAGAATAATTATTACTTATCCTCTTAAATAATCAATCGATGTTTATATATATATTTATAAACTTTAACTGGGCAAAATAAACATATTTTTGACCTGAAATATATCTTTATATACTTATAGCATGCTATTTACAGGTTGTGCCCGTGTACTTTTTTAATTGGGAAAATCATTGTCTGGTTCGAAGGACCATAAACAATTACAAAATAGACTCAATCCTAATTCCTTCATCAAAAAAGTCTCTATAGGCTGTACTGTGATTAATTTCGAATATGAAATTATCTGTTGCCCCAATTGAATAAAAAAGGAAATGAATAGTATATACCTTTTTTGATAAGTGTTTGTGTCTATTTTAACAACTAGACGCTCTATTTTGACAAATTCATTTTCCTCCCTAAAAATTTTTTTAAATTTCAAGGGTAGGTTTAAATTTCGTTACTTTCTTTTCCAATTATAGATGATATGATTCTTTAAATCTTTTCAAAGGTTGTGCCTTTCTTTATGCATCTTATTCTTACCAAGGAGGAAAATGAACTTGTTAAAATAGCCATAAGTACCTGTCAATAAAGGCATATGTATTTGTTAAAATTGGCACATTTTGTTATGAAATTTCAAAACTTATCCGAAGAGGAAAATGACTTTGTCAAAATAGCTCATCTAATTATCAAAATAAGCATAAATATTTGTCAAAAAAGGCATATGCACTTATCAAAGTAGAGACATTAAGTTCTGAAATTTCAAAATTTCTCCAAGGAGGAAAATAAACTTGTCAAAATAGGCATAAGTACTTGTCAAAATCGGCATATTTAGTTCTGAAATTTCAAGACTTGACTAGGGAGAAAAGTGAACTTGTCAAAGTAGGAACATTAAGTTCTGAAATTTCAAAACTTCTTTAAAGAGGAAAATAAACTTGTCAAAATAGGCATAAGCACTTATCAAAAAAATCATATATTGTTCCTTTCCTTTTTTATTCAATGGATGTAATACAGTAATTTCACATTCTAAATTAATCACAATGTATTTCTTAGAGACTTTTTTCACAGAGGAATTTGATTTGAGACTTTTTTATAATTTTTTATAGTCCCTGGAACCTCAGAGTAATTTTCCCTCTTTTATTTTTATTTTTTCGTATGCAATATCCTATATTCATCTAGTTAATTATAAGGCCATAGTTCTTCGTTTCGGGTCACAAATAAATTTAGGAGATTTTTTCTTTTGTAACGAACTGCAGAAGATTTTTTTTTTGTGAACCGAAGATTTAAATTATCGCTCATAATTCTAAGTATTAAATCCTTTAAATGGGACAAAATGAAAAATAATGACATCTCTCTCTATTACTATTCTTGGATATTTATTTGGGTTAGGGGGAAAAAATAATGTATCCACTATCATAAACTTTTTTTGGTATAAAAATAACTATGAACTTTTAAAAAGAGGTAAAAGTGACACGTCCGTTAAAACTAACTAACGGTCGTTAACTCCAATACAAAAATACAAAAATACCCCTATTTAAAAAAAAGATTAAGATGGTGGACGCACTTCTGAAAAAATTTTGTGGATATTTTTACATCTTTGAAAAAATTTTATGGGTATTTTTGCCCCTTAATCTTTTTTTTAGACATAGGCATTTTGATACTTTTACATTAAAGTTAACGGCCGTAAGTTAGTTTTAATGGAAGTGTCACTTTTACCCTCTTTTAAAAATTTATGGTTATTTTTTCACATAAAAAAGTTTTTGATGGTGGATACACTTTTAAAAAAAAATTATAGATATTTTTACGCCTTAAACCTATTTATCTTCTAATTCATGGACTGAGTCTCGGCAAATGAAAATGGCAACTTGCAATACAAGGAGACCTCCACTTCGTTCGGCCACCTCCCCTTAATAAACAATTATTGTGTAATTATTTTATAAAAAAAAAGAAAGAAATGTTTTAGGTTTAAATTGATATGAACTACATCTGGACATAAAGACATATATCATTATATCCTAACTGCGATGTGAAAAAACTTGATTGATTTTAAAATTCATTGGCACTTCTCTGTTATATCTAAAAAAATCTAACGACAAATTTATGAAAGAAAATATAAACATTCGAATCATTCTCAAGGCTCAATAGATGAAAACACACCCTATTTTCTCTGTAAAAATTGTCATATGCTTTTTGTATATTATAAAGATATAGCTAAAGTATCATCACCATTCTGATATTATTTCCCATCTTAATCTTATTTATGGTCTATCCAGCACTTTAATATTATTTTGTTAGAGTTTCTAGCATTCTCATCTTATTTAAAGTACATCAAGTACCCTAAATCATTTAAAAATAACATCCGGGGGGGGATGCATCATGAATAAGGAATGGGTGCAATATGTCACTGAGAAATAATATCATTGTGCTAGACACTGCTTTACTAAAAGATAATTTTATTATTGTTTATTATCATCTTAATTTAAATTATGTCCTGACCTTTTCCTTCTTTCCTATTGGTTGATCCTTATTATTGTATATAAAGTTTTGCCCGGAAAGGAAGACACAACCTGTATAATTTCCGGCTTTCCCTCACCATTAGCCAACATTTGTTGGAAATGAGACTGTTCATAATCATTCATCACAAAATCCCACCAGGTTATTACCACACACTGTTGCTGTCGGCAATCAAACTGGGCAAATCACTCCCTTTTTTTCCTTTATTTTATTTTTTAGGATGGACATTGCTGTGAAAGAATGTTAAGTGTAAGACTCACCAAGAAAAAAGAGAGGGAAAAAAAAAAGCTTCCGAGGAATGAGCACAGAGAGTTCAAAACCAGAAGTCAAGAAGTATGGCAACCACATTTCAGTGTCTGCTTCCATGATTTGCTTTTTTTCTTATACTTGTTCACCTGCTCAACGACTCCTGCATAATAGAACCTCTTCAAATCCACTCCTTCGCAGAGACTTGCAAAGAGTGAAATAGCTTGTTTCTCCACGTCACGCTTGGCCTCATCTTCATCATCACTGACCACAATCCTCAGATGCGTGAACAATTTGGCATCTCTGTCGCAGTGGATGAAGGATTTCATGAGCAAGGAATAAGATGTAAAGTACTGAATCTGATCAGAATGATGCTGCTCAAATGCAATAAGGTTAGCAAACAGAACCCTAGTGTACTTCTTCTTGAGTACCAGTGGAGGAATCTCAAAAACCCCCTCAGAAAAGTATACATCTAACAAACTTGCGGATGTGTACTTCATGAACTTGATTCCATGTTTCTTTTTAAGACCTTTTGCACACTCAATATCCCTTGTTTTTGGCGGTTCTCCATCAGCTTTTTCTGATTCAACTATGGAATATGTGGGGATGTAGCACTGGTGGATAAGGTCAAGCAAATGATTACCTTCTTGGCTGAACTTTTCTCTGAGAAAAGACAGTTCTCCTGGTAACATTTTCTTGAAGAAACCAAGAGCAAGCTCGCTGAGAGTACAAGGTGTTGTTTTCGGCACAATCTCAAACAAGCTCTGAAGAACCATCCATGGAATCTGGTTTTCTAACAAGATGAGGTCTTTCCTGACGTCAAAGAACAGCTCCCCGGTGAATATGGGGTCACCACGGCGTCTCAGACCCTTAAAAGCATATTTTAAGAAAAGCTCAATGATGAAGCAACCATCAAGGAGCATTATTTCCACAAACTTGTCGCTGTCGAGGTAGAATCTTTCTTCGTAGCAATGTCTTGCTGTTTGCTCTATATCTCGCAGTGCCTTTACACATTCGTGCAATGTTGCTTCCATGTTGGGCTTGCGACTGAGCAGAGTATAGAGGTAATGCAACTTGCGCTCTTCATTGACTTTTAGGTTTCCATTTCCGTGGTGCAAGGGACCGATGGAAACTGTATCAGGGATATACAATACAGGCTCGTTATTATGCAATGTTGCGAGGTTATCTGGCACTCTGAAGATAGATTTCAAAGATGAGATTGCTTCTATCCTTTCTTTAATGGAAGATACAAGTTGATCGTTTCTCTTGAGTTTGTCACTGCCAATTTCCATCTAGGACCTTGCTTCCCTGTTTATAGAGAAAATTGATACCTGAAAGGTCCTTATCTGTAAGTAAATATGCTGTGCTCAAAGAAAGCATGGACAAAAGCATGACTATAGTTTTGTTACATATAGCATACAAATGTGTATATACAACAAGATTTGAAGTTGGCCATACTAATAGGAAAATATAGCTACTAACAATAAGAGAGCCTTTTGTTTCGTATGTAGGTAAAATTTTATAATAGCGTCAGTTCATAGTATTGAGAATGATAAATTTTACATGAAGTCAAATTCCAAGAATCAACATAGGACGGCGAGTCCTTGCTTTCTAGCGCTAAAATGATTATCTCTTTAACTAAACAGCGAGCTGAGTCGTAAGTGAAAACTAGAAATGCTAATGCTATGAAGCTATTCTATTTTATGAATCAAACTGTTTGAATTGAATAATAGGATAATACATCCCCAGACTTCTTAGAGAGAGAGAGGCATAAGGCAAACCGTCAATTTTGATTCAGCCAGACGTACAGAAAAAATTCAAACCAGCATAGAACTTTTTCTTCTGCGGTCAAAGGATAAAGCTAATTTTAATTATGCTTTGTTGATTTTCTACTTTTTTCCCCCTCTCTGTCCCTTTTCTCTCTCTCATCTCTCATATGTGAACATTTGGTAAGGAATCTGTTCCTCTCAACCAACCAACATGACACTTGAACATTGACTTCTTGTTGTTTTTCTAAGCTTTGTCGAGGAAACTTTTGATGTTTTTAACATAAAACGTTATGTTTTAAATTTGTGACCCTATCTATAACAGGATATCCTAGCACATGATATGAGATGAGAGAATCCAAATTGGCTCTGGATCCTCTCCTACGCAGGATAGAGACGGGTTCTCTCCTGTGCAGGATAGCAGAGAAGCAGGATCCTCTTGAGCTGGAGAGGATTTAGGGGCTAAACTTCGGCCTTTAGGTAAATACGTGAATCAATCATGTAACATCTTTTACGCATACCTTCATCCCAATGACAGATGATATTTGTTGAAGTAAGGAAGTAATCTTGCAATTAATTTTAATCCAATGTATATTGTTGATATTTCAATTTTACAGATAGAGCTTCAATGCTGAGAAGTAAAACATATTTTTACCCCTTTTTATTTGATTAAAAATGTACAAAGCACAGTTTTCAGACAGAATGCAAAGATTGATTAATGAGATTTCGATGGGGGAAAAAAGAGAAGGAAAATGTTGATAAAGAAAACAAGAGAGAAGGAAAATGCAGACCTGGATGCGAGCAGTTTAAGTTGGCAAATAATCCCTCCGTGATGCCAACCTTGTTCTTTATTTTTGTGCCAGCACCACAGCCAGAACTGTTTCATCCATGACATATTTTGTACAGACGCCTTAACAATGGAAGAAGTTATATATCATGCCAAAACTACAGGAATTATCATAACTAATAAAGAAAGAAAGATCACTGGAATCCAAGATAACTTGGGGAGATTGGTAAGAATAACTGATACAGTAAAACATCGAGTGTGGGAAAAGTAAAAGTGAACTCGTTCCAGAACCTGTATGAGCTATGTGGCTCAGGTAAGACCGAGAGAAAGTAAAGCCTGTTTCCTAATAAAGAAAAGAATGATTACTTGACAGATAATTCAAGAATTATTTGCAGAATTAGTACGACCCAGAATATTTACCGACCACGGTCACCCTCTTCTTTCTTATTTTCCAGTCTGTTTTTGCTTCTTTTCTTTGATTAATGAGATTCTTCCGGCAAATGTTGCAAAAGAAGCTGAGCCAGCGGCAGAATATCAGGTGATGAGATTTTGCCCCCCAAAGATTTCTTCTGGTCTTTGTACAAAACAGGGGGAACACGAGTTTAGCAGCAAGTTTCAGTTCCTCTTTGCCATCATATGTGGTAAGTAGGGACTAGCATTGGAAAAAAAAAAAGAACAGTGATGTCTTCCTTTTTGTAAAATAGTAATTTTTCCTGTTTAAAATGGGTTACCGATTCCAGATAAAGCTAATACATATCAGAATTTGCAATGGATTCGTGTTGCACATTTGCCGAACACTTCATATTTACTACTTTAAGATGCATGTCGTGTAAGAACTAAGAACCACATTCACTTGCATGGCAATATGCTAAAAAAATGTAAAATTCCATACCAAATTGATAAGGTGCTCTGTACTTTGCTGCTACCGCTTTCCTGCATAGCAAGCCAAGTTATATACGGGTGTGTCGGCTTTTAGGAAACATGCCGTCAGATAAAAAGCATAAAATGGAAGGTACATGTTATGGGAATTTTTTTTTTTTTTTTCAATAATATTCGTACCGAAACAATGACAAAACGTCTTAAAAATGTTTCGAATCAGGACTCTCCTGATTGCAATATGAGAAGAAACGGCAGTCTCCGTCGATGGGCCATTGGCTGAGAAAGTCAGTATAACATTTAGTAATTCTTTTAGCTTAATCTAAATTCAGACATTAGTGAATAATATCGAATTATCATATGGTTGTTACCAAAAATCACATAGAATGCCGCGTATCCATCCATATTTTATGTAATCCTTAATGGTGTTACTTTTTTTATTTTTTGACTGGTCTAAAAAGTGTTTTCTTTTCTCTAAGCCAAATTTACAGGTGTTCATGGTTTATAAGAATATCAACCCAAAGATGAATTGAATACGAAGTTGGTTTTAAGAATGGTCTAGAATATAATCTAAAAAAAAAAAAACTGTTCAAATAAACAAATCTCTTGAAGTCGAAGTAGGCGAACTATATCCATTGACCATGAAGTAACAAAAATATCATTCCATCTTGGCCCTTAAGAATTAGAATGAGAATTAGGATAAAAATAATGTAAGTTACCCTCCTTTTTATATAAAGTATATTAACACTTTATAAATATTTTTTATGGTTAAATCTGGTCCTTAATTACTCCTTCAGTCCTCACACTTAATTATCTAACTTGGGTATATTAAATAAGCTAAAAAAATTATGTTATTATAACATGTGACAAGATCTCTAAAATACTTTTGTGTAATATTAGATTATATATTACTCTATCGGATCTTTTTTGTAAGCAACAACTATCTAAATCAAGCAAAATGAATTGGTGATTAAAATTAGCTAAAAGCAATGAATGTGTTAGAGATACTCTCTCAAGTTCTTAATATAAAGCATATATACTTAATTTGATTAACTTAAAGAAGTTAAGTTAATTAACATAACACGTATTTTCTAAAATATCATAGTCATCTTCTTTAATTCCTTCATTCTCTCTCCTCCTTAATTATTATTGAGGAAACATAAATATGAGTAAATTAGGTAAAGATTCATAATTATAAAAAATATATCTTATATTTAAAATCAAGATCAACTCCCCAAATTTATCTTATATTAAATATCCAAGGAAATATAATATTTTTTTCCATACATACCCTTATTTATGATGATGAGTGAGAGAAAAGATAAAAGACATGTAAAAATAGAAAAAAATGCATTAAATTTTTAAACAAAGCAAAATTGTTACTTATATACAAGACCAAGCTCATTAGAGAATGTTGCTTATAAATAGAAAATAGAATGAGTACTTTAGTTGAGAAAAAATGATAAATATAAATGATAAAATAAATAAAGACTTTAATTTAAGATAAAATCCACCCAAAGCTAGGTTCTCCCTTGTGATCGAAGGAGTACCTTTTAGTATATTGAAATAACAAAAGGATTTTAGAAAAATTAGATAGATTTCTAATTATAATTTCCCACTATTATTTCCTTATGGTCCCTTACACTAGTGCTGATCGGACCGAGCATCTTAAAGATTGAGGTACTACTAGCAAAACAAACCATACCCTTGTCCCACAAACAAAGAATCGCTCCTCTCATACATGCCTAGCTAACGCCTAGGGGTATGTGGTGACCTGGTGAGCAAAGCCGTAAAGCAAGAATGGCCCGCTGTCACCAGAAGGGTTTTTTCTATTAAAAAAAAAAAAGTCCTTTTACCAAGTTCCTGGCTTCCTTTCCTGCAAGCATTTCATGCGACTCAATTAGATCAGCTCCTCGTTAAATTACGCAAGAGACGCCCCTTTTCGAGTATCGGTGTTCCCTGTCCCTTGTTTGACCGTGAAAGAAACTGGATCCCAAAGTGAAATTGAATTCCAGGATGGTCCTGTGCAGGCACTGTCATCGGGTGTAGACCTTAATATGCTGATAGAAATCCCTTTTTCACTACAGAAAATGGACAAGGGTTACCTTCCCGCACACTTGCCATCCCCTTGTTCTGACAACATTTGTGTTTCATGAACCAATTATTCACACTTGTACGCGCGAGTGATTTCCCAGGCGGTTGAATTGTCTAACGAAGGACCTTGTGTCAATCTATAGCTCTCGTTTTTACAATTCACTAATGCAACCATGAAACTCTCATTCTCTAATGACGACGGGTACATTACTTGTTCTTCCTGATCATAAAATAATGTGACGCATGTGAGATATAAGTAAACATGACCAACAAAGCTACTTGTACGATACTCAAGTTCGTAATTGATACTTGCCAAACGAGTTGGTTGTTTTATTGCTTACATGATATCAACTAAAAATTGATGTTTTTATGTGTCCGAGTTCGAATTCCTACCCTATATATTGGTGGGGATAACATAAGTTGACAGCTAACACAATCGTCTGAGTATTTGAACGCAACAAATCTCATTTGAGCTGATAATTCACAACCTTCCCAAGCTACTTCCATCAATTGCTCAACCTTTTTCCGAGTTAGACTAGTATAATCGACTGAACTTGATCTATTGCTGTCACTAGCGACTCCAACAAGGATTTAATGTGAATAGTACTATTACTTGTTTAAATTTAGAATATACTCAACAAATATAACAGAAATACCAACAAAGTCCTTAAACAAGAAATACTGAATTAGAAACGTTACCTCAGGAAGTTCATAAAACTCCTCAGGAGATATCTGAAGTAAATCCATAGCCGTTTGACCAGTAGACCATGCTAAAACTTTAGCACTCTCATCTGCAACGGTAATTTTCAAGTCGAAGGTTCGCACTACTTCAGCATCACAAACTTGATGACAGAAGCAGCATTCTAAGAGGCCACTAGGCATCTTGTTGACGAAGTGACCACATAGAGAATGTGAAAATCTAGTATTGACATGAAAATGTTCCATCGGTTCAAGCCAGATTCGACATATCTGCAACATTTATAAGAATGAAACCATCAGGATATCTATACATCTACAGCTTACATATTCCGAACAGTACCCTTTTTTGCATTGGGTTCTTGTGCTTCTCCCTTTCATATTTTTGCAATCTTATTTAATAAGCTTTTCAATATATTTTTTCAAACTTTCTATGCCGCTGATGTAATGTCATATGATTCTCTATAAGATATGCTAGTTGCTTATTATAAGATTTTTTCATTTGAACCATCAACTTGTCTTTCATATTATATCTTTTTATCAAATCATTTCTTCCCTGCAACAAAAATTGTATCACAAGAAGTCGCTACAAGAAGCTAAAAAAAAAATGATAATTATACAATGGAAAAAGTTTTAATTGCCAAGCAACAAAAATTGTATCACAGAACGAAAACACGCCTTTGGATCTAGCGTCCCACAAAAATTTAAAGGCCTATGCATAGTTCATTTGTGTCGTTTGCCAACAAGTAGTGCGACCTGCATTCGGAAGCAACAGCCTCCGACGCCCCACACCATTGCAGCAGGATAGGTCTTGCCCATCAGCCTACTTTGCCATGACGTGGCAGGAGCGAGGAACTAGCCCAAGCCACCTTAACCTACCTCAAAAAGCAACGCCTTAACGGTTAGCTGGTGGACTGATTACATCGTGTCAAGATAAGGCGTTAGCTCCACTTTCTGAAAATGGAGCAAGATGGGAATTTGATTATCCAAATGCTTTATTTTTGTTTATTTACTACTATGTAAAAGGCGTTTTTCCGGACGGGGCCATATGAATATGCTGATTCTAAAAGATGAAACAACAGAATGGAACCGTTCTGTAATGACAGCTCAATCTTGTTTACAATCCTCCCACATCCCTGTTGACTTTTACTGGAATTTAAGTGCAACAATTAGAGATCGCGAAGTAGCAATTATCTGCCGGAGATTTCTTTACTTCGATTTTGTAAATTCAACTGCGCTTCACTCACTGCATGAGCAAGTGCTTAAAGAAACGAAGCAGGGGCCTCTAGAAGGAATAGCAACCCAAATTCATTGCTGCAAATCTTGTCTAAAATGCATGACATAACTGTTGAAGGTATTTATCACATGTTGCAACGGCTTTATTTTTTATTTGGCCGAAAGATGGATAAAAGACACCATAAACTATAAACATCAACAGTACACAATAACTGAATCAAGTAGAACGAAAAACAGAGAACAAAAATGGTTAAATTAACCAAAGCAAGTGACTCTTACTTGCGCATAGCCAGTCTGGCTAGTTATATCAGAGAGGCGTGATAGCTTATGAAGACAAGATGAGTTGATCAACGCTGGCAAACAACTGATATTGATGAAAGATGCCCCGTCATCATTCTCAAACCACGATACTTCCAGGCTAACGATGAAAAACATTCAACCGGATCATACTATTATGTTAATGCTTTAACCTCAGTAAATGGGTACCTTAAAGGAAGCTAGACAACAGCTTTTAAAGATTGAAATCGACCCAAGCCGTGCTCTAGTATATTTTCACAAATCGAAAAGGGTGCTTATTGATGAGGTGCTGAATTTTTAACATTCAAGTCGGATATGCTCACCGCTTTTTTTTCGACTTGGAGCATGTCAAACCAGATATAAAAACTGTGTGACCGAGACTTAATCTTCCCAATGACCTGAAATATTGAAGACGAATGAGGAAATTATTAAAAGATTGATCAGATGAGCAAAAATAGGGGGGGAAATGCCAAATGGTTTTTCATGAAGCTGATCGTTCGTTTTCTTTCCCCTTTTCTTGCCCTCCCCTCCTCCTTCTCCTTAATTCATGTTTTCTCGAAATGTTCAGGCTTAGACAGACCCATCCCTGAAATAGTCTACCCAAAACTACCCAACAGGAGAAAAAGAAAACGCCAGCACTGCTTGCAGTCATTACCAAGATGTGGTAAAATGAAGCTTTGCCCAAATTGCTCCGCTAGTATCTGCAATTCTTATAGAGAAGGTAGTTTCTGAGCTTACATCTTTGGTAATATCTGTAACAACACCATAGAGGCTGACGCTAGTCATTTGGTCCTGAAGGTCAGCCACAAACGACTGCAAAACTTCGCCCAGGTAAAAAAGTTAACTAATAAACCATAAGATGCGGAAGATAAATTCCTTCTAAATAAAGTGCATGCGGGATGATTTGAAATATTAGATTTCAAAACTATATACAGACGCATGATTGCCATTTGCGTAGCAGCAGCTATAAAATAAGCTGACATAAAAATAAGGTCTTCAGAATTACTAGATTTTTATCAATAATATTGTTAACCTTAAAAAGCAATAATGCATTGCTAACATGCACGTTGCAATAAGCTCCGGAAGAAACATAGGAAAATGGAGACTGCCAAGTAAAACTAGAAGGATGAACCTCATCCTGAAAAGCTCTTCACATATTTCAGTATTAATAGTATAAATTTTAAAGAGTGCAGTGAACCATAAAAATTCTGTTCATCCTGGTTGATTTTGAACTCCAGTCAAATTTATGTTCTAAGGCTGGTAATACAAAACACGGGCTACTGCCTTCTAATAAAGCAAGAGAAGTAAAATGCCAAATAGCTTCTAAGATTGTTCTTTTTTGGGGTGGGGTGGGGAGAACTAGGAATATCTAGACGCTTGTTGTTGTGTAGAGAGAAAGTAAACTCACCCGAAAAGGGTAATTACTGTAATCAATGGTCCCGAAAGAATCACAGGGCAAGCTCACTTGAGAAAATTTGGGACTCTGAGTAGGAGTACAAGAACTCAAGAACCTTGAACTTTGATGACGATTTGGTGTCAATGAAACTCGCACCTAATCAACAAAGTCAACATTTTAGCAATATGGAAAATTCTATGCGACACACAAATCCGTGACTCACCTGTTCTTCATGTCGAATGCAAGGCACCAGATATAATTGTGTTGCAGTTCCATATTCAAGACAAATTTCCTCATTTGTTTCAATACCACACTCTGTAGAACTTGAAATATATGGTTTGTCCAGTGCAAGCATGCTTCCCACTCTGGAACCAGAAATCATTTATAGTATTGGGGACAGCGCTCCTCAAACTTTGGAGGTCAGAAACAGTACAAGAAATCACCTGAAGAGATTGGAAAGGACAGTCTGCTCACCCCATAAGAGAAACTGTAACTTCACATTGTTGTCATCTACTAGAGTAATCTGCTTTCTCTGTACATTTCCAAACATGCCTTGAGTTTCCACTGACCCAATGCTTTCAATCCTAGAAAAAAATGACAAAATAGTAAGACCGTGCACTTTCCTTTAAGGGGAAAAAAGATTAATATATTGGATTATGGAATGTCGACCATGCTGATGATGCAGGTGTAAATGAAAAACACTGAGCTAGAAAACGATTTGGGCTTCATAGCATCCACTTGAACTCTACCTGGCATAAAGTGAATAAGAAGTCCCTTCGTTTGCTGCCCTGAGAGATATAGAAGAGAAAGAATCTGAACCAAACTGAGCTGCTAGTAGCATAGCATCATCATCTTGATTCTACAGGTTGCAATAAAATAAATCTATCGTCAGGAAAACTACTTCTGAAACTATCTTTAAGCTAAGTAGCAATTGTTTTCAGAAGCAGAGACCTAGTTCAGAACTTAACATATAAACAATATAAAAAATCTAACAAACCACACTATTTATAAATCATGAACATTACATCTAATTTCTCAAACTCCATGCAACACGAGACCCAGACTTTTTTTTGTCTTTTCTTTTTTTTTAAATTTGGTGAATGAGACCCAGACTATTCACCAGTCACCATATAAAATTCCATTCAACAGGCATGGAGATAAGAAACAATTTGGTGAATGAGACCCAGACTATTCACCAGTCACCATATAAAATTCCATTCAACAGGCATGGAGATAAGAAACTTGTAGAAATAACATTTCACAATTACCTCATCCAATAGTATCACAAGATACTCCGTTGGCAAAAGGCGTGGATGACCAACACCTTCAGAGGCAGTTCGAAGATAGCAACCGGTGAGGAAAACCTCCCTCCCTTTCTTCAGGATTCCATTCTCCGTACCCACCAAGTTATAGAATCTGCAAAAGAGTGCTATGTTTAATCCCAAATGAAATAATAGATTAAGAGGATGTCCGGTTTTAAGCAGGGCGACATAATTTAAGCACAAGAAACTAGAATCAGTTGCAACGTTGGGTTAAAAAAAATTCACTGCAAGAATTTTCAACCATGCATATAAAATATCCAATTGCCCCATCCATTGCCATCAGTCTATACTTTTAAGAACTACGGTACATGTATTTACAAGACAGCAAGACTTGGCAGGAGCTTTTGAAATATTACATCATGATCATCAAAGGAAATGAAAAGCACTGATAGACTTAGAACATAAGCTTTCCAGGATTTAATTACAATCTCTGACTCTAATTTCCTTCTGGTATCCTTGCTAGAGAACCAGCAGGCAGCATTATTTTGATTCCCTCGAATAAAGAAAGCTACTACATATGAACTAAAAGTATCTAAACTTCGAAGAATTATAAATTACAAATTCTAATAATTTATACTGCAATAGAAGTAAACCCGATTACTATGGAATGTTAACTAAACCAAAAGCAAGTTATCACTGTGAGAGGAGAGCAAAATCGACCATCAATTATAGTTCAAACAATCAGAAAACGGCAATTAGTTATGACCATGACAGGTCCAATAACACCTACAATTACCTGCGGTGTAGATAAAGATCTACGAGATTGGAACTCCAGTAGTCTCCTAACTTTAGCATTTGGATGTCTGTGCCTGAAGAAAGGTAGTTTACATTGGTAAGTATCTTGACCGCAAACAAATAGTTGCAGGAGACATTTTATTTGAGGCATACAATATGCGGGGGGAATCTCATATCTAAACAGATATTATTCAATTTATAGTCATAGATATAATTTTCAAAATATAGTCGAACAATCTGTATGCAGAGGATGTAATTAAGTGGGAAATCAAAGCAGATGAATGGCGAATGCACAATAATTTTAGGACAGGGCTTTGATTATCGTATATAACTTTCTTAGGCTATGTTCCTTCTCCTAAATCCTAACTCATTTCCTCTAATGAGGATTTGCGCCAGAAGTAGCAATTCAGTTTTGAACCGGATACCGCATGTATGATTCCTGGATATGGTATGGTGCCAGTGGAACATTGAGTGTTTATCGCTTGGTTGCTTGTTTAATTTGAACTTTAGTTCAGATAATTAAGAAAGAAATGAATATCTACTTTTTTGTTGAATTTTTTCACACCCTAGTTGCGTATCCCAACGACAACTCCTTTTTCTTAAAATATCACATTTCTGGGCAATCCAAAAAGGATGACCAGTGGAGGCGGCTCCAGTAACCAGGCAAATGCTTCATTCCAAAGTACCTGGAAGAACAAATGCATCAACAATAACCGCTTCCAGAACACTGTTTAAGGCCAAGAAATTTTTCTCGTATATTGAATCAATGGTGACAGTGTTTGGCAGTTTCGTTCTCCGGTAATTCTTCTTTAAGTGCTTGATAAATTCTAGCCTCTTCGTCGGAGCCCCGACTCTGCGTTGCTCACTCCAAGCCTACACGATAAAACCAATGATCAGAAAGCGGTCATATAGCAAAGAACAAGAATATCAAAAACAGCGCACTGGTGAATTGATTCAGAATACTATAATGTGTTCGTTTCCATCTCCCTACAAGGAAAATCCAATAGGCTAAGATGCAGTACCAAAGAGAGTTCAGAGAGCAGTATCGCAGGCGTGACGCCACTGGAATAAGCAATGCAAGTCTTGAGAATGCGAGACACGATCCAACTCCAGCCAGGTTGATCAACAACCGCACCATCACCATTTGGATCGGGATCTCCTTCGATTTCCAGAAGCTCGGACCTCGCATAGTCAATAAATCTCAGGAAATAATCTTCCTCCTCCACCTTGTCTTTGCCTTCTTCTTCTGGATGAAGATCGATGTCCATGGCAGAATCTTTCTCCATGCCGTGACAGGAATCAAGAAAGCGTCGTTGTCACCTCTGCTCGCCTCACTATCTGAAAATGGCGGTCTTTTGCTCCAGAAGGGGGAACGAAGAGCCGCTTTGGCGCAATTTTCAAATTAAAAAAAAAAACAGGTTCGCTTATGAAATAGGCGAAGATAGGGCCCAAATGGCCTGGCCCATACTATCTTATTTGTCTCAATGGGCCTAGCCCATATTACCAGATGAGGTCGTATAATTCAGGACTCGAGGCTTCGTTTGCTCAATATTCTGATACTTTCTGTTACCAAAATACGGTCGGACTCGGATTCGATCACAATGATTAATGAGTTTGAACGAACCACGGCCGCAAGATTTATCGGGTGTAATATTGCCACGTCTCCTCTGTCATTGGTTAGATTTTTGGTTTTTTTGCCCACCATTGGTTAGATTGAGGCCAGCTATATACATGGTTATATCTTATATGTGCCATTCCATTTTGTCTACAAGACAAGTTGACATCTAAGGCTGCATATGTTTTAAGGGAAAATGACAGTAATTATTGTCATATGTGGTCACGTGAATAAAATTTTTAATATATCTATGTTTATATTTTTTTGTCATAATATATCTATGTTTATAACCAGATAAGTTATCGTATATCTTATATGATTGGTGAGGCCGTGAACAGATTTTTTAATTGACTCATTTAAATAGCATTTTTTTTCTCTTCCAAAAATTCCGTTTTATTTTTATTCTTAATCCAGAAATTTATAATCAACCTATTCGAACTATTGTTTTGATATAGGGCGTCTAATTAATTTAAGAGCATTACATAATCCTAATTTAAACAACTACACATGAAAGATAAATGATTTTACTCCAAAAAAAAAAAAGTAAATGGAAATTAAATAAATGAGTTTACATGAGAAATACGGCGAGAAGATTAAATGGATACTGTATAATCACATCATTTCTCCACTTGCTTGGAAATTAAATAAAAGAGCGTTTGGGAATTACTTAAATTTAGGTTTCAAATTTAGGTTTGTGCAACCCGAGATAAAATTTCTCTCACATACTTACCTCGTAAATCGTAAAAACTATTCTTAAAAGCTAATCCAAACACACAGTGCACAAATGATTTGCAAAGTGATGTGAAATACTTGCCGGTCCTTTATAGAAGTTACATTTACCTAATTTTTATTTGATTTAATTAAGAAAATTTGTTATGTTGGCTAATATGATATGTATTTTCTTAAACACCCTAATCATTTTCTTTAATTTCCTTTTTACCTCTCTTCCGTGATTATAGTTGGAGGAGCAACAATAAGGATAAATCAAAAAAAGAATGATAATTATAAAAAAAATATGTCTTATATTTAATAATAAGATCAACTCCACAAATATATCTCATATCAAGAATAAGAATACGAAGGAGCTATATGGGAAGTGAAATATTTGGGCGAACAACTTTGCTGATACTTGATGCCACACCAAATCTTTGAGGCTTGATGGAATGCAAAGACGACATCAATTTAAAAAAAAAAAAAAAAAAAACTAACAACGTGATGAACTAAATTATATTATCTCCAATAGGAGATTACATATACTACTTAATTATAATGAAAAAAAGAGGGATCAAGATTCTCTTTTCTACCCTTCACATCCCATCATTTACTCCAAAGCTTCATAGTTTCGGTATAAAAATAAGTTAGGGAAGCTTTTTTTTTTTTTTTTTGAAAGAAAGTCATCCTTCAGTATGAAATATTTTTTTCAGTAATATTTAGTATTCCAAATTAATTTTTAGTACATTCAGCACCCAAAAATATTTTTTTTGTGGTACTCGGTATGTAGCACGTATCACCCAAAAGTATTTTCTTAGTAACACCCAATATTTTAAAGTAATTTTTAGTGCATTTTTTTAACACTCAAGATATTGGATGCTCATGCTATTAAGAAAATATTTCTGGAAGATGGGTGTTAAATACAACGTACTACAAAAAAATATATTTTAGGGTGCTGAGTATATTGAAAATTAATTTACTACATTGATGTTACTGAAAAAATATCATTATACAGTAATTGATGACCTTCTTCAGAAAAAAAAAAAAAAGGCTCCGCTGGTTTGTTTTTATCCCTAAACTATGTAGTTTTGGGCAAGGGCAAAGGATGGAAGCGGATGGGAATGTTAGAGGTGAGAATCTAATCCAAAAAAAAGAGTTAGAAAGGAAAGTTTGGAAGGCTACGAGTGCCGATAGCTAGAAATGAAACAGCAGTAGTTGGAGTGTCTTTTCCGTTTGACCCAACATAAACTGCAATTGAAAATATGAGTTGAACAACGTGACTTAGTGCTTATTTGGAAGAGTTTATTTTTGGGCAATAAGTGTTTATAATTCGTGATTCACGGTAAACGAGGTAAGTATGTGAGAGGAGTTTTTTCTCGGCTTGCGTAATAAGGACTTATTTCTCAAATTTAAACTCTTCCAAACACACCTTTATGAGCATTAGCTTCCGCGAGCTACAAACTGGATGGCAACTTGATTTTGAAACAAAACTAAATCAAGTGAGTGTTTAAGTTATTTTAAATAATTTTATGCCATATATGAAATATAACAAGTATTTAAAACAAGTTTTGTTTTGTAAAACGTAAAAAAGTTTTTTTTTTAATCAGTTATGGTGTTTCTCGAAGAAACACTTAATTAAATTGATCCTATTCACACAATTTTTTTTGGAATGGAAAGGCAGGCTCTTGAGATTACAAAACAAGAAGTAAAACTCCTTCTGTGACAAAATTGATTGGAAAAGTGAATACTGTACATTTCCATTAACTTGTCAGATATATATACACAAGTGAAAGGAAAAGAATATCTGTGAGTAGTCTAACTATACATATAACAACCTGTACAAACTAATTAAGTTACAATCAATAAATTGGTTATAACTCTAAGTAACAGCTGGAGTAATGCTTGACACCCCCGGCAAGCTGAAGCATGTATGTTCTTCATGCCCAACTTGGAAATCAGCTCATGAAACCTAGTAGGATGTAAGGGCTTGGTACAAAAATCAGCTAGTTGAGCAGCAGAACGCACATGCATGAGATGAATAAGGTTGGCCGGAACTTTTTCACGTACAATATGACAATCCAATTCTATGTGTTTAGTCCTTTCATGAAAAATAGGGTTGGGAGCAATTTGTATGGCGAACTGATTATCACAATAAAGGAAAGCTGGATCAATGTGACTAATATCAAAATCATTGAGAAGATAAACAAGCCATTGCAATTCACAAGTAGTGGAAGCAAGAGCACAATATTAAGCTTCTGAAGAGGATTTAGAAATTGTGGCTTGCTTCTTAGTTTTCTAAGAAATCAAAGAAGGACCTAAGAAGACCGCAAAACCAGTAACAGACCGTCTTGTATCAACACAGCTAGCCCAATATGAGTCACTAAAGGCTCGAAGTTTAAGATCAGATGCAGAGGACAGAAAAAGACCAGCTCCAGGGGAAGATTTCAAATACCTGAGTACACGGTGAGCAACCTGAAGATGTATATCTGATGGTTGAGATAAAAATTGGCTCAAATGTTGTGTCACAAAACTCAGATCAGGCCTAGTTGTAGAAAGCTATTATAAGCAGCCAACTAATCTCCTATAAAGTTAAGGATCAACCAAAGGAGTGCCTTTTACTATGGAGAGCTTGAGATGAGGATCCATTGGTGTAGAAGCAGGTTTACATGCAAGATAATCAGTTTCCTCTAATAATTCCAAGGCAAACTTTCGTTGGGATAAAAAAATGTCATCCTTAGAGCATGCCAACTCTAAACCAAGGAAGTAACGCAAGTCACCCAAATCTTTAATGGTAAAAGCAGAGTGTAATTTATGTTTAATAGTGTCAATCTCAGGAAGGTCATTGCTGACCAAAACAACATCATCAACATAAACAAGAATAGCAGTGAAAGAAGTATTTGACACTCTAAAAAACAGAGAGTGGTCTGAAGCAGATTGTGTGTAACCATAAGAAAGCAAAGTAGTAGATAGTTTAGAGTACTATTGTCTGCCGGCTTGCTTAAGACCATAAAGGGACTTTTGTAGCTTACAAACAAGATGAGGAGCAGGAGCTGAAAAACCCTTAGGAAGCTCCATATAGACCTCTTCATTGAGATCCCCATATAAGAAAGCATTATTTACATCTAGCTGATGTAAATGCCAATGTTTGGTAGCTACAATAGAGAGTAATAAGCGCAAAGTAGTCATTTTAGCAACAGGACAGAAAGTGTCAAAAAAATCAACACCTTCAGTTTGTGTATAATCTTTGGCAACAAGCCGTGCTTTATGTCATTCAATATCACTATTAGCATGGAACTTGGTTTTATACACCCACTTACAGCCAAAAGGAGTCTTCCCGGGTGGTAAAGGAGTAAGTACCCAGGTTTGGTTCTGTTCGAGAGCCTTAATTTCTACCTGCATAGCATCTTGCCAAATGGAGTGCTTAGTGGCTTGAGCACAAGTTTTAGGATCTGAAACTTAAGAAACAGCTGAAACAAAATGTCTATATGGAGAAGAAAGAGAGGAATAAGATAAAACAGAAGAAAGAGGGTACTTCACCTTACCTTGACATGAAGATAGTACGCAGAAGAAACGAAGGCACAATGATAATCTCATAAATAAGATGGTGGACAATGAGAACGGGTTGAACGACGAAGTGGTAAAGGGGAAGAAGGAGCAAAGGATGAGTTAGATAGAATGGGTGAGGCAGCTGTAGGTGGAGAGAGAGGTAAAGCATCATCTAGAAATGTGGGGAAAGACTGAATAGATGGCTCAGGAGAAATGGTGGGAGATAAAGGAGAAACCAATTGAGAAGGGGAAAAAGGAAACATGAGTTCATGGAATACAACATCTCGAGAGTGAGAAATTTGATGAGAAGCAAGATCAAGTAAAATAAATGCCTTAGAACCCATGGGAAAACCCAGAAAAACACATTTCTTGGCCCTTGAATCAAACTTTGTGCGACTATAAGAAAGAGTGGAAGCATAGCAAAGAGACTCAAACACCTTGAAATCAATATAAGACGGTTCTTTGTTATATAAGCGAAAAAATGGAGTAAAATTTTGAATAATATGGGAGAGTAAATGGTTAATAATGAACACAGCATGTTGGATAGCAAAAGACCAGTAATTAATAGGAACATGAGAGTGGGAAAGTAAAGCCCGAGCAACATTTAAAATGTGTTGGTGTTTGCACTCCGCTAAACCATTTTGTTGAGGAGTAGCAACACAAGAAGTTTGATGAATTATCCCTTTAGAAGCATAAAAGGCTGGCATAGAAAACTTAGAACCATTGTTAGAACGTAAAGCTTTAATAGTTTTATTAAATTGATTTTCAACTAAAGCCAAGAAAGTAAGAAGTTGAGACCGAGCTTCAGACTTTTAAGTTACCAAATATACCCAAGTATATCGAAAATAATCATCA
Organism: Inga leiocalycina; assembly: GCA_963242795.1. Lineage (NCBI taxonomy): Eukaryota > Viridiplantae > Streptophyta > Magnoliopsida > Fabales > Fabaceae > Inga > Inga leiocalycina. The sequence continues at coordinate 9,803,349 of OY725327.1, read as the reverse complement.
ATGATAGTAAGAAAGTAGCGAAAACCTTCAGTAGAAGAAATAGAGTAGGGCCCCCAAATATCAACATGTATTAAATTGAAGATGCTATTACATGAACTTGTGCTAATAGGAAAACTCAATCGTTTCTGTTTTGCAAAGTGACATGTGTCACAAGGAATAGAAAAAGTGGAACAAGATACATCAGTATGTTTATTCAAAATAGAAAGAGCCGAATTTGACAAATGGCCCAAACGAAGATGCCATAGGATAAAGTTGGATTCTGAAGAAGTAACAGTTGAAAGAACTTGAGAAGGTGGTGCCATCTTATCCACGTTAAGAGATAGAGACCATCGTATATTCTAGCTGCACCAATCATCATGGAAGGCCGGGGCAAGTGGAGCCGGCACATGTTAGAAGAAAAAGTCAGAGAACAATTTAAGGAAGCAGTCAATCAGGAAACTGAAATGATATTAAAGGAGAAAGAAGGAAGATATAGAACATTGGTCAAAACCAAAGAAGAAGACAAAGTAACAATGCCAGATATGGTTGCTGTCGTTTTCGTGCTAGTAGGAAGGCTAACAAGGATCGAAGAAATAGACTGATAAGAGGAAAACAATGATAAAGAACTGCAAACATGATCAGTTGCACTGGAGTCAATGATCCAGGAACTAGAAGTAGAAGAAATAGAAAATTTTTTACCTGTGGCAGAAATGTTAGGAGAAGTGGAAATATGATTTAGAGAAGGAACAAGTGTTGAAGGTGCATTCAATAAGGTAAGCAATCGTTGATACTGCTCTGAAGAGAGTTGAGGCAGTAAAGAGGTCGAGGCGGAAGCGGAACTGGAAGATGATTGCAGAGTAGATGAAAAGGACTGAACAGAACTAGAAGCAGAGGGAGCAATACAATTTACTGTTGAGGAAGAACCTGAGGATCGGAATTTGAAACCTTAAGGGAATCCATACTTGTGATAACATGTGGCTTCAGTGTGTCTAGGACGTCTGCAATAGGTGAAAGTTTGCCAGGAACAGTAGGCAATTTGGAGCCAGAAGAGGAACCTTTGATAGCCAGAATCTGAGATTCAGGAGGAGAAATATGCAATTCTCGCTCCTGTTGCAATACTTGAGAAAAAACTCGGTTGATCTGTAGGAGAGGATCTATAAGCATAATTTGTGACTTTACAACAACATATTGTTCATTTAACCCCTTCAAAAAACGTATTACATGATCCTCCTCACGATGAGTAAGAGCGTCAAAAGTGGAACCACACTGGCAAACTTTCAAAGGCCGAATACTAGAAAGCTCATCCCACAAGATTTTTAACTGAGTATAGAAATCATTGACCGTAAGATTCCCTTGTTTCAAAGCATAAATCTCTTCTTGCAAATCCGCAATTCTGAAAACATAAGTTTGAGAATACCGAGACTGCAGATCAAGCCAGATTTCAGAAGCTTTATCAAACCAGATTGTACTCTTGGTGATGGTGGGCGACAAAGACTTCGTGAGCCATCCGTGCACATGATTATTACACCTCTCCCAGGCGGAGAATAGAGGATCGGCGATCGGAGGCGGAGAAATAGAGCCATCTACGAATTGCAGCTTGTTCTTGTCAACAGTGCCGATTGCATAGCGTGAGACCAGCTATGAAAATTGGAGTCATCCATCAATCACTACAAAAAAAAAGGTATTTTGTAGCGGTGGACTAGTAGCGGTTATATTAAACCGCTACAAATTATGACATTTGTAGCGGTTCTTACCTAAACCGCTACAAATTTGTAGCGGCAAGAATATTTGTAGCGGTTTCCTACAAAAAACCGCTACAAATTTGGCGCGAAATTCCCGCCAAAACTTGTAGCGGTTATTTTGTAGCGGTTAATGCACAATAACCGCTACAAAATACCAAAGGTCATAATTTTGTAGCGGTTCTTGCCCAAAACCGCTACAGAATTTCAAGAGACTCCAAATTTGTAGCGGTTCTGGGCAATAACCGCTACAAAATTTCAAACGTTGTGAAGATTTGTAGCGGTTATTGTAGAACCGCTACAAATTTAATTATTTGTAGCGGTTAGGGTAGCGGTTATTTTTAATAACCGCTACTAATTACTGGCATATTTAAACCCCCCACCTCCTTCATTTCTCCGTTTGCTCATTTTGTTTCCTGAGGTTTCTCTGAGTGATTTCTTCGAGATTTGAGCGTTCAGACGGCTCTATAGGAGTTTTTGGTCAGTATTCCGCAGTATTTACACTTGAGGTACGTATATAACACGTATTTTTATTTATATTTGTATTTTATTATATTTGTGTAGAATAATGGACTAATTTTTTTTTTAATTTGTACAGTTGATATGGCTTCAGGACAGGATAAGGGGAAGGCCCCTGTGCCCCCCAGACCGACTTTACGGGGTGGCAGCAGCCAGGCAGGGGGCAGAGGGAGGGGGCAGCGCGCAGGCAGGGCTACCGAGGCATCTCAGCCCATCCCCCCACAGGATCCACATACGATCCCACAGGCGACGACCGCAGCTGAGGTGCCTGAGGTGGAGGTGCCAGAGATTAGCGTTGAGGACTTCCTCAACGAGGAGGAGTTCGAGATCCCGATTAGTGGGTTCAGGGAGATGGAGCAGTTCCTCGATAAGGAAGAGGCTCGGGAGCAGAACAACCCACGAGGGTCGTCTTCGCGGTCCACTGGGTTTGAGGTGCAGGTCGAAGGTAAATTATTTAATTTTTTAACTTTTTAACTTTGAATTATAATTTATCTAACGTGCGGTCAACTGTGCAGATGAGCAGGGGAACGTGTCGACGAGGAGGCTGGATGTGGCCGGTCTGAACAGCATGGACCGGTCCCTGCGAGTTGTAGTGCCGTGGAACGAGGGCACTGACCAGCCGATCCACAATGGGGGTCACCTGCTCAACCGCTTCCTGAGCGATCTGGGATCGAATTGGATGCGGTTCCCCGTTCACTTCCCGACATGGAGGCACATTCCGAAGGGGCCGAAGGATCAGGCTTGGGAGGAGGTGATTTAGGTAATTAAAACTATTCAATTAATATTTTTTTAATTAATTCTATTTAATTATCTTTTTTAAATTATGATTTTTAGTATTATTGATATTTAAATGTATTTTTTTCAGCTGCGGTTTGCCGTCCGGGCCAACCGGAAGAGGTACGCCCTCGTGAAGATAGGCGACGCCTGGAGGAACAGGAGGAACCGTCTCTTCCATAGTGTGGATGGGGACGGGACGATGCCTCTGGAGCAGCTGCAGGAGAGCGTACCGGACGGCGTGCCGCCGAACGACTGGGCGCGTTTCGTCCAGTTCAGGAGGAGCCCTGAGGCGCAGGTAATGTATTTATTAGATTTTTGATATATAATTTTGTAATTGTTAAATATTAAATTATAATATCAATTTATTTTGTATTTAATTTTAAATTATAATACATTTAATTTTTTTTTCCAGGAGCTTGCTCGGAGGAACGCCGCGAACCGGGCGCAGCAGACGATCCACCACACAGCAGGATCGAAGACCTTTGCTGTGACCTACAGCGAGCTGGTAACTTTTCAAGTACTTCACTTACTTTTAGCTGATTAATTCATAACACTAATTATTGTTTTGTAATTGTTTCAGGAGACGAGGGCACAGCAGGAGAACCGTCAGACGGACTATGCGGAGCTGTACGCCATCACACACAGACACCGTGACGGGACTGCGACCTCTCAGCAGGCAGAGGCGGCGATTGTAAGTTAATTTAATATTATATTTTTTATAATACCAAGTTAATAATGAAAAATTGTAATTATTAATTGTTTCATAAAATGGCAGGAGCGGATGCAGCAGTCGCAGGCTGAGCTGCGACAGACCCAGCCTGAGGAGTCACAGGGGTCAGTGGACCCGACGGCTCCTCTGAAGGCGGGCCTTAGTCAGCCTGAGCACCCCGGACGAGTGCGGGGGATGGGGATAGGCGCCAGACCCAGCATGATCTACGGCAAGAGCGCCGCGTCTGAGGCTGGCAGCTCTAGAGGGGTCAGACGTCGGAGGGACGAGTCGATTGACCAGCTGCGGTCAGATTTGCAGCAGCAGATGGCGCAGCAGATGCAGCAGATGCAGGTGCAGCAGCAGCAGAGGGAGCACCACCTGAGGGAGCACCAGAGGATCAGCCCCCAGCTGCTTAGTTTAGGACATTTTCTTTTCTTTTAAACATTTGTAAATATTTATGAGATTTTATTTAAGAATTTTCTTATTGTGTTTTATATAATTATATTTATATTATTATATCGCATTGAAATAATTTATAAATGATTTAAATCTAAATTTAAAAAAAAATTATATATATATATTTGTAGCGGTTTTAGGTTAAAACCGCTACAAATGGATATATTTGTAGCGGTTTTAGGTTAAAACCGCTACAAATGGATATATTTGTAGCGGTTTTTGGTTAAAACCGCTACAAATGTATATATTTGTAACGGTTATTAGTACATAACCGCTACAAATATATAATAATTTTATAAATTAAATATATATATAATTTATTTTTTTTAATATATGTTAAAAAAATAAATTATATATACATTTATAAATAATTTATAAATGTATATTTGTAGCGGTTTTTAACACAACCGCTACAAATTTACTTATATATTTGTAGCGGTTTCTCTTCATAAACCGCTACAAATATATATGTTTGTAGCGGTTATACACTAAGAACCGCGACAAACACTCAAATCATTTGAATTTTGAAATTTGCCGCCTTTGTGCACAGTTTGGAAAAAGCGACGGTTCAGCACAAACTCGCCAAAAGACGCGCAGGACTTCGGCGCCTCAGCAGTGGAAGAAGATAAGTATCTTCTTCACGCTTCCGTATTGGAGATCTAATTTACTTCGCCACAGTCTTGATGTAATGCACATTGAAAAGAATGTTTGCGACAATGTGCTGTATACGCTGCTTAACGAACCCGGCAAGACAAAAGATCACCTTCAAGCTAGGAAAGATTTACGCGACATGGGAGTTCGTGAAGACGCTTGGCCAGATGAGAATGACAGATTTACACCGGCAAAGTTTACCCTCACAAAACCGAACAAGGATGTGTTCCTCGCGACCTTGAAGAAATTAAAAGTTCCTGATGGGTATTCAAGCAACATTTCTCGATGTGTCAACTTGCAGGCTCGAAAGGTTGCTGGCCTGAAGAGTCACGACTCACATGTTCTTATGCAGCAGTTACTCCCTCTGGCTATAAAGAATACACTTCCTCCCGATGTTTCCATCGTTTTGGTGGAACTTTGTTCTTTCTTTCGGAAGTTGTGTTCTAAGGTTTTGATCGTTGAGGAGCTCGATCAGCTGCAGTCGAAAATCATTCTTACGCTTTGTCACTTGGAGATGATCTTTCCTCCGTCCTTTTTTACTGTGATGGTTCACCTCACAGTCCACCTCGTTCATGAAACAAAGCTCGCTGGACCAGTACAATATCGTTGGATGTATCCAATTGAGAGGTACTCATTTTATATATGTGCTTTCATTTATTGTCTGTATTTAATGTTTGATCGTCGTCCTTTTCATCATTTATATCAATTTTCTCTTATGTACTTCGTAGGTTCCTTGGGAAATTAAAATCTTACGTGAGGAATAAGGCGTGGCCAGAAGGTTGTATAGCTGAAGGCTATATAGGGGATGAGGTGTTATATTTTTGCTCAAGGTACTTTGATGATCTTGAGACGGCTTTCAACCGCCCGCCTCGTGTTGACGATTGTCCTGAACCTGCGCCGACATCAGGAGAATTTATCCCTCGTGTTGGTAAACCAGTTGGAGCAACTGAGAACTTCAAACTAACGGCAACTGAGAAGTTCCAAGCACATAGACATGTCTTGATTAATTGCACTCAAGTTGAGCCTTTCATACGGTAAGAATTGTACACTCACATGTATGTTATTCGATCTATATCTTTCGTAACATTTCTCACTTTCATTTCACTAACGCCTTTCCATTATTAATTGCAGGGAATTCAGAAGTCATGTCAAGCGTCAGCTCAGGATCCGTACACAGACATCCTCGGAAGTTGATAAGAGGGTCCACAGAGAATTCCCGGGCTGGTTTGCTCGCAGAATACTAAATGACCACAACCCACACTCACCGGATTTCAGAGCTCTCGCAATCGGCCCTCTTGATCATGCAAAACGGTTTACAGCATACAATGTCAATGGTTTTAAGTTTTGCACGGTTTCACGGGATCAGGGATTGCAAACACAGAATTCAGGTGTTTATGGCACATTTGGGACAAGGAGTTATGCGAGCAGCAGTGACGCCAACATGCAGTTCGGAGGCGTCCCTTACTATGGCAAGCTTCTTGATGTGGTCGAGCTTAATTATCAAGGCCGTTTCACCGTGACGCTGTTCAAGTGTTTGTGGGCAAATACCACTACTTCTCGGGGACTGACAACTGACGACCTAGGGATCACATCAGTCAATTTCTCACGCCCGATTCATACTGGTATTTCTCAAGATGATGAGCCGTATATTCTAGCTTCAGAGGCACATCAGGTTTATTATGTCGAGGACGAGCGGCATAGGGATTGGCACATGGTCGTTCATTTAAAGCCAAGAGACCTTTACGACATGGGTGAAGGCGATAACATCGCCTACGAGAGTGAGCCATTTCAGCCAGCTGATTTTGAAAACTACTTCCCTGAAGGCGATGACAATTTACCTCTACTGCGGTGAGTTTTTTCAAGTCCACGTCATTTCAATTAAATTTTTTAAATTTAATAATACATCAATAATAATAATTTTTCTACAAAATTTCTGTAGGGATGGCGACGATGAGTGATCAAATTCAATTGTAAAAAATCCGTCTTTACAAAAAATGCAAAAAATTTGTGTTAAAATAAAATGTAAAAAAAAATTAAAATAATATTTGTAGAATTCAAGTGTAAAAAATTTTTCATTACAAAAAATCCAAAAAATTTGTGTTAAAATAAAATGTAAAAAAAAAATTTTAAAAAAAAATTAATATAATATTTGTAGCGGTTATTAAACCGCTACAAAAAAACAAATAACCGCTACAAATAATTAAACCGCTACAAAAATATAAATAACCGCTACTAATTAGTAACCGCTACATTAACCGCTACAAATAATACGTAAATCCCTATAAATACCCTTATCACAACTCATTTCAAACACCCCCAATTTCTTTTCACCTTACCCTTCTTTCATTTCCTCTCATTTACAACTTCTTTCTTATGAGTTGAGGAGCTGAATAATACGATCAAATATGGTAACAAGATTTTCAATTTCTTTTAGAATACTTCTTTCCTTTCTATAAAATTTATTCTAAACATCTTTTTTTCTACATATATCTTAACTCTATCTCATTTTCATCTATTTTTCAGATATAATTACATGATATTATAAAACATAATAATTCCTTATTACCTAACTATCGTTAATAATATTATTAATATAATTTTATACTAATCATATTCAATTACATTTTTTATTTTTAATTTATTAATAAGTTAAACTATTAAATAATAAACTAATTGAAACAAATAAAATAATAACAAATTAAACTATTTAATATAATATTAAAAAAAAAGAAAAAAATTAACGTATATATTTAAAAAAAATTTTAAATATTTGTAGCGGTTATTAAACCGCTACTAAATAACGCGCCTTTTTAAAGGTAAATTTAAATTTTTTGGCGGTAAATTTGAATTTTATGAAATTAGTAGCGGTTCTAAGAACCGCTACTAATTTCATGAAATTCAAATTTGGTAGCGGTTTCCTAACCGCTACAAATAAAAAAAGTCATTTTTAACAAATTTTCATTTTTATATATTTGTAGCGGTTTTTTAACCGCTACAAAAAAAAAATTCACTCTAAATAAAATTTTTCATATTTGTAGCGGTTATATAACCGCTACAAATATCTTTTGATTTTGTAGCGGTTACTATTAACCGCTACAAACTTAGTAGCGGTTATTTTTGATTGAGTAGCGGTTTTATATAACCGCTACAAAACCGCTTGCAACGTACGATTTAGTAGCGGTTTTTCTAACCGCTACTAATATAGTTTGTAGCGGTTAGAACCGCTACGAATACCTATTTTTAACCGCTACTAAATCACGTTTTTTTTGTAGTGAATGGAGCAACAAAAATGAGAGCTAGATTCTCATTCGGATGGATGTAGAATGGACAAGATGGATCAAGAGAGGGAACGGAAGCCATGGCCGAAAGAGAAAAGGTTAGGGCAAGAAAAGACGGAGAACTTCGAGAGTGAAAAACAGAAATCTCGAAGAAAGAAGAAGACGGAATACTCGAGGAAAAAGAAATTAGAAAGGAAATAGGGATGCTCTGGATACCATATGACAAAACTTATTAGAAAAGTGAATACTGTACATTTCCATTAACTTGTCAGATATATATACACAAGTGAAGGAAAAGAATATCTGTTAGTAGTCTAACTAGTCTAACTATACATATAACAACTTGTACAAACTAATTAAGTTACATTCAGTAAATTGGTTATAACTCTAAGTAACAGCTGGAGTAATGCTTGACACCTTCTACACCCCTAATTACTTAGCAAACTCCTCGCATATCCTATTCACACAATGCCCTAATCAAGATATATGTGTATTTATTTTATTAAGAAGACACTATATCAATCCATTTACGTTTAAGAGTTATTGGTCCAGGTGAGAGGACAGCTCTACTATAATTAGTACTACATCCGATCCTAAATATAGAATAAAGTTTGTAGTGCAATTTGCACTACAAACTTTATCCTATATTTAGCACCGGAGAGAATAGTTTTTTTTAATCAAATACTGCAATTAGTAGTTTCAATTCACTGGATTCAAATGCGAGACACTAATTCAAAGATGTCGAGTCCACTACGTACTCTTCTGTTTAACCTAACCTATATATCATTGGACGAAAATACATGTTCTCGTGTTGCTGCAGATAATATAAAATTAAAAGCATTTTATTAAGGTAAAATGTTTCATCTCTTTAATGGGGTGATTGAGACAAGAGTATTAAACAATATAATTTGTTCCAACTATATATGTATATATGTAAGAAAGAAAAGTTCTGAAAAGGTGATTCTCAGAGTCCCCATCCAGTAGCAACAGGATCTGTGTTGTGATCGAAGCAACAGCAGCAAGAAAAAGACTAGTCATAGACATCATGTGGAATAGTTTCAGAGAAATAAGTTTCAGAGCACCACATCACATTTTTTCTGCATTATATATAAAATACTCACATGTTCACTGGAATGCATGGTTGTCAAATTAGTAGGGGAAAAGATAAGTTGTTCAGAGACGTCATACACCTGAGAAACAAACATATATTCTATTGAAATAAACAGTAGAACCACTGCATATAGAGAAGACTGAGTTAACTTAATCACTGTTATAGTATCAGATTTAAGCCTGAGTAGGAGGTATTTTAGGGAAATAAAACCATTGAAATAGTTTTCTCATTGTTACATATGAATAGTGGTTCTATTAAGGCGTTGATCATTGAACTGGTCATTCATCGTAGTGGTTTCAAAGTTCAGTGATTCAATTGCGGTTGAACTACAATTAACCAGATTATGAATAAAATAACATAATATAATTAAACTATACAAAAAGTATTCATATGTGTGTGTATAAACCTAAAAAAATATTTAAATAAAAAGGACACATTGATTAAAAAATATACAAAATATTCATGTATAAATCACATATAATATAACAAAATATAATTATTAAAATATAAATATGATAAAATGTTACCTTTTCTAAACTCAAAATGACGTTGTTTTGAGCTCAGTAAAAAAAATATAAAATTCAACCTAAATGAATAACCATGTTCAAAACTCGTGACCAAACTGGTTAAGGGATTGAGTCACTGATTCACTCCTCTGACCACCAAACTTGAATGGATTATATTCTTAACAATCATTCTACTCAGTTTAACTCAGATTAGTGGGAGTGATTTTTAAATGCAGAAAAATTATAGAGCACTGAATAAAAAATTAGAGGGGAAAGGAAAACATGGGAATATTCTGTCAGTACCATGGCTCCATGTTTTACGGTACCTTGCATAAGGTGGAATTGTTCTGACGTATAAAGTTAGTGGCTGGTGATGGTGATATATTGTGCAGGCTCAAGGCAATAATATTGAGAATTGACTAAAGCTGTAAAGCAAGAGGTGGGTGCCCTACCTGCTCTGCGAGTAATAATTATTTATAAACAATGAAACAATTTAATATTCACAAGGCTTCTCCCTTCAACGCCGCGTGGATTCATTTCACACAATTTTGTACACATGTGAATATGTGATGTGCCCTTAAAAATCTTATGATTGCTTCATTCATATAATTTTCTTTGATCATCTATCAGATATCAATATATTATATATATAATATAACTTTTATAAAAAAAATTATTATTTATAAATGATAAATAATATTAATATAATTTATTTTTAAATTTCATAAAATAAGTTATGGGAAGCACAATTTTTATTGCACATTCTTTTTTTTTTCTTTTGAATAACTTGTTGCATATATCCAGCTAGCTACACAAACACACTCTGTTTTTCTTATGGCAGTCCCTTCACGTGGTTTCTCCCCATGGCTGCCCCCTCAATCAAGTGGGACTCATTCAGGTTTAGAATTGGAAAATTTTTAAGGGAATTAAATTCGGATCGGTCACTGAATCGGTCAGGATACTAAATTAAGGGTTAGTAGGTTAGACCGAAGCTAACCCGGAACTAAAACGGTGATAAATAGAAAATTTTATGATTATTAATATAAAATTATAAAAGAAAAATTTTAAAAAATCGATTTTGAAAAAAAAAATAAAAATAAAATTGACCCTGACAGGTCTACCAACCGATTGGTCAGTTTCCGATCCGGTCTGAGAACCTGAAAAATTTTACATCTCTTCCAGTTTTTTTTTTTTTTAAAAATAACTAAGTTGAAGAGTGGCTATTGTAACCGTAAGAGTCCAGCTTTTTGTGATAAGAGTGGTTGGGTCCTACACTTTCATTTCATAGCAGAAAATAAACATGTAGCTCCATAAGTTTTAGTTAAGTGGCTCAAACTTCAAAGCATAATAGATACATGACTAATGTCTCTTGACAAGAGAGAACATGAAACAATACTCGTGAAAGTCGCCAGATTCCTATAATTATAGTAACAGAAAAAAGTTTTGAAATATATGTATATGATTCAATACATATGGTTTCGGGCAAGAGATTCTAGCCTACCTCGCAAAATATGGATATATATATATATATATATATATATATATAGATATATTTGCCAAGCGCAAAATATGGATATCATTGTTTTATAGTGGGAGTGTGTTAGTTTAGTCAAAAATTAATTTTCATTTTCATTTTTTACTTGATTAAGGGTATCTCATTTCAAAATTTAAGGTACAAAAGATTTTTGTCTCTGTTAATAAATATGTTTTCTAAAATTTGAATTTATATTTCTATCCAAGGTGAGTTAGCTTAACAATACTTGTTGGTAATTTTAATTTCCATTTTGTGGTAACATACATGTCCTTCTCCTAGCTTGTTTTTCACAATGATTATTGTTAATTATTATAGTGCTTTGTTTGAGATAGCTTATATTTAGTTTATAAGTACTTTTCATGTAAGTTGAGATAAAATTTATCTCACATATTTACCTTGTATACTGTATATCATAATTTAAAAACACTTATAAGCTAAAATTAAACTATATCAAACAAGCACATACTCGTGGCTGAAATAGATGCCATTAGGAACTGTTTGGCATGAGGGAAAGTGAGTGAGGGGGGATTTTTAAAGTTAGATTTAAAAAATTAGATAATGAGGTTTAAAATTTTTTAATTAATTATTTTTATTCTTTTATCTTACATCTTATCTTTGTTAAAATTTTATAACTCCACTATTTTTTATTTTCTTTTTAAATCTAACTCACAAAAATTTTCCCCTCCCTCCCCTCCAAATCCCGAGCACCAGCCTGGCCCTTAAAGTCTGATCAAGTCCATTTTGCTAATCTTTGAAAAAAAAATCAAATAAAAACAAAATGCGCACAAAGCTTTAGAGTTTAGAAGATCAAATTAAAGTTCATAGATGGAAATTCATGCCAATCAACAGATTAATTAACTTGCATGATAGCATCCGTTTAAATTCGATCGCGCAAAGACTTTAACTATGAAAGTTTGTAATTTGTCTATATTATTGGAATATGATTATAAATATAATTTAACTGATATATTATAATCTATGTATGTATTAATATATTGGGTAAAGGTGCTAAAATGACCATCAACTTTTATGAAAAGAGCAACTGTAACCATGAACTAATTTTTGGAGCAAAAGTAATCATGACGTTAACGGACGTTAACGTCCGTTAATGTGAACTTTTTAATGTGCTAAAATAGCCATTAACTAATGTCAAAAGTGCAAAAGTAACCATAAACTTTTTCTTGGATGCAAAAGTAACTTCTTGAACATTAATTCATAATTTTTTTTTTTTTGCTTTTGTGTTGTGAGTGTTTTATCAATTTGGGGATTAAAATGACAAAACTTATGAATTAATATTCAAAAAGTCAACTTTTTTTTTTATTTTGGCGAGAATGACGAAACGAAAGAAAATTATCACCTAACTCTAAAAGATAAAATCCAAGGTAATTAAACCTAGACTAGTCAGTGAACCGGCCGGGGTACTGAGTCAAGGGTCAGTGGGTCAGACTGGAGCTAAACCGGTGAGAAATGAAAATTTTTAGGCTTATAGTATGAAATTCTAAAGGAAAAATAAAAAAAAATGTTTTTGGAAACAAGAATTAAAAACTTAACCCAAATCTATTGACCGGTTAGCCGGTTTTCGATCTGGTTCGGATCAAATAACCATGATAAAATCCTTAACATTAATTATAAAATAGGTGACTTTTTGAACATTAATTTATTAGTTTTTTTTTTTACTTTTGTCATTTTAATCCCCAAATTGATAAAACATTCATAACACAAGCAAAAGTAAAAAAAATTTATAAATTAATGTTCAAAAAGTCACCTATTTTATAATTAATGTTAAGGATTTTATCATGGTTATCTGATCCGAATCAGATCGAAAACCGATTAATCAGTCAGTAGATTTGGGTTAAGCTTTTAATTTTTGTTTAAAAAAACTTTTTTTTTTATTTTTCCTTTAGAATTTCATACTATAAGCCTAAAATTTTCCATTTCTCACCGATTTAGCTCCAGTCTGACCCTTGACCCAGTACCCCGGCTGGTTCACTAATAGGTCCAGGTTTAACTACCTTGGATTTTATCTATCGGAGTTAGGTGATGATTTTCTTTTGTTTCGTCATTCTCGCCAAAATAAAAAAAGTTGACTTTTTAAATATTAATTAATAAGTTTTGTCATTTTAATCCTCAAATTGATAAAGCACTCATAACACAAAAGCGAAAAAAAAATTATGAATTAATGTTCAAAAAGTTAATTTTGCATCTAAGAAAAAATTTATGGTTACTTTTGCACTTTTGACATTAGGTAATGACTATTTTAGCACCTTAAAAAGTTCACATTAACGGACATTAACGTCCGTTAACGTCATGGTTACTTTTGCTCTTTTTTATAAAATTTATGATTACTTTTACTCCAAAAATTAGTTCATGTTTACAGTTGCTCTTTTCACAAAAATTTATGGTCATTTTAGCACCTTTACCCTAATATATTCATAAAATGAAACTAGTTGATATATCAAATTGATCGTTGTAATAACTAATAAGCGATCACTAGCTAGGTATAGGTCACCTACAAACGTAATGAAGTAATCTCTAGCTCGTACTACTTACTTCATGATTGAATTAAGTACGAAAACGATTCCTTTAGATGCAAAAGTTCATCTCGACGCTCCCAAACAAACTAAATTTAGAGGCAACAATTAAATCATGCAAAGGGAAAAGACTAACTAGCTAATGACATATAACTAACTCAAACAAAGACCAACTAAAAGTCTTTACACTGTCCCTAGCAAGCAAGCTAATAGACATAATTGTCAGTTTTCCTGATTAATCATGTGGTTGAGTGTGATAATCCATTAATAACGCATTGTAGATCTTGAACTTCTCCGATCAAATTGATAAGTGGGTGGTTTCGGGAGTGTTCGTAGCTAATAAGTCTTGATGCTTTTGATAAAATTGTTGGAGGCTAACTTTTTTTGTGACCGAAGTTTTTTTTCAATGCAACCTGTGACCAACAGAGCCATGTGTATCTATTATAGAATGTTAGATACAGGGTATAGGTTAGGGTTATATTTCTATCAACATAGCTTAATCCATTTGTTACGACTCCTGTTTTACCTTGTATAACTCCAACTTTCTTGAACGTATGTATGGTTCCCATTTTAATGTGATCGAGTGCCCCTATAACTCCTGTAGGACGTTCTTCAAAGTCTAGAGGAGCTTGACGTCTTCAATTAATGATTCTTGGGGTGCTTAAAAAAGTCAATATCTGTATCAATGGTTGCATCATTAGAGTATCGTTTGATGCATCTATCTTTCCATATGGATGAATAGACGTGAGCTTTTGCGAAAGGATTTCTTCCCTTACTTTGATTTCTAGCATTATTCTTTGAGGACTATGTCATCTAATCTTGCATATATGGGCAAAGAGAAAAGGATATTAAGTTTAGATTGTTTGACCAATTCAATCTAAACCTTTCTAACTTCAACAACACTATCTATGGATAGCTGATATGTTTGAGACGTAACAACTACTCCTATTATTCTAAATATAAGTTATATTTACCCAATTTGATTAGATTAAGAAAGTTAGTTAATCTAGTTAATATAACATGTATTTTCTTAAATACACTAGTCATCTTTCTTAATTTCCTCCTTCCCTCTCCTCCTTGATTATTGTTTAAGGAGCCTCAATAGGGATAAATTAGGAAAAGATTATATTAACAAATATGAAAACTATATCTTATATTCAGGACCGAGATCAATTCCTTAAATATATCTTATATTGAGGATCAGAGGGAGTACATATATTAGCATTGAAGTGAGATTGGGAAGCATGCCACTAACCAAATATAAATACCTTTAAAATATAAAAATCCCAAATCAGTAATTCCAATTTCACTAATTCTAAATTAATTTTTGAATTTTTAAAATGTTGTGAAAAAGACATCATTTTCCTTCACTTTTTTTTAAAATGTCACCTCAACACCCATCACCGATGATCGACGCTGGTGAGTAGTCACTAAAGACCAGCCGCAGGAGCTTCAATGTTGGTGATCGATCAACCAAGGTTTGCGGGGGCCTAAAATATCTTTTTGGAATTTCTAAAACAAAAGCAGTCAATAACGAAACTAAAGTTGTCAATAGCGAAACTACAGTAGTAAACAGAGTTCTTATTACTGAACATTTCCAAAAAGCTACTTTAGTTTTACTATTTACTCCTCTAGTTTTGATATTAACTATGTTGGCTAGCTACCGACAAAGTTCTTAATGTATTTTTTGAATTTTTTAAATAAAACTAGTTAATAGTGAAAGCATATGACTAAATAGCGAAACAAAAGTAGTGATTAGAAATTATTTAGTAATAGGAATCCTATTTACTACTCTAGTTTTACTATTAACTTCTCTAGTTTCACTGTTAACTACTTTGATTTCAGAAATCCAAAAAAAATATTAAGTCGGCGGAGCCACCATAGCTGCGTTGGCCGATATTGCCAGCAAGTGCGCCAAAGCTTCAGTGACCAGAAAGGGGTTTTAATTTTTTTTTTTCAGAAAAAAAGTAAGAGCAATGATGTAATTTCCCAACATTTTCAAAATTTCAAATCAGTCCATTAGAATTAATTTGGGAATATTGAAATTGAACACCATCATCTACCCTTTTGCTATTTTCAAGGTATTTTTTGGTCTTTTCTCCGTTTTAACCTCTCAACGCTTAGATCAACTAGAAATGATTATTCTAATTTAACCAAGAGTTTCGAGTTCAAGATCTGAGGACCCCACAGAGTTAGGTGGCAGGGGCGCCGTCTGGAAAAAAATGGTCTTGTTATGCATCGGATTCAAATTAATTTGGGTTCATGGAGTTCTCTTTGACAAGGGGTTGGCATGAGATGTATGCCAGAAAAAAATGTATGTGATAATAAACAACACTTCCGGCCTTAATTATTTTTGATAAAAAAAGTAGTGTGTAGTGTAAAGGATACACACACATATAGATATGTATGGGGGAATGGCCATGTATAGGGAAGATACACAGGTTTGAAGTGACAGAACATGGAAGTAGTAAAAAAGTGAAAATGATGACAAAGATTGAGTGAATCATAGGGTAAGGGGAATTGCTAGCGACTGTCGAAGCAAGCCTTATTGATATTTGTCCTCATGAAAACGACTATTCCTAACCTTGCCAGCCTTTTATTCTGTGAACCCCAAGTTAAGAGGACGATCCCCCTCTCTAAGTTTCAACGCACCCATCATCATCATATTCCTACACACACACACACACACACACACACATGCTGTAAATTAAATATATATAAATAATCTTGACGTAAATAAAAACAAACAAACAAAACAATATACATCATCATGTCATCATCAAGTATTATATAACATATGTATGTGTGTGTATATAGGAACAAGGACGGGGGCAACAGGGTAGCTGATAATAACAAGAAGGAAGGTTTAGAGAGAGAGAGAGAGAGAGAGATGGTGGATAGAGAGAGGGAAGAAGAAGTAGTGATAAGGGAATTCAAAGAAGAGAGAGATGTGAAAGTGGTGGGGAAGCTTGAGAGAAACTGTGAGATTGGGACTAAAGAGAGGGTCTCCATTTTTACCAACTTGCTCTCTAATCACCCTTTTTCTAGGATTTGCTTCTACCCTCTTCGTCTCATCTTGGTGCGTCTCTCTCTCTCTCTAGATCTCTCTCTATTTGCCCTTGTATTTCACATGTATGTTTCTTTATAAGAGACTATTCCTAACCTACTAACAAGCTTATACGTATATATGCTTAATTAATGAACGAGCGCAGGTAGCTGAGGTGGTAGAGAGTGGTGAAATTGTGGGAGTGGTTCGAGGATGCATTAAGACAATAGGGTCTCATTCAGGATCACTCTTCAAGATAGGTTGTTTACTTGGCCTTCGGGTCTCTCCTACTTTTCGGTATATATATTCTGCCCTCATTTACGACCTTTGTTCATATATCTAGACACTCACAGACCCACATTTAATTTCGTTTTTTATGAAACTGAAGTTAATTGAATGGTTTGATGATGTTGATGTACATTTATGTTCTTTTTTACTTGTTATACATAAACTAATTTTTACTTAATTCGATTTTTTTTATGTAGTGTTTTAGACCAAACCAAGTTTAATTTGCCAATTCAATCTGGTCTAGTTTTAATTTCATGACAACAAACATGAGAAATTACAATAGAAAATTTAAACGAAAATTTAAAGGATTATTAGATCCAAAAGATAAATAAGTAGGGAGTAAAATCGAAGGTATGAGATTAGATTACAGGTATATGCAAAACATGGAAATTAGAATATAAGTTTGCTCACAAAATAAACACAAGACTTTTTTAAGAAGTAAGTATGTCTAGGCCATACGTGCTCTTTTATCATCTGGATAATAAGTAACTGATGATGAATCTTGTTTTCTGTGAAGAAGAAAAGGGGTAGGACAAAAACTAGTGAACTCAGTTGAAGAATGGATGCTAAGAAATGGAGCAGAGTACTCATTAGTGGCCACAGAGAAGAACAACACTGCCTCCACTAACCTCTTCTCCCTCAAATGCCACTACCTCTACCTCACTTCTCTCCACATTTTCGTCCACCCCACCATCACTTCCCCTCACAACCACATCTCCCCCGCCACCAGCCGCCGGCAGGTCAAAGTACAAAAACTCAACATAGGCCAAGCCATCTCCTTGTACACCAGAACCCTAAAACACAAAGACCTATACCTCACAGACATGGACCTTATCTTGAAGGAGAAACTCAGCCTAGGAACTTGGGTGACTTACTACAAAGAAGATGGTAATTGGGAAGTTGAAAATGAAACAAGTAATGTTCCAAACTCTTGGATTGTGTTTAGCGTTTGGAACACTTGTGAAGCCTATAAGCTTCAGGTCAGGTCAAAGTATAAGCCATTTAGGGTTTTAATTAACACGACTCTGAACCATGCAAGAGAGAAGATGAAGATGTTTCCCTGTCTTAGAATCCCTAATGTTAGAGACTCGCTGTCATCGTCCTCGTCGTCGAGGAGGCCGTTCGGGTTTCTCTTCATCTATGGGCTGCATGGGGAAGGAGACAACGTCGGAGAGCTCATGGAATGTGCGTGGAGGTTCACGTCGAGGTTGGGAGAGAGCATGAAGGATTACTGTAAAGTTGTTATAACTGAGTTAGGGTTTGGTGATCCTCTTGCCAAGCTTGTGCCTCAGACACCTTCCATGTCTTGTACTGATGATCTGTGGTATATTAAGAGGCTTTCTAGTGCACGACAGAGTGATGAGGACGATGAAGTGTTGATGAAGGGACAAGTTAGGAATGTGCTAGTTGATCCTAGGGATTTTTAATTAAGTATATTATTCAGCTACATCTACTACTAAGTTATTGACCAAAATGGTGTCTAATTAAGTGCATAATAATTTGGATCTTATATATATGCATGTATGTACATAATGTAATGTGTAAATATGTGTGTGTGTGTGTGTGTGTGTGAAGTCATGTGTATGCTAACTCAACGTAGGTACAATTCTCGTTATTATTAGCAATGATTTGGCTCATGCAATTTTCATAGGTTGACAAAAATGCAATTATATAAGGGCTTTCATCACTTCATATCAATTCTAGTTTATATATAAAATATTATCCGTAATCATATTACATGCGTGTATATTCAGACAGTTCTATTTGAAAGCACGAAACAAACTAAGCTTTCCCACGCAAACGTACCCTAATCGTCAATCTATGAATAATGCTATTTGTTCATCATACACTAAAAAATAAACCTGTCCTGTATTTATTAAATTTAATAATTAGTATATTTGTAAAAATAAATTTGTCATTCATTTTCTCAGTTCTTATTAGAAAAGCATACACTAACATATCGATATTACAATCCACGCATAGGGGAGCTTTTATCCTACCAAGCTACAAAGACAGTTTCAAACATTTTAATGGTTCTACTTTCGTTTATTTGTTTTTGCTTGGAAATCAATAGATAAATGAATGATAGAGAAATTGCTTATTTTAGAATGAGGGATAACAAGTAACAACTTTACTTCTTTTTGCTTGAACAAGTAACAACTTATGGTTGAAATAGTAAGCAGTCTCATTTTAGTAAGGAGAAGAATATAAGGTCAAATTCTTTTTTTTGGTAAAAGAGGAGGCATAAAAGCCCAGAAAAGCTACATAGCAAACATGAAAAACTTAACTACCCCTATCAAACACCAGACCCATACAGTCCACAGCAAAACCCAAACACACTTCTTTACAAACTCTATCCCAAACATGCAAATCACCTCCAAGCTTGAAACGTGTATTAGCTAGCGTGTCAACACACTATTCCCCTCTCTAGGCACATACATCACTAATATCTGCCAGTCACAATCAAACCACCACCAAACTTTTTCAAGCAATCGACTTCCTCCACTCCTAATACCCTCTATCCCTCTTTTAAGTTGAGCTTCAAGTGCCCTTGAATCTACTTCCACAACCAGCTTTCTTATCCCTGCCTGCCAACACACCTCTAAACCTTCCAGCACACCCCACACCTCCTCTTCCAGTGCAATACAAACACCCAACCTCTTCGAGAAACCACACAGCCACCTCCCAAGATGATCTCTGCACAAACCACCGCACCCACTCGGCCCTGGATTCCCATGACTAGCCCCATCCGTATTTAGCTTAAACCAGCCACATGGAGGGGAATTCCACCCAATAAGCCCCCTTATTTTTTCATACCCCTCAGTCACCTTCTTATTACAAGAAGCCACATTCACGGCATCTGCAAAACGAAGCACACTTTTGCATATCTCCTGAGTCGAAAATTCTCTAGCCCCAAGCACAAATTGCCTCTTGTTTCGCTCTTTCCATAGCATCCAGCATACAATCGCATATATTACCCTCTACTGCACATGTCCTTCCTTGCCTTGGCTGTCACACAAATTCATTTCAAGCCAATCAGTCAAAGAAAGCAAAAAGAAACAGCTTCTTCTTTCCTTTGGAACCACCCTCTTCCATACTTCATTTACAACCATACAATCTCTCACTACAAGTAAGGCTGATTCTTCTAGCCCACACTTCTTGCACACCAAATCAACCCCCCATCTTTTATTCCTTACCAGATTAGTATGTAGGCAATCCTGCATTAAGAGCCAGAGAAACATACGAATCCTTTATGGACCCAGCCACCTCCAAACTAGAGACCATCTATTTGATTTCTGTCCCCACTTTTCTTTCATTAACAGCTTATAACCACTCTTAATAGTATACTCCCCCAACTCCCCTCCCTTCCATAACAGTCTATCCTCCCCATCCATATCATCAGGTGGTAAGTTGTCTCTTATTTCTTAATAATCTCACTAGGCAAAATGGCTCCCCAGTCTTCCATTCTCCACTGCCCATTATTATTCACAAACTCCCTAACTTTCCACTCCTTCCGCACATCCAGAATTTGCTGCATAACACATGATTTTAAAACTAGCCTAGGTTCCAGCCACTCATCCTCCTAAAAATCTATACTCCTCCCATCCCTAACCTCCCACCGTACATTCCCTTTCAAATACTGCCATACCGAAACAATATCTTTCCACCCACTAGAATCATAGTTTCGAACACGTACCTCATCACTGAAATTCACCCTTGTATTGTACTTCCATTTTAGCACCTCCACCCATAACACCTCCTGATTTGTCCTTAACCTCCTAGCCAATTTTAGTAAGCATGCCTCATTCATTTCCCTCATACTTAGTACCCCCAAACCCCCATAATCCTTCAGCTTCAAAAGTTGCTCCCACGTACCATATGCATCTTTCTTTGCTCACTACTATGGCCCCAAACACAATCTCTTTACAGCTTTTCCAACTCATCACATATGACTTTGGGAATTTTCATAGTCATCATATGATAAATTGGCAACGAGGATAATACAGACTTAGTTAAGGTTACCCTTCCAGCCATTGTCAAAGTATTTGCCTTCCATCCCGCCAAACGTCTCTTAACTTTATCAACTAAAAAACCCATTCCCCTTTGTCTCATCCTCCCACAACGCAGCAAGACACCCAAATATTTACCCAAGTCTTCCACTTCCATAAACCCAGCCTGCTCCACCAATTCCCTTCTTCTGGTTCTCGGCACTTTCTTAGAGAAAAAAATTGCCGATTTGGAGGAATTCACTTTTTGACCCGACATAGAACAAAATTTCTCCAAACATTCCTTCATACACTCTATCTGCCTTGCTGAGGCCTCCCCAAACAAGAGTAAATCATCTGCAAACATTAAATGACTAACCTCTGGCCCATTTCTACCAACCCTTATAGCTTGCCATTGCCCTGTCTTCATAGCATCACATACCATATGAGAAAGCTTTTCCATAATCAACACAAATAAATAAGGAGAGAGAGGGTTTCGCTGCCTTATACCTCTTGTAGGCAAGAAACTATCTGAGGCACCTCCATCCACAAAAGCTTACTTGATGGTTGAAGACTTGAAGTGGTAAGCGGCCTCACTTTTGTAAGGAGAATAATATAAGTTCGAATTTTGGAAAGTTTACTTGAAGGTTGAAATGGTAAGCAGCCTCACTTCTGTAAAGAAAAAAATACAAGTTCAAATCTTAAAAAGCTTATTTGTTGGAAGAAATGAAAATCTTTCGGAAAAAAACCTTTAATTGCATAAAAAAATAGAGAAGAAATAACTCTCGCAGGAAAAAAAATAATTAAAAACATTAGCTGGTACAGGCATGCAAGCCCACATAGCTCAGCGGTAGAGTTCAGTGTTGTGAACCGGGGGTGTCTGGTTCGATCCTGCATGGGGTATTTATTTCTTCGTTTTTCTTCTTCGCACTCTCGGCCTATAGGTAATGGGCCTTCTTGTCCGCTTCATATGTATCTTTGGACTTTCGTCCAAGAAGGAGGAAAAAAAAAAGCTATTCAAGATATTGCATTATCAGGAACTGCTCAAATGACCATTTTCAATGCTCCCACCACAAGGCAACACACTTCAATACCGCAACTTTATCAGTCAGATCTTTTATACCAGTATATTTTGAAAAATCATGCAAAATAGCATATGCCTAAATCAAACCCACACAACATCACATCCTTTTTTTTTATTTTATCTCTTCCAATAATACATAAAAATAAAGAAGGTAAAAGAATTTGTATCACTAATCTAATCTGTTCATATTGCTAACAGTGGAATGTGCGCCTTTAGGAACAAGAAACAGGCACAACAATCCAAGTACTTTGATTGATTCAGGGCCTGTTTGAGTTAGCACTCAAGAAACACATTTACGTAAATTAAAACAAAATCCCTCTCAGTCTTACATCGTATAACGTAAATCATGTTAGAAAAATAATTCCTACTGCTAATCTAAACAGACACTCAATAGACCCAAAACCGGTGCAGTTCACCAAACTTCAATCTGCGGGAAGTACTGGGCACGTCTTTTATGACGACTTCCCTAGAGGGAAAAAAAGGATAACGAAGCATGATGAAATATAAGCATTTCAGCCAAAAAAAAGAAACAATGACTGCCCTTAAGAAATGGGCATGCTTATATCAAGAATGTCACATTTATTTACAATCCTCGCAATACAGAGCTTTCAACAAATTTACCCTGATATCAAGGCCGTGAAGACTCTATTCCTTGCTTGCCAAAGTGTGGTAAAAATGTCTCATTTATAACCTCGTTGTCAAGAAAACAAAACTCGGAACAAAAATTGTGGACCACCTCATTATAATTTGTCTAACAATTTGTCAAAAATTGAAGGACAAATGAACCCTCGACCTGCTGCAGGAATCTAATTACCACCCCAGCGCCGCTTCCGAAGTGGCCTACTTTGCTGTGTTTCATCTGTACCAACTATCAAGCTATCATCAGGCTTCAAACTCTTCTCTTCCTCTTTTTTCAATGAAATAGGCTCCTTAAAGCGCTCTCTACGTTTCTCCATCTTAGCTAATGTCTCGAGAATCCTTTGGTTATCATAACCACCTGTATTGCTGTCCCAGTCAGAATTATTTTTTTTTTTAAGCAACCTCTTCTTCTCACCGCCAGTCAGTGCTTCACCCTCAGAAATATCCCTTCTGCGCATAGAAGCCACCATGCATGGCTCTTCTGTCACTAACAGACCTTCCTCAACTTCCAAACCTTTATGCTCCTTGTCTGTAAAGTTATGAAGCCTTTTCCTGCCATTATGGAAACTCTCAAATTTTGCAGCTCTCTCATTAAGGGATTTATGTAATCCCAAAGAAGTTCTCCGCTTCTTGGCAATGCCTTGATCCGAATTTTCAATCCTGCCACTGCACATCAAACTTCTAGTTCTGGCACTTCTTCCATGAAACTGCAGAATTAGTCATGAGCACACCACAAATTTATAACTTTTTATACTTGGGATATAAAACAAACACAAGAATAATTTCGACACATCTAACAAATTAAGGCCACTGATGCTGTACACATGCATTATATAATGCATAACAAGCAAAACAACAGCTAGAATGTATGACGGATGTAATTTACAAAGTTGGATTCTCAAGAGCAAACATAAAAACTAAAAATAATGCCCATAAGAAGAAGCTACCCATTAAAGTTATAGCATGGGTAGATGAGAACTTCAGAAAATATGCTGAAACCACACTAAAATTGAAAGATTCACCACACTGCAATCTACATGTGTAAGATCAATATAAAACAAGATATAATAACCATAAAACTATCTCTCTGCACATTCCTGCTCCCTCTCTCCTTCTCTTTTCTGCCAAATATTTAGTACAGGATTCATCTTTATTTCCTAGGACTTCTTTTCTTACTTGGTTGGATGGGGAAGCTCACGCCAACTAAATTGAAAAATCCGATGTAACAGTTATAGATAAATTAGAATTAGAAAATGAATGAAATGTGAGAACATATATAATGTCCTTCAACATACAAATAATACAGTACGCATTTATCAAATGTTCAATAATAATTTCAAGACACAAGTATGGTGCGAGCCCTGATCATGTATATCCTAGTTCTCTGTCTTGATGACAATGAACTGAATCATCAAAATCATTAACACAACATGCCACATGCTCGGAACAGCAGACCATTATTCTCGGTAGCCTGATTCAAGGGGTCAATGAAGTACTAGCAAGAAAAAAGGGTCAATAGACTGAGTAGGAAAAGGAGAGAGGCTCGCAAACATGAATTCCTTAATCTTTAACCAAATCAGATTCGGGTGCAAAAGAGCCCAGCTAATTGAAGCTGCCTGAAGGCAAGTACTATAATTTAAATCCAGAAAAGCTAGAATGCTGCTTCATGAAAGTAATGATAAAGAACAAAACAATACGAGGAACAGGGAAACATGTGTGACTAAACAGAAGCACCTCCCAATCATTCTATTATGGAAAGCAAGTCAGACTGTCAGAGACTAATGTCTTAATGACAACAAAAAACTTCATGTTTTCTTGGTGCGCTTGACCGAAGGTTCTCTCTAACTTACCCTGATAGTAATAATGAATTTCAAGCACATTACTACAATTGTACAAGAGCAGAAGCCAACATATATGATAGTGGAGAAGAAAACTGTAGAACACAGCATATAATTGAGAGAATGAGGGTGTAAGTACAGTGTATTGAGATAAAGTTAACAAAAAGAATTAAATTAAACAACCCAACAGATGTAGAGTAGCTCATATGTACATGTATACCAGTGCAGGATCTTAACCAAAGGTTCCCCAAGGTTACCTTTCCATCCCCTTTAACAAAGTCAATTGAATTCCAGCACTTTGCTTGCCGGTGCTTATCTCTACAGGCAATCTTATAGCGTCTTTTTATACAATTGCCACTACCTCTCCTTGGCATGTGTAAGTAATCATGCAGCGATTGGATATCATCATTTTCCATCTCATCATGCAGAGATTCATATCTTGCATGAGTCGCTTTATGCCAAGATGTTTCCTCATAGAATAATGTTTCATCATCAGCATGAAATGTATCATGATGCCTAAAAATAACATCATCCCCAATCCAATCCAGGACTTCAGATGGGGAACTGTATCTTCTACTCCCCAAATCACACTCCCTTTCAGGATCAAATATAATATCTTCATCTTTTGAAGCATCAATATTATTCCAATACCAATCACTGTCTCTGCCGTCTCTAGTGTGTTTATGTCTCCCACGACCTCTAAGATATTCACTTACTCCCGTATCATAGACATAGTTTTTCTGTGAATCTGGATAAAATTGTCTACAATAGGGCAAACTTGAAGTCTGATGACAAGTGTATTCCTGACATTCATCCTCAATTCTCCCAGACCATAAGCTGTTTAATTCTAATGAAGGTTTGACATGATGTCTTGCCCTTCTGACAGATCTTTTTGGTTCTAGAAACTGATGTTCATATTTAATATCTAATGATTCCACTTCTCTCTCAATAGAAGTGGTATAGCTTTTGTCAATGAAGTCAAGTTCGCACTCATTAAACCAATTATCTTTATCACTGTTTCTGTCCCTCAAATAGGGCCTCTCATGCTTTCTTCTCCTCTGAATATCTCTCTCCTTGGCAGGAAAATAGAGATGTTTTGACATAAATTTCCTGGACTCCCTATAGGACAGAGGACTCAATTCATCAGCAGAGTATCCTCCATCAGCATGATACCGATCTTGTTTGCGGTCATCTTTCTTCACAGTTCTATGTTCAAATACATAATCCTTCTCATCCCAGTCCCTTCTGAGATCTCGGTTTGTATGCTCTCTGAAGCTGTCATGATCTTCCCTATACCAGTATCTGGTGTGAACCATATCATCAACCACCTTTTCATCATCATAATGGTAGGATTGTTCTTTTTCCTCATGACATGAAATATCTCTTCTCTTATGATCACCGTAATATTGCAGTTGTACATTCTTCCTTCCATAAAATTCATGATCAAGGAGAGAGAGCTCCCTAACACTGGACATGGGCTTGGAGAGGACGTCATATTTCTCACCAAATTTATGCAGTTTAGAACCAGGGTCATGGCTATGGCTTAGAGGCCTCCATTCTCGTCGAATTGGACCCCTTTTTCTTGAATAATAATCCATATTTTCTTGTTTTCTGCTGAAACTGCTGTTCATTGGGATCTTACGATCAGATGGTGCAGACTCTTTCGAGTCTGTAGTAGTTTTTTCCAATTGCCTTCTTTGGCTGTGCCTTATCTCATTGTCAGCATGTACACTGTTTTCAGATTCACCGTCAGAATAGGAAGTCAAGCTAAGGTCCTGGTCACCAAATGATAATTGTGATTCAATCAAGCATTGATCAGTGGAGCAAGTGCCTAAGTCAATTCTTTCCTCTCCTTTTAACTCATCTTCGGATGCTTCTGCAGTATCTTCTGAACGTTTCTTCATATGATCCTGACGTTCATTTTTATCAACACCAGCAACTGGATCTTTTCTGTAAAATTCAGCGCCCTATTAGCAAAATTATTTAACAAATGCTTAGCTCCAAAAGAGAACATTTAATTGAGAATTTAAATAACAAACTCATGTTTCCAATAAAGGACAAAAGCTATAATTGCATACAACCAAAGATAACCAAAGACCAGTTAGTGAAAAAGAAATGCCAACAACTATTCAGAAGAAAAGATTATCTACACAATGTGAATCACCTACTAGTTTAAAAGAAAATTAATGCAAGAATGTGTTATTATTTCGTATTATTCCTTTCACTTACGTGGGAACAATCTTAGAGAGTAACAAAAAAACTTGAGGTGCTCTGGAAACATTTCAAGTCAGTGCTGGGAAAACTTATCTGATCTATACTAGAATAATGACATAAATACGGAATTTTGTCTAGAGAACCTTTTTCACTTTTCTATTGGAACACACACAGGTGACCTGCCATCTATATTATACATGTCAGCTTAGTGGCGAGGCTGTATGTTTGCAACTGAAAAGATCTTGGTTGAACCATGCAGGGCACTCCTTCACAATATTTGTTGATGATTAAATGGGAATTTTAAATGTAGCCACGTAACCCATCAACAAAACCAGTGAACTTAGCCAGTTCAACGGTTTATTAGCAAACCAGCCAGTCCTATATAGTTTCCAAAACTATGACCCATAGATGCTAATTTTCAAAGAAAGACTATATTTTCTATGGTTTATAAACCACAAACCCTTTCATAATTATAGCCTTATATTTTCAAACTCTTCTTCAAGAGATGCAGCCTGTTTCTCAAATTCACATACTTAACTGTACTTTGAACATGGAAAATGCATAGGGGGAATTGCACATAGTAAATAAAAAGGAATCACTAGAATTCAGTATCTGAAAAACTGCAGCAGACCTTTCCTCAGTGGAAGAGTCCTCTGAATTTTTAACATCTTCCAATGGCTCTTGAGGTAGCTCATTGTCATGTTCACTAACAGAACTGGGAATATTTATGTTATTGCCGGCACAAAATTCCACCTCTTCAGATAACTCCCGCACATTGCTATTGCCAGGACCAGAATAACCATCAGAAGATTCAAGCACCTTGATCTGCTCAAAACCCACCCAAGTTAATCCAAAGATAAATGGCAGCTAAAGCATGAGAATTTTGGGAAAGTTAAGGGTAAACACCTGTATCACCACATCAGAATCCCTAAAGCGTGGACGCCTAATATCCATGGATGGTTGGCGCTCAAACATGCTCTCCTCAACCTGAATTGCTGTACCTTTTGGCTGAATTACCAAAAGTCAGTCAGTAAATAGCCCAAACATGTATTTGAATGCAACAATTGAGAAGATAGCGTAAATCAACATATAAAACATCAAAGTTGGATGTAATTAGGAACTGATATCATCATACCAGTTCACATCCTATTGAAGGAGAAAGTGAACGCCCTGACACAGCTTGTTCGGTTTGCTCTCTCATGGCATCCTGAAATATTTTGCCAGGTAAGGACAGGTCAAGTGAACTTTAGCACAATAACAAAACATGTAAATCTATTAACCATTTTTCTGCACAAATCATCACACACCAGATTAATTTTTGAAGACTCGTTAACAGCACCACCAGTTTGCATGGATGCTTCCCAAAGTTTCTCCTGCATGCGATTTAAGTGAATGATTCTTTTTTATAAGCTTAGCAAGAACCTTCAGATGAAACAAAATGACAATATTTTATCCATGAAAGCATTAAACTTTGATAAATGAGGGTAGCAGACACTCCACTCCGCTAAAAGGGACATGCATCAAATTAATGTTAAAATTTCAGATTCTTAAAACACAATTTACTCACCAGTGATGCACAGTAGAGCTTCCAAGTGTTCTCATCAAAACCGAAATTGAAATAATCTGTTATGTCAACTCCAGGGGTCCTCCATGGCTTCTCCTCTAATGTATCAATGTTTACATCAAATATACCCCTGTTATGGGGAAAAAAGGATGGAGGAAGTTAAGATATTTGAGTGGCAAATAGAACAAGGCATAAAACATTTTATTATTGTAAAACTTAGAATCATGTTTTATAACCATAAACGACATATAGTGTCAACATGTATATTACTAACCAGTGCCAAGGAAGACTCAATCCGTATTCACATTGAACCATCATTGGATTTACCGCAGCACCTACGTGAGCAATGTGAGAGGAGCTTGGTACCTGTTTCTGGACAGATGAATTACCATTGCGTCCACCTTTAGTAAAGGGAGAAAGGTAGGAAACCACCCCCATAGACTTGTTGACTTTCGTATTGTTCACTGATGCTGAACCTCTCCTTACATACTACAGAAATGAATAGAAATAAGGAACAAAACTTGAACGCCTAAATATTAATCTCCAGTGTCAGTTGCAAAACTAAATGCCACATGGACCAATATGATGGAAGATAGCAGGAATAATAGAGAGTAGACCTTTAATTGTGAAAACAGAATAAGGTCAGTGGGAAAACATCGCACTCCACTTTGAATTAAGTCAGAGACATACGACCTCAAAAGTAGGCAGTTACCTTTGTTATCAATATCATTATGTGAAATTATGAGTTTTTCTATAATGGGTTAAAAAACTGAATTTAGCTCTAATTAATTGAAGGGCTGATGACAATTGTGTCCATGGTTTAGACAATACTCAGTCATCATAATCTTTTGACTTGCAACTTTTTCAAGTATCATGCTTGTTATCTAAATCAAATATAATAGACGCTTTTTAGGGTGAAAAATTCTATGCATAATTTTTGAAACCCAACTTGCTTTACACTTTGTCCTCACCAAAAACAAACTAAATTACCTTTTAGGTATTTCATAAATACAAATGGTCCATAAACAGCCACTACCTTGTGGTGAAAAAACCGTGATTTGTATCCTCCTTTCAGCCCACTTCTATTATGGACTCCAAGTCCATTGAAAATCACCAGTTCCGCTCCATCCGCCAGTTGATCTCCGCATTTCCCATTCTTGCCCAAATTGCTCCCGTCAGTGAGGCCTATAGCTACATCACTGTTATCCTCATCATAACTAACCCCTCTCACGACTCCCTCATTCCTAACACTCCCCACCGGAAAAGCCGGACAATCCTCATCATTCAACACTATATTCAAATCATCCTCACTATCACTTCCAATAAAATCATCATTCGCCCCCTTCTCATCATTGTACTCCGAAACCTCACCGCCAAAACGTGTCGATTCGCCACATTCAGCATCAACTTTCATTGCGTCAGAGACAAAATCCTCCTTTGGCTTAGCATCTTGACTCTTCGTATCATCACTACCATCATCTTCTTCGGGTTCTATGTACAACCGAGCAAAATGGGGCACGCCATCAGTAGCATAAGTCCTGTGAACTTCAACATCAGCGTAAAGTTCTCCAAAATCATCGTCAAAGTCTTCCATATCCATCTACAAAACTCAGAGATAAATGAAAGGTAATCGTTGGGGCTTTGAAATATTAGGATCTTCCATTTAATGATGATAAGGCTGAAGGGCTTAAATCCCCTCCGGACTGAAGTAGCGAGGTATGCTCACTCGCACTAAATATCTTGGAACCCAAAACCCTGCGGGCCTTAAACCCTAGTAAATGCGATGACGAGGCAAAATTATAATTGTCATTTTATAATCAGAGGCCAAGGACTTGTTTGGTTTGGGATGAGGAAAATGGATGGGGGAAGGTTGGAAGGAGAAATTTAAATGAGTTTTTTCTTTTTTGCCAACAAAATTTTAATGAGTTTCACTTTAAAAACGGATAAATTGAGTTAAAATATTTTAATAAAGAGGATATATAAGATAAGTAAATAATAAAAAATAATTAAAATCTTGTAATCCCACTTTCTTATTTTTTTTAGATCCAACTCATTAAATTTTTTTTTGCATTGTTCTTTGAATGTTCATGTTCAGATAGTGCTTTTTAAATTTAAGTTCTAGTTTTTTAAAGTTATTTTTCTTATTTGAACAAATAAAGCTATTTTTCTTATTGACTAGATGTTTTGATTTATAACGTTTTATCTATCACTTCAATCAGATTTTAGACTGTTTCCTTGTTTTTTAATTTATAATGAAACAAAATATTCAAATCAGAATAATATAACAACATAAAGCCTTATCTCACAAGATAAAGCTGGCTATATGGATTACACGGCGTCACTATACTCTATAAATTACCAAACCTTTAAACGTATTGTTAATCAAATGTCTTATTCAATTACTCTATTGAGCTTTTTCTTCGGTCTTTATCTACCCCTTTCAAACCATTTTATCCACGATCTACTCTTCTGATCAGCGCCTCCAATAACATTCTTTGTACATGTCCAAACCACTTCAAATGATTTTATACCATTTTCTCTTCAATGGGTGTGAAACCCGCTCTTCCTCAAATATACTCATTCTGAGTCTTATCTTTTCTTAATGCATGTTTGGATAACTGCGAAACTGTAATTTTAGAAGCCATTTTCCACAAACTGAAACAGAACTTCTCTTATATACTTATCTTGGAAATCATAAAAGCTATTTTCTAAAAGCTAATCCAAACACACACTTATAAAACCACGCATCTATCTCAACAAAAAATAATATCACAGTGCATCTAAAAATATAATTATAATGCATTTGAATGTTAAACTCCAATTCATCTTCTATTGGCTATTGCTAATCCAGCCTGGGACCTTAAGTCAGAATCACTTGAATCCCCAAGAACATATGAACATTGGTAAGCTTGTCCAAAATAGGAATAGATTTAAGTCACAGCATATGCGTTCATGCTCAAGAAGATGAGAGAAAAACAATTAAACGCATTCATAAGAACCTACACACAAAAGGCAGCATCTTGAATCTTGATAGTAGATATTGCCCTGCATAATCCTGAGCGTGAGTCCATTATTGCCTCTAACTCAAGGTTAGGAAAAGGGTCAAGGAGCAGGAACAAAGAAGCTGCTTTTTTGGTCAATGAAAGCTCCTAATAATATCACTTCATTCTTCGAAAATGACACTAATAGTTCCTAATCATTGTGATTATCTTCCTTTCTGCACAAAAATTTGCGAGAAAACTACACTGGAATCATCGATCTCATCAGCCGTTGTACTTGTACTCCCTTCTCCAACGTTGGAAATAGCAATAGCATTATGAATAGCCAAAGCGTCATTTGCCTTCTTTTCTGCTGCATGTTCTCGTCCACCTGGATTCTCCTGCAACTGAAGTGCAAACTCAAGGTTCCACAACACATCACCCATTGAAGGCCTTTCAGGCCCATAGTCAGATATACACTCAAGGGCAGTGTCCAAAAATTTCTTCAAACACCCAGGGTTGATTTCACCTCTAAGTTCTGGATCAATGATGCTCTCCAAATTCCCCTCCCTTTGACACATCAAAGCCCAATCTGCTAGGCTTGCTTGTTCTTTAGGCAAGTTAGGATCTAGTGCAGGCCTTGCACAAATCACTTCAAAAAGAACCACCCCAAAAGAGTAAACATCAGATTTTTCTGTGAGTTGCTGCCTCCTGAAGTATTCAGGGTCCACATATCCAAAGCTACCTTTCACAATTGTGGTCACATGGGTTTGGTGCAGATCAGGACCTGTTTTGGACAGGCCAAAGTCAGATACTTTTGCTACCCATTTATCGTCTAATAATATATTTGTGGTTTTAACATCCCTGTGAATGGTGGGGAACTGAGCACCTGTGTGAAGGTAGTGAAGCCCTCTCGCAGCTCCAATGCAGATTTTGAGCCTCTGCTTCCATGGCAGAGCTGGCTTATTGCTTTTGTATAGGTGTTCTCTTAGAGTCCCATTGGCCATGTAATCAAAAACTATGATCATTTCACCATGTTCTTCGCAAACCCCTATTAGAGGGACTAAATGTTTGTGCCTTAGCTTTGAAAGCAATTCAACTTCAGTCTGAAACTCCAAAAATCCTTGCTCAGAAGTTGGGTTTGATCTCTTTATTGCCACATTGGTCCCTCCATCTAGGACACCTTTATAGACTTTCCCAAACCCACCAACACCAATAACCTGTGATTCGTTGAAGTTCTTGGTGGCATACCTGATCTCTTGTAATGAAAA
This sequence comes from Inga leiocalycina, assembly GCA_963242795.1. Lineage (NCBI taxonomy): Eukaryota > Viridiplantae > Streptophyta > Magnoliopsida > Fabales > Fabaceae > Inga > Inga leiocalycina. The sequence continues at coordinate 9,770,651 of OY725327.1, read as the reverse complement.
GTGTCTACATAACCCTAGTCTCAACGATGAAACAGTACTGCTACAACCAGAGAAAGTTGATTTGCTAGGTGTTCGCGAATTCCCATATACAGGCAACCAACTCCTAGCAACAGAATCATTCTTGTAATCTTGTGATCTTCTCTTCCTATAGGCAACAAAGCATACAGCAACAGCAACAGCAACAGCAACCCCAACCCCAACAGCTCCTCCAGCAACCCCTCCTATGATTGGAGCATGATTTATTTTTGAAGGGCTACATTTCTTTCTAGCTTCATCTTTAAGAAGCATGTCTGATGGTGTAGGATTACGCCCAGCTAAATTTTTATCATCAGAGCTAACCTTAAAAATCTCCAATCCATTAAGAATAGCATCATAGTATTCTGGTTTCTCTGAAAGAGAAGGGTGCAAAGTGACCCATATTTTATCATCGCCAGGTCCATCAGTGACACGAATTGCATAGTCTTTGTAGGTGGGAACCCCTTTGGAACCTGTCCATGCTAAAACATCAGCATTTTCTTGTGCTGTTTGATTATTAACATAAATATCAAACACCCTTTGGTTTATCTTGTCCAACTCCAACTCACAGAAATGAAGCCTCACAACATAGGTAAAGTTTGGATCAACCAGAAATTCCCAAGTGAGATTGGGGTTCTGGTTGACACTAGCATTTGGATCCAAGCTTCTTGCAAAGCTATAAACATCTAAAGGGGCAATGGAGTGAGGCATATCAGAAGGGTATTGAATCTTCACATTCTCATCAGCCCCAGAAGCAACCTCACTTCTTACCCCAAGCAAATATGGGGCATCGTTGTACCATGTCCGGCTCAAATGAGCAGAGTCCTCTATGGGTTTTACGAATTTTCCTCCAACATTCAAACGAAACATAGTCTGCAACTGCCTGCTTCCAACATCAATAAACCGTTCAGAGGAGACCAACTTGGCAGGCTTGAAAATCTCAGGCATAGAGACAATCTCAATCCCATTAACAAAAGCATACGATCCATGGTGCCTCAAAGAAGGTGTGAAGGTGATGTTGAGTTCACCCGATTGAATAGGTAGAAGAGAGTATTCTTTGATGAGATAGGCTTGTGTTAAAGCTTGTGCTGTAACGTAGGTACTGAAATTGTGCAGGAGAGAAACGTCATTTGCATGAACTGCAAAATAAGCATCGGAGGGATCAAGGCTGCTATAATCTGAGGGGTAAAAATGAAGTCGAAGCCAATGGCGAGTTTCAGGGGAGATGGAAAATTTGTATGTGGTCGGGGAAGTGAAGATTCTCGCAGTCAGATAAGGAATTTGAGAAGGAAGAGAAGGGTCTATGTATTGTGCTGTTGAGTTTATTGAGTTAGTGGAAGAGGTTAAAAATCTTAAATCCGATCGCCACCTTCGTCCGTGACTATCTACGCCCACATTAGAGGGAATACCACAAGAAATGACAATAGAATCTGAGTCTGATGAAGCTTTCGAACCAGAAATTACGATCAAAGATGCGATCATGAGAGAAAACAAGATATGGGTATTAGATTTCATGGCTTAACAAGACATCCGATAGAAGAATTTGGGGCAAATGGATAACAACAGCATTTGAAAACGATGGACGATGGACGTGCATGATAGGCTTAATCTAATTGCGATTACAATGTCAATACATTAACAGGGGAAAGCGCAGAAACTCAGAATAACTTTCGGAGGAATTAGAACCAGCCCCAGGAGAATTAGAAGTACAGATCATGGAAGATGGAACCTTTTTTTCCTTTTTATGATTTTCTTTTTTTTTTTATTTCTGGCGGGTGTTGGAGAAGAAGCCAAAATGGCGTTAAATAGAGAGGTCATTTCCCAAACAAAAAAAAAACAAAACCAGAGAGACTTTGTTCTTAATTCTAATAATGGTTAGAGTGGAAATAATATTATGTATGGCCCTGCATAGACGTTTCTTCAGTTTGAAACTTTGAATTGATATTGTTGGTTTAGAATACTGATTAAAATACTTAAAAGCAGTTTTTTTATCATGATTTACAGTATTTAAAGTAAGTATATGAAAAAAAATTTATCTCGATTTATATAAAAAATAATTTATAAACAATCTCAACATCATAACGTTTCACTGTCAACTTGTGTTGGTATACATGAGTTGCCAAAATAGATCATTATTATGATTATATAGAAGCAATTAATTTTGATAATTAAATGCTACAACAGTGATATTCCTTTTAAAAGTACAGTAGATGAAGCTAGGCTACTTCTCCATGAAGATTGGCAAGTCATGTTTTAGCCATTTGCATAGTGAAAATATTACTGTTGCATATCAATTAGAAGAAAATTTTTGGATCATTAATTACCCTCCTCCGGCCACTTCTTAAGCAAGACGTAGAAGTGGATGAAAAAAGCTAGACTCTTATTATACGTTTTGATGTACTGTTTTTTATGATTTAATGCTCGTTTGGAATAGTTTATTTTTGGGCAATAAGTGCTTATAAATCGTGATTCATGATATATGAGGTAAGTATGTGAGAAGAGTTTTATCTCGGCTTGCGTAATAAGGAATTATTCTCTAAAATTTAAGTGTTCGTTTGGAATAGCTTATTTTTGGACAATAAATGCTTATAAATCGTGATTCATGGTATACGAGGTAAATATGTGAGAGGAGTTTTATCTCGGCTTGCGTAATAAGGACTTATTGTCTAAAAATAAGCCCAACCAAACACACACTAAGTGATCCCAAACACACACTTAGTATTTGTTTGGGATAGCTTATTTTTTAGCAATAAGTGCTTATAAATCATTATTTACGGTATATGAGATAAGTATGTGAGGGGAGTTTTATCTCGATTTACGTAATAAATGTTTATTGACCTCCAGTAAATAATATCAAACGCACACATAAGTGCTTGTTTGGAATAGCTTATTTTTGGACAATAAGTGCTTATAAATCGTGATTCACAGTATACGAGGTGAGTATGTGAGAGGAGTTTTATCTCGGCTTGCGTAATAAAGACTTATTTTTTAAGAAATCGTAATCCCAAACATGCCTAATAAATTTCACTTATTCTCTTACTAAAAGACAATCTTTTAAAAGGATAAAGCAAGTTACATAAAGAGGCAAGGATATCCTGGCCGGAGCTTTAGAAGTCATTCTATTTTAGGAAAGTCCACCCAAATTAAAATGGGTGCATGCTACGATTTCTTGGCCGTGCCCCCTATCCTGCTTAAAAATTCCTCTCTTCTCAGATGTTTTTTTTTTCTTTTTGATAATTAGGTTTTACATAAATTGGTTCATATTTTGAGATTTCATGGGCAAAAAATACACCATTTTTTGCTCATAAGATCTCAAAATGTCACTCAATTTATATAGAATAATCTAATTATTAAAAGAAACACTCAAAAAAAATCGGGGAGGGGAAGAATTTTTTTTTCATACATTGGTGGAGAATTTTTAGTACAGCTTGAAAAACGCAGACCACACCCCAGCCCAATTAAATGAAAACCAAACAGCTATATTTGGAATAGCTTATTTTTGAAAAATAAGCACTTATTATGTAAGTCGAGATAAAACTCCTCTCACATACTTACCTCGTATACTGTAAATCACGAATTATAAGCGCTTATAAGTCAAAAATAACCTATCCCAAACAAACAACTGATATAGCCGTTTGTGGCCTACGGTTCAACTGAATTTATATTACGGAAGCTTTAATTAGTTATTAGATATGTTATTCACCAAAATCATACTTCATGTAATACTCGGTCCTTGATATAAGATATATCTATCTAATTTGATTAGATTAAGAAAGTTGATTTAGTTAACATGACATGTATTTTCTAAAACACTATAGTCACCTTTCTTATTCTCTTATTCCCCCTCTTCTTTAATTCTTGTTGAAGGAGCATCAATGAGGATATATTAGGAAAAGATTGATAAATATAAAAACCATGTTTTATACTACCTCCGATTCTTAATATAAGACATATTTATCTAATTTGATTAGATTAAAGAAGTTAGTTAATATAACATGTGTTTTTTAAAACATTCAAGTTATCTTCCTTAATCCCTTCATTCCCTCTCATTCTTGATTATTGTTAAGGAAACATCGATATGAATAAATTAAAAAAAAAATTGATGAATATGAAAACTATGTCTTATATTTAAAATTAATATCAATTCTCAAAATATATTTTATATTAATGATCGAAAGAGAGCATTTAGAACCAATAACTCTCGTCATATATCTTATACTAAAAACAGTAGTAATAAACTAAATTCAGTTCTGCATGATAATTATTTGATGATACACGATGCATTGAAAACGCGCACAGATCACCACTAAACAACTTTTTATGGGCTGGTCTTTATAAATACCATCCTCATTTCGTACAAGTATTAAGCAATGATATTAAACGCTGACTGGTTATTAAATTGAGTACTGAATTAAGGATTAATGGGTTAAATAAGAGCTAATCAGGGGGCCAAACCCATAAGAAAGTGAAAATTACAGGGTCATTAATATAAAATTAAAAAAATAATTTTTTTCTTTAAAAAACTGAAGCTAGTTGAAGCTTAAACAGAACCGGTTTATCGACCTGTTTGTCGATTTTTGGGCTGAATCAGCCGGTCTGATCCAGTTTTAATAACACTAGTATTAAGTGTTCCTTAAAACATCTCACCCGATCCATGACAACAGACAAATTTTTGTCTGGATTTAATTTCTTAGCTAGAACTTACAGATATCTTGTTGTTAATAAACACATACTCGTTTGGGATAGCTTAATTTTATTTATAAATGTTTTTAAATCGTGATTTACGGTATATATAGTGAATATGTGAGAGGAGTTTTGTCTCAACTTATATGAAAAGAACTTATAAGTAAAAAATAAATTATCTCAAACATAGGTAATTAATTGAATAACACGTTATTATTATTAAATAACACATAATAAGCTATCCCAAATATAAGTGTGTGTTTGGGATAATGGTAGGAAAAATGACTAATTTTGATTCTGATTTATTAAAAATGACTTTATGTAATATAATTTATGTTTGGAAGTGCTTTTAAATAAGTGTTTTTATATAAGTCAAAATTTGTTTGGATTGGGGATTGTATAAACGCTTTTTTAAAAGTCAAAATTTATTTGGATTGACGATTACATAAGTGTTCTTATATTAATTATAAGAAAACAATATATTTAATATTATAAATAAGTGAAAAAATTAAAGTTACAAAATGTCATGCCAAAAATTGAAGTTAAAAAATGTGATGCCAAAATAGAAAATCGTTTGTACACTTGGGTCCCATTTGGTAATTAAGTTCCCACTGAGATATTTGTTTACAATCCTCCTTTTATATTTTGAATAGGAAGGGAAGAGTGTTTATTATTAAATAAATTTGGCATCTTCTCCGCTCTGTCTTTCTCGTTCTTTTTCTCTTTCATTCTTCCTTCTCTCCACCATCACCACCTCCTTCGATCCTTCATTCTTTTCTTGGTTTCTTTGGCGGCCTCGGCCTCGTCACTACCATCGCTCCTGTCATTATGAAGAAGCCACCCCATTATGTTATCACAGTTCAGGAAGAAGAACATGTAGTAGAAGAGGAAGAAGTGGAAGATGATGATGGTACGGCCGTGTTGCAGATAAGTCCTTTCGTGTTTCACTTGGAGTTCAGTGTCGATACTTCGCTGCCATTTTTGCCTCAGCTGCAAAGGCCATCAAGTGCATCTCTCTCGAAGAGTAGAAGAGAAAAGGGAGAAATATAAAAAGCTTCTTAATAATAAGTTAAAAGCTGAAGTCAGAGAGCTTTTTGAAAAAGCTCCTTATTGAAATTGTGATCCAATTGATCAAACACTCACTCAAACATGTGATAATTTGAGTTGCATTTTGTACCGAGCTTATACTGTAACATCCTAATTTTTATATAATTATAATTTAGAGATAATTATGAAATTAATAGTAATTTTTGGGTAAAAAGAAAAGAGGAATTTAGTTAAAATATATTTTAAAATAATAATAAATATATATAGATATATATTAAAAATTAATAATTATAAATATATATATATATTTAAAAATAATAAAAAATAAATAAATATTATAAACAATAAAATAATATATATATATATAAAAGTAAAGAAAAGTGTGGGCGCCCACACAATGAAAAAACGGGAGAGGCACAAAAAGTTCCTCTCACCATTTTTATAAGAGATTGTGGGCAACAAAATGAAAACTACGTGCCTTCCGCAGTTTTCATGAGGAGGGCGTATTATAAATACCCCCTCTCCCTCGTCCTCACTTCACACACCTCAAGTGTGAAGAAAAGTATAGAGTGAAGCATTAGTAGGAGTATTTTTATATCTTTGGGGATCGATAAGGTACTCAATATTACTTCTCATCTCAGAATTGTTTTTATAGAAATGTTCTAAATAATTTTCTCTAATCATCATAAAATTATTACCATAAGAAAGAGAAAATTATTTAGAACATTTCTATAAAAACAATTCTGAGATGAGAAGTAATATTAAGTACCTTATCGATATCCAAAGATATAAAAATACTCCTACTAATAATTCACTCTACACTTTTCTTCACACTTGAGGTGTGTGAAGTGAGGACGGGGGAGAGGGGATATTTATAATACTCCCTCCTCATAAAAATTGTGGAAGGCACGCCTTCCCCAGTTTTCATTTAACGCCCACAATCTCTTATAAAAATGGTGGGAGGCACTTTTTGTGCCTCCCCCGTTTTTTTATTGTGATGGGCGCCCACACTTTTCTTTTCTTTTATATATATATATATATATATATATTATTTTATTGTTTATAATATTTATTTATTTATTATTATTTTTAAATATATATATTTATAATTATTAATTTTTAATATATATGTATATATATTTATGATTATTTTAATATATTTTAACTAAATTTCTCTTTTCTTTTTACCTAAAAATTACTATTAATTACATTATTATCTCTAAATTATAATTATATAAAAATTATGATGTTACAACGTGCCCCGGACCATGGGTCGTTCTCCTCATTGAAACTGGTGGGGTGTCGCAGCCCCTCATTGAAACTGGTGGGGTAGTCCCTCATTGAAACTGGTGGGGCAATAAACAGCCAACCATCGTGCACCAATGGAGGCTATACCACGTGGTAAAATAATATACTCCATCTTATCCCAAACCCATTATCACAATAATTTATCAATAATTATTTCAATGGGATTTTCCCGAATATATACATATTTTTCTCATTTCAAATCATAAAATTCCACAAAGCTATTTTATATCAAAATACTTCACAATATAATGAAAACTTTCTCAATCACAATAAACCTTTACTCATTGGAGTAAATATCAAAATACTCGCAAACAGCATATCAACACAAATAATAAGTGGAAAGTGGTTACCTTTCGCCAAAGCAAAATTATAATCACAAGCTCCTAATCCAAGAGCTCAAATATACGCCAAAAATCAATCTACAATAATCAATTTATAAAATGGCTAAATTATAAATCATCATCCTAAAAAAATATCTAAACCGATTAAAACCTCAAGAATACCTCCAATAATCCAAATAAATTATTTAACCTAAATTTAATCGGTTAAAAAGCCTAATATAGAATTATTCATAGATTAGTTATGTAAAGATTTTATTATAAAATTATATGATAATTAAGTAACAAAAGTAACTTGATTAAAATTAACTATTAATTATCCTCTACATTCCTATAGCCTCATATTAACAAAACTCAAATTTATCCAAAATCATAATCTTAAAATTTTCTCTAATCATCATAAAATTATTACCATAAGAAAGAGAAAATTATTTAAAATATTTCTATAAAAACAATTCTGAGATGAGAAGTAATATTAAGTACCTTATCGATCTCCAAAAATATAAAAATACTCATACTAATACTTCACTCTATACTTTTCTTCACACTTAAGGTGTGTGAAGTGAGGACGGGGAAAAGGAGGTATTTATAATACTCCCTCCTCATGAAAACTACGGAAGGCACTACGTGCCTTCCCCAGTTTTCATTTTGAGATTGTGGGCGTTGCCCACAATCTCTTATAAAAATGGTGGGAGGCACTTTTTGTGCCTCCCCCGTTTTTTCATTGTGATGGGCGCCCACACTTTTCTTTTCTTTTATATATATATATATATATTATTTTATTGTTTATAATATTTATTTATTTATTATTATTTTTAAATATATATATTTATAATTTTTAATTTTTAATATATATGTATATATATTTATGATTATTTTAAAATATATTTTAACTAAATTCCTCTTTTCTTTTTAGCCAAAAATTACTATTAATTTCATAATTATCTCTAAATTATAATTATATAAAAATTAGGATGTTACAATTCTCTCCACCTAAATAGAATTTTGTCCCCAAAATTTGATTTAAATAATGAACAAGAATACAATAATTCAAAATAAACAAGCATAATCGCAACTTTAAGCAAACAAGTTAGGAAAATCACGACGCATTCTTTCTTCAGTCTCCCAAGTCACATCTCCAGGTGTCATACCCTTTCAAAAGACTTTCACCAATCAGATGGTCTTTTTCCGCAGTTGTTTGTTTTGGACATCTAAAATCCTCTATGATTCTGCTATATAAGTTAAGTTTTCTCTCAACTCAACTTCCTCAGGCTTAATGACATGAGACGGATCTGGATGATACTTCTTCAATTGTGATACGTGGAATATGTTGTGCACGTTAGACAAGTGCGGAGGCAAAGCGATTCGATAAGCTACTGACCTAATCCGCTCCAAAATCTCGTATGGTCAATGAATCGGGGAGTCAACTTCTTTGCTTTAATAGACCTTCCAATGCCCGTTATGGGTGAAACCTTTAGGAAAACATGATCTCCTTCATTAAATTCCAATGGTCTCCTTCGATGATCCGCATAACTCTTCTGTCGGCTCTGAGCTGTCAACAATTTCTGTCGTATCATTTCAATCTTTCGCAATATTTGGTCCACCAAATCTGGTCCAATAATGGTTCTTTCACTCAATTCGGTTCAACATAATGGCGATCTACACCTTCGACCATATAAAGCCTCAAAAGGTGCCATTTGAATACTGGAATGGTAGCTATTATTATATGCAAATTCTGCCAATGGCAAGTGCTTGTCCCAACTACCTGAGAGCTCGATGGCGCACGCTCTCAACATGTCTTCGAGTATCTGAATAGTTCTCTCGGTTTGACCATCTGTCTGAGGATGATAAGCGGTACTATACTTTAACTTTGTCCCCATGGCTTCTTGCAGGGATTTCCAAAAGTTTGAAGTAAACCTTAGATCACGATCCGATATGATACTTTCTGGCATTCCATGTATACGAACAATCTCTTTAATATACATTCAAAATACTCAAATTGTTTATAATATTTATTTATTTATTATTATTTTTAAATATATATATATTTTTTTTTAATTTTTAATTTTTAATATATATGTATATATATTTATTATTATTTTAAAATATATTTTAACTAAATTCCTCTTTTCTTTTTACCCAAAAATTACTATTAATTTCATAATTATCTCTAAATTATAATTATATAAAAATTAGGATGTTACATATACCGTAAAATCGGACTTATTAGACTCAAATAAGCCAAAACAAACAGTTTCTAAGTAACTCAAACTTAGCCGCAGTAATTATTACTACCTCAGGTCCTAAATATAGGATATAGTTTGTAGTGCAAAACTATGTTCTATATTTAGAATCGACGAGAGTATTAAATAACACGTAATGAATTAATTTTTATATTATATTACGTAATTGTTTCACACAAATATCATTTATAATATGCGTTGTGTTGTACATATGTAACTAGTTACGTTACGTCGGTGCTGGCGATGAAAATATTAAAAAAAAATTATTGTCAGGCATAACGAATAATGATGTACTGTAATTCTTACAAAGATGAAGCTTTCATATTCTTAAAATAGGTTTGATTTTATAAACATTCGTTCCTCCTAAAATAGGCAAGCGGACATGTAGTAAGCGCAATTCAAGAATAAAACGGTCCAATTTTCTCTTGTCTCAATGACAATGTTATTAATATAATAATTTTTTGATACATATGTTATTAATATAATATAATACAAATGCATTCTATTTCTAATTTTCTATACAAGCAGTCTCTTCCCTCGCGCCCCACGTTTTTTGACCTATTATTTGTTTGTTTGAAATAATTTATTTTTAGATAATAAGTATTTATAATTCGTGATTCACGGTATATGAGATAAGTATGTGAGAGGAGTTTGGTCCCGACTTATATAATAAGTATTTATTTCCTAAAAATAAACTATTCCAAACACTCATTTTCATACTTTCTTCATGTCCATTTTGTTTTGTTTTTATCTGTTAGTACTTTTTTTAAAAAAAGGGGAATATTCAAAAGAAAGGATAGTATATAATCACTGAAAAGGCACAATCACAAGTGAAATGTTGCTATTTTTCATACTGAAACTTGTCCTTACATACTCATTAGTATTTTTTTTTGAATGAGCATCCGGTATCTCAAATCAGACTATCTTTCAGGTACATTAACGGGTTTAGACTAATCCTGGGAGGGGGCGGGACCCTGAACCCCTACCACTTATGCTGCTGTGTTCCCAAGGCTCAAACTTGAGACCTTTAATTAAGTTAGAACAATTCCCTTACCAATTGGTCCAGACGCTCAGTCATACTCAATGGTTGTTACTACGACTTTTTGGTAATTAAGTCATTTTCCTGTAACCTCATAATAATTTCCAAAAAAATCCCCAAAACCCGTTAATGATTATGCAGAGAGACAGTGACATTTTTGGGTTTTAGCCGTGTGCGCATTTTTTCTTAATAATTCACGTACTTGCTATATTTTTTATATAGGGTTTGAACTCACGAAACCATACTTAGGAGAGGTTTAAGAAAGATGGGACTAGTTGGGTTATAAACTAACTATGTTTACTTTAAAACAGTACAATACCTCTATGAGAAGACTCAAAATAGTTTTAAATTAAGCCTTTATTTAAAAAAATCATTGGCAAAAAACAATTTTTTATAAAAAAAATCAGTTCCATGCACATTGATATCCCGTAATTGATTTTTTATTCTCACCCGAGGTGCATGTGCTTCCAACTATCCATACTCCATCGTGTCTCGTAAAATTGATGATAATTTTATCTTTTATTTATTATTTTATACACTTTATTTTGCTTAGTACAGTATATATTAAATAGGGATGGAGTTAAAAAAATTGTTAAATTTTATGGTAATATTAATAAAATTTAAAATTTTTCTTGATTCTAATGAAATATGTTGGAGATGGATTATAAATAGGTTAAGAGGAGTATATTGTTAGACTATAAAATCATTAACAATGTCTGTAAGCATTAATTTTTTTTAATTGGACAAGTTATTTTTGACAACTGGGAATGTGCACTTTTTTATCTGCCCATTCTTTACTTGCATTTTATTCTTGCATGAAATAAAACTAATTTTTTTATCTGAATTTTAATATTTGCTTACAAATTCAATTAACTACTACCTTGTGCACGTGTGTTCTTATTATGCAGAGTTTCCCTTAAAATATATTTAAAAAAAATTGAAGTTATTTATCTTGGCCTGCTTAACTAAGGGCTCATTTGGAATAGCTTATTTTTAGGCAATAAATGCTTATAAATCATGATTCATGATATACAAAATATAAGTATATAAGACGAGTTTTATCTCAGCTTACGTAATAAATATTTATATCCAAAAAATAAATGCTCCCACACATACACTAAATGAATAAGGAACATTTAAGTTCGGTATTGTAAATTTCAATCTCACCTCAAGAGGAGGGAGCGCGCGCGGCACAGTTTGTTTAATTATATCACTTAATCTATGAATGAACCCTCTGATCAAGTCAATGAAAGAATGAGCCCTAGAAACAATTTTACATGTCACTCCTTTTATTTTTTCCTAAATTGTTGTCAGAATAATCTTCACGTACATTCGTGTATTGCCGTCTTTGAGGCTACAAAAATAATAATTTTGATGAAACTCGTGTGATTATTTAATAACCATCATAACGCCACCAGAAAAATTATTTTCATTTTTTTAATATCTTAAAAAAATGGTTGAAAAATCTTTCATTACAATATTTATCATCTAAAATTATCTATTGGCTTAGGTCTTTAAACGAATGTAGCTCATCTTCAACTCTATGTGAATGATTTTCATTTTGCACATAGTTAAATAAGGTTGCACCTAATTCTTAAATAAATTTGAACATATTTATATAATAAATTTTGTAATGTTTTTTTCCAGTCGTTTTTTTCCTGAAAATATTTTCAGTCGTTACAAATTTTTCTGCACAAAAGTGTCTACTGAAACATGTTTTTGAACTCAGTGTATAACTGATTTTCAGCTCTATGTCAATGACTTTCATTTTATACATAGTTAAATAAATAAGGTTGCACCTAACCTTCAAACAAAATTTCAGCACACTTCGATAATAAATTTTGTAATGGTTTTTTCAGACGTTTTTCCTGAATTTTTCCCTTTTTAATTTTCAGTTTTCACACAACCCTCTTCTTCTGCAGACATGGGATGGAGACTGCCAGCGTTACCAGTCATGGCATGAGCCGCGAGCTACCAACCTTGCCTTGCCTTACTTCACGTGGCCATTTCCCTCTCTGATTTCTCTCACTATATAAACCTTTCTCTTCCTCCTTCAGAATCCCACCATTTTCATTTTCTCTCCTCCCACAAATCTCACCGCTCCATTATTTCACTCACTTCCTCTTTTATTCCATAAGGCCAGTGAATCAGGTACACTCTACTTTACCTTTTACTCTCTTCTTGTTCTGCTTCTTCCCCAACGGTCTGCTTCTCCCATTCGCGATCTGGAATCTCCATCCTATACGTTCTTCAATGCATATTTAAATTCCTATTCTCCGTCTTTTTATCTGAGTTTAAGTTTTGCGACTTGGCTTTTCACAACGCACATTCAAATTCGGAGCCTAATAATTTTTTGAATTTGTTTTTTTTTTCCTTTAAAATTTTCTGGTTTAAGAGCTCGACATCTTCTTCTTAGAATCTCAGTTCTTGCTTCCATTCACTGATTGGAATCTAATTTTGTAATGTTATTAACTGATTTAATTACGTACATTGCATGGATTTGGATTTTCCTGCTGAATAGAGATCCTGCAGGATACGCTTTCCTAGTAGCTCGGCTTTGCTATTCATGTGTTGAACTTGAATGTGCGTTCGCTCTTGTTATAATGCCAAGTCTGAATAGTTATAGCAGTTGATTGGCGGCTTGGAATTTGCTATGGACGGTGAATTTGCTTCGTTTACTTCCTTTCTATTTTATTATTATTCTATTGTTAATAGTATGCTCGTTACCTTTCTCTTTCTGGTCGCAATTTCCTAGCGATAGTAGCATTGTGTCTTCTTCCCCAAACATTAATGCATTTCCTAGCGATAAGTTTTTTCATATCTGTGGTGTCTCTAATATTCTTTAATACCTATTTGAGTGCAAACTAGAAAATAATCTGTTTGTATGTCATCAGATCTTTGTTTATTCAAGATGGCAACTGGACAACTGTTCTCCCGTACCACACAAGCATTATTTTACAACTACAAGCAACTTCCTATCCAGCGGATGCTTGATTTTGACTTCCTATGTGGTTTGTACCAATTCTTTTCATCTTCTAGTATGTTTTCTATGGTATTCCTTTGGAGTGGACAGACTGCAGCAAATTGGACAATTGCATATTTTTGTTCTTATTTTAAATGAAGGCGCCATTTTATTTTATAGGTAGGGAGACGCCATCAGTTGCTGGAATCATTAATCCTGGTTCTGAGGGATTTCAGAAGCTCTTTTTTGGTCAAGATGAAATTGCAATCCCAGTGCATTCTACGTATGTGTTGTTTGTTCATTTCTGTTTGCAGTCTGTCTGTCCTTTACCTCAGATTTGGATTTGGAGTCTTGAATGTAATCAGTCGAGCGGTGCTTTTTTCTTCATTTTAGTGGGCTTCATTATTGCAAAATACTGCTAAAAATTGGTAATTAACCAGTAGGAAATGATATATGGTTTTGACTGAGTATAAAATGCTCTCAGCTCTGTGTTTGTTTATTTTGCAGCATTGAAGCAGCGTGTGCTGCACATCCTACTGCTGATGTCTTCATCAATTTTGCATCATTTAGGAGGTCTGTGTTTATTATTATTATTTTATGACTTGATGTGTCTCAAGGCACTATAGGCTGATAATGATTGACATACTTGCAGTGCTGCTGCTTCATCCATGGCTGCATTGAAGCAGCCAACAATTAGAGTTGTTGCTATTATTGCTGAAGGTGTACCTGAGTCTGACACCAAGCATTTGATTGCATATGCCCGGTCAAACAATAAGGTGAGAAGAGAAATGGAACTTCATTATACAAACAAATGGCTAAAGAGAATTTAGTCTGGCAAATTAATTTTACTGCTGATGCTATGGTAGGTTGTTATCGGACCAGCCACTGTTGGAGGTATTCAAGCTGGTGCTTTTAAGATAGGTGACACGGCTGGAACAATTGACAATATTATTCAATGCAAGCTGTACAGGCCTGGATCCGTTGGTTTTGTTTCTAAATCTGTATGTAGCCATTCCTTTTCATGTCTTTGCATTGCTTGACATGCCTTTTTATCTCGTACACATTCTGAAATTTTCCATAATACTGCAAGTTGTGGGGGTATGTTGAATGTGTTTGCAAATATACACTTTTTCCTTTTAGATACTATATACTTGGTTTATTCATGCTTGTTTTCTACTCACAACACCACTCAGAACGTGATGGCCACTCTTTTTATCTTGTACTCCCCTTTATGGTTCTATGTTGATGGAAGACCCTTCATATCTTGTTTTTTCGACTGGCTTGTGGAATAATTTCATTAGGTGAAAATAAAAAACTGAATATCTGAGTATAACAGGATGCAAATTGGAAGAACACGCATATCTTTGTCACTTACCTAGCAATCTGTCAAGCGCACATCCATCAACATCTTTAAATCTATTAATCTATGGCTATGAAATTAAATTGGTGAATATTGAACTTTCTTATTGTTGATTTTATAACAGAATTATGACTTACTCATTGGGGTAAACTGCTCTCTTTCCCTAAGAGATACTCAAATTATGTTACTCTTATATTATGACATATTGATATATAGTCAAATAATCATCTAGATTTGAATATTATTTTCTTGTGTCACATAATGAATGACTAAGGGGAGATAAACTTGATGGACTGTAGGGTGGGATGTCCAACGAATTGTACAACAGTATTGCTCGGGTAACAGATGGAATTTATGAAGGTATCACTGTTTCAGTTTTATCTTTCTGTATTTCTTAAAGAAGTTGTTGAGTTATAACTTGTTTTGCAATAGGCATTGCGATTGGAGGAGATGTTTTTCCTGGTTCTACTCTTTCTGATCATATTTTGCGGTATAACAACATACCCCAGGTAAGCTGCTCTCTCTCTCTCTGGGGACTGCATATCATGTCTACAAACTTTAAGCAGCTGGTGAGAGTTCAAAGAATTTAAGTTTCTTGTTACTAAACTGTTTCACTTTATTTTAAATCTCAGGTTAAAATGATGATAGTACTTGGGGAATTGGGCGGACGAGATGAGTATTCCCTAGTAGAAGCCCTAAAACATGGGAAAGTGACAAAACCGGTTGTTGCCTGGGTCAGTGGAACCTGTGCACGACTCTTCAAGTCTGAAGTACAATTTGGCCATGCTGTATGTTGCTTTTCCACTACATTTGACTAAGTTCTCGGTTAAAGCATTACTTAATTAAGAAGACAACATTCCTAATGCCTCTTGGCCCTTACATATATATATATATATGTCAGGGGGCTAAAAGTGGTGGTGAAATGGAGTCTGCTCAAGCAAAGAATCAAGCACTTAGAGAAGCTGGAGCTATTGTTCCCACTTCATATGAAGCTTTTGAAGCTGCAATTAAGGAAACATTTGACAAATTGGTTTGTTTTCAGTATCTCTTCCATCTTGAGCATTTGCTATTATGAATGCAAGCCTTGTTACCATCCCCAAGATCCCAACCCCTCAAGAGAGAAGTGCTTAAAGAAATTTCTCTAGTTTCCTTCATTGGCTATAATGCGTTCGGTTAATACTTTCGTAGGTAAAAGAAGGAAAAATCACGCCAGTGAAGGAGTTTACTCCTCCAGAGATTCCTGAGGACCTTAATTCTGCAATTAGGAACGGAAAAGTTCGCGCTCCAACTCATATTATTTCCACCATCTCTGATGATAGAGGCATGTTGGGATCCATCATTCATTACTTCTGTAACACACTATTGTTTTTTGTGTCTTAGACTTGATAGATGAACTGAAGTTTTCTCCCGAATTTTCTGCAGGTGAGGAGCCATGCTATGCTGGTGTTCCCATGTCTAACATTATTGAAAAAGGTTTGGGTGTAGGTGATGTTATATCTCTCCTGTGGTTTAAACGCAGCCTTCCTCGTTATTGCACAAAATTTATCGAGGTAGGGTATTGATAACCATCTTTTCTCTTCCGTGTCCTTAGTCCGTGAAACTGGTCAATGCTCAAGCTCTTTATAATCGTCCTTGTGCTGTCAACGTATCATTTAGATATTGCTTTGTGAGACAAACTATTGATTCCATCCTTTAGCTTCTTCATTGCTGATATATGCATTTGTCAGATATGCATCATGCTATGTGCCGACCATGGTCCTTGCGTCTCTGGTGCGCACAATGCTATAGTGACAGCGAGGGCAGGGAAGGACCTTGTCTCCAGCCTGGTATCAGGTGAATATAGCCCTCGAAGTTTCCACTTCGGGAGTATGCTTAAGATTTATTTGAGCGTCCTGATTCAGTATGCCATTTTTTCGATGCAATGGTGAATAATGAGCTGCTGATCCAGGTTTGCTTACAATTGGTCCTCGATTTGGTGGTGCCATTGATGATGCTGCTCGTTACTTCAAGGATGCTTATGACAGGGTATGTTATCAGCCTTTGCCACTTTGGCCTGTTTGCCTTTTTCTTTTTTAATTTTTTTTATACATATCAGAAGCCTATGCTACAACACTAACACGGGGACTATACTATGCCTTGTCAGAATCTTACACCTTACGAATATGTTGAAGGTATGAAGAAGAAGGGCATCCGCGTGCCAGGAATAGGGCACAGGTACGATACGACAGTTTTGCTAATTCTGTTTCTGTTGCTGGTACTATAATACTTCAAATGTTTGAAACCCGTTTTCACTCTATTAAAAAGGATCAAGAGCAGAGACAACAGAGATAAGAGAGTAGAGTTGCTACAGAAGTTTGCAAACACCCACTTTCCTTCCGTAAAATACATGGAATATGCCGTTAAGGTTGAAAACTACACCCTTACAAAGGCAAATAACCTGGTTCTCAACGTAGACGGTGCAATTGGGTCCCTTTTCTTGGATCTTCTTTCTGGCAGTAGGATGTTCACCAAGCAAGAAATCGATGAAATTGTCGAGATTGGCTATCTGAATGGGCTATTTGTTCTGGCTCGCTCTATTGGACTCATTGGGTGAGTTGCATTTTCTTCATTGCTTGATTTCCCCTTTGGACCCTTGTTTTTTCATATATGTGAAGGTAGGTCCACATATCACGCATTATTTTGTTCCTTTGTGGCCCTTTTTTCCACTAGCCTCTTGTGGACCGACAATTCCACTTTCATCGCTTAGGTGGTCCTACGTTCACTGATACTGATTGTGCTTATTAGCAACATAATTAAATTCGGATCGGTGAGTGAACGGTCAGAGTATTAGGTCAAAGGTCAGTAGGTCAAATTATAGTCAAACTGGAGTTAAACCAAGACCAAATCGGTAAGAAATGGAATATTTTAGATTTATAGTATGAAATTATAAAGGAAAAAAAAAGATTTTAAAAATTTAAAATTAAAAACTTGACCCGGACCAGTTTAGTGGCTGAGTCGCTGGTTTCCGGTCCGGGTTAGATAATCTGACTTATTAGTGATTAAGTGCAGGGCCTTGCTTTTGCATGTATTAAAGAAATTACTTAATAGTAATTGTACCTAGATAAAATTTCAAGTGTATAGTTCTGATCATGGCTTTCTCATATCCTTATTTCTTGATATATAATTTTCAGGCATACCTTTGACCAGAAGAGATTGAAACAACCACTGTATCGCCACCCATGGGAGGATGTTCTCTACGCGAAGTGAGAAGATTTCTTGCTTCCATATGTCAATGAAAAATTCCTAAATCAGCAATATGCGGGAATGTTTTTTTTTGGGGGGGGGGGTTGATCCATGTATTTTTCTTTTGTAGGTTGTGCCAAAATTGTTGGAAGAATTCTAAGTTAGGGTGCGTGTGGTGCGCTATATGAAATAGATTTCTCAAGTTCTAAAGCTCCGCATAAAAAAGAGATGAGCATCATTGAGAAATGGTAATAATGGCAATAAATAATTAAATATATTACTACTATATATTTATATCCATCCATCCATGCATCCATCTATCTATTATATCTATAGAAAGTTTGTAGTAACTATGCATACTAATGACATTAATTTTTTAACCTAGCTTGTAGTAATCATTCATACTAACAATCTTACCTTTTCAACCTTGATTAGTGAAGGCAAATGTTATTCAAGTTTTCATATATCTATTGATGGCTGTGTCAAGGAATTGAAAATAAAATATTAAAATTTTGGGAGTGACCTAAAATTGACAAAACTATGGGAAAGATGGTTTGGGAGAGAAAAAAACTGTTTGAATGTTATTGTGAATCATTTGGAAAATAAAAAGGCACTTGAACATTATCTATGAAATAATAAATGCCAATATGAAGCAAAGTCTATTTACTATTTAACTGTACACCTTTCATATGCTTGCTAAAAAAGAATATTTGAATGTTAATTATAAATCGGTCAAAAAATGAAAAAGCCACTAAAAGCTTGTAGTACTCAATTGTACACATTTCATATACTTGCCAAAAAAAGGTTACTTGAATGTTAATTATAAATTGGTCAGAAAATGAAAAACCACTTAAAGCTTGTAGTGACCATGCATACTAACTGCACATACTTTTTAAACCTGATTAGTGAAAAAGCCCCCTCACAAAATTGTGCAGAAGTCAGAAGACATGAGATCTTTTTTTATTAAAAAAAAAAGAACATGAGCTATTCAAACTTTCATATATCTTTTATGGTTGTGTCAAGGGATTGAGAATAAAATATATTTTTTATAATATTGAACACAAAATATTAAAATTTTGGAATTGACATGAAATTGGTTTTAATATTCTAACAAATTAAAAGCATAAACTTTTCTAGAAAACTTAGGGAAAGATAGTCTGGGAGAAAAAGGCTACTTGAATGCTAATTATGAATTACAGTGTTCGGATGTTTTTTCAAAACCTAGGTTTTGAATCAAAACCATGGTTTAGTTGCCAAACACCCAAAATATTTTCAAACTATGGTTTTGATCTCAAACCATCTCAAAACCTAGGTTTTGGAAAATCTTTTTTTTTTGCCTTTTCTCTTGTGTAGGCCCCACCCCCTCTCATTATGTGGGCTTCTCACAATGAAAAAAAATTATTTTGATCACAATATCTAAACACTTTTATTTTATCAAAATCACTTTTTTTTCATAATCTATTATGTTCAGAATCTATTCTCTATAAGATATTCTCTACTTTTTCTCCAGAAGCTATTCTCTAAAGGCTAATCCGAGCGCACCCTTATTTGGACAATGAAAAAACACTTGAACATTATCTCTAAAATAGTAAATGTCAATGTAAAGTAGGTATATTTACTATTCAACTATACACCTTTCGTATACCTACCAAAAAAGTCACTTGAATATTAATTATAAATTGGTCAGAAAATAAAAAACGACTTACTTTTTAATTGTATTGGCAATATTTTAAATAACAAAATAAAAAACAAAAAAAAGAAGTATTTAGAACTAACCATTGGAGCATTTATGCATTTTGATTACTTGGTTTTATTCTCTTAATTAACCATATTGAATTGCTATAAATCACCATAATTGTCGGTGGCAAGAAATTTTCATATTTAATCATCATTAAGCCACTACCTTTAATCAACATTGTGGCTTATCAATGGTCATGCTACGTTCCCTACTTATAAAAGATAATACATGGTGTGTAGTTAATGTACATCAAACTCTATCTCTAGTCCTCTTTCCTCCCTCCTCTTTGAGAGAATTTGGGTTCAACTGACAATAAGTCTACCAATGAAGAAGGAAGCGGCTGGAAGACATGTAACTATGGGGTAATCGAGATTTAAGTCACAATTAGAGATGATGGAAGAATATGAGCTGCCATGGCCAATGGGGGAGGACGGAGCAAGTGTTAGTTGGACGTCGATGAAGATGGTGATGAAAAGTTGTTGGGCATCAAAGATCTAAGCAAAGTAGACTAGAGGGATTTGGAAAAACTATGAGAGATTGAAATATGCTAAGTAAAGTTTGATTGTATAGCTTAGAGATGGAAGTTCAGATTCATTGGTAGATTTGAGTTGGGAAAGAATTACTTAAGAAGTGAGTTTGATTACTAATTAATAATTTGATTAGTACCAAAGTTTTTTATAAATGCATTATAGATATTGGATAGTATGAATGGGGGTTCTCTAGTGATTTTGAAAAAGGCATGAAAGGAATACTCATATAACCTTTTTAATTATAAGCAACAATTATTCAAATTTCGTAAGACGAATTGGCGATCAAAATTAGTTAAAAATAATGAATGTATAAGAGATATATATATATATATATATATATATATATTGAAACATTTCCTTATTTATGAAGATATACAAAAATTTTGGGAGTGACCTAAAATTAATTTTAATATCCCAACAAATTAAAAGTATAAATTTTTTTTAGAAAACCTAATAACTCTTTAATCAAGCTAAGCAAGTCTTTACATCTTAACATAATTGTCATTCTTTCCCATTCTAAAATTTAATTTCAAAAATAATTTTTTAATATGTGACCACAAATTAATATAAATAAGGATGTTAATTGATGATTAATGATTATAATTAATAATACAAAACAACACCCCACACTAATCTTATATCTAATATGTAGCGGTTAGTGAGAGAGACTCGAGAATTTTCTGCCAACAAATCATCGTGCTTACAACCTATGATTTTTCTGTTCAAGTTAACTACATATATTATGTTGGGTGTTTTTCTTTTTTATTTAGGTGTTTAAAGTTCTACCAAAACTTATTGTTAGAATTTTATTGTCAATATTTCAAATAATATTTCCAAAGGGCCGTGAATGGGAGGGGAGAGATTGATCTGCTTTTAATATATTAGGGGTAAAATTGCATAACAAAATATTTCAAGGGTGTTAGATGCCTTGAAACATATTTCATGGACCTACATACATCTTAACTCACTATTAAATTATTTGGGATTGGAAATACTAACTGTTAGAATACTATTATGAAAACAAATTTCTTATGGTGTTACACAAAATGTTAGTTATAATTTTTTAGAACACAAATAATTATTTTGAATCATTAATTAATTGAAACATGATTATTTTAGTTTCTCTATTAATTATCAATTAATAGGGAATCTAAAACAATGTCATAGTTAGTTTAATTGCTATCTCCTTTGACGGTTGTTTTATTTCCTTTTGGTGTTATTGAAAATATTCATTACAAATAAATTGACTTTCAGTCATTATTATAGAAAATGTCTTTAAAGCTTTTAGCCATAAGTCATTTTCAACAATAGTGTCAAAAATTATCGCTAGAGAAAAGTTTCTACTAGCTCCTGTCTGTGTGCCATGTAACCACCAAAGGTTATCAACTCAAATGTCTCTCCTCCAAAAATCAAACTCTTTGTAATAGCAACTAAAAAAGGCGTTGCTAAAAGACCTTTTTTTTGTAGTGATTACTTAATAATTATTTTGACAAAGGAAGGTGGGATTGAAACAGAATATCAAGATTTGGGAGGGGAGGCTAAAATCAATTTTAACATTAAGCTCAATCAAGTCAATTTTATTAATATTATAGCGGATGTCAAATGTTATGCAAGCAATAAATGAATTATTTTGGAGGGGGAGAAATGAAATTTCCTAGGAATAAAATGGTGATACCTACCTATTTCAGACTTGATACATCAACCACTCATATGATTATTCGGAAAGCACAAAAAAAAAACATAAACTCTTTTCCGTTAAAGAAAAAATAACTATTTAATCTTTGCTTGATAACTTATACCGCTTAAGAAAATGAACTAACAAAAAAAAAATCATTTACAAGGGCAACCAATCACAAATTTTCAAACAATAAAAATATTTCTTCATGATCATATTGTAAAATCTACATCATATAATATGCACAGGAGAAGCCTCTAGCTTCATACTATAGAGAGAAGATATTTCCTCCCACCACCCATTTTTACTGTCTCCAAAACAATACATTCTACTTCAGGTAAAAAAGGAAGCAATACATTTTACAAACTTTACTGAAATGCTTATACCTTATTATTTTTAAAATTTTCCTTTCTCTCTTTCCTTTCAGTAAAAAAAATGGTTTGAATTTGTTTTAAACTTAATTGTGAGTTGTTCCCAAAGTTCTTGACACTTAACTAATTTTAACTGAATTTTAAATAAAATAAAATAAAAACGGAGAGGATAAAAAATTATAATTTGAAAACATTATTTATACTGTTACATAAAGTTAGTATATTCAATATTTCTTAAATGCGCATATATGAAGAAGAAAATTTGTCGGCCCAAAAACTGGACAAGAAATTTTCATTCCTCATCCCAAACAGGGGCACACCTAAATTTGTCAGTGGTCTTCGATGCGACCCAACGGGCCAGCCCAGTCACACGTTATAAGGAGCTTTTAAGCCTAACAGGGGGAATCAATATCCACGAGTTGCTCAGGTCAGGCGATGGTAAACTTAAAAATTCATAAACAACGAAAACACCCTGACAGGTGCAAGAAAATAGTAGTACGACTACGATTAGTTCAGAATATGAAGACTAGTAGATGAAAAAATTTAGTACTTAATAGTTTAAATAATTAATAAAGATGGTAATAACAAAAAAAACTGTTTTTTTAAAAGATATATATTCGGGAGAAACATATATTTTGGTTGGAAATTAAAAAAAGTCTGTGATTGTTGACAGCAAGGGGACAAGGAACGACTTGCCTCTCAGCAATAGTGATTGTTAGTATTACACTGCGATAATAAAAATCATTGCTAGTGTTCGTCTTCTATATATATTTAGATTAGTTTTTAGAGAATAATTTTTATAATTTATAAAATAAATGAGATAAGTATGTAAAAAAACATTTATCTCGAAAAATATTTCAGAAATCATAATTTTGGTATTACACAAACACCTGTAAATTTATTACGGTCCTTACTTTTATGGCCCCCATCATTGTCGCAATTTCATGGTGGTCCCCTGAATCTCTGCTTTTCATTTATTCATTTTTTAATTTAATTTTTCAAATAATACTAGCACTATGTTTGAGCAAATTTCACTTTCCATGGCAAATTTTTTACCATGAACTTTCCATAGCAAAAAGAACAGTAAAATAGGTTAAAAATTAAATTATATAATACAATTTATGTTTAGATTATTTTTTTAAAAAAGAAGGTGGGATCAACTATCTTTTTTTTTTATAAGATATTTAATTTCTTCTCTTTTTAAAACAGAAACTTCTTCTTTTTTTCACTTTTTGAAAAAGAAGTTGAGACCAAGAATGTGATTTAAAGCTGTTTTTTTTCCTTCCAAAAGTCTAATAAAAAAAACACTGTTCCAAACATCATAAAAAACTGAATAGTGACTTTTGGTGGTTGGGATGCACGTTTGAACATCCAAATGTGATCCCCAACATACTCTTATGCCTTATTTGGTATGATGGAAGTAGAAGTGGAATTGAAAACAGAATTAGAAGTGGAACTCGAGATGGAAGTGAGTTTTAAAACATGTTTGATATAATGGTGGTAGAAGGATGGAAGTGGGATATAATTTTTAATTAAAATATCTATTTGTAATATAAAAATACCAAAATACCCTCCAAAAAAAGAAAAGAGAAAAAAAACACTTCCTCTTTCAGTCCATGTTAACCGCCATCCCCCCACCATCATCACCGGAAAAGCGACTTGTTGAACACCGAAACAATGACCCAAATCGCACATGGCTATAATCAAAATTGGAGTCAACAAAATCGCATAAAAAAATTGAAATCGGAGTTTGCAAAAAAAAAAAATCAGCCAAAACTAAAATCTATAGTCTCAAAGTCCCCTGAAAACCATCCTCATCACAGAAAAAAAAATCAAGATCGGAGTTTGCACCATTAGACAAATGGATCCAAATTGTGGAATGGAGAAAACAAAAAACAAAGTTCCCTGACAACCATCCTCGTCAGAGAAGAGTAAGAAGACGCTAGATGTCGTGGAGGGTGGGAGATGAGGACGCCGGAGATCATGGAGGATGGGCAACTGAGGTTCGAATGACTTATGCCTCATCTGGTACAATGAAGCGATGACTATGAAGCAATGTCGAAGAGGGAGGAGATGGTGAAAAATAGAGATTCAAAAAATCGAAATCAAAGAAAGAAATCAAAATCATAAACAGTGAATAATCCCAAATCGTCGATGCCGCGACGTCCGCTGTGCTCCACTGTGATGTCTGTTGATTGTGTTTTCAAAAGAGGCGAAACCCAGATAATCGCGAAGTCCTCCTGTCTCCGCCGTAATGTTCGCCCTTCTCCACCTCGACGTCGGCTCGTCTACGCCATGATGTCTGCTGCCTAGATCAGAGAGTGAAATGTGAGCTCCGACTTCTTGAATGCAAAATAGCATTTTCGTTCGTATTGAGGCAGGGGCAAGATGGTCCAAATGTTTCATAACTTGAGGCAAGATGGTCCAAATATTTTCACTTCCAGAGAAGTGAGATTACTTCCATGGGTTATCCGATGGAACTCACATCCATCATTTTTTATGGAAGTGACTTCCATGTAGAAGTGGATTCCTACCAACCAAACAGCTCAATGTGTAGAGTTCACTTCAACTTCCACTTCCCTTGCCTCAATTCCCTCTTACCAAACGAGGCATTAGTATGTGTTCGGCTCCTCTCTCAAAACCATGGTTTTGGGAAAATCCTTTTTTTCCTTATGTGAGCCCCAACCTCTCTCTCTTATTGGTCCTTTCTCATTATATGGACCCCACATAATAAAAAAGCTATTCTAACCACAATATTCAAACATTCTCATTTTATCAAAATCACTTTTTCCTCATAAACTATTATGGTCAGAATATATTTTTCAGAAGCTATTCTTCACTTTTTCTCCAGAAGCTATTCTCCAAAAGCTAACCCAAACACACCCTTAAACAGTGTGAGTGTTTTGACACATGAGATCGTGAGTGTTTACTGTTTACATATGAACTAATTTGTAAAGTTAAATTTCTTAGGATACTGAAGAAAAATAAAAAGTATTACCTTGATTCTAAATATATGACTCAATTGATGTTTTTTAGAGAGATCAATGAAGTTAAATAAATTACTCCTTTTATTCCTAAATATAAGATAAAATTGACTTTTTTTGAAGAGATTAAGAAAGCTAATTAATTTATTTTAGAGTTTAGATTATCTGTATTTGTATTTTTTCTCCAAACGAATTTGTTTGACTAATAAATTGATATATTATTTAAATATATACAACATATAATATGATTAAGTAATTTATTTAGTTTCCTTAATTTCTAAAAAAAAATCAATTTTATCTTATATTTTGGACATGGCGGGAGTACTTTAGAGTATATTTATTATTTTTTCTTCAAACTAATTTATGTGACTTATAAACTAATATATAATCTAATTATATATAACTTATATCATGATCAAGTAATTTATTTATCTTCCTTAATTTTAAAAAAAGTTAAGTAGATTTTTTATTTAGAATAGGAGGAAAAAGAGTAGAAAGCAGAGGTACAGAGTAAATCAGATTAACACTACTCCCTCCGATCCTAATTATAAGATAAAGTTGACTTTTTTGGAGAAATTAAGAAAGCCAATTAAATTACTTTAGAGTGTTGATATTTTTAGTATCCTTAAATTATATATTAGTTTATTAGTCAAATTAATTAGTTTGGATAAAAAAATAAAAATAGAAATACTCTAAAGTAATTTAATTGACTTCTTTAATTTTTTCAAAAAAAAATTAAATTTATCTTATAATCAGGACAGAAAGGAGTATAATAAAGTAATGTGAATTTTATAGACAAATTATTAAATATACTGAAGATATGGATATCGATGGAGAGCCCAATTCCAAAGCATAGCCACTAATCAATTGATGCCTTTCTCAATTATATGGGCAGACCCCATCCTCAGCCACACGAAAGTCCAGCTCATGACACATGACAATTAAAAAACACTTCTTTTTTTTTTGCCATGCAATAAAATAACACTTAAATAAAGTTAAAAAAAAGATTGGGGAAAAAGTTCGGTTTGCGTTCGGTCCCGAGAGAGTGAAGGCTTTCAGAATCAGAAAAGTGACGCCAAACAAGAGAAACACTAGTCTGCGTGTCACTTCCTCTGAACTGTGTGGGAGCTTGGATTTTTTATTTTATTTTATTTTTTAGAATAATCTTTCGCTCCTTGCGTAGCTCGGACTCCAGGATCTTCGTGCTCGAGGCAGAAACCGACTTCAATTGAGTGATAGAACAGAGAAAGAGAAGACCCTTCAATGGCTGCGGCCGGCAGAGCGGCAAATTCACTTAACCAAGTTCACTCTTCGGGCTCAAGCTATAAAAGAACCCAGAATTCAGAGTCCATCAGCAAAGCAATTGCTCAGTACACTGAGGACGCTCGCCTCCATGCCGTCTTCGAGCAATCCGGCGAGTCCGGTAAGTCTTTTGATTACTCACAGTCCATAAAAACCACCATCCAGTCCATTCCTGAGGAACAGATTACGGCTTACCTTTTGAGAATTCAAAGAGGCGGCTATATTCAGCCCTTTGGTTGCATGATTACCGTAGATGAAGCCACTTTTCGGATTCTTGGGTACAGTGAAAATGCGCGGGATTTGCTGGGTATTACCCCTCAATCAGTTCCAAACCTTGAAAAATCTGAAACTCTCGCCGTTGGAGCTGATGTTCGCACTCTTTTTACCACCTCAAGTGCGGTGCTACTCGAAAAGGCCTCTGGGGCTCGGGAAATCACACTGTTAAACCCCATTTGGATTCATTCTAAGAATTCAGGGAAACCCTTTTATGCAATTTTGCATAGAATTGATGTGGGAATTGTGATTGATTTGGAACCTGCCAGAACAGAGGACCCTGCCCTATCCATTGCAGGGGCAGTGCAGTCTCAGAAGTTGGCGGTGCGCGCAATCTCGCAGTTGCAGTCGCTTCCTGGTGGAGATATTAAGCTTTTGTGTGATACTGTGGTTGAGAGTGTTAGGGAATTGACTGGATATGACCGGGTAATGGTTTATAAATTTCACGAGGATGAACATGGAGAGGTTGTTGCTGAGAGTAAGCGGCCAGACTTGGATCCTTATATCGGCTTGCACTATCCTGCTACTGATATCCCCCAGGCTTCAAGGTTCTTGTTCAAGCAGAATCGGGTGAGGATGATCGTGGATTGCAATGCCACTCCTGTTAAGGTAATTCAGGATGAAGCGCTTATGCAGCCACTATGCTTAGTTGGATCAACCCTTCGAGCCCCCCATGGGTGTCATGCACAGTATATGGCCAATATGGGATCGATCGCTTCACTGGTAATGGCAGTTATAATCAATGGGAACGATGAGGAAGCTGTTGGTGGTCGTAACTCAATGAAGCTTTGGGGCCTGGTTGTTTGTCATCATACTTCTGCTAGATGCATTCCTTTCCCTCTACGCTATGCTTGTGAGTTCCTCATGCAGGCCTTTGGGCTTCAGCTGAATATGGAACTTCAATTGGCATCGCAGTTATTGGAAAAACGTGTTTTAAGGACTCAGACCCTCTTGTGTGACATGTTGCTTCGGGACTCTCTTACTGGCATTGTTACTCAGAGCCCTAATATTATGGATCTTGTGAAATGTGACGGTGCAGCTCTCTACTATCAAGGTAACTACTACCCATTAGGCGTCACCCCAGCTGAGTCCCAGATAAAGGATATTATAGATTGGTTGTTGGCCAGCCATGGAGACTCAACAGGTCTAAGTACTGATAGTCTGTCCGATGCTGGGTATCCTGGGGCTGCTTCTCTTGGTGACGCAGTATGTGGGATGGCTGTTGCTTATATTACACATAGGGTTTATCTATTCTGGTTCAGATCCAATACAGGGAAAGAGATTAAATGGGGTGGTGCAAAGCATCACCCAGAGGATAAGGATGATGGACACAGAATGCATCCACGTTCTTCATTCAAGGCATTTCTAGAAGTGGTAAAGAGCCGTAGTCTACCGTGGGAGAATGCAGAAATGGATGCTATACATTCCTTGCAGCTTATTTTGCGGGACACATTTAAAGATGCTGAACAAAACAATTCCAAGGCTGTTGTGCATTCCCAGCTTCATAATCTAGAATTGCAAGGGGTGGATGAACTGAGTTCTGTGGCCAGAGAAATGGTTAGATTGATTGAGACTGCTACTGCTCCCATATTTGCTGTAAATGTTGATGGCTGCATAAATGGCTGGAATGCAAAGGCTGCAGAATTGACGGGACTCTCAGTTGATGAAGCTATGGGGAAGTCTTTGATTCATGATCTTGTGTATAAGGAGTCTGAAGAAACTGTAGACAAGCTTCTTTCTCGTGCTTTAAGAGGTAGTCTGTCTAAAACTATTCCTCTGCTCAATTCATTAATTAATTGGGTAAGGAAACTCAGATTAAATATTAGCAAGAACTTTTGTCTCTTTCTATGATTGGGTTGCCTAAATTCTAGTTAAACATATAGCTACAAGTGTAGTAGGTGTAAATCGTGCTTTGGCACATGATTAACTGCAAGCGACAAAATCTTTCCCCAAATAAATAACTAGCCTTTTCCATGCGTAGAACAGTTGATGGACGTCTAATTGCACAAGTGGTAGTCATGTCATTTGTAATGTGATAATGTTTTTCATGCGAGATTAAGTTATTGCCATACAACAGAATTAGGCTCAAAAAGGAAAATAGTATGAGAATGAGAATGACGAGATGACCCTGAATGTGGGATTTTTGCCCATAATTGTTTCTTGGGCCAAAAAGAAAAGGTCAACATAACAACTGACTCTTTATTGTCCGATGTCATTCTTAATTGAATCTTTTGTTATAGATTATCTTGTTCTTTAGTCATAAGACAGTTATGATTAGTAGTTGTACCCTAACAATTTGAATTTACTTAGTACAGGTGAAGAAGACAAGAATGTTGAAATAAAAATGAGAACATTTGGCCCTGAACATGGCAAGAAGGCAGTTTATATTGTGGTGAATGCTTGCTCCAGCAAGGATTATACGAATAATATAGTTGGAGTATGCTTTGTTGGTCAAGATGTTACTGGTCAAAAAGTAGTAATGGACAAATTCATTAACATACAAGGTGACTACAAGGCTATTGTACACAGTCCAAATCCATTGATCCCTCCCATTTTTGCGTCGGATGATAACACATGCTGCTCAGAGTGGAACACTGCAATCGAAAATCTTACAGGATGGAAGCGTGGGGATGTCATTGGGAAAATGCTGGTAGGAGAGGTTTTTGGTAGTTGCTGTCGACTGAAGGGTCCAGATTCTCTAACCAAGTTCATGATTGTGCTGCATAATGCGCTTGGTGGACAGGATACAGATAAATTTCCCTTCTCATTTCTTGATCGGGATGGAAAATATGTGCAGGCACTTCTGACTGCTAATAAGAGGATAAACATGGATGGTCAGATCATTGGGGCTTTCTGCTTCTTGCAAATTGCGAGTCCTGAACTTCAACAAGCTCTGAAAGTCCAGAGACAACAGGAGAAAAAATGCTTTGCTAGGATGAAAGAATTGGCTTACATTTGTCAAGAAATAAAGAATCCTTTGAATGGCATACGCTTTACAAACTCTCTTTTGGAAGCTACAGACTTGACTGATGATCAAAAGCAGTTTCTTGAGACCAATACGGCTTGTGAGAAGCAGATGTCGAAGATAATACGGGATGTAGATATGGAGAGCATTGATGATGGGTGGGTTTTCAATTTCTCGCTAGTCTGGATAAAAAATTATGATCACCATTTCTGGGTTTGCTTTAAAGCTTAGATTTTTTGGTTAGGTGAATCTCTTATATGGCATTAGGAGTAAATTGACCAAGTAATTCAAAGTTTCAATCTGATAGAGCACTGCCTTGTTGATGCACATAGAAACAGCATATGAAATAAGTTCTTTTCTAATATGATAAAATGGTAAAAAAAAAAAAAAAAATAGTATACTTATCTTTTATAATCCAGATGTATCAACTTGTGCTGGTAAATTGTTGCCCATATTTCAAACTTTGACTGCATGTCTCAGTACATTATAGATGTCTCATCATGCCAATTTTTTCTTGTTGGCTCAAGGGAGACTCCTGTAGGAGCCTATTTGGAAGAAGGGAAGGGGTGAATGGGGAGTTATCATGCGTTTGGCTTCTGTGGCACCTATGCTTAGGTGCCATTTGAGCCACGGCTTTGTATCATGGATGGTGATCTAGCTATTTAATTTTAATTTCCATATTGTCATGTTTTACTTTTTCTTAATCATTTTAGGCATCTTTTATATGCCAGTGTGATATGAAATTGTAATTAGAATCCTTAATTTTCCAATTGTAATCCCTAATTCCCAATTGTTAGGTTAGTTAGTTGAGGAGAGATCAATGATTAGTTGAGCATGGTGTAGCTATTTTAGAATAACATTAGCCAAGAGCAACAATAGTTGAGCTCCTTAGCTAATTAGGGGTTTAGATAGGATTAATGTTGAATTATAGAACTGCCCTTCATTAATGAGCTGGCGGCAGAATATGTCATGGTCTCTTATTAAGGCATAGCACTCATCAGGCTCTCTATATAAGGCCTAATCCCCTCTCATTGTAAATCAGTTGTTGTGATTGTTCATGAATTAGAGAATATTCAGCAACTCGTGTCTCTTTCTCCCTTTCTCTCTCGTCTCTCTCCTCCTTCTGTCTGGATTCTCTTCTCTCATCCCTCTTCTTCCCTTCTCCTTCTATTTATCTTTCCTATCTTTCTACATGGTTTTGTTCAGAAATTACAGAACCACATCAGTGGTATCAGAGATCAAGATCCTCTGCCTTACTCTTCTTGCTGCATGGTAGAGACAAGAAATCAAGAAAGAAACAGAAACAGAATGCAAGATCAAAGTTCATACGCTGGAGCAACAAATGGCAGCGGTTACTGCCATCATTCAAGAATTAACAGCCGGTTTCACCTCCTCCATGGAAGCTTTGTGTCGTGATGTTCAAGAAGGAATCTTGATGAACCAGAATGATCCTAGGAATGGGGAAAGACCACATCATAACCGGAATAACGATAGAAGAAGTGGCGGTCAGCATTATCACAAGCCTACTCAGTTCACCAAAATGGACTTTCCTAGATATAATGATGAGGATATTCTGACTTGGTTGCTGAAATGTGAACGCTACTTTGATTTGGATGATACTCCCGAAGAAAGCAAGGTAAAAATGGCCTCCTTGCACCTTGATGACAAATCCTTCAAATGGCATAGAGCTTTGGAGTGCCGACTGAGGAATCGGTTACCTTCTTGGGAGGAGTATGCAGTTCTACTGCAAGATACATTTGGGCCTCCATTTGAAACCCCCATGAGTGATCTGACCCATTTGTGTCAAACAGGTTCTTTGGTTGATCTCAATGCTTCCTTTGATTTTCTTTCAGCCAAATTGGATTTGCTTGAAGATTACCTTGTGGACATCTATGTTTCATCATTAAAGAAGGAATTGGTGGGTTCGATAAGAATCTTGAATCCAAAGACCTTGATTGAAGCCAGAAAAATAGCAAGAATGCAAGAGATAATTTTTGGAAATCAAAATCCCAAGATTTTCGATAGCAATACTTCCAAGAACCTCAGCAATCGAGAATCAAGAAACGCTGGTTCTGCTTCTTATGCATCACACCTCAACCGCTCCACAAATACTGCAGCAATCACACCATACCGTGGTACATTATTGAGCAATAAACCTTCAACAACCGACTATACCTCCAAAAATGATTCCAAGACTCTAGCCTTGGTACCCAAGAACCCCAACCAAACCTTCAAGCCACTCACACCAAAAGAAGAAATTGAACACAGGTTAAAGAACCTATGTTTTTACTGCCATGGTCCCTTTTCACGTGATCATAAGTGCACCCAAAGGCAGAAAAGTCAGTTGCACTACATTGATACTGATCAAGAAAGTGATGAAGATCAGAAAGGGGGCTATCTTACTGATCAAGAAACAGGGGAATTTCAACCCAGCATATCTCTACACGCTATTGAAAGGGCTGACTGAGCTAAATCTATGAGAGTGCAAGGACAAATGGGAAAACGATTGATTCAGCTCCTTATTGACAATGGCAGTACCCATGATTTCCTATATTTCAAGTTGGCAAAGAAACTAGGTTGGAAGGGTGATAATTCAGACCTCCCTTCAGTGGAAGTAGCTGGGGGCAGAAAATTGAAGGTACATGGGGTCTGGAAAGGTTTTAAATGGAAGATGCAAGGGCTGGAATTTCAGTTTGATCTCAGAATTCTAGAATTGAACACCTATGATATTGTGCTAGGATTGCAATGGCTCAAAAGCATAAAAAATGCCTTATGGGATTATGATTCTTTATCTATGTATTTTTGGTATAAGGGTGATCTTAGGAAGTTGCAGGCTGTCTCTCCAAATTCTTGGCAGCTAGCACACCCCAGTAAACCAGAAATCCACTCTATTCAGCACGATCAACTATTTCTCCTTCAGTTTGTGCACAAGCAACCCGAAGATACCCTCTGTCACGCTATTTCTGAAACTGCCAGCAGCATACCAGCAGACATTCAATGGATTTTGAGTAAGTTCCAAGATGTTTTTGAGGAACCTAGAGGTCTCCCGCCATTTAGGGAGGGCCATAATCACTCTATAGTGCTTAAAGAAGGCATAAATCCTATCAGCTTGAAGCCTTGTCGTTATCCAGCAGCTCAAAGGGATGTTATTGAGAAGTTAATTGACGAGCTGATGCAAGCTGGGGTTATTCAACCAAGCTCCTCCCCCTTTTCAGCTCCTATTGTTCTAGTTAAGAAGAAAGACGGCACATGGAGAATGTGCATTGGTTTTCGTGAGCTTAACAAGGCTACAGTCAAGAATCAATACCCCATACCACTCATAGAGGAGTTATTTGAAGAATTGGGAGCTGCTAGATGGTTTACTAAGTTGGATTTGAGGGCTGGTTACAACTAAATCAGAATGGAACTTGAGGATATACATAAGACAGCCTTTAAATCACATTCCGAGCATTATGAATGGCTAGTAATGCCATTTGGCTTGACAAATACGCCAGCTACATTCCAAGGAACTATGAATGACCTATTTAGGGTGCATTTACGTAAGTTTGTCCTAGTCTTTTTTGATGATATTCTAATCTATAGCTCTACTCTTGCAGAACATGTTGCACACTTGGAGGAAGTGCTTAGGATTTTAAGAAATAACCAATTTTATGCCAAGATGTCCAAGTGCATCTTTGTTGCAGAAAATGTGGAATATTTGGGGCATATCATTGGTGCTGGAACAGTGTCTACCGACCCCACTAAAATTCAAGCTGTTGATGAATGGCCTCTACCCACTACCATCAAGCAACTTAGGGCTTTTTTGGGACTTGCTGCCTACTATAGGCGTTTCATTAAGAATTTTGGCACTATAGCAAGGCCCCTTACATCTTTACTTAAGAAGAATGGGTTTGTTTGGACTCTAGAAGCTACTGATGCCTTTAATAACCTCCAAAAGGCTCTTACTTGAGCCCAGTTCTATCTCTCCCAGATTTCTCCAAACAATTTGTAGTTGAGGCTGATGCATGTGGCATAGGTATTGGGGCTGTTCTAATGCAAGAAGGGAGATCACTAGCATATTTCAGTAAGGGCTTGTCTCCTAAACACCAGCAGTTGTCTATTTATGAAAACGAACTCATGGCTGTGGTGCTAGTAGTGCTGCATTGACACGAATACCTAGAGAGGCAACGTTTTGTCATACATATGGATCAACAAAGCCTTAAATAGCTACCGGGCCAGCAGCTAAAGACCACATTTCAGATGCTTTGGGTGGCTAAGTTGGCTGGTTCTGACTATGAAATTCAGTACAAAAAGGGCCAAGACAACTCAGTAGCCGATGCACTATCTAGGATGCCTAAAGTGCAGTTGCTACAAATGGCACTCGACACTTCCTCCCCAAAATGATTGCAGCATATTAAATATAGCTGGGAGCAAGATGAATATTTGCAGCAACTATTCCCTAAGGTACAAGCTAGTGAGGAGCCTTTTTTTCATTTTACTTGGAATAATGGGTTGTTGAGAAGAAAGGGTAAGCTTGTAGTGGGAAATGATCCTGCCTAAAGAAGAAAATTTTTGAGTGGTTGCATTCAAGTCCACAGGGAGGACACTCGGGTATTCAAGCTACTTATCATAGGATTAAGTCTCTCTTTTGGTGGCGCAAGATGATAGATGATGTTACAGCTTATGTGAAGAATTGTGACACTTGTGCTAGATGTAAGTATGAGACTATTGCCTCCCTTGGTTTATTGCAACCTCTTCCTATCCCTAGTCGTATATGGGAATCAATTACTATGGATTTTATTGAGGGACTCCCTAAATCCAATGGGGAAAAAGGTAATTTGGGTTATAATTGATAGATTGAGTAAATATGCTGATTTTGTGAGCCTCTCTCATCCCTATACAGCAGCTTCTTTGGTTCAGATTTTCCTAGATCAGATTTACAAAATACACAGGGCACCTACTGAAATTATTAGTGACAGGGACCCTATCTTAAGCAATTTCTTGAAAGAATTTCTAAGGGTTTTAGGGATACAACATAAGTTATCTTCAGCTTATTACCCTCAAACAGATGGGCAATCTGAAGTGCTCAATAGGTGTTTGGAGACATATTTGCGGTGCATGTGTTGGGAGAAGCCCAAGGAATGGAGCAAATGGTTATCTCAAGCTGAATGGTGGTACAATACATCTTTCCATACATACATCAACTAAAGCCTCTTCCTATGAACTTTTGTATGGTCAGAAACCCCCTTTGCATTGCCCCTATTTGCCTCATAATTCTGTCCTAGAAGCTGTAGATCACACATTTGAGGCTAGGGAATAGGTATTAGCTATGCTTAAGCACCATTTGCACCGTGCTTCCAATAGGATGAAGTAGAAGGCCAATATGCACAAATCTTATCAAGAATTTATGGCTGGTCAGTGGGTTTTTCTAGAGTTGCATATCGACATATTTCAGCAGCTGTGAGGAGCTCCCAAAAATTAGCTCCAAGGTATTTTGGACCCTATCAGGTGTTGGAAAAGGTACGTCCAGTAGCTTATTGATTGGAGTTGCCTCCAGAATCAAGGGTTCACCTACTTTTCATGTTTTTATGCTTAGGTTGTGTCCTAACCCTGCTGTGAAGCCTCGACATCCGCCTCCTAATTTCCTTGAACCTCCACCTTCTCTATTTCCAAAGAAGATACTTAATAGAAGGTCTGTGAAGAGGCGTAGAAGACTCATCACTGAAGTTCTTGTGCAGTGGAAAGGATTGCCGAATGAAGGGCCTTTTGGTTGCCACTTTTTCGTTTTTTTTATATAGCACATCCTTGAGGGCAAGCATGTCAAAATGGGGGTATTGATATGAAATTATAATTAGAATCCCTAATTTCCCAATTGTAATCCCTAATTCCCAATTGTAATCCCTAATTCCCAATTGTTAGGTTATTTAGTTACAATTCCCAATTGTTAGGTTATTTAGTTGAGGAGAGATCAATCATTAGTTGAGAATGGTGTAGCTATTTTAGAATAACATTAGCCAAGAGCAATAATAGTTGAGCTCCTTAGCTAATTAGGGGTTTAGATAGGATTAATGTTGAATTACAGAACTGCCCTTCATTAATGAGCTGGCGGCAGAATCTGTCATGGTCTCTTATTGAGACATAGCACTCATTAGGCTCTCTATATAAGGCCTAATCCACTCTTATTGTAAATCAGTTGTTGTGATTGTTCATGAATTAGAGAATATTCAGCAACTCGTGTCTCTTTCTCCCTTTCTCTCTCGTCTCTCTCTCCCTTCTGTCTGGATTCTCTTCTCTCATCCCTCTTCTTCCCTTCTCCTTCTACCTATCTTTCTACACCGTTCTGTTCAGAAATTACAGAACCACATCTTAGTGATCTTAACAAACTAACTCAGACATAGCACATGTCATACATGTATTGCCGCCTTGCTATGTTATGTTAACATGGAGAGTGTACGTGGCACGGAAATAAGAGAGGTCCCTTGTATCATTTTATGCTATGTTATGATCATGGGAGTTATGCATTTTCAATCTGCTGCTGTTGGCATTTAGTGTGCTTGCTTTAATGTCTTTGAAACTTCTTGCATCAATTTCATTAAGATAAGATTCAAGTCTTTGCCTACTTTTGGATTTAGGTCCTTGGAGCTTGAAAAAGGGGAATTTTTACTTGGGAGTGTCATCAATGCAGTTGTTAGCCAAGTGATGCTGTTGCTGAGAGAAAGAAATTTACAGTTGATTCGTGATATTCCTGAAGAAATCAAGACCTTAGCTGTATATGGTGATCAATCGAGGATTCAACAGGTCTTGGCTAATTTCTTATTGAATATGGTGCACTATGCACCGTCTCCAGATGGTTGGGTAGAACTTCATGTTTTTCCAAGAATAAAACAAATTTCTGACGGACTTACTCTTCTCCATGCCGAATTCAGGTATATTAGCAGAATGAAAATGTGAAGCAGAATCAAGGCAACAATTTTTTTATTTTTTGACCTTTTCTGTGAATTTATGACATGATTTAGTCATACAGCACTACAAACTGTTGCAATGAATTGCTAGTTCAAACTACTCTTGTCGATCTTACCTTGAAGTTTTGAGATCTCTTCAGTTAAGGAAGATGCCATCTCTTAATTGTTTGATTTACCATACAAGTTGGTCCAATTTTTTGGGTTTCATCTCTTCTATGGGTAGACCGATGTTTTTACATTCTTAATGACTGGATAACATCATCCTTCATGATATATACCTTGAATTATGACTTTCAAAACAGCAGAAATTTGGTTTGGGCTGGATTTAAGCTACTTTCTTCAACCTTGTTTGTTGGCTTTTGACTTAAACCCAACCTTTCTTAATTGCTATCCTAATACTCCTTCTAATCTTAAATATAAGATAGAGTTGATTTTTTTGGAGATATTAAGGAAGCTAATTAAATTATTTTAAAATTTTTATATATTTTTTTCTTCAAACTATTTGCCTAACATATAAACTGATATATAACGTAATGATACCCAATATATGATATAATTAAGTAACTTATTTAGCTTACTTCATCTTTCCAAAAAAGTCCACTTTGTTTTGTTTTATATTTAGAATCGAAGGGAGTATCTTATTTGCCCCCTGAACTCCCCCTTGAGAGAGAGAGAGAGAGAGAGACCGACAACAAAGGCTTATCCCACTAGGTGAGGTGGGCTATATGGATCATACAACGTTTTATCGAAAATGAGTTTTTTTTTTGGGGGGTGGGGGGAGAAGAAAGTCAAAATTTCTTACGTGGCAAATGCATGATATGATGTGTGTTGTTTGAAAGGGCTTACCCCCTTTCTTGTAATTCTGTGTACATTATGCTGGTGTACCTTGAAAATGAGGTTAGTTATTGCTTTCTTTTTATTATCTCTTGATCACGGTGTTTCATGGAAAAATATTCCATGAAGAAGAGTTAAAACAAAGATTGTAATATCTGATCATTAGCCGAACGCATGGTGTGACTTCTATTCTTCTTCCATTTGGAAACCTGATAATGTGTGCCAAAATTGTTTCTCATATATTTAATTTTTTCACTTGGCTACTAATGTCTGCTTAATTTATCTCAATTCTTCTGTGCCTTTTTCTTCGTGGTTTTGTGAAGGATGGTATGTCCTGGTGAAGGTCTTCCTTCTGAATTGATTCAAGACATGTTCAATGGCAGCCTGTGGGTAACTCAAGAAGGCTTAGGGCTGAGCATGTGCCGGAGGATTCTAAAGCTAATGAGTGGTGAAGTCCAATATATCAGGGAGTCGGACCGGTGCTACTTCTTAGTAATTATTGAGCTGCCCATGACGCGGAGAGAATCTAAAGGCATGAACTGAGTATGTTGCAACCACTCATGTTGACTGTTAGACTTCTCTTGCCATACTCAAGAGCACGCCGCTCATCTAACAAGGAGCTCAATTGCATGAATTTGAGCAAAAGCTGATTTGGCTTCCACCCTGACCAAACATGTTTGGCACAGCAACCTAGTGAGTGACTAGTCAATTTATAGCCTATGTAACCTTAAGAAGCTCACAAAGTTATGGCAGAGTGAATAAAAAGTTGTGCTGCCACTTTGTGTGCATCTTCATGCCCAAGTGGGTGTCCTGTGAAATTGTTGATGATGCTTCCATAATTAGCAGCTGCTGTGGACTCCATGGTCAGAAATGAACTTCACCCATCTCCTGCCATTGCTTAGTCGTGTAACTACTTATAGTTATGCTATGTGCGTTTCTGAATCCGCCGAATAATTGTAAAATTTTTCCCTGCTGAATGAGTTTTTCTCTGGAAATTTTGCTTTTCTACCTGTTATGTCATTTTTCCTTCCTCCCATGGTTTGTACATCTCTTTGTTCTAAGAAACAGGAGCGGGGACTTTCGAGCATTTTAGGAAAGTCTAGTGGAAAGTAATCTTTTGTCAGTCAGAGATGAATAGTTGAATTTATATGCCTCTTTTTTTTTTTTGGCAATGTTATTCTCTGACACAAATAAATGAACTAATTACAGCTGCCGGATTTCAGAACTTGGGTTCTGTTTGGATTGAGGAGATGGGAAGGGAAGGTTAGATTTGATTTAGACACTTCTCTTGGTTTGGACCTAAAGCAAATCTTCTCCTTCTCCATTCTTCTGTCCAAACATATCCCCATGAGAAATCCAAAGCATGAGTAAATTATCAGATGATGTTATCATATTTCTAGCCTGCTCCTACTGTCTTTTTTTGGGTCATGACAGCAAATCTTTTCGTTCTTAAATCTCATGAACATTGTTATTAAATTCATCTCTAATGATTAACAAGTTGTTAATTGAGATAGTAGCGACCTCACTTCCATATGGAGAAAAACATAAATTTAAATCCTGAAAAACACATTTGTTAGAAGAAGCAAAAACCCTTTAATGGGCTCCAAGTCTCGAAAATAATTAATTTCAAGCCTAAAATAATTTAGAGATGTCCTTGATAACTCACCAAAAACAAAAACGGCTCTCTAGTGCATCCAAGTTTTGCACTAGTTTGCAAGAAATTAACACAGCATAGACTCCATGAACATTGACAAAGTCAATGAATCTGCAAGAGATGGATGCTTATGAGGGCAAAGGGTCTAGTTGCAACGTGCTTCAATCATGGCCAGAGAGGGTAGGCCACTATAAAATAAATTAGAAAATCCAAGTAATCTGTGTCAAGTTCACCAACTCCGGTCACCCCAAAAAGCTGTTCTTTGATTTAAATATATAAAATTCCTACATTGAAAATCCACCAAACGAACAAGAATATATCACAGCATACAAAAAATCAGTTAGGTTGTAGCCATTAAAATAAAGAACTGAATAACTGGTATCACGTCAACTTATAAACTCGTCAAAGTGTTAAACTTTAAACAACAAAAATATTCTAATGTTTGGAAGTAAACGTTTATATATATATATAAAACATTGACGACCTTCTAATTAATGACAGGCTATATTTTTATTTTTAAACTTGCCAAGTTGCCATTTGCCACTGTGTAAAAGCGATTCTGGTTTTACGTTATCATGTAGTACAAAGAGCACTGAATGATATATAAAGATAACAAGAGATAAGGTTGCAATCCCATTCCCCATTTCGAGTGCAGTGAACTATGCGCCCTTTTTTCAAATCATAACTCCGAAAGCAACGAAACTTTTCATTTCTTTGCCTTTTTAAATTAAATATGAATATATATATTGGTAATTTGTTATGGGAAATTAACCAAAAAAAAAAAAAAACAGAGAGAAAAGATTTCATTCTCTCCATCTTCACCTTTAAGTCTCCTCAAGTTGTGCGCGCGTGCACGCCCTTCTTCATTCTTTGCACGAAACAACGTTCCACTTATTGACTCAACACATTACCCTTTTCATACACTTTAATTAGTTAAGGATTATATATTAAAAAAACGTAATTATTTATCCTTTATCTTCATTTCTCTATTTGATAGTCTGACCTCACTTTGAACTTATGGTATAGTTTACATTATTTTTTATTTTTATATTTGAATATAGGAAAAATCCTATTTAAATCCAGCTGAAATACTAAAATTTAAATTTAGGTCTATATTTTTAACAAATTCTTAATCAGGTTAGAGACCTCATTAGAGGTGTCTAAATATTGTTAAAAGACTAAAATGTCCCTATGTAGTTAAAGGAAATTGAAAATAGGTGTAGGCCTAATTTTGTTTTTGTTGTTTTAAAAAAATTTAATTGAGATTTTCCCTTCTTTACATATTGCGAGTATCATCTAAAAACCAACAGAACTCAAGATTAATGTTACGATTTCTCAAATCACGCAAGGATGATCAATTCGTCTTCAATTGTATTCTTCAAGGTCTAGTAAAGATCACATTTTCATTATATAAATAAAAGAGAACTAAAAAGTCATAATTGATTTGGTGCAAAGTTTACAATTTCCGTAATCACTACACTGGCCTGAAGATTCATGATGGTTGGTTAGTACAGATACAAATCATCATATGCTATTATTATCTCAAGGATTATGCTTTCAATTTTAAACCAGAACAATGATATGGGAATGAATTGAAACATGAATAAGAGAAGATTGTATACTTCCAAGAATACTATCTTAAAGATTATTGTTCCTTTGTTTTGCAAATTTTCCTTGCACTAAAAGTATAGCGAGCCCGTTATTCTTAGAGAAACATTGAAGATGAATTAATTGTCCTAACCTAAACATGATTTGCAAAATATAAAAATTAATCTTAACATATATTAGAAAATTCCATGAATCTTTGATTTGTTATCATGTATTATTTTATTTTAATTTTTCAATTGATATATTGACAAAATCCCAATTAAATCTAGTTGAAATAATCATTACACTTATCTTCAATCTTCTTTTTTAAATATAAAGGGGTATTTTGGTCTTTTAATAACATTCAGAAATTCTTAATGAGACATTTTGGCCTAGTTAAGAATTTATTAAAAATATAGGCATAGATTTAGATTTTGGTATTTTAGATGGATTTAAATGGAATTCTCCCTTAAAAATATTCATCATTTGATCTAAAAAAATAAAAATATATGTTTTTTAAATGTTAGTTACTCACAATTATTTATAATGATGTATATTAAAACGTTGTCAATTATACTTGTCTCACAAATTTAAATGAGATTTTTCCTTCTTCACGATGGAGGAGGAAATAATAAATACCACTCTGAGGATAACAAAGAGTCAAAGATGATAAGTATAACAACTTGGGGTCGTAAATGCAATTATTGTATTTTAGCGAATTTATAGTAATATCCTCACAGATAAATTTGCCTCGGTGAAGTCCAGTCCATTGAAAATTTAATGCTTTACATGCTCGATCTGGTTCTTGATGGCTAGGTTTAGATGCTATTCATATTATTTCTAGAGTGTTTTAGAAAATTGAGTTACATACAACAATGTTTATAATTATATTTTCTGTTTTATCTTTTTTTAAAAATTAGATATATAATGTACAGGGAATATTCCTCTGTGCAGTTCTAAATGTATAAACTAGATATCTAATTTATAGAGAATAATAAATTTAATTAAATTAGTTATTTATAAAAAATGTGTTTTATTTTACTCGAAAGTTAAAAAAAGTGTTTTAGTTTCTCTAATATATCTCGATAACTATTTACATTAGAAACTACCACACACTCATATTCGCAAATCATGTCAAAAAAGAAAAAAATGGTAATAAAATATAATGAGATAATAAGTTGAAAATAATTTTAACAATATAAACATGTCATTTCTGTTTTTAATAAAATATAATTACTGTTAACTAAGTTTAAGGGAAACATAATAAATAATGAATATAATAGTATATTTTATAGTATATAAGGAGAATATGAGGATGTGATAAATGGGAAATGAAAAAAAAAGGGAAAATACATTAGGGTCCTAACAATAGGAAATAATATAATAAAAATTTTCATTAATAAATAAAGAGTAATTATTAATAAATTAAAAAATTATTATTGATAAATTATAGAACTTATCAAAATATTATTTTTTATCGTTAAGATCTAAACGATAATCTGCCTTAAAAAGGTTTAAAAAGGTGAGGGTGAATTGAAAATGTTAGGTAAGGGGAGAAGAAAGAGGGAGAAAATAAATAAATAAATAAATAAAGGATGATGGGAAAACACAGATTTGGTGCTTTTTATGGCATAATTCTGATTCTGCGCTCATTTACTGTTCAAAGCTGATATTTGATGTGACCCAGTCTACACCAACCCTACTTGTGTTATGCCCCTATTTGCCCTTTTACATTAGCTTTGCTCCAATTAAATGGCGGCTCTAATACATATCCTTATATATGTAAATGTTTTATTTATTCCAACATTTCAATTTTAAAGGAAAAATGTATTTTGTTAATTGTCATACATGAATTAAAAATATATGGTAACGAAAAATATAATTATTTCTTCAAACTCTGTCAACATTTTTTGGCAGAAGCTCTGTCAAAAATTTATCTCAGTTTTAATGATTAATTTGCAAAATTCAAATTTTAATGATTACTTTTTAATTGTTTTTCAATTTTTATTTCACTTCTCATCTACAGGTAACAAGTACTTTTTGTCAAATTGACAGTATTCACACACACATGCATATTGCATACGGACAAAGTAGTAAATTTGCATGATTGCACGGCAACTTGAACTAGGTCAGTTGGTCAAATTGGTGCATGGTAGAAATTATTTTTCCAGCGTAATTTATAATTTATGAATTAGGTATGTGAGAGGAGTTTTATCCCAATTTATGTAAACATGTTTTTAGAATGCTAACTCAAACATGCATTTAACGTTTGTTTAGATTAGCGGTAGAAATTACTTTTTCAATATTATTTATGGTATACAAGATAATTATGTGAAAAGAATTTTATTTTGATTTGTGTAAATGTGCTTTTTAAATGGCAACTAAAATAGATCATTAATCGATAAACGTAAATTAAGTGTGTGTTTGGGGGGAGCGTTTGAACCCCCCCAAACGCTCAATTGGCCTAAGAAGCTCAATGGGCAATTTGAAAAAAAAAAATTTGAGTGTTTTTGATTTTCAAAGTGAGCAATTGAGCTTTATTCTATCTTAATAGCTTTTTCCATAAGCTCCATTTCTCAACTTTTACTGATTTAGATTTTGGGGAGAGTGAGAATGGTTAAAATATTTTTTCAGTTGTGTCCAGTGTACTATCAGACTGATTGCAATTTTACCCTTAATGTACTTTTTTTGCTACAAAAATTAATTTCAACTATTATTTGGTGCTTTTAACCCTTAAAATATTTTTTCAACTGTACCCAGTGTGTTATCAGACTGATTGCAATTTTATCTTTAACTCACTTTTTCAGTTCTAAAAATTATTTTAAACTATTTTTTTTGTGTTTTTAACTCTTTAAAATATTTTTTCACCCACTCTCTCTTACTATTATCACAAAATTCACTTGTGTTTAAGTCAATCCAAACAAGTTTTACTTTTGTAAAAGTTATTTATATAATCGCTGTTCTAAATATAAATCACATTACACAATCAGACTTTTATCAAAAATAAAATTACCAAAAGCTAAATTGAGAAATTTCATTTTTCTTATCGTTGTTCCAAACACACTCTAATAAGTAGCTCAACCAAAAAGCAACTCAAAGAAAGGGAAATGTATCTATTATTTTTACCCATAAATTAATATAAATATCCCTGTAAATTTGAAAATGTACAATTAATTTATCCACGTGTTTATAGATGATAAAATGCCAAAAAGACTCAGATATTCAAAAAAATATAGTTTTTGGCAAAAAAGTATAAAAAATCGAGTTGAGAGAAGAAAATTGATTATATTTATTTTATATTCTAATCATTTTGGACACTGTTTTGTCGACGAAATAAAGCGTGTCCGTTATTGTCTGAATTTAATGAATGCTGCGGGAGTCTTCTAGAAGCAGGGAAAACTTAGAGTAAAATGACAAATTCCCTTTTTTATAAAATAAAATTAAATTGATCCTTTTTTGTGCCTTTTCTGGACGGGAGAGCCTCAAATAGGTTAGTTTAGAATAGACAAAATTGGCTTAATTTTGTGTTCTCACGAAATTTTGTTGCTTCAGAGTGGTTGGTGTAAATTTTAATCTCAAATTAATAAGGGAAAGTTGCATTTAGGTCCCGGATAAAAAAAAACAAAAAGAAAAAGAAAAGATAAAATGGTCTTGTAAGTTCTAAAAATCATATTTAAATTACATG
This sequence comes from Inga leiocalycina, assembly GCA_963242795.1. Lineage (NCBI taxonomy): Eukaryota > Viridiplantae > Streptophyta > Magnoliopsida > Fabales > Fabaceae > Inga > Inga leiocalycina. The sequence continues at coordinate 9,725,895 of OY725327.1, read as the reverse complement.
AGAATTTTTTATAATAAATTCTAATTATCAAATGTCTATAGATTTGTTAATAGATGCCCATAAACTTGTCAGTGAAAGTGCCGATATATTTGTTAGTAAACACCCTGAACTTGTCAATTAACGGCTATGGACTTATTAGTGGAATTATGATTTATTATAAAAAGAGTCCCATAGAACCTAAATATAATTTTGAGATTTTAATGAACTATTTTGTAATATTTTTTCTTATTGGACCTAAACGCAATATTCACAATTAAAAAAAATAAAAGGATCTACGAGTTGAGCGCGAACAAACGCTATCATAGGAGACTATGATAGACGCGCTGTGGGAATTGGACCGATGGGAAAGAATCCGGCACGATTATCGGCGGGTTTTGGACACTGGCTTGTTGAAGCGTGAGTGGGCTTTGTTTGGGTTAACATGTAATTACCATTTGTTGGTCAAATAGCTCAAATAGATTGTAACAAAAATAAAAAAGCTCAAATAGAATTAACATGAAAAAAGAAGAAGCTCAAATAGAATTAAACTATGTGACAGGACTTCACAAAACGGAAATACCAAACACGCATGTAGTTTGGGGGGCGTTGAAGAATCATAGGCAAAACCTGAGAGAAGGAAGCTGAAGTTGAATTTATTTTTATTAAAGAGAGAGAGAAAGAGACGCAGAGAAGGCGGAAAAAGCTTCTTGACCTCTCAGAGCTCGAATCTCTCTTTCAATGAGCAATTGACTGCGGAAGAAAGTAGAGATATATACGACCTTCAATTGAAAAATTTGTTTTGTCAATCATTTTTTTGTCTCATAAAATTTCAACCTATATCTGCTTTGGTCACTCAAGTTTATCTGCGAGTAATCTTAGGGGAAGCCGGGAGAGAGAGAGAGAGAGAGAGAGAGAGAGGCTGAATTACTGAATCAAGCTCGGACTTGTTGGCTGTGTGGCAGGAAGAGGGGGGCGAGAGAGAGAGAGAGGGTGATGAAACTTCCTTCTAAATTCGTATTCTCAGCTCAATTTTAGCTTCGAAATGGGAACTCCACCACCAGAAGAGCTTCTCAGGAAGATCGAGAATCTCGAGGCGGGTCACGCACACCTCAAGCAAGAAATGTCCAAGCTCAAGCTCTCGGGCGCAAGCGATGCTCGGGCCGAGCAGAGCCATCATCGCCAGAGGTCTCACTCGATATCGCCGCAACGTTCGAGATTGGGTGTGCCCAGTAGGAGAGCCGGAGGCGGCGGATTCGATGGACCGGCTTCGTGGAAGATAGGTTCGACTTCGTTTAAACATTCATCACCGCTTCAGAGGGAAAGCCGTAGTAGTGATCCTCAAAATGATGGAGAAGGTGGCGTTGGAAGAGGCCCTTCAGCTGTGAATTTTACTGATAAGCAGTATCTCAATATTTTGCAGTCAATGGGGCACTCTGTTCACGTATTGGATCTTACCGGTCGTGTAATATACTGGTGAATGGCCTATTCGACTTCAAGTTCTCCTTTATTTGATTTCTTAATGATTGAATATGAATATTGATTTTTTGGTTTCTTATTTTTGCTGCAAATGGAGATAAAAATATAACTTGTAATGAGTTTATATTATTAGGTTGTTGCAGATTATACGTCCTCAGGTTAAAATGGATGCGTTTTGAATTACATTTAGTTCGAGCATAAAATGTTCTGTACCGTTGATCGAAGAATTCTGGTACAGAACATTTTATGCTCGAAGACTTACCTGTGTACATGAAGGAAAAAAAAAGTAATTCTGGGACCTGCGTCAAAAGCTTAATTGTCTAAGGTTTATGTAATAAATTTGCAGGAACCGTAGTGCTGAACATCTATATGGATATTCGTCGGACGAAGCCCTTGGTAAGGATGGCATTGAGCTCCTTGTAGACCCCGCGGATTTTGCCCTAGTCAATGATATAATCAACCGGGTCACTATGGGAGAGAAATGGCTTGGGCAGTTCCCTGCCAAAAATAAAATGGGAGAGAAGTTTTTGGCTTTGGCTACCAATACTCCTTTATATGACGATGATGGAAGTTTGATTGGCATTATTTGTGTCTCTAGTGATTCACGACCCTTCCTTGAAGTGAGAGTTCCTTTCTCTGGAGTGAAACCCTTTGAAACAGGTTCAGGCTCCAGTAATATTAGAAGTAGCATTACAAATAAACTTGGTCTTGATTCTCAACAGCCTCTTCAAGTTGGTATAGCATCAAAAATTACAAATTTGGTTAGTCTACAACTTTCCTTTTTAATGTTCCTTTTATTTTGTCTAGCATGGCATGTTTTGATGTTAAAACCATTATCATAGGCGTCCAAGGTAAGTAACAAAATGAAGTCAAGAATCCGAACAGGAGACAATAATGTGAATCGTGAAGGTGGGAGTGGTGAAAGTCATCATTCTGAGCATGGCTACTCAGATATGGTTCTTCCAGACCAGAGAGAAGATGCAAATTCTAGTGGAGCTAGCACACCCAGGGGAGATGTTCCCCCATCTGCCTTTGGTGCATTTTCTCATACAGAAGACAAAAGTCAAGGAAAATTTTTTAGAGATTTTGGTGATGAGGGTGAAGGAAAACCTATTCATAAAGTCTTAACTTCCAAGGCAGAAGCATGGATTCAAAAGAAAACACTATCATGGCCATGGAAAGCAAATGAACGGGATGGGTCAGAGGGAAGGAATGTTCGTGTTGGTTGGCCTTGGCTGCAGAATGATCAAGAAAATGAGCCAGCTCAGCAGAAGCCTCTTTCTTCTTGTGTGAGGCCAGATAGTCAGGCAGGAGAAGGTAATCGACCTGTTAATAATGAAGCATCAGGATCCTGGTCCTCCTTCAATGTTAACAGCACAAGTAGTGCAAGCAGCTGTGGGAGTGGCAGCAGTGCTGTCAATAATAAATTGGACATGGATACTGATTGTTTGGATTATGAAATCTTGTGGGAAGACCTGACAATTGGAGAACAAATTGGGCAAGGTAGGGCTTTTTTTTAAACACCAAACTGGCATGCTTTGGGATCACATTTGTATTAAGAGCAAAAAAAATAGTATTCATTACAACAAACTTGGAACTTCATCTATATTTCAAATTTCTTATTTCCAAAAGTTGATTGGTTTGCAAATTTAACCAGTTACCAGTGTGGTTAGCATGCATAGAATTGGTTAGTTTTATTATCTCCTCTATCATCCTTTTGCTGATGCCATCTCTCTTTCCTTGTCAAATTTGGTGTAAGGTTTTGCTCAGTATGTTATTTCTATTTCCTATTTACCTCTTAGTTGTTGCTTTGCAGGATCATGTGGAACTGTGTATCATGCGCTGTGGTATGGATCAGTATGTTCTTTGCTCTTCCTGCTAATTATGGTTTTAAGTTCATATAATATATATAAAAATGGTATTGAAATAACTAGTGGCCATAGCTATGTTTGGGAATTCTCTTTTGCTTCTTTCTGTTGTCCACTTTTTGTGGGTTAACAACATAATAAGGTTTTCTTTTATATTACGCAAATTATTAGAACGTTGCAATTCAAATTACTAGCATGTCCTATAATGTTATGAATTTCAAATATTTCATTATGAGGTAGCAATTTCTGTGCAAGCCTGAGGAGACTCTAGTGTTTCATTTGGGATGTGTCTTTTCCGCAGTGACAAACTAAATATTGGTGACTAATATGTGATGCCAATTAACACCCGCATTTCTGCAGGATGTTGCAGTCAAGGTATTCTCCAAGCAAGAATATTCAGATGATGTGATAATGTCCTTCCGACAAGAGGTATGCTTTCAGGCAGTCAAATTTTTTTAAAAAGAAAAAGTTAAAAAAACCTTCAGTTGCTAATGTACTAGGGAGAGACAAACTGATTAGAATGTGCTAGGCTTTCCTTGGGGGATCTTAGCTTGATGATATTTGCTCAATGGCTGTCTTTGCCATTTTTAATTGACGCGCTAAACCACATCCATGTTAGATGTCTTGGGGTTGGTTTCTAAATATGTAAACCTCGTTCCATCCACCAACAACAATAACAGGATGGCTTCATTGAGTTTGATTATGTTTTGATAAGGACCGTTAATCATCTGTTGACCAAAGAAGGATCAATATGGTTTAACCTACTAACTTTAAATATATCATTGAGGTAGCATCGTCACGTTATAGTTTGGTGCTCTAAAATTGATATTATATCATGAGTAGATGTTGTGGAACCAAAAGTCTGGAGTGAACTTATGATAGCCATAATATGAGCAGTTGAATAGGATTATACTTGATTAGCCCTAGAGATGTGAGTAAGGATAACCAAAGTGGAAGTGAGCTGATGCATGTATTCCTCAATTTTAAAGAGAAGGCTTTGGCAACATTCTTCAAGAATTTGCTAACATGTGAAACATATTTCACAGCCCAGCACGCATGATTGATTCTTTGAAAGTGGTTTCACCGCATATCATAATTCTATTGAAGGATCTCAAAGCAAACATACAAATTGCACCCATTTATTCCCTCTTTAATTGAAAATCTAAGCAAAACTAATAAGTTGAATTTTACACAAACCAAATAAGTTGTTTAGTGGAGCCATAGTTATTTGGCTTTTTTATTTCTTAGACTGTAACCAATGTGGATTAGTTTATGCAAGAGATTGTTCTTCCAGTTCTTCATGAATCCTCTCATATAGTTACTTTCTTCTATTTATATTATATTCTTATTCTACTATATTTGTACCTCAGAGTACTGAGCATCCCCCCTAAAATTCATCATTATATAAAACTGATTTGAGATGCTGTTGATGTGAAGGTATCTGTTATGAAAAGACTTAGACATCCAAATGTCCTTCTGTTTATGGGGGCAGTGACTTCACCTCAACGTCTCTGCATTGTGACAGAGTTTCTCCCACGGTTTGTTCAGAAACTTTTCTTTAATCATATTGTTACAGAATATCAAGTTGGCTAATTATTCTTGCATGCATCTGTAATTCATCTCAGTGGAAGCTTGTTTCGCTTACTTCAGAGAAACACAGCCAAACTTGACTGGAGACGGCGTGTTCATATGGCTTTAGATATTGTAAGTAACTTTTTGGTAATATTATGAAGGAAATATCTCATTCAAGTTTTGTTGATGGAGTTGCATGCTCATTTTTCCCTATTTGTCTCTTTATATTACAAATTCATTTTGGACATTTTATTGCTTTAATCAAAGATATGATCTATTTTTATCCTTTCTGTAGGCACGGGGTGTAAACTATCTTCATCACTGCAGTCCACCTATTATTCATCGAGATTTGAAGTCTTCAAATCTTCTAGTTGACAAGAACTGGACAGTGAAGGTCAGCTTTTGTAATTTTTCTATTTATTCTCCATTTTTAAGGTTGTTCACTCTCTTTTGATTTGCTTGAAGAATTCTTGCATTACATTCTGTTCAGTTAGACAATATCTTAACCATGTACTAGCTGAACAGGTTGGTGATTTTGGCCTTTCACGCCTAAAGCATGAAACATATCTCACAACAAAGACAGGAAAGGGCACGGTAGGTTCACATATCTTGTGTTGACCACAAGATCTTTTCATTTGAATTCATTTTGTTCCACACAAACAAAAAAGTTGCTGATTTTAGCATTTTCTGCTTTGCAGCCTCAATGGATGGCACCAGAAGTTCTTCGTAATGAGCCCTCTGATGAGAAGTATGTTTGATCTGTACCCTTGCGTATTCTCTCTCTTCCCCGCTGAACTTCTGGATTTTGAATACTAATATTTTCTGCTTCTTGGGGACATCAGGTCTGATGTATACAGCTTTGGGGTGATATTGTGGGAACTTACAACTGAGAAGATCCCTTGGGAGACTCTCAACTCAATGCAGGTATAGTTTTCAAGAATATGTGAACCTTGAGTTTCCTATAACAATGTAAATAATACGGTGACATGTAAGATTATTGAACTGAAAACTACTGAAAGAGTTTGTTTCATATCGGTGGAAAAACCACTTAAATCAGTTATTGTGGCCCTTGAAGATATGTGGATCTTTGAACTGTTTTGTTATTTTGTCACTCATGTGCTTACTGAATAACGAAGTTTCATTAATGGCCCATGGGGACCTGCATTTTTTATTATTAATAAATTTGTTTCCCGATTCACTCTGTTATTTCATTCTATTAATTTGTTATCTTCATTTTTCGTAACTGTCATATTATGGTGGGTCCAAATATGAACAATGGTTTCTCTAGGATACTTGCAGGTGATTGGAGCTGTTGGGTTCATGAACCAGCGGCTAGAAATTCCAAAGGATATTGATCCCAAGTGGGCTGCTATAATTGAGAGCTGCTGGCATACGTGTGTATTCTGTTCATTCTGTCATACGATTTTATATCTTCTTCTGCAACCCAATATGCACAGGCATAAATCTTATGCCATTTGCAAAGCAAATGATCAATTGAAATGACTCGTGTCCTGCTGTTGGCCAGCGTGCCTAAACAAATCTGACAAGATCAGCTGTTGGACATATTCATTAAACATTTATATTTTGAGTTTCTTCTTAATATCTTTAGCATTTCTCAACATCCTTACCCATTTGAGCCTTTTCATTCATGCTTCTCTGATTAAATTTTATCACAAGAGTGAAATCCAAAGAGCTTTTGCTTGAGCTGGTGTTATACATATATATTGATGGTTCCATAGTTATGACCTATTTTTCACTCTTTACCTAAAATACTTGAAGTAGCCCAAATTCATTTTAGTAATCTGTTTTATGAGTAATTAGAACTTCCATCAGTTGACTTCTAAATGTTTTGTTGAGTTACGTAACAGAACTAAGTGATAGGAAACACTTGTTTCGTCTATTTTTCTACTTCTTTTTGACAGTCTGAATTTTTGCTCTTTCAACTTTAGTATGGGCTTCATTTAACAACGATCACATATTTGATGGTATTGATGCTTAGAGTGGGGACAAGTTCACCTTTTTAAGATAAATTATTAATTAAATATGGCAACAAATAGAGAGACAACCTTGCAACTATTTGTTCCTGTAATTTTGAAGGGTGCAAAAATGTTGTTTGTGTGCTGTTATTAGCAAGATCAAATTAATGTTGGTCACCTGAAAGTTGTTAGCTGCACACATATGCATGCATGGTGTGTTTATCTATATGATAGACTGACATATGAATGACTTAGTCTGTAACTGGTATTATTTTGCTCGACTCTTTGGCTTAGCATGAACTTTGAAAGGAATCATATTTTTCTTTTCTTGCATGTTTGGTCTCTAGTTATAAAAACCTTAAAAGAAAGTTGGAAATTATACATCGTGGGTACACAAGGTATCAAGATTTTTCTCCTTCTGGAATAAAGTACAAAATAACGAACTGATACACAAGAAAATTAGCATGCCAACTCTCTAATTTACATTAGTGGTTATCAGTCATACCCCTATTATAACTGTCATATAAATGGGACATTGGACAAGGGAACATGCTCTATTATGCACTATAGCACTATTGGATAAATGTAGTGTTGTATGGTGTCTTTATGATTTGGCTCTATTTTACTGGTGCATAGATTATGTGACTCACCTAGTTGTATGCAAAAATTTCTGCGGTTGCATTGCAAATATCTGTCACTGACTTGTATCTTTGTTCATTCCCACCAGTGATCCAGCCTGCCGGCCAACATTTCAGGAATTGCTGGAAAAGCTTCGAGAGCTGCATAGACGTTATGCCCTTCAATTTCAAGCAGCTCGTACTGCTGGTGCTGAAAACACTCAAAAGGAGTCCTAAACACTGCCTTTGAGCTTCTTTTCCATTATTCGCTTGCGGCCGATATAATGATTTTTTCGCATACATTCTTGCCAATTTCTGGTAAGCTGATGAGTTGGTACAAACAGCCCGGCTTTAAGTTGGAACCATACCAAATTGCTGATCAGAATTGTGGTTCTTTACCATTTGCACTAGAACTTAAAAGGCGACAACATTGAAAAATTAAAGAAAGTGGAGCAAAGACTTTTGACAATGATGATGATTGGGATAGTCATGTTTTGTCTCTTCAATGGCATCATAGATCTTCAATGTGTTAGTAGTGCTGTATGCTTGGAGCCATACCAAATGGGGTTGATTGTGTCCTCTATTGTAATCCTAGATGGAGAATTTAGGTTCTATTAAAAAATTTGTACAGGAGACTTAGAAAGCAAAAACTTCGACTCTTCATTGGACTAAAGGGATCAGGATCAAAAAAGTTTCTTCCCTTTATATTCTTTGTTAATCTTGGTTGGAGCTTTGTAATTACCCACTTGAATCAACAAGGTGCGGCCTGGCATGTCAGATTCATGATTGATTGGTCCGTTCTAAACAAATCAGAGTGATTTTCCTACGTAGCTCCACTTCGTTTATTTGTAGTCTCAAGTGGCAGCATTTTGTCAGTTGCTGCAAATATAGGTTGAAGTTATGAACAAAAATAGATTTCAAAAACAACTGAAATGGTCAAAGTTATACATCATGTTTGAGTAAGCTTTCAGGGTTTCTGACATGCCATGATCGCCTTAATTTATTTTAAATCAATTTTTAATCAGCGTTTGAGGTACAAATAAAATTGAAGGATTTTCAATCTCTTATTATTCGAGTTTAGGATGAGGTGGTGATAAGTTTGATCCTATTTGTATTGTGTCTCAAATTTGTTCCCTATCATCATGCAATATAAATATACAAAATTATCAATGGTGGAATCCGAGGAAGTTATTTTTGTTTGTTATGCTGAATTAAATGACTGCATGGGTAAAATTGGCAGTTTAAGAAGAAAAAAATGAAATGGTGGTCAGTAAAACAAAGTGAAGTGAAGTGAAGCGAAAACGATAGAAAATAATTGTTTGAATTAAAAAACCCCAAAATGTGTACTAAATTAGTAAAAGGATAAATAGGTTATTTGATTAGAATCTAGGATTTTAAAGTTTAAATGTTTACAACTTAAACATAGGAATTAACAACTTAGATATAGAAATTGACAATTTGAGCAATCCAAGTTATCACCGTGTATACCCAAGTTGTTAATTGTTATTCTTAAGTTGTCAATACCTATATTTAAGTTGTCAACACCTAAACTTTAAAATATCAAATTCTTATAAGATCATTTCTTTGTCCTTTTACTAATTTAGTAGACATTTTGGGAGTTTTTGTAATTCAAATGTTATTTTTCTGTCATTTTCTCAAAAAATTGTCGAATTTGAGCATAAAAAACTCCAAAAATTGTGATAGACATGGGACAAACTAAAAGACTAAAAATCTATATTCTCCGGCCTCATTGCCATCCTTAATTGTAAGGAAACTCTGGAACCACAGTTGTTATGATTAGCAAGTCAAAATAATTAAATTAGGTAGACTTTGAACTAACAGCTATTATGAACTCTGGACGAGCATCTCACTCATCTCATCATTTTGTTTTGTTTTTGTTTACTGTGGACTTAACCCAAAACTTCCATTTTCCCTGTTGTTTTTGTTGGACTGCTTTATTATTGCCTATTCGGCTTATTAACATGGATATGATAATGGAAGATGCATACGAACAAGAGGGACCACTAAGCCCCAACTTTTGCATGCAACTTGTGGAATTAACATCTTCAGTGGCGGCAAAATTTCCAAGCTCTGATTAGGATGGTTGAGTTTTATAGAGCTTTAGCACTTGCAAACTTAACTTTCCAGCAGGGAAACAAACAACTGCACAAAGATTCCACCAATTGGTAGTGCTTCCCCCTCTCTTTAGCTATCTTCTTCCAATGGTGTGTTTTCTATTGTATGTAAGTTACAGTAAAATGCAAAATTTTCTGTGGCTCATGATATAAAATTTGATTGTGGCCGTTTCACAACTCTGCCTATGTATTATAGCCGGTCCGAGCGAGGATAAAGTAGGAGGGTTGTGGTAGACCCTCGACAGTCAACATAAAACATTGTCGAATCTTTATAAACATGGATTAACAAAGATCGAAGAGAATGCTTAGCGTGTGTTTGGGGAGGGCGTTTAGGCCCCCAAACTCCCAATTGGGCTACTAAAGCTCAATTGGCAATTGAGAAAAAAAAATATGAGTGTTTGGGAGCAATTTATTTCAATTGAGCTTATCACATTTTAATGGCTTATGACCATAAGCTCCATTTCCTAACTTTTATTGATTTAGCGTTTGGGGAGAGTGTGAATGATTAAAATATTTTTCTAGTTGTGTCTAGTGTGTTATTAGACTGATTGTAATTTTACCCTTAATGTACTTTTTCAGCTACAAAAATTAATTTAAACTATTTTTTGATGCTTTTAACCCTTAAAATATTTTTTCAACTGTACTTAGTGTATTATCAGACTGATTGCAATTTTATCCTTAATATACTTTTCAGCTCCAAAAATTATTTTAAAATATTTTTTGGTACTTTTAACCCTTTAAAATATTTTTCCATCAACTCTCTCTTATTATTATCCAAAAGTTACTTATGCTTAAGTTAATCCAAACAAGTTTTACTTTTGCAAAAGTCATTTATACAATCGTCAATCCAAACATAAATCACATTAAACAATCTGGCTTTTACCAAAAATAAGATTAGCAAAAGCTAAATTGAAAAACTCCATTTTTTCAATCGCTGTTCCAAACACACACTCAATGAGGTTATTAAACGAGATCTCCTAGTCAACAATTATCTCAAGATTTGGTTTTTAATCAAGTTTAATGATGTAGTTTGATCCATGTAGCTGACCGCCCATCTAGTGGAACAAGGCTATATTATTGTTGGCCGTTTCACCTTGCTCATCAATTTTAGTTCCATTCATGAATAATTTATAGATCTTTCAAATCTAGAGAGAGAGAGAGAGAGAGAGAGTAAAAAAAATCTATCAAGTCCCTAAATCTTCATAATAGTTTGCAAGGAGACGGCATGTTTGGTATGACGTTTGGATTGTTTATAAGTTACTTTTCACGTAAATTGAGATAAAACTTCTTTCACATATTTACTTCGTATACCGTAAATCATGATTGAAAAGCTGCTTTTAAGCATTCCAATAATTATTCTAAACAAGCAAACACATGAATTATACATCTTCAACCTAAATCTTAAAGAATCAATCACCTTGCCTACAAGCACATTCCCTTCTTATAACACACCCAGCATCCCCTTTAAGCCATAAGAGGACTGATCGTATAAAGGGAAAATGACAGAAAAATGCCATTTAAATTTTAAAATCCCGCTAACAAGAAAAGTAATGGAATTGACAAGAATAGTAATGGGATTAACAACGCAAATCTTTGGCAAAGAACTAATTTGGGATTTTGAAGTTCAAGTGGTATTTTTCTATCATTCTCCCTCGTATAAAGTTGTGGGACTTTTTAGACTTATTTGATAAAGATTACTCTTATAGGGGCCAAATTGATAGCTAAGGCAAATTTGAGAGACAAAATTTAATTCTCCCATAATAAGAATAAAAATTGTTATATTCTCACTATAATAATTTAGAAGGAGAATTTCAGAAAAATACCACTTGAATTTCAAAATTCCAAATTAATGACTTAAACAAGAATTTGTATCATCAATTCAATTACTCTTTTTATCAATTCCATTACGTTTCTTATTAATAGAATTTTGAAGTTTAAATAGTATTTTTTTGAAATTATCCCTAATTTATAGTGCATTTGTTTTTCATTATTTTAATATAAAAAATAAATATCACTTCACGTGCTCCTTGCCAACATTGTCTCGTTCCGCTTATGAATATAAATATTAATGCTAACTCTTAACGTTGGGTCTGAGCAATGTATCCGAAATGCCAATACATGTTATGCAGTAAGCATCAGCTCAGTTTTCCCACAGGAAAGTCGTTTGATTTGAGTCTGAAGGTTGGTAAATAACCCATGAATGTTTCAATACACAGCGGATCTTTCAGACTTCCACCCAAAAACACAAAGTTACTACAGCTCATGCAAAAATATAATTTGCCAAAAATTTTTTTTGAATGAATCAGACGTTTGATGGTGTATACATTTGAGGATCCAAATTTCGAGACAAATATTTAGCGAAGCAAATGCCTAATGGCAGCAACGGCATCACCTTTGTGCTCACGCAAGGTTCTTTCAGCCACCTTCTTGTCCAGCTGTTGAATGCATTCAAAGAGGAGTTACCAGTCTATCATAAACCAGAATGAGCTTCAAAAAGTCGTGTCACTTAAGTTCAAGATGAAGTTACCTCAAGTTCATTAGCTATTATGTCAACATCAGCAGCATTTATCTTAACAGCAGCCAGTTCTTTCTCCCTGGGAATGAAGCAAGATGGAAGACAGGAAGTTGAGATTCAAGATATAGAAAAATTGACTTATACTTTTTGTTTTTTTTTTGCCGAAAAAATTGACTTATACATAAACTTATACTGCAAACAACAGTACTGGCAGTGAGAGGATACAATAACGAAATTTGAATATAAGCTCATACTTCAGATTTGCACGGCAAAACTAATAATGTGGTAAGTAGTTCAGCATGGTAATAGCGGATAAAGGGAAAAATATGTTTACATAAAGAATTCTAGTTATTTAACTTAAGATTTCAATCCCAACATGGGACAAAAAAAAAAAAAAAAAGGCATGCGCAGATTAAATAGAGCAGAGATTAACAACAAAGATTTAATGAACAGCTAAAAGTATCCGTTTTTAATGCACAAATGAACTTTGGGAGTTAGGATTGATGCACTTCCGTCACATTCAAAGAGCGGTTGCTGAGTACATATTCAAGGTGAGGAATTGCTAAGATCTGTGTATTTAGGGACAACAAATCAGTGTGTGTGGTTGTTACAGAAACTTATCACACACTATCAAATCTAAATTGGTTTAAGCATGCGGTCCACACACCAGGTAGCTCAAGTGAAAGCATTTACTTAAGATGAGCTTTAACTTCCCCCAACAAGAACATGTAAATTATAACATCCACTTCTTGTCAGCATCAGATAAGTCAGCAACCAAATGCAGAAGAAAATTTAATGGAAGTGCAAACTTTACAGACCTTTATGAATTTTAACAAGCAAAAGTTAAATGAGAATTATATGTTCAGATAAAAAGCCAATCGCTTGGGAATTCAAGAAGACGAAAATCTGCATGTTCTGATTGAGACGCTGGCAATAGAAATTTCTATAACCTAAGGGCAATTCAGTAATGCTGAAAGTTTCTATAGACACTTAAAAGCTTCCTTCTTTCTTCTTTCACTTAAAAAAAAAAGGAAGAAAAGAAAAGAAAAGGTTCCTTCTAGATATCAAACATACAAATAATAACGAGCCCATATCAGTCTTGGCTCATGGCTTTGACTACCTGAGGAGAGAATGATTCATATTTGGGAAGTGAGTGTAAGGAAAAAGATAGACCTTACTCTAAGCAGTACTTTATGGTATGTTCACGAGCCGGTAAATTTCAGATTGGTCATTAAATTTAGTACAAAAATGTAATGTAAGAAGAAGCTGGTTCACAAGTTTGAACTGGCTATTAAATTTCAGACTAAAATAAGGATCTTGATAAAATACAGGGTTTTTCCACAAGGTAATACCCAGCCCAAAAAGCATGGAAAAAGCCTCCTGTGTTCGTCAGAACAGATCAAATCATCCAGCAACATTCTTGCACTAAAAGTCATTGGGTAGTCAAGTGAAAACTGACAGAGTGACATGTGTCTCTTCCTTGATTTAGGAATGGGGTATTTTGGTGCATTTAAAATATTGCAAAGCAAAATAGCATGTGATTGGAAAGGAACATCCCAACAGCATCTCCACTTATTAAAACGTCCCATGTTAACTTGTTAAAATGCCAAAGACAAACCCATTCCAACATTGAAAAGAGAAGGTTTACCGCTGTTGGCCAAGTCCAATAGATGATTTTATATCCTAGAAGGAACAGGCACACCTTCAAGAGGCTCTTGAAAAATTTGACAAGAATATATGTTTGAGAAACAAAATGTGGAAGAATACGATTATATTGGAACTTCGAGGAATCCAAAATTTGAAAGACCCCAAGTCTCTCCATTTCCGTTCTATATTAGATAAATGAAAAATCTTCTACCAAACGAATGTAAGTCTAAGATATCATACATTTAAAATTTTCTGTTGTTACAATAAAATGAGCAAGTAAAAGTTGAAGATACTTGTATAACGGAGGCAAATCATGCTGCATCTCCGCAAACAAAACACATACTAATGTACATAAAAGCAAGTAATTCAAATATAGAGCATATGTAATAATAAGATATGGCTAATGACGACTGAATATTCTATTAAAGATGAAACTTTCGCAGAATATCTCTCATCATAGCCTAAGCCGGAAAAATTTGTTCAGAAATTCTTCATAGCTTTATATGATAAAGAAGCCGTGCAAGCAAATGCCCAAACAGCAGAACAAGAATGACAACCCAAACAATGTTAGTCATTGCAAAAAAACAGAAAAAGAAAGGTATTCACTGATTTAAACCGTTTTCAAGAAAAATAAAAGGCTCAAAAGACTTCTGTTTACCTCAAACGCATCGCATTCCAGTCCGCCTCTGCAGATGCAGCAATTGACGCCATGGCCTACCAAATCACGTAACTGTTAGAAAGCATCGCATAAAAGTGTTTAAGTGGAACACAGTGCCCTAATCATTATATACCAAGCCTCCATCACGCAATTTAATAACAGATTCTTACAATTTTTTATTTCTCAGAAAAGAAAATATAGAATAAAAGAGTAAATAGTCAGGAGACAGAGAGGAACCTCTTGGACACGAGTAGAGTCGAGCTGGCGATCCTCGACGCGGTCAGTGAGCTTATCAAACGCTTTGCTCTGTTGCTGTAAGTCCTTAGAATCCTCTATCCTCTCTATTCCCTCATCTGCAGTTTCCATCTTTTCTCTTTCAAGCTTTTTTTGCGACAGCAAGTACCTAAGAGAAATTCGAGGCAGAAAATACAGAAGTCTCGATAGAGAGTAGATTTCTATGCCCAAAAAAGCTCGACCCCTATTGAGGTCTAGAGGGCTGCGATAGCGAAACACCAAGCCAAATCCCCAAAAAAATGAGAAACTGCAGCAGGCACCTCCTCCGCGCTGCGTCAAGGATGTTGCCTCATTGGGCATACCATGGGAGCTTTAGAAATTGGGCTTACCATGTAAGCTTTACAAATTGGGCTTTATTGGGCTTAGATCTCAGAAAATCTGCCTTTCAATGTTGTCATTGGGTTTCTTAGGCCTTACAAATACAAACTTTTGTTTTTCACAAGAGACTAAGGCCCACTCTTGACGAGCCACGAATAGTTGGAAAATCCTGAGAATTTGTACAGCTCTATATATAAACTTATCTGGATTGAGAGGATATTATGGGAATTAATCCCCACTTTGCTTGTAGTGTAATTGGGCTTTGCCCTCATCAGTATAGGAACCAGTTTCGTTGATCATCCTCATCCAAAAGGATGAGTAGGGAGAGATTGATCCATCTGGATTGTCCAGATGAGATTTAGATGATTTAGATTTAATTTTTTTAATTAGTAATTTTTACATAAAAAAATCATTTTTAAAAAAAATATTAATTAAAAGATTATTTTTATTTTATATTCTCTACTTATTAAAATGATTTTTTTCAAAAATAAAAAGTAAAAAAAATTAAATATGAATGAATCAGATGGGTTGAGTATAAAATAAAATGTAATGCTTAATGGCTTAATGCCACCTAACAGGCTAATTTATTATAGCAAACTACATTGATTATGGCTTGTAAACGCTCTGGCTTATTATATCATTGTTTTTTATAGGCACAAAGTATGTCTTCTTATTTATACATGGTGTTGGACTAGCTTTGTGGTTAAAAATTTCATCTTATGAGTTATTTAAAACTGCCATATATGAACTTTTTGTTGTAAATCAAAGCATATAAAGCCATAGAGAAAATAGGGCAATAGGAGAAAAAAGCAATAGAGGCAATATAAGCATTCTTCTTATTGTTCTATTTCTCAGGTGATCCCACTTATTTAAAACATAGATCCATTGGACTCATAAGGTTAGCTATAGAATATAATGAATCATATGTTACCCTTTAGGTTATGGGAAGAAGAACCACAAGAGTTGTAGTGTCATAGTACTCTTGTAATAAAATGCTGTCTATTCATCACACTTTTTTCCATGTGGTTTGTTGCTCAAATCATTATTGTAATGACGTTGAATTACAGCAAAATTCGCTACGTGCACGGATCTCATAATTGAAAATTGGCTGCATCTTCAATTAAGCATGTAATTGTTCCACCGGCTCATTAGGCAATTTGAGTTAAATCCTTGGACAGAGAACGATATGAAGTTCAAATAATATATATACGAGCAAGTTTGTATTATATGTCGAGACTTGCATGAGTTGTGCACTGCCAGTAACTAGCAATTGAAGTATTTGAGAGAAGAAACAAGGTTTTGTTAGGAGCTCATCAGGCTAATACAAAGTCTGTCTTCTATCCACTTCAGAATAAAAGGACAATTTGAAGTTTAGCAGTCTCGATCTCAGAAAAAGATATCTCAACAAAATGCATTAATGGTTAAACGATCTACTGTTTAGTGTCAGTATAAATACGAGTAATGGTTTTTAGGCTAAGTCACCCATAAAGCGTAGCGTTTGAATATCGAGCTTTTATATACTTTTTTTGTTTCCTAATCAAAGATGAGGACTGTTGTGAGTGGGACTCTAGTGGTGTTGATATTATTAATGGTGATTCTAGGAAGATCCGAGGGTCGAAGAATCAAATTTGGCGAGCTTCATGACACTGCAGGCGTGAAACCAGCTGGTTATGGTGGAAGCTACGGAAACGGTAGCGAAGGAGGGTATGGAAGTGGGCAAGGAGAAGGAAGGGGAGAAGGTTATGGCGGGGGAAGGGGTAAGGGAGAAGGAGAAGGCTGTGGAAGTGGGAGAGGAAGTTATGGTGGAGGCGGCGGAGGAGAAGGCTGTGGAAGTGGAGGTGGTTATTCCGGAGGAGGAGAAGGTTGTGGAAAAGGAGAAGGAAGTGGAGGAGGATATGACGCTGGAGGGGGTGGAGGAAAGGGAGGAGGCTGTGGAAGTGGAGGTTGTTATGATGGAGGAGGAGAAGGTTGTGGAAAAGGAGAAGAAAGCGAAGGAGGAGGAGTTTGTGGAAGTGGAGGCGGTTATAATGGAGGAGGAGGAGGTTGTGGAAAAGGAGAAGGGAGCGGCGGCGGAGGAGACTGTAGAAGTGGAGGTGGTTATTCCAGAGGAGGAGAAGGATGTGGAAAAGGAGAAGGAAGTAGAGGAGGTTATGTTGGAGGTGGTGAAGGAGGAGGAGGAGATTGTGGAAGCGATGGAGGTGGGTAAGGAGAATGTAATATCCCAAATTTAATGAAGGTTAAAAATTTTCTAAAAAGTAAATTTAAATGGGAATTTGATAATAAGTTAAATGATGAAACCTACAAAATTTAAGGAATCTTAAATTAGATAAAGGAAAAAATTAGGGCCTAGTGTGTGTAATTAATGGGATAAAAATTATACTTATATATATATATTGAAACAAATTCTTACCGCCACACACTAACACAAGAGACACACCTACCGTATGACACATTCACACACTAATATAAATCACTTATTCTTTTCTTTAATTGGATGGAGACATAAGGACCCACAACACCCTCCATTTCTTCATTTTTCTACTTTCATTCGGCCATTTAGCTTCACATGTGAATAAAGCAAAGATAGCACACATTCGCAATTGTCCACATTTCTTTTGGTTTGATTTTGCCGACAACTCAACTAACTCTCAATCACACTCATATTAATTAAATCATTCTCTTACTCCCTCATTTAATCAATTCGGTGAAAGCAAAAGAAAGAAATATAAAGAGTGAGAGAGAGTTGAGCGAAGGGAGACAGAGGTAGTGAGAGCTGAATTTCTCATCCAAAATAAGGAAGGAGGAATGCTGGATTGTCACAAGCAACCACATATTCTTGTATAGGTGAGTCTCCTACACATTTATCTTCATTTTCCCATTGGATTTGAGGTTGTTTTCTGGGTTGTTTAGTTGCTGGAATTGAGAATTCACCGGAAAAATTCTATCAACCAAAAAGTCATAAACCAGTGATTGTGTAACGATTTTGGGGCAAATTCTTGGGATTCTTTGGTTTTGAAATTTGATCATTAACCTCAGGACATATGTGTAGGGGAGTATAGAGTTAAAATTCGTGAGGTTTAGAGTACAAATTCATGTATGCATGTTAGTTTTCTCAATTCTGTTTTGCTGTCCGAAAAATAGAGTTCATACATGAAACTTGTAAAATCTTAAACAGAGGCTATAGATGTAATTTTAGAATGGGTATTTTTTTATAGATAATTTAGGATGTGTAGTTGATGATAGAATCAAGAAAAGTACAATTTGGAGTGAAAATGGATGAGTTATTGATTTTTGAAGTCAGACTGTCAAAATTGACGTTTTTGGGAGTCAATCAGATTCATGTTGCGTTTTGACCAGACAAACCTTAGTGAAAAATTATGAAATTTTAGAGGAATATATTAGACATTCATAGCTTTCCAATGAGCCCAAGAATTCATTATTTTGATATCTGTGGAGAGAGTTATGATTTTTGAAAGTTAAGTCAGTAACAGAGAACATTCTGGACGTTCAAGCTTGGCAGTTATGGTTTTCGAAAATTCTGGGAAATATAAGATAACATCTAGTAGTTTTGTGTATTTTTCCATAAAACTACACTTAAATATCTTTCCATATAATTTTAGAACACTCCATTTCGATTTTTGTAGAATTAGTTATGGATTTTTGAAGTTGAGCTCTGTTTCTGAAATGCAATCTAGAACAATAGTAGTTGGCCGAATTTTTTGGGTAATATATGTCATCACTAATCATACCTGGATATTTTTCCATGAAAGTACATTTAAAGAGCTTCATTTAGGCTTTAGAATCAGTCAATTTGGAATTTTCTGGAATTAGTTATAAATTTTTAAAGTTGATTGAAAATCTGACAGTTTCTGAAAAATTGTGAAACTCTCGTTTGACAATGATTTTGCAAAAACCGAGGTTAAAAATGGATTCCTTATATGAAAATATGTTATAATAGCCTGGGTCAAAATTTCTGAAAAAGTATAGTCGGACCGGATATAGTAGGGTCGGGACCGGGTCCCAAGGGTATTTTGGTAAATTTTTAGTATAGACTAATATAATCACCATAAATATTATGGGAGTTTCTGAAGAGGTACATGAATGGGTTTTAACCTAATTCTTGTACATTTGGAATTTTAGGACCGGATTAATTGCCTGAGCCATTGGCAGATAGTTCGAGGAACTATTCTTGTGAAGCAAAAAGGGGCATAAGTTAATTAGTAACTCTATCTTTTATACACTATGTGAATGTTGATATGCTATATGTTGCTATATTCAATGATATGAACACGTGCCTTATGGCTCATTACCTAGCTGTGGTATGAGACTCAGCTGAGGTACACGGACATGTAGGGGATCCAAACAGTTATTTGGCCTTGAGTATTGTGTACACACATGTTATAGTATGAATTTTCATTTACATTATATGGTACATTACGTATTTAATTTTCGCATTTTATATGATGGATCATGTGTTACTATTGAGATTCCTTGGAATTTCACCTTTTTTCATAAATAATAAATGTTCTAGCGGGAACCAGTGGCTCCAAAGGCAAAGTGGAAGATATGGGCAATTGAGATGTGCAGGTCCTAAGATCAGAGTTATTTGGTTATATTAGTTTAATTTTAATATGTTGGATATCTTGGACAAAATTTGTACATATTATCAAACCCTGCGGGGAAGATTCCTGTATGAAAGCTTGTACCTAATATCAATATGTTTGTGCTATTTCTGTATGCCTGTGGAATTATGCCATTATTACTCTACGAATATCGAAATGTAAACGGATGTTGACAGAGAAGGTTGTAGAAGTGGAGGAGGGTATGACGCAGGAGGGGGTGATGACGGAGGAAAAGACTGTGGTGGTTGTGAAGGAGGATTGAGCGAAGGAGGTTACGGCGGAGGGAGTGAAGGAGGAAATGGAGGTTATGAGGGAGGAGGAGATGGGGGCTATGGAGGTGGATGTAGCGGCGGAGACAACGGATGTGGTGAAATTGGGGAGGAAGGAGGCAGTGGGGGCATAAGTATAAGTATACGGACGGGGTCGAGTGGTGGAGACGGTGGTAGCAATGGCCGCAGTGGAGCTATTGAGACTAGTGGAGGCTACAATAATGTTACCGCCGGATCAATTGGTGATAAATTTTGAATCAAATCAAATCCTTCCAATTAATTATTAATCCTTAGCTTGTATTCAAGTCATATATACTTGGGGTGTGTGTGACATTATATTATAATTGACTAATGGAGGCATGCACATACTAATAAGTATAAGAGCATCGTTTGGTTTCTAGGAGTGAAAAATAAGCTGCATATAAATATATATATATATATATATATATCCACTTCTCTTGTTTATATACAAATATACAATGCAAGATTGTATAAAGTCTAAAAATCGGATATTATTGTTTTGGATTGTTGGAATAAACAGTTCTTACTGAGGTGTGATGCCCACAAACATATGTATGTTGCGATGCAGCATGATAATCATCACGATCATTTTATTGAAGATGCATGCAAAATAAATGAGTTAATTTTGAGTTTTTTGTTGATAAAAAATGTTTGATAACAATTCCAGGGCTTTGATGATACGCGTAACAGGATACAGATTTGTAATGAAGGAATCAACAGGTTTTTTTTTTTTGCCAACAATCGACAGGGGTTGTTACTCTACTATTAGTGGAGCTAGTCCACTTTGCTTAATGAATTTAAATGAAGAGACATTTCAAACTTCTAGTGTGTATAAAAATCAATTGTCTTCTATAAAGACAAACCATATATCTAGTCTGTAAATAAGAACTATTATATCACAGTCACAGCTATGTTACTCGTATTATAGAATTTACCATGAGGGTTCATTCTATAATTAGTCGTATACAAAGGGAAAAATTAAACTAGATTTGTTACAATTCTATGTATGTTTCATGCTATTTAAGACAAAAATATCACAAACTCTTGGTGCATATTTATAGTTGGTTTACCATTTGAGAAACGGTTATCATTTGATGAACTGAATTGACTTTTGGAAAAAAAAAAAAAAAAGCCTATTCTGACTTACGTTTGTAAACTGACTTTTCATGTTGTGGGGCAAAATATATATGTTCAAAATATTTGTGTCAGTTTGTGTATAACTCTGGTCATGCCCTACCTTGTTGTAGGGAGGTGAAGGATGATGATAAGATTTTGCGTCTCTTTATGGACCTAGTGTAACTTCTTCTATTTTCAATGACGGTTTCTGTTTCTATTAAAAAAACAGAATAAAGAAAAGAAAAGAATGAGTTAGATGCTCTTTCCAACTTTGCATGCAAATGTTTATAAAGAAAAAAACTTTTGCGCTATTCTAAGAATATTTTAGTGATGTTTGTATATGTAATCAAGGCAAATCTACAAAATAAAAAAAAACCGATTGAATTAAAAAAGTCTCAAAATGTTATGTAAATTAGCAAAAGGGTATATAGGTACTCAAGTAGGAATCTTCTAGCCAAAAAAAAAAAAAATCAAGTAGGAATGTGAGATATTGAAGTTTTGGTGTTTTTATCAAAATGGTCCTCACATTCACTGTTAAAGTATAGAGAATGATAACTTAAGAATCACAATTAATAAATTGGGTATTCATATTGACAATTTGAGCTCCCCAAATGTCAACAATCTTATAGGTCATATTTTGTCAAGCAATGTTGAATACTTAAGTATAGGGAATGACAACTGAAAAATTGCAACTAACAACTTGAGCATCCATATTAACAATTTGAGTTACCCAAATATTAACAGCCTTGTAGGTTAAATTTTGAAGCCAACATTGTAAAGCAACATTGACTACTTAGGTATAGAAAATGACAATTTAAAAATCGCAATTAACAACTTGCCTATCTATTAGAGCTGTCAAAACGGGCCAGCTCGCGAGTTGCGGGCTGGCTCGCACCAACCCGCGGGCCACGCGGGTCGGGCCCTTGCGGCCCGCACTTTTGCGGGTTGGCATTTTGCCAACCCTAACCCGTAGCGTGCGGGTTGCGGGCCAACCCGCGGGCCCGCATATTTTTTTCAAAAAAAAAAATCATATTTTTTGAAGGTAGTCGGAAATACAAGACACACATATATGAATTATTAAATTTATTTTTCTAACATTAATCATTCTTCTTATAAAAATTTAAAAACATAATTCACAATTTAATATATAAAATTATTAAATTTGTCAAAGTTTATAAGTAAAATATAAACTCATCCTCAAACAATCAAAATATAATAATTTTGTTTAAAAAAGAAGGGAAGAGGCTAAGATTTTTTTTCTTTGAATTGGAAAGTATTAAGATAGGAGTGAACAACTTATAAATATAATGAAATTATTATACATATAAAAAAAAAAAATTTGCGGGCCAACCCGCCAACCCGCGGGCCACGCGGGTCGGGCCCGTGCGGCCCGCACTTTCACGGGTTGGCATTTTGCCAACCCTAACCCTGTCGCAACCCGCGGGCTCGCGGGTTGAGCCCGCGGGTTGAACCCGTTTTGACGGCTCTACTATCTATATTGACAATTTGAGCTCCCTAAATATTAACAATCTTGTAGGTCATATTTTGAAGCCACTCTTATAAGGCGATATTGACTATTTAGGTATAGAGAATGACAATTTAAGAATCACAACCCTTAGGTACCCATATTGACAATTTGAGCTTCCAAAAAAAATATCTCAACAGAGTTTTGGCCACTAGCGCTGGAGCTTTGACTGGCAAGGTTTTTTGTCCTTTTTCTAAAAAATGTTAGGGAATTTTAGTAAAAGCACTAAAACTTTAAAATCTCATATTCATACTTGATTATATTACCTATTTGTCATTTTACTGATTTACATGACATTTTGGGGTTTTTATAATTCAAATAGTTTTTCGTTATTTTTCCTTTAATCAATATTGATCAATACATTTTCACCACTACAAAAAATGCCGTAAGTGGCACTTTTTTTATGAATACTATGACGCCTAGAAAATGCAACAACTTCCAAAGCCATCAAAAAAATCTATGGAAGTGCCACAACTTATTTTTATTTTATTTTATTTTTTAAAAAAAGCTTCTTATGACATTTCCTCATAGGAAGTATGGGCCTTCTTGTGGTGCTTCCTCAGAGAAAGTAAGGAAGGGTCATAAGAAGTGACACACTTCCTATATATGACGCTTCCCTAATAAGTGATACTTCCTACGACACTTTCCTAAATAAGCGTCATAGGAAGTATTTTTTAAAAATAATTTTGTGTAATTTTTTTCTTTTCCGAATGAACCATGTATTTATAGTATAAATCCACAGCAATTTAGTAATTTAAAAACCATATTAAGCCACTTCGGTTTAAAAAATAGGAAAAATCGCAGTATGGTTTTATAGAGCAGAAAAAATATTACAAAGGTCATAGTATATGATTCACTGTCCAAAAACTCTCAAGGGACGTCAGTGATATAGATTCGAATTGTGAAATTATTTGTTTGCCTACATTGACAAATCATAGCGTTATCAATGACAAATATATGTGTCATATTGACAAGTTATAGTGTTATTATTGATAAGTGTATGTGTCATATTGACAAATCATGGTATTACAGTTGATAAGTGTATGTGCTATATTAATAAGTTATAGTGTTACTGACTTACTGTTGACAAGTTTATGTGTCATATTGACAATAGAGGAAAACAAATAATTTTACAATTCAAATCTATATCACTAAGGTCTCTTGGGAGCTTTTAGACTGGGGCTTTTGTGATTTTTTTTTTCCTGTTCTTTGGGACCATATTACAATTTTCTCTAAAATATAAGTCACTT
This sequence comes from Inga leiocalycina, assembly GCA_963242795.1. Classification (NCBI taxonomy): domain Eukaryota; kingdom Viridiplantae; phylum Streptophyta; class Magnoliopsida; order Fabales; family Fabaceae; genus Inga; species Inga leiocalycina. The sequence continues at coordinate 9,702,037 of OY725327.1, read as the reverse complement.
TCTAAAAAATTCGTTGATTCATGTACAATGATCACTTGGAAGTAATTAATGTTTGTTTGTTAATTTCACTCCAATAGTTAAGGAAAAATTCCTATAAAATACAATTTAAAGTTTAAAATCCTCAAAAGGTCACATGAACATATAAAAGGATAGATTGATGAGAGAGTAGGAATATGGGATTTCAATATTTGGGTCAAATGACCAGACTACCCATGAAAAACTTTTCTTAAAAAAAAGAAGGCAATGCATCCATCATTCTCTCCCACCTTGCTGATAGATATGCCTTCTTTCTCATGGGCGAACTCTTCGCCCCATCGCCGGCAACCTCTTCGTAGGCATGGGTTGCATCCTCAGCCGCCTGATCTTACTCCCCCATCATCTCCAGCACGCCTCTTGGAGATACCTCCACTCCTTTCCCTCTTGACTCCATTCTCTCTCTACGCTCCGTCTCTCTCAAATTACAGAGCCAACCTCTTCCCACTCCGATCAAAGAAACAGGAAGAGTATGCTGTCATTGTTTGCTTCTAATTAAAAGATCAAATTTCTCTGTAATCAAATTTGCTCCTTGCTTTCCTCTTTGACGGTTGAAGAATATATTAGCAAGATAGGAATTTTTTTTTTAATCTGGTGCCAACCTATTGAGATTTCAGGCTCCTTTTCATCAGATTATTCTTTATTTTTTCTCTTTTTATTGCTATCATGGAAAGTGTAATTATTTTCATGGGCATTTTAATTTTTGTTAAATGTCGTCAATGTAGTCGTCAAACTCGTTGAAAGTGCTGTTAATCATATTATGCAATGTTCAATGAAACTAAAGTTTGGCTTTCTTTTGTATAACCATTAACAATTCTATTTTAGGTATATTGACCTATCTTATAAAGAGATTGACAAAGAGTTTTGGGGTGTGATGAATTGAGTAATGAGATTGACTAAAAGAGTAATGGTTTTGACAAACTCTGTAAGCACTGACAACATGTGTAAAAGAATTGACAAAGAGTTTTGGGTTGAGACGAACTGAGAAATGAGATTGACTAAAAGAGTAATGGTTTTAACAAAATTCGTAAGTACAGACAATATGTGTTAAAGGATTGACAAAGAGTTTTAGGTTGTGACGAATTGAGTAATGAGATTGACTAAAAGAGTAATAGTTTTGATAAATCCGTAAGTACTGACAATATGTGTAAAAGGATTGATAAAGAGTTTTGGGTTGTGACAAACTGAGTAATAAGATTGATTAAAAGAGTAATGGTTTTAACAAAATCCGTAAGTACTGACAATATATGTAAAATGATTGACAAAGAGTTTTGAGTTGTGACGAATTAAGTAATGAAATTGACTAAAAGAGTAATGATTTTGATAAAATCCGTTAGTACTGACAATATGTGCAAAAGAATTGACAAAGAGTTTTGGGTTGTGACGAATTAGGTAATGAGTTGACTAAAAGAGTAATGATTTTGACAAAATCTGTAAATACTGACAATATATGTAAAAGGATTGACAAAGAGTTTTGGGTTGTGATGAATTGAGTAATAAGATTGACTAAAAGAGTAATGATTTCGACAAAATGCGTAATGGTTTTGATAAAATCAATAAATACTGATAATATGTGTAAAATAATTGAGAAATGGGACTTTTTGGTTTTTTCTCCCAAACATGAAAAACCCAGATTCCCACCCTATCCCCTCTCTATCATTTGCATGTATTAATGGACTTTTCAGGATTATGGAAGTTGAAATAGTATTTATATATCTTTTTTTCCTATAATTAATATACTTAAATGTGGCTCTTCATATTTTTATTTCCTTTAAAATCTCACTTAATAGTTAATATGGGTAATGTTGAAAAAAAATTTAATACAGATTTAATGAGCTAACACCTATTTCTTAATTCCAATGATATAAGGTGGAATTATATAGTCATATTTTAGACCGGATGGAATGTAATTTTTGCAATAAATTTTTAATTTGACAAATTTGTTGCAAAATATTGCAATACCAATATTTATAACAGAACAGTCCGCAGCACAATTCACAAATTATATTTGCAACAAACTTTTCTTGATTTTTATCGCAAATTCTATGTTTTGGTTGTAATATCTAAGATTTGAGCAAACCTGAAAATGTTATAAATTTCCACAAGCAACATAAATACTGGCTGCAGCTGTGATATATGCAAATGGCTAGAAAACCAGCTCTCGCACTCATATTTCATACATGAATGCCTAGCCTTAATTAGAACTAATAAATAAACCTCTGGATGGGACAAGCTTCCAACTTACCAGTTTTAATTTGTTTCATAACATTCACAGAGTCTTGAATTCGAGACTTTACACTTAAGAGGCCAAAACTCATTCTTCTAGGACCAATGTCGGTTAGTATGGCTGTTTCTTTATTTCTATACTCATTTAAGAGCTTTTTTAAATATAGTCAATTACCCCTTGAAACTCCAAAAACACCTTTCTTTTTTAAAAAAAAACATATGGCTGTTTCTTTATTTCTATACATCATAGGTGCGAACACATTTAATTACAGAAAATTTTGCTATATGAGTGAAGAGATTTCACTCTATTTGAAAATGGGATGAACATTAATGAGCTGCAACCTCTAATTAAGCATTTAAATATCTTACCAACTTGTCAGGTGTTTCGATTCAATTCTTTTGCACTAGTCAAGATTGAAGTTCAACTGTGTGTGTACAGATGATTTTGTTATATTACGAGTTTGCAGACCTGTATATATGTTATAAATTTGTCTTGTAGTCTGAGTTTGAAATATACGTAAGGATGCATAATTAGAAGTTTAGTAGTATCGATCAAAGAAAAAGAGATCCTAACAAAATGTATTAATTGGTATATTGACCGATCTACGCTTAATAGTATAAATACCAGTGATTTTTAGCAGGCTAAATCAAATTCCCCCAACGAGTGTTTAATTTTGAGCTTTTGTTTTAAAGATGAGGAATTTTCTCAAGCCGACACTACTAGTAGTTATAACAATATCAACTGTGGCCTTGGGAATATCAGCAGGTCACCACGACCTTCATGTCGTTGAAGATACTTTTTCTGGCTATGAGGGCTTTGGTAACATCACCGGTGGGCTCGGAGGAGACGGCGGAGCTGCCGACAGTGGAGGAGGTGATTCCGGCAAAGGAACAGGTTGTGGAAAGGGAGGCAGTGGTAGAATGGAGGTAGATGTTGGTTATAAAGGAGGAAGAGGGGGCGTGGGTGTGGAGATCCATTTTCGAGGTTGAAAAGGTGGCGGCGACTGCGGAAGCAACCATGGCAGCGGCGGCGTAGAGATTCATGAAGGCTTTGCAGGAGGAGGTCATAGTCATGGAAGTAGGCACGGCGGTGGAGGAGACTACAATGTTAGTGTTGGCGAACTCCCACAAATGCACCGTAATCCGAGTTACGTCTAAGGACGTTGTCCTTAAGAGCTATTCCGCGACCACCGGTTGACTGGAAGCGGCACTCCCCAGGATAAAACGGATCCTTCCTGTAGACACAGGGCGAACAGAACAGCAAAATGAATACAACTATAAGGCGGAGAGAGCAGAAGGATGTCAGAGAGGAAGAGAGGTCTCAAATGTCCGAGCTGGGGTGGTCTGAACCTCTTGCAGGCAGCGCCTTTTATAGGCCTCCATGCATCTGAACGATGGGCAACATTTTAATCCGCATAAATACCATCAAACCGCCGGTTACACAATAATAAAACCACATGATGAGGCCGTTTCTGAACATTGAAGAACCATATATTCGTTCGGCAATTTAAAATATACGTTTGGCAATCTTGAAATCTGATCCATGACCGTTGTAACGTAAATACTGATGCTTCAAAAATTCAGATGCCTCAAAACTGGGTTTTTCCTGTAAACATTTGATAAAAAGTGCCCAGTTCACATTTAATTCACGCGTGGGGGGGGGGGAATCACCGGATTTCCACTACGTTTGCCACCTGATGGCCCTTTATTGTGCGCGTGAGCCCACTCTTCCTCTTGGCCCATTTACTAGCCCAACTTCACAATGTGTAATATATACACTAGCATTCTCTCTTTCCCAAGCAATGTGGGACTTCTTCCATTTGACACATCCACATGTGACTTAAAACTCCAACAATCCCCCACATGTGTCAAAAGGAACGCCTTTAGCTTAGTTGCATATACAAGTATAACCATTGTATCTAGTGGTCCATTGAACTTAAAATCAGACCTAGATAGTTAACACTTAGTACACAGAGGTGTTGGTAGTCCTATGAACTTAAAACCAACAACTCTTAGGTGTATACTAGAGGTATTAAAAGTCAGGTTATACCCCCACATTTGGCTGTTAACGCGGTTTTGCACGTTAAGACGGCCATGTGCGTGCTTGGTTCATAACGAATGCTCTAGAGATTTTGCCACGATCTCATAGGAACGGCCCCATTCCACATTCGTAGAGGTGATTTCATTAAATGTACCTACAATGAGCACATCATTCCGTAGAATTATGAAATCATTAAGAGCTTTTCTCATCCTCGCCAAAATGCATTCTAGCACATTCCCGGCATCATAGGAAGGGACTAACTATTTACTTTAGTGCTAGCAGAACTAACGCACGACTTGTTCTTACCTACTGAACCTCCTTCATGGAATCACCAATCACAGAGGTTGGGTTGCCATCGCTGTTAATTTCTTATCGGCTTAAGTCCCATTCCCCTCGATGAATCATAGATTTGTTTCCTTCCTAGGGGTTTTGTAAACGGATCCGCAAGGTTCACAGCTGACCTTACATAATCGATTGAGATTACACCATCTTTAAGCAGCTACCTTATTATATTGTGTCTCAATCAAATCTGTCTACTTTTACCATTAAATGTTTTATTTTTAGCCGTAGCTATCGCAGATTGGCTATCACAATGTAAAGACACTGATGGTGTTGGTTTTTCACCTAGTGGGATATTCGCTAAGAAGTTTTTCAATCACTCAGCCTCAGTACCAGTCAAATCCATAGCAATAAACTCAGAATCCCTTGAGGAACTAGTTAAGATAGTTTGTTTGACTGACTTCCACGTTATGTCACCACCACTAAGAGTGAACACATAGCCACTAGTGGATTTGCTCTCCTCTGAATCTGAGATCCAGTTAGCGTTACTGTATCCTTCCAATACAGCGGGAAATCCACTATAATGAATACCATAATTCATGGTACCTCTCAAATATCTCAATACTCTTACCAGAGCCTTCCAATGCTCATTGCTTGGACAATGAGTATATCTGCTCAATCTACACACAGCATATGCTATATCTGGCCTGGCATAGTTCATTAAATGCAACAGACTCACAATAATCTGTGCATATTTAGATTGAGTAATTGGTTCTCCTCTATTTTTCTTTAAATGCACATTAGGATCATAAGGAGTATTCAAAGGAGACTCATCAAATAGTTCAAACTTTCTCAAAATTTTCTCAATGTAATGTTCCTGAGAAAGTATGATACCACTATCATTCCTTATGATCTTTACACCCAAAATCACTTTCACTTCACCCAAATCTTTCATATCAAAATTAGAAGACAGAAAATGTTTTGTCTCAAGCACAACACTCATGGTAGTACCAAAGATAAGCATGTCATCTACATACAAACAAATAATCACACAATTATTGTTTACAAGTTTTGTATAAACACATCTTTCTACCTCAACAGTAGAGAAACCACCACTTAACAAAACTCGATCCAGTTTTTCATGCCATTGTTTAGGCGCTTGTTTAAACCATACAAGGATTTAACAAGTTTACAAACCTTATTTTCTTGCCCAGGAATACTACATCCTTCAGGTTGCACTATATAAATCTCCTCTTCTAAATCACCATTTAAAAAAGCTGTTTTAACATCCATTTGATGAATGAAAAGCTTATGCATAGAAGCTAAGGCAATTAGGATTCTAACAAAAGAAATCCTAGTTACAGGAGAAAAGGTGTCAAAATAATCAACATTCTCTTTTTGAGTATACTCTTTTACTACCAATCTAGCTTTATATTTATCAATTGTTCTATCAGGAAAATATTTTTTCCTAAAAACCCATTTACAACCAATAGGCTTTGCTCCTGGAGGCAAGTCTACCAAAACCCACGTTTTATTTTGATTTAAAGAATCAATTTTAGCTTTTATTGCTTCTTTCCAAAAAGATTCATCTGGAGAAGAAATAGCTTCATAAAAATTTTTTGGTTCATCTTGTACCAAGTAAGTATAAAAATCATCTCCAAAAGACGTTTGTTTTCTTTGTCTTTTACTTCTCCTTAAATCTTCAACCAAAACATCATTTGAATTTTGTTCAAAAGAAGTAGAGGAATTGACAATTCTTTTAGGAATATGCTCAACCTTCAAAGGAAATATATTTTCAAAAAACTCTGCATCTTTTGTTTCAACAATTATGTTATGATCTAAAACATTGCTTTTCAAAACCAGAAAACGATAAGCAGCACTTTGTTGAGCATATCCAATAAACATGCAATCAGAGGTTTTTGAACCAATTTTCCTCTTTTTAACATCAGGTAGTAATACTTTAGCAAGACACTCCCACACTTTCAAATATTGAAGGTTAGGCACAAAACCTTTCCATAACTCATAGGGTGTTTTCTTGGTTTTCCTGTTGGGTATTCTGTTTTGTAAAAAACAAGTAGATAACAAGGCTTCACCCCACAGGTTATTAGGTGCTGCAGAACTTACAAGTAAAGTATTCATCATTTCTTTTAAAGTTCTATTTTTTCTTTCTGCAACACCATTAGATTCAGGTGAATAAGGAGGAGTTACTTCATAAATTATCCATTCTTTTTCGCAAAAATCATTTAATAATAAATATTCTCCTCCTCTATCTGACCTGACCCTTTTAATCTTTTTATTTAATTGATTTTCTACTTCTGCCTTGTACAAAAGAAATTTTTCAAAAGCATCATCTTTATTTCTCATCAGATACACTTTGGTATATTTTGAAAAATCATCAATAAAAGTAATATAATACCTTTTCCCACCTCTAGTCTCAATTTGTTTTAAATCTCCCAAATCAGTATGAATTAAAGCTAACAACTCAGTTTCTCTTTGAGTAGTAAAATGCGGTTTCTTAGCTTGCTTAGTTTCTGCACAAACTTCACACTTTTAAATATCATCTTTAGTTTTAGAAATAAGCTCAAGATTTTGCAATCTTTGAATATAAGACTTATGAACATGTCCTAATCTAGCATGCCACATATCATAAGAATCAATCAAGTAAGCAGAAGAAGAAGCATTCTCATTCATTTCAGAAACACTAAGAATAAACAGACCCTTATTACAATAGCCCTTCCCAATAAGAACATTGTTCTTGGTCATGACAATCTTGGCAGATTCAAAGCATACCCTAACCCCAGCTTTCCCAAGCAATGCCACAGAGACTAAGTTAGCTCTGACTTCAGGTACATACAGCACGTCATTCAGTGCCAAGGTCTTTCCAGATGTGAACTTCAATACCACCCTCCCTTTTCCATGAACCTTAGCAGTTCGGGAGTCAGCCAGATAAACGTGGTCTTCCCCTTCTTCAAAGGAGGTAAACATCTCTTTGTTTGCACATATGTGCTTGGTAGCTCCTGAGTCTACCACCCAATTCTTCATATCAGAGACAAGAAGGGTTTGTGACACCACAGCAACAATGATTTCTTCATCATTGCTATTATCTCCTTCAACCAAATTCACATTTGGCTTAGGAGGATTTCCACCCTTTTGGGAGTTATCTCCCTTAGCCCTTTTCCTGCACTGCGCTGCATAATGACCTGGTTTTCCACAGACAAAGCAACTGCCTGTCTTCTTCTTGGGGTTAGTATCCTTGGGCTTGTAGTAAGTTTTCTTATTTTTATTCTTTTTGTTTTTAGAGTTGTACCTCTTGTTGTGTGGCTTTTCCTCAATTGAGTTTGCTTTTGTAGCCATCTCTTTGCCCTTTGCAGCTTGTATCGCCTTTCTGTTGGTATCTTCAATGATGATATGAGTGATCAGATCATTCAGGGATAACTGCTTCTGTTTGTGTTTTAGTTGTTGCTTGTAGTCATTCCATGATTCTGGCAGCTTTTTGATCAGTACTCCAGCCACAAACTCGTCTGGTAAATTGATCTTCTCAGCCCGAAGGTCCTCATTCAACTTGTGGTACTCATTGATCTGGAGTTTAATGTCTTTGTCATCTGTCATCTGTCATCTCCTACTTGTAAAAGTTTCCTATCACGAACTTCTACTTTCCAGCATTCTCAGCAGTATACTTGAGGATTAGTGATCCCCATATCTCATTTGCTTCTTTGTAAACATGGTACACATCGAACAGATCGTTAGATAAAGTAGTGATAAGAGTATGTCTGCAAACCTTGTTAGCATAGGCCCAAGCATCCTTCTGGGCTTGGTCAGCATCTGGGGATGGTGCAGATTGTGTAAGTGCATCAGCAACTCCATGCATGTCAAGAATAGTGTAGACACGTTCCTGCCAGCGTATGAAGTTCTTCCTTTCAAACTGCTCGATCTTGGAAATGTCTGGAAACTGCTTGGGCATAGGCACTGCCATCGGAATAGGACCAGAACCAGTGTTGTTAGGTTCGGAAGCAGCAACATTGTTAGGTTGAGCACTGGTTCCAGAACCGACTGGAGGAACAAAAGCCATATTAGCTCTTAAGATTGTTGGCAAACTCCCACAAATGCACCGTAATCTGAGTCACGTCTAAGGACGCTGTTCTTAAGAGCTATTCTGCGACCACTGGCTGACTGGAAGCGGCACTCCCCAGGATAAAACGGATCCTTCCTGTAGACACAGGGCGAACAGAACAGCAAAATGAATACAACTATAAGGCAGAGAGAGCAGAAGGATGTCAGAGAGGAAGAGAGGGCTCGAATGTCCGAGCTGGGGTGCCTGAACCTCTTGCAGGCAGCGCCTTTTATAAGCCTTCATGCATCTGAACGCTGGGCAACATTTTAATCCGCATAAATACAATCAAACCGCCGGTTACACAATAATAAAACCACATGATGAGGCCGTTCCTGAACATTGAAGGACCATATATACGTTCGGCAATCTTGAAATCTGATCCATGACCGTTGTAACGTAAATACTGATGCTTCAAAAATTCAGATACCTCAAAACTGGGTTTTTCCGGTTCACAAAAATAAATTGTAGATTTTTCCAAAAAACATTTGATAAAAAGTACCCAGTTTGCATTTAATTCACGCGCAGGGGGAAATCGCCGGATTTCCACTACGTTTGCCTCCTGATGGCCCTTTGTTGTGCGCGTGAGCCCACTCTTCCTCTTGGCCCATTTACTAACCCAACTTCACAAGGTGTAATATATATACTAGCATTCTCTCTTTCCCAAGCAATGTGGGACTTCTTCCATTTGACATATCCACATGTGACTTAAAACTCCAACAGTTAGTGTCGGAGACCGATCAGTTGGTGATAAAATTTGATTTAAATTCTTCTAATAATGATCCTATTTTTGTGTGTAGTGTGGGTGCGAGTGCTAGTATTTATGTATGAAGAATTCAAATTTCAAATAAACACTTCTCGTTTGGACTTTGGATGTACTGTGAGAAAGGTCTTTTATTTTCATGGTATATAAAGAAGTTGTATAATTCATCTGTTTAGATTTGAGTGATCGTGTCCTTTTAACAATTTATTTTTGCCAGCAGCATATATACTTGTAACAATTAATCTCCGTGAGGTGATGTGAATATGTAATACCATACCTTTCTCTTGTACTTAACATAAAATTCACTCTAATGAAGAAATTAAAATACAATGCAGATGTTATATTAAGGATCACAGGGAGTATAAGATGCATAAATTTAGTTCTTATAAGGCAAACAAGTTCCAAGCTTCATCCGTCTCAAGACTGCAACTGTATTTATAATTGCTATATTTATAAGTGTGTAAATTTTGAAAATAATTGGGTTAAGATGCAATTTCATCCTAGAAGTAATCACTTAGAAGTGTTGGGAATCCATTAGTTTTCAGGAGTAATTTTGTCCTGAAAATGTAGCAATTTGCCCCTTGCCATTAAAAATAATAATAGTCAATGTTAATTTTTTAACTACTAACATTAGTTTTTTAACTATTAGAGTGAATTTGCTCGTTTTTTTAAAAAAATACTTTTAGGGTGAAATTACTCCTAAAAAAAAAATTTCATAACCAAGCATTCTCGAGTGATTTCTTCCTGAGAAAAATTTCAACTTAACCCAAAATAATTTATAAGTGTATAAAATATATCTTACATTTAAAACCAATTTCAACTCCCAAACTATATCATATATGAAGTACAGGAGGAGTATTACGAATTACGGCTGTGGAAGCTCAGCTTGGAATTGAGCTGGTCACCATGCTAAGGTTAAGGCCAATCTAATTCAGCTCAAATAGCATGCAAATTTTTTCTTTTTTCTTTTTCTTTTTGTGATTACTAGTGGTTCCGTTGCATTATTTGTATTGACATTTCTGATATATTGATCCATTTTGTGGATATTCTAAAGATTTTATATGATTTAAATTTTTAAGCAATTACTTTTTATAAGGTTCAGGTATAAATTTGTCTCGGAAGTTTTTGCAGAAGAGCAATGTTATAGTGAAAGTTTTTTTAGGTTCGATATTAGCCCGGAAATGTTAAAATGGTGCAATGTTATCTTTTTTCGTTAAAAAGTTAAAGGTCAAAGTCAATTTTTTAACGGTTAATGTTAGTTTTTTAACAGTATTGGGCAACATTGCTACGTTTTGAAATTTCTGGATGATATTAAACCTAAAAAAACTTTCAGAGCAATATTCCTCCTCACAGCGAAAACTTCTGGAACAAATTTACACATTAACCCTTTTTTTTTATTCAAATGTCATTCCCAAACAGGAACAAAAATGGTTAGGTACATGAAGACCGTGGGTTCTGGGGTACTCCCTCCGGTCTTATTTATAAGCAAATTTCTCTTTCACTAGGTTGGTCCTTTTTATAAGCAACTTTCACTTTGTGTTTGAAAATGTAAACTTCTTTTTCCTATTTTACCCTTATTAAATACATAATCTATAATTAATTATCACACACACCAAGAGTTATATTCAGGAGAGAGAGTGAAAGAGACTAGGTGAATGAAGTCAACAAAACATTGGGAAAATGTATATTTTACTGTCTCTCATACTTTTTATATATTCTCTCTCTTATATTCTTTTCATAAATAGGGGCATATATGAAAAAATATGACATTTTTGATACACTTATTATTTTTAACTACTAATTCATTTCACAGAATCTAAAGAAAAATTATTTATAAATAGGATTGGAGGGAGGAAGTAAAAAAAAAAACCGTGGGAAGTTAAGCCCCATACTATCCCTTTGTTCAGAGACAGACGACTGACTGACCGAGACAGCAGGATTCAGGAGGCTCCTAGGGAAATAGAAAGGTATGGGCAACAGTTTTGTTTTGTTTTCTTTTCTAAAATGTTGTCAACAAGTGGTACAACTTATAACAGGAGAAAGAGATAGGGTGTTGTGTCTAGTGGAAGAGGAATGAACCAATGTCCAAAGTTCTTCTTTGGGAGAGGCACTGGATTTAATACCTTATTATACCTCCAACAAGATTAACTCCAATAGAAATTCATTATTTAAACTTATTTGGCCACTTGGCTTGCTGGGTAGAAGGAGCAAGTTAAATTGCATGCATGGTCGTGGAAGTTCGTTGGCTTTGAACTCCGCACAATGTAATTAAGAACTCTCTTATTGAAAACATGATGAGGCTGACCAATGGAGATATATACCAAGCTTTACGAAGTAACTCTAACTATATGGAGGAAGGTGATGATTTTATGTTGTCAAGTTTATCAGGAAAATGCATTGATTGCCATTGATGCACAGAAACTCAAATAAACAGTGACACCCCTATAATAATAACAACTTTAATTATTTATTGGTAGTTTATCTTCAGGGTAGTTGCTCAATTCAGAGGTCATTTAAACCTTCTCAATACACTTCAAATGAATAGCTTCTTCTTCTTGTTTGGGCACATTTAATTTCTCCCCTTTTATATGCTCCATTTGGTCCTTATTATAAGGCAGCAACTAACAAGTGCTTTTGGTCCTTTTTATAAGGCACTTATAAATTTCCAAGGAGCATTTAATTTTTTTTTCCATATATACCCATATTTAATAAGGGTAGTAGGAGAGAGTAATAATTAATGGATATTTGGGTTTAGTGTAATTGGTAAGAGTAATATTGGAAATTATTTGAATTTTAGGACAATTTTAACGCTTTTAATTATCTTTATTAGTTTGTGAGAATTAGTAGTTGGTGTCTTATAATAAGAAATAAAGGGAGTGCTATTAAACTCGAGGCTTAGGAGCTCCCAGCAGTTTCCTATACAGAAACACATATAATGTACGTGGTGTTCATTCTTCTTTAGTCTTATGTAAAAGATCATTCATTCATTATATTTTGTCGATAATTAAAGATATATGGATAGATCAGTGAGGGCTAAGATATTGTTGGGAGGTTTCACAGTTATGTGCATGTTATTAGGAAGGTGCGTTTCAATAATAATGGAGCCACCTGCGAATTTCGTGTTTGGGGATTCACTTGTTGATGCTGGAAACAACAATTACCACGTTTCCCTCTCCAAGGCCAACTCCTTCCCTCTTGGCATAGATTTTGGTCGACCCACCGGACGCTTCACTAATGGAAAAACCATCGTCGACATCATAGGTACTAAACAATCATCTCTCTGTTTTTTTTCTATCACTTGACTTATTTATTTTGGCCTATAGATATTAATCTTCATTTTAATTTGTACCTTTGAACCTTAGTATAATACTCCATCCGATCCTATTTATAAAAACTCAATAACCGAATTACCCGGTTTAAGAAAGTGGTTAAAGTTAGTTAAAAGTATTAAGTACGTCCGAAATAAGTTTACTTTTTCTTCCCTTTCACTTCTTATTTACTTCTTCTAGTCCTAAATATAAGATAGAGTTAATTTTTTTAAAAGAGATTAAGGAAGCCAAATAAGTTACTTAATTATATCATATGTTGTATATCCTTAGATTATATATCAAATTATTAGTCAAACTAATTAGTTTGGAGAAAAAAATAAAAATAAAAATACCCTAAAGTAATTTAATTAACTTCCTTATTTTCTCCAAAAAAGTCGATCAATTTTATCTTATATTTAGGACCGGAAAATAATATTTTTTGAACAAATTTTTCAGTGCATTGACGTTCTTGAATCTTGATTCAGTTTGACTACATCTGGAAAACAAAATAAAATTTTAACAACAGGAAAAAAAAATGCTCTTATGCATAGGTTGCTTGATATTTAATATTTATTTTCCTTCTTTTTTTTTCTCTTGAACAAATCTTTTAGCACGTTGATATTCATGATTTTAAGTGCACCTATTTTTTTAGCAATTATTTTAACATTTTTTAATTGAAATTTCAATTGTTGCTGCCTAAAATTAAATCGGACGGAATTAAATTTGACATTTTTTAAAAAAAATTAAGATGTTAAATTCTCATATGATGATATGTATGTTATTTTTATATATTTCTATAAATTTAATGCAACGAAAAAGAAAAAAATTGGATATATAAAGTTATACAAAGTTTTCTTTTGTTCAGTTAAAGTTATACTAAATTTTGAACTTTTTCTTGAAACAAAAAGAAACAGAGAGCAACTACTTTTAGTTTTTTATATAAGATAAAATGAAGAAAAATTGGTTATATTAATAAAATTATTTAATATTTGCTTCTTTTTCTTTTTTCAGGGGTTGCAAACTTGGAATTACTAGATCACTTTTTCTGAGCTAGAGGATGAGAAATGTCGCTAAAGGTATGCTTCATGGCTTTTGTTGTAATACACATGGCTCCATTAATTGTGAAGTTAATAACCAAAAAAAAAAAATCAAATTCAAAGATTTTATATCGTGGGAATAACGTGCCATTAAGTGAAAATTGATAAATATGTATACACATATAGATGGAAATTGACTGTATCAAACGTTATTTAATTAACTTTGAGAAAAAAATTTTTTCACAATTAATCTTTATATAAAAAATAGAATTTTTATATATTTTACATGTTGTGATGATTATGAAATCCCACTTGCGAAACAAAGGATGTCTTATAAAGATTTGGATATTTTAAACTATGAGGAATAATAGTCTCTTGCCATGGACAATTTTGAAAGTGAGACGCTTTGAGCTCTAGGGGTGGAATGAATGACGCATTATAATGGTTTGTATACCTGCCCTTTTCAATGTGTTTTAAAACCGTGATTTAAGAAAATAATTTAATATATACAAAATTATTCCACACATAATTCTGCAAAACATGTTTTTTGAATGCACAAAACAAAATTTTTTTAACTTAATTGCTATCAATCTAAAAATCCTATGAGCAAATTAAGAATAAGAACAATCATGATGCTCTTATGATGTACTCGAACGGTGTTCTCTTCATCAAGAATTGAAATTCTTCAACCTAGGCATTATTTAAAAAAAGGGTTAAAGATTATCTTTGCTATATTAAATATAATGAAAGAAAAGGAATTATACAATTACAAGGAAAAAATTTCGGAAGTACCTTCATAATCAAACAATTACAATATTATTTTACTACAAGCTAGGGTTGGGAATTTGAAGGATTGATCCATTTTTTCCAGCCATATCGTACTCTCATCTTGTAACCTCGTACTTGCACAATAGAAGAAGAAACAAGTGATTCCAGAATTTGATATATACTGTCAGTCAATATCTTAATTCTTCTAAACTCTGCGATTACAGAGACATCAACCCAACCATATCGATCCATCTTGTTCTTCAAGTATATATCCATGACCAAATTTTCTTGACTAAAATAATACTCGATCTGTCTCACAATCTTGGGGTATAACTCAGGATCTTCTGGTGGTAGTGGTCTTTGAATATATGAAGATCTTACATAAGGAGGAGGAGGAAGGTAATAAGAAGGAGTAGCCATTAGATTATACATCATAATGTGATGGTGAGAATATTGATCATAGGGATATGGTGGCATGGTCACGAGAGGAGCAGGATGATTATAGGAAAAATTAGAAAGACTACTTAAACGTGGGTCAAAGTTATAATAAAAATATAAATCATCACTTAAAAGCATAGGAGTATGGAAGCGAGCAGGGTCCATGTGTTGCAATAGATGTACAGACGCTCTAGCTGCAGCGGCAGATCCTTCTAAGAGGATCTTCAAGAGGAGGACTGTGCAAGTGCTTAACGGTAATCTACCGGTGGGAAAAAATTAAGAATTAATGAGTGAGTGAAATAATTAAATGTGAAAGATGAATTTATGGTAACAACTAAACTGGGAGATAAAAAAAAAAGATGAATGACGCTCCTCCTTTATATAGACAGAGACGCTTCTAATAGGATGAGTTAGAATCTATCAATCTATCCTATTATATCTTTAAATATATTATCTGTATTATTTAGGTTCAAATTAATTTTAATTTAAGGTGCATCATATCATTATATTTTACTAAAAGGAGTAGTTACGTTGTATTAATATTTTTTATAGACATAAAATTGTTTAATTAATTAGTTTTTATTTAGGGATTCAAACGATTTTTAAAATATTTTAAAATTTTTTTTGGATAACACATGAGTTAAAATTGGTTATCTTTCATTTTTTTAAATTAAATTTATTTTTAGTTTTATATCGTTTAAAGTCATCATAATAATCTTTGAATTGGATTTGATATTATAGATAAATGTTAATTGATTTTTCTTAAAAAAAGTGGTTCATTTTTTCAAGATAAAATAGGATTAATTTACATTTAAATCTAAATTAACTTAGTATATCTTTATAATAAATTTAATTTATTCATTTGTTTGACAATATTTTAAATTCTTGGAATTATATTGGAGTTGAAGTTTTATACATAAATAGTACTTCCTCCGGTCCTTTTTTTTTAAGAGGGCAAAATTTGAATTGTCTTAGCATTTTTTGTAAAAACCCAACAAGAGTTGTTTGAACGTTTAATAAGTTTTTTGTTAATATTTTGCCTCTTATTAATAAGAGAGTAAAAAAAAGCGTAATGCCCTGTTTGGTTCACTAAAATTGGGATAGGTATTTGAACAAAAAAAATTGGGATAGGTGGATATGAAAATGGAATTCAATTCCATCACAAAATTTGTTTGAGACTGTTAGAAGTTATCGTGTGAATATAGATTAGACAAATAGCATGACATTGTTGAAGAAGCAAGTTGGTGGTGCTAATCTTTGATTATTTCTTCACCTACTCCATCAATTATGCTTGCTTTGTCTCTGTTTGTATGTGTATATATATCCTGTAATCTCCTCATTTGATTGATATGAAAGTAAATCACATTTCAAGATTATTTAGATTACATGGTATCAGAGCCATACCTTGTTCTTAGTTCAGATTTTCTGTTTCAAAAGCGTTTTGCATCTTTCCATTCACACCTCCAAACACACTTTGAACCAAGTCTCATATCTGTCATCTCCGCAAGTTATTAAACTACACGCGCCTCACCATTGGATTCAGAAGCTCAAAATCGGTGCTACCTTGAAGCGGCATCCATTTCCGACCAGGGGTGAGCCTCCACACGCCGCTGGTTCTTCCGCCGGAGACGACACGCGCCGGCACGTGAGCAAGATTCTGGCGAGCTTTTCCGGTGATTCCAACGGTGCTCCGACCGACTCATCCACCCCGTTCCATCCCTGGTACCCATTTGGTTTGATTCTCACTTTGAATTTTTGCCTTCTCTATGATTTTGTGAAGAACCAGGAAGCTCTGTAACTCATTTTTGAGGAATTTTAGTTCCACCCTTTGTCTTTGGTTCAGTTTGGTGTTATTCTACTCTAAAGAGTATTTTGGTTAACGTGGGATTCCAATTTTGGTGTGTCGTGGCTTACTTTGTTGATGTGACTTGCTTTCAATGTTTTTATTTGGGAATTGTTAGCATCTGTGACCTCATTCTTCCTTTACGTACCTTAAGCTTTTGTTTGGGAATTGTTACTATCGTGATTGACTATTCCACATGGCTGAATCTAAACCATCTGATATGTTACCCATGTTCGCTAAAATTACCGATTCAAAATTGAATTGGATAAATTATAGTGACTGGAACAAAACTGTCAAGCTATATCTTTTGGGCATTGAAAAGGAAGTCCACTTAACTCAAGACCCCCCTTCTGGTGATGATGACAAGAGTTTGGCCTGGTCAAGGGTCGATGCTCGTATTTTCTTTCAAATTAGAAACTCGATTGAACCATGAATTCTATCTTCTGTTAGTCATTGCAACACGGTCAAAGAAATCATGAATTACCTTGAGTTTATGTTTTCCGGTAAAGGTAATGTTACTCGGATTCATGAAGTTTGTAAAGGTTTTTATCGTTCTCAACAACAGGGACGTTCATTGAAGGATTTCTTCTTAGACTTCAAGAGGTTATATGAAGAAATGAAAGTACTCATGTCTCCATAGGCGGATCTTCAGACACGAATTAAGAATATAGAACTACAGGCCATCATTAGTTTTCTTGAAGTTCTTGATCCTTCGTATGAGACCATTCGATCTCAAATTCTTGCTAGTCAGGAGCTTCTATCTCTTGAAGAAGTGTTCTCCAGGGTACTTCGTGCTGATAGTGTGGTTCGTCCGTCTAATGATTTGAATGCCAGTGCTTTAGCTGGGCGTGGACCATTTGACAATAAGCCATTTACTTCCAAATAGGGATATAGCGGTACTCCAACTATGCACTCTGCAACTATTATCTGTAATATTGTAAGGAACCTGGTCATATTAAGCGAAATTGTTGAAAATTACAGAATAAGCAACAACGTGATCAGCAACGTGGTTTTGCCCATGTTGCACAGACACCTAATCCATCAGACACTGGTTCATCATCTGTAAGAGCACTCCCTGCAGGTAATTCATCTTCTGGTCTTGCTACTACCTCCACAAAGTGGGTCATTGATTCTGGCGCTACCGATCATATGACAGGTAATCATTAGTTATTTTCATCGTATGTTCCTTATGCCAACCAATCCTCCATATTCGTGGCCAATGGATCTTCTGTCTGTGTGCTTGGTTCAGGCACCGTCAACCCCACCCCATCTATTTCATTATCCTCTGTTCTTAATATTCCTGATCTTACATTTAATCTTCTATCACCTAGTAAATTAACTCGTCATTTGAACTATTTTATCTCATTATTCCCTGACCACTGTTTAATTCAGGATTTGTCAACGAAGCAGAATATTGGTAGAGGTTATGAATCAGGCGGCCATTACATTCTTGATGATATGGTTCCACGTTCTGTTGCTTGTTCTAGTGGGTCATCCTTGTTTGATATCCATTGTCGTCTTGATCATATGTCACTTTCGTCCTTAAAGAAGTTGTATCCTCAATTTTCTTCCGTGTCTACTTTAGATTGTGAGTCATGTCAGTTTGCCAAACATCATCATATTCATTTGGCACCTCACGTCAATAAACGGGCTGCCTCCCCTTTTGAGTTAGTACATTCTGATATTTGGGGTCCTTGTTCTGTTATGTCCCAGACTGGTTATTGTTATTTTGTCACCTTCGTTGATGATGTTTCTCGTACCACTTGGCTTTACTTAATGAAACATCGTTCTGAATTATTTACTCACTTTCGTAACTTCTGTGCTGAAATTCAAAACCACTTTAATACTTCTGTGAAAATCTTACGTAGTGATAATGCAAAAAAATATTTTTCCACCCCATTCACCGACTTGCAAAATCATGGTATTCTCCACCAATCCTCTTGTGTTGATACCCCTGCTCAAAACGGTGTTGCTGAGAGAAAGAATCGACATTTCTTAGAAACTGCACGAGCTCTCATGTTTCATTCCTTTGTCCCTAAAGTTTTTGGGCCGATGCCGTGTCAACTGCCTGTTTTCTCCTTAATCGCATGCCTTCGACTGTTCTTGGATGAGATATTCCATATTTTATTCTGTTTCCCACTACTAAGATGTTCCCTGTTGATCCAAAACTCTTTGGTTGTGTTTGTTTTGTTCGGGATGTCCGTCCTAGTGTTAGTAAACTTGATCCCAAGTCCTTAAGATGTGTTTTTCTTGGCTATTCTCGAGTTCAGAAAGGTTATCGATGTTACTCTCCTGACCTTCGTCGTTATCTTGTGTCTATTGATGTTACTTTTCATGAGTCCTCTCCTTTCTTCACAGCTTCGCCCGTCTCTGAGTCCCCCTCTGTCATGGATGAACCTGATAATATCTTGGTCTATTCTGTCCCTATCTCCCCAGTACAGGCTACTATTCTAGAACCTGATATCATCAATGATGATAATGTTGCCAATGTTTCACCTTCCCTAGTTCCTGCTTCGTCGATTGATTCCGTTGAAATGTCCCTCGTTCCTGGTTCTGTTTCTGTCGATCTTCCCCTGGCTATAACTGAACCACCTGTTCCAGATTCTCCTGTTGCTACCATTGATGACTTGCCCATTGCCCTCCAAAAAGGTATCCATTCCTATTATCCCCCTAAACAATATGCTGACTGTACCCATCCCATCTCATCTTTTGTATCCTACCAAAATTTGTCCCCTGCTTCCTTATCCCTTGTTGCCACTGTAGATTCCATCTCCACACCTACTACTCTTCACCAAGCCTTGACTCACCTTGGTTGGCGTGCTACAATAGAAGATGAAATTTTGGCCCTTGACAAGGCTGGTACCTGGACTCTTGTTAATCTCCCACCTGGAAAGAAGGCTATTGGTTGTAAATGGGTGTTTGTTGTTAAAACTAACGCTGATGGTTCCTTAGAACGATTAAAAGCACAGCTCATTGCTAAAGGGTATGCACAAACCTATAGTATTGATTATTCCGAGACTTTCTCTCCTATGGCTAAGCTCACCTCTGTTCATCTTCTTATCTCTATTGCTGCCACATATAATTGGATTTATATCAATTAGATGTTAAGAATGCATTTTTAAATGGTGACCTCCTTGAAGAAGTTTATATGGAGCAACCTCCTGGGTTCGTTGCTCAGGGGGAGAATAGGAAAGTGTGCTACCTTCGGAAGTCGTTGTATGGTCTAAAGCAAAGTCCTCGTGCTTGGTTTGATAGATTCTGTGATGTAGTCAAGAAATTAGGATTAAGTCAAAGCAAGTATGATCACTCTGTGTTCTACCAGCAATCTGATTCATGGATGATTCTTTTAGTAGTATATGTTGATGACATTGTAATTATAGGAAGTAATATTTTCGGAATCTCAAAACTTAAAGTCTTCCTAAACTCTCATTTTCAGACAAAAGATTTGGGGTCATTAAGATACTTTCTAGGTATTGAAGTTTTGAGAAGCAAGAAAGGTATTCTTTTAACTCAAAGGAAGTATGTTCTCGATCTCCTAAAGGAAACTGGAAAGCTTGGAGCCACACCAAGCATCATTCCCATGATTTCGAATCCCTTCCTAGATCTTGATGCCAGTATGTTTGATAAACTTCTTGATGATTTGAAGAAAAAGATTGATCCAGAGAAATTGAAGCCATTTCCAATTCCTGAGAGATATAGAAGACTCATTGGGAAACTAAATTATCTTACAGTAACTCATCCTGATATAACTTTCTCAGTCAGTAGGCTCAGTCAATTTATGACATCGCCAACGGTGGCACAATGGGAAGCTTTAGAACATATCTTGCATTATTTGAAAAGTTCTCCAAGTCTTGGTATTCTTTATACAGATTATGGGCACACTAAAATTGAGGGTTTCTGTGATGCGGATCATGCAGGATCCAAGGCTACAAGATAATCCACTACGGGTTACTGTGTGTTTGTTGGTGGAAATTTGATATCTTGGAGAAGTAAGAAGCAAGGAGTTGTGTCAAAATCAAGTGCAGAAGCGGAATACAGAGTCATGTCACAGTCAATACAAGAAATTGTGTGGGTAGTTCAACTCTTGAAAGAAATTGGAATCACCACAACATTACCTGTAAAATTATGATGTGACAATAAAGCAGCACTTCATATAGCATCAAACTCTGTGTTCCATGAACGAACAAAACATATTGAGATTGATTGTCATTTTATTCATGATAAGATCAAAGAAAATATTGTATCTACAGGGCACATACGATCCGACGATCAACTGGCAGATCTTCTAACAAAAGCCATACATGGGACAAGGGTTCAATATCTTTGTAACAAGTTGAGCATGATAAATATATATGCTCCAACTTGAGGGGGAGTGTTAGAAGTTATCGTGTGAATATAGATTAGACAAATAGCATGACATTGTTGAAGAAGCAAGTCGGTGGTGCTAATCTTTGATTATTTCTTCACCTACTCCATCAATTACGCTTGCTTTGTCTCTGTTTGTATGTGTATATATATCCTGTAATCTCCTCGTTTGATTGATATGAAAGTAAATTACATTTCAAGATTATTTAGATTACAGAGACAAAGAAAAGGTCATGGATGGATTTTCGGCTTCCATTAAAAAACTCGTAGAATTCTGAAAATTTTCATAAAATTCTTCTTTTACCCCTCTTTTTTTTCATCTCCTCCAACTCTAACAAACCCTTCGCCATCGCTCTATCTGACTCCGAGCTCCAGCAACAACGACTGTGCCCATCCCCTCCGTTTAAGCTTATGGCGGCGTCGGCGGTGAGGGGGTGAGGTGCACCGGCAACGATAACTCATCTTCTCCTCATTCGCGATTGTCCTCATTCGTCTTCCTCGCTTTGGGTATCCATGACCTCCCTCGACTAAACAAGTTTGGTAGTGTTTTGGTGGACCTTTTTTTTTTTTTTTGGTTTTTCATAGTTATTTTGCTCAGTCAACCTCATGAACTCAACTGTATGTTCATCGACTTATTATTGTAACAGAATTTGTTTATAATTTATATGTTTGTTAAAATTGTCGAATAGGACGAATTATTAGCTTAATTTTTAATTAAAATGTATAAAACAGCATGATATTGTAGTATAGATTGTCCACTTAAGGGATCTACATCCGTCCAAAATACTATTCACGCTTCTTACTGGTCAAACGACTCCAAGGACTCATCAATTCATTGTGGCCCAATGATACTAAAAACCTGTATGGATTAGCGGTAGAAGTTATTTTTCTAACATGATTTATGGTATTTGTAAAAGAAGTTTTGCTTCAACTTGCGTGAACGTACTTTTCCACCGCTTTTTCAAACAGGTCCTAAATATCTTCTTTAAAGTTTTTCTTAATTGTAAGGATATGAGTTCAGACTCTTTGTGAAGAGTATAACGGATGTGTCGGTTAAGATAAAGAAATACTAACAAAATTAATCGTTGGTGGATTTAATTGGCATGACATAAATTAAACATGTGAATAATCCATAATAAGACTTCGGGGAAATCTTTAAATCTAAAACTTGTAAACAATGCAGACAGAATTCCGTCTGATTGGTAGTTACAGACAAAATAGAAACTCACGCATAGAAAGTATATGGGAGGTGTTGAAAACTCTGAATTCACTGTCAACTTTTCTTCCTGATATTTTTTACAATATACAAATAACCAAATCACCTAAATTAAAAAAGCTGGTTAAAATTGGTTTAATATGTTAAAGATGTAAAAATCCTAACTTGTTTTTAAAACATCCTTGTTTATAAAGGAAAAATGGGTGAATGGATAATAATATAGTGAGAATGTGAGATTAACCCATAATTAATGGGGACACATATAGAAAATGATACTAACAATTTTTAATAGACTATTAATGTTTTTTATAAGTTGAAATATGTTATTTAATTTCCTGAGTATTGAATTGGACAGTTTTTTTTGGGTGCTGGTGCAGTACAGAGGGCATTCAATTTCAAGCAGGAGATTTGCCCAACTGTGACATTTAGTGGGAGCCAGAAATAAATGAGCTCTTTCAATTGGATTTTTTTGATGAAAGAAATATTTGAAAAGGTTTGGCATATTAACTATTCACCCATAATAATGTTATCCCTTTTCATTTAATGGCTTATACCCGTACGAAAGTAAGTTTTAATATGGCTAACTAATTGAGGTGGGGGCGGGGGTAACTGGCACTGGCACCTAGTAATGGCATCACGGGAAATTATTTATTTGATTATCCATAACATTATTTGATTAGGAATGGAATGGTTTTCTTTAATAAATATCGTTATAGAAGAAGGGAAGTTACTGATGCAATAAATAACCATGACGATTAATAACCTTATAGTCTAGTGACATAAATACTCCATTATAAATAAGAAGTCGTGGGTTCTATAGGCTGCTTATAGCCTCGGGCCGTTAGAGTATGCTCCTTTAGTTCAAAAAATAAATAACCAAGGTGACTGAAATACTATACATGCATGTCTTCCTAGAAAACTTTACAATGAAATATTATCATAACTCTTACAAGTTACAACTATACTAAAGGATTTATCAATTTCTTGTCCCACTTAAATCCTTTAATTTGCAAGTCCGTTCACTTGAATTGGAAGGGAATATAATTATAAATTTTCAGTTGATGTGCTAGAAACATTACAAGATCTAGAATGTGTTTGAACAAGTCCCTCAGAGAGTACCAATCTGTCCATTTTTATAAGTCGCTTGTATCCAACAAGTTTTGCTCAAAATATAAGTTACTTGTAAGATAATAAATGAGGTTTTATCAATTTTTACCCTATTCACTATTGGTTCAATATATGGGAAAGAGAAAAGAGCGATAGAGGTGTAAATGCATGTAAATAAAAGGATGTGAGAGAAAATGTGTACCCTTTTATAAATAAGGGAAAATATGGAAAAAATTATTAATTTAATGCTTTTTTTGGTTTATGACAATGGGGTACAGGTGACTTATACTCCCTCCGGTCCTAAATATAAGACATATTTGATTTTTTTTGAGAGATTAACAAAACTAAATAAATTACTTAATCATATTATATGTTGTGTATTATTAGATTATATATTAGTTCATAAGTTAGACCAAATAGTTTTAAAAAAAGATAAACCTTTAAAGTAATTTAATTAGCTTTTTAATATTTCCAACAACAAAAAAATATGCTTTATATTTAGGTGTGAGGGAATAATTAGGCACATTGAGAAAATAATTTTACATAATGCTTTGCTTGTAGGGCCTCGACTAGCTGTGATGTTAGACGCACGGCATTAAAAGATGGTATGGCCACGTTCGTTTTGGGAGAAAACTAATATCAAATAAACGTCACTGTACTAATTTGTTAAAGTGTTCTATGTCCTCTAAGTTATGCAACCATTTGCCTTGTTCTTTTTTGCCTCCAAGTAAATCAGATAAGATGAAAATGATGAGATTAAGCTATCAAGAAAGTGAACAAATAGTGTATTAATTCGTGCTACAATAATAATATAGGAAAATAGTGCTACAATAATAGTATAGGAAAATTGCTTAATCCACCCTTGGTGGATTAGCCCAAACTCAATAAAATTAGGGTCAAAATATAATTAATAGAAAATCTTGAGGTATGATTGTGATATTCCCTAATATTCTAATTTGTATCTTTAATTTGATACAATATGTCCTCTGATAAATAAGGGATACATCAATTGAGGAAGAGTCATGTGGAATCCTATGTATATGTAATTACATAAGGGTTCAAGGGTTACATGAAATAATATACATGAACTATATGTCTGTTCGCTTCTTCTAAAACTTATTCTCTTTTGCTGGCAAACAAAAAACTTGGGGCTTGTTTCATTCTGTTTTAAAAAATAATAGTTTTTTTGCTTTAAAAAACCAAAAAAGAAAATAAAACTTTTTTAAAAACTAATTTCAATAAGTTGTTTATATAAAAAAAATAAAAATTTATTTTTAAACACTAAAAAACAAAAACAATTTTAGTTGTTTTTTGTTTTTGTTTTTCTATTTTTAATTTTTTGAAGCGACTACCTATCCACTATCGACAACACATCGGACACCGACCACTGCCACGTCACCGTCGGCGATGGCTACTGCCTCAACACTTCAAAAACATATTTTTTTAAAAACAACTATCCAAACATTTTTTTTATTTTTTTGTTTTCAAAAATTATTTTTAAAAACAATTTTGTAAAACAAATTTGTGGGAAAAAAAAAAAGAAAACAGAAACAAACAGACCCTTATTCTCCTCTTCTCCATCTATAGTGAATTTGATATGATCAAAGTTTATATCGGTGCTTTAGTTTCGTGTGAATACTTTAACGAGCCAGTTAGATTTCAAGTACGCCCGAAGTTCTTACAAATATAGAATAGAGATTATCAAAGTATTCAGAAATAAATATGGTCATAGGTTGAAGTTGAGATTTTTATTTTTTTTAATGAATTTAATTTTATTATAGTAGCCCGGCAAAGAAGCTGCCAAAGGTTCAAGTTTCATATACCCTAGCCAACTTGAAACTAACCAAAGCCTATAAATGTTAGAATCCATAAATGTGGAGGTCATGTTTACCAGGCCAGGCTACTTATGGTTCTTACTCTGCCAAGTCAAAAGAGGGCCTAAATTAATTACTTGAATCTGCGTGAACAAGAAGCGGTGTCATTTATTTGGTTCAGCCCTATATAGGTGAGAATGTAAACCAAAGACCAATATGACAAAACGGGGGGAAAACTCATTTAGCCCCAAGATATAACTTAATTGGGAGAATGACAGTGAAGTCCCAAGGAAGAGGAGAAATGAAAAAATGGTCCCTATAGATTGCAAAATGAAAAAATGGTCCCATGGAGTTGTCATTACAGGCTCCTGGAGTTGTCATTAACAACTCCAGGAGCCTGTATTGACAACTCCATGGGACCATTTTTTCATTTTGTAATCTATAGGGACCATTTTTTCATTTTTTTACTTGCATGGGACCTAAGTGTAAATCTCCCAACTTAATTTTAGTCAACCCTTTTAGGTTATGAAATTTCACTATACCTTTAGGGTCAAAGTGAAATTAAGTTTTGTGGGTGAAAAAACAATAATATGACCTTCTTTTATTTTTTTCAGAAACACATTTACAAAACAGATAAGGGCATTTACAAAATAAATAAAGGTATTTACAAGACAGATAAAGACATTTATAAAATAAATAAAGGGATTCAAAAGAACCTAAGAAATTAAAAATATTTTGGCCATTTATAAGACAAATTAAGGGATTCAAAAGAACTTGGGAAATTAAAAACATTTTGATCATTTACAAGATAAATATAAAAATTTACAAAACAAATATGGGCATTTGCAAAATAAATATATAAAGTAAGGGCATCATTGTCTTTTCATTTACAAAACTTAATTTTATTTTGACCTAAGGGGATGCGGTGAAATTTTAGAATCTTTTAGGTTGACTGAAATTAAGTCACATCTTTGGGGTTAACTGAAATTCTCACATAAAAAACAAAAGTCTCGTATTCTTTTTCATTTCTCTTATCATTGACTCTCACCTTTATAATGCTTATTTCCTACACATTCTCTTACAACTCGGAATACAGCACATATAGTACAATCTCCTATTTATATTGAATTGAAGGCTTGTTTCTCATCTTACTAAGCCGACATTCTTCTTTACCTCATACTGCTTCGTATTCATTAAAAGTTTTGATTTTCTATTATGAGGTTTCTGTTGTTTAGTGATATGAAAAAACCAGTGAATATTCTTGGGGTTACATTGCAATTTTTGACAAGTTTTCTCCTTTTTAGGATTTGCTTTTCAAAGAATGTTCCAGCTTCTTTTGTGTTCGGGGACTCTCTGCTTGATCCAGGTAACAACAACTACATTGCTTCACTTTCCAGGGCAAACTACGTCCCCAATGGAATTGATTTTGGATGGCCCTCTGGCCGTTTCACCAATGGAAGAACCATAGTGGACATCTTAGGCAAGATTATTTGCTCACTTTTTACATTTCTCATTTTTCTTCAAATAAATATTTAGCCTGCTAGCTTTCAAGTCTTTAGGTTGAAACTAGAGCCAATTAAGTACTACTCTTTCTGATCTTTTCTCTTTTACCAGGCCATCAATTGGGTCTTGATTTCACCCCTCCTTACATGGCTCCAACCACAAGAGGATCAGTGATTCTTAAAGGAGTCAATTATGCTTCTGGTGGAGGTGGCATTTTGAATCACACTGGACTAATTTTTGTAAGTTTATTTTCTTCCTCAAGAATGGGGACAATTATAACTTCAACTTGGAAATTTTGTAAGATTCTTAAGAATCTTCTTTATTTTGTCATTGATAGGGTGATCGAATCAACTTGGATGCGCAGCTAGATAACTTTGCAAACACAAGGCAAGACATTATATCCATGATTGGTGTTTCTGCAGCTGAAGATCTTTTCAAAAAATCAATCTTTTCAGTAGCCATGGGCTCAAATGATTTCATCAACAACTATTTAGCACCTGTCTTATCAACTCCTGAAAGGAAGCTGGTTTCTCCAGAAATGTTTGTCTACTCCATGACTTCAAAGTTCAAACTTCAGCTCACTGTAATAAATAATGTTTCTCATCAAAACCTTGGAAAACTCTGCGGCATTTCCTATTAATTAATAATATTTCTGAATTTATGTGAATTTGTAGAGACTATTGAATCTGGGAGCAAGAAAAATAGTGGTGGCAAATGTTGGGCCTATTGGGTGTATCCCATTTGAAAGGGATACAAACCCAGATGCTGGAGATAACTGTGTGGCTTTCCCTAATCAGATAGCTCAATTATTTAACGCCCAAGTGAAGAGCCTGGTTGCAGAACTGAACAGGAACTTGCAAGGTTCATTATTTGTTTATGCAGATGTTTACCACATTTTAGAAGACATTCTTCAGAATTACAGGGCATATGGTAAGATCTTGTGTTTAATTAACTTGAACCTTTTAGGTTCTTTAATACATAGTTAATTTGTTTTCTTCATCATCATCATGCATGGAGCTTACAGGTTTTGAGAATCCAGATTCGGCATGCTGTCACATAGCTGGGAGATTTGGAGGGTTGATTCCTTGTTTTCCAAAATCAAAAGTGTGCGAGGACCGATCGAAGTATGTGTTCTGGGATGCTTTTCATCCATCTGAAGCTACCAATACTGTGATAGCAAAACGTCTGTTGGATGGTGATGCTAATGACATTTCGCCCATGAATGTTCGTAAACTCATTCAAGTTTGATTTGATTTATTTTGGCCTTTATTATTGAAAATTGGTTGATTGAATATTTTGGGCAAGATAGCATATTTTATTTAGTAT
This sequence comes from Inga leiocalycina, assembly GCA_963242795.1. Taxonomy (NCBI): domain Eukaryota; kingdom Viridiplantae; phylum Streptophyta; class Magnoliopsida; order Fabales; family Fabaceae; genus Inga; species Inga leiocalycina. The sequence continues at coordinate 9,673,862 of OY725327.1, read as the reverse complement.
TCAAGCTGATATATAGAAACACAGATTTTTTATATTTGTGGTTATTTGGAGTATATTGTCTTGTAATTCAATTGGACATATATCGAGCTTTGGCTTCGTCATATTCATAATGACATAATTAGTTCACTATATATATATAAGTTAGTAGAATTAAAACCTAATGGGATTCGTTTTTGGGTGGTGAATTTATATGAAAGCACTCTACGGGGTCTTAGTAGTTTTTACAGTATATACTATGCATGTTTTTTTTCATAGGCACAGGTAAATGAGGCAGTCATATTTGATGTACTATCATATATTAAATGTGGGCACATAATCCTTCTAATGAGAATTTGAATTTTGTTCACCATGTTGTCTGGGGTAAACTCCTTTCGCTAGACTCAATCCTCATTGCTTATACACTTTGCATGTTCAATATATATACCGATCACATTCCCGGCATATTAAAACTTTTTTTAACATTATATATACCTACCCAAAATGTTATATATATATCAGCATCATATATATACACTCCTCTGGTCTTACTTATGGGTAGAGAGAAAAGATTTTTTTTGTCCTATTTATAAATCACCTCATTAAATTTTGAGGTGAATGTACAATTAATCTTTTATTTATTATTGTGTTGACTTTGTTTTCATGAGTTATTATGTATATTAAGTGGGTTTAGAGTTGTAAAGTTGCTACATTTTATGGAAAAGTTAATGAGGTTTAAGATTTTCCTTAGTCTATATGAAAAATGCTAGAAGTGCCTTATAAATAGAACCATAGGAGTATATATATACCTACCCAAATAAATTCATGTCACTAAGCATTAATGTTGTCCCAATTTAATAAAAAAAAAAGGAAAAAGGTAAGTGCTGTATTCGCTTGGTGTGTGCGTGCAGTTCGTCTTAGTAGTACTACCTCTGGTTCTTATTATAAGGCACCAACTAACAAGTGTTTTTGGTCCTTTTTATAAGGCACTTGCAAGTTTCTAAGGAGCATTTAATTTATTTTTTCATGTATGCCTATATTTAATAAGGGTAGTGGGAGAGAGTAATAATTGATGAATATTTGAGTTTATTGTAGTTGGTAAGGGTAATATTGGAAATTACTTGAATTTTAGAACAACTTTAATGTTTTTAATTATCTTTATTGGTTTGTGAGAATTGGTATTTGGAGCCTTATAATAAGGACGAGAGAGAGTATTAATTTAGTACTGTAGCAATAAAGAATGTGGTGGGAGGAGTAGGTGATAATGGTTAATACGAGATGCAAGGTTTGTGAATACATGTCGGAAGATACCAAAAAGAAATACTAGATTATTAAACTATCTGTCCTTAATATAAAGAGCCCGTTAACTTTTTTTTTTTTTAAAGAGATTAAAAAAACTAAATAAGATATTTAATCATAATATATGTCGTGTATCATTATATTATATATCAGTTTATATGTCAGATAAATTAATTTAGAGAAAGAGGACAAATATAAATACTTTAATACAGCTTATTTAGTTTCTTTAATTTTTTAAAAAAGTCAACTGACTCTTATATCATAGATTTGAAGTACTAGTAAAATGAAGGGAACGAGAATTGTGGGAATACTCCCTTTAGTTCTATTTAATTATAAGAGTTTGATAACCGAATTATTAAAATTAATTAAACATGATAATTAAGTATGCCTGAAATAAACATTTTTTTCAAATACACTCTTATTTATGGGGAGGTAAGTAAAAGAGAGAAATAAAAAAAATATAAGTATTACTAATCTTTTAATTAATGCAATATATATCATTAATGAAGGATAAAAATGAAAAGAAAAATTCATTAAATATTTAGATAATTCTTATCATATTTTCATAAAAATGATCAAAATAATTCAAATTTTAACTAGTGGCGGGAGTAACTTAGCAGCATTTATTATACATCACCTACTCCCTCTGACGCAAATTTGCACAACACAGCTCACTCCATCTCACGTCGGAGACAAGGGGGCTCCTAAGCCATGCTCATTTTTAAGATTTTAATTCTATTTGTTAAAGTATGCGTTTAATTCTTTATATTTATATTAAATTTTAATTTAACTTCTTAAGTTTATACGATATATTTCTAGTCTTTCAACCTTGATATTGTTAGTCTCATTTAAGGAGAAGTACTGACTCAACAAATCTAATGGGGTCTCTTCTCATGTTAGTTTCCCACGTTACATTCTCTTTCTTTACCGTAATTAAATAATCACTTCTAATTATTTTTTTATTTGTTAAAAAAATTAATGGGGTAATCCCACAACGATCGCCAGGGGCTGGGATGGGATAGCCGACAATGAGGGCATTCTTGATCTTATTGGAGCGTGCTGGGTGATTCCTTTATGGATCGACCTGGGATTTTTGGCGAGGAAATTTGGGTGATTCCTTTATTGATGGGGGTACTGTTTTTTAAAAAAATAATTAAAAATGATCAATGTGTTTGGTTCAATGGAGATGAAGTAGGGGAGTTTTTTTGTGTGGTTCAAGAGGGAGGGGAGAGGAACTAATTAAAACTTGACAAATATACCCTTATTATTTTGTTTAAATTTTAATAAATTTTCTTAAATTTTTTAACTCCCCAAATTTCCTGGTAAAAAAACGTTTGGATTGGATCCTCATCCTATTACTCTCATATTATCATCTCACTTCAATTTTCTATATACGATATATATGTAGATAACAAAAAATAAGAAGATAGTGAGCATATTAATATATGGCAGTTTATCTTTAGATTTGTGGAAAAAGAATTGTCGTATATCTCTCATATTAGTTTAAACTTTTGGCACAAGGTTTTTGGCTTTGTTTCCAATGTTGTAAATCTGAGCCAGCATATATTCTAATTTCACTCCCATCGAAAAGTTCGAAGACAAACTTCCTTTAAGAGAATCAGGTTCAACCCAGTGTAAAACAAACTCATAAAAGACTAGTGAACTCATGTCTGATCTAAATTAAAGGAATTGAAGTGTTTATATGCTTTCTTAAGCTTTAGTTAGTAGCGCGGGTATGCTATTGAGGTGGAATAAAAGGAATAGTTGCATTATATATAGAGCGACGAGGCTTTTGTAGATGAGCGAGCGTGCGTGAAGTAATAAATGAGGCCTTTGAAAAGAATCTAAAAATATCTCTTGCATAATTGGGTTTGATGAATACAAATTTATTCCACATAACTCTGCAAAACTTCTCCCATTAAAAAAGGTGGATGAATGAACTTTTACAATATAAAGATAAAATCAAACATTAAATATTCTCCTCCCAGCTGCACTACATAACAAAACATTTTTAACTTGATAGCTAACAATCTAAAAATCCCACCCAGCGAATCAAGACTCACAACAATCATGATGCTCTTATGATATACTTCACCGTTGTTCTCTCCATAATCAAACAATTACAATATATCATTATTACAATGCAAGTTGCATGTTCAAATTTTGAATGATCGATCCATTTTTTCTAACCATATCATACTCTCATCTTATAACCCCGTAGTTGTACTGTAGAAGAAGAAATAAGTGCTTCCAAAATATGACGTATATCATTAATCAATGCCTTAATTCTTCTGAACTATGTGATTATGGACACATCAACCCAACCATATTGATCCATCTTGTTCTTCAAGTATGTATTTGTGACCAAATTTTCTTGACTAAAATAATACCCAATCTGTTTCACAATTTTGGGGTACAACTCAGGATTTTCTGGTGGCAGTGGTCTTTGAACACTTGAAGCTGTCACACATAGAGGATCATCATAATAATAATAAGGAGTGATAATCATCCAGTTATTCATGATTCTATGATGGGGATATTGAACATAATAATATGGTGGCATGATGAGAGGAGCAGAATGATTATAGAAGAAATTAGAAAGATAACTTAAATTTAGATTAACATCACAATAACAACAACAACAACAACAACAATAATTAATAATAATGATCTGGAAGCAAAAAAGTATGTGGAAGCAAGGGTGTATGTGAACCGGTGGTTCTCGGCATATGGCGAGCAACGTCCGTGCTTAGAGTTAACAGTGATGAGGACTTGTGAGGGAAAAAGAAAGTAATGGGATGACAAAAATAATATTAATCGCTAAAGATGAATTTATGGCGGTAACTAGACTTTGAAGTAAACAATGAGCGAAAAAGTGAAAAAATATAGGGAAAAACAAATGTACTAAAGCTATATAGGATGAATTAAAATCTTATCCACATATTCTAATATATCTCTAAATATCAGTGTTCAGGGACCCGGACCGGACCGGCCGGTCCGGCCCGGAACCCGCCGGACCGGTCACTAGACCGGTCCGGTCCGGGTCCCAAATTAAAAAAAAAAAAAAATTTTTTACCTTTTTCTTTTAGAAAATCATACTATAAGTCTAAAATTTTCAATTACTCACCGGTTTGGTCCCGGTTTAGCTCCGGTTTGGCCCCGGTTTGACCCACTGACCCTTAACCCAGTACCCCGACCGGTTCAATACCCGGTCCGGGTTTTAATACCTTGCTAAATATATTATTTATATTATTTATGATTAAACTAATTTTAATTTAATGTGTATCATATCATAATATTACTTTTTATTAACATTTTTAATGGATAACATGGCTAACTTATCTTTGATTTTTAAAATATTTTTATTTTTGTTTTGGATCACACGGATAAGTTATCTTTAATTTTTTTAGATTAAATTTATTTCTATTTTTTATTGTTTAAAGTTGTAGATAAATATTAATGGATTTTTTTTTAAAAAAAAAACAAGAGGGGTAGATTCTTTTTTCTTTCTTTTTTTTTTATCGGAGGGTCCATCTTTCTTCAAGGTAACGTAGGATGATTAAGGTGGTCATTAAATCTTTTCAAGATAAAATAGGATTAATTTAAATTGATCTAGTATATTTTTATTTAATCAATTTTTGGACAATATTTTAAATTTTTTAGGATTATCTTATTTTAAAAACACTTAGAAGTAGAACATTTTTAGGAAAAAAGAAGCCAGAAAAAAATAAAGAAAAAAGAAAGAAAGCGCAAGTTTTCCAAAGCTGTTTCCGGGTGTTAGGCATCAGAGATGATTTTGTAACACTGGGAAAATAGGCCAGCCCTTGATGGGGCCTAAACGGGCCGATCCGTTTAGGCCTGAGTCCAAAAAAACTTCTGAATTTAGGGCTGTTTAACTTGTTTTTTTTTTTTGCCATAACTCTTTTTTGTTTTTTATTTGCCTAAAGACTAAAATACCTACTTTAAAACATAAATGTTATCAAAACTAATTTAAAACATAAATATTATCCAAATTTAATAAAATACAAACACTAAGACTTAATCCAAACCATAATTAATATCCAACTCTAATTGAACAAGTCCACAGTCACAATCAAACAAGTCTATAAGCTTCAAATGTTAATAATAACAGAACACCTGATTTGGATTTTGGTGTACACATATAAAAAAAGGAAAAAAAACATAACAGTAATAACAGAACACCAAGAGGATGGAAAATTAAGCACAAATCCAACAAATGTCCAAGGACAAATTTCAAAACTTGGAGTTTGCCCTGTACTCAGTTAAAAAAAAAGGATTAAATGAGCCTAAAAAGGCCGGCCTCTAGAAGAAGGCTCTAAATTATAACCCCGGCTCTTAACGGGTTCGGCCTAATTTCCCAACTCTATGATTTTGCCATGGGTTGAAATTATTGGGGATAACTTATGCTACGTATTGGGAAGGATTAAAAACAAATCCAAACCAAATGACTTTTTTTCAAAATCTGTGGTTGGAAATTAAAAGGACCAAACATGGATTTTTCTTTTTTAATCTTTTAATATTATTATATTTGCAAAGTCTTTTATCGAGGGTTTGCGGATTCAGATGTTTGCCCGTTACGTTGTGAAGGGTGGAGAGGGAATGCATGGGTTATGCCAGTACGTACTAGAGCACGTGATTGCTGGATGGAACCACGTGGGTTAAGTCGAGCGGCAGAATTAGAGCCAAGAAAACAGGCTGAGGGTCAGTTTTGTAGGACCAAGGGTCTAAAAGGGTCGGTCCATTTAGACTCATATTTTTTTATTTTTTAAAATTATTTATATAATATTAATATTATTGATTTTTGATGTTTTATCAATAATGTTGTAAATGTTTAGTTGTTATTATCTCTTTAAGAATTAAGTTTTATAAGAACATATCGTATTAAGAATTCTAAAAATTAAAAAATTATAAAAGATATTTCTTATTTTATAAATATTCTTACTAATTATATATTTTTTAATTTATTTTCTGGTGATTGTTTTGTTCATATCTTGTATTGTTTATTTTATTAACTACTTACACTTTTTAAGATATATTTATAAGAATTTTTTTTATTTTGTTAAATCTTCTCATTAATTATTTAAAATTATGGTATATGAACAATCGTTTACCTTTGATTATTGTATGATACATACTATTTACATATTAATTTTAACAATATTTATGTATCAAATTAGGATTGTCATTGTTGTAATTTTATTTCTTTTAAAAAATAATAAAAGATTGTTAAAAGGGTTTTTGGCCCTGCAGGCCATCCCTGACTCTTATGTTCAAAGGTCGAGCTTCAAAAAATGATTATTTTTTTTTAGTCACGCGTTGCAAAGAGATAAAAGAATAATGAAACTTCATTAATTAATCAACAACTGCAACCCGCATAGATTTACATAAATAGGAAACAATATATTAACTTATTAAGAATAGGAACAAAATTGAATTAAGAGGCAACTCTAATCATAAAGTAAAAGGGCTTCTAACACAGTGCAGATGATCTAAAACAGCGCCTCTGAAAACTGCAACGTGGTTTATCAATAAAATAATCACAAAACTGTCATCATGGTATTTGCAACGCTCATTCTTGAAGAATCATTCAATTACAAGAACTGTACATGGCTTCATATATAATCAAACAATCACAATATTATTACTACGAGTTGGGGTTTGAGAATTTGAAGGATCTATCCATTTTTTCCAACCACATCGTGCTCTCATCTTATAACCTCGTACCTGCACAGTAGAAGAAAAAACAAGTGCTTCCAAAATATGATATATATTGTCAGTCAATACCTTAATTCTCCTAAACTCTGCAATTACAGACACATCAACCCAACCATATCGATCCATCTTGTTCTTCAAGTATGTGTCTGTGACCAAATTTTCTTGACTAAAATAATACTCGATCTGTCTCATAATCTTAGGATACAATTCAGGATCTTGTGGTGGCAGTGGTCTTTGAATACCTGAAGATCTTGCATATGGAGGAGGATGCCCATGATAAGAAGGATAGGCAATCATCAAATTATTCATCATAACGTGATGGTGAGAATATATTTGATGATAGGGATGTGGTGGCATGGCGATGAAAGGAGCAGGATAATTATAGGAAAAATTAGAAAGATTTGAAAGCATGTGAGTATGTGATCTGTTGGTTCTCCTTGTACGGTAAGCAGCATCTGATCTGTTGGTTCTCATTGTATGGCGAGCAACGTCTGATCTGTTGGTTCTTGGAGCATCCATGTTTGGAGTTAAAGGAGACTTAAAGAAGACGGTGACTTGTGAAGGAAAAATGTAATGAGGTCAGAGAAATAATTAACGGTGAAAGATGAATAGAGGTGAAGAATATATAAAGGCAAAGACAAATGCACTAAAAATCCTAATTGGATGAATTAGAATCTAATAATCTATCCGCTTAATTATTCTGTTTATCAAAAATAAAATCTATCTTCTATCATATTTTTAAATATACGAGTTGTACTTTTTTTGTTTAAATTAATTTTAATTTAATGTACATCATATCATTATATTTTACTTAAAAAAGTAGAGTTACCTTTTATTAATATTTTTTATAGAGATAAAATTCTTTAACTAATGAGTTTTTTCCCTGCGCGAAATATTTTTCAAGATATCATAGTTTTGTTTTTTTTTTAATTGGCTTCGAAATTATTGATAAATGTTAATTGATTTTATAAAAAGGGGGTTAATTCCTTTTTTTAAGATAAAATATAATTAAAGATGGTTATATCTTTTTCTTGATAAAATGTGATTAATTTAAATTTAAATCCAAATTGATTTAGTATATCTTTACGATAAATTTACTTTAATCAATTTTTTGACAATATTTTAACTTTTTTAGGATTATCAATTTTTTGATTCAGTTGATGGCCGGCTACAACTGAAAATCAAAATAAAATTGTAATAAAAAATTAAATTTTTATATATACTAATATACATAGATTGAGGGGACTAACTAGATTTTCACCGATATTTTTTTTAACAATCATTTTGACACTTTTTTAAATTTCAATTGTTGCTGCCAAAATTGGACCAAATTAAAATTTGATGCTGTTTTTAAAAAAATATTAAAATGTTGAATTCTCATACGGATATATATGCATGTTATTTTCATATCTTTTCTATAAATTAATGTAATCAGAAGAATTAATTACTGGCCAAAAAAATGTAATCAGAAGGGAAAAAATACTTGCCTCCAATTATTTCGAACCAGTTCATCCAGTTTTTGAATAAACAAGTGACATCTGGATTCTTTGACACGTCAGCATTAACGGCGTTGACCTTTAAGATTGTCGCCGTTCACGGTTTTCGCGCCGGCAATGATTGACGTTCGCACTTTTAGGAAGGATCTTTTTGTCGTTTGGCATTTTCATCGGCGTTAATCGTCGTCAACGATGACTTAGCAGCTTCTTGGACGATTTTTTGGGAGACGGAGCAGCTAGATCTTGTCTTCATCAAGTGGATCGGCGGCCCTCTCTTCCGTTTCTACACCAATCGGAGCCACTCTTTTCTTAGTTAAACAAGTTTTCTTTCCTCTGTCATTGTTTCTTACTTCTTATTCCGTCTTCGCTACCTTTGATTCATACGTTTATTATTGTCCAAATTATACGGGCCCGGGGTTTAATTTGACCTTAAATTCATTAATTCATTGTCGAGACGTGTGATTATCTGCTAAACTGTCTGTTCTTTTCCGGCCCAAAAAAAAAAAACTGTCTGTTCTGCATTGATGCTTCTGGATTTTCTCTTTGAATTATTCTCTGCTCCAATCTGGGAAAATGTTTTTCAGCACTAAATAGTGGATGTTTGTTCCCCTTTTGGGTAACTATTTTTTGTTCTGTAACACTAGGAACTATAGGAAACCTTTTCCAGGAAATCATTTGTCTGAGTTCCTCCTGAATCCGAGTGTGTGAACTTGGGAACTCATGAAATTGCTGTTAGTATTTGCTTTTTTACATATAAAGGATCCAATTTTATTTTATATGTGCAATTGTTTTGGCTTATATATATCTTCTCCCATTTGGTAGCTTACTTTTTCGGTATATCACAAATAAATTAAACTGTTCATTTGTTTGCTAAGAAAATGCACACTGGTCAACATGGCCAATATCAAAGATTTCTAACTCGTTTGATTTTGACTTGGGGGTACATTGAAGTTTTGGTATTTTATTGGCGACATTATTTGTTTATAGTTTCAAATAAAACTGTATTTATCAACTATATAGTTGGAAACTTCGTCGTTCTTTAATTCTATTTCTGCTTCAACTCAAAGATTCAATGCTACTTAAATCTTTGGTCTTATCTTCTAGATGATCCCTTGCCCTTGTGTTTATCTATCGCAGCATGATCCCTTGCCCTAGTAACTGCAATTTTAAAATGTCTTTAGCAATGTCTCTAGCTGCCTAATTCAAACTAATTCTTTGTAGGATGAAAATGCAGAGCCTTGCACCCATATTCAAACAATCTATATATCTATTATATCTTTAGAAAGCTTGTGGAAACAGAGCTTTTAAACAATGTTAACAAGGGTGCCTGTTGGAATGACTTGGCTACTGCTACACAATTAGCAATGCTTCTAATTATGATTAATGGTGTTAGATAACAGCTCCTCAAAAGGCTTAATTTTTTCATCTCCCCAAAAGGCTTAATTTCCCATTATTGAAATGTCAAAATAGAGCCACCAGACATGGACTTTAATGATAACTGACAATTAAAACTAACTCTCATCATATATGTTATGCATTTAAAACTGATGATTCCCATCATATGTATTAGTATGCATATGGAAATTCACGGCAAAAAAAAAAAAAAACAGACCTACCCATTATTAAAATTACATAATATAGTAAAACTGATAATTCCCATCATATATTATTATGAAAATTGAAATGTCTCAACATTGTCACCGCCAAAAAAAAAACTAACCTTTCCATTATTGAAATCCCATAATATAGCCACCGATTAAAAACCAAACAAAACGGAATAAAAAATAACTGAGGAACAAACATAACCCACGTAACAAAAGCAAAAAATAATAGTGCAAACATTACGGACCTTTCTATCATACTCCCTCCTGTCCTAAATATAAGACATAATTTACTTTTTTGAAGGGATTAAGAAAGTTAAATAAGTTATCAAATCATATCATATATTGTGTTTCATTAGATTATATCCCAGTTTATAAATCAAAAAAATTAGTTTGGAGGAAAAAAAATAAAAAATATAAATACTTTAAAGTAATTTAATTAGTTTCCTTAATATTTCTAAAAAAGTCAACCAGGCCTTATATTTAGAACTAAAGGTAGTATATTATTATGCAATTTGGAATTGTAATAATAGTTGTGGTGTTGCAATTCCTTCCAAGGTACCAACATTTTAAAGGAAAAAATTTGCCCAATTAAAAAATAAAAAAAAATTGCCAAACCGGCTCATATTCCACTTATTAGGAGGAAAACTTTTTTTCATTTTAAAAAAGAATTGTCAGCTAGTTCTTTCACATTCCATCCATTAGGAGAATAACATTTGAGAAAATGATAAGAGTTGAGGATTGGGTATAACAAATAGTGAAGAAAAAATTTGCCCAATTAAAAAATTGCCAAACCTCTTGCATCCCACTTATTAGGAGGCAAACCTTTTTTATTAAAAAAAACAGAGAAATGATAGCAAGCCCATTCACATTCCATCAATGAGGAGAATAACATCTGGCAAAATGATCAAAGTTAAGGATTAAGTGTAAAATAAAGGCCAGCCTCGCATGACTTCCTACATTTTGAAGCTAAGCTAAACAACTGTTCTATTCTTCAAATAAAACAAGCAATCAACGAGACCTTATCTGCCAGATTGATGATAGCAAGGACACCTGAGTTATTGTTGCACGTGTTCTTTGGTCTGTTAACAATTATAACATATCCAAAAATAATTATATATTTAAAGATTTGATAAGATTTTAAGAAGTCTATTTCAAGGCACATGCTCCTTATGAATAGTAAAAAGGCAAGCTTATGAATGAATAGTAAAAACAGACAACTGACATGAAGCTCAAGAACTGGTTGTGGTCACGTATGCAAATGAGACACCACTTATAAGGAATTGCATGTAGGTATAATAATAACAAAATTAAATTATGAAAATAGATAAAGAGGGGGTTTCATTACCATTAAATGGGTCTAAAGGTGGAAGTTAGGAATTTGAAGTGGAGAGGTTTTGGAGGTGAAAGTAATTAGGGGGGGGGGGGGGTTACATAATACTCCTCAAATATGTCTTATATAAGGCATGTTTGGGAGAGCTTATTTTGAGAAAATAAGCCCAATTTACGCAAGCCGAGGAAAAACTCCTCTCACATACTTACCTCGTATACCGTGAATCACGAATTATAAGTACTTATTGCCCAAAAATAAGCTCTTCCAAACGAGCACTAAGACATATTTGAGGAGTTAATCTTGATAATAACATAAGACAAAGTTTTCATATTTGTCAATCTTTTTCTAATTTACCTTTATTGATACTCCCTTAGAAATACTTAGGAGGAGAAGAAAGAAAGGAAGATAACTATGGTGTTTTAGAAAATACATGTCATATTAACTAGTTTAACTAAATTCATTAATCTAATCAAATTAGGTAAATATGTCTTATATTAAGGACTGAAGGGAGTATTTTAATTACATCAAAAAGCAATTTGGGGTGTTTTGGTGGTGGCGGTGGCGATCAGCGACCGACTGGGTAGGGTTAATGTTTATTTAAAAAAAGTGTGAGGTCATTTTTGTCTTTTGCTTTGAATTTGAAAAAAAAATAGCATCTCACAAGGATTATTGAAATTGGAAGCACCTCTCTATCCTTTACCATTTTAAATGGTGTTTATGTGTCCTTTTCCCTAAGAATAATGAGAATGTATTTGCTAAAAGGGTTGAGAAATTCACTAAGACATACTAATATATATATGTGCATTAATTATGAAAGCAATAATAAGCCATTAAAAATAAGTTACAAAAAATCAGCTGAAGTAAAACACCCCTAAAGACCCTATGTTCATGATGCATTAGTTAGATCGACCATTAATAATTACTCTAGCTTTATTGGATGGTTACACATTGGGAATGCAAAGAGATTATTTGGTGCTTTAAATTGCTCTGTTGTATCATCATCAGCAACACAAAGTCGCCTATATGACATCCCAAAGTGACTAGATCACTATAGGTCATGCGTCATCAAAACGTGAGTTAGGCAAAGAAGCAGCACCTTGCCCACAAATCTCATCTTTGAAAAAAACTTGCCAACAGTGGCAAATTGAGACGGCATCAAGGTTTGACACAAAGCCACTACAAGCAGCTTACGAATCCAATTTATATTCCCCCTAAAATTTTTGGTTGTTGCGTGACATAATATGCAGGCGCATGAGAGGAAGACTCTTATGGCGAAGCAGCTACAATGCAAGACAATCTTGTAGCTCGCTCAAAACAAAGAAGATGAGTTTGCTATCCTTTGTTGTTTTAAACTTTAATCATGTTAATTTATGAGGGGGAAGCTCAAAGTCTTTATAATAATTTTATAAAATATTAATTCATATTTTTTAAATACACATATAATCTATATATATGCTATGTTTCCATGTTGCATCTTTAAGTTAGACATATAATATATCTTATATGTGTTGTCTCAAATGTCTAATCCTAAGCAAAACAACCCAGCTACTTCATTTACAAAAAAAACCAAATTACTTCGTTTTCCTATCCTCTATATAGCATCATTCAAAGCACACCGAACCGTGCAACGCACGGGGAGAAGCCCCTAGTTATAATATTATTACTAGGAGTCGATGGTTCAAAATTTGAATCATCGATCCATTTTTTCCAACCATATCATACTCTCATCTTGTAACCTCTTCACAATAGAAGAAAAAACAAGTGCTCCCAAAATAGGATATATGTGTACACACATACATATTATCTGTCAATGCCTTAATTCATCTAATATATCTCTGTGATTATAGATACATCTACTCAACCGTATTAGTCCGTCTTATTCTTCAAGTATCTATTTTAACCAAATTATTTGGACTAAAATAGTAAGCACAGTTCCTACAATATTAATCTATACATAAATCTATGGTGTTATTGCTAAGTTTATCATCGTTTCCGCGGCTGATAGGCTCAAATTTTATTGTGTGAATGTTATTAAAGTACCACAATCGTTAGTGAAGTATGGTAACATCTCATTAAGTATACCTTATAAATTTAAGAGGCAAAATTGAAACTTGATATACATTTAGACGATCAAAGGTATCCTTTTTAGTAGCTTTTTAAATATAAAAATGTAGGATTATAAAAATGGGTTAAGGGTTTATTTTGTCATAAAACTTGTCACAGTAGAGTAATTTTATCATGAAAGTTTTTCGGGGTGTGATGTCGCATCGAAAGTTTCTAAATCACAGCAGTTTTACCTTGGTTGTTATCTCGGTTAAGTTTAACCATTAGTTGAGTAAATATGCTAAACTAGTACTCAACATATGATCCACATCATTATTGTTTTGGGTTTAGATACAAATTTACCTCGAAAGTTTTCACTTTGGAGCAATCTTGCCCTGGAAGTTTCCAAAGCATAGCAGTTTTACCATGACTATTATTTAGGTTAAATTTACCTGTTAGTTGACCAAATATGCTTATTTGACAAATCCATATGTCATCCATTTCATTTTTCCCAAAGTTTGATTTAAAAATAAGTAATTTGTTTTTTAAAAAATGCATTCCATATGAAGGATTAGAGACAATCAAAGACGTGAACATTTTGTGTGATGAAGAGAAAATTAAAGAGGTGAAAACATCTTGTGCAATGAAGAGAAAATCAAAGAGATACTTGCTTATCTTGGTGTCACTAGGGTACGTCGGCGGAGAGTTTTTAATGACCTTGTTCTTGGTAATCATCCTTAGTGTATTATGCATCTAGTAATTGAATCTTTTTCTTAATTACTCTTAGGTGGATGTGAGCTCCTCCTCCATATATAATTTCTTCTCCTTCAATGTTGTTCACAGTGCCAGCTCAACATATTCGATTAACTAACAGTTAAACTTAACCTATATAACTATTAGGGTGACATTGTTACAATTTGAAAACTTCCGGAGCAGAATTGGTCCTGAGTGAAAATTTTCGAGGCAAATTTGCACCTTAACAAAAATGACGTAGATGACATGTGAATTGCCAGCTCATCATTTTTTGTCAACTAATAGTCAAACTTAATTGGGATAACAGTCATTGCACCATTACTATGATTTGAAAACTCTAGGGGCAACATTGCACCCTAAAAAGGTTCCATGGTAAAATTGCTCTATCGTGACAACTTCCGGGGAAAAATAAACCCCTAACCCTATTAAAATTATGAAAGTTTAAAATCTACTATAAAAGGTGCAATCAATCTTGTTAGTGGTGCTAGAAGAGTTCTTATTTATTTATTTATTGAACAATAGAAGAGTTCTTATTGATTAAACTTAATAGTAGACTTCTTATTAATTGATTGTTTAATAATTGCACATATTCGGATTGGAGAAGCGATACTATAATTGAGAAAATTCTTTCATAAAAAATTTCAATTAGTAATCGTGGTTTTTTTGTTCTCAATGAAGCAGCCTTAATAATTAATTGGGTTGCTAAACATTCAACTGCAACTCAGGTATTTCGCAATACCCATGTTGAATATTCAGTCCATACTCAACTTTAATTCTTTTCAATACATGTTTTTAATATTGAAAAAAATTAAAGGTTACGACTGAAATTTGAAAACATGAAAGAGTACTATTGGAAATATTACAAATGTATACTTGTTGATAAAAATGTTAAAGACGAATACTATTTTTTTTTTAAAAAAATAGTATTGAAAATGTTATACATGCATATAGAAAATAGGGGTGAGCATGTCGCCTAAGAGCCAAATGTGCCCACCTGAGCCTAACCAAAAATTGTCCTGCCCAACCCAAAAAAAGTGGCCCAAAAAAAAATTGGGCATCTTTGGGCCAAACAAACTATTGGGCAAGGTTGGCTATCAGGCAAGGGTTACCGCCCTACCTATTTGGCCTTGCCCTGAAAATTATATACTATTTATATAAAATAAATAGTATTCTACATGTATTATTTTATTTAATATGTACATATATTACTTTATTTTTATGAAACATTTTATATTATTATTTAATATCTATTTACCACAATTTATATATAACTCATTACTTTTTGGATAGATATAGTTTTTTGATTTGGACAGATGATACAGAGTATTAAAAAGTTGAGATCAAAAACAAAAAATTTAGTTTCTTTAAATCCTTTATGGCAATTGCACCTATTCATATCAATCAATATTCATATACAAACATATATTACTTCATAATTTGTCATGTAATTATTAAGACATGTGTTAGTTTTTTTTTTTTCAATTTCAAGACTCAAGTTATAGATTTATTTTGAGATATCTCAAGGTGTGAAATTATGAAATATATTTGAAGTTTTTAACAATATTTATTAGGTATAATTGAAGTTTTTGTATATATGGTATTGGTTAGGAAATTACCACTTGGGTAGGAAAGCCCGCCCTGCCTAACCCACCCTTACGCTGCTTGAAATGGTTAGGGCTTCTACCGGGTAAGGCTAGGTATCGAACTGTAAAATACAGCTCGTTCAACATTTGGGCTGGGCATCAGTCAAAGGTCTCACCCTACCTAGCCCTACCCATGCCCACCCTTAATAGAAAATATCAAAGATTGGGTTTAAAAAAAGAATTAACTCACAGAAATTTTAATTTCAGCATAAGAAAATCATGATATTGTTTGAAATATAAAAAATTGAAATTAATGCTTCAAAAGTTTTCTTAAATGTCAATCGCCCTAAATAATATGGCCCTACAAAAATAATACGATCCAAGCGTAATTGAACACTTGGTGGATCAGCGGTCTCATCAGTAGATCGGGGGCTCATTGCAAAAAGTGGAAATTAAAGGGTGTTTCTTGGGAGGGAAAACGTGTAAAATGACCAAATTGTGTAAATGGCTTATTAATGCCTCTTTTTTAAAAAGGAAAATCCTATTAAAAAATTATTGAATTACCAAAATTCTAATTTAAGTAGCTAGTTAGCAAATCATAAATTAGGTCACATGGAACAAAGAATGATTTAGAAATTGGGTTAAGTTACTTCCATGCCACTTAGTGCTCGTTTGGAATGGCTTATTTTTGTCCAAAACGTGCTTATAATTCGTGATTCACGGTATACGAGGTAAATATGTGAGAAGAGTTTTTTCTCGGCTTGCGTAATAAGTGCGTTTTGACTGTTCAAAACGCTATCACAATCACCCCCTTAGTTGTTAAAAAAACAAATTTAAAGACAGAATATATCTTAGAAATTAAAATGAAATATTTATCCTGGAAAATCTAAAGTCTCTCTCCCACAATCCATATACATATAATCTTGAAACTGCCACCACTGCTTTCACTGCCATTGCATTGATGAGTGGCTCCAATCACGCAAGACTTGCACATCGTGCTGATAGGTCGTCGATCTGCTGCTGAAAATACTAAAACGATAGTTGGAGAAGGTCATTTAGAGAATTCATGGAATGAAAATCTTCCTCCACCAATTTGGTGCCCAAAAACATGAGGCAATTGGGAGGAACAGTAAAAGAGATTGCTGACGAAGACCATTGCTAAAATCAACCTGTCTTTCAATTTTGCTCTTTTAATATCTAAGGGGCATTGAGGTAATTTGACCCAAGTTCTAAATTTCTCTTTACACCATGTGACCTAATTTATAGTGTATTAAATTAAGTAACCCAAATTAGAATTTGAGTAATTCAGTCTTTTGATAGGATTTTCCCTTTCTAAAATTTTCGTTAGAATAAATTATATGCACAAAATATATTGGGGCTAAAAATATAGGGAGAATTTCAAATAATATCCACAGGAGACACTTTATTTCAAATAACCTCAAAAAATTTTAAAACTACACTATAGTACTAAAGAATCAAAGTGAAATTATGTTTTGACATTAAATGACAAAAATTCCCTTCCTTCAATTTTTTTCCAAGTGCAGATATGTTATTTAATAACTAAAAATAACAAAAAGATAATTATTCATATAAAAATTTACAACTCTTAATTTATATTCTTAAGTTATATTGTGGTAGTTAACACAAAAATTTACCAATGTTCATAGGTGAATTTACAAGTATGTGAATACATTTTAACAACTAATAATGACAAAATAACATGTGTCTTTATGAACGAAGAGTATTTTGTCATTTACCATCAAAGCATGACTTCACTTTGGTCTTTGCTGCATAATTTTAGAATCTTTTGGATGTTATTTGGAATAAAGTCTCTTTTAGTGGGAGTTAACTCAAATTCTCCCAAAAACATATAATCCCTAGTCCCCGTCTCCAATCCAACGCACACCACTTTCTAATCTCACAGAAGCATACATACATATATGCACGCGCGCGCATATATATATAGACACACACTTCACTTCTTGTGAGGCAGAGAAGAACCAAAAATACAGGCCTCTTGCTGAAACGTTGAATCTATAGTGTCTATGACGTCGTCGTTCGTGATGATGCCCATTGATATTAAAAATCACTCATTTTATGGGTTAATTTGCAATTTTTGACAGCTTCTCTCTTGTGTGGGGTTTGCTTCTTGATAAATCCCAAATTTATTATATTTTATCCCACCTTATTCATTTATTTTGGGGATTATTTTAGGCTAATTTGGATTTATTAGATAATATTTGGAAAGCTAGCCAATTTTAGGAAATAATATAAATCTGAATCAATTATGATATTATTGAGCTTAATTTATTATTATTTTGATTGATATCTTGTGATTGGAAAATATTTCCAATTATATGATAAATCACGATTTTATTATATCTTGCAGGATAAGGAAAAGCAGATTGAAAGATCCTACGGTGCAGAAATTTTCTGAGAAGCTAAAATAGAATATGATGGTTGAATATTATTTGGGCTTCTTAAATTTTAATGGGCTCAAGTTGATACCAAAAGGCTCTCTTCTCCTCCCTTTTAATTAACCTAGCAGCCACGAGGATTGAAGACGGGGAGACGGACTGACGCACAGAGACGCTGGAATTGCAGGAGGTTTTCTCCATTCACCATTCCTTTACTCCATTCACGGGTCCCACCTCCACAACCCCCTTTGACAATTCAACGAATTGTCATCCATTCTCATTGCTCAGTGATGGAGCATGCACAGTGAAGGAGCTGAATTAACCAATTCTTCTCAACTTTTCTTCATGACCGTGACGTGTTTGGGGCTTGGAAGGAGGACAAATATCATGGAGGCTTAAGCTATTTTAGGAGACAATTTGGGAGGAGTATGGAGGAAGCTAGAGCCTAGAAGCTTACACTTGAAGACTACAAGGGAGTGTCTTTCTTTTATCCTTTTGATTCAAGACTTAATTATTTAGTTTTAAATGATTTTGAGTTGTAATAATTGAGAACAATCTAGTTTTAGATTGTAGACTTATTTTTTATTTGGATTAAATTGATATTTTGGATTTGCTTTGTTCTTAAATGATTATTGGGATTTTTGTTTGCAAACCTTTGATTGTCAATTAGATTATTAATCGAGTTTTCATTATTAATTTAATTGTCAATTTGGGTTTAATCTCTTGATTGTTTAATTAAGGTGATTAATTGTTGAATTGTTTAATTAGGCAATTGTGAACATAATTTCCAAAATTATCTTAAACAGTTGTGATTGGTTTTTAATGGATTTAATTAACCACCATTTTTCCATTATGAGTTTTCTAGTGGATTAGATGTTATTGAGCTTGAGGGTTTCCCATGTCTTGATTAGGTGATTAAATTTATTAATTCCAATTTTTCATGAATCTCCCTTTGGTCTAATAAATTGAATGGCTAAGAAAGCTGAATCTATGTGAATCCTGAGTTGTCCCCTACATCATCATAACTGAACTAACCTTTGTTGATTTTCTTAGATATTAGTTTATTTCTTTTCCTTAGGATTTTAATTTCCCTCTCATAAGAAAAGCCCCAAAAATTGCATGTTCATTATTTAGGTGAGTTTCATTCTCATATAGATTTTAGAGTCATTTGCATTTAGGTAGTGGAGTCTTGCATTTTAGTTTAGGTCATTCCATTGCATATTTTTTATCACCTAAATTCCATTCTAGAGAAAACCCACATATTGCTCCTTGGGAGAATGACCTAGGTTGCCACTATACTGCATTAGTAGGTTGTCCTAGTTATTAATTGATTGCTTTAGCGACAGAAGCACGCATCACTTCTCAAATAATGTTTCTGCACTTTTTGTGTTCGGAGACTCTCTGCTTGATCCTGGCAACAACAACTACGTCGTTTCAATCGCCAGGGCTGACTACATCCCCAATGGAATTGACTTTGGAGGCCCAAAAGGACGTTTCAATAATGGAAGAACCGTAGCAGATATCTTAGGCATGCCTGATTCATATTACTTACTACGTACCTATGGTTCTTAATATAAGATTTTGTTTATGATATAAATTATACTATAAACCAGATCTTATATTAGTTTCCTTCATTTGATCCCATGTTTCTCCCTTTAACTAAACATTTTGTCCTTTTTAATTGATTGAAATAGCAGAGTAATTCGTCGTTTATATAACCATTATTCTCTTTTCTCTTGATAATGATCAGGCAATCAATTGGGACTTGATCTCATTCCTCCATACTTGGCTCCAACTACAAAAGCATCAGTGATTCTTAAGGGAGTCAATTATGCTTCCGGTGGAAGTGGCATTTTGAATCACTCTGGATACATTTTCGTAAGTAGTGTTTATATAAATTGGGACCATATATATATATATATATATATATATATATATAACTTGAAGCTCCAAATCTTAGTAGAATATATAGTAGTGTAATAAGATTAATGCCTTGTTGTGATTGATATATATATAGGGTGGCCGAATCAACTTGGATGCTCAGATGGATAACTTTGAAAACACGAGGCAAGACATTATATCCATGATGGGTGTTTCTGCAGCTGAAGATCTATTCAAAAATGCTATCTTTGTAGTATCCATGGGATCAAATGATATCCTAAGCAACTATATAGCACCAACAGCAGAAGCAACTGTTCAGAGAAAGTTGGTATCTCCGGCAATGTTTATAGCCTCCGTGACGTCAAAATACAGACTACAGCTCACTGTAATAATAATAATAATTATTCCTCATAACCTCCAAAACATTTTCCTCATATTTTGTCTCTGTTTTAGCCTTCTCGGGTTGGGAGTGTCTCCTAAATGATGCCAACTCAGCCCGAAAATTTCCCCTTCCCAATTTTTTTTTATTTCTTTTGATTATTAGATTCTACATAAAATAACTACATAAGTCACATTTGACGGGTGAAAAATGGTGTAATTTTTTTTTTTTACATTTTTTGTAAGTTTAATACCTATAGTTAATTAATAGCAGCGATTGCGCAATCTGGGAGGCAGAAAATTTATCGTGGTAAATGTGCCGCCTATTGGGTGCATACCATATCAAAGGGATTTCATTCCAAGTGCTGGAGAAGAGTGTGTGAGTTTCCCCAATGTGCTAGCTCAGTCATTTAACGCCCAATATTGAAGAGTCTCATTGACGAACTCAAAAAGAAGTTGGAAGGGACAATGTTTGTTTATGCAGATTATTACTCCATTCTAGAAGGCATTGTGCAGAACTACAAATCATATGGTGATTTAATTAATTAATTAATTTGCAACTGTTTAATTTATTAGTGATTTCTTTTCATTCTTATTATTGATTGAATCTCAAGCAAATAATCTTTTTAGTGTCTTAACCTCTTGATAATAACCTTTGTGCAGATTTCACTTGGAATTGACAGGGTTTGAGAATAGGGATTCATCATGTTGTGAGCTGGCTGGAAGATTCGGAGGCTTGATTCCTTGCTTTCCTGAATCACAAGTTTAATTTGCGAGGATCGTTCCAATTAGTATGTGTTCTGGGATGCTTTTCATCCTTCTGATGCAGCCGATTTGATTATTGCTAAACGTTTCTTTGATGGTGATGGTAACGACATATGGCCCATGATATTCGCAAACTCTCCCAAGTTTGATATATATAGTATATACTAACTCGGAGTGTCTTTAATACAAGTCTTATTTATAAACTTGTAGTGCAACTGATCTTATATTAGAGACTGGAATATATATATTTAGCCCTTCGGTTGAATCGAATATTTTGAGTAATTAAAATAAGTTGGCATGTTTTGTTTTTAGAAGGATCAATCATAGCTTTATACACAAAAGATAACATTGTTATTTGCAGTTATTTGGTATGGTGTATTATCGCTGTAATATGTTTGTTGACGACTTTGGATATCATTATGCTATAATAAGATCATACTCACTTTAGTGTGGAACCGATCACCCTCTATATGATGTCATTATTGATACTAGGTCCATTATTTATGGAGATTATGGCATAGAAATCTCCCATTCGTTTAGGGAGAATCTCATATGTGCTGATTGGTTAGCAAAAAATGCTTACAGGAATATTCAGGATTACACAGAGATAGGGTTATCACTTAGGAAATGTACACATCTTTTTGCACTACAGTGTGCCCTGCCGTCACAGGATAGGCATGTACCACCTATTCATAGGTCTTTGTAAATTTCAAGCAGTGCTTACCTTTGTAAAAAAAAAAAAAAAGATACTCACTTTAGTCTTTAATGTGTGTCCTAATTATAAAGTTGTTTTTGGTCTTAAATATAACATATATTTTTCCTATTTGATCTTGTTCTAATTTACTCTATTGATGCTTCCTCAACAATAATCAAGTAAGCGAGAGACAATGGGAATTAAGAAAAATGATTATGGCGATTTAGAAAAAAGAAACATAACATATTAATTAGTTTAACTAACTTAATCTACTTTAATTAAGTAAATTAGTCTTATATTAAGGACTTGAGGGGTTATATCATATATGCATGTATAAATATCATGAAAGCTATCGATGGGTCTTAATATTTTGCATAATAAACATACACTAATAATTAACTTGACAAATTTTGCGATACGTTAGTTTGATTAGTAGAATGGTCAAAATGTAACAACATATCACGTTAAGGCTAAAATATGGTCATGCATGATGTGTTGAAATTTCTGTTCCGCTTTGATAAGATAGTTTTGATTCTTGACAAGAGTTGTCTGGATTATAACTTTGCATTTTTTTTATATATACAATTAAACCTTCCACTTCTAAACTTGTATAATTTTCAGTTATTCAAGATTCCCCTTATCGCTTTCTTTAAATATAAGAGGTTGTTAACTAATTCACACAAATTAAAAAATATTAGTTAAGTTAGCATAATGTTTCTTAAATTGATAAATTTACATATTTTATCCTAATTAAAGAATGTGATTTCAAATATTAATTTATTATTTGTCACACTTCTCTCTCTCCTATAAAGAGTAAAAGCGAAAAAAAATTATTAATCACATAGCATATCAATCTCTTATATTTTGGCCAAAATTTCTTTCAAGAAGACTTTATATATTTTAGACGGTTAGAAGTATGACACAATTGCCACCATTATAAGATGTTGTGTTGAAGACCTAGATTGTGTGGTGGCATTGATTTCAGAATTGAAAATTAAGCGTGCAATACTCAATCGCCTGTCTTAATTAATTAACCAATAATGCCTAAAATCACTAGTGCAAAATACTAATTTAGCTACATGATTTTACATCAGTTACTTAAAGAACTGAAGTGATAATTTATGTGACATAATTTTGCTTCTGTTTTACGTGTAACTGACGCCGTAATGTACAATATGGCATCAGTTACTTGAAGAACAGAAGTGATAATTCATGTGACATACATTCGCTTCTGTTTTAAGTGTAACTGACGCCGTAATATACAATATGACATCAGTTGTATAGTAAACTGATGTCGTAATTAAGATGCTATAATAATAATTATTATGGGATCAGTTTATTGAGCGCCATAAGTCATAATTAATATAAAGTTTTGGAATTTACTTGTGAAATAAATAAATTTAAAATATAACATGTCATAATTGTAATTAAATACTATAAATAATTTTTTCCAAAATATAATTATATTCACTAGTACAAAATACTAATTTAACTACACGATTTTGTATTAGTTACTTGAAGAATAGAAGTAATAATTCATATAACATAATTTTGCTTCTGTTTTACATATAACTGACGCTATAAGGTACAATATGACATCAGTTACTTAAAGAACGGAAGTGATAATTCATGTGACATAAGTTTGCTTCTGTTTGAAGTGTAACTGACGCAGTTATGTACAATATGGCATCGGTTGTATATTCAACTAATGCCGTAATTAAGATGCTATAACAATAATAATTATGGAATCAGTTTAGTAAGCACCAGAAGCCATAATTCATATAAAGTTTTGGAATTTAACTGTGAAATAGATAAATTTGAAATATAACATGTCATAACCATAATTAAATATTGTAAATAAATTTTAAAAAATATTTTTTCCCAAAATATAATTATATTATAGTTATATTTTAAATAAATTTTTTTAAGTGGGTTATTTATAGCTCAGGACTATCTGATAGAGATTAGTGAACTTCTTTTAACTACTTAACTATACATAGTTAATTATTAAAAAAATGGATGATCAATTTATGGGTGGAACTTAACCCATAATTTATAATTTATTTATCGAGCTTATTTATAGCATCAGGTCCTATAGGAAACCAAGACCTTAATTATAACCCATATGGCTCTAAGGAAGTCTTAAAAATATATTAACTATTTTTTTTCTAAAGAAAAGGAAATATTGTGTCGATTCCCACTCCACCTGACGCCCTAATGCCTTCAACAAAAACCTCCACTACTCTGCTAACTTCACGGCTCTTTTATGAATTTCGCTCTAGCTCTGCTAACTTCACAACTTCCCTTCATCACTGTTGACGTAGCAGCTTCCAGATAGAGCACTATAAAAAACACTCAATTTTCGACAGAATTTGCTATAGAATTTTTTCCATGGCAAATTCTGTGGAAAATCCGTCAGAAATTCTATTGGAAATTTTTTTGATGGAATTTTTTCGTAGCTAAATTTGTCACGGAATTAACCACAAAAATGTTCTATGGCTAAATTAGCCACGGAATTACGTCGCAAATTTTGCAAAAAAAGTTTTTGCCACGGTGCCATGAAACTTTTCCTTGGCATATTCCATCGCAAAATTTTAAAATGTATAAAATTTTATATTAAAAATAATATTATAAATATGGCTAAATTAGCCACGGAATTACGTTGCAAATTATGCGAAAATTTTTTTTGCCACGGTGCCATCGAACAGGAAGGGAGGCATTTTCAAGATTTAAGAGGCGCAGACATGTGGCAGCTCTTGGAGGTGACACTTGGCGCACTGGAAGGAGGGTGGACACGTGGCAACGCACGGAGGTGACACTTGGCTCACTTCCAGGAGGTACACGTGGCAGTGCTCGGATGTGACACATGGCAACGCAAGGAGGAGGCACTTGGCGCACTTCGAGGAGGGACACGTGGTGCATTGCAAGGAGGATGGACATGTGGCAGCAGTAGGAGGTGACACGTGGTAGCGTGAGGAGGAGACACGTGGTTAAACCAACGATAAGGTGGCCTCCTACGGACGTGACATGTGGTATATAAAAAAATATCCATTAAATTTGAAAATTCATTTGTCACACATCTATTATGGCGTCGGTTTAGTTACAATGTGAAGCCGTAATATATTCATTTACGGCGTTATATTTTAAGCAACTGACTCCATAATATATTCATTTACGGTGACATATCTTCAACAAGTGACGCCATAATATATATTTTTCGCTACGGCTAATTCCGCTACACCCTAAATACTGTGGCGAAAATGTAATTTTAACTTATGCCAAATTAACTTTTTACACTAGTGAATATTATAAACGAGCTTTCATATTGTAAACGAGATGTGTGTGTGAGAGAGCGGCCCGCACAAATAATTCATCGCTAGCTAGCTATGAGAAGTCAGAGGCCTCTCCACTACATAGCCTCTCCAATTTGCCTCCACTTAGACAAAGTGACATCATTTTGCATGTAAAAGATAGAATCTGAGCGATTCATTTTTATTTCTAA
This sequence comes from Inga leiocalycina, assembly GCA_963242795.1. Classification (NCBI taxonomy): domain Eukaryota; kingdom Viridiplantae; phylum Streptophyta; class Magnoliopsida; order Fabales; family Fabaceae; genus Inga; species Inga leiocalycina. Next base: position 9,648,405 of record OY725327.1, on the reverse strand, counting down.
TATTGGCCGTTGACGTTTGAATTTGGAGAGAATTACTTGGTTTCAGCCCTCATCATTCACCATCGTCTCTTTCCCTCTTCCATTTTGCGGCTCCATCTCCATCATCAGTGTTATCAAAAAATCAACCAGATAATTGTAAAGGGTCATTTTAATTAAATAATTTGAACAATTAAGGGCAGGCTCATTTAGATTTCAAATATCTTTGATGGACCCTCCTACAAATCAAAGACTTTTGTGCTTCCAGTATGAATAAAACAAAAGCCAACCGCTCTTGTGCTGAAATTTAGATTTAAGATGCTGCAGGGTGACAGGGATTGAACTCTAGACTTTGGTGACAGGTGACCAATACTGATGTGTCATCTTTAACTCATTTTATTAAGAAAATCTGTTTCCTCTATCAATAGTTGTTCCTTGTGTAAAGTGAACTCGGTTTTTCTGATGCATTGCTATAATTTTTTGATTGTGTAGGAACCTGATGAGTCACAACAATTTCAATAGCAGAGTCCCTCCATTACCACCTTCCTCTTGGCTGATATCACTGTAAATATAGCTTCTCAATTTCAACTATGACTTTTTTGGATGAAACAAATTATGCTTAAACAATGTTATCTCTGCCAATGTCATGCTTGTATAAAATAATCAGGACTTGTTGGTTTGATTTGATTCACTTAATTTGGGCCTATTTTCTCAATTTTCTTTGACGCAAACAGATGGCCTCTTATATATATATATATATATATATATATATATATATATATATATATATATATATTATATTATCAATGTTCATCAAAAGGCACGAGGGCTTTTATCACTTTTTTCCTTTATCTATAATAATATAATATATAGTGCTGCACCAAGCTGCAGAATAATAAAATGTGAATGTAACACCTTAATTTTATGTACCGTTATTACTTATTGGAAGCATGAATTTTATTGTTACGGCTTAGGGAAATCAATTATTGAGCCTCCAAATTAAAACTTGCATATTTATCTTCCATTTTCAACTTCTTCAACGTGCAAACTCGCACTCAACTATCCTTATATGCATACATCATTCATGGCATGTTTATACAGTTAATGAAAACATGCAATAATTTATACATGACAAACTATCACGTATAATTCTTCAATTCACCATCACCATTTCTTTTTGCATATCTTCATGCACTCTTCTTTCATGCTCACATACCTATATAGTTGGTAGGGGGTGAGATTTGGGGGAATCTCAGTAGCAAATAATACCAAACTACATATAAAATAAATACTTAGTGCATTACATACTTGCCTTATCTAAATTTATACTCATATAATGACATATTTGCGTACTCCTTGTTTTATACAGCATACTCATGGCCATAGCATCAATTGAAACAGAGCTTCAGTCATTTATATATGCACCACATAATCAAGCAAAGCGATCATACATATCAATACACAACCATACATATTAAGTACATTCAAGTTAGATAAGTTCACTACCTTTTGTCTTTAAGTCCCCTTCTTTTTTTCTTTTCTTCTAACCATTGTAGTTTCTTGCAAAGCCTTCCATTTGCTCTTCTTTGACATCTCATGGCCTAGATACATAATTACATTATGTGTTAACTCATTAGAGCCATGAATGTAAGCCTTTGCACTTGACTTGTTCTCTTTAAGAATGTTAAAATTCAGGTATCACCCTAATCTGCCAGTTTTAATTAGCCAACTTCTAAAATTCATAACTTAATTCAGAAAATTCCAAATGAGATGGTTCAAACTTTTATGTGAAGCTCTTAAAGTCCTCTGTATAAGAAAAATACTTACTAGTGTCAACTCATAGACTTATTCTCCCAAATTCAACGTCAAAATTCACTGCCCAAAAAGAGAGTTAGAATTTTCCAGATTTTATATCCAAATTTTAAAAATTCATAACTTCCAAATTACAAGTTCAAATTTAAATTCATAATACTCAATGGAAAGCTATAAGGGTCTAATTTAAGGGAAAAATAATCACAGGGACAAACTATCAGATTAACCTTATGAAATTCGTCCCTTTTTCCACTGTCAAAACCTGAACTTCCAGAATTTCCCTTGTTTCTGGACCTATCTTTCAAAAATTATAACTTTCTCTCTAGGTTACCAATTGATGCATTCTATGAGTCATTTAAAGCTATGAATATATAATATTTTCCTGTAAAATTTCATAAACATTGGAAAAGGTTTGTCTGATCAAAACTCAACACAAAATTGATTGTCTTTCAAAAAAATGTCAGTTTTGACAGTCTGAGTTCAAAACTCAAGAGCTTATTCATTTTCACTCCAAATTGTACTCTTCTTGTTGATTATATTACTTGCTAAACATCCTAAACTTTTCATACCAAAAAGAACCATACAAAAACTCCACCTATAACCTCTGTTTAAGCTTCTGCAACTTTTTGCCAGAAACTCTATTTTTTTATGAACATCACAGGGAGAAGAAAAACCAACATGCAGCCATGGATTTGCACTCTAATCTTAAAGATTTTGACTCTACATACTCCTACACATGTGCCCTATGTTTGATGCCACATTTCCTTTAGACAAACTCTAATCTTAAAGATTTTGACTCTACATACTCCTACACATGTGCCCTATGTTTGATGCCACATTTCCAGCACCAAAGAAACCAAAAATCTCACCCAAAATCGACATACAAACTCTGGTTTAAAACTTATAGGTTGACAGAATTTTTCCAGTGACTTTTCTCACTTCCAGCAATCAAGCAGCCCAAAAAACCACTCAAATCCTATGGGAAAACCAAGCTAAAGGTAAAGGAGACTCACCTAAACACATTTATGGTATTGCATGTGAGGTTTGGAGCTTCATTCTTCCTCTTCTTTGGCATCAACTTCCTGCCTCCTCACCACCGACTTTCCTTCGCTCAACCTCTGTTTCTCTCTTCTGTATTTTTCAGTTGCTTTTGCTCTCTATTCTCTAGCCGTCTTGCATGAATGGAGAGGTGAGGAAGTATTTAATTAATAGGTGACTAAGTGTGGTGTTGGGTCAAGTGGATTCCAAATGGCAAGAGTGTGTGTGTTTGTCTAAAGGAAGGTGTAAGTGTGTGTTTGCGAATGAACCGTGCATTTTCTAATGATGGAAGCAAATTATATCCAAGGTGGGGGCTGTTGATGTGCTCTTATAAAATGGCAAGTGTGGTGTGTGTGTCGGTCTTTGGATGTGTGTTTATATATATATATATATATATATATATATATAAGTATATTTTTATCCTATTAATTACAAACACTATACTTTAATTTTTCCCCTTTGTCTAATATAAGATTCCTTAAATTTCGTACGTTTCATAATTTGACTTATTGTCTAACTTCATAAATCAATCCTTAAAAATTTTTAAGGATTTTCTTTCTTAATTAACTTCATAAAGCCTTAAAATAATTTCTCAAAAACTCCCAAACCAAGTTATGACCATTAATTATTGTTCCTCGAATTTTTGGGAAAATAGGCCATTCCCAAGATTAACTCTAACACCATTTATTATTATTATTATTTTTGAAAAATTTAACCTTTTACTAAATTTCGGGATATTATAGTGAACTTCACCCACTTGTGTCTTTGGAAAACAACTTTTTTTCTAGGGAAAATCACTCTTAGGTCCCAAGCAAGGAAGATAATATCAGAAAGGTCTCTGGGTACAACCCCCAAAGCACGCATTCACAACCTGATGAGTGCGTTTTTACAACCTCGAGGGACCTTTCTGATATTATCTTTCTTGCTTGGGACCTAAGAGTGATTTTCCCTTTTTTCTAAGTGGCAGCACAAGGAGGGTGCAAAAAAGTTTTTCATTTTTTATTTTTTTGTATTTGTATCTGCAGCAAGTTTTGTGGTAGTGTTGGCTTAATACATTGAGGTAGATAATTATAAGAACTATACATCATCAAACTTTATAATTGCAATCCCAAAAAAAGTGGTTGCTTGAATTAACCAATGAATTGTGAACAAAATGCACTACATGAGCAAAACTATAGAAGCCCCAAAATAATAGATGCTATACAATCATCCCAAGAGCTAAATCGAAGCAAAAACACACAAAAGCTGTAACAAAAGGAAGCAAAAGGAGCTGAATTGGAGCAGTAGCTGGAATGAGAAGAGTTGAATTGGATGACTTCATTTAGGAGGATCTAAGATGGTTTGTAAATCTGCATATGCAACATATATTGTAACATAGTTTATATACGGGCAATGTAATGTAATTCTATTGTAATAGAAGTTTCTTTATTTGAATAAAATTGTCCCATTCTTTTCAATAAATTTTTGTGTAGTGATATTATTTACCTTTTATAAATACTTGACTAAATTGTAATGCTTCAGCCTTTAAGTGACTTCACATCATAGTCCAATGAAGCCTATAAGCACAAAAAAAAATGATAATAACATGATATGTTTGAAATAAAATGCTCAAAAACTTGAAATATGGTAGACTCACAATCATTAACTAGGTGAATGGTATCTGATTTACTCATCTGGTCCCATATATAAGGCAGAGAGAGAAGGAATTTTTCTATTCTATTTATAAGACACAAAAGGACTTTGTTGCGTAGGCACCAGTGTATTTGACACAAGAGGACTTTGTTGCACTAGAGTTGATGAGCTAGCTCCTTAACTTCCAACATATTTTGATTTTTTTTCCCACCAATATCAATAAAATCTCATTACATAACATAGTGGCATGTGCTTAAAAAATCACGTAAAAAATGTATACCTTTGAACATTGTAAAGGCTTGTGAGTAGGTTTTCTTGAAGATTTAGCTTTTATTTTTTTTTTACTATCAACCCAACTTCTATCGATCTCCTTGCATTATCTCTTCTTGAATCCAATGCCTTCACCATCATTCTTGCCATCATTATCAGCAGCACCACATTCATTATCATCATCTAATGATTATTTAATAAGAAGTTCAGAAACTTGTTTACTAAGTTCTAGTACCACTTATTGAACCATAGAGAATGCCTCTGGACATTCAGCTACATCATTGGCTAATTTTATAAGCAATGGATATAATTGTCTATATCGATTTGAGCATTCTAGTTTATGATCAACATCAATTTCTTTTTCCTTGTTATCATATACCACATCATACCTTGCTTCTCTTGTCCACCTCTTTAAAATATATTTATGTGGAAGTGTCTTAATATCGTGGTGGTACAATATTATCAGTGCATGACAACATAATATTCCCCGTTGTTCAAATTGTTTACAACTACAAGTAATTATAGCCTCCTTCTCTTGTTCCAATGGCTCAAATGTCAACCTCCACTCTCCTTTTTTATCAACTCTTGTGATGACATAATCAAATACAATAGCATCATCATCTTCATTCCTTTCTCTCTTTTTTCTCTCTTTTATACATGTAGCTTCACGTAAGTCATGCTCTTGTTGAAACAAGTCAAAAATTAGTGGAGTGTAAATTTGAGAAAGTTGTCGAAGCATATATGAACTCTTGAAAATCAACCTTGGCAGCTTCTGTCCTGAATTAAAATCACTTTTCAATTCATTATACTATTTATACACAACAACCTGTTCAAAGATTTTAAAGTAGCGATTGTAAAGTTCATATACATATTATATGACATAAAAATAATCACTTAAAATCTGACAACAAAAAAAGGACACACGCACACAGAGATCAAGAAACACGATTGAGGTGTACATTCATAGGGTACATATACGAAACTGATGGTTTGTGTGGGCTTTGAAATGAGTTTTAAACAAAGTGAACACCTCCCCCCTCTCTTGATCAAGTTTATCTAATGGGCTCATAGTATTCATATGTGTGTGTATACTGTGCAAATAAACGAGGAACCCATGTAGTGAATTGAAGAAAGGCACGTGGACGTAAGAAGAACCGGCAATAAATAACCCTGCAATGTATATTTTTTGACCTGTAACACTGCAATATATATAAATCTTAACAGAGAAACTGGGCCGGGGGGGGGGACAAAGTAGGTATGTGTATATGCAGAATAAAGAGAGAGAGAAAAACCGATAACGTTTTCTTCCACTCAACAAGGATGAATTTGACAGAAAAATCAATAACGAAAACTGAAAACCAGCGAACAACCTTCTTCTTCTTTGCCGGTGTCTTACTCGCACCACGGATAACGTTTTTTTAGGAGGCAAATTGTGCCGCTGTAGCACGAGTGTCTGAAAGATTAGGGCCGTTTGGTACGCTGGAATTAGGCTGTTGGAAATGGAAATGGAATTTAATTCCATGTCTTAAGTGTGTTTGGTTTGGTTGAAATAGCCATGGAAATCATTTCCATGTGGAAGCCAAAACCACCAATTCCACCAAATTGATTTCCATCAAGAAAGCAAAGATTTGCAATTCCACATGATTAAATTCCATCATACCCTTCAACCTTTGCATGACCCCACCCACCACCCACCACATTCTCCGTCGTCCTTCCATTGATCCGCCGCGGCTTGTGCCCACAAACATGACAGCGACGGTAATGGCGACATCCCACGAATCTCCGGCCTTGTCTTCTCCCCATCTTCATCTTCACCTTCTTCTCCATTTTTGCCAGCGATCGTGCCACGATGTTGAAGATTTCAGATCTGCCATGGAGTTGATTCCAAAAGGCGAGTCCCTGCATTTCAGATCTGCCAAACGACGAATTCCAAACTGCCATGTTGAAGATTTCAGATCTGCCAATAAGATTTCAGATCTGCCATGAATATTTCAAACCACACGAGTTCCTGCAACTGCCATGGAGACGTGGAGTGAAGTTTCTGAGATTTGCAACGATGTGGAAGATTTTTTTTTTTTATTTAGATGGGCATTTTGGTATTTTTGTATAAAAATTAGATTTCATTTCCATAGCATACCAAACATACTTTTAAACTTCATTTCCATATCCATATCCATATCCATTTCCATTTCCATCAAAATCAATTCCAGTGTATCAAACGGGCCCTTAGGGTTTTTTTGTGCAAAATGACGTCACTTATCTAAATAGAGGCAATGTGGAGTGCTTTTTTGCTGCCCTTGTGCCAACAGAAATAGGAGGCCAATTAAATTTATTTTATTTGAATGTGTATTTTGTAAATAAATTAGAATGCAATATGGTATTTATAGGCCTTTTTTTTTTGCCGGAAAAGATGATATTATAAAACCTAAACATATTTATAGGCCTAAATTGAACCTTGATTAAGTAAAACGTGCGTTCCATCGATCGGATTTTGTAATTAATGTTTCTGCAAAGGTTGAACTTTCTTGATGAATCATGTTTTGTTTCTATTTTTTCATTATTCATCTTGAATTGATTCCTACATTTAAGAAAACAACATAATAAACTAAAAAAATAAAATATGCAATTCGATGTTATTTTTCTTTATTTACTTACTCTGTTGTTTTGGCCAATATTTACTTACTCAACATAATGACCCGCGCCCCACTATACATTTATAAATTTGCATGTGCGTATATAACTATATATAGCCATAAAAAAATAAATTACTTAATTACTAGATACGTTTTATACACTTAATAAGTAATCTAATTATAATTTTAATATACACTCAAAGCGTATATATTTAAATTAATTTATCTTCATATACACACACACACACACCAAAGTAATTAAACTCGGACCGATCAGTGAACTAACCGGGGTACTGGGTCAGGCGTTAGGGGCTCAGATCGAAATCAAACCGGAGTTAAACTGTGACCAAACCCAATGAGAGGTTAAAGATTTTAAACTTATTAATATGAAATTTTAAAGAAAAAAATTTTAAAAATCTTTTTTAAAAAAAAAATAATTCCGGACCGGACCGGGTTATTGGACTGGACCAATCTATCAGCCAGATGACCGATTTATGTTCGAGACCCAGACCGCCCGCCCGGTCCAGATTCTATTTCATTGATATACACACGCATTATTCGTCTCAGAGGCACTAGAGAGTGGGGATCGGTAGCGGGTTGGGCCTTGGCAGCAAGACGAGGAGAGCAGGACGTGGAGGAGGGAGGATGTTGGGGCCCGATCTATTTCTGTCTTAAAATAAATAAATAAATAAAGGTTAAATATTACTATCCAACATTTAAAACCATTCAAAAACAAAAAACCATTTAACATTTTAAACTATAAACTTTAGTGCATTCAGCATTCTAAAACTTTTTTTTTTCCAGTAGTACCTATTATCTAAAAGCATTTTAGGTCTAGTTATATCTTAAAAAGATAATACTTCCTTCTCTTTCATATTACGAGGACCTTCATAATATACATGCATGTTTCATCTAAATTATTAATTTTTATGTTTATCATTCCTAATTATCTATAAAACTTCCTAACTAATTAATTAACTAAATTCCTCTAACTAATGACGTTTTATTGAGGATAATCTTGATATTTTATAAGGAATAATTAATTTAAACAAATATATTAATTTATTTAAAGTTGTTATTAAGCGTTTGTAATAAAAACAGAGGAGAATAGTAAAAAGAACACGGTATCTGCTTTGGGAAAATTTAAGCTAGCCTCCAAAAAATTCAAAAATTTCATTCTACCCCTTTGGGTTAAAATGAAATTAAGTTTTGAAGGTGAAAAGATAATAATGTCATTCCTTTATTTTTCATAAGAACATTTACAAGATAAATATGAGCAGTTATAAGACAAATAAATTGATTCAAAAGAAATCAGGGAGTTAATAAGAGTATTTAGGCTATTTACAAGGCAAATAAGGAAATTTACAAGACAAATAAAGGGATTCAAAAAAACCTAGAGAATTAAAAATATTATGACCATTCACAAAAAAAATATGAAAATTTACAAGATAAATAGAGTTATTTACAAAACAAATAAAACAATTTACAAAACAAATAAAAAGTAATAGCATCATTGTTTTTTCACCAAAAAAACTTAATTCCATTTTAACTCAAAGGATGCAGCGAAGTTTCAAAATATTTTGGGAGTTAACTGAAATAAAGTCACATATTTAGAGGCTAATTGAAATTCTCTCATCTATATTTGCATTTGGATCCGGGCTAGGTAACAACTAGTAGAGGCTAGTTAATTTTATTTTATATAAAATAAATTAATTAGAATGAATAAGGTAAATTACTCTTGGAAATTGAAGCTTGGTCAAGTAATTAAATATGGTTTCGAAATATCTAATTAAAAGTTTTGCTCGTGTGTGTATCCACTTGGTGAGGGGAATGTCTATATTGATATCTCTTAATTTCCTTTTCATTTAATGATTTTATCATCAAATTAAGTTTTAATGGTTGAGATTATTATATAAAAATATTAGTATAACATTAAATATAATAATAATCTATCATGTTAAATAGAATAAATCTCAACCATTAAAGCTTAATCTAATAGTGAAGAATTTAAAAAGGGAAGAAATAGAAAGAGATATCAATGAAAATATTCTTCTAGCACGCCAAGTCACATGTGACCATATGTTGCTATAGTTGGTATCCTATGATACTCCTTGTTAGAGTAGGTGGAAGAAATCAGTTGGTGCAATCAAATCCCGTAGATTTAGGAAATGTAGGTGACCAATGTTACCTAACCATAGAAAACGTAAATTACCATTGTGTATATAATCATGTAATTGTATACTCGTAAAATATGACATTTTGAACTCTTGAAGCTCACATGGTATCAGAGCTCCTCCTCTAACCTCAGTTTTCCTTCTTTTCCAGCGAGCTACCATTTTTTTTCCGGCGAAGAACTTGTTTCACTCCAGTTTTCAGATCTCCCTCTCCAGCTCATATTATTGAACACGTGCCACATCCCTGGATTTCTTGCGTTAATATCGGCTGGCCACTAAAATTTGAAGAGTTTCTGACAGCGCGTTTGTTCTCACATGCCACCACAAGTTCTGCCACCAAAGTCACGCACCGGTGCATGTGGCCTACTCTGGTGTCCGTTTAAGACGTCGTTTGCGGTGTTCTGATCGTCTCTTCATCCTCTATCTACCCCTAAATTTTTGTGGTCATCTGACACATTTGAATTTTTGAGCTACTGTTCTTTACTTCCATCTCCATATTCGTAAGTTGCAATTTGTCACTAAATTCAGCATTTTGAGTTAGTGTTTTAAGTCTCTACGGGTCCCTTGTCTTGGATGAAGCACTTTATCTCTTTGACCCATTAGTTTGATTGAGTATATATCTGCGGGTCCTGTAGGTTGCAGCTTGATTGTGTTCATATTGTGGTACGTTCCTCTTGATTGTTCGTATAATACTACGTTGATTGTTAAAAATGGTTGATTCTAAAAGCTTTGATATGTGTACCTATGTTTGCTAAAATCACTGCTTCACAGTTGAATTAGACAAATTATAGTGATTGGAACAAAACTGTTAGAGTTTATATTTTGGGAATTGAAATGGAAACTCATTTAATCGAGGATCCTCCTTCTGGTGATGACACAAAAATTTTGGCTTGTGTTCGCTACTGCAAGTGCACGAGTTGCGCCAAATAATAAAGTAATAAGTAAGATCGTTCCCTCGAGGATTTGAGTAACAAATTAGTCAAACAATGGGCTTAATGTGTTTGATTAAGTTGAACCAAAACAAATTGTGGAGTGTGGAAAAAGGAATTTCAAAAGAAATTTTGATAACAACTAAAAATTACCGAACAAAACTATGATTCTTGTGAATTCAATCAATTATAATAAACCTAGGATTGTTCGTTCCCTTTGTATTTCATAAACTTAACTTCCTTCCTCTTTAATAATACTTTCATGGAATATATATATGTCAGTCTAAGGTTCACTAGCAATTGATTAAGCTCTCTCAAGTTATAACCAAACTTATATCCTCCATTAACATACATAATCTCTTGCTATAGTTAAGGGAAAATAATCTTTACATAGCCTCCTTAATTTGGCAATGCTAGGTTAATAACTATATCTTTATGTTATTAACAAACCATCCATTTAATTCTTAAACTTCAAGTCTAGCATAATTCTACCCAAGTTCTCCAATTAAACTAACTTTCTCAAGCTTAATCTAATTGAACAGATTATCTATAGTGCCGGCCAGTCACGAATATCAGTGAAAACAGGGGAGAATTAACACATATATACCATTAGCTACTAAAAGAAGGAAAGCGTCAAGTTTAATCCATACAAAGGTTTAGAACAATCCTAGAATGAAAAACCTAACTACTCATGTTCAAAAACAAATTACAGATACCAGCATTCAGTGTAGCCATATCAGAATCACAATGGGGAAAGGAAATGAATACAGAAAGATCAAGATAAATGGAGTTGAAATCTCTTCCAATCTTCAATCCCACTTGATTTTCCTTAATTTAAAGCAAACCCAAGCTCCAAGGACGTTTGCAGCCGCTTCCTCCGTCTTTCCAAATCGGGGGATCCCCCTTCAAACCCTGGGTTTTGCTTTTTATAGCTCCTCAAGTGACAGAATGCACAGCATTATTTGCGGGGGTTGGCCGCGGCCAACAAGCTTTTGTTCATCTTTGGGCTGCGGCCAGTGAGCTTCTAACCTCTTCTTGGCCGCGGCCCATGACTTTCTATTCTGCTGTTGGCCCCTCTTGGCTGCGGCCCTTATCTTTCTGTTCCTCTGTTGGCTGCAGCTCATGCATAGGTTGGCCGCGGCCAAGAACCTTCCAGAGTTCATCTCCTTCTCTTTTCTGCTCTGTTCTCCTCCCAGCTTGCCTTTCCTTGGCATGGTTGATGGCTTCAACTTCCTTCACCTCCTTCTTACTGCAATTGGCTTTCTCTGGACCAGCTATGGCTGAATCTGTACCATTTCACACAAAGGACTCACAAACACAGTTAAACATTCATAGCAGTTAGTGAATAATGTCCTCCACATTTGCATTCTACTGTGCCTAGCATGAGAAAAACACATTTAATCACTTTAACACTCTCGAACGCCCACTAATATACCCAAAGTGAGGTAAAAACAGGATGAAATGTGAAATTCTAACAAGAATTTCATGAAGTTAACAGCTTGGCGAAGAGCAGATGCCCGACTTCTGTTTCAAATTCGAAATTCTATTGAACCACGGATATTATCTTCTGTCATCCATTTTAACACTGTCAAAGAAATTATGAATTATCTTGAATTTATGTTTTCTGGAAAAGGAAATGTTACTCGAGTTCATGAAGTCTGTAAAGGTTTTTATCGATCTCAACAACAGGGTCGTCCTTTAAAGGATTTTTTCCTGGACTTCAAACAGTTGTATAAGAAGATGAAAATACTTATGTCTCCATAGGCGGATCTTTCAACTTATGTCAAGAATTTGGAACTTCAGGCTATCATAAGTTTCTTGGAAGCTCTTGACCCATCTTATGATACTATTCGGTCTCAAATTTTGTCAAGTCACGAGCTTCCTTCTCTTGAAGATGTTTTCTCACTGGTTTTTCGTGATGATAGTTTGATTCATTCTTCTATTGATCCCAATGCAAGTGCTCTCGCTGGACGTAGCCCCTTTGATAACAAGAATTATGGGTATAGACAAAGCACTAATTCTCCTCCAATGAATTATGGCAGTATTATCTGCAATTATTACAAAGAACCTGGTCACATTAAGAAAAGTTATCGGAAATTGTAAAATAAACAGCAGTGTGATCAACAACGGGGTCTTGCACATATTGCTCAGACGCCTTATCCATCTCATCCTGGATCCTTATCTGCAAGGGCTCTAGCTACAAGTACTATGTCTTCTGGTCTTACTACTACTTCCACAAAGTGGGTCATTAATTCTGGTGCCACCGACCACATGACAGGTAATCATCATTTGTTTTCATCATATACTCCCTATGGCAACCCGTCATCTATATTTGTTGCCAATGGTTCTCCTGTCCATGCTCTTGGCTCCGACACCGTTAAGCCAAGTACATCATTTTCCCTATCTTCTGTTCTCAATGTTCCCAATCTCACCTTTAATCTTTTATCTCCAAGTACGCTAACTCGTCATTTAAACTGCTTTATCTCACTATTCCCTGACTATTGTTTAATTCAGGATCTATCGACGAAGCAGATTATTGGTAAAGGTTATGAATTTGGTGAGCATTACATTCTTGATGATCAGGTGCCATATTCTGTTGCTTGTTCTAGTCGGTTGTCTCCATTTGAAGTTCATTGTCATCTCGGTCATATTTCTTTATCATATCTTCAAAAATTGTATCCTCAGTTTTCTTCTGTATCTGCTTTAGATTGTAAGTCATGTAAGTTTGTCAAACACCATCGTGTTCATTTGACACCTCATGTCACTAAACGGGTTGCGTCCCCATTTGAGTTAGTCCATTCTGATGTTTAGGGTCCTTGTCCAGTTCTGTCTCAGGCTAGTTATCGTTATTTTGTCACTTTTGTTGATGATTTTTCCAGAACCACTTGGCTTTACTTAATGAAATAGCTAGTACTTGGACTCTTATTGATCTCCCTCCTGGAAAGAAGGCCATTAGATGTAAATGAGTATTTGTTGTTAAGACTAAGGCTGATGGTTATTTGGAACGACTCAAAGCGTGTCTTGTTGCAAAAGGATATGCCCAAACTTATGGTATTGATTATTCTGAGACTTTATCTCTTGTGGCCAAACTCACTTTAGTTCATCTTCTTGTTTCTTTGGCGGCTACATATCATTGGGATTTGCATCAATAAGATGTTAAGAATGCTTTTTTGAATGGCGACCTTCTTGAAGAAGTTTATATGGAGCAACCACCTGAGTTTGTTGCTCAGGGAGAGAATAAGAAAGTATGTTACCTCAAGAAGTCACTATATGGTCTAAAGCAAAGTCCTCGAGCTTGGTTTGATAGATTCTATGACGTGGTCAAGAAGTTTGGGTTAAGTCAAAGCAAGTATGATCACTTTGTGTTCTACTAGCAATATGATGTAGGCATGATTTTTCTAGTAGTATATGTTGATGATATTGTAATTACAGGGAGTAATTCTTCTGGAATCTCATAACTTAAAATCTTCTTGAACTCTTACTTCCAGACAAAACTTTGGGATTGTTAAAGTACTTTCTTGGTATTAAGGTTTTGAGAAGCAAGAAAGGTATTCTTCTGACTTGGAGAAAGTATGTTCTCGATCTCTTAAAGGAGATTGGAAAGCTTAGAGCTACACGAAGCAGCATCCCTATGATCCCAAATCCCTTCCTGAATCTTGATACTAGTATGTTTGACGAGCTTCTTGATGATTTGAAGATGAAGATTGATCCAGAGAAATTGAAGTCGTTTCCATTTCCTGAAAGATATAGAAGACTCATTGGGAAACTGAATTATCTCACAGTAACTCGTCCAGATATAATATTCTCAGTCAGTAGGCTCAGCCAATTCATGGCATCACCAATAGTGGCTCAATGGGAAGCTTTAGAACATATCCTACATTATTTGAAAGGTTCTCCAGATCGTGGTATTCTTTATACAGACTATGGGTACACTAAAGTCGAATGCTTCTGTGATGCTGATCATGCAGGATCTAAAGCAACAAGACAATCTACTACAGATTACTGTGTGTTTGTTGGTGAAAACTTGATATCGTGGAGAAGTAAGAAGCAAGGGGTTGTGTCAAAATCAAGTGCAAAAGCAGAATACAGAGCCATGTCACAATCAATACAAGAAATTGTGTGGATACTTCAACTATTAAAGGAAATTGGCATTGTCACAACATTACCTACAAAATTATGGTGTGACAATAAAGCAACACTTCATATAGCATCGAACTCTGTATTCCATAAACGTACCAAACACATTGAAATTGATTGTCATTTTATTCGTGACAAGATTAAAGAAAATATTGTATCTACAAGGCATGTGTAATCAAATGACCAACTGGCAGACCTTCTAACGAAGGCCTTAAATGAAACAAGGGTTGAGTATCTTTGTAACAAGTTGGACATGATAAATATATATGCTCCAACTTAAGGGGGAGTGTTAGAGTAGGTGGAAGAAATCAATCGGTGCAATCAAATCCCGTAGATTTAGGAAATATAGGTGACCAATGTTACCTAACCGTATAAAATGTAAATATCCATTGTGTATATAATCATGTAATTGTATACTCATAAAATATGATATTTTGAACTCTTAAAGCTCACACTCCCAATAAGGGTTTGGTGATAGTTTAACTTTCACCATTAATGTCGTTTTGTTTCCAATTTTATACACATAGCACTTACCTGAATCTACAGAATTTATTTATGTGCATTGTAATGACTTTTTTTGAAATATTTATATCTTATAATTAGTATTTATACCTTGTGGGGCTACGTACTAGCCAGCGTGTATGTGCTCCTGGTAATTAATTGACACCCACACAAACATAAAAAATAAAAAATAAAAACTACAAATGAAGGTGAGTTTAGTTACATTTTGACGTGTGCATGCGGTAATACGCTGTGTCATTTATGTGGTTTTTAGGCAAGTATGTGTGAGATATTAACGAAAGGACACCGTTAACATTCTTCACTTGTTACTTTGCACTTCTGTCCACCATTGAATTTTACTTTTTTAGATGCATCAAAAAAAATTCTTACTTTTTTATTCTTTGTGAAATCCAAATATATACAAATACATGTATATAAATATACCCCCCTACTCTTTCTTGTAGAACCAGAGTCAATTGAGTCTACGCGACCACCACGACGACGTCGTTTCTGGTGATGATGCTCATGGATCTGAAAACGGCCCTTGTTTTCTTGACAGCTTATTGTTGTGTCTTGTTTAGGATTAGCTTATCAAGCAAGGTTCCTGCACTATTTCTGTTTGGAGACTCGCTGCTTGATCCTGGTAACAACAACTACATTGTTTCTATCGCCAGGGCTGACTTTACTCCCAATGGCATTGACTTTGGACGGCCTTCAGGGCGTTTCACTAATGGAAGAACCGTTGCAGATATCATAGGCAAGCAACCTCAGATTTATAGAATTTCCTATGTATCTGATCCCTTTTAAACTAACTAGCAGTTATTAATGAATAACTGTATGTTTCTGGTTTCTCTTTGTATAGGGAATGAATTGGGTTTTAATTTCACTCCTCCTTATATGGCTCCCAATAAATCAGCATCTGCCATTCTTCAGGGAGCCAATTATGCTTCCGCTGGAAGTGGCATTTTGAATCAAACTGGTTTCATGTGGGTAAGTTTGCATACACTTGAATATGTAGTACAATATTTAAGAAGGGTTAAGGTGCAATTTTTCTTCAAAAGTTTTCGTTGAAAAGCAATGTTATCCGGGAAGTTTTTTCTTAGTTTAATGTTGCCCCGAAAGTGTTTAAATAGAACAATATTATCCCAAAAGTGTTTAAATGGAGCAATGTTACCTCTTATCATTAAAATGGCCAAAGTTAAATTTTTAGTAGTATAGAATAATATTATTGAATACGACATTAAATTTAAAAAAACTTCCGTGACAACATTGTTCTTTAACACGAAAACTTTTGAGACAACTTTACACGTTAAGGAATGATGTCATCTACTACTACTACCATTACTACTACCGGTGATTCATCTGTATGTATAGATTGGTCGAATGGACATGGATGCTCAGATAGGTAACTTTGAGAAGACAAGGCAAGACATTATTTCCATGACGGGTGCTTCTGCAGCACAATATCTGTTTAAAAAAGCTATTTTTGTAGTATGCTTGGGATCAAATGATTTCCTCTGCAACTATATAGCACCTATATTTGATAATGCTGAGAGTTTTTTGGTATCTCCACAAGTGTTCGTGGCCTCCATGACCTCAACCTTCAGAAAACAGCTCACTGTACGTAACCATTTTCCTCTCTCAAAACCTTCTAACCTTACACACACACACACACATATATAGTATTATGTTTTGTTTCTTATGATTGTGGTCAATGAGTAGAGACTGTACAATCTGGGAGGCAGAAAATTTGTAGTGGTAAATGTGGGGCCTATTGGGTGCATACCATATCAGAGGGATATAAACCCAAGTGCTGGAGAAGAGTGCGCGAGTTTGGCCAATAAGCTAGCTCAATCATTTAACGGTCAGTTGAAGAGCCTCGTTAAGGAACTGAACAAGAACTTGGAAGGGTCAATCTATGTTCATGCAGATGCTTACCACGTTGTGCAAGACATTCTCCACAACTACAAGGCATATGGTAATTAAGCCTGTATATATATATGTCTGTCTGATGAAACATTCATTCTTAATTGATTTGAAAATGTTTTTTTATAACAGGTTTTGAGAATTCGAAGTCTTCATGCTGTCGCATGGCCGGGAGATTTGGAGGGTTGGCACCTTGCCTTCCTGGATCAACAGTGTGCAAGGATCGTTCCAAGTATGTGTTCTGGGACGCTTTTCATCCTTCTGATGCTGCCAATATGATCATAGCTAAACGTCTCTTAGATGGTGATACTAAAGACATATGGCCCATCAATATTCGCAAACTCGCCAAACTATGACTTTTTTTTTTTTTTTGTGACTCCCAAGAGATCAACGCTATATATGTATACACCCACCCTAATAAATAAACCTCCTAACAATCAAGTACTACTATCTCATTATGCACTGTACCATTATTGTTGTCCGCAGAAAAAACAGAACAATTAGTTCTGTTTCTTGTCATTGGCCTCTTTGTATCTGAAATTACACTGAAGGGTAAGAGGAATAAACCGAAATTATGTTTTAATCAGTTATTTCGAATAAGATTATGGTTGGTCATATATAGCTTCATCCTAAAGCTTCCATTTTAGGTGACTTTAGCTATCCTCTGTTCTTGCTCACCAGAACAAAAAAAAAATCAAAATTTTTCATTAATTAAACTTATTGATATGTTTTATAAATTGAAACGGCAACTATATGTTTTTTTAAATTATATAAATTATATGTTTTTTTTATTGAAAAAAAACGAGGAGAAAACGATCGGCGTTCTGCTTACAACTTGTTGGTTCATCCTTGTCCCCTTCACTCACCCCAAGACGCAACCATTAAGAGACGACGACGTCGCATTTGGATCGTATCCCCTACAAAGCTCCAACCGCGCGCAGGATCTGGCATCCGAATCGCCAAAAAATGGAATCATCGCCGCCGGAGAAGAAGCTGATCCTCGTGCAGTGCGAGCCAAACGGCGTCGCTTTGATCACGATCAATCGTCCTGGTTCTCTGAACTCGTTGACCAGGCCGATGATGGCTGACCTGGCTCAAATATTCAAGAGGCTGGACGGGGATGATTCGGTTCGAGTAATCATATTGACTGGCTCCGGTCGAGCCTTCTGTTCCGGTGTGGACCTTACAGCGGCGGAAGATGTCTTCAAGGGTGACGTGAAAGACGTCGAGTCTGATACGGTTGCGCAAATGGAGCGGTGCCGGAAGCCGATTATCGGAGCCATTAGAGGGTTTGCAGTCACGGCTGGGTTCGAGATTGCGCTGGCTTGTGACGTGCTGATTGCTTCTAAAGGGGCTAAGTTCATAGATACCCATGCGAGGTTCATTTATAATTTTTTTCTTCTCATTTAATAAACTAGAGATTGATTTCTGATTAGGTGATTCGGAGTCCTATATGTTTGTGCTGATTTTTATTTTGAAGTCTTAGAAAAACCTTGTTGCGCCCGACCCTCTAGTCTATTAAATTGATGTACATGTGACCCGGTGGGACTACAAATTGCAGGTTTGGGATTTTTCCTTCATGGGGTCTCTCTCAGAAGCTTTCACGAATTATAGGACCGAATAAAGCTCGTGAAGTATCTCTTGCAGCATCTCCTTTGACAGCAGAAGTAGCTGAAAGGCTGGGTCTCGTGAACCATGTTGTTGAAGAAGGGGAAGTATTGAAGAAAGCTCAAGAAATTGCGGCTGCCATTTTGAAAAATAATCAAGACATGGTGTTGAGGTACAAGTCTGTCATAAATGATGGCCTCAAGCTGGACCTTGGTCATGCTCTTTCTCTGGAAAAGGTTAGATATCTATCATAATGTCTATGTAAAAAAAAAATGAGATGGACCAAAGTTTGAAACTATATCATTTGTGAGTTTGCCTACCCCAAAACCATGATTTCAGAAGCACTTTTCCGCAAATCGTGACAAAACTCCTCTAACATACTTACCTCATAAACTATAAAAGCTATTCTTCAAAAGCTAATCGGAACACACACAAGTCGATTTGGTTCTCTGAAGAAGGCCCCTATCAAAGTAAACAGTGGTCTTTGTTCTAATATATGTTTGATTGGTTGAGAGTGCTAGAAGATTAATTCACTGTTACTGTTGTGAAATTCCAATGCAAGTATATTTTTCTTTATGCTATGGTCATGTTATAGCAGTTTCACTCAAATTAAAAGGAAGTATTGTTCAGATTGTTAAATTTAGAATTTGGCCCCTTAAATTAAATACATAGTGATTTAATGAACTATGGGCTACAAGATACAATGGTGAAATTTTGTATAGAAAGAATTGGGTAGAGTTGACATGGAAACTAGAAGCAGAGCCCACTGGATTCCCCATACCCAAATACCCTTATCCTTCACTTTCATATTTACTGGCACCTATTCTTGCTCTGTTCCTCCTTTTCCTTTAGTCCTTTTATGTTTCTTGTTTTCTTCTGTAGAGTGCCACAATAATGCAACGAGACATCCATGAAAGCAAGTTATTGTTTAGAATCTTTTTCGCTTTCAGAATTTTACTATTTTAGTTAGTTGTGCCGTGTTTTTTTAGTTTCTTGAAAGTCCCTAGGATTTTAGTGTCTGCTGACTGCTAAGCATGTTATAGCGCTGAAAACTTTGTTCGTGGTAGATACATGTTCATTGTATAATCATTTGTTTGTTTATAAATGGTATTGGGTTTTGTTGTTGAATCCTAGGAAATTAAAATTGCAAGAGATTCCCTGATTGGATGCATGAAAGGACAGATCGTGCAGTTAGATGCACATAAGCTGTCTGATTGTTAGCCAGTCTCTTATTAATTTACTCTAGTTTCCTGGAAATCCTCTTGGATCATTTCCCTTAGCCATATCGCTTCCTTGTTTAAATTGAAATCAACTGTCAGGTGTTTTGAAACTTGTAATTTTACGTATGGGCAAACTTGATATAGGGACCTCTAATACCAATTTGATGATATATCAATTCGATGGGATGTTATTTCACTGGCCACAGCTTTCTTATGGAGAACTGCAAGTTTTTTCCTCATGTTCCTGTTAGTTTTTATAAATTATCTTATTATTTTGCATCGATGGTTGTTGATAGACAATCGTAGTGTCCTAAGTATTAGGAATCGTCGAGTATTTTGCATTTTAAGCTGAAAATTCTTGGGACTGCACCATCACCTTGCCTCCATTAATTTATCTGTCTTATGTGCTGTTGAACACATTGCACTCTTGATCTTCCTGTAATTCTCCTTAATATTTTTACGTGCATTTTGTCAGTGTTCCTTATCTAGGGTTTTTCATCAAGTTGTCCATGTATTTGTGGGTTTCAGGAGAGGGCTCATGAGTATTACAATGGAATGACGAAGGAGCAATTCAGAATGATGCAGGAATTCATAGCAGGTAGAGGTTCAAAGAAACAGTCCAAATTGTAAACTACGTGTTCAGAGTGATGTTCGGTGCCCTGGAGGTGGATTTTACAGTTACTAATGGAAGATACAAAATCAGCGGTCATAGTTTGTCATTGACAAACTACATTCCTTGGCAGTTGTTTGGTTCTCAAGAAAGAGGTTCTGTCTCTAGTGACTGGTAGTTTCTCAAATCTTTTGTACTTATAATTTTTTATTCAGTGGGTGTATATTAATGTGTACAGTTGTGCAATGTGGTTGGCTGATGATGTCCTCCCAGCTATAATGTACATCAAAATAACCCGAGATGCTTGTTCATTGTCGAAGAAATGAACGCTTAATGAGGTTATAGAGAGAGACATTTTGATTAATAATATGTCTAAAGATATGGTTTTTGACAGAACACAATGGCGTCTTGCGATCCTTATAGCCGACCCCACCTAATGGGATAAAGGTTTTGTTGTTGTTGCTGCTGCTTGTTCATTGTCAAAACAAGTTCTCCAAATTTTAAGGCCAGTTGTAATGAATATCTTCTCCTCTTTTCAAATTGATATACAAATTTTCATAAATTCTTTTTAAAGTTGGTGTGTTTAATTTTAAAGAAAGATAAATATGGTAAGAAATAGAGCGATCCCACATGAGGAAGCAACATGATAGTGTCTGAAACTTTTGTTTATTAAGAAATTTAGGAGTAAATAATTAAAAATCATAAATTGTATCTTTAGTTATTATTTATTAGATGATATCAAGTGCTTTTAATCCTTCCTTGAACTTTGCATAATCGTCCCTCTGATGCTATCTCAGGGATACCGCGCTGGAAGACTTGCGCTTTCTTTTTTTCTCTTGAAAATGTTTTATTTCTATAAAGTGTTTTTTAAAAATGATCATCCTAAAAAAATTAAAATATTGTCAAAAAATTGTTTACAGTAAATTTATTATAAAGATACATGGCAAAAACAATTTATTGTAAAGATATACTAAATAAATCTATATTTAAATTTAAATTAATCTCATTTTATCTTACAAAAATTAACCCTTTTTTTTGAAACAAAAAACGATTGATATTTATCTATAACTTCAAACCCAATCCAAAAGAATTATTATCCCTAGAAAAATATTCCTCAAATGGCTTCATATGATATAAAACTAAAAATAAATTTAATTTAAAAACTTAACGATATCCCGTATTAATTCCGGTGTTATCCAAAACAAAATTCAAAATATTTTTAAAATCATTTGAATCTTGAAAAAGTACATTACTTAAAAAATAATTTTATCCCCTTAAAAATGTTAATAAAATGTAACTCTTTTAGGATAAATGTTAAATTAAAGTTAATTTAAACATAAATAATAACTATAATGTATTTAAAAGATCGGATTCTAACTCATTATAAAAACTTTTTTTCCCCTTCACAAGTTACCATCACTGTTAACTCCGCACATGGATGCTGCTCATCATACGTTGAGAACCACACGTTCACATATAACCTTCTGCCTCCAAATCATTCCGATTTCTATTTATATCATGTTGGTCCAGGTTTAAGTAATCTTTCTGGTTTTCCCTATAACCATCCTGCTCCTCTCATGGCCATGCCACCATATCCCTATGATCAATATTTTCACCATCCCACACGTTGATGAATAATTTGATGTTTACTCCTCCTTATTATGGTCCTCCTCCATATGTAAAATCTTCAAGTATTCAAAGACCATCAGAAGATTTAAAGTTGTACCCTAGGATTGTGAGACAAATTGAGTATTATTTTAGTCAAGAAAATTTGGTCACAAATACATACTTGAAGATCAAGATGAAACGATGTGGTTGGATTGATGTGTCCGTAATTGCAGAGTTCAAAAGAATTAAAGCATTCACTGACAATATATATATCATATTTTGAAAGCACTTGTATTTTCTTCTACTGTGATTAATAATATATCTAAAGATATGATTTTCGACAGAGCACAATAACATCGTGCGATTCATATAACTGACCCCACCTAATAGGATAAAAACTTTATTGTTGTTGTTGTGCAAGTACGAGGTTGCATGATGAGAGTACAATATGGTTAGAAAAAATGGGTCAATCCTTCAACTCGTAGAAATAATATTGTAATTGTTTGATTATGAAGAGAACAACAATCGAGTATATCATAAGAGCATCAGGCTTGTTGCTGTGCGGGATTTTTGAGTTGTTAGCCATTAAGTTGAAAATGTTTTGTTCAATAATGGAAGGGTAATATTTAATGTTTGATTTATCTTGATATTTTAAAGGTTAATTTGTTTACTTTTTTAATGGGAGGGGTTTTGCAAAGTTACGTGTAATAAAGTTATATTTATCAAATTATTTGTTAAGCATGAGAATAGAAAATAAATTTTTGATAATAACAATAAATCCAATCATGCCATGGATAAATCCGGATTGCTTTCAAAAGCCTCGTCCATTGCTTCTCAAATGCTCACTTGTCTAAAAAAGCCTTGTCACATAACACATGCTCAAAAAAGTCGAAACCTTTCTGAATCTCGATCCACACCCATTTTAAGATTTGAAACGTATCATTTTTCTTAAAAGAGGCTTGTACATCCGAATTTCATTTGATCTAAATAATGGAGATTGAACACGTAGAATCTTGTGAATTTTAATTTTGTTCTTTTCATGGAGGTTACTTTTCATCTTTGGCCGGTACCGTCCTAAAACAGGTCATTTGTTTTTTTTTTAAAAAAATATTATCACCTGTTTACTTTTATAGTTTATACTAACAATTTGTTACGGTTTTTAAATACTAGGCATTGTTTTCATCAACCCCCACATAGTAAACCCCGGTTTTTTATTGGGAAAATTGTCTAAAAATACTTTTGGAGTAAATTAATTGCTGAATGATATCAAACGTGTAAGCGATCTTCCATTGTGTGTAAACAATCTTCTGTCTATGAAAAAATCTTCCATATGAATGTGCAAACAAGCTTCCGTTATATGTAAAATATCTTCCGTTGTGTGCAAACTATCTTCCATTCATGTGCAACAGATCTTCTAAGGTAGCATTCAGCAATTAATTTGTCAAAAAGATATTTATTCACAATTCTCCCAATAATATTTTTATATTTTAAATTGTGTAAATCAAAAACATTTAAAACGACAAAATCCCTATCTTTACTAATGTTTTGTTAGCATTTAATTATATAATTATCACTTATAAATCAACATTTTCGGTTGGATAAAACTGAGGGTGTTTAGATTGAAGCATTAAAAATTCACTTTACAAACTTAAAGTACTCTTTTTTTGGCCAGGACAAACTTAGTGTATGTTGGGGAAACAATGAAATCATTATTTCAAAAGCTCTTTTTCTGCAAACCGAAATAAAACTCCTTCCACATACTTACCTCATAAATTATAAAAGCACTTCTAAAAAGTTAAAACAAACATGTACTAAGGTACTAAAATAAATTTTGATACAAGTATAAAGCATCGAATGCATACTTTACCTTCTATTTATATTTAGTTCTTTTGCCGGAACCTTACATTTACATTTAGGACTAAATCTAGATTAAGTTTGTCCATGAAGTCAATCAAAACTTGCCACCTATTTTAATTTTTCCATGTCTGCACTTCATACTCTAAATAGCACTTAAACACCTTTAAGGAAAAAAGTCACTGATTTTTTTTTTTAATGTAAGAGGAAAAATAAATTAGGGTTATTGTGAAGAGGGGAAGGGGATGCAGACAACAATTACAACGGCTTGAGTCTGAAAAAACATTTATATTAATTGGGCTACAAAATGAAACCAAAAAGGGTTAAGTTTGATGCTTTCGCAAGAATCTGAATTATTATAAGAAGGTTTTTTTTTTTACCAAAAGTCAATTTTATTAATATAAAAAAAATTATTGCAAACACCAATAATTGAAGCCAAATAAAATTCTCAAAAAAACCTATGAATACAACCTAACTCTCAATCTAAACCAGAAAAAAATACAACTATATTAAATTCTTACTATTTACCTAACTGCCTTCTTTATTATAAGAATCTTCCTTTTCAATCAATCCCACATCTGTCAAACCTTCCATCCTCAGCTCCTACCTTTCCACCCTTCATTCTTTTCCATGCAGGTCTATTATTCACTGCCTCAGCATTTTCCCAACTTCTGGTATCATTATCCCAAATCTTGGCGAAAGGATGTGATGGCGTTTCCACCCACCCAACAAGGTTCACATCCTTTCCACAATTCACAGCAATCCAGTCTGCTGCTTCATTCCCCTTTCTAACAACCAAGGCAACTTCCACATCCTTTAATGCATCCAAGGCAGATATAATATCCTGCATCTCCCACCTCACTCTCCAGTCAATTCCCTCAGTTGAGTTCTTTTTACAACACCAATAAATTTCAAAAACAATCTGTTTCAAGAACAACCTTTATCATTTCAAACTCTTGCAACAAGAAAATATTGCTTTTCTTACTGCCAATACTACTGCCATTACTGCACATTCAGCCCTTACCTTTTCTCCAAATCCCCACATATAACTCCCCTCCTCATCTCTACAGACTAAACCAATTGTTGCAACCTATGGAGTATAAGATCCATCACAATTTATTTTAATACATCCTACTTGTGGAGCTCTCCAACCTTTATACTCCCTAATACTCATATCAGCTCTTGACTCTCTAGCGCCCCATCTGTCACACCCTTATCTTATTTTGACTTGCAGCGGAATATTAACGCATGATTTGGTGGGCAACACAGGAATAACATAAATATACTGATAATATATGCATGATTACAGAAATTCCCCATAGAGGTTCATATATAATAATTACAAACCTTGTAGCCGCACAAGACTCTAGGGTATCTAAACTCATCCTAGTGAAACGGAGACATCTTCCATTCTTCATTCCACCACGACAATCCCCTCATACGGTTCTCTTCTTTGTTCTCAGCATCTCTTTTGTCTCCTCTAGTCTAACTTGTTGGTAGGGGAGGGTGAGATTCGAGAGAATCTCAGTTGGAAAACATTACCAATATGCATGTAAGATAAGTACTTAATGCATGACATGTTTGCATTACATAACTCATGTTCGCATAATGACATATCTGCGTGCTCAATGTTTCAAACAACATACTGATAATCATAGCATAAATAGAAATAGAACTTCAATCATTCGTATATGTTTCACATAATCAAGCAAAGCTATAACATACATCAATTCATCAGCATAAATATTAAATACATGCAGGAGAGGTGAGTTCCCTACCTTAGCCCTTCTTGATCCTTAAGTAAGCTCCTTGAACTTCATGCCTCATAATATGTGTCGCAACTCAGCTCTCCACTCACTCCTACAATTCCAAATGTGTCATTTAGACACTTCCATAGGGCCCGTTTAGTACGCTGGAATTGATTTTGATAGAAATGGATATTGAAATGGAAATGGAAATGGGGACTAAAGTATGTTTGGTATGTCATGGAAATGAGATCTAATTTTTGTATAAAAATACCAAAATGTCCTTCAATTTTTTATTTTTTATTTTTTTTTGAAGGTAGTGGAGGGTAATAGATGGAAATAATCACATGGAATTGTAAATCTTAGGTATTTTGATGGAATTGATTGGGTGGAATTAAGCCTATTTGACTTCCACATGGAATTGGAAAATTTTCCAATTCCATCATACCAAACAAGCACCATGATGGAATTGATCCTTAATTCCATTTCCATCACCCCTAATTCCATCATACCAAACAGGGCCATAGTATTTCTAGTGGTAATATAAACTTATATTGAAAAATTACTAAATAGGGACCTGGCCCCGCCGTACCCGGTATGACTGTATTTTTCCTAAAATTTTGACTAGGGCTATTATAACATATTTTTGCCCAAGGAATCTATTTCTGAACTCAGAATTACCAAATTCACTGTCAAAAAATAAAATTGCCCTTAGCAACCTCACTTTAAGGGTTTTAGGGGTGTTTTCATGATTATGCTTATGTCATAATTAGTTAATTTCCAAAAATACCAAAACTTTAATTTTATATACATAAGCTTTTATCTTCATGTAATGGGTCATAAAGCCCAATTAAAATCCAACTAATCCTTCCCTCTGGGTCTATCCATAATCATGTCTAAGGATCCTTCAATCAACTCAAATGGTTTTTCCATGTATCTCATAATTTTAAAAATTGCCATAACATTTATATTCCATTTTTGGATTATTTGGCAGATTTTATGTCCAATATTTAAAAAATCATAACTAATTTTGTAGACATCGTATCAGAGTGATTCCAAAGGCTATAGAACCCTTATTGAGTCTAATTTCAAGAAAAAATATAGTCACTCACCAGGTGGAAGGACAAAATTCCCAAAATTAATTTATTTGAATGTTGTTCCAGAAAATTCACAGTTTTTCTGAGCTAATTTCAAAAATTCATAATTTTTTGTATATAGTTTTAAATGATTCATATAACCTATCAAATTAAAGCTTAGAATGTCTACTTTCACCTTATAAAATTTCATAATTTGTGGTCATCATTTGTTCATACAAAATCACATGACAAGCTCACTGTCTCGCAAGAAATTTCACTGGAACATATCACATTCTCCCAAAATTCACCATTTTATTTTCTTAATACCCCAAAGATATAAGAAACATTAGAGAATAGATTTGGGACACCTGATAAATTGGGGCTTAGCAGTCCACTTAATTCAAACTTATTCTCAAGCCTTCAATCCCAAAATTTGAGATATTATACCATCCTTTCACTCTCCAAAATTCTGCTACCACCCTTCCAGCAAAATTAATTATTTTCTCTGGTTCTGGTATATTACCCTCAAACACCATCCTATTTCTTTCCTTCCATACCAACCACATTACCCAAATAAAATAGGCTAACTGATATTTATCAAAAACCTTCTTGCTAATCACCATACTTACCTACCATTTCCTAAACCTACCCATACCCCTTTCCTCAAATCTAAGAGCTAGATTACACCTAAACCATACACTTCTAGCCCAAGGACACAAAAAAATAGCATGTTCTAGTGTCTCAATTTCAGATTCACAAATAGGACATACCTCTGAGGTGCTGCACTTTCTCTTGGCAAGATTTTTTTTTCACGGGCACAACCTGCACTAAGTATCTCCAAAGGAACTGACTAACCTTTGGCAGAACCCTTATCCTCTACATATGACTCCAAACCTCCTTCGGCAAGCCCTTCAAAGCATTGTCTCTCCTACTGCTTCCCCTTCTTCTACTTCTTTCAGCATGGTATCCTTTTCTGACCATATATTCCCCATCCCTTGCTCCTGTCCATACTTCATCTTTTCTCTGAACATTAGAAAGAGAGATTTGTTCAATCTTCTGCAGAATCTCCTCCAGTACCAAGCCCTCTAATTTTTCCACTGCCCATCTTCCATTCTATATGAGATCAAAAACACACCATTCCCTCTTTTCTTCTGGGACTTCCACAAATTGTGCTAAATTGGCCTATACTCCTTTCATCCACTTATCCCTCCATAACCTTACTTCTGCCCCAGTTCCCACCCTCCAAAACAGATCCTCTAATAGAGTATCCCTTCCTTCCAAAATGCTAGTCCATGCTCATAAGGCCCTTCCACATTTTTTGGCATCTAGAAATGAAGTATTTGGAAAATATATTCCCTTCCATACCTTTACCCATAATTCATGAGGATTGGTTAGAATTCTCCATGCAGTTTTTGCTAACATAGCGCCATTGATAATTCAAACTCTCTAAATCCTATTCCTGCCTTAGTCTTAGGATCTGTCATTATATCCTATGATATCCCATGAATTTTCCTTCCCTTCTCTCCTCCATTCCACCAAAACTTAGCAACTAACCTATCCAACTCTTTGCAGGTTTTTTTAGGGAACTTAAAACAGCTCATTGGATACAAGGGTACTGCATTAATGACAGATTTTATCATTATTTCTCACCCTACCTGTGTTAACGATCTCCCACTTCAACCCTTAACCTTCCTTCCTACCTTTTCCTTGATATACACCAAATCTTGATGCTTTGTCTTACCCCACATATTTGGGATATCCAGGTATTTACCCTGTTCTTCTATATCTCCAATACCAAGAATTATGCAAACCTTGTTCCATATTACAGTTGTTGTGTTGCTTGAGAAAACAATCCCAGACTTGGATAAATTTGGTTGTTTCCCAAAGGCATCACAATGCTTCTTCAAAACATCAGCAAGGACCCTGCAACTACTTTCTTCAGCATTCATGAAAATCAGTATGTCATCAACAAAGAAGCTGTGACAAAACAGGACAATCACTTGTAATTCAGATCCCTTTCAATAAACCTCTGTCTACCTTATTGCTAATCATTCTAGACAACACTTCTACTACCAAAATAAAAATGTAAGGTGATAGAGGGTCCCCTTGCCTAAACTCTCTCTCCCGGATTACCTCTCCTACCTTTCTTCCGGATAGATAAATATTAAGTTTCATAATAGTAATGCACCTCATAATCAGATCCACCCATCTCCTGTGAAACCCAAGTTTAAGCAAAACCACTTCAACATCCCACTCTACTCTGTCATAGGCCTTGCTCATATCCATCTTCACTGCAAACTCACTCCTTATCCCCTTTTTCCTTCTTTTCAAATAATGGAATATCTCATGTGCTTTAATTACATTATCATGAATTAACCTCTCAGCCACTAATGCCCCTTGATTTCTTGACACACAGGAATTCAACCAAGGTTTTTATATGTTTGCTAATACCTTTGAGATGACTTTATAGGCAAAGTTACAAAGTCCAGTAGGTCTAAACTGATTTACCTCTTCTAGCCGATCCACCTTTATGCCCCGTTTGGTATAGTGGAAGAGTTTTTAGTGGAAGTGGAAGCGGAAGTGAAAATAGAAGTGGAAGTGGAAGTGAAAGTGGAGATAAATGTGTGTTTGGTATAACTATGGAAGTGTAATAGAATTTTTAATTAATTAATTCATTTTAAATATGAAATGACCAATTTACCCCTGTAGAGAAAAAAACCCAGCCTCCTCCCAAATTAGTACCAACCACTGCTAGCCTACAGAAAAACCGGCGACTATCATAGAAATCACCGGCAGCCATAGAGGAAGATGATTACAACAACTAGAATTACCATAAGCAAGAAATCAAACCAAATCAAACAAGAAAATAACCAGAAAACTTTGGAGTCAAAAACTATGAACGAAATCGAAGAAAAAATTATGAATGAAGTCCATCGTGATCATCTTCATTCAAAGATCGCAGAGCTGGTTTTCTGGAAACCGAAATTGTAGAAAAAGGGGACTGGATTGAGACCAGAGAGCTACCGCGAACACCATTGAAAAAAAGCTCCAAACCTTCGAGCTTCATAAGCACCATACCTTTGCTCCACATCTGTCGTTGGCGACGATCGCCCTCTTCTCCTCCGTCGCCAGCAACCTTCACATTCTCACCACTACACCAATACTACCGCTAGCTATGGCCTAAGAACAGAGGAGAGAGCTACAAGCTAGAAGTTCATAACAACTTTGGATTTTGACTCCCACCTCCACCTTCATCTATTACTTTTCACCTTCATCGACTCTTCACCTCGATCGTTCACCATGATTTTTTTTAATTTGTTCAAACACAAGATTCAACAAGAAAAAGTCAGAACAGAAGAGCAGTGAGCTTGAGAGGAAGAAGGACGATTGATTTCCTCACCACTATCTTCATACTCGTTGGCTATTCATTTGATTCATTTTTTCACTCGTTGGCCATTACAGATTGCAGATCCATCACCACCGTGACCTTCCCCTTGGCCGTCCACCGCCTGCCGTCAGCTTCGCGTTCACTGTCGCCGTCGCCTTTGCCTTCACCGTCCGCTATTGCTATCTTCCGTCACTTCGTCGTAGTCCTTACTCTCATCAACAGATTTGAAGGCAAGTCGAAAGAAAAAAAACAGATCTGAAGCACAAAGAGGTCATCATTTTTCACTTCCATATAGATGGTCTCAGTTCCATCACGTGAGGGTTAGAACTCATTTCCATCATTTTTTACAGAAATGACTTCCATAAGGAAGTGAGATCTATGATACCAAACAAAGTGGAACTCACTTCCATTTCCACTTCTCCACTTTGAGTTCCTCCCTATCAAACGAGGCATTAGGATTAAAGTGATGTTAGTACAATTCAATCTTCCAACATTCCCACTGCCTTCAAAAAAGCCCACCACCATTCTCTATATCTCCTCCTAAACCACATCCCAAGAAGCTTGATAAAACTTCCCATTAAACCCATAAAGACCAGGGGCTTTATTCCCTCCTAACTGAAACACAACAACTTGTACTTTAGCTTTGTTTATGGGAGCCAACAAGAAGCTATTCATATCTTCTGTAACGCAACAGTCTACATACTGCAACACGTCCTCAAAATTTCTATCACTTGAGGATTTAAAAAGATTTTTATAGTAACTAACAAAACAGTCAACAATCTCATTCTCATTTTCAATCCATACTCCACCCTCCCCCTTTACCCTCAACATTGCATTTTTTTGCCTTATTTGAACCATGAAGAGATGAAAAAAAGAGAGTTTCTATCTCCAGCCCAAAGCCACGCCACACATGTCCTTTGCCACCAGTAGACCTCCTCTTTATGCTATAATTTTTCCATTTCAGCTTCAAGATCTACCACCTTCTTTGCAACTTTATCCGAAAACTCTCCCTTATAATAATCAAGAAGGAGGCTCATCAATCTATCAATCTCTTTTTTATTATTAGGAAAGGCATTTTTACTCCATTCTCTCAACACTTTTCTACAATTGGAAAGCCTTCTAATTGCTTCTTTCACCACATCCTCTTCGCTACATCCTTCTACTCCCCATCCAGCCTTAACAACCTTATTATAATCTGGATGCTCCACCCATATTTGTTCAAATTTGAAACATTTAGGAGTTTTAACTCCTTCATATGTCAACTCAATCAATAATGGGGTATGGTTTGAACCTATTGGTTCCAAATGAAAAACTTGAGCCTTTGAAAATTTTTCTCTCATATCAACATTCCCAAGAACTCTATGTATTCTTTCCTTAATATGTTCCTCCCTCCTTCTTTTATTACACTAAGTATACTTCAACCCTTTAAGTCCCATATCAATCAATTCACAATCAGCAATAAATTGCTGAAAGTTCAGAATCTTCTTAATCGATCTCAGATTACCCCCTTCTTCTCTTATTGAGCAACAAGATCATTATTCATTAAAATCACCAATGCACATCCAAGAGCCCACTATCTCCCCTACAAACTCCCTCACTTTGTCCCACACCCTTTTTCTTTCCTTCTCCTTAGTGGGAGCATATTATTATAAGAAGTTGAAACCTACATCTTTTTGTTGTTACTTAGATTTAGATTTTGGCTTTGAAAATTGTATCCATCCTTGGTCGCTCCTCTCTATTGTCTTCTCAATCGCTGCTCCATCCCCCCCTTCACCCTTAACCTTGGCCCAAGGTTATGTTTCTTCCTTTTATTAAAAAAATTAGTGATTTTTTCCTTAACGGTATTTAAGTGCTGTTTAGAGGGTTAAGTGATAACATGGAAAAATTAAAATAGGTGGCAGATTTTGATTGGCATCATGGACTAACTTGACTTAAGTTTAGTCCATATATTTAAACTTATATATTTTTTTGGCAAATATATTTATACCTATACTTTTGCCAACAATATATTTATGACTTATATACTCATGTTTTTTTATGACTGAAACTTGCGGATTTGTCTTCTCTAATTTTTTTTTTTCACTTCCATCCTTTACCTCATTCATGACTATTAGATCAAAATCTAATGTTTCATATTTAATATTTCCTTTCCATCCTTCTATCCATTTCTTTTCCATCTTTCTTTGCATTGTAATACTATTTTTATAAATCATTAAATATGAACCATTCGATCTTGATCCAATAATCATAAAGAAGATAAAAAATGAAAGTGGACATAAAAAGAACATGGGAGAAACTAGGTGCCAAACTTATATACTCATGTTGAACTAGTAACAAAAATATGAAATTAGAAAAGGACTGCATGGCTATTATGGAAATTTCAGGGTTACCTGAGCAAATAAGGTGTGTGCCAAACTTATATACTCATGTTGAACTAGTAAGAAAAATATGAAATTAGAAAAGGACTGCATGGCCATTATGGAAATTTCAGGGTTACCTGAGCAAATAAGGTGTGTGATTTGGGGGGTGTTTGAGCCCCAAACGTTCAATTGATGAGCAAAAGTCAATTGGCAATTTGAAAAAAAATTTGTGAGTGTTTGGTGATGCAAGTGATCAATTGAGTGTTTTTTTCTAATTTTAATAGCTTTTACCATAAACTCTATTTCTCAGCTTTCCTGATTTAATGTTTGAGGAGAGTATGAATGATTAAAATGTTTTTTTAGTTGTGTCCAGTGTGTTATCAGACTGATTGCAATTTTACCTTTAATCTACTTTTTCTGCTACAAAAATTAATTTAAACTATTTTTGGGTGTTTTTAACCCTTAAAATATTTTTTCAACGGTATTCAGTGTGTTATCAGACTGATTGCAATTTTATCCTCAATATATTTTTTCAGTTTCAAAAATTATTTAAAATATTTTTTGATGTTTTTAACCATTTAAAATATTTTTCCACCCACTCTCTCCTACTATTATCGTAAAAGTCATTTATATTTAAGTCAATCTAAAC
Source organism: Inga leiocalycina (assembly GCA_963242795.1). Classification (NCBI taxonomy): domain Eukaryota; kingdom Viridiplantae; phylum Streptophyta; class Magnoliopsida; order Fabales; family Fabaceae; genus Inga; species Inga leiocalycina. The sequence goes on along the minus strand of OY725327.1, from coordinate 9,615,259 downwards.
AAATTTTAATTTTATAAAAATTATTTATACAATCGTTATTCCAAACATAAATCATATTACACAATCAAATTTTTACTAAAAATAAAATTACCAAAAATTAAATTATATAGAAACTCTATTTTTCCAATCCGTTCCAATCACACTCAACGTATTTACAGTTCCGGCGTGCAGACTAGCTTGTTCTCGACGAAGACCTAAGCAGGGAGCATTTCCCCGGCCAGGCACCTGGCGATCAGCTTGAGAGCATGTCCGCCGTGTCTAACGCTTAGCATAAAATACTGTTAACCTGACGTCCTATGTACATCGATCCCTATTTCTGATTCCTCAAAACGATTTTCATGATTAAAGTGCCATGAGAATCTCACGGCCTAGCTCGTTTTTATGCTCACTCGCAATCGTACTGAGCCTTCTCTTGACTCGTTCCGAGTCGGCACCTCAAGCCTTCAGAAAAGATCGCAGTCACGCTCAATGGCACCACGGAGCTTTCCACGACGTGCGAGATAGCGTCCGATCCGATGTTCGCCGCATGCTTCACTCCCGCGCTGAGGTACAATTTTATTTCCAGAACACGCTAAAACGAATAATGACATATAGTTGCGGTTTCGTTCTTTGTTTTGACTTCAGAATTCGGTCTGTAGAGTTAGCAAATGTTTAATTCCTTTCGAAAATAAAATTTGATTGTTCTTCTTTGTACAATTATGGTATTAGTCTTATAATCATGTGTTTCTCGGTCTATTTGCCGTTTGGTTATGTATAATGTTTGTTCTGTAGGTTCCGTTTCAAGTTCCGCTCGAAGTGAATGTGGTTCTTGTTGGTTTCAACAAAGATGGAGGCTACAGATACTCTATTGATGCGCATCAACTGGAAAAATTTCTCAAAATGAGCTTTCCATTGCATAGACCATCTTGCCTGGAGACTGGCGAGCCCCTTGACATTGAGCATCACATGGTCTACAATGTGTTTCCGGTAAGCTTCTTGATTTGTTTTTTAAATTGGGTATTGATCCATCCATGTTTTTTTTTTATAGTACAAGTTCTGATACCCATCTGTCCTTCACATTAGAGCGGTGTCATCTTTTATGTAAGATCAATATTGATGCTTGCTATTCCTATTCGTTTTCTAATTTGATTGCTTTTTAATTATATATGTTCTGAATGCAGTTCGTTCTGTTCTATACTACTGATCGATCTGGTGTAAGATTCTATATTTGCATGCAAGAAATTTGCGTAGCAAGGGCTTCCAAAATTTTTATTGATTTCTCAACAAACTAAGATAGTTTGCAAGGTTCACATATAGAATGTGCTTAAGGTTTAGAGCAATGTAGAGTGAATGGTTAACTAAACTTTCATGATTGAGCTGGTGAGGCTAGCTTGCGCCCAGCATTTAAGTAAAACTTTGATTATACTTGTTATGGGAACAAGGATGAATATGATCATTTAGATTATTGAAGTTATGGTCACTAATGAATTTGGCTTGAAGTTCGTAAATTCAGGAACATATCTATTGGTAGAACAATATATAAATGATATGTGACTGCTTGGTGTTTAGCTGTGTAATCTGGCCCCTGGATTAGATATTTGTTTCTTTCTTAAAGCATTAATTCTACAAACAACTGGTTACAATTATTGAATCACATGACTCAAGTACTTTTTGTGCTTTTTATTTCTGAGAGTCATGAAAATGTTAGGATCAGGCCCTGCATCATAATAATCAAACTAGTTCACAAACTTCTAGCTCATTGAGCCCATATGATGACATCTACTTTATGAACTTCAATCAAACTTCTAGCTCACAAACATTCACTTTATTTTTTGTTGTTTTTTTTCCTCCATGGTGTATTGTTTGCCTTCCAAGAGGTGTATACAACTTTATCTTATATTTTTTCGTGGCTGTAACATTTTTGATTTAATTCTCACCTCAGTCTGGACAACCTGAACTGATTGCACTTGAGAAAACACTTAAAGAAGCTATGGTTCCTGCGGGAAAAGCAAGAGAGGTAAAATCCAGTTTTACTTGCCACTTTTGCTTGGTTGATTTTAGAAAATATGTCACCTTAGTCTTGAGAAAAGGTCCTGTGTGTTTAAAATTTACAGATTGAGTTTGGAAGGGAGTTACCCTTGTTTGAAGTCGAAGCAACAGCTGTGGAGCACATATTTCAAAGTCTGTACTCTTACATATTTGACACTGGTGTTGAGGGAAATTCTGTCACCAAGATGGATAGACCAGAGCCAATTGCAATATTTATAGTAAACTTTGATAAGGTATAATCCGTCCTTTGTTTCGTAAAATTCTTTTCTTACTTTGTATTGCACTAAAGTCAGTTGATGTTAAATTCAGTTAAACTACCTGCAAGGCTTAAGTTTTAGTTGGCTAATTACTATAAGTGAAAAAAATTAGTGAACGAATGATTGGTTTTCCCTATTCCTACTTACTCGAACAACTGACATCATTGGGTTTTCTTTTCTTTTCCTTACTAAACTCTTATATTGCAGGTGAGAATGGATCCTAGGAATAAGGAAATTGATCTTGATAGTTTGATGTATGGGAAACTTCCTGAGCTAACTGAAGATGATATTACTAAACAAGGAGGAGATTACATTTATCGTTACCGCTACAATGGTGGAGGAGCATCCCAAGTTTGGCTGGGGTCTGACAGGTATGAAATAATTTGGTACTGAACTAATATTCTGTGTGCAATCCAATTACTAGCCAAAATCTGTTTCCATTGGGTATTGTTGCAATACTCCTGGCAACTTATGGGTTAAGCACTGCAAGCGATTGTGTTAATGGTCTGAATCATGCACAACCTGGGGTTAAGCATGAATTTTAGTTTGCTCAGAGAATTCTTGTGATTTTTTTCTATAGCATATGTGTGCATGATCTTTTTTGGAAATATTTAAGAGATTATTATTGTGTAATATTTGCAAAATTACAATGCGCGCGCACATATTAAATTTGATAGGTTGTGTCAATGGTTATAAGAAGAAACTTTTTGATAAATTCATATTTTCTTTGTCCAGCCATGATGCCATTCAAATCTAAACATTTTTTAACTGTATCATTCTCTTTTTTAACTGATTATTATTTTTAACTCGGTTGGTATCTATTAAAAAGAATTGTTATATTGGTTTCCACAACTTTTTTTCCTGAAGACTAATATTTTACTCATATAATAAAATGTACATTTACATATTCACTGTATTAAGGAAAAAGGGTTGGTTGTTCTTTTATATATATATATATATATATTGAGCACGTGTCTATGCAAATATGCAAGCCTAACTCTTGTTGTTCTGTTTAGATTTGTGGTGATTGACCTTTCAGCTGGGCCATGCACATATGGGAAAATTGAAGCTGAAGAGGGAAGCGTCAGTTTTAGAAGTCTGCCAAGATTACAAAGTGTGATACGTTCAAAAAGTTCGCGAACATTTGCTGATCAATCCAGCCATGACATTTTTCTCGGACAGCTTGCTTCTTTGATATCAACCACAGTGGAGCATGTTATAGCTCCTGATGTCAGGTATTTGTGGATTGTTATATCATCTTGGACATAAACATGGCTCACTCGGATTTTAAAAGGCTGTTTTTGTATGGTTGACTCTGTTCAATATTGAGCATACCACTGGTTAGAACACTTGAATATTGCATGACTATGTACAATTCTAGAATCTGATTGTGTTCTTACTCTTGTTTCCAGGTTTGAAACTCTTGATCTGACTTCAAGATTGCTTGTACCTATAATTGTCTTGCAAAATCACAATCGATATAATATTATGGAAAATGGCCATAATTATAGTATAAATGTCCAAGAAATTGAGACAGAGGTTTGTTTCTTTGGTTCAGAATTTGTAAATCTGTTACTTAACTCAAACAGTGACTGGTGGTGAGATCCAGTGTAGTAAGATAGGAACAAGTGGGACAATGACCCTTTTACCTCTCCTCTTAGGTGAAAAGGATGCTTCATGATGGGCAAGAAGTAGTTATTATTGGGGGTGTGCATTCACTGCATCGCCACGAGAAGCTGGCAATTGCCCTGTCAAAATCGATGCGTGGACATTCCCTGCAAGAAACCAAGAATGATGGCCGTTTCCATGTTCATACAAAGACTTATCTGGATGGTGCTCTTTTAAAAGAGGTAGCTGCCTTGTTAATATCATTTTACTATTTTATATGATTTCACATGACTAATAGCTTCTTTCTTTCTGTTGGTTGGTGGTTAAGGCATTCTTACTTTTAGATTTTAAATCAGGAATATGACTTTTTATCCATTGTAACGTGATTGACAAATCGGATCTTATCAAAGCCCTAGGTTTCGCTCCTTTTACCTATATTTAGCTTGACAGCTCTTTTAAGAAACTAGCTGATTTCAGTGTCATCATAGCTGATATCCCATCTATAATACTATGAAAAGTATTTTCCTTATCTATCTCTGTTTGATGTTGAAACCTGTTTTTGCAGGAGATGGAACGCTCTGCTGATGTGCTTGCTGCTGGATTGCTTGAAGTAGCAGATCCATCCCTGTCAAATAAATTCTTCCTTCGGCAGAGTTGGATGGATGAATCTGAGGGATCAACAGATTCTATTCTTAAGCATAAGCCTCTTTGGGCCTCGTATGACTCAAAACAGGTCAAGAAAAGGAGGAAGAATATAAAGAAACAAGGGGATCTGCAACCCACTTATGGAACTAGAGTAATTCCTGTGTACGTATGGAAATATTGTTTTTGTTAATGCTTGTTGATACAATTATCACATCAGTGTGTCTTTATTCCTTATTGTTTTGTAAGTTCACATTTCTCTGTTTATCTCTTTCTGTGGCTCTCTAACTTAGTTTTGTTTGGATCATCTGAATGAATACTTGTATTTGTCAGATTATTTGAGACATTTCTTGAATGAAATGCTTTATTATTGTTGTAGTCTTTGCAGACAAGCATTTTTTGAACCTTGCTAATGTTGATTTGGTTGTTCTTGATGATATTATGCTTCTAAAGTAATATGATATTGAAATTTCTGAATGCAATCAGTTTTATATTGCAGTTTTGTGCTATCATTGGCAGATGTGGATCCAAACCTTATGATGGAAGATGAAAGTCTGGTATGGACAAGCAATGATGTGGTAATTGTACTTCAGCATCAAAATGACAAGATTCCTTTAAGGTGAATGAAAATAAATTGTGTTTATCCATCACCTGTGGACGCATTTTATATTGGACTTTAGGGATGCTGGTATTGCGTGATGGCAGAATGAAGAAATTGGTTCAGCCAATGCAAGCCACTTGTTTTTTTTTTTTATTATTAATTTTAATGATACTTTTAATTGAGCTTAATTCTATTTTCCTTTGTTCTGATGTATTGCTGTGTGTCATGATGTTGTAAATACTGTTCATTATTCCTTGGTTCATAAATTCCGCCCTTTTCTTGCTTATTTCGTTTGTTTATTTTACTTGATTGGAAGAAACTACTTAGGCCCGTTTGGTACGTTGGAATTGGAGGAGGTGGAAATGGAATTGGGTCTCAATTCCATGAAGGGGTTTGTTTGGTATGATGGAATTGGCTCTCAATTCCAATTCCACATGGAAGTCAAATTAGCCAATTCCACCTAAATGAATTACATCCTAGAAGCTAAGATTTGTAATTCCACCTCCACATTTCCCTCAATTAACCTCCTCACTCCATCAACAGGGTATATTAGTAATTTCATATTTTAAATATAAATATTAAATAAAAATAATATCTGAATTCCATGTACATACCAAACACACTTTTAAACTCAATTTCCATATCCATATCCATTTCCATTTCCATTTCCATATCCATCAAAATCAATTCCAGTGTACCAAATGGGCCTTAAAGTCAATTCTTTATTCTCTGGTATTTCTTTTAGTGTGTGTTCTGATTAACTTTTGGAGAATAATTTTTACAGTTTACGAGGTAAGTATGTGAGAGGAGTTTTGTCTCCATTTACGGAAAAGTGCTTCTGAAACCATGGTTTTGAGGGTATAAGAACACACACTTAGCCTAATTATTTTGTGTTTTCATAAAATAATTCATGTCATTCTTTCATGTTCTGTTTTACAGTTATGTTTCTGAAACGCAGAGAAGGCATGCTTTTCCTTCTCACGCTCAACGACACATATTAGCGGGTCTTGCATCAGTTGTGGGTGGTTTAAGTGCGCCATATGAGAAGGCTTCCCATGTACATGAAAGACCAGTTGTGAATTGGCTCTGGGCCACTGGCTGTCATCCATTTGGACCATTCTCTAACACTTCTCAAATCAGTCAAATGCTTCATGATGTTGCCTTGGTAAATACCCATTTAGTATTATGTAGGAGTGAGATTATTCCATAAGGTTTTCTATATTAGTAATTTAATTGATGGCAGAGGAACACAATATATGCACGTGTGGATTCTGCACTTAGAAGAATTCGTGAAACATCTGAGGTGAGTTATTTGTTCATATCTGTTGTTAATATTTTTCCTTAAAATGATTATTGATCCTATCCCATTTCATGCAGACTGTCCAAGCTTTTGCAGCAGAATATCTGAAAACTCCTCTTGGTGAACCAGTAAAGGGAAAAAGGGGGAAATCAACTACTGAGCTATGGTTAGAGAAGTTTTACAAAAAAATTACAAATTTGCCCGAACCATTTCCACATGAATTGGTTGATCGCTTGGAAAAATATCTCGATGTGAGTACTTAATTTCAGTTGTTGAATTGACTTTGTTGGCATTTCAAGTGTCTTAATAGTTTGCTGTACATGCACGCACCAGGGCCTTGAGGAGCAGCTTGTCGATATGTCTTCATTATTATATGATCACCGGTTACAAGAGGCCTTTTTGAACAGTTCAGACATCTTACAGAGTACCATCTTCACCCAGCAGTAAGTTACTCTGTAGTATTGGTTCATCTCTCTATTTTGTGGAAGTGAGAAAGCTTATTCAACGAGTGTTCCTTTGTTATATATAATATATAGTAGCCAAAATTTCCAAAAGTGCACGTGTGTGTGTGAGTATAAAATACTTGTGCTTAGGTTTATTTTTGTGAAATAATTTTTATATTAGTGTTATTTCCTAAAATGATTTATTTGGGTTCTTTTATTTACTCTCAAACATTAGTAAATCTCCAAGATTTTTGTTATTTGTAGATATGTTGATCATGTTTTGGCTAGCGAGAGGGAGAAGATGAGATGCTGCGACATCGAGTTCAAGTACCCGGTTCATTCTTCTCAAACTTACATCTATGGAGGAATACTAATTGCTGGTTTCTTTGTGTACTTTGTTGTAATTTTCTTTTCATCTCCAGTCCGCTGACCTGAGAACATTTTGAAACCAACATTGATCTTTCACAATAATTTTTGATACATGGAGCACAATGCGGGGAATGTTGAATAGGTTATATCTTTTTGTTGGATTCACCATTTCTTCCGATTCATCTGGCTTCCCCATTCCTATTTATAGGTAGAGAGAATGTTTTGTTAGTAAAAGTTCCAAAAAAAAATAATGGAGAATGAGACTATTCTAGGTTTTGTTACGAGTTGCAATTTTTCCAAGGATTTAATAACAAATATTTAAGCTACATTTCTACTGTTTATGTTGCTGAAAGATTTGAAATTTCATAAAGACATTGGTGGAATGTGTATTGCGGAAATGGAATGTGAATGACATGATGGAAGCCATTTGGGACGTGTTCGGAATGCGTGGAGCTACGTGGCTCCATTATCCCCATCCATGAGATCAATGATAAAGACTGTAGTTCAGTTCCTGCTAAATTTTTGCACCTCCAAAAAAATCTGGAAGTTTTTGACACCCGCAGTCAAATAACATAAAAACTCCCTTATAAATACGAGCTTATGGGTTTTATATTGCTCGTTCCCTGAGGCTAATAGTATATATCCACCATCAACCTGTGTCAACAGCCAGGTTTTATGAAGCAGCTGTGTAGAAGAACGCTGAAGAAGAGAAGTAATTTGTGAGGAAGCAAAAAAATTAGTGACGAAAACCTGCGATTGAACATTACAACAAAAAGTTTCTAGTTTTCTATCATAAATCTGTCATGAATCCATAAAGTTCATTTGTAGTACGTTGCACCATTCGAAATTGTGCTGTGCGTGTCTCCCTTGCTCGAAGGTTCTTCTTTCTTTCCTCTTTGAATATTTGTTAGTATTCAATAAATAAATATATGATTTTTTAAACAATAAATTTTAGGGAAAATCACTCTCAGGTCCCAAACAACAGACACATTCACAGAAAAGTCCTAAGAAAAACTCAAATATTAGAAAAGTCCCTAGGGACTTTTCTAATATTATTTCCTAAAGTAAAATGACACGCATGCCCCCAATTGTAATTGTAAAAATCAAAGCTTCAGAAAGAGGAGGGAAGAAGAAACTTTTCCCATTAATGAGACAGAGAAACGAGGCGAAAGGGATGGGTTGGAACTGCAACGTTGAAGGGATCAAGTGTAGTGTTGAAGTTCTTGGCAAAGGATCAAATTTGCAAACTTCACCTACTGGTACAGAGGTAGAACAGCAAACTGATTTTTATTTTTTTGTGAACGTTGGATGAAGTGAGATTGAGGGTTGGTGAAAGTTTGGTGCTTGGGGGTCAATAGTGGACAAAGTGGTAGGAAGTAGATAAGTAATGGCATGATTTAGGTAAAGATATGATCTTGAGCATTGTAGTTGGGGTTTCAATGAGGTTGGGTAGTGTTAATGTTATAGTGTTCTGTTTTTTAGAAAGGTTACAGAGGAAGTGATACATTTAAAGTGGGAATGGTTGATTGTCATGTTGGTGGGGTGCTGTGACAACGCTGATATAGAAAAAAATTAAATTGTTATTAATTGGTAGAGTTGTAGTTGTTAATATAATTGTAGTAGTCATTAATACAAAAAATGAGGTTGGGTGTCATAGTGCTATGTTTTTGGGGAACATAATAGAGGAAGTGGTATGTTTGAAGTAGGAATGGTTGATTCTCATAATGGTGGGGTGCTATGAAAATGCTGATATGGAAAAAAAATTGTTGTTAATTTGCGTAGTAGTAGTTGTTAATAAAACAGTTACAGTTGTTAATACAAAAAATGAGGTTGGGTGTCATGATGCTCTATTTTTGGAAAGGAAACAGAGGAAGTGGTATGTTTGAAGTGAGAATGATTGATTCTCATAGTGGTGGGGTGATGTGAAAAGGGTGATATAGGAAAAAAATAAATTGTTGTTAATTTGTGTAGTAGTAGTTGTTAATATAACAGTTATAGTTGTTAATACAAAAAATGAGGTTGGGTGTCATAGTGCTCTCTTTTTGGGAAAGGTAACAGAGGAAGTGGTATGTTTGAAGTGGAAATGGTTGATTGTCATGGTGGTGGGGTGATGTGAAAACACTAATATGGAAACAAAAAATTGTTGTTAATTCGTGCTATAATAGTTGTTAATATAACTTTTATAGTTGTTAATACAAAACCTATGCTATGTTTTTAGGTAATGTAATAGAGAGAATACCCTATTATTTGGCAACCTAACAAAGGTATGACCTTGTTTAAAGTGGGAGTGATTGAATGTGATTGTGCTTTGTGTGATTACAAAAAGCTGATATGATAGTAAAAGAAGTGTTGTTAATATGTGCATATCCAGTTGTTGATATTGATGTGGAAGTTGTTAAACACACTCACATTGTTGAAAACATACCACTTCACAGTGTTAGCTAGAGAAAACATTGTTTTGGGGAGAAACATGGAGTAAGCTGTAAATAACAATCAACCTATTATTAATACATGTTTGATGAGTTGTTAAAGACCATTTGACATACTTAACATGATAAAACATTATTTCAAGAAGAAACGTGTTGGAAGTTGTAAACCACAGTCAAAGTGTTGTTAATGTATGCTTTAGTAGTTGTAACAGACCATTTGGTATACTTAACGTGGAAAACATTGTGTCAAGAATAAACGTGGAGGAAGTTGTAAAATGCACTCAAAGTGTTGTTAATGCACGCTTTAGTAGTTGTAAACAGACCGTTTGTCATACTTAACATGGGAAAACACTGTGTCAAGAATAAACGTGGAGGAAGTTGTAAAAGACACTCAAAGTGTTGTTAATGCACGCTTTACGAGTTGTAACTAGACGTTTGCCATACTTGACGTGATAAAAGATTGTTTCAGGGAGAAACGTATAAGAAGTTGTAAAACACACTCAAAGTATTGTTAATGCACACTTTACTAATTCTAAACAGACCGTTTGCCATACTTAACGTGATAAAATATTGTTTCAGGGAGGAACGTGTAGAAAGTTGTAAAACACACTCAAAGTGTTGTTAATGCACGCTTTACTAGTTGTAAACAAACCGTTTGCCATACTTAACGTGATAAAACATTGTTTCAGGGAGGAACGTGTAAGAAGTTGTAAAACACACTCAAAGTGTTGTTAATGCATGCTTTACGAGTTTTAAACAGACCATTTGTCATACTTAAAGTGATAAAACATTGTTTCAAGGAGGAACGTGGAGGACGTTGTTAAACACACTTAACCTGTTGTTAATGCATGCATTACGAGTTGTAAACAATCCGTTTGTGATACTTAACGTGAAAAAAAATTGTTTCAGGGAGGAACCTTGAGTACGTTGTTAAAAATACTTAACCTGTTGTTAATATATGCTTTACGAATTGTAAACAGTCCGTTTGGCATACTTAACGTAATAAAACATTGACTCAAGAAGAAACTTGGAGGAAGTTGTCAAACGCACCCAACCTGTTGTTAATACATGCTTCACGAGTTGTAAACAGCCCATTTTACAGTAACTAACTTTTTAAACTAAGGTTGTTTCATTGCGACATGCAAAGTCTCTTATACAACAAAATGAACTTGTTTTAACACAAACATAACCACTTGTAGAATAAGGCATATGCAGTTGTAAAAATGGCTAAAGAAGTTGTAAATATGAATTTGTCACCTACACACGGCAGTGAACCCAAAAAGCATTGCATGATTGTTTTTCCTACAACAAGGCTTTCTCACACAAGAACATCAGGTTCTCAAAGGACCTACAAAATAACAACATATCTACATAACATAATGCGTTTCCTATAAAATAACATCACAGACACTTTTAGTTGTCTCTCTTCGTCTTTATCTCACCTTTTTCTTTTTTTCGGCATTTTCTTCTTAACCTAAAACATAATTGCTACTTCAATCACCCACCATTACGCCTTATCATGCTTTATGAAAGAAAATATATAATGATATTATCAATTCAGAAAACCACCAACAAAGTCATTCCTTGTAATGATGTTTAAAACACAATGAGGTATGAAGTATGATTTAAATTCTCATAATGAAAATGAATAGAGCATAATTTCATTACTACTTATCTTCAATATCTTTGTTGATCACATTTAAAACATACAAGAAGTAAGAAGCCTAACCACAAAATATCAATTATGACTTTGACCAGTCCGCACAAGCTAGAAAAGATATAGCACAGAAAATATTGTCATTTATCAACTTTTGTACCTTAAACTTCGATGCCAAAAGGAAAAAGTTTCCTATAATGAACTCAATCTGATCACACACTCCATAAATAGTAGCATTATGCGTTGCATAATGCTAAAGTATATCAACTTTAAGTTTCATATTTGCCCCTAATCAATTACTTATAAAGAAATATTTTCAAATTATAATTAATATACTTCCTACAAATTTCACAAAGTTCAGAGTAAAATGGTATGATTGTGAAAAAAATATGATACAATATCTTATATTTTGAGACAAAAAGAGATTCTAATTAAAAGGTTTCTTAAAAAAAATAGAGATGCAGTGAGTATATATGTATCTACTTTGTGCTATAAATAAATTTTTGGTTTTCAAGTCTTAACAATTTCATTTTAATCTCTTTGTTACATTGGGAGGTTTTAAGTTTCTTTGATTTACAGAGAATAAAATACTACTCGATCACAATAAAAATTCAAAATTCAGATCTGAAATAGGGTTTTTAGGATGGGTGCGTGTTTAATAACATAAGCAAAATTCAGTAGTGAAATGACAGCAACAGTTTAAGATCTTAGCAAGCAAAGATTCATTTTTGCGTGCGTGTGTGTGTGTGTATTCAGTTTAAAAGGCTTGCAAAATCACAACCTTAGTTAAAGGTATACATATAAAAAAACTATGAAAAAATTCATTAGCTCAATGATAGTGTTCAAAATGATGCAATTCTGCCAAAATTTTAGTTCCACGTACAAATAGACAATTTGAGTTCATGATTAATGCAATAATCACAAATCAGCAACTTAAATGCAAGGATGAGTTTGCTTTTCAGATTTTTTTTTTCAATTTAAACCAACAAACTCATTTCGCATCAGCTAATTTAGTCTCTCAAACCAATCAATTATATCACCGCAGTTATGTACTCAGCCAAGCAGAACCTAAACCAAGCTCACATCAACTCACAATTCTCATCCAAAAACCAGCAAGTCTAGTCATACTTTGAAGCAATTTATGGCAACTAAATAGAGGTTAGCCTTAAGTAATCAAGTGTCAGAAAGATTAATAAATGATCTAAACAAGTTTATTTCTGCTTTTTTACCAAGTACTTAGTTCAGCACCATAAACTATGCTCAAACTAATTCATGGCAGCAACAATTATTTTCAGTAATCCAAAACTACCACAAATATACAACAATGCCCAAAAATGACAGTAATGAGACAATGTTTGCACTCACAGCAACAAATCCAACAATTTACACAATACGACTATGCAGACTCTTAAAATTTCATGAGTAATTCAACATATACCAATATTCACAGCAGCGACGGACACTGACTAGGATGGGAGCAATGACGGAAGGCGACTGTGAGAGGAGCAGTGACGGACCGCGACTGGAGGCGGAGCAGCAATGATGGATGGCAATGGCGACTTCGATCGGAGCAACGACAGACACTCAAAGCGGAGGAGCGACGACGGACATTGCTTGGACTAGACCACTAGTGACAGAGAGGCACACCAAACAACTGGACCATTGAAGGATGGAGAGGCAGGGCAAGCTCCTGTTCGAAAAATCACAGTTTTGCGATTTGGGAATTTGCTTTGAATAGAGAAGAGTTTAAATTACAAGAGGGGTATGTGTATCATTTTACTTTGAGAAATAATATCAGATAAGTCTCGAGGGACTTTTCTGATATTTGACTATTTCCTGGGACTTTTCGATTAATATGTCTGTTGCTTGGGACCTGAGAGTGATTTTCTCTAAATTTTATTTGATTATGTGTATTTCCTCGTAAAATGGAGAGGCCAATAAAAGAATCAGTGAGTATCTAGTCAAAAAAGCGGGATTAGGATTCTCTCCTTTAATCCGATTCCATCCTTTGCTCCTAAAACTATAAAGTTTTTAGTACATTCATCACCCAACAATATTTTATTAGTGATACCTAGATTAATAGCCTGTTTAGAATGGCCTTCAGTCATTTCAAACCATCCCAAACATGGCTTCTTCTTCTTTTTAGAAAAAAGCGATAAAAAAAGTCTGGTGATATTTAACCGGGGTGTTTGGATTAGTGTTTTGACAATTGGATTTTTTTTCCCTAAAAGTAGCTTATGAGAAAAAGCTCAAAAATCTGGTTTTTTGAAAGAAAAAAAAGTCATTTATGTCACCACTAATCTAAACACAAATCATATTTATAATATGACTTTTATCATATCTTAAGTTAGTAAAAGTCATATTTAAAAAAAAAACATTTCTGCCACCATTAACCCGAACAAGCCCTAAGTGTTACTAAAAAAATACTTCCGGGAGATGGGTGTTAGATACTGGTGCCATAAAAAAATATATTTTAGGGGATTGAGTGTATTAAAACTTAATTTAAGATAGTGAATACTACTAAAAAAATATTTCAAAGTGATGAATGACTTTTTTTTTTTCTAAAAAGAAAAGGCGTCACTAGTGTTTTTTTTTTAGCCAAAACTACGTAATTTTAGGACAAGAGAATCTGGTAAAAAACGCGTCACACAGAATGACAGTCAGCGCAGAAAGCCAAAGCAAAAGACAATGCATGTGTTGTCAACGTCTGAAATTACAAAACGTGCTAAAATATGACAATAATTTTAATTTCTAGGCCACAAAAGACAACAGTCATTGAAACAAGGGAAAATCCCTAAAAAATGCGTTGGAAATAGCTAAAGCCCGTTTCAGTGCAACGAATTCCAAAATCCCAAATCAGTCGTGTGTCAGTACGGAATGAACAGTGCACGGGTGCTAGAAGACGATTTTGCCCTTCAGCCCTCATTCTCATCACTTTCAGAATAACAACACGAGCCTCTTAATTAACAACTTTGTCTTATTGATTATCAACTCCAATTTCATCTTCTTAATAAAGAAAGAGGTGTTGTTATTGACCCTGAAACTTAAATTACGAAGTTGTGAAATAAGAAATGAGAGTTGTTAATGTAGAATATGATATTGTTAATAACAAGACCGGTATTGTTATTGTGAAAGTAAAAAGATGAAATTGGAGTTGTTAATCAAGAAGACAAAGTTGTTAATTAAGAGGCTCGTGTTGTTATTCTGAAAGTGATGAGAATGAGGGCTGAAGGGCAAAATCGTCTTTTAGCACTCGTGCACTGTTCATTCCGTATTGACATACGACTGATTCGGGATTTTAGAATTCGCTGTACTGAAACGGGATTTAGCTATTTCCAACGTATTTTTTAGGGATTTTCCCTTGAAACAATCACAAGAATTAAAACTAATTTCTTAAAATTTTTAACAAATGAAATACCGATAAGTAAAATTTTAAACGCTTCAATTTATTTATTTCTTGACCAGCAGAGTTTCAATTTATTTAGTATTGCTCTCAAATAAATTTATTATTATGTTGACTTTGTTTTCATTTAGTATTATGTATATTAAATACTACTTTAATCCTATTTATAAATCCAAATTAACTAATTTTCATATACTAATGAGAGTTAGTTAAATTATTAATTATGAGCTAAATGTTCAATTTATTCTTATCTATATTTAATTCTAAAAGTTAATATGAATAAATTTTTTTATTATAATTAACAGGGGCATAAAAGTAAAAAAAAATTATTACTTTGAAACTAGATTTATAGTAAAAACCAAATTTTTTTATCAAAATAAATTTATAAATAAAACCAGGTTGGTAAGTGTAGAATTGGAAAGTTATTGAGCCTCTTTGAGTTCATGGTATAGAAGTAAGTTAAGGAAAGTTGAGATAAAACTTTTCTAACTTATTTATCTCATACTACTTCTGATCTTAAATATAAAATAAAATTGATTTTTTTGGATAGATTAAAAAAATTAAATAAGTTATTTAATCATATTATATGTTCTATATTCTTATATTCTATATTAATTTATTAATTAAACTCATTAGTTATAAGAAAAAAAATAAAAATACTCTAACATAATTTAATCAATTTCTTTAATGTTTCTAAAATAAATTTATTTTATTTTATAATTAAAATAAAAAAAATATACAATAAATCATATTAAAAAAACAACTCCCACAACTAATCCACCGCCAAAATTTTACCGCAGAAGTAAAAAAGAATTAATGCTTTCTTTAATCTGTGGCGTACGCCAACTATTTTTTTTTAGCAATAAATATTGCATCATGGCATGCGTAGTCCTGCTCTCTACAGCTTGCTCGGCAAGACATGTGAAGCTTTCAAAATTTGTGGGGTCCACACTCTCCTTCCCCTATATTTTGGGGAAATTCCGCCTCCCTTGCGTTCACAACCCGCGAATCCCTCTTTTCTCTCATTCCCACAAATCACAGCCCTTACTCTTTCTCCCACCATGTGTCCTTCTGGCCGCTCCCTCTCTCCTCCCTCCGCCTCCGCCGCCTCCTCCTCTTCTGCTGCTGGATCCCCCGTCGACTTGTCTTTCCGACCAGCATTCGATGTCCTTGACTGTGACCGCGACGGCAAGATTAGCCGCGACGATCTTCGGGCATTCTACGCCGGCAGGGATGCCGCCGACGTCGACGACGACCTCATTGGGACGATGATGGTGGTGGCGGACACCAACAAGGACGGTTTCGTGGAGTACGATGAGTTCGAGAGGGTGGTTCTGGGCGGCGGTGGCAAGAAGAACGGATCTATGAGTTCGGCCACGTCGTTTTTGAAGGAGATGTTCAAAGTGATGGACAAGGACGGAGACGGCCAGCTCAGCCACCGGGACTTGAAGAGCTTCATGGAAATGGCTGGTCTTGCCATTACTGACGAAGACATCGATGCAATGATCATTTTGGCCGGTGGCCATCGAAACGGCGGCGTCACATTCGAAGGCTTGCATGCAATATTAATGAACCGTTGACTGAGACTTCTCAGGTCGTCGTCCATGTTTTCCCCAATTTCGTCTATGCTTCTGTTCCCTCTCTTGTTCCAATAATTAATTAATTAATTATTGTGGGAACACGGCTTTTTTTCCGTGTAATATTTCGCTCTTTATTTTGTTTTTTTTGGTTTATTCTAATGATAATGTTTGTTATAATAGTATATATTTGTTCAATTTTTTGGAAATTTATTTGCTACAATACAGTATATATCACAATCTGACGTGTTCTCCGATGTTGAGGAGACGAGAAACTGCGGACAAATTCCAGCGATTTTTTTTAGGAAGGAATGACGTAGAAGGATGCCAATTTGTTCTGATAACTAGTGGTGGGGTCAGATTCTCCAGTGATATGTTCATAACCACGAAAAGTATTATCAATTATTTAATATTAAACTTTAAATAGAGTACAATGTATCTTTTCAAAGCACATCATCTCTCGCAACAATTTTAAAAAAAGCACAGGGTCAATCATGATTATTATGACTTAAGTAATGGAAACTGCAAACCGACCTTTACCTAGTGCATGTTTAGAAACACTTATTTTTTAAATATAAGTGTTTATTACGTAAGTTGAGATAGAATCCCTCTCACATACTTACTTCGTATATTGTAAATCATTATTTATAAACACTTATTATTAAAAAATAAGCTATTTCAAATGAGTACCTAGTTTAACGTCCTTTCCGGAACAACTGAGTAAGGAAAATTAATCCAAGACTACTCGACAAAAGTTAAATCATATCTTTTTATGATTTTATCATTAATTTATTTTCACAGGGAAAGAATTAATATAAATTAAAAGTTGTGGCCAATTGATTTTAATATTTTTAAGGTTTTAGTTTAGCTTGTACGGAAATAAGAAAGGAGAATATTTTTGTGTGAATCAATATTCTGCGGGCAAAATACATAGTTTTAACTTGATGAAAGACGAGGGAAGATACCTTGTGCTCGTATTTGAGATAGTTTATTTTTTATTTATAAATATTTATAAATAATGATTTATGATATGCGAGGTGAACATGTGAGAGAAATTTTATTTCAACTTAGGTAATAAATATTTATTTTTTAAAAAAAACTATTCTAAACATAACTTTTTTTTATAAAGCTGACTTCTAAAAAGCTTAC
This sequence comes from Inga leiocalycina, assembly GCA_963242795.1. Classification (NCBI taxonomy): domain Eukaryota; kingdom Viridiplantae; phylum Streptophyta; class Magnoliopsida; order Fabales; family Fabaceae; genus Inga; species Inga leiocalycina. The sequence goes on along the minus strand of OY725327.1, from coordinate 9,597,796 downwards.
GAGAGAGATAAAAAGAGAGAGGTAAATCTTTTTTATTCTCTCATATTCAACTCTCAATTTTAAGAACTTGTTTAGTCACGGGGGGAGATTTGAGGAGGGAAAGAAAGCGAAGAGAAGATTTTGATGTTCGAGGAAAGATGGTTTGTTTGAAAGGAAGAACATGGAGGGGTGACAGTTGGGAAAAAATCAGAAAATACCTCTTTTACCTTTAAAAGTAATTGATTTAAAATGAAAAGGAAAAATATATTTTTTTCCATAAATGAAAGATGAATGTCTAGGCATTGAATCGCAGTAGCGAAATCGATCTATTCCAGTCGTGAAGAAGATTAAAAAACTATATAACAATATATCGTTAAACATTAAAAAAATTAAATGAAGAAAAAAATTGAATTTAAATAAATAAATATTAATATTCAAAATAGCTATAAAAATCATGTTAGATTTAGATATTTGATAGATCACCGATAGTTATGGGATAACAGATGATATCGAGAGTTAGAGAAATATTAGGAATACATATTTATTTAAATTGTTTTAGATATTTTTTATTTTATTTAAATCATTAAAGCTCAAATTTTTTGAGCTTTGTTTACTAATTTGATGCCGACTTTAAAATTATCAATTCTTTTTGAATGGGTCTTATTTCATTAGAAACTTGATTCAAAGAGCTTTATAATAATAGGTTATTTATTGAATTTGGATTTAAATTAAAAAATTTATATTTATATTTGATCAAATTCGAATTTAATGACGAAGCATTTATTCTGCAACAAAAAAAATCCCTTGTTTTTCAGCGGTAAAACAGGAGAAATATGATATCACTTTTGTTGAATAGTGCACTATGCCTCCCTCTTCTTGAACGCTAACCATATCACTAAAGAACAAGAAGAAACAGGGGAAACTTGACGCTTGTTCAATGAAGCAGAAATCAATTGCATATTGGCTGTCTTTTCTCTTGAACCCAATGAACCCATGGTTGCTCCAACCAATCGTGTTCTTTACGTCGCTCCTCTCTCTATTCTCTCCGATGATGAAATTCACTGGAGAAGGAAACAATTTCCTTTGGCTCAACTCCGATCACCCCCTCCGATTTCTTGTGCTCGAATGATGAAGATGAAGAACTATGATATTTGGCAACGTGCTAATGATAAAGGGGCAAATTTGTCCAAAAATTTCACTATTCACCAAGGGTACTTTGGTGAGATCGCATCTTCCCACCTTTAAAGGGAGATTGGTGGGCTCGAGAAGTTGAGTTCCCAAGAAGATTGGCTGAAGATTGGGCGCAAAACAAGGGAACTTACTCATCTTTCCTTCCCTTCCCTCCTCTTCAGCGTACCAAACGAGCTCTAAGTATTTTTGGTGTTAGTGGAATCAAAAGGAGTAGCCTAGTTAGGGTTTCTATTGTAGTAAGCATGGTTTGAAACCCAGATTGGACCGGCCCGGGAACCGGTCTGATTCGGGGTCCGGGCCGGGTTAGCATTTTTATTTTTTATTTTTAAAAAAATCGATTTTTTATTTTTTTTTCTTTAGAATTTCATATTAATAAGCCTAAAATATTTAATTTCTCCCTGTCTTGATCTCGGTTTAACTCCGATCTGATCCATTGACCCTTGACCTAGTACCTCAACCGGTTCAGGTTTCAGAACCTTGGTAGTAAGAGATGGAAATCACGTTTAGGGTCTCATTACAAAAAAAATGCAATTTAGTAGCAGTTAAAAAGGTGCATTTGTGAGAGAAACTCTAAGTAATAGGAAGAGAGAGAAACTCTGAGTGGAGAGAGAATCTGAGTGTGTGGCCGTTGCATCTGCAACGGTCTCCGTTTCTGATGATCTGCTCTACTTTTCCTACGATCTCCTCCCATATGTTTGCTGCTCTAGTTCTGTTGAGCTGTTTCAGTCAACCTACTTCTCTAATCCGTTGATCTGCTTTTATCAGCTGCTTGTCGGAAAGGAGAGAGGAAATCTGAGTAGAGAGTGTCTGGTTTTGAACGTTGTTTATGAACTTGACATTGATTGCTTATGGCCTAGTCTAGCTAAGTCGTAGATGGTCTTGGAAGTTTATCTATAGTCGACGCAACCTGTATCTCTAACACATCTCCCAGGTTTGTCTTTGTTGATCTTGCAAATCACTGTTTTCTCCGTCATTCTTGCTGTAGTAGCTATTGTTCTGGTTTTGAATAAGAATAATCAAAGGTAGTTTCTGAGTAAGCTTGACAAGCTATCTCCACAGAAGTGTTTTCTCGCCGCAGCCTCTATTAAGATGGCTTCAGGCTGCAACTGGGTATTGTGATGGTGGACTAGTGCCTATTATGCTTGTGCTCCTTTAATCAGAGTGCAAGTGATAAGTGAACGGGAGAGAGATAGAAGCCGTGAGAGAATGAATCTGACACCAAGTGTAGAGGAGATTGAGGTTTTAGAGCGTAATACAAAGAAAACCCATGATGATGATAAAGAATTCACAAATAAACAATCTTTAGTTGCACAGGTAGAGGATTGGATGAGTGATGATACTATTAGAGAGGAAACCACTACAGAGAGGAAACCACTACACCAGAGATGCCCAAAAGGTCATACAAGGATGCATGTATTGAGGATCAGACGCTGAAGGATGGTTCAGATGAAGAAGACGAATAGTAGAAAAAGGATGGATGGAAGTCAAGGATTGAGGTTAAGATGACGGAAAAAAGACCGAACATTATTTTGTCTTCAAAGTTTAGGAAGAAGCTAGCACAGAAATGGTCGACATCGTTGTTCATTGTACTCCTTGGAAGGATGGTGCTGGAGGATCAACTGGGTCGTAAGAAGCAGCAATTGTGGGGACGTAGAGGGGAAGTTGAAACTATTGAGATAGGTTTCGGGTATTTTCTGGTACGTATGAGTAAACAGGAGGACTATGACTTTGCGTTGATAGGTGGCCTTTAGTTATATATAGATCATTACTTGGCAGTGCAACCATAGAAGCTAGAGCTCGATCCTAATGCTGGTGAGGTCTCCAAAATCAAAGCATGGGTACGAATTCCCAAGTTTTCTGTTAATTTCTATGTCAAGGGGTGGGTAACCAAATTAGACGAGTTATAAAAGTGGATACAAATCCTCTTCGACAAACTAAAGGGTGTTTTGCCCATATATGTGTTGAGGTCGATTTGAGTGTGCCTTTGTTCCCGTCCTTGTTAATAAATAGGAAAGAGAAAAAGATTGTTTATGAGGGTTTGCATTTGATTTGCTTTTCATGTGGGCTATATGGCCATGATGTAACCCCCGTCACGATCAAGGCCGAGATTTGTGTTTAAATGTGTTTAATAATGGAATGAGAGATCGGAGGTAATTAAAATTTTTTTTACAACACATGTACAAATAGATCTCCATTTATTCATTCATAAAAATAAAAGGCCTGTTCGGTTTATCACATATACAATATCAGAGTAAAAGTAAAATTCCCAACATTCACCCGGGATACTAACATTAATCCAAGAGTTTGTAGGGCATTATTGCTCATCTCAGTTTCTCATACCGGGGATTACACAATACTATAAATCTATGATCAACAATATATACATTTGTCTAAAATGATAACCAATCCAAAAACCAAAAAGAATCTAGCTAAGTCTACCACTGACAGTCCTAGTCATCCTTGCTCACTTGTTTGCTTCTTGATCCACTTCCCCTGTCTAGAATGTTATTTGGAAAGAATGAGATTCAAAAGAATCTCAGTAGCAACAGTTTATGTATATGATGCATAATAAACAAAACAAGTAAGCATATATCACAATGCAGCATAACAATATTCAAGGCCTGGCTAACTGTCACGTCTCCTCAACAATAATCAAGGCTGGGCTCTCACCACGTCCCCTCAACAATATTCAAGGTCGAGCTCTCACCACTTCCCCTCAACAATATTCAAGGCTGGGTTTTCGCCATATCCCCTCACTCAATCAATGATTAATACAAACAAGCAATGCATTACATGTGATATAGGATAAAGTGTCACTACCTTGGTCTTTCCGTTCTAGTACGTTGAGGGGTATCCGTAAGAGTTGGGAGAAGGTCACAGATAGTATAGCATGGAGAGTCACCAATGGCTAAAACATTTCTTTCTGGAATGATGTGTGGGTGCCATACTTGGACAAGCTTCATAGTTTGGCAACCTAAGTATTGCCATAAGATATTACTAAATGGAGAGTAGCTGACTGCATCACTCCCTCTGGATAATGATATATGAGCAAGTTTGATCACCTACTTTCAGGACATGTATGTAAAATTATCAAACGTGTCAACATCAGTCAATTAAATGGGGAGGATTTCCAGATATGGAAATGGTCTTCTGATGGAATATTCTCCCTGAGCTCTGCTTACAAATACCTGGTGGGTACACCACGGCCTCACGCTAAATATCAGTGGAGATGTGTTTGGAAAATGAAGGTCCCTCAAAGGTATCATACTTTTTTGTGGTGGGCGCTTAATGACAAACATGGTACGGTTCCAGCGTAGTAGTCACTCTACGGGTACTTGTGAAATTTGCCATAATTCACGAGAGTCAATTCTCCACGTTCTTCGGGATTTCCTAATCACTTCTGAATTCTGGAATGGCTTCATACCGCCGGGTTGGCATGAGCTGTTTTTTGGCATGTTGGATATGAATAACTGGTTGGCATGGTGTATAGGGAGAAAGGACATAGTATAGGGATTTGAGTTTCGTCTTTGGTTTACAGCCCTCTGGTTGGATCATAATGATCGTTGCTTTAACAACAATACTTGGAGTAGTAAGGCCATTTTTGCCAGTGCTCATGCCTACTTAGCATGATGTAATATAAGCCTACTTCAAAACTATTACGAGGAAGGAAGTCATCCCCATTGGAAGCCACCATCACCTGGGTGGGTGAAGATTAATACTGATGGATCCAGGAGTGACAACTTAAGGACGTGCACTTGTAGAGGTGTATTGCGAGATCATAATGATGAATTTTTGCTGGGGCTTATGTATTGAATTGGGCAAAGGATAGTGATCTCTGTTGAAGCTTAGGGTGTATTGTAGGGACTTAAACTTGTATGGGATAGAAGATATAGACAAATCTTTATTGAGTGAGATTGCAGTGAAATCATGGAACTGATTCAGTCCACGGTGTCTCAGGAACACCCAGATTTTCACCTTATCATGGAGGTTCACATGTTGATGGATAGAGACTGGGAAGTGGAGATGCTTCATTGTACTCGAGATGTTAACACAGTTGCAGATGCTATGGTAAAGGAAGCTTGGAAGATGGTGATGGATCTCCATATCATCGATTGGCCTACTGTAGCTATTACGAGCTTGTTACTTACTGATGAAAAGAGATTGAGACTGTTTGTTGACTCAGGAGGATAACCCCTGAGGCGTTTGTAGCATATCATGCACTATATAAAAAAAAGGTGTATTTGTAGTTGTTTTAACCACTACAAACGACATTAGTAACAGTTGACAAAACCGCTGCAAATACACTGTTGCAAATATTTTTGTAGCGGTTAATAATAACCGCTACTCAAGTAACAAAACTTCTACTCCCTCCGGTCCTAATTATAAGACAAAGTTGACTTTTTTGGAGAAATTAAGGAAGCCGGTTAAATTACTTTAGAGTATTTATATTTTTATTTTTTTCTCCAAACTAATTAATTTGACTAATAAACTAATATATAATCTAAAGATACTAAAAATATAAACACTCTAAAGTAATTTAATCGGCTTCCTTAATTTCTTCAAAAAAGTCAACTTTGTCTTATAATTAGGACCGGAGGGAGTACTACATTTGTAACGGTTTCTTTTAACTGGTGCAAGATTTTAATGTTATCAACACATCATCTATCTACACTGTAGTGGTTTTATAACTGCTACAAATATTGGCGCCACAATTTTACGTGGCAGAAAATAAAAAATAAAAATTTGGCTCCATTTTTATAGTGGTTACAAACCCACTACTAAATTGAAATAGTAATTTTAAAAAAAATGACGCCAAAAGTTAGTGGCGGTTTCTAAACCGCTATTAATATTATATGAAATTTCAAAAGTGGCACCAGAAATTTAATCCCATTTTGTGTTTAAATTTATACCAGTTGTAGTTCACTATATAATTCCCTTCCATTCTAATTAAAACTTCTCAAGTATTGTTATACTAATCTCAATTAGCGTTTTACATGATAACCTTTAATAAAGCTCATCACTTAAGCTAATGAATATATCTAATTTCTACACTAAAATTAAATAAAACAACCATATAGTTATATTCACGAAGCTGCAAACATATTACCCCACTTTTAATCTAATCAAAATTATTGTTGCTGAACCCGGACCGGACCGGCCGGTCCGGCCCGGAAACCGGTGAACCGGCCGATAAATCGGTCCAGTCCGGGTTCCCATTTTTTTAAAAAAAAAATTTTACAATTTTCCTTTAGAATTTCATACTATAAGTCTAAAATTTTCAATTTCTCACCGGTTTGGTCCCGATTTAGCTCCGGTTTGACCCACTGACCCTTAACTTAATACCCCAACCAGTTCAATACCCGATCCGAATTTTAATACCTTGATCAATATAGTTATCACTTAAATTATCAATGAGTAAAGGCAACAGATTAAAATACCACCAAAACGTTTAAAACCATTTTTACCCCTTTCGTAAAACCATATTTGATATCTTGAAGAGAACTTTGACGAATTATTAGGAAGTTACAAATTGTTAAAACCGATTATGTTCATTGTTCAATAACTAAAACAATAAAGCCTCCCATAAATCCACCAATAGTAGAACCAGGGCAACGCGGGTAACCCGCCGAAAAAGATCAAATCATAGATGAAGAAAGAGGAGGGGGCGGAGACGGCATGAAGATGTCGGTTGACGAAGAAAGAGGGAAAAAAAAAAGATGAAACTCAGAGAGAAAAAGAGAAGGGGACTGATGGAGACGGTGGCCATGGCGGCTGGAGGCTGAAGAAAAGAGCGAGGCGATGTAGTTGTCCTGAGACATGAAATCTGAATGATGAGAGACGGTAGGAGGCCGACATCATTGCTGCAGGTAATGGGAGTAAGAGATCCGAAATGTGAGTCGGTGATGGGAGACGCGGGAAGCGGAAGATAGAGAGAGAGAGAAAAAACTCTAATTTTTCTTGCATCCAGTAAAGACCGGCCACATAGATTTATAAATATTCAGAAAAGTTTGTAAAAAATGAAACTATATTAAAAATTAAAAATATTTTACATATAAAATCTAATATGATCTTTTTTTTTAACTGAAAATATGATATTTTGAGTAACTAATTTGATATGATCTCAACAATTTAACCTGACTGAATATTATTAATACATATATATATATATATATATATGAGTATATAATTAGATATAATCACTCAACCGTGCCCCCTTAATGCACGTGATCTACTCCCTAAAAGACGGACTTCATATGTAACTAAAAATATTTTTAACATTTTTAATTAAATTATATTATTTTAATTATTATCAGTTTGACTCAAATTGACCCAATATTTTATCCGATTCAGTGGTTGATCCAAATTCCAATGCCTTGCAAAAATGACAGCAAAAGAAAAAAGTATCACAAAAAGACCAAAAGATTGTAGAAAAAATGGACCAAACCAACCCCCTTAAGCTGCGCTGAGCTGTAGATGGGAAAAAAGTTTACTTTATAATAACTATCTCATCAGTGTTTTTATAATATTATATAAATATTAAATACATTTTTATTAATTTGACATCTAATTAATTTTATATATATCATCTTCGTCTTTCCTTCGGACATTCCTTTTATCTTCTATTTCACCACATCTCTCTTACCCTCTTGTAAATATAGGCATATTTGGATTAAAAAAAATATTTCTTTATTGTTTTGAGGAAAAAAAACATACTCTTCCGTATCTATTAGACTATTGCTTTTAATTCACGGGAAAAAAAAAAAAGACTATTGCTTTTAATTAATTTTATCATATTTTTTAAAATCAAATTTAATAATTTATTTTTATAATTCAAACCTTTATTTATATTAACAAAGTGGATTGCGTAATTTTACATGTAAACTTGAAAAAAAAAATGAATTTCTTGAGACGTCAATATTTAATTTTATTTACCTAAGACGTATGAGTAATTTTTTCGTATTAATATTCAATATATTAATAGAAATTGTGGGCATCCAACTATAATTTTATTTTCCGAATTATAACAACAAAGACATCTGAAGTTTTCTTTAAGCCCTCTCACATAAAATTGAATTTATTAGAATAAATGTTTTTGAAAGAAACACGTAATTTGTGATAAATGTAATGTCATTATCACAGAATAAATCCAGGAACCAATGAATATGATTTTTCATATATATAGATGCGTCTAACGAATGAGTAAACTTGAAAATGAAGACTATAACCATATACGTAATTAGACTATGTTCACAGTACGTAAGCGATCATGTGTGTGCATATATATATATATATATAGTTATATCACAATTTGACGTGTTCTCTGATGTTGAGGAGACGAAAAACTGGGGACAAATTCCAGCGATTTTTTTTAGGACCAGCATATTGCAAAGGAATGACGTAGAAGGATGCCAATTTGTTCTGATAACTAGTGGTGGGGTCATATTCTCCATTGATATGTTCATAAACACGAAAAGTATTATCGATTATTTAATATTAAACTTTAAATAGGGTACTATCGGTCTTAAATATAAGATAAATTTGATTTATTTTGGAGAGGTTAAGAAAGCTAAATAAGTTAATTAATCATCACATATGTTATGTATCATAAGATTATATATTAATTTATTAGTTAAATTAATTAGTTTAGAGGAAAAAATAAAAAATAAAAATACTCTAAAGTAATTTAATTAACTTCCTTAATTTCTAAAAAAAATCAACTTAATCTTATAATTAGGACCGAGGATTACGATATATCTTTTCAAAATTCAAAGCACATCATCTTTGGCAACAATTTTGAAAAAAGGGTTAAGGTGTAAATCTATTAATAAAGTATTGTTCGAGGAGTGTCCACCACAAATGTTTTTTAAAAGGGGCAAAAATACCAATAAAGTTTTAAAAAGGGGCACCCACTACAATTTCCGTTAAATCCGTACTAACGCCGTTAGGGGTTTTCTTCTCTTATGATTTAACGCCGTTAGTACATATTTAACGGAAATTGTAGTGAATGCCCATTTTTAATGGAAATTATGGTGGATGCCCCTTTTTAAAACTTCATTAATATTTTTACCTCTTTTAAAAGACATTTATGATAGACACTCTTCATACAATACTTCATCGATAGATTCGCACATTAACCCTTGAAAAAAAGCACATGGTCAATGATGGATTATTATGACTTTATGAATTAAGTAATGGAAACTGCAAAACGACCTTTACACAGTTTAGCGTCCTTTCCGAGACAACTGAGGAACGAAAATTAGTCGAAGACTACTCGACAAAAGTTAAATCATATCTTTTTATCATTAATTTATTTTCACAGGGAAAGAATTAATATAAATTCAAAGTTGTGGCCAATTGATTTTAGTGGAATCAAAAGGAGCAGCCTAGTTAGGGTTTCTATTGTAGTAAGCATGGTTTTGAAACCCAACCCGAGAACTGGCGAACTGGCCTAGAAACCGATTTGATTCAAGGTCCGGGCCGGGTTAGCATTTTTTTTTTATTTTTTTAAAAATCGATTTTTTAAAATTTTTTCTTCAAAATTCCATATTAATAAACCTAAAATATTTAATTTCCCACCGGCTTATTCCCGGTTTAACTCTGATATGACCTATTAACCCTTGACACAATACCCCAATTAGTTCAATGACTGGTCCGGGTTTCAAAACCTTGATGTTTTAAAAAGTAAGAGATGGAAATCATGTTTAGGGTCTCACTATAAAAAAAAATGCAATTTAGTAGCGGTTAAAAAGGTTTATTTGTGAGAAAGACTCTGAGTAGAGAGAGAATATGAGTATGTGACCATTGCATCTGCAATGGTCTCCATTTTCGACGATATGCTCCTATCAGTTTGCTGCTCTAGTTCCGTTAAGCTGTTTCAGTCGACCTACTTCTCTAATCCGTCGATCTGCTTTCATCGAGCTGCTTTTCAAAAAAGAGATAGGAGATCTGAGTAGAGAGTATCTAGTTTTGAACGTTGTTCTGTGAACTAGACGCTGATTGCTTCTAGCCCAGTATGGCTAAGTCGTAGCTGGTCTTGGAAGTTCATCCATAGTTGATGCAACCTGTATCTCTAGCGCATCTCCCAAGTTCGTCTTTGTTGATCTTATAAATCATTATTTTTTCCGTCAGCTTTGCTATAGTAACAGTTGTTCTGGTTTTGAATAAGAATAATCAGAGGTAGTTTCTAAGTAAGCTTGACAAGCTATCTCCACAGAAGTGTTTTCTCGCCTCAACTTCTGTTAAGACGGCTTCGAGCTGCAGCTGGGTATTGTGACAGTGGACTAGTGCCTATTACACTTGTGCTCCTTAATCAGAGTACAAGTAATGAGTGAACGGGAGAAAGATCGAAGTTGTGAGAGAATGAATCCAGCACCAAGTGTATATGAGATTGAGGTTTTGGAGCGTAATACGAAGAAATTCATGATGATGATAAAGAATTCACAAATAAACAATCTTTAGCTCCACGAGGTAGAGGACTGGATGAGTGACGATACTATTGGAGAGGAAACCACTACACCAGAGATGCCCAAAAGGTCATACAAGGATGCATATATGCATTGAAAATCGGACGCTGAAGGATGCTTTAAATGAAGAAAACGAATGGTAGGAAGGGGATGGATGGAAGTCAAGGATTGAGGTTGAGATGACGGAAAAAGGACTGAACATTATTGTGTCTTCGGAGTTTAGGAAGAAGCTAGCACGAAAATAGTCGACACCGTTGTTCATTAGACTCCTTAGAAGGATGGTGTGGGAGGATAAACTGGGTCGTAAGCTGCAATAACTATGGGGACGTAGAGAGGAAGTTGAAACTATTGAGACAGGTTCCGATTATTTTCTAGTACGTATGATTAATCAAGAGGACTATGACTTTGCATTGACAGGTGGCCCTTGGTTATATATGGGTCATTATCTGGCAGTGCAACCATGGAAGCCAGAGTTCGATCCTAATGCTAGTGAGGTCTCCAAAATCGCAACATGGGTAAGAATTCCTAAGTTTCCTGTAGATTTCTATGACAAGGGTATTTTATATGTGGTGGGTAACCAAATTGGACGGGTTCTGAAAGTGGATACAAATCCTCTTCGACAAACCAAAAGGTGTTTTGCCTGTATATGTGTTGAGGTCGATTTGAGTGTGCCTTTGCTCCCGTCCTTGTTGATAAATGGGAAAAAGAAGAAAATTGTTTATAAGGGTTTGCATTTGATTTGCTTCTCATGTGGGCGGTATGACCATGACACTGAGCATTGCCCTAATAATCAAGCAATAAACATGTCAAAGTCGTCATGTATGGCAAATCTGTCGGTTTCTACAGACACAACACTAGTGCCTATATCCCCTGAGACTGTAGCCGGAATGTATGGGGAGTGGATGGTGGAGCTGTGTAGGAGAAAGGGGCAATGGACCTCGAATGCAGGGAACAACAATTATGGGTGTGAGTCAAGACGTGATTTACGTTCTCAGAATATGGGAGGAGGAACATGTTTTGAGGCTCTTAATGCTAAGGATATGGTAACTAATGATGGAGCTCATGGTGATAGCATAAATTAGGGGAAGATTCGTGTTAGTTCAAAGCCAGGAGAGAGATCGCGTGAATTAAAGGGAAAATCTGGTCACTTATTTGAATTAAATAAAGTGAGTAAAGGGAATAATGGATTGGATATTTTAAATATAGGGAAAAAGGAGAGAAATTGTGAGTCTGTGAATAGTATTGACATTTAAATAAGTTGCATAAACCACGTGGGATCCAGACAGCTAAGAAGAAGGGGATTGAAAAGGGAGCTTCCCAAGGATCTTATATGTTGAATTCTCACATGTTAACTCAAGAAGCTGGACCATCGAGTAATTCAAGTAGAGAGGCGGGGTCAAAAATTAAAAAGAATGTTATTAAAATAGACTCTACTTCCCCCACTATCCGTACATAAGCCTCCAACACTCTTGACCCAGGTGCAGAAGGAGGGGAATCTTTTGAAACTTGAATTAATCCACTTGGAGGTATTGATGACATGGTGATGTATGGCGTCGATGATGTGTCGAAGGGTCATATGGCTCAATAATGCCTGGTTTGGTTATGCTTTTATTCTTTAGTATTAATTTTTTAATGATTATTATGACTTGGAATACCCGGGGTGCCGGTGGTGCCTCTTTTCGCAAGTTAATTAGCGATGTTGTGGCCAGGCATGGTGTTAATTTCTTTGCTCTGTTAGAACTTAGATAGGTTGGGATAAAAACGAAGCTCATTGCTAAGAAGTTGGGTTGGGCGAATATGCACGTGGTTGAAGCTCGAGGCTTTAGTGAAGGTATATGGTTGTTATGGGACTCTATGTTATCTTTCTCTGTGACTTGTTTAGGTGACCAATTTATTCATGGAATGGTAAAAAAAGGCACAAGTGATGAGTAGTCACTTACTGTGGTGTATGGTCATCCAAATATGGTTATTGGACACCAACTTTGGCAAGCTATGGAGGGTATTCAACAGTTCGATGTTAGAGGATGGGTAGTGATTGGAGACTTTAATGTTGTTTCTTGTCTTGAAAAACGCTGGAGTAAGAATCACATGAAGAATACTGGTATTGATAAGTCCTTCCAAAATTGGCTATTGGGTAGCGACTTAATTGATATTGGTTTTAATGGACCTTAATTTACATAGGGCAATTTGACTAGCTAGAGCATAATAGACAGAGCCTTGGTGAATAACTGCTGGTTTATAAATAATTCTAATGCCACAGTGACACATCTACCAAAATATAAATCCGATCATTGTCCGGTGCTGGTTGATACCGAATCCCATTTTCTTACAGCTAAGAATCGAAGGCCTTTTAGATTTTTTGCCTCTTGAGTTATGCATGATGAATTCAAGAATTTTGTAAAGTAACACTGGGGGTGGAAGATGACTGGTGCGGATATGCTAAACAGTTCATTGAGGACTTGAGGTTATAGAATAGGGACATTTTCGATAACATCTCCTATATGAAATATAGATTATCGATTACTAGATGGGATTAACGCAAAAATGGCTTTTGTAGGTATCTTGGAGTACTTTGAGAAGTTACGAGGGGAACTATGGGGCGAACTTGAGAAGCTCTTGGCACGGAAAGAAGTTATATGGCTTCACTACTCTCGGGATAACTGGTATGTGGATGAGGATAGAAATACCAAATATTTCCATCCTGTAGCTAATGGGAGACAGAGAAGGAAGAAAATAGAGGCCTTGAAGCTTGACTCTGGGGAGTGGACATATGATGCAGCGGAAATTATGAGAATGGGAAGCCAGTTTTTTAAAAATTTGTATAAGGAGACCAGCATATATAATGGATCCTTTATATTCAGATGCTCTTATCCTAAAATTGATTATGTGAATTTGCATATTTTGGCTAGATTAGTTGCAGATCACGAGATTAAATGAGCTTTGTTTGATATGAGACCTCTAAAAGAGCCAGGACCTGACAGCTTCAATCCGTTATTTTACTAGAGCCAATGGGAGACTGTGGGATTGTCAGTGATTAGCTTAGTTAAAAGAGCTTTTGTGGATCCAATGTGGATTCAGCAAATCAATGGCACTCAATCAATTCTCATACCTAAAGTGGACCATCTAGAGATGATTCGTGATTTTCGCCCCATAAGTCTTTGTAATGTTATGTACAAGATAGTTATCAAATAAACTCAAAGTCGTCATGCCTTTTGTGATAGCCCTGAACCAGTGCAGTTTTGTTAAAGGGCATCAAAGCTTGAACAACATTATCCTAACATAGGAGATCATTCACTCTATGAACTCTTTAAAGAGAAAAAAGGGTTTCATGGCCATTAAGATAGATTTAGAGAAGACTTATGACCGTGTTAGATAGTGTTTTATAACTGACTGTTTAAGAGAACTCAAGATCCCTGAATATCTCCTTTAAAGTTCTTCATGCTTGTATGTCAACGTCTCGAATGCAACTGCTTTGGAACGGAGAAGCTACTAATATGTTTTGTCCTTCCCGTGGGATTCGACAGGGTAACCCAATATCACCATACCTTTTTGTTATCATGATGGAAAGGTTGGGGCATCTCATCTAAATGGCAGTAGAAGAGGGTAATTGGAAACCGTTTAGGCTCTCCAAACGGGGTACTCCTGTCTCTCATCTCTTTTTTGCTGATGATCTCATTTTATTTGCAGAAGCAAATCTAGATCATAGAGGGGTTGTGAAAGCCATCCTGGATGACTTCTGCGACATTTCATGGCAGAAAGTGACTGCTGAAGAGTTAAGAATTTACTTCTCAAGGACTGTTAATCACATTAGGTGTCAAGAAATCAACGAGTTCTTGAATTTTACTCCAACATTGAATATAGGGAAATATTTGGGAATGCCTTTATTACATGAAAGGAGCTTTAACGCAACATATAATTTCCTCCTAAATAAAATGGATACACGCCTGGCTAATTGGAAATTCAACATGTTATTGATGGCATCTATACATACTCTAGTGTCTTCTGTAATGTCGGCTATGCCATCTTATGCTATAGAGACAGTGCCTCTTCCTTTGGGGACTTGTGATAAAATTGACAAAAGATGTCGTAACTTTCTCTGGGGAAGTAGCTCAGACAACAGAAAACCTCATCTAGTCTCCTGGGATTTGGTGTGTGCACGAAAGGAGGATGGAGGCCTGGGTCTTAGGAAGGCTCGTTACAAGAACCAGGCATTTATGATAAAGCTTGGATAGAGTATGATTAATAGATGAGACTCGCTATAGGTCAGGTTTTTGCAAGAAAAGTATAAATCTGTCGATGATATTATTCCTAGAGCTGAGAAGTGCAGGTCGGAGTCTAGTACGTGGAGGGGTATCCGTAAGAGTTGGGAGAAGGTCACAGATAGTATAGCATAGAGAGTCACCAATGGCCAGAACATTTCTTTCTGGAATGATGTGTGGGTGCCACACTTGGACAAGCTTCACAGTTTGGCAACCCAAGCATTGCCACGAGATGTTACTGAATGGAGAGTAGTTGACTGCATCACTCCCTCCGGACAATGGGATATGAGCAAGTTTGATCACCTACTTCCAGGACATGTATGTACAACTATCAAACATGTCAATATTATTCAATTAAATGGGGATGATTTCCCGGGATGGAGATCGTCTTCTGATGGAATATTCTCCCTAAGCTCTATTTACAAATACCTGGTGGGTATACCATGGCCTTACACTAAATACCGGTAGAGATGTGTTTGGAAAATGAAGGTTCCTAAAAGGTATCGTACTTTTTTATGCTGTGTTTTCATGGGCGCTTAATGACAAACATGGTATGGTTCCAGCGTGGTAGTCACCCTATGGGTACTTGTCAAAATTTGTCATAATTCACACGAATCAATTCTCCACGTTCTTCGGGATTGCCTAATTACTTCTGAATTCTGGAATGGCTTCATACCGCTGGTTTGGCATGAGCTGTTTTTTGGCATGTTAGATATGAATAACTGGCTTGCATGGTGTATAGGGAGAAAGGACATAGTACAAGGATTTGAGTTTCGTCTTTGGTTTACAATCCTATGCCAGTATATTTGGTTGACTCGTAAGACCGTTGCTTTAACAACAATACTTAGGGTAGTAAGGCCATTTTAGCCCGTGCTCATGCCTACTTAGCATGGGGTAATATAAGTCTGCTTCGAAACTATAACAAGGAAGGAAGTTGTCCCCATTGGAAGCCACCACCACCTTGGTGGGTGAAGATTAATACTGATGAATCCATGAGTGACAACTTAGAGGCGTGCACTTGTGGAGGTGCATTGCGAGATCACAATGATGAATTTTTGCTGGGGTTTATATATCAGTTAGGTAAGGGATGGTGATCTCTGTTGAAGCTTGGGGTATATTGTGGGGACTTAAACTTGCATGGGATAGAAATTACAGACAAATCCTTATTAAGTGTGATTGTAGTGAAATCATGGAACTGATTCAGGCCACGATGTCTCATGAGCACCCAGATTTTCCATTGTACTTGAGATGTTAACACAATTGCAAATGCTATGGCAAAGGAAGCTTGGAAGATGTCGGTGGATCTCCATATCACCGATTCGCCTCCTATAGCTATACGAGCTTGTTATTTACTGATGAAAAGAGGTTGAGACTGTTTGTTGACTCAGGAGGATAACCCTTGAGGCGTTTGTAGCATATCATGTACTATATAAAAAAGGTGTATTTGTAGTTGTTTTAACTGCTACAAATGATATTAGTAGCGGTTGACAAAACCACTACAAAATACACTGTTGCAAATGTTTTTGTAGCAGCTAATAATAACCGCTATTCAAGTAACAAAACTACTACTACATTTGTAACAATTTTGTTTTAACTGCTACAAGATTCTAATGTTATCAACACATCATCTGTCTATATTGTAGCGGTTTTATAACGGCTACAAATTTTGGCGTCACAATTTTACGTGGCGGGAAATGAAAATGAAAATTTAGCTCTATTTTTATAGTGGTTTTCAAAACTGCTACTAAATCAAAATAGTAATTTTTAAAAAAAATATGGCGCCAGAAGTTAGTTATCATATGAAATTTCAAAAGTAGCATCAGAAATTTAATCTCATTGTGTTTAAATTTATAGTGGTTGTAGTTCACTATATGATCCCTTCCATTCTAATTAGAACTTCGCAAGTATTGTTATACTAATCTCAATTAGCGTTTTACATTATAACCTTTAATAAAGCTCATCACTTAAGCTCATGAATATATCTAATTTCTACACTAAAATTAGATAAACCAACCATATAGTTATATATTCACGAAGCTGCAAACATATTACCCCACTTTTAATCTAATCAAAATAGATATCACTTAAATTATCAATGAATAAAGGCAACAGATTAAAATACCACCACAAAGTTTAAAACCATTTTTACCCCTTTCGTAAAACCATATTTGATATCTTGAAGAGAACTTTGACGAATTATTAGGAAGTTACAAATTGATAAAACCGATTATGTTCATTGTTCAATAACTAACTAAAACAATAAAACCTCCCATAAATCCACCAATAGTAGAAAATAAATCATTAACATAATAATACCTTGATTTTGATCCAAAAACGTGGAGGGACTAACGTGCCTAACAACGTTAACAATATTTAGTGTCTGTTTGGATTAGCGGTGTAGAAGGAGTTTTTTTTGCAGATGGGCTTTTGGAAAAGTCATATAGAAAAAAAGTTAGATTGGAGATGTGATTTGTGTTTGGATTGGCAGTAACAGAAGTGACTTTTTTTCTAATATGAAACCTGTTTGGATTAGCATTTGAAAAGCCCGTTTAGATGGAAAATGACTGAAAAGGGCATGAATCTTATTGAATACTATATATATATATATATATATATTAGTTGTATATATTGTGATAATTGAAATGAAAAAATTTAAAAAATTGATAAAATAAAAAAGGTGCAATTATTATTGAAAAAAAAGAAAAATACATGAAAGTATTTAATTGAAAAAAGATAAATTTATATTTAAATTAGAATGCATACATGAAATGTCTCATTATTGGATCATCTACCCCAAACAAGTTGGTCTCAGATTGTATTACGAACATGATTCATTTGTGTTGAAGATAATATATGGATAGTAGATATGGACGTGACATCAATCGGATCATTAGTATCTTGTTTAGGTATATTTCCTCATTCAGCTTCTTGAATTTATATTTTCCTCTTCCATTTTTTTTTCTTTCATCATCTCAACGGCTTAGTCTTTAACTTCACAAGCCATAGATAGATCATTTGAGTTAAATGAACCAATAATAATGCGGTGTACCCTGGCTATTTTCTTTTTCATTATCATTGAAGTAAAATCGTGGGGCCCTTTTTCAGCTTTATTGAACTCATTGTGCGAAAAGAAAGGAATTGGACTTAGCGTTTGTACACGGGGGAGAAGTAATTTGGATGAGCTTCTCATAAAAGCTTCATTTTCTTCAAAAGCCCAGTCAACTCAAAAACTTTCTCAAACACACCAAATGAGCTTTTAGAGCTTTTAGCCCCTATATGGTTTTTTTTTTTTTGGATTGAAACGGATTCCCATACAAATCCTTAATTGCATTGTCATCCACAATCAGAAAAGAATTGTGACTATAATAAATAAATATTTAAGAAGAAAACAACCTTTTTTTAGAGGAGGTTAGCAATTATTAATACTCAATTAATGCATCCTTGTCCAAAAGCCACAAAACCTTTCAACGGAAAAGGAAATAATTCCACCGGATGAAAATAATAAACACCCCATAATAATATATGTTCACTTTGTAAATCAACGCCTACACGGTATATACCAAGTTTGGAAATCATATCCAAAATTCATCTCTGGTCCCTCAAACATAAATTACTTTAATTAATATTAAAACCCATAATAAAAAAAAATCAACAATAAAGTCTCCACCGTAAATCAGTCTACCATCAGGTGTAAGTAAATTACCAAAAGATAATTTTAGCCTGTCATCAATGATTAAAAAACACTCTTCATGAGCATAAGCAATTACCTGCCACGATTTCGGTAACTCCTATAGAACACTTTTCCAGAAACAACTTGTGACATTTGGCCTCTAATATCACAATTAGCCTCCTGAGACACATAACCCAGTATCGTTCAAAGACATCATCGAACCCACTGTCTCAAGACCCGCTTTCATCGGGTTCACATCTATCACCAACTTGGATCTCCATACCAAGTAGTCATGCCCGGATATGTGAGTTAAAACTCAATGCTAAAGTCATCTTTGGTCTTTATAATCACCAGAGGTTTGTGTCAAACTAAGTTTAGCACCTCCAACTCCTATATTGTCATACAATCCAGTAGATCTTCCAAGTCCTAAAGTGACATGCAGATCCTGTTAGCGGCATCTCCTGCAAATAAGAAAGTTGATTTGAGTTGTGCCTGAGGACACTGTCTTTAAGAGCTGTTCTACAATTACTAGCAGATAAGAGGCAGCATTCCCCAAGATTAAACGAAACCTTCCTATGAGTAAAACTACAGAAAATAATAGAACTCAGCAAGTAAAAGAATATGCCGGAGGAGGAGGAGAGGTGCTCGTAAGTTGGAGAATTGTAGTGCTCGTAAGTTAGAGAACCTCTTGCAGACGCCTCTTTATATAAACCAAAAGATCAGAGACGTTGAAAACAAGTTAATGCCCATTAAGTCACCACAAAACCATTTAAAAGACATAGAGCATTGTGTTTTTGAATGTTGGAAAGGGTGAGGCATTTTAACAAAAGGTTAAGAAATTAATATGCTTTAAGACCATTATAGAATAATAATAACACTAACGTATGAAGTCCTTTAATCTATTCAAATGCCTCCAACATCCAGATTTTAGTAAATATCATTGAAACAATTAGATAATTCCTTTTATAAAGTTCAAAAACTGCAATTTATTCAATGTGCAGATTTCACAAATAAATGGTAGCACAAAGATATTGTCCAGTAAGCCATTTGTTCCAAAATAATAAATATGAATTTTGCAAAAGTACACCCAACTCACACGTAAGAGAAACCTCCGGATTTCCATGTGGCCCATTCATTCCCCCTCTTGATCCATTGAACAGTCAAAGATTACATGTCACTTGACCCCCACAATCCCAAATAATGTGGTACTTATTTCTTATGACATACCCACTCATTATTTCTAACAGATTTGACCCGGCATAAACCGGGGTAACCTGGGTAACCCGCCGAAAAAAATCAAATCATAGATGAAGAAAGAGGAGGGGACGGAGACGGCATGAAGATGTTGGTTGACGAAGAAAGAGAAAAAAAATGATGAAACTCAGAGAGAGAAAGAGAAGGGGACTGATGGAGACGGTGGCCATGGCGGCTGGAGGCTGAAGAAAAGAGCGAGGCGATGTAGTTGTTCTGAGATATGAAATCTGAATGATGAGAGACGGTAGGAGGCCGACATCATTGCTGCAGGTAATGGGAGGAATAGATCCGAAATTTGAGTCAGTGATGGGAGACGCGGGAAGCGGAAGATAAAGAGAGAGTAAAAAAAACTCTAATTTTTCTTGCATCCAGTAAAGACCGGCCAGGCGGCCACATAGATTTATAAATATTCAGAAAAGTTTGTAAAAAATGAAACGATATTAAAAATTTAAAATATTTTGTATATAAAATCTAATATGATCTTTTTTTTTTTTTAACTGAAAATATGATCTTTTGAGTAACTAATTTGATGTGATCTCAACGATTTAACCTGATTGAATATTATATATATATATATATTTTACCAACAAGAAATGCATTGATCACGAAACTATAAGTATATAAGTTTGTGCGATAAGAATTAGAAACTACATAGACAAATTGAAACAACAAAATAGAAAAAAACTAACACATAAGCTAAAACAGACGCCAACACAATAAAGTAACCAAATAAAATAGAAAAGTAACAATATAAGTTTGAGCAACAAAGCCAATGGAGCAACTTCCAATCATCCTTCAACAGCAATATCTGCAATTGGAGCAAGGGTCGCAACACCCAAATTGAAGGGCAAGACCCATGCGCTGAAGCTTTAACAGCACTCAAGACTACTAAATCTGCTTCTCTGGGAAACCACTCACAAGAAGGGTTTCTGATAAATTTCCCTGAGATGAAACATTTCTCAATGAGAGAATCACAGTTTTCGCCTGATAAAATCAATTGTCGATTTGCATTATGAGCAAATACTTGCCTATCCAATTCGAGATGTAAATTTCCTGGGTGACCATCTGAGAGCCAGCCAATAGAATCCCAAACTAATAAACTAGAATATTATTAATATATATATATATATTTATTTATTTATATATATATATATGAGTATATAATTAGATATAATCACTCAACCGTGCGTCCGTGCCCCCTTAATGCACGTGATCTACTCCCTAAAAGACGGACTTCAAATGTAACTCAAAATATTTTTAACATTTTTAATTAAATTATATTATTTTAATCGGTCTGACCCGAATTGACCCAATGCTTTATCCGATTCAGCGGCTGATCCCAACTTTAATACCTTGCAAAAAACGACAGACGAAGCAAAAGGCATCACAAAAAGACCAAAAGACTGTAGAAAAAATGGACCAAACCAACCCCCGAATCTGCGCTGCAGCTGTAGATGGGAAAAAGTATACTTTATAATAACTATCTTACCCGTGTTTTTATAATATTATTTAAATTCTAAATACATTTTTATTAATTTGACCTCTAATTAATTTTATATACCATCTTTGTCTTTTCTTCGTACATTCTTTTTATCTTCTTTTTCACCACATCTCTCTTACCTTCTTGTAAATATAGGCATATTTGGATTAAAAAAATATTTCTTTATTGTTTTGAAGGAAAAAAAAAAGCATACTCTTGCGTACCTATTAGACTATTGCTTTTAATTAATTTTATCATATTTTTTAAAATCAAATTTAATAATTTATTTTTATAATTCAAACCTTTATTTATATTTATATTAACAAAGTGGATTGCGTAATTTTACATGTAAACTTGAAAAAAAAAATTGAATTTCTTGAGACGTCAATACTTAATTTTATTTACCTAAGACGTATGAGTAATTTTTCCGTATTAATATGCAATATATTAATAGAAGTTGTGGACATCCAACTATAATTTTATTTTCCGAATTATAACAACAAAGTCATCTAAAGTTTTCTTTAAGTTCTCTCACATAAAATTGAATTTATTAGAATAAATGTTTTTGAAAGAAACACGTAATTTGTGATAAATGTAGTGTCATTATCACAGAATAAATCAAGGAACCAATGAATATGATTTTTCATATATATAGATGCGTCTAACAAATGAGTTAACTTGAAAATGAAGACTATAACCATATATGTAATTAGGCTATGTTCACAGTACGTAAGCGATCATGTGTGTGCATATATATATATATATATAGATAATTATACTGGAGAAGTTGACTTGGCTGGCGACTTGCCATTGACCAATTATGATATTAACTGAAACATTTAATTAATTAATGCACTTGAAAGCCGCAACCAGCTTAATCATGCTGAAGCACCCTTGCGGATTATTTATATGAAACATAAATACAAAACATGCCACTGGTTGTACACTTCCACTTTATTTAATTTGCTGATATATGGCTGTCTGACTTAGACATAGTGTGTGTTTGGGTGCAGCTTTTGGATACCCTTAAGCTCAATTGGGCATACAAAAGCCCAATTGTTAGTTGTGATTTTTTTTTCTATGTTTGGTTGATCAGATTAGACATTGGGCTTTTGATAAAATATCCACTGTACATACATGTTTGGAACAAGCTCAATACTGGAGCTTTAATCAAAAGCTCGATCAGATATTGAGAAACCAACTGCGAGGGAGACGGATAGAGAAACATGGGAAAATCGATTTCCTGCTTCAAATTAATCACCTGCGGCAGTGATGAGGCGGACGGCAACGACGATTACCAAGTGTCTGAGGTGAGCTTTCTTATTGAATCTGGGCTCTTTCATTATTTCTAAGTACCAGGTTTGACTTCTGATCCGAGGTTGCTTGCGGTAAATTACTGAACTTGCCTCTTTCCTGCTTCCCGCGTTGATGGATTAATAATTTCTGGAGGGATTCGGTTTGTGTTTTCGGATTCACGCGTTTAATTCATTTTGCTGCATGACATGCCATCCTTCTTGCATCTTGAACCATCAATGTCGGTGTTTGGGCAGCATAATTATCAGGAAGGGGAATTAATAGAAATCTCCATTCTTGTGTATATCAATGCAAAGGGATTGCGTAGTTTTTGACGATATGAAGCTAATGAAGTGTTTATTCTTTTTTCCTTTCTGGTGATCAGTGATCCTTTATTTATTTATTTTTCTTACTTAAAAATTAAAATTTAACGTTGGGGAGCTATTGACTCTACCCAGTGATAATTTTGCTACTCAATTTGTCTAGGTTATTTTTTTGTATTTAAAAAATTTGCGATTTGATTGTTTTGGGGTACTGAAACTATTATTTCCAATGCCATATTACGACACGACGTCTAAATCAAATCTTATTGTTTTGACGTAATTTATAGGCATGTAAACTGGGGGAACAGATTGCAATGCAGCGACCATTCTTATTTTAGTGTATAGTTGTATTATAAATCGAACTGTATCCTATTCCATTCTTTTGTTCAAAACATGTTCCCAGTACAGACATGAAGGGAAGTTTTTATCAAATCAAAATTAATTGGAGTAAAAACAAATCATTGCTAATTTTACCTTGCCTAAATTCATCACCGCCCCATAGCAAGGAGTGTTGATTATGCACTATGAAATCAAAGGCTTGGAATTGGAGCACCATACAATTGGTTATGTAATATTTTTCTAATTAGATTGTGCATTTTTTAATTGTCTAATTTCCCAACTTAAACTATTATAAATTTTTTATAATTTTTAATTACATTTCTCTTTTATTATTATCACAAAAGCCCAATTGACAATCGCTGTTCCAAACACACCATTTTTTTTTTCATTTTTGTAAAAGCCCAATTGACAATCGCCAATCCAAACATAAATCACATTACATAATTTAGCTTTTATCAAAAGTAATATCACAACAAGCCCAATTGAAACAAGCCCAATTGACAATCGCTGTTCCAAACACACCCATATTCGAGTATTATCGAGCCCAATTAAGAATAGCTCTCCTAAAAACGATTCCACAGTTTATTGATTGCGCATATATATATGTAGCTGCATGCATGCAACACGCCATATCTACATTAAGGTAATGAACGATATGATGATGAAGAGCTACAATATACCAAGGTTGAAGTTTTTTTAGTGTTAGTAGCAGCACTTTGAAAATTTTTAGCTTTCAAAGACTATCTAATAATTAAAAGAACCCAACCTCTTAACAAGTATGTGTGTGTAGCATATATATAGCTCTTCATCACATAATTGGACTGGATCATTACTTTAATAGCGTGGAGGTAATTTGCGAGGATCAGTGAAATAGTGATGATTGTCAGGATGCAAAGTAGAGTTATTTCCTGAATTATTATCAGTGTTGTTGATGTTATTAGCATCGCTTCCTCCATTTTCTGAATCCAACATCATGTTCCCTAGACTCACTGAGCTCCTTTTGCTTTCACCTATCTCCTCTGCATCTTTATTATTATTACCATCACCTGCAGTTAACAAATAATGACACAGTAATCAAATTAAAGAGTCACTTCAATAATGGGCTGCCTATATATGTTAATTTAAAAATATTCGATCAAACTAAATATATATCTTATGATCTGTACCATTATTAACACGTTATTAACTCGTTTAGTTCAATAATATTGATATTGGATGCAGGAAGCATCAGCAGCATATGCCAGAAATTGATTCCATTTCTTCTTCTTCTTCCAAATTGATCGAACTCGTTTTAATCACATGAACATCAAAATTAACGTAATATTTGCATATTCATGTTCTCTCCAAAGCATATATACATACAGCCTCTAGCAATCATTTTCGAAATATAATGATCTATGTTTTATTTTTTTGGGAGGGGGGGCTTATGTTTTCCATGAGCCTGTTTGTTTTAATTTTTTAAAAATGATTTTGCAGTATTCTAGATAAGCATGCACTCTAAAAAGAGTTTTATCTCGACTCATGAAAAAGTATTTAAAAAACACTTTTTTTAACTTCTTATACGAATACTTAATTGAGAATGTTGATGGACGAAAGTATGGATGGAAATAGACTGGCTAGGTTAAGCTTTGCATAAATAGACCAAAACTTGTAATAGAGATTTAAAGCCCGGGTCTGTATATAGGCGTTTTTTTAGGCCTCAGTGGCTAAGTCTGGGCCTTCAAAAGGCCTGACAAGGCCTGAAACCTATATAAAGGCTTACTTAAATAATGTAGCCTTTTAAATAGTCTTTAAAGCATATGCCTCCAAATTCATATATAACCATTCACAGTTATATACAATCCTACATTATGTCTTAAAAGCCTAATATCCATTCTCATAGTAATATTAGGGCTTAGTAAGGAAAAGAAAAGAATGTCTAGTGACAACAATTGTACGAGCAAATAGGAATAAGAAAAATTAATCGTCTGTTGATTAATAAGATATATTTTCTAAAATTGATTAAGCATAATAAATAACATGCCAAACTTTATTTTACCTCTTTTACTACCTTGTCCACTTAAATTGGGACAAACTCCTCTTACTCAGAATATAATATTTCATTTAATACTAAAATAAACTTATAACAATTATTATGCTTCAGTTGAGGGCACAAATTAGGGGAGAGTGAGTGAGTTAATGTTGCAATCTCGAGTGATCGAAAAGAAAAAAGGCAAGGGTGAATGATTTATGCGAAAGTAATGATTGAGTGTAATGACGATGGGATGTGAAACTTAAAATTAAGATTAAGTTGATAAATTTATAAATAATTTATAAAATTATTTAGATTATATTATATATACTTATGTAATAGTACACATTAGAAAAAGCTAAATAGGCTAGGCCTTATAAAAATAGGCCTAATATGCCTGAGCCTGACCTATTTACTAAATAGGTTAGGTTAAGCTTTATGTAGGTTAGGCTGTAGGCCCCTGTCAGGGGCTTGATCTATTTCCATCCCTAGACAAAAGGGAAGGATTTGTGGCTTTCAAGGAGACTTTCTAGTGACTTCATCAATGAGGATTATATTTATGAATTAAAAGGAGGACATGATGTATTATTTCTTAAAATCCTCCATCTTTAATTTATTGAACTTGGCTCAGAAGATCGAAAATGACGGATTAAGAAAGAATTATCTCAACTTGGACCTTTAATTTGATATTATTATTATAGGAAGTTGGATGGAGTAATCATCATGGAAATTAAAATGGTCACGATCCATCTAATTTTCTTAATAGAAATATACCGCATATCTACTATGAAAAAAGAGCGCCCAAATTAAATCAACAAATTAAAGTCTTGAGTGTATAAAAATCTTCTGAAAAACAGACAATTAATGTGTTAGGCTCATAGGTGTTAGAAACCATCAAAACCACACTAAACCAAACATTTAATTAACGTATTGCTCTCCAATTGTGAGTAAGACTTCCTCATATAAAGCCCATATATAAAACAAATTTACTAATGGGGTTTGGTTTAGCAGAAGGAGCTAATCCCTCTCAATGTGACGAACCAAGATTTAAATCCCCAATAGAAATGGTGCCTAAATTTAGTGCCCGACAGCGCCTCCAATAGAAGGATACCTATACTTAGCGAGAATAAAAACCAAATTTTTAGCTTTTTAATTAATTAATGTGAAACTAACCTATGACACAATTTATATAAGACTTTCTCCACTCCTTAATATAAGACATATTTATCTAATTTGATTAGATTAAAAAAGTTGGTTGAATTAGTTAATATGACATGTATATTCCAAAATACCATAGTTATATTCATTAATTCTCTCATTCACTCTCTTCTTTAATTATTGTTGAGAGGCCATCAATAGGGGTAAATTAGAAAACGGTTGATAAATATGAAAAATATGTCTTATATTTATGACTAAGATCAACTGCTTAAATATGTCACACACATATATATATATATATATCAAGGACAGAAGGGAGTAATTAAGTAAAAACACCACCTGCGCGGGCCTTTCGACCAAAGGCTGTTTGGTTGAGAAGCTGCCCTTTTGGCTCTCTTTCAACCTCCAGTATTGCATCAGCATCAGCTTTCAGAGCCATCAGTATCAAAACCAAGGCTACCATCACCATTAAGCTCCTCATCATCCTCAAACTCGTCTCTAATTCTGCAACAACCTGAGAACAAGTAAAAGCATGCATGCAAGCAAAGTCTTTTACATTTCTTAAATAACAAAAACTACACACACACACACACACACACACACACACACCCAGAAGAAAACTTAAGAGTATAAAGGTGAGCCAAATATAGGGTTAGATATGGAAATATGGTACTGTACCAGGAATGTTGGCAAATATGATTGAAAGGAATGTCAAAGGCTTGGCAATTTATAGGAGTTATTATGTGGAGGACCACTGTTTGAGTGTTACGTTTTGAGAGGACGCAAGAGCAATCTTGAAGGACAATAGCCTGATAGATCATATATTCTTCTCAGTGGGCTTTCCACTATCTTGACGAGAGTATTAATTATTCTCAGTTATGGCTATATACGCCAGTGCCCGCCTCAGTTATGGTTATTATGATCCATAATCCTATGAGAATTTCATAGTTTATATATATATATATATATATATATATATTTATATATATATTCAATTATGGAATCATTAAAGGCCTTGGTTTTCATCATTCGATATGGCCCGTTCAATTCAAGGCACAGAATATTGGATATTTGTACAAGTCACTGTAACTAGTTGACCACCGAAATGGATGGAAAGAAAAAAACCTAGTTATGAGACTTGGGTGGATAATACTACCTCCAAACTTTAATATAAGAACCTATTAACTAATTTACAAAAAATAATGAAACTAAATAGATTATAACAATAATAACAAAACCTTAACCTATTAGGTGGGTCAACTATATGAATTACATAACACGACTATACTCTATCAAAAAAACAAATCTTTGAATAGAGTATTAGTTAAAAGATTTCACTCTATGAGTATTCGCTTCTGTTTTCTTTTACATCTTTTCAGAGGGCTCCATATATACCACTTGGTTCACTACCCCTTCTCTCAGACACATCACATGGCCTTCTTTAAACTTGTCCAAACTATATTAAACAATTTTCCACTATTTTTTCCTCTCTCTCTTTATATATGACACTCAAACTCATTTACGTATATGATTATTATGAATCTTATCTTTTATTGTATAATCAAATATATCCATTTCAGCATCCTTATCGGCTAGCCCACATAAAGAACTTTAAAGTATTTATATATATAGTTTTTCTTTAAACTAATTTGCATAATTTATATAAACTGATATGTAATCTAATGATATATATAAATATTTTAGAGACATAATGTAACATATGATATAATTAAATAATTTTTTTAATCTCTCCAAATTAATGGACTGGCTAAGACCGAGGTGGTAATATATACGCGCGCAAACACACGGGCATATAGTTGTTGAAAGTTGCAACTAATTAATGTAATGATTTTTGAAGAATGAGTTGGAGCTCCTATATACGATCACGCTGAGCAGTATAAGGAATAAGAATTTCAGTTAGTGACATACGCATGCATTACACTTCTACATACGCTTTACACCAAAATTTCAAAGTCCCCCGTCTTTCATTATTAAATTAAGTACTATATATACCTATCACACCTTTAATTTATTTTGCCGTATTTGTTTTTCTCACGCATTTTGTTCTTGGATCCACGCCACAATAGAGCGAGACTGGTAGATTAATTATTAAACATTGAAATAGACATATAAATACAGTAGGGTACTAGGGTTATTGTCTTGTGAACTTTATTTTGATTTGAGTTTCCGGTCTTCTTTTGTACAAATTGTATATTACTACCTCCGATCCGAATTATAAGATAAAGTTGACTTTTTTGAAGAAATTAAAGAAGTTAATTAAATTACTTTAGAGTGTTTATATTTTTAGTATCCTTATATTATATATTAGTTTATTAGTCAAATTAATTAGTTTGGAGAAAAAATTAAAAATATAAATACTCTAAAGTAATTTAATTAACTTCCTTAATTTCTCCAAAAAAATCAACTTTATCTTATAATTAGGACCGGAGTACCTCTGTATAATTGCATAGTTTTGACTTTTGACTTCAGTTTATGCCATTTTTGTATAATTTAATTTTTTTTAATACAGACGATGGTTTATATTGGGCCTCCACTAATCCGCCCCACTATCTCTTGAGCTGGTCCACTGTTCTGTTTTGCAAATCTTGACAGAAAAAAGAAACTCTCGTCTGCAACCGGGACGTCGTGAGCTTGCCGTTTTCTTCCGATTGAAAACGACGTCGTGAGTGATAGAATAAGAGCGACACGGCTTCTCCCGCTGATGCTTTTCTTGCCGTGCGCTATAAATACGACTCTCATTTTTTGAAATTGCAAAATTTCTCCCGCCAAGGCGCCAATGAAAGAGAACGCAAAGCTCCCTGTTCGTTCCACAGAGAATGTCAATCGCAGATCGAAAGACTTATCGAACAAGTTGAACAAGGCAAAGCACGATTTCTGAAACCTAGTTTCTTATTTCCCTCTTCCATTTCAAGACCTGCTTTCTTACATCTTAATTTCCTTTCGTGTGTTAGATCACAAGGAAGAGCTTGAATGCGGCTTTCATTTCCGTTTCTGAAGACGCACCTAAGGATTCAGAGAGTTCTACAGAGATCTCTGAGATCTCACACGTGGATGGCGATGGAGAACTTACAGAGGTGATATTGATATGGCGTCTTCGTTGCATTTCCTTGTCTTTTTATTTTATTTCCGTTTTTTCCGAAAAACGCGTATCAGTTTCAATACACAGCTAAAGCTTCACTAAACGGATCAATTTTGTGTATCTTATTGATTATCCATCGAGTATATACAGAAATGAATGGTTCAGTCGTGTTTTTTCGGTTTACCATTTGAATTACTGTTGTTTTGCTTGTATTTCCGGCTCTCTGCCACCTTCTTGATCCAAAATTTTGGCGTGATGTGCTTGCTTAGATTTTGGTTATCAATTAAATACAAGGCAACTTGTACTGTTTAGATTCAGAAAGTAAATTACCAGAAATGTACAATGCACTTTAAATCTCAATTAATATTGTCGAATCGATTCAATAACATTACTCAAGTTTGTCAAATGCTTCATATTCGTCTCAGGCCTGGATTGAACAAGTATACTCTGTGAGTTCGCTTCGATCTGATATGACACCATCTGAGAATATAGCCGATGATAAAGAAAAAAATCTGGTGAACTGTTTAGGTCCCTCTGAGTTGGATAGTCCTTATAAATTTGTTTCTGTGGAGGCAGAGATTGCCGAGAGTTTTCTCAGAAAAGCTCAATCTGAAGTTATCAACTCGCTCAGTGCTTCGCCTCAATATAGGAAGCTTATGAATGAGATAATTAACTTTGTCTTAGAAGAGCTTCATACTGTACCGGAGGAGCGAGATCGAATTGCTGAAGTCGTTTCTGCAAAAAATCGAATCATGTTTATATTTCTCTTGTTATGGATCATGGGAGTATCAGCGGTGATTTTCCTGACTTCAGATAGTCATTGCTCTTTCGGTGGACCATTGCCTACTTAATTCAGACCAAGAGGTAAGACTTTCTTTCACGACTCTAAATGTATATGAAGTTTTTTATTGGATGGTTTAAAATTCTAAGCCGGACCTGCTGATACATTGCTTGTTTACACCTAGATACTTTGACTGGTCTTTTTTGAATGGTATGATTGCTTATTGAGTTAGTTACTGCTGCATTTTAAAGGTCATCTGCATCACATGCTTCTTGTGATCTTAAGAAAGATTAGTTATAGTGTATGGTTTGCGCTGTATTTCTATGACAGATAGCATTATAAAGTCATACACTCAGATGATACTTCAATCATCAAATTATAGTCACTACTCCGCCAATTGCTTTCATCTGGCATCTCCAACATACAAAACTATAGATTCTAGTGGTGTCAACTGTCAAGAACATTGACTTGGAATGGTGCTTAGTATAGTTGTTTTGCTTGTTTCATGCAGCATGTGTGTTGTCCCTGCTGATTGTCATGCTTGTCTCAAATAGACATGAATTAAAAACTTATCACGAAGAACATTATGCTAATTGCTACTTTGCTAGTTTAAAATGTAGCTAGAGAACAATCAGTAGTTTCGGATTTTTGTAATCCCATCGCCAATAGGCGGTATTGCTGTATTGCTCTAGTCTCATCTCCAATTGGCTTGTCTCGAATAGATGTTTCATTGCTAAATACTCTTTTACTAGAAATCATATATTCAACTCTTATCAACCCAAATGCACACTATTCAAAAGAGATTTATGTAAATATCTGTTATCTATGTTAACTTTAGGGCTATACCCAGACAAGTAAATCTTATGTACACGAACCTCTAGCCAAGGCAAAACCGACAAACAAAAAAACTTGGACGTGGTAGAAACACCATCCGAAATCCCTTTTTTTTTTGTTATAAATCCGAAATCCATTTAATGCACGAGCAAAGGGATGAATAACAAAGATCAGGCCCAATAATGATATACTTCTCTACAAGATTGGGCCTTGTTATGAGTTGTTCCCATTCTATTGATTAATAATTAACATATACAAATCGCAATAACTCAGCAACTTAAAAAGGTTTTATAAGATGATTTTTAAAGAAGTTTGCTGTTAGATTATAAATAAAAGGTTGCATTATTAATATCATGCAATACTAGTACTATTTTTATTATCATTATTTTAATTTGCTGTCTGATATATTAAAAAAAACGCTAGTTGGGATTGTTGGCCGGGGGGTTTTTCACGATTGATCCATGAAAAGTATAACTATTTATTCACAGATGAACATAATTGTTCCTGACTGAGGTATTTGCATTCCACGCCTCTTTCTTGCGGCCTCATAAATGGTATGAGGCCCTTAGCAGTAGGTCATAAAAATTAAATAAATCCATTATACCTTTTTTACATGCGAACAATTCCTAATTTTTTAATTTTATGCGTTATTATTATTTTTAATCTACTATATAATTATGATAATGAATTTTAATATAAGGGTTGAACCAATTAAAATTGCTGAGTTCACCTCTAGAAAACTCTAGCAGATGAGTGCCTTTTTTTGGGACCAACGGAAACGATAACGATTGATCTTGATGAAAGCAGCCCATCTCCGTCGCTTTCTTGACACCTCATTACCTGATCAATAATGCAACACTGCCAGCTTTGTCCATGCCGCTGGATGTTTTTTCTGGTTTGCTCGGAATTTGGGAGAGCTGGACTTTAGGAAAGCAATATGTTTACTCAATCTTTTTTAATTTGTTAATCTGCTTTGGTCAATGATTAATTTGGTTGCTGCCGTTTTAGTAATCCCTGAAAACCTCGGTTCCCTGGATACCAAACAAGAGATTGTCCCCTGAACGGCGGTTTCCATTAAAGTCAAACTGTGAGGCTATATAATTAAAATTTTTAGCTAATCAATGTGCCCAATAAATTACTCTTTCAATTTTGTATGCCCTTCCAAGTAATTTCGATCTATGAAATGTGACCCTGATGTAAACTGTCAGGCATTCCATTTGTAATTCTAATGACAAGAGGGCTTCTCCTCCAAGCCGTTCTGCAAGGAGTCTGAAGTCAAAACCCAAATCACAGAAATTATATGTCCAAATTTAAATTGGACTAACTCTACTGACAGGCACAAGTAAGGCTGACACTTTGAACGAACTCTGAGTGCTGATTCGTCAACCGAGCAGGCTGATGAATTCGAGGAATTTGACTTTGTCACCGTTTAAGAATTGCTTTCTGAACAATATTCTCGTTGCCATTGGTATACTTTGTACATTTGATGATGCCTAAATTTTATTTCACCCATTTGGATAAGGCTCACTTGTTCACTGTATATTACATATGAAATGAAATGGAACTTATCAGAAGAACGAGCCCTTTCCTTGTTTAGGTGAGGATGCATGCATCTATATGAAACCAAGTTATTGAACTTTTTGCAACCAAACTGTTGAAACCTAAGGAGTCAAGAAACCCTTCAATCTTCTACACCTGAACGCATATTCTTTGGAAAATAAGCATATTCCCTTTATTGAATAATTGGAATGTTTTACATCTCGCAATATATTAAAATTATGACAGACTACCAACTATTTATAACAAGTCTTACTCTAACTAACTAAAACTAGACCATGTCATATTGAGTTATAGGACGTACTCCAACCTAATAAATGAAATAAGTAAGTTTTCTACAATATCAATTGACTATTTCTCACACTGGGCCTCAAACTGGACAATGCAAACCAACAGTGCCCAATTTGTTGAGAAGTCTTCTTTGAGCAACTCCTCCAATAGCCTTTGTCAGTAGATTTGCCTCTTGATTAGTAGACTTCACATGTTTCAAGTCAATCTGCTTCAATTGCCATTTCTCCCTAATAAAGTGGCAATCTATCTTTATGTTCTTTCATAAAAAACAGGATTAGCTGCTATGTGTATTACAACTTTATTATCACAATACACATCTACTGGATTATTGTGAACAACTTTCAAATCTTTCAGCAATCCCAATGTCCATATAATTTCTGAAACCGCCATGCTTAGTGCTCTGTACTCTGCCTCGACGGATGACTTTGACACAGTGCTTTGCTTCTTTGTCTTCCAAATCATCAATGAGCCTCCAAGTTTCAGCAAGTACCCTATTACGGATCTTCTTGTTAAGCCACATGAAGCCCAGTCAGCATCGTAGTAGCATTCCAGCTGCAAATTCCCTTGTGAACTAATGAATATCCTCCTTCCAGGAGTTCCTTTCAGATATTTGACAACTCCTACTGCTGCTGCCATGTGTGTTTTTGTAGGATTCTTCATGAACTGACTGAGAGTCTACACAAGAAAAGAGATGTCAGGCCTGGTCATAGTTAAATAAATTAACTTACCAATCAACTTCCTGTATCTTTCTGGGTTGCGCATCAATTTTGATTCCTTGTTCCTTTTGCTGTCAAATGGCATAAGCTTCAAATTCGAGGTCATAAGGGCTGCTTTTGGTTTACAACCACTTAATCCTGTATCAGAAAGTAAGTCTAGAGTATATTTTCTTTGAGATAAAGTTATTCCCTTTTCAGATTTTGCCACTTCAATCCCTAGAAAATTTCTCATCAATCCTAGATCTTTTATTTTAAAGTGATCATGTAAAAACTGTTTAGCTTGTTCAATGCCTTTTTCAAAACTACCAATCACTAATAAGTCATCCATATAAACTAAAATCAGCACCAAACCATCTTTACATTCTTTAATAAAAAGAGAATAATCATTTAAGCTTTGTTTGAAGCCTCCTTGAACCAAAGCTGATGACAATTTCTTGTTCCATTGTCTAGAAGGCTATTTCAAACCACACAGTGATTTCTTGAGTTTGCACACTAAGGGCTCCCCCTTTCTATCAAATACCTGTGGGATTTTCATATATACCTCTTCATGAAGGTCTCCCTGCAAAAAAGCATTATGCACATCGATATAGTATAGATTCCATTTATACAAGGCAGCCAACTTTAATACAATTCGGATGGTAAGCATCTTAACAACCGGAGAGAAAATATCACGGTAATCTATGCCTTCCCTCTAATTGTGCCCCTTTGCAACCTAGCTTTGTATTTATCTATACTACCATCAGGATTGTATTTAATTTTATATACCCATTTACATCCTAGAGCTTTCTTACCTTTAGGTAAGGAAACCAAATCCCATGTTTTATTGTTCTTAAGAGTTTGCATTTCTGCTCTCATACCTTTAATCCATTCATCATTTTTAATAGCCTCTTCATAGCTACTTGGTTCAGTCACAGAATCAATAGCACAAAGAAAACTTAAATAATCTGATGAAATGTCATTATAGGCAATACAGTCTTGAATAGGATAGGCACACTTACCTGGCTGTGCTAACAGTGTTTTAGAAGATGTATAGTCATTGGACCAAATCGATGGCCTTCTTTCCCTCATTGGTTGTGGGTGAGTAGATGGTTGTGGTTCGTCTGTACATTCCTGCTCATGTTCCTCATTTTGGTAAGAGAATTGCTGTTGTGCAGCCTTTGGGAAAAATCAACAGCATTATTTCCAGAGTTAACAGAATCAACAATATTATTTCTAGAAATAGGTAATTGTCTATTATTCACTTGCATTTGTTCTGGTTCAAACCAGAACATTTCCTTTAAATGCTGGTTCAAACCTTCTTGATCATTGGTAAGCATGTCTAGGAAAGGGAAACGATCCTCCACAAAATTAACATGTCAGCTAACAAAAATTGTCTTACGGTGTAAGTCAAGAAGCAAATAATCTTTGTGTGATCAGGATATCTTAGAAATACATATGGAATTGGTCTAGAATCAAGTTTATCGATAGTTTTTAAATTTGTAGCATACACCAAAGAGCCAAATACTTTAAGATGAGAGATATCAGCTTTGGTCCCATATACTTTCATAGGGAGTTTTAAATCCAAGTACTTTTGATGGGATCCTATTAACTAAATAAGCACCCATACGCACAGATTCCTCCCAATATATAACTGGAACCAGTGACTGTAACAGTAACCCTATAGTGATTTGCATGATGGTTCTATGTGTACGTTCTACTATTTCATTTTGCTTTAGAGTGTAGGGACAGGAGGTTTCATAGATCATACCTTTATGTTGCAGATATAGCTTTAGCTTATTATTCAAAAATTCAGATCCATTATCTCTATGTATACACTTAATTTGTGTGTGAAACTGAGTTAGGACATAAGCTACAAAACTCTTAATATGTGCAATAGCCTCATTTTTGTTACACATGAGAAAAATCCATGTTGCTCGCAAAAAAATCATCTACTACAGTAAGAAAATATTGAAAGCCCTGATGTGTTGGAGTTCTATATGATCCCCACACATTGAGGTGAAGTAATTCAAAACATGCACAAGTTTTAATGCAACTAGATGAGAAAGGAAACTTTGTTTGTTTTAACTGAACACATATGTTACAAACTTTATTCATAGAGTTTGAATCATCAATTACAAAATCCAAATATCGCATGATAGAAAGTGGCACATGCCCTAATCTCTTATGCCATAGAAACACATCACTAGAATTCAAGTTCTGAGAACTACTTAGGGTTACATTGATATTAACAGCATGAAAATTCTTTGAGGCCTTTAAAATGTATAAGCCACCAACCAGCTTACCAGTTAGCCTCATCTTCCCACCCTGAAGGTCCTGCAATAAGCAAAGGTTAGGGAAAAAGCAGCCATGCATTTATTTTCCAGTGTAAACCTTGATATAGAGACCAAATTGAATTTTAAGTCTGGAGCGTATAAGACATCATTTAACTAGAGTTCATCTACAATGTTCACTTTGCCTATATAAGTTACTACTATTCGTCTACCATCAGGGATTTTTATAGATTTAATTGGACCATTATATGTCTTATAGCTAACTAATAAGCCTAGGTCTCCTACCATATAAATAGTTGCACCTGAGTCTAAAATCCAATTATCAATTAATACAAAACAAGTAATAGGAGTAGTCAGACCTGTACCAGTAAGTGCATGAACAGTAGGCTCAACATCTTTCTGCAAAAGTTCTAGAGCTTCTCATATTGAGCTTGGGTGAATGTGGGGGGCTGCTGTAGTGCCAGCGTTTGCATGTGCTTCTGATTCTCTAGTTGTGGTTATACCTCCATTGGCAGTTGCAAATTCTTTGGTAACTTTTCCCTTGGTGCCTCTGAAATTGGGGGGTATCCCATGAGCTGGTAGCAATTCTCACGAAGATACCCCCTTTTATTATTGTGAGTACATTCTGTCTGTGCGGCCTTTGCCCCTTCTACGACCACGACCACAAGTTGCCATTGCAATTCCTTCTGTAGGATGTGCTCGGTCTTTGTCAATTATGGACCTCTGTGATTCATCCTGGATTAGCATGCCATAGGCCTCATTAACAACAGGGAGAGGACTCATCATCAATATTTGACTTCTTGCTTGATGGTAGGATTCATTCAGCCCCAATAAGAATTGTAATAGTTTTTATTCCTGGATCATGTTTGTGTAAGCCTTGGAAGTATAGCAAGTGCAATCAGGAAGGGTGATTAGAGCCAACTGCTCCTCCCAGAGTTCCTTCAACTTAGAGAAATAAGTAGAAACAAAAGAAGTCC
This sequence comes from Inga leiocalycina, assembly GCA_963242795.1. Classification (NCBI taxonomy): domain Eukaryota; kingdom Viridiplantae; phylum Streptophyta; class Magnoliopsida; order Fabales; family Fabaceae; genus Inga; species Inga leiocalycina. Next base: position 9,560,849 of record OY725327.1, on the reverse strand, counting down.
CTTACCTGAGAGAAGCAATCTCTCTATGTAAAGCAAATATCTGGGCTCCATTTTTCTTATCAAATCGCTCCTTAAAATCATTCCATACCTTTTATGCATTTTGAAAGAATATAACGCCTGCAGCCAATTCCTTGGAAACCAAATTCACGAGCCATGAGAGTACTACAACATTTCATCTCTCCCATTGGTCTCGTAAGGCAGCATCCTGAGATTCTCTTGTGCAAGTTCCAACCACAAATCCCATCTTGTTCTTTCCTAACAACGCAATTCGCATGGCACGTCTCCAAACCGTGTAGTTATCAGTCCCAACTAGAACATGAGTGATGATGGAGGTTCCCTGAGTATCGGACGGATAGAGGTAAAGTGGGTAGGAGAAAGGCAGGGTGTCGGCTGTGGGCTTGTCGATGACCATGAGAATGCAGAGGGGAATCACGATCAAGGAGAAAAGAAGGAACGAGAGGGCGTAAGAACTGACAATGGATGTGACTAAAGAATAGAGTAGCACTTGATTGGAGATTCTCAGTGTGTTCAAGATCAACTACCAAATTAATTTGCACCAAAGAACAAGAGTAGCGGTAAGATCGTGTTTTCAGAGCAGAGTGTCGCAAGCAAGCGTTTTCGTGTAAGGAAGATCACCGGCGAAATAAGTGGTGGCCGATGCGGAACTAAGAAGACAGTTGATGAAGTAGAAACTTGTCTCCAATGGGAGAGAGCGTGACACCAAATCGTCGAATCACACCGTGAACGACGCTGATTGGGCCTAAAATCTTGGATGCCAAATTGTCAAATCGCATCTTGAAAGGCGCTAAAGAGGCTGGAAATCTTGGTTGTCATCGATCAAGCAGGATGACTAGCAAATCCGTGTGACTCACGCCTCCAATTTCGCAAGAGCTTGACGGATCTGAACATCATGGCTTCAATGGAGAAAAAGGGGCAGGCGGCCAAGAATCTTTAACAAAACTAGGGCAGGAGGGAATGGCACGGTTAGGCTGTGAATCCCGGATGAGCTGAGCGGCGGAATGAATTGGGTTATGGTTCTTGGGCTTTCTTGGCTCTAATGGATTTGGACCATAGACTCTGGTACCATGAAGAAACCCTTCAATCTTCTACACTTCCCTTTATTGAATAATTGGAATGTTTTACATCTCGCAATATATTAAAACTTTGACAGACTACCAACTATTTATAACAAGTCTTACTCTAACTAATTGAAGCTAAATGGTGTCTTATTGAGTTATTCGACATACTCCAACCTAAAAAGTGAAATAAGTAAGTTTTCCACATTATCAATTGACTATTTCTCACAAGGAGCAATGTTTTCCCATTGGTTTATATATGGCATGTAATCATTGGGCTTGGTTATCATTAGAAGCTTTTATTTTTGCTATGTTATATGTACATCCTAATGCCTAAGAATCTATGATATGTATCATCATTATATACAAGACTGAGATCCATCTGAATGGACTAGGATCTGTCTTGATATCTTGACTTATTATTCCCCACTGATCTGCAGCATGTGACATACTTTTCTGTTTTTTTGTCCTTTTATTATTTTCCTAAATGCTCCTCCCTTCTTTTAGATGTTTATTATTTTATCGTGTCTAACACAACGGAGGCAACCTCTTTTTCTCCGTAAATTACCCTGCTCATGCATTTATTGTGATTTTAAGAAGAATGGGATTAGGCTTATGACTGTCACAATTCTATTCATAAACTGAGCTAACCATGGTGATATTGGCACTTGGATGTTGCCTTTGAGGATTATTCCGTTTGCTCGGATATTTCTAGGATAAACAGACTCTTCCTTGGTTAGAATCAAGGATACCATACCTGCAGGGAATTAGTATTTTTGCAACCAAAAACTAAGATAATGGTATGGTAGTGCAAGTATGAAGTAAAAGAAGCACTGAATGAGTAATGTATATCTTGCACATGAACGTGTGCACGTATATATTGCCACGAGGACAATGAACATTGGTCCTATATTAAATAAGAAAATAACGTTGGTGAGTGAAAGACAAGACCGTTGGTGCTTAAAATTGGTTTTTGGGGAGATTAAATGATACTCCCTCCCGTCCTAATTATAGGACATATTTACCTAACTTTGGAGAAATTAAGGATAATAGTTAAATTAGTTAATTTTATTTATTTGTCAAAAATGCTCTTATTTAATAGGGGTGATTTAGGAATACTACATGAGTCTATCATGAGGCAATCCAACCATTATCTAAATCAGTATTCTCTATCCACCTCTTTGTGTTTACTTTCATGGTATTTTATTTGGTGTATGTTTGATATTTCATGGTACCGTATGTTGGACGAGGCAATCCAACCATTATCTAAAGCAATGGGGGTATTTTGGGAAGAAATTGTCAAAAATTAAAATTTTGTCCTATAATTAGGACCAATATCAACTTCCAAATATTGTCTTATAATTAGGACCGGAGGGAGTATCAATTTGATACAAATTAAATCCAATAGCCGAAATCAATAAGAGCACCAACAGGTACAAGCTAATATTCTAACCGAATTGTGATTGAAGTTAAATCCCCTAACCGATATATAATTCAAATAAATAGACAATTTTTTGGAATCATTTATTCAGCAATAAATTCAATATTATCTTTTTGAAATACATTCTTTTAAAAATATGATATCCTATACCTTCTGTTGTATTTAATGAGCCCTTCAGCCTTGAGCTCCGTCCTTGGAACCTGGTAGTGAAATAATTGAGGTTCAATTAAAATATTGAGAAACAAAACCTAATGGACAAGGAACTGAGCAGCAGTTTCAGAAAATGCGGAGCTTCAATTCAACTGTTCCCATCTCAACAAAGGAAGAAAAATTCCAAAACTCAATAAAATACAAAAGAGGGTGGGGATGGTAAAGTGACAGAGAAATAGCCTTCACACCACATGCATCCCCTTTTGTTTTATCTTTTCTTTTGGGATTATCACCTCCTACAATCATTGCACGGAATGAAAAGAAATAATTGTGGGACCCCCTTTCATTCAATCAACTAGTGGGAACCAACAGCATAGCTCCCTTATGCAAAGGAGTCGGAACTGTGTCAGGATTTGTTAAACTTTGTCTGTAAAAGCATCTACTTTCCTCGTCGGAATAGTGTTGTCTCAAATTTCAGTTTAGGTTCAAAGCTTCATAGATAATATACTTTAGCAATTTGATTCAATATCTTTGTTGGTAATTGATGTGTTTTGTTTTGTAAAGGTTGTGCTGCCACAATTCTTCCTATGTGTTTTGTTTAGAATTTGGTTGGTAACTTCAATGTTTTGTTCTATTTGTAACTTTGTACTGGAAGAATTCTTCCTATTATTTTAGGAATTTAATATCCCAGCAGAAATTTTTGTGCTGGAATAATATTTCCTATTATTAGGAGTGGTTTAGTGGACGATCATTGGAATTTTTTAATTTTTTTTGGGTCGTTTCATGTAAAAATATTTTCTTAAAAATATTATAAGTCATTGGCGCTCTCCATTTCTTGGCAGATTCCCTTATTACTATAATACATGGATTAGTTTGAGACATTAAAAAATTACAATGCAATATTAACATTGTATTGAGTAATTAAAAAATTCCTAGTTTTTCTTGTGCATGTAATTTATGAATTACTACTAACTAATCATTGTGGAGATACTCTTGAGTATTCAAATTTAAATTATGCATGATAGTACTTAAAAATGGGTCCTCTAGATAATTCCTATCAATATAAAAGGTGCGTTAGTCTCGATACATGCATTAAATTACTGGAAGATATCATCATAAAGAAAAACTAGGATATAGAAAAAAAAACAATTATTTTGTTTGCCTCTGTGAAAGCAACTGTTATCAAAGCGTTATTCATATCAAGTTGGCCATGAATTTAAAGTGATACTGACGAGTGCTTTTATTATTGAAAATGACATTTTAAATCAATCTATACGATGCCATCACCTGGAGCACATGTGGCTTGGGTATGGATGGTTGATTCTTGTAAATTAGTTAGTTGGAATTTATGTTTGCATATCAAGTTGCATTGTGATGTGTGACTCATTCATTTTGCTGGTGTTAGAGGTCAATATGATGCAATTTACATGATCTTATACAGAAATAGTGAAGTTGAACTATTTTGTTCAAATTCTTTCCTGGTCGTTTTCTCCTTTGACATTCATATTGAACACAAATATCTTTTGATGACCAACCAAATGTATTTATAGTAAAAATGATTATCTCCCAAAAGTATATGCTACACTTATGATATTAATTACAGGATATTTGAATTGAATGATGTCACAGATATTTGTAGGCAAATTGAAGGACACGGTTGTTTCTATTATTGATGGTCATTAACTGGGAGGAAGTGCGGGAACCGAATTAAAGAAGTGTAGCTTTCTTGCTGTGTACCTTCTCTAGTTCTGCTGGTGAGGCCCCTCTGCCCCTTTTATTAATTAACAAGTTTACCTATACGGAAGAGAAAATACTCATGTTAGATATTTTCCAAATATGTTACGGTTATCTAAATTCTAACTCAAAACTGATTGAAAAAATTGTGCTGTAAAGGATTTTTAAAATCAAATATTTTCTTGTTTGAAAGCTATGTGCATTTTCAATAAGTCAGCCAGAAGCGACATGTTCTTCATGTAATTAGTGGCTGGAATGTCACGTATTTTATGTTTAATTAAATGATTAATTTCCAAAAACAAAGATGTTTGATGGACAAGACCTGAAGTAAATGCCAAGGGACATATTTACTGGTGCTTGCGGTAGAGTTTCGCAAAAACAAAAGAGTGGTCAAATTTTGGGCGCCGAAAATGGCAATCAAAGGGTACAGTTTTACCATCCCCACACAAAATCATTTACTATTTTAAGTGTTTCACTATTTACTTGACCTGTTCTGCACGAAGACTTGGACCTGGATATCAAATCTTGGATTAATTCTATTCTATTGACAGGTGAAAGATACCAGTAGGGTCGGTCTGGGGCATTCACATTATGGAATCTCTGTGGACATGTGAAAGATTTAATTGATTTATTAAATCACTGAAATTAAAAAAAACATTTATCAAGATGTCGCTATTTTGAAAATTAACGAGGTTAAAATTGTTCATTAACAAAAAAGAATAAATTTCTTTCTCTCTCGGTATCTAACTTGGCATAGGATGCAGTATTTTGGTAGAATATAAAACATGAGTGTAATGACCACCTGAGGCCATTTCAATTGCAAAACGCCAGTCATATCGGTGGTAAATACTACCTCCGGTACTACTCAATATAAAATTTTATATATGTATGAGATGATATTCTATATTTAGGATTGAAGGTAGTGATATATAATGAGTTATACTATTTCTATTATTAAAGGATAATCTAGTTGTTCAGGTAGTCAGAACTCGTAAAATTATAGATTCAAATTATGCTGTCAATGTAAGAATGTTGTTAGTTGATTATATGTAAGTATCTCTATAATACTCTGCAAATTAAGAGATGTGCTCTCACTCTCCTAAGTTTTTTCCTACTAGAAGTTATACTATTTTTTTCAGCAATAAAAATATATTTAATTTCTCTGGTAAAAAATAGATATATATTTAATTCAATCTCTAATAATGCATAAAATGATAAAACAGTGGATCCAAGGGGATGGAAAAGAGAATGGTAGAAAAGACGAAAGCTTGAAGGTTGAAGCCCAAAGCCCAAAGAAAACCCAAGAATTGATGAAAAAGAATAATGGGGAAATTGGTGGGGTAAGAAAAAGAGAATATATATAAATGCAGTAAAGAACAAGAGAGAAGGACGCGTGCAGTGGTGGGATTCCTTTATAAACGTGAACACCCTCCGTTTCTCTCTCCCTCCCGAACTCCCAATTAGTGAAGGGACACCTCACCCACTCCGTCCCGTTCGCCACCACTCTCTCCGTCCGACGGTTTCTAATTTCTCTGTTGGATTACATCTGAGGCCCTTCCAAGCTTCCCTATTTAATCATCGCTCCCTCTTCTCCTCCAAAGGTACTGATTATTTCTCCTTTCTCCTAATCCATCTAGTTTCTCTTTATTTTAATTTCCCCGTATTCGAATCACTCGAGTATCTCTCTGATTTCTTGTTGAATCCTATCCATCCATTTGAATCTCATGTTTCAGATTCCTCCTCCTTTCACCTGCTTCATCCTCTGACCAAAAACCGTAGCTTTCCCTTTCTCTTTGTTCTGACCACCACCCTGAATTTTCAGGCGAGGAAACCGAGTTAAATGTCGTCGTCTGTCATTTCAAACCCGGTGACGAACACCGACCGGTCACGTGACGCTACCAAAAGGAGGAAGAAGAAGAAAGCTCAACTCAAGCAACAGCTGGAGGAACAGAACCATATCAAATGGAAGTCCCCTGCTCAGCAGCAAATATACTCCTCCAAGCTCCATCAGGCCTTGGCCAGAGTCAACCTCCGATCTTCTGGTTCTGCCGCCGGTGATGCGCCCCGCCGCGCTAAAGCCGTCCGCGAAGCCGCTTATAGAGTCCTTGCCGTCACTGCAAAGGGGAAGACCCGGTGGAGCAGAGCCATCCTAACCAATCGGCTCAAGCTGAAGTTCAGGAAGCACAAGAGACAGAGAGTCACGGCGGCGGCAGCTGGGCCGGTCCGGTCGAAGAAGCCGAGAGTGAGCGTTCTCCGGCTGAAGGGGAAGGGCTTGCCGGCGGTTCAGAGGAAAGTAAGGTTTCTGGGGCGGTTGGTCCCCGGTTGCCGGAAACAGCCAGTGCCGGTGATATTGGAGGAAGCTATAGATTACATATCGGCGCTTGAAATGCAAGTCCGAGCCATGAGCGCGCTGGCTGACCTTCTTTCTGGGTCCGGCGGTGGTTCAAGTTCCTCGGCGCCATCCAGCTGATGACACGACGACACTTTTGGCGTATATACGCCAGTTGTCATTTTTTTCCCTTTTTTAAAAAAATGTTATTATTATTATTATTTGCCTCCCATCTTCTTCTTCCTCCTCTCTCTGCTCTGTCTCTTGCAAGTAAAGCTTTCTGTTGAAGTACATATCCTTCATCCTCTGTTTTTCTCTCCAGCTGATTCATTCTCTTTCTCTCATACTTACCATCAAACTTTGGTTCTCCATTCTTACTATATATATATATCTGTATGATTGAATCAATATTCCCCACTCTCCACTCTTTCTTGTTCTGTAATACACTGTGAATAAATATACTCCAGTATGCTTGCAGCTTTAAAACGTCCTGAAATTGATACAGACTGGTGACAAAAAATTTGGACAGTGAGATATGAGACGTTAGCATTTTCCTTTAGAGATTTAATACTATAAATGCAAGCATACTTGTTTAATTTTTATTCTTTCAAAATTTCACCGCCCTAATTCCTTGGCGAAGCATGGGAGGGGATAATTTATGAAGTAGTGAAGAACCAGAGAAGCTAAGGACATTATGAATGGGGTGAAGTGGCGGGTTTAGAATTGGTGGATTAGATTACACTTTTGGTAAATAAGATCAGAGAAATCAATAATAAAAGGATAAATAGTGATTCGTTACTTAATTTTATATGTTAAGTATAAATTTATTTTGGAAGTTTTTTTTTTCCCTTTAAAATAGATCAGAGTACTCTCCCTTCATTTAGGACTTGAATTTAATACCTGTCATATCAAGAGTGTTAAGGTTAAATTCCTTCTAACAATTGAGTTTTTCATGATTTGAATTTATGATGGAGTGAGATTATTTATCATCTAAACTAATAATTTTTTTGTTGTCTTAAAAAAATTTATTTAAGAATAATGTTTTCATGAAAATTTTTTTAAACTTGACAGTAGAAGATGCTTAAATTTAACATTTTCGGGGTAACCTTTAAAGGAAAAAAAAAAAACTATCAGGTGCTCATGAGTATGAGTATGAACTTGCCGAGTAAATTTGGATGTTAACCCTAGTATTAGTAGGAGTCGGCAGCTTTTGATGATTGGGTCTAATACCATCAAAACGGTTACATCCATGAAACTTGCAACATTCATGAATGTTAGGTGAGCTCAGAGTTTGTACTGCTTAAAAGGACAAACCCCTTCAATGCCACTCTTGTTTCCAACATTTCATGAGATACTATGGAGTAGCGTATGTATCCTCCTACTATATACTCATATTACATATATATATATATATATGATATGTGTGTGTGTGTGTGAGATTTGAGAACAGGGCAATAATTATATGGGTCACTGTGTGTGTCAGATCAGTGACTGAAACCCCAACCATTTTATAAGTCACAAGTCACCCTTGACACATAACACATGCAATCCTAAAAGTGGCCGAAAGTTCCAACACAACATAGGAAACTAATATTACTCAAACACAAATGAACGACCTAACATCCCATGTGCCTTTGTCCCCCGTGCACGCTCTTCTCTGCCCAAAGAGAAATCAAACCATAATCCTCAAAGATTATTACACCATTTGGTTTGTTGTCTCTCACAAGAAATAAGCACAGTTTATTATGGCTTACACGTTATCAGAATTCTTCGCACCAACAACACCACTTACATCGTATTTATTCAATTAATGCAAGTGCTAGAAGCCCAACATCGAGAAGTGGAAGCACATGGAAGCATTCATTCCAAAACACATATTTTCATCACTTCACTTTTTTAACAGCAATTCGCCCCCATGTGCACTTTTATTCTTCTCTCTCACTCTCTCCTCTTCCAAACATAAAGTTAACACCATTTCTTCACTATCATCTCAAACCCCTTAAAAACTAAAAACAAATACATATCAAATTTAACTAAAGAAAAAATCACCTCGAGGTCTAAACAAAAAATGTAATCATCAAAGACTTTTAAAAGCAAGTAATATGAATCTGTTCTTATTTCCTATGTGATCAGAACTTGTTATTGTATAATTTCTTTTCCAAGACATCATAGTAATTTTTCCAATTTTTTTCTTTTATTCTGGAAATTTAAGTTTTTTTAGACTAAAGGATGAAGAGTAAAAGTCACTCTTTTTGGAGGTGGGCCATAAAATTTTTTAATCTTAACTACTTTAAAATCTCCTACAAATATAAATAAATACAGGCCTCTTGTGTCTTCAGTCAACAAATGTTTGGCATCTGTCATTAATGAAGCTTCATATTCAATATTCATGTCGCTTAGGAAGCAAATAAACATAGTGATTAGTGATCCATCGCATTTTGGTTGATTTGAAAACTCGTGTCACGTTGTCCAAAAAAAAAACTCGTGTCACTAATTCTGTAACACAAATGTTACCATCTACCACAACCTAAACACCATTAAAAAAAAAAAAGAAGATTATTCATCGTGAAAATGATAAGTGGTTATTATAATAAGAAAAATAATTAACCATTTATTATTCCCAGCATGCGTGTGGTTTTATACTTCTTTTATGATCACACATTTCTTATTTCAAACACATGTTTTCTTCTGAGAAAGAGTTATTCTCACTTACTCCTGACTTCTCAGTTAGCATTTATCTAAGAATGGATAATTAATTAATTAATTTACTTTTTGTCTTCATGTTAACTCTGTGGGTGTACCTAAGCTATCTAATGGATGGTTTTGCGCCAACCGGATATACAAGGACAAGCCAATTGCAATATAGTACATAAAAGCCATTTCATTATTTATAGAAAATTTTGATTAAATTGGATACCACCTATAAACGGTTACGTTATATAATTTAATAGGTAAGAAGCCCCGTTAAGGAATCTAGGTTTTTAATATAATTAAACCTCATTAATTAATTTGAAAATCTTAACTAATTAATACTACTACTCTCCAACATATACATTGACATCATGTAATATATACATGCATGAACACACACATATTTCATTAGGTTTCCTAAACATGTACGCTCTAAATAGGATTGTTTATTTATTGTGTTTTTTTATATAAAAAACATAATTAAAACCTTACATGTTTACATATAATATTAAGAAAATACCCTTTTCACGTGAAAATACTATTCAAAAATGCCATATATGTGTGCGCGCGTGTGTGTTTACACCAAAACTTCTTTCTTCAAAGATAAGTAAAAGCTAGGGAGAAGGAAAGAAAGAAAGCATCATGGAATACATTAGTTAAGATTAATAAATATAATAAGCAATAATATCTTGGTAAGAAATAAGAGTTGTCATTCTATCTTTTACAAAGAGATATAAACACCAACTAACATAAATAAAATGAAATAATGCCACTTGACATTTAAAAGGAGAAGTCGTCTGATTTAAAGAACATAGAATATGCCGATATATATACTATTATTAAAAAATTAAAAAAAAACAGAAGAATAGAACTTAAATAAAAATAAATAAAGCAGTTAATAGTAGTTCATGACAGCCAAGTATTAATATGATTATTCCCCAATTAGGACTAGATTTGGGAAATTAAAAGGGGCACAAAAAAGATGCCTATGGCTAGTAATACCTGTAATTAATTTAAAGTGACGATAAGTAGCACTAACTCTTGAAAATATAATCATATAATAAATAATAGGAACATGGAGGCTCCACAAAGCATCTAATCGTTAGTGCTTAGCATGTGGCATACTTCAAATTAATACATTAATAATGGTGTGTGCCTCAAAGTAATTGGTTCTGCTTAAAATTTGCGACTGTTTCTGCCTGCTTTATCAAACACTAGCTACCTATAAACAAAAAAAGTGGGTGAGGATCATATAGCCTTCAAGAACATTTGGAGAATAAACCTTATTATCTCGAGTTTGTGACCACACATTGAAAGATGATAATTTCAGGAATAAATTTAATTACTCATTGTAATTTTATAGAAAATGAGTAGTAAACAATATTGGGCCGGGGGTAAATTATTACACAAATTTCCCCTACGGTTTTTAAAATTAGATTCGTTTTTTTCCCCCTTCTAATTCTAATGATAAGGATCTTTTTTTCAAGTTTTTCTAAAATCATATAGGGAAAATTAGGGAGAACGATCAGGAAAAAATAATATTTATTGTAAAGGATTTTAGAAAATGTAAGTATTTAGAAAAATCAAATTTTAAAATAATAAATTATCCTTAGCCAAATTTCCTACAGTCTCTCATTCAATTTCTCCCATATCCTATTTTAAAACTAATTTGAATTTAATTTTTCACCAAAAATTTATTTTGATAAGAATTTCTTCTTCGCTTGTTGATGAATGATGATGATTGGGGTTACTTAATGTTTATAAAATTTTCATACTCTCTCCTATCTTAATTATAAGACCATATTGACCAATTTCACGTACGATTCTTAAGGAGTACTAGTTAACAATAGTTAACTTGTAAAAATGTGGGGAATATGTGAGACTTTTTGATTTTGTCGTTCCCTGAAATTAGTGACTACTATAAAGTGTGTATAGGATTTAAAAGCATATATTAACAACTGGGTGCAATCAAGGAAGAGAAATATTTTAAAAAATATTAACTACCACATCTTTGCCTGATATTTATGATCAAATAAGGCTTTAAAACTTTGCATTATGAGCGAAGGAAATATAATATTAAGCGCAAGGAATTCATAAAATTTAAAGTACTTAATCAATAATGGTTAGATACTTGGATATATCATGACCTGAAACATATATACGGGTAAAGTAAATGCTTTACTTCAACACAAATAAAAGACTCTAACTTTATTAACTTACAATGCAAGATCATTAAAAGATAGATTAATTATCTTATTCTTAACATATCACGTAATAACTTTTTGCATTTTCCTTACATTAATTATATTCATACAAAAGTTCGCTTATATATATTTCTTTTGTGAGAATGAAGCTTGAGAGTTGAGACTATTTGATAATATCCAAAGAAAAATCATTAGCAAACATGTGCTATGTCAAGCCTCACCCCAACACCATAACCTTATTGCCACCCACTTGCTTTAAGCCAAGACGTAAGCAATTACCAAAAACTTCTTCTATATATATATATATATAATATTCTCCAATTTTTTTTTTTGTTTGATGATGATGATGAATGAATGAATGCTTTTTCCATGTGAGAGTACAACAAAAGTTAAGAGGAAAGAAAAGGACAAGCATTTGCTAAACCTACATTATTTGTTTAAAAGCTTTGTCTAAACCCACATGGATGGGTCATAGTTTGTCCACTAAACTCACCAAAATGAAAAAAGAAAGAAAAGGGAAAAAAAGAAAATAAAGAATAACAAGAAAGGCGCGGGCGCGGGCGCGCGCACACACATATATATAGTGTAGTGTATAGTGACAACCCCATAGGTCAGCTCCACTAGCTTGTGTGTGTATGTGTGTGTGTACTTGCTTCGTTTTCTTTCTTGCCGACAAACTTTGCAGGGTTTAAAACAGATTAGTATTAGGGTTTCCTTACTTTTTCTTTTTTTCACCTCTCTTTGTTTAAAGAATAGTCTGTTCTTACAATTCAAGCGTCATTGTCTTCTTTAGGACAATATCGTCACAATCTTATTCTGCGTCCATGAAGCTTAGTTATTATCTATATTGGCATCAAACATATGAAATGACAAAGACATATGAGAAACAAGTTACACAACATGATAACATATTAATAACTTTCGGATGACTTTGCTTTAAGAAACAGTTCGTCGACATATTGTCCAATGTCGTCGATCGCTGCTTATTATGCTCGTTTGAGATAGCTCATTTTGTATTTATAAGTGCTTATAAATCATTATTTACAATATACAAGGTAAATATATGAAAAGAGTATTATCTCGACTTACGTAATAAGCACTTATTGCCCAAAAATAAGCTATCTCAAACTCCCCCTAAGTCAATTGATAGAGAGTTAATAAGAGCAATTGATAATAAAATTAAATTATTGCAAAAAATATATCTCTTAAATTTTATTAATTCTAAAACTTATAACAGATATCCCCTAATTAACAATTGACCTCTTCTTAATTTTTACTAAATTACTCCATTTATATTTTTTAATTTTTGAAACTTACAATTTTATAAAAATAAAAATTATTTAATAACACATATTTCTCCTGAATTTCAATGAAATTGGTGCAAAAATTTGTTGAGAGATGTGAATAATTTAAAAAAGGATTAATATCATTGTTAGTTCTTATAGTTTGATTCAATTTTAATTTTAATCCCTATAATTTCAAATATTTGGTTATGTTCCTCATAATTCCATAAGAATTTAGTCTGTCTTTAATGGTTAATCCCTATATTTTTAATGAGTTTTGATTTTGATCTATTTAATCTCAAACAAAGTCCTTATGAACCATAGGAAACCAAAATCAATTATTTGAAATTACATAAAATAAAACTAAAATTTTGATTACACTGTAAGGATCAACAATAATATTAACCCTTACAACAAACAAGAAGTTAGTGTACTTTAATATTTTTTTTTTCTAAGAAACGCTCTTGTAAGTCTGAGAATAGATGACATGTACGCATAGCTTTGATGAAATTCAATATGCATTCTAAAAAAATTATTCAACATCAGCTCAATATCCATTGATTTCGCTGGTGTACTACTTAAAAAGAAATTTCAAGAACATATTTGTTCCAAAGTTTGGTAAAAAAGTGAAAGAAATTTGCATAATTGGATGTGAGAAAGTATATATATTGATGGGAGAAGCCATTAGTTAGTTTAATTTTGGTGTGATGGTTTTTGATGTGTCACTTCACCTAATTATAGCAATTGTGCCTTAATTTTCTTAATGACACACGTGAAATTAGCTAGATATATGGAATCAATGATTAATGGCATCTCTAATAATTGTGGATCCAATTATATATATTGTCAATGTTTATTTGTTTGGATTATAGGGTTTGTAGTTGGCCAGCCACATTATTATTAAGGATTATATTTACATTAAATTCCTTATATCCATTATATCAAGTTCTTCAATTACACGTAACCACGTATTTTATTTTTTTCATATGAGTTTATAATTAAATGATAATAATTTAAAAATAAAACACATGATCATATATAATTAAAGAATTTGATGAAATATAAATAAGAAACTTGATATACGTATTTTCCTATTATTAACTAGAAGGAATTATCAATTACCTTTGGATTAGACGATCGTGGATGGATCGGATACCCTTCTTTCTAATTTAATTCTTAAAAAAAAAAACTTAAAATCAAAACAATCAGTTACTTCAAATTCTCTGAAACCTGACTTAATCCAGAAATTAAAGTTAGAAAAGTTTAATTACTCAAAAATTGATTTAAATTTAAATTATGGGTTAAGAATCTGAAAATTGATATGACTTAGGCTGATAATTTTGAACACTTCTCAAATCGTAAATTACATGTAAGACATATTTTGTAATACTCTTCTCTTTATAAATTATTTTCAGCATATTTCACACAGACTAACAAAAAATCAACAACTTTATTAACTTTGTCATAAAATCATCAACTTTTCAACTTTATTTCTATTTAATGTACATTATACTCTATCTGGTATTTAATATAATACACCAACTAACAAATATTCTTGGTCTTTTTTGTAAGGCACTTGCAAGTTTCTGACAAGCATTTAATTTATTTTTTCATGTTTGCCCATATTTAATAAAGGTAGTGGAAGAGAGTAATAATCAATATGATATTTGAGTTTGATGCAATTAATAAGAGTTCAGATGAATTTTAAGATAACTTTAATGCTTTTAACTATTTTTATTGATTTGAAAGAGTTGGTGGTTGACGCCTTATATATGATAAGGACCAGAGGGAGTATATCAATACAATAATAAATAAAGAGTAAAATTATACGTTCATGCAAGAGTTGTAATATAGAACATCCTTTTAGGAATATTATTGATGACATCGGGTTAGTCTTACATAGGGATTGGCAAGTGATATTGAGACATGCTCCTAGAGAAAAATTAGGGTTTGTTTCGCAACACGTTTGAACAAAAAAAAAAGCCCAGTAGCAGCCAAAAGCCCAGTTGCCACAAGTTACCTCTGTTTGGGAATGCGTTTTATTTTGCTGTGCTTATAGAAAAAACGTAGCTTCTCTGTGAAGCTGAAAATCAAAGCTTTTGACTGAGAAAAAAGGAGCTTCTCTAGTAATAATACACAATAAGATCCCCTTTTTTTTTCGGTAACGAGCTAGACTCTTTTTTTGTAAAGCAAGAATTACCTTAACAGATTCATGCTATTAATATTTATATGTAATATTTATCACAAAATATAATTAAAATTTTTTATTTTATCAAATTTTATTTATATTTTATAACTTCAATTATCATAATATATACAAATAATATTTATATAGGACCAAATTATTATAATACTTATATGTAGTATTTATCACAACATATAACTGAAACTAGACTTATAAATATAGGACCAAATTTTTTTTTGTCAAAAAAGACTTCTAAAGAGGACCAGAGTGGTAGTATTCAATAAGATTTATGCTATTTTCAATTATTTTTCATCTTAACAGGCTTTTTAAACCCTAATCCAAACATGTTTAAGGTTAGAAAAAAAGTCACTTCTGCCACCGTCAATCTAAACACAAATCACATCTACAATCTAACTTTTTTTCTATCTGACTTTTTCAAAAGCTCATCTGTAAAAAAAGCTCCTTCTCCACTGCTAATCCAAACAGGCACTTAGTCACAGCCGATCACCTTGCGAAATTTTCGCATAGTTTCTATATCCTTGATTAAGCTCCACCTACTTTCCATAAGGTGAATCTTGTGATGAAGGAGCTTAACCTGCTATACTCTTTTATGTTTAGAGCTTAATGACATACAGTTTTTTGTTTAAAAAAAATATACTCCTTCTTGTCCTTTTTATACTTTTATTCTTATTGCGTAAAACGAATTGGTGGTTAAGATTAGTTAAAAACAATAAATATGTAAAAAATATCATATTTCTTCCAAATATGGCCCTGTGTATGAAAAGAGTATAGGAGAGAGAATGAGTAACAAATATAAGAGAGTACCACTCAGGTCCTATTTATAAGTTTTTTTTGACCAAAAATCTTGGTCCTATTTATAAGTCCATTTTCAGGGTAGTAAATGCATTTTGTACCTTTTTACCCCTATTAATTGCAATAAACAAAAGGAATTTATCCATGTTAACTTTTGGAACCAATCATAGATAAGGGCAAAATTGGAAATTTAGCCCATAGTAAATGAGTTAACTAACTCTCCTTGGTATATGAGAATTAGTTAAAAAGGACTTATAAATAGGACCAGAGTGGTATGAGTATAAAATACGAAAGAGAATGTGTAATAAATGAGTAAATGAAAGAGAATTAGTAATGAGTAAGGGATAATTAATATAAAGATGTATATTTAAAAGGGGTAGAAAAGAAAAAAAAATAGTTTAAATTTGGGTTAAGGGCCTTAAATACCTTGGAAGTATTAGTTGAAGGGCATAGGGCACCTGGAAGTTATCTGTTAGCCAAAAATGTCCCGGAAGTATTAAAAACAGGGCAGATCAAACCAAACCAGATGGAAATCTGATATTTTTTCGTTAAGATCCGGGGCATTTTTTGTTTGATTTGCCTATTTTTAATACTTTCGGAGCATTTTTGGCCCACAAATAACTTTCATGTGCCCCATGCTCTTCAACTAATACTTCCAAGGTATCTGAGGATCTTATTCCTTTAAATTTTGATATACAAGGAAAAAGTTGCTTATAAATATGACTAATCCAAAAAAAGAAAGAAAATTGGTTATAAAAATAACCGGAGGGAGGGAGTACATTCATATAAAAAGTTTCTTCTATCAGCCTTGTAAATATTACTAGAGGAGTATCAAATAAAAAAAAAATTAATCCACTGATCTGGGTTGAAAGTTACAGTTAAGCAGCCTATAAACAACACGCACAGAAATTATCATATTGAGCCATGATCATCTGGTTTCAAGTCAACGGTCATGACAGATCCAGTTGATTAATATGTTAATATTAAATAATTAATGGTTTGTAAAATTAATCATAGTATGCATTTGTAATGGATCAGTTCAAATTAATGCAAATTGATTTGGTCCTAATCATCTAATGTGTCGTTATGTTATTGGATTTGCCAAATTAAGCATATCTGAGTTGTAATTTGTTTAAAATAGGAGCAGTAGTAGGGTCAGGGTGCTAGCTAGCTAGCTTTTAAATGACTTTAATTATTATATGAGATTCAGGATAAGAATCAACATTAACACTAATCAATTAGCGTGCAAGAACTTTGATTATTTTTCAAAGGCACTGTTTATGATTAAGACATTCTATTACATCAATTCCCAGCTTTATTAAAATTTACAATTAACTCGCGTTATTTAACCCTATCTACTCCGTTAGCCCCAATCCTTTCTCGATTTCAATCTTTTTTTAAATATATATATATATATATATATCAGTAAAGTGAGACCAAATAATGATTTATAAATCAGACCCAGCATCATCACCAAGAGAATCTGGACCTATCCAGATCGAATAATTAATTAACGTGTTAGTGTGTCTATTCTTCAGTGCAAAAAAAAACATGTTATTATCAACGAAATTATCCACAGAATTATTTTTATCAGCAATTTCCAACGGATTACTTACGCATTTTCCGTGGGTGGGTTTTTGACTGAAAAATTCAGTCCAAAAATTCCGTTAAAAAATATATTTTCTGATGGAATTATTGACGGAAAAAAAATTCTATCAATCACCGACAAATTACTCACGGGATTCCATGGATAATTTTAAAACTGAAATTACTGACGGAATTCCATGAGTAATACATAGGTAAAATTAATAAATTTTTTTATTATATTTTGATAATTTATATAAAATAATAAAAATAAAAAGATAAAAGGAATCTATAAAAAATAAAAATATTCAAATATCATAAAATTAATATTTAATGTAATATATTAAATATATATATATATATAATATTATTAATAAAATTATAAATGAAATAAGAAATTAAAAATTTTTAAATTTTATATTATAAAAAATATATGATTATATATTTAATATTATATATATTTATCTTAATATTATATTTGTTTTTTAATTATTACATTATATATATTATTATGTGAACAAATAACGTAAAGTCAAAGCAGCTCAACTGGCAAAGGCATTAGAATACACACTAAAGGTCTAAGGTTTGAATCCCACCTTTGTCACAAAATACAACAATTATCTCACAGAGCACGTGGCGCAAGATTAGAAGGACATGTGGCCCTCACTCAGGGGTGGCCACATGGCCTTTTTTTAGGGTGTCATGTGGATTTGACTGAAATTCGTCGGTAATTACCGATGAAATTTTTTCATGGATAATCCATCAGTAAGATTCCATTGGAAAATTCTCAAAAATTCCATCAGCAAATTAATTTGTCACGTACTTTTTAGAAATGGAACGTATTCCGTCGGTAATTTGATGTTTTTTTGTAGTAGTTCATTTGCAACTTCTAGCGTTGTACACAATGTTGCTATCCAAGGAATTGATGAAAGCGCACATACACTTGTACAAAAAAAGATTTTTTAAACCTGATAAAAAGGGTTTTTTTTTAAAAAAAAAAATCAGTTCTAAAATTGTCTTAGATAAGAACGATTTAAAAAAGTTATGAATTTTTTAGACCGGTTATTATATATGGCATCAATCGAGTCTAAAAAAATGTCACTTTTAATTTAGATGAGTTATTGCATTGCAACAACAAATTCATTAATTTCCTTAGCAACATGACACAATCAAAGATATGAAGAAATGAAAAGAGAAGGGTTAAAGTTAATTAAAACAGATGGAGTAGATAGTGTGGAGCTTTAGCTAGTAGGCAAGAGGCAAATGCGATAATATAAATATCGGATAATGAAAGCTGGGATGATATGATCTCTTTGTCTTTGTGTGTGTGGGATTGATTAGAGCCACTTGCATATAATATATAGTTAATGAAGAGTTTATTAAGAAATTGCGAATTTCGATCCAAACAAAAGAATTAAGAAATTGGGAAAGCAAATTAAAGGCTACTTTTCTTCAGGCATTTGAAAAACCATTACAGAAAGAAGGGGACCAACCTTCAAAGATACATCTAAACCAAGAACTCCATTATTCATTGCGACACCTATTATAAATGGTTAAGATTAATTAAAAATAAAAAAGTGTAAAAAATGTCATGTCTTTTAAAAATATTCCTTTATTTATGAAAAGAGTCTAGGAGAGAAAATAAATAAAAACATAAAAGAGAATAAGTAGAAAATATAAGAGAGAATGAGTAATAAATGATTGAAAGAAAAAGAATTAGTGGTGAGTAGAGAATAATTAATATAAAGTTATGTATTTATTAGGGGTAGAAAGAGAAAAACTAGTTTAAATTTTAATACACAAAAAAAAATGTTTATATTAAAGACTCACCCCATAAAAAAAAGTTATTCATAAAAAGAATGGAGAGTATATTTTTGCCACCACTTTACAATATACTTGAGTAAATAATTAATTAACATGTCTAGCTGACCAAGGTTTGGGACCTTGGAGGGGAGGGGTGGTGTGTGTGTAGACTTTGTTGTTTGTGTAACTATGTCTTAGAATTCTCTCTTTGCAAAGTAATTTCCTTTTCTTTTTCTGAAGGTATACTTAATTTTTTTTCCGTAAATTTTATTTGTTTAACATTGGTTCTGATGCCACATTCTGTGGGGAAAACAAACATAGAAAAGGGAAAACTAGAGTCCAGGAACACTATTAAACGAGTTCAAAATTTCAACATAGTGATGAATCGATTATCGTAATTATCTTGTCGTAAAAATTGCAAACAAAAATAGTGAAAGTGAATTCAAATACGTTTGATGTCCAAACCCTACATATACAACCTCATTTTCTAAGTTTACACATCAACCAGCAACACAATCATGCACACACATACACTCTCGTATCATGAAACTGTTGAATAAAAGTCTCTCCCATATTTAAATTTTATTTATTTAATTTCCATGGAGCAAACAATATCTTTAACTCATTGGCCAAAAAAAAAAAAAAAACAATATCTTTAACTCAGATTTGGATTCACACAGACAAATGGGAAAAAAAGTACGCATTCACATGGCTATCTATTTTTTTTTGGAAGGCACATGTATTTTTCTATTTGAAGTAATTTTATTCTAGACATTGTGATGCACTAGAGTTAGGAATCAGGGCCGGCCCTTGACGGGCCACGGCCTAACAGGGCCGGCCCTAAAGGGCTCGGGGTTAGGAAAATTATAGTTTTTCAAGGCCCAACCCGAGAGCATCAGGGCCAGGGCCAGACCGCAGGGTCGGAAAATCCTTTTCACAATATTTAACTATTTTTCCTGCGTATTTTCCCCAAAGAGATATAATTAGTAAATAACAACAATTAAAGTTCTAATTTAATACATAAATGTTATCAACATTAAGGTTTAAATAACACGTCTCTTGCAACAAACAAACACAGTTACTAATCTATAATCAAAGGTAAAATCATGTCCATAAATAACTTACACAAAGGCCAAAGTATAAGAAGGTAAGAAGCTAAATACTCTAACCTCTAAACAACATGAGTATGACAACTATCATTTTCACATTCTTCGCCACTATCATCAATTTCAAGGACATTTAATTGTGTTTCACTTTGAGCAGTAGGTTCAAGTAGTCAAATAATCACAACCTCCATAAAAAATTATACTCTATCAGGCAGAATAGTATATAATATAATTTTAGTCTAAATAGGCAAAAAAATATACTCAAAAATCACAATATGATTCAATTAGACAAAACAATATACTCAAAAATTATACTCTATACAATAAGAGGATAGAATGACATATAGATTCAATAATGTAATTCAAAAATGTAACATAGTTCCTTTCTAAATAAAAATTATAAAAAATAAACGGGCCTAAAGAGCCGGTCCGAGGCCCTCTAGGGCCGGCCCTTTTAGGCCCGACTTCCTTTTAAGGCTTCAATTTATAAGCCCGGCCCTTGAAGGGCCAAGACCTAAAAGAGCCAGCCCGACGGGCTCAGCTCATTTTTCCGGCTCTATGATGCACTAAATATGGACATCTCTCCTAATAAAGATTAGAGCTTAATTCACCATGTTAGTCCTTTCGCTAAACCCAACCACCGTGAGTCAAACTATCCATTTTGCAATCAATAAGTGCTAGAGGGGCCCATATCTCAAGGAACCTATGGGACTCAATCCAAGGCCACCAGCCCATCACATGCAAGGAACAATTTAAAGTAGTAAAAGGCCCTATTAGGATTGTTGGGGTTCATTTCTTCAATATACCAAAGTGGCCCAAATTCTAAGCTCTTGCGGGAACAGACGAAACGACAACAGATAGATTGTCGTCTTAGCAGTCCGCTGCCCCGAAGGTGTAGGTGTCTCCGTGACTTGACACTGAGGGGATGGTGGCTTCACCGTCGTCTTCGGGGGTGATGGAACGAAGAGGAATACCTGGAACTTGGTTCCAGACGATGTCCCGACTTATCTCTCGATGTTAATTCCAACCCTGTCTTCCTTCAACAAAGGTCTTATCTCTTACTCTTTATTGTTTTCATTTTCCTTTCCTATTATTTTCAACTCGTCCAATGCCTTTCAATATTGACTTCAGATTTCTAGTTTGACCTCCGCCCATAAAAAACAGGGCACTTTTTGGCATATTGGTAAATAGTATATTCACTTCCTAAAACAAGCACATATTTTATCATTTGCTTTATGCAGAGGGATCATTTTTATTTCTTATGCTTTCTTGGTGAACCCAGCATCTCTACTGCATACTGAAACAAGACAAGTTGGCTGAAATGAAGTGCTCTGCAAAGGTTTCTTCAGGTGCCAATATATCTATTGTATTGTTGTCAATTATCGCTGAACTCCGAAGCATGCAACACATTTCTTGTCTTAATAGTAGTGTTTACTGTTGCGTGAACTCACTTTTTGAGTTTTCTGATTGAGGGGCAAAGAAGAAAGAGACAAAGAACTGAGCTTGATTGGAGAATTCATAATCTGCACTGATTAAATCATGACTGCTATAAGTATAATTGTCAATTTATCGTTGGGATATCAACCAGAGGTTCAGGTTCATGCTTCAGCGGATCACATAGGGACACTGCTATCTCTTCGTTTTATAGTACGTCACTATCATTTATATTGTCATTTAAGAGCATGTATCAAGGGAGTGAACATTTCATTCTTCCAAAACATATAAAGGCTGCAAAGTGAGATCTGCAGCAACATCCTAACAATTGTACTTATTGACTCCCCAATTATCAAACAAACTTTCCCTACGTTTAGGCTGCTAAATTGTCTGTCCCCACTTATCTTTATAGTTGAAGAATAGGTAGTAGTATACAGAGTATTGAAGAGAAATAAAAATCTAATATCTTCTTCTTTGTTTTTTTTGTTTTTTTACTTAAAAATCAAAGTAACCAAGTTTAAATTTTGTTGTTATTGTACACCATTCAGTGATGCTTGTTCATTTTTTCTGGGTGGCTCTTAGGCAAAGATTCCAGATATTGATAGGTGTTTGGACATTAATGCTGCATTGCACACTGGTAAAGGGCACTGGCGAGGTTCGTTTTCTGTGTATCTTTCAGTATGTTTGAAGTGGATGCAAGTGTCAAATTAGTTCTTATCAGACCGCTGAAATTTGATGCTCCATTTACTGTTGAAGCATATAATTTGCCCTGGCAATGTTTGCAAGATGGTTCTGAAGTTGATATATTCTAAAGCATGGCTATTTCGTCACCTTCCTTATGTATAATATGAATATAAAATGGAAAATTATACTGTAATTGACAAGGGTCATTTTAACTTGAGAGTTTAAGCTGTTAGGTAAAAGCCCATGTATAGCCTTTGTTATAATCTCCAATAGGATTATTAGCAGTTGTGCCCTGTATGAGTTTCTGAAGGATCTTTGTTATACCATCAACATCTTAATAAAATTTTCCCTGTAAGAAGCACCTTGGAGGTGCAGCCCAAATGCAGAGTTGTGTACTCCTGTATTCCCATCAACTTGATGAAAAAAGGAAAAATGAACAAACGTTCTAACAAACAAAAAAGGGTGGAAAGATTTTGGAAATATACCATGTTCAATGGAGTATTTAATTGTTAAAGCGTATCTCACATTTGGTTCCTCTTTAGGAGATAATACTGGTACAAAATTGATGCATTATGAAGGTCCCAATGGCAACTCGTACAACTTTTATTGTCACTTTTCTGTGTTCTTGTACAATAAGAAGCATGCGTACTTGCTTTTTGTGAAACATTCTATAACCCAAAAAATGCTCTTATAAAATATGCTACTGATAAATATGTCTTTGGAATGAATTAAAACTCAACAGAATATACTAATGCATGTTGTAAAGGCTCTGAACTCTTGATACTTTTTAAATAATAATGTTTTATTAATAAAACCTGCCAAGTCGTTATCCAGCTTTTCCAAAAGTTACCATGTTGCAGTATAGTACTTTTTTCAGGAACATTATGCAACCCATATCTGTGCATCTTTATCTTTTTCCCTCTGCCCATTTTTATTTGTTCATAGAGAGCTTTAGGTATGCTGTTGTTAATTAGCAGTCATTTTTTACTTGTCAAATGCGTTCTGACTAGATGGTTTATGCTTATTGTTGTTCTTAAACACAGGCACTTATTGCTGATTTTGAAGTATCAGAAGCCATATAATCAAGTGCTTGTGCAGAGGAGACTAGTGGCTGTCTTTTTGGTTGGTTGAAAATGTTATGTTGGAATATTCACCAGACAAGGTCCTTGATCTATTTTTTTTTAATAGATGTTATTGCTGTCTCTTCCTTCTTGATGCTTCCCTCCAAGTCCAACGTTCCTACCACTTCATTTTCTAGCGCAGGCTGCTTCTCTTCTACAGAAGAACCTGAACAACGCTAAAGCCAGTTTAGAAGGCCAATTACCAAAGGGTATCTCAACCTAAAAGTTTATTTTTTGTTTTGTTTTGTTTTTTTTTTTTTGGGAGAAGGCCTCAAAGTTTAAGTTGTTAGGAGAAAAATCGAGCACGTCCTCTCGTGGTTTTCTGGGCCTGAAGCGTAAAAAGGCTAAACCCATTTATGTGAAAATTCATTTTAATGATGAAGTTAATGAATCAATTAGGAGTTAAGGATGGCAAAAAGGCCGAGCTCTCGACCACTTTTCGTAGAGATTCAAATACGGTACCAAAGGCCATTATTCTGATTTTATTGATTACTTTTTGATAGTTATGTTTGTCATCCAAACCTCAGATATGGTTCTTTTTAATAACTATTTGCCCTTCTTGACATTTCATGCAAATTTGATCAGGTTACAACTGCTCGTCTTTTTATTTGGGATGATGTACATCAAAGAAGAATTTGACAAGCTGCTACTGCTTTATATTTACTGCTCAAGAGGCACAAGAAACGAGACTAACAAACACCCATACACAAAGTTGGCGCTTGAGAGTATGCTTCTAATCTTGGTTCACTTTCTAAAACTAGATGTAGATGGAAACTCTTGTTGATTCTTTTTCCTCTTGTTTTACCATGGTTGATTCTGTCAAAGATAAGAAACCAGTTTCATACTAGTTTCAAAACGTCTGGCTCTGTATCGTCATATGTAAAAAAAGACAAAAAAAGAACTGTATTCATTTTGATTGGCGTGCTTTGTTTCATGTGATTGAACATATGGGTATTTTTATTCTCTCAATTTGGTCTAATTGTTTAATGTCTAATTTTATAATATGGATGCTAGTGGCAACCATGTTTAAACGAATGTCCCTATTCATACGGGACCCACACAAGCTTCAGTTAGCGAATGAAATCTGTCGGCAAAACTACGCGAGATGAAATCGACAAGCACTTCAAGATCATTTGTTCTTCAATGATATCATCTCCATCTTATCCTTCTTTAAAATGGTTTTAGACGTAAATGGTTTATTATAGTTATATAATATTACATAATATAATATTTGCCCATTGTTGTTAGTCTGAGATGAGATGATGCCTAATCTAATGCATGATCCAGTCAACTGGTCTACTCCTGCAGTTTCTAGAAAGCATCATAAATAATTGAAAATTGTCTATATGAGAATCTTAGTCTTTAAGGGATTTGATATGTTCTGATCACGGAAAGCATCATAAATAAACAATTGACGGTTGTCATGAGAAGGATATAATTGTTATTCTGTGAGAATTGAAACAGTCAAGGTCTTGTTTTACCATACAAATTTATTAGACATAGCAAAGAAGTTCACATCATTCTAAAAGTACTGTTATATATTATAATTTTATATTTGTTATCTCAGATGACATGATGCATTCTTGGACAGTGTTACTATAATAGCCGTTATTGTTTGAAAGTGGTGGGGTTCTTAGGATTAGGATACTAAATTCAAAATACTTTTGAGTGTTACTTGAAATCCAAGATACAGAAGAAGAAGAAGAAGAAGATATTGGATGTGAAAAGGGATTGTTGTAGTTGAGCGGTGTTTGTTTGAACAGGTATGGGCGAAAAGTTAGGTGGAGTTGGACCAATGAGATTGTGCTAAAACAGTTATTGTTTGTTGGGCTGTTATTATTATATACATGGCTTGACATGGAAGTTGAAAGTGGTAGTAAAAGAGTGGCTCTCTTATTAATTTAAATTTAATTGTTTGTTTTTGAAGGGCATGGAACTCTGCCACTTGGGGGACCCATAAAACGACGGTGAGTGTTTCTGCATCTCAACTCTCTCAAAAGTCAAAAAAAGTAATCAGAGCTTTTCAGGTATTTGGAGTTTGAACCATAAACGACGACACCTTCTCTTTTCTTTTCTTGCTTCCTTTAGTTCTATATGTTGGAACATGCCATGTTTAGATTCAGGGGAAGTGAGACTTGAATATAGACTTCTTTTTTATCTTTTACTATTATTTACATTTTAGTGAATTAGGTATATATTATGCTTGTTTTGACTATAGGTAATGTACCTTTAATTCATTTTCTAATTAGTACATGTGGGACTGTATTTAATCTAATGTTTACCTTTCATATTTAAAAAACGCTTCATAAAGTTGTAGCCCTCAAGAATTCAAATCAAATTTCTAAAAAAAAAAAAAACTTCTCTGAGATCCATAAATTATCTCTATCTAAATACGTCATGTTGTTGTTGGAAATTATGGATCTATCTGAGATGAGTTATGCAGATCATCAAGCCCTAACATTCTTGGGGGAAAAGAAAGGGAAGAAATGATTGATTCATTATAAAAGGAAAAGTTGATTGAAAATTAAGGTAACACTAATATATATTTTTTTAACAAGAATTTAAGTGAGTTGGGTCATGGGGGCTCATTTAGGTTAGGGTATACCTCTAGGCACATTGAGCTCTTACAAATGGCCCACCTATGAGGTCCTTATATCGGTCGGATTTGAACTTATAACTTTATGATTATAAGTAAACTCATTTAATAACCTAACAAACTTTTGTTGGTAAGGTTGTGCTGATTACAAGTTCCTAGCGGTTGCTTTTATTACTGTGCAAATAGAGGCTTCATTTAGAGGATAATAAGACGAGACTCGTCAACTGAAAATAATTGAAGTGTTTCACATTTGTCATTAAAAGAATGAAGCATAATTAATTTTCTAAAAGATATAATGCGTCTGTATTAACTATAAACTATATTCCACTTTATATCTTTAGATACCAATATATCACACTAGAAAAAAGAAACGTATTCTGATCAGTCCAAAATGCTTGAACGAATCACGTCGATGTGAACTAAAGGTATACTTAATTAAGAAACAAATCACAATTAGTATAAATGAAGGATGAAGGGACATAATATTCATTTATATGTAAAAGAAAATTATGGATAAGTCTGGAATCATTCTCAAATTTCATCAATTTTTAAAATAAATATGGTGTGGGAACATTTAGGAGGAGCATGAACTTGCACGCAATAATAGTGAAGTATAAAGCAGCCTTTTTTGTATACGAATATTTGTTTAATACAGGAAATGTTTTTGGAGAATCTATACGCATTATTAATAGTGGAAATATTCCTTTAGGCCTTTATAAAACATATCCTTGTATGGGAATATTTGTGGTATATGCCATATACAATTATACATACCTTTACATTACCTCCATAATCTCAAACAACTTGAAAATGTGTGTGCGTAGAGAGAGAGAGAGAGAGAGAGAGAGAGAGAGAGAGAGAGAGAGATGTTTCTTTGCTTTTTTTTTATCTATATATTTGTTTAATTGAAGGGCCGAAAATATTTTCATTTTAAAAAATGTAGCGAAGTAAGGCTCATATATATAACCATAGGGACGGAGCGAGAGTAATAATGAGAAAAGAATGAAAAAGAATGTATGTAGTATAATAATTAATTAGGGATAAAATAAAAAAATGCATTTATTATTGAGACAAACTTAAAAAAGATCTTATATTTAGAAACAAGTCTATTAAAAAAAAATAGGGGCATTTTTTTCCCTCTAGCATCTTCTGTGCAAATTTCTTGCCTTGCTCTTTCTTTCTTTATTTGCTCTTTTTTTAGTGTAAATTTATTATCATATTTTCAATATATCTAATAATTAAATATCCTGGGAAAAAAGGTTTGAAGTATAAAGTTAAATTGTATTGATAATTAGGAGAAAGAATAAGGACCATTGAAACATGAGAATCTTAAAATGACCCCTCAAAATGAGTTAATTTCTCTAAGATTTTTATCAATGGCAATTAAGGTTTTTAAAAACAGTTTTTCAACAATGAATTACGGTGTACAAGTTACATAAGTAAAGGGCATCTTAACTTAACTTAACTTGCGTGAGCTCTTAGCAATCACGTAGGTAATTTGGCTTATAATTCAATTCTAAATCAGTACCTGAAAACTTCAGGATAATTACGTTATTTTGAAAGTTTAACTCAAAATTTACAGATTTTGAGAAAATTTTTTTTCTGTCTCTCGCCTGCACATTCTGAAAGCAAAATGGGATGAAATATAATTTTTTAAAAAGGAAAAAGAATTTAAAAAGGGAAGAGAGGAGGAGAGTAGGTTGTATTTTATAAAGACGTGCACGCAAAATGAAGCAGATTTGTGGGCTTTGCTTGCCCAATTGATATTGAAAGCTCCTTTCTCCCTTTTCTGCCCCTCACGCGTTTCCTTTTTTCTTTTTTCCCTTTCTACCCTTTTTCGTTCATTTTACGTTAATGATAATATTAATATCGTTATTATTATTTGCTGTACTATTCTGCATAAAATGTGGACTTTGACTTCCTATATCCTATTCCTATATGCGTCGCCGGTCCCCGCCAACATCCCACTCACCCACACACACACACTTCCCCAACATCAATTTATTACTGTTACTATATTTGTTTGGCTCAAAAAATTATCATTAAATAATTTTTTAAATAAGAGGGAGGGAGGGAGATCTGCCGCAATCACCGTTATTGTTCTTTTTTTCTAAAAAAAAGCCTGAACCTCATGAAAATTCGTTTACTCAGTCAACGCGTTTTTGCTCCTGTACAGTACATGTTTTCGTTTTATTTAAGATCAAATTTCACTACATGTACTGCTTTATAAATTATACAATAAGATTGTAAAATTGACAGAGATATTAATAATAAAATTTAATGGTATAAAAGGAGAAAAACTGTTAGAATTATTTTTTATTGAAAAGTATCTAATAAGGTAAAAGAAAAGTTTTATCACACGACTATAAGATCAGCAATACAATATGATAGTGAATGTTAGGTTTTAAAGTATAATACAAACATAAGATGGGGGTAGATGAGATGAGGACGTTGAGATAGATGTGTGATCATATAAGAAAATATAAGATTTGTAATGATTATATACTCAAACGTTGGAGTGACATGTATTAAAAAGAAAATGGCAAAAGAGATGGTTTTGACAAGTTTAAAAGAGGCTATTGAATGCATCGGTGGGGAGAGGTGATTAAACAGTATGAAGTCCTATAAAAAGAAGTCGGGGAAAACCAAAACGAACACTCAATGAGGTTATAGAGCGGGATCTTTTGGTTAATAATCTATATAAAAATCTAGTTTTTGATATAGTACAATGACATTATGGTATCCATGTAGTTAACCACACCTAATGAGATAAGGTTTTGTTGTTGTTGTATTACTTCTTAACCCGAAAAAAAAAAAATTCACTACTTATACGCAGAAATTTAATGTGTTTTTCAGTTTACACTCTTCTTATCCCTTTTTTTGTCAATTATTCTTATCTTATTTATAAGTCACATTCTTTAATTTTTCAAATGAATATACAATTTTATCATTATTTTATTATTACATAGACTTTGTTTTTATGGGGTGTGTGTGTATATATATATATAAAATATACGTCAAATTAGAAAGTGGTTAGATTTAAAGAAAGAGTTGATGATGTTTAAGATTTTCTTATTCTGAAAAAATAGGGTGGAAGTGACATCACAAAACCGATATAAAGGAGTAATTATTAAATAATTTATACTCTTCTAATGAAATAAAAAAATAAGTGCTCCCATATTATAAACTTATAAACAAGTTGTTGCGCTGAGGCAGTAAGCTGCTTCACCTCAAAAGGGAATAATACAGATTCAAATATCGGGAAATGCATTTTTTAGAAGAGGCGAAAAACCCTTTATTGTATAAGTCTTCAAAGAGAGTATACCTTTATCCAATAAAAAATGTATTTGTAGAAAGAGTTAAGGCTTGTTTGTTTTAGCGGTGGCTTAAAAAATAAGCCCGTATTACGTAAGCCGAGAAAAAACTCCTCTCACATACTTACCTCGTATACCGTGAATCACGAATTATAAGCACGTTTTGGACAAAAATAAGCCATTCCAAACGCGCACTTAGTGTTTGTTTGGAATAGCTTATTTTTAGGTAATAAGTGCTTATAAATCGTGATTCACGGTATACGAGGTAAGTATGTGAGAGGAGTTTTATCTCGGCTTGCGTAATAAGGACTTATTTGCCCTCAAAACGTGTTTCCAAACACAGCCTTAGTTAATCAACAACTGTTTATGTTTCCTGTTATTCGTCAAGCGTTCGTCAATATCAACTCCTTCAAAACTGTTTTTCCCCCTCTTTTTGATATGTTGAAACGTAAAACATGCATACTGAATTAAAAATAAGTCCAAGACTCGAGAAAATATTTTTGAAGATCTCAGAAAAATGCTCCCACCTAAATTAATCCAATTTCTTTTAATCCAACACACTGTACTTAATTACAGAAGAAAATTAAACTGGAAAAGTTGGTGGCTTTAAAACAAACTGAAGTATATAACTTAATAATGTGCGTGGGTATGTAGTATTAAATTATTTAACATGGAAAATTGGAAATCATACATGGTGACTCACATCTGGAGCATATATGTAATCATTAATACAAAACACAAATGGTGGGTTTGGTTAGGATATGATCGAAAAACATATAAATGATGCTGATCAGATTAGAAATGATTATTCAATTGAAATGGGAATATATGATGATGTTCAATGAATATTTGACGGGGTTCTAAAATAATACTTGTAACAGACAAGTGAAGTGAACCTTATTGAAACCTTAATGACCGATAATATAGATTCCCATGCTATTCTGAGACAATTGAAAAACTAGTAAAATGATAAAATGGTCGGTAATAGAATAAAGATGAGATGGTGAAGCTTCAATGGGTTAGTGTCAGTTGGAAGTTGCAATCATATAGTTGCATTAAAAAAATGCTGTTTTAAAAAATTATTCAAATGAGGTCCCAAGAGAGAATCTCAATTCTCAACCTTTTATTTGTTCGATTAGGGCTCCATCAGTCCATCTATACTTTCCTTCATCCCATTTATTTGTCCTGATTTAAATCTTCATTTTGTTTCTGATAATATATACTATTATGATGTTCCAAATTTCAAGATAATACTAAGATAAACGGTTAAGATCATTTCAGAATGGGTCTAAAATGGTACACATTTTTTCTTTTGTTTTTCCTTTTTAAAAAAAGCACTAAAACGGAGCCGTGTTTTGCCGGTAGGATTGTTTTTAACGGCGGTTGTTTGTGTGTGTGTGTGTGTGAAAGAAATAAGATTGTATACCATTCATAGGATGGCCTCGATGGGGATACCTAGATTTTGTGATAATTTAATCGAATATTAATTGTTTAGAACAGCCATTGTAAACACTGTGCACACAACCAATACCAATAATATTGGGCTCCAATCCCGCATCTCTGCAACTCAAAGCGAAAACGCTGGCAACTGAGACATATGGTCATTGATTAAATCCAACGTTGTTAATTGAACATTTTGAGAAAAAGTAGTATTATATATATATATATATATATTTATACTATTATTTGGTATAGGGGTTTTTCTAGATCCTATTATTACTAGGTATCCAAGTATCTGACTAATTTAGTCTAAGGTTTGTGACTATCCCTTCTAATATAGGCGTTTCTTTTAAAAACAGAACTCACGACATAAAAGAATCTAACAAGTCTTACAGAATAACCTTGTTGTTAGAGTAGCAGTATTGTGTTTAAGGTGAATAGTAATGTTAATTTGATGTTTTACCCTACTCATCTTATTTGACATATTAGTTTGAAATGGAATATATATAAAACAATGAAGGAGAAATAATTAATGTAAGGTGAAGCAGATGAGGATGGAATCATGAGCAGCACCGTCCTAGCTAGCTCGCACGGAGTACTGAATTATTCAATAATTATAAATTGGGCCGCTACGACGCATGTTCTTGTTCTCTCTCTCTCTCTCTCTCTCTCTCTGTGCCCACCAAATATTCACACCTTTGACTTTTGACCCTTGCCCCTTTCTATATCATAAATTCATAATCATCCATCCTTCTATTTTTTCTAATTAATTAATAAAATACTACTAGTATTATATTATAACCCCCCAATTGCCTTATTTTAAATATTTTCCCTCCCTCCCTCCCTCACCACGCGATTTCTGTTCACACACGATGCCACATTATCACCTCCTAATAACATTATCAGCATGGACTATATATGCTTCCCCATCCAGTTTTTATATATATATGTGTGAGGCACGTGAAGTGGGATTTGATCTACGATTATCTTTGATTAAAAGTGAAAGATTCGTTAATATAAATCACGTCATATTGGAAGAGACAAGTATACATATGTAGCCATATAGGGTTAATTAGGATATGCTATATGTTCATAAAGCCCCTTTTTTATTCCTATATATATATATATATATTCCTCCCACAAATCACAAATTATTTAAGATATATGTGTAGTTAATTACAGCTAGCTAGGTAGCCATGTTTGATTAGATCTTAATGATGATAAGAGATATATCTAATTAACATTTGATTATATGTGTGTGTTGCAATGTGGTACTTATTATATTAAGCGAGAATATATATATAGAGAGAGAGAGGTAATTAGCAGAAAGCGTGTGAAAGAAGCAAGCAGGGAATATACCAAAACCGCGTAAAAAAATGCATGTGCATGCTTTCCTATAAATGTCGTCGACTCGTCGTTCAGAAAATGACAGCCTTTGGATCTCCCACGCACCCCCACCCCGATGTATCCACGTGTAATTCCAACCAACAAATCTCCCCTCATTTTAAAATTTAAATTCATTTTACAGCACCAAAATACCCTCTCCGGTTTTATTTATAAGTAATTTTTTTGATTGCGCAAAACGAACTAGTGATTTAAAATAATAAGTGTGTTAAAAATATCATATTTTTTTTTCATATATACCCCTATTTATGAAAAGAGTATAAGAGAGAGAATAAATACAAAATATGAGAGATAATAAGTATTTAATAAGGGTAAAATAGAAAAAAAAATCTTACATTTTCAGACAAAAAATAAAAGTTGCTTATAAGGGACCAGTCCTGTGAGAGAGAAAATTGCTTATAAATAAGACCGAAGGGAGTACCTCATAAATTAAACCCAAAATAAAAATCACAGCATCTTGTTTTGCAAGGAACTGCGCTGGTAAACTTCTGACGCGATATACTTTGGAAAAAAAAATTGTGATTGATTAAATCTCGTGCTATAATCCAAAGGGGTCATTCATTTTAACTCAACAAAAGTTAATTATTTATAAAAGATGGAGGAGTCCCAACGGCAACAACAGGGGAGGGAGATTGTGGTCCATGATGTTGTCGGTTGATGACGTTGGGATGACGTCACCAAAAGTCTTTGAAATAAAAAGTCAGGCATGGATGGCAGGTGCGGAGACTTGAGGCAGACGATCCATATAAAATATATACACACATGACTGAGGCATAAGGCATTCGTGTTGGTTACTCATTAGTTCATTAAACTCAATCCCAATATTCACAACGCCATTATGTTGTGAGTTGTGACCTCTCATTTTGAGTCACTCCATGAATGACAAAGTCGTTCCAATTAAGCATGGGTTATTTAAAAAGACCGCTACTTAAAATGAGGGTGTTTTCGTCAGCAAAGTTGATCCAGTAATTCTTAAGGACTTAACTCATACTTCCTCCGATCCTATTTATAAGCAACTTTCTTCTTGATTGCGTAAAAAGAACTGGTAGTTAAAAGCAATAAGTATGTTAAAAATGTCATTTTTTTCTATATATGCCTCTATTTAGGAAAAGAGTATAGAAGAAAGAATAGATAAAAAATATGAGAGATAATAAGTATAAGATATGAGAAAGAATGAGCATTTAATAGGGTAAAATAGGAAAAAGAGGCTTATATTTTTAAACACAAAGTGAAAGTTGCTTATAAGAGGGATCAATCCTACAAGAGATTTAAAGTTGCTTATAAATAGGATCAGAGGGAATACATAACCCATGAGATCGTGAGTTCAAATAATCTTATTGTTGACTTGAGAATTTTATTAGTGAGTGATTTATCAATGCCTCTTTAAACTCTCCTTTAAGCCCAAAGGCGCTTTGAAATGTAGATGTTTTTGCCTTCCTAGTTTGGAATTTATCAAAATGGCATGGGTTTTCATATTCAAGTATGCCAAATTCAGAATACTCCAATATATATATTGAGACTTAAAAGCCGCGTCAACTGTACCACGAATATAACGAATCTAGAAAAATAAATAAATGAATTATATATATAACTAGCAAGCATCAAAATTTGAATGAAATCCTTGTGTGTGATGCTTTAGTTTTAGTTTCACACATTATACCTGGCTAGCCACAGCAACACAGACAGATATATTATAATGGCCTTTTGAAGATTTATTAGATTTTGTTTGGTTAATTGTACGACGTGCTCGTGATGATGACAATTTGGCAACATGTTTAACGTCGATATTAATGTTTGTTTCCATTGTTGGCTCCATGATCATCATATAGTAGTGTCACTTGTTGCCATGTTGGGTTTATTAATTACTATTTTCTCTCTGTTTAGCCTAGTTTACTCATGCAAATAATTCCTCTCTTTATTTAATTCAATCACGCGTGCAGCGTGCTTTTACGTTTTGTCGTTAATCTATATTCTCAATGACTCGTGTTGATCAAACTCACTAAGTGCAAGTTACACACAAGATAATAAATAAAAATCACCGCTACCATTTATATCAATATATAAAATAAAACTTGTAAAAACTATTCAATCTCCAATAATATGCGTCTTATTTATCAAAATTTTCATAATGTAAAAGATAATGTGTTTCATTTATATTGTCTGCAAATGCATAGCTGAATTAATTGAAACCCAAACAAATTAACCAAGAAGGAAAGAAATCCACCTGTTTAGTTTTGAATATGATTAAGAAAAAAAAGAGATAGGGAATTCAAAAAGATAAACTACTTCAAGAGTATGAAGTTTATTAAAAGTAAATTGTATTTATATAATAAATAGTACGACGAATTTATTTTTTTGTAAATTTAATGAAATTATGATATGATATATAGTGATGATTGGGAATTAATTAAAGTCGAGTAGACAAAGCATGAATAGTTAATCGAAGGGTCCACATATACTAGTGGAAGCCAAATGAAAGGCTAAAGATCGATGCAGGTGCATGCAAAAACCTTCCAGCAACATCTAGCTAGTACATGTGGGGGCTATTCCGTATTATTATTATTATTGTTATTATTATTATTATTATTATTATTGATGATGATGATGTGATTTGAACGCTTTTTTTGGCAATCTTATTCACCTAATTTCCCCTCATTGTTCTTTTCTCTCAAACACCATTTTAACTTGTCCTAACCAGCCCCACCTCTGACACGTTTTCATGTATATGTCACTTCAACACAAAATAGATATATATATATATACATATATAAATGACAAAAATAAACAAATTAAATGAGCTGTGCTGCACAAACAAAAATCATCATCATGCATATTGTAACTCTCCCGTTGTTTGCCCAAGCGTTTGAGCATAATTTAAAATATTAAAGTAGCACGCACATTTATATATTTGAAAAATATTTTACCTTTTTTTAGTTAAAATAGAACGTTTAAGCATTATTGTTTGAAATGGTCAAATGAAAGGAAGATGGGTTTGTTAATTTTGTCTCTCTAAAATATAAAGTGTGTGTTTAATATTGTTTATTGGGGGTCAATAAGCATTTATTACGTAGGTCGAGATAAAACCCCTCTTACATATTTACCTTATATACCATAAATCATGATTTATAAACACTTATTACCCAAAAATAAGCTATCCTAAACGAGCACAAAATTAAACTGAAACTACAATAATGTTAGAAGTCTTTTTTTAAGTAGCTGAAATAATTCTGTTTTGAATTTGTTATTCTTGTTCTAACTAATCAATTTAAAAGATGGATCCAATCGATAACGTTTCAAAATATTAGTTTTGATTAGATTGTCTTTTTGAATAATGGAATGATAACAAATATTATTGATAAGAAACCAAAGAAACAAATTATAGCTACAATACAAATTATAAAGACAAAACAGCCCGGCCCCACAGATTCTTCCAATAGTTTAGTTGTTAAAATTATAAGGGATAAAAAAATAAAAAACCACTAAATATTTTTACACAACACCAATAAAAAAAATATTGTAAAAACCACTTTATAATATAAAAGCTTAAGATGAAGGACGATAGGGATATATTTTGTTTATTATAATTCAAGTACACATTATATTTATAAAGAGTTTGGACTTATAAATTCCCATAAAAGAAATACTTAAAAGAGGAATTTTGATATCATTAAATATAAAGTCTCCTACTAGGAGTATTTAGTTTATAGAAAGACGAAGGCAAAAAAGTTTATAGAAAGACTATCATTATTAGTTATTACCATACTCTATATTTTTGTTTTGGTAGATTTATTACCATATATTTTTGTGCAAGTGAAATATATTGATGAAAGCAAGAAATTGGATTTGGTAAAAGTTATAAAGACGTGCCGCGTAAGAGATAATGGAAGCCAATGAAGAAGGCTGAGGCCTCACATGCAGAGAGAGAGAGAATGAGAGATTTAGAGTGGAGAGGGGTTGTTCTGTTCACACTCTCCGGTTGCCGGTCAAATCTCCGCGTTGAATCTAGGCGGACCCCACTATCTGTCCTTCTTTACTCGTATTTAATGCCTTCAGGATTCACCGTCTCCCGTACTCTTGCCCACCGACATCTGTCGGTAGCCCCCAAAGGTGGGAAACCTCCCAGGCCAACCTGTTAACCAAGGTCCCAAACACTGTATATCAAAAGTCCTTTCACACACGGATTCGGTTACGGGTCTCTTCCTTCCTATCTATTTACGGTCATCTTCCCAATTTAAACTGTTGGATTAAGATCTCAACGGTCCAGATTTTTTTTAATATAATAATATTTTTATTATTATATTAAAAAAATCTGGACCGTTGAGATCTTAATCCAACGGTCCAGATTGAAAAGAAGACCGTAAGTGGATGGAAAGGAAGAGGACCGTAGCCATAGCCGGATACTTCACACACACCCCTAACAAAATTCCACAGAAATTAATAATAATAATAATAATAATAATAATATTCTCATAAACGACTGCAATGAGAATTCTTTCAAAATGATAATTTTTTATGTGAATTTATAATTTTCACTTTTAAGAGTGAGTTTTGGGGCAACAGGAAAATTACTGTCTTATAATCTGAAAATCATGAATTTAAATCTTAAAAACAATTTCCCTAATTCTAAAGGTAAAAATGTGCAACTTTATCCTTTTCAAGACCCCATTTGTGGAAGGCATGTAAACAAGTTAAGGCTGCCTTTTTTTTTTATTTTATAACTTTCATGTCACTCTTACACCTGTCATTTCAAAATTGCTGTCACCGAAATTTTAATAGTTAATACACATTTCCAAAGCAATTGAACTTAAAATTAAAATATCTCCAGACTGAATTATATATATCAATCCTCAGAACGGAAAATAAAAAACAAATTAAGCGCACTTTTGGGGAGTGTTTTTGAGAGGAAGAAAAGTTTGGTTTTTTTTGTTTCGCCCTTTTTTTAAATAATGAGGAATATGTACTAGCTATCTAGAGAGCGAGCTTTTAAGTTGGATGATATATAGAAGAAGCAATGAATAAAAATCAATGGATGAGAAAAGAGGAAGCATAAAAGAGCAGAGAGCGGCCGAAGAATATGGCAAACTTCGTGGCATTCCCCGACGAGATTCCGACGATGAGCTTGCCTCAACCTCCGTCTTTCTCGTCAGCCATCTCCGACATGATGATGATGCCTTTATCGGAGAACGATTACAATAATGATAAGCCTAGTAATTACTACTCCTCCGCCTTCATGGATTTGCTCAATCTCCAAGATTACAGTCCTTCTTTGTTCGATTGCCTCCCTTATTCCTCCTCCGCCACTCACCACCAACCTCTTCCGTCGCCGGCGAGCTCCAACGTCCCCGAATCCTCCGAGGTCCTGAACACTACTCCGGCCTCCCCCAATTCCTCCTCCACCTCGTCCTCCTCCAATGAAACCCCCCTCGCCGCCGATCCCACCACCACCGTCGACGACCAACCCCACACTGGTGGTAATAAACAAGAACCTGACGATGAAGAACGCGCAGATCATAAAGCCAAAGAAGACAACCTCGATCAACACCAGACTAATAAGAAACAGTACGAATTTCCATTTTGTTCTTTAATTTGCTCCTCAAAAATAACAACTGTCAGTGACAGTGGCGTAGGGAAGATAGAGGGTGGCATCTGAATCAGTTTCTTCTTTTGCTTTCTGTGTATTTTGCTTTTTGGAAAAAATTAAGAAAATTACAATTGATGTGTGTGGGATATTAGGCTGAAGCCGAAAAAGAAGAACCAAAAGAAGCAAAGAGAGCCCAGATTTGCGTTCATGACAAAGAGTGAAGTCGATCAACTCGACGACGGCTATAGGTGGCGCAAATACGGCCAAAAGGCTGTCAAAAACAGCCCCTACCCCAGGTATGTACATAAAAACACATCAATATTTCAAGTCAATTTAAATGTCCGTATGTAATTTTGACTCCTAATTTACCCGTTTTTGCTCTGTTCATCTCCTTTTTTTTTTCTTTTTTTAAAAAAGGAGCTATTATCGTTGCACCACCCCGAGTTGTGGCGTGAAGAAACGGGTGGAGCGGTCGTCGGAGGACCCGTCGATCGTGGTGACAACGTACGAGGGGCAGCACACGCACCCGAGTCCGGTGACGAGCCGGGCCAGCCTCGGGTTCGGACCCACTAGGGCTAGTGGTGGCGTGCCTGTTGGTTCGCCACACCAGTTTGTGGTGCCACAAGCACAGCATCAGCATCAGCATCGTCGTCTTGTTCAGGAACAAGAGCATGTGCAGCCACAAGACGATGCTTTGTTGTATAATAATAATAATAGCTCACCACCACTAGTTCCTTTGAGTATCTGCAGTGATCCGACATCGTCTTCTAGCTTTCATAATCAACGTCTTTTAGGTTTTGGACCATCGTCCACGACGGTGGCGTCTCAATGTCAAGCTAATTTATTAAGGGACAATGGGCTGCTTCAGGACATTATAGTGTCAACGCAGATGAGGAAGGAATCGGAGAATGATCAGCAAGTAAAAGAAGAATAGGTGATATATATGATGCATGGAAGATTAATATAAAACTCTATATATGTTATATATAGAACACATTTGGGGATTCCTATGTAGCATTAATTTTTCATGTGTGTCTGTAAGATTTGTGATGTATATTGATGGATCTGACTGATGGATGACACTTGTTGTGGGGGAGTCACGGGAACTCTTAGAGTTCTTAGCTTACTGCTATATTATTACCATTTGTAGCAGATGAGAATGAGCCTTTGGGAGGTTCATGGAAACGTGACAATTAAGTAGCAGTTTGCTGTAGCTAGCCTTACGGAGGAGGCTTCGATTTTTTCATTTTTTTAATTTCTTCTTTGATTCCTCCTTTAATTTGCACTTGCAGTCTTGCAGAGTTTATATATATATATATATATCTTGATTATTATTCTTCGAAACTAGCTACAATATTAATTGCAGCCTGCCCACTTCTCGATCTGCATCAACCATTTTCTATATATATATATTTACATATCTTTTATTTTTTCCCTCTTTGATCGCAGTTGGGAAATACATTTTTTAGGGTTAGGGTTTTCCCTGTAGTTATGGTAAACTCTGCTGCAGTTTCACTCACCTCTAAAACCTTGAGATCGTAATATAAAAAGAGAAGTTGTTTTTTTTTTTGTGGTAAAACCTAAAAGAAAGGTGTGGTTAGTTGAAAGAGTACATGGGTATGGAAGAAAGATAACTTGCTGTAAAAGCTTCGTACAGTGATGGGTTTGAGGCAATGAAGGACGATGTGATAATTCCTTGAAAGGAAATGGCTTTAAGAGAGAGTTTGATGAATTGAATGATGCAAAAGTATGGAGTGGCTGATATGATATAATAGAGGTACATATATTTACGTACGTGTGTGTGGAGAAGAAGAAGTAATATTATTTCTCAAAGATATTATATTTATGGCATTTCATCATTCCCCATTTTTGGAGTTAGCACAAATATTTCTCCACTTCTTTCTTCCGTTTCCCGCCTTGGAACTTTTTTGGTATCATGACTTCCCATGACGTACACTATCATTCTCTATAAGTTGAATCATTTATAATGGCCTTAGTTGTACATATGTGTGTGTGGAGAGAGAGATTGAGAGGAGTACTATGATTGTACATGGAGCTTACTTATTATCCTCTTTAAATTCATCCATGGCTTTGTCGTTCTTAGTATTTCTCTCCACATATATTATGCTATCTCGGTTTCTGTTGGATGACTTTGCAAACTTTAAGCAATTTAGTTAAGCTACTTATGTGCTATAAATGGGTGTTGGTTTGTTTTTCTGAAATACTCTTTTTTTTTTTAATTATGTGCATTAGACTATCCCTTTCTTTTAATATATGCAATCAACTTTGGAATAAAAATTACTCCTCTCGTTCTTAATATAAGATATATTTAGGAAGTTAATTTTAATCATAAATATAAGACACAATTTTCATATTTTTCAATCTTTTTTTAATTTATCCCTATTAATGCTCCCTCAACAATAATCAAGGATGAGAGTAAATGAGAGAATTTAGGAAGATGACTAAAACATTTTAGAAAATACATATCATATTAATTAATTTAACTAACTTCCTTAATCTAATCAAATTAGGTGAATATGTCTTATATTTAGGATCAAAGGGAGTGCAATTTTGGGAGACAAATTAAAGTGTTTTGACATCATATACTTAGGACAAAAATAAAGTAATCCTTGTGTAGCTAATATTATGGACAGGTGGGAGCACATATAATTACTTTTATTTATATAGGTGGAAGGTATCAGACTAGGGGGTTTAATTTTTAATGTAAATTATGTATTTTTAAATTGTATTAAAAATTCAATACTCTACAAACTTGTATGTATATACATAATTAAGTATTATGATTTGTGTAACTCATTGTTGAGACGTTATGTAATTGTGTAGTAGAGAAAATAATGTTGTGTCTGTTATATTTGATGTCCCAAGATGTTAATGTTTCTTGTCAGGAAAGATGTCATTTCACCGAATTTTTAGTTGAAACAATTTACTGTCGTTCGGTTATATACGATTTCTTCATAACTATAAATTCAAAACACAAAAGCGCTCTCTCTCTCTCTCTCTCTCTCTCTCTCTCTCTCTCTCTCTCTCTCTCTCTCTCTCTCTCTCTCTCTCTCTCTCTCTCTCTCTCTCTCGGTGATTTAATTAATCAGCTTGATTGGTTGGGCCCAAAAAAAAAACGGGTTAAGGTGTAAATTTATTAATGAAGTTTTATCCGAAGAGCGTTTGGTACAAATATCTTTTAGAAGGGGTAAAAATACCAATGAATAATTAAAAAGAAGCATCTACCATAAAAACCGTTAATCCGTACTAACAGCGTTAAATTATAAGAGAAGAAAACCCCTAACGGCGTTAGTACGGATTTAACGGTTTTTATGGTGAATGTCCCTTTTTAATTGTTCATTGGTATTTTTGCCCCTTCTAAAAGATATTTATACCAAACACTCCTCAAACAAAATTTCATTAATAAATTTACACTTTAAAAAAAAAAAAAGATTTAGCTTGGTGTAGTGTTCACCACGTACCCAATCTATCACATTGAGTTTCCTTTTGTCCATATAAACTGTCAGAATTAAGCATTTATATATTATCAGAATATTGAATCAGAAATTTAATCAAGGACCCCCCAAAAAAAAAAAATAGGAATCTTTTTTCGATCGCTTCCTATAAAAAACTTAATGAAAGGAATTGGATCCCCTTCTGGTCACTCCCATCCCAGAATCACATTAGCACCCCTTAATCTGTGCTGAAAGAAGAACTTTATTATAATTTAGGAATGAGAACTTTCAAAAACTTTCAAGTTTCAATATTGATAGATATATATTTCTTCTGATTTTAAACGTGGGATTTTAATAACTAATTTATAGATAGATATTAAGAAAATTAGTCAAATCATTTATATGTAATATGTAATAAAGACGTGTTGATTTTTCTAAAATAATCATCTTAATCATTATCCTCCTTGTTAAATTGAGATATCCTTTAATATATACCATCAAAAGGAATTATTTTTATTTTAAAATATAAATTTAAGAGACAAAGTAAATTGAGGTATTACATTATCAAAAGAAAAGCCACAGCCAGCCATCTTTTATTTCAGGCGTAGAGGGTGTAATTTAGTTTAAATTTCAAAAAATTATTGTTGAACAAAAATATTCAATAATGTGCTCAGGTTAATTGCAATATCCAAACATGTCATAAAAAATTTCAAAAATTGTGCGGAGGGGAAAAAGTGAAATGTTGTATAAAGATAAGCTGGAAGTGAGGTGGGAAAGAGATGTATGTAGGGTTTGAAAATTGTGAACAAAGGAGATAAGATTTTGTGGAAAGTTAATCAAAACTTGTCTCTCTCTTTAAACAAACGGATCTCATCTCAATATATATAAATATCTTAAAGCAAAACTCGAACGGTCCTTTCTCAAAAAGTAAGGCATTTATTAATTTGATGAAAAATCCAAAACTCAATAACAATAATTTCAGCTCTCTCTCTTTGCTTCATAATTCCCATGCAAAGCTAAATCCCATCAACGACGGTGTACAAGGTTTAATTATTATTTTTTTCTTTTTGCATTCATTATCTTTTTTTTTTTAAATGTATTTATCTGTCTAAATATAAATACGCAGTTCTTTTTTTTTTTTTAATGCGATTTATTCCCAGAGAGGCATGGGGAAATGAACATAAAAACATAAGAAAATAAGTTTATACGAATTTCCAGGACATTAAAGTCGATTTGATGAAGATTTACACAATTTTGTTCCACTACGCTGGCTAGCTAGCTGCAAGTGAATATTCTCTACTTGAGGTAGTTAGATTTTTCTTTCAGGTCTTGTCAAATTAACTTTCCAGCCTTTAAACTTAATAATAATAACAATAATAATT
The DNA here is from genome assembly GCA_963242795.1 of Inga leiocalycina. Lineage (NCBI taxonomy): Eukaryota > Viridiplantae > Streptophyta > Magnoliopsida > Fabales > Fabaceae > Inga > Inga leiocalycina. The sequence continues at coordinate 9,518,039 of OY725327.1, read as the reverse complement.
AATAATAATTTGAAGGGTAAAGGTGCATCCAGTACCCCAAACTATTTTTGAAGATGCAATCAGCACCCTAAAGTATTTAAGGGTGCAATGAGCACCCTAAAGTATTTTTTTGGGTGCAATCAGCATCCTAGAGTATTTAAAGGTGCAATCAGCACCCTAAACTATTTTTGGAAGTGCAATCAGTACCCTAATGTATCAAAAATGGAACAATTAAACCCTTCACTAACAGAATAATAACTTTGTTTGCTAAAGTTCAAATTTTTGGAGGTGCAATTGCTCTATTTTTACTACATTAGAGGCAAAATTGTAGCCTTAAATACTGAAAGAAAATAGTGTTAGCAAACGGAGTTAGTATTCTGTTAGTAAAAGGGTGTAATTGTTCTATTTATAATACATTAAGGTACTGATTGCATCTCTAAAAATAGTTTAGGGTGCTAATTGCACCCTTAAATACTCTAGGGTGCTGATTGCACCCCAAAAAATAGTTAAGGGTGCAGATTGCACCTTTAAATACTTTAGGGTGCTGATTGCACCTCCAAAAATAGTTCGGGGTGCCGGATGCACCTTTACCCTAATTTGAATTGAAAAAAAGGAGACTATATATAAATAATTATCAGTATCCTCAGAGACAAGTGGGATATATATTGCTGTATTATCTAAATGTATATCAGTGGAAAATAATGTATAAGATGCTTCCGAAAAGAAAAGCCAATCAAAGAGAGATTGAGACTTGAGAGAGAGAGATGAGATTTAATCATTTTGTAGAGAACCCACAAATGATTCTTCGGAAGCATCTGAATCTTAATTGCGTGCAGAAAATAATATTCACTTTTCATGGTAGAAATATTTGATCAATGTGTGACACATTTTAATCAATTTATTTATTTTTTAATGAAAAAAAGGTTATTTATATACTGTATATGGTTATGATTGAATGTATGTAGTCAAATTAACCTTATATTTCCCATTTAATATCAGACCAATGAGATATGTTCCAAGTAGTTCCACACACACACACACACACACACACACACACACACACACATATATATATATTATTCATCAATTTTCTTTATTCTTTTCTTACCTTGCAAGTTTAAGATTATATCTGACAAGATCAATCATGCAAGTGTTTTAAATGTGCCAGATTTTAGATTCAAAGATGTGAACCTCTTGATGGATGGACTCTCGACTCCAATATTCGATCTATTTAACTTTTTCTCAAAAAATATATTATGAATTATTTCTTTGCAAAGCGTAATATAAAATGTTTCATGTTAAATATCGGGCATATTAAAAAACACTTTGAAATTATTACTAAGGAATTCCAGTTCAATTATTTTGAGGGCAGAAGTTCCTTCAAAAAGAATTCATGATCATCCTTAATTCATATTTAACATTGTATCAGCTCATAACATGAAGAAGCACTACTATTTTTATTTTCAAAAAAGATTCATGGTTAAATTTAAAAATTCAAAGTAGCCATGATTTAAAATTAAGCAACACACACATCTTTTATTTTAACGTAGCTTACTTTATTGTATATAATATACAATGAATGAAAGTAATGCTAAGTACTCATGCATAACTATGACACAAAGGACAACATACGCCCTCCTATGGTTAATATAACACCTATTTAATTAATTTGATTAGATTAAGAAAGTTATTTAAGTTAGTTAATATAAAACGTATTTTCTAAAATACCCTAATTAGTCATCTTCCTCAATTCCGTCATTTCCTCTTCCCCTTGATTATTGTTGAGGGAGAATTAATAAGGGTAAATTAGAAAAATATTGACAAATATAAAAAAAAAATTTATATTTAGAACTAAGATTAACTATGAAAATGAATCTTATTTTAAGGATGGATGGAGTATTTTATTTTTGCAAAGCTATTTATTAGCGTCACCTTTGATTTCATTTGTGAAAGGTAGTAATTTAATTAAACCATAGCGAGCTTTGAACTAGAGGTTTGTATATGAGTCGAATTTTTACATGTCACCTGGAATTTGACTCCACCTGAACATCAAATCTGGATTTAAATTAATTTAAAACAATCAACTTGTGTTGGTTCATGGGCATCTATACTTTGAATATATGATCAATGGAGGTCTCTTTCACCACAATGTTACGTAGAACAATATATTTTTTTTAAAAAAAAAAAGTTAAAATGTATCTATCGCATTTTTTCTATAGACATATTTCTTATTTTCTTTTTAGAAAACAATTTTGCCAGTGAAAAGTGGTAAACTCAGAACTATTGGACAAGTATGGATCTCAAGTTCTGCTCATATAATAACTATTCAATTACAACCTCCTGAACTTTATGTAAAATCCACCTAGTTTTTCTTTTTTTGGAGCCATGAGATCTAGCTGAGAAGAGATACCCATCGAATGAGACTTCAAATATATTATGAATTAGAACTAGAAGTTTTGAACTCACACTCATGGGTGAGACGAGAGGTCTTAAAATGATTAGAATTGTTGGGTGAGATATCTGATCGCCACTTTCTTGCCTTGAACAAACGTGCAATGGTTAGGATTTTAGTATTTTTTGCCTTCTTTAGGACGCTTCAAAATTTTGGCTTCAACACGTCAAAGTTGGTGAAGCTTTATATGAAATATTGAATGATATGGTCTCAAGAGGCGTGGTTCGGATGGTTTGAAGGGGGGAGCCAAGGTGCCTCCTCTGCCATTTGTCTCAAGGGCCCGAGTTCCATCCCTTGGAAATCCCTCTACACCAGGGGACGACTCCGGATTAGTCTACCTCCAAAGGGGGTGGGACACCGGGGGTGTAAACCAAAAAAAAAAAAAAATGAATGATATGGAGAAACCAGGCCAAGGTAGAGCTACTTAATATTGGTTAGCTTATGATTATAGCACCCATATACTTTACACAACTTGATAGGGCACTTCACCACTTACTTTACTACTCAGCCAGCAGATAAAACTGAAACCTAAGTAACGAGGATACAAAAATACTCATGACTGTACATTAACTGTTACACCATGTCTACTTCAGGGGGTTAGAACCAGGTTTCACTAAACCCTACCTTTGTGCTTTCAACTCAGGGACCTCTTATTTGTATAGAAAGCCATAGTCCCTATTTACTACAAGGAGAGGAAGATAATGTCAATTAGTATATAGTTATCTTGTTATTGAGTCAATTCAGAGGACTGGAACCTGCTGGCTTGTTTTTCAACATCCTCCTCTTGTGAATCATGAAACCCCTGCAACAGGATCAGGGAACTAAAATTAGACTACAAGGAGAATGTACTTTAGTCGACGACTTTAAAGTAAATTTAATTCCATACCGTCACAGGATCACCAACAGATACACCTGATGTCTGTGATTCGACACATCCAACTTCCTGAGAAGTCAAGCAAATTGCAGATATTTACACAAGAAATATCACTAGAGATAAACATCCTCCTGTGCAACCAAATAGTATATATGCAACAAATGGAACCCCTGAACATTTCAGTATTATGAGAGACAACAGAGACTGCATGCATATATCCATATCTCAAGTCACAGAAAACACAAAACTCCTAAGACAAGATGGGAACGAGACCTACCTAATTATTAAACCATATAAAAGGTATGACAAACAGAGGCAATATCATTGTCATTAAGCAAATGCTTTCTTCGAATGCCATGCAGAGGCTGAAATGTTACCTGAACATTTTGATGGCCTGCAACTCCATAATATGCCTGATGCTAGAAATCCAGGACAAAATCAACATAACAGAATCTTCTTTCAACACCACAATGAAAGAATTCATAGAGACAGAAGGTAAAGGCTGCTGTATCTGTTACTGGTGGAGAATATGTACCTGATCTTGAGGCAGCACCTGTTGCAATTGGGGAACTGGCAGGGCAGATAATGCTGCTGGTGGTTGTTGTAACTGAGATCGATGCTGGTGAACGGTTGGCATTTGTTGTTGCTTTTGCCTTTCTGATAATGTTAACTCCTCTGGTTTCTCCTACTACAAGTTCATTTAATAAAAGATAAATAACATAAATAGCAAGATAAAGAACACATGAAGGAAACTCAAATTCTCACCTGACTTTTCTGAGTGACACTATTATAGTAATACTTGAAGCCCCGAGAAGATATAAGCTCTGACCAAATGGATTTTGAAAGCGCCATGTTCTGGTTTATTTCAGGTGTAGCAGAAGCAGATTCAGATAAGGGAAAACCTGAAGTTGCTGCAGCAGTGGGAGTACCGGTCACTGCCTGTGGTACAGTCACAGCCCATTCAGACTGCGTGACCCAAATATGAATCCATTCAGTAAATCATGCAAGACTATGATATTTATTCAGTAGATCATAATCATAAGAGTGCCGACATAAAGCATCTGCTTCTTAGCAGCTCCTGCATTTTGCGGCAATCCTATATCTTGCCTAGATGGTTGCGTCATTACAACACCACAATGAAGGAATTCAAAGATACACTTACAGAAGATGAAGGCTGCTGTGTCTGTTGCTGGTGTAGAATCTGTACCTGACTTTGAGGCAGCTCCTGTTGCGATCGGGGAACTGGCAGGGCAGATAATGCTGGTGGTTGTAACTGAGATCGATGCTGGTGAAAAGTTGGCATTTGTTGTTGCTTTTGCCTTACGGATGATGTTAACTCCTCTGGTTCCTCACACTACAAGTTCATTTAATAAAAGATAAATTACATAAATAACATGAAAAAACAACATGAAGGAGGCTCAAATTCTCACCTGACTTTTCTGAGTGACACTATTATAGTAATACTTGAAGCCCTCAGGAGATATATGCTCTGACCAAATATATTTTGAAAGGGCCATGTTCTGGTTTATTTCAGGTGAAGCAGAAGCAGAGATGCATATCATTTATGATCATAGTAGCTTTTAAAGTCAAAGATAACCATAAACATCACATTGAAGATAAAACTTTGCCGTATCATCAGGTTCACACTTACTGGATTCATAGGCATTTCAGGCCTGCTAGATCTGGGAAGCAGGGGACACCCTAGATCATGTGAACCAGAATTAGAGGAAGGATCCATATTCGGCAGATGCAATGGACGCCAAGCATTAGGAGGGGGCATACGATCACCCACAGTTTCATTAAAATTGGATGGAGGACAGCAAAAATTAACAACAAAACAATATGTGGTACTAAAAGCCAGCACAAGGGAATCATTCAGAAGACCTCAGGTAAAAAAACATAAAAGGTGGAAGTATGATACCTTGGGTCTGGTGCTTCAAATCTAGGACCAACTCCCGGATGGGGAAAAGCAGGACCGCTAAAAGCAAGACAAACAATGATATATGAAACCAAAAATAGAGATCAAGAAATAGCATGCATTCAAAACATACACGGGACACAATTAAAGATGCACAAAAGCACGGAATCTGGTGCCAACAAACCTTAAAAAGCATGGATACTGACACCTATACAAGATAGATAACCAAACAAAATATATGATGTCCTTGTGCAATTCAAAACATCTTGTTCTAGAACAACATTCAAACACCCCTCTTAATACTACAATGGATTTTTGAGCTAAAACCTTGGTTTAGCCATAAGCTTTTCAAAGGAGTTTATGATAATCAATTATTATTATGACTCATAATTCAATAAAATCAATTTTATCCAGAATTTATTCTTCCCACTGCTAATCCACACACATCAAAGAATTTAAACTCAACCCAATAGTTATCTGGCAACAAGTTTGATGGAGTACCAATTATTGTGGGATGATGGGTGATCTGGGAGTTAGAGAAATTTCAAAAATAGATGGATTATTTAAGTTATTTTAGATATTTTCTATTTAATAACATTATTTACGTTATTTTTCTGTTTTGTTGAGTGGTCCTCAAGTTTAGGAGTGGTGGGTCATGGTGCTTGCAGATTTAAGTTAGTATTTTTATGCTATTGTCTCTTTTATTTATTTATGTATTTATTATTATTCAGCTAATTATTCCCCATTATCTGAGTTATGGATTACCGGGAGTCCGTTCAGGAGTTATGCTCACAGCGTGAAGAAAGGATCTGGAAATAAAATTAGTACTTGTTTTATCATTGGAGATTCTCCTCAGGCCTTATTAGTTGTATGAGTTTAAGATACTTACTCATCTTCTACTATATATTTTCCTTCATTATCAATAAAAACTTTTATACCTACCTTGGATCCTATAAAAGTTGACTGAGATCAAGAAGAATTTAATCTGTTATCTCAACTTGTTTGTGACTTTGCGCGACCAATGAGACTTGTTCTGACTTATTGCACTACTCATACCCTACATTTGGGCAGGGCTTGCTTAACCACTGGACCGGCTAGCCGACGAACCAACCATAAATTAATGTGTTCATATCTTCATTAAGATTTAGTAAAAAAAATTAAAGACTCAAGCATGACTTTATATTCATATCATGGGCACAAACCCACTGTTAGGATCCAATGTTATGAGATGGACAAGGGATAGTTTCACGTATTAGTTACTTTATGAAGGGGTGGTTTTATGAAGTAGTTATTTTATGAATCAGTTATTGTTAAATCTTATCTAAGACATAAGCAGTTATTGGCAGTTATTTCTAGTAAGGCTATATAATATAAGCCTATTATGTGTGGTATTGACATTATGAATGAATGAAGAATTATATTGTTTCCTGAAACTCCCTTTCCTCTAGAATTTCAGATACCAGTTCTAGACTTCTTTCCTTCTCTCTTCCTCTCTTTCATTCTTCTTTCTCTGTTCTTCCCTCTCCTCTAATCCTAAATCTAATAGCATTCAAATGGATAATGTTTCTTAATCTTTAGATATCATACCTTGAGTTTCCCTTCCGAGGCCTTGCTGGATCAGCAAAGTTGACAAATAATGGCTTATCACAAACCTAGCCAGAAATATAGATGATAAGCATAATGTTTCCACAAGGACAATTTTGCAACAATAAAGATAAAACCTTTCTTTCTCGCATAATATAATTTCCACTAAGTGCATGTATAGCTGCCAGTGCCATATCTCTCTGAGAGTATTTAACATAACGGAATCCTTCAATCACGAGGGAAGGAATATATAACCGTTCAGTATTTCAGCTAAGCAAACACACAGGAAAATCCAAAATTATCATGTTGAAGGGGGGAAAAGAACAACTGCATCAATCTGTAAGCCCTGATTTTTGAACACAACACCCGCGCAACCTGAAAAGAAAAGCAAATTCAAGATCTAGCAGACATTCACAGGTTTCTGGCTAAGATCTCAGGCTGCTAGGGGACAAACCACAGTTGTTCTTCCTCTTCACGAGATATACATCTTCAACCGGTCCATATCTTAAGAAAATCTGCCACAACAGACACCATCTGTTAGTTTCATGCTCTCAAACTATCAGTAACAGTAACAGGAACACTATTTTGAAACGAAATTAAGCGTGCAATATTAACATTTAATATCATAAAAACCAATCAATTTCCTTTGGCCAAATTGCCAAAGCTTCCATTTGGCTAGAAAAGACAAATAATTGCCCCACTAAAAAATACTCGAATGCCAAGGGTAGGCAAAAGTTTGTGTTGCAAACATAGTTGGTGCATGCAACATACTTTTTCAAATTCCTCTACCGTAGCCTCTACGTTCAAAGACTCCACATATAATTTGTATTCAGCAGCACCTATTATACAGAAAAGTTCACAGAAAAATTGCACAGTTAATACACAGAGAGAGACTCAGCAAACGGACGTTTTGATGAATGCGTCACTGCCCACTTGTTTTGTTCAGGTTATTTAGTTTTTCCAACTTTGAACTGATAAGTAAATTTTACTAGAACTGGATATCTTTGGTGGAAATAGTTTGTCTACTACAACTGGCATCAGATTAAATGCACACAAGCAAACTCAAAAAACGCACAATTCCAAGAATCTGCACTCTGCAGCACAAAAACTTACCAAGATGTTCCTGTCCATGGTCAGCATATCTCACTTGGATTGGACCTACACCATAAAAGGTAATCGATTTTAAAAAAAAAAACAAAAATATGTATTCCACGTAGTATTTAGCATAAAAAATGCAGCTCACTCCAGGAAGAGTATGTTGATTGTGCAATGCTCTAATTGCACCATCAGCTTCTTCTGATTTAGCATACTCAATGAAACAAAAACCTGCACAAGCAAGAAGTTATATATTGATTCCATCCATTTTCTATCACCCCTTTCCACAGATAGATGTCAATATTAACGAGCCATTTGATCAGAGACTCAAGTGACTTTGGAAAGTTATTCTTCACACGTTCCTTATATGTACTTGTAACAACTATTTTGGCAGGTATCAACAGAAAGAGTGGTGCAATCTTAACTAACACCATCCCTTTGCATAGACACACCAAATTACGCCATATACATAACCTTCGATTCCCTGAAAGATATAAATCAGACTCCTAATCTCCTCTCACTGAAACTAAATAATTTTGTAACTAGCTCGCATATTTGATCACAACTGTTAATCCAACTTTAACATCAAATAAACATAAGTAGCATGTACTGCCAATACATGTCAAGGAGACCCAGCTAACCATAATGAGTTTGTTAGACAACTTCAAATCCTTGCAACAAACTTTGTGTTCCAACTAAGTAGCTATAAAGTAGAAAAGGACAATCAAAATATCAACATATCCAAAGCAAACTCCATAACCACCACAAATTTCCTTGATATCAATCTCCAATAACAAGTGAAGAATCGCGCATAGGAAATTGGGAAAAATTGAAATTCATGGATTAAGATACTGCACCAAGAGAATTGAGGAAGACAAATCAACTAGAACAACTAAACACTAAACAAGATACATTTCTAGTCAAGCTTAGTATCACAAGCTGCAAAAAGTTAATAGTGCAAAATACGAGATGTTAAATCTCCCAAATTACATTGTGATTTATACCATTCAAATGAAATAACCCAAGTTTTTCTTTGTTTCCTCTATACAAGCCGACTTCGAAATTTTTACTTAAACAAACCACAGTTAAGGCTATGGACACTGTTGTTACAATCATTTGTTGGGTAATGACCACACACTACATTCACAATTCCAAGAGCAGGATCTATTGGTCCTCCAATGTCTCATCTTCTATAGAAAGGGAGGTTTACTTGTCTTGCCTCCTTTTGCTATGACAGGATGAAGACAAAAAAGGGAAGCTACCAAAACTAACAAGCTTGGACTTGTTGCAAGAACAAACTGAGATGAAGATGAGCTTGGCCTCTTCCTATCAGCCTCTCAATGGACCTGAAATAAGATTTGTAAGAATTACAATAGTCTTGAAATATCAAAATAACAAATACCTTGTCCCTCAATCAAAGCAACCTCAAGCACGTTCCCATGCTTCTCAAACAAACTGCGAATCTAATATCAAAAAAATTGCAACAAGATAATAGTTCATGTCAAACACATGATTAAAATTTAACATCAAAACCAATGAAGATAGATTGTGAAAAAATAACTATCGGTGTTTGCCGTTTAGCTTCCGCAAGCGTACAGGTCGCAAGTAATAATTTAGTGAGTAAACGAGTGTCGATCCACAAGGACTATGAAAAAAGCGAGTTAACTAATTTAGCCATGTTCTTAATTAGGCTGAATGGAATCATTTAAATTTGATCAATTTGTATAAAGACTTTTGATAAAAATAACAAAACAAAATAATGGAAATTGGGTCTAACTTCGAGAAGTATTAACTTAGGATTACTTCTTTTCCATTATATTTCATGAAACTATGCAATTATCCACTTGTGTTAATGAAATGAGTCTATATGCTAGTCAAATGTTCTAAAATCATCAATCAAGCTCTCTCAAGTCAAGATTGATTTTTAATCCTCATTAAAAACATTCAATCTCTTGTTTACAATTAATGAAAATCATCCTTCCAAAGCAAGCCTTCACTTGACTATGCTAGGTTGTTAGATATATCTCTATTCTAACAACAAACCATTCATTTAATCCCTAAACTTCAAGTCTAGCTTAAGTTCTACAATCAAAATAGCTCTTTCAAGCATCTTCCAATTGAACAACTCTAATCATGTGGTGATCAAGCACAAGATAGCATTAAGCTCAAAGAAAAATCAACATATATACTCGTTAACCAACAAAAGCAAGATAATCCAATAATTTCAATCCATACAATGGGTAAAAGTAATTCTAATTAGGAGTTTTAGCTACTCATGATCAATACAACCCAACAACTAAGCTTAAGAATCATAACCATATCAGCAAAGTGAGAAGAAAAGAGAGAAAAATCAGAAAAAGCAAGGAAAACCCTAGACTTTCTTCACAAATTTCCTCCTAAAGCTCCAAAATCACTAAGAGCTCTCTCCCAAGTAGCCTCCTTGTGTTCTTGACCTTTCCCTTGTGCAAAATGAGTGCTTTTTGGCACCTCTCTTAGATTAAAGTAGCATCAACATCATCACTTTTTCAAAACGCACATTATCAGTTTCGCGTGTTCGCTATGGCATTGGTCATACAGAACCAGACAGAAGCATTTCTTTTTCATGTGGTTTCGCTATGACTTTAGCTACAGTGGATTCCATAGCAAATGCAGGCTTCTCCTTCATAGTGTCCTTTTTCATCTTCCTCTTGCATTCTTCCCTTCCTTTCACATCTTCCTATGATCTTTAAAAGATTTTACAACTTGTCATCCTCTATCTACAAGGAGGAGGAATTCATGAGCTCTTTAACTTTCACAAATAATCAAAACTATGTGCATTTAACTCATGATTCAACAAAATTTTGTTTTAACTTGTGTCCTATCACATTTTCTTCTATAATCTCTTAATATGCATAATTTGAACCCAAAAATAAGTGAAAAGAGAAGAAAATATACTAGAATACTCTTGATTTCCATGAGTTAACACACCTCCAAACTTAAGCTGTTGCTTGTCCTCAAGCAAATAAGTCTATCTTCATTGAATGAATTAGTTACTCATCATTTATGTATGGACGATTTGATCCTCATCAGCTGCTCAATAGATTATATTAAACAAGAAATGAAGACAATATGCAAAGATGAATGCTTCATATAGGTTTAAAACATGCTTTTCGAGAGTTCTTAAGTGTGAGTGTGTGAATGGAGTCAATCTATATTCCTTTTGCACAAGCTAAAGTTAAAAGTAACACTTTAAATCATATACCCATATTCAAACAAACAATTTTAGCATCCCCTAATTCCTTCCTCTTTTCTTCTAATTCACTCCACTTGACTTAAAAATCAAAGGGACTTTTCTTAGCTTGTAATAGGGCCAAAGGTTAAGGTTTTCAAAAGAAAAGGTAAAAGATAATTAATCAAATACCTTGAGATAGATGATAACTATTCAAGGGTTTTCTTCCTTTTCTTATGAAACATACTCCCACAAACTTGAACCAAATTGAATTTTTCATATCAAGCCTTCTTTGTAAGCATCTCTCTCTCTGTTTTTTTTAACTACTATTTTGGCTTGATTTTGATACAATGTGAACTTTTTTCCTTCCTACACCTCCTTCCCAAATCTTTTGTAACTTTCCTTACATAACCACATTCCACCACCCAATCACTTATCATCTATCTCAAAGCAAGGGCATCATGGTTTTACACATTAGCTAGGGTAGATAGGTGTTGGGTTTTTCAATAAGAATCTTTAATTAGTTTTTCAAATAGGCTCAAAATAAGGGTTCAAAGGGAAATCACATCAATTAGGTAAGTTTGAAAGGCTCAACCGCATTTTATGAACCGCTCTAATCATTTTTTCAAATCTTATGAAATAAATCAAAAGTTTTGAAGAATTCCAAAGGGGATTCTAAAATCAAAAGTTGAAACACAGGTATATAACTTAATTTACTACTAAACCCTTCAATAAGTACATCCACAATACATTTAACTCCAATTGTGCGTAAATTACATAAAAACTTTTGAACAACATGTTTTATCACTACAATGCACTCATCCATGCACATTAATAAAAATTTCCTATCTAATATAACATATAGAGCAGTAATTTATATCATAGGATCATCCAAACAATTTTTGACAAATAACTGAAACTAACAGCTCATTTTCAACAATTTTTCACAAGCAAAAACTCAAGTATGTGAATTCTCACATATTCCAACAATTTTCTAACAAACCTATTCAAAAAAAATTCTTTTGTGCACTCATTCTCTATCAAAATTTGTTTTTCTTTCAAAATTGTGACACAATCTCGCCCCCAAACTTAAGATTAACAATGTCCTCATTATTAACCCCAACAGGAAGGGATTGAAATTGAACAGTATCTATACAATATATAGATCATATCCACAATATTCACAAAAATCAAGAATTCATAGGTAACAAAACCTTCAATGGCCCAAATAAAGCTTGGAATCAATGTGAATTCTAGCCATTAGTAGCTAGTGCCATAACATTCACAGCAAACATAAGACCAGACAAAACAACATATATCAATAATCACATTAGCCACAATAAGGAAATACAATTAGAAGTAGAATATAGCTATCAGGACCTATTTCAAAATAGAAGAGTCGCTGTGCAAAGAGCCCTCAGTAGCTCATATCCAAAACAAGAAGTCCAAGAGCAAGGAAGAGACCATCAGTAGCCTCATGCGAATAGAGAGTGCAAGCAGTTAAATAGTCAAGGAAACTAAAGAATCTAGTAAATGATAGACACAGTTATAACTTCAAGGACAACCACAATCAGCAAAAGAGTTGAATAGATGAACTAACAGAATAGACAAAACAAAAACAGTAATAGCCAATCAGTTCAGATCAATCTGAGTCATCTTCATTAGATTCTGAAGCAGAAGAGCCATAAATGTCAATTGGGGAATCTTCAACCTCTGAATCCCCACTATCGTCTATTTTAGCTACGCTAGTGTCATTATCACTGTGCTCATCTAATGACACCACAACCCCCTTCTTCTTATTCCTTCCTTTTAACATTGCTTCAATGCGCATAAGGCGGCGGGAATCCTCAGCACGGTTCATCTCAGCAACCCTTAATTGCTCATGAATGCTCTCAAGAGCGATAACCTTATCCTCTTCATCCTGATACACTAGGGTTTGTGTCTTTCTTGACTTGGTCATACTTGAAAAGAGGGGCTGCTAGGAAGATTCCATCTTTCTCATACTCTTTCATTTCATCCTCCTTATACAAGTCAGAGATCATATGAGGAAAAGGCAATTTTCTTGGTTATATTGTACGCGGAGTGGAGCACGGCATCATAAATTACCTTCTCAAGTTGCACTGGCTGTCTAGTCATCAAGAGGTAGACCAAAAGAGCAACCTCTTTATTCAAGGTACTCAAATGGCCACTTGGTATCACATTAACACCAACAAATTGCAGCCATATTCGAGCTTCTTGATTCAATGAAGCTTGCTTGAGATAAGCTTGTTTCCCTTCGCCTTTGGACTTCCATGCAGTGGTTCCCAGTATGAGCAATGTGTCAGCTATTTCTTGAAAAGGAAAGTTATCCACAGTGGCAGTCTTCAGGAGCTGTACTTGCACTCAATGAGCTGTGGAAAGTCATAAAACTGTCTAATTCCCTCAATAGTAATGGATGGTTTGCCTTGCGAGATTGGATTGCGGAAGTTCACTATAGTGGTCTTGAAACAATATACATAGAAGTAGAAATGGCGTACAAAAGCAGTATTTCTAGCTTTTCGTGAGTCCCACAACTTCTGAAATCCCAAATCTTGAACCAACTTGTAAAATTTATATCTCCTGTTGGGGGGAAAGGCTCGCTCTTGTTGAAACTTGCGCTTGGCAATTCTTGCTTCAACCACATCATAATAACTTGGCTCCGGTTGTTTAGTGGGAGGTAGAGGGAGAGCCTTAAGCTTCTTTGGAGCAGGGGCATTCTTAGCAGAAGTAGAAGCTTGTTTAGATGATCTAGCTTTCCCCATTTCCTGGACACAAGCAAAGCAAGAAAACAAACACTGAACAATCACAAGACAAACCTACAGAAGAAGAAAAACTAGCCTAACCTATAGAAAAATTTCCCCCAAACTTAAAGTCTATCTAGGTCCAAAGCAGCCAAACAGAATTCCATACTTAAACCTATCCTCACTGCCTTCAAGATCTATTGGTTCCCCAAATTTCACTTTGTCAACAAGAAAAATTTAGCTCATCCAAACCCAATTCATTGCGGAAAACCAAAGAAACCTATTTTGATTAAGCATAGCTCATTCAACATCAACTGATCCCAGGTAGAAAAGAGGTTTAATAAATGCAATCATCAGTAATTGCAGGAAACAACATAGTTTCAGAGGGATTCACAATGCTCCTTGGACTTGGTGGATAGGAATTTGGTTTTCCACAATGAAAGGTTTGACCACCAACCAATCATATTAAACAGTGAATCCAAAATAAATTGTAGCCAGCAACCATCAGAAGTTGCAACATAGTACTCCTCAAACCTCCATTCAAATTCAAGCCTAGATGCCAATATAATCCATAACAAGTCAGATTATGCGTCCTTTGTTCAATCCTAAGGTCGAACAATTTTAGAACATGGAAAAGACATAATCTTCAAAGATACTTAGCATATGCAAGGTGCCAACACAACAGTCCTAAAGGTGGATAATTCATCAAATTCCCAAGTTTCTATTTTGACATAGGCATCTAAACAAGCTAGATCATCTAAACAAGCTTCTACTTCTGCTAAGAAGGCCCCTGCTCCAAAGAAGCTTAAGGCTCTCCCTCCACCTCCCACTAAACAACCGGAGCCAAGTTATTATGATGTGGCTGAAGCAAGAATTGTCAAGCGCAAGTTTCAATAAGAGCGAGCCTTTCCCCCCAACAAGAGATATAAATTTTACAGTTGGCTCAAGATTTGGGATTTCAGAAGTTGTTGGACTCACAAAAAGCTGAAAATACCGCTTTTGTACGCCATTTCTACTTCTATGTATACTGTTTCAAGACCACCACAGTGAACTTCTGCAATCCAATCCCGCAAGGCAAACCATCCATCACTATTGAGCGAATTAGACAATTTTATGACTTTCTATAGCTCACTAAGTGCAACTATCAGCTCTTGAAGGCTGCCACTGAGGATAACTTTCCTTTTCAAGAAATAGCTGACACATTGCTCATACAGGGAACCACTGCATGGAAGTCCAAAGGCGAAGGGGAACAAGCTTATCTCAAGCAAGTTTCATTGAATCAAGAAGCTTGAATCTGGCTGCAATTTGTTGGTTTTAATGTGATACCAAGTGGCCATTTGAGTACCTTGAATAAAAAGGTTGCTCTTTTGGTCTACCTCTTGATGACTAGACAGACGGTGCAACTTGAGAAGGTCATTTATGATGCCACGCTCCACTCCGCGTAACATATGAGCAAGAAAATTGCCTTTCCTCACCTGATCTCTGACTTGTATAAGGAGGATGAAATGAAAGAGTATGAGAAAGATGGAATCTTCCTACCAGCCCCTCCTTTCAAGTATGACTAGGTCAAAAAAGACACAAAAACCCCAGTGTATCGGGATGAAGAGGATAAGGTTATCACCCTTGGGAGCATTCATAAGCAATTAAGGGTTGCTGAGATGAACCATGCTGAGGATTCCCATCGCCTTATGCGCATTGAAGCAATGTTAAAAGGAAAGGCTAAGAAGAAGGGGGTTGTGGTGTCATCAGATAATGACAGTGATAATGACACCAGCGCAGCTAAAGTAGATGACAGTGGGGATTCAGAGGCTGAAGATTCCCCAATTGATATTGGTGGCTCTTCTACATCAGAATCTAACGAAGATGACTCGGATTGATTTGAATTGATTGGCTATTGCTGTTTTTGTTTTGTCTATTCTGTTAGCTCATCTGTTCAACTCTTTTGCTGACTGTGGTTGTCTTTGAAGTTATAACTGTGTCTAGCATTTACTAGATTCTTTAGTTTCCTTGACTATTTAACTACTTGTACTCTCTGTTCGCATGAGGCTACTGATGGTCTCTTCCTTGCTCTTGGACTTCTTGTTTTGGATATAAGCTATTGAGAGCTCTTTGCACAGTGACTATTCTGTTTTTAAATAGGTCCTGATAGCCATATTCTGCTTCTGATTGTATTTCCTCATTGTGGCTAATGTGATTATTGATATATGCTATTTGGTCTGGTCTTATGTTTGCTGTGAATGTTATGGCACTAGCTACTGATGGCTAGAGTTCATATTGATTCCAAGCTTTGTTTGGGCCATTGAAGGTTTTGTTACCTGTGAATTCTTGATTTTTGTGATTATTGTGGATATGAGCTATATATTGTACAGATACTGTTCAATTTCAATCCCTTCCTGTTGGGGTTAACAATGAGGACATTGTTAATCTTAAGTTTGGAGGTGAGATTGTGTCACAATTTTGATAATTTTGACAACGGCGCCAAAAACTTGATTTCTATGAGTTAACAATCAGATAACTCAAAATCAAAGTGCTTGGAAAACCATTGAAAACTTGACAAGCTTTCTAATAGATGAGGTGTGTATTGAAAAGTATCAGCAAAATTAACTTTTTACAGACATTAGTTGAAAAGTAATAATACAGTGCACTTCACAACATACATGAATAGCTTGACTGTAAACAGATGCCTGCGCAAATTCTTTTCCACCCCACAGAACAACCCACCCAAAAAGGCAGAGGGGAAAATAGATGCAATTCAAACATAAAAAGTTGCAATATTTCAGAAACATATAGACCTTTCATGATAACAAATGTGAAATTATTTAACAAAAAAGAACTAGAGCAAGCTCCCCGAACAAATGAGAGAACAGAAAAAAGAATTAGATGTGGCCTACATCTTTTTCAGTAGTTGTCCGGGGTATAGATGCAACAAAAAGTTTCACAAAACTTCTGCTGTCAAGCCAATCTAAAAAGGAAAAAAAATGCATCAATCACTTATTCTCTTCCTTTTCTCACATGTGGGGACTAAAATGACTTAAAGGAGGGGTAAATGACAATGTTTGCAATTAAGGTGGAAACACAAGAAAGAGTCACTTGTGCATGTGTGTGTATCCATGGTTTGTTCGTTTCACGTTATTAAGTATTTGTAATAAGAATAATACATCTTTTTTTATTCTTACATGGAGAGAAGATTTCAAGTTGATCAAACAACTATGACATCAAACTTTTTTGGGTCTACCTGATATGAAATAACAAACATAGAAGTTAAGATCAAAGGCCTGAAAATATGTGACTAATATGAGAGATGAATGCATCAAACAACTGTATGCTTCAGTAAGTTAGAACGATCCTGGCATCACACAAATGAGAACATCTGAAAAATGCCTCCAGACCAAGGAAGAAACATGCTAATGGGCTATAAAGATGTCAATCATAGAATGAACATAAAAACTGTGTTAAAAAAAATTCAGGTGCAAAGCTAAATGGTCACTAAATACTAGTATGCGAACTTTCGCAATAGTAAATTAACACTCTCTGATAGAAATAACTAATATTAAAATAAGCAGAAATAATTACATTTTTAGAATTTATACGTACAAAAACAGACCCTTCCAACAATTAAGCCTCTCTTGCGTATTCAAACATGAAATTATCTTCCACTATGATAGGATTCAGAAGATAACCAATTCAGTATGCTTCCATCAAACTTTTAATAATAATATCATCGTGCACATAGACACGTAGACATAAAAATCGCCACATTAACAGATTCCTTTGACCGTAAATTTTTAAGTCTTGCATTTTTTGTCATGAATATTGCTAGGGGCATCTAAAAGTTGACGCTTCAGATTGTCTCAACGAGTAAATTACCGCTAAACTTGCACCCCAAAGATTCCCCCCTCTCCACTGAAGCAATATAAAGCACGGTAAACGCTTAAGTGACCCCCTCCCAAAAAAAATGTAGTTTTCACAGGACAAGAAACAGGACCGGAACTAGGAATTCCCCTGACAGAGGCATAAGACATAAAATTCAAAAAGATACAGTTCTTATCCGTGGTCCGTTGTTTAATGAATAATGACAAGCAAAACGGGAATCTAGAGCAGACTTAAGCTCAAGAGACCAGAAAAGCACTAAACTTATATAGAGAAACGCGTGCAAGTGACCATGGATAAGTACTTAATATCAATGTTGAACCAGTAACAGAAAAAGGCCAAAGAAAAACTGCTACCAAACAGCACAGTGGATAGCAAAATTAAACAAGAAATGCCAAGATTAATAAGAAACAAATAAACGTTACACTAACCTGGCGACCCTCCACGCCCAGAAAATGGAAAGACTCGATTCTGCCCAGAATGTGGCTGCACAGGATGACTATCAAACCCAAAACCATCAGGATTGGCCATGAGAGTGCAACCCTAACCCTAGTCTTTGGCAGACAGAGAGGGAGAAAGGGAAGAAAGAAACTGAAAGTTTCTGAGGCAATGGACGGAACAAGATTGAGAACATTGACACTGAGGAACTGAATTGGCTGCAACGAACACGGACTTAGCTGATCTCCTCGTTCTTGAATCTTGAGTAGTATTTTGCATGATGTCGTTTTACTGACTTCATTCCTCTTGTCTTCAATGTCGCAAACGACCTGACAATAATTGCCGTTTCCATCATACCAAACCTGACCTAAATTTTTGTTTTCTTGGTCCGAATGTTTGAATTGTATTTTGATCCGGTTGTAATTTTTTTTACGAGGTTTTTATAAGCAATTTTTATTTTTTTTTTGAAAATTTTTTCCTATTTTATTCTTATCAAATACTTTTTTTTTTTTATGTTTTACACTTATTATCTCTCATATTTTTTTTCATTCTCCCTCATGTACTCTTTTTATAGATAAGGGTATATATGAAAAAATACATTACATTTTTTATATACTTATTATTTTTAATTATTAAAAAAAAAGTTACTTATAAATAATATGGGATAAATAGAGTATCTCATCATCAATCATTATTCAATCATTCATCATTATTTTTTTGACCTGAATCATCCATCATTATTCAATTATTTTATATAAATACTTTTTACTTTTTTTGGATCAAATTCAGATGTAAACAAATATGAATTATGGAAAAAAATAAATTGGCGCGAGTCAAGTGCATGATCCTACAAAAAATAATGATTTTTCTCCTAATAAGACGTGTTAACCTGAAATTTCGCGGACAGGCCGACTTTAAAATTTTTAAATTTTAAAATAAAAGTTAAAGCGGAATCTCTCCCTCATCCTCGTTGTCAGTTCCACGTGGATGTTTTATCCAAAGTCACATCACCACTTTGCAATCATTTTCAAAAATAAAATTTAGATATGGTTGACCGGAAAGTTTAGATATGGTAAATTGGTAATTGGAGCCATGGTTAATAATATGTTTATAAATTTTATATCACATGATATTAGTATATAATTTTTTTGATAAAATTAGATAAGATGTATATGGATATGTGGATTTATTAAACATATATAATTGTTATCTTAAATTATTAAAATATAGTAAAGTAATAATATGAATATTCTTTCCCTATGTAATATTTTCTTCATCTATAAGAGTTTTTCAACAAAATCGTGAAATTCTTAAAAATGGTTAAAAGTAATTAAATGTAATAATTATATAGAAAATTTATTCTTCTTCCCCCAAAAACACTTATATTTATAAATGAGTGAGAGAGAAAAATAATGAAAGAGAATATATACAGTATAATAATTAATTGATGATAAAATGAAAAAAAAAAGTTATTATTAAAATAAATTTAAAAGGGCTCATATATTTAGAGACAGCTCCATGGCTCTTGTATATAGTGGCTAGGGAGTATTTTTATTCAGTATGTAATATTTTAATATTTTAGATTTAAAATTAATATTTATATTTATATCAGATTAAGATTAAGGTAAAAAAATATTATGATTTTCCATTAAAAAAAAGATTTTGATTAGATGGACAGATTTAGAACATGTGCAGGAAAACAGAACAATATATGATAACGCTGGGACCGGTGCATTCGGCAAAAGATTCCAGAGTTTGTGTGAAGTAGCTGACAGAGAAATTTCCGGTCGAAAATCCTCACTCATCGATGGCTAAACACGAAGATCTTCCTGTTCCAATTTTCGATTCTCTGGAGCCTGTGTACGGCGGAGGATCTCTACTCGAAGAGGCACAACTTCGTTTTGATAATTTGAAGTCGAAGTTTCAAAAAGTTTTCGGTCATCCTCCTGAAGTCTTCGCCCGTTCACCTGGTTCTTCCTCTCTCCTTCTCCTTCTCCTTTTCTTTTTGATTATTATGGAAACTTATGGTCTTTTGTGGGTTATTGTAGGTAGAGTGAACTTAATCGGGGAACATATTGACTACGAGGGATATTCTGTTTTGCCGATGGCAATTCGGCAAGATACGATCGTAGCAATTCGGAAAAATGACGACGAGAATATTCTTAGAATTTTTAATGTGAATGATGAGAAACATGCTTTGTGTACTTATCCTGCTGATCCTGACCAGGTCGGTTTTACGTCCATGTTCACTTTATTTGTGGGCCACCATTGGTTTTACCCTCAAAGTTCAATAATTATAACATCCTACCCCATTGTTTTGCTTTTTGAAACAAGCTTGTTCTGATCATTAAGATTTCTGGCCAAATTCATCTGTTAATTTATTTGCGGTTGCGCGTAGGCACTGGACTTGAAGAATCACAAATGGGGGCATTATTTTGTATGTGGGTACAAAGGTTATTACGATTATGCAAAATCAAAAGGAGTGGATGTTAGTAAGAAAGTCGGACTTGATGTTCTTGTTGACGGAGTAGTTCCTCAAGGTGTGTTTTTGTCATCTTAAATACTCTATCTATCAGATAGTCTTTCTTTGGAGATGGAGTTAAATTCAAGAACTAATATAAACTGTTTATACAGGTTCTGGACTATCTAGCTCTGCAGCATTTGTCTGTTCTTCTACAATTGCCATTATGGCGGCTTTTGGAGTGAATTTCCCAAAGGTAAGTCTTGGATTTCAAGCTGATGAGGAATGAATATTTTCAGTTTGATGATTGGAGTGTATGTAAAACTTATCAGTCTTATGGCATGATTGTATTATTAGAATGTAGTTTGGGTTTATGGCTTATTGTCTAAGCTACCAGTTTGGGAAATAATTTATCATTTGTAGTTTAGACAAAACAAAACAAAACAAAATTACCCTGTGTCTTTTGAAAGCACCTTTTGCTGAAGAGTATATTTGATATTCTTATTTATGTGAAAGTTTATATTTTACGAGCTCTAACATTCTCACATCTTTCACAGAAAGAAATTGCTCAAGTTACATGTGAATGTGAAAGGCATGTTGGAACACAATCTGGCGGAATGGATCAGGTTAGGAATAAAAAGCAGAGTTGTTAGTTAATTAATTGGTTCTTTTATCTTGCTCTTAATCCATTCTAACATGGTACTAAAACAAATGATTTTCTTATTCTTTTTACAGGCAATCTCTGTAATGGCTAAGATTGGATTTGCCGAGCTTATAGATTTCAACCCCATTCGTGCTACAGATGTGCAGCTTCCAGCGGGTGGGTCTTTTGTGATTGCCCATTCTCTAGCAGAGTCTCAAAAGGCTGTCACTGCTGCTACTAATTATAACAATAGGGTTGTTGAATGTCGTTTGGCTTCGGTAAGTATTTTGGTCACCAATGGTTTTCATTTTTTTCTCAATTGTCATTGATCTCTTGAAGTTGAAAATAGTGTGCTATGATAAAGGATTTGATGCACTCAAACTTCTTAACCCCTATCCTCTGCTTGGATTTTGGATTTCCTTGTTATTCCTCTCTCTACCCCTCAGTTTTGAATTAGCCTCCTTTATGTGTGTAAGCTAATTGATTGCTATTGAATACTGCTCCAGATTGTGCTTGGCATAAAGCTGGGAATGAAGCCACAAGAGGCAATATCAAAAGTGAAAACATTGTCAGATGTAGAAGGATTATGCATAACATATGCTGGTAAACATAATTCATCTGATCCGGTCCTTGCTGTCAAGGTATTTAATTTAACATGACATTATGAAATCCTTTCTCTGTTCTTTCAAGTTTTTTTTTATATTCATGTTATTTTTCATGCCTTGTGCTATTTAAATAATTATAATAAAGTCTATGCACTAAAAAATTATAATAAAATCTCTTTGATACAGGAATTTTTGAAGGAAGAGCCCTATACGGTTGAAGAGATTGAGAAAATTACTGAGGAAAAGCTTACATCAATTTTGGGCAGTAATGCAGCTTATTTGGATGTTCTCAAAGTTGCTAAGCACTACAAGTTACATCAGGTATTTCTTATTTATATTATTATCACTTTTCTTTTTTTACTTTTAACAGTTTACTTCAGTGGCTTGGTGTCTCTATTAAATATGGATTTTTATCATAACTGCTGCCTGAATATTGTTTATGATTTACTATCTTGTTACTGCCCTTGTGTGAAATAATTTTCATCCGTTTTGCTTCTAGAGAGCTGCCCATGTGTACTCAGAGGCCAAGAGGGTGCATGCTTTTAAGGACGTTGTCTCGTCAAATTTAAGGTAAGTCTTTTGGATTTGGTCGTAGCTTTATCTTTTCATGGATGCTCTTTGATTTTTGTATAATTCTTGAGCAATAGATATTTCTTGGATGAAAAATTGATAAAATATTTGGCAGTCCTTAGTGTAAAATGATTTTGTCCAAACATCGAAAACAGTTTGACATTTTATTTCTTTGCCTTCATTAAATCCTCTTGATGATCCATCTCCTTATCAAAATTGTGTAACATTTACCCATGCTGCTTCTCTTTCAGTGAGGATGAAACACTCAAAAAGCTTGGTGACCTTATGAATGAGAGCCATTATAGCTGCAGTGTATTATATGAATGCAGGTGTGTATTGTTTGCTTGTTCTGTTTTTCAGATAATAAGTCTGCTTGTTCCTTTATAATCTGGTATTAGTTATCTCATGAAGCTGTGCAATGTGGTTTTCCTTTACTCACTGTTAAATGTTTTGTTTTTTGTCTCTGCTTGTTATGGCAATCAGCTGTCCGGAACTGGAAGAGCTTGTAAACGTTTGTCGCAAAAATGGTGCTCTCGGGGCGAGGCTTACTGGGGCTGGATGGGGTGGTTGTACTGTCTCTTTGGTGAAAGAGAGCCTTGTCCCACAATATATCCTAAACTTGAAGGTATGCTGATATTTCTGAGATAGTCTTCTGATTTTTGATTGGTTATATTGGGAATTAACGTTAACATTAGTTAATAATGCTGGTTTCTGGAAATCTACTTGCAGGAACAATATTTCCAGTCTAGGATTGACAAGGGGGTAATCAAAAAGAATGAGCTTGGGCTTTATGTGTTTGCTTCCAAGCCTTCAAGTGGTGCTGCCATTTTGAAGCTTTAAGTGCCTTTGCAACTTGCAACTTGAAAGCTTTTTCCACCCGTGTAGCTGAAACCACATTAGAGATGGTCAATTCCCCCTCTTTCCCCCTTTTGCTTGTTACTAATCAATAATTAAGTTAAGCCAATAATAATAATAATTTTGCCCACAGGGCAACATATAGCACTGTCTTGTAGTTAAAATGAACAGTGTTGTTCTCATTATGAGTTTAACTATTAACATTTTAGATTATTTTCTCAATCAATTGTTACTAAGCGTTCCATTGATCATACCATATTTAGTTCAATATATGGGAAATCTAAAATATTTCATATATCATAGACAAACAAAAAAAAAAACTTAATTTGCTAAAACCGCGTAACTTAGAATTCAAAAAAAAAAATAAAAAACCTTAAAAATTGAGACCTTGATCTAGGGGTGAGCGTTCGGTTTTCGGTAAAAACCGAACTACCGAAATGAAGGAAATTCTGAAACCGAAACAAAACAATCAGAATAACTGAACCGAAATTATTCGGTTTGGTTTCGGTTTTGTGAGAAAAAACTGAAATTTTTTAAGCCTTCATTTTTTACTTCAAATATCTGAATTTTCAACCAGAAAAAATTAATACAAATTATAAAATTGAACAACTTCATCAACATCCAAAAAAAGGTGATATAAAATAAAGTATAAACAACACGTTACATATATGATTAATGTAGTTTGAAGTATCCAATATTCCAATAATGGAACTAAAAATAGGAAAGTTTTTTAGAGATGCAAAATAATTGTATTCAACATTACTTAATCCAAAGAAAGCATAACAAAAGTTTAAAAAGATGAATATCCAATGATATATCATTCTTTGTCTTGCATCCGATTCAGTGGTGGTATACTCTTTTAATATTTTCAGTTTAAACCGAAATTTTTTTAAAAAAATCAAACCGAACCAAAAAACAAAAGTAAACCGAACAAAAAAAACCGAATATGCACCTAAAACCGAAAAAATCGAACCGAAAAGACCGAAATTGATTTGATTTGATTCGGTCTTCGGTTTCGATTTGATTTTGCTCGCCATGATCTGAGATATTATTGCACTATAAATGTGCACATGTGCTTGTAACTTATTTATTGGACTATTAGATGTTAAATTATTAGATTGGAGTACAGCATCACGTGGTCTTCATGAAAATGGGCCTCAATTGTTGGATCCTAAGCTTAAGGGTCTGTTTGGTGTGAGAGATTTAAAGGGGAGGAAAAAATTTTATGAGTTGAATTTTAAAAGATTGAAGAAGTTTGATAATAAAATTTTAATAAAGAGAATATATAAGATAAAAGAATAAGAAAAATTAATTAAAAATTTTTAACCCCACTTCTCTAATTTTTTTAAATTCAACTCAAAAAAATTTTCCTTCTGTCCACTTTCCCTCTTGTCTTCTCTGACCAAACAAGCCCTAAAGGATTATTCCGCGTACCAAACGCATATTCTGAATAAATGAGAGTCCCTTCATTTTCATATAAACTAGTTCTACCCATTCACTTATAAGGATAGTTAAGATTTTTTTTTTTTGGTTCGACTAAACATGACTTAAAATTTCACACGATTTTGTTTACACACCTAACATTGCAATTAATAATTATTACGCGGCATTAAAAGACTAAGGTGTTTAACAATAACAGACACAATTTGTATATTATTGCCGGGGATTAAAAAAAAGGATATGATTGTCAGTTATTAAGTAGAGCCGGTAATTCGAGCCGAGTCTGTTTAGGTCCGAGCCTGTCACGGGCCAGGCTTATAATTTAGATCCTCCAGAAAAAGGCAGGGCTAAAAGGGCTGGCCCAACTTAGGCCCATTTAACTCTTTTTTGTTTTTTAAACGGGCACAGGGTAATGGGCAACAAGAATTGGTCAAGAATAAAGTTAACTTAACATAACCCTCAGATCAGAGACGCTCTCACACTGACTTAGACCTTATTTGAAGCTTCTCTTCTTTGATTTTCTTTTTTATTTTTTGTATGCGTACGTCAAAATCCAAATCAAGTGTTATATTATTACTGACATTTGAAGCTTGCAGACTTGTTTGATTGGTTGTGAACATTAATCATGATTTAGACTTAAGTCTTAATATTTGTGTTTTATTAAACTTGGATAATATTTATATTTTAAATTAGGTATTTTAGTATTTAAGAGAACAAGAAACAAAAAGAGGCATGGCAAAAAAAAAATAAACAGGCCAAAAGCCCGCGGGGCTTTTCTTAAAAGGGCCGGGTCACTAGAAAACGGTACTTTTTTTGTCTCGGGCCTAAACAAGCCGGCACATTTAGGCCCAAGCTCGTCGCAGGCCAGCCTAGCCCGTTTTCCCAATGCTATTATTAAGTCGCATCTATTGCAAATATTTTTAGATTTCTCATTTCTTCATTGATCACACTTTATTTCAAATATGAATTATATATATATATGTATATATGATGCTTTATCAAGGACAGCTATAATATATAGAAAAAGAAAATTCATTCATTAATTTTAAGAGTATAAAAAATAAATTGAAGGATAGGTATCATACAATTAAATATTTTTATATTTGTCATATAAATTTAATATATATATTTTTAAATTGTTTCCCATGGTTATTTGCTTTTGGAGTACCCCTCCCAGGCTTCCCATTCTTTTCCCGCTCAAGTGATATCACCAGTTTGTAATATAACATATTTTTATAAATATATAATGTTTTCATATTTAATAAACATAGAATAATTGAAATTACATATCGTTTGTTTCATCTTTCTCATCTACTAATAGATGTTAATGGTGACTTTGTTCATAATTAATGACAAAAGTAACTATTTTTCCCCAAATTGTAATCCATGTATAAGGTGGCTTCAATAGAGTCAGTCCAATGATGTAAGGCCTAATTAGATCTTTGTAGGTTTCAAATAGGAGTATTCATCAATTTTCCGTCCCGGTCTTCCCATCCCAATCCTAGGCAAATATGGATGGGAAAATCCCGTCCCCAAAAATGTTGGGATCAGGAATGTGATTTAGGGATCCAGAAAAAGTTGAGATCGGGAATGAGACTTCCTGATTCCAACTTTTTCCTGATCCCAAATATATATACATATATGTACATTTTTTAAATATTTAAGAAACAAGACCAAATGTAAAATAAAATGTGAAAATCCCTAACACTATTCTTTTATTTTATTTAGTTAATTTCATTTATTATTTATTAAATAATTCTATTTTTTTTGTTATTGTCTTGGTTCTTTTTGCAGCTGAATCAAAACTTTAAGCATATATTGAACTAATTATATATTTGTATTAGATTTATTTAATACAGTATGATATTACACAAATTATATATTTATATTAGACTAAAGAAAACACAACAAAAAAATTCAATATAGATATTTTTTTTAAAAAAAAAAAGGAAATCCGGAATAGAAAAATTCTCGATCCCGAAAATTTCCTGATTTTTGGGGTAGGTAAATTTTCAGAATCGGGATTGGGAATGGTATTTCCCAATCCCAAACAGCTCTAGTCTCAAATTAAAATTCCAAATGAGACCCAAAACTGGAATGGTCGGCTGCTATGAATCAATTGATTATAAGTCGTTCAAGCTTAATCAACAGTCTCGAATTCAAACCTTAATTACATAATCGCGATAATTACTTAAAAGTAATGTGTTTTCTCACCGTGGGCTTACACTCCCATAAATTGATGGGTTGATCTAAAAATTAAACACTATTGAATCTCCAACTCAAGACATATTTTATATATTTCTTATCTGACTTTTGGAAAGGAAGCCATGCTATGGTGGGTAAAAAATTAATATTTTGAAAAAACGTTCCTTGTACACATGACTAAATATTGATAATAAAAAAATTTTTAAATAATAAAAACAATAATATGTTAGGGACAAATAGGAGTATAATATATAGTAAAAAGTATTTTTACCTAACCCTCCCTAAAACCTTTTGTTTTGGCCGCACACCCTCCCTAAAAGCAAAAACATCAAAATAGATTGATTAAAAATGGAAAACCCTATTACCAAAAAAAGATCAAAATTCTAAAAGAAAAGTTGGAGGGAAAATTTAAGGAAAAAACAGCTAATTTTGAAGGAAAAGTAAAATAAAGATGACCAAATAGGGGGAATTATAAAAAGAAAAAATAAATTGATGGCCACGGACCACAATGCCAAGCTGGCAACTGTCGGCGCGGCCTTTCTTCAATCCTCTGGCTTCCTCGCAATTCCAAAGTACACAACACAGCACACCATGTTATGGCTTTGGTTTTAAAATATGGTTTTTTGAAGAAATCAAGGTGATCGATCTCCCTGGGAAACATAGCAAGTTCAGTGCTTTCCCGGTATTTTGTTTTACCCTTCTTCTTGTTTGTTTATTATCTCTGGCTTTCCTTACCTGTGGAATGTTAACTCTTTCATTCTCGGCCATCATCTGACCTGGGGCTCTTTCCTTTCTTCTCTTGAAGGTTTTTTTTTTAACCTATCTTCTTGTTCGTGTTTGTTTGTTGTTATTATGATGGCGGACCCTAGTTTCATGCTTTTGGGTTCTGGGTTTTTGTGGGGTTTTGAATCTTTTGATTTATGCGGGATTTATGGGTTTCTTTAGGCGAAATGTGACTTTATATGACGTGGGTGGTGAGAGATTTGTTCCTGCTACATTTCGTGGGGTTGATTGATTTTGTATTTTTCTTGTCATTCCCTTCTTCCGGGGTCAGGTCTGAGATGCACTTTGGTGCTTTTGTTGGGGCCATGCACCTTTTTCTGGTTGTTCTGTTCTTGATTTTCTTTTTCTTGAACTTTTTGTGTAATTGTAGTTTATGAATGGTGCTTTTAGCTCGCAGTTTCTTGATTTTCATTGTAACCAGTTGTATTTTGACCTTTGTAATGCAGAGCTTGTTATCCTGGGGATTACATTTGAATTGTTGGAAATCTGAGATTGTGACAGAAGGGCTTCAAAAGAAGGAATTGAGCAGCTTGCAGTTAGCATCGAGAATTTTCCATAAGCATATATTTATATACTGAAACGTGGTCAGTTTGAATTTTTTCGAATTCTTAGTTGTGGTCGTGTGCAGAACAGAGAAGGTAATTAGGAGCTGCGTTTGGAAGAAACTTTTGGGCTCTTGTACTTTTTGTAGTGTGACAAGAGGAGATAGATTATAGATTGGATTAGGTTTGTGACATTGGGATGGGTCTCATAAATGCAGAAGATAAGGATGCTGAGTTTGATCTTGAAAAAGGGTTGTCTGAAACTGAAGATAACTCAAATAAAGAATCTAGTCCATGTGCTGCAAAACAAGAGAAGTCATTATTTGCAAAGGTTTCTGGTGGTTTTGTTGGTACCGATGAAGAAAATCCGAGTTTGCATTGTAATGAGTCGAACAAGTTATTCTCTGGACAAGACTCAGTTGACGTGGAGAAAACCCCAATAAAGGGTAAACGTAAGAAAGGAAGTAATAAAAAGGCACCCAAACCTCCAAGACCTCCACAAGCTCCGTCACTGGATGCGGCTGACCATAAGCTTATTAGGGAGCTAACAGAACTTGCCATGTTGAAGCGTGCAAGAATAGAGCGCTTGAAAGCCTTAAGGAAGATGAGAGCATCTAAATCATCATCTTCCAGCAGCAGTAGCAGCATACTTGCCACGGTTTTTACTATTTTCTTTTGCATCGTGATAATATTCCGAGGTATGTGTTTTGTGATTGAAGTAAATATTTATCTTGCATATAGAATGGTATTCGCTAACACTGCTGTGAAAACTGAATTGTGATTAGATCATTATTATTGTCTGCAGAGCTACATCTTTTTAATTTCCTGATTAAGAGGTTTGTAACCTGTCTGTTGGTTACATGAGAAGTCATTATTTGGTGATTGATGCATCTTGAATGGAACCACTGTAGTATATGTATGATGAGTAATCTCTAATGAAATGCAATGTTTTGAAATTTCAACTATAGTTATCATTAGCTAATTCTACTTCCAATGTTCTCTTATTTGATCCTGATTTGGGATTGCTAAGCTATGGTAAAATTTTAGTATTCAAAAGATCAATGAGGCAAAAAACCTTCCATTATAAACCATTCCTTTGAGATGTTGAGCTCATTATCTTGTTTACAAATTAAGGAATACTTTAATATACATCAGATCTTGAAACTTGCTTGAAGGTGATGGCTATCCTGACTATGTTTTTAGATTTGGTTTTATCCGAGCTTTCAGCCGGGTTTACTTTTGCCTTTTTACCTGCAACACTTGGGGCCTTGTGTGTGTTAAACTCATTGAACTTTTAGCATTATAACCCAAAATTTCAGCATAAACCTATTTAGAATGCAAGATGGGAAATTAAGGTTTGAGACCAATGTTTTCTTGCCATTTTTTAATGAAACTGTAGCTTTCGTGTCTCTTATGGTCCAAGAAATTTTCTTTTGCAGGCATGTCATCTGGAAGCAGTTCAAGGGCAAGTTTCCAGGGATCACCTCTAGTTTCAGCTCAATACCCTCTCAATCCATCAGCAAATAACCCTAATGCTCCCAGTTCAGAATCTCACAACAAGTAAGTTAAATCTTTCAACCATATACATATAACAACACAACACCATGTTGCAGCCTTTTAATATCAAATTTTTGCTACTCCATTGTGTCTTGTAGTTTTGTAAAGCAGGTCACAAGTTCATATTGGTCAGAACAAAGGAGAAGACGACCGGTTTAATGCACCCAAGAATTAAAAATGGTGCAGTATTTGGCCAATAAAAGAGGGTTTAGTGTGATTATTCCTCTCACACGAGCCCTAAATATCTGTTTTGTCTGTTTTACATAATAATCCTCTTTTTGTTATGAAACTGAGCATCAGGACTTGGTGGCTAACTTACCCCTTTATGTATATTAATCAATGTTTAGGAGGTGAGTTTCACTACTTAGCTGTATTGCTAGTAGTGTTCTTCATTGGCTTGCCTAATTCTTTTTTTTTTTTCCTTTTTTTGGCCCCTTTGGCTATTGGCAATTTCCTGTTGCTTAATTGTTTCAATGGTTCTAAGTTGCATAATATCCAAGTGTTGAAGGAAATTTTTTCTCTAGAATCCTCATAGCACAAGACTATTCTCTATTATAAAGATTTATTGAGTGTACTTAGCATCAAATCTATTATTTTTTTTATTTGATTAAAGGTTTACCCTTTCAAGACTTAGGGAATCGTCTCTTTCCCAGTAAATGTGTTTCTCAGGAGTTGAACTTATATTTTCCTCCTTATGAGATGAGATTACTTAGCATCTCAACCAATAATTTATTAATATTGAATCTATTATTTTAGCATTCTTTTTGCATATCTATTTTTTTTATTGTTTTGATTTATTTATTAATTTTTAAAAATTGTGTCTGTCTAAGTTATTATCATTACCTATCTTTTGTGGGTTCACCTTGATTGGAATGGGCCCCATTAATATAATAATATTGGAGTAAGAAAAGGAAAAGAAGCAAAATAAAGGATAAGGCAATAATCACTCGCATATTAAAATTGATGATTGATTCCGTTTTTATCAATCCCTCCAATGTAGACACAAAAACCCTAAAAATGGAGGGCGAGGATTGGTGAGGATTTCATTATGATGTTTTTTTGGGTGCATCTATATTCCACACCCCGCCCGCTTATGTCTCAAAGTCATTATGATTCTTATTATCTTCACCTTTTTAAGACAGACCCAAGAACGTGGAGGTTGAAAAAGGAATTCGAGTTTAGCCATTTTTTTATCTGATGTACATCTAGCAATTATAAAGGGAAAAAAACGTGATTATAAAGATTATTAGATTTGAACTTCACCTATATTTATTTTTTTTTTCATTTATATATATATATATATATATGAATACGTGAATTTAAGTCTAATTTAATAAAAATGCCATTATCCATTCCTAATCAGTTCTACTAAAAAAATTGTAGATACCAAAAAAGAAAAAGAAAAAAAGAAAAAAGAACTACCGTGTTAAAGCCTTGTCATCAACTAAGAAATATGTTTGTTTTTGCATTGGAAGCCACAAAAAGCATATTCTTAATAAAACCATAATTTTGAAGTAATTCTACGTGAAGTTGTGCACCTACCTAATTGTAGGCTGTAACTTCTTATTATTAACAGAACCTAAAATGGAGATTGTCTGATTTGTTATAGTAGTTAGGATTTTATTGAACTATTTAAACGAAATAACTAAACACCTAAATTAGCAGGATTTATCATGATCATGTTGTGTTTTTCCCTACCTAAAATTGAGCATCCACTAGATTGTGGCTATTATCTTTTATTAGTAACATAGATAAAAGAATTTCTTTTGGGTTAATCCAAAGTATCCATTTTCAACAATAATGACTAATCCCTTTGTTTAGAGAAATTTTTGTGTTAGCAATGAGAAACGAGACCCTCTCTATATACATTACCAGAGATTAAACACCTGACTACATGTCTAAAAAATTTAGCTAAGTGTCAATTATATTAGGCCTCGTGATTACATACATGAAAGTTTCTCTCACTCTTGAAGTGTTTCTTTTATTATTGTTTGATCTCTTGATGGTAACACACATTTTGTAGGCAACTTGACTTCTACAGGACGAAAGGAGTGCCTCATGTATATAGTATCATTATTGCTCTAAAATTTTCCATTTGAGATGGTTGAATCTTATTAGTGTCAAATGGCGTGTGCCAGTTTGGACTCTCTTATTAATTTTTCATGGAGAATATCTTGAGGAATAGTTAAAACATACATGTGATCTCACATGTGACACCGGCATCTGTCAACCAGAAAAGAAAATATTAAGGAAAAGTTGACCTACGAGGCCTTCACCATCTCATAGGAATTTGACACCTGTAAGATCTGCTGCTCACGTTCACCCAAATGAGAAAATTCTAGATGCCTGAAATTTTGTTTGTTGTTTTCCATTTAGTAATTTACTTCTACTCGTCTTCTTCCTCCAAATCCCACTCACATATAATTGAACTATGGCCACTATCTTATCTTTGAATAACCACCAGAGATTTGAGAATTTGAGTAAGTGAAAGAGAATTAAAACCTTTCGGATAGCTACTGAGACAAATTTGCCAATGTCCTTGGTTTCTCAACATTGACTCAACTTCTTCATAGTTTTATATTACTTTCACACTAAAATATAATTAACAAACTAATAAAAGATCCCATTTTGAAACGCTTTCTGGATAAATTTACTCCAAAAATAAAAAGGGTACACTTTATATTCAAAATACTAATAATCTTTTATGACTAAAATGCTGAAGCAGGGGACATGGTACAATGATCAGAAAAACTCAGTGACTGAACAGCAACAATAGCTGCTTCAAAGTACATATATGTATATATAGTTTTGTACAGACCCAATAATAGCCATACAAATTTGAGTAAAAGAGAGGAAAAAGACCAGAACAAAAAAAAGGAGCAAGAGAAAAATTAACCCTTGAGTAATAATTTCATTATAGCAGCAGCAATACCAACGAGCTTCTGCAGAATCCCATTTCTATCCTCCAAAAGAGACTTATCCTGAGCAGAGCCTGAGAATTTCTTATCACAATTACTGATTTCCTTGGCAGCGTCAGAGACACAGTAACTGGCAAATCCATATCTGCCTTGGCTCACAGCATCAGCAGCTTGTGGGAGAGTGTACTTGACAATAGGAATATAAGACTCTGCACAGAAAGCCAGAGCTTGCTCTAATTGTTCATCTGAGGTCTGCTTTATGAGTCCTTCTATGTAATTCAGAGTGTCACTTGCATTTGCAAGAAGGTTATTTACCATTACAAGAGCAGCCCCTTTGAGATCAGGTTTTGGGGTGAGAGGATTTGAATGGAGGGTGGCCATACAAAGGTCATAAAAAGGTGTCTTTCTGCATATCTGGTCTATGAAATCGCCATTACTGCTTGAACCAAGGTCAGAGGACTGGTGGGTTGGTCTGAACAGAAGAGAAGCAACAAGAAGAAGATGAAGAAGTTGAAAGGAAGAAGAAGAGTAAGAGAATACAGAAACTGAGCTGAAACTTCTCATTCTTCTGTTTTCAGAGAGAAAATTGAGGAGGAGGAAGAAGATGATGATGGTGGAGGATTGAGAGGGAATGTCTCTGATGTTTGTGCCTGAGCCTGACTGCTATTTATGACTAGTTTGGTCGTTTGGTGTGTTAAAAATTGGGAAGTTTGCCTGTCGCCATCTGGAGGAAAAGAAAGAGGTGAAAATATATATATTTTAAATTAAAAAAAGAAAGAATTTTTATAAACAAATTTAGTCTACATAACAGAGAGATGATATAGTAATCATATCATATGAATGAACATGATTAAATTAAAGCCGTTGAGTGTCCAAGTGTAAGAAATGGAAAGCGATTAGGCAACTGTGAAATAATAATTGGAGCCATGTATGTGATAATAATAAAGTTTGAAGCTTTATTTGAAGTCTAATCAGTAATCATATGTGAGAGGGGGGGGGGGTGAGAGAGAGAGAGAGAAGGGTATTGAAATTTGCAGGTTTTGAGGATACCATGGGCTGGAAAGAAGGAAAAGGAGGAAGCTTTGTACACAAAGTTTAAGGTTTTGGGGAGATCAGGGTTGCCCCATGTATCACGGATGTCTCCTTTCTTCTACTTCTCCTCCTCCTTTTTCTGTTTGTTCTGATCCCACCACTGATTCTAGGGTTCATTGGAGCCAGAGAAAAGAGTGCGAGACATGTGTAAGAAATTATTAGTGAGGTTATGTACTTTTTTTATCTTGGGAGGATGGCCTATAGGATCCAAGGGAGTAAGTTAATGTACTTAGCTAGCTAGATCTCCAACAAATTTGTTTTTATTAAAAGATGAATAATATCAATTTAAAATTTCAAATACCTCTAAATTAATTTAAGTGCATTTTTGAGTAATTGCGAAATCATAGTTTCAAAAGTCTTTTTATACTAGTTGAAATAAAATTCTTTTTATATATTTATCTTATAAATTGTAAAAATTATTTTTTAAAAATTAATCCAAATCTCAATTATAAATAAGACACTTATTTAAGTTTAAAAATTTAACTCAGTTTTTAATTGAGATAGTTGTTTTCAATAATTTCAATCAGAATCTTCAACATATTTTTTTTAAACATAAATAGGAATAATTATTATATAATCATGCATAAGCACTGGAAAGTCTGATAACAAGTTAGCGGCATGTATCATGTCATTTCCTATTACAGATATTTTTATTACATACTGTTCTGTTCACTTGTTGTCAAACTTGGTAATGATTAAGTTGATTATGTGAGATTGTGCTGTAATCTTGCTTGTTTAAGAACCTAATTGACATTATTTTCAAGAAAATAGATAAAAAAAACTTTAAAATTATAAAATCCTAAATCATGTTTGCTACCAAAAGTTGATAAGGGAATAACAAAACTTGATAAGCAATTTATAACTTATTTTTTGAAAAACATTTGATTTAAAGTTTTATAATTTCAAAATTCTTTTTCTATCTTTTCTCCTTATTTTACTCCTTTAAACTTTTATGTCATTTTTTTATCTTTAATAAAAAAAATTATAATTTTTTATCTTTTCCCCTTGATTCTTCTATTCCCCACGTTCGGTTTTTGTGCACACAGGTTTTTTAAATTATTTTTACTATTACTTTTTTTCCGAATTTATTATTACTTGTCTGATAAAAACTTTTAGATTTTATTTTTTTCTTAAATTAATGTTAATAAAAAAATTAAGATGAAATCTCACACTCTCCAAGGACTACCTAATTGGCAATTGCAGTATTTAAAAAATAAAGCTGAGACTGAGACGGACAGAACAACATCAGCCAATGCTGTAGGGAAAAGAGACATGCATTATATTAACTAATAATTTTAATTTTGTTTTATTCACAAATTTAGGTTCAGCGATTGGAAGTACTTAACGTTGTTTATATTCGCACTTTAATTACTCAATTAACAAACAAGATTGGCATTGTGTGTCCAAGAAAATAAAATACTAGCTCCGGTCTTAAATATAAGATGTAATGGACTTTTTTGAAGAAATTAATTACGCTAAATAAATTATTTTAAAATATTTATATTTATCGTTTTTTCTCTAAACCACTTATTTGATAATATATAATTTAATCAAATATACAATGTATGGTATGATTAAGTAATTTATTTAACTTTCTTAATCTCTAAAAAAAAAAGTCAACTAACTTTTATATTTAGAACCAGAGATGAGATAGTAACAACAACACGACACATCAATCCGGTTCTAAGTGTCAACAGACACACAATTAGGGTGGGAGTTAAGAAGTTAAATGATTGTAACACCTTTCTTAGTGGTATGGTAGAATTTTATATATATATATATATATAAAGCTTCATGTTTACAATTTTTTTTTTTTAAAAAAATGTGCGATTCATGATGAAAAACTCATTTGATTGTATGAAATTATGTCGGCGGTCCCAGAAAATTCTATTTGTCTCTGCAATTCCTCAGGTTGGCATTCCATCATTGCATTATTGTAATATTGTTCGTTAGATCCTTTCTTTAGAGAGAAGACAAGGCTTTTTTCTTTTGCTAATAATGAGATTTCATTTAGATCCAACCTCTCTGATGATTACACATACATTAAAGTAATCTAATCAACTATAACACGAACATGTGTTTTTTTTTAAAAAAAAAGATTAACAATTACAAGAATCTTGGTTTTTGTTTTTGTGCTATTGCCCTCGTTTGATGGGTGTTTAAATCTTGTCTACTGGTTTAGATTATCATGCTCATGAAAACTGTATTAACTACTAGTAACTAATAACCTTGGCATGAGAAACAGTCCCTTTATTTTCATTTTTAAAGTTATATTAGAAGTTATATAACTCACCCTATTTTGTTTTTACTATTTGAGTTCATCTCAAGTGGTATTACTTTTTTTTGAAATTTTCTTTCTCATGTTTTAATATTTACAAAAATTGAAACTAACAATTTCACCTAAAAGATACTCCTACTTAAAGTAGTAGTATTTTTCATATACATGAAGTCATTTTCAATATGTAGAAAAATAAAAACCAACATATATTATATGGGGACAGAATCTAGAACAATGTGCTTGCACCTCAAAGTTTTAAAAAAAAGACAAGCCCGTGTAGTGGTCGTTTTTTGTCTGCTCAGCCTTATCAATTTAGCCCCATACATTGATTGATCTTGAATAAGACATGCTAATTGCTTTAATGTGAAAACGAGAAAAACAGAGGAAAAGGACACACTAATAATGGTAATAATGCCTATCTCTTCCCAACAATTTCCATCAACAAAAGAAAAGCACGAAGCCACAAACCTTGCCACACCAATGCCATTAACTGAACTTACATCATAAACTATTACGACTTTTGGAGAATCAAGTTATTGAGATTATTGTTATGATTATAAATAGATATATCATAATTACACGAACAGAGTTCTAAAGCAAATTTCTGACAATAGCTGCAGTAACTTGAGCAATATCATGCAGAGCGTGGTTCACTTGTGTGAGTGGAGATTTCCCATAAGAGAAGCCACTTTCACAAGAATTGGCCTCCAAGGCTGCGTCATTAGCTCCATCTTCAGCAAACTTAGGATCCCCTTTTTGCAGAGCTGCAATGGCTACAGGAACATCAGCTTCTAGAACTGCTCTGTACTGTTCTGCACAAGAACTCAGGGCTTGCTTTTCACTATAACTGAGACTTTTTCGCTGAAGCTCTTGGTGAATTTTGGCCAGGGCTTGATTTGCTTTGACTTTCATGGCGTCCACCATGATGAGAGCTAGGCCGGAGATGTCAGCATGAGAGCTTCGAGGGTCTGATTGAAGGTATTGGAGACAGAGGGCTTGGTTTGGAGTGTGCTTGCAGGTTTGTTGTATGAGGTTGGCATCGTTGAGAGATGAAGTTGCAGAAAGACTAAAGAAGATAAAGAGAGGTGTTAGGAGCTTGAAGTTGGTCATTTTCGCTTTTGGTTGAGAAATTGGTACTATGTGAAACTGTATTGTTGAGAATTGAAAGCTTGTGAGTGGGTTTTATATACAGTGAGTGAAATGAGATTGTGGCGTGCAAGGAAGGAGTGAGTTTCAGTGGGCTAGTTTTGTTGTTGGCTTTTGAGCCTTTGAGGGTTATGTATGATGAGATGAATTCAGGCAAAAAGGAGGAAGGAGTTAGAGATCAAAAGAACAATCTGGAGGTTCAATTATTAATAATAGTTGGCTAGTTGCCTCAAAGACACGGCTTTTTAATTTCCATTTTGGGCTAACGCTCTATTATTCACTTGAGCGATCACTAATAATATTGATATTTTGGTGTGCAAAAAGCCAAAAACGGAGGCAAGGAAAAAAGAAGGGGATTGAACCCGACGTGAATCGAACACGCAACCTTCTGATCTGGAGTCAGACGCGCTACCATTGCGCCACGGATCCACTTGCCCATAACATGTTTCCCATTATTAAGTTAGAAGTTAGATGAGTTGTGATAATATGGAGATTCTAATGAGTTGCCACAAAAACACGGCATATTATTAATTACCTCCTTTTTTTGCCACTTTTTTTCTTTACACATACTATACGAGTGATTGATAACTGACTGTAAACATCCCAATTCAATGCATCCGAGTGAGAGAGGAGTGATATTTCCTCTTCTCTACGATTGGCTAGTGTAAACCTAGTTCATTAACATGCATAAACATTTTTAGTATGTATACACTCTCTCCATTAATTCTAAATGTAAGAGCTAACAAGATAAATTTTTAGTTCTTTTTTTAGCTTGGCATATGTATTCCTCTATTTGAGATAATTCTATTTGAAATACTGCCGGATGCTAAATTTTAATTTTAAATTTAAGATCTCAATCTACTTTATATATACTTGCTCTAGTTGTGAATTTAAGGTTGGCAAAAATGGCATTCGCAGGGAGAGCCATTTTTCGTCAATTTCCAAGGCAATTGAATTTTCCAAAGCTTGCTAGCTCTAGAAACTCCAACGACCTCGTCCAAAGTTTGAGAGATTTATTTACTACTCTCATTCGCATTAGCATGCAATATTTATAGGGGCGAATCACTATCTTGAAGCGATGAGAAAATCCCAAACCTAATGTCCTTTAAGAATAAATAGTCCTGATTGACATATAAACATCTTTAAAAACACCATCAACATGCAAACAGAAAAAAATACTCCTTCTGATTCTAATTATAAGATAAAGTTGACTTTTTTTGGAGAAATTAAAGAAGCTAATTAAATTACTTTAGAGTACTTATATTTTTATTTTTTTTCTTCAAACGAATTAATTTAACTAATAAATTAATATATAATCTAAGAATACATAACATGATATAATTAAGTAACTTATTTAGCTTCCTTAATCTCTCTAAAAAAAAATCAACTTTGTCTTATATTTAGAACCGGAAGTAATATTGTTCATCAAAATTCCTAACATCAATTTAATATTATTTAAGAACAGCATGGGACTTTGATTTCAATATATAATAGGATGTTAAATTCAACGACATCCCACGTCATAAAAAAAAAATTGTTGAGAAAATTACATTCCATAATTTCTAAAACAAAAATTACATGATATGCCAATGGTTTTCAATTAACGCAAGAAACAAATTTGAGAATATCTTTCCACCCCAATGACTAGTAATAAACACTTCATTATATGGGGTCCATACAAAGAACTATATTATATAGTTTCATGAAAGAAGAAGAAAAAAAGGAACAAGAAAATAAAAACAACCATCTTCAATTTGGTTCTGCACAATCATTTGAAGGATAAAGTGAGTTTTTATTCACAAGGACTTGTATCATCTATTCACTATCCATTCTTCTTTTGTTACTAAAGAGGCATATTCACATGGATTTGGATCATCTATTCACTAAAACCATGCAAGCACTGAAGCCAAAAAAATACAGGACTTGCAGTATATACAGGAAGTAGAGGAATTGAACAATAAAATTAGAATCTATCCCATTGAACCCCAGCAGCCAAACTTGCCACTATTAGATAGAAGCCTTTGTTGGCAAAGTGATGTGGAAGAGACCGCTATGAGTATGCTGGGAGACTCCTTGCATCATGGTCAGACACAGCATTGTTGGGCAACTCAGAAGCCAATAGAATGGACAATTCCATCTTCCCTTGAGAAACATCATAGTATGTGCTGAGATTATTCATGAACTCCTCCTCTATCAATTGTAGCCTGTCAATTATATTCTCCACCCCATTTATTAAGCCCCAATAGAAAACCACATTCGGTTCAGTTTTCTCAGCATCATCGTATTCTGTCGGTTTGGGGTCACAAAATACTTGGATTTCCTCCAGCTGCATGAGTGGAACCACAAGAAAATGAGGATAACATATAATGAGAATAGTATGGGCAACATTTCCTTCATGTCATCACTATTGTCGAACTCCCAAGTGATAAGTGGTTGTGTTCTATTATATAACAAGTCCATTTATGAAATATTTTAGCATAATTATAAGCGAACACTTCAATCTCCACTATTTCTTGCTCCTCCAGTATAAGAAATTCTGTATCCTCATGATCAGTAAAAGTTCGAAGTTATAGTGAGATGAAATCGTACACCCATTGCTTACCGATGACCACCCTTGTAATTTATTCAAACACCATAGGTAGTTTCACGAGCGATGGAAGTCTAATTTCAAAGTCTATATAGTAAATCAACTAGACAACATAATCCCAGTAAGGCACATACCATGAGAAGAAGACCACAAAACCGTGACTTGACCCAGCCAACCCAATCTTCAAGATCATCTTTATTGCGAGAAGAAAGGTAAATCTTGGCAAATAGTGAATACTCTTTTGAATATGGAAAAGGAGCAGCAACACTATCCCAATGAAAGTCTGGGCTCAAAAGGTCCTTCAATGCAGCCAAATAAAGAAAAGAGACTCAAGACATATTCATAAGCAAACCTGCTTTCAATTCACGACTGTAAAATATACTTCAACTGCGGTTGTCAAACAAAAACCAGAAAGGCACCACATCATATGAAGCAATATATTTAAGTGCCTCTGAATAAAATTATTGACATAAGTAAGATGAAAACAAGCATATCAATATTAATTTTCTTTTTAAAGAAAAAAACATACCCATGTCATATTATGTCCTCGTTGAAACTCAGTCCTAATCCGATAGAATGTGCTTCTGGTAATATTCGAATGGCAAAACTCATGAGGACTAGATGGAAGCTGTATAGGCATCAAGGATCGTGTCGTTGTAACATCTGTTCCTGTTGGGAATTTTCCTCCATACACCATTACTGGTTCAGGCCAGGGCCAAAAGGCAAACGTTTGAAAGAACTGCATAATTAGAGCATTCAAGGAGGCGTCTGGATGTCTTTGACAAATAAAAGCTGCGAGGACAGCCAAATGAACTCCTCCCAAATAACCAAATAACTGTAAACAAGAATGTATTTTCACATAAGCTTTAAAGGCTGTGTACATGCTTGAAGCAAAGAATGTAAGTGAACGCTACTCAGGTATCTATGTACTTACAGTTCCATACACTCCACGCCTTTTTGCCCACAATTTAAGAAATCTCAGCATGGATTGGAAATTCTGAAAACAATTTTTGCACGTATGAGACAAGACCACAGTGGCCCAAGAGGAATGAAGCAAAACCAGGAATAAGATTTCAGTCCTTGTTTCCCAAATTAATCAACAAGACATTCTGCTAGTTTTATATTTTGCATTACAAAGAAAAATGTGACAAAAGATCAAAAACTTGATGTCATGAGAGAAAAAAAGATTGCCATGTATTTTACCTCCACATTTGGAACAAGCTGAAGAATATGCTTATTTGCACGAACTCCAGACAGGCTTTTCCAGCTGGTACCATCAATTCTCCACAAGAAGAATGGCTTTAATATGTCTACATGCTGTGGACCAAAGGCTCAGTACATGCAGGAAATAATTAACCAGGGTGAAGGAATGTATTAAACAAAGGTCAGAAAAAGTCAAAACAATGATGTGGTGCTGAAACTAAACAAGTTAAAAGGTCAATGACATATTTAGTAGAAAATATCGAGCATACATATTCAAGAATTTATTAATTCTTCGTTTATGTCATTGCTCCAAAAGTCATGTTAATGAGGTTTCATACTTAACAATTAAACGATGCTCACCTCAGGAACATATAATACTTTAAGTCGGGCATATGGTAGATCAATGGAAATCCCATCAAACTTAAACCGCATTAGAGGCACTTTTGCACCCTTAATACAGTGTATGTCAGATACTTCGGGTCTCTCTCTAAGCATGTCATGCAAATAAACAAAGAAGTCCTCCTGCATAAATCATAGGCCATGGAAATCAAGACAATTATTGCACTGCCAAATAGAAAATTGTTGATAAATAGGACAAAACAATAGACTTACAGCCATTGAAGCAAAGAAAGGAGCAACACAAAGAGCGTCAATATCAGATTCGGGACTGTGAACCTGAAAATATTCAAAAGTTTAGAAGACAAGTTTTTGGACATGTCAACAAATTGTGGCGAATCACACTAAATTAAAATATAAATGTTAGCAAATAAGATTACAAAGTGAAGAATAGAGCTTTCAGCTTATCATTGATGACAAACCGACCGACCGCCTGCCCGGGGGGGGGGGGCGGCTTAGATAGTCAACAGATATAGTAAAACCAAGTAACAGTGTTTTAAGAGTCAAAGGTTTAGACCAGACAAAGACAAAGCAGTTCATCATTTACGGTGGGTCACAACTCATTTCAAGTAATATAATTAAGGATAAACCACCAAACAAGAAAAG
The DNA here is from genome assembly GCA_963242795.1 of Inga leiocalycina. Classification (NCBI taxonomy): domain Eukaryota; kingdom Viridiplantae; phylum Streptophyta; class Magnoliopsida; order Fabales; family Fabaceae; genus Inga; species Inga leiocalycina. Next base: position 9,475,975 of record OY725327.1, on the reverse strand, counting down.
AAAAATCCACAGCGTTTTATTCATCAAGGAACATGCAATAAAGCTAGGGAATCAATGAGTTGGGAGCTTGCTTACTTTATTTATGCCTAGGTTCGCTCTAAGTGAAAGCTTGCAGTTCAGTGACGTGTCAATTGAAGAATTTACATGTCTAGCAACTAGCAAGTGAGCATTTTATGAACACACACGTAAATTTTTATTGCAAATGAGCCCTTGCATGAGGTAAAGAACTTTAATAGTGAAAATGCAATCTGATCAGCCTAATTCAAAATGTTGTATTTCCAAACTTTCAACAGTGGGCCTAAACATAAAACATATAACATCTTTTGAATTATATGAAACAAAACGAAATTGAGAGGACGTACTCCAAGGCCATAAGACCCATAGGTCAGTATGGTGGCTGAAGTGACAGAAATTTTGTGATTGGGAAGTCCATGAATTTGTGCAACCTTCTTAATCCAAGATGAAACAATCTGCAAAGTTATGTGCAACGTCAAGTAAACAGTTCTAGAAATGGGGTGATATAATAGAAGTGCAGGATTGGTAGTTGATTGATAATATCATCGAGTTAGTATTTACCCAAAAAACCATCAAGACAATAAAACATTAGAACATTTAAAACAATTATTCCAATGCAAGCATATCAGAAATGAAACAAATATATGATCAAGAGCAACAAGGGAATCCTAAATTGAACCTCTGCATTCGTCATGTGGCAGCTAGCAATCTTCACATAAGGTATTCTGGTCAAAATGTCCTTACTCTTTCACTAAAAGGCACAATAAATGCAAGGTATTTTATTTAGGTCGTTAGCTACAACACAAATTTCTACAACTCCAAATTGAATGATCTTGCACCAATCGTTTTGTGGAAAATAGCCCAAATACACTGACATTTGATTACATCTTTAAGTGAAAGAGTTGGAATTTTTTTAATCAAAACTTGCAACATAAGATTGCTAACATTCACAATAACTAGTGTGGAGCGTAGCATTACCCATAAATAACACTAGCCTCTCACAAGACTAACATATAACGCACAAGCCTTGTTGGAGTCATTACAATGTTGTCACAACACATCAACACCTTTCATAATGTGACACACAACACACCAGAAGTTTATGGCACTAGAATTACAATGCAATCCTACATTTGTTAAGGAAATGTATGGTAATCATAAATCCATGATATTTCATTATTTAGAATCATGAAAATGCTGTCAAACTATCAGTACCAACATCTTTCCTACATGTGAATGAGTCAAGAAAATATGATTTCGCAGAGATGGAAAAACAATGCATCTTCCTTTCTTTAATTAAGGGATTAGAATCATGAATGCATGATTTTACATATTAGCGTTCACACCAAAGGTACGATACAACTCACCATAGTGCAAAAAAAGAAAGAAAGCATCTTCAAAGAATGTTCCGAGAACTATTATCACAATTTCTCCAAGAGTGGAAAAGAACGGACCTGTAGTCATCAAGTATATATTACCCTAATGAACTAAACAAGTACACTAGACATAAAAATTTTAATACGTCTAAACCACAATCAATTGACCAAAAAATACGGAATTGTCATAAGCAAGACAAAACACGATTCTATTTTCCAATCAAAATCAAAACACTTAAAATGCCAATACACTTTCGAAAGATTAGAAAGAGAACACAATATTTATCGCACAAAAGACAACACATTGCGGAAAAAGTAGAATGAGTAAAAGGAGAAGACCAAGTAAAATGCTATGTTAAGCAAGAAAACCTGTTTGAGCTTCTGAATGGCAAATTTCCTTCTTGACTCCTCTTCTGGCGACGGAACAAGTCCTTCATCAGCCATCAACTGCAAATTGAATTGAACCCAGAATCATAAGGCCAGAAACAAAAAACACACGACCCCCAAGAACCCACAAGAGAATATTGAAACAAGAAACACAAAACAAACAAAAATAAATAGTTGCCTCCAGAAGAAACATTACCCGATGCAAAGACATTGATCTTTCCTCGTCTACATTGATGAGGAGAGCTGGATTCGGAGGGCACAGTGCAGGAGCGGGTAAATTTGGATTACGAATCAACACCCCGGAGGGTGGCTGCGGCGGCACAGAAGGGTCAGTCGACGGAGGAGGACGAAAGCGAATGTCCCAATTCACATTTCCAGTATAGTCGAACTGGTTATGCAAACCGGGAAGGAAAACGATGCCACTTTGAATCGGGTGGTGCTGAGCATGCGCTTCCATACAAATAGCAAGCCCACCAAAAGAAAAATCTGGCGTGGGGAAAAACAAATCAAGAAGATACACACAAAAAAAGAACCGATAACAATAACCGGCGTTAGTTACTCCTGAATCCGCAAAAAGATCATTAACTTAGTTGTTTTCCGTTACGATCCTCCCCAATAAGAATTCACAAGCCACTTTCCTTTATGATCCTCCCGATAAGAACTTACAAGCCACTTGCATTTAGAACAGCTCTCGCCTTTCTTTATCTTTCTCAGACTCTCTTTTGTATCCTTCCTACTGCTCTGCTTTGCATGCTTTCTTTAAGCTTGAGATTTATGTGGAGATTAGAAGTTAGAACGACATTTCGAGGTTAGTGAGCTGCGTGGTCTTTCTCACTCGGCATCAGCACGTGTCGTGGTATCTTGATGCCACCTGTAAGGATCCAAAAGATTTGTGAGCGATGGCACGTGACCCGAATTTGTCAACCGTATGGTCGGTCAGGTGCACATGCCCTAAATCTTGGGGTTTTCTTTTTGGAAAATAATATTCAAATGATGTGATTTTTTTGGGCCAAAAGAGTCAACTTAAGTTTAACCCAGCAGCAGGGGCGTTCAAAATCCGGGCGGGACCGGGATCCTCTCATCCTGATTCCCGGTTCCAGTTTTTCAGCGGGATGCAACCCGGTCCCAGTCCCAATTTGATCTTGGGATGGGAAGTCCCGATTTTTTTTAAAAAAACTTAAATTTTAAAATTATTATTATATCAATTAATTTTTTTATAATTTAATATTTAAAGTGATCAATTAATGCCTAATAAAGCTATAATAATCATAGAAATTGATCTAGAATTAAAGAATAGCTTTTATTATTATTATTATTATTATCACCATCATCATCTTCGTTATTATCTTGATACATTATATAGTTATGATTAATATCATGATATATATATACAGTTTAACTCCAATTAAAGATGTGATACACATTTTATCAAATGATAACTTAATTTATAGGATAAAAAATATAAAAATAAAAAGATAACTTAATTTATAAGGTAACAATTAAAAAAAAAACCTGAACCTGGATCGGGTCTCTCAAGGGTAGGGTGATCTCGGTCCCAATTGGGACGGGAAATTCCCGGATCAAAATGTCACGAACCGTGCTGGGATATCGGGACCAGAATACTTTGAACACCCCAACAATTTACAATCGATTTTTAAAATTTTAAATTATAACTCCACTTAGGAGGATCATGGATAATTTCTGAGTTCTGTGCTTGCTCTTTCCTCCTCCTCTTTTTTCCTGTTTATGTTTTTGCCGTCGTCATCTTATTTTGCGCTAAATGAGCTTCTTTTGGTTTTTGTTTATCTGTTTTCTTGTACACTTTTTTGAATGTTCAAGCTTGTTAGCTTATAGGGCCCAGCCCACGGCCCCCGGCATCAAAAAAGAAAATTTCTGTTTAGTTGGATATGATTCTCTATTTTCCATGTTTCCCGGACCCGGACCGGACAGGCCGGTCCGGACCGGAAACCGCCGAACCGGTCACTAGACCGGTCCGGGTCCCAAATTTAAAAAAAAAAAAAATTTAACTTTTTCCTTTAGAATTTCATACTATAAACCTAAAATTTTCAATTACTCACTGGTTTGGTCCCGGTTTAGCTCCGGTTTGGTCCCAGTTTGACCCACTGACCCTTAACCCAGTACCCCGACCGATTCAATACCCGGTCCGGGTTTTAATACCTTGCTATTTTCTTTTCTTATTTTTAAAAAATTAACTAGATTTGCCACTAGTAGTACTATTTTGTTTAGTATATATTATAGCAATGCTTTTCAGATATATAGTTAACATTTTTGGGGACAATTAATTGGTTGGAAAGAATCATCCAATCAGAGTTTAGTTGGAGTTTGTGGTTTGGAAATTGGAAGAATCAAACAATCTAGAATGTGGTGCCCGCAATGCAGGATTAAAAAAAAAGGGGAAGGAAACGAGGGGAGAAAATCCAAAATAAAAATTGCAATTATTTTCTTTTACAAATTAATTTAAACGGCCCAAAATTCAAGATAGGGCCAACTCAATGATCATTTGTTTTGGGTTGGACACTTAAGCAGCGCGTCTTATATGACGGCATGACCTTATAGTGATGACTTTACCAAATCACGGTCGCTTTCGGATTTGGCTTCCATCCTTTTTCCTCCAATAAAATGACGGTCATTTTCTCTTTATGAGCCGTCTGATTGAGGTCTCAACGATCCAGATTTAACATATTTCTGAAATATATTAAATCTGAACCGTTGAGACTTCAATCGGACGGCCCACAGAAAGAAAAGGACGGAAGCCATTTCCATTGCATGTCTATTTATATATTTCTTTTATATGATATATCACTTTAGATAAGTTTATTGATCTATGGTCTAATTGAATATGACTTAAGGTTATAACAAGTATATACTTAAAATAATCTTAGATAAATTTGGATGTTTTTAACGTTATTACAAGTATCTTAATAAAATATGATATCTAGATTATACCATAATTATCTTTGTTATCTTAGTATTATTATTTGATTTAGGATTTAGATTTTAAAAACATATTAAATTTGATGAGTTAACATATTAAAATTATTAAAATCATCATTTCAAATTTATATCAGGTTTTTTTTATCATATATAAATAAAGTAATAGAGGTTTTTTATGATTTATAAATTAAAAAATAATAAATTTAATATCTAAATAAAATATTAAAACATATTTATCAACATTTAATTGACCCACCTCCCTTCTCCTTTTGAATCAAATAAGAACAATAGAACACTCTTCTCGTTTCCTCCCGTCCAACCAAACAAAACTCATAATCTTCCCTACCTCCTCCCACCTCCCACCTCCCACCTCCCACCTCCCACCTCCCGTCATCTACGCTCCTCGCCCCTCCCCTCCATTGAACAAAACAATAATTATTTTATTACATTTTTGGCACAGTTGTTCAAATATTCCTCAATTCTTCCCTGAGATTTTATCGTGGTTGCAAAGTATGGATATTACTTTTTTTTTTTTGGAAACAAGAAATAACCGCATTTTCGGGTGGTAAGATCAGTGAAAACGAAACAAAACTCGACGACTATAGGGATCGGATAAGAATTATCACAACGAATCCAAATTCTTCCAGACAACTCTATGGCAAGTTCAAGAGCATTCCTGAAAATATTTTCGAAGCGACCTCAAGTTCGAGAATTACAAAATGCTAACTGCCATAGTTTGTTGATCGAAAAAATAATCGATGGTTTGGATTAACAATTAGGAACGAAATCCCAAAATACTGTCCGGAAACGCCGCTACCCAATGTTTCAATCTCCGACTCAAGAACGACCAGAAATACGCCGGAAAATCGGCTAATACTGAATAGATTAAGCACAAACGAAGTAAATCCATCGTTATTTTGAAACCATGCGTGCAAATATTGGAGAAAAAAAGAACAAAAGGAGGATGAATCAGAGAGTGCAGCCACAGAAGAGGAAGAAGTAGCAAATAAGGGAGAGCAAGGCCAGAGACTCCAATACCGTCACGAAAGCCCAGACGACGTCGTCCACTATGGAGAAATCAAAATTCAGCCTCCGTAAACCCGCCAGGTTCCAATCGCTCGTCCACCGGAACACCGATGACGGCAGAGAAAACTCGAACTCTGGCCATCGGAAGGTCTCCGCGTACCACCACCTCCACCTCGAGCACATGTTGCCGGAGCAATTAAGCGTAGCTGTTCGGTGTACTTTTTATTTTGGGAATTTACCAAGTTTTTCTGATAATTTATAGACACCTTGCCCAGATAAATGAAGGAGATATAGATGACGCAGCATGAGTAGCCGTGTAGCTGTCGGATAGTTGGCGCGGGGTATTTTCTTGCTAATTATTACTAGTATTTTATTATTATCCCTTCTCTCTTTGATTTCTTCTTTTTATTCATATTATACCTATAAAATCACAAGGTTGCCGTGCGTTTTACTGTTATGTTTGAATACAAAAGTAGCATGAAGATCCCCCCACTATCCCTGAATAAAAAAATATAATTTGTATTGAGAAGATATTGTGTTAATTAATTCGTGGTGATTTTTTGTGGAGGCCGTGACCCTTAAACGTGTTCACCCCCCGGCCCAACTTACCAGTGTTTCTCCCAAACTGTGGAATAACTTATTTTTAAGTAATAAGTGTTTATAAATCGTGATTTACGGTATACGGAATCAATATGTGAGATGAGTTTTATCTTGACTTGCGTAATAAGCATTCATATTTTAAAAATAAGTGTTCCCAAACATATACGTAAATAGATAGGATACGAGTTATGCCAGGGGACGTTGCTTAGCTCTAACAACCCTCGTCACAAAGAATAATTCCAGAGATCATCATACTAATTTTTGATGTTAAACAATTAGTTCGCTATATTCATGATCTGGATAGTGTGTTTTCGATGTATAGGAAAATCTCTAGGTGGCTAAGAGTATAGATGTGTAATGAATGTGCTGCTCTTAGTTTTTAGTTTCATCTAGGATATGCGGCTTGATGCCACGTCAAGGGAAAAATATAAGGGGCAATTATAATGAAATCTCATATAAGAGAAAAAATGAAGAAATTGTCTTTGAAGTTATTAGTGTAAGCTCCTCGACTTGTTAATAGACGCTCTTTGATTTGTTATTAACAACTTCAGGGACTATTTTTTCATTTTTTCTCTTATATAGGACTTTATTATAATTGTATCTATCAAAATATAAATTGAGAAACTTGGCTGCGTTTGGCTTTAAGTGTCTGGGGTTGTCGGCGATAATAGTACTACGACACGAGACCCTCCTTGGTAAATGGGATGACAAATTTTGATGGCAGGGTGGTTTTCTTTTTTTGTTTTACATTAAAAGTTTATCTGTGTTGGGTATAGCCGTATAGGGGATTCTGAGGGGTCAGATACACCTTTTGACTTAAAGATTACTTAAATGAATATTTATAAATTGTTCATCAATAAAATTATCATACCGACAAAATTTAAATCAATAATCTTATAATTATGAGTAAATAAATCCTTTATAAAAGGAACAACATTTATTATTGATGTAAAAGTGGCTTTCATGGAGACATTATTGTGGCGTGAATTTTGACGTAGCGTCGTGGGCCCTGCAAAAATGAGAGAAAGCAGCTCATTGCCACACTATTCTTTTTCTTTTTTCTTTTGTTTTTTTGGCAATTATTCTTATTCCCTTATTAACGAGCGTCCCATTTAAAGAAGCACCTAGATAATTACCTCATAAATACTAATCTCTTGATATAATATAAAATATATTTATCTAATTTAATTGAGTTAATTAATTTTATTTATATTTTTTAAAATACCCTAATTATCTTCCTTAATTTTTTAATTCCCTCTTCTCCTTGAATATTATTGAAGAAGTATCAATAGAGATGAATTAAGAAAATATTGATAAATATGAAAACTATATCTTAAATTTAGGATCAAGATCAACACCCCAGATATGTTTTATACTCCCTCATATATTAATATAACAAGTATTTTAAAAAACACTCTAGTTATCTTCTTTGATTCCTCAATTCCCTCTCTTCCTTGATTATGGTTGAAGGATAATTAATATGAGGTAAATTAGGAAAAGATTGATAAATATAAAAACTATGTCTAAGATCAACTCTCAAATATGTTTTATATTAAAAACCTAATGAGTATTAAGCACCAAAGGAGTAAGACATTTAGTTAATTTCCCGCTGGCTGTTGGGATTTACTAAAATACTCAGTGACTTTAATAATGTGTATTTGAACTAATTCTTTAATGAAGGCACTCTTAATATATTGGATTAATATAACTTTTGGTCCCTATAGTTTATCTTCATTTTTGTTTTGGTTACAATAGTTTCAAACAGTAGATGTTGGTCCTTCAAGTTTTTCTTTGTCTAAAATGTTGGTCCTTATAATTTAATAACAACCCAAAGTTAGGGTTGTTGGAATAATTACAAAAATAACTCCTTAAATACATAATATGAATTCTAAAATAGAGAGTTGGAATAATTACAAAAATAACTCCTTAAATACATAATATGAATTCTAAAATAGAGAGCAGCAGCGAAAGACTTTATTGATAGTACCTCTAGCCATAATAACTCTGCAAGTTATATCTTACAACCCGAGAGCTACTAGTTGAAAAGAGAGAAGAGATTATAAGACAAAAGTTCGGGATTCTTCTAATGGGAAGATGAGGCACGACGATGGTCTAATAGCTGCCATCACTCGTTAGGGAACCCTTGATGAGCAAGTCAGTATTCGACGTGTTGCTCTAAGACCCAACCTAGGCTATTTATAGCCTCCCATCAAAGCTTGTAACAGCTTTACCATCTAGGCAGCTAACCCTAAACCAAATCTTTATCCAAATCACTTGCGAGACACAATCGAGAGATATTTTATCCAAAATATATTAAACTGATAATATTTAAAAAAATTAAAAATAAAAAAAATAAACCTAAACTGTTCAGATCCTATTTAGATTGCCCATATACAAAAAATTCTCCCTACTCATCCAAAAGATGAGCTTCCCCCTTAGTCATCTGAAAAATGAGCAGGGAAGTTCATTCCATATAATATAAGAGTTAGTTAAAACTTTTGTCTCGATTCTAAAAGCACGTAATCTTTTTTTTTTTTTTTGGCCAAGCTAAAAGCACGTAATCAATTCATTGTTTCACACTCCCCCCCCCAAAACGCCCTCTATTGGTTACATGCAAACAATTTCAATCTCCATACAAGCGCTAATATTATGATCTTTTTGTTAGCAATGCCCTGGAGAATATGTTAGTCTTGGATAAATATTTCCTCAAACCTTCTTTAAATCCTTAATCAGGCATTAATGTGAGAAATCTTAGCTCTACTTTTTGAATTTTATGTTCTTAGTATTAGAGGGTTATCCCAAATATTTTATGATTTTTTAAGATCTCATTTCAACATTTTATATTTACGTAGCTTGTAAATTTTAGTTGCTTTGATTTCATTTTGTATTTTCACATAAGAAAGAACATGTTAGCCACGTTGCTCATGGTCCGAATAATATCACTACTATAATTACAAATAGGTACAATGTATGATTATTTATGTTTTTTTTAGCGGGGATTATAGGTTATTTATTTATTTTTCCAATGCATTTTTTCAAAGCAATCTTTGTGTTGCGAAGGAGGTGTAGCAAATTATTTATTAAAAATATATTTTTGTACTTCAAAGTTCAAAATCAAAACGGATAATTACTTAAAATAAAATGTAATAACTTGAAAAAAAACATATAACAAATGGGCAGCAATAAATTTAATTAGAATGCTGAATCTGATTATCTGCCGGGACTGATGAATTTAAGATTTTATAATTTTAAAATTTTGTTCGTGTCATTTAAAAAAAATGAGCGTCACAATTAACAAAGCAAAGTGATCGAGATTTATTGCCGATGATAATTAGGCATTAAACAAATTATGGCAACCGTGTGATCAGTTTCAGATTCCCAAGCACCCTATTGAAGCGAACGCGGGGAACGGCATCGCTGAAGGAGAGGGAGTGCACCCCATCCAAACACATTCGGATGCAGCTCTTCTAGAGTTTGTTTTTTACATTCATACGGACTTAAAATTTTATTATTTAAGTGGTCAAAACCCTTTTTATAAGGACTAACTGTTGTTGATTAATTAGAAGAATTTTATTAAAGTAAGCGGCAATGTAATGTAAAGGGTTTTTGTTAAGTAATGTTTTAATAAATTGACGAGTAAGAGTTATGAAATAATAATTTAAACTAAAGTTCCAAAAAAGTTCACCTCATATGGTAACATGGAAATGAATTTGAATATCCAAATGATACTGTTCATAAATTGACAGGGCAGCATCCCTAAGTGCCCGTTTGGTTCACGGAATTGGAGGTAATGTAATAGAATGTAATGCAATGTAATGGAATGTAATGTAATGATGATTACATAATTTGTTTGGTTCGTCATTAGGGAAAGATGATGCATATGTATAAAAATGTTTGGTTGGATTACATCAAAAATGAGAATATATGGTAATAATATAATAAGGGACAAAATTAACCCTGTTTACACATATAATAATGTACACATTTGGTTCATAATAATTTTTTTAATTCTGTGCAATATATACTTTGGGTTCATGGTAATTTTTTAATATTTAATGGTAAAAATATTATACAGTGTATAGGTTGGACTCATGTTAATTTTTTTAATATTTAATGATGAAAATATTATTTAATTATATATTTTAATATTTTTTTAAAGGTGGAATATAATTTTTAAAATTTTAATGGGGAATATTTCTTAAGTTTCAATATTATTAATTATGTTTTAATATTTAATGGTGATAATTAAAATTATTTAATATTTAATAGCATTTATGGGTGAACACTTTGGTCAATTTTAAAAATTATAATGGCAATAGTGTCATTTTCTTTTGATTACAGGATGCCTGCATCCTCATTCATCAGTTCTAGCAGTGTAATCCTGATTACATCAAATGATGTAATCAGGATTACAAAATGTAATCCTGTTTACATTACATAAGCGCAACCAAACGCTGTAATCACTCTATTACATCAGGATTACATGTAATCGTCTCTCATAGAATTGAACCAAACAGGCTATAAGGGTTTGTTTGGTCTAAGAGGAGGGGAGGGAAAGTAGGCAGAGGGAAAAATTTTTTGAGTTGAATTTAAAAAAATTAGAGAAGTGGGGTTAAAAATTTTTAATTAATTTTTATTACTCTTTTATTTTATATATTCTCTTTATTAAAATTTTATTGCCCCATTTCTTCAATCTTTTAAAATTCAACTCATAAAAATTTTCTCTCCCCTCCCTTCCACTCCAAATACCTCACTTCAAACAAACCCTAAGAGTGTGTTTGGTTTGGGGGGAGGGGAGGGGTAGTAAATTACAATTTTGGACGGGAGAAACCCAAAATTTAACCTCTCATTTCTTTTAAAATTTAAATTTAAATTTTGAATTCACACAAAAAATTTAAATACCTTCAACCCAAAAGGTAATTTAATTATTTAACCTTCTTCTCCTTCTCTCCCTCCCTCCCTTCCCCTTAAACCAAACACACCCTGAGTGTATAAGTTTGAATATTTAAACGAATTGTTGGGACATTATGTTTTTTTATATGATTACCTGTCTGGATTAAACTCGAGCATTATTAGTCTTAATCGAGGATAGTTCCTGCAAAGATGTGATAGGTTGAGAATTTGGTTGATTTTATATATAATGGTTTCGTGGGGGGTCTTTGGAACCTAATTTACACCAAATACACTCTTTAAAACTTTTTTTAAACATGATGCTATAAGTTCAAACCTTAATGAAAAGTTAACGGTAGATGAGTCATGAAAAAAAAGGTTACGTGTTTTTATGAAAAATTCAGTACTCTACTTAGGCCTGGAATCAATTTCCCTGCCTACTCTTTGGATAGATAGGGGGAGCTCATCTTATCTAGATCGCTCAGATGAGATTTAGAGGGTCCAAATTTTTTTTTACTTCTTGTTTTTTCAAAAAATTATTTTAATAGGTAGTGAATCTAAAATAAAGATAATATATTAATTAAAATTTTTTAAAAAATAATTTTTTTTTTCATTTAAAAATTTTCAACTTAAAAAATTAAATATAAACTGTCCAGAGATTAGACGAGCTCCGCTACCTATCCAAAGGATAAGCAAGGAAATGGTCCCACTTTAGCCTAAGGGGTATATTTAGAAATTTTTTAGATATAGTGATCTCATGATAAAATAAAGGGTTAAGGGCAAAAATACCCATAAACTTTTCTTAAAAGTGCATCCATCACCATAAACTTTTTTTGAGTGCAAAAGTAATTATAAACTTTTAAAAAGGAGGCAAAAGTGATATTTCCATTAAAACTAATTAACAGCCGTTAACTCCAATACAAAAGTACAAAAATACCCCTATAAAAAAAGGTTAAAGTAAAAAAATATCCATAAATTTTTTTCAAAAATGCGTTTACCACCATAAACTTTTTTTGCTGTAAAAGTAAACATGAACTTTAAAAAACGGGGCAAAAGTGACACCTCTGTTAAAATTAACTAATAGTCGTTTACTCTAGTGCAAAAGTACCAAAATATCCCTCTCTCAAAAAAAGTCTCCCTCTCTGTTCTTGCCACCATCACCATGGGTTGTGAGTTCACTCCCTCTATCAAATATCACTATCATAGCAGTCGACACTTCTTGGTAGAGAGGAGAGATCGAGACTTTTGGAACAGGGAGGAAGAGGAAGAAATCGAAGCTTCACTATCAACTACCACAGTCGGTATTCACTGACTTTATCGCCGCCACTATTGACCTTTCTCTTACTTCCTTTGTTGAGCACCACCATCATTGTTTTTTCATCCTTTAGTCACACACATATTTTCGTCTTGAGTTCTTGTTTGGCAGCCGACACAGCAAATGGTAGAGATCCGGCGACATCCATCTTAGGAAACGTAAAACCCGATGGGTTGCTGCACATCGTCTGCAGCACATTGTTTGCCCCCTATGCTGTGCCTCCCTATGGGTATTTTGATATTTTTGCACTGAAGTAGACGGTTTTTAGTTAATTTTAACGAAAGTGTCACTTTTGTCCATTTTTTAAAAGTTCATGGTTACTTTTGTAACCAAAAAAGTTAATGGTAATGGATACACTTTTAAAAAAAGTTTATGAGTATTTTTGCACCCTAGCCTTTTTCTTAGATAGGGGTATTTTGATATTTTTGCACTGAAGTTAGCGGCTATTAGTTAGTTTTAACAAAAGTGTCACTTTTGCCCCATTTTTGAAAGTTCATAAATACTCTTACACCTAACAAAAGTTTATGATGGTGGATGCACTTTTTAAAAAAAAATTTATGGGTATTTTTACTGTTTAATCCTAAAATAAAATCATGGCATTTTAATTTTAGAGGATTTTCTGCCCACGTAACAGTAGGGGTGGAAACACGACAGGGCAGGCTTTTGCCCTAACAGGCCTAGCCTGTTTTGTGACAGGATGGCCTATGGCCTGTTAGAAGCTTTATTTTAAGCCTGAGACTGGCCTGGCCTGGCCTGTGGCCTGTTAAGAATGCCTGGAACTGGAATAGTTGTGGAAATAGGCTGCAGGCCTATCTCAAACAGACCGAAAATAGGCCAACCTCAAACAGGCGAAAAGCAGGCCCAATTACAATAATAATAATCCAACATACATAAAAATTGAAACCAAACACAACAACAATACAGCATAACATTAATCAAATACAACAGCCACCTTCTCGCCTTTACATCAAATCTTTAATAAAATTTCTTCTTCTCCTTCTCCTTCGAAGACCTTGAAAAAAATAAATCAAATGTATAGTATTAGAGCATAACATAATTTAACAAGTAACATGTTTAAGAAATGATATGATTTTAACAATGCAAAATTGATACATTTTGTTTCTTCTTTAAACCGTAGTGTTAGTTTAAGTAAAAAGAACAACATACAAAAATGAATTTAGATTCTTTAAAGGCAATTAATAAATATCAAATAAACATACAAACATGAATTCAGATTTTTTAAGGAAGTGTTAGTTTAAAGGCAAGCAGTAAAAGTACAATTCTGTGCCATTTCCCCCAAAACTAGGCAATGTTTGGTATGATGGAATTAGATGTGATGGAAATGGAATTGAGGATCAATTCCATCATGGTGCTTGTTTGGTATGATGGAATTGGAAAATTTTCCAATTCCATGTGGAAGCCAAATAGGCTCAATTCCACCCAATCAATTCCATCAAAATACCTAAGATTTACAATTCTATGTAATCATTTCCATCTATTACCTTCCACTATCTTCAAAAAAAAATAAAAAATAAAAAATTGAAGGACATTTTGGTATTTTTATACAAAAATTAGATTTCATTTCCATGACATACCAAACATACTTTTAGTCCCCATTTCCATATCCATTTCCATATCCATATCCATATCCATTTCCATCAAAATCAATTCCAGCGTACCAAATGGGCCCTATGTCAATTGGGTTTGGCATATATTGGAAAGAATGAACTTCTAATAGTATTCCCTTTTGCATCCCTTCTTAAAAAGTTGGATCTCCTATATTCGATGCTGGATACAGAGGATCATTGTACATTAATTCAGAAGTGCCCCAACTTGGAAGTCCTTGAGGTAAATTCCCGGCATTTTTCATCATTAATTAAACTTTTCTCAAAAATGAATTATACCAATTTCATAATTGTAAAGAAATTCTCTAATTGCATTGTGGTAGCACTTATACCATTATATTTGTGTCTAATTGCAGTCATCTCTCATTCTCGCCTCTGTCATCAGATCCAGTAATTTATTTAATAGTTAACATCAAAATAAGCACCACAAAATGAAAAATACCATTTGTAGTCTGTAGAGGCAGAGCACCAAAATAACGGAGAAACCTTGTTTAATATGAAAATCAAAAAGTAAATGGGCAGGCAGAGTAAATAACATAGAAACCTTACAATATAATATGAAATATGAACATGGGCAAGCAGTCAGCAGAGCAATTAACTAAGAAACTTCAAGTCGAGATCTGGAGAAAGAAGAGAAGAAATAGACAATGGAAAGAGAAGAGTGGACTCACAAATTTTTCAGATCTGCGCCTGCTCCCAACTGGCTACCGAGGAAGAGAAACTTCAAGCAGGAGGAAGGACGACATACGGGTGATTAGTTAGGGCTTGGGTCCGATGGTTCAAGAATCAATGACTCACGGCGAAGAAATGAAGAGAATCAAGGGCTCAAGGCGAAGATGAAGAAAGGAAGAGGGCGGCCGCTTGGGTTCGATTGCTCAACTGAGAGAGTGAGGGTGGGTGAATGTCGAGTGTCGGCGGAGATCTGGGGTTGAAAGTCAAGAGAGATGGAGTGAGATGAGATCTGAGACTTTGAGACTGAGAGATCGAGAGAGACAGAGTGAGATCTGAGACTCTGAGACTGAGAGTTGAGAGAGATCTGAGAGTCGAGAGAGACGGGCGGGTTGGGTACTAGGGTTCGATTGTTGTCTGTCGAATGACAATATGAGAGTTCGAAGAATGAGGACTGAGCTGAAAGTGAGTTGATTTTGGGTGATTGAGCTGAGACAAAGAGTAAGGGAATTTTGGGGGCGGCCCAAGTATTTTTTTTATATATATAAATGTAACAAGCCGGCTTGATAAACCTAAAAAACCTACTAATAGACCTGAGATTGACCTGTTTAAAAAAACAGGCCTTTAAAATAGCCTGACTTGACCTTTTTTTACCTGACAGATCACACCACATGCCTTTGACAGACCACCTAATCTGTTCCCACCACTACGTAACAGAAAGAGAGTAAAGAAGGGTGAATTGGTTCGGCGGAGTAGCGCATCTCAACGACTCTCCGGAGTGGGACATCACATTTATATTCGGAGAGAAAATAATAACCCGTCGGTGCGTGCTTCGAACTCGCTTTAGGCTCATCTCGACTACTCCCATTTTCTTTACTCTCTCCTTCTCTATTACTGAACAAAGCCATCACTGTTTCCCGGCAAATTCTCCTCATTCTTCTCCTTATCTGCTAGATCTGCTCTCAGATCTTCGTCGTATTAAATGCTCCTTCGTTTGCTCCACCAATTACCGTGACTGCAGTGGCCTCACTCTTCTTCCTATTCACTCTTTTCCGATATGATTATCTCTAGTCCCGTCACTCCTGGTCAGGTACGCCTTCCCGCTTCTTCTGCTCTCAGATCTCGCACTATTTTATTTAATTTTTTAATGACGTATACTGAAATGCGGCGCAACTTTGAATTCCGACTGTTTATGGTGAGGTTAGTGTAATGAACTAATTTGCTATCAGTTGCCTTTGTTGGTTTTCAACTCAGTTCTATATTTATTGTTCTTTTCTGCAGGTTTCGTGCCTGCTTGGAATTATTCCTGTGGTCGTTGCATGGATATATTCGGAGATATTGGAGTATCGGAAAAATTCATTCACTTCCAAAGTGTGAGTTTGATTGGTTATTCCACTTTAGTTGCTCGTTCTGGTGCAATAGTTATATTTTGCAGGGGAATGTATTGTATTATCATCTTGCATTTCGTAGCTATCTGATATATCAAGCGGGAAATTTAAGCGCTTGGCTTCCGTAGGACTGAGAAGTGTGTATTTTGAAGTTTTTGATTCTCTGATAATGACTTTTGTTATGGATTATTGTGGTGTTTGTGTAAATGGTCTCTTCTTTAGACAGAATTTCAGAATTTGAGATTTTTAATTTCATAATCGTGTGCTATATTGTAGATTTGTTCCAAATTATCTCAACCTTAATCCGTTTTCATTTACCTGATAGGTTTAGAGAGAGGAAAAATTGTTAAATGGTCATCCCAGAAGTGTTATTTAATTTAGTTCAATAAGGATAGGTTTGGAAATTTAGCACTTATCACCATTATTACCAATAAATTTGTTTTTATTGGACGCTACTAGTAGGACTTCGGATGTCAATTTGGTTGAAATGAGCAGTGATGCTGTCAAAGAAGAGGATACAGCAGTTTTATTAGAGGGGGGAGCCTTGCAGAAAGCCCCTCCAAAAGCCCGAAGTTCCACATCACCAATTTTTCGGTATGTAACTTTTCTCTTGCTTACTGTAATTCTGGTTCTATCGTTGCTTAATCTGAATTTGTATATGCTGGCATTCTCTTAATCTGAATTTGTATATGCTGTCATTCTTATTTATTTCTTTAGATTCCTTTTGCTGGATGAAAGTTTTCTGATTGAAAACCGTTTGACACTTCGAGCAATGTAAGTGGAATATGTGATTCAAAATATGCTTTGTTAATTGGATCAAGATACTGACTTTCGTTTCATTTGCTCTTCTCTGTTCCAGGTCTGAATTTGGTCTCCTTTTGGCTTATTTTTATTTGTGTGATCGCACAGATCTGTTTAACTCATCAAAAAAGGTTAGCAAATTGTGTTACTTTATCTCTATGATTAACATATTATTTCTTAAGGCGCTCCGTTTTTTTATGAGATATGCTATTCAACATATGCAAGTTGCAGCAAGTTTCCTGTGGCTTTTAGCTGACACCTACCAAAACATTTTGCCATGTTTCAGTAATTATGTTTTTATTTTGATTTTTATTTCTAGTTCTGTCATACGTGTAGCAATTGCATACACTCTTTCGTGGTTTCGTTTATTAGGTTGTCAAACAACCGTAAAAAATGGAAACCTTTGTTAGCAGTTTGTTCACAATTTAATATTGAAATAACTGTTTTGTGGGGGAAAACCATGGATATTAGAGTTCTTTATGATTTGTCACTTCAATTTTGCAAAATGAAGATAAAACGAGTTTTGCTAAAAAGTGGAAGTTAGTAAGGTAAAAAAGGTTTACAGACAAATGAGTGGAACCGAGCATAACATAAAATGTATAGGATACAACATTATTTGTTGCATTAATACATGTTTATTCTGCCACTGTTGCAAATGCCCAACATTAGTGGCCATAGGCTAGCACAAGTGTGTACTCCAGCTCGACCTTGTTATATATTTGAACTGATTGTCATGTCTCTGACATTTCATAATTGAGTATCATGTCTCTGTACTTTTTCGTTTTGATGCTTGTATTCACACATGGTTCGGATAAAATGTTCTTGCCGGCTTGTTTTAACCTTCATGTACAAAATACTGATCAGCATGTCTCTGACATTTCATGTCACATGTGTATTTATTATCTTTTGCTCTGTTACATATTTGATGTATTATTGATATGATAGTTGGAGAAAACTGACAACTGTCTTTCTTCCAGAGTTACAACAGGGATCTTTTCTGGTTTCTCTATTTCCTCCTCATCATAGTTTCAGCAATGACTTCTTTTAAGACACATCATGACAAGTCTCCTTTCTCTGGAAAATCCATACTTTATTTGAATAGGCACCAGACTGAAGAATGGAGAGGCTGGATGCAGGTTGAACACTATTTCATGACGCCATATCTAAGAATTCTCCTATTATTCTGCAATGGGAAAAACTTTAGTTTGAAATTCCTAGATTAAGAAATCCAAAATCAACACAAAAAGTACAGGGAATTACAATTTAAATTTGGTTTGGACCTTTTCAGTAGATTTTTTCGGATGCACTTGTAAACATATTGATGCTTTGCTTTGATGCTGCTACCATTTGACATATGGTGCCTTTTTCGTGGTCTCACTCTTTCTGCTCACAGGTTTTGTTTTTGATGTACCATTACTTTGCTGCATCTGAGATCTATAATGCAATTCGTCTATTCATTGCTGCATATGTATGGATGACTGGTTTTGGGAACTTCTCATATTATTATGTACGGAAGGATTTTAGTCTTGCAAGGTTTGCTCAGGTATGCCAATATCTTGAACTATAAGCATGCTTTCGAATATTTGGTAACCTGTGTGCTATGTCTGTAGAGTTTCCTCACACTGATTTTTTGTCTGAGCAGATGATGTGGCGGCTTAACTTCTTGGTGCTGTTCTGCTGTGTCGTCCTTAACAACAATTATATGTTATATTACATCTGTCCTATGCACACTCTTTTCACTCTTATGGTTTACGGGGCACTTGGTATTCTGAACAAGTACAACGAGATTGGGTCAGTTATTGCAGCAAAATTCATTGCTTGCTTCTTGGTGGTCATACTAGTATGGGAGATACCTGGAGTATTTGAATGGGTCTGGAGCCCGTTTTCTTTCCTGCTTGGTTAGTAACTTTGGTGATGTTAGCTTACATCTAAAAGCACCGTGGTCTTTCTGACTGGGAGTCTGGAATTCCTTGCAGGTTATACTGATCCTAACCCTGCAAAATCTCACTTACCTCGCTTGCACGAATGGCATTTCCGCTCAGGGCTTGATCGCTACATCTGGATAATTGGAATGATTTATGCTTATTATCATCCAACTGTAAGTTTTCAATTCCTGTTCTTGAAATAGTTGAAAAACTCTACAGATCACCTCCACCCTTTCTGTGATTGATTGAAGAATATCAAATAGGAACATCTCTATCTTCTTCTTTTGTATTTAAAGTTGAATTCCTTACTGAAGGTCACAAAATTTGACAGGTTGAAAGCTGGATGGAGAAATTGGAGGAATTGGAAATCAAGCGTAGAATATCAGTCAAAGCTGTTGTTGTTATACTATCTTCACTGGTATTTTATTTTAAAGGTTTTCTGATGTCATGTAAACATTAAACCTTCGATTTTCTTTATTCACTTTCGGCATTGACCAATTGAGTTAATTTCTAGGTCGGTTATTTATGGTTCGAGAATATATACAAGCTGGACAAGATTACATATAACAAATACCATCCTTACACCTCATGGATTCCTATAACGTATTTGTTTATTTCCATGTCGTTCTTTTGCTTTGCTGAGTTATTGAAGACGTTACTCTAGATATTCATGAATAATTTTTTTTTGACAGCGTATTCATATGCCTGCGAAATGTTAGTCAAAGTTTGCGTGGCTACTCTTTGACCCTTGTGGCGTAAGTGATCTTTATGTTAGTTCAGTTTGGACAAACATATACTTGCAATAAGAATTTATTGGTGGATGCTGTCAAATAATAATTTAACTAATTTGTGTTCTTGATTTAGAATACTGATTTGTGAATTACTTTGTTGGTTCCTTTCTTCTGCTAGATGGCTTGGAAAGATCACCTTGGAAACCTATATCTCTCAGATCCATATCTGGTTAAGGTATATATTTGTGCTCATGTATTGTGTCCCATATGGTGTTGTCTTTGATATTACAAAAGATGACATCAAATCAGTGAATGCTTCAGATTATAACCTGAAGTTGCTGACGCAATTTAGCTGAAGCCTGCCCGCTTCAGGAATTATGTGAATGAGTTCACCAAAAAGAAAAGAAATTATGTGAATGAGTTTTTAAGCTTTTGGGTGATTTCCATGTACGGAAGGGATTTTAGAATGCTTCTCCGTTTTTCAGTTTTAAACAATTATTCTATGTATACGAGAAAAATTTGGTTATAATTACTTCTTAGTCATGATGCAAAGGGAGGAAACACCTTTCGCATTCATTACATGTATATAAGTGGGCGACGACGTGTTGATGCTCGGATGCTCAAGTGTTCAAGTTTTATTTTATTTTTTGAGGAAGTATGTGTTTCTTTTTATTTTACACTATTCATCAAATAAATTCTCTTTTACCATGTTTATGATTGATTTCAGGTCTGGCGTTCCAGATGGCCAACCCAAATTATTGCTTTCTTTAATCCCAGACTACCCAATGTTGAATTTTATGCTCGTATCTTCAATATATATTGCAGTAAGTACATGATAATGAGATATTGGAGTTTTGTAAACAATGTTTCCCTCTGACTGAACATTCTGTTTCCCCGCAGATTGCTTATAGGCTCTTTGAACTGACAAATACACTGAAAATGGCGTTTGTGCCAAGCAAAGACAATAAACGTCTTGTACACAACATAGTTACAGCTACAACAATCTCATTTGTTTTATATTCCTTGTCCTTTGTCTTCCTAAGGTTGCCTCAGATGTGGGTAAGTGTTAACGTGTAATTGCTCCAAATTTTTTTGGGCTGAGTCAGTTTTTAATCCTTATGCGTAACTCATTGTTATCCATTAGTTGATACTACCTCCCATCCTTAATTGAACTACAAAGTTGATTTTATATTAAAGACCGGATATTGTATTACTTTCATAGATGCATCCGCACAATCAAATACATGCATGTATATCAATGAATATAAACACAACTGCATGCAGTATTCATTCTTGTCAAAACTCAAAACACAATTTTCTGGCACAGGAGTGATACTGATGCAAAGAAAGCTGGTTGCATTCATTGAGTGTAAATAATTTATGTAATGGTTTTGTTGTCTGAAATTTTTTTTGAGCGGGGTTTATTATATTTCTGTTGTCTTAAATAGTCTTCTGAGGAATTTTGAGAAGGCATATGCTATTATAGTATAGTTGGTACTTGTTTTGTGCCCGAGAATGAAAATTTGCAGAGTCAGTTTGAACATTAAAGAACACGACTAATTTTATGTTGCTGCACAATGAAAAAATCACAGGTTTGAGAGTTGAAGCATGTATATTACGAATTGCTGCGAGCTTATATGCCAGTTTCCTATGGACCCAGGGAAGAATTCTGTGCAGCTTATACAATTTGCTTGTCAAACCAAATTTTCAATGAAGGATGACTGTGTTCATCCCGTTCTTGAGACTGCTTACATGTGAATCATTCTAATAGGATGGGATTATAGTTGGGGGCGGGTGGTGGATGGCATGTTTTTTTTTGGTTCTAAGCTAGATCGATTTATTGTTTCAGATGAGTAAACGAGGTGTAAATACCTATATGTTCAATTCATAATTGATTGGATATGATCATCTTTGATAAAGTGGTCACTGGCTACCACTGTCTAATGGTATTAACCCTGATGTGTTTAAGACAGTCCTGGTACGAATTATGGTTTAAATATTTTTGATTGGCAGTAAATTAGTTTATTCCTGGAATCGCTCAAGCAATAAGCAAGCAGACTGGAGGGATCATTTTGGTTGAAATTTAAGTTCGAAACCAACTGGAACAACGAAAGTGAAGAAACATCTCCAATTTGGGAAATTCAAACACAATGGATAGACAAAAAGAATTGTTAACTACTCGCTCTTAAATCTTGATCTTTGTGCTAACATGCAAATACACTCCATTAGATCTACTAAATGCATAGATACTGGATAATGGGGACCACATGGTCGCTGGTGGTGGATATTATGAAAACCTCGTGTCCGAATGCATTAGCGAAACAGTCGAGTGCTGGGTATCACTAAATCAAGAAACACTATTTATCAACTGGTTCATCCTATGGCCAAAAGGTAAAAAACACACCCAAAAAAAACGGTTGAGCTAACGTAGATAACAGTCAACCTATCCCGACCAAGTTCATCTATGTATACTTTTGCCTTTTGTGGATAACTTGGTCGAATATTTCAGCTTCCATGTCAACTAATTCATCCTCAAGGGGGTCTGCACCATCTTGAAGAATCAGGTTTTGCAATAAGCAGCATGCAACTATTATCAGGTTATACATCTGAGCTGATTTGTAAAATGGCAGGTTCCTAAGAATCGCCCACCTCAGCTTTAACATGCCAAAGCATCTTTTAATTACATTAAGTGCTATAGAATGTCGGGTATTGAAGCACTCATATAATATTCCAGGGTAATGCTCTTCTCTCATTTGGTTTTTGCGGTATCTTTTGCCTCTATATGGTGCAAGGAAACCTTCACAACTCGTGAACCAACTACCAACCAAATAATATTGACCTGTTTCATGAAACCAAGAATATGGGTACACTTATAAGAACAAGGTCATAAACAGATTGATACAAAAACCATGTTTGAAACACTCACCTTGAGGAACTTTCAATCCATGCTTCCTAAAAATTGCGTTACACAACACCCTCCTATTACTTGCAGATCCTTCCCACCCAGGCAAGATATAGGTAAATTGTCCATCTTGAGAGCAAGCACCCAATACATTAGTAGTGATCTCTCCTTTCCTGTTACGATACCTGCCTTGGTCAGCCAAAGGCACCTTCACCTTGATATGAGCACAATCCACAGCACCAAGACAATGCTGGAAAAAAACTAAGAGTTGGTACTTATAGTATAATGTAGTAATTCATGAAAACATAATCATGTGTCAAATCACCTTGAACCACTTCCATTTCTCGTCCGTTGAATCCTCTGGCACAGCCTCAGGTTTCTTTGTTAACTCTTTATGAAGTTTCATTGTAGCTTTGAGCACCAAATTAAAATATTTACTAACAGTTTCTCCAGGTCTCTCAGCATTGAACCCTATGACCCTATCCTTTTCAGGATGAGCAAGTATATGCAAACAAATAGCTACTTGTTCATCAACAGGCAAATTATCCATAGGCTTTAGTCCCCCTATACTATCAAGCATTTGACACAGCCGATCAAATGTTCTCCTGTGCATTCTAAGTAGCTTACAGCAAGTGACGTCACTACTAGAAACCATCTTCTTCAGTCGAGCGCTTCTAGCATAGATGTTCATGGAAGTTGATGAGCTTAAACGACGACAGCCCAGGGAAGGCAAGACATAGCTTAAACGGCAGTTGGTGGAAAATGAGACATCAATTAAACGATTTCTCCGCAACCGCAGAGCAGCAACAACACAAACAGAGAAAAACCATCCATGCTTAGCATGAACTGTCCCCAGCCAACAAATCAACAGGCGAAGAAACAATTCTCTCATTACGGGGTCCATCTCTGTGTAATAAGAATTAAACAAATTAAATTTCAGCAAATCTTTGATAAAGATGAACAGAATATATGGTAAATCTTTGACCGCTGCACTTCTATCTAGTTTCTACGAACAAATATTATATACAGTATATACATACCTACTAACGGATCATCTTCCTGGTGTGTACATATTTAAACTTCGCAGCACCTACTCTGTTACTTAGTAATTTAGAAGGATAAAAGGGAAAAGTAAGATGTAGCGGTAACCATATATTATTAGCCTTTCATTTTCCGATATGTTTCACATATTACTACCCGTAGAAACCTAACCCAGAAAAAAGAAGAAAGCAGAAAACCCAAATGTAACAAAGAAGAGCAAAACCTAATTGAAGAACAAGTCTGTAGAAAAAGAAAATCAAGTCACAACTCGAACAAGGTTACTCACCGGCGATTAAGTCAGCGATCTCCTCTTCCGGTACCGGCTATGGTCTAGAGCGGCGGCGTGGCTTCAACTGCGTGGAAGGGTCCAGGTCGTTTTGGACTTTTGGTATATATTGACGTAGGGCAAGTCGAAAGAGGGGCGAACTTGTCCCTCAGGAAATAGGATTCCCATGGAAACCTTCATGCTTCGTACCAAACGTCTCGTCGTGGCCAGGGAACTCGCTCAGACAGAAGCTTGGGTTCTGGTTCGCCCGCGAGAATTGAACAATTTGGCGGGAGAATGTCATAAATGTGAATAATAGGAATGAGAGTATTACTGTTGTCTTTTTATGAAGTTTTTTAAACCTTTTTTTTTAAAAAAATTGTTAAATTAAAGAAAGAATGATAAGAAAATACCATTTAAACTTTAAAATTATAAATCAGTCATGTTGTCTATAAGGGCTTGTTTGGTCTAAGGGGAGGGGAGGGGAAGTGGGCGGAGGGAAAATTTTTTTAAGTTGAATTTAAAAAAATTAGAGAAGTGGGGTTAAAAATTTTTAATTAATTTTTCTTACTCTTTTATCTTATATATTCTCTTAATTAAAATTTTATTACCCCACTTCTTCAATATTTTAAAATTCAACTCATAAAAATTTTTCCTCCCCTCTCCTCCCCTCCAAATCCGTCACACCAAATAGACCCTAAGAGTGTAATAATTGAGAACTCATTTAGTATGAAATCATTGATTTGGGCTTTTGAAGTTTAAGTGGTATTTTCTTATCATTTTCCTTAAATTAAACCTGCACATTGGATGGTATTATAAATGTGGATAAAAAAAAGTTATGGAAAAAAATACTATTTAAATTATAAAAATCCCAAAATGTCATGTAAATTAGTAAAAGGATAAATAAGTGATCAAAGAGAAGAGATTTTGAAGTTTTGGTATTTTAACCAAAATGCCCCTCACATTTTTTTTTAAAAAAAAGGACAAAAGAATCGTTGCTGGCTTGAGCTGGAGCTTCGGTGAGATATGTTGAAGCCACCCCTGTTAGGCAATGTTGGCTATTTAGGTATAGAGAATAACAACTACTTAAGAATATTAACAACTTGAGTATCCATATTAAGCCCTAGAAGAATTTCTCACCGAAGCTCTGGCCACCAACATGGAATAGTCAGTGGGGTGTTGTCGGCCGGTGGAGCTCCAACTAGCAAGAGTTCTTGTCATTTTTCTAAAACAGCGTGAGGGACGTACCAAGATTTCAAATTTTCATATTCATACTTGATTATCTAATTATCAGTTTGCCAATTTACATGACATTTTAAAGTTTTTTTTTTAATTCAAATGGTGTTTTTTTCATCATTTTCCCAAAAATTCACATGGACTTTTAGGTTCATGTCTTCACAATATAAGAGCAACTTAAATGTTTAAAACGGTTAGTAGTAGAATCATTCTCATAACTTTTATTTACCACTAGTTTGGGACACATAGAAACAAGGCGATACAAATCTCTTCTCGCATATTTATTTTGAAAAGGGTTAATATAACTTTTGGTCCCTGAAGTTTGATTCAATTTTGGTTTTGGTCCCTGAAGTTTGAAATATGTGGTTTTGGTCCCTGAAGTTTCATGCGATTTTGGTTTTGGTCCCTGAAGTTTGAAATCGATGGTTTTGGTCCCTGAAGTTTCACCCGATTTTGGTTTTGGTCCCTCAAGTTTGAAAAGGACTTGGTTTTTTTTCTTGGTCGGGTCGGGTTTTTTAATTGGGTCGCCAAGTCCTTTTCAAACTTGAGGGACCAAAACCAAAATCGGGTGAAACTTCAGGGACCAAAACCATCGATTTCAAACTTCAGGGACCAAAACCAAAATCGCATGAAACTTCAGGGACCAAAACCACATATTTCAAACTTGAGGGACCAAAACCAAAATTGAATCAAACTTCAGGGACCAAAAGTTATATTAACCCAAGAATATCATACAAGTATTTTTAAAAAGCTAAAACAAACATATACACTCCCTCTATTCCATAATATAAGTTGCTTCTATAAGAATGGTTTGGTCTATAATATAAGTTACTTTGAAAGTAATTAATGCTTATTTGTCAAATTTGCCCCCATAATTAATATAATGTTCAAATGTGATTTCTTATATTTTTCTCTCTTGGACCTTTTAATACCTCATTTAATATGGGTAAAATTGAAAATTTCTTTCAACTTATGACGAATTTAATTAGTTAACTATCATTTCTTGGTTTTGATGAATTAGCTAAGGTGACTTATAAATGAAGGCTGTTACTAAATGATAAGGTTGTTAGTCTCTTGGACTACAGTGTAAAAAACTAAAAATGTCCTCCAATACACAAACAAATGTATTGAATATATGATACTCTATCCAATTCTAAATATAATACCTAGTTGACTTTTTTGGAGATATTAAGAAAGTTAAATAATTTACTTAATCATATCATATGTTATGCATTATTAACTTATATATTAGCTTATAAGTGAAACAAAATAGTTTAGAGAAAAACGATAAATATAAATACTTTAAGATAATGTAATCACCTTTCGCAAGATCTCTAAAAAAGTCAAATGAGTATTATATTTATAATCGAAGGTGGTATATAATATGATGGGAAAATCCCTAAAAGAATTTTAAAATAGGGAAAAGGCAAAAAAATGATCTCAATTTGCATATTCCCACAGAGGTGCTAGTGCTTAAACAAGATTTTTTCAAATTGAAATACAATTCTGTAAGTAACCCTTACAGTTGGTCTGCCATTGTTGTCGAAGCTTGGGTTGGTTGCAATGAGAGAGGAGAGTGGTTGGGACATCGGTGTGGCGGATTTTGAGGAGGAGGGACAGTCTAAACACTTAATTGCTTGAGTTTAAACACTTCATTGCTTGAGTTGGTTGGAAATCACCATCGATAGAGTTTGGGTTCGTCGCATTGAGGGAGGACAGTGGGTGGGAACTTGGTGTGGTCAATTTGAGGAGGAGCGAAGGAGGGGACGGGCGCAAATGGGATTCAAATTTTGTTGTATTCTGGGTTGCCGCACAAAGGCAACATCACTGTCAAGGTACCAGGGAATGTGTACAAAATCTTCCATTCACTTTAGTTCTGAAACTGTCACTCGAGTGACAATGTTAAATAGGTACATCACTCTCAAGGTACCCGATAGTGTACTTGAAAATCCCCCAATCACCTGAGTCCTGAACATGTCACTCAAGCGATTAAATGAAAACACTATGTCACTTGCAAGGTATCTGGCAGTGATCTTTAAAAATCTCCTCTCACTCGAATCTCAAATTGAGATTAGCCTTTATCAATACATTGTTATTTTTCTCAATGTCATATAAGACTTTCACAAGTTCATCAACAGTAGCAGTCTATGACATGACTCAAGTTCCACATCTATCACTCGAGTGATATGCAAACTTTTGCAAGTTATCTCTTAATAACTGGAATCCAATTTCCCCACTAAAAAAACCGTTTTCCTAAATCGAGATTAGCCTTTCTTAATATATGATTACATTTTCCCATTGTCATATAAGACTTTCACATGTTCATAGGTTTGATTGATAGCTAAAAGGACAAGGTAAGTGGCAAATTTTTAAAATAAACTAAATGAATCACTCGAGTTACAAATTTATCACTTGAGTGATACATAAATATTTGCAAGTTACCTCTTGGAAGAAGATAACATGAGAACCTTTAAAAATCAAACATCACCCGAGTGGTAATTGTTTACTTAAATGACACACATAAACCTCATGTCTTTGCTAACCCGGATAATTGCATCCATGATAGATCTTTGATGGTGTAACCATATATTACCGACCAAAAATTCTGATAGAGGAGATAAAAAGAAGCAAGCAATTGCTCCTAAGCTCTATGAAGGAAATTTTGCAACCACAATTTCCTTTAACATTTAATTTTAAAAGTTGGATGGTTGGTGACTCAATTACTTGTACGATTCTACCTGCTGACCAATATTTTTTTCTTATTGGAATAGGTTCTTGCATTTTTCCATTATCATCATTGCCACCAAAAACTCCCACTACTACAACAAACGCTTTTAACATCCCTTTTTTATATCTTTTAACATCTGAAAACAGGAGGATGTCTATCTGAGCGACGTAGTAAAAATTAGTAATAACGTCCGTAAAATAGGGGCCATCTAAAGGTTCGACTTTAGATGTCCCCACTTCAAAATGGGGACGTCTAAAGTGGGAGGACACACTTTAGATGTCCCCATTTTGAAGTGGGGACTCTAAAGTAATGTCTAAAGTATTAATTATGTCTTTTTTTATTTACGGACGTTAAAAAATTTTTTTTAATGGCCTTTTATATATACTTTACTATCCAGCAAATTTATACTGCAGAAATAGGATCGAAGAAATATTGCATGAACCAGAATGAAAACAACATCAACAATTCAGCACTATCTAATAAAAAAGTTATCCAACAAACTAATACTATGTACAACAACAACTCTAATTATATGTACAATATATATAACCACCCCAAAGTGTGTTAGAAAGCTGTGTCCTACACAAACTACTAATTAATTAACTAATATAAATAAAAACTTTACACTTTTATTCGTTGAAGAAGATGTCTAGCCAAAAGGTCTTTGATCAAATTAATGTCTTCATATAAGTAGGCATCTTCATTGTCAAAAATCTGTAAATTAGAAAATAAGCTTAGATCAAACAATGAATCAAGTGAATGAATTAATTTGTAATTCAATTACAACACAGAAAATATTATCCAATTTTTGAGAATGAAGAAGCGATTACTTGTTCAAAATCATTCATAATTCCACTCTAAATGATGTTATATATATAAAGTAAGACATAATATCCACATTCAGTGCCGCTAGGTTGTCGAGGGCACTATAAATCAAAACCAAATGGTTAAAATCAATAAAGGCATATCTAAAATGACCATCAATCAAAAGAACTTGATTTGAAACTACTTACCTTTGGATAAAACCATTTCGGGTCTTTAAAAACTTTACGATCAAGTGGCCCACCAAGGATTCTATATGTCTGAGTCGCGCTATCATTAAAATGAAAATCAACATAAATTAGAACAATTCATTTAAGTCAATAATCATTAAAAGCATTATTAATAATTCGTTTATTAATTATTAAAAGCATTTAAAATCAATAAATTAGAACAATTCGTTTATGAATTATTATAAGCTTTATTAATAATAGTCTCTAGAGATAAGAAAGCAGAGGAATAGATGCTAAAGCTTAAATGGATGAGTCATCATTTTATAATTAGGCATGGGGTGGCATGGCTAATTGGAGTGTAACCTAAGCCAAACCAAATTCATTCCTAAGTTTCATTGTGATTTTTTTTAACCGATGTCTATACACACACACACACACCACCGTGTTGAAGTGTGTTGATGAAAAAAACAAGTACCCAACAATGATAGCTTAATTTGGAGGGATGTGTGGCACAGAGAAAATTAATTGTGCATGTCCCCTCTACAATTCATCCTATTTCAATGCAGTTTTAATTCTCCCATCTAACTTCACCTTTCTAATTTTATTTCAATATGTAGTAATTAGCTCAGATATTTAATGTTATAAAGAAAAAACTATGATATTTAAAATCCGTAATAATGAATGGGTAATGTTTACAGGCTAAAGAATTTATAGATAGATAATCACGTCATAGTTCAAATTGAGAGATGGTGGACTTGGTTTACAGAGACCACTAAATGGTGAACTGATTGCCCACAACAACTTTTAAAAAATTCCTTCACACATGTGGATCCTTTTTAGAGCTGTGGTTGTTGATGCATATACAAGTTACTTTATTTTTCTCGTTTCATAATTAGATTTAAATTAACAGTCCTTTTCCATATCAAGCAAATTAAAAACAAATTAAAAGCATTTTTTCAAGCATTTGTGTCCAAAGTTGTGGGAGTGAGAGACAAACCTGTGGACGACGGAGATGTGGATGACTCACGGTGCCACCAACCGGGAAGACAACGGTTGTGAGAGGGAGAGACAAACGATGGTGCTCTTGTCAAAGAAGAGAAAAGGAAAATGGAGATAGAACATAAATACTGAAACACAATGAATTGAGAAAGAAGAGGAAGGAAGACAGGGAAGGAAGCACAAGAAAGGGGAAAGACAAAGACAGGGAAGGAATTGAAGCACGAGAAAGGGAAAAGAGGGAAGATGGAATGGAAGGGAACGCCGCTGCTGATGGGATGAAGCATGGCAGAACTGACACCTCTTTATGAGTCCCCAGTCAAAATGGGGACGCCTAAAAGCTTTAGGCGTTCCCAGTTATTTTGGGGATGCATAAAGCCACTTTAGGCATCCCCAGTCAGATTGGGAAGGCCTAAAGTGTGCACTTTAGGCGTCCCCAAAGACTTTGGGGACGTCTAAAGTTGGAGCAAACTATTTTTTTTAATTTTTTTGTTACATGGGACCAAATTCAACCAGCGCCAAATCCTTGTGCCTGAAATAATTTGCTTTTGGAACCTTGGGCGTCCCTAACTTTTAAATGGATGCCTAAAATGAACTTTAGGCGTCCCAATTAATGGTTGGGATGCCTAAAGATGCCAACCTCCGACTTATAATTACAAAAAGGCCATTGGCTTCATTTTTTACTTCTCTTTTTTAAAAATGGACGTCCTTTATAATAGTAAAATTTATTTTTTGTAGTAATGTTCGTCATCTTCTTCTTTATTGTCATCACCGACATCTACTTTATTACCGACATCACCAACAAAATCTTTAACTCCAACGACACAGTCATCACCAGGAGAGCGTACTTTTGGGTGAGTTACATTTACATGGCTTCACCGATTCTTCAATTGGCACCTCCTAGCCACGAACTAGTTCTGCCCAGAAATGACAGGAGAAGCATTAACAAATTTGAGTTAGTGGCCAACACTTGTTTCTTCCTGAAATAGGTTCTTGCATTTGCCCATCGTCATTCTCATCACCTTTTTCTTCTTCTTCTTCGTCATCATTGCCAACAACTCCATCATCTTCTTCTTCATCGTCATCAACCACATTTGCTTCATCATCGACAAAATCTCCAACTCCAATGCATCATCATCACCAGGAGGGGGTACTTTTGGGTGAGTTACACTTACATGGCTTCACCAATTCTTCAATTGGCACCTCCTAGCTACATGCACCAGCTATGCCCAAAAATGGCAGGAGCAGCATTAGAGTGGGGTCAATCTTTAGCTTTTTCTCTTCCATCGTCATCAGAGAAAGCATGGGAGCAAAGCTTCAATCAGTCTCCATGAAGGAAGGATAGGGAGAGGGGGAGAGAGGGATTCGGCCATAGATGCAGCGGAGAGAGGGATTCGGCCATAGATGCAGCGGAGAGAGAAGCATAAATGAGAAAGGGCCAATGTGTAATTTCATTTAAATTTTGAAAATGTCTGTTCAAGTACTAATACCTTTGTGGGAATATGCAAATTGAAATTGTCACATCCCCCCTTCAGCCAACCGGCCTACCTGCCACTGGGCTTCCCACCCAGGGCGTGGCAAGGATGCTGGACTCACCCACCGGTGCAGTCCATTAGGCTTACGGGCCCAAGACTCTTACCCCCAGGTAGTAGGGGTGCATTGAGGCACTACTTATCCCCAGGTAGTGGCTTCGATCCCCACGGAGGCGAGAAACTTCGCTTGGGGAGTAAGGGACTCTTGTGAGTCTTGGGCCCGTAAGCCCAATGGACTGCACCGGTGGGTGAGTCCAGCATCCTTGCCACGCCCTGGTTGGGAGGCCCAGTGGCTGGTAGGCCGATTGGCTGAAGGGGGGATGTGATAGAAATCACCTTTTTTTGTCTTCCTTATTTTAAAGTTCTTTTTCAGGGATTTTCCCTAATATGATTGTCTACCAAAAAAAAAAAATGCTTATGAAGGATATGTGTGTAAATATAAAATTATTTAATTATATGTATAATCTTTTTGCCAATATTATATATATATATATATGGGCATAATCAATATGTATAAATAGCAAAACAAATCATCATATGCATAAATAGAATGTCTTTAATAGACAATTCCCAAATATAATTTTTTCTATTTTTTCTTAACATTAAAAGCATCCATCATCATTGAACCCCAAAAAAAAGAAACCGAAAACTATAGAGTTAGAGTATAACAAGCATCATCTACAAAACCATTTAGGAGACCATTTTTTATCTCCCTCGCCTTAAAAAAAATGAACGAAAAACCCAAATGCTCATAATCCACTATCGTTATTTTAAGGTTGTGTTTGTTTCAGCGTTTTGTACAGGAAAAACGCACTTATTACGCAAGCCGAGAAAAAACTCCTCTCACATACTTGCCTCGTATACCGTGAATCACGAATTATAAGCACGTTTTGGACACAAATAAGCCATTCCAAACACACACTAAGTGATGGCTGATTGAATCCGGGCCACATGAATCAGCCTTGCACGCACTACAAAAAAACGTGATTTAGTAGCGGTTAAAAATAGGTATTAGTAGCGGTTACTAAAACCGCTACTAAATTGTATGTTACAAGCAGTTTGAAATTGTGTAGCGGTTATTGCCCAGAACTGTTACAAATGTTGAGACTCTTGAAATTCTGTAGCGGTTATAGGGGTATAACCGCTACAAACTGCTGACTTTTGGTTTTTTGTAGTGGTTCGGTTGCTGTAACCGCTACACTGTTGGCGGGGCTTGGTCGCGCCAAGTGGCGGGAATATTGTAGCGGTTTTTGTGCATTAACCGCTACAAAATCACCGCTACAAGATTTGGCGGAAATTTCGCGCCAAATTTCTAGCAGTTTTGTGTACCCAACCGCTACAAAAAAACCTTGCCGCTACAAATTTGTAACGATTTAGGTGAAAACCGCTACAAATACTATAATTTGTAACGGTTTAATATAACCGCTACAATTACACCGTTATAAAATACTTTTTTTTTGTAGTAACGTCAATATATATATATATATATATATATATAAAATTCACCGTAAACATAGCTTTCCAAATAGAGCGATAAGAGACTCTCCCTCTCCCTCTCCATAGTCCTGACAATGACCTTTTTATGTTCGTTCTGATGCCATGCATATGCAAAAAACCAAACAACACACGCACACATTTCTAATATTACGTGACGGGTTTGGAAAGAAAGAGAGAATAAAGCACTTTAACTTAAAAGCATATTCTGAATCACCCAAACGAATTATAATCCCCAGAAAGCATATGCTTTCTGGGTACCCATTATCTTAATTATAGTATTCTAATAATAAGATAACGTACACTTAAACAATAACAAACTGTACAATTTTTCATCCATCAACAACAACAATAATAATCCATTTAGTTTAATTTCTTCCCTTCTTTTTTTAATTACCTAATCGATCCCTTACAGTTTGATGGTCGTCTTCCGCCATTTCTGCACCATCCTTGTCTGAGATGCTTCTTCAATTCTTCGTCTTCCTTATTGTCTGATCTGAACAGAGACACAGGGAAAGACATGGACAAGCCAACCAGAGACTTGAACGTAACAACAGAACCTCCTGGAGGATGAGGAGGGTCTCTAACATAAATCTCAATCAAGGTGAACCAAACAAAAAAGTCCCTAGCTTTGACCCCTCTTAGATTCTTGATCTTGTTTGGCTCCAAAAATGCGGTAACCTCGGTGTCGAAGCATACGAGGATGTTGTCGAATCTGTGCTCTTTCTTCTCTTTAAGCTTCAGCCAAACAAACCCTATCTCCTTCACGAACCCACATTCTTCAATAATGTTGTCCTCCTCTTCCTGCTCAAACGTCGTCGTTAAGAGCCCGTCTGGTAGGCCCATCTCAGCCAGCAACAATGAGAATCTCTCTTTGCAAACTTGGCCTCCATAGTACACCTCAGCTTTGGCCTTCAGCTCCTCCGTCACCATAGACATGGTGGTGTACGGTTATAGCTTTTTGTGGCCTTGAGAGTTTCTGGGTGGTGGTGATAAACTGATAATGCAAAAAAAGATTGAAACTTTGAACCAATCCTGTTGTGGGTTTTATAAAAAGTTTTGGCATTTGTCCCATATATTGTGGTGGGGTCTTAATTAAGCTTACATATGGGCTGAATTCATAATTCATTTTGAGATTAAAATACATTCTATTTTGGCAATGATGATTTTTTTACTAAATACTGAGGTTGATCTTAATGGGGAGGGCTTTAATTAGGCACTTGAATATGAGGTTTTGAAGTTCGAGTTGGAAAAGTTACCTAATTAGATGGGATAATGCTCAAATTTGGCTTACTTAGACAGCAATATAAATAAGTGATTTTTTTAAAAAAAAACCCCCTGACAGTTATCAAAAGCAAGAAATTTGAGAATATTCCCTTATTTTACAAATTTAAATTTATTTTTTAAATTAAAAAGGACAACGTCATTATGCCTATTCAAGTTCATTTACAAACAGGCCCATTCTATTACACATACATTTTAAGATTTGTTGAATTACATAGATCATTAATTTTATCTTTAAAATATACAAAAGTATTTTTTTAAAAAAACGATGCAAGATCTATGAAACTGTATCAAACTTAAAATATAGTTTATTTAAATTATTTTATATTTTAATGGAAAATTTGTAATAAATTTTAAAAATATAAAAGAAAATTTTATATAATTCAACAGTATTAATAATATGATTAATTAGTTTTCAGTAATATATATATATATATATATATATATAATAGAAGATACTCCCTCTTGGCCAAGTCTTTAATATATGACCTAGTTGATTTTTTTGAAAAAATTAAGAAAGTTAAATAAATTATTTTAAAATATTTATTTTTATCATTTTTTTATATTAAACTAATTTATCTGACTTATAAATTGATATATAATCAAATGATACATGATATATAGTTCTCGTTTGGAACAACAATTGCAATGCTTAAAAACAGTTTTTCAATTGTGATTTTCGATATACGAGATAAGTATGTGAGAGGAGTTTTGTTTCAATTTATGTGAAAAACAACTTATAAGCAATCTCAACGCCAATACAAATATGCCTATACTATGATTAACTAACTTATTTAGTTTCATTAATTTTTTTAAAAAAGTAAACTAAATCTTATATATTGTAAAGAGTAATTTTTTTTTTCAAGTTTTAATAAAATTTAAAAATTACCTAATTTATTCCATCAGGAATATCTGTTAAGAGTCACGTCATATTAATTATGTATTCGTACTTGGTAAACCCCTTTCTAAAAATGCATTTATCAGGGGTGTTTATGTGGTCCCGATACCGATCATTCGGTCTCGATCTAGGCAAGATTGGGACTAAAAAATCTCGGCCATATTGGGACCGGGACAAGGAGTAGAAGATACAATGATTAGATCTGGTTAAGACTTCGGGATTCTCAGTCCCGGTATCTTATATATATAAATATTTTTTTTTCTTTGAACATGGGTCCAATACTCCAATCTGAAACCTTTTTTGTTTTTTTAAAGTATGGGTCCAATCCATACTGTCAGGCTCTCACTTTCTCTTCTCGACTCTCAGACCCAAAGATATATTTTAATTACTTTGTTACTTCATGTTAGGTGGCAGGTGTTTAACTTTATTACTGTGTGTTTAATTTCTGGATTGAATATTTTAGGCTCTGCAATTTTTTTCTCTAGACATATGATATGCAATTTTTCAGAGTCATACGTGAATTATGCGGGGGAGAAGAAATAAAAGCCATATAAATGTTTTTTTCCTTTGATTCTTTAATTGGGCTCATGTCATATATGCTTCTTTAATGGCTTATAATATGTTGTTGGACTCAAACCTTTCATTATCACGAACCCAGAGAATCTCCTCAAACTAAATTTACTAGAGTCACCTTTCAATCTGGGAATTTCCGATCTTGGTCCCGGGATAGTCCTAGTTGTACCGGGACTAGGACCGAGCACAAGTTTCCAATCCCGACCTCATACCGGGATAGGACCTGGGATTGGGGGATCCTCGTCTCGGTCCCAGATTTGATCACCCCTAGTATTTATATTGGTTTTGTGTGTGTTTGGTAACATCCCAAACCATGGTTTGCGTAACCTGAGACAATTTTCCTCTCACATACTTACCTTATAAGTCATAAAAACTATTAAAAAAAACTAATCTAAACACACACTTAATCAATGTATCCCAGACTCAAATAACCATTTTGCATCTCTGGGGTTAACTTGCTGTATGGGAAAATCAAACTCAGAAAAGCTACACTTCAGCCCAATCCATTTCACCTTGCCCTGCTTGTGGTCTGTGTCAAAAGGTTTATTCTTTCCCTGAGCCCAAGAAACTTGGCATAGCGACGAATTGGTCCAATGTTCACTCGGTCTTCTCGTCACATCATCATCAGTTTGCTACGATCTACGTGTCTCCGGTGACCCTTCGATTCCCTTCTGTCTCGCTTTTGTTCCGCTCTTTATCTTCAGTTATACTGTTCATATTTCCGCTTAATTTCCATCCCCTCCTAATCTTTCATAAGTTTGATCCAATCATTCGCAATTCTTTTTATTTCCTTGGGGTATTTTCGCTCCAAGCTGAATGCAATCGTTTCGATATATTGTGAAAATGATGAATGAATTCGATTATCTCCTTTTAAATTGTTGAGAAGTGAAGGGAAAATGAAAACCCATTCTATCTTTTCGTGCATAAGAACCGTACGATTCTCAAGATAAATTGTTTCCGTCTCCATTTCTTCAGGTGGGGTTTCATCCAGTGACCATCCCAAATTTTGCTACGGTAAGAAAAGCTCGTAAAGGTACACGTTTTCAAGTCTTGTTTCGGAATTCCAGATTTGTTTGCGCATTTGTGGCCTCAATCATGAGTATGCGAAGGGATGGGGTGTTCCCAGAGGAAGTTGTTATCCAGATTCTTGCGAGGTTGCCCATCAAGTCCCTTTTTAGGGGTAAAACTGTCTGTAAACTCTGGAATAGATTGTCCTCGGACAAGTATTTCATTCAACTCTATAATGAAATATCTAGTAAGAACCCCATGATCCTTTTGGACATTTCAGACGCGTCAGAGTCAAAATCTAGTTTCATCTGTGTTGATAAATTAAGGGGCGTCTCTGAACTTTCGCTTGCTTTTCTAAATGATAGAGTTAAGGTTAGGGCATCTTGTTGTGGCTTATTATGTTGCTCCAGTATTCCTGATAAAGGTGTCTACTATGTTTGTAATCCAATGACTCGTGAGTTTAAGTTGCTTCCCAAGAGCAGGGAAAGACCTGTAACTCGGTTTTATCCAGATGGCGAAGCAACACTGGTTGGTTTGGCCTGTGATTTGTCATGTCAGAAGTTTAAAGTTGTCCTAGCAGGTTACCATCGCACCTTTGGTCATCGATCGGACGGAAGTTTCATATGTTTAGTGTTTGATTCAGAGTTGAACAAGTGGAGAAAGTTCATTTCATACCAAGATGATCATTTCTCTCATATGAATAAGAACCAAGTTGTTTTTGTCAATAATGCCCTGCATTGGCTGACTGATAATTCAGCTTACATACTTGTGCTTGACCTAAGTTGTGACATTTGGAGGAAGATGCAATTGCCATATGATGTTATTTACGGAATGGGACACAGAATACATCTCCTAGAGTTCAATGGTTGTCTGTCCATTATTCAGATTTCGGAAGCTTGGATGAACATATGGGTACTAAATGATTACTGGAAAGAAGAGTGGTCTATGGTGGCTAAGGTGAGTCTGAGGTGTATCAGAGGGATGGTGCCAGGAATCTTTCCGATAAGCCAGACAAACGAATATATTCTCCTGGCAACTCATAAGCAGGTTTTGGTTTATCATCACAAGACCCGAATTTGGAAAGAGATGTACTCTGTGAAGCATAGCTCAACACTTCCATTATGGTATTCCGCACTTGCCTACCGCAGTGCATTGTTCCCATGCAACTGAGTTGTGCTTGAATTTGGTAACTTCTGTACATATTTCTAGTTGCAGTATATTGTAATCATTAGACGATTGTTATTTGTCACATGTTAATGAATCCTGTATATTTCAGTACATTATATCAATTGTAGAGTTATTACATCTGCTTTGCCTCGGATAAACCTTTCAATAGTAGCTACATTAATATCTGAACACCAGCTAATTGGACTTCGATATTTCTTCTTCCATGTAATATAAAGAAGACGAGGTGAAAAATCCTCAATCATATAAATATTGCAAAGCTGGTTGTTGTTATAATTTATTCCTGGTTTTATATTGGAAGCTTTTATTTTGTGCCATGTCCATGGTGTTAATGAGTTATAGTATTCTTCTATTTACTGATGATCTTCCCAAGTTGAGACAATTGCAGTCTAAAAGAGCAATCTTCATTGGGATAAGGCTTCTTGTTGTTGTAATTGAATCATAACTATATTTTAGTAATTCAAATTGAACAGCTTGTTGCATGAAAAATCATAACATCCGTCTTGTCAAGCATCTTTAGAGGACATTTTGTTTCAGAGTGCCCACACCTATAACTGATTTTCCCACGAGTCCTTGGGAAATATTTGACTCAAGCCTGGACAGCAGTTCACCAGGACATTATCGTTCAGAATAGTTAGTTTCTGAATAATTATCTCATTCTTAGAAGTTCTTGTTAAATGCTCCTACTCTCCTAGGGTTTATTTGTAGTCTAAGAAGCATGGAGCCATGGACATCAACACAAACAGGATTGGACTCCTCTCATTTCTTCCCCTTATTTTTATCTGCACCAAGAGTCCAACAATAACCATATGACCTGTTAACTAAAAATATGGTTCATCATGTATTCAGTCTAATTAGCTCAATCCAATCCTTGAGCTCATTAATTACACTTAATGAATCTTCTACATGAATTATCCTTGAGAGAATATTCCCTTTCTTCTATGGTTGGAATCTTGAATGGGTGTGTATTCTTCTTTTCAAATGGGATCTTTCTTTTCTTTTGTCCTTTTTATATGTTTTTGACATGAATGAGATCAGTTATATATATTTAGGAGTCACTGATTATTATACATGTGAAGGATCTTTCCTTACCCTTGTTCATAATATATTCACTGTGTCTGGTATGTGATGAGTGATCACAGCCTTTTATTGTCTTTTTTTCAATGTGATTCTGTTGTCTCAAAGCTAAAGCTGATGCATGATTCATCTGTGTGTGACTTTATACTGAATACTGTTTGTCGTGTGATTATTAACAAATGATGTGGTGTGGATCTTCCTAAATATTTTCTTTTTTCTTTTAAATCCAAGTTAGGTTTTAGCATATCATCACTTGGAAGGAAAAAAATTTGAAGGCTTTATTTCAGATATAGTATTATTTGTGGAGATATGAGTAAGCTTATTAAACCCGAACTGGTCATTGAACCGGCCTGGGTACTGGGTCAAGGGTCAATGGATCAGCCCGGAGTCAAATTGGAACTAATCCGGGATTAAACCAATGAGAAAGTGAAGATTTTAGGCTTATTAATATGAAATTATAATGAAATTAAAAAAAATTGATTTTTTTGTCAAGAAAGTGAATCAGTCCGCTTCCCTGACCTGACCGGTCCGTTGGTTCCTGATCCGAACCGATCGATCCGAAGCGGATTTAATAACTATGGACATAAGAATCGCTTTCAAAGGTGGTAATTGGTAAGCCACCTAATCTTCTCATTATCCGTATTCGGACCTTTTGACCATCACAACGCAAATTTTCTCCATCCGCACCAGGTTTTGAAAATTTTAATATGATTGGTTGACCAACAGAGTAATTCTCAACCAATAAATATGAAAATTTACAAAAGCTTGAGTCGTTTTCTAAGAGAATATGGTCATCTTGTTAGTATAAAATAAAATACACGTGGTTGGGAATATTTCCCAAAGTTACAATCAAGTTTATTGTTCATTATTTCCTAATTTTAGAGTTTTTCCCTCTCCAAAATTCTTATTTTCTTAATACTTTATTTTCTATTTTACTTCTTTAAAAAAATTTAAATATGTTTTATAACCTTATAAAAATAAAAAAATTGGTGATCTCATAAAAGTGACACTAGTTTAAGTCGAATTCGGTGCAAATTTAAATGGAAGGGACAGCTGGCTCTTGGCCTTAAATGTTCTTATTTATGAACTTGAACCTCAATGTTTTTCTCTTCCCTTTATAACATTTTCAGTTTTATTTTTTACATACGCTATAACATTTCAGTTATGTTTAAGAATTAAAAGCTGAAACATGTGCAAATATCCCAATAAGTGCCAGGCTTAAATGAGGGATTTATTTTATATACATGTTATAATTAAATGAAAAATAGTACTCCTTTCGGTCTATAATATAGGACCTATTTGAAGAGTTGATTCTAGTCATAAATATGAGACCTAAGACCTATTTTTCATATTTGCTAATCTTTTCCTAATTTACTTTACTTCCTTAAGGGCTTGTTTGGTTGGAGGGGAGGGGAGGGGATGAAAAATGAGCCCTTCCCCTTATTTGGTATGAAAAATTGGAGGGGAGGAGAGGGGGCCAAATAAGGAGCTCTAAATTTCTCCCATCCCCTCATTTTTGTTCCCTTCAAATTGGAGGGTTTTGAAGGGGATGAAAAATAAGCCTCTCCCCTTCCATCCTCTTTCTTTGAACCAAACAGGCCATAACAATAATCAAAGAGGAGAGAGAAGAAGGAAATTAAGGAAGATGATTAGGATGTTTTAGAAAATACATATCATATTAATTAACTTAACTAATTTCATTAATTTAATTAAATTAGATAAATATAACTTATATTAAGTGCAGAAGGGAAGTATAAAATAAAAAAATATTATTATAAATGAGGAGTCATATCTAAATACTAAAAAATAAAAATAGTAAGAAGAAATATATGAATATAATACATATAATATTATGAATATCTTAATTTTTTTGGTGGAAGCAATTTATGCATCCACCATATTTATGTCATTGGATCAAGAATGCTCTCATGCATATCTTGATTTTTGTATGATAAAAAGAAAATCTCCTTTTAAAACTTCATTTTAAACGAGGCCTAAAAACGCCATGAATGATTTTTCTCATATGCTAACAAGGGTGTTTGTTGTGTCATTTTAATTAAACATTCCATCGTCAATTGTGTCAAATTTTTGGAATTAATAAATTTCAGTGCTCGACCGAATAATAAAAATAATTCACGCCAAAATTAATCTAAATATTGCTGAATATAAAAAAAATTCATAATAAAAATATACATTTAAATAGGTTAATAAATAGCACTCTACATAAAAATATTAATTAAATATTCCCCCGGGATTCCGCTTTGGCCGGCATATTCATAAAATATTTTTCTCTAGCAATTTACTAACATGATAAAATTGAAAAACCTATGACAAGCTCCGCGGAGGGTGTCAGCTGCCCAATTTTAGCTATGTCCTCTGCTGCCCTTTTATTTTAAGGTCTTTTTAAATATATTTTTTATGATTTTTTGAATCGTTAAATTTTATATAAAATAAGTGAAAATTTGATATATTATGAATAAAAAATAGATTTAGTTTTAATTTTTTACGAATTTTTAAAGATATTATAGAAAAATGGTGTTTTTTTTCACTATAAGCACTTTTTTCTGAAATATTTTTAAAAAATCATAAAAAATTAAAAATAGATTCATTTTTTATTCATAATATATCAAAATTTTACTCATTTTATATAAAATCTAATAATTTAAGAACCATAAAAAATATATTTAAAAAAACTCTAAAATAAAAAAACGACTGAGGGTGGATATGAGATTGGGCAGCTGACACTCTGTGCCCGATGAGGTCAGCCACACAGCCTTATCCAAGAGCATCCGCAGGCCTACTCTTCCGGGGTTTGCCACACGAATAATGAGAGTGCCAAACAGAGCCTTGTTCAGCCGCATCTTTACTCCCGAGAGAGAGAAAAATAACTATTCCTGGGTCAATAAACAGGCTTTACCATTCTACAGCTTCGTGAGTGGCTCCCTCTTCTGCTGCCTATACTCGGAGCTTTTGGCGTTTTCCCCTTATATACCTTCCCTGTCCAATTCCCACAAGATGACAATACGCAAAACCGCAATGATGTTTTAGGGTCTTTGGTACCTGACAATCCTCTGGTGTTAGGGATTTCCCTCTTTCTATCTCCCCTATCTTCATTTTTTCTCCATTGGGGGCGTCTTGTCTTTATCATCCTGGGGTAGCTTAAGGTGTGTTCTAAATGATGATCTCCAGTTGCACACTCTTATTGCATGTAATCTTTCATCACCTAGGTGTTCTTTAACTTCTTTATCGCAGTCTTTGTTGACATTTTTGTTGTGATATTCGTTGTATTTCATGTGGGGGCTGTATGAATGATAATGGGTTTTGCAACATCTAGGTTTTTGGGGGTTTTCTTTTTAAAGACTCTAATGGGTTCTTGAGTATCAGTTTTCTTACCGATGATACTGAAAACTTTGTGCACAAGCTATGGGGGTTACAAGTTAAATAAGAGAGTTGAAACGTGTTCGTCACTAGCGTTTAGCACGGGATGACTGGAATTGCTGTTTGATAATGATACCTAAGCACGAGCTTTGCCTTCACCTGCTTTCTATCCCTGCAATTAGCATGCATAGCACGCCAGCCTAATATATAATTAAAGTTGCAATTGACCTCATATTTGTCAGATTCTTGTTGTGAATAATTTTGCATCCGCATACATGCATTCACATTGAGCATTACTAGCATGAAATAGTTTGCTTAGCCTATAGAAGGACTTGTTCTTATCTGTTTTAAGGCGAGCCACATATATATAACTTTATATTGCCATCATCGCTGTATCTTTCATATTAAGTATTATCCTACGTACCCACACCCCAAGTAGTCAAGTTGTTTTTAGGAGTTGTCTGATACTCAAGTATGTTGTTATAGGGAAACTGCAATCAGCGAAGAGGCTTGGTGGCATTGAGGTTGAAATTTTCGATCAATAATATGTTGATGGCTAACTGTATATCTGTGTAATCTGTTACAATTGGCTGAAAAAGAGACTCATAAAATTGTTGTCATGTCCTTCATAAGTGCAATTTTTGAGTTGAGTTGCGATACCTGCAATTACATACTGAAACTTTCTATTCTATAGCTCCAGAAACCAGTGTTAATACAACTATTGGGGCTTGCTACTTCTGGAGTTAAAAATGGCTTAATTTGAGATCTCCTTTGTACTGTTCCTCAAGATATTGATGATTTATGGCTCGGAAGGGTAATCAACAGAAGAATGGAATAGACCATCATGGTTTGAACCACAAAAAGCCAGTTTCTGGGTCTGTGCTTTCAGGTGTGAAAGGACATGCCAAAAGTGGCAAGGTGAAGGGCTTTCCTGGGGAAGAGCTCCCTAATAGAAACCAGAGTAGCAGTCTTTCACAGAATGCCAAAGAATCTAATGCTGGAGATGCTAACAACAATGCGCAAAATTCTGAGAAATTTTCAAGGAAAGAGAAGCAAGGAACAGTTAATAAGCATGACCTGGGGGAACAATTGTCTTTCAGGAGTAATTCAGGGGAAGGTAGTCAGAATATGGAAATTCCTATACAAGAGGAAAATGGGGCATTGCCTAGAAGTAATCAAGGTAAACTAAACATGAAAAGTAGGTTGAGCCATTTCCTGAATGGGTTTCTCACACAAAGTGTTGTAGAAAAAGTAGATTGTGCCAATAATTCATATTTTTGGAGATTAAGGTTGTGGTTATCATCCATCTTCACAGCAGTTGCAGCATGGGTAACCAGGCAGAAGCCATTGTTTGTATCTCTAATGTCCAGCATTTTTAAAGCTTGTAACCATCTTAAAATGAAAACTCAGCAGGCATATCCCGTTATTCTGAAATGGCTTTTACAATTGGGGAATATAATGCTTCTTTTATCAGTGTTTTGGTTGGACTGTGCGCTTAGGGGTATTGATTCCTTTGTACGAATGGGGACTGTATCCTTCTTCTCTGTTATATGGTGTGGCATATTCTCGGTGATTGGCATGATTGGAATGCTCAAGTTTATTGTTATCCTGGTAAGCGCTACCTATAATTGTTACCTTCAAGTTAGGTTTTGATTGTTGTTGTTGAGCAGATATATTTTGTTGAATCTTTTTAACCCTCATTTATATTTCTCACTTCTGTATATGTAACCTTTGTGTTAATAAATTTTATATATCTTCAGCTCTTTAGGCGCCCCTAATGATTATTTTATGTTAATGATCTTGCTATTTTGATTCTCTATTCTCTTGTCATGGTTGGAATATTTAAACGATGAATCATGAAACTCAATTTTAGAAGATCCCAAAAGCATCATTATACCTTTTGAGAATTCAATTTGGCACA
Organism: Inga leiocalycina; assembly: GCA_963242795.1. NCBI lineage: Eukaryota > Viridiplantae > Streptophyta > Magnoliopsida > Fabales > Fabaceae > Inga > Inga leiocalycina. Next base: position 9,431,762 of record OY725327.1, on the reverse strand, counting down.
TTTGAATGAGTTATTCATGAGTTTGTATGTAATTTAAACAATGATGGTTTACTTTTATGCTCAATGTCAAGAACAATGGATCTAATAAATTTTCATGAGCTCCAACCTCTTCTGTCTTAAAGTATGTATGAGATGTTTTAAATTAAGCAAATGACATAGGAAATTTTAAAGCCCTTCCGGGGTTTTCTGGGTGTTTGGTTTTGCTTATCAAGGAGCCAACTTCTTGATTGAGTGTGCTTATCATTTGCTGTTCTGAAATTGGTTTTGTGCGCCACATGTAGCTGATATAGATGTTTCCCTATATACTCTAACTGGTTCTTATAATGGATCAGGGCCTGGCAGTCTTAATTGGATTCTTCCTTGGGCTTACCCTTGCAATTTTGGTAGTTGCAATCCTTGGAATTGTTTTCTTGTGGATTTATGGCAGCTTCTGGACCACTGCAACTGTCATCTTACTTGGAGGTGATTTGTTGGTCTTTTGTGTTTGGATCATTTTCTCTGTCCCTCTCAGCCTTTCTGAGTACATTTGCACCTTCACAGTACATATTTTTGTTCTTGTAAAGCAAATTAATATATGCTGTTATCATATATTTTCCTGGAAAACTCGCTAATGCTTATCAATATTTGAAATTCAGGACTGGCATATAAGTTGAGCCATGAACGTGTTGCACTACTTATCACCACTGCATATTCTGTCTATTGTGCTCAGATGTATGTTGGGTGGCTTGGCTTGCTATTGGCTTTAAATCTGTCATTTATGTCAAGTGATGTGCTAATATACTTCCTCAAGAAAAGGATAAATCAGCAAAGTCAATCCAATGCTTCTCCTGAATATAGAGCTGGAATGCAAGGTCAGCCAGATTTCTCTAGTGATGAGCCAATGCATGCTTACTCTGAAAATGGGCCAGGATCATCTGCAGATCGAAGCGCAGGAGTACCCTCAACTAGTGGGGCTGACTCTGATTTACCTTCTGAAGATGAAGTTGTCCGTTTGTTGAACTGCTCTGATCATTACTCGGTATTGGGCTTGACCCGCTATCAGAACATCGATGCCTCACTAGTGAAACGGGAATATAGGAAAAAGGTTATTGCCATTCTCTGATGCTAATACTGCTTTAACAACGTCTTCTTTCTTAGTGGATCTATCTGGTATGTTGTACTCTTAGGTGTTACATGACTGTTGGTGATCCTTTGATTAGTTATCTATTCTTATTGTTTGTCTTCTATAAATTTATTACAAACTTTTGCAGCTCGCTGCTGTTGCTTGATAATTTCTTATTCTGAATTAGAATTTTGTATTGAATGTTAGGCGATGTTGGTGCATCCTGATAAAAATATGGGTGATGAAAAGGCAGCAGAAGCTTTTAAGAAACTTCAAAATGCTTATGAGGTAAGTTTTTTGCTCACTCAGAAAGTCAAAAGAGTGAATTCCACCTAAATCTTTTGTGCAATCATAATCAATTCCCCAGGTTCTTATGGATTCCTTGAAACGAAAAGCATATGATGATGAATTGAGGAGGGAGGAGCTTCTGAGTATCTTTCGCAGGTTTCAGACTGCTTCTCAATCTCATAAGGTATGATGTCTGGATTTAATATTGTGATCAGCATTCAAGTTTATGAAAATGGCTAATGGAAATAGCTATGGTAGGAGACCCTAGAAGGAAGTACTCATAACCATTTTTTATAAACCATAATAGAAATGAAGTGTTGCTCGTATGATATATTACATGTGCTATGTAATAATAGATAAAGTGAGAAATGCAGACACGATTAATTGCTATCATGTCCTAACAGCAATATTGGTGCAAAGTTCACTAAACTAGAATTGTAAAATTAGTGCATCAAACATGTGGTGGGTATTCAAGTATTTGTTCTTCCCCCCAAAACAACACACAAGAAGGTTCATCTGATTTTATTCTTGTTAATTATTCACTTGCTCCCTGAACTTTATGGACAATTTAAAATGCTTAATCATCTCTCTAGTTTTTGTGCTAATATCTGATCTAACTTTAACTTGGGATGGTTTGGCTAGAACGGTAGGCATGGATTCTTTCCTTCAGGATTTGCACGATCAGATGCAGAAGGTGATGACCTTTTTGGTGACTCAAGGCGAATATTGTGCAAAAAATGTGGTTGCTTTCATATATGGATTCACACAAAAAAACAAAAGTCTCGAGCAAGATGGTGCCAGGTTTCCCTTGATCTCTTTCTCTTAATGGATTCTGTGAAGCATATGAATGACTGTTATTTAAGCATATCGCATTTTCCCACAATATTTATCTTCGTACTGTCACATGTTTTCCTTGTTGAGAAGGCTTTTCTTTTCCCTGGCACGGCACTTATCTTTTCCACCATGTTGTTTCATTTGAAGGATTGCCAAGATTTTCATCAAGCCAAAGACGGTGATGGATGGGTTGAACAATTGTCCCAGCCATTTCTTTTTGGATTGCTGCAGAAGGTGAGGATCAAAGTAACCATGTCGGATTGAATGTCTTGTTATTGGGAAGCATTTTTTAACCAATTGTCTTGCTTTCTGACTTTAACCTTTTTTAAAACTAGTATTAAAGGCATCATTGCGTGTATTATTAGTTATGACATCAGAATAGGATATGCTTACTAATTTTTTTGCCTTATTTTTTCCAGGTGGATTTGCCTTCTGCTTATGTATGTGCTGATAACCAGATATATGATGCCACTGAATGGTATACCTGTCAGGTACTGAAGTGGTTTTCTTCCCCCAAAATTTTATTTCTCTTTATCTTATATTGATATAATATATCCTCAATTAGGAGGGCCTGTGAGAGAGTGAAATATTTGGCTGTTGAGAATTGCCAGCAGGGGCAGCATGAATTGGCTCTAGGGCCTTAAAGAAGAATCCCAAACCGGGTGTGGGACATGTTGAGGCTTTTAAGGGGTTTGTGTAGATGTTTAGGCTGAAGGTGATTAAGAGGGAGATAAGGGAAAGTCGAGAGTAGGCCTAATTTTAGGGAAGCTTGGGAGAGGGCTAGCTTCTTGAAGAGTTAAAATATTTTTACCCCGTTGTGGCTGTTTCTCCTGAAATTCTAAGAGGAAATCTGGGTTTCTATCATATTATTTGAGAGACCTGGTGTTAATTAGATCCATTTCTGCATTGAGGTGATTGTGTTGACATGCTTGGAAGCTTGGGAGAGGGCTAGCTTCTTGAAGAGTTAAAATATTTTTACCCCGTTGTGGCTGTTTCTCCTGAAATTCTAAGAGGAAATCTGGGTTTCTATCATATTATTTGAGAGACCTGGTGTTAATTAGATCCATTTCTGCATTGAGGTGATTGTGTTGACCTGCTTGTCAAAAGCTTAATTTGCTTCAGTTCATGTCAAGTGTATGTGTTGTATGTCTTTGTTTAAGTAAGCATGAGGAACCAACCGTTAGAAACTGGCTAGTAATGAAAAAGAACTATACCCTTAAGCATGGCAGGAATTACTTCTGGCCATCCAACGTGGGGCATTGCATTGCAGAGTGCTCACTCCAGCCACAGGTTGCACCCTTCGTGTGTAATCTTTTCTGTGGAGGTTGGACCAGCTTAATACCAATTGAAGGAGACCTATGCAAGTATGGGAAGCCAATCATAAACACTGGCCTGTAAGGGGCTAAAAAACATGCCACTTAAGTACGAGAATTACTTGTGCTTACTCAACATGAGATTCCATCATAGCATCACTTTTGCTGCAGAGCTGACGGATTTGCAAAATATTTCTTTGATTTATCCAAGGCTTTCTGAGTGATTGGAAGAGTTTCACATAGGATACTGGTAGTATCTATTTAAAGCTGACTTTTTTCATCATGTGAGAATATTGCAGCTGAAGTTTTTATTTGCTTTGGTACGTTTGAAGATTTGTGACTGTACGTTTGCTCAGTGTATTTGCTAAATAGCTCATCAACTCTGCAATGTGGCATTGTGGTGTGTGAATGAGGACTGTATTTTATTTAGAATTGCTAAGTGAATACTTGGGCTGCAGCTTGTCGTTCCATGAGATTTAAAGATTCACAAGACACTAATGCTGAACATATTTACTGCAGGGTATGAGATGTCTGGCAAATACTCATAAGCCGAGTTTTCACGTAAACACTAGCCTGACATCAAAGCATGGTTCAAGTAAAGGATCACATTCTGGTCAAAGAGGTGGTCGGATGCCGACGATGAATGTGGAGGAAACCATGACAGAAGAGGAGTTTTTTGAGTGGTTACAGAATGCAGCACAGGCAGGCATGTTTGACAATGTTGGTGGCAGTACTGCTGCTGAGAGTCCGTCTAAATCAGGGAATGGGATGAAAAATCCTGGCGGCAGCGGAAGCAGGAGAAAGAAAAAGGGGAAGAAGCAACGGTGAGAGCAAAGCCATCTTCTATATCATTAAGGGCAGGATTTGTGGGTAATTGAAGCTTGAATGTAGGCTCCAAGGTCGGAAACGCGGAACCCATTGTACAGTGTTATTATCCCCAATTACCTCTGCCGTCCCTTAATTTTCGGGTATTTTGTACACTGCAGTATTATGGCCTTGAGAACAGATGGTGTGGCAATGATCCTTTTGCCCTTTGATTTTTCCCAGTCATGTGCTTTTTAAAGGCACGCATGAGAGGGATCTGACAAAGGGATGATAATAGCAAACCCCAAACATCATATTTAATTTCTCTGTGCCCCTGTTCAGAGAAAGTGTCGGTCTTATCACCAATCGATGCACTTAGATTAGCAAAACAACTTTATATTTTTGTCACAGTACATTTGGTATAGAATAAGAGCAATAGCACAGAAGATATTCACAAACTTGCTCTTTTGAAGCTGCTCTCTCAAAGCTGTGGTTTTAATTATCAATGGCGTACAAGCGTAAAGAACATATTATTTACAAACCTTTTTTGGCCAAGATCAAGTTCTGAGATTCTGCTTTGATTTAGTTTCTCAAGAGAAAATACTGGCTTAAATATTATGTATTTCCACAAGATGTTACCCACAGCCACAGGCCACAAAATTTGAAATTTTGGCAATGTCATAGTTGTAGTTAAATTAAATGTAATCAACTTATTATGATTGAAAAATTGACTTCTCTGCGACTGTTAAAACCATGATACTGTTTCAAAACCTTTACTTGAGAAAATCGAAACCCTCAAATATTGACTTGAACTAATTTTTGTGACCTTTTTTTTTCTTTTCTAATTAGTAATAACAATTGAAAAACAAAAATTGAAACTTTAATTAATAGAAAATAGCGCGGATATATTAGCGCCTTAACCTTTTCGGGCTGTTTCTCTTTTGAACTTTATTCGTGGAGGCACTCCTATACCGACTTCATCTACAGCTTATCTTCCTCTGAAGACCCCGAAGATGATGATGGGAAGTGGAATTAGAGTGATAAATTACAATCCCTGTTTGATATACCCTAAAGGGAATCCTTCATATTCTTCGTCTTCTTCCCTGCCATTTTCTGGGCGAAGAAAATCTGTCTCAGTAATTGTGGGGGCCCGTAAAAAAGACGAGAAAGAAGATAGCCACAGCTTTATACCAAAACCCGACGAGGCCACTGGGTTTTTCCCTGAAGCTGTTCTGCTTAAAGAGGTTAGTTTCTTACAAATTACAAGCCCATGTTTTGCTCTTCTTGTATCCCAGTTTCGTAGTATAGTTTTTGCTATTAGATGACGTATTCTTAGGTTTAGTTAAGAGAACAATGTAACCCTTTGAAATATTTTCTTAGCTGAGAAAATATTAGCTGAAATGACATGATTCAACCCATGTTCTCTCTCGCGAAATTTTATTTGCGCACTATCGATTGATGGAGAATCTCTCACTAACAACTGTATGGGTATTGGTTTTACCCCTCCTTGTTCCTGTTGGTGCTTCTTGACAATTCCTTGTTAGAATTGAACAAGATTGGTTTATACCATATTATTATATCACTCTAGTGTTTGACTTTTTGGCCACTTTAACACTAATGTCTAGCCCATGTTCATTATGAGTTGAATTTTTTTTTTTTTGGCATGACAATGAAGTGAGTTTTGTTAATTCCTATTTCAGAAGAAAGTTGAGGAAGATGGGAAGGTTCTCCCAGAGTTTGCAGATGCTGAAGAGAGTGAGTGTTCGCAATTGATTTATTCAATCCCTCCTGGTTGATTGCATCTTTTCTTTAGGGCTTGTTTGGTATGAGGGAAGGGAGTGAAAGTGGGCGGAGGGAAAGTTTATTTTAGTTGAATCTAAAAAAAATTAGAGAAGTGAGGTTGTTAAAAGTCAGAAGCTTTTTCCCTTAATTATAGGACCATAATTATAGGAATGATAGTCATAGATGGTAGGCATATTAGTCAAAGATTGTAGGCAGTGTTCAGATCTGATTTTTTCCTATAAATGTAATCGTTTGTTCTCTGAATAGATATACAATCAATTCTAATCTTCAATTCTCTTCATGGTATCAGAGATAAGGGAGAGAATAGGATTAGAATTCATACCAGAAGCCCTCTGATTTTCATTGTAATCAGTATCGGCATTTTTTCTGATCCACGCCCTCTGTGTTCTCCATATTTTTTTTAGAACCAGTATCGGCACCAGTATCCTCAACTCCGTCCAGTGTTGTCTCGGCGTGATCCAACATCGACCCACTGTGATTTTTAAATCTCATCGTCGGTCACAATCAGTCTGCCACAGTCCACCACTGCCGTCGATCCTCACTACCACCTCCACTGAACTTCGGAGTCCTCAACCTCGTCCGACAGCACCTCATCTCATTTCTCTTTCCCAGTCGCCGGAAGCCGCGAGAAGCCGATTGCGAGCGAGAATTTTGTGGGTAGAAGCAGTGAATCGAGTTCTAGCTTGTATTCTTCTTCCACATCGAGCTCACCTAATCGGTCACACTCGATTAGACTATCACCGCCGGCGAGTCTACCATTACAGATCAAGAATTGCTGCGAGCTGAGACGAGACACAATCTCCGAACGGAACAGACGCGAGAGAGAGCGAGAAGCTGCTGTGAGACCTTTCCCTTCATCACCTTCACCATCTCCGTCCACCACCGTCGCCCCTTTCTCCATTGTCGCCGGTGGCTCCTTCCTTGAGCCCTAATCCGTGTTGCATCATTCAAAAAGAGGAGTTGCAGACAGAATAGAACTTGAGAGTTGGGAGTTGGGGAAGGCTGCAACAGGGGAGAGTCGCAGAGGAGCTTGAGCTGCGATCTTTCTTCACCAAATCCACCATCGCCGTCGCTGCGCAAGCCTCACCATCGCTATTATCACCGTGACTCTACAATCCAGGGAGCAGACACACGAGTTTGACCATTGGATAAGTATTTAATTGAGTCGAAGACTAAACTGTCATTTTCCAAATTCGGAGGATCAAACTGTCATTTTCCAAATTCGGAGGATCAAACTGTCATTTCCAAATTCGGAGGACCAAACTGGTATTTCTGAAATTTTAAGAACCACTTTGTCATTATGTCTACAGTTTCAGATACCTCTTCCTCTGTGCCTCGATCTGGCTCAAATGATATCTCTACTGTCCTTATTGTTTCTGAGAAACTTACCAGCGACAATTATCGAGAATGGTCTCAATCCATGATTCTCGCTCTCGATGGAAGGGACAAACTTGAATACATAACTGGTGAGGTAAAAAGACCTCCAACCTCAGAAACCAAGGAATTTCGCAAATGGAAGTCTGAAAATGCATTGGTATCCTCTTGGTTAATCAATGCGATGTCATCCTCAATTAAAAAGAGTTTTATGTACCTTCCTTCAGCCAGAGAAATTTGGGAAGCTCTGCGTGAGACTTACAGTCCTGTGGGAAATAGATCTCGCATATTTGATGTCAAGAAAAAATTGTGGCAGCTAAAACAGAATCACATGCCTCTTGATGATTATTATCTTGAAAAATCAGCACTCTGGCAAGAGTTTGATGCCCTACAAAATAAAACTCATCATTGTGGGGCTGATGCAAAAGAAGATAGCAAAGCAAAAGAAGAAGAGAGGGTATATGAGTTGCTAGACTTTATTACAAGATTTAATCCGAGGACTATTACTTTCATCAAGGTAATAGAGACCATCAAGCTCTTTAGCACTAGTGATTTGGAATTATGGCACAAACGTTTAGGTCATCCAAATTTAAATTACATGTCTCAGATGTTTCCATCCCTTGTTTCTAATAAAATTCCCTCTGATTTTCATTGTGATTCATGTGAAAAGGCTAAGCATCATCGTACTTCATTTCCAAAAATCCCATACCAGGCCTCAAAACCTTTTTCCATAATTCACAGTGACTTATGGGGCCCATCCCGCACACCAAACCGATCAAAAACAAAATGGTTCATCACATTCATCGATGACCATACACGTGTCAGTTGGGTCTACTTGTTGAAGGATAAAACAGAGGTGTATCAAACATTCCTTAACTTCCATTCTATGATCCAAACCCAATTCCAAACCCCAATCCAGATTCTGCACACAGATAATGGGACTGAATACTTCAATCAGGTCCTATCTACCTTCTTAACTGAAAATGGCATTGTCCACAAAAGTACTTGTCCCAATACACCTCAGCAAAATGGTATTGCCGAACGAAAGAATCGCCATATTCTTGAGACTGCAAGAGCCCTTATGTTTAGTGGTAATGTTCCTAAATATCATTGGGATGATGCTGTCCTTACTGCCACCTTCCTCATTAACAGAATGCCAAGCCGACCACTGTCTTACAAAACACCCCTTCAACTTCTCCACCAATACTATAACCTTCCATATCTTGTAAACACTTTGCCTCTACGGGTGTTTGGCTGCACATCATACGTTCATCTCCATCACACCAACAAACTTGACCCTAAAGCCCTACGGTGTATCTTCCTTGGCTATTCACATTCTCAAAAAGGATACAAGTGTTATGATCCAGTCTCTAAACGTTTGTTTGTCACATGTGATGTCACTTTCCTTGAAAATACACCTTTTTATGCCTTGTCTGCAATTCAGGGGGAGAGAACTGGTGAATTTCAGACAAATGAAACACAAAAAGATGACCAGACAGTCACAATTTATGTACCTACCCACACAGATCCTACTCCTGATACCTCTGATACTCCTGATAACAACCCTGAGATTCCTGATCATCCTGATAACCTTGATACCTCTGATAATGTGCCAATAATAGGGGGAGACACAAATATGTGGGGTAATACCTACATACGACGACACAAAAGAGGTAATGAACCACAGGCTATTAGCACTCACCAGGAGTCAGTACCAGAGGCAGGTCCAAGAGAAACAGAAGGTTCTGATCTTAATCTTCCCATTGCGGTGCGAAAACAACCTAGACAACCCAGATCAAACACTAGATATCCTATGGAGAAATTTGTCTCTTATAAGGCTCTTTCATCTAAATACAAAGCATTTGTCTCTCATCTTGATAAAATCAGGATACCAGACACGATTGATGAGGCTATGGCTATACCTGAGTGGAGACAAGCTGTCTTAGAGGAGATGGAAGCTCTCAAGCGAAATAAGACATGGGATGTAGTAAATCTACCTGAAAGGAAAAAGGCTGTTGGATGCAAATGGGTATTCACTCCTAAATATAGAGCAGATGGAACACTCGAGAAATACAAAGCTAGATTGGTTGCACAAGGTTTCAAACAAAAATATGGGGAAGATTACACAGAAACATTTGCTCCGGTAGCCAAGTTGAATACCATCAGAATACTATTATCTATTGCAGTGAATTTAGATTGGAATCTGCACCAACTCGATGTAAAAAATGCCTTCCTCAACGGAGAACTCAAGGAAGAGGTGTATATGAAGTTACCTCCAGGGTTCCCAGGAAAAAAGGATGACCAAGTCTGCAAGTTAAAGAGGTCATTATATGGGTTAAAGCAATCTCCACGTGCTTGGTTTGACAGATTCACCAGGGTTCTGAAGAGACATGGATATACTCAAGGGCAGAGCGACCATACTTTGTTTGTCAAACATCATAAGGGTAAGATGGCTGTTCTGACTGTATATGTTGATGATATAATCCTTACAGGAGATGACAGTGTGGAAATCAATCAAATTAAGAAAGCCCTGGCACGAGAATTTCAGATCAAAGATCTTGGAGAAATGAAGTATTTTCTTGGAATGGAAGTTGCCCGATCCAAGAAAGGAATTTATATTTCCCAAAGGAAGTATATTCTCGATCTTCTAAAAGAAACAGGGATGACAGGTTGCAGACCCAGTGACACACCTATACGGGTAGATAAAATAGATGAAGATGCAGATCTCGGTAAGGCAGTGGACTTAGGGAACTATCAACGGATGGTAGGAAAACTAATATACCTGTCTCATACTAGACCAGACATTGCATTTGCAGTAAGTGTGGTCAGCCAGCATTCTCATGATCCTAAACAGAAACATTTGAATGAAGTTTACAGGATCCTTCGTTACTTGAAGGGATCTCCAGGACGTGGCTTGCTGTTTAAGAAAACTGACAAACGAATTGTAGAGTTATTTACAGATGCTGATTGGGCAGGTGACCGAGAAGACAGGAAATCCACATCTGGATATTGTACATATGTGTGGGGTAACCTAGTCACATGGAGAAGCAAAAAGCAAAGTGTAGTTGCGAGAAGCAGTGCTGAAGCTGAATACAGGGCTGTAGCACTAGGAATCTGTGAGGGAATATGGATAAAACGTGTTCTTGAAGACTTGAGGAAGTCCATAAATCTACCAATTAAGGTCTATTGCGACAACATGGCTGCAATCAACATTGCTCATAATCCAGTTCAACATGATAGAACTAAACATGTCGAGATAGACAGACATTTTATAAGGGAAAAAGTTGATGAAGGTATTGTTGATCTAAGATATATTCCTTCTAAAGAACAGACCGCAGACATCCTCACTAAAGGGCTGCCCAAGGACAGATTGGAGTATCTGATTGGCAAGTTGAACTTGATTGATATCTATAGCTCAACTTGAGGAGGAGTGTTAAAAGTCAGAAGCTTTTTCCCTTAATTATAGGACCATAATTATAGGAATGATAGTCATAGATGGTAGGCATATTAGTCAAAGATTGTAGGCAGTGTTCAGATCTGATTTTTTCCTATAAATGTAATCGTTTGTTCTCTGAATAGATATACAATCAATTCTAATCTTCAATTCTCTTCAGAGGTTAAACGTTTTTAATTAATTTTTCTTACTCTTTTATCTTATATATTCTCTTTATTAAAATTTTATTACCTCATTTCTTCAATCTTTTAAAGTTCAACTCATAAGAATTTTTCCTCCCCCTCCAATCCCTCACACCAAACAGACCCTTAAAGATTTTTACTGGTAATGGATACTGTACTGAGCCTTTTGTTTGTTTGTTTTAATTTACAGGACGGTTCTACGAATCTCTGATGCTTGAGCTGGAAAGTGATCTGGATGTTGATCAAAGTGAGTAGTAGGTTGTTGGATTCATTGTCCTTTCCTTTCTGACTGTAAAAAAGGATTAGAAAAGTAATGTTTTATGTTGTCATTCCTTGTATCTGAACAATGAAATCACATATCTATATGTGTCAATTCTTAAAATTTCAATGCTTAAATATCAACCTGTCCTCTATGAAGTTGCAGACAATAAAAGGTTTTGTTTACTGATTGGTTTCTGCTTCTTTAATCTTACAGTGCGCCACTATGAGGTTGTTTACTTAATTCACGAGAAGCATGCAGAAGACGTTGCTGCTGTCAATGAGAACATTCAAAGTAATTTCTCTCTCTAAATCTTTTCTTTTTTCTTTTTGTCCTGCAGCTCATATCTCCCGATGCTATGTAGAATTAGTTCCTTAATTTCCCAAGATATTTCAGTGATCCATTTTCTGGTCTGGGAATTAACAAACCTCTCTTTCTCTGAAATTGTTCAGTATATAAATGAAACATGCTTAGATTTTTCATTGTATTAGTTTTTACATAACTATTTCTGTTGAAAATAGAACCAAAAATATCAGAGAACCTAAGTAATAACTAAACCAGGCAGGTTGGATGGCATATTTTGAACCATATGGGCAAATTAGTTACTCCTATCTCCAATTTTTAATATAAGAGTTAGATAACTGATTTGCGGATATCAAGAAAATTGGTTAATTTTGTTATTTGTAACAAACGTGTATTTGTTTCCCTAAAATATCCTCTTTAATCAAGTGCATTGGAATAACTTTTGATGGAAATTCCTTTAATATGTGCAATCAATAGGGATACTAAAAGACAAAATTATAAATTTAGGAGACAAAGTAGATTGAAATATTATATTTAAAACTGAAGTAAACCTCTTATTTAGTTCTTATATCTAGGACCAGAGGTGGTAACATAATTTGCTCAAACTGAGAAAAACTTCTAGATACATGGCTTTGAGTAACATCGTAAAACTGTCTTATAAATTCCTTAGACATTAGCCCAGACACCATTGCTGTTTGTGTTAAGAGATCAACATTGCCTCAATAACGAAATTTAGATTGATCTGGTCATCTTCCTCACACTTGTGGAAACACAATTTGCAGATTTTCTAAGGGAGAAAAAAGGCCGAGTGTGGAGGTTCAGTGATTGGGGAATGAGACAACTAGCTTACAAGATAAACAAAGCTGACAGAGCACATTACATTCTGATGAACTTCGAGGTTGAGACCAAATACATTAACGAGTTCAAGAGTCTGTTGGACAAAGATGAACGAGTCATCAGGCATCTTGTCGTAAAGAGAGATGAGGCTATCACCGAAGATTGCCCTCCTCCTCCCGAATTTCACACTCTGCGTGCAAATACCGACGAGTATGATGATGACAAAGTAGAAATTGACGCAGAATATGATGATGAAGGAGATTTTGATGATGATTGGGACGGGGAAGAAGAGGTGGACGGTGATGATGGAGACAATATTATCTACATAGATGGTGATGAAGATGAAGAAGGTGATGCTGATGGAAGAGAATCTAAAGATGATACATTAAACTACGCAAGACAGCCCGAAAGAAGAAGATTGAGAGCTGAGAAAGTAAGCAAGTAGGCGGTAGGAGGTAGGTGTAATCTTTGTATCCTAGATTTCTTTCTTTCATTTATGAAATGCAGAGCGATTTTATGCATTATGACTTTGCATATGTAGAGATTAAAGTAATCAAGATGAGTTGTGTTGTTCACCCAAAACTCAAAGGCATGAGTTGGCTGTGTTTTAGTCTATAAGCTACATATATGCTGATATAATGCTTCAATGATAAATGTCACTCACCTGCATGAACTAAACAACTTTTTTGCACCCAAGACGTTCTATGCTTGTTTGGATTAGCCTTTTCTAAACGATTTTACGCTGTACGAGGTATACATGTGAGAAAAATTTTATTTGGTAAAGTGTAAAAGTGCTTTCCTACAGGGCTTCCAAATTTAAAATTCTACTTTTAGAGTAGGTGTTGGTAAGAGTTTTGAGCTAATTCTATTAAGTTGGTTGCAAGGGACTTCAATTTTAGTTAGGCCTCTTAAATTAGAAAATTTCATTTAAATCCCAAAGGACTTTAACAAAATTAAAAGATTAAGTATACTTTTAATCCTTTAAATTTAAAAGATTAAGTATACTACCTCCTCCTCCTTCACTGCCCTTGCCACTTACCACTCGCCACCTGCCCATCGCTACTACCACAACCTCCTCCGCCATCGTCACCACTACCTCCTTCGTAGCCGCAGCAGCCGCCGCCACCTCCTCCGCCCTGCCACCAGTGCATCGCCGCTGCCACAACCACCACCACCACCACCTTCTCCTCCACCTCCGCCCCCGCCACCAGCCCCCCGCTGCCGTCGCAGCTACCACCACCACCACTTCCTCCTCCTCCACCTCTGCGCCCGTCGTCGCCACCACCTCCGTCGCCGCCATTGCCGCTCGCATGCCTCCTTCGCCATCGCCCACCGCCACTACCACTACCTCCTCTGCCGCTGCCACCACCTCCTCCTTTGTCATCGCCCACCTGCCACCATCACCACCACTACCTCTTCCTCTGTCACCACCCCTATCGTTGCTGCCGCCACTACCTCTTTCTCCTTCATCTTAGCTGCCGCCGGCTCTTAACTGTTTTTTCTATAAAAATTATATTAAGGGTAAAATATACTTTGTGTAATATATTAATTTTAAATAATTATTAAAATATTAATTCATTGCATCTTGCTTAAAAATCAAACCAAACGCTACACCTGTAATTGATATTGCATTACATTACTATTACATCGCATCACATTGCATTGCAGAGTGTAATGAGATCGAACCAAACGGGCTATAGTGTGTTTTTAGTCCTTTTAAGTTAACACCGTTAACTTTACTAATATATGAGTTATCAAATTTAAATTGTTGACATGTTCAAATTTTAATTCATTAATATAATTATTTTTATATTTTAATTTTAAAATCAATATTTTGGAAAGAAATGTCAGCATTTTAAATTTTTTATGCTGGCATTTTAAATTTGTTGGCTCACGGTGTTAACTTAAAAGGATAAAAAATACACTTTTTAATGTTGAATGATTAAAATGGAACCTCGTCTATACTTAAAAAGGATTAAAAGTATACTTTTGTTAAGTTAAAATTAAAATGCATTTGTCTAATTTCTCTCTGTTTTTTTTTGTCGGAAAAAACAAAAAAGCGTTTGTTATTATTTAGAGCGTACAACGGAGAAATAGAAGAAACATGATAGTTCTAACTAACATGTAAAAATAAATGGAAAAAATCGCTCTGAGATTTTTTTTAAAATATTCATACGAGATATTTTTCCTTCTAAATTCATGAACGACTGTCTTCTTGATCTAATCTCTATTGTTATCTTTTTTGAAAAATCTGTTCATTCAATAATGAAGTTACTAGAATAATATCTCTATTATGCCAATTTAATCAAGGCCAACGAAATAGGTCGATGTGTTTAAATATAGCTTAATTTTTGGTAAGTTCTTGTTAGTCATATTATAATCTGGTGCGAAGATAAACTAAAAGATGATATTTGCAATGATCTTATGTGTCACTAAAGTGTGTGTATAGATTAACTTTTGATAATAGTTTTTATGATTTACGAGGTAAGTATGTAAGAGGAATTTTGTCTCGACTTACAGAAAATAGCTTCTGAAACCACGGTTCGATGTTTCCCAAACACTCACTAAATTTAAAAATAAGAAAAACATTTTGCAAGCACTAATACTTTTTCTCAACTTTTAATCTGATATTGGTATGTTTTTTCTATTGTTCTAAAATTAGGACTGGTGACTAAACCAGTCGGGATACTGAGTCAGTGGGTCAGATCGGAGTCAAACTGAGGCTAACTCAGGATTAGACCGGTGAGGAAGCGACGATTTTAAGGTTATTTATATGAAATTCTGGATAAACTATAAAAAAACCGAATTAATTTAATTATTTAAATCTTACATTTGTCAAATCAGAGTCAACTACCTGACTGGACTGATCGGACCATTGGTTAGCCTGTATACGACCCAAACCGGCCGGTCCGGTCCGATTTTTCAAAACATGGGTTTTTTCTCTCTTAATTAAATTTTTAAATTTACATTGTTAGCACAATTAGCTCATGTACAAAGATTGATGATATGAACAGAGAAAAGTTGCAGTTGTTAATAGTATTAACAAAACTAAAGATTTAATTAATTAAGAAAGAAAAATACATAGTATCAAATTAAACATTGATGAAAAGTATAATTACTTGCAAAATTTTTGCTAAAGATAAAGAATACTCATATATTAAAAGAAATAATTTCATGAGATGTCAAATCAAAAGGTCTCCACAAATAAGAAGCAATTTAAGAAATGATCTAAAATTGTGATTAGGCCAAGATAATAAAAAATTGGACTATCTCCCAAAGAGTAATGAAGTCAAGGATTTGAACCTTACGAACGAAGAGAGTGACGTTCGTTGAGGGAATAATCTTAAATTGCGTGCCTCAATGGCAGAAACTTGAATTGGATAATACCTATTACAAGAGAATTATATAAAAATAAAAAGAAAAAAAATCCTTTTAAAAAATAATTAAATTACTTAAATTTTAAATTAAGTCATTGAATTCAACATATCTTAAATCAAGTTAAATGATTTAACATGGAATTTTAAAATTCAATAAATTTATTTTAGTATCATTGTTTTGATTATCTCTTCAAATCACTACCTCTGTCTCCTCCCATCCACCATTCGCTTGCTGATCTCTTCGCATCTCACCCTCCTCCTCCTCACGCCTCTATATGTTGACAATTTCTTCAACTCCTCGATTCTCTGTCGTAACTTGTAATCTTCTCAAAAGCCTCTTTGTTGACTGATAATGAATTTGTTCGATGCATAAGAAGCAGTTATCTTTTAATAAAATGATATTTTCAGGGTTTTCTTCTACTATCGCTACAAATTCTCTTTCACACATTTTGGGCTTAGCGATATTGCTATGCCTAGAATATTTAAGTGACATACGTGTTTGACTTTATGATCTACCTTTAGTGAAAAACGATTGGAAGAATTAAATTCATTTGGATAAGAATATAAATTATCGTGTCTTGCCAACCCACAAAACTCATTTATAATGAGCCTCCTGTCTCTGAGTCTATCATCTACGGCCAAGACATGAAATTGGGACTCATTGGCCATTCCCGTTTTTGCAGATTCCGGACGCAAAACAAAACCCACAAAGCAAGATTTGGCCAGATTTCATCCAAAATCTTTCAATTTCCAAGATGACGTTGAATTAGAGGGGAAGCAATGCAGGGGAATAATATAAAATGGGGTAATGAAAAAACAAACAATAAGTGAATGAAAGGAAATTCGGTCATGTTGGAATATTTTAAAATAAAGAAATGTTCTTGTTGAAAAGTCACGTCCTTATAAATTAAAGAATTTATGTGAAGGGTTGTGTAAGAAGTTATAACACTAAAGGTCACCAAGGTCACGTCCTTTTAATTTCTAAAGACACCTATAAAAAGGTGTGGTAACTACTATATGGTGGAAGGTTGTGTTAGTTTTTAAGAAAGCTCTATATACTATAAAGGTGTAACCCTTCATGAAAGAATTATTTTAAATAACTATTGGTTATTGAAGTTATATTGATTCATGAAGGTTCATGAATATAACATATAGTTATGACTTTTAATTGAAGAGGTGTTGTTTTAAGAGGTACCATTTCAAGACATCACCTAATGATCTATAAATACCCTATACCATGACTTCATTTGTGACATATGATACAACATGAGAAATCACATAACATCAAAAGATCAAATTCATTACCTTTGTGCTTGAGTACACACAAAGATAAAGTTAAATTATTATTTTGTAAAACCATTGTTGTCTTGATTTGAGTGTTGGAAGTACAATCCAAATTTAAGGGTCTTCATTGTTTCTTGTAGGAAATTCGCACGTCAATCCACATTGCATCTTTTAAGATAGGTATAAGGAAAGTGCTGCCTACGTCTTGAAGACTTGTGCACTACTTTCTTCTTCATCTTTTCTTCTTGTGCTCCTTAGAGATTCAGCCTCTCCAACAATTTTTAGGCTTAATTTTATGAATACAAATGACATCTTTGAAGGAGTTGACTACAAACTTTATCAAGTTGGAAAAGATTTGAATGATGCAACTTTCTTAGATGGCACCGGTTTTTCTCGTTGAAAAAATGGATGGTTTAAACTAGGAACTTTGCAAGGCAGTCATTTTAAATCCATTTGGTGAATGGCAAAGGAGAGAGATAAATATTTATTTTCCTATCTTTATTGAATGTCATTATAAATTCATATGATTAATTTATAGTCCGGTGTGATGTAATTATTTTTCTTTAAATTATGTGGTTTATAGCCTTTGTGGAAACCACTGAAAGGATAAAACTAAAACAAATATTATATCAACAATCGTGAACCTAGATATTGACAAAGGCAGCCAAAGGTTTGATTAAAATACTGCTATTCTATTTGATTTTTCCACTCAAACATAAATATGCCTTACTACCCGTCATGATCTTAATAAATTGATCTTTTTGTTCTGTGATGTCTCTACCCCTAGAGATTGACAAAGGCAGCCAAAGGTTTGATTAAAATACTGCTATTCTATTTGATTTTTCCACTCAAACATCTATGTGCGCACGATTTAATTGGTCGATAATTCATCTGCTTTAATTGATAAGAATGACAGGGAAGTTGCAATGGGTGTTGGAATGATAACGTTAACTAGGATGCGACATCTATGAATAAATGAGTGCGCGCGCAAAAGTCAACCATTTGATTTTGAATCATGCTTAGAGAGATCAGGAACATAATTGGTTAGTGCCTATCTTGAAATATTTTTAATCATGATTAGAAAGTGATAAGAAGCATGATTTATTTTGAATTTATAAAATTGATAATTATCATGAGAAATTATATGGTCAATTAGATGAATTGATAATTGTCCTGTTGTGTTCTAATTATACTTAGAATGATTAATGCATAAATTAAAAATGGTTTGAATAATTTCAAACAATTATATGTAAGATGCATGTGGATGAATTTATTATTATTTCATCAATCATAGATAAGCTTCCTCCTTCATGGAAAGACTTGAAAAAGAGTCTTAGTTAAACATAAAAAATAAATATTGCTCGAGCTATTGGGGGATTATCTTCTTTTAGAAGAGGAGTATGGCAAAAGATGCATGATACAAAATGGACCAACGCTAATGAGAAAGTATACCATGAGAAAATACATGTAGTGGAGGAAGGACAATGTTATAAGACTTTAGAAAAAAGAGGGAATGATAGAATTATAAATTCTATTTATATGTGTTAGCTATGGTAATTATAATAATAGAAAATGAGTCCTTTGGCAAAAAAAAAAAAAGAAAAAGAAAAAAGAAAAATAGTCATGATTGACTGATGATATGTTAATGACTTTGATTATTGTAATGACTATTCATTGTTTGACCCAAGTATAAAGTTGGAATCAATATCTATTCATTGTGATAGTTAATATATTTTTGTAAGGGTTTGTAACCAAGTCTATAATGGAAAATCATGATATATTGGCTTAAAACATAGTTATGTGAAAGTTTTGATTTTGAATGGAGTACTTTCCATTAGTTATATGTAAGATTTGAATTGAATCTTACAGATCCTTTGACGAAAGCTTTGACAAGCGATTTTGTGTTAAAAATATCAAAATGGATGTGATTGAAGCCCTACAAACCAAGGAATGAAAAATCGGACCGGGCAATGAACCGGTCATGGTACATGTTTAAGGGTTAATGGTCAACCGGGGTCTAATCGGTAGTTGAACCGGTCATATTAAAATATTATAATTTATTATTGGTAATATATATATTAATATATTTTTAAAATTTTATAGATAAAAATGAAGATTTTTAGAAAAAAAGGCTTAAAATTTATTAGTATTAGTTGTAATGCCTATACTTATGTAATTATATCTCCTTTCCTATAATTATTACATCCTTTTAAAGAATTTTTTTCATTATCTTCTTCACTTTTTCTAGATTTGTTTTTTCTTTACCTACTTTTCTCTTCATTTTGGTCTTCAATCTTCCATTTTTTCCTAAAAAATAGCACAAAATAATAATTTAAAAATAAAAAAAATAAAACCAGTCCAACTAGTTGAACCACCGGTTTTAACTGGTCCAACCGATTTTTGGTTTAATGGGCAGATCAGGCCAGACCACTGATCGGTTCCAAGTTCAACCGGTCGAATAGGCCGATCCGATCCCTTTTTTCATTCACTGCTATAAATCTTAATCACTAATAGTGAAAACCTAACTCACATTTGATCATTATATCAAGTCTTAGCTCAATGTGAAAGTACGCCATCAGAGTGATTGCAAGGATTTGACTTTTAATACATTATAGGTTGGAAAAGTACCTGGTAACCATAAGACTAAAAGAAGGTAGGTTGAGCCTAATTTGGCTCTTAGTGGACTTGTAAGCATATATTTGTTGGAGCATTTATCATGGTGATGCTCTTGACAGAGTCTACCTATATGAAAGTTAAGTGGGGCCACTTCTAAGTGTTTAAGGGCTTGACTCTGAAAAGCTCTCATGAAAAAAATACAGACACAAGGCCATGAGTAAATGTGTCATTTAAAGTGGCATACAATGATCCAAGATCCTATACGTAAGTCATGCACACCTATTTATATGGAATAATTGATTCAAAGCTTAGTTTATCATATTATTTCGGATGGGTGAGGCCATATCTTAGATAAATGTTCAAATCCTCGAGATACCTTTATTGACAACAAGAGATTTTTGAAGTGATAAGATAAGAGTTTATGATCAATTTAAAATAGTGGGGAAGTGTTGGAATATTTTAAAATGAAGAGATGTGTTTGTTAAAAAGTCATGTCTTTATAAATTAAGAAATTGGGAGAATTATGTGCAACAGATCTTCCATGGTAACAATCAGCAATTAATTTGCCTCTAAGGTGTTTTTGGGCAATTCTCCCTAAGAAATTTATGTGAAGGGTTGTATAGGGAGTTATAATACTAAAGGTCACCAAGATCATGTCCTTTTAGTTTCTAAAAACATCTATGAAAAGGTGTGGTAACTACTACTTGGTAGAAGGTTGTGTTGGTTTTTAAAAACCCTACATACTATAACGGTGTAACTCTTCATGGAAGAGATATTTTAAATAACCATTGGTTATTAAAGTTGTGTTGTTTCATGAGAGTTCATAAATCTAACATATGATTATTACTTTTAATTGAAGAGGTGTTGTTTTAAGAAGCACCACTTCAAGACATCTATACTCGAGGGTCTTCATTGTTTCTTGTAGGAAATTCGCCCATCTATCCAAGTTACACCCTATAAGATAAGGGTATAGGTGGGGGTGAATTAAACCTAAAGGAAAGTGCTGCCAACACTTTAAAGACATTGTGCATTACCTTCTCTTTATCTTTTCTTCTTGGACTCCTTAGAGATCCAACCCCTCCAATAGGTAATACTTAATGAAAATATTATCAGAACTTGTTAAAACCTTATTTAAATTTGTGAGACCCTTATTATAAGTGGTGGATTTTGAGTTGGAATTTATGAAAATCTTATCAAAATTTGTTAAAAATATTATCTGAATTTGTGAAGCATTTTTCAGAAGTGGAAATCAATATCTTGCCGTTATTGCAACTGGTGATTTTTTAATTGAAATTTGTGAAAATCTTATCAAAACTTGTTAAAACCTTGTATGAACTTATGAAACATTTATTTGAAGTAGGAATCAATACTTTGCCATTGTTGCAGGTGGTGAATTTTGAATCAGGATTGGTAAAAATCTTATCAGAATTTTGTTAAAACCTTATCTGAACTTGTGAAACCTTAATCAGAAGTGGGAATCAATACCTTGCTATTGTAGCAAGTAGTGAATTTTGAATTGGGATTTATAAAAGTTTTATCAGAACTTGTTAAAACCTTATTTGAACTTGTGAAACTTTAATCATAAGTGGGAATCGCTACCTTGTCATTGTAGCAAGTGGTGATTTTTGAATTTAAATTTATCAAAATCTTATTAAAACTTGTTAAAACCTTATTTGAACTTATGAAATCCTTATCAAAAGTGAGAATTAATACAGTATCTAAATTTGTGAAATATTTATCAGAAGTGGGAATTAATACATTGCTATTGTAGCAATTGGTGATTTTTGAATTGGAATTTGTGAAAATCTTAGCAGAACTTGTTAAATTCAGCGGGACATTTTTGTCATTTCTATTTAATTTTGAAAATGATTAAACTCAGCGGGGCATTTCTGTCATTTTTATTTGATTTTGAAAAAGACAAATCAGGCCCCCACACTCTGATATTACGAATATTTGGAACACCTTTTTATTTTTTAGCATTTTTAAAGTTCTTTTACAAGGGTTTTCCCAACTTTTAATCTACCCTGTTTTCAAATTCACAAGATTTCATAAATTATTCTTATTTATTATATAAATAAAAGAAGAATTTTCATATGGGAATAACTTACGTTGTATTGATTAAAGAGATATTTCAGGGAAAACAACCCTAATTGTTTTAGAAATAATTAATTAAACTAATTTTTTAATGTCCGCACACATTAGTTATCTAATTTCTATACGTGGGACCAGAGGAAGTATTAGTTTCATTGGGTTCAATTACTTCCAAAACTGGCCATGCAAAACGAAAAGCAAGTTACACAATTAAGGCAGCTAAAATGAGCAAACATAAGCTCAGGACAAGAACCAGAATTAAATAATATGAATGAATACGTGAAAATTCCAAACACATACACTTAATTATTCAATTACTAATACTAATTCAGTCTTCCTCTCTCTGATTCGTCAAGAAGAGATAAAGCTTATCTCTTTCCACTTCTCTCATTCCAATGTATCAAAATCAAACTTGTTCAGTTACATTGCCAACAGGCATTCTCCTTGTGCATCAGCGTGGTCCAACGATTTCCTTCAGTGCAAGTTTTCAAATGGTCACTCTCTTTGACAAAAACCCAGATCCCCAATTTCTTAATTTTGTCATTATTATTGTGTGGAAGTTTGACAAATCTTACATTTCATCAGTCTAGATGAACTACTCTGTTTGGTTAGCTTATAATATTGGGAAAATTCCAGAAAAACACCGCCGAAATAGGGAAATTCCGATTCAGTACTCCGAATTTCAAAATCCCGGATCAGTACTGTGTCAGTACGGATGAACAGTGCAGGGGGCGCCAAAAGACGATTTTGCCGTTTAGCCCTGATTCTCGCCACTTCAGAATAACAACACGAGGCTCTTAATTAACAACTCCAGATTCTTGATTAACAACTCCGCTTTATTCTTTCACATACTCGCATCTCAAAAAGATAGTGTTGTTAATGTGAAATACGGTGTTGTTAATAAAGAAAGAGGTGTTGATATTGGTCCTGAAACTTAAATTACGAAGTTGTGAAACAAGAAATAAGAGTTGTTAATGTAGATATGGTGTTGTTAATAACAAGACCGGTGTTGTTATTGTGAAAGTAAAAAGATGAAACTGGAGTTGTTAATCAAGAATCTGAAGTTGTTAATTAAGAGCCCCGTATTGTTATTCTGAAGTGGCGAGAATGAGGGCTAAAGGGCAAAATCATCTTTTGGAGTCCCTTGCACTGTTCATTCGTACTGACACGGTATTGATTCGGGATTTTGGAATTCGAAGTACTGAATCAGAATTTTCCTATTTTAGAGGTATTTTTCTGGGATTTTCCCTATAATATTTCCTTCTTCTTCTTCTTATTTTTTTTGTTTGTGTCTTTTTGGCCTTGGTCTTTCAAAGAAACTATGTACAGATAACGACGTTTTTTAAGGTTCAGCTCAAAACGTAACGCCATTTCAGTTGGTTGAGATTTTTTTATCAATCAAATCAACTAAAACCTTGGCGCAAGCCGTGCCTCTAGTATAAGGGGTTTTGTTTGCTTAAACACGAGATCTGAAACTTGAATTCATATAAATGCTGAAAACACTTTTAGAAAGGTTATCTTTTTTTGTCTGAATTTGATAATGCTCAAATCTAAAGCATATAGTATATATGTACTTTTCTGGGGGACCTAATTTGAGATCTTATCTTGATTCTAAATGCAATACTTATTTCTTAAATTTATTAATATTTTTTAAAATTATTTTCCTCAACAATAATTAAATAAAAGAGAGATAGGAGAATTAAGGAAGTTGGTTAGGGTATTTTAGAAAACATATATCCTATTAACTAACTTCCTTAATTTAATCAAATTAGATAAATAAGTTTCACATTAAATACTACAAGAGTTAAAAAAAACTGGGAGCAATTTCATATGGCATTGCCCAGAAGGCATTCTTTGGAAAGAACTCTCAAGTTCACAAAAAGAACACGTAGCAACCACCGATCCAAAGTGGTTGTGAAATGTCAAACAAACCAGCCACTTGTGTGTGTGTGTCAATATATGTATATATAGTCTGTAAGGATCACAAAAACACATAGCAGAAAGACAGAAACAGCGATCAACAGAAAAACAGGCAGAGAAACATGGGGTTTCATGATATTCCAACCTCAAAAGCCTCCATGAATGTAGCTTTTCTGAGCTTGCTGCTGTTGCTTGTAAGAGCAAATAATGCATGTATAACGAAGAACAATGATCAAGATCTTCTGGAGTTCCCTCTGAATCTGGAGTTCTTGGAAGCTGAGTTCTTTCTAATCGGAGCTTTGAGTCGAGGATTGGACTCAGTAGCTCCAGAACTAGCTGAAGGTGGGCCCCCTCCAGTTGGTGCCAGATTGGCTAATCTGGGATTCTTTGTCAGAGACATCATCCTCCAGTTTGGATTACAAGAAGTTGGTCATATAAGGTTGTTAACACTCTGAACTTATTCATAAGTTTTTTTTAATTAAAAAATTTGGTTTTATTTATAAGTTTAGTTTCACTGTAGTAAATGAGATTGTGATAATTTTATCCCTATTTATTGTATCAATTAAGAAATAATTTAAAGATCGATAGAGAAGAAAGAGTTGAAAAGTACTCATTTATAAATGAGAGCATAGTTGAAAATTTACCCCATAATAATTGAGTTAACTACCTCTCCTTTATATATGAGATTTAGTTAAAAGGGTAAATAGGATCAAAATGATATGAAATAAAACATTATGCTCCATATTATTATTACTCCTTTGGGTCTTATTTTTATGAGCAATTTTTTCCCTTTTCTACCATATTAAATACATTTTTCTATTAATGAACTACCGATTCTCCTTCATCTAATCATTTATTACACATTCTCCTTTATATTTTTTATTCATTCTCTCTCTTATATTATTTTCATAAATAGGGACATATTTGTATAAGACATTATATTTTTTATACATTTATTATTTTTGAATAATTTGAATTGCCAACTCGTTTTGTTGTACAATCAGGACAGTTGTTACTTATAATAGAGAACGGATGAAGAATTATCATGAGTCACAGAGACAGTGTTGAGAATTGTGGTGTGTTTAATATTGTTGCAGGGCTATAAAAAGTACAGTGAGAGGGTTCCCGAGACCATTGTTGAACTTAAGCAAGGAAGCATTTGGGGAAGTGATGAACAGTGCATTTGGGAGAAGGCTATACCCTCCGTTTGATCCTTATGCAAATGAAATAAACTATTTACTTGCGTCTTACGTTATTCCTTATGTTGGTCTCACTGGTTATGTTGGAGCTAATCCACTGCTCCAAAACTCCACTTCTAAGGCGGTAAGCCTCAAAATTAATTACACATATACATTAAACCATCTCCAACTTAATTATTCTCTCTCAGAAAACTATGCAAACATGTTTGGCACGTGGAAGACTTTTTTCCTTTTGTAACTTAGTGCACATGTATTTTACTGATTGGGTTTAACCCCATAAGGAAAATATAGGTTTGAACGGGTGATAGGGATGCAAGCTTTGACTAACAAAATTGATTTTGAGTGGAGAAATTAAATTTTAACAATAAAATGAACTTTTCTTTGAGGAGAATTACAACCAGGTTCCAAACAAAAAGGAAAATAAAAAAAATGATCCCTTGAAATCTCAAAATGAAAAAATGGTCCCATTAACAACTCTAGGTACAAGTCGTTGACAACTCCAAGAGTCTCCATTGATAACTTTTTAGGATCATTTTTTCACTTTGAGATTTCAAAGGACCATTTCTTTATCTTCCTTCTTGTTTGGGACCTAACTATAAATCTCCCTTTTCTTTATCTTGTACATGTTCAAGTTACTTTTTTTTTTTTTTTTGGTTAGACGAATCAAAGTCCCTATAAGTTTTTTATTTGAGTTTATGTAATTTTAACGAGTTTTAGTTTTAGTCCTTATGTAAAATCCATATTAATCTAGTTATCCACGTTAGCCACATCAACAAAGTTAATATGGTTAAACTCATATTCTAGTTCTTATGAGACTATAGGCATCAATCAATAGGGGTTGGATCTAGCGGGCCCTCACAATGTGACAAACTAAGGTTCGAATCTCCACTGAAAGAGAGATACCCACATTTAATGTCTAACACTACCTTCAACAGGAAAATATCTATGCTTAGCACACAGAGAGAGAGAGAGAGAGAGAGAGAGAGAGAGAGAGAGAGAGAGAGAGAGAGAGAGAACTATAGCATCAACATTTTGGGCGATACACTCTATTTCCTTTCAGGAGACTATGAAAAAATATTTGACAAGTTGAAAAGTGTTCTCTGAAACTAAGTATACATGTATTTTTACAGCTTGTGGCGGGGCTTCTTGGGGTGGAATCAGAACAAGACGCAGTGATCAGAACATTGTTATATGAACGACGGCGGGTGCTGGTGGCACCATACGGAGTGAGCGTGGCTGAGTTTACGAATCGGATATCGGCATTGAGGGACAAGTTGGGGAAGAAAGGGCTGAAAGATGAAGGGCTTATAGTGCCAAGAAGCTTTGGAGCAGAGGGAAGGATTGGAGGGAATGTGGTTGCTGGTGATAAGGACTCACTTTCATATGGAAGATGCCCAGAGGAAGTGTTGAGGATTGTTTATGGAGATGGTGATGAACGTCGTCCTGGTGGATTCTACCCACTTGGTGCTGATGGTCGTATTGCCAAATCTTACACATCAAATAATTAGTCTTCCTTATAATTATTAAGCATTCTAGTTATCATGATAATAAAAAGATTTCTACTTGATTATTTATGTTGCTCTATACTTTGTATGTGTCTGGTTTACAATCCTACTTCAACAAAATACCACTTGGAATGGTTGGGATAATGGTTTTTTTTTTAATAAGATAGGATAATGTTTATTTAAGGATAACTTTGCTTATATAGCAGCACACTTTCTGCTTTCTTTTTTCTTTTATAATCACACATATTTTTTATTAAAGGCAATTCTGTTCGAAGCATTATCAGGTATTAAATGTTGGGTACATTTCTCAATGAAGATTTATTTTTCCATATATATTGTGAGGGATTAACCCCTTCTGCCAGACTAAATCCTTGTTGGTATATTTTCTGCCTTTTATGTTGTTCGAAAAATTATAATAGGAAAATATGAATAGGAAAGGAAAAAACAAGTTGTAAACTTAGTATGTTAATTATTATTATTAAACACTGAACAAATGTCATGCTTTAGATTCCAAATTTGGAGATCTTATCAACATTGGGTCCCAAAGCTCCCCAAGGTTGTGGATCTTGGTGTCATTTTCAGTTCCCCTACTGGAAGTCTTCTACTATAACTACTCTGTTTGCTTCAAAAGTAGCTTCAAGTTTGATTCAGTGTATTTCCCAAATATCTGGTATCCAAATTGTTGGAATATATTAGTATATCATTAGAGAGTTAGGGCACTAGCCCGAATTAAGAGGGGATGTTATGCAAATATAGAGAGATATATGTTCATAGAGAGATATTCCTTTAAAGATTATATCTATTAACATATAACTATGCGTTTAAGGGTTACACATATTTCTATGTGACCGTACGCTAAGGATGTGGGATTGAGGGAGTAATCAGTTTGAATATAATATAAACAATCCTCCCTCTGAAAATATTCTCTCATAAGAGTGTTTTCTTCTCTTCCTCTCTTTGTTGTATTTGCTGTATCGCGTAATTCAAGCCCACATGAGTGCTTCGGTTTGGTCGTGTAAGCATTTCAACGAGTCAATCAAATTTCAACTATGCCTTAAATTCTTACAAAAACATTCAATAACTTTTTTCCATAGTGGTCATTCAATGAGGAAGTTGCTAGTGCTAAATATAAAGTCTTAATCGACTTTATTTCCAAATTTATAATTTCTTTCAAAATTATTCCCATTTATTGATAAATCAAAGAAGAGTTTTTATATAGGGAAGGTTTCATTGTATAATGATTAAAGGAGTATTCTAGGAAGCCAACCCTTATTATTTTACAAATAACTCATTTAAATAATTTTTTTAATCTCTATAAATTAGTTACTTAGTTGCTGTGTTATTCAGTGGGTAGATAACCTGCAAAAGCATGAGAAGTAAGTCTTTGTTTGGGATAGCTTAAAAAGCATTTATAAGTGTTTTTACGTAAATTAAGATAAAACTTCTCTCACATACTTACCTCATATACTGTAAATCACGATTAAAAAGCACTTATAAACTAAAATTAAGCTATCCCAAACAAGCACTAAAATTATACAAGGAAAGCTAAAATAGGGAAATATAACAAAGAGCCAGAATTAAATAAGGATTAAGATGCAAAAATATCTATAAATTTTTCTAAAAAATGTACCCAATGCTATAAACTTTTTTTTAGTGTAAAAGTAAACACCAACTTTAAAAAGGGAATAAAAGTGACACACCCATTAAAAACTGCTAACAGTCGTGTACTCCAGTGTGAAAGTATCAAAATACCCTTGATACAAAAAGAAAAAAATTCTCCCTTTGAACCAGATTCATCTTTAGCTTCATCATCATCAAGAGTCATCAACAACAAATCTCTCCAATACATTAAAATTCATTATCAAATTCATCCACAAATAAACCAGAAACAATCAATCTTAATATTATCTCCGGTTCTAAATATAAGACAATGTTGATTTTTTTTTTGAGAGATTAAGGAAACTAAATAAGTTACTTAATCATATTATATGTTATATATCCTTATAATATATATTAATTTATTAGTTAAATTAATTAATTGAAAGAAAAAAATAAAAATAACCAACTGCTCGTTCAAGTTCGAGCGAAAGCTTCAAATTTTCCCCCGAGTATATAATTATTGCACTTGTTGATCGATTTGGGGATTTGAATTCCCAGCCGCCTCATCTGGGTTTTAATTATTTTTTTTCCAACACTCACTTGATCTGAATCAACATAAAAGTTTAGGGTCACATTTACATTTAAAAAGTTTTTTTATAGTGATGAGCCCACTTTAAAAAAAAAAAATTATGGATGTTTTTGGACGTTAACCCATTAAATAATATGAATGAATGCCCCGTGAAAATTTCAAACTCACATACAATTAATTATTCAATTACTTATTCAATCTCTGGGCGTATGAGAGAGAGTTTAGGGTTACATTTACACTTAAAAAAAAATGGGAGAATTGCTGAAAAATACTTTGGAAGTAAATTAATTGCTGATTACTACCAAGTGTGCAAGGGATCTTCCGTGTGTGCAAGCGATCTTCCGTTTTGTGTAAATCATCTTCCGTGTGTGCAAAAGTCTTCCGTATAAATGTGCAAGCAATCTTCCGTTATGTGCAATGGTAGAATTCAGCAATTAATTTGCCAAAAAGGTATTTATCAGCGATTCTCCCAAAAAAAATTTATAGTAGTAGGCCCACTTCAAAAAAAAAATTTATGGATGTTTTTCAACGTTAACCCATTAAAAAATATGAATGTGTGCCCCATGAAAATTTTAGGACCATTTTTTTATTTTGAGATTTTATGAGACCATTTCTTTATTTTCTTTTTTATTTGGAACTTGACTGTAATTCTGTCAATAATTAATTGTATGAGTTTAAAATTTGGAAAAAACACACATAAATATCACTTGAACTTCAAAATCTCAAATTAGTTATTTCTCAAAAAACTAAGTTGTTAATTACTATACTTTTTTTGTCAATCACATTATTCTTATTATCAACAAAACCAATTTGGGATTTTAAAATTATCCTAAATAAGAAGGAAAATGAAGAAATGGTTTCTTGAAATGTCAAAATAAAAAAATGATCCCAATTATTCAATTACTTATTCAATCTGTCTGCGTGTGAGACATTGAGAGAGAGATTCGTCAAGAAGAGACAAAGTTTATCTCTTTCACCCCTCATTAAATTAACGAAAACTTGAACTTCTTAACTCGCATTTTTTGTTGAAACACCACTTCTTAAGTGACATCGCCATGGGGCATTTTCCTTGTGCAACTGGGCGATCCAACGATTTCTTTTCCTGCAAGTTTTCACATAGTCATGCCCTTGACACATACCTACCCAGACCCCCAATTTCTTAATGTTATTCATTTCAGGCTACATAGATGAACCACTCTGTTTGGTCATCTTTTCTTCTTTTTCTTTTTGGCCTTGGGTGTTGTTTTCAAAGGAATTAATGTACAGATAATGACGCTATTTTTGTTCAGTTCAAAACGTAACGCCATTTCCCTTGGTTGAAATGCAACCACCTATACAAGCATTGGTTTTAGAGGAAAATGTTCTTGCTTCTTAAGCACAAAGTCTCAAATTTGAGCTCATGTGAATACAAAAAAAGTCTTTGGGAGAATACCCAAATCTAACTCAGTTAGTTACATAAAAAAACTGAGAGCAATCTTTGTGTGTCATTTGGCCCAGAAGGCATACTTTGCAACTAAAGGATTTTGAGCGTACCTGGATTCAGTTTAATTCTTTGAAGTATCCACACAAGATCAGAGCATGTTGTGGAGTCCGATCACGTTTATACAACAAATACACTATTGGAGAAAAGAGAACCAAAGAAAGTAGTTTTAGGAAGTTTTCTATCGGTGTATCAAAAAACTTACACCCACAAATCCATTCCTTATAACACGTGGGTAGTTAGTCTCATTTGAATTTTGAATCATAAAGATAAAATTTCACAGTTAAACCTAAATTAATTCTTATTTACATAATAAGCCCATTTGCATTAAATTAGGCCTATCGCAATCTAGTTCACAAAAAGACCACATAGCAGCCACCGATCCAAGGCGTTTGTGAAAAGTCAAACAAACCCGCCACTTACTTGTGTTTGTGTCTCTATATATAGTTTCATACATGAATCACGAAAACACACAGCAGAAAGACAGAAACACCGAACAGAGAAAAACAGGCACAGATTCATGGGGTTTCATGATTCTCCAACCTCAAAAACCTCCATGAATATAGCTTTTCTGAGCTTTCTGCTGTTGCTTGTAGGAGCAAATAATGCAAGCATAACGATGAATAATGATAACGATCTTCTGGAGTTCCCTCTGAATCTGGAGTTCTTGGAAGCTGAGTTCTTTCTCATCGGAGCTTTGGGTCAAGGATTGGATTCAGTAGCTCCACAACTAGCTGAAGGTGGGCCCCCTCCAGTTGGTGCCAGCTTGGCTAATCTGGGATTCTTAGTCAGAGACATCATCCTCCAGTTTGGATTTCAAGAAGTTGGTCACCTAAGGTTGTTCTTCCACTGTTTGAAATAAAACATTATGCTCAATATTACTTGCTCCTATATAAGATATAGTTATCTAATTTGATTAGATTAATAAAATTAATTAAATTAATTAACCTGATATGTATTTTCTAAAACACTCTGATATATTATTAAGTTACTGAGATAGATTTAAGAATCATGATGTGTTTAATATTATATTGCAGGGCTATAAAAAGTACAGTGAGAGGGTTTCCGAGGCCATTGTTGAACTTGAGCAAGGAAGCGTTTGGGGAAGTGATGAACAGTGCATTTGGGAGAAGGCTATACCCTCCTTTCGATCCTTATGCAAATGAAATAAACTATTTGCTTGCGTCTTACGTTATTCCTTATGTTGGCCTCACTGGTTATGTTGGGGCTAATCCACTGCTCCAAAACTCCACTTCTAAGGCGGTAAGCCTCAAAATCAACCACACACATAACTATCTCCAACTGAATTATTTTCTCTCATAAAACCGTGACAAAAAATTTTGGCATGTGGAAGAGTGTTTTTTTTTCCTCAAAAAAAAAAAAAAAGCGTACATTTATTTTACAGCATGGGATTAACCCTATAAAAAAATAACTTTGAACATGAGAGGACCAAGATATCGGTTTTGAGTGGAGAAATCATTTTTTAACAATAAAATTAACTTTTCTTCGTCTTCTATCACGCTTCTAAGTTGTTTTTCTTTATTGGGTTAAACCCACTCCAGGTCAATATGTTTTAAACTAGTTTTGGTTTTCATAAACATAAACCACATCAGTCCTATTTTGACAGTCTACGTTAATTTACTTAACGGTGTTAACACCACATCAACAGAGTTAACATCATTAAGCTTAGATCCAAGTGATTATGAAAACTATAAGAATCAACAATTTGGATAGCATAATGTATAGAGACAAAGAACAATAAAAAGAAAGCATAAGGACTAAAAACAAAATTTCTTAAAAGTATAGGAAGTTGGGTGGGTTTGACTCTATTTAGAGAACTAGGACAATATTTGTTACATGGAAAAGTATTTTCTGTAACTAATAAAGTGTGCATGAATTTTACAGCTTGTGGCGGGGCTTCTTGGGGTGGAATCAGGACAAGATGCAGTGATCAGAACATTGTTATACGAACGACGGCTGGTGCCAGTGGCGCCATACGGAGTGGGTGTGGCTGAGTTTACGAATAGGATATCAGAATTAAGAAACAAGCTGGGGAAGGAAGGGCTGAAAGATGAAGGGCTTATAGTGCCAAAAAGCTTAGGAGCAGAGGGAAGAATTGAAGGGAATGTACTTGCTGGTGATCAGTACTCACTTGCTTATGGAAGGTCCCCAGAGGAAGTGTTAAGGATTGTTTATGGAGATGGTGATGAACATCGCCCTGGTGGTTTCTACCCACTTGGTGCTGATGGTCGTATTGCCAAATCTTACTTATGAAATAATTAGTCTTCCTAATAATTATTCAGCTTTCATGGTTTGAGGTAGCAGATCTTAATAAATCTCATCATGATAATAAAAAGATCTCTACTTGATCATTTATGTTACACTTTACTTTGTATGTGTTTGGTGAATGGTCGGGATTTTGTTTATAAAAACACAGCACACTTTTTGTTTTCTTTTATAATAAGCATATGTATCCTTCTGTTAGTGATTCTGTTCAAGGCATAATTAGATACCAAACGTTGGGCATATCTCCTGATAGGGATTTGATTCTCCATGTTGTGAGGGATTGACTTCTTCTGCTAGACTGAAAGTCCTTGTTAGTGTACTATCAGCTTTTTATTATTCTGTTAAAAAAAATCATAATAGGAAAATACGAACAGGAAAGGGAAAAGCAAACTGTAAATTCAGTGAATTATTATTATTAAACACTGAACAAATGCCATACTTTAGACCCCCAACTTGGAGATCTTATCAACATTCAATCTTGCTGCCATTTTCAGTTCCCCTACTGGCAGTCTTCCTCTATAACTACTCTGTTTGCTTCAAAAGTAGCTTGATTGATACAATGGTTTTTCCAAAATCTGGTATCCAAACATTAGTCTCGTAGTCTAGGATTTGCCGTCGTCGAGGTTGTCATTGTCGTCATGACAGTGATTCCCCTGTTGCATCTTGCATGCATGTTTCAGCCCTTGCGTAATAGCTATAATTTATCACAATTCAATCTTGCTTGATATTGTTTAATTTTCTTTGTTACTTTTTTTTGGTGTTGAAGTTTTCACTGCCTGTAGTAACTAACGATTGGTTGCCCAAACTGCACTCAAAGCAGAGAAAGCCTAACAAACCAATACTGGAAAGAAAAAAAAAATGGGGATGGGGTGTCAGCTGCCCCATCTCAGCTGTGCCCCCAGTTGTGCCTCCGTTTTGGATACTTTCCAAATGTTTTTTTTTGTGCTTCTCTTTATCATTAGATTCTACATAAAATGAGTGACATTTTGATATCTTTTATGCAAAACACGGTGTTGTTTTCAATTTTTATGATTTTCAAAGATTTCTCAGAAAAATGATGCAATTTTCTTTTCAAATTAGAGCACTGAATCTTTGAAAAATCATAAAAAATTAAAAAAAAGAATACCTTTTTTTGTCCATAAGATATCAAAATGTCACTCATTTTATATAGAATCTAATGGTAAAAAGAAGCAAGAAAAAAGATTTGGGAAGTACCCTAAAATTGAGAAGCAGCTAGGGGTGCAACTGAGAGGGGTAGCTAACACCCCAGTCCAAAAAAATGAAGGCCCTAGGAACCTTGTGATCTTGTTAAGTACCCACATAATCAAATTGAAGAACTTGAGGATTCTATGTTTGATGATCCTTCATGTTCCACTGTGCCTACTAAATGAATACAATTCATTTTCTGAACATATAAAACACGGCCTAATGCATAAGGCTCTCAACAGGTGAGATATAAGACAAGTAGAGATGCTATATCCAGAATTTAAATGAAATTATGTGATTCATCAATAGGTGTAGTAGCACGAGATCATCAAACTTGCTCGTTTGGGAAAGCTTATTTTTAACTTATAAGTGCTTATAAATCGTGATTTACGGTATACGAGATAAGTATGTGAGAAGAGTTTTATTTCGATTTACGTAATAAGGACTTATTGTCCAAAAATAAGTGATATCAAACACAGGCATCCGTTGAATCATGTGTAGTACCCAACTAGGCCACCAAGATTAGGCTTTCATTTTTCTTCTTGTTCCAGCATTGATTGGCTGATCTTTGGGGGGGGGACCTCTCTCAGGTTCTACACATTGTTTCTTCTTATGATCCCTTTCCATTCTAAGTGTAGTTTGAACAACCAATTATTCATATAGACTAAGAGTGAAAATTCAACAAAAAAAAGTTAGACTACATGAAGCAAGTAGGTAGTGTGATAAATTTTATAGCTAAAATTTTTCGCTGGCTTTGTTGATATATGCCCTAGGCCATTAATTGTTTGAAAATTGGACAATTGGTTCAACAAAAAAATCGGTATTAACTGCTAAAAATTGGAAAAAATTGATAGCTCAACCGATTCCTCTATTTGCCATATACTAGTAATAAGTAAAATTAATGGATAAAGAATGGATTACGATGATAGAGATTTTGGGGGGGAGCCGTGATACAGCCACCACCCACATATGGTTGCTGTGTCAAACTATGAATTAAATCGAGAAATTAACATGATGACATAAAGAAATGGAGAAAAAGGGGGAAAAATTAAAGGACTATGGTTGATATATGGATGAGAGGAAGAAGATGAGTTAGGACCAGAACCAGGGAAATGCACAAAGAAAATGACAAGTTAGTGCTTGAGAGGTTGAGGCCTATGTCCCTTTAAATATAAGAATGGACACATCAAATACAATGAATTAGACCTAGCATGCATGAAGTACATGCCAAATTTTTAAATTCATTGAATATATTAAATAGGCATGTCAAATGCAATGAATTAGACCTGATATGCATCAAATACACATTAAATTCTAAATTTATCTAAATGTATCGGATGGATGGATCAAATACAGTGAATTAAATTTTAAATTCATCTTATATACTTCAAATACACTCACAATTTCAAATTCAATTAATGATATTTATGAAGAATTGATGAGTTAATATTATTAATGAACAGTAGTTAGTAGGGGCAAAAAATTTTTGAGTGCCATGATGCAATTTCCCTCCTTATCACAGTTCTACATTCAATTGTACTCAATTTGTATGTGGTGGGGACACCAACCTCCTCTTCTAATCCTCTATTTCTTCTGCAGCATTCTGAATACATACGAATATTACATTTCTTTTTTTCAAATTGCTTGGATAGATAATCTCTTCCACATTCTAAAGTTGGTTGCATTTTGACATGCGTTCCAAACTACTTCTCCAATTTTTAATATAAGACATATTGGGGAGTTAATCTTAATCCTAAATATAAGATATAATTTTATATTTGTTAATTTTTTCCTGATTTATCTCTATTGATACTTTCTCAATAATAATCAAGGAAAAGAAAAAATGAAGGAATTAAGCAAGATGACTATAATGTTCCAGACAATACATATCATATTAACTAATTTAATTAACTTCCTTAATAAAATCAAATTAAATAAATATGTCTTATAAGGAGCATCTAATGTTGCAATGGGAAAGAGAAAGCAGATATGGATGTTCCCATATCTCAAACGTACTATGAAGTTTGAATCAAATCATGGCATAGGTTTCACTACCTTGTCAAAAAAGGTGCACATAAACGATTATTCTCTTTACAAGGTCCAAAAGAATAAAAAGTCTAGTTTTCCCAGAAGAAACATAGGCAACATGCTCTCATAACAATAGAAAGCTACAAACATGATGTGTGTGTGTGTAACAAAACCCCTCTGGCCATGGTTTTCTTTCCGTCCACTGGTTGATAGATTATTAATGAGCAACCTAATTCAATGGTGAAGATTTGCAGGTGAACTCTAACAAACAAGTCTCTGGCTCCATTTCAGGACCAGCATCAACTTCATTCCTTTCTATTTACATATGCTACACATCACTGTTTCATCAAAGGGAATGTTAACTTTAAGAGTAAAAACGGTAGTTCTTGGCTTTAATTATGATTGTCCTCAATCCTCCAATAGGTGCTACTATCGTTAAGCTCACTCCAAGCACAATGCAAATCTGAAATTAATCCATTTAATGCAATATATTAATCAAAAAGGACAAATGATTCATAACATCAAAAGAAAAATTCACAAATCCCAACATACCCAGTTAGTCCACCAAGACAAGCTAAATCTCTTTGGATTGCGGATTGTGAGCCATATCATGCAAGGCAGCTGAAAGTTGAAACAACATGAATTGTTAAATCAAATGTTAATCCTCAGGAGAGAGATCTTACTAAATTCAACTTTTTCAAGTGTTTGAGACTTGCAAAGTATGTTGTTGGGGCAACAGCAAATCCTCCAAAAAATCCCAGGAGACCATGGAAGAATGGGAAGGTGATAGCAATAAACATTGTGTACGCTGCAATATGAAAGGATATCAATGTACAGTAACAAATCAAGGCAAATCCATTGGAGATGATATATAAAGTATAAACCCCTAAGAGCTGTACTCACCCACATATACATTACGCACGACAAAACGAAGAAATTTGGTAGGTCTGAATTTCAGTTTCGTTACCAACATGGTTTCAATCATGTCAAACACTGCCATTGAATAAATCTAGATCAAGAAACACAGAACAACCAGAAATATATTGCTTTAGGATAAAACATGGAGAGCTTTGCAGTAAGTAGAAGGAATCACAAACAGCAAAGTAATGAGAGTGCATATCTTCATAACCTGAAAGCTTCCAATTAAATGGATAACAACGAACAAATTAGCCATAGCAATAAGCCATGCTGGTTTCTTTAATGCGATGAGAATATTGTCACCGACATCCTGATTTCCAAAAACCCTATAACTAATGAGCGCAACTGGGAAGTAGCACAGAGCCACGACTATATAGGCAACAACAACTCCTCTCCACATAGGAACCTTGGATGGTTTCTCTGGTGAGGATGGGAGTGTTGCTTGGATTTCCAGCACCACATTGTGCCCAGTATAGGCAAAAGCCACATTGCCGAGGGAATTAAAAAAGTTTAACACATTCACTGCAGGACTATGATCTGACCGGTAATTATAGTCAACATTGTCTACAATACCATGTTTTAAGCATGCTGCCCAGGCAATTGTACAATAACTGCAGCACAGAAAAAAAATAGAACAAACCAAACATTACTGATTGTGTGGTTATATATATCTAACCAATCGAAGCTGCAAAAATAAAAGAAGGGACATGGATGCATATACCTAAAGGACATGATTGCTGCCGCCAAAGATACACCAGAAATAGCATTGAAGTTGGGGAGATGGGATAGTACAAATTGAGCAGAGGCGAAAATCATAATGAAATGAGACAACTGGATCTTATCGCAGCCGGGACAGACGGTGTCGTGGAACTTCAGCAATGACTGTCCTCCAGCGACCATGTAGACAATGCTCACACCAACTTCAACAAGAAGTTGTTGAGGCACCACAATGTACAGGCCCAGCTTATCACCAAAAGCATACTGTCCTAGTTCATGGTATCTATCAAAACGCCTTCCCGGAACCATTTCATGCATCTCCACCATTTGCCAAAGAGTATACAGTGTAATGATCCACGAGAGGACCAGTATAGTCACACCAGGACCCCTGCATAGAAACAATATTGTAATCAGCAAATCGACAAACACTTGGTATGCACAAGTGTTGCTTGAATATGTGCAAGAATTTTTTTTGGTTGCGTGATGACGGGGTGAGATGAGTTTGGAAAATTGCAGAGAAATGGAGCTGAAATTAATGCAATTTGGGTTTGAATAATACTCTTACCATCCTAGGGCGGACATGTCACAAGGGAAACTGAGTACAGCTGCTCCAACAATGGCCGTAACGTTGTGAAAAACAGAGTAGTACCATTTTGCATCCCTTGAAGAAGTAACTGGAAGCCAATCAGCAAGTTCCCTCTGAGTCGCTGATCTTTCATCAACCTGTTCGATATATTGGCATAAATGAACTCACAGTTAATCTAATTCAGATCTCAGAAGAGCAGAGGTATGTAACGTAAGAACAGGTATGCACTGAATCAGAAAAAAAAAGAAGCAATTTTGGTTCAATGTGAGTGAGGGTGTTTTCCATTCCAATGCTAAGTCTTACCAGAAGCAAACAACGAACTCGGACTCTCAAACCTTTGGGCGTCATAAAAAGTAATTATTAATTAATCCATAATGTCATAAAAAGCAAATTATCGACCATGGCATTCACTTTTTATGTCGCCACGTGGCGGGGGATCAAAAGTCAAATAACGAGCGGATTCTTTTGTTTTTCTTAGTGCTCGTTTGGAATAGCTTATTTTTGGACAATAAGTGCTTATAAATCGTGATTCACGGTATACAAGGTAAGTATGTGAGATGAGTTTTATCTCGACTTGTGTAATAAAGACTTATTTACCCACAAAACGTGTTTCCAAACACAGGCTTATACGATGCCTGAATGAAAATAATTTGAAAGTTTCAGGAATAGCGCAATTTGTTTATATTGGTTAAACATTATTCAAATGGAAGGTGATTGTTTCAATAATTTAACTACTTACATGACAAAATAAATTATAATGATGCTAATTAGAAAAAATAAATTACAGCTAGTTTTTTTATTTAATTATGAATTAAGGAAAATAAACCTTTTTACTAAAAAAATTTATAAATATAATTAAATTATTTATTTATTTATTTTAAATTTATTATTACATTATCTTAATAAATACTTTAAATAATAATAACTATAAATTTTATTAATAAACTTTTGTTCCCACTATTTTTTTTTTGATTACACACTTGTTATGAGAAGTGGAAAACCTTTTATGTTCTAAATTTTGAAGTGATTTCTTAAGTCTAAAGCATCTTGAAAATACCATTAATAAAAAAAAAAGTCACATTACGTCCCTTGCTTACTTCAGATTACTTGTTTACCTCACATTATATTCATTAACAAAAGACTCAAAAAGCGAAAGGCAAAGCGGTCAGGAACCATTGAGCGCGCACACACACATATTAATAGAGATTCTCACAATATACATATATGTATATATATGTATATATTCCTTCGTTTTAATTTTGAGCATAAAAGTGTAGGAAAATTGCAGAAAAGTAGAATAGAAGCAAACCAAAGAAAAAGGGAGGCATGTTACAGTGTTGGCGGTAGGGGCAGCATAAGAGTGGTGGCTTGGTGGTTGAGTTCCCATAGATGCAGATCACTAACTCAGATATGCAGAGAAGAGAAACATGCCTCTTATATATAAAACACAGTGTTGACTTTTTTTTATTTGACTTTTCAACACACGCTTTAGAACTTTTCTGCTGATAATTTTATTTGATAGAATTTGAAATACGCAACACAACAATGTCAAATGTGATTATCAAATTCCATGGAAGAATTCTTGCCAGGCGATTGGTTTGACAGACTTGGCTTCTCTGTTCTCTCCACTAAGCAGACGGTCTATTATAATGACACAATTTCCAGGCAACATGTATACAACAAACAATTACTAAAATTAGTTGAAAGTTGAAACCACACACAGTTTCCTGACAAAACTGGGTTCTGGGTTCTCAAGCGATTTTTCATCACAACTCGCAAGAGATAGAAACCACAATGGGCACACAATGTATTAGTGCTTGGGCTCAACATTGACAATATAGGTAACAATATAATAAGCTTTTGAAGACAGCGGAGATGCACGAACTTTCACGCAATTTGATTTGGAAGCTTCCAGAATTAGGGGATTGAACAACACAGTAGTTGCAGTTCAAAGATTTCTTAGGACATTCTCAGCAGTTAGGAGAATAATTTTTTATAGAGAGAGTATAAAATAAGAAAGAAAGCACATCGAAAAACAATACAGCTGGAAGGAATTAGACCTGTCAATATCGTCACGGTGTCATATTGGACAACGACACCTGACGGTTCATCCAAGTTAATGTCAGCAGTGTCATCATCGAGAATACAGCTGATGGTACAATTCCTGCTTAAAAATTTAAAAAAAGAAAAGAAAAGAAAAAAATCACTACGATGAGCCAAATTGTATAAAATAAAGTAAAAAGAATACTGAGATGAGATGCAAGTTCGTGGTAATTGAGGATTTGATAAGATGAAACCTATTCAGCAACAATAATGATGTAGACACAAGGAATTTAAAGCAAGCAGAGGATCAGCCTTGAATTCTCCATGAACTTCTTGGTGGATGTAAAGCGGAAAACAACACAGAAAGTCTATTTTCCATTCTGACCACTTTTCAATGAAGTAATTGTAGTAAACAACATCCTCATCCTCCATCCTTTCAAAAACCTTGCTATCTTAACCGCATTTTCTAACATCATATTTGTTGAATTGCACTTAGTTGGAATATCCATACTCAGTAGACTCTTGGAATTGATCTGTTTTTTCCTTTAACATTAAAGATGCATTCATTGATAACTTGATGATGAGAGTTAAAGCTGGGCTATGTTATGAAACAGAGCTTTGATCCTAATTCCTGACCTCTGAATGGACCTCAAGGCAAGCATTAAATCTTCCATCCTAGAAGAAGAGTCGCATCTTGGATTTCACGGAAGAAGTTTTTGTAAACCATTGACCTTCAATGTTTTCCTAGCCATTAATTCAGCAGCCAAGGGATTAAACATCAAAACATCTTGCACCTGTCACAACGACTTCCTCCTCACTCCCTTTTATGGTGTTTCTGAACGTGGATAAAGTTAGGGAAGAAAGGGGACACTTAAGTCTTGTTTGAATTGCTTTTTCTAGTTACAGAGGAAGGAAAATGGAGTATCAATCCCCCTCATTCTCCACCTACAGAAGCAAATCCATTCCCCTCAAGATCCTGTGGGGGCTCCAAACAACCACAAATTTCCATTCCCTTTGATTGTCCAACCAAAATAGGGAAAATAGACTCCAATCTCATATTCTGTTATCATGTTTATACACACGACCAAGGTAAAGACTTCTCCATTCAATCATTTTCTTTGTCAACTCTCCAACATAATGTTTGGGAGCACAAAATTCAGGTCCTTCATTTCCTATCATAATTATTCTCTTCATTTTCTATTTTCATTCCAGAACACAGTCAGTGTTTGCCGGTCCAACAGGTTTTCATCTATTTCAAATTCATTCGCCAACACTTTCTCCTGTTTGCAAGTGTCAGGAAAAATAAGAATGTATTGCACTCTGTGGATGAGAGTCTTGATCAGTTAAGACAGAGCAAAAAGTTGAGCGCTATCCATTCCCCAATATATCATCCAGAATGCGAATCGGTCCCACATGACCTAAGTTGTTAAAGAAGCAGCGAACCAAGACATCCCAAGTAGCGATATTGGGAAAGATTCCTACAGTTGTCATTTTATGAAGATACACGTCAGCCTCTTCAATGCCTAACGAATTACAAATGCCACACAGAAGACTAGTGTATGCAACTATATCTGGACGCCATTCCTTCTCTTCCGTAAGCTTATCAAAAAGTTGCATGGCAGTTTTAACCTTACCCACCTACAGTATGCATAAATAATTATATTAATGGTAGTGGCATCTGGCTTTGCTCCATTCACCAACATTTTCCCGAGAATATGGAAAACTTGTTCTTGCATTTCAACGCGAGAGAATCCATACATTATAGTATTGTAAGAAACAGAAGTTAGTTCCAACTTCAGTTCTTCCAGCTCCTTAATAAGCCCACAAGCTTCTTTAAATCTGTTGGCCCTAAATAAACCATCCAATAACTGATTATATGTTATGATATTTGCGAGCACTTGTATTTCTCCATCATATCAAGCACACCAATTGCCCATTCTACTCGTCCACTGGCACACAGACCCTTAATAAATGTATTGAATGTAACAACAGTTGGAGGACAGCCCTCATTGTTCATAATTTCAACAAGACAGAGCTCGATTAAACATAGAGTTCTGACAAAGGACATCCATTATGCAGGTATATACCACAACATTAGGATGGCAACCACAAGTTATCATTTTGTTCCATGTCTCAGTAGCACCTTGCAAATTTCCTGCTCTTGCAAAACCATCAATAAGAGAGCTATATGTGGTAACATTAGGATGGCACCTATTCTTTTCCATACGGTTATAGACAGATATAGCATCTTCTATATAACCATTGGCACAGAGACCAAATATTAAAGTGTTATATGCAACAACATTGGGCTTAACTCCCTCTTGAATCATACGAATCCACAAGCTAAGAACCTCACGCAATCGACCACACAAAAAATAGCCTTTCATCAAGGAAACAAATGTATGAATATTGGGGCTGCATCCTCTCATAAACATTTGGCCAAGTAAAGCAAGAGACAAGTCAACATTTCCCATATCACAAAGACAACTGATAACTGTAGAGTAAGTCACAACATTTGGATCAATGCCCTTATCCAACATTTCAATGATCAAATCAAAAGCCTCTTTAAACTTATACTCTTTGCATAATCCATGTCTCAAAGAATTATAAACAGGCACCACAGGTTCGAATGTTGAAGCTAGCTTCTTTGCTTCCTCTACCTGACCAATCTTACGCTTAGAAGATACAATAATCGTGTAGCTCACTGCATCTGGAGGGCAACCCTTACTTGACATTTCAACAAGCAGCTTGCAAGCGCCATCCACATTTCCATTTTGACAAAGAGCCTTGATAAGAATATTATAGGTGAAAATATTTGGCTCCAACCCTTCTCCCTTCATGTTGCTATATACAGGATTAATCATCTGAAACCTATTTTCATCCAGCAACGAATCCAACAGGTGGTTGTATATCCTGACCGTGGGTTTGCACCCGAATTCCCTTATCATATATAACATCTTCCAACCTTGAGCAGCTGACCCAGCTCGCCGATAAGAATGTATAACACGGATGAATAAATCTTCAGAGCAATCTATTCCTTCCAATTTCATGTGTTGCAAAAGATACTGAACGCCATCAATATTGCAATTTCTCCCCAGTTTGTCAATCGTAGTTTAGTATGTCAAATGGGTGTGTTTGAAAGCTCTAGAATTGGCCAAGGACTTGAAGTATTCAAGTGCCAACACAATATCTCGTTCATTTCTCAATCTTTTCACAACTTCGGATTCCTTAAGAGCGGACACGTTTGCGGATTTGACTTGGGGTTTATCAACATTAAAAATTGGTTTCGTGTTGAGTG
Organism: Inga leiocalycina; assembly: GCA_963242795.1. Taxonomy (NCBI): domain Eukaryota; kingdom Viridiplantae; phylum Streptophyta; class Magnoliopsida; order Fabales; family Fabaceae; genus Inga; species Inga leiocalycina. The sequence continues at coordinate 9,388,467 of OY725327.1, read as the reverse complement.
CAAACGCAATTGAAGGCTTGCGCACTTTTAACACTAAAGGACACCCATCTTTCAGATACATAGTATTATGTAATTGAATTGAAGCTTTCAGCTTGAGATTCAAGAAGCTGAAAACCCAAGAGAAAACAGACCAAGAAATCCGTTAAAAGGAAGACTTTGAGGTAGCCCGGCCCTCTCGCTCGCCACCAAAATTCAGAATAAAAAATTCTTCGTTCCCTGAACCACAATATACAGGATCACAAACGAAGGAATTTCGTCACTTGGAAGATCAAAATATCGCAATACTGCTTGCCCTTGTGTCATGGAACCGAACCACCATAATGCCCAAAATTCTCCACAAAGAGTCTATGAAGAATTTTTACTTCCCTCACGACCTAGACAGAAACATGCTGCAGTTTCCAACTCGTCGCCAAATACAATCTCCCACAAGGGATCGTCCAGCCAGCACTTGGGTTTGAGACTAACCGTAGTGAATGAGTGGGCAGATCCAAATAATGGTTGGCGCCTACGGACGGCGTGGCGGTTCGTTGCTCAAAGAGGACGGACCTTTTCAACATTTATATTTTATTTTATTTTTCAATTTATAAGTAAAGGATTTTTTTTGGGAGAATTACACTTAGGTCCCATAAAAGAAAAAAAATAAAGAAATGGTCCCTGTAAATTGCAAAATGAAAAAATGTTCCCATTAACAACTCTATGAGTCTGTATTAACAACTCATTAACAACTCCAGGAGCTTGTATTGACAACTCCATAGGACTATTTCTTCATTTCTCCTTTTTCTTAGAACCTAAATGTAATTCTCCCATTTTTTTTTGAGCTTTGACAAACTTTTTTTCAACAACAAACTTTATAAATTACTTATTTCAGCCCCAAATATAGAAGGCCTCATAGAAAATATTTTTTTCCTTAATGTAATATAAGTTATTTGGTTAACTATTAATGAAACTTTTAAATATTACTCCTATAACAATTTACAATGAAAGAATTTGAAATCTAATATAATGTACATGTCTATACTCATAAATATAAGTTAGAAGAATGATACATTTTCAAACAAATTTAATAAGTTATTCACCTCTTTGGGATTCTAGTGATATAATTACAAGTGGTTTATAATATAAGTGGTTGAGTATTGTTTTGGAGATGGTGATAAACATAACCCTAGTGGTTTCTATCCTCTTGGTGTTGATGGTTGTATTGTCAAATCTTACTTATCCAATAATTAGTCTTCATAATAATTATTTAGCTTTCATAATTTGAGATAACAGATCTTAATAAATATCATCATGATAATAAAAACATTTCTACTTGATCATTTATGTTACACTTTACTTTGTATGTGTTTGGTGAATGGTCGGGATTTTGCTTATAAAAACACAGCACACTTTCTATTTTCTTTTATAATAAGTATATGTATCTTTCTGTTGAAGGTAATTCTGTTCAAGGAATAGTTAGATACTAAATATATATTGGATATATCTCTTAATGGAGATTTGGTTTTCCATGTTGTGAGGGATTGACTTCTTCTGCTTGATCGAAAATTCTTGTTAGTGTACTATTTGCTTTTTATTATTCTGTTAAAAAAAATCATAACAGGAAAATATGAACAGGAAAGGAAAAAGCAAGCTGTAAATTTAGTAAATTATTATTAAACACTAAACAAATGCCATACTTTAGAACCCCAACTTGGAAATCTTATTTACATTCAATCTTGCTGCCAGTTTCAGTTTCCCTACTGGCAGTCTTCTTCTATAGCTTCTATGTTTGCTTCAAAAGTAGCTTCGTCATTCATACAATGGTTTTCCCAAAAATCTGGTATCCAAACATTAGTCTCGTAGTCTAGAATTTGCCGTCGTGACAGTGATTCCCCTGTTACATCTTGCATGCATGTTTGAACCCTTGCCTAACAGCTATAATTTATCATTGGCAAAAAAAAAAAAAAAACAGCTATAATTTATCACAATTCAATCTTGCTTGATATTGTCTAATTTTCTTTGTTTTTTTTTTGTTGAAGTTTTCACTGTTTGTAGTAACTAAACGATTGGTTGCTCAAACTGCGCTCAAAGCAGATGAAGATTAACAAACCAATACTGGAAGGAAAAAAATGGGGATGGGGTGTCAGTTGCCCCCTTTAAGCTGTGCCTCAGTTTTAGGGCACTTTTCAAATTTTTTTTATGTTTCTTTTTACCATTAAATTTTACATAAAACGAGTAACATTTCAATATCTTATATGCAAAAAATAGTGTTGTTTTCAATTTTTTATAATTTTTCTAAAATTATTCAGAAAAATGATGCAGTTTTCTTTTCAATTTATAGCACTGAATCTTTGGAAAATAATAAAAAATTAAAAAAAACACCATTTTTTGACCATAAGATATCAAAATATCACTCATTTTATATAAAATCTAATAGTAAAAAATTTCAAGAAAAAAACATTTGAGAAGAATCCTAAAATTGGGGTGCAACTAACACCCTAGTCCAAAAAAATGAAGGCCCTAGGAACCTTGTGAGTTCAGTACCCACAAGATCAAATTGAAGAACTTGAGGGTTCTATGTCTAATGATCCTTCATGTTCCACTGTGCCTACTAAATGAATATAGTTCATTTTCTAAACATATAAAACACGGCTCAATGCATAAGGTTCTTACCGGTTGAGATATGAGATAAGTAGAGATGCTATATTCATGATTTGAACCAAATTCTGTGGTTCATCAGTAGGTGCAATAGCACGAGATCATCTAACTTAGAATACTCAAGTTCATCCGTTGAATCTTGTGTAGTACCGAACTAGGCCACTAAGATCAGTTTTTCATTTTTCTGCTTGTTCAAGCATTGATTGGCTGATCCGGGAATTGCTTTTTCTTATATTCTAGGCAATACATGTCATATTAACTAATTTAACTAACTTGCACAATCTAATCAAATTAGGTAAATAGCTCTTATATTAAGTACAAGAGGAGTATCTAATATTGCAGTGGGAAAGAGATAGCAGATATGGATGTTTCCATATCTCAAACATACTCTGAAGTTTGAATCAAATGATGGCATAGGTTTCACTACCTTGTCAAAAGAGGTACATATAAATGATTATTCTCTTCTCATAATAATATAAAGTTACAAACATGATATATATCTGTGTGTAAGAAAACCCATCTGGCCGTGGTTTTCTTTCCATCAACTGGTTGATTGATTATTAATGAGCAACCTATTTCAATGATGAAGATTTGGAGGTAAATCTAACAAACAAGTATCTGGCTCCATTTCAAGACCATCATCAGCTTCATTCCTTTCTAATATTTACAAATACTACACATCACTCTTTTGTCAGAGTGTATGATAACTTTAAGAGTAAAAGTGGTAGTCCTTGGCTTTAATTATGATTGCCCTCAGTCCTCCAATAGGTGCTACCATCATTAAGCTCACTCCAAGCAGAATGCAAATCTGAAATTAATCCATTAAATTTCATATATTAATCAAAAAGGACAAATGATTCACAACTTCAAAAGAAAAATTCAAAAATCCCAACTTACCCAGTTAGTCCACCAAGACAAGCTAAATCTCTTTGGATTGCGGATTGTGAGCCATATTATGCAAGGCAGCTGAAAGTTGAAAGAATGTGAATTGTTAAACCAAATGTTAATACTCAGGAGAGAGATCTTACTAGATTCAACTTTTTCACACGTTTGAGACTCACAAAGTATGTTGTTGGGGCAAAAGCAAATCCTCCCAGAAATCCCATGAGACCATTGAAGAATGGGAAGGTGATAGCAATAAACATTGTGGACGCTACAATATGAAAGGATATCAATGTACAGTAACAAATCAAGGCAAATCCATCAGAGATGTTATATAAAGTATAAACCCCTAAGAGTTGTACTCACCCACATACACATTACGCACGACAAAACGAAGAAATTTAGTAGGTCTCAATTTCATTTTCGTTACCAACATGGTTTCGATCATGTCAAACACTGCCATTGAATAAATCTAAATCAAGAAACACAGAACAACCAGAAATATATTACTTTAGGATAAAACATGGAGAGCTTTGCAGTAAGTAGAAGGAATCACAAATAGCAAAGTAATGTGTGTGCATATCTTCATAACCTGATAGCTTCCAATTAAATGGATTACGACGAATAAATTAGCCATAGCAATAAGCCATGCTGGTTTCTCTAATGCGATGAGAATATTGTAGCGGGCATCCTTATTTTCAAAACAGCGGGCATCCAGATTTCCAAAAACCCTATAACCAATGAGCGCAACTGGGAAGTAGCACAGAGCCACGACTATATAGGCAACAACAACTCCTCTCCACATAGGAACCTTGGATGGTTTCTCTGGTGAGGATGGGAGTGTTGCTTGGATTTCCAGCACCACGTTGTGCCCAGCATAGGCAAAAGCCACATTGCCAAGGGAATTAAAAAAGTTTAACACATTCACTGCAGGACTATGATGTGACCTGCAATAATAACCAACACTGTCTACAATACCAGGTTTTAAGCATGCTGCCCAGGCAACTGTACAATAACTGTAGGACAGAAAAAATAGAACAAATCAAACATTACTGATTGTGTGGTTCTATATGTCTAATCAATGGAAGCTACAAAGATAAAAGAAGGGACATAGATGCACATACCTAAAGGACATGATTGCTGCCGCCAAAGATACACTAGAAATAGCATTGAAGTTGGGGAGATGGGATAGTACAAAGTGAGCAGAGGAGAAAATCATAATGAAATAAGATAATTTGATCTTATTGCAGTGGGGACAGACGGTGTCGTGGAACTTCAGCAATGACTGTCCTCCAGCGACCATGTAGACAATGCTCACACCAACTTCAACAAGAAGTTGTTGAGGCACCACAATGTAGAGGCCCAACTTATCACCAAAAGCATACTGTCCCAATTCATGGTATCTATCAAAACGCCTTCCCGGAACCATTTCATGCATCTCCACCATTTGCCAAAGAGTATACAGTGTAATGATCCACGAGAGGACTAGTACAGTCACACCAGGACCCCTGCATAGAAACAATATTGCAATCAGAAAATCGACAAACGGTATGCACAAGTGTTGCTTGAATATCTGCAAGAATTTTTTTGGTTGCGTGATGACGTGATGAGATGAGGTTGGAAAAGTAGTAGAGAAATGGAGCTGAAATTAATGGCATTTGGGTTTGAATAATACTCTTACCATCCTAGGGCGGACATGTCAAAAGGGAAACCGAGTACAGCAGCTCCGACAATGGCCGTAACGTTGTGGAAAACAGAGTAATACCATTTTGCATCCCTTGAAGAAGTAACCGGAAGCAAATGAGCAAATTCCCTCTGAGTCGCTGATCTTTCATCAACCTATTCGATATATTAGCATAAATGAACGCACAATTCATCTAATTCAGAACTCAGAAGAGCAGAGGTATGTAGCGTAAGAACAGATATGCACTAAATCAGAACAAGTTAAAAAAAAAAGGCCAATTTTGGTTGAATGTGAGTGAGGGTGTTTTCCATTCCAATGCTTAGTATTACCAGAAGCAAACAACGCACTCGGCCTCCCAAACTTTTGGGCGCATGTATTTAACCCTTAATATCATTTTTTTTTCTTTGCCAGCAAATTATCGACCACGACATTCACTTTTTATGACACCACGTGGTTGAGGGATTAAAAGTCAAATAGCGAGCAGTTTTTTTTTTGGGAAAATTACATCTTGTCCCATCTCAAACAAAAATAAAAAAATAAAAAAATGATACATTCAAATTTTAAAATTACCAACAAGTCTCATTGACAACTCCATATACTTGTCATTGACAAGTCTAGGGTGTCATTAACAAGTTTATGAGACTTGTTGGTAATTTTGATATCTAAAGGGACCATTTTTTATATTTTTTTTCTTAAAATCTGAATGTAATTTTCTCTATTTTTTTTCAGTTTCTTTTTCTCTTCTACGATGCCTGAATGAAAATAACTCGAAAGTTTCGCAAATAGTGCACTTTGTTTATATTGGTTAAACATTATTCAAATGGAAGATGATTGTTTCAATAATTAAAGTACTTACATCACGAATAAATTATAATGATGTTAATTAGAAAAAATAAATTACAGATAGTTTTTTTTATTTAATTATGAATAAATAAAATAAACCTTGCGACTAAAAAAATGTATAAATATAATTAAATTAATTTTATTTATTTATTTTAAATTTATTATTACATTATCTTAATAAATAATTTAAATAATAATAACTCTAAAATTTATTAATAAACTTTTGTTCCCAATAATTTTTTTTTAATTACTCACTTGTTATGAGGAGTGGAAAACCTTTTAACGTTCTTAATTTTGAAGTGATTAATCTCAAGTCTAAAGCATCTTGAAAATACCATTAATAAAAAAGCAAGTCTGATTACGTCCCTTGCTTACTTCAGATTACTTGTTTACCTCACATTATGATTATTAGGGGTGTTTAAATTCGGGACCGGGACTGAGATCCACCACTCCCGGTCCCGATTTTTGGCCGGGATGCAAATTGTATCCCTGTCCCGGTAATCCCAGGCGGGACCGGGATCAAACCGGGAATTCCCGTTTTTTTAAAAAAAAATTAAATTTAAAAATTATTATTATTTTAATTAAATTTTCTATAATCTAGTGTTTAAAGTAATTATTTAACATCTAATAAGGCCATAATAATCACACAAATTGATCTAGAATTGAAGAATAGCATTTTATTATTATTATTATTATCACCTTCATCATTTTTATTATTATTTTTATACATTATATAGTAGGATCAGTATCACGATATATATAGTTTAACTCCAACTAAGCATGTGATACACATTTTATCAAATGGTAACTTAAATTATGGGATAAAAAATACAAAAATAAAACAATAACTTAATTTTTAAAAAAAAAATTTAAAAATAAAAATAAAAAAACCGGGACCAGGATCACAACATGTGTGACCGGTCCCGGTCCCGGGTCCCATAGATCCCAGTCCCAGCTAGGACGAGAAATTCCCGGGATCAAAATGTCCGGGACCGGGACCGGACAACCGGGACCGGGACACTTTAAACACTCTTAATAATTATTACCAGAAGACACAAGAAGAGGAAGGTAAAGGGGTTCGTCAGAAACCGTTGAGTAAACACACACACACATTGATAGAGATTCTCACTATATATATATATATATATATTCCTTCGTTTTATTTTTTAGAATAAATTAAAGTTTAAGAAAATTGAAGAAAAGTATAATAGAAGCAAACCAAAGGAAAAGGGAGTTAAATGAAATGAAAAGAAAAGAAAAGATGAAAGTGTGGGAAGGCCTGTTACAGTGATGGCGGTAGAGGCAGCATAAGAGTCGTCGCTTGGTTGTTGAGTTCCCATATTTGCAGATCACTACCTCAGATATGCAGCAGATGAGAAAACATGCCTCTTATATATATAACACAGTTTTGACTCTTTTTTGTTTGACTTTTGTTTAGAATTTTTTTGGTGATAATTTTATTTGATAGAATTTGAAATACGCAACACAACACTGTCAAATGTGATTATCAAATTCCATGGAAGAATTCTAGCCAGGTGATTGGTTTGACAGACTTCTCTTCTCTGTTCTCTCCAATAAGCAGACGGTCTATTCTAATGACACAATTTCCAGGCAACATGTATACAATATAGGTAACAATATAATAAGCTTTTGAAGACAGCTGCGGAGATGCAAGAACTTTCAGGCTATTTGATATGGAAGCTTCCAGGATTAGGGGATTGAATGACACAGTAGTTGCAGTTCAAAGGTTTCTTAGGACATTGTCAACTGTTAGGAGAAAATTTCTTTATAGAAAGGATATAAAATAAGAAAGAAAGCACATGGAAAAACAATACAGCTGGAATGAATTAAACTTGTCAATATCGTCACTCCGGCATACTGGCCATGGACAACGACAACTGAAGGTTCATCACGGCGTTCTTGGATATGTTCATAGTTAATAATGTCAGCAGTGTCATCATCCAGAATACAGCTGATGGTATAATTCCTGCTTAAAAATTTAAAAAGAAAAAGATAACTACGATGAGGCAAAGTGTATAAAATAAAGTGAAAAGAATAATGACAAGAGATAGATGCAAGTTCGTGGTAATCGAGGATTTGATAAGATGAAACCTATTCAGAAACAATAATGATGTAGACACAAAACATACGTATGGATGGATAAATAAATCACGTACCTCAACTTTTATTTAGAAGGTTTCGTCACCTTGCTGATAATACGACAAGACCAATAATTGCTCCAGATTAGGATATATCAAAAATGAAACGACCTGACACTATATATTCAGGTTAAAATCGGATCGATTATTAGTTTATATAATATGAAAATTAATTCATATAATAAGCAAAAGAGTTAAAGAACAAGGTTGAGATGAAGCAAAGACAATTTATGAGAATTAACCTCGGGATGAAGCTGAAAAATTCTAAAATATATATGCAGGATGAAGGAGCGAGACGAACAGTGTTAAATAAATTTTCAATAGTTTTAGACCATTAAACATTGATAGGGACAAATCAAATTGAAAATAGATTATCATATAAGAGTAATATATAATAAATTAACAAAACATTAAGATTTTTATATGATACCAAAAACTATAATAAATAAATAAATTGAATAATACTCAAATATAAATTCAAACCTTTTACGCATAAACAAAATAAAAATCCGATTTCATCTGATGCAAATTTTAAAAAGTTGTGATTATAATATCGAATAATTGAAATTTGTTTAACAATCAAATTGCCATCTAATGAAATCAATTCTTCGCCTGCCAGACCGGATCGAACGGCTCATCATTATGCAGGTCATCATCAAACGAAACAAAGAATTTGAAAAATATTCTGATCAGTAAAGAGCTATATATGCGACTATACGAGGGATTTGGTGGGAAATGAGAAATTTTATAAGTTAGATTTAAAAATATACGAAAAGAGGGGTTATAAAATTTTAATAAGGAGAGGTTGTAAAATAAAAAAGTATGAAAAATTAATTAAAATTTTAAATAAAAAATTCATTTTTTTAAAATATGGTAAAAAGATAAACAACAGAAGAAATTAAAACAGCAGCCATCGGAATTTTATCGACGCATGGGTCAAAGTTCTTGCTTTCTCGTCAAGTTTCTAACAAGAATGAAAACATTCTTTGAAGTTCTTAAGATAATAAGTAAAATTAATAGATAAAGAATGGATTAAGATGATAGAGATTTTGGGGGGGAGCTACGACACAACAACCACCCACGTATGGTTGTGGGTGCTTGTTGTGTCAAACTATGAATTAAATCGGGAAATTAACATCAAGACATAAAGAAATGGAGAAAAAGGGAAAAAAATTAAAGAACTATGGTTGATATGTGGATGACAGGAAAAAGATGAGTTAGGACGAGGGAAATGCACAAAGAAAATGATAAGTGTGGCACTTGAGAGTTTGAGACCTATGTCACTTTAAATATAAGAATGGATGCATTCATGCATCAAATATAATGAAGTAGACCTAGCATGCATGACATACATGCCAAAATTTTAAATTCATTGAATATATTAAACAGGCACGCCAAATGCAAAAAATTAGATATGATATGTATCAAATACACATTGAATTTTAAATTTATCTAAATGTATCGAATGGATGTATCAAATGCAGTGAATTTAAATTTTAAAATTATCTTATATACTTCAAATACACTCACATTTTCAAATTCAATTAATGATATTTATGAAGAATTGATGAGTTCATATTATTAATGAACAGTAGTTATTAGGGGCAAAATTATTTGAGGGCCATGATGCAAGTTCCCTAGTTATCACAATTCTGCATCCAATTGTACTCAATTTATATCTGGTGGGGACACCAACCTCCTCTTTTAATCCTCTATTTCTTCTCCAGTATTATATTACATATGAAAATCACATCCCCCCCCCCCTCAAATTGCTTGGACAGATAATCCCTTCCACATTCTAAAATTGCTTGCATTTTGACATGCGTTCCAAATTACTAATCCGATTCTTAATATAAAACATATTTGGAGAGTAGTTAATCTCGACCTAAGTATAAGACATAGTTTTTATATTTGTCAGTCTATTCCTAATTAATCCCTCTTTTCAAGAATAATCAAGGAGGAGAGGGAATGAAAGACAATGATATTTTAGACAATACATGTTATATTAACTAATTTAACTAACCTCCTTAATCTAATTAAATTAGGTAAATATATCTTATATCAAGGATAAGAGGAGTATCTAATATTGCAGTGGGAAAGAGAAAGCAGATATGGATGTTCCCATATCTCAAACCTACTCTGAAGTTTGAATCAAAGGATGGTATAGGTATCACTCCCTTGTCAAAAGAGGTACACATAAATGATTATTCGCTTCTGATAATAATAGAAAGCTACAAACATGACATATATCTGAGTAAGAAAACCCCTCTGGCCATGGTTTTCTTTCCATCAACTGGTTGATAGATTATTAATGAGCAACCTATTTCAGTGGTGAAGATTTGGAGGTGAACTCTAACAAACAAGTCACCCCATTTCAGGACCATCATCAGCTTTATTCCTTTCTATTTACATATGCTACACATCACTCTTTCATCAGAGGGAATGTTAACTTTAAGAGTAAAGACGGTAACCCGTGGCTGGAATTATGATTTCGCACAATCCTCCAATAGGTGCTACTATCGTTAAGCTCACTCCAAGCACAATACAAATCTGAAATTAATCCATTTAATTCAATATATTAATCAAAAAGGACAAATGATTCATAACATCAAAAGAAAAATTCACAAATCCCAACATACCCAGTTAGTCCACCAAGACAAGCTAAATCTCTTTGGATTACGGATTGTGAGCCATATGATGCAAGGCAGCTGAAAGTTGAAACAACATGAATTGTTAAACCAAATGTTAATCCTCAGAAGAAGATCTTACTAGATTCAACTTTTCAAGCCTTTAAGACTCACAAAGTATGTTGTTGGGGCCAAAGCAAATCCTCCGAAAAATCCCATGAGACCATTGAAGAATGGGAAGGTGATAGCAATAAACATCGTGGACGCTGCAATATGAAAGGATATCAATGTACAGTAACAAATCAAGGCAAATCCATCAGAGATGTTATATAAAGTATAAACCCCTAAGAGCTGTACTCACCCACATACACATTACGCACGACAAAACGAAGAAGTTTAGTAGGTCTGAATTTCATTTTCGTTACCAACATGGTTTCAATCATGTCAAACATTGCCATTGAATAAATCTAGATCAAGAAACACAGAACAACCAGAAATATATTGCTTTAGGATAAAACATGGAGAGCTTTGTAGTAAGTAGAAGGAATCACAAATAGCAAAGTAATGTGTGTGCATATCTTCATAACTTGATAGCTTCCAGTTAAATGGATAACAACGAATAAATTAGCCATAGCAATAAGCCATGCTCGTTTCTTTAATGTGATGAGAATATTGTCGCCGACCCGATTTCCAAAAACCCTATAACCAATGAAAGCAACTGGGAAGTAGCACAGAGCCTCGATTATATAGGCAACAACAACTCCTCTCCACATAGGAACCTTGGATGGTTTCTCTGGTGAGGATGGGAGTGTTGCTTGGATTTCCAGCACCACGCTGTGCCCAGCATAGGCAAAAGCCACATTGCCAAGGGAATTAAAAAAGTTTAACACGTTCCCTGCAGGACTATGATCTGACCGGTAATTATAGTCAACATTGTCTACAATACCATGTTTTAAGCATGCTGCCCAAGCAATTGTACAATAACTGCAGGACAGAAAAAAATAGAACAAATCAAACATTACTGATTGTGTGGTTCTATATATCTAATCAATGGAAGCTGCAAAGATAAAAGAAGGGACATAGATGCTTATACCTAAAGGACATGATTACAGCCACCAAAGATACACCAAAAATAGCATTAAAGTTGGGGAGATGGGATAGTACAAATTGAGCAGAGGCGAAAATCATAATGAAATAAGACAATTTGATCTCATCGCAGCTGGGACAGACGATGTGGAGGAACATCCACAATGATTGTCCTCCAGTGATCATATAGACAATGCCCACACCAACTTCAACAAGAAGTTGCTGAGGCACCACAATGTAGAGGCCCAGCTTATCACCAAAAGCATACTGTCCCAGTTCATGGTATCTGTCAAAACGCCTTCCCGGAACCATTTCATGCATCTCCACCATTTGCCAAAAAGTATACAGTGTAATGATCCACGAGAGGACCAGTGCAGTCACACCAGGTCCCCTGCATAGAAAAAATACTGTAATAAGAAAATCGTCAAACACTTGGTATTCACAAGTGTTGCTTGAATATAAGCAAGAGTTTTTTTGGTTGGGTGATGACGGGATTAGATGAGGTTGGAAAAATAGCAGAGAAATGGAGCTGAATTTAATGGAATTTGGGTTTGAATAATACTCTTACCATCCTAGGGCGGACATGTCATAAGGGAGACTGAGTATACCAGCTCCAACAATGGCCGTAACGTTGCGGAAAACAGAGTAGTACCATTTTGCATCCCTTGAAGAAGTAACCGGAAGCCAATCAGCAAGTTCCCTCTGAGTCGCTGATCTTCCATCAACCAGTTTGATATATTGGCATGAATGAACACACTATTCATCTTATTCAGAACTCAGAAGAGCAGAGGTACGTAACGTAAGAACAGGTATGCAATGAATCAGAAAAAGTTAAAAAAAAAGGCCAATTTTGGTTGAATGTGAGTGAGGGTGTTTTCCATTCCAATGCTTAGTCTTACTTTTGGGCGCAAGTAATTAACCCATAATATCATTTTTTTTTCTTTGCCGGCAAATTATCGACCACGGCATTCACTTTTTACGATGCCACGTGGTGTAGGGATTAAAAGTTAAATAAGGAGCGGATATTTTTTTGAGAAAATTACATTTTACTTGGATGGGAAGAAAAATTAGGAGGGAAGAAAAAGAGGGTAGGGAAAATGGAAAGAAGAGAAAATTGGAAAGAAAATGTCATCACCTCTTTTACTTGAATGGACCAGCGAAAATAGGGCGGGAGGAAAATGAGCAAATATCTAAAAGACTCAAACATCTTTATCCTTATATCAAAATGTATCATGTTTAAAATCAAATCAAATATCACAATAATTTAAAATCAAAATATTTGGTAAGGTGAATTTACTCAAAATTCAAAATGATAGTATTAAATTTCAAGGATTTAATATCAAGCCATGATTTTAAGAAAAAAAAATAATGTGATTAAGTAAGAATAAATAAATATGTTGAAATTAATTTCTAAGAAAATATTTATTTATACAACAACCACCCACGTATGGTTGTGGGAGCTTGTTGTGTCAAACTATGAATTAAATGGGGAAATTAACATCAAGACATAAAGTAATGGAGAAAAGGCAAAAAATTAAACAACTATGGTTGATATGTGGATGACAGGAAAAAGATGAGTTAGGACGAGGGAAATGCACAAAGAAAATAATAAGTGGTGCTTGAGAGTTTGAGACCTATGTCACTTTAAATATAAGAATGAATACATCAAATACAATGAATTAGACGTAGCATGTATGACATTCATCCCAAATTTTTAAATTCATCGAATATATTAAATAGGCATGCCAAATACAATGAATTAGACCTATTATGCATCAAATGCACATTAAATTTTAAATTTATCTAGATGTATCAAATGGATGTATCACATGCAGTGAATTTAAATTTTAAAATCATCTTATACACTTCAAATACACTCACATTTTCAAATTCAATTAATGATATTTATGAAGAATTGATGAGTTGATATTATTAATGAACAGTAGTTATTGGGGGCAAAATTATTTGAGGGCCATGATGCATGTTCCCTAGTTATCCCAATTCTACATCCAATTGTACTCCATTTATATGTGGTGGGGACACCAACCTCCTCTTTTAATCCTCTATTTCTTCTGCAGTATTCTGAATACATATGAAAATTACATTTTTACCCCTCAAATTGCTTGGACAGATAATCCCTGCCACATTCTAAAATTGCTTGCATTTTTACATGCTTTCCAAATTACTCATCCGGTTCTTAATATAAAATATATTTAGGGAGTTAATCTTGATCCTAAATATAACACATAGTTTTTATATTTGTCAATATTTTCCTAATTAATCCCTATTTTCAAGAATAATCAAGGAGGAGAGGTGATAACTCCCCATTTTTAATGTATTTGAGACACATTTTGATATAATTTGGGAGTTATCAATGCTAATTTAAGATGATTTTCTTGAGATTTTATAAGATATCAAGTTGGTGCATTATTTGGGGATTTTATTTTAAATATTCTAATTTTCAATATTTTGAAGAAAAAAATAATAAAATAAAATGATGCCATATTATATCTATTTTGTTTTTTGTTTTATGTTAGTTTTTGTTATTATTATTAAATAGTTTTTCCCGCTTAGGTGAGCAGGTGACGTGGTTTTGGGCTAGGGAAGTCGAATCATTGGATCAAACTAATTGAAAGCCACGTACTGGAGAGGTCATGACAGCATTTTGGGCTGAATGGGAAATTGGAAGAGCAACAGGACACGACAGCGTTTTGGGCAATTTGGAAAAGTGGGAGAATTGGAGACCTAAACTTATATAGGTAGAGGCGATGGACTGAAGAAGGGGGAGCTGAATGAAAAAGAAACAGAGGAGCCGCACAGAAAACAGCAGTCATCTTCATCTATCGAGAGAGAGAGAGGAGCATCAGTTGGAGGTTCCGGACCTGGGGAGGCTCCATTAGCTTCTGGTTCATCTTCTTGTTCCCCAGGTCCGACGAGCTCGAGGTGTGAAGGGCGGCTGGTCTTGGAGAGCGAGAACAGAGCGGAGTAAAGGGAGCCGGAAACACTGTAGATTCATCTTCTTGAGGAGCCACGCATTGGAGCAGCGATGGTGGACGAAGCTGAACACTGTTGAAGCCATGATTCTGTCTTTTCTCTCTTCTTCGACATTGAGCTGAACTGAAAGGGAGAAGATAGTAACAGTGCTTTAATCTATTCTCATTTCCTTCACTCTAGACTCTGATGGATTTTGGTGGCTCTTGGGCTGATTTGCTGCTGCGATGTATTGGGTTTAAAGCCATGTATGCCTAATTATTTTGAACCTAGAGTAGTTATGAACTGATTTAAGGATTTGAGTATGTATTAACTAATTAATTTGTGTTTAGTATTATTTTTGTTTACTTAATTTGTTCTGTTTTGTCTACTTAATGTTTGATCACCATTAAGTATGAAATTGGGAAATTTAGATTATCCTTGGGAGAGGGATCTTAATTAATTAGACCATAAGATTAAGTAATGTGGGATTAGAATTTATTCTAATTTGTCAATAGAATATGAATATACCTATTGGACCCATATAATCACATTAGAGTGAATTTGGACATTTATTGCCTCTTGAGTAAATTAGTTAGGGATAACAATTTTAACTTGAGAGAGGAGTATAAGTGATTGGAAGATACTTATATTCATTTAAACTCTAGATTAACAATTCAATATTAAGTGCTTTTAATTGGATAAATACATGCTCTAAAACTTAAACAAGGGATTAGCCACTCTAGGTTGTTTTTATCAATTGAAATCTTTAAATCATTATATTTGTTTCTTTTGCATTTGCTTAAATTGTCTTTCAATCTCTTCCTTTGATTTGCTCAACTTAAATGAAAATGAGAATTTTAATGCCTAATTATCTATTACCTTGGATCTCTGTGGGATGACCTTGATTTGCTACTATACTATTTCAACGACCCGTACACTTGTGGTGCATATTTAAAATTTAGTAGCATCAAGTTTTTGGCGCCGTTGTCAGGGATTCAAAGCAATTGGTGATTAGAATTAGAAATCCTTTAGTAATTTAAGCTTGAGCTTTGTGAATATTTTTATTTTGTTTTCTTGTGTGTGATTTGCTTTATTTTCATTGTTTCTTGTTTGTCTTTGAAAAAAAAAATGGATCATTCACATCATTCATTTGGCTCAACTAGTGATAAATTGGCATATCTTGGTTCTTTATTAGGAATGCATGTGGATGGAATGAGACAAGAAAATACAAATGCTAGTTGGATTGAAAATGTTGATTCTTCTCCTTATAATTGCTTTTCTTGTGTTTATTGTGGAGAAAGTCATTCACATGAGCATTGTCCATATGTCAATCCTATTCACTATGTGAGAGATGATTTCACTAGGAATCAAACTTGTTTTGATCATTCTTTTTGTTCTAGTGAAAGTTTTGAGCAACAAAATTCTTGGGATTCACATTTTAGCCATTATTCAAAAGAAATTCCCCCATCTTTTCACTCTCATCCTCATTTTGAAGAAAACACCTTTGAATATAAAGAAAAGTCTAATTTAGAAAGGTTATTTGAGGAGTATGCGGAATCAGTAGAGAGGTTTAGTAGAGAGCAAAAGGAAATTAGAACTGAAGTTGAGTCAAGTGTCCAAAATATTGGAGTTTATGTGAATCAAATTATTTCATCTATTGAAAATATGACTCAAGCTAATTCCTTAAGCATGATTGCCACTTCTTGTGTTGATGATGATCATTGTGAGGAAATTGAAGATGTGCAATTACATGAGACTTTTGATAATGGGAAAAATGAATGTGAGCCTGAAATTAATTTGGAAGAGAATAGTATGTGTGCAATTGAGGTTCCGGTTGAAGAGCCTAATCTTTATGACTTTGATGTTGAGGTTAGTGGAAAGATCCCAAGAGTTGTTGGTCATGACTCTCCTATTGACTCTTTGACTATTACTGATGAGAGCCAAGTAGATTTTATGGGATGCTCTAAATTTTTGGAAATTCCTAAATCTGTTTGCAAAGATGTTCATGTTGTGCTTTACTTGAATTCAGTGAAAATTTGTACTTTAAAATTGTCTATGATTGAAGAAGTACAAGTAATTCACTTGAAAGATCATTTGTTATGTCTGAAACCTTGTTGCTTGAAAAGAAATGAAGACAAGGTAATCATAGTGCTTCTTGGGAGGCAACCCAAGGTTCAGTTTGATATTTTGTTTTGATTTTGTAGGATTTTGGTAGCCCCTGATGATGTATTCCACTTTGGTAGCCTCAAGGAAGGGCATTCAAGAGCACAAGACGAGGATTGAGAGGGGAGTTTCCTTCTACTTTTCCTTGATTTGTTTAATTGATAGATGATAACATGTTCTGGATATGAGTGCTGGATATAGTCTATCTTTGCATGTGATTGATATTTGTTATTGACTATTGAGTTGAGTGGTGGCACTTGTGAGTTGTGCTCAATTGGTGAAATTTGAGATCTTTGAAGCTTTTGCTATCCCTACTCTTGGACATGGTTATGTCTTCATATCTATTACTTAGGGTTACTTGTTCACATTGAGGACAATGTGACATTTAAGTGTGGGGGTGGAGGATACCATTGATTTTGCATGACTTGTCCTCAATTTTGAAAAATTTCTTTGATTTTGCACATAAATAGAAAAATTTTGAACAAAAAAATTTTGTTTTTCATGGAAGATTGGGTTTTACTTGTGAACATTGACAAAGTTGGTTTGATTTGAATTTGAAAAGGATTGAGTTTATTTAGAATTCAGTTCTATTTTCTTGGAATATTAGTAGATAGGCAAAGAATTTGGTTTGGATAATTGACTTTAGGATGTTAAAAAACCGGTGAAAAACTTGAGCCTAAATATTCATTTCTTTCAAGAGGGAGTACACTTATTGTGATTTTATCTCTAGAACTTGTCTTGAATCTCCTTTGAAGCTTAAAAATCCTTTTGCATACACAAAGATGATTTAGGCATTCATTTCATAGCTAGTTTGGCCAAATGTCTATCCTTGCCACATGAAAATCCTTTGTTTTACCCCATTTGAGCCTTACTTTGTTTTAAAAAGAAAATTGCATAGAGTAAATAGCCCTTTGTTTGAGAAATGCAATTTTTATATCTTTTCTTTCCCATTCATTTGCTACTTTGGTTAGTGCTAAGTAAAACAATTTTAGAAAAGAGTGAAGGGATTGGAAAATCCATTATGTGAGTTGTGTGGATACTTGAAAAAAAAATGAAATAGAAAGAAAAAAAAAGATAGAAAGAAAGGTGTAAAAAAAACAAAGAGAGAAAAACGAAAAAAAGAGAGAAATATGAAAAAAAAAACAAGAAAAAGAATAATAATAGAAAAAAATAGAAATGAAAAAAAAATGGAAGAAAGAAAGAAAAAAAAAATAGAGAGATTGTTGAGTTCAATATAATAAAGGTTTTTTTTTGTGTAAGTGAGTTTGTTTCTTTTAAGTGGATATTCCTTCATTCTTAATGAATTTCATTGAGTTACTTAGCACTATTAAAGTATTTCTTTATACCATTTCACTACTTTCATTTCATTATCCTATCCTATTCATTACAACCTTTAGAAAAGTCCTTTTGATTTGTGTGAGCAAGGGGATCATGTAGTAGAGATGGAGATAATAAACAAGCTTATGGTAGATGGGTTGCAATAAGTGGAAGAGAGTGAAACACAAGCCTTTTATATTGTCTTGAGGGAAGAGTGCAAACACTTCACTTGTGAGGAACATTCTATTGTCATTTATCCTTGCTAAATTACTTGCATTTCTACTTACATTTTTAGAAGGTGGAAAAGAATTTCAAGAAAGCTTCATTCTTGAAAATTTGAATTAAATCCAATTTTGTAGTGTTTCATTTGAGAATCTTGCTTCCATGATTTTCTTTGGTTTGATGTTTTGAAATCTTGAGGACAATGGTGTTTTAGACAATACATGTCATATTAACCAATTTAACTAACTTAATCAATCTAATCAAATTAGGTAAATATGTCTTATATCAAGAACAAGAGGAGTCTCTAATATTGCAGTGGAAAAGAGAAAGTAGATATGAATGTTCCCATATCTCAAACATTCTCTGAAGTTTGAATCAAAGGATGGCATAGGTTTCACTCCCTTGTCAAAAGAGGTACACATAAATGATTATTCGCTTCTTATAATAATAGAAAGCTACAAACATGATATATATCTGTGTAACAAAACCCCTCTAGCCATGGTTTTCTTTCCATCAACTGTTTGATACATTATTAATGAGCAACCTATTTCAGTGGTGAAGATTTGGAGGTAAACTCTAACAAACAAGTCCCTGGCTCCATTTCAGGACCATCATCAGCTTTATTCCTTTCTATTTACATATGCTACACATCACTCTTTCATCAAAGGGAATGTTAACTTTAAGAGTAAACACGGTAGCTCTGAGCTGTAATTATGATTTGCCACAATCCTCCAATAGTTGCTACTATCATTAAGCTCACTCCAAGCACAATGCAAATCTGAAATTAATCCATTCAATTCAATATATTAATCAAAAAGGACAAATGATTCATAACATCAAAAGATAAATTCACAAATCCCAACATACCCAGTTAGTCCACCAAGACAAGCTAAATCTCTTTGGATTGCGGATTGTGAGCCATATCATGCAAGGCATCTGAAAGTTGAAACAACATGAATTGTTAAACCAAATGTTAATCCTCGGGAGAGAGATCTTACTAGATTCAACCTTTTCAAGCGTTTGAGACTTACAAAGTATGTTGTTGGGGCCAAAGCAAATCCTCCGAAAAATCCCATGAGACCATTGAAGAATGGGAAGCTGATAGCAATAAACATTGTGTACGCTGCAATATGAAAGGATATCAATGTACAGTAACAAATCAAGGCAAATCCATTGGAGATGTTGTATATAGTATAAACCCCTAAGAGTTGTACTTACCCACATACACATTACGCACGACAAAACGAAGAAATTTAGTAGGTCTGAATTTCATTTTCGTTACCAACATGGTTTCAATCATGTCAAACACTACCATTGAATAAATCTAGATCAAAAAACACAAAACAACCAGAAATATATTGCTTTAGGATAAAACATAAAGAGCTTTGCAGTAAGTAGAAGGAATCACAAATAGCAAAGTAATGTGTGTGCATATCTTCATAACCTGATAGCCTCCAGTTAAATGGATAACGAAGAATAAATTAGCCATAGCAATAAGCCATGCTGGTTTCTTTAATGTGAAGAGAATATTGGCATCGACCCGATTTCCAAAAACCCTATAACCAATGAAAGCAACTGGGAAGTAGCACAGAGCCACGATTATATAGGCAACAACAACTCCTCTCCACATAGGAACCTTGGATGGTTTCTGTGGTGAGGATGGGAGTGTTGCTTGGATTTCCAACACCACGTTGTGCCCAGCATAGGCAAAAGCCACATTGCCGAGGGAATTAAAAAAGTTTAACACGTTCCTTGCAGTAGTATGATGTGACCTGTAATTATAGTCAACATTGCCTACAACACCATGTTTTAAGCATGCTACCCAGGCAATTGTACAATAACTGCAGGACAGAAAAGAATAGAACAAATCAAACATTACTGATTGTGTGGTTCTATATATCTAATCAATAGAAGCTACAAAGATAAAAGAAGGGACATAGATGCTTATACCTAAAGGACATGATTGCCGCCGCCAAAGATACACCAGAAATACCATTGAAGTTGGGGAGATGGGATAGTACAAATTGAGCAGAGGCGAAAATCATAATGAAATAAGACAATTTGATCTCATCGCAGTCGGGACAGACGGTGTTGTGGAACATCCGCAATGAATGTCCTCCAGCTATCATATAGACAATGCCCACACCAACTTCAACAAGAAGTTGCTGAGGCACCACAATGTAGAGGCCCAGCTTATCACCAAAAGCATACTGTCCCAGTTCATGGTATCTGTCAAAACGCCTTCCCGGAACCATTTCATGCATCTCCACCATTTGCCAAAAAGTATACAGTGTAATGATCCACGAGAGGACCAGTGCAGTCACACCAGGTCCCCTGCATAGAAAAAATACTGTAATAAGAAAATCGACAAACACTTGGTATTCACAAGTGTTGCTTGAATATAAGCAAGAGTTTTTTTGGTTGGGTGATGACGGGATTAGATGAGGTTGGAAAAATTGCAGAGAAATGGAGCTGAGATTAATGCAATTTGGGTTTGAATAATACTGTTACCATCCTAGGGCGGACATGTCATAAGGGAAACTGAGTACACCAACTCCAACAAGTGCCGTAACGTTGTGGAAAACAGAGTAGTACCATTTTGCATCCCTTGAAGAAGTAACCGGAAGCCAATCAGCAAGTTCCCTCTGAGTTGCTGATCTTTCATCAACCTGTTCGAAATATTGGCACAAATGAACGCACAATTCATCTTCTTCAGAACTCACAAGAGCAAAGGTTCGTAAGGTAAGAACATATATGCAATGAATCAGAAAAAGTTAAAAAAAGAAGTCCAATTTTGGTTGAATGTGAGTGAGGGTGTTTTCCATTCCAATGCTTAGTCTTACTTTTGGGCGCAAGTAATTAACCCATAATATCATATATTTTTTCTTTGCCGGCAAATTATCGACCACGGCATTCACTTTTTACGAAGCCACGTGGTGTAGGGATTAAAAGTTAAATAAGGAGCGGATATTTTTTTGAGAAAATTACATTTTACTTGGATGGGAAGAAAAATTAGGAGGGAAGAAAAAGAGGCGAGGGAAAATGGAAAGAAGAGAAAATTGGAGAGAAAATGTCATCACCTCTTTTGCTTGGATGGACCAGCGAAAATAGGGCGGGAGGAAAATGAGCAAATATCTAAAAGACTCAAACATCTTTATCCTTATATCAAAATGTATCATGTTTAAAATCAAATCAAATCAAATATCACAATAATTTAAAATCAAAATATTTGGTAAGGAGAATTTACTCAAAATTCAAAATGATAGTATTAAATTTCAAGGATTTAATATCAAGCCATGATTTTAAGAAAAAAAAAATGTGATTAATTAATAATAAATAAATATGTTGAAATTAATTTCTAAGAAAATATTTATTTATATATTATAGGAGATTGTTTATATACTTTTTTAGTCTAATATATGATTTTATGAGCCAAATAGAATTTATTAAAATAAGTTAAGAAAAAGAGGAAAAGAGCTATGAGAAAAACTTAAATTAAAATTTATAAAAAAAATGCTAGCAACAGATGGATGAGATGTGGCACAACCACATCAATCATTTTGGATAATTAAAAGCCTACACCCAAACATCCTCTATTTTATTATTCACTTCGGTCCTCTAGGGGTGATGACGTAGTGATGACGTAACGCTGTGAGATCGAGGAGTAGAAATGGAAATAGAGTTTTCTCCTCCAAATCTCTTCAAATTTGGGGAGAAAATGGGGTGAGCCCCACATCCCATTTTTCTCCTCACTTTTCTTTCCTTATCCAAGCAAAAGAAAACCCCTCTCTTTCCCCATTTTCCTCTTCAGTTTTCCTTCCTTCCTCATTTTCCTTCTATCCAAGTAAGGGGTTAGTCTCATCCTAAACAAGAGAAAAAAATGAAAAAAATAATCCCTTAAGATTTTAAAATTACCAACAAATCTCATTGACAACTCCAGGTACTTGTCATTGACAAGTTTAGGGTGTCATTAACAAGTTCATGGAATTTGATTGATGGTAATTTTAAAATCTGAAGGGATTATTTTTATAGTGTTTTTTTGTTTGGGACCTGAATGTACTTTTCTCTTCTTTTTTTTTCAGTTTTTCTTCTACCAAGCCTAAATGAAAATTACTCGAAAGTTTCGCAAATAGTGCACTTTGTTTATATTGGTTAAACATTATTCAAATGGAAGATGATTATTGTTTCAATAATTTAACTATTTACATCACGAATAAATTATAATGATGTTAATTAGAAAAAATAAATTACAGATAGTTTTTTTATTTAATTATGAATTAAAGAAAATAAACCTTGTGACTAAAAAAATTTATAAATATAATTAAATTAATTATATTTATTTATTTTAAATTTATTATTACATTATCTTAATAAATACTTTAAATAATAATAACTCTAAAATTTATTAATAAACTTGTGTTCCCACTATGATTATTATCAGAAGACACAAGAAGCGGAAGGCAAAGGGGAGCCATTGACTAAACACACACAAACACATATATTAATAGAGATTCTCACTATATATATATATATATATTCCTTCGTTTTATTTTTTAGCATAGAAGTTTAGGAAAATTGCAGAAAAGTAGAATAGAAGCAAACCAAAGAAAAAGGGAGTTAAATGAAATGAAAAGAAAAGATAAAGCGTGGGAAGGCATTTTACAGTGTTGGCGGTAGGGGCAGCATGAGAGTCGTCACTTGGTGGTTGAGTTCCCATATATGCAGATCACTAACTCAGATATGCAGTGATCAGAAACATACCTCTTATATATAAACACAGTGTTGACTGTTTTTTATTTGACTTTTCAACACACGGTTTAGAACTTTTTTGGTGATAATTTTATTTGATAGAATTTGAAATCCGCAACACAACAAGGTCAAATGTGAACTTGCCAGGTGATTGGTTTGACTGACTTCGCTTCTCTGTTCTCTCCAATAAGCAGACGGTCTATTATAATGACACAATTTCCAGGCAACATGTATACAAAAAACAATTACTAAAATTAGTTGAAAGTCGAAACCACACACAATTTCCTAGAAATAAGAAACGTGCCACGTGGCATTCTCCTAGCTTCTTTCTATCTTGGACCATAATTAAAAGACAAGATTCTCACTTGACTTGACAGAACTGGGTTCTGGGTTCTCAAGCGATTTTTCATCACAACTCACGAGAGATAGAAACCACATTGGGTATATATATGTCTATATATTAGTGCTTGTGCTCAACATTTGGCATTGACAATATCCGTAACAATATAAAAAAAATTTATGGATGTTTTTGGACGTTAACCCATTAAATAATATGAATGAATACCCGTGAAAATTTTAAAGATAAAGACGCGTAAATATTACTTGAACTTCAAAATTTTAAATTGATTTTGTTGACAATAAGAGTAATGAGATTGACAAAAAGAGTATAACAATTGACAACTTAGGTTTTTAGGAAATTATTGATTTGAGATTTTGAAGTACAAATAGTATTTATGTATCCTTTTTCAAAATTTCAAACTTACATTAATGTAATTATTGAATTACTTATTCAATCTCTCTGCGTATGTGAGAGAGATTCGTCAAGAAGAGACGAAGCTTATCACTTGCATTTTTTGTTGAAACACCACTGCTTAAGTGACATCGCCATGGGGCATTTTCCTTGTGCAACAGCGTGATCCAACGATTTCTTTTGCTGCAAGTTTTCAAATAGTCATGCCCTTTGACACATACCTACCCAGATCCCCAATTTCTTAATTTTATACATTTCAGTCTTCATAGATGAACCACTCTGTTTGGTCATCTTTCCTTCTTTTTCTTTTTGGCCTTGGTTGTTGTTTTCAAAGAAATTAATATCCAGATAACGACGCTATTTTGGTTTAGTTCAAAACGTAACGCCATTTCCCTTGGTTGAAATGCAACCGCCTATATAAGTATTACTCTTAGAGGAAGATGTTCTGGCTACTTAAGCATAAAGTCTCAAATTTGAGCTAATTGTGAATACCAAAAAAGTCTCTTCGAGAATACCCAAAGCTAACGAAGATAGATACATAAAAAAAACTGAGAGCAATCTTTGTATGTCATCTGGCCCAGAGACATACTTTGGAACTGAAGGATTGGGCGTTCCTGAAATTAGTTTGATTCTTTGAGGTATCCACACAAGATTAGAGCACCGTTGTAGAGTCCGATCACGTTTATACAACAGATACACCATCGGAGAAAAG
This sequence comes from Inga leiocalycina, assembly GCA_963242795.1. Taxonomy (NCBI): domain Eukaryota; kingdom Viridiplantae; phylum Streptophyta; class Magnoliopsida; order Fabales; family Fabaceae; genus Inga; species Inga leiocalycina. Next base: position 9,363,665 of record OY725327.1, on the reverse strand, counting down.
AGAACAAAAAAAAGTAGTTTTAGGAAGTTTTCTATCAGTGTATCAAAAAACTTACACCCACAAATCCATATGATTCCTTATAACAAATGTGGGTAGTTACTCTCATTTGAATTTTGAATAAAAAAAGTGTACATTTATTTTACAGCATGGGATTAAGTGATTAACCCTATAAAAAAATAACTTTGAACACATGCGAGGCCAAAGATATCGATTTTGAGTGGAGAAATCAATTTTTAACAATAAAATTAACTTTTCTTTGTCTTCTGTCACGATTCTAAGATTTTTTTTTTTTATTGGGTTAAACCCACTTCAGGTCCATATATTTTAAACTAGTTTTGGTTTCAATAAACATAAACCACACCAATCCTATTTAGGCAGTCTATGTTAATTTACTCAAAAAAGTTAACACTATTAAGTTTAGATCCAAGTCATTATGAAAACTATAAGAATCAACAATTTAGATAGTAGAAAGTATAAGGACAAAAAACAATAAAAAGAAAGCATAAGGACTAAAAACAAAATTTCTTAAAAGCATCGGAAGTTGGGTGGGTTTGACTCTATTTAAAGAACTAGGACAATATTTGTTGCATGGAAAAGTGTTTTTTGTAACTAATTAAGTGTGCCTGAATTTTATAGCTTGTGGCAGGGCTTCTGGGGGTGGAATTAGGACAAGACGCCGTAATCAAAACATTGTTATACGAATGACGACTGGTGGTGGCGCCATACGGAGTGAGTGTGGCTGAGTTTACAAATAGGATATTGGCATTAAGGAACAAGCTGGGGAAGGAAGGGCTGAAAGATGAAGGGCTTATAGTGCCAAGAAGCTTAGAAGCAGAGGGAAGAATTAAAGGGAATGTATTTGCTGGTTATAAGTACTCACTTGCTTATGGAAGGTCCCCAGAGGAAGTGTTGAGGATTGTTTATGGAGATGGTGAGGAACATCGCCCTGGTGGTTTCTATCCACTTGGTGCTGATGGTCGTATTGCCAAATCTTATTTATCAAATAATTAGTCTTCCTAATAATTATTTGGCTTTCATGGTTTGAGGTAGCAGATCTTAATAAATCTCATCATGATAAAAAGATTTCTACTTGATCGGGATTTTGCTTATAAAAACACAGCACACTTTCTGTTTCCTTTTATAATAAGCATATGTGTCCTTCAGTTGAATGCAATTCTATTCAAGGCATAGTTAGATACTAAATGTTCGGCATATCTCCCAGCGGGGATTTGGTTCTCCATGTTGAGAGGGATTGACTCTTTCTGATAGACTGAAAATCCTTGTTGGTGTACTATTTGCTTTTTATTCTGTTAAGAAAAGTCATAACAGGAAAATATGAACATGAAAGGAAAAGGCAAGCTGTAAATTCAGTAAATTATTATTATTATTAAACACTGAAAAAATGCCATACTTTAGATCCCCAACTTGGAGATCTTGTCAACATTCAATCTTGCTGCCATTTTCAGTTCCCCTACTGGTAGTCTTCTTCTATAACTACTCTGATTGCTTCAAAAGTAGCTTCATGATTGATACAATGGTTTTCCCAAAAATGTGGTATCCAAACATTAGTCTCTTAGTCTAGGATTTGCTGTCTCGAGGTTGTCGTTGCTGTCATGACAATGATTCCCCTGTTGCATCCTGCATGCAGGTTTCAACCCTTGCATAACATCTATAATTTATCACAATTCAATCTTGCTTGATATTGTCTAATTTTCTTTGTTTCTTTTTTTGGTTGTTGAAGTTTTCACTGTCTGTAGTAACTAACGATTGGTTGCTCAAACTGCACTCAAAGCAGAGAAAGAATAAAAAACCAATATTGGAAGGAAAAAAGGAAAAAAAAATGGGGATGGGGTGTCAGCTGTGCCCCCAGCTGTGATTCAGTTTTGGGATACTTTCCAAATGTTTTTTTTGTTCTTCTTTTTACCATTAGATTTTACATAAAATGAATGATATTTTGATATCTTGTATGCAAAAAAGGGTGTTGTTTTCAATTTTTTATGATTTTTCAAAGATTATTTAGAAAAATGATGCAGGTTTCTTTTCAAATTAGAGTATTGAATCTTTGGAAAATTATAAAAAATTGAAAACAATACCATTTTTTGCTCATAAGATATTAAAATATCACTCATTTTATGTACAATCTAATGATAAAAAGAAGCAAAAAAACACTTAGAAAGTACTCTAAAATTGGGGCGCAGTTGGGGCACAACTAAGAGGGGCAGCTGACACCCTAGTCCAAAAAAATGAAGGCCCTAAGAACCTTGTGACCTTATTCAGTACCCACATGATCGAACTGAAGAACTTGAGGATTCTATGTCTGATGATCCTTCATGTTCCACTATCCATATGAGACAAGTAGAGATGCTATATCCAGGATTTGAACGAAATCCACGAGATCATCACACTTAGAATACTCAAGTTCATCCGTTGAATCTTGTGCAGTGACGAACTAGGCCACTTAGATTAGGCCTTCATTTTTCATCTTGTTCAAGCATTGATTGGCTGATCTGGGGAAAAAAACTCTCTCAGGTTCTACACGGTGCTTCTTCTTATGATCTTTTTCCATTCTAAGTGTGATTTGAACAACCAATTATTCATACAGTGAAAATTCAACAAAAAAAAAAAAGTTAAACTACATCAAGCAAGTAGGTAGTGTGATAAATTTTATAGCTAAAATTTTTCGCTGGCTTTGTTGATATATGCCCTAGGCCATTAATTGTTTGAAAATTGGACAATTGGTACAACAACAAAAAAGGGTCTTAACTGATAAAAATTGGGAAAAATTGATTGCTCAACCGATTCCTCTATTTGCAATATAATAAGTAAAATTAATGGATAAAGATGATAGAGATTTTGGGGGAGAGCTGTGATACAACAACCACCCGCATATGGTAGTTGTGTCATACTATGAATTAAATCGAGAAATTAACATGATGACATAAAGAAATGGAGAAAAAGGGGGGGAAAATTGAAAAACCATGGTTGATATATGGATGAGAGGAAGAAGATGAGTTAGGACCGGAATCAGGGAAACGCACAAGGAAAATGACAAGTTTGCGCTTGAGAGGTTGAGACCTTTGTCACTTTAAATATAAGATTGGATACATTAAATACAATGAATTAGACCTAGTATGCATGAAATACATGCCAAATTTATAAACTCATTGAATATATTAAATAGGCATGTCAAATGCAATGAATTAGATATGATATGCATCAAATACATATTAAATTTTAAATTTATCTAAATGTATAGGATGGATGTATCAAATGCAGTAAATTAAATTTTAAATTCATCTTATATACTTCAAATACACTCACAATTTCAAATTCAATTAATGATATTTATGAAGAATTTTTACTTACCTCACGGCCTGGACAGAAACATGCTGCAGTATCCAACTCGTGGCCGACTACAATCTCCCACAAGGGATCGTCCAGCCAGCACTTGGGTTCGAGACTAACCATAGTGAATGAGTGGGCAGATCCAAATAATGGTTGGCGCCTACGGACGGCGCCACAGTTCGTTGCTCATAGAGGAAGGACCTTTTCAACATTTATGTTTTATTTTATGTTTCAATTTATAAGTAAAGGATTTTTCTTTGAGAGAATCCCAAAAATGAATTTGGAATTCGAGAAATGATAAATAAGCTTTTTTTTATCAATAATTGATTAAAAAATGTTAAGACGTAATAAAGAATTTTTAACTTTTTTCTAAGAAAATACTACCTTGTCATTTCCCAATTTTCAGATTTTTTTTAAGGGATTCTCCCTTTTTCTTTCGAGCTTTGACTGACTTTTTTTCAACAACAAACTTTATAAATTACTTATTTCAACCCCAAATATAGAACGCCTCATAGAAAATATTTTTTCCCTTAATGTAATATAAGTTATTTGGTTAACTATTAATGAATTTTTAAATATTACTCCTATAACAATTGACAATGAAAGAATTTGAAATCTAATATAATGTATATGTCTATACTCATAAATATAAGTTAGAAAAATGATACATTTTTCAAACAAATTTAATAAGTCGTGCACCTCTTTGTGATTCTCGTGATATAATTAAAAGTGATTTATAATATAAGCGGTTGAGTTTTGTTTATGGAGATGGTGATGAACATCAACCTGGTTGTTTCTATCCACTTGCTACTGATGGTTGTATTGCTAAATCTTTCTTATCCAATAATTAGTCTTTCTAATAATTATTTGGCTTTCATAGTTTGAGGTAGCATATCTTAATAAATCTCATCATGATTATAAATACATTTTTTCTTGATCATTTATGTTACACTTTACTTTGTAGGTGTTTGGTGAATAGTCGGGATTTTGCTTATAAAAACGCTTTCTGTTTTCTTTTATAATAAGCATATGTATCATTCTATTAAAAGTAATTCTATTCTATTCAAGGAATAGTTAGATACTAAATGTTGGGCATATTTCCCAACAGAGATTTGGTTCTCCATATTGTAAGGGATTGACTCCTTCTATTAGACCGAAAATCCTTATTAGTGTACTATCTGCTTTTTATTCTTTTGTTAAAAAAAATCATAATAGGAAAATATGAACAAGAAATGAAAAAGCAAGTTGTAAATTCAGTAAATTAGTATTAATCACTGAACAAATGCCATACTTTAGATCCCAACTTGGAGATCCTATCAACATCCAATCTTGCTGCCATTTTCAGTTCCCCTACTGGCAGTCTTCTTCTATAACTTCTTTGTTTGCTTCAAAAGTAGCTTCATGATTGATACAATGGTTTTCCCAAAAATATGGTATCCAAACATTAGTCTCGTAGTCTAGGATTTGCCTTTGTGACAGTGATTCCCCTGCTGCATCTTGCATGCATGTGTGAGCCTTTGCCTAACAGCTATAATTTATCACAATTCAATCTTGCTTGATATTGTCTTATTCTCTCTGTTTCTTTTTTTGTTGTTGAAGTTTTAACTGTCTGTAGTAACTAAACGATTGGCTGGTCAAACTACACTCAAAGCAGAGGAAGATTAACAAACCAATACTAGAAGGAAAAAAATGGGGCTGGGGCGTCAGTTCCCCCCTCCAGCTGTGCTTTAGTTTTGGGGCACTTTTCAAAATTTTGTGTTTCTTTTTACTATTAAATTTTTTACATAAAATGAGTGACATTTTGATATCTTATATATAAAAAATGGTGTTGTTTTCAATTTTTTATGATTTTTCAAAGATTATTCAGAAAAATGATGCAGTTTTCTTTTCAATTTAAAGCACCGAATCTTTAGAAAATTATAAAATTGAAAACAACATCATTTTTTGGCTATAAAACATCAGAATGTCATTCATTTTATATAGAATTTAATGATAAAAAGAAGCAAAAAAAACATTTGGAAAATGTCTTAAAATTGAGGCACAACTAGCACCCCAGTCCAAAAAAATGAAGGCCCTAGGAACCTTGTGACCTTGTTCAGTACCCATAAGATCAAACTGAAGAACTTAAGGGTTCTATGTCTGATGATCCCTCATGTTTCATTATACCTACTAAATGAATACAATTCATTTTCTAAACATATAAAACACGGCCCAATGCATAAGGTTCTTACCGAGTGAGATATGATCTAAGTAGAGATACTATATTCAGGATTTGAATCAAATTTTGTGGTTCATCAGTAGGTGCAGTAGCATGAGATCATCTAACTTAGAATACTCAAGTTCATCCATTGAATCTTGTATAGTACCGAACTAGGCCGCTAAGATCAGGCCTTTATTTTTCTTCTTGTTCAAGCATTGATTGGCTAATCCGGGAATTGCTTTTTCTTATGATCTTTGTCCATTCTAAGTCTAGTTTGAACAACCAATTATTCATAGACTGAGAATGAGAATTCAACCAAAAAAAGTTCGATTACATCAAGCAAGTAGGTAGTGTGATAAATTTCATAGCTAAAATTTTGGGAAAATTCCAAAAAACTACACTCAAAATATAAAAAGGATAAATCAGTACATCGAAATTCAGAAAAGACGAATCAGGCGGGTGTCAGAAAAAGGAGGAATCTGGCATTTTGAAATTTCGGCCAAATTACGAAAATGCCCTTCAGCACTTCAGGCCCACTTCAGAATAACAACATGATCCTCGGAATTAAGACCTCCGGATTCGTTATTAACAACTTCAATTCTTCTTTTACAATTCACAAGTTTCAGGGCTAATAACACCACCGATCTCGTCATTAACAACTCCGGATTCGATATTAACAACTCCATTTTCTTCTTTCGCACTTAACAAATTTCAGGGCCAATAACACCATCGATCTCGCCATTAACAACTCCGGATTCGCCATTAACAACTCCTATGTTGTTATTCCGACTGAGGGTTGAAGGGCATTTTCGTCATTTGGCCGAAATTTCAAAATGCCAGATTCCTCTGCCCGTCTGACACAGCCTGATCTGTACTTTTACAATTTCAATGTACTGAATTGTCCTTTTGCTATTTCTAATATAGTTTTTTGGAATTTTCCCTAAAATTTTTCGCGGGCTTTGTTGAAATATGCCCTAGGGCATTAATTGTTTGAAAATTGGACAATTGGCTCAAATCGGGAAATAGATATGAACAAATTGAATGGATGAATCAAATCCAATGAATTACGCCCCGTATGCGATAACAAGCGTCAAATTTTAAATTCATTTGAATATATTGAATGAACACATCAAATGCTATGAATTACACCTGATATATGCCAAATACACACATAAAAGAATAATATGCTTCAATCAAATTTCTTATATCCATTATGTTAAGTTCTCCTATCACATTTGATCATGTGTCTTACTTTTGAAATACCATCATTTGATTATAAATCCATATGATATAAATAGGAGTTAAGAACACATGATTGTTTATTATTAGAGAACTTGAAATAATGAATATATAATAAATTTGACCTAAGTATTATCCTTTTACGTGTGTATTTGGCATATATCAGGCTTATTTTATTGTATTTGATGCATTCATTCAATATATTCAATTTGGGCAATTGGTTCAAACAAAAAATCGGTATTCACCCGTAAAAATTGCAAAAACTGATAGCTCAACTGATTCCTCTATTTGCAATATAATGAGTAAAATTAATAGATAAAGAATGGATTAAGATGATAGAGATTTTGGGGGAGAGCTGCGATAACGTGGGTGGTCGTTGTTGTGTCAAACTATGAAATAAATCGGGAAATTAACATGAAGATATAAAGAAATGGAGGAAAAAGGGGGGGGGCAATTAAAGGACTATGGTTGATATGTGGACGAGAGGAAGAAGATGAGTTAGGATGAGGGAAATGCATAAAGAAAATGATAAGTGGCACTTGAGAGTTTGAGATTATGTCATTTTAAATATAAGAATGGATGCATCAAATACAATGAATTAGACCTAGCATGCATGACATACATGCCAAATTTTTAAATTCATTGAATATATTAAACAGGTGTTCCAAATGCAATGAATTAGATCTGATATGCATCAAATGCACATTAAATTTTAAATTTATCTAAATGTATCGAATGGATGTATCAAATATAGTGAATTTAAATTTTAAAATCATCTTATATACTTCAAATACAATCACATTTTCAAATCCAATTAATAATATTTATGAAGAATTGATGAGTTGATATTATTAATGAACAGTAGTTATTAGGGGCAAAATTATTTGAGGGCCATGATGCAAGTTCCCTAGTTATCATAATTCTACATCCAATTGTACTCAATTTATCAAGGTATTAAAACTCGGACCGGTCATTGAACCGGTCGGGGTACTGGGTTAAGGGTCAGTGGGTCAAACCGGGACCAAACCGGAGCTAAACCGGGACCAAACCGGTGAAAAATTGAAAATTTTAGACTTATAGTATGAAATTCTTAAGGAAAATTTTTTTTTTTTTTTTTTTACACCAACCCGGACCGGACCGGGAACCGGACCGGTTTTCCGGCCGGTTCGCCGGTTACCGGGCCGGACCGGCCGGTCCGGTCCGGGTTTGAGAAGCATGCAATTTATACGTGGTGGGGACACCAACCTCCTCTTTTAATCCTCTATTTCTCCTCCAGTATTATATTACATATGAAAATTACATTTTCCCCCCCGCAAATTGCTTGGACAGATAATCCCTTCCACAATCTAAAATTGCTTGCATTTTTACATGCGTTCCAAATTACTCATCTGATTCTTAATATAAGATATATTTAGGGAATTAATATCGATCATAAGTATAAGACATAGTTTTTATATTTGTCAATCTTTTCCTAATTAATCCCTATTTTCAAGAATAATCAAGGAGGAGAGGGAATGAAGGACAATGGTGTTTTAGACAATACATGTCATATTAACCAATTTAACTAACTTCCTTAATCTAATCAAATTACTGAATTAGGTAAATATGTCTTATATCAAGAACAAGAGGAGTCTCTAATATTGCAGTGGGAAAGAGAAAGCAGATATGAATGTTCCCATATCTCAAACATACTCTGAAGTTTGAATCAAAGGATGGCATAGGTTTCACTCCCTTGTCAAAAGAGGTACACATAAATGATTATTCTCTTCTTATAATAATAGAAAGCTACAAACATGATATATATCTGTGTAACCAAACCCCTCTGGCCATGGTTTTCTTTCCATCAACTGTTTGATACATTATTAATGAGCAACCTATTTCAATGGTGAAGATTTGGAGGTGAACTCTAACAAACAAGTCCCTGGCTCCATTTCAGGACCATCATCAGCTTTATTCCTTTCTATTTACATATGCTACACATCACTCTTTCATCAGAGGGAATGTTAACTTTAAGAGTAAACACGGTAACTCTTGGCTGTAATTATGATTTCCCACAATCCTCCAATAGGTGCTACTATCGTTAAGCTCACTCCAAGCACAATGCAAATCTGAAATTAATCCATTCAATTCAATATATTAATAGAAAAGGACAAATGATTCATAACATCAAAAGATAAATTCACAAATCCCAACATACCCAGTTAGTCCACCAAGACAAGCTAAATCTCTTTGGATTGCGGATTGTGAGCCATATCATGCAAGGCAGCTGAAAGTTGAAACAACATGAATTGTTAAACCAAATGTTAATCATCAGGAGAGAGATCTTACTAGAGTCAACCTTTTCAAGCGTTTGAGACTTACAAAGTATGTTGTTGGGGCAAAAGCAAATCCTCCGAAAAATCCCATGAGACCATTGAAGAATGGGAAGGTGATAGCAATAAACATTGTGTACGCTGCAATATGAAAGGATATCAATGTACAGTAACAAATCAAGGCAAATCCATTGGAGATGTTGTATATAGTATAAACCCCTAAGAGTTGTACTTACCCACATAGACATTACGCACGACAAAACGAAGAAATTTAGTAGGTCTGAATTTCATTTTCGTTACCAACATGGTTTCAATCATGTCAAACACTCCCATTGAATAAAGCTAGATCAAGAAACACAGAACAGCCAGAAATATATTGCTTTAGGATAAAACATGGAGAGCTTTGCAGTAAGTAGAAGGAATCACAAATAGCAAAGTAATGTGTGTGCATATCTTCATAACCTGATAGCTTCCAATTAAATGGATAACGAAGAATAAATTAGCCATAGCAATAAGCCATGCTGGTTTCTTTAATGTGATGAGAATATTGTCGTCGACCCGATTTCCAAAAACCCTATAGCCAATGAAAGCAACTGGGAAGTAGCACAGAGCCACGATTATATAGGCAACAACAACTCCTCTCCACATAGGAACCTTGGATGGTTTCTCTGGTGAGGATGGGAGTGTTGCTTGGATTTCCAGCACCAGGTTGTGCCCAGCATAGGCAAAAGCCACATTGCCGAGGGAATTAAAAAAGTTTAACACATTCACTGCAGTACTATGAGGTGATCGGTAATTATAGTCAACATTGTCTACAATACCCTGTTTTAAGCATGCTGCCCAGGCAATTGTACAATAACTGCAGGACAGAAAAAATAGAACAAATCAAACATTACTGATTGTGTGGTTATATATATCTAATCAATGGAAGCTGCAAAGATAAAAGAAGGGACATGGATGCATATACCTAAAGGACATGATTGCCGCCGCCAAGGATACACCAGAAATAGCATTGATGTTGGGGAGATGGGATAGTACAAATTGAGCAGAGGCGAAAATCATAATGAAATAAGACAATTTGATCTCATCGCAGCCGTGACAGACGGTGTCGTGGAACATCGACAATGAATGTCCTCCAGCGATCATGTAGATAATGCTCACACCAACTTCAACAAGAAGTTGCTGAGGCACCACAATGTAGAGGCCCAGCTTATCACCAAAAGCATATTGTCCCAGTTCATGGTATCTTTCAAAACGCCTTCCCGGAACCATTTCATGCATCTCCACCATTTGCCAAAGAGTATACAGTGTAATGATCCACGAGAGGACCAGTGCTGTCACACCAGGTCCCCTGCATAGAAAAAAATATTGTAATAAGCAAATCGACAAACACTTGGGTTGCACAAGTGTTGCTTGAATATAAGCAAGAATATTTTTGGTTGCGTGATGACGGGATTAGATGAGGTTGGAAAAATTGCAGAGAAATGGAGCTGAGATTAATGCAATTTGGGTTTGAATAATACTCCTACCATCCTAGGGCGGACATGTCATAAGGGAAACTGAGTACACCAGCTCCAACAATGGCCGTAACGTTGTGGAAAACAGAGTAGTACCATTTTGCATCCCTTGAAGAACTAACCGGAAGCCAATCAGCAAGTTCCCTGTGAGTCGCTGATCTTTCATCAACCTGTTCGATATATTGGCATAAATGAACGCACAATTCATCTTATTCAGAACTCACAAGAGCAGAGGTACGTAACGTAAGAACAGGTATGCAATGAATCAGGGAAAAAAACGCAATTTTGGTTGAATGTGAGTGAGGGTGTTTTCCATTCCAATGCTTAGTCTTACCAGAAGCAAACAACGCACTTGGACCCCCAAACTTTTTGGCGTAAGTAAGTAACCCATAATATCATATTTTTTTCTTTGCTGGCAAATTATCGACCACGACATTCACTTTTTATGACGCCACGTGGTGGAGGGATAAAAAGTCAAATAACGAGCGGATATTTTTTTGGGAAAATTTCCTTTAGTCCCATCCCAAATAAAAGGAAAAAATAAAAAAAAATATCTCTTCAAATTTTAAAATTATCAATAAATCTCCTTGACAACTCCAAGTGCTCGTCATTGAAAAGTGTAGGGGTGCTATTAATAAATTCATAGGACTTGTTGGTAATTTTGAAATCTAAAAGGACAATTTTTTTATTTTTCTTTTTTCTTTTAGACCTAAATGTAATTTCTCTTTTTTTTTTCAGTTTTATTTTTTCTTTTACGATGCCTGAATGAAAGTAACTCGAAAGTTTCGCAAATAGTGCACTTTGTTTATATTGGTTAAACATTATTCAAATGGAAGATGATTGTTTCAATAATTTAACTATTTACATCACGAATATATTATAATGATGTTAATTAGAAAAAATAAATTACAGATAGTTTTTTTATTTAATTATGAATTAAAGAAAATAAACCTTGTGACTAAAAAATTTATAAATATAATTAAATTTATTATTACATTATCTTAATAAATATTTAAATAATAATAACTCTAAAACTTATTAATAAACTTTTGTTCCCACTAATTTTTTTTTTTTGATCACGCACTAGTTATGAGGAGTGGAAAACCTTTTATGTTCTAAATTTCGAAGCGATTAATCTCAAGTCTAAAGCATCTTGAAAATGCCATTAATAAAAAACAAAAAAGTCTGATTACATCCCTCCCTTACTTCAGATTACTTGTTTACCTCACATTATGATTATTACCAGAAGACACAAGAAGCGAAAGGTAAAGGGGTTCGTCATAAACCATTGGGTAAACACACACACACGCACACATTAATAGAGATTCTCACTACATACACACACACACACACATATTCCTTCGTTTTATTTTTTAGCATAAAAGTTTAAGAAAATTGAAGAAAAGTAGAATAGAAGCAAACCAAAGAAAAAGGGAGTTAAATGAAAAGAAAAGAAAAGATAAAGCGTGGGAAGGAATGTTACAGTGTTGGCGGTAGGGGCAGCGTAAGAGTCGTCGCTTGGCGGTTGAGTTCCCATATATGCAGACCACTAACTCAGATATGCAGAGATCAGAAACATGCCTCTTATATATATAAAACAGTGTTGCCTTTTTTTTATTTGACTTTTCAACACAGTTTAGAACTTTTCTGGGGATGATTTTATTTGATAGAATTTGAAATACGCAACACAACAATGTCAAATGTGATTATCAAATTCCATGGAAGAATTCTAGCCAGGTGATTGGTTTGACAGACTTCTCTTCTCTGTTCTCTCCAATAAGCAGACGGTCTATTATAATGACACAATTTCCAGGCAACATGTATACAGTATAGGTAACAATATAATAAGCTTTCAGTCAATTTGATATGGAAGCTTCCAGGATTAGGGGATTGAATGACACAGTGGTTGCAGTTCAAAGGTTTCTTAGGAGAAAATTTCTTTATAGAAAGGATATAAAATAAGAAAGAAAGCACATGGAAAAACAATACAGCTGGAATGAATTAAACTTGTCAATATTGTCACTGGGGCATACTGGACAACGACAACTGAAGGTTCATCATGGCGTTCTTGGATATGTTCATAGTCAATAATGTCAGCAGTGTCATCATCCAGAATACAGCTGATGGTATAATTCCTGCTTAAAAATTTAAAAAGAAAACGATAACTACGATGAGGCAAAGTGTATAAAATAAAGTGAAAAGAATAATGACAAGAGATAGATGCAAGTTCGTGGTAATCGAGGATTTGATAAGATGAAACCTATTCAGCAACAATAATGATGTAGACACAAAACATATGTATGGATAGATAAATAAATCACGTACCTCAACTTTTATTTAGAAGGTTTCGCCACCTTGCTGATAATACAACAAGACCAATAATTGCTCCAGATTAGGATATATCAAAAATGAAACGACCTGACACTATATATTCAGGTTAAAATCGGATCGATTATTAGTTTATATAATGGGAAAATTAATTCATATAATAAGCAAAAGAATTAAAGAACAAGGTTGAGATGAAGCAAAGACAATTTATGAGAATTAACCTCGGGATGAAGCTGAAAAATTTTAAAATATATATGCAGGATGAAGGAGCGAGACGAACAGTGTTAAATAAATTTTCAATAGTTAGACCATTAAACATTGATAGGGACAAATCAAATTGAAAATAGATTATCATATAAAAGTAATATATAATAAAATAACAAAACATTAAGATTTTTATATGATACCAAAAACTATAATAAATAAATAAATTGAATAATACTCAAATATAAATTCAAACCTTTTATGCATAAACAAAATAAAAATCCGATTTCATCTGATGCAAATTTTAAAAAGTTGTGATTATAATATCGAATAATTGAAATTTGTTTAACAATCAAATTCCCATCTAATGAAATCAATTCTTCGCCTACCCGACCGGATCGAACCGCTCATCATTATGCAGGTCATCGTCAAACGAAACAAAGAATTTGGGAAATATTCTGATCAATAAAGAGCTATACGAGGGATTTGGTGGGAAATGAGAAATTGTATGAGTTAGATTTAAAAATATACGAAGAGAGGAGTTATAAAATTTTAATATAGAGAGGTTGTAAAATAAAAAAGTATGAAAAATTAATTAAAATTTTAAATCAAAAATTCATTTTTTTAATATGATAAAAAGATAAACAAGAGAAGAAATTAAAACGGCAGCCATCGGAATTTTATCGACGCATGGGTCAAAGTTCTTGCTTTCTCGTCAAGTTTCTAACAAGTGTGAAAACATTCTTTGAAGTTTTTAAGAGTGGATTAAGATAATAAGTAAAATTAATAGATAAAGAATGGATTAAGATGATAGAGATTTTGGGGGAGAGCTACTCATACAACAACCACCCACGTATGGTTGTGGGTGCTTGTTGTGTCAAACTATGATTTAAATCGGGAAATTAACATCAAGACATAAAGAAATGGAGAAAAAGGGGAAAAGATTAAAGAACTATGGTTGATATGTGGATGACAGGAAAAAGATGAGTTAGGACGAGGGAAATGCACAAATAAATATAAGAATGGATGCATTCATGCATCAAATATAATTAATTAGACCTAGCATGCATGACATACATGCCAAAATTTTAAATTCATTGAATATATTAAACAGGCGCGTCAAATGCAAAAAATTAGATATGATATGCATCAAATACACATTGAATTCTAAATTTATCTAAATGTATCGAATGGATGGATCAAATGCAGTGAATTTAAATTTTAAAATCATCTTATATAATTCAAATACACTGACATTTTCAAATTCAATTAATGATATTTATGAAGAATTGATGAGTTGATATTATTAATGAACAGTAGTTATTAGGGGCAAAATTATTTGAGGGCCATGATGCAAGTTCCCTAGTTATCACAATTCTACATCCAATTGTACTCAATTTATACGTGGTGGGGACACCAACCTCCTCTTTTAATCCTCTATTTCTTCTCCAGTATTATATTACATATGAAAAATACATTTTCCCCCCTCAAATTGCTTGGACAGATAATCCCTTCCACAATCTAAAATTGCTTGCATTTTTACATGCGTTCCAAATTACTCATCCGATTCTTAATATAAGATATATTTGGGGAATTAATATCGATCCTAAGTATAAGACATAATTTTTATATTTGTCAATCTTTTCCTAATTAGTCCCTATTTTCAAGAATAATCAAGGAGGAGAGGGAATTTAGGACAATGGTATTTTAGATAATACATGTCATATTAACTAATTTAACGAACTTCTTCAATCTAATCAAATTAGGTAAATATGTCTTATATCAAGGACAAGAGGAGTATCTAATATTGCAGTGGGAAAGAGAAAACAGATATGGATGTTCCCATATCTCAAACCTACTCTGAAGTTTGAATCAAAGGATGGCATAGGTTTCACTCCCTTGTCAAAAGAGGTACACATAAATGATTATTCTCTTCTTATAATAATAGAAAGCTACAAACATGATATATATATCTGTGTAACAAAACCTCTCTGGCCATGGTTTTCTTTCCATCAACTGGTTGATAGATTATTAATAAGCAACCTATTTCAGTGGTGAAGATTTGGAGGTGAACTCTAACAAACAAGTCCCTAACTTTATTTCAGGACCATCATCAGCTTCATTCCTTTCTATTTACATATGCTACACATCACTCTTTCATAAGAGGGAATGTTAACTTTAAGAGTAAACAAGGTAGTCCTTGGCTGTAATTATGATTGCCCACAATCCTCCAATAGGTGCTACTATCGTTAAGCTCACTCCAAGCACAATGCAAATATGAAATTAATCCATTTAATTCAATATATTAATCAAAAAGGACAAATGATTCATAACATCAAAAGAAAAATTCACAAATCCCAACATATCCAATTAGTCCACCAAGACAAGCTAAATCTCCTTGGATTGCAGATTGTGAGCCATATCATGCAAGGCAGCTGAAAGTTGAAACAACATGAATTGTTAAACCAAATATTAATCCTCAGGAGAGATATCTTACTAGATTGAACCTTTTCAAGCGTTTGAGACTCACAAAGTATGTTGTTGGGGCCAAGGCAAATCCTCCGAAAAATCCCATGAGACCATTGAAGAATGGGAAGGTGATAGCAATAAACATCGTGGACGCTGCACTATGAAAGGATATCATTGTACAGTAACAAATCAAGGCAAATCCATTGGAGATGTTATATAAAGTATAAAACCCTAAGAGGTGTACTCACCCACATACACATTACGCACGACAAAGCGAAGAAATTTAGTAGGCCTGAATTTCATTTTCGTTACCAACATGGTTTCAATCATGTCAAACACTGCCATTGAATAAATCTAGATCAAAAAACACATAACAACCAGAAATAAATTGCTTTAGGATAAAACATGGAGAGCTTTGAAGTAAGTAGAAGGAATCACAAATAGCAAAGTAATGTGTGTGCATATCTTCATAACCTGAAAGCCTCCAATTAAATGGATAACGACAAATAAATTAGCCATAGCAATGAGCCATGCTGGTTTCTCTAAAGCGATAAGAATATTGTAGCGGGCATCCTGATTTTCAAAAATGCGGGCATCCAGATTTCCAAAAACCCTATAACCAATGAGAGCAACTGGGAAGTAGCACAGAGCCACGACCATATAGGCAAAAACAACTCCTCTCCACATAGGAACCTTGGATGGTTTCTCTGGTGAGGATGGGAGTGTTGCTTGGATTTCCAGCACCACGTTGTGCGCAGCATAGGCAAAAGCCACATTGCCGAGGGAATTAAAAAAGTTTAACACATTCTCTGCAGTACTATGATGTGACTTGTAATTATAATCAACATTGTCTACAACACCAGGTTTTAAGCATGCTGCCCAGGCAATTGTACAATAACTGCAGGACAGAAAAAATAGAACAAATCAAACATTACTGATTGTGTGATTCTATATATATATATATATCTAATCAATGGAAGCTGCAAAGATAAAAGAAGGGACATGGATGCATATACCTAAAGGACATGATTGCTGCTGCCAAAGATACACCAGAAATAGCATTGTAGTTGGGGAGATGGGATAGTACAAAGTGAGCAGAGGCGAAAATCATAATGAAATAAGACAATTTGATCTCATAGCCGGGACAAACGATTTCGTGGAACTTTCGCAATGACTGTCCTCCAGCGACCATGTAGACAATGCTCACACCACTTCAACAAGAAGTTGCTGAGGCACCACAATGTAGAGGCCCAGCTTATCACCAAAAGCATACTGTCCCAGTTCATGGTATCTGTCAAAACGCCTCCCCGGAACCATTTCATGCATCTCCACCATTTGCCAAAGAGTATACAGTGTAATGATCCACGAGAGGAGTAGTGCAGTCACACCAGGACCCCTGCATAGAAACAATATTGTAATCAGCAAATCGACAAACACTTGGTATTCACAAGTGTTGCTTGAATATAGGCAAGAGTTTTTTTGGTTGGGTGATGACGGGATGACATGAGGTTGGAAAAATAGCAGAGAAATGGAGCTGAAATTAATGCAATTGAGGTTTGAATAAAATTGTTACCATCCTAGGGCGGACATGACATAAGGGAAATTGAGTACACCAGTTCCAACAATGATCGTAACGTTGTGGAAAACTGAGTAGTACCATTTTGCACCCCTTGAAGAAGTAACCGGAAGCCAATCAGCAAGTTCCCTCTGAGTTGCTGATCTTTCATCAACCTGTTTGAAATATTGGCACAAATGAACGCACAATTCATCTTATTTAGAATTCACAAGAGAAGAGGTTCAAAATGTAAGAACAGATATGCAATGAATCAGAAAAAGGTAAAAAAAAAAGGCCAATTTTGGTTGAATGTGAGTGAGGGTGTTTTCCATTCCAATGCTTAGTCTTACTTTTGGGCGCAAGTAATTAACCCATAATATCATATATTTTTTCTTTGCCAGCAAATTATCGACCACGGCATTCACTTTTTATGACGCCACGTGGTGTAGGGATTAAAAGTCAAATAACGAGGGGATATTTTTTTTGAGAAAGTTACATTTAGTCTCATCCTAAACAAGAGAAAAAATGAAAAGATTATCCCTTCATATTTCAAAATTACCAAGTCTCATTGACAACTGCAGGTACTTATCATTGATAAGTCTAGGGTGTCATTAACAAGTTCATGGGACTTGTTGGTAATTTAAAAATATGAAGGGACCATTTTTTTTATTTTTCCTTTTGCTTGGGATTTAAAAATTACCAATTTGTTTTTTGATTACGCACTTGTTATGAGAGGTGGAAAACCTTTTATGTTCTAAATTTTGAAGTGATAAATCTCAAGTCTAAAGCATCTTGAAAATACTATTAATAAAAAAAAAAGTCTGATTACATCCCTTGCTTACTTCAGATTACTTATTTACCTCACATTATGATTATTACTAGAAGACACAAGAAGCGGAAGGCAAAGGGGAGCCATTGACTAAACACACACAAACACATATTGATAGAGATTCTCACTATATATATATATACATATTCCTT
This sequence comes from Inga leiocalycina, assembly GCA_963242795.1. Lineage (NCBI taxonomy): Eukaryota > Viridiplantae > Streptophyta > Magnoliopsida > Fabales > Fabaceae > Inga > Inga leiocalycina. The sequence goes on along the minus strand of OY725327.1, from coordinate 9,345,515 downwards.
CGTTTCATTTTTTAGCATAGAAGTTTAGGAAAATTGCAGAAAAGTAGAATAGAAGCAAACCAAAGAAAAAGGGAGTTAAATGAAATGAAAAGAAAAGATAAAAGGGTGGGAAGGCATGTTACAGTGATGGCGGTAGGTGCAGCATCAGAGTCGTCGCTTGGTTGTTGAGTTCCCATATATGCAGATCACTAACTCAGATGTGCAGAGATCAGAAACATACCTCTTAGATATATAACACAGTGTTGACTGTTTTTGTTTGACTTTTCAACACACGGTTTAGAACTTTTTTGGTCAAATGTGAACTTGCCAGGTGATTGGTTTGACTGACTTGGCTTCTCTGTTCTCTCCAATAAGCAGACGGTCTATTATAATGACACAATTTCCAGGCAACATGTATACAAAAAACAATTACTAAAATTAGTTGAAAGTCGAAATCACACACAATTTCCTGGAAATAAGAAACGTGCCAACATGTATACAACTCCTCTGCATTGTTTTTCAATAGAAGGAATTTTTTATTTAATTTAATATGATAATTACTGGAATATTCATATAATAAGAAATTAAGTTGAGGGAAATTGAAAACTATTTCTATTTTATATCTTCATCTTTTTTTTATAAATTATATAATTCATATTGAGCTGTAAACTAATTTAAATAATTTATATAAGGAAAAATATATAAACTAATGTTTAAGGATAAAATGGTAAATTAAATATTATCTTCCCTTCCCTCCCCTCTTAAACCAAACAAAGGATCATTAAAAAACCTTTCCCTTCCTCCCCCTCCAACCAAACCAAACAAGGTGATTCTCCCTCCTCCCATTCCATCCCCTCCCATCCATCCCCTCCCATCCCATTCCCTCCCTTTAAACCAAACAGGCCCTAAAAGACAAGATTCTCACTTGACTTGACCGAACTGGGTTCTGGGTTCTCAAGCGATTTTTCATCACAACTCACGAGAGATAGAAACCACAATGGCCATATATATGTCTATATATTTGTGCTTGTGCTCAACATTTGACATTGACAATATCCGTAACAATATAAAAAAAATTTATGGATGTTTTTGGACGTCAACCCATTAAATAATATGAATGAATACCTCGTGAAAATTTTAAAGGAAAAGACACTTAAATATTACTTGAACTTTAAAATTTTAAATTGGTTTTATTGATAATAAGAGTAATGAGATTGGCAAAAAGAGAATAACAATTGACAACTTAGGTTTTTAGGAAATCATTGATTTAAAATTTTGAAGTATAAATAATATTTATGTATCTTTTTTCAAAATTTCAAACTCACATACAATTAATTATTGAATTACTTATTCAATCTCTCTGCGTATGTGAGAGAGATTCGTCAAGAAGAGACAAAATAAAGCTTATCACTTGCATTTTTTGTTGAAACACCACTGCTTAAGTGACATCGCCATGGGGCATTTTCCTTGTGCAACAGCGCGATCCGACGATTTCTTTTCCTGCAAGTTTTCACATGGTCGTGCCCTTTACACATACCTACCCAGACCCCCAATTTCTTAATGTTATACATTTCAGTCTACATAGATGAACCACTTGTTTGGTCATCTTTCCTTCTTTTTCTTTTTGGCCTTGGTTGTTGTTTTCAAAGAAATTATTACCTCCGGTCCTAATTATAAGACAAAGTTGACTTTTTTTGGAGAGATTAAGGAAGCTAAATAAGTTACTTAATCATATTATATGTTATGTATTCTTAAATTATATATTAGTTTATTAGTCAAACTAATTAGTTTGGAGGGAAAAAAATAAAAATATAAATACTCTAAAGTAATTTAATTAGCTTCCTTAATTTTTCCAAAAAAATCAACTTTATCTTATAATTAGGACCGGAGGGAGTCATATACAGATAACGACACTATTTTTGTTTAGTTCAAAACGTAACGCCATTTCCCTTGGTTGAAATGCAACCGCCTATATAAGCATTATTCTTAGAGGAAGATGTTCTGGCTACTTAAGCATAAGGTCTTAAATTTGAGCTCAATGTGAATACAAAAAAAGTCTCTGTGAGAATACCCAAATCTAACTAAGATAGATACATAAAAAAAACTGAGAGCAATCTTTGTATGTCATTTGGCCCAGACGACATACTTTGGAACTGAAGGATTTTGGCCATACCTAAAATCAGTTTTATTATTTGAGGTATCCACACAAGATTGAAGCACCATTGTGGAGTTTGATCACGTTATTCAACAAATACACCATCGGAGAAAAGAGAACCAAAGAAAGTAGTTTTAGGAAGTTTTATATCAGTGTATCAAAAAACTTACAGCCACAAACCCATATGATTCCTTATAACCCATGTGGGTAGTTACTTTCATTTGAATTTTGAATCAAAAAAAGTGTACATTTATTTTACAGCATGGGATTAACCCTACAAAAAAATAACTTCGAACATATGAGAGGCCAAAGATATCGATTTTGAGTGGAGAAATCAATTTTTAACAATAAAATTAACTTTTCTTTGTCTTCTGTCACGCTTCTAAGCTTTTTTTTTTTTCTATGGGGTTAAAGCCACTCCAGGTTCATAAATTTTAAACTAGTTTTGGTTTCAATAAACATAAACCACACCAATCCTATTTTGGCAGTCTATGTTAATTTACTAAAAAAAGTTAACACTATTAAGTTCAAATCCAAGTGATTATGAAAACTATAAGAATCAACAATTTAGATAGCAGAAAGTATAAAGACAAAAAACAATAAAAAGAAAGCATAAGGACTAAAAACAAAATTTCTTAAAAGCATAGGAAGTTGTGTGGGTTTGACTTTATTTAGAGAATTAGGACAATATTTGTTGCATGGAAAAGTGTTTTGTTGTAACTATTTAAGTGTGCATGAATTTTACAGCTTGTGGTGGGGCTTCTGGGGGTGTAATCAAGACAAGACACCGTGATCAGAACATTGTTATACGAATGACGGCTGGTGCCAGTGGCGCCATACGGAGTGAGTGTGGCTAAGTTTACAAATAGGATATCGGCATTAAGGAACAAGCTAGGGAAGGAAGGGCTGAAAGATGAAGGGCTTATAGTGCCAAGAAGCTTAGAAGCAGAGGGAAGAATTGAAGGGAATGTACTTGCTGGTTATAAGTACTCACTTGCTTATGGAAGGTCCCCAGAGGAAGTGTTGAGGATTGTTTATGGAGATGGTGATGAACATCACCCTGGTGGTTTCTATCCACTTAGTGCTGATGGTCGTATTGCCAAATCTTACTTATCAAATAATTAGTCTTCCTAATAATTATTTAGCTTTCATGGTTTGAGGTAGCAGATCTTAATAAATCTCATCATGATAATAAAAAGATTTCTACTTGATCATTTATGTTACACTTTACTTTGTATTTGTTTAGTGAATGGTCGGGATTTTGCTTATAAAAACACAGCACACTTTCTATTTCCTTTTATAATAAGCATGTGTCCTTTAGTTGAATGCAATTCTATTCAAGGCATAGTTAGATACTAAATGTTGGGCATATCTCTCAACGGGAATTTGGTTCTCCATGTTGAGAGGGATTAACTCCTTTTGATAGACCGAAAATCCTTGTTGGTGTACTATCTGCTTTTTATTTTGTTAAGAAAAATCATAACAGGAAATTATGAGCCGGAAAGGAAAAGGCAAGCTGTAAATTCAGTAAATTATTATTATTATTAAACATTGAAAAATGCCATACTTTAGATCCCCAACTTGGAGATCTTATCAACATTCAATCTTGCTACCATTTTCAGTTCCCCTACTGGTAGTCTTCTTCTATAACTACTCTGATTGCTTCAAAAGGAGCTTCATGATTGATACAATGGTTCTCCCAAAAATTTGGTATCCAAACATTAGTCTCTTAGTCTAGGATTTGTTGTCATAGAGGTTGTCGTTGCCGTCGTGACAGTGATTCCCCTGTTGCATCTTGCATGCATGTTTCAGCCCTTGCGTAACAATTATAATTTATCACAATTCAATCTTGCTTAATATTGTCTAATTTCTTTGTTTCTTTTTTTGGTTGTTGAAGTTCTCACTGTCTGTAGTAACTAACGATTGGTTGCTCAAACTGCACTCAGAGTAGAGAAAGAATAGAAAACCAATACTGGAAGGAAAAAAGAAAAAAAATGGGGTTGGGGTGTCAGCTGTAGCCCCAGCTGTGGCTCAGTTTTGGGATACTTTCCAAATATTTTTTTTGTTCTCCTTTTTACCATTAAATTCTACATAAAATGAATGACATTTTAATATCTTGTATGCAAAAAACGGTGTTATTTTTAATTTTTTATGATTTTTTAAAGATTATTCAGAAAAATAATGCAATTTTCTTTTCAAATTAGAGCACTGAATCTTTGAAAAATTATAAAAAATTGAAAACAATACCATTTCTTGCTCATAAGATATTAAAATGTCACTCATTTTATGTAAAATCTAATGATAAAAAGAAGCAAAAAAAACATTTAGAAAATACCCTAAAACTGGGGCGCAATTGGGGGCGCAACTAAGAGGGGCAGCTGACACCCTAGTCCAAAAAAATGAAGGCCCTAAGAACCTTGTGACCTTATTTAGTACCCACATGATCAAACTGAAGAACCTGAGGATTCTATGTTTGATGATCCTTCATGTTCCATTGTCGATATGAGACAAGTAGAGATGTTATATCCAGGATTTGAATGAAATTTTGTAGTCCATCGGTAGGTGTAGTAGCACGAGATCATCAGACTTAGAATACTCTAGTTCATCCGTTGAATCTTGTGCAGTGCCGAACTAGGCCACTAAGATTAGGCCTTCATTTTTCTTCTTGTTCAAGCATTGATTGGCTGATCTGGGGAAAAAAACACTCTCAGGTTCTACACTTTGCTTCTTCTTATGATCTTTTTCCATTCTAAGTGTGGTTTGAACAGCCAATTATTCATATACTAAGTGAAAATTCAACCAAAAAAAGTTAGACTACATCAAGCAAGTAGGTAGTATGATAAATTTTATAGCTAAAATTTTTCGCTGGCTTTGTTGATATATGCCCTAGGCCATTAATTGTTTGAAAATTGGACAATTGGTTCAACAACAAAAAACCGGTATTAACTGCTAAAAATTGGAAAAAAACTGATAGCCCAACCGATTCCTCTATTTGCAATATAATAAGTAAAATTAATGGATAAAGAATGGATTAAGATGATAGAGATTTTGGGGGAGAGCTGTTATACAACAACCACCCGCATATGGTTGCTGTGTCAAACTATGAATTAAATCGAGAAATTAACAGGATGACATAAAGAAATGGAGAAAAATGGGGAAAAATTAAAGGACTATGGTTGATATATGGATGAGAGGAAGATGAGTTAGGACCGGAACCAGGGAAATGCACAAGGAAAATGACAAGTTAGCGCTTGAGAGGTTGAGTTGAGACCTATGTCACTTTAAATATAAGAATGGACACATCAAATACAATGAATTAGACCTAACATGCATGAAATACATACCAAATTTATAAATTTATTGAATATATTAAATAGGAGTGTCAAATGCAATGAATTAGATCTGAAATGCATTAAATACATATTAAATTTTAAATTTATCTAAATATATCGGATGGATGTATCAAATGCAGTGAATTAAAGTTTGAATTCTTCTTAGTGCGTATTTGGATTTGCGGCGGAGAAGGAGCTTTTTTCGCAGATGGGCTTTTGGAAAAGTTAAATAGAAAAAAAGTTAGATTGTAGATGTGATTTATGTTTGAATTGACGGTGGCAGAAGTGACTTTTTTTCTAACCTGAAACCTATTTGGATTAGCGTTTGAAAAGTCCGTTTAGATGGAAAATGACTGAAAATAGCATGAATTTTATTAAATACTATATATATATATATATATATATATTAGTTGTATATATTGTGATAATTGAAATGAAAAAAATTTAAAAAAAATTGATAAAATAAAAAAGAAGCAATTATTATTAAAAAAAATACATGAATGGGCTTTTGGAGTATGAGAAGCTACTTGGATCAGCTTCTCCTAAAAACTCCATTTTTTCCATAAGCCCAGCCAACCCAAAAGCTTTCCCAAACACCCCAAATGGGCTTTTGGAGCTTTTAATGGCCAGATGAGCTTTTTTTGTACCCAAAAGCTTTCCCAAACAGACCCTTATATACTTCAAATACACTCACGATTTCAAATTCAACTAATGATATTCAATTAATGATATTTACGAAGAATTGATGAGTTAACATTATTAATGAAGTTAATAGGGGCAAAAATTTTTTTGAGTGCCATGATGCAATTTCCCTTATCACAGTTCTACATTCAATTGTATTCAATTTATATGTGGTGGGGACACCAATCTCCTCTTCTAATCCTCTATTTCTTTTGCGGCATTATGAATACATATGAAAATTACATCTTTCCCTCAAATTGCTTGGACAGATAATCTCTTCCACATTCTAAAGTTGTGTGCATTTTGACATGCATTCCAAATTACTACTCCAATCCTTAATATAAGGCATATTTAAGAAGTTAATCTTAAACCAAAATATAAGATATAGTTTTATATTTGTCAATCTTTTCCTAATTTATCTCTATTAATGCTTTCTCAACAATAATCAAGGAGAAGAAAGAATGAAGGAATTAAGAAAGATGATTAAGGAGTTCTAGACAATACATGTCATGTTAACTAATTTAACTAACTTTTTTAACCTAATCAAATCAGGTAAATATATCTTATATCGAAGGAGTATCTAATGTTGCAATGGGAAAGAGAAAGCAGAACAAAAAGTCTAGTTTTCCCAGAAGAAACATAGGCAACATGCTCTCATAATAATATAAAGCTACAAACATGATATTTATGTCTGTGTACCAAAACCCCTCTGGCCATTTACGTGTACCTCTTTTGTCAACTGGTTGATAGATTATTAATGAGCAACCTATTTCAATGGTGAAGATTTGCAGGTGAACTCTAACAAACAAGTCTTTGGCTCCATTTCAGGACCATCACAGCTTCATTCCTTTCTATTACATTTGTTACACATCACTCTTTCAACAGAGGGAATGTTAACTTTAAGAGTAAAAACGGTAGTCCTTGGCTTTAATTATGATTGTCCTCAATCCTCCAATAGGTGCTACTATCGTTAAGCTCACTCCAAGCACAATGCAAATCTGAAATTAATCCATTTAATTCAATATATTAATCAAAAAGGACAAATGATTCATAACATCAAAAGAAAAATTCACAAATCCCAACATACCCAGTTAGTCCACCAAGACAGGCTAAATCTCTTTGGATTGCGGATTGTGAGCCACATCATGCAAGGCAGCTGAAAGTTGAAACAACATGAATTGTTAAATCAAATGTTAATCCTCAGGAGAGATATCTTACTAGATTCAACGTTTTCATGCGTTTGAGACTCACAAAGTATGTTGTTGGGGCAAAAGCAAATCCTCCGAAAAATCCCAGGAGACCATTGAAGAATGGGAAGGTGATAGCAATAAACATTGTGTACGCTGCAATATGCAAGGATATCGATGTACAATAACAAATCAAGGCAAATCCATCGGAGATGTTATATAAAGTATAAACCCGTAAGAGTAGTACTCACCCACATACACATTACGCACGACAAAACGAAGAAATTTAGTAGGTCTGAATTTCAGTTTCGTTACCAACATGGTTTCAATCATGTCAAACACTGCCATTGAATAAATCTAGATCAAGAAACACAGAACAACCAGAAATATATTGCTTTAGGATAAAACATGGAGAGCTTTGCAGTAAGTAGAAGGAATCACAAATAGCAAAGTAATGTGTGTGCATATCTTCATAACCTGATAGCTTCCAATTAAATGGATAACAACGAATAAATTAGCCATAGCAATAAGCCATGCTGGTTTCTTTAATGCGATGAGAATATTGTCGCCGACATCTTGATTTCCAAAAACCCTATAACCAATGAGAGCAACTGGGAAGTAGCACAGAGCCACGACTATATAGGCAACAACAACTCCTCTCCACATAGGGACCTTGGATGGTTTCTCTGGTGAGGATGGGAGTGTTGCTTGGATTTCTAGTACCACGTTGTGCCCAGCATAGGCAAAAGCCACATTGCCGAGGGAATTAAAAAAGTTTAACACATTCACTGCAGTATTATGAGGTGACCTGTAATTATAGTCAACATTGCCTACAATACCATGTTTTAAGCATGCTGCCCAGGCAATTGTGCAATAACTGCAGGACAGAAAAAAATAGAACAAATCAAACATTACTGATTGTGTGGTTCTATATATCTAATCAATGGAAGCTGCAAAGATAAAAGAAGGGACATGGATGCATATACCTAAAGGACATGATTGCTGCGGCCAAAGATACACCAGAAATAGCATTGTAGTTGGGAAGATGGGATAATACAAATTGAGCAGAGGCGAAAATCATAATGAAATAAGACAATTGGATCTCATCGCAGCCAGGACAAACGGTGTCGTGGAACTTCAGCAATGACTGTCCTCCAGCGACCATGTAGACAATGCTCACACCAACTTCAACAAGAAGTTGTTGAGGCACCACAATGTAGAGGCCCAGCTTATCACCAAAAGCATACTGTCCCAGTTCATGGTATCTGTCAAAACGCCTTCCCGGAACCATTTCATGCATCTCCACCATTTGCCAAAGAGTATACAGTGTAATGATCCACGAGAGGACTAGTACGGTCACACCAGGACCCCTGCATAGAAACAATATTGTAATCAGCAAATCGACAAACACTTGGTATGCACAAGTGTTGCTTGAATATATGCAAGAATTTTTTTGGTTGCGTGATGACGTGATGAGATGAGGTTGGAAAAATAGCAGAAAAATGGAGCTGAAGTTAATGGAATTTGGGTTTGAATAATACTCTTACCATCTTAGGGCGGACATGTCATAAGGGAGACTGAGTACAGCAGCTCCAACAATGGCCGTAACGTTGTGGAAGATAGAGTAGTACCATTTTGCATCCCTTGAAGAAGTAACCGGAAGCCAATCAGCAAGTTCCCTCTGAGTTGCTGATCTTTCATCAACCTGTTCGATATATTGGCATAAATGAACGCACTATTCATCTTATTCAGAACTCAGAAGAGCAGAGGTACATAACGTAACAGGTATGCAACGAATCGGGGGGAAAAAAAGAAGCAATTTTGGTTGAATGTGAGCGAGGGTGTTTTCCATTCCAATGCTTGGTCTTACCAGAAGCAGACAACGCACTCGGACTCCCAAACTTTTGGGTGCAAGGAATTAACTCATAATATCATTTTTTTTTTCAAATAACGTGGCGGCGGGATTAAAAGTCAAATAACGAGCGGATTTTTTTTTTTTCAGTTTTTCTTATATGATGCCTGAATGAAAATAATTTGAAAGTTTCGGAAATAGCGCACTTTGTTTATATTGGTTAAACATTATTCAAAGGGAAGATGATTGTTTCAATAATTTAACTACTTACATCACGAATAAATTATAATGATGCTAATTAGAAAAAATAAATTACAGATATTTTTTATTTAATTATGGATTAAAGAAAATAAACCTTGTGACTAAAAAATTTATAAATATAATTAAATTAATTATATTTATTTATTTTAAATTTATTATTACATTATCTTAATAAATACTTTAAATAATAATAACTCAAAAATTTATTAATAAACTTTTGTTCCCACTAATTTTAATATTTTTTTTATTACACACTTGTTATGATGAGTAAAAATCTTTTCCGTTCTAAACTTCGAAATGATAAGTCTTAAGTCTAAAGTATCTTGGACATAATAAAAAAAAAGTCTGGTCACCTCCCTTACTTCAGATTACTTGTTTACCTCGCATTATGATTATTACCAAAAGACTCAAGAAGCGAAAGGCAAAGGGGTTCGTCAGGAACCATTGAGTAAACACACACACACACATTAATAGAGATTCTCACTATATATATATATATTCCTTCGTTTTATTTTTTAGCATAAAAGTTTAGGAAAATTGAAGAAAAGTAGAACAGAAGCAAACCAAAGAAAAAGGGAGTTAAATGAAAAGAAAAGAAAGGATAAAGCGTGGGAAGGAATGTTACAGTGTTGACAGTAGGGGCAGCGTCAGAGTCGTCGCTTGGCGGTTGAGTTCCCATATATGCAGATCACTAACTCAGAAATGCAGAGATCAGAAACATGCCTCTTATATATATATATAACAGTGTTGAATTTTTTTTATTTGACTTTTCAACACAGTTTAGAACTTTTCTGGTGATGATTTTATTTGATAGAATTTGAAATACGCAACACAACAATGTCAAATGTGATGATCAAATTCCATGGAAGAATTCCTGCCAGGCGATTGGTTTGACAGACTAGGTTCTATGTTCTCTCCAATAAGCAGACGGTCTATTATAATGACAATTTCCTGGAAACCACACAGATCCTGGAAATAAGAAACGTGCCACGTGCATTCTCCTAGCTTCTTTCTATCTTGGACTATAATTAAAAAACAAGATTCTCACTTGATTTGACAGAACTGGGTTCTGGGTTCCCAAGCGATTTTTCATCACAACTCACAAGAGATAGAAACCACAATGGACACACACAAACACATGTATTGGTGCTTGTGCTCAACATTGACAATATAGGTAACAATATAATAAGCTTTTGAAGACAGCGGAGATGCACGAACTTTCACGCAATTTGATTTGGAAGCTTCCAGGATTAGGGGATTCAATAACACAGTAGTTGCGGTTCAAAGATTTCTTAGGACATTGTCAACTGTTAGGAAAATTTTGTTTAATAGAAAGGATATAAAATAAGAAAGAAAGCACATGGAAAAACAATACAGCTGGAAGGAATTAGACCTGTCAATATCGTCACGGAGTCATATTGGACAACGACAGCTGAAGGTTCATCATGGTGTTCTTGGATATTTTCGAAGTTAATGTCAGCAGTGTCATCATCCAGAATACAGCTGATGGTACAATTCCTGCTTAAAAATTTAAAAAAAGAAAAGAAAAGAAAAAAATCACTACGATGAGCCAAATTGTATAAAATAAAGTAAAAAGAATACTGAGATGAGATGCAAGTTCGCGGTAATTGAGGATTTGATAAGATGAAACCTATTCAGCAACAATAATGATGTAGACAGAAGGAATTTAATGCAAGCAGAGGATCAACCTTGAATTCTCCATGAACTTCTTGGTGGATGTAAATCGGAAAGCAACACAAACTCTATTTTCCATTCTGACCACTTTTCAATGAAGTAATTGTAGTAAACAACATCCTCATCCTCCATCCTTTCAAAGACTTTGCTATCTTAACCGCATTTTCTAACATCATATTTGTTGAATTTCACTTAGTTGGACAATCCATACTCAATAGACTCTTGGAATTGATCTTTTTTTTCCTTTAACATTAAAGATGCATTCATTGATAACTTGATGATGAGAGTTAAAGCTGGGCTATGTTATGAAACAGAGCTTTGATCTTGATTCCTGACCTCTGAATGGACCTCAAGGCAAGCATTAAATCTTCCATCCTAGAAGAAGAGTCGCATCTCGGATTTCGCTGAAGAAGTTTTTGTAAACCATTGACCTTCAATGTTTTCCCAACATTAATTCAGCAGCTAAGGGCTTAAACATCAAAACATCTTGCACCTGTCACAACGACTTCCTCCTCACCCCCCTTTTATGGTGTTTCCGAACGTGGGTAAAGTTAAGGAAGAAAAGGGACACTTAAGTCTTGTTTGAATTGCTTTTTCTAGTTACAGAGGAAGGAAAATGGAGTTTCAATCCCCCTCAGTCTCCATCTGCAGAAGCAAATCCATTCCCCTCAAGATCCTGTGGGGGCTCCAAACAACCACAAATTTCCATTCCCTTTGATTGTCCAACCAAAATAGGGAAAATAGACTCCAACCTCATGTTCTATTATCATGTTTATACACACGACCAAGGTGAAGACTTCTCCTTTCAATCATTTTCTTTGTCAACACTCCAACATAATGTTTGGGAGAACAAAATTCAGGTCCTTCATTTCCTATCATAATTATTCTCTTCATTTTCTATTTTCATTTCAGAACACAGACTGTGTTTGCCGGTCCAACAGGTTTTCATCTATTTCAAATTCATTCGCCAACACTTTCTCCTGTTTGCAAGTGTCAGGAAAAATAAGAATGTATTGCACTCTATAGATGAATCGCAATCATTTAAGACAGAGCAAAAAGTTGAGCACTATCCATTCCCCAATATATCATCCAGAATGCGAATCGGTCCCACATGACCTAAGTTGTTAAAGAAGCAGCGAACCAAGACATTCCAAGTAGCGATATTGGGAAAGATTCCTTCAGTTGTCATTTTATGAAGATACACATCAGCCTCTTCAATGCCGAACGAATTACAAATGCCACACAGAAGACTAGTATATGCAACTATGTCTGGACGCCATTCCTTCTCTTCCGTAAGCTTATCAAAAAGTTGCATAGCAGTTTTAACCTTACCCCACTTACAATAAGCATAAATAATTATATTAATGGTAGTGGCATCTGGCTTCGCTCCATTCACCAACATTTTCCCGAGAATATGGAAAACTTGTTCTTGCAGTCCAACGCGAGAGAATCCATACATTATAGTATTGTAAGTAACAGAAGTTAGTTCCACCTCCAGTTCTTCCAGCTCCTTAATAAGCCCACAAGCTTCTTTAAATCTGTTGACCCTAAATAAACCATCCAATAACTCATTATATGTTATAATATTTGGGGAGCACTTATATTTCTCCATCATATCCAGCACACCCATTGCCCATTCTACTTGTCCACTAGCACACAGACCCTTAATAAATGTATTGAATGTAACAACAGTTGGAGGACAGCCCTGATTGTTCATGATTTCAATAAGACGAAGAGCTCGATTAAACATAGAGTTCTGACAAAGGACATCCAGTATGCAGGTATATGCCACAACATTAGGATGGCAACCACAAGTTATCATTTTGTTCCATGTCTCAGTAGCACCTTGCAAATTTCCAGCTCTTGCAAAACCATGAATAAGAGAGCTATAGGTGGTAACATTAGGACGGCACCAATTTTTTTCCATACGGTTACAGACAGATATAGCATCTTCTATATAACCATTGGCGCAGAGACCATATATTAAAGTGTTATATGCAACAACATTGGGCTTAACTCCCTCTTGAATCATACGACTCCACAAGCTAAGAACCTCACGCAATCGACCACACAAAAAATAGCCTTTCATCAAGGAAGCAAATGTATGAATATTGGAGCTGCATCCTCTCATAAACATTTGGCCAAGTAAAGCAAGAGACAAGTCAACATTTCCCATATCACAAAGACAATTGATAACTGTAGAGTAAGTCACAACATTTGGATCAATGCCCTTATCCAGCATTTCAATGATCAAATCAAAAGCCTCTTTAAATTTATATTCTTTGCATAATCCATGTATCAAAGAATTATAAACGGGAACCACAGGTGCGAATGCTGAAGCTAGCTTCTTTGCTTCCTCTACCTGACCAATCTGACACATAGAAGATACAATAGTCGTGTAGCTCACTGCATCTGGAGGGCAACCCTTACTTGACATTTCAACAAGCAGCTTGCAAGCGCCATCCACCTTTCCATTTTGACAGAGAGCCTTGATAAGAATATTATAGGTGAAAATATTTGGCTCCAACCCTTCTCCCTTCATGTTGCTATATACAGGATTAATCATCTGAAACCTATTTTCATCCAGCAACGAATCCAACAGGTGGTTGTATATCCTGACCGTGGGTTTGCACCCGAATTCCCTTATCCTATATAACATCTTCAAAGCTTGATCAGCTGACCCAGCTCGCCGATAAGAATGTATAACACGGATGAATAAATCTTCAGAGCAATTTATTCCTTCCAATTTCATGTGTTGCAAAAGATACTGAACACCATCAATACTGCAATTTCTCCCCAATTTGTCAATCATAGTTTGGTATGTCAAAAGGGTGTGTTTGAAAGCTCTAGAATTGGCCACGGACTTGAAGTATTCAAGTGCCAACACAATATCTCGTTCATGTCTCAATCTTTTCACAACTTCGGATTCCTTAAGAACGGACACGTTTGCGGATTCGACTTGGGGCTTATCAACATCAAAAATTGGTTTCGTGTTGAGTACAAACGGAATTGAAGGCTTGCGCACTCTTAACACTAAAGAACACCCATCTTTCAGATACATAGTATTATGTAATTGAATTGAAGCTTTCAGCTTGAGATTCAAGAAATCCGTTAAAAGGAAGACTTTGAGGTAGCCAGGCCCTCTCGCTCGCCACCAAAATTCAGGATAAAGAATTCTTCGTTCCCTGAACCACAATATACAGAATCACAAACAAAGGAATTTTGTCACTTGGAATACAAAAATATCACAATATTGCTTACTCTTTTCTCATGCAACCGAACCACCATAATGCCCAAAATTCTCCACAAAGAGTCTATGAAGAATTTTTACTCACCTCACGACCTGGACAGAAACATGCTGCAGTTTCCAACTCGTGGCCGGATACAATCTCCCACAAGGGATCATCCAGCCAGCACTTGGGTTCGAGACTAACCATAGTGAATGAGTGGGCAGATCCAGATAATGGCTGGCGCCTACGGACAGCGCGACAGTTCGTTGCTCAAAGAAGATTAGAGGAAGGACCTTTTCAGCATTTATATTTTATTTTATTTTTCAATTTATAAGTAATTGTTATGAATATTAATTAGGTGAATGTTCATTGACTTATATCCAGATCAACTTGCTCCTCCAATCAACGTGATACCTAAAACCGGACATTACTGCCCATACAGAAAATACTGGTCATATACGGTTAATGTAGCAAAGTACCGTTCACACGCAAGTCACTGAGCAAGTACTGTAGCATACACGTTTTTCACTATTCATATGTGTTTTGTTTGCCTATAAATCAATATTTTAAAAGCCGGATCAGATGTCGAGCCGGAAAGGTCAGCAGGTCATGGTTCAACCTGTTAGAACGGTTGGGCCATTCAGTCGGACCGGTGATGTTATAATTAAATTTAAAGTTATTATATGCATATGTATTTATAATATTATATATATATATATAATACAATTAATCTTTAGTGGTCTTATTTGATAGGAAGTTAACTAGGTCACAAGATATGATTGAAGGAAAAACACCAAGTCATAGTCATAAATCAGAGGTAAGGGGACACGGTCATTATTAGTATGTCATGCTATCTAATATATTAAAAAAAGTTTTGTCTCATTTTTCATGAATCTGCAATAAGCAACTCCAAGCAATCACATAGTAATTAGTATGTCATGCTAACTAATATATAAAAAATTTTTGTCTCATTTTTCATGAACCTGCATGCAATAAACAACTCCATAGTAGTGAACTTTCATGCAAGAGCTAGTTAAATGAAGGAAAGGGAGAAAACACCTTTTCATTCAAAAGCTTGCTCTCTGTACATGCAACTTCTAGTTTCCCTTTGTGCTCAATCAAATCTATCTCCCATGGTTCTAGCTCAGTACGAACCTTGGCAAGCTCCAAGCGATATCTGTCAGTTTCAGCTGTTTACCAATCGACAACAATAAATTTGACTAACAACGCAGAGAGAGAAATGAAAAATCTAGACACAACACCACTACTGAATATAAAATTCCAAAACCAATCATGTGAAAGGTATGCAATAAACAAATAAAATAGAGAACAAAGACCATCATTCACCAACCAAAAGACTCGAAAGAAAAGGAATAGATCTGATATACGACAGAAGCCTATTAGGATTCTCAGGAACTCTGAACAAGCAAACAAAACCAAATTTATAGGCTACTTATGCACAAATAAAAGCTCAGAAAATAATTTCTATCACCGTGATGCTGGCTCATATTGTAAGAAAAAACAATCGAATGCATGCTTACATCAATATTAGTGTTAAAATTAGCAAATTATATATCAAATTCAATCAGACCAACATTTTGAATATCACAGTTATACTATAACAAATTGCAGATGGTTCAAACTGAAAAACTAGAAAAAGAATCCATTGCTTCTCTCAGTATATGCACTTTGCTTTACATATACAACCACTCTTCCATGGATCCATTGGTGTGGTGCATATCTAAGCTCAAAACCAGAAAAAGAATGTATCTACCGGCACTTATCAACAATCATTTTTAGCTTTTCTGCCTTCCAATTAATGTATTTATGCTCTGTTTCATTGCTACAGGGGAATATTTTGTTCTCAAAAAATCAACTGAAAAAATAAATGAACCCAGAAGGCCAGAATACAAACAAAGATTTATCATAGCACAGACCACAGGGGGAATATTTCAGAATGCAAACCAGAGGAAGAACCAAAAAAATATGTGATTCACGTAGCAACTGTGATTGAAAAGCAAAGGAAGATCGAGTACCTCAGTCATGAAGCGATCGACTTTGGCTGAGATTGAGGAAGTGAGGAGACTCCGAGACGGATTGACGAGACGCCGAGACGGACTGAGACTGAGGAAGTGAAGAGGAGCTGACTTCCAAAAGCTGAGATGGAGGAGACTGCGACTTGGAGTTGGAGACTTGGAGGTTCGAGCTGGAGGGAGGGAAAGGACCGACCGAAGGGTTGTGAAAAGAAAATGAATCAATGCACCGCGCACGATAGAGGACGATGGTGAGGACAGTGGAGGATGACACCGCAAACGAAGGAAGTCGATGGCCACAGTCGGCGGCCGCCGTCGCAAGAAACGGCGGAGAAGCTCAAGGCTGTGTCGGACGAAGGGTTAGGGCAGCGAATGGAATGCTCAGGCTAAGGATAGATTTTGTCATTATGCGATTTATGCCTGAATTTTTTTAAAAAACAAAAAAACTAAATTAAATAATTTTGTTGTTGACACTTTTTTTTAAAAAAAAAAGCTAGAGCTTATGACTTGCCCGGTTTTTGAAAATCCGATCAGGTTTCCTGCCCAAGAGGGGCTATCGGCCCAAAAGTGAATAAATCACAAACGGGTTAAACAAAAAAATGGCTTTTAGCACCAGATCGGCCCATTCCTCTCACCGGCTGGTCTGGTCCAACTCTTACAACTATGCTATAAATATAGGCTTTGGGATGAGTATTTTATATAGGCAAGTGAATAAGAAATTCTCTCTATTTTTTTCTCTAGAAATTCTCTCTTCTGTACCTCTTGCTTTCCCTTATAATATCAGCATGAAGTTATAACGAATGTATGATCTTCTTATCGTTTCTTTAACGATTTCATATACCTTGTTTTATTTGATAAATTTGAGATAATATAAGCCGCTATATAGAATTACAGTAATAATTTTACCGATTGTTATAAACATTGAGTTCCATAGTTAAGATTAGATATTGTTATTGTTTTTATATCATATTTATATTCTTTACAAGTTCTTTTATATTATTATCTTATAGTCAGAAGCCATATACGTCTAATTCCTGAAATTATATGACCAGAAGTCATATTATTTTTATTCTTATTTTGATATTGTATACGTCTCCTTCATGCATGGTACATGTTGTCATTTATATGGAAGGTTTTACCTCCTAATTGAAATCATGAGATTAATTGGCCTAAAACCATAAGAACTAAATGGCCCGAGGCCAAAAAATTTTAATTTTTATTTAATATCTTACTTTATGAATTATTTATTATCTTTAAGAATTTATTGTTATTTTTGTTTAGGGCAATGGTGCAAAAATGCCCATGTTCATTTCCCAAAGGAGCATCTGGCACCATATAAAATTTTTTGGCTCAAAAATACCTATGTACATTACATATAGAACTTTAAATGCCACCCCCGTTTGCATCCCTTGACGCCTGTTAACTTGTGAAGATGGGACCCTTTTTTATTCATTCACGTAGACACTTGCCATTTCTTCCCTACTGTGCTTCTTCCTTCTCGTCAGTTTCAAGCTGCTGAAGAAACTAAATATCTCATTCGATCTACCCAAAAAATTAAGATCACTGGAATTAATTTTAGCATCTTCGCTTGTTCTTATGTACATGAGAATGGGTTCTTTTTAATCATTTTATTTTTCAACTTATATTCACTATATTTGTCAGCTAACTAAATAATAATAAGGGTTAAGGTACAAAATGCACATGTGCTTTTTCCCAAAGTGCACCAAACAACAAATATTTTTTTTAGGTGCAAAAATAGCTATATGGTTATATAATAGGTGCAAAAGTCACAGGATATATTAAAATAGTTTTGCAAGACTCAACATTTTGCACTGAGCGTTATATTATTATTCAAATAGTTTGAATAGTTTTATTACTATTCGAATAGTAATAAAACTATTCGAATAGCTAATAGAAATTAAAACTATTCACTATTCGAATAGTTTTTTTACTATTCGAATAGTTAATATAAACTATTAACTATTTGAATAGTTAAAAACTATTCGAATAGTTTTTAATAGTTTTTAACTATTCGAATAGTTAATAGTTTCTATTAACTATTCGAATAGTCATGTGTTCGCCCTCAGATCTGATTTCGCCTCCTTTCCCCTCCAATTCGATTTCCTTTTTGTCCACCTTTGATTTAATTTCATCGTCGGTGTTTCCTTCGACCTCCCTTTTCGTCCTTCGACCTCCCTTCAAAGACATACGTGCAGGGAGAGAGCTCTGCCATATGGGGAAAAGACATGCGTGCAGGGAGAAAGCTCTGCCATCACCACCGCAAAAGGTGCCACGAATAGAGGAAGGAGAGAGCTTCAGCGAACCAGCATCCATTACCATTGATGCTAATCCAAGCATATGGCCAAAAATTTAAGGGATGCAACGGACGTTAAGGGATACAAACGATGGTGGCATTTAAGGTTCTATATGTAATATACATAGGTATTTTTGAGCCAAAAAATTTTATATGGTGCCAGATGCTCCTTTTGGAAATGAACATGGGCATTTTTGCACCATTGCCCTTTTGTTTATAATATAATATTGCATTTTTACATTTCATATTTTAATTATTCTCGTTTATTTCTTTAATTAGAGTGAACTATGTCCAACCTTGCAAAACTTGAATTTATGGCTCTTGATATTATCAGAAAGGATTATTTATCTTGGACGCCAGATGTGGAAATTCATATGAATGCCCTTGGTCTGGAAAATACAATCAAAAAAGAAAATCATGCATCCAACCAAAACAAAATCAAATTTATGATTTTTCTTCGCCACCATTTACACGAGGATCTAAAAATCTAATATTAGCATGTTTGGATTGGTGAAAATCTATGCCAATCATTCGATTTGGGGGGAAAACACTGTTTACAACTTATGACTTATGTTGGTATGTTTGGTTAGGCGATTTGGGAGTTGGGCTTATAGGCAGAAGTGACTTACTTTTTGAAGCACCCACTCGTGGCTTATTTATGCTATTGGTGAAAGTCTTGTGGCTTATATGTGTGTATAATAATATTGATAAGGGTATTTTCATATTTTTGGGGATCAATAAGGTACTCAAAAGCACTTCTAATCATAAAAATTCTTTTATGAAAAATGTTCTGAATAATTTTCTCTTTCTTTAGATAGTAATCTTCTGCTAGTTAAAGAATATTTTAGAATAAGAGTATAGGCAAGTTTTGAGTTTTGTCAATATATAACTGTAGAAATGTAGAGAATAATTAATAATTAAATTTAATCTATTTAGATTTATTATTTGGTTATTTTATGATTTTATAATCAATTTATTTTATAAACATGTCATAAATTAGTTTCTATATGGTGTTTTTACAGATTAAATTTAGTTTAAATAATTTATTTGGATTATTGGAGGTATTATTGAGGTTTTAATCGATTTATTTTATTAGATTTTGAGCTATGTGAAAATATGAGTTATGATTTAAAATTTAAATTAGAGTTTGATATAATTTATAAAATTTAAGCTTAAGGTGCACAATAGAAAAGACTTTTAAAATGTAGTAAAATAGGTTCAAAATATTACAAAAAAATGCTCACGTACAGCTTCGACCAGATTGTACGGGACCTTTGATCTAATTAGTTATATTGTATTTTACTTTATAAAAAAATTTAAATTTGTATAATTTCTAATTTATCCGTATTTTTATTGCAATTTTATCATGTATTTGACCAATGTCAAATTTTCAAAGTTAATTTTTTCACTTTGCCTAATTTTTAAAATGTTTTCTCTTAAATATCACAAAAGCCAAACCAAACACTTTTTACTTTCATAAAAACACTTATCCAATCACCAATCCAAACATTAATCATTTTATCTAATCTTATTTTTTCTCAATCTTAAGATTCCATAAGTCAAAATATAAATAAACCATTTTCCGCTGTCATTCCAAATACCCTAATATCTTATGAAAGCTTGTACTAACGTTGCTTCCATCCCTTTTTGTTCACGGCGCACAGTGGAGTGATGTTTCTTTGTTACTGCTTCTAATATAATTAGATTGAGGGTGTGAGAATACCACAACTCAACTGTTCTTACCATAACATTCAATAAATTACGAATGATGCACATTAAAGTTCACTGAATTTGAAACAGACATTTGAAAGGACGACGGGCATATTATTTAGTATTCATTATACATCCACATGTCCTTTCATATCCTATAAATGGTAAATGACATGCAAAACGCCGTTTATTGCCCATGATTGCATTCCCCGTAGCCACGCAATAGAAACCAGTGTGTTATAGATTTAATTTAGATTAATGAAATTGAGTCTACTCCTAATCGTTCAATCACATTAATTTAATAATTTCACTTACATATCATGGCAAAAAAACATTTCACTTACATATGTATATATAGTATACACATATATATCAAGAATAGTTTTCATCCACCCATCGTCCTCAGGTTCAACTGGCAAAGGAGTCAGACACTCTTACCAAAGGGAGAGGGTTCAATCCGAGAGCTGGTCGAGGCGCTGGGAAGGCATCCTAACTTCTGGGCGCCTAGGTAAACGTTTGAGGGTAAATGACGGCTCACCCTACCCAATATTGGTATGACCTAAAAGGAAGGGAAATTTCGCCCTACCCTTGGAGTATGGGTAAGCCCAATCCCTTTCCTAATTTATGTATATATATATATATATAAAAGAATAGTTTTCATCTGGACAAACTAATTAATTGACAAACCTTCTAGACTCAATTGACCGTTCCAAGTTTGAAACTTCAGGACGTAATAGCAAACTTTCAAAGATGATTAAGCCATTGAGATTAAAACCTATAGGAAGAATATCAAGCATAAAAAATTATAAATATATAGGAATATATTATGACACCCAAAATGAACCCATTCCAAATTATCCTATTTAATTCAACTAATTCATTTTAAAACACCTCTATTCACCACATAAAAAATATTTAGGAGTATATTATGACACCTAAAAACAACCTATTCCACATTATCCTATTTATTCAACTAATTCATTTAAAAAAAAAACCTGTAACCACCACATGTCCTTTCATATCCTATAAGTGATAGATGACATTTTGGACAAGAATTGATCAGAAGCCACAAGAAACGGCCCAAGTTTATAGCCCGTAATTGTCTTCCTGCAAAACGCCAAGTTTATTGCCTCTAATTGTATTCTCACAAAACACCCAAGCCTTAAAAAGCCATTGAGATTAAAACATATATGAATATATAGGAATATATTATGACACCTAAAATGAACTCATTCTAAATTATCCTATTTTATTCAACTAATTCATTTAAAAACACCTCTAATCACCACATAAAAAATAAAAAATATTTAGGAATATATTATGACACACAAATTGAACCCATTCCACATTATCCTATTTATTCAACTAATTTGCTTTAAAAGAAACATGTAATCACCGCATGTCCTTTCATATCCCATAAAGGATAAATGAAATTTTGGACAATAATTAGAGTATTGCATTGTGTAAACAAGGATGCCCCCCCAAAAAAACACATTGCCAACCACATTTAGCGTCCACACACTAAAAAACTATTCTAACCTCCCAAAATGTCAACTATGTATCAAGACCTGATTTGTCAAATCAATGATAGCAAAGACACCTGGGTTATCATTGCACGCATTCTTAAGAAGCTGGTTGGGAGAAAAAGTAGTCCACCGTATGATGCCTGGAGGATGGGCATGATTTTGGTGGATGAACAAGTTTGACATTAATGAAATCCCTCTAATTATACACTAATTTCTACAATGACACTTACATTTTTTAATGAAATAAATGCAGGGTATCACAATTGAAGGTTTGATGCAGGGGACCACAATTGAAGGTTTTGTCACTCAAAAGCAACTAAGAGAGCATTTCATGAAGGAGCTTAAAGAGGGTGATGTTTATCAGAGTTCCAAAATGTTGAGGCTTTAGACAACAATGACCAATATAAAGTGACTCCACATTCATGGAGAATCCGGTTTCACAAAATGACATTTTTCCAAGAATCATATTTGCAAATTCCAACAAAAAATACAACTTTGTCCCTATTAAAAACATTGCAGATTACACCGCAAATAATGAAGAACTAATTGGTTAGTGCTTTGCAGTAAGATATTCTTAGCAACTTATATTTTTAAAAGGTCATTGTCATGTTCGTTTGTTGTGCTTGCGAGCTTAAACATCAAGGCAAACCTCTTTCCAGATGTCATTAGGTTCCTTCAAGCTTTTGGAGAATTGGAAGATCAGCAGAGAGGATTTGAGACCTTCAAACGACTTAATCTCACCCTTGTAGATAAAAAGTAATGCTTTCTCCATTTAATGCACCACTATTATTATATTGTGTAGAACACTCAATAATTAGATTTACCGGTATAATTGTTGTGGAGTGATGCTACAGTCAATGTAGTACTATTTGGAAACTGTGCGACGCAAACATTTTACAATAACACTACTACAGAATTGAGATATAACCACTCCCAAAGACGTCCCAAATTGAAAATTGGGTGGTTAAAAAGGGAGGCGGTGGCATTTTCGTAATTATATATATGTAGGGGAACCTTTAGGCGTCCCAAATTTGAATTTGGGACGTCTAAAGTGCTTCCTAGCGTGAAATATAAATTTCATAAATTTTTTTTAGCGCCAGGAGCTGGGTTTAGGCGTCCCAAATGCCATTTGGGACGCCTAAAGGTGTCCCCTGCATGTCAGACACTTGTCTGACATGCGGTCTTCTCATCTATCTATCACACCCTCTCCTCACATCCTCTCAACAACTTTACTCTTCTTCCTCCTCTCCCCACCCACACCGTCGGCCCTCCTGTGTATTTTTTTTCTTCAACTCCTCCCTCCTCCCTTGTTCAAGCTCTCTTCTCCACCGTCGGCCCTAGCTTGTTGAACTCCTCCCTCCTCCCTTCTCCTTCTTCCTCTTTGTTTCTTCAACGGCTGCAACCGTGTCTGCTGCAACCTCACCTCCTCCACAGTGGGTAGATTTTTGCTCTCTCCTCCACCTTCGTCCTTCCATTGTTGTGCACACCACCGTGGAGCTCCAACGTCTTCTCTACCTCTCAAACATACTAGCTAGTGGGCGCCCTGATCAGGTTGGTTTATTTTCTTCGTTTTTTTTTGTAACAGAATGGTTTATTTTGTTTTTGAAAAATAAATTAAATGGTTGAGATTGTGCTTATTATATATTGCTTATATTGAGATAGTTGAGATTAGCCTGATGTGTTTGGTGTGGTTATATTGTTTAAATTGCATTTATTCGGGAATGGTTTATTTTCTTGTTTAAATATAAATTTACTTGTGTATAATAGAAACAAGTCTTCTTAGTTCTCACCCGTTCCATTGTGTTAAATATGAGTAAAGTTTAAAAGTTACTCCCCTGCTTCAATTTGCCTCTCGTTAATTATTGAGTAAACTTTGTTCTTATAAGATAAAATGTTATATTAAATAGGGATGTAGTTAGAAAGGTTTTAAATTTAAAGGTAGAGTTAATGAGATTTAAAGATTTCTTTGACTATTGTGGATCATGTTAAAAGTGACTTATAAGAACGATTAGAAGTAGAGTATTAAATTTTAAGACAAAGTTTTTGAACTTTTATTTATTTATTTGTTCAAGTGTAACATAATGAAAGTGGCTCATAAAAGTTTCTTCCAATCATTGATTAGTGTATGCCACATGAAACCAATACAATTCATAGTTGTTCATGAAACCGTTAAAACCTCTCATTAAAATCCTACCATGAATTTGGCGAAACCATTTGTTATCTTTAACCCCGTTTAATTTGAAACCTCATAATAAGCTCAATATGTTAACCCTGTTAATACAAAGCCGTTTCTACGGCTTTTCTAAAAGTATAATAGATCCCTGTTGTTCAGTTATAAGGCAATGGAGATTTATCCATACACACGTAGTGGCACCACCCCATTTCATTGGTCTTGTTCCTGCACCATTAATTAGTATATATAATAAAATAAAATATGATTTATTTAAATTAAAGAAATTCTTGTATTAATTACACACAATTGTTTTGTTAACTCCAAATTCTTGAATTATGAAGAATAATTCAAGGCAAAACTTAAAAAGAAAACGATAACCCCAATATTCATTAAATGATTTTTATCTAAATATTTTCAATAAAACAATTTTATTTTTGGAAGAACTCAACTTAAAATTGTTTTGTTAATATGAAACTCGTTTTGTTTTTAATTCTTCCAAACCTCAAAAAAATTCTTTAATTTAATCTTATTGTATTTATTTTATTATACATTAATTTTATATACATATACTTATTAAAAAAATAAGTTACATAGCACTGAAACCCTTTTAATAGGAGAGATGAGGCTAGGAGGGGGCAATAAAGTTATTAAGCCCATATTTTAAAATCCTAAATTGGGTTGATAACTTAATTAGGCAATCCCATCATATGTCCTTGAGAATTGTACTAAACGTGTGAATGTTATTGGTAATGCCTTAGGTGGTAACAAAATGGATCATAGTTGGATGAATGCTTTGAGAACTAGTGAAAAATATGAGAAAGGGGTGGACGAATTTATTGAATTCGCTAAAAAGAATGCTCCTGCAAGAAATGGGAAGTATTTTTGTCCTTGTGTCAATTGTTTGAATGAGAGTAGACGGGATGTTGATGTCATAAAGGATCACCTACTTTGTGATGGCATAAATCTGCGATACACAAGGTGGATATGGCATGGTGAGGAAGTAACTGATTGTCCGTCACACAAGAAGGAAGCTGTGGATGTCATAGATGAAGATAGAATGGAGAGAATGATTAACGATGTTGAGGCAGAATCCTTTGCGCAGTCGCAGGAGTATGATAGCCTGCGGAGTGATGCAGAGACACCATTGTACAGTAGTAGTAAGTATACGCGGCTGACAGGAACATTACATTTGGTTAACTTAAAGGCAACTTGTGGGTGGACCGATAGTAGTTTAACATTGCTACTTGAACTATTGTGTGATATGTTTCCGGAGGATAATGTACTTCCAAATCGTATGTATGAGGCCAAGAAAATCCTGTCTACAATGGGTATGGAGTATAAGAAGATACATGCTTGCCCTAATGACTGCGTACTGTACAGAAATGAGTACGGAGGTCTTAGTGAGTGTCCTAAGGGTAAAACTGCATGATACAAAGTGAAAAAAGATGGTGGTTGTGGTGATGTGACAAGTAAAAGGCAACCTTTAAAGGTTATGTGGTATCTTCCAATAATACCACGTTTTAAACGTTTGTTTGCGAGTGCAACAAAAGTGAAGAAGTTGAGATGGCACTCTGATGAGATAATATCTGATGGGAAATATCTTCGGCACCCAGCTGACTCTCCACAATGGAAAAAAATAGATGAAATCTTCCCTCAATTTGGCAGTGAGCCGAGAAACTTACGGCTTGGGCTTTGTACAGACGGCATCAATCCGTATAGAACTCTTACTAGCACACATAGTGTGTGACCGGTTCTCCTTGTAATATATAACTTGTCTCCCTGGCTATGTATGAAACGTAAGTATATGATGCTATCTATGATGATTTCTGGACCAAAACAGCCAGGGAACGATATTGATGTCTATTTGGCGCCTTTGATTGAGGACTTGAAGAAGTTGTGGGAGGAAGGCGTTGATGTGTTTGATGCTTATAAGAAGGAGTCTTTCAAGCTACGTGCAATGATTTTCACAACGATAAACGACTTCCCTGCGTACGGAAACTTGTCAGGGTACAGCGTGAAGGGTCACAAAGCATGCCCAATATGTGAAGCAGACACACACTTCCAACAACTAAAGCATGGAAGAAAAACTGTCTACCTTGGCCACAGGAGGTTTCTTCATCGGTTCCACCCGTATCGTAGGCTAAGAAAGCGGTTTAACGGCTTACCGGAGCATGGAATGGCTCCAAAGTCACTAACCGCAGAGGAAGTCTACAGTCGAGTGGAACGTATCCATGTCACTTTTGGTAAGAATCAGAGGGTTGCGGGTGAGAAGAACATATGGAAGAAGAGATCCATTTTCTTTGATCTTCCATATTGGCGTTCGCTTGACGTGAGACACAGTATTGATGTGATGCATGTGGAGAAGAATGTTTGTGATAGCCTTATCAGTACGCTTTTGCACATACCAGGGAAGACTAAGGATGGGATTAATGCGAGATTAGACCTTGTCGATATGGGAATAAGAGAACGGTTACATCCACAACTAAGAGATGATGGTAGGAGGGCATACATGGAGCCAGCAGCGCATACACTATCAAAAGCAGAGAAAAGAAGTTTGTATGGGTGTTTGCATGAAATGAAGGTGCCGCAAGGGTATTCCTCGAATGTGAGAAGATGTGTCTCAATGGACGATTTGAAGTTAGTGGGAATGAAGTCCCATGATTATCATGTGTTGATGCAACAACTATTACCAGTAGCTATTAGAGGCATAATGAAAGATGAAGTACGAAACACAGTGACAAGATTGTGCGTTTTCTTCAATGCTATCTGTAACAAAGTCATTGACACTGAAAAGTTGGATGAACTAGAAAATGAGGGTTACATTATTTTGTCACAACTAGAGATGCACTTTTCACCTTGATGACACACCACCTTTCACAACAACTACACCTCAAACAAATGAAGTAGAATTGGTAGATGATGACGAATATGCTGTAAGAAATGACCATGGTGAAGGACTATGGGAAACAATATAGAGTAAGACCTTAATTTATAAACGAGAACTGTGTTTTTTCTGTTTTACTTCCCGCTTAGTATATTTCGTTTTCATTGCAATTTACTTACGTTTCTGATGATGCTTTTTGTGTTAACAGGAATATGGACAACGTTAGTGATGACGAGGGGCGTAGAGATGACGAAAGCTCTAGCAATGATGAAAGGCCTAGAGTTGAACCCCCTGCAAGAAGGAGGGTTAGAGGCTGTATAAAGATGGGAGCATTGGTTGCACGTCATGAACATCAACAGGAGAGGCTGCATATAGACTTCGATGACAATCTGAATCCAGTTGGTCCTGAGGAAGACCACTTCATTAGCTACGTAAGGCTTTTGGCTCGAAGCAAAGTGCGCATTACCTACGATAATTGGAGATTGGTTCCCCCAAAAACGAAAGACATGATTTGGCAGCAACTCTTGGTATGTAAGTTTTGATGCATTGTACCTATGTTCTTATTGTTTCAAATATAATAATCTTATGTTTTACCTTGCAGCAAACATACGATGTCCCAGACACCACGGAGATGTATAGGCACTGGATGGATGAGGTTCGTGTACGATGGAAAGGTTTCAAGAACAAGCTAACAACGCATTACATTCGAGGGGCCCTTAGGGGTAAGGATCCATGTGCACAGTATACATATTTATCTCCAGAGGACTGGAGGTTGTTTGCGGCATCACGAGCAGATCCTGAGTTTTTGGTAAGATTTCTGTCATCATGATATAGAACTTGTAATTTTTATATACTTTATATCGTTGATTCATTTTTTGTTGTTTTTATTCATAGAAATTAAGTGCAGCAAATGCCCAGAGGCAAGCAGAAAATAAATATCAACATTTCATGTCTCGCGGTGGATATCGGAAGCTTGAGCGGCAAATGATGGCAGAAGAGTTACAGAAAATGAAGGAAGCAGCGGAATCTGATCCTAGCGTTGTTATCCAGCCACCGGCACCTCCTCCACGTCACAAAAAATGGAAAGCAGGGAGGATTAAGGCTGGGAAGTACATAAATCTGACTGTTGCTGAGGTTGCTGCGAGGATTGTAAGTAGTTATACCATAAGTACCTAATTTTTTACATGTTGCGAGTGGTTTCGATACATTTACGATAAACTGCCTGCTACAGGATGACCTGGACGAGCAGAGTAACCAAGGTTCATTCAATCCAAGTAGACGGATGGATATCTTGTCAACGGCTATTGGGAAGGCAGATGACCTTGGTCGTGTTCGAGGAGAGACACGGGGAATTAGTGCCGCGAGGTATTTTGGACGAGACCCACGTTATTCGTCACAAGCTGGACCTAGTAAGGACGTTGTGGCCAAGATTCGAGAGGACTTCGAACGAGAGATCGAGGCCAACCTTCGCGACAAGCTCCGACAAGAGCTGTTGCCAGAGCTTCAACTTGAAATGGCAAAGATGTTTAAAGCACAAAGGGCAAGGGACGAGCATAGAACTCAGGAATCCCCGGCCTTTAATAGCACCAGAGGAAGTTACAACCCTCTGGAGCAACCACTTGGCGCCCCATCTCCCACTCTAGTGTCGGGACCACTTGGCGACCCTTCTCCCACTCCAGTGTCGGGAGACCCTTGCACCCTCTATTTGGATGATCCACTGTTGCGTGTTGTTGCTGATGCTCTCGTTCACACACGTGCTACCACCCACCATAATCAGCAAATTCCGGAGGATTATCGTAGGGTGAATGTGACGAGTGTTAGAAAGGGGGAAGAAGGTGCAGCCATCCCTGTTCCTGATCCAGAGGTTGGCACGTTAGGTCAAGCGATAGGATCTTTCATCCTTTGGCCTCGCAATCTTATTGGTTCAGACGCAACACCTCCAATGGTAGGAATTACCTTACTGTTACTGAAAATCTGTTGGCATCCTAATAACAATTTGTTTTTTGATGTTCTAAAAGGATGACAAAGCTGCAAGCAAATGACCCTTCTTAGCACGGCTGCAACAGATCTACAAGCGCATTAAACAGATTGACTTGAAGATGCCTCCAGGGATTGTGGGCCAAGTGGAGTATCCCTACACGATTGACAATAAAGATCTCAAGCAGTTTATCAGGTTGGAGGAGATAGATGCAGGCTGGGTCAAATTTGCAGTCCGGTAATTTTTTTTTTCAATTTTCCCATAGAATTCACTTAGTGGTTTTTTGTCTTCATACATTCAATAATTGATTCCTTATTTTAATTCTATTATAGCACCTTCCACGATCTCTGCACAAACATGGAAAGAAGTAATTGGTATGGATTCTTATGTCCTGCGAATACGACAGGGGATACTTGTACTGTGGCGCATAGGACTCACTATGTCGGCTACCAAATGGCACAAACCAAACTTCGTTGTTATCTAGCACCCATTGTCCAACGGTTCGTATTTACATTTTGTCAATTTAAGAAGTTTAATAAATAATTGTCTTCTCACTCATCTAACTTCATTTTAATGTGTACATGTTGTTAAAGTTTCCACTGGACTTTGTGTGTTATATGTCCCCGCCGCAACGTAGTCTATTGGTTTGATCCCTTGAGTAAAAAGCCAGACAGAGATACAAAATCCGTCTTCGACACGTAAGTTATTCTGTTTGTATTTCATTGACAACAAAAATAAATGAATGGTTCTAATTTCTGTTCATTTTGCTTTTCATGATAGTGCTTGTCAAACATATAGAATCCTAGGTGGGTCACGCGAGGGTGCAGTTGTTAAAAAGCCAAAGTGGTTTTATCCCATAGTAAGTACATTCGATCCTACCTAATTGTTTCATTGACGGTCCTTTTAGACATACCTTTATTGATTTTAACAACCAATGGCATCCCTTTGATTAAAAGTGCCCTCGGCAACCTGGCAACACTGAATGCGGATATTATGTTATACTTTATATGTATAACATAACTCAAAGTGGAATTACTAACGATTTTGAAAAGGTAATCGCTTCTTCATTCTCAAATGATAATATTTTTGGTGTTCTAATCGAAATGCTAATTAATTCATTTGCTTGAGATTCATTTCATCAAAGCTTATTACTTTCTAATTTTCAGATTTTTGATAATGAAGATGCCTACCTACGTGAAGACCTTGATTTGATTAGAGATCTTTTGGCTGGACATCTTCTTCAACATATAGAGTAGTAAACTTGTTATTTTATATCAGTTTGTACTTGTGTGATGACAGCGTTTTGACACTTTCTGGTTGTTTTTTGTTGATATATATAGTAGTAGGTTGCATGAAAGGTTATTGTATGTATATATAGTAAAGATTGTAGTGTTGGATGTCCTTACCAGTTTGTAACATCCCAAATTAAGAATTGGGAGGCCTAAAGTCCCCCAGGGTGGGACTTTAGACGTCCCAAATGACATTTGGGACGCCTAAAGTCAGACTTTGGGCGTCCCTATCATTTGGGACGTCTTTTGTTTGAACTTACTACGCCCCTAGTATATACGTCCCCCCGTTTTGGGATGTTAAAGGTGCCAAATTTAGGAGGTTAAAGCCCCTTTTTGTAGTAGTGTAAGAATGCTAAAATAGAGCCACCGATTGTAGTTGTTAACAGGTTCACGAAGTTGAACAAAAATAAAGGTAAATAATTGTACAACTCTTAAAAAATTAAGCACGTGATCCTTTTTACGTGACAATATTAAACACTTGACAACGTATGACCATATTACTAATGCTTTGGAAGCTACAGCAATTTTATTCAATCCATAAATCCTTGAGGGAAGGATGCTACTCGACAGGTGAGCAATGTTTTCCATAGTAGCTGTCAATAGGAAATTTATATATTTATGATTTTTTATAAAATATAGTGTGGTTACTTATACTTGTAATTCATGAGCAGCCTTAGCATGACTCCGGACGCAAAACAAAGTTTCTACCAAATAACCAGCATTGTAAAACCCAACATTAGCAATAAGGACATGTTGACATTTCCTACTAGGATACCCCTTAGAGATTTATGCAACATCAAGGAGGTATTTTTTACTTTATGCAGCCTGATTCATTTTGATCATGACTAAGTGAAAAAACAAGTTGTTATTGCATGCCCGTGTACCAATAAAAATAGGAGTGTGAGATTGTCTCAACAGTATGTTTCCAGAAACTTGAAACAACATATGAGTGGACCTATGATGGGTGTCCGTGTGACACCAAACCAACCTATGAAAAAGGCCAGCTTACATGCAGTAACTGTAAGAAGGAAGTATTGATGACTCTGGCCAAGTATGTTCATGTCATTTTCACTAAAACTTATAGAATTATTGATTTTCACACCCACCCACGCTAAATCAAACAAACCACTAATCGTGACAAATTTATCACAGATTCTAGGTGCATTACAGGGTCTTTGATGCTACTGGCAAATGTTCTGTACTGTTCTTCAATATGCATGCAACTCAACTTATGGGATGCACAGCTGAGCAGCTAAATAACAAGGCGGACAATTTACTTATTCCAGTTCTAACACTAAAGTGCTCCTATAACCATGAAAATACAAAGAACTTTAACACATTACAGTCCTACATCTAATGTAGACGTTAACATCCTATTTTGCAAATCATAGGTGCCACACAGTTTGGGAACAAATGAAGAAGCCAATGTAGCAGTTTCTCAACAACTGAGCTCTCATAAGCAAGTGCCCAAGAAATAGAAGATTATAAAGGAGTTAATGATTGAACATGAACATGTCAGCCCTGGCACAATACATGCTACAACATCTTGCATGGCTAAAGTCATGAAGAATATGCAAAAGGAGCAATAAATACAAGAGTACTTATTTTGATTTATTTTATGTTAACTTACGCTTAAGAAATTTGTTGTGCCCAGTGCTTTGTAATGTTGACACAACGTTAAATAAATCCAATTTCTTTTGAAGAGAATAGTGGATTTAAAGGAGTGGAACTAAAATAGCATATGGGTATACGAACACCAAATTTATATTAATAATAATATTAATTGATGATAAACGATTCAGCCACAAAAAAAATTTGAACAGAAGAACAAGTTAAATTTATAACGTTGGTTAATTATTAACTAAATTAAGAATGAATATTTTGAGTTCTCTAAATCTTGATCAATAGATAAGATACCAACACGATATACAAATTGACAATTATTATTACTTACAATTTTGCTGGGAATACAGAAACGAAATTACCAACATTATCATCATAAAAAAAGAAAATACAAATTATAATTATTAAATATTAAACATGTTGTGTCATTGGCTTTTAATGATTGAAGAGTGAATTTTGGAGGTCCCTGCATTTAAATATATGTTGCAAAATTAACTAAAAAGAATTGATGACATTACAAGCAAAGAAAGTTACACAAAATATATGAGTACAAATAAGAATTATTAATATTAACATTAACACTAATATTAATATTATTATCAAAAATTAAAAAATAATTATTAACTATTATACATGTTGTGCCCTTTGTTCTTAATGATGGAAGAGTGAATTTTGGGGGTTTTATTTTTACAGATAGGTTACAAAATAAAACAAATAAATAAATGCTGATGTTACAGACAAAGGAAATTACACAAAATAATGATTGTGAGAAGTAATTGGCATACCACTACATACATACAAATAATTACAATCATTAAAATGGCGGCTGCTTGAATGTGTATCCATACAATAGTTACAAGCATTATACACAAGAAAGTTATAATAAAAAAAGGAAGCTCAAATTATAATTATTCAATATTATACATGCTGTGTCACTGATTTTTAATCATTGAAGAGTGAATTTTGGAGGTTTCCACATTTAAAGATAGGGCGCAAAATTAACTAAAAAGAATTGATGACATTACGAACAAAGAAAGTAACATAAAATATATCAATACAAATTACAATGATTAATATTAACATTAACACTAATATTAATATTATTATAAAAAATTTAAAAATAATTATCAACTATTATACATGTTGTGCCATTTGTTTTTAATTAATAATGGAAGAGTGAATTTTGGGGGTTTTCATTTTCATAGATAGGTTACAAAATTAACTAAAATAAATAAATGCTAATGTTACAAACAAAGGAAGGTACACAAAAAAATGATTGTGAGAAGTAATTTCCATACCACTACATACATACAAATTACAATCATTAAAATGGTAGCTGCTTGAAGGTGCATCCATACAATAGTTATAAGAATTGATGTAAAAGCGGGATTTGTAATGACTCCATATCTTTAGACTAACTTCTTCAAACTCATGACATACTAATATCTTCATCTTTTGGCCAATAAAGACATCCTAATATTTATATGCGCATTTAGAGAGAGAGTATTAATAGCCGAATAGAAATGATTACTCAAAACATGTTGAAAACAAAAAGCCAAAAGGCTACTACATTAACACTAAAAAAACACTGAATTTCTGACAGAATTTACCACAGAATTCACAATTTCTGATGAGATTTTTGACGGAATGGATTCTGTCACTAATTATAGCATAACAAACCAATTTCTTTCCGATGGAATTAATATTATACATGTTGTGTCACTTGTTTCTAATGATTGAAGAATGAATTTTAGAGGTTTCTGTATTTAAAGATAGGTTGCAAAATTAACTAAAAAAATTGATGACATTACTAACAAAGAAAGTAACACAAAATATATCAATACAAATTACAATTATTAATATTAACATTAACACTAATATTAATATTATTATCAAAAAAAAATTATCAACTATTATACATGTTGTGCCATATGTTTTTAATGATGGAAAAGTAAAAACAAATAATTTAAAAGTCTACACTTATGTGCATATGTTATTAAAACAGATCATGAAGAACAATTAATTTTTGTGGCGGCGGCTTCAGAAACTACTGTTGCTTATGCTGTAGGAATAAGGGTGGTGTCAAAAGAGTGTCATGTTCAAAGTGATCGTAACATTGTTGCTTCAGAGTTGGATTGTCTCTGAAGCACAGGCTTCAAGGACTACACATAAATACATAAGATGTGGCCTAATTTAGAAATATGGAATTGATAGATGGCTTTATCATCATTTCTATTGACATTCTTTCCTACATAAACAAGACATTTCTATGGCCTAATTTGTTTATTATGTTAGTTTGCAGAAATAGACAGTGTCCTGGGTATGAAAGGAGAAGTTAATAAAAGAATTCCTAGCAAACTTAAAATTAGGAGGGTCATTAATCAACTTTTAAAGTTAAGAAAAGTAGCTTGAAAGGTGCCTTAAGTTAAGGGGAGATGTTCCATTTCGAACTTTCAAAAAATTTAAAAAATCTAGCTGCTAGCTAGAAGTCATTACAAACTTCAAAAATCATCTAGTTCATGCATCTTATAAGAAGCGAGACCCTAATACTAAATGATGTTAGATAGAAAAAGAAAAGGCAATGTACTAAAACTATTATTCTGCTATCTCAAACTCAGATTTGTTGCACTCAAATGACTTCATCCATTCATTCAAAATAAAACAATACTACATAATACACACCATTAATGGAAATCGACAATAAAAAAGCACTACCCTTGGCCTCAAAGTAACATTACAAAACATGATAGGATCCAAGAAAATCAAGGTAACATTAATAATGGTGATGAAAAAATGAAGAAAGATAAAAACAGGAATACAAACCTCGGATGTTGGGTGTTCTTTAGAGCGCTATTACTTGGAGAGGCCGCCACCGCCGTCGCCATCTTACCCAACACCTCCTCGACGCCGCAAAGAGCAACACATCGCCTCGCCACTGCAACAACCCTAAGACCTCGCCTCGCTGCTACAATAGAGACCAATCCTGTACCGCCGCCTCCAAGACCCACACTCTCGTCCGATTCTCTCAACCGAGTCCGCCCTACCTTCTTCAACTTCACGTGCCTTCAAAATAAAAAACATTCGCTGGTTCTATTTTGGGCAATTCGCTGGTTCTGTTTCAGTTTGCTTTCATTTGCCCCTCTTTTCTCATTAAGGGCATTTCAATCTTTTAGTCCTACAAAAATAATGACAATTTAGGTCAGGTCCCTTTCAGCAAATATTAAGCTAATGAGGTCTTTTATGGCAATTTTCCCTTACAAAATTAACTAAAATATATAAATGCTCATGTTACAGACAAAGGAAATTACACAAAAAAATGATTGTGAGAAGTAATTTCCATACCACTACATACATACAAATAATTACAATCATTAAAAAGGCGGCTGCTTGAATGTGCATCCATACAATAGTTACAAGAATTGATGTAAGCGGAATTTGTAATGATTCCATATCTTTGGACTAACTTCCTCAAACTCATGACATACTAATATCTTCATCTTTTGGCTAATAAAGACATCATAATATTTATATGCGCATTTAGGGAGAGAGTATTAATAGCCGAAATAGAAACGGTTACTCAAAACAGGCTAAAAACAAAAAGCTAAAAGGCCACTACATTAATACTATAAAAAAACACTGAATTTCCAACAGAATTTGCCACGGAATTCACAGTTTCCGACGGAATAGATTCTGTCACTAATAATAGCGTAACAAATTAATTTCTAACGGAATTCAGATTCCGTCACAAATTTCCGACGGAATTAATATTATACATGCTGTGTCACTCGTTTCTAATGATTGAAGAGTGAATTTTAGAGGTTTCTGCATTTAAAGATAGGTTGCAAAATTAACTAAAAAAATTGATGACATTACGAACAAAGAAAGTAACACAAAATATATCAATACAAATTACAATTATTAATATTAACATTAACACTAATATTAATATTATTATCAAAAAAAAATTATTAACTATTATACATGTTGTGCCATTTGTTTTTAATGATGGAAAAGAAAAAACAAATAATTTAAAAGTCTACACTTATGTGCATATACTATTAAAATAGATCATGAAGAACCATTAATTTTTGTGGTGGCGGCTTCAGAAACTACTGTTGCTTTTGCTGTAGGAATAAGGGTGGTGTCAACAGTGCCCCGTGTTCAAAGTGATCATACCATTGTTGCTTCTTACGGTTTGACGACTTCGCGATCCCCTCTCGGCGGTGGCGCCACGCTTCAGCACACTCTGTTATTTGGGTCGTATCGTCACGAGCAGGAGAAGCCTCTGGATTCGATGACGGGGATGAGGAGGCCTCTGTCCATGGATCATTCGTCGTATGTTTCTGTCAGCATACAGAGAGACAAGGAACATAATAAAGTAGCTGCTTCTTCGCCGTCTGTGGCTTCAGGGATTGGGATTGCACATGCTAAAGCCATCGATCAGGTTTCGTCTACGTTGATGATGTCTTTCGCGCAGTTTCGTAACTGTAGAAATGACAGATCCAAAGGCATTCTACCGAACTGAGATTTGGTTGTTTGTTTTTTTTTTTTTTTCCTTTATTAATTGGCTAGATATTGCGTTGAATCTGGGCTATGATCTTATTCTTGATTCTTTTTCTGGCCTTTCCAAGGATTCAACTGTAATAAATTTTTCACACGTGTACAAAGAAGATCAACGCACATCGTTTTTTTAGTGTAGCCTTTTGGTTTCATGATAGAGTATTTAGATTTGCTGAATGATGCAAAAGAATGGCCCATTCCTACAGTGTTGTGTGACACGCATTCGTGTCTTCGTTTGAATCTAATATTAATGCTTTATCGCACAACTCTTGCAAGCTTTCTTTTCCCAGAGATTTGTAGACAAGTGAATGAATTAATACTGATGATTTATGCATTTGAGATGAGTATAACCAAAAGAACATGCATGACTATGAATATTAGTGGGATTTCATTACCATATAGGTACATCTACGTCCAAGGATATACCAGGAAGCATATTCATTCACGTTTGGAAATTTTCCTTTCGGTTCTGCTTCTGGAAATAGCCCGCACAACAAGATACATACGATGCAAATTAATAACAAATATATTAGAAGATGGAAAAATTTATTGGGCATTTTAAATGTTAAATTTCTTGTCATTTTAATGATATTCTAATGCACCAAACATGTTAATTTTATGATTTCACTTCTTCTTCAACATCAGTTCCAGTGCATCAAACGTGTTAAAGCTACAATTCAAGTTTTGAAATTATTCTATACGACTATGATCTTTTTATAAGTTTAGTTTGAAAAACATTTAGTTCTTGTTATAAGTATGCTCAAAGAGTAATTAATGACAACATTAAAAGTTTATTCCTATTAAATGTAAGGAAAAATGAATTAATTCATGCTGGAAAAAGAGAAAGATATAAAAGAGAGGGTTGAGAATACTATTCATAAATGAAGATAAAATTGCTAAAATGCATCAATCTATGACATATGTAATGAGTTAACTAATTTTTCTTAATATGTGAGAATTAAGTAAACTAGACTTATAAAAAGGATAGAGTGATAATTGTTTATAAGGTAGATAGCCGATCTTTTATATCCACTTCCAATTTATAAATTTCATTATTAAATCTTTTACATAAACGTATAATTTTATTTTTCATGTATTGACTTTGTAATCTTGGAGGAGAGTGTGTATTAGTAAATGTTTATTAAATTTTAAGACATAGTTAAAAAGATTTAAGGTTTATCTTTATTTTATTTTATTTTTTTTGCTCAAAAGGTTCATTTTGATTTTAGTGAAATATGTTTAGAGTGACTTATTGATAAATCCCAAATTTAATATATTTCATCCCACTTTATTTATTTATTTTAGGGATTATTAGGTTAATTTGGATTTATTAGATAATATTTGGATTGTTAGCCAATTTTAAGAAATAATATAAATCTGAATTGATTATGATATTATTGAGCTTAAATTGTTAATATTCTGATTGTTATCTTGTTATTGGATAATATTTTTAAATATATGATATATCATGATTTTATTTAATTCTTATAAGACAAGAAAAAACATATTAGAACATCATACAGTATAGAAATTTTCTTGAAAACTAAAAGAGAATTTAATGATAGAATTTTATTTAAATTTCTTAAATTTTAATAAATTTAAGTTGGTACCCAAAGCTCTCCGGTCTATTTTAAAAGTTAACCTACGCCATAAAAGAAAAACAGGGTGCGACGCACGCACGCACAGACGCAGGAGGACGCTGAAGACACCACACGGCCACTTGAATTGGTGTTGGAATCATCATCATCAAAATTTCCATTCTCTAGCTACGGGCCACCTCCACCCCCATTTGACAATTCAACGAATTATCATCGATTCTCAATGCACAGTGACGGAGCCAATTAATTCATCAATTCTTCTCGATTTTCCAATCATGGCTGTGACGAATGTCTTGGAGTTTGGAGGAGAGAATAATTCTATGACAGTTTAAGCTTTTTTCATAGGTAATTTGGGAGGAGTATGGTGGAAATTAGAGCTTAAGAGTTTATATTTGAAGATGATAAGGGAGTGTCTTTCTTTTTATCTTTTTAATTTAAGACTTAAGATTATATAGTTTAAAATGATTTTGAGTTGTAATAATTGAGAACAATCTAGTTTTAGATTGTAAATATATCTCCTTTAGATTGGATTAATATTTTAAATTAATTTATGCTTCAGACATTTGCTGGAATTTTTGTTTGTAAACCTTTTACTTAACTTGCCAATTGAATTATTAATTGAGTTTTCATTATTAATTTAAGTATTAACTTGATTTTTCCTCTTGATTGTTTAATTGGGTTGGTTAATTGTCTAGTTGTTTAATCAGACAATTGTAAACAAGATTTTCAAAATTATTTTGAAATTAATTGTGATTGGTTTTTAATGATTTTAATTAGTCACCGCTTATTTTATTATGAGTTTCTAGTGGAGTAAGTGTTATTGAGCTTGAGGGTTTCCCATGCTCAATTAGGTGATTAAATTTATTAATCCCTCTCTTTTACTAATCTCCTTTTGGTCTAACTGATTAATTTGAGCTAAGAAAGCTAACTCCATGTAAATCCTAAGTTAATTCCTTCACCATACTTGAAGTAGACCTTCTTTACCTTTTCTTATTTGATTTTCTTAGATATTAATTTATTTTTTTTCTTAGGATTTTAATTTCCCTCTCATAAGAAAAACCCCAAAAATTGTATTTGCATTATTTAGGTTAGTTTCATTCTCATATAGATTTTAGAATCATTTGCATTTTGCAATTAGATAGTAGAGTCTTACATTTTAGTTTAGATTCATTCTATTGCATTTTTTTATCACCTAAATTCAATTTTAGAGAAAACCTATACATTGCTCTTTGGGAGAATAAACTAGGTTGCTACTATATTATATAAAGTGTGTTTGGAACAGTGATAGATAATTGGACTTGTTGTAATATTACTTTTGGTAAAAACTAAATTGTGTAATATGATTTATGTTTGGATTGACGATTGTCAATTGAGCTTTTGTAAAAATAAAAACTTGTTTGGATTGACTTGAGCATAAGGACTTTTGTGATAATGGTAAGAGAGAGTGAGTGGAAAAATATTTAAAAAATCAAGTAAATATTTAAAAATTACATTAAAATATTAGGTGCTACTAAAAAAATATTTTAAAGTTGGTGGAAATCAATAAATTAATATTAAAAGTTTTGGGTGCTCTTTACTACTAAAAAAAATACATTAAAGGTAAAATTGTAATTGGTCTCCTGAGATTGGGTACAACTGAAAAATTATTTTAAAGAGCTAAAAGTACCAAAAAATATTTTAAAGTAAATTTTGGAGCTGAAAAAGTACATTAAAGGTAAAATTGCAATCAGTCTGATAACACACTGGATACAGCTGAAAAAATATTTTAAAGAGTTAAAAACACTAAAAAAATATTTTTTGAGTGGGTACAACTAGAAAGTGGGTAAAATTGTAATCAGTTTGATAGTAAATTAGGTAGTGGGTACAACTAGAAAAATATTTTAAGGGGTTAAAAATACTTAAAAAATATTTTTTGATACTACATACTATTTAAAAAACATTTTATGGGAAAAACCAATATCATATAACTAATTTTCAGACAACCCAATCTAGCATAAAATGCCATTAGCTTTTTACAAAAACTTCATTCTCTAGTTTCTCCCAATTGAGCTTTCACTAATTGGGCTTTGGTAAAAGCTCAATTATCAATAGGTCTCTCCAAACATTCAAAAAAAATTGCTGGTTGCCAATTGAGCTTTTGCCTCCTCCAATTGGGCTTATTGGCCTCCCCTGGTGGGGGCGGTTGGGCCCCCATAAGCTCAATAGCCCACCTAAAAGCTGATAGCCAATTGAGAAAAAAAAAACGTGTGTTTGGTGGGCTCAATTGCTGATTGAGGTTGGGATTGAAAGTTGAGCGTTTACCTTAAGCTCACAATTGGAGCTTTTTTCCATCCGGTTGGGCGAGCTTTTATTATTACCGTTAGGGGTAAAATATTTTTTCAGTTGTGTCCAGTGTACTATCAGACTTATTGCAATCTTACCCTCAATATACTTTTTCTGCTACAAAAATTAATTTCAACTATTATTTGGTGCTTGTAACCCTTAAAATATTTTTTCACCTGTACCCAATGTGTTATCAGACTGATTGCAATTTTATCTTTAATGTACTTTTTTAGTTCCAAAAATTATTTTAAAATATTTTTTTGTGTTTTTAACCCTTTAAAATATTTTTCCACCCACTCTCTCTTACCATTATCACAAAAGTCACTTGTACTTAAGTCAATCCCAATTTTAAATTTGTTATGTACTATTTTTTGGACAAATTGTGTTAATTTTAAATTCCAATTTTCCCAACTTTAACTTTTATAAATTTTTTTTCAATTTCAAATTTAATTTCTTTCTTACTATTCTCTCTAAAATCACTTATGCTTAAGCCAATTCAAACAAGGTTGTAAAAGCTAAATTGACAAACTCCATTTTTTCAATCGCCAATCCAAACATAAATCACATTACACAATCGGGCTTTTACCAAAAACAAGATTATCAAAAGCTAAATGGACAAACTCCATTTTTCCTACCGCTGTTCCAAACACACCCTTAGTAAGTTGTCTTAGCTATTAATTGATTGCTTTAGTGAGAGAAGCACACATCACTTATAAATAGGATTAAAAGAGTATAATAGCATTTTACTAAAATCATTAAATTATGTTTTAGGAAAACTAAAATCATTAAATTAAGATATACTAAAACCATCCACATACACCACTACAAAAAATATTTTTAATGTCACTAATTAACGTCCGTTTTAAAAATCAGAAGTTAAAAAAGAGGCGGTGGCATTTTTAAAATTTTAACTTATTTTTTAATGATTATTTTTGAAAAATGTACGTTGAAAGTCACTTTCAACTAAAACACACGCATACAAATCATATGTTAGTCACAACAACACATGATTTTTGCAATTAATAGTTCAACATCTAACTCAATTCATCGTCTATTTGTTTGAGTTTCTTTGTGAATTGTGATTTTATTTTTGGAAAAATTTTAAATAAATACCATTTGAAAATGTATAACCTTAAAAAGTTTATTAACACTTTAAAAAGATTTAGAGGTACCAAGTACTAAATTGGATTTTTCAAATTTTGACACATTTACCATTTTACCCCTCAAATTTTTTTTTAAAAAAATAATAGTGGTGCCCCCGCCGGAGTACCACCGCCAGCCGGCCACCGCAGCCCCGGTGGCCGGCCGACCAGGACCCTCAACAACCGGAGCTCCGGTCGTCGGTGATAGGAGGTCCGACCGGTGGAAGCTTTTTTGGTGGGGAGGGGTTTTTTTTTGAAAAAAAGTTATATAGAAATGGTAAGGGGTGAGATCAAACCCATCCTACCCCTTTAGAAAAGAAGCATGGTGGTTACTGGGCCACCAAAGCTTCTTTGATATATATCTGCATTGTTAAATATGTATAATATAATTAAACGTGTAGTAGCTTTGACAAAATCAGTAATGGTATTGACAAATTCAATAATGGAAATAACAAGATTCGTAATGGTATTGACAAAACCGTTTGCTGATGAACCTTGACTTGCATGTTTTCATCAGCATTTTTTCACAAAACGTTTTTGTCAAAACCATTATAATTCTTGTCAAAATAATTACTAAACTTGTCAATCTCATTACTAAATTGGTTAAAATCATTTTATTTATATTATGAATGTTTTCATAATGGGATTATCAAAGCTATTACAATTTTTGTCAATCTCATTACTGAATTTGTTAAAATTCTTTTATTTATATTATGAATGTTTTCATAATAGAATCTCATAATGAGATTGTCAAAACTATTACAATTCTTGTCAATCTCATTACTGAACTTGTCAATCTTATTACTGAATTTGTTAAAATCCTTTTATTTATATTATGAATGTTTTCATAATAGAATCTCATAATGAAATTGTCAAAACTATTACAATTCTTGTCAATCTCATTATTAAACTTGTCAATCTCATTACTGAACTTGTCAATCTCATCACTGAATTTGTTAAAATCTTTTTATTTATATTATGAATGTTTTCATAATAGAATATCATAATGAGATTGTCAAAACCATTACAATTCTTGTCAATCTCATTATTAAATTTGTCAATTTCATTACTGAACTTGTCAATCTCATTACTGAATTTGTTAAAATCCTTTTATTTATATTATGAATGTTTTAATAATGGAATCTCATAATGAGATTGTCAAAACTATTACAATTTTTGTCAATCTCATTACTGAACTTATCAATCTCATTACCGAATTTGTTAAAATCTTTTTATTTATATTATGAATGTTTTCATAATGGAATCTCATAATGGGATTGTCAAAACCATTACAATTCTTGTCAATCTCATTACTAAACTTGTTAATATAAATAAAAGGATTTTAACAAATTTAGTAATGAGATTGACAAGAATTATAATGGTTTTGACAATCCCATTATGAGATTCAATTATGAAAACATTCATAATATAAATAAAAGGATTTTAACAAATTCAGTAATGAGATTGACAAGTTCAGTAATGAGATTGATAAGTTTAATAATGAGATTAACAAGAATTGTAATAGCTTTGACAATCCCATTATGAGATTCCATTATGAAAACATTTATAATATAAATAAAATGATTTTAACCAATTTAGTAATGAGATTGACAAGTTTAGTAATGATTTTGATAAGAATTGTAATGGTTTTGACAAAAACGTTTTGTGCAAAAATGCGAATGAAAACATGCAAATCAAGGTTCATCAGCAAACGATTTTATCAATATCATTACGAATCTTGTTATTTCCATTATTGAATTTATCAATGCCATTACTGATTTTGTCAAAGCTACCACACGTTTAATTATATTATACATATTTAATAATGCATATATATATATATATATCAAAGAAGCTTTAGTGGCCCAGTGGCCACCATGCTTCTTTTCTAAAGGAGTGGGATGGATTTCACCCCTTGCCATTTCTATACAACTTTTTTTCAAAAAAAAAAACCCCTCCCCACAAAAAAACTTCCACCGGCCGGACCTCCTATCACCGACGACCGGAGCTCTGGCTGTCGGGGGTCCTGGTCTGCCGGCCGGCCACCGGGGCGGTAGCGGCAGGCGGGCACCACTATTATTTTTTAAAAAAAAATTTGAGAGGTAAAATAGTAAATGTGTCAAAACTTGAAAAACCCAATTTGATACTTGATACCTCTAAATCTTTTTAAAGTGTTAATAGATTTTTTAAGATTATACATTTTCAAATGATATTTATTTAAAATTTTCCCTTTTATTGTTTTTTATTAGACATCCAAAAAGTGGAAATGGAAATTACCTCTTCACTTGTCAGCGGTTGCTCCAGAATCTTCTCCTTCAAATCTTCAGATGCATCCTCATCTTCATTAGAATCGCCTTCAGGCTGTAGCGATGTAGACTCATCCAAACTAGTTGCCATAGATTGTGTTCTATGGAAAAACGGCCTATTTGGATATACTGTATTAAAGATTGGGTAGGAAGAGTCCAAGCCTCGATCGACCACCGTTGAACTCTGGGCAGTTATATTATAAGAAATTCTATGAGTGTTTTCCCATCCTGATGTTCTTGAAATCCTTGAAAACAGTATTGCCTGCGGCTGGGAGTCCAGACAATACCTACTAAAATAAAGAAAATCATAATTTTTATTATTACTAGTTACTAAAATACAAAATCGAGTTTAAAATGCAACAGCACTATAGAATGAAGCAAGTGTGTACAATACCACTAAAGACGAATCTCACTAATATTAATACAAACAAATGAAATTTTATTTTGTGAGGATCAGTTCGGGTGGGGAGGAGGGAAAGGGGTGGGGAAGAACAATGGTGATGTTTTGAAAGATGGTCAAACTGTAAAATTGACTTCAAATATGCTTACCTGGCTGTACTTATCTCCATCATGAAGCG
This sequence comes from Inga leiocalycina, assembly GCA_963242795.1. Classification (NCBI taxonomy): domain Eukaryota; kingdom Viridiplantae; phylum Streptophyta; class Magnoliopsida; order Fabales; family Fabaceae; genus Inga; species Inga leiocalycina. The sequence continues at coordinate 9,301,107 of OY725327.1, read as the reverse complement.
CTATTTTACTACAAGCTGAAAAGAACACAAAGGGAAACATCAGCAATTAAATCAGCAGTCCATTAACTAAGAAGGCGTGCTGTAACTCTGTCAGGATGATACAACTAAGGCGGGATAAGAAATAAATTATGAACAACAAAATTTTGTAAACACATTGTCCTCTTGCAATGAGAAGCCATTGCTGCGCGTGAAAAGCGCAAAAGTAACCCATGTAGCAACAACAGTACAACATGTCACACAGTTTGCAATATGCTTTCATCAAATATTTTCTCCATTCCAAAGGAAAAACAAATTGCATACTATTATATAGTAAATCTCCCCTCACATCCAAGTCTCCCCAGCCACACGGGAGAGATCTACTACAGGCACAGGCCTTCAGTCACAAGCAAGTCAGTACAGAGCTGCAGATGATCTTGGTCACTTGGATCATACAAGAACTAAACGTTTTGCAGCAAGTTATTGCCACAATCTCTGTCAATATCCGTTGAAATTGTGAAAAAAATGCATCACTCGGACCTTGTTTGAGGAATGCTAGAAAACTACATAATCAAAGAACCCACACGAATCGCTAAAATGAGCACCGAACAGAAATCAATCCTCACTTTAAGAATTACAAAACTTACTCGTCTCCCTGAAAACTCAGATAAGGTATCTGCTCAATTATGAAAGGAATTATGAAAATGCTGTCACCAAATAAACTTATGAAAGCGCGTACACATTCTGGCACAGAGAACGAGCCACTGTGGAAGCAGAAGCAACCTATGGACACACTGACAATCGACTGCAACAAATGGAATAGGGTCGGCCAAGGCAGTTACAGAGTTTGAGGAGGTTGAGGACTACCACTCGGGCCGTGTAATTCAGTCGCTTACCTTCGATGCCCTTTCTGATTTCGAGTTCTGAAAGCTAAAGTGCTCAAGAAAAGGAGAAAACTTCGTGGTCGAGAAGAAGGGATAACGACACGTACTGTGGAAATCACGCCACGTGGCGAAGACCCCATCATCTCATTCAGTTAAATGTGTTTGGCATTTTGTTGGTTTTGAGCAAAACATACAAAGTAATGTTAAGAGTAGTTTTGCCCAAGAAGGGCAAATCTAGGTCTTGAATCAAACCCTAAATTTTGATTCATTTGCCGAATGCACACTATATTTTTTGGAGTCTCTCTTAAGTTGTATGCCCTAAACAAACCTAATGACAGAATTAATCACTAAAAAGTAAAGACCCCATCATTTCATTCGGTTAAATATGTGTTTGGCATTTTGTTGGTTTTGACCAAAACATCCAAAGTAATGTAAGAGTAGTTTTGCCCAATAAGGGCATCTTTCAAATTGCCCACTAGGGGCAAAATTAGCATGAATGTAAGAGTAGTTTTTTTCAATCGAAATACAGTATTAACCAAATTTAATGAATTACCAAACACGTCATAAAGAGATGCCACCATAATAATAATAATTTTTTTGGCCCAATATGCCACCATAATAAATTAGAGTAGTAGGGATGTGCAAGTTTAATACTTAGTGAGTATTTGGATAAGCCCCAAACTGTAGTTTCAAACGTTATTTTCTGTAAATCGAGATAAAATTTTTCTCCCATACTTTCTTATAAATTATAAAATATATTCTTCAAAAACTAATCCAAACATACACTTATACGTATTTAAGGACCCAAAAAAAAAAAAAAAAGGCTTGTCTGCGTTTGTGAATCTTCTTTGAGAGATAGGAGAGAATTAGGAGGCAGTGCGATTAAATGGGCCATCATAGGCATTTTCATTTGGGGCCTAGAATATCTATTACTTTATATTATATCTGTTAGGCCCATTAAGTTAAATTTACTTTCGGAAGGTTTTGCCCCAAACTTGATTATTTCACATAATTAGAGTCATCAGTGTGATATATTTTTTTTTTGTCATTCTTTCCCAGAGGAGGTAACCCACCCATACATGGTATCGTGATCACAAAAGATGACACTTCAAAGAGGTACTTAGTATCATAAGGCCACAAATGCACAGCTCTGCACGTAATATCTGTATCTATAGATCTATGTACACACACACATTATATAATATAAAATCTATAAGATGTATATTTATAGAAGGTTACCATATTCATAAGTTATTATCCATGCAACTAACTCAGGATTCACAATCAAGTTAAAGTAAAAATGCTGATAGGAGATTTCTTAGTCGGCTTTCCCCCTCTGTTATTTATTTATTTTTTCTTGTCTGTCATTTTTTTTTTGACAAGAAAAAAAAAATTTACTAGACATCAATCAAAGCTTTATTTATTTTTCAATCCTAGTCAAGTCGTGTTAATTTGTTTCTTTATGCTTTTAAAATATTAATTTAATTAATTATCTGTATTCATGCCAACAAACCTCAATTATAAGTTATCCCTACTAGGTTATGGGTATACTTATATATATGATATATACAAGTTGTGTTATGAATTTATAATAATTATATCGTAGTCCATCTCTTCGAAATTATCGTCAAAATCAAAACAAATAAAGCAAAGGAGAATATAATACCGAAAGCATGCATATTCTTTAGAAGCGGCCGGTTATTAAAGTTGGCCCAAAAAAAAAAGGCTACACGCATCTCAGAAGTTATGGCATTGTGTGTATGTAGAATAAAATAATATAGTATTTATATTAGTATTAGGGATGGTATTGTAATTTTGTAGGCTAGTTAGATATTGAGTCCCAGCTTGGGACCTACTGCCTCTGTCTATAAATATACTTGTAAAGACATGCAAATTGTAATGACAGATTTTATGTTTAGTTAGTCAATAAAGAATGTGTTGTTCAGCGAATATTCTGGGCCTAAGTGTGTTTCATCATGGCATCAGAGCCCATGGTTATTACTGACCCGATTTGTCTCTGGTGGGTTTACCCGTTTCTTTAGTGTATCGTGTCCTCTTCTGCACGTTCCAATTCTGTGATTTTCAGATCTTGCAAACGCGCTAGGGCACAATGATTCGATGGGAAACTGCTCCAATCTCGTTGATCTAAGGTCTAAGGGTGTTTCCCTCCGATGATTGGAGTTTTCTTGCCGGCATCCGTTATTTTCTTTATGGAAATCGCTGAAGATCGGGGTTTCTGGTCCTTCGTCTCATCGCTGAAGATCCAAGGATCGGCGTTCTCCCTGTGTTCTGGTCTTATCGCTGAAGATCGGCGTTCTTAGTTTGTACCGAAGAATCTGTGTCTTTGTGCACTTTTAGTTTCCGATCGGTGATATCTGGTTTTATCACTGTAGTCTCATCGGCCAAGATCCGTATGTTCCGATTTTGTATCCAAGATTCGCGAGTCTGGTTTCATTACTGCAGAAACTGGTTTCTCAGTTCGTCATCACTGCAGCGATTTCTGGTAATCTCTCTGTCTTCGGCCCTGGTTCTCTATTTTTCGCCTTGAGTTCTTGGGTTTCTTTGATTAGTCAACTCGTCATTTCCGCTGCACTATCTTTGTTATTGGTCTTGTTTCTTGTTCTTGGGTTTTCTCCACATTTTTGGGTATGGCAGAATCACAAACACAAAATCTTGATTTCCAACATCCTTTATACTTGCATCCTAGTGACACCATTGCCGTTACGTTAGTGTCCCAACCATTAGTTGGTTCTCAAAATTACCCTGCATGGAGTAGAGCCATGAGGATAGCCCTCCATGCCAAGAATAAATTGGGATTTGTGGATGGTTCCTGCAAGCGTGAGGATCAGAAATCTGATTTCCAAAGTCAATGGGATCGGTGTAATAGTGTTGTCTTGTCTTGGTTGACTAATTCGGTAGACAAGGAAATTGCTACTGGTTTGGTATTTTCTCAAAACTCCTATCTTGTGTGGCTAGATCTGAAAGAAAGGTTTGATGTTATGGATGGTGCCAAAGGCTTTTCTTTATATCAATCAATCAATTCAGTCACACAAGGCACTCTTAGTGTATCTGGATACTACACTAAGCTCAAAGAGCTATGGGATGAACATGCAGCCTTAGTCCCTATTCCCAATTGTCAATGCAATACTTCAAAAGACTATGCTAAAACCATTCAAGAACAGAGATTGTTTCAGTTCCTTATGGGGCTAAATGAAGGATTTCACCAAGTTCGTAGTCAAATACTCCTTATGAACCCACTGCCAACATCCAATCAGGCTTGCTCTATGATTGTACAAGAAGAGACCCAACGAAATATGTCCTTTAGATCACTAATTGCCCCAATTGATGGCACTATTATGGCTTCTAATACGTCCAGAGGTGGACGAGGCCGTGGAAGAGGCCGTTTCCAAGAACCATGTGCTCATTGTGGGAGGAAAGGCCATCAAAAGGAGACTTGCTACCAACTCATTGGTTTTCCTCAAGGTTCTCAGCCTTCCAGATTCAATAAAGAGAAAGAGGAGCAAGCAAATCAAGCCAATACGCCTGTAAATGAGTCTGCTGTGAAAGTAGGCACTGACCATAGAACTATGGGTTCACAAGGTTCTCTCTTCACTCCAGCACAGTATAGGCAGATTCTGGAAATGTTAAAAAGGGATTCAGACCCAATAGAGGCTACTGTGAGTGTGCAAGTTGCTAATCCAGGTTTGACTGTATGCCCTAACTCTGAATGGATTTTAGATTCTGGGGCTAGTTGTCATATAGTTAGTAAATTAACATATTTAGATTCTTATAAGTTGCATGAAGGTAAACCTAAGTGGGTGAGAGTGCCTAGTGGGGCTAGAATTCGAATCACACATATAGGAGAAGTTAAACTTACTAATACCATTACTTTGACAAATGTGTTGTATGCCAAAGAATTTTGCTATAATTTAATTTCTGTAGCTAAACTCACCCTAGACAGCATGTATATGGTTCTGTTTTGGCCTGATTTTTGTGTTATGCAGGACATGTACAATAGAATGATCAAAGGGACTGGTAGGCTTATTAGAGGACTCTACCTTCTGAAAAGAGAGAATAAATCTGAGCATGTAAATGTTGCTAATAAAGAACATGAATTTGTAAACATTAGGAAGGAATGCCTATGGCATTTTAGGTTGGGACATACTCCTACACAAGTTTTGAAGCATTTACATGATTTGAGAATTAGTGATTGTAATTTTGACAATGATAAATGTGAGACATGCATTCAAGGGAAACATACTCGTTTGTCTTTTACTCCTAGCACTTCACTTTCTCACTATTGCTTTCAACTTGTGCACGCTGATGTATGGGGACCATACCGGACACCCACACATCAAGAACATAGGTATTTCCTTACATTAATGGATGATTATTCTCGTAGCACATGGATTTTTCTGATGCATTACAAATCTGAGGTTCCTAAACTCTTGAAAACTTTCATTTCCTTTGTATCTAATCAATTTTCTGTTATGATTAAAACTATATGATCAGATAATGGGACAGAGTTTGTTAATCAAGAGGTAAAACAGTTTCTTGAGGAAAAGGGCATTGTTCATCAAAAATTTTGTCCCTTTACTCCTCAACAAAATGGGGTCATTGAACGTAAGCATAGGCATCTTTTAAATGTAGCTAGGAGCATTATGTTTCAATCTCATTTACCCATTAAGTTTTGGGGGGAAGCCATTAGAACTACAGCTTATTTAATTAATAGAACTCCTTCCAAAACTTTAGGGTATGTTACACCTTATGAATTGTTGCATGGAAAAACCCCATCTTTAGATCACTTAAGAGTGTTTGGATGCTTGACCTTTGCTGTGAATTTGAATTGTGCTGATAAATTTCAGCCAAGGGCTGAACCTTGTGTCTTTCTAGGCTACCCAACTAATCAAAAAGGGTACTTGTTATACAGCATCAAAACTAAGTCATTAATTGTCACTAGGCATGCTACCTTCTTTGAAAACAAATTTCCTTTTCATGATATTGATGCTATGAATCAAGGGGGAGTAAGTAAGATAAAAACCATTGATCCATTCATTATTAATCAAAATCCACATCCTTTTGGCATATTTGACAATAATACATACATATATAATCATAGGAATCAACATGATACAATTGCTTCCCCACATAGAGAAGTAAATGATCATATTTATGACAATTCAGATCCAAACCAGTCTCTAGTTGATAGGCCTCTTAGGAGTAGACATGCCCCTGCATGGACTAAGGATTATGAATGTGATTATTTACCTTCTTCTAGTAGGGAACTCGAAAATAGTCATGATAATGCTTTACATAGTAATGTTGATTTTGATAATTCTGTTGATTTTGATGATTTATCTAATACTTACAAGTCTTTTCTATCTGCCATTGATAAGGAAATTGAACCAGAAACTTTTGAGCAAGCTTCCAAAGACCATAGGTGGGTAGAGGCCATGAATAATGAGATTAGAGCCTTGGAGGCAAATAAAACTTGGACTATAGTAAATTTACCTAAGGGAAAGAAACCAATAGGTTGTAAATGGGTGTTCAAAGCTAAGTATAAGGCAGATGGGATTCTAGATAAGTTCAAGGCAAGGTTAGTTGTCAGAGGGTACAATCAAAAGGAAGGTATAGATTTTTATGAGAATTTCTCCCCTGTAGTTAAAATAGTGACTATTAGGACTGTTTTGAAACTTGCTGTCATTAATGATTGGGCTATACATCAAATGGATGTAGAAATGCATTTTTGCAGGGAGATTTACATGAGGAGGTCTACATGACCATACCTCAAGGTTTTGACAAAAATGGAGAGAAAAATAAGGTTTGCAAACTTGCTAAATCTTTATATGGTTTGAAACAAGCATCAAGACAATGGAATGAGAAATTAACACAATCTTTGATAAAAGGTGGTTTCCAACAAAGTAAACATGACTATGCTCTTTTTCAAAGACAAACTAAAGATGATTTAGTATTTATGCTTACTTATGTAGATGATTTGATGATTACCGGAAGTAGCTTGAAAGCTATTAATGATGTAAAACAGTTCCTTCATACTCAGTTTAAAATTAAAGACTTAGGAACTTTGAAATATTTTCTGGGCTTGGAAATCTTAAGATCTAAGTGTGGTATTCTCATTAATCAAAGGAAATATACTACTGAATTGATTGACTAGATAGGTTTGGATGAGTCAGAAACAGTGATCACACCTATGGAGCAAAACCTTAAACTAACAGCAGCTCCAAATAAGAAAGATCACTGTTTAGAGGATGCTGGAATATACAGAAGACTAGTGGGTAAGTTGCTGTACTTAACCTTAACAAGGCCTGATATCTCCTTTACCGTGCAGGTCTTAAGCCAATTTATGCAAGAGCCTAAAGAGTCACACTTGAAAGCTGCGCTGAGATTAGTCAAACACCTAAAGGATTCTCCAGGACGTGGGATATATGTTTCAGCAGAGAGCTCTTTGAAGGCGGAATGCTATTGCGATTCCGATCATGGAGCATGTGCTGACACTAGAAGATAGGTGACAGGTTTTCTAGTGAAGTTAGGAGGCTCCTTAATATGTTGGAAGTCTAAGAAACAGAGTATTGCGTCTATTTCTTCAGCAGAAGCCGAGTACAGAGCTTTAAGGATGGCTACAGCAGAGTTGACATGGATAGTAGGGCTGCTGAAAGAATTGAACATTCAAAATGTAGAACCAGTCAAGATTTTCTGTGATAGCAAGTCTGCAATCCATATTGCTACGAATCCTGTGTTTCATGAGCGTACGAAACACATAGAGATAGATTATCATTTTGTAAGAGATAAATTGTTGGCAGGAATGATTAAATTTGAATATGTGAAGTCTAATGAACAGATTGCAGACTTGCTCACCAAAGCATTGGGTGATCCACAACATGAGTATCTCCTTGGCTAGTTAGGAACATGTGAATATAAAGTTCCTAACTTGAGGGGGAGTGTAGAATAAAATAATATAGTATTTATATTAGTATTAGGGATTGTATTGTAATTTTGTAGGCTAGTTAGATATTGAGTCCCAGCTTGGGACCTACTGCCTCTGTCTATAAATATACTTGTAAAGACATGCAAATTGTAATGACAGATTTTATGTTCAGTTAGTCAATAAAGAATGTGTTGTTCAGCGAATATTCTGGGCCTAAGTGTGTTTCATCAGTGTATTTACTGTATTATAATGTTGTTAATACCCCAATTTGATTTTTTTTATAACTAAATACATTTTTCATACAGTAAGTTTGAAAAATAAATGTTATTATTTATGATTTCCAAATACTTTTTTTTTGCCAGAAGATATGATATTATAAAACTTAAACGTAACAAGTCTAGTACGTCACGGAAAATGAAATACAAAAATATACTAAATAAAGCAAATATAGAACAAGCAGCAATCTATCCATGATCATCAGAAACTTCGCCTGCATCCTTCTCTATCAGCTTTCTCAAACTATTAGGAGGTCTCCAAATCCAATCCGCAGGATACAACCCCTTAACTGAAGCTTTAGCGACCCAGTCAGTCACTAGATTTGCTTCCCTCTTAGTGCAATCCAGATTATCTTATTATTAATTAAAGATTTAAATTTTAAAGGAGGCACAAAGACTATTTATTAGATATGTATGTTTGAAATTTCATGTCGTTATTGCGGGGAGAACCAATTCAGGGTAGTCGTATGATATTGACAGATAATCTTAAAAATATTATCAGTCAATAACATACTACTGTATTCTTTTTCTCCAAAAAAAGTGCAAGTAACAAATAATTCCAACTATATGTTTTTCTATAGCCACATATACTTCCCCTGGTCCTATATGGAAATACTCCCACTCAATAAGATCTACTTCAACAAAAAAAAATTTGAACTATAAACTAAATTTTATATTAAAGATTGGATGGAGTATATATAACTTTTTAAGGTGGTATGGTCTTATTTATAATAAGACACACTTAAATAATGTCTGAAATTTTAATCTTTTTTTTTTTTTTTTACATTTTTGCCTACCCTAGTTACCTTTCACACGCTCTCCCCTCTGTTCTTGTTAACAAGAGTACTTTTAGAAAATAAAATATATTTTTATATTTTTATTATTTTTAATATATTTTTTTTGCGTAGTTAAATTATTTATATGCTACTTTCGGTCTTACATTTAAAATCGGATCGGAGGGGAGGGACTACATTTTTAGTGGAAGGGAGGAACATATTTATCAAACAAGGGATAAAAGTGCAAAGCAAATAGCACTCCCTCAAATCCTTAATATAAGATTCAATTGACTTTTTTTAGAATGGTTAATGAGCTAAATAAGTTAGTTAATTGTAACATAAAATTAGTTTGGTATAAACAAGACTTATATAAATACTCTAAAGTAATTTATTTATCTTTCTTGATCTTTTCAAAAAAATCAAATGAGTCTTATATTAATAACTGGAGTTAGGATAGTACAAAAGAAGAGCAAGTTAAGCAAGGTAATTCCAACGAAGAATGGACAGTGTTCATTGTTAGAATAGTCTACAAAATATATACATAATGGTAAGAGATATTCCCTCCGGTCCAAAATATAAGACAGAGTTGACTTTTTTTGAAAAGATTAAGGAAGCTAAATAAATTATTTAATCATATCATGTGTCTAGCTAATACTAATTACGGGAACATGTGACAATTGGTTTCCACGACAATTTTGGGAGAGTTGGGTAGCCCTCCATATTAGCCTACGCCACCAGTCAACCGTCAGTCATTCATTAGGCCAACTAAATTTGTCTCTAGCTGCTATATCCGCTCCACTCTTATAAAGGTCTCCTCCTACATACCCCACAATAGAGATGGATCACCCCACAAAGTGTTGCACTGTTAATGTGAAGTGGCAGAGAAAACAGGGCTTTGCTTATTGAATCATTAGGTTTGAAATCATTTCAGTATTGTGGGGTGGGCCCACAATCGCAGGACACTTTGATCTTTATTAAAAGTCCGATTGATAAATATAAGTCTATTTTGAGAGTCATTAATTAGTGTTTTCTAGTTTTACCTCTATTGAATGAAAGAAATAAGTGAGGGAACATGTATGGATATCATCTTTTTGTAATTTTTTTTTGCCGGAAATAAAATTGCATTGAAATAAACTAAGGATTACAAGAAATAAAGTCTAAACCAAACACATAACAAACAAAAGGCCAAAGCCCAACAATAATAACCCTAAGCCTAAAACAACACTACCATCATAAACCCTAACCCTAGGTTAGAGTCAAAGAAGCCCATGAATTGTTGCCGTCGCCTAAAAGAGGAAGAAAATCTGGGAACAATACCGGAAATAAGGGATAAGGGTTCCAAGAACCACCCTAACAAGTCCATCCAATATAAAAATCTGTCTGCTACTATAAGAGCAGATTTACCGTCACCACGCAACACCAGTAGAGTAGAGAAAAGCGCTGCTGACGACCAAGAGAACTCATAAGCCTTAAGAGACCCTAACCATCGCCACCGATCAATCCCCAACCTAAGCCTACCAGCTCTGAGTAGAAACCCTAAGGACTTGCGCCAGCCAAGCCAAAACATATCAAAAAATGGAGTAAAGAAACATACCGAGTGGAGAAGGATGGAAGGAGATTATGGCCCTTGAAGATTTGCAACTTGCTCAAACTCAGTCATCCCCCAAATATCCGCCATCCAACCCTATCTCATTAACCAATCTTGCTTAAAAAAGTCAGGAAAAGGAGAAGAAATCTTCGATTCAGCACTTTACATGAGGTTTCCCTTCCTCCACTTTATTGCAAGACCCATGAAAGTTACTGCACTAAACCAGTAGACTGGCACCAAAAGAGAAAAAACAAAAAACACTAACCCTAAATGAGACAAACCCCATACCGAACGACCTCTCCTCCGACCAAAGCCAAAGGAAGGCACGCCTGAAAACCACCACTTGAAGGTGCCTCCACGCACACGCACAAGAACAAAATGGCAGAAACTCCACAGAGGGAGAGTCATCTTTTTTTAATACTCATTAAATAAGGGTGAATTTGAAAATGTTAATCAATTTAAGGCATACTATCTCTGGTCTTTGATATAAGACTGAAAGGAACTGAAGGAAACTGCATTACCTTAATCACTTTTATGTTGAACCAGCTGGGACAGGGGGAGGTTTAATGGTGTGGTGGAAGGAGGGAGTAAACATTGAGATACTACAAGAGGACAAAAACCATATATGTGTAAAGATCATTTCTGGGATGGATCCGGTGGTAGGATTGTTGACTTTGGTTTATGGTCCACCTAAAGAGCAGCATCGTGGAGGTTGGTGGCGGAGACTCAAAGGACTAAATCCTGGTCCAAATACACCATGGCTTGTCTTGGGTGATTTCAATGAGCTCATTTATGACTTTGAGAAAGATAGTGGGCAAACACATTCTTTGAGATCCTCTAAAGCTTTTCAGGATTTCATGGATGTTTGCGATATGGTGGATTTGGGTTGCAAAGGACTTGGCTTCACTTGGTCAAATAATCGTCTTGAGGGAGACAACATCTGAGAAAGGCTTAACAGAGCGGTTTGCAATGGATCATGGTGAGATTTATGTCCCAATGCCCAAGTAAGTAACTTAGAGCCTATTGGTTCTGATCACTCCCCCTTATCCTTAATCCTAATTATGTTGGTCTTAGTTGTGACAAAGTTTTTCGCTTTGAAATGAACTATATTAAACACTGTGAGTATGCATCTATTATTCAAAACAACTGGTATACTTTGAGCTTTGGACATGATGATGTTGTGCAAACCTTTGAGTCTAATTTGAATAGAGTTAGATCTATCCTGATTAAATGGAGTAAGAGGGCATTTACTAACAACCAAAAGCTGCTTGCTCAGTTAATGTTTGAATTTAAACTTTGCTATGAGGGTGTGAGGGATAGAAAAAGTGCTGAGAAGGCTAGGTATATTGCTGCCTAAATTGAGGAAGCATGGACTCGTGAGGAAGTGTACTGGTTTAAAGGCTCTAAGATAAATTGGCTCTCTTGGGGTGATGATAACACAAAATTCTTTCATGCAATTGTTGAGCAACACAAAAGAAGAAACAAAATTGTGAGACTAAAAAGAGATGATGCTGTTTGGATTGATGACCCCTAAGACATCAGTTCATGTTTTTCCTCCTTTTATAATACTCTCTTTATCGGTTGTGGGGAGCGTAATTTTGACGCCGTGCTATCCTATGTAATTGTGAGTCACTTCTACCTAATTAGCCTATGTAATTTTAGCTATAAGGTGTTTTTTTAAAATCCTTAGCAACAAATGAGGGGTATAATGCCAAAGATCGTCATAGAGCAACAATGAGCCTTTGTACCAGGCAAATAGAGCCGGGAATTCGGGCCGAGCTCGTCGGGCCGGCCCGTTTAGGCCCGAGCCCGTCAAGGGTCGGGCCTATGATTTGGAGACTGAAAATGGAAGCGGGCCTAAAAGGGCTGGCCCTGTAGGGCCGCAAGCCCTGTAGGGCCGGCACTTTTAGGCCCGTTTAACTTTTTTTTTAAATGGGCAGTAAGCATTGGTCAGAGGTAGAGTTAACCTAACCTAACCCTCATATAAAAAATGCTCTCACATTGATTCAGACATCATTTGAAGCTTCTCTTCTTTGATTTTCTTTTTTCTTTTTTTGCATGTATATGCCAAAATCCAAATCAGGTGTTATATTATTACTGACATTTGAAGCTTGTAGGCTTGTTTGATTGTGGCTGTGAACTTATTTAATTGGTTATGAACATTAATTATGGTTTGAACTTAAGTTTTAGTGTTTGTGTTCTATTAAACTTGGATAATATTTATGTTTTAAATTAGTGTTGATGATATTTATGTTTTAAATTAGGTATTTTAGTCTTTATGAGAATAAGAAACAAAAAAAGAATGGCAAAAAAAAAAGTAAATGGGCCAAAAGCCTGCAGGCCTAACATAAACGGGCCGGGCCGCCCTAAAAGCACTACTACAGAATTGAGATATAACCACCCCCAAAGACGTCCCAAATTGAAAATTGGGTGGTTAAAAAGGGAGGCGGTGGCATTTTCATAATTATATATGTGTAGGGGAACCTTTAGGCGTCCCAAATTTGAATTTGGGACGTCTAAAGTGCTTTCTGGCACGAAATATAAATTTTATAAATTTTTTTTAGCGCCAGGAGCTGGGTTTAGGCGTCCCAAATGACATTTGGGACGCCTAAAGTCTTAGTTTAGGAGTCCCAAATTAATTTGGGACGCCTAAAGTCACCTTTAGGCCTCCCAAATACCATTTGGGCGTCCCCTGCATGTCAGACACTTGTCTGACATGCGGTCTTCTCATCTATCTATCACACCCTCTCCTTACATCCTCTCAACAACTTTACTCTTCTTCCTCCTCTCCCCACCCATACCGTCGGCCCTCCTGGGTATTTTTTTTCTTCAACTCCTCCCTCCTCCCTTGTTCAAGCTCTCTCCTCCACCGTCGGCCCTAGCTTGTTGAACTCCTCCCTCCTCCCTTCTTCTTCTTCCTCTTTGTTTCTTCAACGGCTGCAACCGTGTCTGCTGCAACCTCACCTCCTCCACAGTGGGTTTTGCTCTCTCCTCCATTGTTGTGCGTGGGTGGAGCTCCAACGTCTTCTCTACCTCTCAAACATAGTAGCTAGGGGGCGCCCTGATCAAGTTGGTTTATTTTCTTCGTTTTTTTTTGTAACAGAATATGGTTTATTTTGTTTTTGAAAAATAAATTAAATGGTTGAGATTGTGCTTATTATATATTGCTTATATTGAGATAGTTGAGATTAGCCTGATGTGTTTGGTGTGGTTATATTGTTTAAATTGCATTTATTCGGGAATGGTTTATTTTCTTGTTTAAATATAAATTTACTTGTGTGTATAATAGAAACAAGTCTTCTTAGTTCTCACCCGTTCCATTGTGTTAAATATGAGTAAAGTTTAAAAGTTACTCCCCTGCTTCAATTTGCCTCTCATTAATTATTGAGTAAACTTTGTTCTTATAAGATAAAATGTTATATTAAATAGGGATGTAGTTAGAAAGGTTTTAAATTTAAAGGTAGAGTTAATGAGATTTAAAGATTTCTTTGACTATTGTGGATCATGTTAAAAGTGACTTATAAGAACGATTAGAAGTAGAGTATTAAATTTTAAGACAAAGTTTTTGAACTTTTATTTATTTATTTGTTCAAGTGTAACATAATGAAAGTGGCTCATAAAAGTTTCTTCTAATCATTGATTAGTGTATGCCACATGAAACCAATACAATTCATAGTTGTTCATGAAACCGTTAAAACCTCTCATTAAAATCCTACCATGAATTTGGCGAAACCATTTGTTATCTTTAACCCCGTTTAATTTGAAACCTCATAATAAGCTCAATATGTTAACCCTGTTAATACAAAGCCGTTTCTACGGCTTTTCTAAAAGTATAATAGATCCCTGTTGTTCAGTTATAAGGCAATGGAGATTTATCCATACACACGTAGTGGCACCACCCCATTTCATTGGTCTTGTTCCTGCACCATTAATTAGTATATATAATAAAATAAAATATGATTTATTTAAATTAAAGAAATTCTTGTATTAATTACACACAATTGTTTTGTTAACTCCAAATTCTTGAATTATGAAGAATAATTCAAGGCAAAACTTAAAAAGAAAACGATAACCCCAATATTCATTAAATGATTTTTATCTAAATATTTTCAATAAAACAATTTTATTTTTGGAAGAACTCAACTTAAAATTGTTTTGTTAATATGAAACTCGTTTTGTTTTTAATTCTTCCAAACCTCAAAAAAATTCTTTAATTTAATCTTATTGTATTTATTTTATTATACATTAATTTTATATACATATACTTATTAAAAAAATAAGTTACATAGCACTGAAACCCTTTTAATAGGAGAGATGAGGCTAGGAGGGGCAATAAAGTTATTAAGCCCATATTTTAAAATGCTAAATTGGGTTGATAACTTAATTAGGCAATCCCATCATATGTCCTTGAGAATTGTACTAAACGTGTGAATGTTATTGGTAATGCCTTAGGTGGTAACAAAATGGATCATAGTTGGATGAATGCTTTGAGAACTAGTGAAGAATATGAGAAAGGGGTGGACGAATTTATTGAATTCGCTAAAAAGAATGCTCCTGCAAGAAATGTGAAGTATTTTTGTCCTTGTGTCAATTGTTTGAATGAGAGTAGACAAGATGTTGATGTCATAAAGGATCACCTACTTTGTGATGGAATAAATCTGCGATACACAAGGTGGATATGGCATGGTGAGGAAGTAACTGATTGTTCGTCACACAAGAAGGAAGCTGTGGATGTCATAGATGAAGATAGAATGGAGAGAATGATTAACGATGTCATAGTATTTTTACTTCCTGCTTAGTATATTTCGTTTTCATTGCAATTTACTTACGTTTTTTATGATGCTTTTTGTGTTAACAGGAATATAGACAACGTTAGTGATGACAAGAGGCGTAGAGATGACGAAAGCTCTAGCAATGACGAAATGCCTAGAGTTGAACCCCCTGCAAGAAGGAGGGTTAGAGGCTGTACAAAGATGGGAGCATTGGTTGCACGTCATGAACATCAGCAGGAGAGGCTACATATAGACTTCGATGACAATCTGAATCCAGTTGGTCCTGAGGAAGACCACTTCATTAGCTACTTAGGGCTTTTAGCTCGAACCAAAGTGCGCATTACCTACGATAATTGGAGATTGGTTCCCCCAAAAACGAAAGACATGATTTGGCAGCAACTCTTGGTATGTAAGTTTTGATGCATTGTAGCTTTGTTCTTATTGTTTCAAATGTAATAATCTTATGTTTTACCTTGCAGCAAACATACGATGTCCCAGACACCACGGAGATGTATAGGCACTGGATGGATGAGGTTCGTGTACGATGGAAAGGTTTCAAGAACAAGCTAACAAAACATTACATTCGAGGGGCCCTTAGGGGTAAGGATCCATGTGCGGAGTATACATATTTATCTCCAGAGGACTGGAGGTTGTTTGCGGCATCACGAGCAGATCCTGAGTTTTTGGTAAGATTTCTGTCATCATGATATAGAACTTGTAATTTTCATATACTTTATATCGTTGATTCATTTTTTGTTGTTTTTCATTCATAGAAATTAAGTGCAGCAAATGCCCAGAGGCAAGCAGAAAATAAATATCAACATTTCATGTCTCGCGGTGGATATCGGAAGCTTGAGCGGCAAATGATGGCAGAAGAGTTACAGAAAATGAAGGAAGCAGCGGAATCTGATCCTAGCGTTGTTATCCAGCCACCGGTACCTCTTCCACGTCACAAAAAATGGAAAGCAGGGAGGATTAAGGCTGGGAAGTACATAAATCTGACTGTTGCTGAGGTTGCTGCGAGGATTGTAAGTAGTTATACCATAAGTACCTAATTTTTTACATGTTGCGAGTGGTTTCGATACATTTACGATAAACTGCATGCTACAGGATGACCTGGACGAGCAGAGTAGCCAAGGTTCATTCAATCCAAGTAGACGGATGGACATCTTGTCAACGGCTATTGGGAAGGCAGATGACCTTGGTCGTGTTTGAGGAGAGACACGGGGAGTTAGTGCCGTGAGGTATTTTGGACGAGAGCCACGTTATTCGTCACAAGCTGGACCTAGTAAGGACGTTGTGGCCAAGATTCGAGAGGAGCTCGAACGAGAGATTGAGGCCAACCTTCGCGACAAGCTCCGACAAGAGCTGTTGCCAGAGCTTCAACTTGAAATGGCAAAGATGTTTGAAGCACAAAGGGCAAGGGACGGGCATAGAACTCAGGAATCCCCGGCCTTCAATAGCACCAGAGGAAGTTACAACCCTCTGGAGCAACCACTTGGCACCCCTTCTCCCACTATAGTGTCGGGACCACTTGGCGACCCTTCTCCCACTCCAGTGTCGGGAGACCCTTGCACCCTCTATTTGGATGATCCACTGTTGCGTGTTGTTGCTGATGCTCTCGTTCACACACGTGCTACCACCCACCATAATCAGCAAATTCCGGAGGATTATCGTAGGGTGAATGTGACGAGTGTTAGAAAGGGGGAAGAAGGTGCAGCCATCCCTGTTCCTGATCCAGAGGTTGGCACGTTAGGTCAAGCGATAGGATCTTTCATCCTTTGGCCTCGCAATCTTATTGGTTCAGACGTAACACCTCCAATGGTAGGAATTACCTTACTGTTACTGAAAATCTGTTGGCATCCTAATAACAATTTGTTTTTTGATTTTCTAAAAGGATGACAAAGCTGCAAGCAAATGGCCCTTCTTAGCACGGCTGCAACAGATCTACAAGCGTATTAAACAGATTGACTTGAAGATGCCTCCAGGGATTGTGGGCCAAGTGGAGTATCCCTACACGATTGACAATAAAGATCTCAAGCAGTTTATCAGGTTGGAGGAGATAGATGCAGGCTGGGTCAAATTTGCAGTCCGGTAATTTTTTTTTTCAATTTTCCCATAGAATTCACTTAGTGGTTTTTTGTCTTCATACATTCAATAATTGATTCCTTATTTTAATTCTATTATAGCACCTTCCACGATCTCTGCACAAACATGGAAAGAAGTAATTGGTATGGATTCTTATGTCCTGCGAATACGACAGGGGATACTTGTACTGTGGCGCATAGGACTCACTATGTCGGCTACCAAATGGCACAAACCAAACTTCGTTGTTATCTAGCACCCATTGTCCAACGGTTCGTATTTACATTTTGTCAATTTAAGAAGTTTAATAAATAATTGTCTTCTCACTCATCTAACTTCATTTTAATGTGTACATGTTGTTAAAGTTTCCACTGGACTTTGTGTGTTATATGTCCCCGCCGCAACGTAGTCTATTGGTTTGATCCCTTGAGTAAAAAGCCAGACAGAGATACAAAATCCGTCTTCGACACGTAAGTTATTCTGTTTGTATTTCATTGACAACAAAAATAAATGAATGGTTCTAATTTCTGTTCATTTTGCTTTTCATGATAGTGCTTGTCAAACATATAGAATCCTAGGTGGGTCACGCGAGGGTGCAGTTGTTAAAAAGCCAAAGTGGTTTTATCCCATAGTAAGTACATTCGATCCTACCTAATTGTTTCATTGACGGTCCTTTTAGACATACCTTTATTGATTTTAACAACCAATGGCATCCCTTTGATTAAAAGTGCCCTCGGCAACCTGGCAACACTGAATGCGGATATTATGTTATACTTTATATGTATAACATAACTCAAAGTGGAATTACTAACGATTTTGAAAAGGTAATCGCTTTTTCATTCTCAAATGATAATATTTTTAGTGTTCTAATCGAAATGCTAATTAATTCATTTGCTTGAGATTCATTTCATCAAAGCTTATTACTTTCTAATTTTCAGATTTTTGATAATGAAGATGCCTACCTACGTGAAGACCTTGATTTGATCAGAGATCTTTTGGCTGGACATCTTCTTCAACATATAGAGCAGTAAACTTGTTATTTTATATCAGTCTGTACTTGTGTGATGACAGCGTTTTGACACTTTCTGGTTGTTTTTTGTTGATATATATAGTAGTAGGTTGCATGAAAGGTTATTGTATGTATATATAGTAAAGATTGTAGTGCTGGATGTCCTTACCAGTTTGTAACGGACAGTGTGGTTTATGAATCCATCTTCTATTCTGTTTCTGCAGTTTCAATTCGTTGGGTAATACAGAATGTAAATTATGGTATAAAAAAAAACCTAACTTTTAGACGTTCCAAATTAAGAATTGGGAGGTCTAAAGTCCCCCAGGGTGGGACTTTAGGCGTCCCAAATTTTAATTTGGGACGCCTAAAGTCAGACTTTGGGCGTCCCTATTATTTGGGATGTCTTTTGTTTCAACTTACTACGCCCCCAGCATATACGTCCCTTCGTTTTGGGACGTTAAAGGTGCCAAATTTGGGAGGTTAAAGCCTCTTTTTGTAGTAGTGAAGGGTACGGATTTGGACTCGGGCCTAAACGGGCCGGCCCATTTTCCTAGCACTACAGGCAAATTAATCCAAGACAATAATTTTATGGTTCATGAAGCTTTGCACTACTTGAAAACAAAACTGGAACTCAGTTTGAAACAACCATCAAATTGGATATGAATAAAGCCTATGATAGAGTTGAATGGGACTTTTTGGAATCAATTTTACTTAAACTGAATTTCCACCCAAAATGGGTCCGGCTTCTTATGCAGTGTGTATCCTTTGTGCAATTTAACCTCAAAGTGGAAGGTAAGAAAATAGACGTCCTCTCACCCCAATGTGGCTTTTGCCAAGGAGATCCCTTATCACTCTACTTATTTATTTTGGTGGTGGATGTGTTATCACGAATGGTTAATGAACATGTGCTACGTGGGGATTTAATTGGTGTTAAATTAGCTCCAACGTGCCACATTTTATCCCATTGCCTTTTTACAGATGACTCTATTTTTTTCCTACATGCTAGTAAGGCGAATTGTATTGTTTTTAAAAGCATACTGGAGGAATACTGCACAGCTTCTGGTCAACACGTAAATCTATCAAAATCCTGCACTTTTGTATCTCAAAATGCACCAGAATATGTTGCTACAATGGTGAGTCAAGTCTTGAACATCCTATCTGCAAATTATCTAGGTAACTATCTTGGACTATTGATTTTCTGGGGAAGGTCAAAGGTGGAAGCCCTTGGTTTTGTGCGAGATAAATTGAGGAAAAATATATTTGGCTAGAAAACATTCTTATCACAAGCTGGTCAGGAAGTACTCATTAAATCCATTGCAAATGCCATGCCCATATATTCAATGGCTTGCTTCTTGTATCCTAAGAAGACATGTCATGAATTGGATATCATTATCTTAAACTTTTGGTGGGGCGAATCTGAGCATAAAAGGAAAATATATTGGTTGTCCTGGAAAAGAAATGACTCAGAAGAAAAGTGAGGGTGGATTAGGCTTTAAAGATTTTTAGAATTACAATTTAGCACTTTTGGGGAAGCAGTGTTGGAGATTGATGATTGAACCTGGTGCATATTGGGCGCGTATCTTAAACGGGATATATTATCCCAAATGTTCTTTTTTTAAATGCCAAAAAGGGTTTCAGAGCATCTTGGGCATGGCATAGCCTATTGGAAGGCAGAACTATTTTTAAAAATCACTCTTATTAGAGGGTAGGTGATGGCAAAAGTATTAACATATGGAACGATCCTTGGTTGCCTTCTCTACAAGATTTTCAATTCCCTGTGATGCATATCCCACTAGGACAAAAGGAGCTACGAGTATCTGACCTTATAGTACAACGGCAGTGGCAACTATCACAACTTTCATTACCACCTCATATCCTCCAGGCCATAATAAATGTTAAGATCCCTTTCATGAGTTTTTAAGACTGTTTGCTTTGGACAGGTAGTCCCATGATAACTCTCCAGATTTTGTACATTTAAAGAATATTTTGAAGATAATTGGAGAGCTATCTATGCAATTTTAGAAGATTCAATGAGATTTTATTATGAAAAGATCAAATCAAAGTGGTGAATTATTTGTGGGATTTAGATTGTAAATATTTAGGATAAAAATAATTAATTTTAATAAGATAAAGTTTCTAAAAAAAAGAATTTAGTTGTTTTATTTTATCTTATTTTATTTTATGTGTTCTCATTTTGGCTTTATTTAATAAGACCATCAGGAGCATGTATATTTGGGCTTGGGCTTCTAATTCTAACTTAAGATATGCAAAAAAGGACCAATGTGAAAGTGGGCCAAGGAGCTATGGACTAGAGAATGTGAGAACCTAATCCCCTTAAAATAATAAATCTCTATGCATCAGGAGCTGAGCCGAGCCACGTTCTACTGTAGCTTCTCTCTCATTTCACTGTTTATATGAACAGTGCCGGCTTGTATAGGGCTTCGTGACAGAGCTGCATCTCATGAATTGTCTCAGGCTGCGTTTACCTATTGCCTCAATGTCCCATGTACACTAAATGGACGGTTGTCCACAAACACTGCCTCAAATCTCCCTCCATTGCTTTCTATATCTCTTATTTTAAAATTCAAAATTCAAATTCGCTTTTCAAAAAGAAACATTTTTTAAAACACTTTTCCTCAGTTAGTCCTCATTACTCTCGCTTCCTTCGTCCCATTTTTCTTCAGTCTCCACTTTTGCCTGGAAGTGGACGAACGACGGGACGGGCAGATCTGGATTAAGCTACCACAACGAAGGCATCGACGGAGTGGACGCAGATATGAGGATGCGATGGTGATGCCGGAGAGTTTGAGACGGTTTTCCACTTTTCTTCAGTCTCCACTTTTCGCTTCCCCCATGTCTCTCTCGTCATCTAATCTCCCATGCCCTCTTCAATGTATTTCCAATCATTTCTTCTTTGTTGAATTGGGGATTTACTTACTTCCAATGATTTAAAGCTCTCTCACCTAATGTGTTTCATTTTTTATCTGATTAGGAAGCAACGATCAGCGTTTAATTTTTTACCCGATTAGGAACCAATGGTGGGGAGGTATCTTTTGGTTTCAGATTGACTAATTTCTAGAGATTGATGCTGCAAATGGCAGCGTTGCCTATGGTTTCTTAGGTCCTGGATGTGATGGGTTTGAAGAAGGCAAGCTTGTAAGAAGAAAGCTACATTTGTTCTTCAACTGGTATGATTCCTCTCTTGCTTTATATTTTTATCTCTCAGCTTTTTTTTTTTATTTCGTTCGTTGCTTCCACTTTTCCGTTCCCAGATTCTTCCTTCTTCTAATATTCCCTTCTTCACTTTTTTAATTTGAAAACAAAAGTAAAAACCCAAATCAGAGGAAACCCCAATTTCAGGATCCTGGGTCCAAGTTTATAGTCATGGGAACGTGTATGACGCATAACATGGAAAGTGTTTTGGGATGCGTAGGCAGGGCTTAACGCATGGAATAGGCAATTAGGCATCTATAAATTTTATACTGGTGATGTGTATGCAAGAAATGGTGCAATGATGGAAGCTACTATATTGGAGAATTTAAATGAGGCTTGAAACATGGACTCGGCCATTACCATTTTAGGTATGTTTCAGTTCTTTCATCTGCTGTAGCGATTGTGAGAATGGAATTGTACTCTATGTTCTACACAATTTACATTGTCAAAGTTTATCGTTTGGTGTAGCTGAGGTAGATATGTTTTAGCAGGGTACAACGTAGCATTTAATAAGGTTCTTTGTTGAAGCACTTTACTGTTAATCCTTACTTGAAGTACTTGGTTTGAGGAGGGGATATATGTATTTTAATGAAAACAATATATATTGCTGCACCTTTTACTTGCACAGCATCCCTGTTATGCCTCATTAACAGCATCATATTGTGTATTTGTCTATGAGTTACATGCTTAGATTGGATTTGTGTAAAATGATGTACATCTTCGCCTATTACATCTTCTAATTGAAATGTAACAATGGGTGGTTTCCAATTAAGAGATGAGTGCAAAATTTAGTTGGGAACCATACATTTATGTACCGAAGTAATAGGATCTCATATTACTATTTAAACCATACATTTATCATAGAAAATCTGATAATAAGGATACAAGTAACTGCATATCAAACCAAGCAAAGAACCTTATTGAATGCCTGCCTTTCTTTTTTAGAGTATTGGCTACATATGTGATCTAACAAGTTATTCATCACTTTTCTGTATTCTTACGGATTGAATGCCTGCCTTTCAGTTTAAAGTATTAGTTTTCAGGTAGAATTTGTCAAGAAACTAATAGTGGAAGTAGGGGTGGTGGCTGTACCAGGACAAGGATTTTTTCACCCCAAATTAGAAGCTTCTAATCAAGACTTTTACTACCAGAAGAGATACATCAGGTTTGCTTTTTGCAAGAGCAATGCCACTTTAGGGATAGTTATAGAAAGATTTGGTCAGATTTTAGATGTTGGGCGACTTAGTGTAATTAATTGATTTGGCTGAAGAGATAATTGATGATATATAGGATGGTCCAAGTGAAGTCTGTAAATTAGTATGAGACTATAACTAAGGACTGATCAAGCTTCTTCCTTCAATGATATCTCCCATATGAGATTCATGTCAGATGTCAGTTCTGCCACCTGCTTTGACAGCCCAGAAAGTTCATCCACTTTCTTGGTTAAGCATGCCACAAACTCCTTCAACTCTTGAACCTCGCTACCCATTTCCTTTGAATCAACGGCTCTGATACCAATTGTGAGATACCACCTCAGAATATAAGATGCAAACACTAAATATATTTCAATATTCAACCAACCTCTATCTCTGTGGGAGAATAGAAGATACAATCTGTGGAAAGAAAATATCACAGCCACTCTCAAGGTCTAGTTCTTAGAGAAAACCAGCCTCCTACTACAAAGACACTTACACAAAATATGACATACCCCTCCAATAACCCAATATCCAATATAAAGTAAAAAATAGTCAACACAATATACTAGAAAACCTCATACAGTAGACATACCTAGATACCTATAGCATACCCTACTGAATAACCTCTTGCTCTAAAATAGTAGGAAGTTCCAAAAGTTAACTGTAGTATTTTATAAAGTATCTTGCCCATTTGCATGCAACTTTCTCTGTCTTATTTTGTATGTCTACAATTTGAATGGGGTTGTAACAGATAGCATAAGGTATAAGGACAACAAACAATAAAAAGAAAGCATAAGGCCTAAAAACAAAATTTCTTAGAAGCATAGGAAGTTGGGTGGGTTTAACTCTATTTAGAGAACTAGGACAATATTTGTTACATGGAAAAGTGTTTTTTGTAACTAATTAAGTGTGCATGAATTTACAGCTTATGGCGGGGCTTCTGGGGGTAGAATCAGGATAAGACGCGGTGATCAGAACATTGTTATACGAATGATGTTTGGTATCGGTGGTGCCATACGGAGTGAGTATGGCAGAGTTTACGAATAGGATATCAGAATTAAGGAACAAGATGGGGAAGGAAGGGCTGAAAGATGAAGGGCTTATAGTGCCAAGAAGCTTAGGAGTAGAGGGAAGAATTGAAGGGAATGTACTTGCTGGTGATAAGTACTCACTTGCTTATGGAAGGTCGCCATAGGAAGTGTTGAGGATTATTGATGGAGATGGTGATGAACATTGCCTTGGTAGTTTCTATCCTCTTGGTGCTGATGGTCGTATTGCCAAATATTTCTTATCAAATAATTATTCTTCCTCATAGTTGTTAAGATTTCATAGTTTGAGGTAGCAGGTCTTAAGAAATTTCATGATGACAATAAAAAGAAAGCATAAGGCCTAAAAACAAAATTTCTTAGAAGCATAGGAAGTTAGGTGGGTTTAACTCTATTTAGAGAACTAGGACAATATTTGTTACATGGAAAAGTGTTTTTTGTAACTAATTAAGTGTGCATGAATTTACAGCTTATGGCGGGGCTTCTGGGGGTAGAATCAGGATAAGACGCGGTGATCAGAACATTGTTATACGAATGATGTTTGGTATCGGTGGTGCCATACGGAGTGAGTATGGCAGAGTTTACGAATAGGATATCAGAATTAAGGAACAAGATGGGGAAGGAAGGGCTGAAAGATGAAGGGCTTATAGTGCCAAGAAGCTTAGGAGTAGAGGGAAGAATTGAAGGGAATGTACTTGCTGGTGATAAGTACTCACTTGCTTATGGAGGGTCGCCATAGGAAGTGTTGAGGATTATTGATGGAGATGGTGATGAACATTGCCTTGGTAGTTTCTATCCTCTTGGTGCTGATGGTCGTATTGCCAAATATTTCTTATCAAATAATTATTCTTCCTCATAGTTGTTAAGATTTCATAGTTTGAGGTAGCAGGTCTTAAGAAATTTCATGATGACAATAAAAAGATTTCTACTTGATCATTTATGTTATACTTTACTTTGTATATGTTTGGTGAATGGTTGGGATTTTGCTTATAAAAAAACAACACACTTTCTGTTTTTATAATAAGCATATGTACATTTCTATTGAATGCAATTCTGTTCAAAGCATATTTAGATACTAAATGTTGGGCATATCTCCTAGCAGGGATTTGGTTCTCATGTTGTTAGGGATTGACTCCTTCTGATAGACCGAAAATCCTTGTTGGTGTACTATCTGGTTTTTATTCTGTTAAGAAAAATCATAACAGGAAAATAGGAACAGGAAAGGAAAAAGCAAGTTGTAATTTCAGTAAATTATAATTATTAAACACTGAACAAATGCCATACTTTAGATCCCCAACTTGGAGATCTTATCAACATTCAATCTTGCTGCCATTTTCAGTTTCCCTACTGGCAGTCTTCTTCTATAATTACTCTGTTTGCTTCAAAAGTAGCTTCATCATTCATACAATGATTTTCCCAAAAATCTGGCATCCAAACATTAGTCTCGTAGTCTATGATTTGCCGTCGTCGAGGTTGTCGTCGTGACAATGATTCCCCTATTGCATCTTGCATACATGTTTCAACCCTTACGTAACAGCTATAATTAAATTCAATCTTGCTTGATATTGTCTTTTTTTTTCTATTTTTGGTTGTTGAAGTTTTCATTGTTTTCAGTAACTAAACGATTGGTTGCTCAAACTGCACTCAAAGTAGAGAAAGATTAACAAACCAATATTGGAAGGAAAAAAAATAGGGTAGGGTGTCAGCTACCCACTTTCAGCTGTGCCTCAGTTTTGGGGCACTTTCCTTTTTTTTTTCCGTGTTTCTTTTTACTATTAAATTCTACATAAAACGAGTGACATTTTGATATCTTATATATAAAAAAACAGTGTTGTTTTCAAATTTTTATGATTTTTCAAAGATTATTCAAAAAAATGATGCATTTTTCTTTTCAACTTAGAGCACTGAATCTTTGGAAAATAATAAAAAATTGAAAAAAAAAACACTATTTTTTCCTATAAGATTTCAAAATGTCACTTATTTAATTTAGAATCTAATGATAAAAAGAAACAAGAAAAAAACATTTGGGAAATGCCCTAAACTTGGGGCACAACTAACACCCCAATCCAAAAAATAAAGGCCTAGGAGCCTTGTAACTTTGTTCAGTACCCACAAGATCAAACTGAAGAACAAGAGAATTCCATGTTTGATGATGCTTCATGTTTCACTGTACCAACAAAATGAATAGAGTTCGTTTTCTAAATATATAAAATACAGCCCAATGTATAAGGCTCTCACCAGGTACGATATGACATAAGTAGAGATGCTATATTCAGGATTTGAACCAAATTTTGTCGTTCATCAGTATGTGCAGTAGCATGAGATCATCTAACTTAGAATACTCAAATTCATCCGTTGAATCTTGTGTGGTACCGAACTAGGCCCTTGAGATTAGGCCTTCATTTTTCTTCTTGTTCAAGCATTGATTGGCTGATCCGGGAATTGCTTTTTCTCATGATCTTTTTCCACTCTAAGTCTAGTTTGAACAACCAATTATTCATAGACTAAGAATGAAAATTCAACCAAAAAAGTTAGATTACATCAAGCAAGTAGGTAGTGTGATAAATTTCATAGCTAAAATTTTTCGCGGGCTTTGTTCAAATATGCCCTAAGGCATTAATTGTTTGAAAATTGGACAATTGGTTCAAATCGGGAAATAGATATGAACATATTGAATGGATGAATCAAATCCAATGAATTACGCCCCATATGCGATAACAAGCGTCAAATTTTAAATTCATTTGAATATATTGAATGAACACATCAAATACTATGAATTACACCTGATATATGCCAAATACACACATAAAAGAATAATATACTTAAGTCAAGTTCCTTATATCCATTATGTTAAGTTCTCCAATCATATTTGATCATGTGTCCTGCTTTTGAAATATCATCATTTGACTATAAATCCATATGAAATAAATAAGAGTTTAGAACACATAGCTGTGTGTTACTCCCTCTGGTCCGAATTATAAAATAAAGTTGACTTTTTTGGAGAAATTAAGGAAGATAATTAAATCACTTTAGAGTATTTTTATTTTTATTTTTTTTCAAACTAATTAGTTTAACTAATAAATTAATATATAATCTAAGAATACATAACATATGATATAATTAAGTAACTTTTTTAGCTTCCTTAATTTTTCCAAAAAAAAGTCAACTTTGTCTTATATTTAGTATTAGAGAATTTGACATAATGAATATATAAGAAATTTAACCTAAGCATTATCCTTTTACGTGTGTATTTGGCATATATCAGGCATATTTTATGGTATTTGATGCATTCATTCAATATATTCAATTTGGGCAATTGGTTCAATAAAAAAATAGGTATTAACTGGTAAAAATTGCAAAAATTGATAGCTCAACCGATTCCTCTATTTGCAATATAATAAGTAAAATTAAAGATAAAGAATGAATTAAGATGATAGAGATTTTGGTGGAGAGCTGCGATATTGTGGGTGGTTGTTGTGTCAAACTATGAATTAAATGGGGAAATTAACATGAAGACATAAAGATATGGAGAAAAGGGGGGGGGGGGGGAATTAAAGGACTATGGTTGATATGTGAATGAGAGGAAGAAGATGAGTTAGGACGAGGGAAATGCACAAAGAAAATGATAAGTGGCTCTTGAGAGTTTGAGACCTATGTCACTTTAAATATAAGAATGGATGCATCAAACACAATGAATTAGACCTAGCATGCATGACATACTCCCTCCGGTCTTAAATATAAGATAAAGTTGACTTTTTTGGAGAGATTAAGGAAGCTAATTAAATTATTTTAGAATATATTTTTTCTCAAAACTAATTAATTTTACTAATAAACTAATAATCAAAAAATACACAACATATGATATAATGAAGTAACTTATCTGACTTCTTTAATCTCTCCAAAAAAAGTCAACTTTGTCTTATATTTAGGATCGGAGGGAATACATGCCAAATTTTTAAATTCATTGAATATATTAAATAGGCATGCCAAATACAATGAAGTAGACCTGATATGCATCAAATACACATTAAATTTTAAATTTATCTAAATGTATCAAATGCAGTGAATTTAAATTTTAAATCATCTTATATAATTCAAATACACTCACAATTTCAAATTCAATTAATGATATTTATGAAGAATTGATGAGTTAATACTATTAATGAACAGTAGTTATTAGGGGCAAAATTATTTGAGGGCCATGATGCAATTTCCCTAGTTATCACAGTTCTACATCCAATTGTACTCAATTTATATGTGGTGGGGACACCAACCTCCTTTTTTAATCCTCTATTTCTTCTGCAGTATTCTGAATACATATGAAAATTACATCCCCCCCCCCAAATTGCTTGGACAGATAATCCTTTCCACATTCTAAAATTGCTTACATTTTGACATGCATTCCAAATTACTCATCCGGCTTTTAATATAAGACATATTTAGAGAGTTAATCTTGATCCTAAATATAAAACATAGTTTTTATATTTGTCAATCTATTCCTAATTAATCCCTATTGATGCTTCTCAAGAATAATTAAGGAGGAGAGGGAATGAAGGACAAGGGTGTTCTAGACAATACATGTCATATTAACTAATTTAACTAACTTCTACAATCTAATCAAATTAGGTAAATATGTCTTACATTAAGTACAAAAGGAGTATCTAATATTGCAGTGGGAACGAGAAAGCATATATGGATGTTCCCATATCTCAAACATACTTTGAAGTTTGAATCAAATGATGGCATAGGTTTCACTACCTTGTCAAAAGAGGTACACATAAATGATTATTCTCTTCTCATAATAATAGAAAGCTACAAACATGATATATATCTGTGTGTAACAACCCCTCTGGCCATGGTTTTCTTTTCATCAACTGGTTGATAGATTATTAATGAGGAACCTATTTCAGTGGTGAAGATTTGGAGGTGAACTCTAACAAACAAGTCTCTGGCTCCATTTCAGGACCATCACAGCTTCATTCCTTTCTATTACATTTGCTACACATCACTCTTTCGTCAAAAGTGAATGTTAACTTTAAGCGTAAAAGTGGTAGTCCTTGGCTTTAATTATGATTGCCCTCAATCCTCCAATAGGTGCTACCATCATTAAGCTCACTCCAAGCACAATGCAAATCTGAAATTAATCCATTTAATTCCATATATTAATCAAAAAGGACAAATGATTCACAAAATCAAAAGAAAAATTCACAAATCCCAACATACCCAGTTAGTCCACCAAGACAAGCTAAATCTCTTTGGATTGCGGATTGTGAGCCATAACATGCAAGGCAGCTGAAAGTTGAAAGAACATGAATTGTTAAACCAACTGTTAATCCTCAGGAGAGAGATTTTACTAGATTCAACCTTTTCAAGCGTTTGAGACTTACAAAGTATGTTGTTGGGGCCGAAGCAAATCCTCCCCAAAATCCCATGAGACCATTGAAGAATGGGAAGCTGATAGCAATAAACATTGTGGACGCTGCAATATGAAAGGATATCAATGTACAATAACAAATCAAGGAAAATCCATCGGAGATGCTATATAAAGTATAAACCCCTAAGAGTTGTACTCACCCACATACACATTACGCACGACAAAACGAAGAAATTTAGTAGGTCTGAATTTCATTTTCATTACCAACATGGTTTCAATCATGTCAAACACTGCCATTGAATAAATCTAGATCAAGAAACACAGAACAACCAGAATATATCGCTTTAGGATAAAACATGGAGAGCTTTGCAGTAAGTAGAAGGAATCACAAATAGCAAAGTAATGTGTGTGCATATCTTCATAACCTGATAGCTTCCAATTAAATGGATAACGAAGAATAAATTAGCCATAGCAATAAGCCATGCTGGTTTCTCTAATGCGATGAGAATATTGTAGCGGGCATCCTGATTTTGAAAAACGCGGGGATCCTGATTTTTAAAACTGCGGGAATCCAGATTTCCAAAAACCCAATAACCAATGAGAGCAACTGGGAAGTAGCACAGAGCCACGACTATATAGGCAACAACAACTCCTCTCCACATAGGAACCTTGGATGGTTTCTCTGGTGAGGATGGGAGTGTTGCTTGGATTTCCAGCACCACGTTGTGCCCAGCATAGGCAAAAGCCACATTACCGAGGGAATTAAAAAAGTTTAACACGTTCCCTGTAGTACTATGATGTGACCTGTGATTATCAACAACATTGTCTAAAACACCAGGTTTTAAGCATGCTGCCCAAGCAATTGTACAATAACTGCAGGACAGAAAAAAAATAGAAAAAATCAAACATTACTGATTGTATGGTTCTATATATCAAATCAATGGAAGCTGCAAAGATAAAAGAAGGGACATGGATGCACATACCTAAAGGACATGACTGCCGCCGCCAAAGATACACCAGAAATAGCATTGAAGTTGGGGAGATGGGATAGTACAAAGTGAGCAGAGGAGAAAATCATAATGAAATAAGATAATTTGATGTGATCGCAGCCGGGACAGACGGTGTTGTGGAACTTTCGTAATGACTGTCCTCCAGCGACCATGAAAACTATGCTCACACCAACTTCAACAAGAAGTTGCTGAGGCACCACAATGTAGAGGCCCAGCTTATCACCAAAAGCATACTGTCCCAGTTCATGGTATCTGTCAAAACGCCTTCCCGGAACCATTTCATGCATCTCCACCATTTGCCAAAGAGTATACAGTGTAATGATCCACGAGAGGACTAGTACAGTCACACCAGGACCCCTGCATAGAAACAATAATGTAATCAGCAAATCGACAAACACTTGGTATGCACAATTGTTGCTTGAATATATGCAAGAATTTTTTTGGTTGCGTGATGACGTGATGAGATAAGGTTGGAAAAATAGCAGAGAAGTGGAGCTGAAATTAATGGAATTTGGGTTTGAATAATACTCTTACCATCCTAGGGCGCCCATGTCATAAGGGAAACCGAGTACAGCAGCTCCAACAATGGCGGTAACGTTGTGGAAAATAGAGTAGTACCATTTTGCATCCCTTGAAGAAGTAACCGGAAGCCAATCAGCAAGTTCCCTCTGAGTTGCTGATCTTTCATCAACCTGTTCAATATATTGGCATAAATGAACGCACAGTTCATCTAATTAAGAGCAGAGGTACGTAGAGTAAGAACAGATATGCAATGAATCAGAAAAAGTTAAAAAAAAGGCCAATTTTGGTTGAATGTGAGTGAGGGTGTTTTCCATTCCAATGTTAGTCTTACCGTACCAGAAGCAAACAACGCACCTCATTATCCATTTTCTCATCATCTCTCATAATCTCTAAATCATGTCCGTTCAAATAATCTGAAAGGTAAAAAATGAGTCCTATCATCAAGTTATCACTTCTTTAACTTTTCTCCCCTCTTCCCAATCAACGGTCTAGATGGCTCCTCTTCTCAATCGACAGTTCAGATGGGCTCATGAGGGATGATGAGAAAATGAGAGGATTTGCTTCCAGTACTCGGACTCCCACACTTTCGGGCGCAAGTAATTAACCCATAATATCATATATTTTTTTCTTTCCGGGCAAATTATCGACCACGGCATTCACTTTTTATGACGCCACGTGCCAGAGGGATTAAAAATCAAATAACGACCGGGACCAGATATTGTTTTTGAGAAAATTACATTCAATCTCATCTAAGATAAGAGAAAAAATAAAAAAATGGTCCTTTTAGATTACAAAATTATCAATAAATCTTATTAACAATTATAAGTACTCGTCGTTGAAAAGTCTAGAGGTGTTATTAACAAATTCATGAGATTTATTGCTAATTTTGAAATCTGAAAGAACCATTTTTTTATTTTTCTTTTGCTTGGGACGTGAATATAATTTTCTCTATTTTGTTTTTCAGTTTTTCTTCTAGGATGCCTGAATGAAAATAACTCGAAAGTTTCGCAAATAGTGCACTTTGTTTATATTGGTTGAACATTATTCAAATGGAAGATGATTGTTTTTGGCCAAAAAAAAAATGGAAGATGATTGTTTCAATAATTTAACTATTTACATCACGAATAAATTATAATGATGTTAATTAGAAAAAATAAATTACAGATATTTTTTTTATTTAATTATGAATTAAAGAAAATAAACCTTGGGACTAAAAAAATTTATAAATATAATTAGATTAATTTATTTTAAATTTATTATTACATTATCTTAATAAATACTTTAAATAACAATAACTCTAAAATTTATTAATAAACTTTTGTTCCCACTAATTTTTTTTTGGATTACGCACTTGTTATTAGGAGTGGAAAATCTTTTACGTTCTAAATTTCGAAGTGATTAATCTCAAGTCTAAAGCATCTTGAAAATACCATTAATAATAATAAAAAAAGTCTGATTACATCCCTTGCTTACTTCAGATTACTTGTTTACCTCACATTATGATTATTACCAGAAGACACAAGAAGCGAAAGGCAAAGGGGTTCGTCAGAAACCATTGAGTAAACACACACACACACATTAATAGAGATTCTCACTATATATATATTCCTTCGTTTTATTTTTTAGCAGAAAAGTTTAGGAAAATTGCAGAAAAGTAGAATAGAAGCAAACCAAAGAAAAAGGGAGTTAAATGAAATGAAAAGAAAAAGATAAAAGCGTGGGAAGGCATGTTACAGTGATGGCGGTAGGTGCAGCAGCAGAGTCGTCGCTTGGTTTTTGAGTTCCCATATATGCAGATCACTAACTCAGATGTGCAGAGATCAGAAACATACCTCTTATATATATAACCAAGGAACGAAAAATCGGATCGAGCAATGAACCGGTCATAGCACAGGTTCAAGGGTTAATGGGTCAACCGGGGTCTAACCGGTAGTTGAACCAGTCATAATCGGTCATATTAAAATATTATAATTTATTAGTGATAATATATATTAATATATTTTTAAATTTCTATAGATAAAAATAAAGATTTTTAGAAAAAAAAATGTTTAAAATCTATTAGTATTAGTTATAATACCTATACTTATGCAAAGATATCTCATTTTCTATAATTATTATATCTTTTTAAATAATTTTTTTCATTATTTTCTTCATTTTTTTAGATTTGTTCTTTCTTTATCTATTTTTCTCTTCATTTTAATCTTCAACTTTCCATTTTGCCCTCAAAAAACATAAGATAAAAATTTGGAAAATTTAAAAAAAAAAGAAAGAAAGAAACCGGGTCAATCGGTTGGACCACCGGTTTTACCGGTTCTAATCGGTCCAACCGGTCTGACCGGTTACTGATCAAACCGGACCGGATCAGGGACCGGTTCCCGATTCAACCGGTCGGTCCGGTCCGATTTTTTGTACTATATATATAACACAGTGTTGACTGTTTTTGTTTGACTTTTCAACACACGGTTTAGAACTTTTTTGGTGATAATTTTATTTGATAGAATTTGAAATACGCAACACAACAAGGTCAAATGTGAACTTGCCAGGTGATTGGTTTGACTGACTTGGCTTCTCTGTTCTCTCCAATAAGCAGACGGTCTATTATAATGATACAATTTCCAGGCAACATGTAAACAAAAAACAATTACTAAAATAGTTGAAAGTCGAAACCACACACAATTTCCTGGAAATAAGAAACGTGCCACCTGGCATTCTCCTAGCTTCTTTCTATCTTGGACTATAATTAAAAGACAAGATTCTCACTTGACTTGACCGAACTGGGTTCTGGGTTCTCAAGCGATTTTTCATCACAACTCACGAGAGATAGAAACCACAATGGCCATATATATGTCTATATATTTGTGCTTGTGCTCAACATTTGGCATTGACAATATCCGTAACAATATAAAAAAAAACTTATGGATGTTTTTGGACGTCAATCCATTAAATAATATGAATGAATACCCCGTGAAAATTTTAAAGGAAAAGACACTTAAATATCACTTAAACTTCAAAATTCTAAATTGGTTTTGTTGACAATAAGAGTAATGAGATTAATAAAAAGAGTATAACAATTGACAACTCAGGTTTTTAGGAAATCATTCATTTAAGATTTTGAAATACAAATGATATTTATATATCTTTTTTCAAAATTTCAAACTCACATACAATTAATTATTGAATTACTTTTTCAATCTCTCTGTGTATGTGAGAGAGATTCGTCAAGAAGAGACGAAGCTTATCACTTGCATTTTTTGTTGAAACACCACTTCTTAAGTGACATCGCCATGGGGCATTTTCCTTGTGCAACAGCGTGATCCAACGATTTCTTTTGCTGTAAGTTTTCAAATAGTCATGCCCTTTGACACATACCTACCCAGACCCCCAATTTCTTAATGTTATACATTTCAGTCTACATAGACCCCACTCTGTTTGGTCATTTTTCCTTCTTTTTCTTTTTGGCCTTGGTTGTTGTTTTCAAAGAAATTACTACCTCCGGTCCTAATTATAAGACAAAGTTGACTTTTTTTGAAGAGATTAAGGAAGCTAAATAAGTTACTTAATCATATTATATGTTATGTATTCTTAGATTATATATTAGTTTATTAGTCAAACTAATTAGTTTGGAGAAAAAAAAATAAAAATATAAATACTCTAAAGTAATTTAATTAGCTTCCTTAATTTCTCCAAAAAAATTAACTTTATCTTATAATTAGGATCGGAGAGAGTAATATACAGATAACGACACTATTTTTGTTTAGTTCAAAACGTAACGCCATTTCCCTCGGTTGAAATGCAACCACCTATATAAGCATTATTCTTAGAGGAAGATGTTCTGGCTACTTAAGCATAAAGTCTCAAATTTGAGCTCAATGTGAATACAAAAAAAAGTCTCTGTGAGAATACCCAAATCTAACTAAGATAGATACATAAAAAAACTGAGAGCAATCTTTGTATGTCATTTGGCCCAGACGACATACTTTGGAACTGAAGGATTTTGGCCATACCTAAAATCAGTTTGATTCTTTGAGGTATCCACACAAGATTGGAGCACCGTGGTGGAGTTTGATCACGTTTATACAACAAATACACCATCGGAGAAAAGAGAACCAAAGAAACTAGTTTTAGGAAGTTTTCTATCAGTGTATCAAAAAACTTACAGCCACAAACCCATATGATTCCTTATAACCCATGTGGGTAGTTACTTTCATTCGAATTTTGAATCAAAAAAGTGTACATTTATTTTACAGCATGGGATTAACCCTATAAAAAAATAACTTTGAACATATGAGAGGCCAAAGATATCGATTTTGAGTGGAGAAATCAATTTTTAACAATAAAATTAACTTTTCTTTGTCTTCTGTCACGCTTCTAAGCTTTTTTTATTTCCATGGGGTTAAACCCACTCCAGGTTCACATATTTTAAACTAGTTTTGGTTTCAATAAACATAAACCACACCAATCCTATTTTGGCAGTCTATGTTAATTTACTCAAAAAAGTTAATTAACACTATTAAGTTCAAATCCAAGTGATTATGAAAACTATAAGAATCAACAATTTAGATAGCAGAAAGTATAAAGACAAAAAACAATAAAAAGAAAGCATAAGGACTAAAAACAAAATTTCTTAAAAGCATAGGAAGTTGGGTAGGTTTGACTTTATTTAGAGAATTAGGACAATATTTGTTGCATGGAAAAGTGTTTTGTTGTAACTAATTAAGTGTGCATGAATTTTACAGATTGTGGTGGGGCTTCTGGGTGTGGAATCAAGACAAGACACCGTGATCAGAACATTGTTATATGAACGACGGCTAGTGCCGGTGGCACCATACGGAGTGAGTGTGGTTAAGTTTACAAATAGGATATCGGCATTAAGGAACAAGCTGGGGAAGGAAGGGCTGAAAGATGAAGGGCTTATAGTGCCAAGAAGCTTAGAAGCAGAGGGAAGAATTGAAGGGAATGTACTTACTAGTTATAAGTACTCACTTGCTTATGGAAGGTCCCCAGAGGAAGTGTTGAGGATTGTTTATGGAGATGGTGATTAACATCGCCGTGGTGGTTTCTATCCACTTAGTACTAATGGTTGTATTGCCAAATCTTACTTATCAAATAATTAGTCTTCCTAATAATTATTTGGCTTTCATGGTTTGAGGTAGCAGATCTTAATAAATCTCATTATGATAATAAAAAGATTTCTACTTGATCATTTATGTTACACTTTACTTTGTATTTGTTTAGTAAATGGTCGGGATTTTGCTTATAAAAACACAGCACACTTTCTATTTCCTTTTATAATAAGCATATGTGTCCTTTAGTGAATGCAATTCTATTCAAGGCATAGTTAGATACTAAATGTTTGGCATATCTCTCAACGGGGATTTGGTTCTCCATGTTGAGAGGGATTGACTCCTTTTGATAGACCGAAAATCCTTGTTGGTGTACTATCTGCTTTTTATTCTGTTAAGAAAAATCATAACAGGAAAATATGAGCAGGAAAGGAAAAGGCAAGCTGTAAATTCAGTAAATTATTATTATTATTAAACATCGAAAAATTCCATACTTTAGATCCTCAACTTGGAGATCTTATCAACATTCAATCTTGCTACCATTTTCAGTTCCCCTACTGGTAATCTTCTTCTATAACTACTCTGATTGCTTCAAAAGGAGCTTTATGATTGATACAATGGTTCTCCCAAAAATTTGGTATCCAAACATTAGTCTCTTAGTCTAGGATTTGCTGTCATCGAGGTTGTCGTTGTCGTCGTGACAGTGATTCCCCTGTTGCATCTTGCATGCATGTTTCAGCCCTTGCGTAACATCTATAATTTATCACAATTCAATCTTGCTTAATATTGTCTAATTTCTTTGTTTCTTTTTTTGGTTGTTGAAGTTCTCACTGTATGTAGTAACTAACGATTGGTTGCTCAAATTGCACTCAGAGTAGAGAAAGAATAAAAAACCAATACTGGAAGGAAAAAAGAAAAAAAATGGGGTTGGGGTGTTTGCTGCAGCCCCAGCTGTGGCTCAGTTTTGGAATACTTTCCAAATGTTTTTTTTTTGTTCTCTTTTTTATCATTAGATTCTACATAAAATGAATGACATTTCAATATCTTGTATGCAAAAAACAGTGTTATTTTCAATTTTTTATGATTTTTCAAAGATTATTCAGAAAAATAATGCAATTTTCTTTTCAAATTAGAGCACTGAATCTTTGAAAAATTATAAAAAATTGAAAAAAATATCATTTCTTGCTCATAAGATATTAAAATGTCACTCATTTTATGTAGAATCTAATGGTACAAAGAAGCAAAAAAAAAACCTTTAGAAAATACCCTAAAACTAGGGCACAATTGGAGGCGGAACTAAGAGGGGCAGTTGACACCCTAGTCCAAAAAAATGAAGGC
This sequence comes from Inga leiocalycina, assembly GCA_963242795.1. Classification (NCBI taxonomy): domain Eukaryota; kingdom Viridiplantae; phylum Streptophyta; class Magnoliopsida; order Fabales; family Fabaceae; genus Inga; species Inga leiocalycina. Next base: position 9,264,037 of record OY725327.1, on the reverse strand, counting down.
CCTAAGAACCTTGTGACCTTATTTAGTACCCACATGATCGAACTGAAGAACCTGAGGATTCTATGTTTGATGATCCTTCATGTTCCATTGTCGATATGAGACAAGTAAAGATGTTATATCCAGGATTTGAATGAAATTTTGTAGTCCATCGGTAGGTGCAGTAGCACGAGATCATTAGACTTAGAATACTCTAGTTCATCCGTTGAATCTTGTGCAGTGCCGAACTAGGCCACTAAGATTAGGCCTTCATTTTTCTTCTTGTTCCAGCATTGATTGGCTGATCTGGGGAAAAAAACACTCTCTCAGATTCTACACTTTGCTTCTTCTTATGATCTTTTTCCATTCTAAGTGTGGTTTGAACAACCAATTATTCATATACTAAGTGAAAATTCAACCAAAAAAAGTTAGACTACATCAAGCAAGTAGGTAGTGTGATAAATTTTATAGCTAAAATTTTTCGCTGGCTTTGTTGATATATGCCCTAGGCCATTAATTGTTTGAAAATTGGACAATTGGTTCAACAAAAAAAACGATATTAACTGCTTAAAATTGGATAAAAAACTGATAGCCCAACCGATTCCTCTATTTGCAATATAATAAGTAAAATTAATGGATAAATAATGGATTAAGATGATAGAGATTTTGGGGGAGAGCTGTTATACAACAACCACCCGCATATGGTTGCTGTGTCAAACTATGGATTAAATCGAGAAATTAACATGATGACATAAAGAAATGGAGAAAAATGAGGAAAAATTAAAGGACTATGGTTGATATATGGATGAGAGGAAGATGAGTTAGGACCGGAACCAGGGAAATGCACAAGGAAAATGACAAGTTAGCGCTTGAGAGGTTGAGTTGAGACCCATGTCACTTTAAATATAAGAATGGACACATCAAATACAATGAATTAGACCTAACATGCATGAAATACATACCAAATTTATAAATTTATGGAATATATTAAGTAGGCGTGTCAAATGCAATGAATTAAATCTGATATGCATTAAATACATATTAAATTTTAAATTTATCTAAATATATCGGATGGATGTATCAAATGCAATGAATTAAAGTTTAAATTCTTCTTCTATACTTCAAATACACTCATGATTTCAAATTCAACTAATGATATTCAATTAATGATATTTATGAAGAATTGATGAGTTAATATTATTTATGAACAATAGTTAATAGGGGCAAAAAATTTTTTGAGTGCCATGATGCAATTTCCCTTATCACAGTTCTACATTCAATTGTATTCAATTTATATATGCTGGGGACACCAATCTCCTCTTCTAATCCTCTATTTCTTTTGCGGCATTATGAATACATATGAAAATTACATCTCTTTCCCTCAAATTGCTTGGACAGATAATCTCTTCCACATTCTAAAGTTGCATGCATTTTGACATGTGTTCCAAATTACTACTCCAATCCTTAATATAAGGCATATTTAGGGAGTTAATCTTAAACCAAAATATAAGATATAGTTTTATATTTGCCAATCTTTTCCTAATTTATCTCTATTAATACTTTCTCAACAATAATCAAGAAGAAGAAGAAATGAAGGAATTAAGGAAGATGATTAAGGAGTTCTAGACAATACATGTCATGTTAACTAATTTAACTAACTTTTTTAACCTAATCAAATCAGGTAAATATATTTTATATCGAAGGAATATCTAATGTTGCAATGGGAAAGAGAAAGCAGAACAAAAAGTCTAGTTTTCCCAGAAGAAACATAGGCAACATGCTCTCATAATAATAGAAAGCTACAAACATGATATATTTATGTCTGTGTACCAAAACCCCTCTGGCCATTTACGTGTACCTCTTTTGTCAAATGGTTGATAGATTATTAATGAGCAACCTATTTCAGTGGTGAAGATTTGCAGGTGAACTCTAACAAACAAGTCTCTGGCTCCATTTCAGGACCATCACAGCTTCATTCCTTTCTATTACATTTGCTACACATCACTCTTTCAACAGAGGGAATGTTAACTTTAAGAGTAAAAACGGTAGTCCTTGGCTTTAATTATGATTGTCCTCAATCCTCCAATAGGTGCTACTATCGTTAAGCTCACTCCAAGCACAATGCAAATCTGAAATTAATCCATTTAATTCAATATATTAATCAAAAAGGACAAATGATTCATCACATCAAAAGAAAAATTCACAAATCCCAACATACCCAGTTAGTCCACCAAGACAGGCTAAATCTCTTTGGATTGCGGATTGTGAGCCACATCATGCAAGGCAGCTGAAAGTTGAAACAACATGAATTGTTAAACCAAATGTTAATCCTCAGGAGAGATATCTTACTAGATTCAACTTTTTCACGCGTTTGAGACTCACAAAGTATGTTGTTGGGGCAAAAGCAAATCCTCCAAAAAATCCTAGGAGACCATTGAAGAATGGGAAGGTGATAGCAATAAACATTGTGTATGCTACAATATGCAAGGATATCAATGTACAGTAACAAATCAAGGCAAATCCATTGGAGATGTTATATAAAGTATAAACCCCAAAGAGTAGTACTCACCCACATACACATTACGCACGACAAAACGAAGAGATTTAGTAGGTCTGAATTTCAGTTTCGTTACCAACATGGTTTCAATCATGTCAAACACTGCCATTGAATAAATCTATATCAAGAAACACAGAACAACCAGAAATATATTGCTTTAGGATAAAACATGGAGAGCTTTGCAGTAAGTAGAAGGAATCACAAATAGCAAAGTAATGTGTGTGCATATCTTCATAACCTGATAGCTTCCAATTAAATCGATAACAACGAATAAATTAGCCATAGCAATAAGCCATGCTGGTTTCTCTAATGCGATGATAGCTTCCAATTAAATGGATAACTGCAGGACAGAAAAAAATAGAACAAATCAAACATTACTGATTGTGTAGTTCTATATATCTAATCAATGGAAGCTGCAAAGATAAAAGAAGGGACATGGATATATACCTAAAGGACATGATTGCTGCTGCCAAAGATACACCAGAAATAGCATTGTAGTTGGGAAGATGGGATAATACAAATTGAGCAGAGGCGAAAATCATAATGAAATAAGACAATTGGATCTTATCGCAGCCGGGACAGACGGTGTCGTGGAACTTCAGCAATGACTGTCCTCCAACGACCATGTAGACAATGCTCACACCAACTTCAATAAGAAGTTGCTGAGGCACCACAATGTAGAGGCCCAGCTTATCACCAAAAGCATACTGTCCCAGTTCATGGTATCTACCAAAACGCCTTCCCGGAACCATTTCATGCATCTCCACCATTTGCCAAAGAGTATACAGTGTAATGATCCACGAGAGGACCAATACAGTCACACCAGGACCCCTGCATAGAAACAATATTGTAATCAGCAAATCGACAAACACTTGGTATGCACAAGTGTTGCTTGAAAATATGCAAGAATTTTTTTGGTTGCGTGATGACGTGATGAGATGAGGTTGGAAAAATAGCAGAGAAATGGAGCTGAAGTTAATCGAATTTGGGTTTGAATAATACTCTTACCATCCTAGGGCAGACATGTCATAAGGGAAACTGAGTACAGCAGCTCCAACAATGGCCGTAACGTTGTGGAAGACAGAGTAGTACCATTTTGCATCCCTTGAAGAAGTAATCGGAAGCCAATCAGCAAGTTCCCTCCGAGTTGCTGATCTTTCATCAACCTATTCGATATATTGGCATAAATGAACGCACTATTCATCTTATCATGTTTATAATGACAATTTCCTGGAAACCAAAATAGGGAAAATAGACTCCAATCTCATGTTCTATTATCATGTTTATACACACGACCAAGGTGAAGACTTCTCCTTTCAATCATTTTCTTTGTCAACACTCCAACATAATGTTTGGGAGCACAAAATTCAGGTCCTTCATTTCCTATCATAATTATTCTCTTCATTTTCTATTTTCATTTCAGAACACAGACTGTGTTTGCCGGTCCAACAGGTTTTCATCTATTTCAAATTCATTCGCCAACACTTTCTCCTGTTTGCAAGTGTCAGGAAAAATAAGAATGTATTGCACTCTATAGATGAGTCTCAATCATTTAAGACAGAGCAAAAAGTTGAGCACTATCCATTCCCCAATATATCATCCAGAATGCGAATCGGTCCCACATGACCTAAGTTGTTAAAGAAGCAGCGAACCAAGACATTCCAAGTAGCGATATTGGGAAAGATTCCTTCAGTTGTCATTTTATGAAGATACACATCAGCCTCTTCAATGCCGAACGAATTACAAATGCCACACAGAAGACTAGTATATGCAACTATGTCTGGACGCCATTCCTTCTCTTCCGTAAGCTTATCAAAAAGTTGCATAGCAGTTTTAACCTTACCCCACTTACAATAAGCATAAATAATTATATTAATGGTAGTGGCATCTGGCTTCGCTCCATTCACCAACATTTTCCCAAGAATATGGAAAACTTGTTCTTGCATTCCAACGCGAGAGAATCCATACATTATAGTATTGTAAGTAACAGAAGTTAGTTCCACCTCCAGTTCTTCCAGCTCCTTAATAAGCCCACAAGCTTCTTTAAATCTGTTGACCCTAAATAAACCATCCAATAACTCATTATATGTTATAATATTTGGGGAGCACTTATATTTCTCCATCATATCAAGCACACCCATTGCCCATTCTACTTGTCCACTAGCACACAGACCCTTAATAAATGTATTGAATGTAACAACAGTTGGAGGACAGCCCTGATTGTTCATGATTTCAATAAGACGAAGAGCTCGATTAAACATAGAGTTCTGACAAAGGACATCCAGTATGCAGGTATATGCCACAACATTAGGATGGCAACCACAAGTTATCATTTTGTTCCATGTCTCAGTAGCACCTTGTAAATTTCCAGCTCTTGCAAAACCATGAATAAGAGAGCTATATGTGGTAACATTAGGACGGCACCAATTTTTTTCCGTACGGTTACAGACAGATATAGCATCTTCTATATAACCATTGGCGCTGAGACCATATATTAAAGTGTTATATGCAACAACATTGGGCTTAACTCCCTCTTGAATCATACGACTCCACAAGCTAAGAACCTCAGGCAATCGACCACACAAAAAATAGCCTTTCATCAAGGAAGCAAATGTATGAATATTGGAGCTGCATCCTCTCATAAACATTTGGCCAAGTAAAGCAAGAGACAAGTCAACATTTCCCATATCACAAAGACAATTGATAACTGTAGAGTAAGTCACTACATTTGGATCAATGCCCTTATCCAGCATTTCAATGATCAAATCAAAAGCCTCTTTAAATTTATATTCTTTGCATAATCCATGTATCAAAGAATTATAAACGGGAACCACAGGTGCGAATGTTGAAGCTAGCTTCTTTGCTTCCTCTACCTGACCAATCTGACACATAGAAGATACAATAGTCGTGTAGCTCACTGCATCTGGAGGGCAACCCTTACTTGACATTTCAACAAGCAGCTTGCAAGCGCCATCCACCTTTCCATTTTGACAGAGAGCCTTGATAAGAATATTATAGGTGAAAATATTTGGCTCCAACCCTTCTCCCTTCATGTTGCTATATACATGATTAATCATCTGAAACCTATTTTTATCCAGCAACGAATCCAACAGGTGGTTGTATATCCTGACCGTGGGTTTGCACCCGAATTCCCTTATCCTATATAACATCTTCAAAGCTTGATCAGCTGACCCAGCTCGCTGATAAGAATGTATAACACGGATGAATAAATCTTCAGAGCAATTTATTCCTTCCAATTTCATGTGTTGCAAAAGATACTGAACACCATCAATACTGCAATTTCTCCCCAATTTGTCAATCATAGTTTGGTATGTCAAAAGGGTGTGTTTGAAAGCTCTAGAATTAGCCACGGACTTGAAGTATTCAAGTGCCAACACAATATCTCGTTCATGTCTCAATCTTTTCACAACTTCGGATTCCTTAAGAACGGACATGTTTGCGGATTCGACTTGGGGCTTATCAACATCAAAAATTGGTTTCGTGTTGAGTACAAACGGAATTGAAGGCTTGCGCACTCTTAACACTAAAGAACACCCATCTTTCAGATACATAGTATTATGTAATTGAATTGAAGCTTTCAGCTTGAGATTCAAGAAATCCGTTAAAAGGAAGACTTTGAGGTAGCCAGGCCCTCTCGCTCGCCACCAAAATTCAGGATAAAGAATTCTTCGTTCCCTGAACCACAATATACAGAATCACAAACAAAGGAATTTTGTCACTTGGAATATAAAAATATCACAATATTGCTAACTCTTTTCTCATGCAACCGAACCACCATAATGCCCAAAATTCTCCACAAAAAGTCTATGAAGAATTTTTACTCACCTCACGACCTGGACAGAAACATGCTGCAGTTTCCAACTCGTGGCCAGATACAATCTCCCACAAGGGATCATCCAGCCAGCACTTGGGTTTGAGACTAACCATAGTGAATGAGTGGGCAGATCCAAATAATGGCTGGCGCCTACGGACAGCGCGACAGTTCGTTGCTCAAAGAAGATTAGAGGAAGGACCTTTTCAGCATTTATATTTTATTTTATTTTTCAATTTATAAGTAATTGTTATGAATATTAATTAGGTGAATGTTCATTGACTTATATCCAGATCAACTTGCTCCTCCAATCAACGTGATACCTAAAACCGGACATTACTGCCCATACAGAAAATACTGGTCATATACGGTTAATGTAGCAAAGTACCGTTCACACGCAAGTCACTGAGCAAGTACTGTAGCATACACGTTTTTCACTATTCATATGTGTTTTGTTCAAGGTATTAAAACCCGGATTGGGTACTGAACAAGTCGGGGTACTGGGTTAAGGGTCAGTGGGTCAGACCGGGGCCAAACCGGTGAGAAATTGGAAATTTTAGGCTTATTAGTATGAAATTCTAAAGAAAATAGTAAAAAAAAATTTTTTTTTTAAATGGAAACCGGTCCGGTTTCCAGAACTATGGTTTTGTTTGCCTATAAATCAATATTTTAAAAGCCGGACCAGATGTCGAGCTGGAAAGGTCAGCAGGTCATGGTTCAACCAGTTGGAACGGTTGGGCCATTCAGTCGGACCGGTGATGTAATAATTAAATTTAAAATTATTATATGCATATGTATTTATAATATTATATATATATAATACAATTAATCTTTAGTGGTCTTATTTGATAGGAAGTTAACTAGGTCACAAGATATGATTGAAGGAAAAACACTAAGTCATAGTCATAAATCAGAGGTAAGGGGACACGGTCATTATTAGTATGGCATGCTAACTAATATATTAAAAAAAGTTTTGTCTCATTTTTCATGAATCTGCAATAAGCAACTCCAAGCAATCACATAGTAATTAGTATGTCATGCTAACTAACATAAAAAATTTTTGTCTCATTTTTCATGAACCTGCATGCAATAAACAACTCCATAGTAGTGAACTTTCATGCAAGAGCTAGTTAAATGAAGGAAAGGGAGAAAACACCTTTTCATTCAAAAGCTTGCTCTCTGTACATGCAACTTCTAGTTTCCCTTTGTGCTCAATCAAATCTATCTCCCATGGTTCTAGCTCAGTACGAACCTTGGCAAGCTCCAAGCGATATCTGTCAGTTTCAGCTGTTTACCAATCGACAACAATAAATTTGACTAACAATGTAGAGACAACAACAACAACAACAACAAAGCCTTAATCCCACTAGGTGGGGTCGGCTACATGGATCGCACGACGCCATTGTGCTCTATCGAAAACCAGATCTTTAGATATATTATTAATCAAAAGGTCTCTCTCAATGACCTCATTAAGAGTTCGCTTCGACCTTCCTCGACCTCGTTTTACAGGACTCCATACGGTTTGATCAACCCTCCTCACCAGTGCAGTCAACGGCCTTCGTTGAACATGTCTAAACCACCTCAAACGACTTTCGACCATTTTTCCTTCAATAGAGGCCACTCCAACTCGTTCACGAATATGATTATTACGAATCTTATCTTTTCTTGTATGACCACACATCCATCTCAACATCCTCATCTCGGCCACCTCCATTTTATGCTCATGTAATCCCTTTAAAGCCCAACACTCACTACCATATAGCATTGCTGGTCTTATAGCAGTGCGGTAGAACTTCCCTTTTACTTTATTAGGTACTTTCCGATCACAAATAACACCAGTAGCTTTTCTCCATTTATACCAACCAGCTTGAATTCTGTGATTGACATCTCCATCAATTTCACCATCTTGTTGTATAATTGATCCCAAATACCAAAATTTTGTCAGTTGCGGAATGACTTGCCCCCCAATTTAACTTCCACATCATTTCAACCTTGTCTCTTATCATACTTACAATGCATATATTCAGTTTTGCTCCTACTCAGACGAAAACCCTTCACTTCCAAAGTACGTCTCCATATCTCGAGTTTAGAATTAATTTCCTCCCTGGATTCAGCCAACAGAACTATATCATCCGCAAAGAGCATGCATTTAGGGACCTCTTCTCTTATAGGCTCAGTTAGAACATCTACCACTAGGTTAAACAAATAAGGGCTCAAAGCTGATCCCTGATGTAGGCCAATCCCTATAGGAAAGTCCTTTGTTACACCTCCAGGCGTTCTAACATTGGTTGTAACCCCCTCATACATGTCCTGAATGACTTTGATATATGCAAACCGCACCCCCTTCTTTTCCAAGGCTTTCCAGAGTATATCTCTTGGCACCCGGTCATATGCTTTTTCCAAATCAATGAAAACCATATGCAGATCTCTTCTTTTGCTCCTATACTTTTCCATAAACCCCCTTAGTAAATAAATCGCTTCTGTTGTAGACCTTCCTGGCATGAATCTAAATTGGTTTTCAGCAATTTCATTTTCCAACCTCAACCTGCGCTCAATCACCTTTTCCCATAATTTCATTATATGACTTATAAGCTTAATTCCTCTATAGTTTGCACAATTTTGAATATCCCCTTTATTCTTATAAATAGGAATCAAAGTACTTTTCCTCCACTCATCCGGCATTTTCTTGAATCGTAAAATCTCATTAAATAATTTTGTGAGCCACAAAACACCCTCTTCACCCAAACATTTCCAAACTTCAATAGGAATCCCATCAGGCCCAACAGCTTTACTATTTTCCATTTTCTTAAGAGCTTATCTAACCTCGCCAACTCGAATCCTATGGTAAAATGACAAATTGAGATCACCTTCTCGAGTTGTCAAGTCTTCGCAATCACAAGGCCCTCCCCCTCCATCATTGAACAACTTATAAAAATAGGCTTCCCACCTATTCTTAATATCTCCATCAGTAACCAAAACTTTTCCTTCTTCATCCTTTATACACCTCACTTGGTCCAAGTCTCTCGATTTTCTCTCCTTATTCTTTGCAATCTTGTAAATCTTACGCTCTCCCGCCTTTGTTCCCAACTCCTTATAAAACTCCTCATATGCTTTATTACGAGCTTCACTTACTGCCTTCTTAGTCTTCTTTTTAGCCAAACGATACCTTTCCCAATTGTCAACATTATTACACATGTGAATTGCTCTAAAACAATCTTTCTTATGCTTGACTTTCTCTTGAATAGTCTCATCCCACCACCAAGTCTCCTTATCTTGCCGGCCAAAACCTTTTGATTCTCCCAAAATTACTTTAGCAACCTTCTGAACCTTTTTTGACATATTCTCCCACATGATATTAGCACTTCCTTGTACCTCCCACTCCCCCTCCTCCAAAAGAGTTCTCTTAAAAATCTCCCGCTTCTCCCCCTTTAACTGCCACCACCTGAGCCTTGGATTTAAATCTTTCCGGTGCTTTTGTTTTACACACTTAATATTCACATCAAGGACCAAAACCCTATGTTGTGTTGTCACGCCATCCCCAGGGATCACTTTGCAGTTAGTACAAAGTCTTCTATCAGAGTTCCTCACCAAAAAGAAGTCAATCTGTGTCTTGGCAGCTCCACTCTTATATGTTATTAAATGCTCCTCTCTCTTCTTAAAGCAAGTGTTGACAATCTTGAGGTTATATGCGAGGGAGAAATCAATAATAGATTGACCTTCACTATTAAGCACCCCAAATCCAAAACCCCCATGAGCCCTTGCATGAGGTCCTGCCTCCTTACCGACATGTCCATTAAGATCTCCTCCAATAAAAATCTTTTCGGTTAGTGGGATACTCTGAATTAACCCCTCCAAATCTTCCCAGAACTTTTCCTTAAGATGTGCTTCTGCCCCTACTTGAGGTGCATATGCACTGATAATGTTTATAATATCCTTCCCAACAATCATTTTTAAGGAAATAATTCTGTCCTCAACCCTTATAACCTCCACCACGTTCTTTCTCCATTCATTATCAGTGATGATACCAACACCATTCCTTCCATTGACCTTTCCTGTATACCAAAGCTTAAAACCATTAATTTCCCGAGACCTTTCTCCTGCCCATTTAGTTTCTTGAAGGCACAAGATATTAATCTTTCGATCATTCATTACGCCTACCACCTCCAGAGATTTGGCATTCAAAGTCCCAACGCTCCAAGTGCCAAATTTGATCTTGCTCTCATGAACTAGCTTCTTTAGCCGCCTCCGTTCAGAAGAGAGCGGTAGCCCTTGCTCATTTAACACTACACCCGGGCGACGATGCAGCGGCCCTTGCTCACTTATCACTGTACTCGAGCCATACAGCGCGTTACTTACAGGTAACGACCTAGCATTAGGACAATTTCTTCGTTGATCCATGTTCATAAGAGATTCGACAGGGTTTTACATTGGCTGTCAGGGCCTAACACAACCCTCCTCCTTTACCCGGGCTTGGGACCGGCTATAAACATAGGCGGAGTTACTAACAATGCAGAGAGAGAAATGAAAAATCTAGACACAACACCACTACTGAATATAAAATTCCAAAACCAATCATGTGAAAGGTATGCAATAAACAAATAAAATAGAGAATAAAGACCATCATTCACCAACCAAAAGACTCGAAAGAAAAGGAATAGATCTGATATATGACAGAAGCCTATTAGGATTCTCAGGAACTCTGAACAAGCAAACAAAACCAAATTTATAGGCTACTTATGCACAAATAAAAGCTCAGAAAATAATTTCTATCACCGTGATGCTGGCTCATATTGTATGAAAAAACAATCGAATGCATGCTTACATCAATATTAGTGTTAAAATTAGCAAATTATATATCAAATTCAATCAGACCAACATTTGAATATCACAGTTATACTATAACAAATTGCAGATGGTTCAAACTGAAAAACTAGAAAAAGAATCCATTGCTTCTCTCAGTATATGCACTTTGCTTTACATATACAACCACTCTTCCATGGATCCATTGGTGTGGTGCATATCTAAGCTCAAAACCAGAAAAAGAATGTATCTACTGGCATTTATCAACCGTTCAAGGCTGGCCTGAACATTATCTTCTTGGGGTTTTCATTAATGGGTTAAAAGAAGAACTACAAGCCGATGTAAAGATCCAAAAGCCCTGGACTGTTTACAAAGCCGTTAGCCTCGCGTTAGAATTTGAAGCGAAATCTCAATCTCAACAGCCAATAAGGACTTCTCCACGCAATTATTATCCACGTGGCTCAGAAAGTATGACTCATTGGCGAGATAATAAGACCTTGCCACGTCAATCCTGGGGCGCATCTACGAATTCTAGCGGCATGGTTTCTTCCTTTACTAAACCGTTCTCTTCGGCAGTTACTTACAATCCTCCAGCTCTCACGACTTCCATGGCCATAACTGATCAAGAAAGATAGATCAGAAGAGAGAAAGGCCTTTGCTTTAGATGTGGTGAGAGATATGCTCCAGGACATCGCTGCAAATCCACAACGCTGAAACTGATGGAACTTCCCGATGAGATGGAAGAAGCGGCTGACTCGTCTGAAGGTGAGCCTCTCCATGCTGTTAATTTGGCAGAAATATCCCTCCATGCCATTTTGGGCAACCCATCGGCTACCACCATGAAAGTAAAGGGAAAGATAGGTTCCAAAATAGTGTTGATCCTTATCGATAGTGGGTCCACCCATAACTTTGTTTCTACCAAGATAGTGTATGAGATGAAGTTGCCAACACACCCCCTCCCTCCTTTCGGTGTCCAAGTGGGGGATGGTTCAATGATTGCTTGTGAATCAATCTGCCAGCAACTTGAAGTTACGGTACAGGACTTAATTATTAAGGATGATTTTTTTCCTTTCACTCTTAGTAACATTGACATGGTTCTTGGCATCAAATGGTTGGCATCTCTGAATACTGTGGAGGCCAATTGGCAGAAGTTGTTTATGATTTTTTGGGTCAATGGGAAACGATACAAGTTACAAGGTATTCCTCAACACGTTACTATAGCCTCTTTATGCAGTTTTGTTTGTGACAATCTAGTTCAGTAGTTTGAGATGTTAGAAGACTTGTTGCAAATCTACTCTTCTGTGTTTTCTGAACCTCAAACACTACCTCCATTCCGCGAGCATAGCCATTCCATTCCTCTCTACCCTAATGCAGTTCCACCTAATATCCAGCCATATAGATACCCCCATGCTCAGAAGGACGAGATCGAAAAGCAAGTGGCAGAATTGTTACAAAAGGGTTTTATACAACCAAGTGTCAGCCCCTTTGCCAGCCCAGTCCTCCTAGTACCAAAAAAAGACTCATCTTGGCGATTTTGCGTGGACTATCGCGAGCTTAATCGTATCACTTTTCCGGATAAGTATCCTATCCCTACCATTGATGAATTGATTGATGAATTATATGGTGCCACATTTTTTTCTAAGATTGATCTTCAATCTGGCTACCACCAAATACGAGTCATTCCTTCTGACATTCCCAAAACTGCATTCTGCACTCATTCTGGCCATTATGAATTTACTGTTATGCCTTTTGGCCTCACGAATGCACCCGCTACATTTCAAGCTACAATGAATGATTTGTTCCGTCCATTCTTACGGAAATTCATTTTGGTATTTTTTGATGATATCTTGGTGTATAGCCAGACCTTTCAGGACCATTTGGCGCATTTGGATACCATTTTACAGATATTACAGCAAAATGAATTTTATGCCAATCCAAAGAAATGTGATTTCCTCTAATTAGATATCTCCTTTTTAGGGCATATCATTTCTGCTCAAGGCGTTTCGGTTGATCCTGACAAAATTGCTGCTGTAACTCATTGGCCTCTACCAAAAGATATTTCTGAATTAAGAGGATTTTTAGGCCTCACCGGCTACTACAGAAGGTTTGTCTTCCGCTATGGGCATATTGCAAAACCTCTTACTGATATGACTAAAAAAGATGCCTTTTATTGGGACTCCACCTCCTTAGCCACTTTTGAGAATCTCAAGGCAGCCCTTACTCAGGTCCCTGTTTTACAACTGCTTGACTTCTCTAGGCCATTTGTGGTTGAATGTGATGCCTCTTCTATTGGAATTGGAGCAATTCTACAGCAGGATGGTCATCCTATTGCTTATTATAGCAAAGGTCTATCCCATTTTCACAAGCACAAGTTTGTCTATGACCGTGAATTATTTGCTTTGGTGATGGCTTTAGAAAAGTGGAGGCATTATCTCCTTGGCCGAAAGTTTTTAGTCCATACTGATCACTTCAGTTTGAAATACCTCCTGCAGCAATGGGTTACTACACCAGAACAGCAGCGACTTCTCCTAAAACTCCTCCCATTTGATTTTACTATTATCTACAAATCGGGTACAACCAATCAAGGCGCTGATGCTTTATCCCGCTCTCATCATTCTGGGGAGTTTTTTACCTTAGTAATCCCACATGCTTCTGATTTTGAGAACTTATCCACACTTTTACAGCAAGATCCTTTTACCAGCCAGATCTACATCTCTCTTCAGGCGGATTCCCATTCTGTTCCTCATTATTCCTTGGTTTCTGGTAAACTTTATTATAAAAGCAGATTGGTACTTCCAGCAGTTTCCACACTCACTTCTTTGCTCATTTCTGAGGCTCACACCTCTCCGATTGGTGGGCATGGTGGTGTCCTCAAAACTCTCAAACGGCTGCAGCTCCACTATTTTTGGCGCAATATGAAAGAGGAGGTAAAAGCTTTTGTTCAGAACTGCCTTATTTGTCAGCGCAGCAAATATTCACCTCAATCACCCGCAGGTTTATTGCAACCTTTGCCTATTCCTCACCACATTTGGGAGGATCTTTCTTTAGACTTTATCACTGGTTTGCCCAAGTCTAATGGTTTTGATGTCATTCTGGTTGTGGTTTTGCTCATTTCCTTGGTCTTACTCACCCTTTTACTGCCAAGACCGTTGTTGCACTCTTTTGCAAGGAGATTATTCGCCTCCATGGGATTCCTAAATCAATTATTTCTGACAGGGACCCTATTTTCCTAAGTTCTTTTTGGCAGGAATTGTTCAAATTATCTGGGACTAGGCTTAAAATGAGTACGTCTTATCACCCACAATCTGATGGCCAAATAGAAGTTGTGAATCGGTGCTTAGAAACTTATCTACGCTATTTTTGTCAATACCATCAGAAAAGTTGGTACCGTTTCCTTTATTGGGCTGAGTTCTCCTATAAAACGGGTTTCCACACTTCTACAAGTTACTCTCCTTTCAAACTGGTTTATGGTAAGGACCCCCCATCTGTGGTTCCTTATGTCCAGGGTACTACTCCTCTTGCTGATTTAGATGACCTTTTCACTGAACGGGATGCTATTCTGGACATGATCAAGTCTAACCTCATGGCTGCACAAGACAGAATGAAGCAGCAGGCAGACTTACATCGATGAGATATCAAGTTTCAACCTGGCGATCTGGTTTTTCTTAAAATCCAACCCTATCGTCAGCGTTCTCTTTCTTCCCAACGTTATCAAAAGCTATCAGCCCGCTATTTTGGGCCCTATCCTATCATTCGTCGAATTGGCGCCGTGGCTTATGAATTTCAACTTCCTGTTGGTTCCTGGGTTCATCCAGTCTTCCATGTGTCCTTGCTCAAACAAGCCCATGGTGTGATCCCCTTGTTCCAGTACCTCCTCTTCCAGTCACTGCAGACTGGGAACTCCTTCTCAAACCTGCACAGGTGTTGGATTCCCGCGTGGTTGATGTCAATGGGGTTCCAACTGTTGAACTTCTCATTCAATGGCAAGACCACCCCCAAGAGGAGGCCAGTTGGGAATTTTATGATTCTATTGCAGCTCAATTTCCTGCTTTCCGCCTTGAGGACAAGGCTTCACTTTAAGGGGAGGGTATTGTTAGAATACCACAGCCTCTCTTGGTTTATTCTAGGAGAAAACACGTGGATAAACAGTAGTTGGTTTAGGAAGTAGTTATTATTCTATCTTAGATGACTATGTATGTACGGTTATTTCTTATGTGTGTAATATTGCCAAGTGTTTTAGGAAGTTATTAGAGGTTGTTGAAAGTCAGTTATATATATCAGAGTAAGACATATTAAGTGGGGAAAAATATATTCAATACAGTGTATTATTCTCGTCCTCTAGAATTACAGATACTGGTTCTTGAGTGGATATCTATTCTCATTCCTTTTCCCTACTCTCTGTTTCTATCTTATTTTCTAAGTCCTAACAATAGACCACAGGGGGAATATTTCAGAATGCAAACCAGAGGAAGAACCAAAAACATATGTGATTCACGCAGCAACTGTGATTGAAAAGCAAAGGAAGATCGAGTACCTCAGTCATGAAGCGATTGACTTTGGTTGAGATTGAGGAAGTGAGGAGACTCCGAGACGGATTGACGAGACGCCGAGACGGACTAAGACTGAGGAAGTGAAGAGAAGCTGACTTCCAAATGTTGAGATGGAGGAGACTGCAACTTGGAGTTGGAGACTTGGAGGTTCGAGCTGGAGGGAGGGAAAGGACCGACCGAAGGGTTGTGAAAAGAAAATGAATCACAGCACCGCGCACGATAAAGGACGATGGTGAGGACAGTGGAGGATGACACCGCAAACGAAGGAAGTCGATGGCCACAGTCGGCGGCCGCCATCGCAAGAAACGGCGGAGAAGCTCAAGGCTGTGTCGGACGAAGGGTTAGGGCAGCGAATGGAATGCTCAAGCTAAGGATAGATTTTGTCATTATGCGATTTATGCCTGAATTTTTTTAAAAAACAAAAAACCTAAATTAAATAATTTTTTTGTTGACACTTTTTTTTTAAAAAAAGCCAGAGCTTATGACCTGCCCTGTTTTTGAAAATCCGATCCGGTTTCCTGCCCAAGACGGGCTATCGGCCCAAAAGTGAATAAATCATAAACGGGTTAAACAAAAAAATGGCTTTTAGCACCAGATCGGCCCATTCCTCTCACCGGCCAGTCTGGTCTGACTCTTACAATTATGCTATAAATATAGGCTTTGGGATGAGTATTTTATACAGACAAGTGAATAAGAAATTCTCTCTATTTTTTCTCTAGAAATTCTCTCTTCTTACTTCTTGCTTTCCCTTATAATATCAGCACGAAGTTATAACGAATGTATGATCTTCTTATCGTTTCTTTAACGATTTCATATACCTTGTTTTATTTGATAGATTTGAGATAATATAAGCCACTATATAGAATTACAGTAATAATTTTACTGATTGTTATAAACATTGAGTTCCATAGTTAAGATTGGATATTGTTATTGTTTTTATATCATATTTATATTCTTTACAAGTTCTTTTATATTATTATCTTATAGTCAGAAGCCATATACGTCTAATTCCTGAAATTATATGACCATAAGTCATATTATTTTTATTCTTGTTTTGATATTGTACATGTCTCCTTCATGCATGGTACATGTTGTCATTTATATAGAAGGTTTTACCTCCTAATTGAAATCATGAGATTAATTGGCCTAAAGCCATAAGAACTAAATGGCCCGAGGCCAAAAAATTTTAATTTTTATTTAATATCTTACTTTATGAATTATTTATTTTCTTTAAGAATTTATTGTTATTTTTGTTTATAATATAATATTGCATTTTTACATTTCATATTTTAATTATTCTCGTTTATTTCTTTAATTAGAGTGAACTATGTCCAACCTTGCAAAACTTGAATTTATGGCTCTTGATATTATCACAAAGGATTATTTATCTTGGATGCTAGATGTGGAAATTCATATGAATGCCCTTGGTCTGGAAAATACAATCAAAAAAGGAAATCATGTATCCAACCAAAACAAAATCAAATCGCCACCATTTACACGAGGATCTAAAAATCTAATATTAACATGTTTGGATTGGTGAAAATCTATGCCAATCATGCGATTTGGGGGGAAAACACTGTTTACAACTTATGACTTATGTTGGTATGTTTGGTTAGGCGATTTGGGAGTTGGGCTTATAGGTAGAAGTGACTTACTTTTTGAAGCACCCACTCGTGGCTTATTTATGCAATTGGCGAAAGTCTTGTGGCTTATATGTGTGTATAATAATATTGATAAGAGTATTTTCATATTTTTGGGGATCAATAAGGTACTCAAAAGCACTTCTAATCACAAAAATTCTTTTATGAAAAATGTTCTGAATAATTTTCTCTTTCTTTAAGTAGTAATCTTCTGCTAGTTAAAGAATATTTTAGAATAAGAGTTTAGGCAAGTTTTGAGTTTTGTCAATATATAACTATAGAAATGTAGAGAATAATTAATAATTAAATTTAATCTATTTAGATTTATTATTTGGTTATTTTATGATTTTATAATCAATTTATTTTATAAACATGTCATAAATTAGTTTCTATATGGTGTTCTTACCGATTAAATTTAGTTTAAATAATTTATTTGGATTATTGGAGGTATTATTGAGGTTTTAATCGATTTATTTTATTAGATTTTGAGCTATGTGAAAATATGAGTTATGATTTAAAATTTAAATTAGAGTTTGATATAATTTATAAAATTTAAGCTTGAGGGGCACAATAGAAAAGACTTTTAGAATGTAGTAAAATAGGTTCAAAATATTACAAAAAAATGCTCACGTACAGCTTCGACCAGATTGTACGGGACCTTTGATCTAATTAGTTATGTTGTATTTTACTTTATAAAAAACTTTAAATTTGTATAATTTCTAATTTATCCGTATTTTATTGTAATTTTATCATGTATTTGACCAATGTCAAATTTTCAAAGTTAATTTTTTCACTTTGCCTAATTTTTAAAATTTTTTCTCTTAAATACCACAAAAGCCACTTATGTAAAAGTCAAACCAAACACTTTTTACTTTCATAAAAACACTTATCCAATCGCCAATCCAAATATTAATCATTTTATCTAATCTTATTTTTTCTCAATCTTAAGATTCCATAAGTCAAAATAAAAATAAACCATTTTTCCACTGTCATTCCAAACACCCTAATATCTTATGAAAGCTCTTACTAACGTTGCTTCCATCCCTTTTTGTTCACGGCGCACAGTGGAGTGATGTTTCTTTGTTACTGCTTCTAATATAATTAGATTGAGGGTGTGAGAATACCGCAACTCAATTGTTCTTACCATAACATTCAATAAATTACG
The DNA here is from genome assembly GCA_963242795.1 of Inga leiocalycina. Lineage (NCBI taxonomy): Eukaryota > Viridiplantae > Streptophyta > Magnoliopsida > Fabales > Fabaceae > Inga > Inga leiocalycina. Next base: position 9,245,517 of record OY725327.1, on the reverse strand, counting down.
AGTGATGCACATTAAAGTTCACCGAATTTGAAACAGACATTTGAAAGGATGACGGGCATATCATTTAGTATTCATTATACATCCACATGTCCTTTCATATCCCATAAATGGTAAATGACATGCAAAACGCCGTTTATTGCCCATGATTGCATTCCCCGTAGCCACGCAACAGAAACTAGTGTGTTATAGATTTAATTTAGATTAATGAAATTGAGTCTACTCCTAATCGTTCAATCACATTAATTTAATAATTTCACTTACATATCATGGCAAAAAAACATTTCACTTACATATGTATATATAGTATACACATATATATCAAGAATAGTTTTCATCCACCCATCGTCCTCAGGTTCAACTGGCAAAGGGGTCAGACACTCTTACCAAAGGGAGAGGGTTCAATCCGAGAGCTGGTCGAGGCACTGGGAAGGCATCCTAACTTCTGGGCGCCTAGGTAAACGTCTGAGGGTAATTGACGGCTCACCCTACCCAACATTGGTATAACCTAAAAGGAAGGGAAATTTCGCCCTGCCCTTGGAGTGTGGGTAAGCCCAATCCCTTTCCTAATTTTTGTATATATATATAAAAGAATAGTTTTCATCTGGACAAGCTAATTAATTGACAAACCTTCTAGACTCAATTGACCATTCCAAGTTTGAAACTTCAGGATGTAACAGCAAACTTTCAAAGATGATTAAGCCATTGAGATTAAAACCTATAGGAAGAATATCAAGCATAAAAAATTATAAATATATAGGAATATATTATGACACCCAAAATGAACCCATTCCAAATTATCATATTTAATTCAACTAACTCATTTTAAAACACCTCTATTCACCACATAAAAAATATTTAGGAGTATATTATGACACCTAAAAACAACCTATTCCACATTATCCTATTTATTCAACTAATTCATTTAAAAAAACCTGTAACCACCACATGTCCTTTCATATCCTATAAGTGATAGATGACATTTTGGACAAGAATTGATCAGAAGCCACAAGAAACGGCCCAAGTTTATAGCCCGTAATTGTCTTCCTGCAAAACGCCAAGTTTATTGCCTCTAATTGTATTCTCACAAAACACCCAAGCCTTAAAAAGCCATTGAGATTAAAACATATATGAATATATTATGACACCTAAAATGAACTCATTCTAAATTATCCTATTTTATTCAACTAATTCATTTAAAAACACCTCTAATCACCACATAAAAAATAAAAAATATTTAGGAATATATTATGACACACAAATTGAACCCATTCCACATTATCCTATTTATTCAACTAATTTGCTTTAAAAGAAACAAGTAATCACCGCATGTCTTTTCATATCCCATAAAGGATAAATGAAATTTTGGACAAGAATTAGAGTATTGCATTGTGTAAAGGATGCCCCCCCCAAAAAAAACACATTGCGAACCACATTCAGCGTCCACACACTAAAGAATTATTGTAACCTCCCAAAATGTCAACTATGCATCGAGACTTGATTTGTCAAATCAATGATAGCAAAGACACCTGGGTTATCATTGCACGCATTCTTAAGAAGCTGGTTGGGAGAAAAAGTAGTCCACCGTATGATGCCTGGAAGGTGGGCATGATTTTGGTGGATGAACAAGTTTGACATTAATGAAATCCCTCTAATTATACACTAATTTCTACAATGACGCTTACATTTTTTAATGAAATAAATGCAGGGTATCACAATTGAAGGTTTTATGCAGGGGACCACAATTGAAGGTTTTGTCACTCAAAAGCAACTAAGAGGGCATTTCATGAAGGAGCTTAAAGAGGGTGATGTTTATCAGAGTTCCAAAATGTTGAGGCTTTAGACAACAATGACCAATATAAAGTGACTCCACATTCATGGAGAATCCGGTTTCACAAAATGACATTTTTCCAAGAATCATATTTGCAAATTCCAACAAAAAATACAACTTTGTCCCTATTAAAAACATTGCAGATTACACCGCAGATAATGAAGAACTAATTGGTTAGTGCTTTGCAGTAAGATATTCTTAGCAACTTATATTTTTAAAAGGTCATTGTCATGTTCGTTTGTTGTGCTTGAGAGCTTAAACATCAAGGCAAACCTCTTTCCAGATGTCATTAGGTTCCTTCAAGCTTTTGGAGAATTGGAAGATCAGTAGAGAGGATTTGAGACCTTCAAACGACTTAATCTCACCCTTGCAGATAAAAAGTAATGCTTTCTCCATTTAATGCACCACAATTATTATATTGTGTAGAACACTCAATAATTAGATTTACCGGTATAATTGTTGTGGAGTGATGCTACAGTCAATGTAGTACTATTTGGAAACTGTGCGACGCAAACATTTTACAATAAGAATGCTAAAATAGAGCCACCGATTGTAGTTGTTAACAGGTTCACGAAGTTGAACAAAAATAAAGGTAAATAATTGTACAACTCTTAAAAAATTAAGCACGTGACACCTTTTACGTGACGATATTAAACACCTGACAATGTATGACCATATTACTAATGCTTTGGAAGCTACAACAATTTTATTCAATCCATAAATCCTTGAGGGAAGGATGCTACTCGACAGGTGAGCAATGTTTTCCATAATAGCTGTCAATAGGAAATTTATATATTTATGATTTTTAATAAAATATAGTGTGGTTACTTATACTTGTAATTCATGAGCAGCCTTAGCATGAATCCGGACGCAAAACAAAGTTTCTACCAGATAACCAGCATTGTGAAACCCAACATTAGCAATAAGGACATGTTGACATTTCCTACTAGGATACCCCTTAGAGATTTATGCAACATCAAGGAGGTATTTTTTACTTTGTGTAGCCTGATTCATTTTGATCATGACTAAGTGAAAAAACAAGTTGTTATTGCATGCCCGTGTACCAATAAAAATAGGAGTGTGAGATTGTCTCAACAGTATGTTTCCAGAAACTTGAAACAACATATGAGTCGACCTATGATGGGTGTCCTTGTGACACCAAACCAACCTATGAAAAAGGCCAGCTTACATGCAGTAACTGTAAGAAGGAAGTATTGATGACTCTGGCCAAGTATGTTCATGTCATTTTCACTAAAACTTATAGAATTATTGATTTTCACACCCACCCACGCTAAATCAAACAAACCACTAATCATGACAAATTTATCACAGATTCAAGGTGCATTACAGGGTCTTTGATGCTACTGGCAAATGTTCTGTACTGTTCTTCAATATGCATGCAACTCAACTTATGGGATGCACAGCTGAGCAGCTAAAAAACAAGGCGGACAATTTACTTATTCCAGTTCTAACACTAAGGTGCTCCTATAACCATAAAAATACAAAGAACTTTAACACATTACAATCATACATCCAATGTAGACGTTAACATCCTATTTTGCAAATCATAGGTGCCACACAGTTTGGGAACAAATGAAGAAGCCAATGTAGTAGTTTCTCAACAACTGAGCTCTCATAAGCAAGTGCCCAAGAAATAGAAGATTACAAAGGAGTTAATGATTGAGCATGAACATGTCAGCCCTGGCACAATACATGCTACAACATCTTGCATGGCTAAAGTCATGAAGAATACGTAAAAGGAGCAATAAATACAAGAGTACTGATTTTGATTTATTTTATGTTAACTTACGCTTAAGAAATTTGTTGTGCCCAGTGCTTTGTAATGTTGACACAACGTTAAATAAATCCAATTTCTTTTGAAGAGAATAGTGGATTTAAAGGAGTGGAACTAAAATAGCATATGGGTATACGAACACCAAATTTATATTAATAATAATATTAATTGATGATAAACGATTCCAGCCACAAAAAAAATTTGAACAGAAGAACAATTTAAATTTATAACGTTGGTTAATTATTAACTAAATTAAGAATGAATATTTTGAGTTCTCTAAATCTTGATCAATAGATAAGATACCAACACGATATACAAATTGACAATTATTATTACTTACAATTTTGCTGGGAATACAGAAATGAAATTACCAACATCATCATCATAAAAAAAGAAAATAAAAATTATAAATATTAAATATTATACATGTTGTGTTATTGGCTTTTAATGATTGAAGAGTGAATTTTGGAGGTCCCTGCATTTAAATATATGTTGCAAAATTAACTGAAAACAATTGATGACATTACAAGCAAAGAAAGTTACACAAAATATATGAGTACAAATAAGAATTATTAATATTAACATTAACACTAATATTAATATTATTATCAAAAATTAAAAAATAATTATTAACTATTATACATGTTGTGCCCTTTGTTCTTAATGATGGAAGAGTGAATTTTGGGGGTTTTATTTTTTTAGATAGGTTACAAAATAAAACAAATAAATAAATGCTGATGTTACAGACAAAGGAAATTACACAAAATAATGATTGTGAGAAGTAATTGGCATACCACTACATACATACAAATAATTACAATCATTAAAATGGCGGCTACTTGAATGTGTATCCATACAATAGTTACAAGCATTATACACAAGAAACTTATAATAAAAAAAGGAAGCTCAAATTATAATTATTCAATATTATACATGCTGTGTCACTGATTTTTAATGATTGAAGAGTGAATTTTGCAGGTTTCCACATTTAAAGATAGGGCGCAAAATTAACTAAAAAAAATTGATGACATTACGAACAAAGAAAGTAACATAAAATATATCAATGATTAATATTAACATTAACACTAATATTAATATTATTATAAAAAATTTAAAATAATTATCAACTATTATACATGTTGTGCCATTTGTTTTTAATTAATAATGGAAGAGTGAATTTTGGGGGTTTTCATTTTCATAGATAGGTTACAAAATTAACTAAAATAAATAAATGCTAATGTTACAAACAAAGGAAGGTACACAAAAAAATGATTGTGAGAAGTAATTTCCATACCACTACATACATACAAATTACAATCATTAAAATGGCAGCTGCTTGAATGTGCATCCATACAATAGTTATAAGAATTGATGTAAAAGCGGAATTTGTAATGACTCCATATCTTTGGACTAACTTCTTCAAACTCATGACATACTAATATCTTCATCTTTTGGCCAATAAAGACATCCTAATATTTATATGCGCATTTAGAGAGTGAGTATTAATAGCCGAATAGAAACGATTACTCAAAACAGGTTGAAAACAAAAAGCCAAAAGGCTACTACATTAACACTAAAAAAAAACACTGAATTTCTGACAGAATTTACCACGGAATTCACAATTTCTGATGGGATTTTTTACGGAATGAATTCTATCACTAATTATAGCGTAACAAACCAATTTCCGATAGAATTCAGATTCCGATGGAATTAATATTATACATGTTGTGTCACTCGTTTCTAATGATTGAAGAGTGAATTTTAGAGGTTTCTGTATTTAAAGATAGGTTGCAAAATTAACTAAAAAAATTGATGACATTACGAACAAAGAAAGTAACACAAAATATATCAATACAAATTACAATTATTAATATTAACATTAACACTAATATTAATATTATTATCAAAAATTTTAAAAAATTATCAACTATTATACATGTTGTGCCATATGTTTTTAATGATGGAAAAGTAAAAACAAATAATTTAAAAGTCTACACTTATGTGCATATGTTATTAAAACAGATCATGAAGAACAATTAATTTTTGTGGCGGCGGCTTCAGAAACTACTGTTGCTTATGCTGTAGGAATAAGGGTGGTGTCAAAAGAGTGTCGTGTTCAAAGTGATCGTAACATTGTTGCTTTAGAGATGGATTGTTTCTGAAGCACAGGCTTCAAGGACTACACATAAATACATAAGATGTGGCCTAATTTAGAAATATGGAATTGATTAGATGGCTTTATCATAATTTCTATTGACATTCTTTCCTACATAAACAAGACATTTCTATGGCTTAATTTGTTTATTATGTTAGTCTGCAGAAATAGACAGTGTCCTGGGTATGAAAGGAGAAGTTAATAAAAGAATTCCTAGCAAACTTAAAATTTGGAGGGTCATTAATCAACTTTTGAAGTTAAGAAAAGTAGCTTGAAAGGTGCCTTAAGTTAAGGGGAGATATTCCATTTCGAACTTTCAAAAAATTTAAAAAATCTAGCTGCTAGCCAGAAGTCATTACAAACTTCAAAAATCATCTAGTTCATGCATCTTATAAGAAGTGAGACCCTAATACTGAATGATGTTAGATAGAAAAAGAAAAGGCAATGTACTAAAACTATTATTCTGCTATCTCAAACTCAGATTTGTTGCACTCCAATGACTTCATCCATTCATTCAAAATAAAACAATACTACATAATACACACCATTAATGGAAATTGACAATAAAAAAGCACTACCCCTGGCCTCAAAGTAACATTACAAAACATGACAAGATCCAAGAAAATCAAGGTAACATTAATAATGGTGATGAAAAAATGAAGAAAGATAAAAACAGGAATACAAACCTCGGATGTTGGGTGTTCTTCAGAGCGCTACTACTTGGAGAGGCCGCCACCGCCGTCGCCATCGTACCCAACACCTCCTCAACGCCGCAAAGAGCAACCCATCGCCTCGCCACCGCAACAACCCTAAGACCTCGCCTCGCTGCCACAATAGAGACCAATCCTGTGTCGTCGCCTCCAAGACCCACACTCTCGTCCGATTCTCTCAACCGAGTCCGCCCTACCTTCTTCAACTTCACGTGCCTTCAAAATCAAAAACATTCGCTGGTTCTGTTTCAGTTTGCTTTCATTTGCCCTCTCTTTTCTCATTAAGGGCATTTTAGTCTTTTAGTCCTACGAAAATAATGACAATTCAAGTCAGGTCCCTTTCAGCAAATATTAAGCTAATGAGGTCTCTTATGGCAATTTTCCCTTACAAAATTAACTAAAATAAATAAATGCTCATGTTACAGACAAAGGAAGTTACTCAAAAAAATGATTGTGAGAAGTAATTTCCATACCACTACATACATACAAATAATTACAATCATTAAAAAGTCGGCTACTTGAATGTGCATCCATACAATAGTTACAAGAATTGATGTAAGCGGAATTTGTAATGATTCCATATCTTTGGACTAACTTCCTCAAACTCATGACATACTAATATCTTCATCTTTTGGCTAATAAAGACATCATAATATTTATATGCGCATTTAGGGAGAGAGTATTAATAGCCAAAATAGAAACGGTTACTCAAAACAGGCTAAAAACAAAAAGCTAAAAGGCCACTACATTAATACTATAAAAAAACACTGAATTTCCAACAGAATTTGCCACGGAATTCACAGTTTCCGACGGAATAGATTCTGTCACTAATAATAGCGTAACAAATTAATTTCTAACGGAATTCAGATTCCGTCACAAATTTCCGACGGAATTAATATTATACATGTTGTGTCACTCGTTTCTAATGATTGAAGAGTGAATTTTAGAGGTTTCTGCATTTAAAGATAGGTTGCAAAATTAACTAAAAAAATTGATGACATTACGAACAAAGAAAGTAACACAAAATATATCAATACAAATTACAATTATTAATATTAATATTAACACTAATATTAATATTATTATCAAAAAAAAATTATTAACTATTATACATGTTGTGCCATTTGTTTTTAATGATTTGTTTTTAATGATAGAAAAGTAAAAACAAATAATTTAAAAGTCTACACTTATGTGCATATACTATTAAAATAGATCATGAAGAACTATTAATTTTTGTGGTGGCGGCTTCAGAAACTACTTTGCTTTTGCTGTAGGAATAAGGGTGGTGTCAACAGTACCCCGTGTTCAAAGTGATCGTAACATTGTTGCTTCTTACGGTTCGACGACTTCGCGATCCCCTCTCGGCGGTGGCGCCACGCTTCAGCACACTCTGTTATTTGGGTCGTATCGTCACGAGCAGGAGAAGCCTCTGGATTCGATGACGGGGATGAGGAGGCCTCTGTCCATGGATCATTCGTCGTATGTTTCTGTCTGCATACAGAGAGACAAGGAACATAATAAAGTAGCTGCTTCTTCTTCATCATCGTCTTCTTCGCCGTCTGTGGCTTCAGGGATTGGGATTGCACATGCTAAAGCCATCGATCAGGTTTCGTCTACGTTGATGATGTCTTTCGCGCAGTTTCGTAACTGTAGAAATGACAGATCCAAAGGCATTCTACCGAACTGAGATTTGGTTGTTTGTTTTTTTTTTTTTTTCCTTTATTAATTGGCTAGATATTGCGTTGAATCTGGGCTATGATCTTATTCTTTATTCTTTTTCTGGCCTTTCCAAGGATTCAACTGTAATAAATTTTTCACACGTGTACAAAGAAGATCAACGCACATCGTTTTTTTAATGTAGCCTGTTGGTTTCATGATAGAGTATTTAGATTTGCTGAATGATGCAAAAGAATGGCCCATTCATACAGTGTTGTGTGACACGCATTCGTGTCTTCGTTTGAATCTAATATTAATGCTTTATCGCACAACTCTTGCAAGCTTTCTTTTCCCAGAGATTTGTAGATAAGTGAATGTATTAATACTGATGATCTATGCATATGAGATGAGTATAACCAAAAGAACATGCATGACTATGAATATTAGTGGGATTTCATTACCATATAGATACATCTACGTCCAAGGATATACCAGGAAGCATATTCATTCACGTTTGGAAATTTTCCTTTCGGTCCTGCTTCTAGAAATAGCCCGCACAACAAGATACATACGATGCAAATTAATAACAAATATATTAGAAGATGGAAAAACTTATTGGGCATTTTAAATGTTAAATTTCTTGTCATTTTAATGATATTCTCCCCGTATTCATTCAATGTGAATCCATACAATAGTTATTGGGCATCAAATGTCTATTTGCACGTAGACCTAAAATGTTAAATGGTGCCAAATTTTGATGGAAGTGAGTTCTAATGCACCAAACATGTTAATTTTATGATTTCACTTCTTCTTCAACATCAGTTCCAGTGCATCAAACGTGTTAAAGCTACAATTCAAGTTTTGAAATTATTCTATACGACTATGATCTTTTTATAAGTTTAGTTGGAAAAACATTTAGTTCTTGTTATAAGTATGCTCAAAGAGTAATTAATGACAACATTAAAAGTTTATTCCTATTAAATGTAAGGAAAAATGAATTAATTCATGCTGGAAAAAGAGAAAGATATAAAAGAAAGGGTTGAGAATACTATTCATAAATGAAGATAAAATTGCTAAAATGCATCAATCTATGACATATGTAATGAGTTAACTAATTTTTCTTAATATATGAGAATTAAGTAAACTGGACTTATAAAAAGGATAGAGTGATAATTGTTTATAAGGTAGATAGCCGATCTTTTATATCCACTTCCAATTTATAAATTTCATTATTAAATCTTTTACATAAACGTATAATTTTATTTTTCATGTATTGACTTTGTAATTTTGGAGGAGAGTGTGTATTAGTAAATGTTTATTAAATTTTAAGACATAGTTAAAAAGATTTAAGGTTTATCTTTATTTCTTTTCTTTTTTTTTTGGCTCAAAAGGTTCATTTTGATTTTAGTGAAATATGTTTAGAGTGACTTATTGATAAATCCCAAATTTAATATATTTCATCCCACTTTATTTATTTATTTATTTTAGAGACTATTAGGTTAATTTGGATTTATTAGATAATATTTGGATTGTTAGCCAATTTTAAGAAATAATATAAATCTGAATTGATTATGATATTATTGAGCTTAAATTGTTAATATTCTGATTGCTATTTTGTTATTAGATAATATTTTCAAATATATGATATATCACGATTTTATTTAATTCTTACAAGACAAGAAAAAACAGATTAGAACATCCTACGGTGTAGAAATTTTTTTAAAAACTAAAAGAAAATTTAATGATAGAATTTTACTTAGATTTCTTAAATTTTAATAAATTTAAGTTGGTACTCAAAACTCTCCCCGTCTTTTTTAAAAGTTAACCTACGCCACAAAAGAAAAACAGGCTGCGACGCACGCACGCACAGACGCAGGAGGACGCTGAAGACACCACACGGCCACTTGAATTGGTGTTGGAATCATCATCATCAATTTCCATTCTCTAGCTACGGGCCCACCTCCACAGCCCATTTGACAATTCAACGAATTATCATCAATTCTCATTGCACAGTGACGGAGCCAATTAATTCATCAATTATTCTCGATTTTCCAATCATGGCTGTGACGAATGTCTTGGAGTTTGGAGTTTGGAGGAGAGAATAATTCTATCGCAGTTTAAGCTTTTTTCAGAGGTAATTTGGGAGGAGGATGGTGGAAATTAGAGCTTAGGAGTTTATATTTGAAGATGATAAGGGAGTGTCTTTCTTTTTATCTTTTTAATTTAAGATTTAAGATTATTTAATTTAAAATGATTTTGAGTTGTAATAATTGAGAACAATCTAGTTTTAGATTGTAAACATATCTCCTTTAGATTGGATTAATATTTTGAATTAATTTATGCTTCAGACATTTGCTGGAATTTTTGTTTGCAAACATTTTACTTAACTTGCCAATTGAATTATTAATTGAGTTTTCATTATTAATTTAATTATTAACTTGAGTTTTCCTCTTGATTGTTTAATTGGGTTGGTTAAATGTCTAGTTGTTTAATCAGACAATTGTAAACAAGATTTTCAAAATTATTTTGAAATTAATTGTGATTGATTTTTAATGATTTTAATTAGCCACCGCTTATTTTATTATGAGTTTTCTAGTGGAGTAAGTGTTATTGAGCTTGAGGGTTTCCCATACTCAATTAGATGATTAAATTTATTAATCCCTCTCTTTTACCAATCTCTCTTTGGTCTAACTGATTTATTTAAGCTAAGAAAGATAACTCCATATAAATCCTAAGTTAATTCCTTCACCATACTTGAAGTAGACCTTCTTTACCTTTTCTTATTTAATTTTCTTAGATATTAGTTTATTTCTTTTTCTTACGATTTTAATTTCCCTCTCATAAGAAAAACCCCAAAAATTGCATTTGCATTATTTATGTTAGTTTTATTCTCATATAGGTTTTAGAATCATTTACATTTTGCAATTAGATAGTAGAGTGTTACATTTTAGTTTAGATTCATTCTATTGCATTTTTTTATCACCTAAATTCAATTTCAGAGAAAACCTATAGATTGCTCTTTGGGAGAATAACCTAGGTTGCTACTATATTATATTAGTAAGTTGTCTTAGTTATTAATTGATTGCTTTAGTGAGAGAAGCATACATCACTTATAAATAAGATTAAAAGAGTATAATAGCATTTTACTAAAATCATTAAATTATGTTTTAGGAAAACTAAAATCATTAAATTAAGATATACTAAAATCATCCACATACACCACTACAAAAAATATTTTTAACGTCATTAATTAACGTCCATTTTTAAAAATCAGAAGTTTAAAAAGAGGTGGTGACATTTTTAAAATTTTAACTTATCTTTTAACGAATATTTTTGAAAAATGGTTGTTGGAAGTCACTTTCAACTAAAATACAAGCATACAAATCATATGTTACTCACAACAACACATGATTTTTGCAATTAATAGTTCAACAGCTAACCCAATTAATCGTCTATTTGTTTGAGTTTCTCTGTGAATTGTGATTTTATTATTTTTGATTAGACATCCAAGAAGTGGAAATGGAAATTACCTGTTCACTTGTCAGTGGTTGTTCCTGAATCTTCTCCTTCAAGTCTTCAGATGCATCCTCATCTTCATTAGAATCGCCTTCAGACCGTAGCGATGTAGACTCGTCCAAACTAGTTGCCATAGATTGTGCTCTATGGAAAAACGGCCTATTTGGATATACTGTATTAAAGATTGGGTAGGAAGAGTCCAAGCCTCGATCGACCACCGTTGAACTCTGGGCAGTTATATTATAAGAAATTCTATGAGTGTTTTCCCATCCTGATGTTCTTGAAATTCTTGAAAACAATATTGCCTACGGCTGGGAGTCCAGACAACACCTACTAAAATAAAGAAAATCATAATTTTTATTATTACTAGTTACTACAATAAAAAAATGAGTTTAAAATGCAACAGCACTATAGAATGAAGCAAGTGTGTACAATACCACTAAAGACGAATCTCACTAATATTAATACAAACAAATGAAATTTTATTTTGTGAGGATCAGTTCGGGTGGGCAGGAGGGAAAGGGGTGGGGAAGAACAATGGTGATGTTTTGAAAGATGGTCAATCTGTAAAATTGACTTCAAATATGCTTACCTGGCTGTACTTATCTCCATCATGAAGCGCTATTTTACTACAAGCTGAAAAGGACACAAAGGGAAACATCAGCAATTAAATCAGCAGTCCATTAACAAAGAAGGCGTGCTGTAACTCTGTCAGGATGATACAACTAAGGCGGGATAAGAAATAAATTATGAACAACAAAATTTTGTAAACACATTGTCCTCTTGCAATGAGAAGCCATTGCTGCGCGTGAAAAGCGCAAAAGTAACCCATGTAGCAACAACAGTACAACATGTCACACAGTTTGCAATATGCTTTCATCAAATATTTTCTCCATTCCAAAGGAAAAACAAATTGCATACTATTATACAGTAAATCTCCCCTCACATCCAAGTCTCCCCAGCCACACGGGAGAGATCTACTACAGGCACAGGCCTTCACTCACAAGCAAGTCAGTACAGAGCTGCAGATGATCTTGGTCACTTGGATCATACAAGAACTAAACGTTTTGCAGCAAGTTATTGCCACTATCTCTGTCAATATCCGTTGAAATTGTGAAAAAAATGCATCACTCGGACCTTGTTTGAGGAATGCTAGAAAACTACATAATCAAAGAACCCACACGAATCGCTAAAATGAGCACCGAACAGAAATCAATCCTCACTTTAAGAATTACAAAATTTACTCGTCTCCCTGAAAACTCAGATAAGGTATCTGCTCAATTATGAAAGGAATTATGAAAATGCTGTCACCAAATAAACTTATGAAAGCGTACACATTCTGGCACAGAGAACGAACCACTATGGAAGCAGAAGCAAACTATGGACACACTGACAATCGACAGCAACAAATGGAATAGGGTCGGCAGTTACAGAGTTTGAGGACTACCACTCGGGCTGTGTAATTCAGTCGCTTCCCTCACTCGATGCCCTTTCTGATTTCGAGTTCTGAAAGCTAAAGTGCTCAAGAAAAGGAGAAAACTTCGTGGTCGAGAAGAAGGGATAATACACGTACTGTGGATATCACGCCACGTGGCGAAGCGGAGGCCCTTGATGATCATCACCTGGGAATTTAAATGAGTGCACTGCGAGGTGGCCAAGATTTTTCTTAAGGGAAGAAATGATTAATTAAAGGGAAAATTGTATTTAGATCCATTACAAGAGAAAATATAATAAAATAGTCTTTTGAATGTCAAAATTGCATTTGAACCTCATGAAATTTTTTTGTAATAAATTTCAATTGTCAAATGTCTATGGACTTGTTAATGGACATCCATGAATTTATTAGTGTAAGTGTTTAAGGACTTGTCAATGGATACTCATGGACATATCAATAGAATTAAAATTTATTGCAAAAAAGTTCATGAGACTCAAATGCAATTTTGAACTTTCAAGGGTCCATTTTGTCATATTTTATCTTGTCCGGGACTTAAATGCAATTTTTCCTCAATTCAAACTAATTAAATAAAATATGGGAAAATACAGAAAAATACATTTAAAATAGCGAAAAGATAAATCAAGAAGTCTAATATCATAAATCCCAAGTTAGTGGGGGGGATTTGGATTTGAAAATATTTTCAAATGACTAATATGCCCCTAAAGTTGTCAATACGTGTAGTGAAGTTATTAATTGCAATTCTTAAATTGTTTTTCTCTATATCTAAGTTAATTACGCAATTAACAATTTCAATATATATATTGACAACTTAGGCTCTCCAAATACCAATAACTTTATAGGTAATATTTTGAAACCACGCTTATCAGACGTTACTGACTATTTAAGTATAAAGAATAACAACTTAAGAATTACAATTAACAACTTCAATATACATATTAGTAAGTTAATCTCCCCAAATGCTTTTAGGGGTAAATTGGATATTTGAAAATATTTGCAAATCCCAAATTCCTCCTACAGGTTTGACTTAGGATTTGTGACATTGAACTCTTTGATTTATTTATTTTTTCTATTTTAAACGTATTTTTTTTAAAATTTTCCGATAAAATATTTAGTGCGTTTCTTTAAGTGACATTTTTTTCCTTCATTGTAAGAAAATACTTACTCAACACATTAGTAAGATTGAGATCAATTTTATGTTTCAGACCTTAATTTAAGCCAGCCACCCATCCTTTCAGGCCTTGTGACTATTATGATCAATTGAATACCAATACATCCACACAAAAATAAAGCTGTGACACTTGTATTTGAATTAGCTGTGACAATTAATAAGTATCATATATCAAGACGTCACTAAAAAAAACTGTGACGCTTCGCATATGTATATATATTTTTTTTAAAAAAAACACTTCTTGTGGCGCTTCTTTAAAAAAGTGCCACAGGAAGTCAATAATTATTTTTTAAAAAAAATACCTAATGTGGCGCTTTCTTGAACAAGTGTCATAGGGTGGCACTTGTTCAAGCAAGCGTCACCCTAGGTATTTTTTTAAAAAAATTATTTTCGTATTTTTCTTTTAAAATTCTATAATTATTTTTTTTATCAAAAGAACCCCATAATTATAGTTGATAATACACTTTATACACATTTTCATATCCACAACAAAATTAAAAAAAATTACCAAATAAATAATTAACAAAATCACTACTAAGTAAAATATAAGTGTTAAAATAAATAATTATTTTATTCATGCAAATCATCAATATTAATAATTATAACTACTAAATAAATACAACTTATATATAACAACATTTAATTTTATCTCATTTATTTTTTAGTATATAGAAATGAGAATAATTTTTTCAGGAATAAAATGAGAAAAGAAATTTCAGAAGCATCCTTCATCAAGGAAAATTAAAACAATTAAAAGTAGGAAATTTGAAAGTAAATATGAACGTTCTTTACCAATGCAGCAATTGATAAAACAATATGAACATCATTCCCTCCGTCATAAAAAACCAAAGATTTCTTCTCCTGTAGAAACATATGCAACATAATAATAAGAAACTATTATTCAAAATAAACTGGTAAGCTATATATGTGATATAATGCAACTAAAATAGCAATTAGACCAAATAAACTTACTATTTCGTGGCTAATGCTAAATTGGATGACGCAGATCTAAAATTCGAAGTTTAATACAAAAATAATGGAAGAAGAAACAAGTGAAAAGAGAGAGAGTGTGCGTGTGTGAAGGAAGGAAGCGTCACTATCTTCATAAGATCCAGGGAAGGGAAAGCAATTGAGGATATATTATTTATAGATGTAAAAATTTGGCAGACAACAAAATTTTCAAAAGAAAATCCTCACAAAGGTGATGAGTGACAAAGGAATAAGGAGGAAGTAGCGATCGAAGTAGAGACGGTGGTGAATGACAAAAAGAAGAGAAGGAGAAAATATGAGGACTAGGAGGATAAAGAGTGATGGCACATGTTAGATGGGGAGTGGAGATTAAGAAGATAAATGTGATAGAACCAAATTGCAGGAGAGAGAATTATTTAAAAAAATTACTTTATGTGGCGCTTCCTAAGTTAAGTGCCACACAAAATACATAGCAGCTATGACACTTCTTTAAACAAGCGCTACAGCTGCTACTTCTTCTTCTTTTTTTTAAAAAAAAAACACCTTAAGTGGCGCTTCTTCAAGGAAGCGCCACCTAATGTCACAAAGCAGCTGTGGTACTTCCTTAAGGAAGAGCCACCTAAAGTATTTTTGTTTAAAAAAAAATAAAAATTTAAAAAATCTAGAAAGAAGCTGTGGCACTTTTTTAAAGAAGTGCCACAAAAGATGCGCCATTAATCTCTATTTTTGTAATAGTGTTGATTTATTTATTTTTTCTATTTTAAACGTATTTTTTTAAAATTTTCCGTGAAAATATTTAGTGCGTTTCTTTAAGTGACATTTTTTTCCTTCATTATAAGAAAATACTTACTCAACACATTAGTAAGATTGAGATTAATTTTATGTTTCAGACCTTAATTTAAGCCAGCCACCCATCTTTTAGGCCCTGTGACTATTATGATCAATTGAATACCAATACATCCACAAAAATGACTAAAATGTTCTAATTCATATTTCATAACAGTAATACCACTAATGTCAAATTTTTATAAATTTATAAGACTCACTGTTGTTTTCATTTAAAAAAATCAAGTTAAATATTTTGTAATAAAAGTTCCCGGAATCAGTATTCACATTCTTATATTTGGTGAGACCAATATGACTATATTTCTTGGAGTCTCTCTCAAGTTGTATGCCCTAAACAAACCTAATGACAGGATTAATCACTAAAGAGTAAAGACACCATTATCTCATTCAGTTAAATATGTGTTTGGCATTTTGTTGGTTTTGAGCAAAACATCCAAAGTAATGTAAGAGTAGTTTTGCCCAATACGGGCATCTTTCAAATTGCCCACTAGGGGCAAAATTAGCATGAATGTAAGAGTAGTTTTTTTCAATCGAAATACAATATTAACCAAATTTAATGAATTACCAAACACGTCATAAAGAGATGCCACCATAATAATAATAGTTTTTTTTGGCCCAATATGCCACCATAATAAATTAGAGTAGTAGAGATGCACAAGTTTAATATTTGCATAAGCCCCAAACTGTAGTTTCAAACATTATTTTCTGTAAATAGAGATAAAACTTTTCTCTCATACTTCCTTATAAATTATAAAATCTATTCTTTAAAAACTAATCCAAACATACATTTATACGTATTCAAGGACTAAAAAAAAAAAAAAGGCTTGTCTGCGTTTGTGAATCTTCTTTGAGAGATAGGAGAGAACTAGGAGGCAGTGCGATTAAATGGGCCCTCATAGGCATTTTCAATTGGGGCCTAGACTATCTATTACTTTATATTATATCTGTTATACCCATTAAGCTAAATTTACGTTCGGAAGGTTTTGCCCCAAACTTTTTTTTTTTTGATAAAAAGAAAAGTTTGGGGCAAAACTTGATTATTTCACATAATTAGAGTTATCAGGGTGAATTGTTTTTTTTTTGGTCATTCTTTTCCAGAGGAGGTAACCCACCCATACATGGTATCGTGATCACGAAAGATGACACTTCAAAGAGGTACTTAGTATCATAAGGCCACAAATGCACAGCTCTGCACGTAATATCTGTATCTATAGATCTATGTATACACACACATTATATAATATAAAATCTATAAGATATATATTTATAGAAGGTTACCATATTCACAAGTTATTATCCATGCAACTAACTCAGGATTCACAATCAAGTTAAAGTAAAAATGTTGATAGGAGATTTCTTAGTCGGCTTTCCCTTTATGTTATGACTGGCAAGAAACCAAAAAAAAAAAATTTACATGACATCAATCAAAGCTTTATTTATTTTTCAATCCTAGTCAAGTCGTGTTCAATTTGTTTCTTTATGCTTTTAAAATATTACTTTAATTAATTATCTGTATTCATGCCAACAAACCTCAATTACAAGTTATCCCTACTAGGATATGGGTATACTTATATATATGATATATTCAAGTTGTGTTATGAATTTATAATAATTATATCGTAGTCCATCTCTTCGAAATTATCGTCAAAATCAAAACAAATAAAGCAAAGGAGAATATAGGCATGTTTATTTTAGCGATCAGATTGTTTATAAGTTACTTTTCAAGTAAATCGAGACATAACTTCTCTCACATACTTACCTCGTATACCGTAAATTACGATTGAAAAGCTGCTTTTAAGTATTACAATCGTTCATCCAAACGAGCATTATAATACCGAAAGCATGCATATTCTTTAGAAGCGGCCGGTTATGAAAGTTGGCCCCAAAAAAAAGCTACACACATCTTAGAAGTTATGGCATTGTGTATTTACTGTATTATAATGTTGTTAATACCCCAATTTGATTTTTTTATAACTAAATACATTTTTCATACAG
Source organism: Inga leiocalycina (assembly GCA_963242795.1). Lineage (NCBI taxonomy): Eukaryota > Viridiplantae > Streptophyta > Magnoliopsida > Fabales > Fabaceae > Inga > Inga leiocalycina. Next base: position 9,227,423 of record OY725327.1, on the reverse strand, counting down.
TAAGTTTGAAAAATAAATATTATTATTTATGATTTCCAAATACTGTTGCTTATTATAAACAGCAGGTCAAGAAGACTATAAGTGTTAAATTAATATATTGAATATACACTATGCAGGTCAAAAAATTAATATATTGACCATCATCTATCAAGCAACAAGTGAAGGACACAGAAATATCTAGGTATATTCATTGGGATTCTTATTATTAATTAAAGGTTTAAATTTTAAAGGAGGCACAAAGACTATTTATTAGATATGTATGTTTGAAATTTCATGTCGTTATTGCGGGGAGAACCAATTCAGGGTAGTCGTATGATATTGACAGATAATCTTAAAAATATTATCAGTCAATAACATACTACTGTATTCTTTTTCTCCAAAAAAAGTGCAAGTAACAAATAATTCCAACTATATGTTTTTCTATAGCCACAAATACTTCCCCTGGTCCTATATGGAAATACTCCCACTCAATAAGATCTACCTCAACAAAAAAAATTTTAAACTATAAATTAAATTTTACATTAAAGATTGGATGGAGTATATATAACTTTTTAAGGTGGTATGGTCTTATTTATAATAAGACACACTTAAATAATGTCTGAAATTTTAATCATTTTTTTTTTTTACATTTTTGCCCTACCTTAGTTACATACTTACTATATTACTACATTAATTATTGTTCACACACGTTTTTTCCTACCTTTCACACGCTCTCCCCTCTCTTCTTGTTAGCAAGAGTACTTTTAGAAAATAAAATATATTTTTATATATTTATTGTTTTTAATCAATTTTTTTTATGTAGTTAAATTATTCATATGCTACTTTAGGTCTTACATTTAAGATCGGATCGGAGGGGAGGGACTGCATTTTTAGTAAAAGGGAGGAACATATTTATCTAAAAGTTCAAAGCAAATAGCACTCCCTCAAGTCCTTAATATAAGATTCAACTGACTTTTTTTAGAATGGTTAAGAAAGCTAAATAAGTTAGTTAATTGTAACATAAAATTAGTTTGGTATAAATAAGACTTATATAAATATTCTAAAGTAATTTATTTATCTTTCTTGATCTTTTCAAAAAAAATCAAATGAGTCTTATATTAATAACTGGAGTTAGGATAGTACAAGAGAAGAGCAAGTTAAGCAAGGTAATTCCAACAAAGAATGGACAGTGTTCATTGTTAGAATAGTCTACAAAATATATACATAATGGTAAAAGATATTTCCTTCGGTCCAAAATATAAGACAGAATTGATTTTTTTTAAAAGATTAAGAAAACTAAATAAATTATTTAATCATATCATGTGTCTAACGAATACTAATCATGGGAACATGTGACAATTGGTTTCCACGGCAATTTTGGGAGAGCTGGGCAGCCCTCCATATTAGCCCACGCCACCAGTCAACCGTCAGTCATTCATTAGGCCAGTTAAATTTGTCTCTAGCTGCTATCCGCTCCACTCTTATAAAGGTCTCCTCCTACATACCCCACAATAGAGATGGATCGCCCCACAAAGTGTTGCACTGTTAATGTGAAGTGGCGGAGAAACCAGGGCTCTGCTTATTGAATCATTAGGTTTGAAATCATTTCAATATTGTGGGGTGGGCCCACAATCGCAAGACACTTTGATCTTTATTAAAAGTCCGATTGATAAATATAAGGGTATGTTTGGAACAGTGATAGATAATTGAGTTTGTTTTAATTGGACTTATTATAATATTATTTTTTTATAAAAGTCAAATTATGTAATGTGATCTATGTTTAGATTGGCAATTGTCAATTGAGCTTTTACAAAATTAAAAACTTGTTTGGATTGTCTTAAGTATAAGGGCTTTTGTGATAATGGTAAGAGATAGTGGGTGGAAAAATATTTAAAAAATCAAGTAAATATTTAAAAATTACATTAAAATATTAGGTGCTACTGGAAAAATATTTTAGAGTGGGTGGAAATTAATAAATCAGTATTATAAGTTTTGGGTGCTCTTTACTACTAAAAAAAATACATTAAAGGTAAAATTGTAATCGATCTCCTAAAACTGGGTACAACTGAAAAATTATTTTAAAGAGTTAAAAGCACCAAAAAATATTTTAAAGTAAATTTTGAAGCTGAAAAAGTACATTAAAGGTAAAATTGCAATCAGTCTGATAACACACTGGATACAGCTGAAAAATACTTTAAGAGGTTAAAAACACTCAAAAAATATTTTTTGAGTGGATACAACTAGAAAGTGGGTAAAATTGCAATCATTCTGATATTAAACTAGGTAGTGGGTACAACTAGAAAAATATTTTAAGGGGTTAAAAATACTTAACAAATATTTTTTGATACTACATACTATTTAAAAAACATTTTATGGGAAAAATCAATATCATATAACTAATTTCCAGACAACCCAATCTAACATAAAATGCTATTAGCTTTTAATAAAAGCTTCATTCTCTAGCTTCTCCCAATTGAGCTCTCACCAATTGGGCTTTGGCAAAAGCTCCATTGTCAATAGGCCTCTCCAAACACTAAAAAAAAATTGCTAGCTACCAATTGGGCTTTTACCTCCTCCAATTGGGCTTATTGACCTCCCCAAACACACACTAAGTCTATTTTGAGAGTCATTAATTAGTGTTTTCTAGTTTTACCTCTACTGAATGAAAGAAATAGGTGAAGGAACATGTATGAATATCATCTTTTTTTAATTTTTTTTTTGCCAGAAATAAAATTTCATTGAAATAAACTAAGGATTACAAGAAATAAAGTCTAAACCAAACACATAACAAACAAAAGGCTAAAGCCCAACAATAATAACCCTAAGCCTAAAACAACACCACCATTATAAACCCTAACCCTAGGTTAGAGTCAAAGAAGCCCATGAATTGTTTTCTGCCGCCTAAAAGAGGAAGAAAATCAGGGAACAATACCGGAAATAAGGGATAAGGGTTCCAAGAACCACCCTATCAAGTCCATCCTACATGAAAATTCGTCTACTACTAGAAGAGCATATTTACTGTCACCACGCAACACCAGTGAAGTAGAGAAAAGCGCTGCTGACGACCAAAAGAACTCATAAGCCTTAAGAGACCCTAACCATCGCCACCGATCAATCCCCAACCTAAGCCTACTAGCTCTGAGTAGAAACCTTAAGGACTTGCGCCAGCTAAGCCAAAGCATATCAAAAAATGGAGTAAAGAAATATACCGAGTAGAGAAGGACAGAAGGAGATGATAGCCCTTGAAGATTTGCAACTTGCTCAAACTCAGTCATCCCCCAAATATCCGCCATCCAACCCTATCTAATTGACCAATCTTGCTTAAAAAAGTCAGGAAAAGGAGAAGAAATCTTCGATTCAGCACTTTGCATAAGGTTTCCCTTCCTCCACTTTATTGCAAGACCCATGAAAGTTACTGTACTAAACCAGTAGAATGGCACCAAAAGAGGAAAAACAAAAAACACTAACCCTAAACAAGACAAACCCCACACTGAACGACCTCTTCTCTGACCAAAGCCAAAAGAAGGCACGCCTAAAAACCACCACTTGAAGGTGCCTGCACGCACACGCACAAGAGCGAAATGGCAGAAACTCCACAGAGGGAGAGTCATCTTTTTTTAATACTCATTAAATAAGGGCGAATTTGAAAATGTTAATCAATTTAAGACATACTATCTCTGGTCTTTGATATAAGACTGAAAGGAACCGAAGGGGACTGCATTACCATAATCACTTTTATTTTGAACCAGCTGGGACAGGGGGAGGTTTAATGGTGTGGTGGAAGGAGGGAGTAAACATTGAGATACTACAAGCAGACAAAAACCATATACGTGTAAAGATCATTTATGGGATGGATCCGATGGTAGGATTGTTGACTTTGGTTTATGGTCCCCCTAAAAGTAGCATCGTAAAGGTTGGTGGCGGAGACTCAAAGGACTAAATCCTGGTCCAAATATACCATGGCTTGTCTTGGGTGATTTCAATGAGCTCCTTTATGACTTTGAGAAAGATGGTGGGCGAACACATTCTTTGATATCCTTTAAAGCTTTCCAGGATTTCATGGATGCTTGTGATATGGTGGATTTGGGTTACAAAGGACTTGGCTTCACTTGGTCAAATAATCGTCTTGAGGGAGACAACATCTGAGAAAGGCTTAACAGAGCAGTTTGCAATGGATCATGGTGAGATTTATGTCCCAATTCCCAAGTAAGTAACTTAGAGCCTATTGGTTCTGATCACTCCCCCTTATCCTTAATCCTAATTATGTTGGTCTTAGTTGTGACAAAGTTTTTCGCTTTGAAATGAACTATATTAAACACTGTGAGTATGCATCTATTATTCAAAACAACTGGTCTACTTTGAGCTTTGGACATGATGATGTTGTGCAAACCTTTGAGTCTAATTTGAATAGAGTTAGATCTATCCTGATTAAATGGAGTAAGAGGGAATTTACTAACAACCGAAAGCTGCTTGCTCAGTTAATGTCTGAATTTAAACTTTGCTATGAGGGTGTGAGGGATAGAAAAAGTACTAAGAAGGCTAAGTATATTGCTGCCTAAATTGAGGAAGCATGGACTCGTGAGGAAGTGTACTGATTTAAACGCTCTAAGATAAATCGGCTCTCTTGGGGTGATGATAACACAAAATTCTTTCATGCAATTGTTGACCAACTCAAAAGAAGAAACAAAATTGTGAGACTAAAAAGAGATGATGGTGTTTGGATTGATGACCCCTAAGACATCAGTTCATGTTTTTCCTCCTTTTATAATACTCTCTTTGTCGGTTGTGGGGAGTGCAAATTTGAGGCTGTGCTATCCTATGTCCCATCCCTGATTTCTGTTGAGGAAAATAACCTTTTGCCAGCAAGTATCACTAATGCAGAAGCTAAAAGCGCAGTTTTTGATCTTGGAGGCCTAAAAGCTCTAGGTCCAGACGGCTTTCCAGGGACCTTCTACCAACAATCCTGGGACATAGTTGGTCCTCAAATTTGTCAATTGGTGCGCCATTGGTTTAACCAAGAATCTGGACTTGATAGGGTTAACAACATTGATTTAATTTTGATCCCCAAGATCAATTCTCTTGAAATTGTGAGTCACTTCTACCTAATTAGCCTATGTAATTTTAGCTATAAGGTATTTTTTTTAAAAATCCTTAGCAATAAATGAGGGGTATAATGCCAAAGATCGTCACGGAGCAACAACGAGCCTTTGTACCAGGCAAATTAATCCAAGACAATAATTTTATGGTTCATGAAGCTTTCCACTACTTGAAAACAAAACTGGAACTCAGTTTGAAACAACCATCAAATTGGATATAAATAAAGCCTATGATAGAGTTGAATGGGACTTTTTGGAAGCAATTTTACTTAAACTGAATTTCCACCCGAAATGGGTTCGGCTTCTTATGCAGTGTGTATCCTTTGTGCAATTTAACCTCAAAGTGGAAGGTAAGAAAATAGACGTCCTCTCACCCCAATGTGGCCTTTGCTAAGGAGATCCCTTATCACTCTACTTATTTATTTTGGTGGCGGATGTGTTTTCACGAATGGTTACTGAACATGTGCTACGTGGGGATTTTATTAGTGTTAAATTAGCTCCAACGTGCCCCATTTTATCCCATTGCCTTTTTGCAGATGACTCTATTTTTTTCCTACATGCTAGTATGGCGAATTGTATTGTTTTTAAAAGCATACTGGAGGAATACTGCACAACTTCTGGTCAACACGTAAATCTATCAAAATCCTGCACTTTTGTATCTCAAAATGCACCAGAATATGTTGCTACAATGATGAGTGAAGTCTTGAACATCCTATCTGCAAATTATCTAGGTAACTATCTTGGACTATTGATTTTCTGGGGAAGGTCAAAGGTGGAAGCCCTTGGTTTTGTGCGAGATAAATTGAGGAAAAATATATTTGGCTAGAAAACATTCTTATCACAAGCTGGTAAGGAAGTACTCATTAAATCCATTGCAAATGCCATGCCCATATATTCAATGGCTTGCTTCTTGTATCCTAAGAAGACATGTCATGAATTGGATATCATTATCTCAAACTTTTGGTGGGGCGAATCTGAGCATAAAAGGAAAATATATTGGTTGTCCTGGAAAAGAAATGACTCAGTAGAAAAGTGAGGGTGCATTAGGCTTTAAAGATTTTCAGAATTACAATTTAGCACTTTTGGGGAAGCAGTGCTGGAGATTGATGATTGCACCTGATGCATACTGGGCGCGTATCTTAAAAGGGATATATTATCCCAAATGTTCTTTTTTTAAATGCCAAAAAGGGTTTCAAAGCATTTTGGGCATGGCATAGCCTATTGGAAGGCAGAACTATTTTCAAAAATCACTCTTATTAGAGGGTAGGTGATGACAAAAGTATTAACATATGGAATGATCCTTGGCTGCCTTCTCTGCAAGATTTTCAATTACCTGTGATGCATATCCCACTAGGACAAAAGGAGCTACGAGTATCTGACTTTATAGTACAACGGCAGTGGCAACTATCACAACTTTCATTACCACCTCATATCCTCCAGGCCATGATAAATGTTAAGATCCCTTTCATGAGTTTTTAAGACTCTTTTCTTTGGACAGGTAGTCTCATGATAACTCTTCATATTTTGTACATTTAAAGAATATTTTGAAGATAATTGGAGAGTTATTTATACAATTTTAAAAGATTCAATGAGATTTTATTATGAAAAGATAAAATCAAAGTGGTGAATTATTTGTGGGATTTAGATTGTAAATATCAAGGAACAAAAAAATGGACCGGTCAATGAACCGGTTACGGAACAGGTTCAAGGGTTAATGGTTCCACCGGGGTCGAACCGGTGATCGAACCGGTAGTCGAACCGGTCATATTAAAATATTACAATTTATTAGTAACAATATATATATATATATTAATATATTCTTAAATTTCTATAGATAAAATCAATTGATTATATTAGATTTGATTACTTTTATCATATAAAATTAATTGACTAAAATATTATATATTATATGTATATAATATATAATATTTTTTCTTTTATTCTTTTTATTTTTTAAAGTTTTGTAGCCTTGAAATTAAAATTTGTTCTTATAATTTAGTAAAATATTATAGATTGTATGTATATCGGTTTAAATATATGGTTTTCTTTCTTTTTCAGCTTTTTTTTAACCGAATATCTCATTTTTTTTAAAAAAAAGAGCAAACCGGTTGAACCAGTGACCCACCAGTTTTGACCGGTTTGACCGAATTTGGACCGGTTCGACCTCCCCCCACTCTGAAATAGCAAACCGAACTGAACTGAGGACCGATTCACCGGTTTTCCGGTCGGACCGGCTGGTCCGATTTTTCACTCCATGGTAAATATTTAGGATAAAAATAATTAATTTTAATAAGATAAAGTTTCTAAAAAAAAGAATTTAGTTGTTTTATTTTATGTATTCTCATTTTGGCTTTATTTAATAAGACCATTAGGAGCATATACATTTAGGCTTGGGCTTCTAATTCTAACTTAAGATACACAGAAGAGGACCAATGTGAAAGTGGACCAAGGAGCTATGGACTAGAGAATGTGAGAACCTAATTGAAGAAAAAAAAAGCAACAAGATTGAAGGAGAAGGAGATAGGAGCCGACAGAAGGGGAGGTAGCGCGCATAGTGAAAGAAGAAAAAGAAAAAAAACCAACGTTGTTAGGACCGGACCGGACCGGACGGTTCGACCGGTCCAACCGTCGACCAGAGAAGAGGGCGGTCCGTTTTCCAACATTGGCTCGCTTTACTGGTCAAACCGGATCTAGCTGTTCAGAGCCGGCTTTTGGGCCTGAAACCGGAAAAAACCTGAGAACCGGAGCGGGTAACAGAAAGTCGGATGGTTGAGGAACAAGTCAAAAACATCCAAAGAACTCCCAAGAAGAAAACGTAGAGAGAGGAAGAAGAGAAAGCAAAATCAAACCCAATATTTAACCATAAAAGGAGTTGATTTATACATAAGAATAACAAAAAAAAAAAAAATAGAGTTTCATACCTTCTTTCATGCCAGTTGATTTGATCCATTTCGCCTTGATTTGAAAACGCCGGCAAGTTTTGGACTCAACAGAGGAAAGAAGTGAGAAACAGTATTTTCATAAGGAAAAGGAAGGCTTCGATTTCAAACCCCGATGCCAGTTTCGGATGGTTTTTTAAAAAAATAAATAACCTTACTTTTGCCATTTTCCCAGATGCTCACATATCTATGAAGTTGATTTTTTGTGTGGTCAAATCAATATAAAAGAAATAAATGTAGTTGCCCACATGCCTATGCTTTGTCAGATAATTCTAGTAACTTGTACGTTTTCTTTTCTTTTTTTTAATTATATATAAATATGAGTTTGTCTTTTAAAAAAAAAAAACTGACCCCACCATATAACACAAAAAGAGGATGGATGTAATTTTTTAATTGCAATTATTGTATTTTATATATATATATATATATATATATAATATTTTTAAATTGAATTATTACGTCATCGGTCCGGCTCAACGGTTCAACCGTTCTAACCGGTTGAACCTTGACCCGCTGACATTTCCGGCTTAACGTCCGTTCCGGCTTTTAAAACATTGAAAAAAATAGAAGGAGCTGGAGAGAGGAGGCGCCGTTTTTGTTATTGCAGTCGTTTTCAGCATCTATGGCGAACCAAACAGAATCAGAGTGAACTAAGGAGGGGCAGCCGCAATACTTATTGGAGGAATCAGTATTCGCTCGGCTGGAGCTTCATCGTCCTCTTCTCCTAGCTCACTCACTCGCAATTAGAGGTTAGAGATTCACGAACGAGAGACCACCACCGGACCTCCTTCACCTTCAACCGTTCACCCTCCAACACCAGTGACTTTCTCGGGCATAAGTTTACAAAATTTCAGCATCGCAAATCAGAGCAAGTGCTACAGAACCAGAGGAGCTTGAACTTGAATCTTCAACTCTTCATCATCAGTGAATAGTGGAAGTGTTTCTCTTTTATTGTTCAATAATTGGTGGCTCTTGGACTGATTCGCTGCTGTGATGTATTTGTTCAAAGCCATGTTTGGCTAGATTTCTTTGAACCTAGAGTAGCTATGAACTAATTTGGGGATTTGAGCATGTATGAACTCATTAATTTATGCTTATTGTTATGCTTGTTTACTTCATCTTATATATTTTATTTACTTAATGCTTGATCACCACTAACTAAGTATGAAATTGGAAAATTTGGATTAGCCTTGGAAGAGGGATCTTAATTAGACCATAAGATTAAGTAATGTGGGATTAAAATTTATTCTAATTTGCCAATAGGATAGGAATATACCTATTGGACCCATATAATCATATTAGAGTGAAATTGAACATTTATTGCCTCTTGAGTAAATTAGTTAGAAATAATAATTTTAACTTGAGAGAGGAGTATAAGTGATTGGAAGATACTTATATTCATTTAAACTTTAGATTAACAAATTAACATTAAGTGCTTTTAATTAGGTAAATACATGCTCTAAGACTTGAAAAAGGGATTAGTCACTATAGGTTGTTTTTATCAATTAAAGTTTTTAAATCATTATATTTGTTTCTTTTGCATTTGTCTTTCAATATCTTTCTTTGATTTGCTCAACTTAAATGAAAATGGGAATTTTAATGCCCAATTATCTATTACCTTGGATATCTGTGGGACGACCTTAATTTGCTATTTTACTATTCCAATAACCCGTACACTTACGGCGCATATTTAAAATTTAATAGCATCATCCTAATAGTCAGCATACGGTGAAAAAAGGGTACCGATGGCTCCAAAACCACCCACCTCTTACTACATAGCCTGCTGCTACTACTTCCTCCTCATACCAACCAGATCTTTGGAAGTTTATTTGGAACTTGAAATTTTAACCTAACATAAAACACTTTCTGTGGAAAGCGTGCTCCAAAGCTCTACCAACAAAGGAGGCCTTATTGAAGCGCAAATGCACTAGCTCCCCATTATGCTCAATCTATGGTCAATCCCCAGAAACTATTGAACATTGTCTTCTTTTGTGTGATATGGTTAAAAAAACATGGTTTGCCTCCCCCTTGCTTTACATGTCCATGAATTAAATTACTGTAATTTTGAAAAATGGATCACAAATATAATGAATGCAGTTAAAACAGATGAGTATAGCCAAGCTAGTGTAGCATATGTTTGTTGGTATGTGTGGAAAGCCCGGTGTTGTGCAGTGTTTGACAATAAACAGTTGGATTGTGATTGGATTTTACAAAATGCCAATTTATCTGTAACTGAATTTTGGAGGGCGAGGAGTTGGTTTCTTGAATCTACCTCTTCACCACCTCCTGAAAATGTGCCCAAGTTATGGTCTGCTCCCTGTGCTAATGTTAGCCGTCTAGTTTTACCACAAGCGTACGGGTCGCAAGTAATATAAAAAGATCGTTCCCACGAGGATTATGACAAAAATGAATTAATTATCTCAATTAAGTTATCAATCAGGCCAAATGAGAATATTTTGAAAGAGATTTTATACTTAAGAATTAATTTATTAAATCAAGAACTTCAAGACAGGAGGAACCTAGGATTATCTATCCCCTATTTATTTCATGAACTAATTAATTTACTCTCAATAAACAATAAAACAAAGTTATGTATTTGTCTAAGATTCAAGGATATTCGATAATGCTCTCTCGAGTCAAAACCAAATATTTATCCTAATAAACTAATCAATCTCTTGTATTAATTTATAAGGACTAACTTTAAACACAAATCTTAATCGTGACAATGCTAGGTTAGTAACTATATCTCTATGATACTAACAAATTATCCGTTTAATATACCTAAACTTCAAGTCTAACATGATTTTACCCAAGTTCCACACTTAAATTATCTTTCTCAAGATTAATTTAAATGAACAAGATAACTAAATGGTGATCAGGCATTTAGAGGCATTAAGAGCAAGATAAAATCAATACAAAAACTTCATTCGATGCAAAAAGAGAGTAAATAAATAATTCAATCCATAAATAGGTTCAAGAAAATTCTAGAACGAGAAAATTAATTACTCATGTTCATCAACAAACCATAAATAATAATTCGGTTCATATCATAAACTAAGAAAAAGAGAGAAGAAAATTAATGAAAAACCAAGTTTAAAGTTTTAAATCTCTTTGAATCTTCAAGTCCCAGTTCCCTAATCTCTGCTTCTCGCTCTACTCGTCGCTTGATCGTGACTCTGCTTCGCGTCCGACTCTGCGCGTCTCAGCTCCTTGGATCTGTCTCGTGTCCCTGCTGTGTCTCCCGTCTCAGCGTTCTGTGCGTCTCAGCTCCTCCCCGTTCTCAGCGTTTAATTCCCTTTTAAATAGATATAATTTAGGCCTTTTCTTTATCCCTGCGGCCTCTACATGTTTCTATTCAGTATTTGAAGATATGATATTAATATATCATATATTTTCAGATCTCATCTTGATGGTCGTTTTCTTCTTCATGTGGGCCCCGCACCTCTTTATGCTTTCAATTTGTTTTCTTTCTTCCAATTTGTGGCTTATCTTTTCAAAACGTGGGGTCCACGCTTTTCTTTTTCTTTTTATTTTTTTCAATTTGCTGCAGCACGTTTTACTATATATATATATATATATATATTTTTTTTTTAAGCCATTTGATTCCTTTTTATCTCTTTCTTCATATAATATCTCCTGCATAATAAAATAAGATTGGATATAAGTAGATTTTCTGTTAAAATTTCTTATTATCCTATCATTATCAAAAAGATAGAAAAAATATATAAACTATAATTAAATAGGCATAAAGCATTAATAAATCCAGTAAATATATCTAAAATATATACCTATTTAATTATAAAATATATACTTATCAGCTAATACTTTTAAATTAAATGTTGATAGCTCTTAAGTTGCATCTTCAAGAAAAAGTGGCTGGGTTTTTGTGGTAGACCGTACGAGACTCATAGGGGGAGGTGCTTGATCTTTTCTGTGAAGCTGGTGAAGCAAAGTCTGCTTTTTGTAGTGAAGCTGAGGCGTTACACTCTGCTGCTTTCAGATGTAAAGACCGTGCATTAGGACAGTTGCAGGTGGAATCCGATTGTTTACCTCTAGTGTAGGCTGTCACGGGAAAAGCTTCTTGTCCAGATTGGAAAGCAAAACTTTTATGTTTCTGATTTGAGTCATTTCATTCAATCCAGTAGGGATTTTCATTTGGTCTATGTTTCTGGATCTTGTAATTTGGTTGCTGGCTAGCTAAAGCAGGTTGTAAGGGGATGTGGCCTCTAGGATGGGACATGTGTCCCCCATCCCCTCTTTCTAATTTCCTTGCAAAAGACAAAGCTGGTTGTAAGCAAGGCATTGGTTAACCTTGCATTGAATTTCAATGAAAGCTTTTTCGTCCAAAAAAGAAAATAGGAGGAGGTTTTACTCTCTTTCCAATAGAGATGTGTCAGCCACCACAAATAGCGATGATGGGGCTTCCCAGTTCTTACAACAATATATTTTTTATTTTTAATAGAAAGCTGCTCATTTGGATCTGTTTTTGCTGAAGAAGAAGATGGCTCTTTGGGTCCGTTTGGGAAAAAGTTAGGAGGCAAAAATTTAAAAAAAAAAAACTTAGTTGGAGGACAAAAGCCCAATTGGAGGCAAAATGGTCCGTTTGTGAAGGGGTTTTTTTTTTTTGCAGATGGGTTTTTTTTTTAAAAAAAAGTGGCTTCTGTCAGAAGCTGCCTTCAGCTGCTTTTAGAAAAAAAGTCACTTCTGTTACCGTCGATCTAAACACATATCATATTTCTAATATGACTTTTATTTTATCTTAAGTTTACAAAGTCAGATTAAAAAAAAGCTACTTCTATTACCGCTAATCCAAATGAGCTCTTTGTTAGCCACCTGCAATTAATTCGAATGGTAACAATTAATGATTCAATAAATGGTTATACAGGTAAATATTTTTATTAGATTTTAGGTTAAATAATGTTAAATATTTTTAATAGACTTTTCCAAGGGACAATTATTTTTAATATGATTTTTTCCTCGTTACTTATAATTAAAAAAATTGTCAATTAATTAATTTGATAACAAATGTTTATGTCGTATTTCACTAAATAATACTCCCTCTGTCCCTATATATAAGAGCCTTTTTTCTTTATAGGCTTGTCCCTAAAGATAAAATTCCTTTGTAGTTTGTCTCAATAATAAATGCAATTTTTTCCATTTTACCCTCAATTAATTATTATACTACATATATTCTCTTTTATCCTTTCTCATTATTACTCTTTCTCACACACATTCATAAATAGGAGCATTTTTGAAAAAAAAAAAAATTAAATTTCCTACTAATTATTACATTTACCTACTTTTAATTACTTGACCACAATTGAAGGTTTGGTTATTCAAAAGCAACTAAGAGAGCGTTTCATGAAGGAGCTTAAAGAGGGTGATGTTTATCAGTTCCAAAATTTTGAGGCTTTAGACAACAATGACCAATATAAAGTGACTCCATATTTATGGAGAATCTAGTTTCACAAAACGACATTTTTCCAAGAATCAGATTTGTAAATTCCAATGGAAAAATATAACTTTGTCCCTACTAAAAACATGCAGATTACACCGTAGATAATAAAGAACTAGTTGGTTAGTGCTTTGCAGTAAGATATTCTTAGCAACTTATATTTCTAAAACGTCATTGTCATGTTCGTTTGTTGTGCTTGCGAGCTTAAACATCAACATCTTCCAGATGTCATTGGGCTCCTTCAAGCTTTTGGAGAATTGGAAGATCAGCAGAGAGGATCTGAGACCTTCAAACGATTTAATCTCTCCCTTGCAGATAAAAAGTAATGTTTTATCCATTTAATGCACCACTGTTATTATATTGTGTGAAACACTCAATAATTAGGTTTATCGGTATAATTGTTGTGCAGTGATGCTATAGTCAATGTAGTACTATTTGGGAACTGTGCGATGCAAACATTTAACAACAAGAATGCTAAAATGGAGCTACCGATTGTAGTTGTTATCAGGTTCACGAAGCTGAACAAAAATAAAGGTAAATAATTATACAACACTTAAAAGACTAAGCACGTGATCCCTTTTATGTGACAATATTAAACACTTGACAATGTATGGTCACATTACTAATGCTCTGGAAGCTACAACAGTTTTATTCAATCCCGCAATCCCTGAGGGAAGGATGCTACTCGAAAGGTGAGCAATGTTTTCCATAGTAGCTATCAATAGGCAATTTATGCATTTATGCTTTTTCATAAAATAGAGTGTGGTCACTTATACTTGTAATTCATGAGCAGCCTTAGCATGACTTCGGGCTCAAAACAAAGTTTCTACCAGATAACCAATATTATGAAACCCAACATTAACAATGAGGACATGTTGACATTTCCTACTAGGATACCCCTTGGAGATTTATGCAACATTAAGAAGGTATTTTTTACATTGTGCAACCTGATTCGTTTTGATCATGACTAAGTGAAAAAACAAGTTGTTATTGCATGCCAGTGTACCAATAAAAATAGGAGTATGAGATTGTCTCAACAATATGTATCCAGAAACTTGAAACAGCATATGGGTGGAGGGTGTACATGGGCAGGGCTGGGCAGGGCATGAACCATGACCGATGCCCAGCTTGGAAAAAGAAGGTGCGGCATTTTGCGGCCCGTTGCCCGGCCCTGCCTAACGAAAGCCCGAGTAATTTCGGGTTGGGTTGGGCAGGGTGGGCTTGTGTGCCTAAAAATCTCTCAAAAATTGAAAAATAATGAAGTATTAAATAATAATAATACAGAAAAAATATATAGTTTGGTATTTCAAAAATATATTTTATGCCATAGTCCTTTTAAGAGTTTTTTTACTTAGATTCGATTCATGGGCCAATAAAACAAATTAATTCAATAGAGATTATTTTCTTATTATTTGAAAATAATTTACTTTTCAAAAACCCAATTTACCCACTTCTTAATTAAATATGTGCATGAAAAAATATGCCTATATGCCTAGTAAATACAAAATATGTTTATTCATTAAATTCTAATTGAATTGTAAGTAAATACTTGTTCAATTATATATACAATATATATATATATTTTAAATACAATTATACACACATATTGGGCAGGGCCAAATGGGCAAGGCAGCACACCTTGCCCGGTGCCCAACCCTGCCTGGTATTTGGCCCGGCCCGAAGATGCCCAAATGATTTATGGGCGTATTTTTTAGGGCCAAGTTGGGCATTTTTCTGTAGGGCTCGGGTGGGCATTGCGGGCATTTGGGCCTCATGAACACCCCTAGGTGGACCTATGATGGGTGTCCATGTGACACTAAACCAACCTATGAAAAAGGCTAGCTTACATGCAGTAATTGTAAGAAGAAAGTGTTGATGACTCTGCCCAAGTGTGTTCATGTCATTTTCACTAAAACTTATAGAATTATTCATTTTCAAACCTGCCCGAGCTAAATCAAACAAGCCCCTAATCGGGTCAAATTTATCACAGATTCTAGGTGCATTACAGGGTCTTTGATACTACTGGCAAACATTTTGTACTGTTCTTCAATAGGCATGCAACTCAACTTATGGGATGCACAGTTGAGCAGCTCAAAAACAAGCTGAACAATTTACTTATTCCAATTCTAACACCAAGGTGCTCCTATAACCATAAAAATATAAAGAACTTTAACACATTACATTCCTACATCCAATGTAGACGTTAATGTCCTATTTTGCAAATTGTAGGTGTTATACAGTGTGGGAACAAATGAAGAAGCCAATGTGGCCGTTTCTCAACAACTGATCTCTC
Organism: Inga leiocalycina; assembly: GCA_963242795.1. Taxonomy (NCBI): domain Eukaryota; kingdom Viridiplantae; phylum Streptophyta; class Magnoliopsida; order Fabales; family Fabaceae; genus Inga; species Inga leiocalycina. Next base: position 9,211,661 of record OY725327.1, on the reverse strand, counting down.
ATAAGCAAGTGCCCAAGAAACAGAAGATTACAAAGGAGTAGAGGTGGTAATTCAGGGCGGGTTGGCCCGCTAACCCGCCCTATATAAACGGGTTCGGGCCGCCATTTAAGTTCGGGCTAAACGGGCTCAGCCAGTTTAGCTCATGGGTGGTGGGTTGGCCCACATTAATTTTTTTTTTTGTTTTTTCTCAAATGCCCTTAGTTTCCCTTATCTGAATCTCCTATCCTTTGATGATGTGTTTAATTAACTCCTCATACTTTCTATTTAACACTTATTTTCATATTATATTTATTTATTATACTATTATTAAATTTAAAAGAGATGTGTTTATATAGTTTTGTGATGTGAATAGATAAAAAAAAAGTAAGAATGAAATTGACTTCATAGCACAAATGTATAAAAGAAAAAAAGTGTGATATGAGCGAGTGAAAGAGAAAGAGAGTAAAAATTTTTAAAAAAGAGTGAAATTATAAAATTTAAAAAAAAAATTGGCGGTCTAGCGGGGCTCGGGCTGGCTTTGGGGGTAGGCTAAGCCAGCCCGCCCCGCCAGACCCGCTAGCTCGTGCGGGCTGGCCCGCAACCCACGGGCCAGCCCGCATTACCACCTCTACAAAGGAGTCAATGATTGAGCATGAACATGTTAGCCCTGGCACAATACACGCTACAACATCTTGCATAGCTGAAGTTATGAAGAATATGAAAAAGGAGAAATAAATACAAGAGTACTGATTTTGTTTTATTTTATGTTAACTTACGCTTAAGCAATTTGCTGTGCCCTGTGCTTTGTAATGTTGACACAGCATTAAATAAATCCAATTTCTTTTGAAGAGAATAGTGGATTTAAAGGAGTGGAACTAAAATAGCACATGAGTATGCAGACACCAAATTTATATTAATAATGATATTAATTGATGATAAATGATTCCGACCAAAATAAATTTGAACAGAAGACCGAGTTAAATTTATAACGTTGGTCAATTATTAATTAAATTAAGAATGAATAGTTTGAGTTATTTAGATCTTGATCAACAGATAAGATTAGGGGTGTTCAAAATGTTCAAAATTAAGAATGAATTATGCGTGATATATGCCAAATACACACGTAAAAGAATAATATGTTTAAGTCAAATTCTTTATATCCATTATGTTAAGTTCTCCAATCACATTTTATCATGTTTCCTACTTTTGAAATACTACTTTTGGTCCTAAATATAAGACAAAGTTAACTTTTTTTGGAAAGATTAAGGAAGCTAAATAAATTACTTAATTATATCATATGTTATGTATCTTTGGATTGTATATTAGTTTATTGGTCAAACTAATTAGTTTGGAAGAAAAAATAAAAAAAAAATACTTTAAAATAATTTAATTAGTTTCCTTAATTTCTCTAAAAAAGTCAACTTTGTCTTATAATTAGGATCAGAGGAAGTATCATCATTTGACTATAAATCCATATGAAATAAATAGGAGTTTAGAACACATCGCCATGTGTTATTAGAGAACTTGATGTAATGAATATATAAGGAATTTGACCTAAACATTTTCCTTTTACTTGTGTATTTGGCATATATCAAGCATATTTTATTGTATTTGATGCGTTCATTCAATATATTCAAATTGGGCAATTGGTTCAATAAAAAAATCCGCATTAACTGGTAACAATTGGAAAAATTGATATCTGAACCGATTCCTCTATTTGCAATATAATAAGTAAAATTTATGGATAAAGAATGGATTAAGATGATAGAGACTTCGGGGGAGAGCTGTGATACAACAACCACCCGCATACGGTTGTTGTGTCAAAATATGAATTAAATCGAGAAATTGACATAAAGACATAAAGAAATGGAGAAAAAGGGATAAAATTAAAGGACCATGATTGAGACCTATGTCACTTTAAATATAAGAATGGACCCATCAAATACAATGAATTAGATCATGCATGCCAAGTTTTGAAATTCATTGAATATATTAAATAGGCATGTCAAATGCAATGAATTAGACCTGATATACATTAAATACACATTAAATTTTAAATTTATCTAAATATATCGAATGGATGTATCAAATGCAGTTAATTAAATTTTAAATCCATCTTATATACTTCAAATGCACTCACAATTTCAAATTCAATTAATGATATTTATGAAGAATTGATGAGTTAATACTTAATATTATTAATGAACAATAGTTAATAGGGGCAAAAAATTTTTTTGAGTGCCATGATGCAATTTCCCTCCTTATCACATTTCTATATTCAATTGTACTCAATTTGTATGTGGTGGGGACACCAACCTCCCCTTCTAATCCTCTATTTCTTCTGCAACATTCAGAATACATAGAATATTACATTTCTATCCCTCAAATTGCTTGGACAGATAATCTCTTCCACATTCTAAAGTTGCTTGCATTTTGACATGCGTTCCAAATTACTCCTCTAGTCCTTAATATAAGACATATTTAGGGAGTTGATCTTGATCTTAAATATATGACAGAGTTTTTATATTTATCAATCTTTTCCTAATTTATCCCTATTGATGCTCTCTCAATAATAATCAAGAAGGAGAGGGCAGTAAAGAATTAAGGAAGATGACTAGGGTGTTCTACGCAATGCATGTCATATTAACTAATTTAACTAACTTCCTTAATCTAATCAAATTAGATAAATATATCTTATATTAAGTATATCAACAGTATCTAATATTGCAAAGGGAAAGAGAAAGCAGATATGGATGTTCCCATATCTCAAACGTACTTTGAAGTTTGAATCAAATCATGGCATAGGTTTCACTACCTTGTCAAAAGAGGTACACATAAATGTTTATTCTCTTTACAAGGTCCAAGAGAATAAAAATTCTAGTTTTCCCAGGAGAAACATAGGCAACATGCTCTCATAGTAATAGAAAGCTACAAACATGATATATATATCTGTGTAACAAAACCCCTCTAGCCATGGTTTTCTTTCTATCAACTGGTTGATAGATTATTAATGAGCAACCTATTTCAACGGTGAAGATTTAGAGGTGAACTCTAACAAACAAGTATCTGGCTCCATTTCAGGACCATCATCAGCTTCATTCCTTTCTATTTACATATGCTACACATCACTCTTTCGTCAGAGTGAATGTTAACTTTCAGAGTAAAAGTGGTAGCCCTTGGCTTTAATTATGATTGCCCACATTCCTCCAATAGGTGCTACTATCGTTAAGCTGACTCCAAGCGCAATGCAAATCTAAATTAATCCATTTAATTCAATATATTAATCAAAAAGGACAAGTGATTCATAACATCAAAAGAAAAATTCACAAATCCCAATATACCCAGTTAGTCCACCAAGACAAGCTAAATCTCTTTGGATTGTGGATTGTGAGCCATATCATGCAAGGCAGCTGAAAGTTGAAACAACATGAATTGTTAAACCAAATGTTAATCTTCAGGAGAGAGATCTTACTAGATTCAACCTTTTCAAGCGTTTGAGACTTACAAAGTATGTTGTTGGGGCCAAAGCAAATCCTCCAAAAAATCCCATGAGACCATTGAAGAATGGGAAGGTGATAGCAATAAACATTGTGTAAGCTGCAATATGAAAGGATATCAATGTACAGTAACAAATCAAGGCAATTCCATTGGAGATGTTGTATATAGTATAAACCCCTAAGAGTTGTACTCACCTACATAAACATTACGCACGACAAAACGAAGAAATTTAGTAGGTCTGAATTTCATTTTCGTTACCAACATGCTTTCAATCATGTCAGACACTGCCATTGAAAAAATCTAGATCAAGAAACACAGAACAACCAGAAATGTATTGCTTTAGGATAAAACATGGAGAGCTTTGCAGTAAGTAGAAGGAATCACAAATAACAAAGTAATATGTGTGCATATCTTCATAACCTGAAAGCTTCCAATTAAATGGATGACGACGAATAAATTAGCCAAAGCAATAAGCCATGCTGGTTCCTTTAATGCGATGAGAATATTGTAGGGGGCATCCTGATTTTCAAAATCGTGGGCATCCATATTTCCAAAAACCCTATAACCAATGAGAGCGACTGGGAAGTAGCACAGAGCCACGATTATATAGGCAACAACAACTCCTCTCCACATAGGAACCTTGGATGGTTTCTCTGGTGAGGATGGGAATGTTGCTTGGATTTCCAGCACCACGTTGTGCCCAGCAGAGGCAAAAGCCACATTGCCGAGGGAATTAAAAAAGTTTAACACATTCCCTGCAGTGCTATGATGTGAACTGTAATTATAATCAACATTGTCTACAATACCATGTTTTAAGCATGCTGCCCAGGCAATTGTACAATAACTGCAGGACAGAAAAAATAGAACAAATCAAACATTACTAATTGTTTGATTATATATATATATATATAATCAATGGAAGCTGCAAAGATAGAAGAAGGGACATAGATGCATATACCTAAAGGACATGATTGCTGCTGCCAAAGATACACCAGAAATAGCATTAAAGTTGGGGAGATGGGATAGTACAAATTGAGCAGAGGCGAAAATCATAATGAAATAAGACAATTTGATCTTATCGCAACCAGGACAGACGGTTTTGTGAAACTTCAGCAATGACTGTCCTCCAGCGACCATGTAGACGATGCTCACACCAACTTCAACAAGAAGTTGCTGAGGCACCACAATGTAGAGGCCCAGTTTATCACCAAAAGCATACTGTCCCAGTTCATGGTATCTGTCAAAACGCCGCCCTGGAACCATTTCATGCATCTCCACCATTTGCCAAAGAGTATACAGTGTAATGACCCACGAGAGGACTAGTGCAGTCACACCAGGACCCCTGCATAGAAACAATATTGTAATCAGCAAATCGACAAACACTTGGTATTTACAAGTGTTGCTTGAATATAGGCAAGAGTTTTTTTTGGTTGTGTGATAACGGGATGAGATGAGGTTGGAAAAATAGCAGAGAAATGGAGCTGAAATTAATGCAATTCGGGTTTGAATAAAACTGTTACCATCCTAAGGCGGACATGACATATGGGAAACTGAGTACACCAGTTCCAACAATGATCGTAACGTTGTGGAAAACTGAGTAGTACCATTTTGCACCCCTTGAAGAAGTAACTGGAAGCCAATTAGCAAGTTCCCTGTGAGTCGCTGATCTTTCATCAACCTGCTCGAAATATTGGCATAAATGAACGCACAATTCATCTTATTCAGAACTCAGAAGAGCAGAGGTTCGTAACGTAAGAATAGATATGCATAAAAGTTTTAGGGAAATTTACACTCAAGTCACAAGGAAAAAAGGAAATAAAAAAATGGTCCCTTAAAATTGTAAAATGAAAAAATGGTCCCATTAACAACTCCACGAACGAGTCATTGACAACTCCAGGAGCAGGTATTGACAACTTCATAGGATCATTTTTTCATTTTGTAATTTCAGGGGACTAATTTTTTATTTTCCTTCTATCTTGGGACTTGAGTGTAATTGTCTCAAAAGTTTTATGTTTTAGAATAAAAGTTTAGGAAAATTGCAGAAAAGTAGAATTGAAGCAAACCAAAGAAAAAGGGAGTTAAATGAAATGAAAAGAAATGATAAAGCGTGGGAAGGCATTTTTACAGTGTTGGCGGTAGGGGCAGCATAAGAGTCGTCACTTGGTGGTTGAGTTCCCATATATGCAGATCACTAACTCTGATATGCAGTGATCAGAAACATACCTCTTATATACAAAACACAGTGTTGACTTTTTTTTATTTGACTTTTCACCACAGTTTAGAACTTTTCTGGAGATAATTTTATTTGATAGAATTTGAAATACGCAACACAACAATGTCAAATGTGATTATCAAATTCCATGGAAGAATTCTAGCCAGGTGATTGGTTTGACAGACTTCTCTTCTCTGTTCTCTCCAATAAGCAGACGGTCTATTATAATGACACAATTTCCAGGCAACATGTATACAGTATAGGTAACAATATAATAAGCTTTCAGTCAATTTGATATGGAAGCTTCCAGGATTAGGGGATTGAATGATGCTGATTATTCTAGAGTTCATGTTTCTCAAGCACTCGCAACGCCGTAGCAGATACACGAACCGAAAAAGAAGTTTTCTTTTTGCCAAACATTTTTTTAAAAAAAACAAGAATTTAGCTTTTAGAACTTATTTGATGATGGAAAAAATTAGCTGGAATAAGGCGTGAGTGCGTGTTGCATGTTATATAAAGTTCTGAATCATTATTTTAGAACTTGTGTGGCAGTCAACTACTCCCTCATGTCCTTAATATATAAGATATATTTATCTAATTTGATTAAATTAAAAAACTTAATTAAGGCAGTTAACATACATACATACATACATACATACATACATATGTATGTATTTTCTAAAACACTATAATCATCTGCTTAATTCTCTCATTACCTCCTCCCTCATTGATTATTGTATAAGGAGCATCAAATTAGAAAAAAATTTACACGTAAAAAATAAGTCTTGTATTTAAGACAATAACATTTCTATGAAAAGGTCATATATTAACAACGGAGCATTATGGAGACACATTCCAAATAATGTTGACATGGCAGGAGTCGGACGTATGGTCGGGGTTACGTTGAGTTGGTTAAATATTTATAATAAGACAATCAAATTGACATATGCATGCATCCAGAAATTTAAGGGAAGCATCACCTCTTGTCTGTTGTGGAAAAGCGGGAGCCACGAGTCCTTGTTTTCTTCGTCAAAAATTCAAAAGTGAAAAGAATAATGAGAAGAGATGCAAGTTCGCGGTAATTGAGGATTTGATATGTTCAAACCTATTCATCAACAATAATGATGCAGACACAAGTAATTTAAAACAAGCAGAGGACCAACCTTGAATTCTCCATGAACTTGTTGGTGGATGTAAAGCGGAGAGCAACACAGAAAGTCTATTTTCCATTCTGACAACTTTTCAATGAAGTAATTGTAGTAAAAACAACATCCTCATCCTCCATCCTTTCAAAGACTTTGCTATCTTAACCGCATTTAAATCTTTCATCCTAGAGGAAGAGTTGCATCTCGGATTTCGCTGAAGAAGTTTTTGTAAACCATTGACCTTCAATGTTTTCCTAGCCATTAATTCAGCAACTAAGGGCTTAAACATCAAAACATCTTGCACCTGTCACAACGACTTCCTCCTCACTCCCTTTTATGGTGTTACTGAACGTGGATAAAGTTAGGGAAGAAAAGGGACACTAAAGTCTTGTATAAGACATTGACACTTCAAGTCCATTCCCCTCGAGATCTTGTGGGGGCTCCAAAAACTACAAGTTTCCATTCCCTTTGATTGTCCAACCAAAATAGGGAAAATAGACTCCAATCTCATGTCCTGTTATCATATCTATACACACAAGCAAGGTGAAGACTTCTCCTTTCAATCATTTTCTTTGTCAACTCTCCAACATAATGTTTGGGAGAACAATTTTCAGGTCCTTCATTTCCTATCATAATTATTCCCTCTATTTTCCCGAGAATATGGAAAACTTGTTCTTGCATTCCAACACGAGAGAATCCGTACATTATCGTATTGTAAGTAACAGAAGTTAGTTCCAGCTCCAGTTCTTCCAGCTCCTTAATAAGCCCACAAGCTTCTTTAAATCTGTTGACCCTAAATAAACCATCCAATAACTCATTACATGTTCTGATATTTGGCGAGCACTTGTATTTCTCCATCATATCAAGCACGCCCATTGCCCATTCTACTTGTCCACTGGCACACAGAACCTTAATAAATGTATTGAATGTAACAACAGTTGGAGGACAGCCCTCATTGTTCATAATTTCAATAAGAGGAAGAGCTCGATTAAACATAGAGTTCTGACAAAGGACATCCAGTAGCAGGTACATACCACAACATTAGGATGACAACCACAAGTTATCATTTTGTTCCATGTACCAATAACACCTTGCAAATTTCCAGCTCTTGCAAAACCGTAAATAAGAGAGCTATATGTGGTAACATTAGGACTGCACCAATTCTTTTCCACACGATTACAGACAGATATAGCATCTTCTATATAACCATTGGCGCAGAGACCATATATTAAAGTGTTATACGCAACAACATTGGGCTTAACTCCCTCTTGAATCATACGACCCCACAAGCCAAGAACCTCACACAATCGACCACACAAAAAATAGCCTTTCATCAAGGAAGCAAATGTATGAATATTGGAGCTGCATCCTCTCATAAACATTTGGCCAAGTACAGCAAGAGACAAGCCAACAGTTCCCATATCACAAAGACAACTGATAACTGTAGAGTAAGTCACAACATTTGGATCAATGCCCTTATCCAGCATTTCAATGATCAAATCAAAAGCCTCTTCAAATTTATATTCTTTGCATAATCCATGTATCAAAGAATTATAAACAGGCACCACAGGTGCGAATGTTGAAGCTAGCTTCTTTGCTTCCTCTACCTAACCAATCTTACACATAGAAGATCCAATAGTCATGTAGCTCGCTGAATCTGGAGGGCAACCCTTACTTGACATTTCAACAAGCAGCTTGCAAGCGCCATCCACCTTTCCATTTTGACAGAGAGCCTTGATAAGAATATTATAGGTGAAAATATTTGGCTCCAATCCTTCCCCCTTCATGTTGCTATATACAGGATTAATCATCTGAAACCTATTTTCATCCAGCAACGAATCCAACAAGTGGTTGTATATCCTGACCGTGGGTTTGCACCCGAATTCCCTTATCCTATATAACATCTTCAAAGCTTGAGCAGCTGACCCAGCTCGCCGATAAGAATGTATAACACAGATGAATAAATCTTCAGAGCAATTTATTCCTTCCAATTTCATTTGTTGCAAAAGATACTGAACACTATCGATAATGCAATTTCTCCCCAGTTTGTCAATCATAGTTTAGTATGTCAAGTGGGTGTGTTTGAAAGCTCTGGAATTGGCCAAGGACTTGAAGTATTCAAGTGCCAACACAACATCTCGTTCATGTCTCAATCTTTTCACAATTTCGGATTCCTTAAGAACGGACACGTTTGCGGATTCGACTTGGGGTTTATCAACATCAAAGTTTCGTGTTGAGTACAAACGGAATTGAAGGCTTGCGCACTCTTAACACTAAAGAACACCCATCTTTCAGATACATAGTATTATGTAATTGAATTGAAGCTTTCAGCTTGAGATTCAAGAAATCCGTTAAAAGGAAGACTTTGAGGTAGCCAGGCCCTCTCGCTCGCCACCAAAATTCACAATAAAAAATTCTTCGTTCCCTGAACCACAATATACAGAATCACAAACGAAGGAATTTAGTCACTTGGAAGATGAAAATATCGCAATATTGGTTACTCTTGTCTCATGGAACCGAACCACCATAATGTCCAAAATTCTCCACAAAGAGTCTATGAAGAATTTTTACTTACCTCACGACCTGGACAGAAACATGTTGCAGTTTCCAACTCGTGGCCTAATACAATCTCCCACAAGGGATCGTCCAGGCTGGACCATCACATGGGTTCGAGACTAACCATGGTGAATGAGTGGGCAGATCCAAATAATGGCTGGCGCCTACGGACGGCGCGAGCTTTGACAGACTTTTTTTCCAACAACGAACTTTATAAATTCCTTATTTCAGCCCCAAAATATCAAAGTATTAAAACCCGGACCGGGTATTGAACCGGTCGGGGTACTGGGTTAAGGGTCAGTGGGTCAAACCGGAGCTAAATCGGGACCAAACCGGTGAGTAATTGAAAATTTTAGGTTTATAGTATGAAATTCTAAAGGAAAAAGTTAAAATTTTTTTTTTTTTAAATTGGGACCCGGACCGGGAACCGGACCAGTCTAGTGACCGGTTCGGCGGTTTCCGGTCCGGACCGGCCGGTCCGGTCCGGTCCAAGTCCGGGAACCATGCAAAATATAGAACGCCTCACAGAAAATAATTTTTCCAATATTGTAATATAAGTTATTTGGTTAACCATGAATAAATTTTTTAAATATTACTCCTATAACAATTTACAGTGAAAGAATTTGAAATCTAATTTAATGTATATGTCTATACTCATAAATATAAAATAGAAAAATGATACATTTTCAAACAAATTTAACAAGTCGTCCACCTCTTTGTGATTCTAGTGATATAATTAAAAGTGGTTTATAATATAAGTGGGAGATCAAAACACAAAAAGGAGGAGATCTTCGTATTAATAATTCCACTATAACTCTTAGTTGGATGTATTTATGGTGATCGATCTTCTTAAGATGTCACTCGGAATGTAAGACAAGCGACCAACCTCGGTGGATGTTGCAGATGATAATTGCAACATTGAACATAATAAAATTAAAGAAAATTAATAATAGGCACATACAAGTACACACGAAGTCTCCATTAATTTTTTAATATTAAATATTATTAAGAATGTCAAATTTAATATGATTGACTTTATTTATAGGTCAGAGATTACTTAGCTGAGATTCCAGTTCAAGATAAGAAAGCAAGCATTTTACAATATTACAGATGATTTGGTGCTACCACAGAATATTATTCACATAGACAAAGGGAGAGAAAAAGAAGAAGATTTGTCACAATTGATGCAAAGCATTTAATCAAACATTATAGCAAGTTAAGGCATTTAATAAGCCATGGCAGAGAGCATATATGAACAGACTGCCTCAAAAGGCATTAAAAGGTTCCTTGGGGATGTACATTTATGTATGATATCGTTGGATGATGAAACCAAACTAGAAGCGAGTAATTCCCTTGCCGCGGTCAAATTACGGCAGATTATTCTTCTGCTGTGAAGGTTGCCTCGCAATGAAGTTGATTCATATGCCTACACAAATTGGAATACATTAAAACGTGCTTGACAATGACTTGAGCAGTACTTAAATGAGATTCTCTATGTATTCAGCATTGAAGTATTAAGAAAACAGATATTGTGCCAATGATGATGAACGGGGATTGGGAATGCTTAGGACCTAATATCTGGCTACTAAGCAAGGAAAAACTCGGGTTCTGCATTGGTTTGTAAGGTGAACTAGACAATTCTATCCTTACTATATGCAGAAAATGACTTCTTTGTTGTGCATGTGTGTATTATTTGGTGTTAAACATCATAATAATCGAAGCTTTCGATTGAAAGGAACAACAAACAGATGGAGTAATGGACTAAAGACTTGATATGTCTTGCCTTAGATAAAGTGCTCATTGTGAGAACCTATATAAGAGTTCTGGACGTGTGGCAGAATGTTAAAATCTACCTTCAAGAGGCTGAAGAACCAATGTGTCACTGTTCTTCTGAGGTTTCCTTTTTCTTTTCAGGGAGAATGGCCGGATAATGAATCTTGAGAAGCGGCTCAAAGGATCCTGTAGACCATCCATCTCATAGTGACCAAACCGCCAATCTCTTTCAATATAAGGTCGCTGAATAGGTTCATTGAGTCCACCTTCAATGAGGAACAAGAACTGGTTAATTTTTATCCAAATTTTACCACTAATGTGGAATAATGCAGCCTTCGCTCAGGAGTCACATGGAATTCTAGACATTTTAAACTACAGTTACATGCTATCAGTGTAATTTGTTGATCTGACATTCTGACTGGTCATATTCCATGTAGCTCATAAATTGAACCACTAATTGATACAATTTTTAAATTTGCTATGCAACAAGTCATGGTAATTTAAGACAATTATTTATAACTCATGAAGGACCCAGAAACATTCGTCCTCAACTTCTGCACATCGGTTATATTATTACTCCTATAACCTTGAACTCACTGAATTATTGGTTTGAAGTGCCGCAAGCAAAACAATATGACAGAATGAATGGGTGAGTAAATTGTTAATCTGCGGGGGGGGGGGGGGTGTTTAGAGAGAAACAAGTGAAATCCAAAAGAGCATGCAGTCACATGCACCCTGAAAGCATGAAACAGAACATAAGCTGAAAGTTCTGAATGTAAATGATTATAACGGGCTGTAGGGGAAGGTTTACGGCAGGAGAGTGAAGAGTGAACAAAAGGAAGCTAGAGGGGGCCTATTTTTATCCTAGAAGAAAGAAAGTGGGGGGCCCAAAGACATAGAGACAAGAAGCTGGCAAGAGTGGGGCAGAATGGGGAGAAACCCAGTTTAACTACCTATGTGCCCGTTTGGGTTAGCGGTAAAAATTGCTTTTACAATGTGATTTACGGTCTACGAGGTAAGTATTTAAGAGGTGTTTTGTTTCGACTTGCGTGAATGTGCTTCTCAAACGCCAACTCAAACACGCCCTATGTCTGGTAGTGTGAGGGTGGGAGAGAGTGGGAGCTAGGCAGAACATTACAGAGGAAGGGAGGCTGGAGGAGGCAAGCAAAATTTGATTAGTGAAAGGAAGTGTTGGTCGCATTGTCATTTTCTTATTTTCCCTAGTTACTCTGTTTTTTACCCTGATATTCAGAAATCAATTCTGTTAAGGTAACAACAGCAGCCTTATTCCTTTGTGGGTAATTGAATTATAATCCATAAATGATACCAACTCAGATTCTCAATGGATACCTGCATACATCAAACCGTGCTTGTCTACAGCCCGATAAAATGGTCTTGTTTTCTTCTCATTGGCAGCTCTCTGTAGTTCATTCCATTCTCTGTCGCGATCTTCACGTGTGACTTTACCCGTGTTCACAATCTGCAATTAAAGGTACATTAAAGGCGTGTCCGTTCAGAGGAAAAATAGTGTCACGTAAAACAACTATAGAAACAGAGTTCTAACTTTAGAAAATAGGTGGTATGAAGGGCGGGGGATGCGTGCAAGATTATTAGCTCGGTCAACTGCTACAAGTCCAAACTTGGGACCATATCCATCAGCCCACTCCCAGTTATCAGAAATAGTCCAAAACAGGTAACCAAGCACAGGAACACCCTATAAAACCAGAAAAGGAAGGCCTGACGTGATATCAGTAATTACAAAAAATCGCATGATTTAAAGCTGATCAATGTTAAATTCACAGTCCAAACCATTATCATGGCTGCATATACAGCAAGCAAATGTTCCAACAGATATGGCCGTCGGATTACATCTGTTTCATCTGATACTCCGTTTTCAGTAATGATGAAGGGAACATTTAGATGTTTGTATCTTTCATGGAACTGAAGCAACGTGCGATACAGGCCATCTGGATATACCCCACGACCAGATTCACTGTATTCATCTGTTTCCACAAGTTTCAGTCCCGCACCAGAAACAACTTCCTAAATGCCAGAATAGTTATATAAGCATGAGCCTAATGCACATAGTGCATTCATCAAGGTTAATAAAACAAACCTGCCCATAGTAGTTTAAGCCTATAAAATCCAGCTTGTCAGAAATACTATCAACGTACGGGAAGAGAGTCAAGGAATTAGCCAGTGAAACAGCAGCAACATCAAACAGACCATAGGGTCGCATGAATGACACATGGTGAGCTACCCCAACTATGGGTTTTAATGAGTCACTGTCAAAAGGTTTTCATGAATCAGAAAATTATAATTACAAAATCAGCAAAGAGGTCAACCAAGAACATCAACTATGAAATTAATTGAGATGGAATGAAAAGTAAAAAGTAATAAAATATAGTTCAATGTTCTATAAGCAAGCTACACATTCTGCAGCTTCTTCGAGAAAGGCAAACCTTTGTTCGTGGATATAATCATATGCTTTTGAGTGTGCAATGGCCATCCAATGCATGGCCTGTTGGAAAACACCAGTTGGAAGAGCAGAAGTAGCAACCTCCAGCATATCAGGATTACCACCAGGCCACGCTCCAGCACAATAAGTAAGCATACAGAAGACGTGAGGTTCATTAAAAGTAACCCAAAATTCTACCAGATCAGATACACTGTTTACAACAAGCCTGCACCATGGAATGTGAGCGATGAGGAAAAGCATCATTTCATATACCACCATAAGATCAATAACTCATTGACATTGAATAAAGACATGATCATGTTGGGAAAAAAAGGAATATGAGGACAAGTTCCAAGCTGCTCAATAAAGTCTCAAAAGTAAAAACTACATTCTGATACCAACACATGAAAATCCAGTGACAGAAGATTGAACCTCTCAGAGGAAAAAGCTAAGAAAGTGATTCATTTGGCCAGCTACGACCATCAAAATCATCAGTATTATAATATATATGATTGCGTCAATATGCCCAAGATATTGAATCTACTAGCGTTAACTACCCAGAAATAATGCATGCCATCCTTATAGCATAGGCTCAACATAACTCGTCATGAAAAGATAACGGTAGTGACAATGATTTAAACCCTGACCACTCAGTCAATAAGGCATTATCAATGACCATAAATTACTGAAAGCTTAAGCTTTTAGAAGAAGGTCCAAAAATGGTTTTGACACCATATCTTCATCTCTATATTGTTTCCATTTTTGGGCTTCTGTTAAAGGGAAAATCTTGTCCTCCACTTTCTTTTGTAATATTTTTTCCTTTAAATTTTATTTTTCCTTATCATATGCACACACCTCAATGAGAAGGAGAACAAAGGCCCAGAAACAAGAAAATGATGGGATTCTGCCGTAAATTGCCCCCTTATAATAATGGAGAGCTCATTTAGAAAAAGTATACAATGAAAATCAAAGATCCAAATAGGCTGTTCAATCATGTTTGACACCACAATTGCTATATATTGGGAAAAACCATAATTGATATTAATCTAATAAAGTTATAGAATAAATAATGCATGGAAAAATGCACATTTTGTGATTTGATTGGAATAAAGTACCTTCAGTATCTAAGTTTAAGTACCCAAGTTTTTCTTTCTAATATCACATTATATTGTAATATGGGTATGTATGCACTAGTTTCACTTACAACCAAGGATAGGCTGGCACAGTGCAGTGGTTGTTCTGACGAAAATGTCATCAGAAGTGGTTAGAGGAAATAGCATGTATGAACAACTAACACAAAGGACAGACTAACCTGGTAAAGTCCATGAAATAATCAACAGTCTTTTCCAGCTTCCAACCTCCATACTCACCAGCCCAGGGTGGTAGTGAGTGATGAAAAAGAGTGAGCATGACCTTCATTCCATATGAACGAACCCTATTGATAATCCATTTGTAACGCTCCAAAGCAGCATAATTAACCTAAGAAGATCGAGTGACTTACTCATAAAAGTAAAACATTGGCACCAGTTGAATCCACTGAACTGGTTTTTCATAAAACAATATTAGAAAACACTTCAGCTGGCTCCTTAAGAAGCTGTTTAACAGTATTATTTATCAGTTATGACACTTGCCAGGTAGTGACAGATGGCATAATTGTAATACTTAATCAGCATGGAAAACCATTATGACACTCACAGATTCTGTTAGCCCATTTACAGGCTCCTTTGGCATTATTCTTGACCAATCTATACCCATGCGAAAGACAGTAACACCAGTATCTTTGGCCAACTTCAGTTCTGTATCAGGATCAGACCAAAACCTTAATCTCTCCTCCCTGAGAATCAGTCATCATTTTCTATTTAGCACGAACATATCCACTGTGATACAATTAAGATACTCCAAAAGTGCACACTACCCATCTCTTTTAGCAATTAACGGTTAAAAAACTACATGATATCAACATTAAAATCTGGGCTTACGGGTGTGGAACATTATGCCAAGCAGTTACATTGTGTTGCTGTTCTTCTTTTGGCACAGCAGCTGGTGCTTCTTCTTCATCTTCTTCTGAGTACTTCTCAAATCCTCTAATCATGGCCTCCATAGCAACCTTTAAAGGCTTTTTCCTCTTTTTCACAGTGGAATGATCATGCTGTCGAGATGAAGCAGCTTGGTGAGACCCACCATCACCAGTAGCAGAGCCCATCAAAGCATCAGCTTGCTGTTTGACCTCTTGTGAGTCACCGTCAGGCTTTTGTTCCTCTGCAAACTGAATCCAAGCATCATTAAGCCTGTCCTCAACATGTGCTGGTGCAGTAGCCAGGCCAAAGAAAAAACCATTTTTCTCTTCTGCAGGTAGTCATGAAGGGGGAAAAAACTACATGATCCTCTTTCAGATAAACATAATTACAGATGATTGAAAAAGCTAAGTAGGATCACTATATATATGAAAATGTTATATTACCAATGATAAGCCAAAAGTTAAAAAAAGTTACTTAGTTTGGCGAATATAGTTCGTAAAGGCAATTATAATACGATAACTTCTCTTTTGGCAGCTGTGCAGGTCCTTCTTAAATATTTGGTATAGGGACAAAGCCAAGAAACTTAAACGTAGTCACAATCCTGGGAAGAAGAACCCCTCGATTTGCAAAATGCATTTCTCGAGAAAAATTTCTCGCCAACCAATGACTCCATAGCTTTCCCAATAAGTGTGTAATTCTAACTTCTAACCCTGAGCATGTGGCCCGAAACCAGTTTCAGCTAAAGTAGGAACTTAAACTACATCTCCTCCCATTCAAAATCAGGTTCGAGCTTCAGACTTCGCCAGAATAAGCCCTCGCAATTGCACTATATACGAGTTATCCCATCTACTACGTACTTAAGCTTCCAGAGCATTCCCCAGACCAGAAGTAGGACATCAACAATTAATTTCTCAATAATCATTTAGCCTTTACTAACAAAATCTAGATTGCTCACACAGTCTGAAAACGGAAGTGTTCATTTCTAGTTGCTCACCATCAACATTGAAGTCAGCGAGTACATCAGAGGACTCGTCAATAGGCGAGCGGAATGGGCGGAGATTCTTTCGCTTGAAACGAGAGAATGAGAAGGCATTAACAGCAACGGTGATCGTGACAATTGCTCCGGCGAGCTTCGTGGCGGTAACGAAGAGGGCTACAAACGTCATGTCGTGAGGCCTCCGGAGTCACGCACACTCGCTGAAACGCAACGCAAGCGAGGAGCGGATATCCACGTGTCTCAGAGGGATAACGAACTCATGAAGCAAGAGAGCTTCAAGGGGCCCACCGAGAACATTATGTACACGTAACATCTACTTCACGGTGGCTGAGCGGAATACGGCAACCGCCATCGGCGTTTTCTGGTGCTTTCCATGTGAAGAAAGCAATGTTCATGTGGTGGGCATGGAGAGCTTAGACCTGTTGACATCAATCACAACCCAATCCAAAATGAAGCCCAATTCCGCACGGAGTTGCAAGCTTCACATTTGGGAAACTTGCCTTTAAACTAAAAAGAATAAATAAATCAGCAAAGTTCAACAAAATAAATATTAAAAATTTATATTGTAATAAAGATATTTCATCAGTTGAAAAATGTTGTATGTGATTTTTATTATTTTGCCAGTTAATTTTTATTTTTAACCATTGTGTGTGTATTACAATATAGACAAGAGAAGAATACTATATACTCTTCTAATCCTAAATATAAAATAGAGTTGACTTTTTTTTGGAGAAATTAAGAAAGTTAAATGAGTTGCTTAATAATATTAAAAGATGTATATCCTTAAATTATATATTAATTTATAAGTTAGACAAAATAATTTTTAAAAAAATGACAAATATAAATACTTTAAATTTATTTAATTAATTTCCTTAACTTTTTTAAAATTATCATTTTTGTCTTATATTGAACATGGGGAGGGAGTACCATTTTTCTCACCACCTCAAGAAATATTAGATCATGTATGTTGTGGTTGTAGAGCTGGGAATCAGGGCCGGCCCGGCCCTACAGGGCTAGCCCTTGACGGGCCAGGGCCTAACAGGGCCGGCCCTAAAGGGCTCGGGGTTAGGAAAATTACAGTTTTTCAAGGCCCGGCCCGAGAGCATCAGGGCCAGGGCCGGCCCGCAGGGCCAAAAAATCTTTTTCACAATATTTAACTATTTTTCCTGCATATTTTCCCCATAGAGATATAACTAGTAAATAACAATGATTAAAGTTCTAATTTAATGCATAAATGTTGTTAACATTAAGGTTTAAATAACACGTCTCTTGCAACAAACAAATACAGTTATTAATGTATAATCAAAGATAAAATCATGTCCATAAATAACTCATACAAAGGCCAAAGTATAAGAAGGCAAGAAGCTAAATATTCTAACATCTAAATAACATGAGTATGACGACTATCATTTTCACCTTCTTCGCCACTATCATCAATTTCAAGGACATTTGATTGTGTTTCACTTTGAGCAATAGGTTCAAGAAGTCAAATAATCACAACCTCCATCAAAAATCATACTCTATTAGGCAGAATAGTATATAATATGATTTTAGTCTAAATAGGCAGAACAATATACTCAAAAATCACAATATGATTCAATTACACAAAACAATATACTTAAAAATCATACTTTATACAATATGAGAACAGAGTGACATATAGATTCAATAAGGTAATTCAAAAATATAACATGGTTCCTTTTCAAGTAAGAAAAATAAAAAATAAACGGGCCTAAAGGGTCGGCCCGAGGCCCTCCAGGGCTGGCCCTTTTAAGCCCGAGGCCCTACAGGGCCGGCCCTTTTAGGCCCGACTTCCTTTTGAGGCTACAATTTACAAGCCCGGCCCTTGAAGGGCCAGGGCCTAAAAGGGCCGGCCCGACGGGCTCGGCCCGTTTTCCCGGCACTATGTGGTTGGGGTATATATTTTTTACAACTCACAAAAAAAAAAAGCACTCTAATAAACAAAACAATTGGTGAGCGTGAAACAAGAATTGAGTGGGGTCCCAAAAAATTGGAGAATAATGGTATTCATGTATTAATATAATAATATGCTTTCTTCTCTATAAGAGAAAAAATATTAAACAAGTAAGGTGATGATGATACTTGATTTAGGGTGTGTTTGGGATAGCGGTAGGAAAAATGACTTATATAATTCGGGCTTATTAAAAATGACATAATAAATAAGTCAATATTTGTAATGTGATTTATGTTTGGATGAGCGGTTGAATAAGTGATTATTTATAAGTGAATATGTGTTTGGATTAGCGATTGAATAAGTGCGTTTTTAAAAGTAAAAACTTGAAGGGTATTTGTATATTCTTCAAATTTTAGATAGATCATATATGCGATATCCAACAGTAACATATCATTTGGCCCAGGAAGATATCCGAAAATGCAAACTTGTAACTCCCGAGATGAAGCCCAAACTAAGAATGGAATTTCAGAAATTATAACAGCATAAGCACATTGTGTTTCAGTCTAGTATGCCACCAGAGCAAATAATTCCCAAATCGAATGCGATTAAAATAATACATAACTAATTGGGATCATAAATTCCGTACAAGTTGATCTCTAATCCTGTCACGAATGTGATTCATTCTGCTTGAAGATGCCGCAGCAACATTGGACGAGGAAGCCGCATCGTCTACAGTATTATCATCTTCCTGAGCTATATCGCCAGTTTCTGCTGTGCTGAAATTAACATCACTCTGAGAATTTTTTCTAATAAAATTATGAATGGCCATAGTTGCCACAACTAAGCGGACTTGCGTTTGGTAGCTGTATTTGCGCATTTTTTGCAATAATTCGAATCTATTCTTCCACACGCCAAAAGTCCTTTCAATAGTTGACCTCAAACTGGAATGATAGTAATTGAAGGTCTCTTGAGCATTTGCAAAACCAGGTGCACGTTGAAATTCTGGCAGGTGATAATGCTGACATCTGTAGGGACCAAGATACCCAACTGGTGTGGGATAGCCAGCGTCGACCAAGTAGTATTTGCCTAATAAGTGGCTCAAATCATTTTGAAAGTGTGAGATTAAGCAAAGTGCGCATTGAAAGTAATTAAATATGAATGGGACGGAAATATACCTGGAGGTGGATGAGGGAAATTCTGAGCTGGATTTGAGACAGCAGCTTGAAACATACGAGCGTCATGTGCAGAACCTTCCCAACCCGCCAACACAAATGTAAAACACATATCCCAATCGCATACAGCCATTACATTCTGTGTTGTATATCCTTTTCTCCCGATATAATTCAGGTGATAATTATAAATGTTGCACGTCAGTGGAGTGGTCGTTGGGTCCCCGTTGTATACCTTATCGATTAAATTTTGTGTGACAATAACAAACAATGAAGGTTACAAACTAATGAATTCACCGTATTAAAGGACGTCTTACCTGTGGCATGCAGTACATATATAATAACTCCTCCATTATTTAATATATTAGATTAACGAAATTAGTTAAAATGACATGTATTTTTTAAAATATGCTAATCATTTTTCATAATTCTCTCATTCTCTCACTTCTTTGATTATTGTTGAATGAGTATCAATAAGGATAAATTAGAAAAATAATAATAATAAATATGATAAGTAGTTCCAATATTTAGAACCAAGATTATAACTCTCCAATTAGATATTATATTAAAGACAGGGTAGAGTATGCTTTTACTATATGTAATTTTTTATGTAATCATGCACAAGGTTGACAAACTCATAACAACGTAATCTCATTTCATGAACTTGAATAATAAACTCTTAAGAATTTATTTTTATCATTAAATATGTATTAATAGTATATAATTAAGTAATTAAAATAAAAAATGACAATAATTTGATTTAAATATATTTTAAATCCAAATAATTAAAATTAAATCCATCAATATCCAAAGAAATTTCCATAAAATTCATACGTAAAACCTTTGAGTATGATCAAATCAAAAAAGTTAATACAGGTTTAAGAGTAAGTTAACACAGTTTTGTAAACCAAACATGTAAAAATGGTAAAATTGATATATAAACTTGTAAGTTTAATTGAATTTACAATTTACACAAGTTTATGAGCGACTCAACTTGATTTTGTAGGATAAAAACGTAAAAACGGTAAACTCGAAGAGCCAACTTAACTTACAAATTTAACAACAAAAATCATGCTTTTCAACAAAAGGGACATGTATTTCTCCTAAATTTTCACACTTAAGTTTAGTCCGCTAGAAAGAGTTGAAGTGAATATGGTAAACATTAATTTAAACAATAATTTCGGCATATTTTATTGTTTATATGACTATATGACCGTGTCAAATTCAAGTACAACATGATGCATGAACGAGTAGATAGAACTTTGAGTAAAACCGTATGTACTGAAGTCCTTAAAAAACATATTCGTCTAGATTTTTGAAAAAATTTATTCTCTTTGATCTTAATATAAGACATATTTAACTATTTTAATTAGATTAAAAAAATTAGTTAAATTAATTTATATGACATATATTTTCTAAAACACTCTAGTTATCATCTTCTTTAATTCCTTCCTTCTCTTTTCCTCCTTAATTATTGTTGAGGAAGTTTCAATAAGAATAAATTAGGAAATGATTGGTAAATAAAAAAACTTTGTCTTATATTAAGAACTAAAATTAACTTCCTAAATATATCTTATATTAAAAATTGAAAAGAGTACTTTAGATATTTAGGGGGAATGTAACGCTCGAGCATCATTTCCCCCCCTTTTAATTGTAATCTTTCCCCCCAAACGATGCATGAACGAACAAACAAACACTTTAAAAGGAAAAATGTGGCAAATGTTAGAAAAAATTAAACCTTTTAAATCACTTAGAGAAAAGATAAGGTGACATACGCATAATGCATTCACCATTTTCCCCGTTCCTTGCTAATTCTTCTTACCAAATTAAACAATGCATAAACGGATATGATACAAAACTTTTTAAAAAAATGTATATACATGAGAGGACATTAAAGAAATCCGAGGTCCATGCATCATTTTTAGATTTCATTTTTATTATATCCTACGGAATAAAACACATGAACGAGATGAGTAACAGTAATTATGAGGAAAAAATAATGTAGTTATGTTAATAATATAACTCACCTTCTTATAAATACCTTTGAAGGAACATATATAGCTCAAAATCTGAGAGCAAGCATAAATAACATTTTTCTAATCCTTCTTATTACCAAATATTAAACAATGAACGAACGAGCCAAATAGCTCCTTATATCAGGAAACATGTTCATTATGTAGATAATGTTTTTAAAAATTCCCATTAAAAATAACTTTGAAAGAACCGGACCGGACATTGAACTGGCTGAGGCACTGGGTTAAGGGTCAGTAGTTCAGATCGGGGTCAATTAAAAAAAAAATATAATTTAAATGTTCAAACATGCCATTCAAAAAACTATATGAGAGTTATTTTTCAACTAATAATCCAATATAACCTCTTGAACCTAATACCTACAAAAATATTATTAAATACATAAAGATTTTTCCCCAACTAATGCCAAAAGTATTTCACAAACCTTTTAAAGTTCGTTATCAATAAAAAATGTTAGAAAAATATTTTTTTTTAAAAAAAAGTCAAAACAACTTCATTTGGAGTGTAAAAAAATAAAATAGTTAAAAAAAGAAAAGAAAAGGGCCCAGGCCGATTCACACCAGGTCAGACCGGGTTGACCGGTTTTTTCGCTCAACCGGACCGGACCAACTACAGGTTCACCGGTTTCTGGTCTGAACCGACCGGTTTGATCCGGTTTTCCATACACTGCTTAGAACAGCTTAAAAGGCCGACTCTAAAAAAAAAGAGTTAAAATACTCTTTCTGATCCTAAATATAATATAAGCTTGGGAAAATTCCAAAAAACTACACTCAAAATATGCAAAGGACAAATCAGTACAACGAAATTCAAAAATTCCAAATCAGGCGGGTGTCAGAAAAATGAGCAATCTGTCATTTTGAAATTTCGGCAAAATTACAAAAATGCCCTTCATGCACACTTCAGAATAACAACATGATCATCGGAATTAACACCTTTGGATTCGGTATTAACAACTGCAATTCTTCTTTTACAATTAACAAATTTCAGGACCAATAACAACACATATCTCGCCATTAACAACTCCGGATTCGATATTAACAACTCCAATTTCTTCTTTCAACACTTAACAAGTTTCAGGGCCAATAACAACACTCACCTCGCCATTAACAACTGATGATTCGCCATTAACAACTCCTATGTTGTTATTGCGACTGAGGGCTAAGGGCATTTTCGTAATTTGGCCGAAATTTCAAAAGGACAAATTGCTCATTTTTCTGACACCCGCCTGATTTGGAATTTTTGAATTTCGTTGTACTGATTTGTCCTTTACATATTTTGAGTGTAGTTTTTTGGAATTTTCCCTATAAGCTTTGTAGTTCAATTTTTTTTATTAAAGTGGATCTTATATTAAAAATTGAAGGTAGTATTTAAATATTATATATGGTTTTTAAACCCTAAGCTAGGTTTGCCCTAACTTTGATTATGGTTGTTTTTTTTTAATGGAAAAGGTATTAGGATAGTTTTTATGAATATGTGAGAGCGCATGCAACATGAACATCTATCATCACAGAAACAATAAAAATCTATACATGCTAATGAAAAATAATGCAAATAAATAATTAGAAACACAACACTTATAGTTTTTCCCTCTTCTGTAAATATTGTTCACTCTTTGAGAGCTATATTGAGTCCTGGCTAGTCGTCTAAGTCAAGTTCGGCTGTGCAGTTTCACGGAATTAGTTTTAAAAGATAGGCACCGAAATCTGAATCATCTGATGGGATATGGATGGTCCAGATTTAATTTTTTTTACTTTTTATTAAAAAAATATTTTAATAAGTACGGAATCTAAAATAAAGATAATTTCTTAACTAAAATTTTTTTAAAAAATAATTTTTTTATTCAAAAATTACCCGTTTTAAAAAAATCAAATCCAGATTGTCTAGATCCAGCTTTGAACAGTCCAGATCTAGACAAGCTCTCGAAATGGTTCTGCAGTTTCACATAGTTGTAATAAAATTCTTTCAAACGATTATATATTTTTCTTCAATCATATATAACTTGAAGTTAAAATATTATTGAAGGTGGCCAGGGAACAAACCACTGATTGGAGCCACACTAATATGTTGTTATGCTAGCTGGTTAGTTCTTATTTACATCATTAGATCATATCAAATTGTATAATAAATTCAAATTGGAATCAGTACTCATCGTAATGAAGAGTACCAAGTGCTAATTGCCCCAGCAGATCGTTAGATCTAACTTGAATGGTTCAGATTGAATTTATTTTACTTCTAATTTTTTATTAAAAAAATTATTTTAATGTATATA
The DNA here is from genome assembly GCA_963242795.1 of Inga leiocalycina. NCBI lineage: Eukaryota > Viridiplantae > Streptophyta > Magnoliopsida > Fabales > Fabaceae > Inga > Inga leiocalycina. Next base: position 9,187,641 of record OY725327.1, on the reverse strand, counting down.
TAATCTAAAATAAAGATAATATCTTAATTATCAGTAAAATGATTTTTTTATTGAAAAATAATTAGCTGAAAATCTTAAAATTTGAACCATTGAATTTTTATTTGAATGGTACAGATCTCATTGTAATGATTAGCTCTTAGTATTGATGAGCACTGAAATTGGTTCCATTGAAATCCAAACATGTGAGCATAAACAAATTCAATGACTAAAAATTTTTTTTGTTATTGCCAAAGTTCTTCAACAGCAAAAATAAATTGAAAAATATATAGTTAACTATAACAAATTAAAAACATTCTTTGGACAGCAAATTAAACTATCACAAATTTGAACACAACTTAAAGCTTAAGGGACAAATCAAGACCCGAAGGATCAAGATCGCCATCGTCGCCGTCCCTTTTGGGAGCTTCTTCTGGGATAAACTTGATATGTTGATCACCTTTAATAGCAGCAGCTGAAGAAGAAGAAGGATTATGCATAAACTGTTGATAACGAGTTGGAGGACTAGTATCACTTGTTTCTTCATTAATCCTCAAAGTTCCAGAACTTGCCCTAATCCCAAACCTATCTAGGGTTTGATGATCATGCCTAAACCTAAAATTAGGGTTATAAGAGGCAACAGGCTTATGAATCATGGAGTCCATTCTAACCCCAAGTGGCCTATTATAATTGATCAAAGGGCTATTAACCAGAGGATTAGGGTGATAATTAGGGTAATTACCACCATAATAACTAGGATAGTGTGGAGAATAATAGTGATTCCCAAAGTAACCAAACTGATGATCCGAAACGATCCCAGCTTGTCGTCGCTTTGCAATTGCACGCTCTTGTTTGTGTGCGTTTTGATGGCCTCCTAGGGCTTGTGAAGAAGAAAACTCTCTTTTGCAAAAGTTGCAACAAAAAGTCCTTTCTGTTGTACTGTTCTTCTCATGATCATCGTCAAGATTTTCATATTCATGGTCTTTTCCATTGTTGTTGTTAATAACGTTTGTTTTGGATGAAGATGAAGAACCTATGATGTTCCCTTCAGATCTGAAAAAATCCAGCTCCATCTTCGATTCAGGAAGAGAATCATCGTTGCTGCTGGTAATCTTCACATAATTAAGAGAAATTAAATCAGTTTGGTCAAATAGTGAATATCTGCGATAATTTAAAATTAGATTACTTTTTTTCTGTGTGTGTTTTGATCTATAGCAACCGCTTCGTGCTACAATAACAAAAGATAAAACCCAAAACCTTTTGCTTATAAGAGAATTGTCACTAGAATATAAGACCATCGGTGGTCAGACACTTTTCTGTATTAGTCTTTAGGGAAAATCCATTTACCGGTATATATACTTTCACTCAATTTTTAATTTATTACCTATGCATTTTTTCATCTAATTAAATGCTTTGATTTAGCTTTGTCAGTATCATGAACTCCTGTACATGGGCTAACATTGTTAATAGAACAAAGTTACAGGAGCTAACAAGGCTAACAGAGCAAAATTAATGATTTAATTAAAAGAAAAAAAATACAGGTACCAAATTAAAAATTGATTGAAAGTATAAATACCTGCAAATGGTTTCCTTCTGTATTTAATTTATTTGAATACATATGACTATAAAAAATGTGATTTCTAACTTTGAAAAAATAAAAAGTGATTCAATAAGCGGATTCTTCCAATTGGATTGTATTTATTATCTGAGTCGAACCTTTGTGACAGTGAGATAAAATTATAAAAGTGATTTGGAATCCCTTTGGTAAGAAAATAAGTGATATTGACAAGTTTCCCTACCATAACCTTAAAAATAGCAATTAAAAAACAAAACAACTAACAAAAGAAAAGAAAACAAAGTTCTATATAGATACATAAATTTACTCACTTGAACCATCTTCATCTTCTGGTTTTCGATCACTGGATCTCTGGATCCTTCTCCTTTGGACCCTCCTGAGATGCTAGAGGCTTCAGAGGGAGAGAGATCCATACTGCCGTTATTTGCAGCCATGTGGAAGAAGAAAACACAAAACCAAACAGAGAAACACAAAAAAGAACTAACTTTTTGAATCTGCAAGAGTGAGATTCAAATTAATCAAGAAGAAAGAAGAAGGGCGTGTTTATTTATATTCAATTAGAGACACCCTATATTAAATGCAACAATCTTTAAATATTTGGAAAGAAATCTCATTTTTAATTTTGCGGTTATGCGATTTTCATTACTAGGACTGAGTGATTGATTTGATATAACCAAGCTTCCTCAAATTTAAACACACCATTCCATAAATATGTATAAATAATATTTAATGCTAATTATCGTGATAGTCAAAATCAAATCTTTTATAAAGAAGAGCATGAAGGTTTGGTGTTAGTGCATCGCGGCTTTTATGTAGTTTGTATGTGATTTCAACCTACAAGTAAAACAGGAAACCAGGAAATAATTACTTGATTAAATAATTTAATTGTTTGATCATATCTTTGAACGTAGCCTCTTGATGAGAAGAACTATCAAATCAATTAAAGAAATCATTTTGGCATGATTGATGGTTTTATATTTGGAAATCAATTTAGTTTGTGAGCTTTTTAGTCCAATCTCTCTACCATCGCGTTGGATGAGTATTTTGAAAGTCGGAACCAACATCAAAACAGAAAGGCCAGCTGGTCTCGTTTCTTTTAGTTCAGGTCTCGTTTCTTTTAGTTTAATTATATTGGTTAAACAGGTAGTTAAATCAATGATGTAATAATTAAATAAAAATTTAATAAAAATTAATTATTACCATACAATATATTTGAAATTTGGACCCAATGTTAAACCAGAAAGGTTAATTGGTCTCGTTTCTGTTAGTTTAATTGGTAGTCGAATATAATCAATGTTCAAATAATTAAATAAAATTTAATAAAAAATAATTATTCTCATATAATATATTTGAAAAAAATTCATAATAATTCTGTCTAATTATTAACATAATAATACAATAATATATAAATTTTTTAATGAAATAAGATTATTTAGATATACATGGTCTAAAAATATATTAGACTTTTTGAGATAGTACACATTTTTACATGTTTTTATTTTTTCAGCATTTTTGCTATAATTAGACCTAAAATTTAATTGGTTTTCTAAAAGTTGTTGCAATTCTGGATTTAATTATGGGTTTTAGCTCAATATATAGCAGCTCAACTTCAGTCCAATCCGACTTAATTATAAAATTTCTAGTCTAAGATAAGATGCTAGCGAGTTTGGTCAACGATTTTGCCACATCATTCTCTTAAGTTAGGCAACTCTATTTTGGACCACAAACGAGGATAAGGGTGTATTGTATAAATATTTTCAATTTGAGTGCACAATATGAATCTGAAGCTTGTTCCTAACAAAGCCCTTGTTTAATATTTCAATTTGTTGCTTTATCTTCATATGATAATAAGGATATTTTACATCACATACATCATCCATAATTTAATACTTTATATATTTTTTTAATAAGATTGTTGATTTGGTATTTACATATGTCTGCTTATAGGACAAATAGTTCAATGTAATTGTCATATGACAAAAGGTTCAATGTATAATTGTATGAATACACTTCACCTTTAATTGCTTTCTATAATTTTACTATTAATAACTTCATCATCTCAATCAATAAATCATGTATGCACGCTTGTATTAGTATAGTGTGTTTTGGCAAGTTCATGGTTTTTAAACGATTCTTTTTTAAAATTGTAACTCTAAATGCTGATCATTTTTATATATGGACCTTGATTTTCCAACAAAAAGCTTTAAAATAATCCTCAAGATCGATATGTTTAGGAGAAAATTAATTATTAACGTAAATAAAACATTAAAGATGAATATCAAGCATATATAGTTTAACGAGTACATAGAAGTATAGAACTACTCAGTGGAGGCTTTGTTCCGTGTCTTACTTCATTGGAATATACTAATTATATTCATTCAAATTACTCCCTCCAGCCTAATTATAGGATAACATTTGAGGAGTTGATCTTGGTCTTAATTATAGGATAAAATTTTAATTTTTATCAATTTTTTCCCAAAATACCCTCGTTGATACTTTCTCAGTAATAATGAAACACAATAATAATTTTATAATACACCTATGTTTTCTATAAAGTAAGTAATACTTGCAATTCATTAATGTTACATACACCTCAATTATACTGTTTCTTTTATTTTATAAGAATAAAGGGTAAGAAAATCAATTTAACACTATCAACATCATCATCTCTATTTTTAAAAATTGTAACTTTCCTTTTCTTTAATTCTACTTGAACTAAACCAGCATAACTCCATTTTAATGACAGACAAGATCACTTGCTTTACATCAAGGCAAGTGATCAACATGAGCAGAACATGATTTCTTGTATGTATTAAATAAGGGCATTTTAGGAAAATAAATAAAATTAACTAATTTAATTAATATTCTTAATTTTTCTAAAATTAGGTAAATATGTCCTATAATTAGGACCGGAGGGAGTATCTCCTTTTGTTTTGTGTCATGGATAATATATTGATATAGAGATGTCATTTATAACCCATATATTTCTATTTCCATATATTTAGAAAAAAAATTATATGTATGTATATGTATATTATTATTACTACTAAATTAAACTTTACACACAATATGTTTCTTTCAAAAGTGAAGTAATTTAATTACCTATGCTATGATATTAAAAAAGTCACAATTTCATTCTAATCGTTTGATACATAAAGTTTGTTTTTAAAAAAAAAAATAAAACAAATTAAATGGTGGGCTTTCCCATATTAATTAACCATGCACTCGTGTGAACATAAATACGCATATACTAACTATATAAAGTTATAAGTAGGGTTGAACCCGCAAACTCTTATTAATAAAGAAGTTTTTATACCACTATATTATAAGATCATTATTTTTTTATTTTAGAGCGTGCGGGGCGTAATTCTGTAAAATACAAATCCTTTTGAAGTTCCACTGAATCGAGTTAGCAAAAATCCAATTAATCTTCTCATTAAAAAATCCTATATAATCCACAACCAACAACATCGATCGGATCACTAAATTAAAACTATACCCATAGTTTTTGTTCCAACAAAAGTTTTTTTTTTTAAAAAAAATCCAATAGTTCTTGGATGTTGGTGTGAATAATTAACTTGAGGCTTTATCATGGATTATTCTGCCAACCCTCATGGACAATTTTAATATCGCTGTACTGAAAAACGAAGGGATCAACGGCATATCACAACGGATATTGAAAAAGCGTTCTTCTTTTAAGTTACAGAGTAATTCCTCCGACCCAATATGTAAGTTACTCTATAAACACACACAAGTTATATATTTTTGTCTGAAATTTCTATATACTTTTTCATTAATTCACCCTCAATATAATTAATCACCTGAGCTATGTCTCATCCTTGTTTTTTTCCTCACACATTCTCTCTCACTCACCCCTTCTAAAAATAAGGATGTATTTGAAAAAAACAGAAAAAATATATATATATATATATATATTGTTTTTATCCAATTTTAATCAACATTTTCATCTATGTAATTTGATTAATTAGTTGTACTCCCCTAGTCCTAAATGTAAAACCTAGCTTTGGTGTTAATTTTAGTCCTAAATATAAGATGTTTTTCCATTTCATCTTTTATATTTATGATTTTTTTCAAACGTCTAACTTATAAATTGATATACTTCTCCCTTTCCTTAAGGTGTGTTTGGTTTGAGGGTGGGAGGGGATGACAGGGGTGGTAAATTACAATTTTGGAAAGGAGAAACCTAAAATTTATCCTCTCATTCCTTTTAAATTTTGGGTTCCCGCCTAAAATTGAAATACCTTTAACCCAAAAATGTTAGTTATATGATATGCATTTTTTAAAATACTCTAATCATATTCCTTAATTCCCTCCTTTTCCCCCCTTCTTTATTATTATTAAGGATGCATCAAAAGGAGTAAATTAGAAAAATATTAACAAATATGAAAAATATAAGTTTTATATACATTTAGGATCAAGATCAACTCTTCAAATATGTCCTATATTAGAGATCGGAGGGAGAAAAATCTAACGTTACATGTAAGTATTTTAATGAAATCATGTTAAATATTCCAATTAAGTAATGTATTTAGCTTCCTTAATCCAGCGATTGATAACTGATGATGATGACGTTAAGAAGATTTCAGGCACTTAAAATTTATTACACTCCAATAATATGGAATGAATCAAACCCCAATTTTTATGTTCCGTGTTCATCACAGGATGACGTTAATTATTAAAGACGACTTTGCTAGTCAACTGTTGAAATTGACTAAACTAGAGTTAGGGGCCATTAGTAATGTGTTTTTTTTTCCAATTTCTCAAATATTTTGTTCTTTTTCAGCTCAAAACAATATTTTTTTCCTTTTTAATCATTAAATTCTATATAAAATAAGTGACATTATTATATCTTTGTGTAGTGAAATCAAATGATGCAATATAATTTTGATTTTTTATAATTTTGCGAAGAAAAACACTCAAAAATTATGCAATTTTTATTTATTTTCTTTAAAAATCATAAAAGAAAGTTAAAACTGAACCTCATAATCAAAATATCCCTCATTTTATCTAGAATCTAATTATAAGAAATGGGAAAGAAATTAAAAAAGCTGAGGAATTACCCAAATATTTACTAACATGAGTTAAAGGGAGGTTAAAGACCAAGAGATCGAGCGACCAACTTTAATTTGGTTCTGTCTCCCACTTGCAACTTAAATAACACGCTCAATGTGACTCCGGTGAAAAGTTGCTCTTCATCAAGTCGTCACAACAGCAAACTTTCGATCGAGGAAGACGAGAGGTCACCAGTGATCACCATTTCTCTGCTTAGCTTCTGCTTCTTCCATCTCTCAAAATATAATGTAAGCTGTCGCCCTCTTATTAATTACTTTCTCTCTGCCTTTTTTCTCCTTTTTCAATGGATCATACGATGAATCGTTGACTTCCTATTCTCTGTATTCACAGTTTTTTCTCATTATCATTAATTACAGGCTAAGAATTTAAGCTCTCTTTGTTCAAAGTCAACATCAATCGAGTTTCCTCTTTTATACCATGACAGTTATGAGGTGCTTGAGTGACCCATGGAGGTCTAGAAATATTATCCCGATATTCATATAAAGAGAATCATGTATTCATGGTGCCTATCAAACATTCATTACTTGTCTCATACTCAAACATGTGCCTCTTATTCTTAATATAAGAATTAGATAATTTATTGATCGGATATTAAGAAAATTAGTTAAATCAGTTATTTATAATAAATACGTAGTGTTGATTTCTTTAAAATACTTTTTATAATCATGTGCATTGTAACTAGCTACCACTTAATGAAAACTCTCTTACATTGTAACTAACTACCACTTGAAACACAAAATAGATTGGGGATGTAAGATCAGAATAAATGGCAGTAGCCTTTTTCTTTCCACCTTTATTTCTTTATTTGCAATAATAGTGGTGAAATTTCCAACTTGTTCTCCCTATTTCAAAATTTGAAGATACATATATACACACAGATAATGGGGCAAGCAGTTGACATAAACGAAGGATACAATCACATCACAGTGGATGTCAAAATTCTATCAGATGATTCACTCGTAACAAGTCTGGGAGACAAATTGGAGAACCTTTCTCCTCTACCCACTAAATGCAGCATTTGCAGAGTTCCTGTTCATCTGCGAGAACGAAATGAGAAAGCTTTCACTCCTCGAGAAATTTCAATCGGTCCACTTCATCACAACAATGACAACCTCAAACACATGCAACCACATAAATTAAGGTTACTAAAGGACTTCCTTTCACGAGCTAAGGTTAGCCTCCATGACTGTGTCCAACTTTTGAAGAAGAAAGAAGTGTACTTACGAAACTGTTATGCAGATCCCATTGAATTTGACAGTGACAAGTTCATTGAGATCATTCTTGTAGATTCAGCTTTCATTCTTGAGCTATTCTTCAGAAACATGTCATCAGATGATAATAATAACCAGCTTCAACATCAGTATGATCATTTTTTTGGTGGCCCTTGGAAGCTTCGGTTCATTAAAACTGATATGCTTTTACTTGAGAATCAAGTTCCTTTCTTCATCATCGAGGACCTTCTTTCATTAACCAAATCAGACATTATTCCCATGAAGAACTCTGTTCGGCATTCAGTAATCAAGCTAACCTACGAGTTCTTCAAATGGAAACTGAATCTGTTAGACATGGATAACTTGAATATTGAGGAAAAAGTTGGTGAGCTGGAAATACAACATTTTGTTGATTTTGCCAGAATCTGTTGCGTGCCTAGAGAGTTTCCATGCAAAAACAAACTAAAATGTATGAGCATGCCAAGAGCAACAAAGTTACGTGAAGCAGGGGTGAAGTTCAAGGTGATGAACAATGGGAATCCATTTGACGTCAGATTCAAAGATGGTGTGTTGGAAATCTCACGGCTGAGATTAAAAGGCACGACAGAGATTCTTCTGAGGAATCTCATAGCATACGAACGTTGTCACCTTCACGATAATTATGTGAATGATTATGTGTTTATCCTGAATCTTCTGATAGACACAGCAGGTGATGTGGAGTTACTGATGCATTATGGGATTATAGAGTCCAAGTTATCAGGAACTCAAGAAGTGGTTTCTACCATCAATAGGCTTTCACCAGGAACAACAATGGCGAGAAGAAGATTCTATTTCTCAGATCTGTGTGAGAAGGTGGATGATTATTATAGAGTTCCCTGGCATAAATGGAGGGTCACTTTGAAAGAGGACTATTTTAAGAATCCTTGGGCTGTTATCTCTCTAATTGCAGCAATTTCTCTTCTTTTACTCACCTTCTTGCAGACTTTTTATTCAGCCATGTCCTACTATCGAAGCTAGATAAGTAAGTTTAAAAATAGGCTTCTCTGCTTAATTAGCAGATCTATCACTTACAAATATGTTTGTGTGTGTGTGTCACCTCTCTATGTATATATATAAGCAAGAGAGAGATTGATACTTTAATATTTATAGACAGATCCACAGAAAAGGTTGGATTTTCTGTGAGTGTGACACTAGTTGGTTGTTCAAAATATGTAATGGAAGTTGGTGGTGTTGTGAAGATGTGTCATAATAAATCTCTGTTCAAACTGAATAATAGCATAATATTACATTATTTCCTATGCATATCCGCCAGCCAATATCTAAAACAATAACATCTATGGAAAAAATTGATAACTTTAAGTAAAAAGTATAATTATAAATAAGTCTAATGCAAAGGAAAATAATTATTAACATGTCGCTTGAAATTGAGTTATTGTCTTGGCAAAAGTAATCTTTTGGTACTTGTTCTGATTTATTTAAAACTTAATCCCAAAAGTTTGATTAGCTTGTAACTTAGTTCCCGAAAATGAATCTTTTGGTGCTTGACGCTCTGCTGTTCCAAAGTTCAGGGACTCGGTATAACACAGTGTCTGGACTGAAACTCGGTCCCTACTGTTTATAATTTTGTCCTCATCATCCCCATTATATATGAATGACAGCTCTTTTTTTTAATGGAAAGGAATTAGAGGAAAAAATACAAGTTAAATTAAATGGAGATAAGGGGCAAGATGAATGAAGGAATGTATTATGTATGGGTGTACTCTGTTTTGTAGGAGAAAAACAGGGGAAGAGCCATCTGTATTAATCTTGTGAGATGACACACACACACACACACCTATATGTTGTGTTGTTGTGTGAGAGGTGACAATTCCAAAGAAGAAGAAAGACCACCTTCGCCATTTCTCTGCTTCTTCCATCACTCAAAAGTATAATTTAAGCTTTTTCATCCCCTAATTCGTTTCTCTTTGCCTCTAATCCAAGTTACACAATTAGGGTTACAGTAAACTTTTGATCCTTTAAAAATAAGGCAATTGCACGCCCTTGTTTGTGTGCTTTTTGATGGCCTCGTAGGACTTGTGAAGAAGAAAACTCTCTATTGCAAAAGTTGCAACAAAAATCCTTTTCTGTTGTACTGTTCTTCTCATGATCATCATCAAGATTTTCATATTCATGGTCTTTTCCATTGTTGTTGTTAATAACGTTTGTTTTGGATGAAGATGAAGAACCTATGATGTTCCCTTCAGATTTGAAGAAATCCAGCTCCATCTTCGATTTAGGAAGAGAATCATCGTTGGTAATCTTCATATAATTAAGAGAAATTAAATCACTTTGGTCAAATAGTGAATTTCTGCGATAATTTAAAATTATATTACTTTTTTTCTGTGCGTGTTTTGATCTATTACAACAGCTTCGTGTTACAATAACAAAAAGATAAAACCAGAACCTTTTGTTTATAAGAGAGTGTATATGTCACTACATTATAAGATTATTTGCGGTTAGACACTTTTCTATATTAGTGTTTAGGGAAAACTCATTTATAGGTATATATAATTTTTAATTTGTTACCTGTGCATTTTTGTCATATAATTAAATGCTTTAATTTTGCTTCGTCAGTACCGTTAACTCCTGTACATTGGCTAACATTGTTAATAAAACAAAGTCACAAGGGTTAACAATGTTAACAGAGTAAAATTAATTATTTAATTAAAAAAAACTCAAGTATCAAATTAAAAATTGAGTCAAAATATGCGAACCTGCAAATAGTTCCCTTCCGTCTTCAATTTATTTGAATACATACGACTATAAAAAAATGTGATATCTAACTTTGAAAAAATAAAAAGTGATTCAAAAAGAGGATTCTTCCAATTAGATTGTATTTGTTATCTGAGTCGAACCTTTGTGACAGTGGGATAAAATTATAAAAGTGATTTGGAATCCCTTTGGCAAGAAAATAAGTGATATTGACAAGTTTCCCTACCATGACCTTAAAAATAGCAATTAAAAAACAAAACAACCAACAAAAGAAAAGAAAACAAAGTTCTATATATATAGATATATAAATTTACTCACTTGAACCATCTTCATCTTCTGGTTATCACTTGATCTCTGGATCCTTCTCCTTTGGACGACCCTCCTGAGATGCTAGAGGCTTCAGAAGGAGAGAGATGCATACTGCCATAATTTGCAGCCATGGAAGAAGAAAACACAAAACCAAACAGAGAAACACAAAAAATTAAAGAACTAACTTTTTGAATATGAGAGTGAGATTCAAATTAATCAAGAAGAAAGAAGAAGGGCGTGTTTATTTATATTCAATTAGAGACACCCTATATTAAATGCAACAATATTCTTTAAATATTTGGAAAGAAACTCATTTTTAATTTTGCGGTTATGCGATTTTCATTACTAGTACTAAGTGATTGATTTGATATAACCAAGCTTCCTCAAATTTAAACACACCATTCCATAAATATGTATATGTTATATATGAATAGTTTTGATGATGTCAAATATAGATATTAAATATGAGCAAAAAGTTTGTATGATATAATTATCTTCTACACTGACTAACTACCATATTTAATGTTGCATATGTTGTAGATTAGTCATAAACCCGATTGTGGGTTGATGTTATAATACCTCATATGTGGAGAATGATCATCAAGAAGAAAATCAAGAGACAAGGGATTGAAGAAAGAAGGCATTGCAAGAACTAATAGGAATATCAAGCAAAGATTGAAGATATTCAAGAAGATATCTAGTTGGTTTATGAAGAACAATCATCAATTCAAGAAGATATCTAGTTGGGTTATGAAGAATGATCATCAAGTGGCAAAACAAGAAGAAAGAGATTGAAGAAAGAAGAAGAAAGAGATTAAAAAAAGAAGAACTTGCAAGATCACATGAGAATATCAAGATCCAAGCTATTAGAAGTGATATCCGAGGTTTCTATGGTCAAATGGAAGTTGGAATGGGTCAATACGAAGCTAAAATGATGTATATTGAAGTTATGGTGCTTCTGGGGATGATTATTGGAGTAATCACTCGAGTAATAGGGTGCTGCCTCATTTTGGTGGTGATTACTCGAGTAGCTACTCGAGTAATCTGCCGGGTTACTTGATAAATCACTCGAGGCGGAACTTGAAGTAATGGGCACTCTGTTTTCGCGCGGCAGAACAGAGATTTGGTATTTTGATGATATCTCTCCAACCATATGTCGGATCGAACTGAAACTAGTGGCATATGAAACTAGACTTCCAACACGAAATTTTGACACCAATATCACATTCAAAGGAGTTCAGATGAGAGAGATATAAGCTTCGAAAGTTGACACATGAATCAGCGTCATATTCCTGGACAGCTTTGGTATTTTGGACATAACTCCCAAAATACACATCGGGTTGCAACGAAATTGGTGCCATATCAAAGAAGACTCAAAGAGATTTCCATGGATATATAATTTGTCACATTTGAAGCTATATCCTAAGAGCTATGATTTTTGGAAGTTGGTGCTCGTGATAGCTCGTGAGTTCAGAAATGGTCTAAGAACAGTAGATACTCTTTGGATCATAACTTTCAGTATACAATGTATTTGGAGCTGATTCTTATTGCATTGGAATGTAGATAATGAGGGCTTTCCGATGATATATAATTTGCTATGTTTCGAGTCAAAATCAAGAATTCACTTGAAGGCACCACTCGAGTAACTAGTTGATAACAAAAAACTTTACTCGAGTGAGTACTCGAGTAATCAGATAGAAAACTTCCAGTTGGTCTCGGCCTGCCAACATTACTCTAGTAGGTACTCGAGTAATCAAATAGGAAACTTCCAGTTGCTCTCGGCCTGCCAACGTTACTCGAGTCAGTACTCGAGTAAAGAGACAGAAACTTGAAGTAACCAGAGTCGAACTTCAAGTTACTACCCGAGTACGCAGAGTTATTTATAAGAGAACTTCAAGTCGAACTTCAAGTTACTACCCGAGTACGCAGAGTTATTTAGAAGAGAACTTCAAGTCGAACTTCAAATTACTACCCGAACTTCAAGTTACTACCCGAGTAAGCTATGCCGAAAATGAAAGGCCACTTGAGTAGCAACTTGAGTAACTTGTGAAGAAACTTGATGTTTACTCGAGTGAGCACTCGAGTAATGCTTCCCAGGAAAACAGAATAATGTCCCAAAGATTCTGGAAATCAATGAAATGATCATATAACTTATTCTTCTTGCTTCTAATCACTCTAACACTTCATTGTATTAGTGTTTAATGTATTTCTCCAGGAATACAATGAAGATATGATGTGAAGAGTCAAAAGGTGAATTTACGGAAGCGGAGCGTCAACTCTATAACGGCTAGTTTTCAAATTGAAGAAGCCACATTCCAACGGATATATTAAAATGCTCAAACGGTCATCAACCTTCATCAACTATAAATAGAAGAGCATTCAGAGTTTAGAACAACCAACGAGAACATAACAACGCAAACATGCTTATATTATGAATCATCCACTCCAACCCAACTACTCTCTGTTCTTATCCATTTTCTATATCATGTATATTTGTGAGAGAGATTATTTTCATTGTGCTTCAGTATTAATCTATTCACTTCTGAGAGAGAAGATTGACTGTAATATTTCATCATCAAAGTTGTATCCTTACGGGGTGAGTAAGGAGAGTAACTCAGTTGTAACCTTACGATGTGTAAGGGGGAGTAACTCGGTGAGAGATTTGTAAACGGCTTCGCAAGTGCCCAGCTAAACTTGTGGGTTGTAAAGGCTTTTCTTGTGCCTGGATTAAACAAGAAGATAGTGGATTTGAAAATCTCAGGAGGAGCCTGGGGACTGGACGTAGGCCATCGTAGATTGGACCGAACCAGGATAAATCACAGTTTGCACACTCTCTTCCTTAAACTCTTATATTTCCAGCATATATAAACTGTTGATTTATGATTCATTACTTTCATATTTATTGCTTCCTCTAAGATGCAAAAAGAATTTCAAAGTTCTTAAGATTTTTATCTTACACCCAATTCACCCCCCTCTTGGGTGTCAGCCGGTTCTAACAGTATAAATAATATTTAATGCTAATTATCGTGATAGTTAAAATCAAATCTTTTATAAAGAACAGCATGAAAGTTTGGTGTCAGTGCATCGCGGCTTTTATGTAGTTTGTTGTGATTTCAACCTACAAGTAAAACAGGAAACCAGTAAATAATTACTTGATTAAATAATTTAATTGTTTGATCATATCTCTGAGGGTTAAATAGCAAATTTACCCCGGAAGTATGAAATCATGGGCAATTTTGCTCTGAAAGTTTTTTGAGGATCAATTTCGCCTCGGAAGTTTCAAAATGTAGCAATGTTGCCCTTTTCTATTAAATAACAAATGTTGACCATTAAAAAATTGACGTTGACTGTTAATTTTTTAACGGAAAAGGGCAACATTGCTACATTTTGAAACTTTTGAGATAAAATTGATCCCTAAAAAACTTTCAGGGTAAAATTGCTCCTGAACCATACTTCCGAGGCAAATTTATTACTTAACCCTATCCCTGAACTTAGCCTCTTGATGAGAAGAACTATCAAATCAATTAAAGAAATCATTTTGGCATGATTGATGGTTTTATTTTTGGAAATCAATTTAGTTTGTGAGCTTTTTATTAGTCCAATCTCTCTTTTTTTTTTTATACATAAAGTTGGAAACTCTAAAAAACTCAGCCTACATCAGTAGGAATACAATGATCCAGCTCTAAAACAGCTGTTAACTCAGGCGTGGAATACAAAATAGGGTGAAACTCCGTTACACATGAAATTGCCTTTTTCGCAAGGAAGTCGGCAACCCTATTTGTGTTTCTTGGAACGAACCTCAATTCTATCCTCCATTCTCGTTGCAACATGGAACGAACTTCTGCTATTGTATTAGCGTCCAGATGATTCTGGCAATTCTCACAATTGATCAGATCAATAACTTCTTTCGCATCGGATTCTAATACCACTCTTCGCTTTCCTTGATCCCAAGTTGTCTTCAATCCTAGAAGAATACCCCATATTTCAGCGATAACATGATCACCCAACTCCAATCTGTGCATAAAAGCCATAATAAAATTCCCGTTAGCCTCTTGAATAACTCCTCCGCACCCAGCACCGGTTTTCCCTGAAAATGCTCCGTCTACGTTTACTTTAGTCCATCCTTCCTCAGGTGGCATCCAACGCGATCGGGACTGCACTAAAGCTAAACGTTTGTGGATGGAAAAGATAACTTTGCCAAGAGATCGTTTTTTCTTTGAGCTTAATCTCAATGAGTGGTTGAACTCTAATATTCGACGCTTGGATTGGGGTGACTGGTTTGCAACTTTATGCTGGTTATTCTGGAAAGGGAGAAATGAACGTCTTTTTTAGCAGAAAAATCAGTATTAGTCCAATCTCTCTACCATCGCTTTGGATGAGTATTTTGAAAGCTGGAACCAACGTCAAAACAAAAAGGCCAGTTGGTCTCGTTTCTTTTAGTTTAATTATATTGGTTAAGCTAGTAGTCAAAACAATGTGTAATAATTAAATAAAAATTTAATAAAAATTAATTATTACCATACAATATATTTGAAATTTGGACCCAATGTTAAACCAGAAAGGCTAACTGATCTCATTTTTGTTAGTTTAATTGCTTAAATTGGTAGTCGAATATAATCAATGTTCTAATAATTAAATAAAATTTAATAAAAAATAATTATTCTCATATAATATATTTGAAAAAAAAATTCATAATAATTCTGTCTAATTATTAACATAATAACACAATAATATATAAAGTTTTTAATGAAATAAGACTATTTAGATATACCTGGTCTAAAAATATATTAGACTTTTTGAGATGGTACACATTTTTACATGTTTTTATTTTTTCTTCATTTTTGCTATAATTAGACCTAAAATTTAATTGGTTTTCTAAAAGTTGTTGCAATTCTGGATTTAATTATGGGTTTTAGCTCAATATATAGCAACTCAACTTCAGTCCAACCCGACTTAATTATAAAATTTCTAGTCTAAGATAAGATGCTAGCGAGTCTGGTCAACGATTTTGCCACATCATTCTCTTAAGTTAGGCAACTCTATTTTGGACCACAAACAAGGATAAGAGTGTATTGTATAAATATTTTCAATTTGAGTGCACAATATGAATCTGAAGCTTGTTCCTAACAAAGCCCTTGTTTAATATTTCAATTTGTTGCTTTATCTTCATATGATAATAAGGATATTTTACATCACATCATCCATAATTTAATACTTTATATATTTTTGGGAAAATCACTGTCAGGTCCCATAGAAGCAAAATATTGTTAAAAAAGTCCCAGGAAAAATTGAAATATCTGAAAAGTCCCTAGGGACTTTTCTGATATTATTTTCAAATGTAAAAAGACACACATGCCCTAATGAAAATTTAAACTCTTCTTCCTCAATACGAAAGAGAGACTAGAGCGGCAGAACCCCAAATCGCAGAGGGCCAAATCGCGTTCCAGAGAGGCATTTGAAAAACGAACTTCTGCCGTCTCCGTTGTCGTCCGGTGGCGTGCGGTGCGTGGCCGTCGTTGTGCCGTCATTCGCTGAGCGTGTCCGTCGCTGGTGGTCCGGCTGTTTGCCCTCGCTCACCGTCGGTGCTCCCTTCGTTCGACGTGCGTGTCCGTTGCTGGTCGGCGTCTTGTGGCCGTGTGTCAGTGCTCGTCTTACAGTCGGCTGCGGCTACGTCTCCATCGGTGGTGTCTGGCGCCCAGAGTCGTCCGGCGTTCCTCCACTTCGAGACTCCATCGGTGCTCCAGTTGAAGGCGCCATTCCCGCCGGTGAGTGAAAGAAATCACTGTTTCTCATTAATTTTGTTGTTGGATTTAGGATTTAGGACTTTGATTTAAGTTGTGTAATTTTCTTCTAACAAAAATGGCATTTTGAGAGATGATTGTGAGGGTCGTTACTTCCCTCGTCGGGTATCTGTGTAGTTGGACGTATGCTTCCCGTTGGAGAGGACTTTCTCTCTTCCCGGCTCTACTCAATTGCCTTGCACATCAAATGCCTGATAACTGAATGTCTTCTTCTTCGGTCGAGTAACTACATCCCTCTGTTCCTACCTTTCCCTATGGGTCAAGCTAAGAACATCATCTTTCCTCGTTGCAATAAAATCTTCTTTCTTTTCTTAATGTCCCAATAATCCAAAAGGATACAAGCTTATCAAGGCCGAGTCATAAAGCTTTGTTTGTAGAGTCTCTTTCAGTTCAGGTCTTGAATCATTTGGATAAATTTGGGAAGGAGAAAGACTATAGGGCTAAGAGAAGCTTGGCATATATGATTAGTTTGATAGGAAGATTGGGCCCGCCCCATTTCCTACCCCCTTTATTTACGAAAGAAAAAAAAATGGCATGATCTACATTTAGCTCCATATTGTAGGTAGTAATTGGTTTTGGTTTTTTTATAGATGCTTGTTCATATGGCATTAATCTATACCTCTTCAATGTTAACTTGTTTATATTGCGGCTTTACTGTTTATAGTCTCTGCAGCTTTATTGTGCACCGTTTGTTGACTTCCACTAATAATACTGAGTTGTTTTGTGATAAAACTGAACTGTGTGGACTTGGGTTAGAGTTTTGGTGCAGTGACTTGAATTTGTTGTCAATATGTGGATGTTTGCTGAACGGTATATTCCAAAGCTTTGCATCCATCGCTGAAATTCTGTACACTTTGTTGAGTTTGGTGAAATTTCTGATATGAGCTTACTTGTCAAAATTTGCATTTGACATACATATTGACTGCCATGGTAAGTTGTGTGACTTTAGGTGCATGTACTGAAATTTCAAAATTTTGGGCAATGTTGGAGGTGAATTTGATTTGTGACAATGGAATTTACTGGTTATAAGCTATGCAAAGCAGTAGTCTCTTGGTGGCACCAAACTAGTGTTGTGTTGGAGTCATTTTAGATTATTGTTTTTGATATTGAGTTTTAATTTGCACATGAAAATAGTTTGAATCAGTGGACTGTACTTTGTGTTAAAGCTCTTGTTACTGAGTTTTGGAAGGATTGGATTAATTATTATGTTTCTGGTTAAGTAAAAAATGGCGAACAAAAGAAAAAGGGAAGATAAAGAAGAAGAGAGGCAGCTAAAAGTGTCATCGTATGTATTGTTCACGCAAGAGTATTACCAGAACAAGAAGAAAAAGAATGAGCCGAAAAGGCCTTTTAAAGAGGAGAGTAAGTCGGTAAAAGAAGCTTGGAACGCTTTGAAAGATGATGAGAAGGAGACATATAAGGAGAGGGCAAAGAAATTAAGGAGAGGGGAAAAAGGGAAAAAATATGTGGTTCCATTCCTTACTCGGTGTGCCCCTAATCAATTTATAGAGGTGTGCAAAAGTTTGAAGAACAGAGAAGAGCGGATGGAACGGTTAAAGAGAATTGGATTTGATAAGTTGGTCAACATAAGCTGTTCACAAATCCCTCGAGACTTATGTGGGCAGTTTATGGGTGCATTTGACCCTCCAACCAATAATGTTTCCATTCGAGGGAGGTCACTCCACATTCGCTCGGAAGATGTAACAGAATTTATGGGGTTACCGTGTGTGGGGGGACATTGAAAGAAATGCGATGAATGAAGACAAAGATTTTCAACAATTAAAAACATTGTATGGCACAGTGCCATATAAGACAATTAGGAAATGGCTGATTGAAAGAGAAGATGATGCAAATTTTGAATTTCTCTTTATTATGTACGCATTGGGCACGTTGTTGTGTCCCGGAGCCGGTGTTAAGGTTAGTGACTGAGTGTTAAAGGTGATGGTGGCTACAAAGCCAGCTTTTGGAGACAATGATTGGGCTACCTTTGTGTTGAGTGAACTTTCAAATTCAGTTGGACAATACAAGAAAAAAGTGAGCAAAGGGAAAGCTTCAGGAAAAATCAACGTTGGAGGATGTATATATTTTCTTATGGTAAGTGCAATATAAGTTTTCATTATATAATGATTCCTAAAGTTCTGCATTAAATGTTGACATTTACTTATGTTAAGTTGTTATTCACATTGTATGCAGGTTTTTTGCTTACAAAAATTTCCCCTCGGTGAACTACAAGCCTCTAAAAATGACGAAGCAGTACGATATTGGAATGATAAAAACGTGAAAAAGAGAGTGCAAATAGAGAGGCACAGCAACCAAGGGTTGCTACATTCCGTGGGGCAAGTAGTTGGGGGTCCGGCCTCGGAATTGCATCAGCAGAATATTATAACACACCCGGTAAGTGATGAACTTTGATGTGAGGTTTACATACTTTGCATATTATTGTCACTAATATTTCCCTCATAATTTGTAGGAATTGAAGAGAACATATGAAAGAATTATGTCAAGGGTGGTGTCAATTGTCCAAGAGGAATTGGTTTCCCTTGAGGCAAGGTTGTTAGGGGGGAAATGGATGCAGGGGCAGAAATTGATGAACAGTCATCGTCAGAAAATGACGATGAACAACCCTCCTCGGGAAGTGAAGCTGAAAAGGCTGCCATACGAAAAGGAGATGATGAAGTTTGGAGCATACATGAAGAAGATGGGTCAGGGGAAGATAATGAAGGTGAAGCTAATAGGTCAGCCAACGAGGGGAAAGATGAGTGTTTTGAAGATGTACTAAAGGGGGAAGAAGAAGTACAATTGAGAAAATCGACAAGGGTAAAAAAACTTGCTCTTGTCTCTCCCTGGGTGACAACCATGACTAAGAAAAGAACGAAAGATGACAAGCACAAGGAAGCTTTATTCCAGCTGTGCACAACGAGACCCAACAAAGAGGATGCACAAGAGTAAGTAATTAAATGTCTACTATCTATTTCTAGTTGAAGAACAAAAACTGACTGCAAAATGCTTGTTTGTGTAATAGGCTGTTTGTGGAAATGTATGACTATTTCATCACACGAGGCGAACTATATTGTCTCCGTGAAAGGGAGTGGATTAATAATAGGGTATGTTACATATACATTGACAAGAACTAATACTTTGTTACTTTAGTATGATATTCACTAACTTTTCAACTATTTTTTCTCAGTTTATGTCAATGGTCGCAAGGACATTAGTGGGGGATCAATTACAGAACTCTAGTCGCGTCAGTAGACACATCTTTTCATCAGAGTTGATGGAAAAAATGTCGTCTGACCCGAAGAAGTGGTCCTGGCAAGTACATGAATATGAGATCCTTCCTGAGCATATTCGATACAACATTGGGGATTGCAACTTAATCTTTGCTCCTACATTGCGGCTTGATCACTGGTTCTGTTATGTGTTGGATACCAAGACATTGCGTTTCTCTGTCTTTGACTTGATGGTTGACCAGCTCACATATTCAAGATTGCAAAAGAGGGAAGAAGATGCACTTTTAGAGGATGAGAAGACAAGTAAGAAGAAGAGATTGAGCCAAAAGCAACAAGAAGAATTGCGTGGCAAGGAGCGGTTGGCAAGCCAGTGTGTAAGCACTCCAACTTAAGTTTATGCTTTATTTTGTAAATGTTGTTCTTGCTGTGTTGTGTAATGTCAACATTATTTGCTTCTTGCAGAGAGATTGCATCATTAGTGTACTTCGCAGGGTTAAACCAGAATTATTTGGCAAAGGAAGAGAAATACCTAAAGACATCAACTGGCCAAAAGTGCATGTCCAAGCTGACATGTTAGTATTACCTTTTTTTTTGTTGCTCAATACTTTGAAATGGTTGGTTGTGTTTCATATCGTTTGTTCCTTTCTGTTTGCAACGATTCGTGTGGCGTCCATGTTCTTTCATGGTTATTTTGTTGGGATGGCTCGGCACAGGACAAAGGGGGGGTATACGATGCCTAAGTTGTCTCCTGAACAAATTTGGCAGATTAAGGTCGATTCGTTATGGTGGCTTGTGACACATGACGGGAACATACATGCCAAAAAGGTGCTGTCCATTGCAGGTGGCAAGAAACAAATGCAGGGGAATAGAGACAAGTAGCATTTGTGATGTTATTATGTACATATGTTGCTATTTTGTGGGTCATTCGAGAACCTTATGTCTTTGTGTGACTATTTTGTCATTGTAGGAAGGGCAAAAAGAATTGAATTTTTGTTTACTGCCATGTTTAGGTGACAAGGAAATATTTTCAACTGGTTACGGCTATTGCACAACTGCATATGTCTTCTTGTACAAGTTGTAACATTTAAGTAATAGGGCGTTATTACAATGGTGATTTTTACAAGTCTTCAAGCGTTTCTTGACAACAGGTTATATGGGTTTAACAACCTCCAACACGTTTTTCTTGCAGAAGAAGTTTTCTTACGTTATGAATAATGTGTTGTTTACAACTCCTAAAGTGTGTATTAACAATCTGATGAGTTCGTTTTACAACTTTAAGGTGTGGCGATTTGCTTTTGCTTCGCCACAGCGCAACAACAGCAAAATGACATGAAAAATGGCCTTTTCTGACCTCGTTCGCTGTTGGTACGCCCCAGCGAACCAGCAGCGATTACACATGATTTCTGTTTTACAACCGTTCAAGCGCTGATTTACAACCCTTAAAGCGTTCATTTACAACCCTTTGAGTTCAATTAACAACCTCCCCCTCGTTTGTGTCTGACAACGTTATCTGACGTTAAGGGTTGTAAATGAGATATTTACAACCCTTAAAGCGTTCATTTACAACCCTGTGAGTTCAATTAACAACCTCCCGCTCGTTTGTGTCTGACAACGTTATCTGACGTTAAGGGTTGTAAATGAGATATTTACAACCCTTAAACCGTTCATTTACAACCCTTTGAGTTCAATTAACAACCTCCCCCTCGTTTGTGTCTGACAACGTTATCTGACGTTAAGTGTTGGCAAATTAGCTATTAACAACCCTTAAAGCGTTCATTTACAACCCTTTCAGTTCACTTAACAACATCTCCCTTGTTTATGTCTTACAACGTTCTCTGACGTTAAGTGTTGGCAAAGTAGCTATTTACAACCCTTAAAGCGTTCATTTACAACCCTGTGAGTTCAATTAACAACCTCCCCCTCGTTTGTGTCTGACAACGTTATCTGACGTTAAGGGTTGTAAATGAGATATTTACAACCCTTACAGCGTTTATTTACAACCCTTTCAGTTCAATTAACAACCTCTCCCTCATTTGTGTCTTACAACGTTCTCTGACGTTAAGTGTTGGCAAAGTAGCTATTTACAACCCTTAAAGCGTTCATTTACAACCCTGTGAGTTCAATTAACAACCTCCCCCTCGTTTGTGTCTGACAACGTTATCTGACGTTAAGGGTTGTAAATGAGGTATTTACAACCCTTAAACCGTTCATTTACAACCCTTTGAGTTCAATTAACAACCTCCCCCTCGTTTGTGTCTGACAACGTTATCTGACGTTAAGTGTTGGCAAATTAGCTATTAACAACCTTTAAAGCATTCATTTACAACCCTTTCAGTTCACTTAACAACATCTCCCTTGTTTGTGTCTTACAACGTTCTCTGACGTTAAGTGTTGGCAAAGTAGCTATTTACAACCCTGAAAGCGTTCATTTACAACCCTGTGAGTTCAATTAACAACCTCCCCCTCGTTTGTGTCTGACAACGTTATCTGACGTTAAGGGTTGTAAATACCTTACAGCGTTCATTTACAACCCTTTCAGTTCAATTAACAACCTCTCCCTCGTTTGTGTCTTACACGTTCTCTGACGTTAAGTGTTGGCAAAGTAGCTATTTACAACCCTTAAAGCGTTCATTTACAACCCTGTGAGTTCAATTAACAACCTCCCCCGCGTTTGTGTCTGACAACGTTATCTAACGTTAAGGGTTGTAAATGAGATATTTACAACCCTTAAACCGTTCATTTACAACCCTTTGAGTTCAATTAACAACCTCCCCCGCGTTTGTGTCTGACAACGTTATCTGACGTTAAGGGTTGTAAATGAGATATTTACAACCCTTAAACCGTTCATTTACAACCCTTTGAGTTCAATTAACAACCTCCCCATCATTTGTGTCTGACAACATTATCTGACGTTAAGTGTTGCTAAATTAGCTATTAACAACCCTTAAAGCGTTCAATTACAACCCTTTTAGTTCAATTAACAACCTCCTCCCATCGTTTTCTCACCGTAACTATTACAAGTTGAGCTATTTACAACCTGTAAAGCGTTCATTAACAACCCTTTCAGTTCCTTTCACAACCTCATCGCGTGACTGCAGCAGTACTTCTGATGCAAATTTTCATAACAGCTGAATTGTAGCATATTTTATCAAGTGGTTGGTTGGTTGTTTGCCTATTGTATGAAGTAAGTTAGACACATGCACAAGTGAATAGTAAGTCCCCCATGACTTTATAAAGTGCACACCTCACCACTGTCACCTAAGGAACCCATGATTTTAACCACTTATAATGCCTAATTTATTTAAATTCCTGCTGCAAAAATTTGACAGCAACTGATGAAAATTTTCACAACTCCTAATGTATGTTTTCACAACATAATCAGTTTTGTTCACAACTAATGCAACTGATGCAAATTTAAACAACGCATGCAACCTAATTTTCTAACTTTCTGACAGTGCATGTCACAACTTAGTAGCATATAAGATCCACATATCAATTTACATTGAAATATTAAGTTGTATGAGTAAAGGGGTATTTTCGCCTACTCATTTAACTTAATATCAGACTATTTGTGTTTAACTACACCAACATCCGGACCCGTTCAAAAACCAATACGGGTCACAGGAAGGCACCAGTTAATGGTGTATATATACATAATCCAAAATAAGTAGCTAACAAAAGAAAGTACATAATCCATCGTTTTAGGTTGGATTTGGATTTTTGCAAGTCCTCACGGAGTGCCCAACCTCATGACATCGCCCACAATGATAAAGCTTCTTGTTTTGAAACTGAGATTCCCTTCTTTTCCTTTTCGGCCTCCCTGCCGGCCTTGTAGTTGTTGGCGGATCCAAAAATGTTTGTGTCAGTAAATGTGTGACAGTCGGAGAATCAGCTCGTGGACAATCATGTGTTGCAACTGGTCTCATGGTGTTTCCATATATTTTCTCCTGTGCTTCCACTTTCAGCCAATCATGTACAAATGTGTACACATTACCATTGAGTACCTTAATTGCTGCATAAGCATGGGCACAAGGTATTCCACTCATTTGCCATGCTAAACATGTGCATTTTCTTTGAGCAAGATCTACATTGACATAAATTGTCGCTTCACCACATCTAGTTCGCACCGAAAAGTTATGGTCTCCATAATATACTGCATCCATATTTTCCGCATAGGTAACATGCTACAGCACTTTCTCTTCAACATTGGGTCCAACTCCATTTTTCCAATTGGCCATTGCCATCTTGCTTGCAAGCAATTTCTGTGCCAATTTGTCCCAATGCTCATGAATTAGTATTGACACGCTATACTTCCTCTCTTTCAACATCCATGCATTAAACGACTCCGCAATATTCATGGTTATGTTATCCCACCTATTGAAAGGAAACTTGCTCAGAGCCCATTTGTCAACATCCCCATTGGTCTCCACCCATTGTGCCAATTGTGGATTGAACAATCTTAATTTTCCCATTGCACTTATAAAGTCCTCATCCAACCTTACATAGGCAATTGCATCAAGAAGCTTGAGTGCAATCTCTTTGGTAGTCGCCGATGTACGTGCTCGACCTCTATTGATTTTCAAGAACTCTGCACTATAATTTTCCTTTACATGCCTGTAGCAATAGCCATGTCGCTCGCTGCCAAATATTTCTTTAACAGCACCGATAATTGCATTATTGCGATCTGACACTATGGTTATCATGATTGATCTTATTATTTCTTTCAAATTGAGTAGAAACCAAAGCCATTCATCATATGTTTCACCACTGACAATGGAATATGCTAAGGGAAACATTTGGTTGTCTGCATCGTATGCACAAGCTGACAACATTGTTCCCTTATAAGGGCCACTTAGATGACAGCCATCTATATAAACAATGGGCCGACAACCACCTATAAAACCTTTAACCGGGCAACCATAAGCAATAAATACCCGCTCAAATCTATTGTTAGATGAGCCTTCCCATTTTGCAACTGTGTCTGGATCACTTTCAATCAATCTATCACATATCCAAGGAATTGCTTGATAAGAGTCTTCTACTCGTCCATTTAATTCCTTTAACGCTCTTTCTTTTGCCCTATATGCTTGAGGGTAGTTCAGTCGCACCCCATACTCTCTGTACAAGTCTGCTCGAATTTCATTGGAAGTCTTATCGATATTGGACCTTAAATCATCCATTACGATTGATGATGTCAAGCTCGACCTGTGTGGATGCCAGACAATTAGGCTGTCCTGTGCATAGTGAATGTGTTCACTTTTGTATGTTCGAATCGTTAGAAACTCTGTATCTTGATGTTCTCCTGATGAATAAGCACCCATGTACCACGGACAACCACTAACCTTGCACTTCACAATTATCTTCTGTTTATTATTCTTCACAAATTGGTATGAAAACTTGTGTGAAATACTGTATTTGTATAATGTCTGACGAAGGCTCATACCATTTGGAAATATCTGTCCTTCTCCAATAATTAAATCCTTCCATTTGGTATGATTCATTCCCGGTATGGGCGTTGGCACCAATTGAGTACAACATTCCAATGATGGGACATCTTGACTTTCATTTAACAAAGGCGGTGGGGACATACACAATCCTCCAGCACCTACAAACATTTGATCAATCCTGCAATAAATGACAAGTTAGACTTCTCTTTTGCATAATTAAGTTACAACAAATTACTTTTCTTAAGATAACTCGACTTACACTTCTTGCTCTTCCATTTGACCATTAAATGTTGGGACTGTATTCTCATCATCACCATCGTCTTCAATGTACACATGACCATATTGTTCATTATATTTCATAAAATGATCCACCCCTTCATCGTCTACAAGATCCACAAATGTTGATGTATCAATAGAAACTTTGAATTTCACTTGAATTTCATTACTTTCATTTCCCGTTATAGATGATATGATTCGTAGCAACTCCTCATATGTTGTACTTTCCTTTACGCATCTTGTTCTTACCATACCACCAACATATTGCATTTCATCTCCTCCGACATTTAAAAACTTCCCCCCACATGAATGAAACACAATAGATTCTTCCCAGAACTAGTTGCCATCTTTCATGATAATCTGCACCATGAAGTTCGTATTAACAACTTCCAAAGCTATATTAACAACTGTATATGCACATATTAACAACACTTCTTTTACAATCATATAATCAAACAAAGCACAATCACATTCAATGACTCCCACTTTAAACAAAGGCATACCTTTATTGGGTTTCCAAACAATAGGCCTTTCTCTCTATTACATTGCCTTAAAACTTAAAAACATAGCACAGTTTTTGTATTTACAACTAAAACTGTTATATTTACAACTACTACTGCACGAATTAACAACTACTTAAGCTATTTACATATCACCTTTTTCACATCAACCCACCACCATGAGAATCAACTTTTCCCACGTCAAACGTCCAACTTTCTCTGTTTTGTTCCACAATAACAGAGCATTATGACACCCAAAGCCATTTGCTGTATTAACAACCACTTCAGTTATATTAACAACACCAACTGCACGAATTAACAACAATTAAATTTCTTCCCATATCACAATTTTTACAGCACCCCACCAACCTGAAAATCAGCTATTCCCACTTTAAAGGTATCATTTCCTCTGTCACCCCCCCAAAAACAGAGCACTATCACATTAACACTACCCAACCTTATTCAAACCCCAACTACAACGCTCAAGCTCATAACTTTACCTAAATCATGTCATTACTCATCTACCTCCTACCACTTTGTCCACTATTGCCACCAAGCACCAACCTTTCACCATCATTCAATTTCACTTTATCCAAATATCACATAGAACCAAAATCAAAAAATTCAGTTTCGTGTTCTACCTCGGTTCCAGTACGTGGAGCTTGCAAATTTGATCCTTTACCAAGAACTTCAACATTACACTTGATCCCTTCAATGTTGGAGTTCACACCAGTCCCTTTCGCGTCGTTTCTGTGTCTCCGGAAAAAAACTTGCGCCTTCCCTCCTCTTTCTGAAGCGTCTACTTTTACATTAACAAGAGGGGCATGTGTGTCTTTTTACATTGGAAAATAATATCAGAAAAGTCCCTAGGGACTTTTCAGATATTTCAGTTTTTCCTGGGACTTTTTTGACAATATTTTGCTTCCATGGGACCTGACAGTGATTTTCCCTATATTTTTTTATTAAGATTGTTTATTTGGTATTTACATATGTCTGCTTATAGGACAAATTGTTCAATGTAATTGTCGTATGACAAAAGGTTCAATGTATAATTGTATGAATACACATCACCTTTAATTACTTTCTATAATTTTACTATTAATAACTTCATCATCTCAATCAATAAATCATGTATGCACGCTTGTATTAGTATAGTGTCTTTTGGCAAGTTCATGGTTTTTAAAAGATTCTTTTTTAAAATTGTAACTCTAAATGCTGATCATTTTTATACATGGACCTTGCTTTTCCAATAAAAGCTTTAAAATAATCCTCAAGATCGATATGTTAAGAGAAAATTAATTATTAACGTAAATAAAACATTAAAGATGAATATCAAGCATATATAGTTTAACGAGTACATAGAAGTATAGAACTACTCGGTGGAGGCTTTGTTCCGTGTCTTACTTCATTGGAATATACTAATTATATTCATTCAACTTATCTCTTTTTGTTTTGTGTCATGGATAATATATTGATATAGAGATGTCATTTATAACCCATATATTTCTATTTCCATATATTTAGAAAGCTTCCAAATTTAAAACTTGGGCTAGAACAAGTTATATGTATGTATATGTATATTATTATTACTACTAAATTAAACTTTACACACAATATGTTTCTTTCAAAATTGAAGTAATTTAATCACCTATGCTATGATATTAAAAAAGTCATAATTTCATTCTAATCATTTGATACATAAAGTTTGTTTTTTTTTAAAAATAAAACAAATTAAATGGTGGATTTTTCCATATAAATTAACCATGCACACGTGTGAACATTAATAAGACATATACTAACTATATAAAGTTATAAGTAGGGTTGAACCAGCAAACTCTTATTAATAAAGAAGCTTTTATACTATTACGTTGTAAGGTTATTATTTTTTATTTTAGAGTGTGTGGCATAATTCTCTAAAATACAAATCCTTTTGAAGTTCCATTGAATCAAGTTAGCAAAAATCCAATTAATCTTCCCATTAAAAAAAATCCTATATAATCCACAACCAACAACATCGATCGGATCACTAAATTAAAACTATACCCATTGTTTTTGTTCCAACAAAAGTTTTTTTTTTTAAAAAAAAATCCAATAGTTCTTGGATGTTGGTGTGAATAATTAACTTGAGGCTTTATCATGGATTATTCTGGCGACCCTCATGGACAATTTTAATATCGCTGTACTGAAAAACGAAGGGATCAACCACATATCACAACGGATATTGAAAAAGCGTTCTTCTTTCAAGTTACAGAGTAATTCCTCCGACCCAATATGTAAGTTACTCTATATTCTTTACGAAGAGCTAGTTATAAACACACACATACAATTTATATTTTTTGTCTGAAATTTTTATATACTTTTTCATTAATTCACCCTCAATATAATTAATCACCTGAGCTATGTCTCATCCTTGTTTTTTTCCTCACACATCCTCACTTACTCATTCCTTCTAAAAATAAGGATGTATTTGAAAAAAAAAATTATATATACACACACACACACACACACACACACACACATACATATATTGTTTTTATCCAATTTTAATCAACATTTTCATCTATGTAATTTGATTAATTAGATGTACTCCCCTAGTCATAAATGTAAAACCTAGCTTTGGTGTTAATTTTAGTCCTAAATATAAGATATTGTTCCATTTTATCTTTTATATGTATGATTTTTTCCAAACATTTAACTTATGAATTGATATAATGTAAGATGTATTTATTTAATTTAATTAGATTAAAAAAGTTAGTTAGTATGATATGCACTTTCTAAAATACTCTAATCGTATTCCTTAATTCCCTCATTTTCTCTCATTCTTAATTATTGTTAAAGGTGCATCAAAAGTAGTAAATTAGAAAAACATTAACAAATATAAAAAAAATAAATCTTATATATATTTATGTTCAAAATCAACTCTCTAAATATATCGTATATTTGAAATTAAAGGGAGAAAAATCTAACGTTACATATAAGCATTTTAATGAAATCATGTTAAATATTGTAATTAAATAATGTATTTAGCTTCTTTAATATTTATAAATTAGATATATATGTACAGTATAGTATTTCATTAAATACTAGAGGAGTAACTTGTATAGCACAGACCACAGAGAGTGCGAGTACGTATATAACATATAGACACACACATATATATATCTATGCACGCAGAACTGATCCAGCGATTGATAACTGATGATGACGTTAAGAAGATTTCCAAGAATTTTCAGGCACTTAATATGGAATGAATCATCAGTCCAAAAAAAAAAAAAAATGGAATGAATCAAACCCCAATTTTTATGTTCCGTGTTCATCACAGGATGATTAATTATTAAGGACGACTTTGCTAGTCAACTGTTGAAATTGACTAAACTAGAGTTAGGGGCCGTTGGTAATGTGTTTTTTTTTTTTTTTCGATTTCTCAAATATTTTTTTCTTTTTCAGCTCAAAAAAATATTTTTATTTTTTAATCATTAAATTCTATATAAAATAAGGTACATTATTATATCTTTGTGTAGTGAAATCAAATGATGCAATTTTGATTTTTTATAATTTTGTGAAGAAAAATCCTCAAAAATTATGCAATTTTTATTTATTTTCTTTAAAAATCATAAAAGAAAGTTAAAACTGAACCTCATAATCAAACTATCCCTCATTTTATCTAGAATCTAATTATAAAAAATGGGAAAGAAATTAAAAAAGCTGAGGAATTACCCAAAAATTTACTAACATGAGTTAAAGGGTGGTTAAAGACCAAGGGAGCGACCAACTTTAATTTGGTTCTGTCTCCCACTTGCAACTTAAATAACACGCTCAATGTGACTCCGGTGAAAAGTTGCTCTTCATCAAGTCGTCACAACTCACAACCGCAAACTTCCGATCGAGGAAGACGAGAGGTCACCAGTGATCACCATTTCTCTGCTTAGCTTCTCCTTCTTCCATCTCTCAAAATATAACGTAAGCTTTCGCTTATTAATTACTTTCTCTCTGCCTTTTTTCTTCTTTTTCAATGGATCATACGATGAATCGTTGACTTCCTATTCTCTGCATATATCGATGAATCGTTGACTTCCTATTCTCTGCATATATATGCTAGAGTCCATAACTGATATTCACAGTTCTTCTTGATCATCTATCGGCTAAGAATTAAAGTTATATATCTTTATTCAAAGCCCACATGTATCGAGTTTCCTCTTTTACACTAAGTTTTAATTTCTCTCAAGTCCTTATTATTTTCACAAAAAACTATAGAAACACCAACAACAACAAAAATTAAAGTTATATATCTTTATTCAAAGCCCACATCTATCGAGTTTCCTCTTTTACGCCAGGTGTTAATTTCTCTGAGGTCCTTATCATTTTCACAAAAAAACTATAGAAACACCACCAACAACAACAAAACCTCATCCTGTTGGTGATATGGATTGTACAGTTCTATTGTATTTTATGAGAAATCATATTTTGTTGGCTATTAATACAAACATTAGGATAATATAATTTCATTAATTAATATGACAAAAAGTGGAAGTACAATTCAAAAAATCCAAATTAAAAAGTGTCTGATCAAAGACACATGAAACACAAAGCAAACTTATAATCAAGACCAAGATAAAAACAGAGTAGTAGCTAGTTGCTGTGGCAGAGGTTTTAACATCTGTTAAGAAGGACGTGACCTCTTTGACGAAGCCGTAGCAGCCAATTTTGCTTCTTTGAAAAATGCACCTCCAAGAGTGTGGTTTTGACAAGTTTCAAGGATATTTGTGCTTTCCCGGTATTCCGCGCGTGCTCTTGAATATTCAATATTTATTAGCTGATAAGTTACAAGGATGTTTGTGTTGTGGGCCACTAAAACAAGTGAAGTATATATGTAGCACACTATATCTAGAGTCAGGAAATCAGGTCAAATTCGTTGGACCGGCCTGTTTAGGCCCGAGTCCGTCAAGGACTGGATCTATGATTTAGAGGCTCCAAATGAAAACAAGCTTAAAAGGGTCGGCCCTACCTGCAGTTCTGTAGGGCCAGCCCTTTTAGGCCCGTTTAATATTTTTAAAAAAATAAATTAATATATGTAATATCATTATATTAGTAACAGGTAAACACTTATTAAATGGTTTGATTTATTTTGTTTTCTACAATGGTTTGTTCATTTAAACTTAAAAAAAAGGAGCTAATTTAGACATTAGATAATTATTTTAATTAAAAATTTATAAGTTTTAAAAATAATGTATCTCGATTTAAAGTAAAATAATAAATAAATTGAAAAAATTGAAAAATATATTTTTTTGAATTAAAATGAGTTTAGGCCCGTTTAACCCCGATCCCGTAAAGAGTCAATCCAGTAAGACCGCGGGCTTTAAAAATTGAAGGTTTTATAGGAAGCGAGCCCATTTATAACTGAGCTCATGAAGAACTGGCCTGTATTCCCACCTCTAAGTACATCATTCTCAATTTTTGACTAGCGTATGAGAGTTATGAGGTGTTTGAGTGACCCCATGGAGATCTAGAAACATTATCCCCAATATTCACATAAAGAGAATCGTCATGCCCATCAAACATTCATTATTTATCCCATACTCAAGCATGTCCTTTTTATTCTTATTATAAGAATTAGATAATTAATTTACAGATAAGATATTAAGAAAGTTAGTTAAGTCAGTTATTTATTATAAATGTATAGTATTGATTTCTCTAAAATACCCTTCATAATCATGTGTATTGTAACTGGCTACCACTTCATGAAAACTCGTAACTAACTACCACTTGAAACACAAAATGGATTGGCGACGTAAGATCAGAATAAATGGCGGTAGCCTTTTTCTTTTGACCTTTACTTCTTTATTTGCAACAGTGGTGAAATATCCAACTTGTTCTCCTTATTTCAAAATTTGAAGACATATATACACACACAGATAATGGGGGAAGCAGTTGACATAAACGAAGGATACAGTCACATCACAGTGGATGTCGAAATTCTATCAGATTATTCACTCGTAACAAGTCTGGGAGACAAATTGGAGAAGCTCCCTCCTTTGCCCACCAAATGTAGCATTTGCAGAGTTCCTGTTCATCTACGAGAACGAAATGAGAAAACCTTCACTCCTCGAGAAATTTCAATCGGTCCACTTCATCACAACAATGACAGCCTCAAACACATGCAACCACATAAATTAAGGTTACTAAAGGACTTCCTTTCACGAGCTAAACTTAGCCTCCATGACTGTGTCCAACTTTTGAAGAAGAAAGAAGTGTACTTACGAAACTGTTATGCAGATCCCATTGAATTTGACAGTGACAAGTTCATTGAGATCATTCTTGTAGATTCAGCTTTCATTCTTGAGCTATTCTTCAGAAACATGTCATCAGATGATAATAATAACCAGCTTCAACACCAGTATGATCACTTTTTTGGTGGTCCTTGGAAGCTTCGGTTCATTAAAACTGACATGCTTTTACTTGAGAATCAAGTTCCTTTCTTCATCATGGAGGACCTTCTTTCATTAACCAAATCGGACATTATTCCCATAACGAAAGATGTAAGGCGTTCAGCAATCAAGCTAACTTACGAGTTCTTCAAAAGGAAATTGAATCTGTTAGATATGGACAACTTTGATATTTGGGAAAAAGTTGGTGAGATGGAAATACAACATTTTGTTGATTTTGCCAGAATCTGTTACGTGCCTAGAGAGTTTCCATGCAAAAACAAACTAAAATGTATGAGCATGCCAAGAGCAGCAAAGTTACGTGAAGCAGGGGTGAAGTTCAAGTTGATGAACAATGGGAATCCATTTGACATCAGATTCAAAGATGGTGTGTTGGAAATCTCACGGCTGAGATTAAAAGATGCGACAGAGATTCTTCTGAGGAATCTCACAGCATACGAACGTTGTCACCTACATGATAATTATGTGAATGATTATGTCTTCATTTTAGATCGTCTGATAGAAACAGCAGGGGATGTGGAGCTACTGATGCATTATGGGATAATAGAGTCAAAGTTATCAGGAACTCAAGAAGTGGCTTCTACCATCAATAGGCTTTCACCTGGAGCAACCATGGCGAGAAGAAGGTTCTACTTCTCAGATCTGTGTGAAAATGTGGATGATTATTATAGAGTGCCCTGGCATAAATGGAGGGTTACTTTGAAAGAGGACTATTTTAAGAATCCATGGGCCGTTATCTCTGTAATTGCAGCTGTTTCACTTCTTTTACTCACCTTCGTGCAGACATTTTATTCAGTCATGTCCTACTATCGAAGGTAGCTAAGTATGTCTAAATAGTATGTATTAGATCGATCACTTACAGATATGTCTGTGTTTGTGTCAGCTCTCTATGTGTATATATAAGTGAGTGAGAGGGGGGGAGAGAGATTGATATTTTAATCTTTATACAGACAGATCCTCTCACACAACACACACACACAGATATATATATATATATATATATTTGTCATCTCATCAGTGCACTAGTGGACAAGTCAAGACTATATCATATTCTTTCTTTTCTCACCTCAAGTTAAGTAATTATTGGGGTCTTTAATTTATAGTTAACTAGCAACATCGTCTTTAATCAATTACGCATCATATAATTAACACACAACTTCTTCTTGTGAACTGGCTCCCTCCACTCTCTGGGTGGCATAAGCTTAATACAAATACAGATGGCTCTTCCCTTGTTTTTCTCCTACAAAACAGATTACCTCCAACAATGCCTTCATTCATCTTGCACCTGATTTCCATTTATTTTAACTTATATGTTTGTTTGTTCTAATTGCTTTCCAATAACAAAAAATCTCTCATTCATTCATACATAATGGCATATTCCGGATGATAAGGACAAATTTATAAATGATAGAAATATTTAGGGGCTGACTTTCAAGTGAGTCAAAAGTTCATGATATATTGAGACAAACCTAAAGGACCAAAAGACTCCCTTAACAATAACTCAATTTCAAACTTGTTCATGTTTATTTTCTTTGCTTGAGACTAATTTATAATTTTTTCTTCAAAGTTATCATTTTGGATATGCATAAGAAACAATGCAATAGTAGCATTAAGTTTGAATAGAGATTTATTGTGACACGTATCTTCACAACACCATCAACTCATATTACATATTTTGAACAACCAACTAGTACCATACTCACAGCAAATCCAACCTTTTCTGTGGATCTGTCCATAAAGATTAAAATATCAATCTCCCTCTTACTTATAGAGAGGTGACACACACACAAACATATTTGTAAGTGATCGATCTGCTAATTAAGCAGAGAAGCCTATTTAAACATAGTTGCTAGCTAGCTTCGATAGTAGGACATAACTGTATAAAAAGTCTGGACGAAGGTGAGTAAAAGAAGTGAAATTGCTGCAGTTACGCATCTAACAGCCCATGGATTCTTAAAATAGTCTTCTTTCAGAGTGACCCTCCATTTATGCCCAGGTACTCTGTAATAATCATCCACATTCTCACACAGATCTGAAAAGTAGAACCTTCCTCTTGTCATTGTTGTTCCTGGCGAAAGCCTGTTGATCGTAGAAACCACTTCTTGAGTTCCTGATAACTTTGACTCTATAAGCCCATGATGCATCAGTAACTCCACATCCCCTGCTGTTTCTATCAGACGATCCAAGATAAACACATAGTCCTTCACATAATTATCATGCAGGTGACAACGTTCGTATGCTATGAGATTTCTCAAAAGAGTCTCTGTCACATATTTCAATCTCAGCCTTGAGATTTCCAACACGCCATCTTTGAATCTGATGTCAAAAGTATTCCCACTGTTCCTCTCCCTGAACTTCACCCCTGCTTCACGTAACTTTGTTGCTCTGGGCATGCTAGTGCATTTTAGTTTGTTTTTGCATGGAAACTCTCTAGGCACGTAACAGATTCTCGCAAAATCAACAAAATGTTGTATTTCCAGATCGCCCACTTTTTCCTCAATATCAAAGTTATCCATGTCTAAGAGATTCAGTTTCCTTTTGAAGAACTCGTAGGTTAGCTTGATTGCTGAACGCCGTACATCGTTCGTTATGGGAATAATGTCTGATTTTGCTAATGAAAGAAGGTCCTCGATGATGAAGAAAGGAACCTGATTCTCAAGTAATAGCATATCATGTATAATGAAACGAAGCTTCCACGGGCCACTAAAAAAATGGGATGTTTCTGAAGAATAGTTCAAGAATGAAAGCTGAATCTACAAGAATGACCCCAATGAACTTGTCACTGTCAAATTCAATGGGATCTGCATAACAGTTTCGTAAATGAACTTCTTTCTTCTTCAAAAGTTGGACACCGTCATGGAGGCAAACCTTAGCACGTGAAAGGAAGTGCTTTAGTAATCTTAATTTCTGTGGTTGCATGTGTTTGAGGTTGCCATTGTTGTGATGAAGTGAACCAATTGAAATTTCTGGAGGAGTGAAGGCTTTCTGATTTTTCTCTCGTATACGAACAGGAACTCTGCAAATGCTACATTTAGTGGACAAAGGAGAAAGGCTGTCCTATTTGTCTTCCAGACTTTTTACGAGTGAATCTGATAGAATTTGTACATCCACTGCGATGTGATTGAATCCTTCGGTTTTGTAAACTGCTTCCCCCATTATCTGTATATATCAAAATTATATATATAAATGGAGAACAAGTTGGATATTTCATCACTGCAAAGAAAGAAGTAATTAAGGTGGAAAGGAAAAACAAAGGGCTATATTTCATTACCGTTAAGACCCTATCACAAATATTTAATTTTTCTTTTCCAGCCTCATACCATGGAGCCATAGCCATTTTGCTTGTGTATGATGTCAATTATGTGTCATCTTTTAGCAATAATTTCTTCTTCCTTTTTTAGCTTCCCTGAACCGGTGTTTTCGAGAGGAAAAAAGGCAGGCTGGCGTGCAACCTGCGAGCTAAGCGGGGTGGGCTGATTAAGCGCACACTTTGGCGTGCTAACATTTAACTAGTTCAAGCCTGCGGCCTAACCTGTTTTACCAGTTCTAGATTGAATGATGATAACAATCTTTGGTTATGGTTTGGATTAGAACTATATTTAGGTGATGTAAAAAAATATGCTAAAAGGGAATATTTCAGAGAGCTTCATTCCACTTATTGGATGGGTCATTAAGTCATTAACAAAAGGAATCAAATTAAAACTGTTAACAGTAATGAGATCACAACAACAAAAGATATATATATATATATATGAAAGAGCAATAAGCTCTTTTACAACAACTTACAATAAACTAATTGGGATTTAAACTAATCAACCCTTACTTAAAGGGTGATAAACAAACCCCAAAGGCCCAAACTTAATTATGAGGACTAAAGAAAAAGAGGTCTTATGTTAATTAACCTTAGTGATTAACCAACTAACTGACAAACATAGTATCTCATATCTATTCCAACAAAAACTAATATTTTTGTTTGTATTAAAAAAAAACTAATATTTTTGTGGAATTGCAAGTACTTGAAAGAAATTAAAACTTGGTATAAAATGGAAAACTGGATTTTGACCTTGAATAAAGATAACTTCAATTCAAGTACTGAATAAAGATTTGGACTTTAGTATACATGCAGAATAGAAAGTCAACAGCATATTTAAGAGGAACAAATCAAAAAGGAGGAACGATTCATCGAGTTAAATAATGGCAAAGAGAAAGTAATAAGATCGAAGCCGAAAGCTTACATTTTGAGTGATGAAAGAAGCAGAGAAACGGTGACCTGGTGGCCTTTCCTCTTCCTCGGAAGTTCGTGTTTGAGACGACCGAGGAATTTATGGTCACCTCTCACACAATATATATATATATATATAGATATAGATATGCTTGATTTTGAAAATGAAATTTCCTTTTCTGAGGTAGCAGAAAGGCGAGAAAGACTAATCTTCAAATTCCGCTTGGATACTAGTTCCGTCCTTGTTTTTCTAATAAGTTGCTATCCCCTCGGACAATACAATCTGGTACTTAATATACCTTAATTGTTGAGTTAATTTTGATTTTAAATATAAAAAAAATATATATATATATATATATATATTAATATTTTTTTTAATTTACCTTTATATATTCAAATTTATAAAAGAGAGATGAATGGAATTAAAGATCCTGATTTTAAAAAAAAATGTCATCTTAACTAATTTTTTTAATTTAATCAAGTCAGATAAATATATTTTATATTAAGCACCGAAAAGAATATTTGTTTAAACTAGTGAACAAGTCATTACTCATTGTTGATCAAGTCTTCCTTCTGAGGCAAAAACAGAAAAAGTCTTCCTGGAATTAATGCTCTATATATATACTAGTAATATTGGGTTATTTACTCGTAAGTTGTAGTGAATGGGAAACAGAAGCATCGCCGAGAGTCGGTCAATTTTTTTGGTAGTTAACTAGTAAAGTCGTCTCTAATTTCCATGATCATATGATTTAGTGTGTGTTTGGATTATTTTTTGAAAATAGTTTTTATAATTTACGAGGTAAATATGTGAGAGAAGTTTTATCTCAATTTACGGAAAATAGCTTCTAAAACCACGATTTAAGTATTTCCCAAACACTCACCAAGTAACGTGGAAAACCAAAAAAATGGGTTGAATTCATTTCATATTGGAGCATGTTGAATCCGCGTAGATAGATATTCCTACCCCAACAGGACCCCTGAATCATTTTGTAAGAGTTGTTATGGTTTGATTGAAGTATCTCTATGTGGGAGGAATGTTAATTGGTATGTTGTTCCAAGTTTTAAGGTATGGTTAGTTACTCTTCAACTTAGAATCATCAACTTATTCTTGTTCAGGAGGTTCGTACATGTTGGTCATCAATGACTTGAGGCGCACTTGTTCAGTGTTTATCTCAATATTGTTCAATTTTGGGCTAACAATGGGCCATTTCAATGTGTATTACATTGGCCTTACTGTTTAATTTTAGATTGGAGTTGTGATTCTCTTATTTACTTTTATACTGACTGTGTTTTCTTTGTTATGGTTCTCAGTGTTGGTATCCTTAAGAATATTCTGGCCTTAAGGAAATTTATCAGGAACCATCCTTGCATTTGTGTTCCCATAGAAGCAACTTTGGTACCCAGATGGATCGCCAAAGCTTCATCGGAAGTGTCTCACCCCCAAGATCGGATATATCAACCCTTATCACAGTTGCTGGCCTTGCTAGCATATCTTTTCCTTTATTTAGTATTAAGCTCTAGTTGGATCTTGTTATTAGTGACTTCTAGTATGTTTGCTTCCTTTTTAAAATTTTATGTGGCTTATACTTGTTTAGTTGTTTCTGCTCTATTTATGAGACTATGTATCCTTATTTGATTACAATATAATTGGTATCTTTGTTGGCCTAAAAAAAAAAAAGATATACCTTCCCCAGTTAAATTAAATAAGTTGTATTTTTTATATACTCCCTTTGGTTAAAACACAGGAACCAAATTTGTGGAGTGTAGTTTTTTATGTAACATACACTTTATTTTTATCTCATCATTTAATGTATTTTTTTTATATTTGTTCCTAATTAATTACCCCATCTCATCATTTAATGTATTTTTTTTATATTTGTTCCTAATTAATTACCCCCTTGGTTCTTTTTATAAGTAATTGTCTCTTTTTTTTTATGTAAGTTCTTTTTATAAGTAATTTTCTCTTTATGTCTCAAAATTTAAACTCCTTTTTTCTTTTTTACCCTTGTTAATTACACATTTTTATATTAATGATCCCTACTTACCATTAATTCTCTTTCATTTACTCATTTATTACACATTATCTCTCATATTTTATACTCATACTTGTCACTCATTCTCTCTCCTATGCTTTTTTTCATAAATAGGGGCATATTTAGAAGAAACATAATATTTTTGACACATTTATTATCTTAACCACTAGTTCATTTTGCGTAATAAGGATAAAAGTTGCTTATAAAAAGAATCGGATGGAGTATATGTTTCTCATCTCATTTTTCCCAATCATTCTCTCTCATCTCTTTGTTTACTTATTCTCTCTCACTCAGCTAAAGCTGGTAATATGGGCCAATCCATTAGGTTTGGGCTAGTTTGCCACCGGATGGTGGCCTATTGGGTCAGGCTAAAAGGGCCTGCTTCAAAATGGACCGATATTTAGTCAACTCAACACGTAACCTGTGGGTTAGCGGATTAGCCCGCCCAACCCATTTTTTATTATTTTTTTCATCTTGCATTTTCAAACTTTTTTAAAAAATAATAATAAAATATTTTTTCCGACAAATCTAAACCATAAAAAATTAAAATACATAATAAAATCATAAGATGATAATAAAACATTAAATTTAAAATTTCAGAAATTACAAATTAAGCAAGCATCACAATTCGGCATATTTCAAACTTAACATAAATCTAAAATCAATCATTAATATTCAATATAATCAACAATTAGTACTTATTTGTTTTAGCTTTTTGAAACTGTAATTAAAAATATATTATTAAAAAAATTATTCGATATAAAAAAATATGATTTTAAAAATAAAAAATCATTATAATTATAACATATGCTATTATAATTTTAAATTAAAAAATATTACTTAAAATAAAAAATGTATTATTATTAAATTAATTCAAATAAAAATATTTTTTTATAATTAAAAAATATATTACTTTAAAATTAATCCAAATTATAAAAAATATATTTTCATAAATAAAAAATTATTATAATTTTAAAATATGTTAATATAATTTTAAATAATAATATATTATTTTTATTAAATTTAAATAAAAATATATTATTATATATAAAAATACTATCATAGTTAAAAATATATTTTACAAAATTAATTTAAAAAATATATTATTGTAGAAAAAACATTATTTCCATGTTTAAAATATATTATTATATTAATTATAAAAATATTTTTATATTAAGTAAATAAAGTGAAAATTAATTTATACAACATAAAAAAAAATATAAACTAATATATTAGGATAAAATGGTAAATTGTTATAATTCCTCCGTTCCTCTTCCCTCTTAAACCAAACAAGGGATCATTAAAAACCTCTCACCTCCTCCCTACCAACTAAACCAAACAAAGTAACCATATACCCTTTCCATCCATCCCCTTCCTTCAAACCAAACAGGCCTAAGGAAAAATTATAAATAAGTCTCAAACAAGAAAATTAACTATTAACATGCCGCTTGGAATTGGGTTATTGTCAAGGGAAAATTAATATTTTAGTTGTTAATATTCTGAATCTGATATAATTTAATTAGTCTCAAAATTTGATTCGGTATAACCTACTCCCTAAACTTTTGACTCACTTAAAAATATTTAAATCATTTGTAATTTTGTCTTTATCATCCATAACCCATCATGAGTGAGTCAGCCTTGAATAATCCTATATGGCATTAAAATCTAACCATGTGGCATCCAAATTTGCTCATATTTGTATCCGAGTGGCAACTTGCTTCCCTGCTCATCCGCTCATCCAAGGATGGATGAGTAAGGAGAGCTTGGTCCATCTAGATCGTCCATATGAAATATAAACGGTTCATATTTAATTTTTTTATTTTTTGTTTTCTAAAAAATTTATTTTAATGGATAGAGAATATAAAATAAAAATAATCTTTTAATTCACATTTTTTCAAAAAAAAAATTTTTATTTAAAAAACACCGGTTAAAAAAAATTAAATTTAGGTCATCCATATCTCATCTAAACGCCCATAGGTGAAGTTATCCCTGTTCATGGACGAGAGGAAACTGGTTCATGTGTGGGTGCGTCACTATGCCATTATATATGAATGTCAGCTTTTTTGGTTGATGAAAGGAAATTAGAACAAACAAATATAAGTTAAAATAAATGGAGATCAGGTGCATGATAAATGAAGGGATTGTTGGAGGTGCTCTGTTTTGTAGGAGGAAAACAGGGGAAGACCCATCTTTGTTAAGCTTATTGAGATCATTCTTGTAGATTCAGCTTTCATGCTTTTTTTAAGCCACCCAGGGAGTGGAAGGAGCCGGTTCACAGCAATAAAAATCAGGTCCTTCTTATCAATAAAATTTTTAATGAGAGACTTTTCCTCATTTGTTTTTTTAAAAAAAAGCAATAGTGGATAGTCTGAATAATTAACTTGAAGCTTTAGCATGGATTCTGCCATGTGCTGAAAATTTTGAGTTACTTTAATTTTGGTTCATTCGAATTGTAGCTGTATTATTATTAATTTAGCATTGGTGTAGGTTGTGAATTACATTAATTAGATTAGACACGTGGGCTGTTTAGTTGTGCGCATGTATTGTTTAGCCTTTATTGTATTTTGTACATGTATATATTAGGCCCAGGTGGACCTAATTTTCCATCAATCAATAACAGTGTATTATTCAGTCAAGATCTCTCTCTCGCTTAACATGGTATTAGAGCGGGTTTTACATGTCCCATTTCTTGTGAGTCATAGGCTAGGGTCTATTCAGCAATCCAACCCATTATTCAAGGCAAATCCGGTTGTTCCTATCTTTGCCATCTCCATTTGAGATCTGCGCCAAAGTTTCATGATCCTTCACAAGATTCTCCATGGTTCTTGATCAGAGTGCATGTCGCCTTCTCCAAATTCGTGGCGAAGATTTCATTTGATGGCCCTCCTGATCAAGAATCGCAAGCGTAGATGTCTGATCCGTCTGATTTTTTTTTTTTCAATCAAGAATCATGGTTTTGTAGTGCCGATTTTCTTGTTTTCGGCAATAAAGTCAAAAGGTATTTGCATAGTGAATTTAGAATTAAGGACCTAGGAACCTTAAAGTATTTTTTGGGTTTTGAGGTCTACTCAAGGTATATTTCTTAACCAAAGAAAGTATGCAATAGAACTGATTGATCAAACTTTAATTGATGATTCAGTAACTTATGTCACTCCCTATGAGCAACATCTTAAGCTTACTGCAGAGGAAATAAGACGTGATCCATCCGATAAAGAAAATACTAAAGAGGATCTCTTTCTCCGAGATCCAGGGCCTTATAGAAGGCTGATTGGTAAATTATTATATTTAACATTAACTAGACCTGATATTGCTTTCACTGTGCAGGTTCTAAGTCAATTTATGCAGTTTCCAAAGGATTCTCACATGGCTGCAGCACTAAGGCTGGTTACATACCTGAAGAATTGCCCAGGACGTGGGATTTTCCTTTTAGCAGCAAGTTCAATGACAATGGAGTGTTATTGTGATTCAGATCATGCGGCTATCCTGATACAAGGAGATCGGTTACTGGTTTTTTGGTAAAGCTGGGAGATTCTTTGGTGTGCTGGAAATCGAAAAAGCAAAATACGGTTTCCAAGTCCTCAGCTGAGGCCGAATATAGGGCCCTAGGAATGGCAGTTTCTGAATTAGTTTGGATTGTTGGGTTGATGAAAGAATTGCATGTGTATGATATAGAGCCAGTACAAGTTTATTGCGATAATAAGGCTGCAATTCATATTGCAACAAATCCAATTTTTCATGAACGTACAAAGCATATTGAGGTTGATTGTCACTTTGTGCGGGAAAAACTGTTGAAGAAAGTTATCACTTTTGGTTAGAGCCGGGAAAACGGGCCGAGCCCGTCGGGCCGGCCCTTTTAGGCCCTGGCCCTTCAAGGGCCGGGCTTGTAAATTACAGCCTCAAAAGGAAGTCGGGCCTAAAAGGGCCGGCCCTGTAGGGCCTCGGGCTTAAAAGGGCCGGCCCTGGAGGGCCTCGGGCCGGCCCTTTAGGCCCATTTATTTTTTATTTTTTTACTTGGAAAGGAATTATGTTACATTTTTGAATTACCTTATTGAATCTATATGCCACTCTGTCTTCATATTGTATAGAGTATGATTTTTGAATATATTGTTTTGTCTAATTGAATCATATTGTGATTTTTGAGTATGATTTTTGAGTATATTGTTCTGCCTATTTAGACTAAAATCATATTATATACTATTCTGCCTAATAGAGTATGATTTTTTATGGAAGTTGTAATTATTTGACTACTTGAACTTACTGCTCAAAGTGAAACACAATCAAATGTCCTTGAAATTGATGATAGTGACGAAGAAGGTGAAAATGATAGTCGTCATACTCATATTGTTTAGAGGTTAGAGTATCTAGTTTCTTGCCTTCTTATACTTTGGCTTTTGTATGAGTTATTTATGGACATGATTTTACCTTTGATTATACATTAGTAACTGTGTTTGTTTGTTGTAAGAGACGTGTTATTTAAACCTTAATGTTGACAACATTTATGTATTAAATTAGAACTGTAATCGTTGTTATTTACTAATTATATCTCTCTGGGGAAAATACGCAGGAAAAATAGTTAAATATTGTGAAAAGCATTTCTCGGCCCTGCGGGCCGGCCCTGGCCCTGATGCTCTCGGGCCGGGCCTTGAAAAATTGCAATTTTCCTGACCCCGAGCCCTTTAGGGCCGGCCCTGTTAGGCCCTGGCCCGTCAAGGGCCAGCCCTGTAGGGCCGGGCCGGCCCTGATTCCCAGCTCTACTTTTGGT
The DNA here is from genome assembly GCA_963242795.1 of Inga leiocalycina. Taxonomy (NCBI): domain Eukaryota; kingdom Viridiplantae; phylum Streptophyta; class Magnoliopsida; order Fabales; family Fabaceae; genus Inga; species Inga leiocalycina. The sequence continues at coordinate 9,144,010 of OY725327.1, read as the reverse complement.
TATTTAAAGTCTTCTGAGCAGCTGGCAGATATTTTAACAAAAGGTCTTGGAGGTCCTCAACATCAATACATTATGAGCAAGTTAGGAACTTGTGATTATAGAGTTCCTAACTTGAGGGGGAATGTTGTGAATTACATTAGTTAGATTAGACACGTGGGCTGTTTAGTTATGCGCATGTATTGTTTAGCCTTTATTGTATTTTGTACATGTATATATTAGGCCCACGTGGACCTAATTTTCCATCAATCAATAACAGTGTATTATTCAGTCAAGATCTCTCTCTCGCTTAACAGTGTAGGACCCTCACAAAAGAGAAAGATGCATCATGACGAATTTTTTTTTGTATTAAGTGTTATTATATGATGGCGTAATTGATTAAAGACGATGTTGCTAGTTAACTATCAAATTAAAGACCCGAATAATTACTTAACTTGAGGTGAAAAAAAGAAAGGATATGATATATGCTTTACTTGTCTTCTAGTGCACTGATAAGAGGACAAGCATATATAATATATAAACATATGTATATGTTGTTTGAGAGGTGACAAGTTCCGAGGAAGAAGAAAGGCCACCCTTTCACCATTTCGATGGTTCTTCCATCACTCAAAATATACTGTAAGCTTTTTTTTTTTTTAAATACAATAGGCAAGCTTAAGCTTGAAATTGTTATCAAGGATCTAGACTAATACCATCTAGCCCTGAATACATCTAAGCAATAATAACTGCTAACAACAAGATCGTTGATCTTTTAAAACCATATCCAGGCAGCCACTTGGAATTGTGGGCACAAATACCATCTCCATATCAACAGCAACTCCATGACCTTCTTTGGCCATATAATCAGCACATTGGATGTTTTCTCTGCTAGTATGGTGCAGCTCCACGTCCCACTCACTGAACAAAAGGTCTCAGTCTCCCCAATGATCTCTCTCATAGGATGATCTGCAAGATAGTCTCATATAAGTATATTAACAACATCTAGAGGGTCAGAGGACATAATTACTTTTAGAAGACCCATATGCTGTCCAACTTTTAAGTCTGTTATGATGGCATAAATCTCAGCTTCTATAACACTACCTAACCCAAGGGATTTATAAAAACCCATCTGCCATTCCCCTTGGCGTTCTTTAGCACTCCTCCACAAGTAGCTTGGTGTTGATTGCGTACGGATAGTTAGGTTTTAAAATTTGGTGCCGCACATTTCTCACTCGCTCATAATCTCTGATTATGTGTAGCACACTTTCCTCACAATTACATTGGAAGGGACAAAAGCTCTCATTTGTAAGACTTCTCTTAGCTCTAAGTAAGTTAGTGACTAGCCTCTCATGGGCAACTTGCCACATAAAGAATTTAACTTTCTCAGGTAGCTGCCATTTCCACATCTATGCCCAGAAGTTGTTTAAATTTGCATCACCTCTAGCCATTTTATAATTGTAAGCTTATTGACTGAAAAGCACCCATCTTTTGCTGCTATCCATGTAAAATAGTCCGGGGAGTTATTGGTAGGAGGATGCACTCTGGTAATAACATTAATAATTATTGGGGGTAAAACTCCTTACCATTTGCTAGTATTCCAAACCCCATTTACCAATACTTGATCCCTGACCGTCTCCTCTTCATTTATCAAGGACTGATTCTGAATAAAGGTTATGAGAGATCGATCAAGTGGAAGCCATAAATCAGACCAAAACTATGTCATTATTAACCTTTTTTCCAACTCTACTGATAAATGTATCCCATACTTCAGCTATTGCTTTCCAAGCGAAGGAGGAGTTTTGTCTTTTAAAAACATTAGGCACTTGAAGACCACCACAGTTATATTTAATTTCGACCACAAACATACACCCAAAGAGCATCTATCTTTGTTAGGAGACTCCAACATAGTTTCATAATGCTTTGTTTTGGCTTCTAAGGTCTTTGAAACCAAGTCCTCCTTTATTCTTTGATTTAATAATTTTCTCTCAATGAGGTGCATTTTCTTCACCTCTTCTTCTTGAGACCACAAAAACTTCATGGAAATCTTTTCTATTTCATT